>CM064327.1:61397500-63945833 GCA_032595735.1 Pelochelys cantorii | reverse complement strand
GTCTCATTACAGGCCTCCCTGCTTCACAGGATGTAAAGATGAAACGGAATCCAGGCAGCTGCAAAAGCTGCATCAGTTGTGTAGGAGGGAGCACAACAGTGGCAGTCAGGATGCCCAGCTCCACCCAGAATTGGCAAGAGCAATTAGGAAGTTCCCCCAGACACCTCAAGAAGTAGATTTGACAGCTGAGATCTCCCACTCCCATACATATACTCCATTTTTGGCCACTCAAAGGAGACCGTAGCTCCTGACCACACGGTAATGTTATTGATGTTATCATATGGCTCCTGGAATCAGTTGTGTCTCTTGGCGAACCTGGCCCTTCCCTAAATCACATATAATGCTTGTGAATACTGGGCAGGATGGTAACAAGAATAAAAGTTCATGTCAGTCTTAGATTGCTATTGCAGGAGAGGAAGGAGTGGGTTGGAAAAGGGATCCAGAAATACAACAATAAACCAAGAGCTAATAAGTATCTCATTTATGAAATATATACAGTTACACAAGGCAGAAAAAGGATGTGGCAAATTGGGAAGAGCATACTCAGGTCTTCTTTCCGTTCTTGGAAAGAAACACAAATACCGGTTTCTTCTTTATTTTACTGATTTCATCAAGGGAATGAAACTGCACTAATGAGCTATGTCCAAGGGCATCAGTTGGATCCTTTCCAAACCAACATGTTATTTTCCTTCCTAAGTTTATTTCAGGGTCACTTGCCTTGTACAGCTGCAGCTTTGCTTGACCATGATGGTAGCACCGCAAACCTAAATTCCATACTTCATCATCTAGTGAATCCTTGACATTTGTACAAATTAAACACTCACATTATGTAACAGGAACTTTTGGCACTCAAGGAGATCATGTTGCCCATCCACATCTGTCTCTTATGACTATATCTTGTAATATGTTTTTCTCTGCAAACATTTCTTAAGTATACATTAGTTGCTGCTGTTGCTATTTAAACCAATTGATTCTATACACGAATCATCCATATGAGAAAAATTAAGTTCTTCCTAAAACTCTTTGGATCCTGGCCTACTGGCTACCTCTACACTGTGGAGCTATTTTGGGATACCAGAAGTATACCGAAATAGCTGTTCTGCATCTTTTGAGCAAGCCTGTTATTTCAAAATATGGCTTGCTATTCTGACATCCCTGTAAACCTCATTCCACGAGGAGTGAAAGACATTTCGGAATAGCACTCTATTTCAAAATTTGGCACTGTGTAGACTGCACCAGATTTCAAAATGAGCTATTTAGAAATTAACTCCAAATAAGCTACGTGATTTGTGTAGCTCAAATTGCATAGCTTATTTCGAGCTCCGGGTGCAGTGTAGATGTACCCCCCAGACAGTAAATTCATTTCTCTTTCCTTCCAGAATCTCATACACTTCAAAACATTCTGGGGTGTCGATAGACTTCCCATGATAAATTTTAGATAGAACATTTCATTCATGACCTATACTAAGTCAGTTCCTGTAATAGTTTTCCTTGGGGAGGGAGGTCAATGTTTGAGTTTTATACATGGACAATTGCATGACTGGATCTGCTATCTCCTGATTTATAATAAATACCCTAGGCTACTTTTTTCTATAATTAAGCTGCAATTAAGAAGCTCTTTATATTTGTTCCTCTTCATTTTTACCTTCCCGTCTTTTCACTAACTTTCTGTAAAACTATGCACAGTAGGCAAGACCCTATTGAATACTTAGCACTGCATTTTTCCCTAGCATATGCTTAATTTCTCCATGCATCCTAGTATCTTATTACTTTCTTGGTTGTAACTAAGCACTCTGTCATCGGAGTCCAGATTTCTGTTAATCAGCCAGCACCCCTGCAATCCTTTTACTGTTGACTTTCTTTTGCATCAGGTGTAGGTGCAGGTAAAATTTTCAAAAGGGCCTATGTGAAGCACTATGTAAAAATGCTAAGTCTTCTTAAAAGTCAAAGGGATTTGGAGTCCTAAGTTAGAGCCAACCAAAACTTTTTCTTTGTGAAATATGCAAATTCAGCAACATCAAAGCATTTTCTGAATTCATTTCCGTTTTGATAAATTGTTCATTTTGGAAACAAATAAATAAAAACATTCTGGAAAAAATAAAATGTTTCATTTCAACATTTTTAAAATGAAAAGTTATGATTCAGAGTGTTTGAAATGGACTATGCATAAAAATATCCTTTGTATTTTTAAAAATGCAAATAATTTTTTAAAAGCTCAGAATGTAAATGAAACATTTTGATTCTGGTCAAACAAAACATTTTGTTCTATCCAAAATATTTTTCTTTTACTTTTCATTTTGCCATGTTTATTTTGGTTTTTTATATTATTTTCAATTTTTCCCGCTTTTCTGGAACTGTTAATAAACAAAAAAGAATTAGTATTTGCACAATTATCTGTGAAGCGAACTAGACATTTTTTAAAATGGGACACGAGCTTCTGAGTCACGTAGTCACGTCCGAAAATATTGTTGTGTAACCCCCTTCCTGTTCTGTGGCATAGGTGTGATATACTGAATGTGCATATATTCTGCATGTTGCTATATATTCCTATCATATACAGTCCTACACATTCTAAAAATGTACCTATTCCACACTATTCATTAATGATATACTAATGTACAAGTGCTCCATGCCCACACAGCATATATTTTTTTATATATAGAGGGGAAGTATAGGCACAGTGGCTTGCAGAAAGCCACACAGCAAGTCATTGGTATAATTGGTAATAGAACTGAAGTTTGATGAGTTCCAGGCCAATGCTCTGCTCTTTGGACCGCCATCCTGACATCGAGCCGTTGATCACTACCCGCTGGGCCCAGCCTTCTAGCCAGCTTTCTATCCATCTTACCGTCCGTTTATCCAATCCACATTCCCTTAACTTGCTGGCAAGAATATCGTGGGAGACCGTATCAAAAGCCTTGCTAAAGTCAAGGTATATCACATCCACTGACTTTCCCATATCCACAGAGCCAGTTACCTCATCATAGAAGCTAATCAGATTGGTCAGGCACGACTTGCCCTTTGTGAATCCATGCTGACTATTCCCAATCACTTTCCTCTCCTCCAAGTGCCTCAAAATGGATTCCTTAAGGATCCCTTCCATGATTTTACCAGGAACCGAGGCCTATAGTTCCCTGGATCGTCCTTCTTGTCTTTTTTGAAGTTGGGCACTACATTTGCCTTTTTCCAATCATCCGGGATCTCTCCCGATCTCCACGACTTTTCAAAGATAATGGCCAAAGGCTCCTCAATGACATTTGCCAACTCCCTCAGTACCCTCGGATGCATTAAGTCCGGACCCATGGATTTGTGTACGTTTAGCTTTTCTAAATAGTTCCTAACCTGTTCTTTACCCACTAAGGGCTGTCGATCTTCATCCCATCTTGCATCACTTAGCACACTAGTCCGGGAGCCGACCTTGTCCGTGAATACAGAGGCAAAGAAAGCATTGAGTACTTCAGCTTTCCCTACATCATCTGTCACTAGGTTACCTCCTTCATCCAGTAGGGGCTCCACACCCTCTCTGATCACCTTCTTCTTGTTAACATACCTGTAGAAACCTTTCTTGTTATCCTTCACATCCTTAGTCAGTCGCAATTCCATTTGCGCTTTCGCCTTCCTGATAACCCCCCAGCATTCTCGAGCTATACATTTAAACCCCTCCCTGGTCATTTGTCCAAGTTTCCACTTTTTGTAAGCTTCCTTTTTGTGCTTATGTTCACCAAGGATTTCCCCTGTAAGTCAATCCGGTCTCCTACCATGTTTGCCTCTCTTGCTACGCATCAGGATGGTTTCTTTCTGTACCTCCAGTAAGGCTTCTTTAAAATACTGCCAGCTGTCCTGGACTCCTTTCCCCTTCATGTTAGCATCCCAGGGGATTCTGCCCATCAGGTCTCTGAGGGAGTCAAAATCTGCTTTTCTGAAGTCCAAGGTGTGTATTTTACTACTCTCTTTTCTTCCTTTGGTCAGGATCCTGAAATCTACCATCTCATGATCACTGCTTCCCAGGTTGTCACCCACCTCTACTTCCCCTATTAGTTCCTCCCTGTTTGTGAGCAGAAGGTCAAGCTGCGCACGGCCCCTGGTCGGATCCTTCATCACTTGTACCAAGAAGTTATCCCCAACATTCTCCAAAAACTTCCTGGATTGCCTGTGTACTGCCGTATTGGTTTCCCCACAGATGTCAAGGTGATTAAAGTCCCCTACGAGAACCAGGGCCTGCGATCTGGAAGCTTCTCTCAGTTGTCCGAAGAAAGCCTCATCTACCTCATCCACCTGATTCGGTGGCCTATAGTAGACACCAACCACAACATCACTGCTGTTGTTTGCACCTCTAAACTTAACCCATAGACTCTCAACAGGTTTTTCTCCCTCTATATACTGGAGTTCAGAGCAATCATAGTGCTCTCTTACATATAGTGCAATTCCTCCTTCTTTTCTCCCCTGCCTGTTTTTCCTGAACAGTCTATACCCTTCCATGACAGCACTCCAGTCATGCGAGTCATCCCACCAAGTCTCTGTTATCCCAATTAAATCATATTTCTTGGACTGGGCCAGGGCCTCCAGTTCTTCCTGTTTGTTGCCTAGGCTTCTCGCATTAGTGTACAAACACCTCAGATAACCAGTTGATCGCCCCATCTTCTCCATTCGAATCAGGGGTCCTCCTTTCTTCCAGTGGTCTCACAACTGCTGTTGCCAGCAGATTTGTATTTTACATTTTCAGTGTCTGAGAAGGTAATATTTAATTGTCATTAGATTGCAATTGGCCATTCTTATGTTACCCATTATCCAGGTTGTAATTGTTATTGATTGCTTATTATTTTCTTTACAGATTCTTATTTGTATAGCATCAACGCTGTGCTAGGCTGCAAATACAACGAGTCCTGAGGCACCTTAAAGACTAGCAGATTTATTTGGACATAAGCTTTCATGGGCAAAGACTCACTGTGCTAAGCTGGGAACTTTACAGATAGGTGCTTTATGAAGATGCTGTCTCAGCTTCAAAGACCTTACACTTTAGCTCCTTCTCGATCAGCCTGAACCAAATCTCTGGATCCAAACATTTCCACTGATGACAATCCCCAGTTTTCCAGATCTGAATAACAAGTTTCTTAAAACATTTTAGTTCCAGCCCTCATCATCCACAAGAGGATGAGCCGATGAAGAGAGCAACAGAGAGTGTTTTTTTTAAAAAAAGCCCTCTACAGCAAAAAAACCCCTCAAAACCTCATATTCATTTTGCTGAGCTATAGGGCAATCCTCATGTCAGTCACTGGAGTAAACCTCTGGATTGACAGGCCAGAACAACTCCACCAACCTTAAAGGATGTGAAGCCGAGAGCTACCAAATCCTAAGAGGCCTCAAACTTTCTTCTTACAGAGTTGGCACAAAGCCCACAGTTAAAGCAGGGGGTCTCAGTCTGGATCCATATTATGTTTTATTAACAATTTTGCTGATGCAGAAAACAGGGGTGAAGACACGATAATTATGTGAACTGTTTCTTTAAATCTGACTCCGAAAGCCAGATAGGATGGGGTTGGGAAAGTGAATCAGACAGTAACTTTAGTGATCATGTTTTCCTTATTTCAGAGAAGGTCCTTGTGCAGCGTTAGATGAAAGCAACTCTAACGCTTCCTGCCATCTCTGCTGCTCCAGCCCCACCCACTCTGCTGCAGGCCACTGAAAGCAGAGAGGAGGAAAAGGATACCTTGCAACTCAAGTATGGCTCCTCTTCCTCAAAAATTACTTCCTAATGCCCCCCTGCTCCTGAATCCAGTGAGTTAATGCTTGGTGGTGGCTGCAGAAGTCACAGCTGTTTCTCTGATTCTCAGGAAAAAATAGCATTGGTTCATGATAGGAATGGGATTTCTCCATGATTTACTTTTTCTTTTTTTTAAGGCATTCCTGAAAATGGGGCCCTGAATGAAGGGCAGAAGGAGGATATTAGGGATTATATCTGCCTTTGTAGAGAAAAGAAATGCCTCAAAGGAGTAGTAGGGGATGTGAGTTTGGCCCAGCTGTGTTGAAATGTCTGCCTAAAGAAAGGGCTAATTAAGAGTCTTGGAGGGTGAAGAACACCTGACTTTCTGAATATAGCTTTTCTATTTTTGCTTTGGCTAGCTCTGTCTGAGGCTGGTTAGCCACCATCCCTCTCTCACACGCTGTCTGGCTGTTTCTCTTTTGATTTCTTGCCAAGGTGCTTCCTCATCTAAGCTTTTTAGAGGGACAGAAGGTTGTGTTGTTTGAATTTGTTTCAGATTGAGGAGAATAATTAGAAATGATGCTAGATTTGTCTGTTAGACTGTGGGGTTAATTCTGATACGGTAGAAAACTTAACTGCACATATTAAAGGGCAAAGGATTAACAGAAATGGCTGATTTCTAAGGACGATTCTACAGAGCAGTACCACTACTGGGGTGACGATAGTTGCTTATAATTTTTCTGTGACCAGGAGCAACAGCGTATGGAAGAAACAGGTTGAGGTCAGTTGATATAAAAACCTGATGTATGATGGAGAAAGGGAAATAGTCAGATTATGGTTAGCTAAAGAGGCATGCATCTCAGTGAGAAGTTCTATAGGTTTTTATATTTCATGCTTGTTCTGGCAAATGCTGCCTTAATATGTTGACCAGAGCTCTGCAAGAACTATACCCACAGAATTATCATCTCTATCAGGATAAGATACACAGAGTTTTCAAAACTGGGCCATCTGTTTTTCTTTTGGTTAGTTTGTGTTCGTTTAATAAACCATCCATTTTAGATATCAAGATTAGCTTCTGTGAACATTTCCCAATGGTTTAACTCAGCAGCTGCCTATGTTTCATGGGTTTGTATGAAACCTGTTAGTTTAAGTTCCACTGTGAAATTTTACAAAGGTCTACACAAAGAATCCTTAAAAATGGTTACAGTATGTGATAACTTGCAATATTTCTGGTTTCTCAGGTTTGATTCTCCTATGTTGAAATGAATAAGTGTTGTTTGGATCCTGTGGGAGGATAAATTGGCTTCCTATTTTTACCAAGCAATTGAACCAAAGGCTCTGATCCCCACTGGAAAACACCTCCGTTCAGTGATGATTTCCCTTTGACTACTTTTTGAGATCTGTCATTGAGCTGGTTCTCAATTCATTTAATGAATGCACAATTGATATTGAATAATGCCCATATTTTAATACGAATGCCATGCAGTACAAAGTCAAATACTTTAAAAAACCTAAATCTATTACATTTAATCAGCTACATTATTACCCATATTTATAATCTCATCAAAGAATGAAATCATATTTGTCTGGCAAGACCTATTCTCCATAAAATCAAGTTTAATGGAATTAATTATACCCCTATCCTTTATATTTTAGAGAGTTTGGCTGGCTGTGAGTGTGTGTGTGTGTCTGTCTGTCTATTCATCTATCTGTTTGTTCAAGAACTCCTCCTAAATGGTAAGAGTTAGCACTACCAAACTCAATATACATATTCCTCTTACCATAACTTAAAGCAAGATAAGGGTTTGGTTGTGCTAGGAAAATGGGATGTGCCCAAAGTGGGATTGCCTCCCATAAAACAATACAGAAAAGAGACAGAATCAGGGGCTGGAGGGGAACAGTACCCAACCCCCACCCAGGACTGCCCCAGCCCTTAGCCTCCCATCCCCCCATGCTCTTTAGGAACACCTGGGGGAGCTGAAGTTCCCTCCCCCCCCCCCCCCCATTCATGCGGGGATGCATAAAACCATACAGAAAAGAGACAGAATCAACAGGCAGGTGAAAGGGGCAAGCTATGGGCCTGTCCTCCCCATCTGAGATTGCCCCTGACCTGAGCCTCCCACCCTCCAAGTGCCCTTTAGGGAGGGTAGGGGGGGCTGAAGTTCCCCTCTGATTCATACAGGAACATTGCTGGCTGTTCCCCTTTGTCAGGGAGAAAGGGGAAAATGCACAGTTTGCTACATTCTTCACTCTGGCTGGGGAGTGGTGGAGCAGAGAAATCTGGACCTACCCCAGCCAGGGGACATACACAACTCATCTCGCTAACACGGCTACCTCTCTGAAACTTATCTCCAATCATCAGAGTTGATATGATTTGGTTTTTTGGGTCAGCATGATGTTTATATGCCATCTTGGAGGCTTAGAGGTATTTGGTAAGCTCTTGTTGGACCTGGTGATGATGGGCCATCAGATCTGCTGCAGCAGGGTCTTGGGAGTCTGTAGGTACCGCAAAGTGAAGAAGAAGGTGGAAACCCAGAGTTTGCACAGGCTGGGCTGTGCTGGGTGGATGCATGGGTGGAGTTGTAAACAGCCTTTGTTTATGTCAGAAGGATGTCCCAGTCATCTTGACGAGCACGGAGAAAGCAACAGAGGTATTGTCTGAGGACTTGATTCTCACATTCTTTCTGCCTGTTAGTCTCTGGGTGATAGGCCAAGAAGGTAAGCCGTTCCACTTCTGAAAGTTTTCACCAGAAGTAGAAAGTGAATTGCAGACCTCAAGCTGAGACTATTCCTGTTGACAGCACATGGAGCAAAAAAAATATGATTTCGAAAACGCGGGCTATTGCCTGCATGGTTGTGGGAGAGCGAATGCAACTAAAATGTGCCATTGTAGTGACCACTCTGAGGCTGGCAGTGCAACCCTGGGAGCAAATTATTCAATAATGAAATCCAGAGACAGCAAAGACCAGGGCCAAGATGAGATAGGCAAACGCTGGAGAAAACTGAATGGTTTGGCATGTGGGCACTTGATTTGGCTCCACCTGTGGCCCACAGACCCTGTGGCTGCACCCCTGCCCCATGTAACTCGCACACTAGAGCACTGGAACCCTGCACTTCCTTTGTCTCCCCCTTCCCTCCCAGGACTTTCGGAGGAGCTGTGACTGACCTGATTAATGCTCCATCTGCATTCTTCCCCCTCCCTCCCAGAGCTTGAATGCTGTAAATCAGCTGTTTGTGGTGTTTCAACTCTGGGAGGGAGGGGGAAGAAAGGGGACAGAGTGCAAATCAGGCAATTCACACACTCCAAAAGTTCTGGGAGAGAGGGGGAGTAGCAGGTAAGTGCAGGGCTCCAGTGCCCAACTGTGTGAGAGGTGCATGGGGTGGAGGGGCAGACAGGGGGTCTCCAGGACCACAGGCTACTACAGATGAAGGAGGCCCACTCATGCAGCCCACCCACTATCTGTGCTTGCCCATTGTCAGCCGGTGGTCAGGGCAGTGAGTGGTGTGTGTGTATTATACACCCGAGACTTCAACTGCTAGGACTGGGGTCCTTTAGCAGCGGGCAACCTGGAGGAGGTTGACGGGCGCCCCAAAGAGTTACAGGGAGAGCTTTACACCTCAGACTTTGACTGCTAGGATACACGATCCCTTCGCAGCAGGCAGCCTGGGGAGGCTGAGAGATGCCCCAACGGATCTGTCCCCTGGAAGCGACATGATCCAACGCTCAAGCTCTCCCTATATCTGTCCCTTATGACCGGCTGGAGTTCTTTTTAAAATTGTGCTTGGTTCTGTTACAGCAACTGAAGGAGTCAGGTCACAGCTTAAACAGTTGCTATTTTATTGTTACAGGGTAAACTTAGCTGTTAAATGCTTCTACTGTGTTACAGATAACACAGCCACTACAAAGGACAGGACAGAAATTACACTAATAAGTCACTTACAGGTACCATGAAACCCTTTTGGTTCTCTGAGCTCTTATTAAATGCATGCAAAATAGACACCTAGCAGGTATATATTCTCACCCCTGCGTTCCAGACTTGGCGTGGCCAGCGTCTTTCTCTCAATCCCTCAGGAAGAAGTAGGGCGAGGTTGGGCGTCCCACAGACCTCGGGAGACAACCAATACCTGCCAGCAGGTGTAGATGATTGGAGCTCAAATGGGGTGGGCTCCTTATACCCCTTGGGTCACGTAGGCTTCTTCCTGGTCTCAAGTGGCCAATTAGGAAAAATGGCTTTGAATGCCAAGTTTCCCACGAAGGGTGCAAAGCATAATTCACACCTGGGAAAATGCAGACAATGGGCACTTCTAGTATGTGATGGGCGAAGACTCCTCTCCTGGGACAGTGCAGGCGTGTCAATTACTGGTGCTAGCCATCAGGGCGACGGGAGGCCCCCGGGTCGTCAGCTAGCCCATTTACTGTCTGGTTTCTGTTTATTAGAGTCAGGGACAGGCAGCACACCTGCGTTCCCAGGGCATCAAAGGCTGACTGCCTTTCTCTTGCTCTCTGGGGGGGGGAAAACAAGATGGGGTTCATGTCTGGCTACACCCATCCCTGGTTTGGCAGCACAGACCACAGGAACTAAATTTACCTCTAAACATCATTATTCAACACTGGCCATCAGAAATTCCATTGTATTTGGGTTCTTGGGGTGTCTGAAGTGACTGGCAGCCAGTATATTGTGGCACAATGCTAACACCTCAAGTCTAAGATGGTCCTCTGGGATATAAAGGTGCCTTCCATGATGAAGTAGAACAGTGGTTCCCAACCTGTGGTCTGTGGACCCCTGGTGGTCTGCGACAGTACTGTAGGGGGTCCACAGAAAGTTTAGGAAAGGAAAGGAAAGGAAAGGAAAGGAAAGGAAAGGAAAAGAAAAGACTGGGACTGGGTCTTTCTGCCAGGTGATTCTTGCCTGGGACTCGCCATTCACGACCGGCCGCACATATGCTGCCTCCTGCCCTCAGGATGGGATCTTGATACCCCAGGAGGCACCTTCCATCCTCCCACCACCAGCTGCGCTGCCATTTATGCTCCAGCCTTTTCCCCTCAGCCAGTCCCATGGTGGGCCTGATCCTTATATTTCTTTTTCCTTTTCTTTTTTTTTCTCCCCAAGGCCTCCATGCCTGGCCAAAGGCAGAGTGCTGGGGCGGGAGCTGCCTTTGGCCACAAAAGCCCCCTTGCTGTATCCTCAGTGCATGGGCAGGGGATGGAGGTGGCAGGAGCTGAGGAAGCAGCGTGGGCCAAGGGATGTGCCGGCTGCTGCTTTCCGCCACTTCCCTTGGAGTGGTCCATAAAATTTTAACAGATTGAAAAGGGGTCTGTGTGCTTGAAAAGGTTGGGAACCACTGAAGTAAAGCATCCTTCAAATAAAACCTTGTTCAGGCAGAACATACAGATTGAACCTCTTTAGTTGAACCACTCTCTGATCCAGCAACATCTGTGGTATGGCATCATTTTAGTTAGCCAGATGTCCACTTATCATGGGTGAGGCCAAGTTTCCCACAGTCCCATAATGTTTGTTTACAGCCACAAGTCCTGGCTCTCAGTGCTCTGTGCTGTTATTTAGCTCTAATTTTCCCCTAAATGTCTTTTAAGACTCAGTAAGCAGTGGAAGTGTCGGTAATGCTGCCAGACAATATTGACCTCCCAGGATTTGGCAAAATCTCTGGTTCAGCACCAGTCAAGTCCTGAGGGTGCTGGTCTAAAGAGGTTCAACCTGTAGGAGAATTTAGAGTTTGACACATCTTAGTAGTTTGCAGGTCTTGGGGAAGCAAAGACTAGAGAGAGGGAAACAGATCTTTATTTGTTGTCCTTTGGATAAAATCTGATGGTATAAAATGGTAGTCAAAAGATCTGCATCTGATTCACCCTATATATCAAGAATGAATACTCTATCTGCCTTCCCATTCTGTGATCCAGCACAGTAGGTGAGAAGGAAGTTGGATCCAGGAACAAAAAGCAACTAGCATATCTGTTGCTGGTTAATTTTATGTGCAGTTCAGGGAGATTTCAGATTCATGTGGTTGATAAGACTGGACTGGGAACCAAGCTCCCTGCATAAAATGTCTCCATTCTTCAAATGTTGCTTTTCTTGCAAATAATTCTTTGTCCCAGATACCATAATTCTTCTTAGTGAGGGTTAGTTTTTCCATAGAGAAGACACAGGGCTGGAATGGGTTATGAGAGCTGGAGTGTTGTGACAGAATAGCTCAGATAGCAAAGTTGAAAGCCTCTAAAGTGAAGAACTTGGCAGGACCTGGGTGCACAAGAAGAGATAAAAAATGTCTTTAGCTAGTGGTATGCAAATTGTCCCTGGTGACCAGGTAAAGTATATTCTCGTTCAGAGAAGTACAACTACTAGGTCAGAGATTCCTTTTAAAAGGCATCCCATTTAAAAAAAGAAACATTATAACTGGAAAATATGTAGAGGGCAAAATTATTAGGGATATGAATTAGCTTCCATATGAGGAGAGATTAAAAAGACTGGGACTGTTCAGCTTAGAAAAGACGACTAAGGAGGGCTATGATAAAGAGCTATAAACTCATGAATGGTGAGGGAAAAGTAAATAGGGAAATGTTATTTACCTCCTTCACCTAAGAAGCAGAGGTCTCCCAGGGAAACTAACAGACAGCAGGTATAAAGCACACAAAAAAGTACTTCTCCACATGAGAAGTCAGCCTGTAAAGCTCATTCCCATGGGTCGTTCTGAAAGCCAAAAGTATAAGTATGTTCAGAAAGAATTAGATAAGTTCATAAAGGTCTATCAATGGCTAGTAGCCAAGATGGTCAGAGATGCAACTCCATGCTCCAGGTGCCTCTAATCACTGAACTACCAAAAGCATCTGGCACTGGCAACAGTGAGAGACGAGATACTGGGCTAGATGGACCATTGTTCTAATTCAGTCTGGCCATTCTTACGTCAAACTCATATTTCTACAGTTTAGCATAAAGTTGGCTTTGTCAGAGTCTGCTGAGAATGTGGCATGCATATTAATTGCGCTAAGCCTGGTTTCCAGAAGAAAATAAGAATAACATCCAAATAAATAATCACAAACTGGTCCAATATGTTCCAGAAAAGAACAATGATGAAATTCTGGAACATGGCTGGCATTTTACACATAAAAGGCATAACAAAACATTGAAAATGTGTGTATCTTGTGTGGAACACAGGCTTCCATTTGTTCCTTCCCTAGTTCAGACCAGACTGTAGGCCCCACAAAGATCCAATTTAGGGTATATCTACACTGCATGCTTATTTCAAAATAAGCTATTCCAGAATAGTTATTATGAAATAGCTTTTTTCAATATAGCACGTCTACACTGCAGGGAAGCCTCAAAATTAGTCCGAGGCGGGCTTCCCTAATGTAGACGTGCTATCTCGATTTACAGCCCCAGGAGGCACTGGGGAAGAATAACTTAGAATGGCCTTGGTGAGGGGCTATTACAAAATAGCAGCAGTGGAGCGTCTATACACTACTTATTTTGAAATGCCTATTCCAAAATAGCTGTTATTCTTCGTAGAATGAGGTTTACAAATTTTGGAATAAGCCATCCATTATTTCAAAATTATTTTGAAATAACGGAATTGCCATGTAGATGCTCGCATTGTTATTTTGAAATAACGCTAGTTATCTTGAAATAATGGTGTACTGTAGACAATCATAATCATAATTAGTTACAATCATGGTTGAACAGAGCCTCTCAAAGAGTTACTTTATAAGTGGTAAGGGCAGTGGTGTCAGACCATCACTTTGTTCAAAGCTCAAAAATCAACACAGGGACATAAAGAGACATCCTACTATACCACAGAGATTATTAGAACCACTGTCAGAGAAATAGAGGGGCAATGAACATCTTGGGTCCAGATTGCAAGTCAATTAAACAGTTGTAACTGTGACACAATGATAATGTCTCAGCCCTCTTTGTTTTATCAAAAACATCAGTGTAATCTCAATATTTCACCAGAATTCCTGAAGCTATTCATGAGATCATAGGGATGACTCCTAAGGTCTCTTAATTCACAGGTAAGTGGCAGAGATCATGCAGGGCTTCTTGTCTGGGACTTGATTCTAAGAGGCAAAACTGACAGCAGAGTCTCAATGCAAATAGGACTGTGCCTGGCCCCCAGTGAATGCATGGATTGTAGGTGATGATCCAGGAAATAATAAGGATAATGGGGGAGTCCTGTATATGGATAAGATCAAACGATCAAACTGTAGGACATTCCTACAACTCTGAAGCATGTTAACAATCAAAGGTGCCATTTGATAAGTCATCTTGTCAAAGTGTAAGGGGGATCCATTGATAAATTCCACCAAAATAGGGATGTTCTTGTGCTGAGTTGGAATGTTGTGAACCATGGCAACATCTAAGTCCATGCAGTCTTTCTGGTTGAGACAACGGCTATGTCTAGACTACGGGGTTTTTCCCTGGGTCCAGGGAGCTTTTTTTTGTGGAAGGGCAGACGCACTCTTTCAGAAACCCTGTCTTCCTTCTCCCACGAGGAAAAAGGGCTCTTCCAAAAGAGGCGGTTTTTCCAAAATTTGGCCTACTGTAGACAGGCCTCTTCCAAAAAACTATCGGAAAACGGCATGCAAATTGCGCAGCGCAATTTGCATACTTTTTTCTGATAAAGCCCCGTAGTGTAGACATAGCCAAGGCCTGCTTCTTAGTGGAGCAATCCACGGGATAGTGTTGTTGCCCAGTCTTACTAATGTTGGAATGTCCTTCTTCTACAAGTTCATATACAAATGATTTCAACCTATTATCACACAAGTCAAATCATTACCATGGCCCCTTGTGATTAGGTATCACATGTTTTTTCTGTCCTAACCAGTTCTTTCCATTCTTTCCAAGTCATGTTGTGCCAAGTTCCAAATTATGTTGTGCCTATTAAATTAAAAATGAGAATGTGTTAGGCAAGGCTCTATGCCAGCCTGCCTTAATACATACTCTATGTTAAAGGTCACAGCTTTATATGGACCTTATTCCTTAGCTCATCATCACCTATCTAGATGAAATGTCCCACACATATGTATGCTAACTTTGCCTTAGCTCAACTTATAGGATGTAACCTGCAGGTCCCTTGTGTTACAGCCATAATATACTCTAGTCTAATGTAAACCTATATATAATAAACCTAGTGTAATAAAACAAATAATCAAACCCATAGGAAAATAAGAAACATACATATAGGCAAGCAAGCAGGCTAGCCTTTAATGTATCTCACGTACCTGCTATGTACGTCAGTTTGTTGCCAGGACACTTCTGTGGTTGACTCATGTATCTGTGGTCAGAACTTCCCTTTAAACTATTTTCAGCTCCCCATATAGTTGGGGTTTTCTGTTGGGCTATTTATATGCAAAGTTTATCTGTTCAAACTGCATAGGCCTCAATCTGAAGATAATGTCTTACAGGATACAGGCCTATAGGTTTCTTGCTCTACTACTCAATATAATGCAAAGCAGAATATAATGGAAAGCCGTGAACATAACAAAGGCAAACTAGCCCACTGGGCTACAGTGTCCAGATTACTCAAAATACAGGCATAAAACTGAAGCATAAGGCCAGCTATTCTCTATGGCAGAGAGGTGAGGCCAAAGCCAGCTGAGCTGCCTGGACCCCTGTGAGGACAGTGTGGAAGGAATTTGACTCCTTTTCCAGGCAGCACTTAGTCAGGTGGTCATCAGTATGGATACAAAGCTTGATCAAGATGTTCAAGTTGAGCAGTGGCTGCACCCAGGCCATCTCACCCTTGAGTTCCTCATTTAGGGCATGTCAGAAGTGGTAGTGCCGGGCTGCCTCGTTCCCTAGGATATCTGCTGCCAGGGAGTAGAACACCACAGCAGAGTAGCAGAGGGGTAGCCATGTTAGTCTGAATCTGCAAAAGCGGCAAGGAGTCCTGTGGCACCTTACAGACTAACTGAAGTGTTGGAGCATAAGCTTTCGTGGGCAAAGACCCACTTCGTCAGATATGCATCTGACGAAGTGGGTCTTTGCCCACGAAAGCTTATGCTCCAACACTTCAGTTAGTCTGTAAGGTGCCACAGGACTCCTCGCCGCTTTTACAGCAAAGTAGATGGCTGAGATGTTCCCTGACATAGCCCCCGAAGCACATTGTTAGGGGACCATGTGCACTTCAGATAATCACACACAATTGCCGTGTCTCAAATGAACTCTTTGAACTGCTCCAGCGGGAGGCAGGGGCTAGAACTCTCCTGACAGGGAGGAAGCCCAGGCCAGAGCCTCTCCAGTTCACCTCTGGAGAATGGAAGGGGATTTAGCATGAACAGTCTCTGGTGCTGGGTTGTGAAACTGAAGAGCTTATTATAGTTCCTGTCACATGCTTATCTGACATGGGGATCTCTGGCTCCCTAGAAGCCAGAGAGAGGTTGGATCCCGTGAGTCTGTAGGGCTGCAGTTCGTATCACCACAGCCAGAATCAGGGTCCATAGATTCTGCAGGATTCCCACATCTGAAGGACAGTCCAGCCCCTGACCTACACACATTTAATTTCTTGGGCAATTCAAACTACTAGCAAGTAGATCCTAGACAGTCTTGCCTAACAGTTGGAGCAAGAGTCTAGTCTACCAGTTACAGCTAGATCCAGACTGGAAGGTAGGGGATGGGGTGGAGCAGAAGCAAAGCCAAGGAGCCAGGAGTCAGAGCCAGGAGTCAGAAGCCAAAGCCTAAGCATAAGGGTTAACTGGAGTCATAGTCAGAAGGCAAAGCCAAGCATCTGAGCCAGAAGTCAGAAAGAAGCTGGGGGTGGAGCAAGTAGGGGGTACAGGCTGGGGATGAAGTAAGGCTAGAAACAGGAGAAAGCACAGCTGTGAGGTAGGAAAGTGTTGAGCAACCAATTGATTTTCTTGTTCTTTTTTTTTTTTCTGACATTTTATGGTGCAGCAACCCCAGCCTGTGAGGATATCACTACCACTTTACTGCAGCTTTAACAGATTCAAAAATCTACATCTTCTTACCCGGCCCTGTATTCTTAAGAAAACCCCAGTAGTTCCTTTTTTCATGGTACCCACATTTTCCTCAGTACTCACACCAATCCCATCAGACAATATTCACATAGAGGTATCTCCATTCTTCATAAAGAATCTTTCTTTCTGTATAATTCCCCCGGCATTGCCATAGCAGATGTCCAACAGTTTCTTTAACTTTGCATCTCTCGCTCAACTCATTTTTGTAAACCACTAGACTGCTGCTGCTGCTGCTGCTGCCGCTATTGAGTTTAGACATCAGCCCCCTGACTCCTGCAATCAGTCTGGTGGTGCAGTTAATCAGACAACTTCTTGGATCAGCAGCCCGCATCAGGTTGCCCAGAGACTGGCTGTGCTACAGGTTGGTCTCCTGACAGGACTTAAATTTTAATTGTGGTCGATCATACTTCGAGAAGGAGCTGGTTTCATTCTGATCTGTCTGATTGGGGGTTTAGTCCATATGAAAAGCACTTAGCACTTTGCATCAACATTTTTGTTGTCATGTATATATCTTAGAAGAAATAAATTAATAAATAACCCAACTCTTCTAATGTGCAAAACCTGGCTAGAAGGGGCTGCACTGCCAGCCATTGGCTGTGGAATTCCCATAAGGGGGTTTTCACAGTCAGGTGGCAAGAGGAAGATGAAAATGGTAATACTGATGAACTTACAGACATTTCGTTTTGCAGACAGGGAAACTGAGATGGGTGACAAGTTGTGAAAAAGTAGAGAGGGATAGAATGCATGTTTATCGAATCCTGATCCAGTGCCCTTTTCAATGAACTACTGTGCCTCCCTTTATCATGACTAATCAGAGCTATTTTTGAAGCATATGAAAATGTATGACAACTGTGACAGCTTTTTTACCAAACAGGAGTACAATACCAGTCAGGCAACAAGAAAATGCTAATATCTATTTTAAAATCAAATCTGTTGTAAAAAGAGTTTTGTCCTGTGATGTCAAAGCTTTGAAACCTCAGATCTTCCACACATATCCACATGTGCACATTCAGAATTGCACAGGGACTAGTCCTAGCATTCCAGAACTCTGAGCAGCTGCAAACAGCTGCCATTTATAAATAGATAAATAGATAAATAAAATATTCCACCCACACACCAAATGCAGAATTTTCACAGCCAGCCAATGACACATTTCAGCACCCATATCTTATGACCCATCTGAAAACAGCAGTGTCAAATCACCAGAAAGGAAAATTGTTGCTCAATGTCTCTCTTCCTTTGGTTTTAGTGAGCGTGGTTGGTAGCTTTTAGGATCAGGTCTTGGAAGTTTCAGGGAGAGGAAAAAATGCACAAATATGTTTCCAGGTGTGCAACCATCCTTTAGGTTTTCATTTGATGTAATATACTTCAATACGTTGCAGTAAGTAGAGGACAATTAACAATAAAACTACTGGTACCAAATCTCTAATTTGGACAGGTTAGTGAAACATAAGAATCTGCAAAGCCCCTGAGAATAACATGTCTCAGTAGTTATGACCAACTTTCTCTCCTCTGAGTTTCCCCTTGTTTAGTAGTGGTTGGCTTTGATGCTGAGCTTTGTCACAGACTATTAGCCTGTGGCAATGGGAGCTGCTGTGCAACTTCACTAAGTCACAGATTACTAAATAAATGTGTGTGTAAATATATATACATTTACATGCTTTCATATGTTGGTTACACTGGTCTACAATTTTTTAGAAGTCGTCTGCTTCAGAGATAAAATGTGCTATTTATTATGTATTTTGATGTGCTGAATTCAAATATGACAATTAAAACAACTGATTGGCTACTGTTTCCAAGATATTTAAGTTTTTACATTTTACGTCTATGTATATTGTGTAGATAGTAGTTTTAATCATAAATTGTAAACCTAGGTCTTTTCATGTGTTTATGGTTGCTTTACATGATAATATTTCACCTGTCCTGTTTATGTAACACTTTAAAAATCAGCAAGAGGGTTATATAAATAAAATTTATTATGAAACAAAAGGCAAAAAACTATTATGTACATAGTTTAGTCATTCAGTTCACCTTGTGTTATGAGGTGTGGTTCAGAGGAGGAGGATGGGAGAAAATGTGGGTCCTGTGACATTGATGGTTCAGGACCAGAAGTTTCATCCTCTTCCTCGTCTGACTCAAGTGAGAATGATTCTGGTGCATCAGGAACCGGCAGTCCTGCTCCGTGGGGTACTGGGCGTATAGCTGATGGAATGTTTGGATAATGCACAGTCCACTTTTTCTTCTTTGACACACCTTTCCCAACTGGAGGCACCATGCAGAAGTAACAATTGCTGGTATGATCTGTTGGCTCTCTCCAAATCATTGGCACTGCAAAAGGCATAGATTTCCTTTTCCTGTTCAACCACTGGCAAAGATTTGTTGCACAAGTGTTGCAGCATATGTGTGGGGCCCACCTCTTGTCCTGATCTCCAATTTGCAGCCAAAATAAAGGTGATAGGCTTTCTTAACCATAGTGGTTATACTGCGCTTTTGTGATGCAAAAGTCACTTCACCACAAACATAGCAGAAGTTATCTGCACTGTTCACACAAGTACGAGGCATCTCTGCTCACTTTGGCTCAACAGAAATGTGTCCCTTTACAAAATCAAACACTGACAAATAAGAGAGCACGACACTGTATGATTTCTAGAGCTGATATAGGGCAATTTGTTCAGCAGAGTGATGTAAGCTTTGTTATGATTGCATCATCCATGACTTCTAGGAATAACATGATGCATTTCATATCATGTATGACGCAATACCAGCTTCAGATTGCATCATTCATTGTTTTGCCTAAAAAGCAAGTACTGTCCAAACCCAGTCATAGATTTATTCACAGATCCAGTCAAAGATGTATTTTAGTCATTTCTGGTTTAAATTGAGATCCCTTCCCTTTATAACTCACTTATCCTCCGCCATTCCCAAGTCAAGGGTCGTATATACTGACCCAATAGCATATCTTGAAAACTAGAGCCAATCAACAATTTTAAGCATCATTTTCGTTCTCAGTGACCCAGAATTAGTAAAGTTTGACTACATTTATTTCAGAAGCATTTTGGCTGTAGAGCAGTGTTATTGGTGTCAAAATGTCTGAAGCATCTTGTTGCATAACTATTTTGTTATTTTTTTCAATATAATGAGGAAAATGAGATCTGTATCAGACAATGCCCAATGTATTAAGCCCGTGACAATAGAAATATTAAAAACATGCACCTTAATTATTTAAAGCCAGCAAAATCACTGTAGCATCACTTTTCAAATGATGTACTGAACAAAATGGCAAATTCCTACTTTAAAAAGCACTTTGCTACAGATGAGATTAGGTGCCGCCCTTTGCCAGGGATAGCATGCTATGCCCCACTCATCTGCAGGGAGAAATAGCAGGAGCCAGGGCTTTGCCTACCATGTGCCTCTACCCATCAACTTGCTACTAGGCCAGCAGGGCCTGCTCTTTCTCATGGGGTGACACCTGAGATGTGGTAGTGCCCACACAGCCACATAAGGAGTAGAGGAAGGGCTCTACTTTCTCCCCTGTATAGACTCATAAGAACCATCTGGCCACAAATGATGTTAAAACAGATTTAAGTTTTTTCCATTGTTAAATAAAATTGAATGTGATGGCTTGATGTCAGCGTCTTTTTCCAGACCACTCCTCACAACTGAAATAACTTCTCCAAAGGTTGGTGATAGCACTAGCCCACACCCACCACTCTCTCAGAGCATTGCTACTAAATTAATGAGTAATGAAAAAGTTAATATGTGGAGATTGTTGATGTCACTTTTAGCTTCCAGAGGTAACATTCCATTAAAATGAGTGGGAATGTTAGTGCCTTTTAGAACTATTGTTTCAAGCTGTCTACCAAAGTTAAAGTTGTCTGTGCAGTGCAGCATTGTCACAGTATGCAGATATTTTCTAACTGCTGAGTATTGACTTTGCTTAATAACATTCTATCAGTGTAGTGTTTTTTTGTATGTAGTATAGAGATATATATGGAAAATATGCATTTATTTTATTAGTTTCAGAGGAGTAGCCATGTTAGTCTGCTTCAGCAAAAAATGAGGAGTCCTGTGGCACCTTAAAGACTAACAAATAATTAGAGCATAAGCTTTGTGTGCCGAAGCCCACTTTGTCAGATGCGTGAAGTGGAAACTTCAGTTTGCAGGGATATACACACATACAAAGATGAAAGTGTTCCATTACTATGCAGAGGACCTGCGCTAGCAAGGCCAATTCAATCAAGATGGATGTGGCCCTCTCCCAACAGTTGATGAGAATATCAAAAAGGAGGAAATTACATTTTGTAGTGAGCTAACCATTTCCCATCTCTATTCAGACCCAGTCTAATAGTGGCAAATTTATTTTATAAATGTTCCTTCTTATTACTCATCAAGTTGTTTTATCTTCTGTCAAAATGTATCTCTTATAAATAATTCTCAGAAATCAGTATGTAGCTTTTGTAAATATCTTTATTTTTTCCTCTTAAAAATACATGTAACACTTGGATATTGCCCAGGACCCTCTACTAACTTTGCTTCCTATTGGTTCTCAAAGCAGTTTAAACACACATCCCACACATCCAATTATTCCTTATATTTGCAGCTGTTTCTAAATAAGAAAAAAATCAATAGATGTTAGACTGAGGGAGGGTCTTTCTATTCACACTCACACGGATTCTCAGCATGCAAAATCAGTTCCACTCCAGCGTCTTTCAATTTTCACTCTAACAGTGGAAACAAAGGAAGCATTCACAGCTAGCACACATGTGACGTGGGCCAGTCTAATGGCTCTAGAGCAGTTCAGTGAAGCATTAATGAATTTAGAGAGATGTCAGCACTATGCTGCTAGAAACTAATCTACCCTGGGGTAAGTGCTTTTTACAAGTAACCTTCCTCTCAAATAACCACCCAAGAAACTAACTGAAATCTTTTCTTTTCACATTTGTTTTCCATCAAAACACTATCAACATTTCCTTTTGAAAGCCATAGTTGACTTGTCATTTGATACATTACAGTAGGAAGTTACATAAGTCCAGGTCACACCTCAAATCATTCTCCCTAAGTGTACCCTGAGGTGTCCAAATTATTTCAGATGTTCCAGATATCAGACATTTGAAAATTATTCTTGCCTATAGTCTCCATCTCCTCTAGTTTCCTCATACCACTGGTCTGAGCTAGTGATTGAAAGTGTTAGCCTAGTCAAAATCTTGCATAGAAAAATATGAAACCCACATCATAACTATAAAGCTTCTCATAGCATGTTAATCCTATCCATGCGTCACACCCATGCATCCCAATGCTTGCCTCTTCTGAATTCAGCTACAAATACACGTTCTGTCTATCCTGTATGTTACACGCAGGGACATAGCTATGGGTGGGCCTGAGTGGGTCATGGCCCACCCACTTGGCATCCACGCTCACTGAAATCAGGACCGGAGCATCCCGAATCCACAGACTAGGACTTCTGACACCAGCTGGGTGTCCATCAGCTTGCTTCCCCCTCTCCACACACACACTCACACATGCTCCCTTATACTGCTCAGCAGGCAGCTCTACCACATTGTTCTCCTGCTGGTGCCATGCACTGCTGCCCTAGTCTCGAACCCCAATGCTAGCCCCGTGGAGAGGGTGTCTCATGGGGGAAAATCTGGGCAGTGCTAGCCTCTGCGGGCAGGAGAGTGATGCAGCAGGGCTGCCTGCTGAGCAGTAAGAGGGCATGGGGAAGGTAGGTTCTTCCTGTCCCCTTTTGCCAGACTCCATGTCCCTTCTGAGTCCCCTCTCCTTCTTGTTTCTCTCCCCCATTTCTCCTGCCCCATCTTGCCATGGAGAGGTATGCCTCATGGGGGAAGGTCTGGGTGGGGCTAGCATTGGATCTGGAAACTAGGACAGCAGTGCACGGCACGCAAGCAGGAGAAGGGACACCGAGCTTGTGTTGAAAGGGGTGGTGCATGGGTGGCAGGTTTAAGAGGCAGGGGAAAGCAATGCCTTCCCCAACTGCCAGCCCAGCATTACTCCCCTTCAACGCAACTCCCCAAGCCTCCCAGGGCTGTCTGGGCTTCAGCCCTGCCGAGGCTGGGGCCATGCTGCCAGCACTTCTGGAGCTGGGGAAGTTGGGGCTGGTATTGCCCATACTTTGGGGTGGGGGGATGCCCACTACACACCCTCCAGAGCTGGGGGGAGACACACATCCTTCCAGGCCAGGGTCCACCCTCTCCATGCTCTGAGGAAGGCATGGGCTGCATGCTGACCACCCTCCCTTTCCCTTATGCTCCGGAGAAGGCTGGGGCCATGTGCTGCCTGCCCTTCCCTCCATGCCATGTCTGGGGAAGGCTGGGACCGTGCGCCACCTGCTAGGAGAGGAGTGGCCTGCCCCTACAGTGTGGAGGGGCACTTAGCACCCACGTGGACCTGGGTGGCAGGGGCAGGGCCTCAGGTGGAGGGAGCAGGGCTGAGGGTAGGCCTAGGTTCACCTACTACCCATTGGTGGATGGAATTCAAATTCTGACGGGGTCCCCCTCTGCTCCATGGGTGCACCTGCGACCTCTGTGCCTCAGGTGCCTGCTGATTACAAAGAAGGGAATGGGGAGAGGCAGGTTCCCCATTCCTCTTGTCCCTTCTCCCCAGGCCCCCAGATCCCTTTTGCCCCCTTCCCCTTCATGCCCCTCTCCCCATGGCACTGGATCCTTCCTGCCCCCCCCCACCTCGCCCGAGCCCTCCAATCCTCTCCCCTGACCTTCCCACCTGAAAGCTGGGCCCACCTACTTTTTCTGTCCTAGCTATGCCACTGGTTACAGGGTAAGCTGGGCTCATTAGGGGATAAGGTTTAGGATCTGGCCTGCAGCTCCGTGAGGGGACTTATGTTGGCAGCCCACAGGTAGCACCAGGAGTCTGACAATTCGCGCAGGTGACCCTGCACCATTTAAGTGAGAGGGGCTTTTCCATTGGCTTAAGTGGGCACAGAATCAAGCCCAGAGTGAAGGAAGTAGGGAGCAGGAAGTGATGGAAGGCTGTTCAGGTATAGTATCCTGGAAAGAACTGTATTGGGCTTATGAAGAAAAGGAGGCCTGGGAGTGGAGTTCACAAATTGATCAGCCTGATGATGACCAGAGACCTAAGGAAAGGAGGGCACCCTTATACCTTTGATTGAGCCTCCTGGATGAGACAAGTGAACAATCCTGCACCAAGGTCAGGCCCACTGACAGGGAGGCAAAGGGGGCAACTGTCCCATGATCTGGTGATTCAAAGAGGCCTAGGGCTCCAGGCCCTGGTCCCTGCTACTGCAGTAGCTGTGACAGCCAGAACCCCAGTCCCTTTAAATCACTGCCGGAGCCTCCCACAGCATGCTTCAGTGACTTGGGCAGCATGTTCTGGACAGCATTGAAGTGGGGATTGCAGCCCAGGTAGCGCCAAGGGTCAGCTGCCCCGGCCCTGCCCCTTCTGCCCAAGGCTCCTTTCAGGAGACCAGACCCTCCATACACACCTTGCCTAAGAGCCTGGCAAGGCTGTCACCTCACCTGACAAAGGGAACTGAGACCTGGGCTGTGTCATAGAATTTAAGGCCAGATGTGACCACCAGATCTGTGGTCTGACCTCTTCACCAATCCTACAAACACACTCATAAATTTGTCCAGCTCTCTTATAAAGATAATTGTGTTGTTTGCCTCCATGACTCCTAGTGGGAGGATGTTGCAGAACCTCACTCCTCTGAAGGTTAGGAACCGTCTTCTAAGTTCCAGCCTGAATTTTATTAATGGACAGTTTATACCCATTTGTTCTAGTGCCTACACAGTGCTTTAGCACTCAACCCTCTCTGGGATTTATGGAGAGCAGTCATATCTCCCCTGAGTCTTCCTTTTGCTAGACTAAACAATGCAAACTCTTCCAGTATCCTCTCATAAAATAAGCCCTCTATTCCCCTGATCATTCTGTTAGCTCTTCTTTGCACTTGTTCCAGTTTGTATTCATCTTTCTTAAACAAGAGTGACCAGAACTATACACACTATTTCAAATGAGGTCTTACCAGTGCTTGTACAATGGCATCAACACTTCTCCATCTCTACTAGAAATGCCTCACCTGGCACATCCTCAAATCATATTTGCCTTTTTTTTACAGCCACACTGCATTATGTGGTGCTTGTTGGCATAAAAGGATTAAGCCCAAAGGACTGAAAGGAATTGTGAAATTCTGCTGTCTAAGGAATAACTGTTTCAGGGAGCATCAAAGTATTTGCTTATGATTTGTTATGACTTTATAAATCAAACGCCAAGAGGCAGAACATGGATATTGAAATCCTGGAAGCATAGAAGTATAGGACTGGAAGGGACCTCAATATGTCATCCAGTCCAGTACCCTATGCTAAAAGCAGTACTAAGTAATAACTGCACCATTCCTGACAAATGTAAGCTATTCTAAAAAACCTCTAATGATAGAGATTCCACAACCTCCCGAGGAAAGTTGTTCCAATACTTAACTAACCCAACAGGAAGTTTTTCCTAACATCTAACCTAAACCTCCCTTGCTGCAATTTAAACCCATTGTTTCTTGTGCTATCCTCAGAGATTAAGGGGAAGGGAAATCACTCTCCTCCGACTAAAAACCTTTTATATACTTGAAAACTGTTATCATGTACCCCCTCAGTCTTTTTTCTTCAGACTAACATGCCCAATTTTTTTCAATCTTCTCTCATGCTTCTAGACCTTTCATCATTTTTGTTCTTTCTCTAATTTGTCCACATTCTCCTGAAACATGGCATCTAGAATTGGACCCCGTACTCTCTCTCACTGATGCATAAGGCCATATCAGCATAGAATAGAATGGAAACATTACTTCTCATGTCTTGCTTACAGCTCTCATGTTAATACATCCCAGAATGTTCTTTGTTTTTTTCTGCAACAGTGTTACATTGTTGACTCATATTCAGCTTGTGATCCATTATGAATCCCAGATCTTTTTCTGCAGTACTCCTTCCTAGGCAGTCATTTCCCATTTTGTATGTAATACAACTGATTGTTCCTTCCTAAGTGGAGTACTTTGCATTTTTCCTTCTTGAATTTCATCCCATTTTCCAGTTTGTCTAGATCAATTTGAATTATAATCCTATCCTCCAAAGCACTTGCAACTCCTCCCAGCTTGATATCATCTGCACGCATTATAAGTGTACACTCTGTACCATTATCTAAATCACTGATAAAGATACTAAATAGAACCAAACACAGGAACAATCTCTGTAGGATCCCACTCAATACAGAAGCACTGGAAAATAACATGCCCTTCCAGCTTGACTGATAACTACTCTCTGGGAATGGTTTTCCAACTAGTTATGCAGCTACCTTATAATAGTTCCATATAGGCTACTATACGTTGGGTGCCTAACTGGCTGAAAATACCTGGGGGCACAAGGGTATGTCTGTGGCTCAGAGGCAGAAATTAAAGTTATGGTGACTGGATGTTGGTTGAATGCTCAGATACCATGAAACTTGGGAATGACACAAGGTCAGAACACATGAGGTTATCACCATTATTATTATCTGAAGAAGTGGGCTGTGCCCACGAAAGCTCATGATACCATCTACATATTTTGTTAGTCTTTAAAGGGCTGCCAGACTATTGGTTGTTTTTTAATTTTTTCCTGTAACTGACTAACTCGGCTACCCCTCTGAACCATTATTGCTATCATCCAATATTAATCGTATGATTATACTTCACCGAGCCCTACACTAAACATAAAGAAAGTGCTTCCATTATTGCTTCTATGTCCATGTTCCCTAATACTTTCAATGAAGCTGTTATGAAGAAATGCATGCTTTTCAATATATTAACAAGAGAAAAATCAGAAGTCTACATCTCCCTTTCCTTGAAATGGATGAAGCAAACTGGCATGGATATAAGGCAAGAAACACAAGAGGCAATAGAATAGTTCCATGATATGGGCTCCTGGACCTGCAAAATCCCTTCCATGTCAACTCCATAAAGGTAGGTCTCTGCTACTCAAATGATGGCAAGCTGGGATGGATATGAGGGGTACTACACAGCCACAGGGATACCAAGTAAGTCAGGGATAGTGGGGCCTCTAAGGAATTTACACTGCTATGAGAAGGGGGGACTAAGAAGCAATGCATAGCAGAAGGCCATCCCTGAGGCTGCTTTCTCTTCCCCACAGATCCTGTGTCAATTGATTTCAGTTGGACTTCTCAGGTGGGCAAGGATTGCTCAGACTGAGTAAGGAGTGATGAAGACTCTTGTTATCAGAAATGCATGATGGAAACAGCTGTGCGGAAGCAAACTCACAAAGTTAGGATCTCACAGAATCAATTGCCTACATTAACCTCATGTCTTCACTTAAGTAATTTCAATATTAGTTAATAAATCAAGGAAATAAGGCTGTATACAAAATTTCATATTTACCAGTATCATAACAGCACACTTAAAATATTGTCCTCCATCGCCAGACCAGATGTTATATTACCTCATTCATCGCACTATAGGGTCCTAAGCAAAACAGAGGCACTGGAAAATAACATTTCATAAATGTTTCTTACTGTATGTGCCTTTCCCCTCCTCCACATCTTCTCTTAGGCTATGTCTACACTGCAGGGAAAAGTTGGAAAAAAGATACGCAAATTGCAAACCGCAATTTGCATATCTTTTTCCACTTCTCTTCTGAAAGAGTCTTTTCCAACATTTGGCCCATCTACATTAGGCCAAATGTCAGAAAAAACCTTCTTTCGGAACATCCCTTCTTCTTTGTAGAACGAGGTTTACAGGGATGCCGAAAAAACATGTCTGCTTTTCCAAAAAATTTTTGGAAAAGCAGACACATTCCTTGGACGCAGCAGAGGTTTTCCAGGATATTTCTGGTATACTGGAAGATCTCAGCAGTGAAAACATAGTTTTAGCCTGTTTTCTTTCCTTCTTTTTTTCAGAGTTATAGTAGTCAGATGAATATAAACACTGGAAAATACTGGAAAACAGAAATATTTATTTCAGGCCATAATTTATTATATGATAACTTAAAATACATTAAGGAAAATATCCACCATCTCCATAATTTTTTTTTCTAATTTTTGTTTTTGCTTACTGAAGGATGTCATTTTCTTATGGCCACTTCTATCTCCTTTCTTCCTCCCATTCAGGTATCCTGAGCAGAGGATCAGGCCCAATTAAATGAATATGCCTCATACAGGTTTGTATAGGAATTCCTTCTAATAGAATGTAAAGACAAATACCAGCAGGAACATACAATTAAATGCATACCTGTAATTTGGGGGTACATATTTACACAGACTATATGCAATATTTTGTCTCATGTACCCATATCGTTTTCTAACATCAGCCTCCCTTTACTGATATACTCAAAAGTGATTTTTCTCTTTTTGTCTTTACCCATCCAAACTGAATTGGCAACAAACAAAAAATCCATTTCTCAGTACTACCACGGAGTACATGTGCAGCCATCAAATACATACTACATTGCTGTTAGTTTTGCAATAAAGGAATGCTTTCATCAGATGGTTCTAACAACAAAATTAAACAGGAATGATAAATGGCTTGCTAATATTCTCCTGTGAGGGAGTTTTTAAATGGGTCACATTGTTCTTCTCTTTATTGGTAACCTAAAATAGAAGTTATTATATCAATAGTGGTTTGAGAATAATGAAACATTATCTGGTATGGGCTATATGTTTCATTGAAAATAAAGGCTACACAGATGCAAAGATTGAAAATTATTATAATTTAATTTTTTATTTTTCTAGATCCACATCCCCAACAATAAAAATGTAGCCAGAACCTTGATTAAAGAAACATACTCCCTATACTTCGAAAATGAAAAAAATAAGTGTTTATTGTGAGAGCATAGTATTGCTAAGCTTCCTTCTCCCTCTTTGTAGTCCTGTGTGCCAAAATCTATGCCAGTGTAAACTGGTGCAACTCTACAGATTTCAATGATGAAGCACCAATTTACACCAGCAAAGAACTTGGCTCCATTAGTTTGCAGCCAAAGTCACCTCAACAACTAAGAAAGGGAGTGTAATATAAGTAAAAATACTAATAGTGTATTTCTCAAACACTTAAATCAAATACACAAATCTTAAAGGAGCTAAGAGATAAGTAATACAAATTGAACACAATCTCATTTGACACTGAAATATCTAGCAAATGCACAGCTGCATCTTAACAGCAACAAACACCAACTGCTCACAAACTCTAAAAAATTATCATGACCATCTAGCACCCGCAAGACAAACATGTAGGCCATTCAGTACTTGCCAGAACCTCAAGGAGAGTTATTGACATTTATCTGCTCATGTTTAGTAGAAAGGGAAATGAAAGCCCTCGTACACAAGAAATTCACTCCTGAGAGAAAAGTCCTGCTTAAGATAGTGCTCAAGCAGCGCCAAGTGTTAAGATTCTAGCCATAAGTGGCCAGCAGAGAATTCCTTGGGCACAGAAATGGCTCCTGCTCCAGATGTGTTCCCACCCTCAGCAGACACTCCAGTGGAGGGAAAGTGTCAGGGTGGGAGAAGCCAAGTGACCTTACCCCATTCTGCCCTACGCTGTTCAGAATCACACAGCAGCCAGCCAGTGAGAATAAGGGAGCAATAACCATCTCCTTGATGGCCCAACGCCACCACCATCTGCTATACTAAGCAAAGCTTGGACGCAGGAGAGAACAGAATGATACCCACAGCCTTAAAAGAAGGCTTATGTGGGACTTCAGCAGCACATTAGCCTTATTTGGGATCTCTGCACAGTGGGGAATTTCTCCCAGAGAAAGAAACTAATAAAATCTGCACATTAAATCCACTTCTTATGGGGGAACAGTGCTTGTTAATGTCACCACTGTGCAACTGATATGTGTTTGAAAGTCATAGGGAAATGGAAGTGTTGAAAGACTAAATATTTAAGGCTTCTTTTTTCTATTTATATGCACTTTATTCCCACAGATCCCAGCAGTCTGCAGTGCAGGGACAGTCAGAGAGATTTTGGGTTCTACTAAATTAGTAGTTAGTGTAAGTCTCAAGAGCTAAATTAAATCAGGTGAGACCTAGAGAATTTGAATAGCAGAGATATTTAGAGATGATCTAATTGTGGCTGGAAATAAGGGATTACATGGCCACAGGTAAGGTGCAGGAGTTACAGGAGATTGTGCTGGTGTGAGAGCAAAACAGGGCTCTGTGTGAAGAGAAGCCAGCCCAGAGGACAAGTCCCAGTGACACAACCAGTAGGCTAGGAATCAAAAAGGTCTAGACAGCTTTAGGAATTAGTTATGGGAATGATGATGCACAGGATTTGGAGCCTCTTGTTATTGTTGTTTTCTAAAGCTAAAGAATGAATCATTAAATATAACGCTTATCACCACAGTAAGTGCAAGAATGGGTATTGTTTCTTTAAAATTGTATTCAGACGCTAGACAGAAGGGTCCTGGACAAGGTTTTGAGCAGATGCTCTGCAGTGAAGCTGAGAACAAGAAAGGGAGTGAATAGTTGTATGGATAATATTGTTTTCTATATTCTAATAGAGTTTCTTGTTCAGTGTTAAAAGAAAGCAACTCTTTATGATTCTTTACTGTGATAAATCATTGCAGTATATAAGCACTATCTCCATTCTCATTCCTAGTTCTGAAACTACCAAAAGTAGGTGCTAATTGTCGTGGTTGCTTGTGCATTATGGCTTTACACTAGGAGCTGGTCTCAGACTTGAAACAATTAAATTCTATTTTCAGACTCTCACACAAGGTTCTGAAAAGGTTGAGGGAGCAGTAAGCTGGCCAGAAAATAAATAACACAAAAAATCTCAGCTATATTACTTGATGACTGATGGAAAAATATGACATCAATATTACTTGCTGCATACTATTTGATCATTTATAACAGCCGGTCAATAGTGAAAAATGTAATTTGTGATTAATTTACTTGTGGAAAAAATACCCAAAAATTCTCATATAAATTTTCCCCAGTGAATAATTCAAAAAGGTCTGCTTTAGAAACAAACAAGACTAGCAGCTGAAAAAGCTAACTTAAATATGTTGTTGGCAAAGGTCAAATTTATTTTGTGTGAGCATTGTTTTAGTTTAGCTAATTTTATTTTTGCATTAAAATAGATTTGATGATAAATCTCCTGGGGTTATAGTTGTGTTTTGAAATCTTCTCGTGAAGGGAAGACAAAAGTTTAAAAATACCGTGTTTAAGACCAAGACTGAAATTAATAATCCTTTCACATTTTGTGGCTCCTTCCTGATGTAAGTGTTAATCATCCTACTGCAGTAGGTCAATCTCCACTATAGAAATGCTTCAGATAATCTTCAGTGGCATTTCCTAAGCCATCCATAACAATGTCTAAATCGAGATTTGGAAGGAACGGACAAGGCTTAGACAACAATATACCATTTATTTTCCAAAAGCAGCTGACAAAAGGAAATTGATATAAATTAATTAACTCATTAGAATAGTAGATCACATTAAGAAATTAAAAAACAGACTGCCTGGAATGGTGTAGGGCTAGCATGAGGTTAACATCAGCTTCTCGGTTAGGTGTGTCAGTGTTCTAATCTATTGCTCCAATTATAGAAAGGTTCATGAGTACAATATACTGGCATGAGTATGCTCAGATGACCTTATACATTACTGTCTACATTGGTAAAATACAATGGGGCAGTTCACACTCTCTCATTGAGATTTGGTTTGATATATGTGAAGGCTGGTGTAATTTGTTTCATTAAGAGACTGGTTGGCAGAAGACAGTGCTATAAACATATTCTGTTTAGGAAGTTGTGCTAGTATCTAGTCCAGAAACTTAGCAAGCACATTAATGAATCAAGGATTCTTCCCATGTCTCGACAGGGGATTTCTTTAAAAAATGGGCATCTGTATGCTCACCATCTAGTTGCCAAATTAGGCTCCTTAGTATACAGTACTTGTAAAACTGATTTCTGTTTCTCCAAATTTACAGTATCTGTAGCCTTATAAAGTTGTGATTTTTTTTAACTCAGCATGACAGAATCAGTTACTGTGCCTCCCAATATAATACAATTTCCTTTCAGTCATGTATTAAGGCATAGCTTTAATACCCTATGTTCCCCCGTAGGCTAATCAGCCATACTAAAAGGAGCTGGAGGCATTTTGGCAGATGCATTTTTTTCCTCTACACCAAGTGTAGCACAAAATGTGCTCTTTTTATTTTGAGAAATAACAGGTGTCAAATGACTTGATGGATTTTCCTAGTCTATGATAAAGGTACTGTGGTATAATTTTGCAGAATTAATGAAATTTTAGTGATATAAAACCTCACTGCAGCCCTCCCTCGTTTGTTGACAAGTGCCTTTGCGTGCAAATAGTAGAGGGCCAGGTTGTACCTTCTGACACTTGCCCAAATTGACCTATCCCTGAACAGGGTGTTGCCTACACTCCACTCTGTGTCTGGCTGGTAGAAGAGAGTGAGAGCAGACTCACTGCTATCCCCTTGCGGGTGGCAGCAGTCCTTGCATCTCATCATAGTCTTCGTGTTGCATTTTGCCTCTTCTCCGCATCAGGGGAGCAAGGAAGTCTCCTTACATCCTTGTCTCACCACCATGTGTATTTAGCTAATGGCCAGACATGGTTCATCCCAAATTATGTTGTTTCCTAAGGATTATGGTGGAGTTTGTATACGTTATGTTTCTGCAGTGAGGCTATGTTCTAATTGTGAGGACATATGAAGTGGCATTTGGTTAAAAATCATTCTGGGGAATCCCCTTTTTGATTGTGAAATGATACAGTCAGTACAAATGGTGAGCGATAAAATCAGATTCCATTAAATGAGGGATCTGAGGGCTGTAATGTATCTGAAAAGGATGTGAAATACCTGTAGTGTTTGTCTTCTAGATATGGTATATTAAAAGTGCTGAAAACTTTTTTCTTATATCTTAAAGGTGTCCCCCTTCTGGAATCTATTGCAATATGCCCTAAAGAGTTTTGGGGGAGAGCTCCATTACCAGATTTCCTAAACTAAATGTTTGTATTTGTGTTTCAAAAAGATTCTGGGTATATTCCAGTTCTTGCCCAATAGGTGCATCGTTTCAGCTTGAGGCAAGCTTCTTGCAAACTGCCATACCAGTCCTCCTCATAAAGGGATAACCAGGATCGGACATTGTAATTTTTGTAAAAGAATTGTTGACTTAAAGCAGCAACCTGGGATCAAATTCAATCCCATACAACCTCTCTAAAGACAGTGAAGGCTCGCTTTGGCATCTGGATCTCAGATTTCACATGGATGTCATTACTGCATTCCCTAGTGACTACTAAGCAGCAGCTGCTGAAGCAGGCAAATTTGCAGCTGAATCTGGCATTCATTTGTGTTTTAAATCACTCATCCTCCTCCCCCCCCCAGCAATCTCTTTCTGTTGTTTGCCGCTTTCATCCACTTTAGGGGAAAATTTCAAAACTGGGAGGCAGACCATGGCTATCGGAGAATACATGTGCAAATATGTGTCTGCATTTCCTGTGTAAATATCCAATGAAGTCAACTAATATCTTATATCTGAGTGCATACATGAGTACAAGCCAGCTACCAGTGTTGAAATACTGATGTTTTAATCCATTTCCCTCTTCAAGGCATTTTCAGCAAGTTCTTTGATGCAGAAACTATCTTTTTATTCTGAGTTTGTACAACACCTAGCTCAGTGGGGTCCAGGTCCATGGATGGGTCTAATAGGTGCCACAGTAATACAAATAACAAATAATAATGAATACAAAAGACATGTAATCATGGAGAACTCTAGGGCCACAATTCCTCAGTTAACTGTAGGTGCTATTGTCAGCCATTCAACAGGCTCCTTGTGGTTGGCAGATTAGGCTTTGAAATGTGATTTTAACTCACATGGTAAATTTTTGCCTACCCATAAGCAGAAGTCATCAGCTCCATGGCCTCTTAGGCCAAGTCTACACTGGTATTTTATGGTGCTCTAACTTTCTGGCTCAGGCATGTGAAAACACACACACAGACTCACCTGAGTGCAGCAAGTTACAGCACTGTAAAGTGCCAGTGTGAATCAGGCTACAGCAATGGGAGCGGCACTCCCCACATTTAGGTGGTTACCTAGAGCCCTGAGAGAATTTTCTCCCAGTGCTCATGCCATGGCCACACTTTCAGTTGAAAGCACTGCCTTGGCTCCGCTTTAAACTGTAAAGTGTAGACAAAGCCTTAGACACAATGGGCACCATTAAAAACTCTACATTTACTCTCTGAATTTACTGAGGTATTTGGAATATTTTCCATTCTAAATATGATTGGAACTGTCTGGTCCAGCACCCTCTGAACCTGACTGGTCTTGGATGAGGGATTTTTCTGGAAAAGAGGAGGACATTTCAGGACCTCTGCTGAGGGCCCCTCTTTGCTCCCACAAAGGCTTCCTGGCTCGCCCTGCAGCCCAGCTGAGCTGCGTGCCACCTTCTGCCTCCCTTCCCCCTCTTCCGTCCTAGCCCAGATGAGCTGTGTGTTACTACCCCACATAGCACTGGGCACTCTCCCCCCTCTCCACAGCACACCAAAACATTCTAATCCTGGAACATCCATGGTCTTTCCGGACCACAGATGTAGCCGGACTAGAGAGTACCAGTTTATATAGGTGCGACCTGTATAAGGAATGTTTCCCATAGCAAGTAAAGGCAAGTGCCACAGTGAGCATCTATTTTAATAGCACTCAATGTAAATGGAGCCAGATTTCTGACACCTATCTGTTGTGGGCCTAAATATGGAAATTAGACTCTTTCTCATTCTAATAAAATTCATGTATGTATTCATCTCATCTTGCCCTATATAAACTATAATCTTAATCTTGAATTCACTGAGCTCTCAGACTTGTAGTAATAATCATAATCCCCCAGAGACCTGAACAAACAACCCTGATTTTCATCCATGGCTTTGATTTGTACATCAAAATTTTTTGTTCATCCTAGGTTTGGTTCCAAGTCTACTCTTCCATACAAGTAATTTTCATTAAGACAGCAGGAGCTTGCAGGCATTACAGTCATAGGTCCAAGCCCTGAATGGAGGCTCATTTCTCTGCCTTCTCATAGTTATGATATCATGGACTGTTCCACAAGAAAGAAGGAACTGGCAACCTGCTCCTCCAGCAGCGGACTAGTGACTTTCGGGCATTGTAAAAATGACAATCAATAATACGTCAGTTTAAATAGGTGGTGATTTACGGTAAAATATACATGGCAGGTTTTTATAGTATAAGAACTAGAAGGGACACTCCAACCAACTAGAAAGGTAGGAAAACATTTTAAACATTCTGTGAGGGATAATGCGACCTGACACAAATACACTCAGTGACATTTTAAGATCAAATAGCCCGAGCAACAAGTACATGTACTTTATGGCCACATATCTGAGTCAAAACTGACAAGTTCTACTTGATCTGTAAACAAACTGGCCAACCTGATATGTGCTAGACATTTAGTTACAGGTTCCAGAAATGAGTATCTGGAAACTTTATGCATAGTCAAGGGCTGTTTGTACATGTAAATCTGACTCCAAATCAGCTGATTGTCCTCATGATATTTTTTAATACAGTACATAGAATTGCTTTTATAAAGTTCTTTTTTCCTCATTTGATCCATGCTTAGCCAGTGTCAGAGTAAGTGAATTATTTGCCAAGAAAAAAAATAAAATGTTTCTGCTTTTGAATATAAAGCAAGACATGTCCAGAGATAGAAAAGACTATTTGGAGACAACATTTAAGAGAGAGATTCCAAAGAACAAGAAGATAAATGTAAGACATTCAGGACAGACTAATAAAAAAGGAAGCATTGAGAATGGTAGGGCAGATAGGGAGATTTTTAAATGCTCAAAACTGACAAGAAATATACCAAATCTCAAGCATAGTGTATAGGACCAGGATACTGATGCTGAAGTAATAAGGGATCAACTGAAGAACAAAGCCAGAACTGTGCACTGAAAATAAAACAAAAGAGATGCATGAAGAGGGAATTGCAAAAAGTGCACATGGGCAGAAAGTCATGCAAGACAGATAAGAAGACCTTGGAAGGGTCTCAGTAGTGGTAGGCATACCACAAAAGAATCTTAATGATTTTTCTGGAAAAAAGTGGTATCTTCTGAACAAATCACTGAAGAAGTATCTTAAAAGTTCCTGCCCTTCAGAAGGCATCAATTCACCTGAAAGTTTAAGCATATTAATTCAGTCTGTCCCTCACTAGTTTTGTAAAACACCATTTCTTCTGAAAAGGAAATTAGGAATTTTCAAACAACATTAACTGTTGGTATGTGAACACATGACCAAATACCGTTACCTATTGGGTCATTTTGAACTCAGCTATTCCCTGGTTCAGAAATAGGTTTTAAGCATATGTTCAATGTTAACAAAGCATTTGTTTAAGTGCTTTGGTGAACTGGGACCACAATGATCTCATGCTGCTAGATCAATATTCATTATATAAAATATTCCAAAGAACAAGACGAGAAATGTAAGAAATTCAGGACAGACTAATGAAGGAGGAAGCACTAAGAATGGCAGGGTAGTTCAGAGTTCCATACATATACAGTTACACTGTATACCAACAATAAATTCATTATGATAATATTTTATTCTGGGAATGATGCTCCTGTTTGGAGAATAGATGTTTTTACTTTCCTGGAAAAGAAAATGGTCACAAAACACATAAGAGATAATGTGACTGGAACAGAATGTTTTCACAGAATAATTGACTCCTGTGGATATTAGATGTTGAAGTAAATAGATGATAGTCACTAGGTGTAAAGTAGGCAACAAAATACATCATTTCTTATATGCTTTGGATCTGATCTGAATTTTTCATTTCAACTTTGTATAAATTTTACTATGCTGACATGATAAAGATACCAACAATTTTGTACATGCATATTGTATTGTAAAATGCCAGGTCAGGCCATTGTTCAATCTGAATATTGGAGTTTTTGATGACAGGATACAGGAAACACATCTTTTAGAATGCCTTGTCTCCAAGATTTGGCCTTCTTAATTCTTTTAAAGCCATTTAAAATTACTTTTCATCCCTCAAACAGAAGCTGTTATGATTCAGCATATTGCCTCTGCCTGTAATTCCATATTTCAGCGAGTTTAAAATCACATGCTATTTTTAACTTACCTGAAAAAAATGACAGATCGTTTTAAGGGCTAAATATAAGTGTGTTCTATAATGCCTCCCCCTCCCCCCCATCACTAATCTCATATGAGAGTCTCCTTCAACCGTGGCCTTTATACTTTAAAATGTTGTTCTTGTTCTAAAAGTCATTCTGTAAAATGACATTGTGGGGCTCCATGTTTATTGTTATTCAACATTTCTTCATTGAGTGCATTTAGTTAGCAAGTATAAAAATTGAACTGCTGGCAAAAAGTACTGCTCATCATTAGTAAGTTGATCAGAATCTGTTCCTCATCTCAGGATCTGAAAGACAAACTGGGCTGTCTTGAGAGTAACTTGGTAAAGCGAAGTTACTCACCTATCTGTTGCTGTAACGTGTCCGATTTGTCGAGATGGCTCTCCACATGGGTTGCATGGCCACTGAAGGTGCTGGGCTTGCCGGGGCTGCAGAAGACATAAGACTTTTACTTGAACTAAGTAGCAGTACCGGGTCGGACCGCACATCTAGCACAGTGGCATCTCGCGGACAGTTGCGCCCAGCTCTGAGTGCGTGCGTGGTCCGAGCTGACTAGCCAGTTCCTGCAAGGCCGCTCTCGAGACCTCTGCGAAGACATAATGCAAGACAAAATGGACTCTGAAGCTAGGGAGGAGCTGGGTAGTGGAGCTAACCTCATGGGGTATCCTAGTTCTCTGTAAGAACTACAGTTACTAGCACAGGGTGAGTACTTCACAGCCTTCTTCTGTGAAGGAGTCCACTGATGGCGTGACTACACTGAAGGTGACTGAGCAGCAGTACCTCTATCAGTCAGTTGAAGGACGCTGACATAAATTTAACGGGTCCCTATTTGTCTGGACTGAAGATAGCACTTTATCTGATGGCCACCATGGCATCATGATATGCCACGCTGGTGTATAGCATAGTTCTTAAACTGAAAGTGTCCATGAGGCCAAGCTGTACCTCTGCCATATGACCTGTTCCAGACACCCTAAGAATAGTGCCACTGATGGTCTGAACCGCTTTAGCAATGGCGCTATCTTGAGGCTGTATGCAGACAGCTCTGTAATCACAGTCTTCGAAGATGTAGGCCTACAGTTATACAGGTGCAGTGATAGGTTTATTGCAAATTCGCTGAGATGATAACGCATACCCCTTCGATCTGCGTGACACTGGTACAGTGATCAGACCATCTGTTTCCGATAACTCCAAGGATCTTAGTCCTGATTATGTCGTAGCAACACTAGGGCTCTCCTAACTAGTACGTATGAGTTGGAAGGCCATCCTCATGTGGGGAGGTTGTGTCATTTGGAATGAAAGGAAGGAAGGACGATTGGTTCGTTCACATGGAAGCTCGATGATACTTTAGGGATGAACGCTGGGTGAAGTCGTAATACTACACTGTCCTTACTAAATATCGTATAGGGAGGTGTCGCCCTGAGACCCGAGAGTTCGCCCACTCTGCGTGCTGAAGTAATTGCAGGGAGGAAGACCATCTTCTTGGTTAATATTCGGAGTGGCATCATAGCCAGTGGCTCAGATGGTGGAGTAATTAAAGCTTCGAGCACGATGTCTAGGCTGCAGAGTGGGGGAGTGGGTTTTCGAGGAGGGCTTAGATTAATAAGGCCTTTGATGAATCTCTTTATGGTTGGGTGTGCAAATAGGGAGATGCCCTCAGTAGGTTGTCTGAAGGTGGAGATAGCCACTAGATGGACCTTAAGGGATGCCAGTGCTAACCCTGTTTGTTTTAGGTGGAGTAAGTAATTGAGGACAACATGGAGACGGGTCAATTCCGGGTGTTTATCGTGTGCTGTGCACCAGGAGATGAACAGACACCACTTCAACAGGTAAGTGTTTCTGGTCGTTTGTCGTCTATTATGAATGAGAATCTCTTTGACTTGCGAGGAACAAAGGGCTTCCGAGGGATTCAACCAAGTAGGAGCCATGCAGTCAGGTTCAATGTATGAATCTGGGGGTGTTGTAGTGACCCTTTGTTCTGGGTGAGAAGGTTTGGAAAGGTTGGAAGCGGGAACGGTGGCATTCGTGACATACCTCAGAGGAAGGGAAACCAATGTTGATGTGCCCACGCTGGGGCTATGAAGATGACCTCGGTCCTGTCCGATTTCGCCTTCTGTAGAACTCTGGGGATTAGGGGGGTTGGTGGAAAGGCGTATAGGAGAGTTCTGTTCCAGCTGATGAGGAATGCATCGCCTAGAGAGCCCGGATCAAGTCCTGCCCTGGAGCAATACTTTCCGCATTTCTTGTTGTGGTGAGTGGCGAAAAGATCAATTATGGGAGTGCCCCATTGACGGAATAGAAGATGGGGGACTCCATCGTGCAGTTCCCACTTGTGATCCTGGGCGAAATGTCTGCTGAGAAAATCCGCCATGGCATTTGTAGTTCCAGATAAGTAGGATGCCACAGGTGTTACTGCGTGGCGAATGCACCAATTCCAAAACTGGATTGCCCCCAAGCAAAGGGAGCAAGATCGAACTCCCCCCCGGCGGTTCACGTAGTACATGGTGGCAATGTTGTCTGTGAGAATCCTCACTAGTGCCACAGATATGCTCGTGAAAATGTTTGCAGTCATTGTATATTGCTCAAAGCTCGAGGAGATTTATATGGAGGCGTGATTCTGCTGGCGTCCATCGGCCTTGTACAGACATAGCCCCCATGTGTGCACCCCATCTGAGGAGGGAGGCATCAGTAGTAATGTGGTGCGAAGGTTGCTGTTGGTGAAAGGGCACGCCAGTGAGGAGATTTTTGGGGATCTCCACCATGTGAGCGATCTGAGGACGAGTTGTGGAGGAGTTACTGACCTGTGTAAATCATGCTTGGTATGGTTGTATACTTGTGCCAGCCAGTGTTGAAGGCTGTGGAAATGTAGCCTGGTGTGGCGTACAACGTAAGTGGTGACAGCCATATGGCCCATAAGGCGTAGGCATGTGATAATCTGAACGGTTGGGCTTTCCTGAATGATTCCTATAAGGTCCCGAATGGCGTGGAACCTTTGGAGGGGTAAGAATGCCCTCGCTGAAATTGCATTCAGACTGGCACCGATGAATTCCAAGTCCTGAGTTGGAAGAAAAGTGGACTTTTGGTCATTGATGAGAAGCCCCAGGGTGTGGAAGGTGCATCTGACCACATTGACCATTCTGATCACCTCGGTACGAGTCAAGCCTTTGATCAGGCAATTGTCCAAATATGGGAATATGATTACTCATTGGCGGCGTAAATGTGCCGCAACTGCCGCCAGGATTTTTTAGAATACCCTGGGGGCAGATGAAAGTCCGAACAGCAGGACTTTGTACTGATAGTGATGTTCGCCAGCTGTGAATCTCAAAAATCTTCTGTGGGCTGGGTGCATTGCCACATGGAAATACGCATCCTGGAGGTCGAGGGCAGCAAACCAATCGTGTTCTAAAGCCGGGATTATAGCAGCAAGTGTTAACATTTTGAATCATTGTTTTCGTAGAAATTTGTTCAGCCGTCACATGTCTAGTATTGGTCGCCATCCTCCTGACTTTTTCTGCATAAGGAAATAATGGGAGTAGAAACCTCTGCCCTTGAAATCATCGGGGACTGATTCGATTACTCCTAGTGATCGCAGATGTTCAACTTCGGCCTGTAGCAGGCCCTCGTGAGATGGGTCCCTGAAGAGGGACAGGGAAGGGGGGGTAGTGGGAGGAATGGTCAGGAATGGGATGGAATAGCCTGAGCGAACAATTTCTAACACCTATCTGTCCATCGTGATTGAGGCCCAATGGTGGTAAAATCGGCTGAGATGGTGATGGAAGGTGAGGATGTGGAGATTGCTGCTGTCAGAAATGGTTGTTTGCGTACCCTTGACCAGAACTCAAACCTGCTGCTTGTTGTTCAAAGGGTTTTGTGCTCGGTTGCTGAAGTTTCGGTGCCTTTGTGGTCTCTGGCGTGGGCGTTGCTGTTCAAAGTTTCACTGATGGTGCTGGTGATGCTGCTGCCACTGTTGCCGTACGTAAGGATAGTCATATCAGCGTTGGAAGGGAACATACCGGCGCCTTCTGTACGCGGGTGCATATATGCCCAACGTTCAAAGGGTTGTGCATGAATCCTTTGATGAATGTAGCACAGTGTCCATCTTTTTGGAAAATAGTCTGTCTCTATCAAAAGGTAAGTCCTCGACTTTACTTTGGAGGTCTTTTGGGACCGCAGATGCCTGCAGGTAGGATGCTCGACACATAACTACTGCAGTGGCCGTGGAGCAGGCTGCTGTGTCTGCCACATCGATAGCCATTTTCAGGGCCGTTCTTGCGGAGGTATAGCTCACCTGCACCACAGATTTTAGTATCGGCCTTTTTGATTCTGGCAAATGGTCCATCGGTGGTGTGACTCGCGAGAAAGTGTCAAATACGTGGTTGGAGAGATGTGCCAAATAGTTAGCAATTCTCAGCATAAGCGTGGCAGATGTATATAATTTTCTCCCCAGTATGTCTAGTCTCTTAGAGTCTCGATCGGTAGAGATATGTCTGTATTGCGGTGTCTTTAGTCTCTGGTAGGCTGCATCAACTATGAAGGAGTTGGGCTGGGGGTGAGTGAAAAGAAATTCTATGCCCTTCAGTGGTACAAAGTATTTCTTTTTGGCCTTCTTACTAGTCGGAGGCACAGAAGCTGGGGTTTGCCAGATCTCTTCAGCGACCTACAGAATGGCATCATCCAAGGGTATAGCCAGCCGCCCCTTATGCTGTGGGTGTAGGTTTTTGAACAGCTTATGTTGCTTATCTTTGAGTTCATCCATTTTGATCTCTTGACTAACCACCACCCTTTTAAACAGCTCCTGGAATTGATGGAGGTCATCGGGTGCGGAGATATCTCCCGGAATCATGGCGTTGTCAGGTGATGAAGAATGATCAGTTGGAGATACCTCCGGTGGGTGATCTTCAGTAGGCAGGTGAGTGTCGTCTAGGTCAGATGGTGACTGGGGTGGCAATGTTGGCTGTCCTGTTGGTGTAAGTGGGGCCGGGGTAGGTGAGTGCCTGGAAGAGCAGTAGTCATAAGACGATCTGCCGTGTGGCCTGGATACGTAGTAATGGGAATATCTTCTGCGGGAATCGTGGTATCGGTCATCGTAATGATAGACGTTGTCCAGTGGTGAGCGTCTATGAGTATATTGCCAGTGGTGGCTGTGAGGAGAGCATGGTGATCGGGAACGGGTGTACGAGCGCCTAGAAGAGCCTGGAGAGACGGGAGAGTGCCTGTAATGATGGTGGCGGTCGTCCCTATAAGATGTTAAAAAGGGCAACGGCAGCCTTTCACGTGGAGACCATGACCAGTGCCGGTGCTCCCGAAATGGTCTGGGAGATCTTGGTGCCGGTGGGGACGGAGACGGTGCCAACAAAAAGGTCAGAGATGGCGAGCGGCTTTGGCGGTGCAGGGTGGTCGATGCCGGCTCAGCAGCGCCGTTCTTATAGCTGGTCGGTGCCGGTACCATCAGTGCCGGCGGTGCCGCGCGGTGGTCCAGCTCGGGAACCTTCGCCTGTGCCGATGGTGTCGGTGCCGGCGATGTCTGCGTCAGTGCCGATGGCATCGGTACCGATGATACTCTCGGTGCCGGTATGTCTGTTGGTGCCATAGGTTTAGATGGAGGCGGTGCCGAGGAGACTCTCGGTGCCACTGACAGTGCCATCTGCATTGTTTTCTTTGGCTTGGACACGGTAGGTGTTTTTGACCATGGTTTTTCGATGCCTGAGGTGCCCAGCTTATCCCCTGTGCTGATCCTGGGGTGTGGGATGTTCGGCAATGATCTGGTTGGGGACGCCCACAATCTCTTGGGAGGGGCGGTAGTAGGTGAAGAAGCCCTTCGCTTCTGGGGCTGGTGTCCCGCGGCTGCCTCCAAGCGCAGCGGCTGGAGGGCTTTGTCAAACAACAACATGTGCAATCTCATCTCCCTGTTCCTTCTGGCCCTTGCTGTGAGTTTGGAGCAGTGTGGGCATTTTGGGGGGACATGGGTTTCTCCGAGGCAGCAGATGCAAGAGGAATGCCCGTCAGATGCTGGCATTGGCTCGCGACATGAGTTGCACTTTTTAAACCCCGGCGAAGACGGCATGTTAGAGGCCTGAGGTAACGGCTGACAGAAATTTTTTTTTTATAGAGTAGAACAAAGAGAACAAACTAACCAACTATACTAGAACTATATACAATGAAGAAGGAGCTGTGATAGAAAACCAGGTACGCAAGGGAAGGAAACAAACTGTGAGGTAAGGAAAAAAGGGTTTTTTTGTTGTTGTTTTTAAACTAGGAGACAAGAAAAAAATGAAAGAGAACGGGGAATTATAAAACTATGTATGTATGAGTCTTTGGGGATCTCACACAAAGAACAGAAGCGGAGAGATGCAGTTCACTCCATCTGCAGCCTGAGGCGGTCGAGAGGAACTGGCGGGAGCCGGACCGCACACGCACTCAGAGTGGCGCGAATGCTGCAAGACGTCACCGCGCATGTGCGGTCCGGCCGGGTACTGCTACAGCAAGAAAAGTCTCAGTTTCTGCAGTGCTGGGGCAAGCCCAGCACCTTCAGTGGAGCACCCACGGGGACTCCTCAAAGAAGAATGAAGGTTCTTCTTGGTCAAGTTAGGTTCGTATTGAAAAGTGCAATGCTGCTGTCTTCATATGAAACCTCCCATGGCACCTACGCAAACCCATCGTTTTCTCACTGAAGTCAAGTCACGTACACCATTTCCACCTAGAGCCAACACTGGCACTGGACAGTGTGCCAGGAGCACATTAAATCTGCACCAGGGGGACACTACTTCCCTCTACGCTGATGACATTCCCATCTTGTTCCAAATACAGTGTGCCCACTGAGTCTAAACTATACAGGATTCTTCTGTGCCTGATCCTAGTCCCCTCTGCCCTAAAGAGGCACTAAAACATTTTGATATTCCTTGTGTGGAATTAGCAGGATCTGATATCAGAGTGGCACACTAAAAATAATTCTTTGACATCACGGCACCTCTGAGCACTGGCAGAGTGGGGCCCTCACACCCCACAAAAGTCAGCAGATATCAAGAGGGGGACAGTGGCCCCAGGACATCATGAAGATGCTCTGATGGAGTGCATCTCCTGAACAGCTACCACCAGCTGGATTCTTCTGAAGCAGCCTGTCTCTGCTGGCAGAAATCCGGGTAGAGGACAGATTGTGATAACTTTGCCTGTGTTTTTGTAGTTGGACTCTCAGGTGGGGGAATGGGTCCAGACTGGTGCAGGCAGATATAATTTGAATTTTGGGCCAAACCACTTTAACAATTTAAATAGAAGCATGAAGTTTTCAAGAGCAAAAGGGGTGAAGGAAAGCTGTCATCCTAGGGGGCAGAGTTAAGATTTTGATTAAGTAAAAAATCTGTCAAAGTCTGCCCCATTAATTAAAACTTTTGAAGTGATAAATTCATGGTCTGCATGTATAATTATTCCTAAAATTTGTATTTCCAAAAATATATAATATTCAAGAGTGTATTTTTCCTCTGAGCTTTATTGTTATCTGGATGGTTCATTCATCACTTCATTAAAGAAACAGGAATGTTTTCTCTGACATAGACATTAAAAGATGCTAATGAAAAGATGTATAGTATGATTGTTCTGATGTGCTGTCTGACTGACATAACAATGTTGTTATAAAGAGAAAAATAAAATGTCCCAAAAGAAGTGTCCCAAAATATACCATATTTCTGATCTTTACAAATTTGGGTAGGGTGGCAGTTCTATTTGTTGACAAAGTTAGTGCTTAATTTCATTTCTATAAAAGAGCATTTGCCAGCTTGCTTTACCACTACTGGGTCTGCATGCCAATCAGGGTGCACTAAATAACAAACTGGAAGTTCGGCATGGTGGTGGCACCAGTTGTCTCCTGTATTATCAGGAGATAAGGCAATCATATTCCAAGAGGCCACAATGACTCAGTTCCCATTGCCATAGTTTCTTTAGCTAGCTTGTATTAATGGCCACCACAACACAGAAGCAAAATCTAGTGTATAGCAGTGGGGAAAGATGTAGGGCCATTTTCTGGAGTTGTAAAGATGTATGCAAGGCAAGCCTGACAGCAAGGAGGGCAAAGGAGGCAACTGCCTTGGGTCCTGAAAATTCAAAAAGGTCCATCTCAGCTGCTACTACTGCAGAAGCAGACAACGTCTTTTAAATTGCCACTGGAGTGTGCACAGCTGCCCTCCCACACACACTTTGCCCAGGGGCCTGGCAAGTCTCACAGCCTCCCTGGTGCAAGGACTTTCTTTTTGATATTTTTGGGCGAGCTCCTCTGAGAGTGTAAATTAGCTCCACAGAAGTGAACTGAAGGCTTATATATAAATAAGTGCCTATTCCATCATGCTAGACAACCTTGTCACCTTTCAACTAAACAAATGCATGCTTCTTCTCCTTCATCACCCAGCTAACCACGAACGACTGAGCAAAAAACAAATGACCATTAACCACCACCTCACCTACCCCACTTACAACTCTCCTATTCCCCTCCCCATAACTCCTTAAAAGCTTGGCAACATACACTGAAAATCAAAAGGATTTCTGCTCTTTTGGACCCAAAAGTTCCAAAACTTAGAACACCTCATGGAAGAAAATCCTGTCAGCAGCTCTCTCTTTTAAATCAGAGGCACTCAAGTTCAAGTGCCTCCACAGACCAACTCTGTGGCCCAACAGCATAGAGAGAAAGGCTAACGGGGAAATACACATTGGCTTCTAACTCTCCTGGCAAGAGCCCTAACATTCAGGCAACTGAAATGGACAGGTAGATGCATCATTCAAGTGCATATACATAAAATGCAAAAAGAAAAATGTGAATGGAAAGTCCTGTTACTAGCCAATAAGAGTGACTTCTGTGTGTCTCTCTCTCGCTTTCAGGAAAACACTGAAGGATTTTTAAATCTGTATTTCTAATACACAGTCAACCATAATGTTTTTTCTTGTGATGAAGAGGATAGGAGAAGCATTAAAATATCCTTAAATTCCCAAGGCCTGCTTATTTCATTTACCCCTCCCTCCCTTTACTGTATTCCTTCCCAATCCATGTTCTCCCTGAGGGTATGTCTATATTGCATTCCTCCTTCGAGAGACAAATGCAAATGCAGACAAAAGAAATTGCAAATGAAGCATGGATTTGAATTTTCCACGCTACATTTGCATAATGGTGGCCAGATGCTTTTCCAAAATAGTGTATTTCGAGAAAAAAGGGGGTTATTTCGAAAAGAAACCCTTCCTTCAAAATAACCCTTACTCCTATGAGTGCATATACATAAAATGCAAAAAGAAAAATGTGAATTCAAAGGAGGAATGCAATGTAGACATACCCTGAGAGAATCAAAGTTCCATGATTTCTACAAGAACACCTTCTATTTGTAAAGGTCAGGTCATCCAGAAGAAGCATGCTATATAATTTAGGTGATAAACATGCAAGTTGAAAATAAAGAATTCTTATTGACTAATCAAACAAATGATTGCAGCAAATCAGAAACACCAGATCATCCACTTTTGTTTGGCATTTCATTTGTTTTCATTTCTGTTTCCATTTCTCACCAAACTAGGAAATGCAGCATGTGAAAAGGAGAGATGGGGTGGATTTTTATAGCCTTATTGTTGTTATTGTACATAACACAGTTATATTTCTTATCTTGTTGTTTTTATAACCTTAACTTAACACAAAAGGCCTGTTCCTGCTGGATCCTATACAAGGCAAGTTTTCTTTTGATTCCAGTTAGCGTTTTGTTTAGGAAAGAATGCAGCTGCAAGTCGCAACACCCTAAATCTGAACTGTTCCCTCTTTCCCACTGCTCCATGGGCCCTTGAATGCCAAAAGAGAACAAGAAAGAGGAGAACAATTACTTGACTGCAATCACTAGGTTGGGATATAAAGCACTGTGTTTAGGCTGTTTGCTTTTCGGGGGCGAGAGGGCTTAAAATCTAAAGTCATGTTTCTATCACCTCAGCTGAATGATTGGAAGAGGCTATAGTCCTGGTTCCTCGCCCACAGAGTACCATGAAGAAATGCCAGTTAGCTTTAAAGAGAGTACAGTGGTTGTCCTATGATTCTGAAATGAAAGTTGTTCAAGATTCTTCTGTGACTCCTTTAAAAATAAAGTGTGATAACCCTATAACCTTGGCAAAAAATTTGTCCTTGGTTAGCTTTGCACTAAGCATTGTTTACTAAAGCTATTTCTGTGCTACTCACCACTTTCAGCAGCATGTAGGGTATGTGTAACTACACTTTTCATTGAAAAGCAGTCTGTGCCCACACTGCGAAGTGCAGCTACACACGATTGAAAAGCTCTGATGGGGAAAGGCTCTAACAGCTCCTCACTGCAATAACCTTTCACTGTAGTGAGGGAAAGCTCTGATGGGGGCTGGCAGTGGGAGCATTTGCCAGCTGCCAGAGCCTGTGGTAGAGAAAGACTTCAGCAGTAGGGAGTTGGTGGAGCCATTCCCCATGGCTGGGGTCTTTCCCTCCAGTGGAGAAAGATTCTAGCACTGGGGAACTGGCAGAGCTGTTGCTCCCTGCTGGAGCCTTTGCTGGCAGCCAGACTCTTTTCCTGTGGTGATGGTGAAAGGGACGCTACATGGAGAAAAATAGTGGTGTAAACGGGGATGGGGGAGGACATGGCTTGGGCAAGTAGAGAGCCACTCAGTGTACATACTTAGGTACACACCTGCACCATTCAGGCATGCCTGTGCTCTACTCATCAACACTGTTTCTGTACTGCTACTTAAACCCAGACTGAGGGGCTGCTCACATATATGCTCTGTCTGTACTGAAAAAAGCATGCAGTGTAAACATAACCTAAAACAAGGCTCTCAAAACAAGACTTACACAAGAGGATATTCAGAAGAGAATAAGTCTGTTCCGCTCATTTTCTTCTGGGCTTCCATGCTGAATCGTAGGCCTCACTGCAGATTTGAGAAAACTGAAGTGTTTCCATTCCCTTTCATCACATCAAGTCTTACAATCTAAATGATTATTTATGTATATATTTATGAATATACCTGAATGTCTTGGCCATACTGTCAAGGGTGGGTGCATGTACATCTGTGTGCACCTAAGTTATGAGAGCAAACAGCCAACATGTGCAAATAGCAATGTATATGTAATGTCTATGGCTACGTCTACACTGCACAGTTATTTCGGAATAAGGTATTCCAGAGTGGTTATTCCGAAATAGCACGTGTACACTGCAGAGAAGCCTCAAATTTAGTCCGAGGCAGGCTTCCCTAATGTAAACATGCTATCTCGATTTAGAGGCACTGGAGAGGAATAACTTAGAATGGCCCTGGGGAGGGGCTGTTTCGAAATAGCAGCAGTGAAGCATCTACACACGCCTTATTTCAAAATAGCCATTTTGGAATAGGCATTATTCCTTGTAGAATGAGGTTTACAGATTTTGGAATAAGTCATCCATTATTTTCAAAATTATTTCAAAATAATGGAATTGCTGTGTAGACGCTCGCTTAGTTATTTTAGAATAACGGCCGTTATTCTGAAATAACTTTGCTGTGTAGACACACCCTATGAGACCAGCCATTATAGAAACAGAAAAGTAGTTTGATATTCACAAAAGAGAAAAGGTATTTCTCCAAACAAACAGAATAGCTGTGGCAATGGTTCAGTATCCCTGAGCTATAGCAGATCCTTTTGGAAATTTTGTAGTCTTACTGACCTACCAAACTTAATGCATTTTGGAATGACATTTAAAGACCTTAAATAAGTATATTCCGAGCTCCCCAAGCTTCTTTCAATTTGGATGAAATGTGGGATGGTTTAAAGTATTAATTAATTAATAGAATATGGGCCCACTTCCTGGACTAATCTTATTTTCTTTGTAATAATAAACTTGGAGAACAAGGAGGAAGTTATGTATTAATTAACAGCAACATTCTAGATTAGAAACAAAACAGGCTATTAAAACAGAAAAACAAAATCTGCATTCATATCTTTCAAGCACGCCTGTGCCAAAACAAGCTGTAAATCACTGTGGCTATATATTATGCATGGAGTCTGTAGTGTTGTTTCAATCTGAGTATGATTGATTACAAATATATACATATGGATAAAATTGTACATCAGATGCAATTTTAAATTCTGTCCTAATATTCCATGCTAAATTTAGGAGTTTGTTTGTAAGAAAATCATCCTTTTTCTACGTATTTTTTTCCTATTGGGCATTCTAAGGCATTATACAAAAAAAGCATCATTGCCCAAACATGTTGTTCCAAACATGTATGAAAAATGTCTAAGGGCATTATAGAACATATATTGGATATGAAAGTGACAGCAGTAAACTAGCAAATAATCATAGCTTTGCTGCCAGGACTTGGCCATTTATCTGTCAAGAAAACGTTAGCAGATGACTGACAAGAAATAATTCAACATAGTTGGATGAAATATCCTTGAATGAGTCCAAACGATGATACAACTTAAGCCTTGAGATTTCCTGAATGAAAACATTTGGCTATATAAGCAGGATGCCAGAAATTCTGTGTAGCGTTCTTAATTACAAAATTAACATTTCAGTGCACAAAATTTTAACAACAGTTTCTGGAGCCTATTTCTGAAAATCAGGAGCACACATGTACATACAAATGTTGGGCCAAATTCTGCCCTTTGGCAGACACACAAAACTCCAATCTGTGCATATCTGAGTAGAATTTGGCACTTAAAACTTGCAGATAAAGAGAAAACAACTTGGTATACCAAATAGCTAGCTTAGACCTTTATGTTTGGTCTCAGATCTGTACTATATAACAACCACATGGTAGGAAAAGAGGGTGCGAGGGAAGTGTGCATGTACTCCCAAACCACCTCCCAGGAATAGCATTTGACCTTTACAGAAAGGTAAAGACACTCTCTGATGACACACCCTTTTCTCATCTCTGATCTCAGGAGAGCCCTATTCAGTGCTATAGAGAGAATGTAATGATTATTGCTGAGCTGGAGGGGGGAATCTCAGGTGAGATCCTTGGAATAAGGGAGCTTGGATCAGAGGTCAGAGCAGGTATTTGGCGGTGGAAGAGGAATTTAGTATTTAACCGTATTATAAGAAATACTAATAGGATAATAGTGAGTACGCATTAATGGATGGTTATGCAATGGTTGGGGAAATAGACTGTATAATAAAATTGGAGCAGATTGAAAACTGAGTAAATATTTTGTGTGAATATTTTAAAAATGGCTAATGCTTTTTCAAAATTTCAGTAAATGTTGATATTTCAAAATTTTGATGAATATATTTTGATCATCAACAAATCTTAATTTTGTTGTTAGTCAAAAATATGTTTTATCGGGGTGGTGTGTCAAAATTTTGAAACATAAGGCAGGTTTTCCACTATGAATATCAACATACTAGCAGATTTACACAGCATTGCTTGGGTCCTTAACTTAGTTTTTTAAATAAAAGGAAAATGTACATTCTGTATTGAAATTATTGTATTTTTCAAAAATACAGTGTTATTTTTATGAAGTTAATTTTAGTATATTTTAAATTGGAATTCCATCAAGTGTATTTTTCTTCATTCCTATAAACTCTTAGGTCATGGCTACACTTGGAAATTATTTCAAAATAACTGAATTCAATTTATGAACTCCCAATTTGACAAATTTGAATTAGCATGTCCTCATTTCAGGGAAGCCTCGAAATTAGTCCGAAACAGTGTGTCCACACTGAATGGAGTCTGCCTCAGACTTAGAGCCCCCAGAAGCACACTGAAGAAGGCACCAGGGGAGTAGATACTTCCTGTGGCTGCTTGGTCTGGCCAACTGTGATGCATGCTTACAGGGGCTCCTCTCTACGGCCCTGTCTCACAAGCCACTCCTCCACTGCCTCCCCCCTTGCGGACAGAAAAGGGACACAGTAGGCAATCTCCTTCTCATGCTCTGGTTGCCCATGCAGATGCCACAGTACTGACACCATGGAACTAGAGCTCCAGTACTTCCAGACTGCTCACATGTTGCTCCAGCAGGACTAGGTTGAGGATGAGGAGGATGAACCCCAGCATGGCCTGCAGGCCCTGCTCACCCAGGTCCTTGTGCTCCTGCTTCAGCGCATGCCCCTCAGTCCCCTGGACACAGTCAAACACCACTTCTGGAGGAGGGAGACAAGCTCAGGCTGGTGGAACCGCAACATCCTGCAGGGAGGGGATGATCAGCAGTGGCTGCAGAACTTTCACATGTAGAAGGCCACCTTCCTGGCTCGCCCCTATCCTCAGGCAACAGGACACCTGCATGAGACCCACCATCTCCCATGCAGAAGCATGTGTCCATCACCCTGTGAAACTCGCCGCATCAGACAGCTGCTGCTTAGTCAGAAACCAGTTCAGCATGGGGAAATTCACAGTCGGGGCCATGCTTGTGCAAGTAGCCAAGGCCATCAACCACATGTTGCTATGGAGGGTCATCACGCTGGGCAACATGGACATCAACATCAACGTTGGATGGTCAGGAAAGGCACATGATGCCCACATATTTTGGAACTCCTGCCTCGTCCAAAATATGAACACTGGCACTTTTTTCCCAGAATGCACCACCAGAGTTAGAGAGATGGACATCCCCAGCATGATCCTGGGCGATGCAGCCTCCCCTCGCTCCTCTAGCTCATATCCTCAGAATGAGCCTCAGCAAGGAACAATTCAACACCAGGCTGGGCAGGTGCGTTCGGGCATTTAAAGGGAAGGTTCAGGAGTCTCCTCACCTGCCTGGACCTCAGAGAGCACAATATCCCCTTCCTGGTGGCAGCCTGTTGTTCTTGCACAGGTTGTGGGGCACACACGGAGGAGACTTTTCAGGGTGTGGGGGCTGAGGCTGAACATCTAGTCAGGGAGTTTGAGCAGTCAGACACCAGTGCCATCAGGAGAGCAGAGCAAGGGGTTGTGCTCATCAGAGAGGCCTTGAAGGACAGTTTCATGCAAGGCCTGTTCTGAGACTCTTCCCCGTGGCTCTCCACAAGGGGCCCCAGTATTCCCTGTGTGTGCTTTTCATCGCCCACCCCTTTCTTCCTCTGCCCTCCCTTCCCACCTTCTCCCCTCCCCTTCAGAGCAAACAATAAAAACATCATTGTTGAAAAAACAGGAATATTTATTCAGGGGACATACAACAGGGGAGAGACACAGTAAAGAACCTGGAATGGGAGAGGGGGGCTCAGGAATGGGGCTGGGAGTGGCACCTGACTCTGGGTGGCCTGGAGGCTCCAGCTGCCCTAGAGGGCCCACCACCTCATGTTCTGGGATCCCAGCAGTCCTTGGGGACCCTTGGAGAGGAAGCCATTGGGTTGGTGGGGAGGTGGCTGGTGGCCCACTCCATACATGATGCCAGGTGAGGATGGAAAACATGTCGTGCTGCCATGCCAGCTCTTCCCAGACAGCCTTCCTCTCCTCCCAGGCAGCCTCGTGCTCCTCCTAGTGAGCGGCCCGCTCCTAGCACTCTGCCTCAAGTCCCTGGGTGAGGGACTGCAGGTAGAACTTCTGCTCCCTCATGAGCTCCTCCTGGGTGCATTTCTGCCTGCAGACCCTACTCAGTCAGGTAGATGGAGTGGGAGGTGAGGGATGTTCCAAGCTCACAACTGTCCCAGCTGTGAAGAAAAGTTACAAGAGCAGTCATTACAGGAGACACTGTGTATGAAGCATAACCCTAAACTCAGAGCCGACACCAAAGGTCACTGTTCAGACAATGGCAATGTGCTTTGAGCAAGGCCATGTGTTGCCTAGACAGCAGGCACTTTCCAGCAGGGGCACAGATATTTCAAGGCAGCATCACAACACCCATGGTCTGGGGACAAGCAGGCATGGGAAGGTGCCGGCCAGGCCAGGAGCCTGTGGGCTATAGGGGGGATGGAGCAGCTTGGCTTCCTTCTGTGTCCCACACATTCCTGGTTTGGCACTGCCAGTGTCCCACAGAGAGAGAACTTCTATCCCTGCCTGATAGAGAGTGGGGGGTTGGAGGAGGTGTGTGTGAGAGACAGATGCTGCTTGCCATAGAGAGTACTAATGGGTTCCTCTCTTCTTACTCCTCCCAGCAGGTTCCCATGCACGATATCAGTCTCTTCTGCATCACTGCACTTGACAGAGAGCGAATGCTGACTGAGTGTGGGCATGACCCTCAGCCATGTGCAGCACAGCTGTGAAGTTTCATGACCCCAGACTATTTAGTGGTGGCTTGTCATGGGAAGGTGTCCTACCACAAAGGCCAGAGTAAGGCAGACCTCTCCAGGAACTTTATAAGAAAGACTGGGGGTTCCTATGTAAGAGCATCATGGAGCTGAGTGCTCCGGACTGGCACTCCATGTGCACACATGTGAACAAACTATTGTGAGACCCCCCAGGCCAAGTAGGCATAGAGAGGACAGCACAGCCCCTCCTAGCCCACCCCCGCGTGGAGATAGGGAAAGTTAGAGACTTCCCAGAAGTGCCCTTCCTGGGTTCGTTAGAAGCCTGGGAGATGTCCTCAGAGGAAGGGACAGGCTTCAAGGTGAAGAGCAACTCGTGGCTCTCCAGCATGGTCACCTGATTGGCCTCCTTTTCCTCCTCCACTTTGTTGTCATTCTCCTTCACCACCCCACCTTCCTGCAGGCTGACACCAGGCATGTCTTGGCTGGACTCTATGACAACAGTGGGGAAGGTGACCAGCTCCTCTCCCAGGATGGCATCCAGCTTCTCGTAGTATTAGCAGGACTGAGGTGCTGCCCCAGAGCATCCACTTTGCTCCTTGACCTTATGGTAGGCTTGGCATAGGTCTTTTATCTTCAGCCAACACTGTTCAGGGATCCTGCTGTGCCCTTTCTCTGCCAGCCTGGTGGCAATCCTGCCATAGATGTTGGCATTGCACTTCTTGTGCAGAGATCCTGGAGGTTGGACTTCTATCTCTATATCTTGATAAGGTCCAGGATCTCGACACCAGCCCAGGCCAGAGCTCTTCTGCAGTGGAGACCGTGGGAGTAGCAGAAGTGCTAGCAGCCATTGGAGGGTCCAAGGGAGCATTGGGGTCACTCACTCTGCCTCAGATCCTGGTCTCTCACTCATGGCTTGCACAGCTGGCCACGTGGGACTCTTCCCGGGACTTTTACATCTCTAAGAAGGAGGAAAGCGATGGAGACACCAGGTGTGACTCTGGAGGCCAATTAGTTCATATTAGCAGTCCCGAAGCTTCCACACTATTGCTATTTCAAAATTAGTATTTTCGTATTAGTGTTACTTCTGATGAAAAGTGGCCCAAATTCCTCGCCCATTATTTTGAAATAACAGGCTTGATAGTGTGGATGCATTGCTTATAAATTTGATGTTGGGGGTGCACAGGCTTGGTAGTATGGACGCACCCCTTATAAATTTGAAGTTATTTCAAAATAAGGTCCTAGTGTAGACCAGAGCTTATTGTTTGCTATGTTTTAACAAAAAGGGGCTATATTCAGTTTGATTTCCAATAACATTTTCTTCTAGTTTTCAAATCCTGAGCATTGCTTTAGCTTGCCAAAACAAAGCGCTATTCCAAATTCATCCATTTTATCTCTTTTCTGTAAGGTTTATTGAAGCAGCAATCCTATTCCAAGTTCATCCTTTTTTTTTTTTTTTTCAATATTCACTCATTCATGTCAATTTTCAGGACTATACTTGATTTGATGATTCTGTCTGTTTTCTGTTTGGTTTTATGAGAAGCAATCCCATTCCACACACATCCCATTTTGCTGGCACAACCAAACCCTTGTGCTGCTTCAAGTTATGATAAGAGGAAGTTTCATACCAAATTTGATGGTCCTAGCTCTTACCACCATGGTAGGAATGGTGTCCCTATCCTCTGTCTGGAAATGGATGACAGGAGAGGGATCACATGATGATTCCCTGTTTTATTCCCTCCCTCTGGGGCATCTGGTATTGGCCACTGTCGGCAGACAGGATACTGGGTTAGATGGACCTTTGGTCTGACCCAGTATGATCGTACTTATGTTCTTATGTAAATCTAAGTACACGATATCCATTGGATCCTCCTTGTCCACGTGGTTGTTGATGCCCTCAAAGAAATCTTAGTAGATTAGTAAGGCATGATTTCCCTTTTTTGCCAGGATCACCTCTGGAGCCTGTTTAAAAGGTTGATGTCATATTCAGAACTCTTGGGTTCTTATGCTCTTACCATTTAGGAAGAGTTCTTGATCAAACAGCAAACTTTCTAAAATATATAGTAGATTTGGATTTTGGTGCTGGACTTATGAAGATACAAATGAATAGCCCAAGTGTAGATGTATTTTTTCATAAACTTCTACTTCAAAGCTATTCTCTTCAGCTGAAAGGGAAGTGGGAACAAAAGATTCATGACATGACACTCACCAGCAACTACAGGCAACTAATAAAGGGCTAGATTAGTGCTATTCTGTCTGAACAAATATTGATTTCAACTCATTACAATTTATTTTAGTTACTTAACTGCCGGTACACCTTTATGAATGCCAGTTTGAACAATGCCCAAACATTTGCTCTAGGCTACATACACATCTGCAGCTTACCCTACGCTGATCCCTAGGGTGACACAAACACAAATGTTTGTAACTAGGAACAAACATTTAGGCAGTGTGTAGCCCAATTTTACAAAAAAAACCTACATTATATTTAGGTGCTGTAATTCGTACTTGAATTTGAAATAAATAATTACATACACTCCATTCTGATTTGGAGATTCAGTCTGGTGTTGGCAGTGGCACAAAAATAAACATAAAATAAACATGAAGAAAACAATATAAAGGTGACAAATTCTTAAACAAAGGTTCATGCAAAGAATAAGCAGTGTGCAGATAATGTACTGTTAGACAGTCACAATAATAACAATGCTTTATTTTAATTTACTCCAAGGAATAAGACAAAATGCCAAATATTGGCACAACTTATTTCATGTCAGGCAACCAACTCTGAAGCCTTTGTGGTTTGTGAACAAAAGGAGGGGAGACATTGCCTAGCCTGATTTTATGTAAAAAAATAATATTTGGAGCCTGTAAAGAAGAGTCTGATATAAGCTTTTATTTGGAAAATGTTATCCCTATATAAATATTGACCTTGCCACTTAACAATCTGGGGTAACATAAGTGATCTATTAATTCATCAATAACAGTAGCCAACTGTATTCCTTATATTCACTTGGAATTGAAGTTAAATATTTCTAAATGGTTATAATGAAAAAACTTTATACTTCCTTTATACTTGCTCACATGAACATCTTCTAGTATATGCAAAGTAACATAAGAACAGCCATATTGGGTCAGACCAAAAGTCCATTTAGCCCACTATCTGTCTTCCAACAATGGCCAATGCCAGATGCCTTAGAGGGAGTGAACAGAACAGGTAATCATCAAGTGATCCCTCTCCAGTCATCCATTTCCAGCCTCTGACAAACAGAGGCTAGGGACACCATTCCTACCCATCCTGGATAATAGCCATTCATGGACCTAATCTCCATGAATTTATCTACTTCTTTTTTGAACCCTATTAAAGTCCTGGTCTTCACAACATCCCCTAGCAAGGCGTTTCACAGGTTAACTGTGCAAATTGACTAATGCTTTGCCTATTTCCTAGCAGTTTGCTACCAGTTAACTGTTGTTATATAAATTAGACAGCCTTATTTTTACCATTGTCGAAGAAAGCCCCAGTATATATAGAACAGAATGACATTTAAAAGCAAAAGAGAGAGAAGCACAATAACAGTAATTCTTTAACCACAAATGAAATACTGGTGCCATTGAATGTCTGTCTAAATAATAAGCTCTAGCTCAACTGGAAGTTACAGGCTTGAAAACAACAAGGTGAAAATCTGTTCCTGGCATACTATAGGGGGTCAGACTAGACTGTTACAATGGACTCTTCTAGTCTTAAGATCTATCGGTCAATGAGAGTGTTGCCATGAACTGCAATGGACCTAGGATTTCGCTCCAGACATAGAAAATCTTCAAAAAGTATGTTCTCCCTCCCTAAGCCTTTTCCTACAGGGCACTGGTGATAGACTTAGCAGATGGAGTTAGGCGCATAGAGGATAAAGGGTGCCATTTGCTACTACTTTAGCCCAGGGGAGTCAACAGCCTCGCTGGGTCCCTAGACAAGGTGCCCCACCAGCCTTCAGTGCTGCCTGGAACATGCTACATGGCACCACTACTTCCCCAGGCATTGTGCAGTGCTCCAGTGGTGATTTAAAGAGCCCAGGGCTTCGGGTGCTGTCTCTGTCACAGTAGCGATGGTGGTGGCTAGGAGCCCCAGGCCCTTTTGACTTGCTGGGGGGCAGTTGCCTCTTTTCCCTCACCCTCCACATCAGTGGACTTGTTTTAGCCCTAAACCATTAGCCTTGCTGATGAAATAGTCCAAAATAATTCTAATGTAAGAACACCAGATTTATTTTGTAGTAAGGACCTTATTTATGATAGCCTTCTAAAGCTGTGAGCATTTAAAATATTTTCCATGGAAATAATGTGTATGACCTCCAGAAAAGTTCCTTCAGTCACTGGAATAAGATGCTGGTATAATCTCTTTTAACTGAAAATCAGTATTTCCAGTACTACAATGTATCTTATGTGCACACAGCTGAACAGCTGATTGGGGATCACTTGACAAAGCCCATTATGCAATATATGAAGGTTGAAACCATGGTTGAACCAACAAATTAAGGGAAAAGTCTCCTGCATACATTGCCATCAGCATTGTTAACAACACACTCTAAACCAGGGGTCAGGGGCCGCTGACCCACAGAAAAAACAGTCAGGAACCGCACACAAGTGAGAAACAAAAAAGAAAAACCAAACCCTCACTGACATGGCCCCCAACTGAGAAGCGGATTAAAAAGACACTCCCCACATTCCCTTCGCACACCAGAGCCTACGGGGGCCCAGGCTAGTAGATTTTGCATGCTCTCCTCCCCCCGCCTCCGCCCCGGCAGTGGGGCTGGAGCTCCAGTGTAGGCTCTCCCCTGAGACTCGGGGCCAGATCCAGGCAAGCCGGGGGCCGGGCCTTAGTTTCCCCACCCCTGCTCTAAACACTCCATAATGACTTTCACTTCCACTTCCAGCAGATAAGCAATACGCACTCTAATTTCATCAAACTCGCACTTTAAGATAAAATCTTAACAGTGATTCCCGTATATCAACAGAGTAGTACATCCAACGAGGGGCGGATGAGAGTTTTTCGGGGCCCAGAGCAGCACAATTTCACGGGGCCCCCTTTGGAGAAAAAATAGAAAAAAGACGTCAAATGCTCAAATTGAAGGCTATCTTCATATCACATGTGAATTGGGTAAATTTGATAGAAACTTAATTTAGTGGGATAATTTTTATTTTAATTATATTGTAATCATTTTTAAACAAAATTCCGCATTAATAATTAAACATTTTCATTTGTATTTAAGTCTATTCTAGCTGTCTAAGTCTTTTGGCAGCACAGTCTTCAATTATGTCAGTAAAGTCCATTTCTTTACACAGGTCGTTTTCAAACGATATAATCAAAAGACCTTCAAAATGCGCCTGGCTCACAGTAGATTCTCTTTGGCTGCCCATGGCTGGTTTTTCCCAGGCAGCGTTGAGTGTTGGGCAGCCAGGCAGAATTGGGCCAGGTGGAGTGTGGGTGTTGAGACTTGGGGAGGGAACAGGGGGCATGTGGGTGTTGGAGCTTGGGGGGGCAGGCAGCATTGGGTGTTGGGGGGAGGCAGCATGTGGCTCATCAAATCATAGAATCATAGAACAGGAAGAGACCTCAGAAGGTCGTCAAGTCCAGCCCCCTGCTCTAGGCAGGACCAATCCCAATTAAATCAACCCAACCAGGGCTTTGTCAAGCTGAGACTTAAACACCTCTAGGGATGGAGACTCCACTACTTCCTGAGGTAACCCATTCCAGTGCTTCACTACCCTCCTAGTGAAATAGTTTTTCCTAATATCCAACCTGGACCTCTCCCACCACAACTTGAGACCATTGCTCCTTGTTCTGTCGTCTGTCACTACTGAGAACAGCCTCTCTCCATCCTCTTTGGAATCTCCCTTCATGAAGTTGAAGGCTGCTATCAAATCCCCCCTCACTCTTCGCTTCTGCAGACTAAACAGACCCAACTCCCTCAGCCTCTCCTCATAGGTCATATGCTCCAGCCCCCTAATCATTTTGGTTGCCCTCCGCTGGACCCTCTCCAATGCGTCCACATCCTTTTTGTAGTGGGGGGCCCAGACCTGGACACAATACTCCACATGTGGCCTCACCAGAGCTGAATAAAGGGGAATAATGACCTCTCTGGATCTGCTGGCAATGCTCCTCTTAATGCAACCTAATATGCCATTAGCCTTCTTGGCTACAAGGGCACACTGTTGACTCATATCCAGCTTCTCATCCACTGTCACCCCCAGGTCCTTTTCTGCAGAACTACTACTTAGCTGGTTGGTCCCCAGCCTGTAACAATGCTTGGGATTCTTCCGTCCCAAGTGCAGGACTCTGCACTTGTCCTTGTTGAACCTCATCAGATTCTTGTGGCCCAATCCTCCAATTTGTCTAAGTCACTCTGGACCCTATCTCTTCCCTCAAGCGTATCTACCTCTCCCCCTAGCTTAGTGTCATCTGCAAACTTGCTGAGGGTGCAATCCATCCCCTCATCCAGGTCATTAATAAAGATATTGAACAAAACCGGTCCTAGAACCGAACCTTGGGGCACTCCGCTAGAAACCAACCGCCATCCTGACATCGAGCCGTTGATCACTACCCGCTGATCACTAGGTTACCTCCTGTTGGGGCTGTTGGGACTTGGAGGGCCAGGAAGCATTAGGTGTTGGAATTGAGGGGGGACAGGCAGTGTGTGGGTGCTGGGGTTAGAAGGCAGGCAGTGTGTGGGTGTTGGGACTTGGGGGGCAGGCAGCATGTGGGCACTAGGGTTGGGGGCAGGCAAAGTGTGGCTACGTGGAGGATGGCGCACAGATGGGCCATAGGGAGGACCAGCGGGCAGGGGTGTCTGACTCATCAGACAGGCCAAAATGACCATTTCAGCCTCTCGAACAGTTCCTGGCTGGGTGGGGGCAGCTGGCAACTCCCCCTGCTCCCAGGGATGGGGGAGGGGGCGCTGTCTTTGGATCTGGGTCACGCTGTGCCCATGAGTGGGGGGAGGTGGGGACTGGCAAGAGGAGACGGGGTCTCCCTGGCGGGCAGGTCACTCTGCCCCCGGGCGTGGCGAGAAAGGGGTCTGGGCTCCCCCGGGGGAGAGACCGCGCCACCTCCAGCCTCTCTCTGGGCGGGGCAGGAGGGCAGAGCTGCAGGATACCCCGGCGCCATGGCCAGGCATCGCCCTTCACCTCCATGGCAACGAGCCACTGCCGCACGCATGCCACGGGCTAGTGGAGCCACTCGCGGACACGCAGCGAAGGGCAGCAGTGGAGGCGGCTCCAGCAGGTAAGGGCAGCAGCGGCAGATATAGGGCAGGGCAAGCAGGGCTGTTGCGGGGCCTATTGAAGCGCGGGCCCAGGGCAGCCGCCCCGCTCGCCCTGCCCTATATCCACCGCTGCATCCAACTGTCACACATTTCATACATGTGGGAAGTTTTTTCTGCCTTAATATTGCTGATGTCTTTTTAAGATACTGCCCAGTGATAGTAAGTAGTCCCATAGTGAGTTTCTTTGTTATCCCTACAGATAGAAAACCTTGGAACAAAAAAAAAAATCTTCTCTTCCATTATAGCAGTGGTTCCCAAACTTTTCGGCATCACGCCCCCTTTTTGATTTTTGAGAAACCCTCACACCCCCCACACCCACCATAGCAGCAAAGCTTGTTGAGAAAAAAAAAAAAAAACCTCACGCCACCCCTGGAAGTTTGGGAACCCATGCATTATAGCAAAACTCTCTCTGATTTGGGCCATTTTGTCTCTTAATCTTGTGTTTCTAGCTTACCAGAATGGTGAGCAATTACAGAGACAAGAAGGGTGAGGTAATTTATTTAACTGGACCAACTACTGTTGGTAAGAAAGACAAGCTTTTGAGCCATCAAGCGCTCTTCTGAGGAGCAAAAAGTTTGTCTCTCTCACCAACAAAAGTTGGTCCAAAAAAAGGTATTACCTCACCCAGCTTCTCTTTCTAATATCCTGGGGTCAACATGGTTATCACTACACTGCATGAAAAGCAGTTACTCAGAGCAGCCAGTTACCTAGACAGTTTCCATTCTTCAGCCTTAGCTTTCCAGATTTTTTCATACTTTCGATTTCACTTGACAGAACTTACTGTGTCTACTCTTTGAGATGCAGTCTGTATTGGATCATAGATGCTAATTCCTTGATAATCACACAAGCTAGTAAAGTTCATGATACATGAATTTTCAAGAACTCCATATTATACATGGAATAACAGGACCAGTATAGAATTAGTCCCAACAGATTGCAGAGAAATTATCAGGGTCTCTTCACCTGAGGATTCTTGAGCATCCTTTATCTCCTGGACTAATTAACCCTCACCCTGATTACACCAACAAAGAAAAGCATTGCTTCATTGCTGCCTTATCAGGCACTGAATACTGATTGAGCATGTCTTTGGAAGGTTGATTGCAAAGTGGAGAAGGCTTCTAAAGCGCATTGAATAAATGACACAATATCCTCCTCCATCTACTTCCATCGTTCTGTGTTTTACAGATTGAGGCAACTCAATTTTTTTTCGCAGGGAGAGGAATAGAAAGGCTGAAAGAGCTACTGTATTTCACTATCCCAAAGCCCCTAAAATGCAAGAGCCCAACACTGTGCACGTCTCAGGAGAACTAATATGATATAGGAGGCCCTCGAACAATACTTTTTAACTTGCATCAGCAAAAGAGAAGAAAAGCATTAACTAAAATCAAATGGTCAATGGTGGCTGCTATGAGCTACAAATCATACTATGTATTATTTGACTTTTAGATGCCTACTTCCTGATTATGTATAATGCTGAATTATTTCATCATATTTGTTGTGGTGCACGTGAGGGAAATGGGAATGCTTAAACTGTAGTCATGCAATATCTTTAGCTTTGACACTTACTAAACCACTTCAGGTATCAAGAAATTTATTTTTTCATGAACTAATAACAATATTGCAGCATATTTTATAAGAAAGCTTCCAATAAGCAATTATTAATTGGATTCAGAGGAGTAAGTACTTTATAGTGTCATAAGACCAGGATTTCTAGTATCTGAGATATATGGGAGGTAGGAAAGGGGCTAACAAGGAGCATGAGTGATATGAAGATCCTATTCTCCTGTGTCACAGGGTGATCTGGGTGTTTAGGAGAGTTGTAAGTCACTGCTCTGATATGCACCTTGTTTCTTCCCCTATCAAGAGATTTGTGGCCCTTGTAGTTTTCAGGTATCATGTAACTAACTACCTGCTCTCAAATGGCCTGCTGAAGATGGAGGTGTGATAATATAAAGACAGGTCATTTTTTTCCATGTGAGGAAATATCTGAATGGGTTTCAGTAACTGTCTTCATTTGTCCAAGATAGGGTCATACATCCCCAGCAGAGACAGAGCCAAAGCCAAAGACCCAGAAGATCAGAGATGGCTGCAGTGGCCAAGAAAGAGTGCCATGAGGGGAGTGCCCTGGTAGAAGAAATTCAGTATCTAGGGAAGACTATTCTTAGGAGTGAATGACCATGCACTTGGGCCTCATCAGAGTAGTAAGGGACCACCACCACCTCACAACAAGGAATTGCTTCCTGGCAACATAGACTTTGTAGAAGAACAAAGGAGTAACCCAATTTTGGACCAGACTCATGAACCCATCACCTGCATGGATGACACCATCCTAGACAGCTCTTACAGCCAACATTCCATTTTGAGCTGAATGAAGAAAAGGCGTATTAGGCCATGAAGGACACCAAGACAAGTGAGGTGACAATGCAGCTCATGCCCAAGTAGTTTTATGGTGGGGGGTGCTCCAATTGGTTGAAGCAATGCAAGTGCCACTTGGGGGGAGAATAGACACTTGACAGAGTGACTGTGCACTTCTATTGGCCAGACATTCACTCAGAAGTCATGTCCCAAATGCCAGTGGATACATGACAAAAATGGCACAAATGCCACACTGATACCATTTCCCATCACTGGTGTGCCCTTTGAAAGGATAGGTGTTGACCTTCTGTACCCATTGTAAAAGTCCAAATACATACCGGTGATCCTGAATTATGCCACCCAATACTCTGAAGCCATCCCACTCTGATCAGCGATAGTGGCCACTGTCACCAGTTGAGCTCCTAAATGTGTTTTTTCAGATGGCGATCCACAAAAAGATGCTAACAGATCAGGGAACCAACTTCACCTCACAGTTAGCAAAGGTCCTGCATGATGTACTAAGGGTCAAGTCTTTGAAGGTAGTATGTCAATGTTTTTTCAAATTAATGGATTAGTATATGATTCAACAAAACATTGAAATACAAGTTGAGGAAGTTTGTAGCCATTGACCTCCAACACTGGCACCCCCTGCTCCCACCTCTTCTGTTTGCTGTCTGAGAGGTTCCCCAAGCATAAATTGGTTTCTCCCTATTTGATTTATTGTATGGGAGGCAGCCCCAGGGAGTTTTTAACCTCCTCTGAAATATATGGCAGGAACTGGACTCCAAAGCAACCAGCATGCTGTGATACATTATGCTGTTCTGAGGAAAGTTGAAATCCCTCGGGGGATTTGTGAGAGAAAAGCTGCAAAGGGCACCAACAAAGCCAAGAGCAGACCTCTAACAAGGGAATCCATCCACATAAGTTCCATCCTAGGGATTAGCCCAATGGCAGGGCTCCTTCAAGGTGGTGAGATGAGTGGGGAAAGTTGACTACACAACCCAACAACCTGGGAGGAACAAGCAACCCAGGTGTATTACATCAACCTGTTGAAGACACAGAAGGACCAGGAAGATTTCCTCATAACTACACTGCCCTCAACTCTGAATTTGGCCTACAGGCTCCGACCCCAGCTCCAGTAGGGAGACATTTGTGGCCCAACCAAGCTCAACAAGTTTGTTGACTGTTTTTTTATAGAATCATAGAATCATAGGGTTGGGAGAGACCTCAGGAGATCATTAAGTCCAATCCTCCACTAAAAGCAGGACCAATCCCAACTAAATCATCCCAGCCAGGACTGTTTGCTTCATTCCCAGTGGTATTCTTGGTGTTGCTTGAGCAAACACATATGGTGTACCACCATAGTGACACTGAGCACAAAAGAAAGTTGTCCCCTTCCAAAGAAGCTGTGGGAAACAATGCACTGGGAGCTCTGAGCCATAGTAGATCAAAGAGTCATGGAAGAGTTGCACAGAAAATGGAAAAGCTTGATTGTGTTCATACCCAAACAAGATGAGTTAACACAGTTCTGCATTGACTTCTGCAAGGTGAATGCAATATCAAAATTCAATGCACACTCTATGGCAAGGGTTGATGAACTACTAGAAAAACTGGGGACATACCCAGTCTTGACCTAACAGAGACATATTGGCACCTGAGTCTAAAGAGAAGACTGCGTTCTCCACCCCTATTTGGATTGTATCAATTCAAGACCATATCCTCCAGGCTCCACAGGGCTGCTTTGACTTTGCAAAGCCATTTATTATACAGGCCAATATCATGCTCAGAGTGATGTTGTCTCAAGAATTCAGAGGAGAAGAAGAGCATTTCATTCACTTTCTCAGTAGAAAGTTATTCCCCCAGCCACGTCAACTGGCCCTGTTAGTTGTATTACTTTAGGAGGCAGCCATTATGCCTGGTAACTGGCCACACACCATTCTGATGGTGGAATTTTGGAATCGCTGGGCGCCGGGGCAATTGTCTGCTTTGCCCCTCCCCTCTGTTGGGGGGGCTGCCTTCACGAGCACTGTGTTCTTTACCATCATGAGAGTGCACTAATTCTGTACTCATTTAAATAAAACGTAGTATCTGGTGCATCACCACCACTTTCTGCCACACTTGGTCTTTCCTCAGAGGTCTCACACTGAAATACTGACCAAGCCTGACCCTGTGTATGATCTGACAGGATCTTAGTCCAAGGTGGTATTGCTACCAGCAGGATTGCCAACTGTGAGTAAATTCATCAACAGTCCATAAAAAACAGCTAAAATTGGGCCTGTCTGTAAAGTCCAGAAAAATGTAGATATCAGTGAAAAACATGGAGCTTTGTAGTGGAGCCCCTCCCCCTTGGCCCCAAGGCAAGCTCTGCACCCCGCCAGGGCACAGGAAGTCTACAACTCTCGGGGCAGGGCAGAGAGGGGAATTCTCCTGGCAGGGATGCTCTTTTCCACCTCTGGCTTTGAACTCTCCTTTGGCATCACTGGCATCAGTACAGCAGCAATTTTTGGTTGGCGGCAGAGGTGAAAGTAGCTTATTTCTTACAGGTACTGTCCTACTGACCTACTGACCCGGGTCCCTGTCAGCTCTTTAAATAGCTCCCTGATGGCTTTTCCCAGAGCTCAGCCAGCTCTTGCTGGAGCTGCGCACCAGGGTGCACTGCTTACTTTCACTCTGGTGGGCAGCATGCATGCAGGACACACCACTGCAGGGCTCCCTGTGGCTGGAAGGGGGATGGCAGGCCAGGTGTAGCAGCCACCCACAGGCTCCCAGGCACCACAGGTGGGTAAGCAGCTCTGAGGCTTCCCCTCCAAGGGTAGGAGGAGGGCATGGAGGGGGGGATGGTTTGGGCTGGGGTGGGAGGAGATGCAATATGTCAGCATGCCTGGCCAATGTGCTGTGGATCCAGCTCCCTGTATTCTGGGCTCCCCACTTCTTCCAGCTGCCTGCCTGCTTCCCAATTTGGTTTGCCAACTGGGTGGGGTTTCACAGCTGCCCTCACTGTCAGCTCAGCTGAGAGGCAGGATCATTGTGATGTATGAATAAAAACACTGAATACTGTTCAATTCTGTCCTTTTGAACTATCTTTATATTACATAAGAACGTGTCCATAAAAATGTTGGTTGTCTAATTTTTTCTATACTGTCCATAAAAATCATTTTCAGCAGTTGGCAAGCCTTACTGCAGGTCAAGAAAGCTATAATGAGACAAACTGAGCCAACCTTGTAAATTTTAGAGATCAAAAAATTAGTTCACGTGAAAACTTACAGACAACTTAATCTGAATCACTTAATTAATCTACTACCTTGTCCTAATTTTCTTATCCACTTTTGTCTGTATAGAATCAACAGTGTAATTTTGTAACAGTAATATAGTCACAGATCTTTAACATATCCAAGGAAATGCTGCCCCTTTCTTACACTCTACACACAAACACACAAAGCTAGATTGGTAATTAGACTGCTCCATCTATACCCTGTTCAAGTGTTAGACTTCCCCTCCATTTGTGGGATGCCTTCCTATATAATCTATAAATATAAAGAACGTGGAAGCAGAATTTTAAACAGAGATAAGAATATTGCAATATTACTCAAATGTAGTCTCTCTCTTTTTTTTACACCAGAAACTGTTGTGGGTATTTAATGGGCCAAAATAAAAGTCATGAAAATAAATACAAGCCTGTTTTTGTTCTCCATATCCTACACTACAAAAAGAGAAATGAAACTTCTAATCACCAGGTTTTTGGCTGGCCCATTTTGAAAAGATCATGGTGTGTGTCCCAAGCCCAGAATTTATTGTATTCCATATTTGTCTGCGCACCTTCCAATAGTGCATTAAACAACATGACTAATGTTTGTCAAATGTTGTTTGTTCACTCATTCTCTCCCCAGGAAGAGCTGTGTGCAGAGAAGTGTCAGGTTTTCTGGCTTCATTTATTTTTGGAGAGGTTTGTTTGTTTTCTTGTTTGTTTGTTTGTTTTGTTTTAATATATGTTATGTGTTTATGTATGAAAAAGAAATGTCAGAGGCCCATTACATCTTGCACTTGGAAAGTGGTGAAGTTTGTAATGGTTCTTTATTCCTAGGGAAGTTCATTCCACAGTCGTCAGCCCTCAAGAAAGTTGTCGCCTGCACAGATGACTTTATCTTTACTGTAGAGTCTGGTGCAGATCTTATGTATAAGATGGCCACATTTGAAGAGCCAGGGAGAATAACTAAATATCACTATACTTGGATTTTCTGTTAACGGGGTCCAGTTATGTTTATTTCAGCAAAATGGAATGATCCTCTCTTGCCCTTGGCACACATTTTTCACTTACTTTGCCTTTGGAGACTGCACTTTAAACAAGCTTATTAGAATTAACTGAACAGACAATAAAAATGTCTTGAGTGAACAATTTCACAGAAAGTTTGAAAATAATAAAAATCATCTCTTTTAACTGTTGTGATTTTGTCTCTGAATAGAAGTTGACTTTTATTAATCTGAAAGTATTTATAAACTATTTATGAATGAGTGTATACTTCCAAGCGTTCACAGAAATTGCATACAAAAAATTAAAAGTTGCCCTTAGACTCAGAACTGAAAGGAGATATTGACATAAAAATGAGTCATTTACTAAAAATTAATTTGTGTAATGGTAACTATGATTTTCTCTGGTATTAACAATATAGGTACATACTTGATGCAAGTTCTCCACCTAGTGGACTAATTTTTAATTCTGTGTAATTGATTCATATATAATTCATTATATGGAACAACTTGTATTTTTGAGCAATGCATGTCCCATAAGAGTTATGGTTTTCATTCATATAATATTTTAAGTATTTATGCAAATTAAAATGTTTACCAACAGAAAATCTCTGTATATAATATTTATGAAAGCAGCATTATATTTTACTTCAAAAACATAAAAGCTAAGACAGCTTTTAACAACACACTTACTAAAAACTAAAGTCTTAAAAAAACACTGCACCAAGACACTTTATTCACCCAGAAGTTGACTGTCTTGCAGATCTTTAATTATTGGTAGTTATGCTTTTTTTTCCTAGCATCTATTTGAAATTCCTATGTGTTTCACAAATACTAAAATAAAATATTGTATACAATTTAGACTGTAAATATACTTGCACATATCTAAATAATAAAGCAAGCCCACCAATCCATTACAGTAAGGGGTAACATGGAGCAGTTTATCAAAGCATATGCTAGATCCTGCATCACTTGAAGTCTTATTAAATGTCTGCGAAGAGAGGTAGAAATCTATATTTATATACTGTAGAGTGCATCTGTCTGTGAGTCTATTTGTCTGCAAATCTGTTTGTTCAAGAATTCCTTTTAAATGGTAAGAGGTAGGGCTACCAAATTTGGCATGTAGCTTCCTCTTATCCTAAATTAAAGCGAGGCCAGGGTTTATTTGAGCCAGGAAAATGAGAAGTCCCTTGACTGGGAAGGCACATAATACTTAGAGTGGCCACTGGGGGCAGTGACGGCAAGAGAGAGCTATACTTAGTGCAGCGTGACCACTGGGAGTAGCTGCACCACCAACTGAGTGGCCAACAGGGGCTCACCATCTTAACTGCTCCCAGATCAGGTAATTAGCCCTCTACCCCAAACTCTTCCCCCCTCCCCAGCCCTTGGCCACAGCACTGGAATAGGGAGAGGGAGAAAGCCCTACCAGACAGGGGGCAGAGGCTAGGGGGAGAGAAAAGGCCCCAGACAGCTGAGAGGAAATAAAAGACCCCTGCTTCTGGGGGGCAGGGGTTGGTGGGGGGAGAGAGAAGGCCCCTGTTGACTGGGAGAAATGGGGGGAAAGAGAAGGCCCTGCCAGCTGGGTGGATTGGGGGGAGAGAAGGCCCTGACAACTGAGGAGTGGGGCAGAGAAAGCACCACTGGATGGGACCCCTACCCTGAGCCTCTCCTCACCCCCAAACCTTACTCTCACACACATCTACATTCCTAGCCCCCTGCTCTGAGTCCCTTCTCAACCTCCCGCCCTGACTTCTACACCCCCCCCCCCACATCACCAGCCCCCTGCCCTGAAGAAGCTGTACAATGCAGGGTAAGTCTTCTAGTTAACAAATATAAGGAGCCTTCATGGAAATCACCCTGCAAGCAGTCTCCCTTCATTAAAATGGATGGGATTCCCACTCAAGTGCCTCTGTTGATCACAATTGTGGCAGTATCGCATAAGAAGAGAAACATAACTTACCCTCCCCTAAATGTCTGAGAAGCTAGTCAAAACCAGTAACTTAAAGAATTGCGCCTAGATATTTATTAACATCCAATGAGGATCCCAGAGAGCTAGTGAAATGTGTTCTCCTTCCTGTATGACACACTATTGAATAGTTGTGTGGTTGCATGTTGAACTACCCTTTGGTTTCAGAGTGGTCTCTAGGTGCAGTACCTCCCATAGTTCATTAGTCATCAAATATTGAGGGCCCAAATGTGAGGATTACTGTGGCAGAGAGAAAAGTTCTCAATAGTCAGAACAAGTTCTGATAAAACTGCATGCTTGGGCTAGCAGATTATCTTAACCTCTTCACACAGAATCTAATAATAATAAACAGAGAACGTGTGCAATTGAAAGAGATCTCAGTATAATTTTTATCGCAGTTTCCACCAACCCACCAAATCTTATCACAGATTTATCTGAATTTAGTCACACTCAATTTGCTCCTGTCCAGCATGCAGTCTCATGCAGACACTAGGATATTTGTTCCCTAGCCTCAAACATATTGGTTGTGATGGAGTTGTGGAGTGAAGTGTCACCATCTTATACATAAAGTATGACACTCCACATTCCTTCACAAATCCTCCTGGATGGCTTCATATACATATTCAAGAGGAAATATTAGGATAAATTTAAAAAAACAACAATTAGTCTTTAAAGTGCTACCAGACTATTCGTTGTTTTTTTTAAGTTTATCCTGTTCAGACTAACTCAACTACCCCCTGAAGATTCAAGAAATATTAGAATATAGATCCCTCAGTACCCTGTCCTGGGGGCAGAGGAGCATTTGTAGCAAAGTAAAGCAGGCTAAAATCATTCAAAAATAATAGAAAAATGGCCAAGGATTATCTGTAATCATCTCACTTTGAGTGTAGTTGCCGTGTTTTCAAGTTCACAATTTTGTGAACAAAAATGCCTCTTATGTTAGCTATAAAATTACTTTAAGTGTGTGTTAGGGAGGGGAATTCATAAATTCTTAGCACTTCCATACAGCTTCATGTTAAAACATTATACAAATATTAACTAATCTTCCATGTACAAATGTAAGTCAGTATCATTGTCCCTATTGCTTAAAAATGAAAACTGAGACTCTAGGGGTATGTCTACACAGCAGTGTTATTTCAGAATAACTGATGTTATTTCGAAATAACGAAGTGATCATCTACACAGCAAGCCATTATTTCAAAATAATATGGATGACTTCTTACTCTGACTCCTGTAACCTTCATTTCACGAGGAGTAAGAGAAGTCAAAGGAAGAGTGTTCTTCCTTCGACTTCCAGCTGTGTAGTCAGCTCCAAAAGCAGAATTAACCTATTTCGACTTCAGCTATGCAACTGACGTAGCTCAAGTTGCATATCTTAATTTGACTTTTACCCCACTGTGTAGATGTACCCTAGAAGGTTAAGATTTACCTGGGAAACACAAGGAATCAGAGGCAGACCAGGGAATAGAACTCAAAAGTTACTGGCTTCTCTCCCTGTACTCTAGATGCTCCCCCTCAAAAAATTGGACTTTTGTTCCAAGCAGGAAAGAGGTCAGTATGTGCAGCCATATCCCAGCACAGAAGTTATTCCTCATAAGCCATGTTGTGTCATATAGACACAAACCCCTGTAGAGGTTGATATGGTTGCATGCTGCCCTACGGGAAGCTCTGGCAAATATAACAGGTGCTCATGGAGAGTGCACCGCCTCTTACTAGGGCTGAGTTGTTATTGTGGGAGAAACATTAATTACTGGAACTCTGTGACTTTTAAGTGCTTGGTGTCTCAACCTCGATATTAAATTAAGATTAGTTTATTGCATTTAATTTCATTGGGTGTTTCTAAAGAAAGAGAAGTAAGGCAGACCTATGCAGCTTGCAGAGAATTGTAGCTGCTTTCTTTCAAAGTTGCTGAGCTCCCTCAGGGTATGTCCACACTAATAAATTATTTTGAAATAACTTATTTTGAAATAATAACTCCCAACATAACTATTTTGAAATAAGCTTATTCCCCAAGGAAAGCAGGAGTTACTATTTCAAAATAACCAGCCCCTTATAACGGGCTTGGTAGTGTGGACGCTTTGCTTGTTATTTCAGAATAACTCCCTACTATAGACTAGGGCTAAGGGCATGTCTATACTAGGAAATTATTTCAAAAATCACTTATTTTGAAATAATAACTCCTGAAATAACTGTTTTGAAATAGCATGTCCACGCTACAGGAAAGCCTCAAAATTAGTCCGAGGCAGGCTCCTTAAATGTGGATGTGCTACCTCGACTTAGAGCCCCAGGAAACGCTAGGGAGTAATTACTTTGAATGACTCTGGGGAACATTTATTTCGAAATAGCAGCAGTGGAGCATCTACACTACCACTATTTCAAAATAATTATTTTTAAATAAGCGTTATTTCTCATGGGAAGCAGGAATTATTATTCTGAAATAACCAGCCTGTTATTTCAAAATAATAGATTTGGTAGTGTCAATGCTCCACTTGTTATTTCAAAATAAGGGCAGTTATTTTGAAATAACTCCCTAGCGTAGACCAGAGCTTAGCATCTAAGTCCTATGGCACTGAATGAGGCAGTCCTCACTATAAACTCAGTAGCCTCTTTGCTAGCAGCCTAAAATTAGCTCCATGACACATGAACAATGCACTTCTTTCTTCGTTTATGTTGGGAGCGTAATAAGCTCAAAGCCCTGGAGCTCCAGACAGTGAAGGCAAGAGGATAGCGGGATCAGGCTAGAAGTCCAGGCCTTCTGGAGCTTCTAAGAGGAATTACAAGCCTATGGCAGGGCCTCGGGAGAATGGCTGAGTCCATTGGTGGCTGGACTAAGGAAGATGTAGGCCTCATCAAGGAAATGTCACTATAAGCTTTCACTTTAAAATGATACTGTGAGTGTTGTGGAACTGCAGTCCCTTTGGTTATCTGGTAGTATGCTCTGAATAGCATGTGCTTGGACATAAGTTTGGGTTGTACAGGCTCTACCCCTTTGTGGGTTCCAGTGAGCACTCACACGCTTTAGGTAAAACGATTCGCTTATTAAAACCTCCTGCCAGAAATTAAGAGGTGCAAATAACTTAGGTATTGACATGGTAACAGATAGCAAAACTCAACCAGTACTTCGTAGTCCACTCCATAAAGGCAGTCTATGAAAGTTAAAGAGTAAAACTCTCATAAGCCCTATACACTGTCCCCCTACCAGCAGTCTGCTGTCCTGTATGCTCCTGCTGTGGCTACTGCTGTCTTCCTGCCAGTCACAGGGTCTGCTGTTGCTTAGCCCTCCTGCGGAAGCCATCTAATAGGCAGCAGCTTCAGCTTGCTGCTTCTGCTTATATGTACCCCTTTGTACTGTCTTGAGCTAGTCCCTTCTGATCTCAGGATCTTTCTTTTTTTACCCTATGCTGGTGGGATTTTGGAATAGATATAATGCTTTCCACCACTTAAATCCTTGCCCTCTGTCTCACTCAGGCTGGAGGGAAGTCTGGGCATGTCTACACTAGGAGATTATTTTGAATTTATTAAATTGGACTTCTGGGCTTTTACAGATTCAGAGTTCTGTGTCCTCACTACGGGGAAAAATCAAATGTGGTCCAAGGTGGCTCTGTTAATGTGGATGCACTACCTCAGACTCAGAGTCTCAGGAAGCACTCTGGGGAGCTGCGGGAGGCCTCCCAAAGGCCAATAAGTTTGAATTAGCGGCACCAGAGTGTCCACACTAACACTATTTTGGACTTGCAAGTTTGGGAATAGCATTATTCCTCATGAAAAGCAAGACTGCAGAGTTCAAATTCCACAGCCTCTTACCTGGAATAATGGGCTTGATAGTGTGGTTGCATCGCTTAGATTTGACCTTGGGGGACTAATTTCGGACTAAGGTCCTAGTGTAGACCAGGCCTAATAGATCCAGCAGATGCATATTCTGTCATATTATATCTGAAATAGGGTCCACAACATTTTTTGCAGCTTGCTAGAAGGATGTTCTGTTCTTTCAAAAGGAGGAAAGAATTCTGTGGTGATAAGACTTAAAAACTGAAGCTTACTTTGCTCTGTATCAGAGACTATGTTCTGTCCATATTCCAGTCAGTTTACAAATGGAAGTAACCTGGAGCCCCATTCTTAAGGGTCTGAAACCACAGTTAGTCAAAGGTGGGATGTGGCCTGGAAGATGGAAGAGGATTTTGTGAAGCATATCCTACCGTAATTACTACCTGGCTTTGTTCAGGACCCAAGACTGAGCTCCCAGGTACAAGTGGCTGGGGCTTCCCTTGACACTGACAAAACTGGTGGTGGGCAGCTTGATTTATTATAGGGAGGTAGAAAAAAATTACTGTTTTAGAATAAAGACGCGTTCTCTAGTTTTCAAATTCTCTTAGGAAATAATACCAAATTTTCAACACTCCCAGCAACTCAAATTGGCAGCACATGAAAGATCTGTTTCCCTTCCAAATTTCAGCTTGCTTACCCCTATCTACTTTGGCTTTTGACTGTGATAAATATTTTTTATTATGGGAGGAAAATATTTTTCCACTTTCTTTGTTGTCAAAGAAGACTGAATTGTCTTCCTCAATCAGTACAAAAAGCCATGACCCTTGAGTAGAGACTTAGCCTGGAAAATTTCAGTGTGGTAAGTGAAAGTTTCAGAAAGCAACAAGTCACTGGAAATAGTGGGTTAGAATGGAAATGCTTAGACAAACTGGCTATTGCTAATGTTCCAGCTAGAATATGCTAAATTTGTTTAAAATAATCTCATTGGAGTAAAGCTGTGGGTAAACTATTATTAATGCTAATGCAGTCACTTAAAGCTGAACTGGCATTTGTCTTTGATCTCAAACTACTTTGCTATCCTTTTGATAATAGGGGATTTCCTTTTGCCACTGTTCTTTAAACCACCCACTTCTTGCTGTAGCAGAAATAGATCTTGCAACTCCAAAATACTTATTCCTACATTTACAGCCTAAAGCAATTTTCAGCAGATTGCTACTGTGTAATTATGGGAAGGGAGGGAACATTGCTTCATATATTATTATAATTAGGATCATATTAGACATAAATAAGCCTCCCTTGGGATTGGATTTTGATTCCAAATGCAGGGGAGTTTTTAAAGATGAGAGATGATGGACACACACAGCACTTCAAATAACTGCGATCCCTTTTTGAATGTACAGGATATGAGAAAAATACCACATTTTTCCTTTATGAGCTGACCACTGAGTAATTACAAAAATTCAGAAAGGTCTTTTTTTATCTGAACTTGTTTGCTGGCAAGGACTCTGTTTAAATGTCATAAACTGTGGGAGGCATATAGAATGATTATTTTGTGTCTGACTTGATGTGTTCATCTGATCTGTACTCCACATTAAATTTTAGAAAGTGGCACTTTCAGGTTTCATTTTACAACACCAAGGGTGCATCCTTGTCTTTTTAGAACAATGCCATTAGCACTAAATTTTCATGTTGTATGTAAAGTGGAAGGCAGGCAACTCAATATAGAATCTTTGACATAAAGAGGACACAAAGATTAATTATAAAGTGCTACACATTGTAATGCTATCAGTGTGTCAGCTGACAATTAAACTCATAGGAAGCAGATTCTAGAAGCTTTCTTGAGGAAAGATAGTTAGAGCAGACTTAATTGTCCCAGGAACTGAATAATGGATAAAACTCTGAATTTTGACTATTAGGCTACAAAGGGAAAGCATTTTCACATTTACAGACCAAAGACCAGATCACCTCTTCCATAGAAATACCTCTGGGAACATGTACATCACCCAAGGGGCAGGAGCATGGGCACAGGAATCGTCTAGTGGCAATTTTTTGGGGCTATTCTGTCATGGTTGCTCCCCAGTGAAATAGCTTGTACTTGTGCACAGAACCTGCTCTTCAGATAATCCCTTTTATGCCACTCCAATGTCCCCATAAATGTGGGGTGCTAGCAAGGACACTACCTTGGTGGTGGCTGTAGAAGAGAGAAGGCAGTAACAAGCTACATTACTTTTTCCTGCTCTTCTTCAGCATTTGGAAGAAGGCAGTCATTCACACTTGCTACTCTGTCCTGTCCATGACTAGCCATAGACTTTCCAACTCTATGGAAGAGGCTCCAATAGGCTGGACCAGGACGGCAAGTCTGTGAAGAGAATGACCATTCGGTCCACACAAAGAAAGGGGATTTGTGTAGAGGGGAACTCTGTATTCTTAATACTGGCACAAATTACTGGCCTTGCATTTGAGGCTAGGAGATCCCTAGTTTGGGAATATAGTTAGGGACAAGGCTCTGAGGAACAAATGTTTCAGTCTAGCTATATGTGTTTAAATTAACCCTTGATTTTAAATGAGAGCAACTCTCTGTGTAGACAAGATCTTGGCATACAATTCCCAGAACTCTTCTGGATTTCACCATATCTATCTGAGAAATCTTACTAAATGTCGCATTAATCAAAGTGGGCCAGAATCTCATCTGGTATAAATTGGCTGCACAGCTCTACTTAACTCAGTTGTGCTTTTCTGATTTACAAGAGTTGAGGTTTTGGCCTTGCTGCACTAAATTCTTAACTAAAAATGACTTTAAACTCCAATCTTTCCATTTTTATAGGCCTTTAGGCTCTTCTGGTGCCATGGTTTCATAATTTAGCCTTAAAATATTGGAAATCACTTCTGACACCACACCTTATGTCTAGGGGTGTGCAAATACCAGCCTGCGGGCTGGATCCAGTCTGCCAGGGTTAGCTCCTGGCAAACCCCCACCACTATATTTACCTGCTTGGCTGCAAGTACTGGTGATCACAGCTCCCAATGGCCACCAGATTGCCATTAATGGCCAATGGGGCTGCAAAAAATGGTGTCCCACTTTAAGCTGTTTCCTGCCACTCCCATTGGCCAGGAATGGCAATCTGCTGCCACTAGGAGCTGAGATCACTGGTAGCTATGGCCATGCAGGTAAATATAGTGGTAGCAGCCCACCAGGAGATAATCCTGGTGAATCACCACCTTGTTATTGCTCCCCACCCCCATCCTTTTCTCTCTTTTGACAAGAGACCTTTCCCTACCACTCCTGCACTAAGTTAGCAGATTAGAAAAATAATCAGTTACATAAGGGTAATCATTCTCTTTCATTTTATTTCTTTTGTTGTTGTTATGGCTATGCTGGATACCATGACATCACATTCTTGATTGGCATTACCAGATTGCCAAGCAATGTAAATGAAAGTACTGTGTTCCCTTATATCCCAAGCAGTGATCAGATCACTTCTGTATTTTATTTATTATGTTTTACTTATAGCTCCTCTTGTCCTAAAGGATTCCAAAACACAGTATTTAGAAAAGGAATCGCTACGATGTAGGTTTTACTTACTATAATCTGATAGTGTTCCTTGCTTTTCTGTTATATTCCTGAAGCCGCCTAGTCTACAGATAACCAAAGCTGGTCTCTGAGTTCTCAGTTCAATAAACAGTCTTCTCTTTGACCAACAGACCTGCAATTGTAGCACAGCATTTGTCAAAAGCTCCATTCTATCCTTAACTGAACTAAGCTCATAAATGATGGCACAAACAGATTTGTGCTGCTGACAGTGACAGTGCTAGCTCTCCAGATGTCACTGTTGCTGTCCCTTTGCCCCACATAATGCAGGCAATCTGGGATATTTTTCCAGAAACTTAGACAAAGACTGATTCAGTCCTTTGCATTTATTGAAACACACTTGGCCTGTATAGTACATGGAGTTACAACAACAAGGAGGACTTAGACTGCAATATCTAATTCATTAGAATGCTTGGTCTGAACTAGAGTTGTGTCAAGATGTCAGAGATTTGGTCCCTTGTGAATGGGTCCTTCTAGATCATTTGGAAGAGCTGAATTTTTTTTAACCTTTTAGGCTCAGTGAGTGAACTTCAGACCTGAGCAGAGTGACAGCACAAGGCTTATGCCACAGTTATGTTCCACTTGCCTGGACTCTGAGGTTTTAGTGGTGCATAGGCCTTTTACTTGCCAATTGCCAATAATGCTCTTCAATGAAAAAAGGTACATTAATGCAAAATTATGCCCAAGACTTTGCACAAAATAAGGAAATATTTAGTTACATTTCCCACAACAGCTATAACTTTTGGCCCAAGTAGTCATATAAGAAGTCTGGGTATTTTTGCATATGAATTTAGGCATTATTTTACAACACCCAAAATATCATCAGTGCCTTACATCATAGAAAAAGTTCACATATCCCTTGCCCTAAAGAGCTTACAATCTTATTTCACACTTGATGTGACAATTTAGAAGAATGTAGATGGTGGGGAGGGGGAAGGGAAGAAAGGCATGGATCACTTAAATAATATTACAGAGATAACCAACAAAGCAGAAAAACTCTCAAAAGCTTTGTCCGCTATTTCCCATTTTTCTCACTGGGACTGAGACTAGACCAGGCAGAACCTTCCCAAAAGTGGGAGGGCTATGGTCCCTGCTCCCTCCATTGCCCCACCCAACCCTACCCCCTCCACCAAAGGCCTTGTCTCTGGCCAAGCCAGAAACCAGAGCAGGCTAGAAGTCATGGACCCTCCACCTTGCCATCATCTCCTCTGAATGCCCAAAGTGTTGTGGCTTCCCTTTGCTTCTCTGTCATTTTTGCAAGGAAGCAAAGAAATCTGTGAGGGATACCAATTTTGCAAGCACACAGTGGCATGGAATTCCCTCCTCTCCCCTCCCAAGGAATAGTTATCTCCTGGGGTACATCTAGACTACAGGCTTTTGTTGACAGATACTGTCGACAAAGCTTCTGTCGACAAAGAGCATCTAGGCTACATCCAGTTCTGTCGACAACGCAAGCTGCTTTGTCAACATGACAGTGTAGACGCAAAGGACAGTGTAGATGCAATAACACCTTCTGTTGACAGAACTCTGTCGACAAAAGGCGTTATTCCTCATAGAATGAGGTTTATAGCCGTCGACAAAACTGCTGAGTTCTGTCGACATTATGTCGACAGAACTTAGCAGCAGTGTAGACGCACGTATAGTTTTGTCAACAAAAATCCACTTTTGTCAACAAACCCCTGTAGTCTAGACACACCCCTGGTGACTAACTCTTACTGCAAATCCATAAAACGTGTTCAATATGAATATATTTTTCTTAAATATTAACCATACTTACATATTATGAATCTTGAAAAGTTACAGGTTTTCTGTAGATACCTTCCATAAATATCCTGCAAGATACATATGGTGTAGTGAGGTACCTCACATCTGAGGTACGAGTTGTTTTCAAAGAACAGAGGACCCATGGCTAATGAGTTCTGTGTCACAAGCACTAGCTTCAATAATCCATGTGAGTTCAATTTAAATACTTTTATTTTGATAGTAATTCAGTAAACTAATATTTCAGCCATGACTAGTGGCCTTTCTCAAGGCTTCTTTCAAATGAGTGAAAGATAACTTCCCAAATATTTGGAACAAATGCAATGTCAAACCATTTTTCTTTTGAATAACTGTCAAGAAATAAGATTAAATTAAATCAATCTAAACTGAAGACTATATGCTGCTATTATTTTGAAATGAAAACCAAACTTTATACTCATTGCGGGAACTATGCCTAGAATTAACCTTGATAATTTCACTATCTTCAGAGGTTAAGGAGAATAATATTTCTCCCTCCTCCTCTTAACAACCTTTCAGGTACTTGAAAGCTGTTATCATGCCCTATGCCTCAGGCTACTCTTCTCCAGACTGAACAAATCCAACTCTTTTAATCTGCCCTCATAGGTCATGTTTTCTAGACCTTTAATAATTTTTGTTGCTCTTCTCTGGACCTTCTACATTTTGCCCACCTCTTTCCTCTGAAACATGGCACCCAGAACTGGACACAACACTCCAGTTGAGGCCCAAATACACAGAGTAGAGCAGAAGAATGACTTCTCGTGTCTTTCTTACAACAATCCTGTTAATACATCCCCAAATGATGCCTTTTTTTGCAACAGTGTCACACTGTTGACTCATATTTAGCTTGTGGTCCACTATGACCCCTAGGATACCTTTCTGCAGTACTTCTTCCTGGGAAGTCATTTCCCATTTTGTATGTGTGCAACATAGTGTTCCTTTATAAGTGGAGTACTTTGCATTTGTCCTTATTGAATTTCATCCCATTTATCTCAGGCCATTTCTTTAGTTTGTCTAAGAACATAAGAACGGCCATACTGGGTCAGACCAAAGGTCCATCTAGCCCAGTATTCTGTCTTCCGACAGTGGCCAATACCAGATGCCCCAGAGGGAGGGAACACAATAGGTAATCCTCATGTGATCCCTCCCCTGCCACTCATTTCCAGACAAAGGCTAGGGACACCATTCCTAGCCATCCTAGCTAATAGCCATTGATGGACCTAACCTCGATGAATCTATCTAGCTCTTTTATGAACCCTGTTAAAGTCATAGCCTTCACCACATCCTTTGGAAATAACTGTTCCTTATTCACTTTTTCCACACCAGACCTCTATCATATCCCCCCCCCCCCCTTAGTCTCTTCTTTTCTAAGGTGAAAAGTCCAAGTCTTTTTAATCTCTCTTCATATGGGACCTGATCCAAACCCCTAATCATTTTTTTTGCCCTTTTCTGAACCTTTTCCAATGCCAATATATCTTTTTTGAGATGAGGGGACCACATCTGTACGCAGTATTCAAGATGTGGATGTACCATGGTTTTATATAGAGGCAATAATATTTTCTCTATCCCTTTTTTAATTTTTCCTAACATTCTATTTGCTTTTTTCACTGTTGCTGCACACTGAGTGGATGTTTCCAGCGAACTATCCACAATGATTCCAAGATCTCTGTCTTGAGTAGTTGTAGCCAGATTAGTCCCCATCATATTGTATGTATAGTTGGGATTATTTTTTCCAACGTGCATTACGTTACATTTATCAACATTAAATTTCAGTCACCATTTTGTTGCCCAATTTCTTTTTAAAGCGCGAACGCAGTCCCCCACTACCACAAATTATGCAGCTGAGTTCCCCACATTTGGAGAAAATGCAGGGGGCAGCACACCCGCAGTGCAATGGATGAGCCTCACCCTGGGAAAACCACCTTCGTGATCATGGTATCTCCCCTGAGTTTGGTGAGATCTTTTTGAAGAGGAATCCCTCTTCTTTCATGACAACTTACTTTACTCAAGAGCCTTTAGTGAGGGACTTTGTCAAAGGCTTTCTGGAAATCTAAGTGTACTATATCCACTGGATCCCCCTTGTCCACATGTTTGTTGACCCCCTCAAAGAACTCTAGCAGATTAGTAAGGCATGATTTCCCTTTAGAGAAACCATGCTGACTTTCCCCCAACAAATTATGTTCATCTATGTGTCTGACAATTTTATTCTTTACTATAGTTTCTACTAATTTGCCTGGTACTGACGTTAGACTTACCGGTATGTAATTGCCAGGATCACCTATAGAGACCTTTTTAAATATTGGTGTCATGTTAGCTATCTTCTAGTCATTAGGTATGAAAGCTGATTTAAAGGATAGGTTACAAACCATAGTTAATAGTTCCACAATTTCTCATTTCAGAACTCTTGTGTGAATGCCATCTGGTCCCAGTGACTTGTTACTGTTAAGTTTATCAATTTGTTCCAAAACCTCCTCTAATGACACCTCAATCTGGGACAATTCCTCAAATTTGTCACCTAAAAAGAATGGCTCAGGTTTGGGAATCTCCCCAGTATCCTCAGCTGTGAAGACTAAAGCAAAGAATTCATTTAGCTTCTCTGCAATGACTTTATCATCTTTGAGTGCTCCTTTAGCATCTCGATCGTCCAAGGCCCCACTGGTTATTTAGCTGGCTTCCTGCTTCTGATGTACTTGAAAAACATTTTGCTATTACTTTTTGAGTTTTTGGCTAGATGTTCTTCAAACTCCTATTTGGCTTTTATTATTATATTTTTACACTTAATTTGACAAAGTTTATGCTCCTTTCTCTTTTCCTCACTATGATTTGACTTCCATTTTTTAAAAGATGTCTTTTTATCTGTCACTGCTTCTTTTACTTAGTTGTTAAGCCATGGTGTTTTTTTAATTTGGGGTATACATTTAAGTTGGGCCTCTATTATGGTGTCTTTGAAAAGTGTTAATCATGCAGCTTGCAGAGATTTTACTTTTGTCACTGTACCTTTTAATTTCTGTTTAAATAACTTCCTTGTTTTTGTGTAGTTCCCCTTTCTGAAATTAAATGCCACAGTGTTGGGCTGCTGAGGTGTTTTTCCCACCATAGGAATGTTAAATTTTATTACATTATGGTCAGTATTTCCAAGCAGTCCAGTTATATTTTTACCTCTTAGACCAGATCCTGCGCTTCACTTAGGACTAAATCAAGAATAGCCTCTCCCTTGTGGGTTCCAGAACCATCTGCTCCAAGAAGCAGTCATTTAAGGTATCAAGAAATTTTATCTCTGCATCCCATCCTGAGGTGACATGTACCCAGTCAATAGATAGTTGAATCCCCCACTATTATCAAGTTTTTTATTTTGATAGCCTCTCTAATCTCCCTTAACATTTCACAGTCACTATCACTGTCCTGATCAGGTGGTTGATAATATATCCCTACTGCTATATTCTTATTATTGGAGCATGGAATTACTATCCATAGAGATTCTATGGAACATTTAGGCCCATTTAAGATTTTTACTTCATTTGATTCTACATTGTCTTTCATGTATAGTGCCACTCCCCCACCAGCACAACCTGTTCTGTCCTTCTGATATATTTTGTACCCTGGTATGACTGTGTCCCATTGATTGTCCTCATTCCACCAACTTTCTGTGATGCCTATTATATCAATATCCTCCTTTAAAACTAGGCACTCTAGTTCACCCATTTTACTATTTAGACTTCTAGCATTTGTGTATAAGCACTTTAAAAATTTTAATTTTAATTTATCTGTCTGCCATTTCCTGATGTGTTAGACTCTTTTTCATTTGATTGTGTCTCATCTGATCTGGCCCATATTTCTATCCTTTCCCCCTGACTACAACATAGGGCATCTCAGACCCTACACTAAGAGATGTTTCTTTCCGATCCATGTGCTCCTCTGTACCCATCGGCTTTCCCCCAGCCCTTAGTTTAAAAACTGCTCTACAACCTTTTTAATGTTAAGTGCCAGCAGTCTGGTTCCATTTTGGTTTAGGTGGAGCCCACCCTTCCTGTATAGGCTCCCCCTATCCCAAAAGTTTCCCCAGTTCCTAATAAATCTAAACCCCTCCTCTCCACACCATTGTCTCATCCACGCATTGAGACTCTGAAGCTCTGCCTGCCTACCTGGCCCTGCGTGTGGAAGCATTTCAGAGAACACGACCATAGAGGTCCTGGATTTCAATCTCTTTCCTAGAAGCCTAAATTTGGCCTTCCAAACCTCTCCTATCTTTTCCTATGTCATTGGTACCTACATGTACCACGACCACCGGCTCCTTCCTAGCACTACACATAAGTCTATCTAGATGTCTTGAGAGATCCGCAACCTTCAATCAGGCAGGCAAGTCACCATACAGTTCTCCCGGTCATCACAAACCCAGCTATCTATGTTTCTAATGATTGAATCCCCCATTACTAACACCTACCTTTTCCTAACGAGTGGCATTCCCTCCTGCGGAAATCTATCCTCAGTGCAAGAGGATACCATAACTTCTTCTGGAAGGAGGGTCTCAACTATGAGATCATTTCCCTCTGCTCCAGTTGAATGGTCTCCCTCCCTGAGCCTTTCATCCTCCTTAACAGCACAAGGGCTGTCTGACTAGAGGTGGGACAGTTCTATAGTGTCCTGGAAAGCCTCATCTACATACCTCTCAGCCTCACTCAGCTCCTCCAAGTCAGCCACCCTGGCCTCCAAAGCCCATACGCAGTCTCTAAGGTCCAGGATCTCCTTGCACCAAATGCACACATTCGCAAAGCCATCTATCCATAGAGCAGGTAATCATACGTGTTACATTGTGAATATGGCTATCAGAACCTGGCCCTAATACATCAAGAAAGTGAAGTAAGAACAACCCGAGAAACTACAGACCAGTCCATTTAACTTCTGTGCCAGGAAAGATAAGGGAGCAAGTAATTAAGGAATTCATCTGCAAACATCTGGAAGAAAATAAGGTAATAGGTAACAGCCAGCATGGATTTGTAAAGAACAAATCATGTCAAACCAATCTGATAGCTTTCTTTGACAGGATAACAAGTTTTGTGGATGAGGGAGAAGTGGTGAACGTGGTATACCTAGACTTTAGTAAGGCATTTCATACTGTCTCGCATGATCTTCTTATCAATAAACTAGGTAAATACAACTTAGATGGGGCTACTATAAGGTAGGTGCATAACTGGCTGAATAATCATTCTTAGAGTAGTTATTAATGGTTCGCAGTCATGCTGGAAGGTCATAACAAGTGGGGTTTCACAGGGGTCTGTTTTGGGACCAGTTCTGTTCAATATTTTCATCAACTATTTAAATATTGGCATAGAGAGTACGCTTATTAAGTTTGCAGATGATACCAAGCTGGGAGGGGTTGCAACTGCATTGGAGGATAGGGTCATAATTCAAGAAGATCTGGACAAACTAGAGAAATGATCTGAGGTAAATAGGATGAAGTTTAATAAGGAAAAATGCAAAGTACTCCACTTAGGAAGGAACAATCTGTTTCACACATACAGAATGGGAAGTGACTGTCTAGGAAGGAGTACTGCAGAAAGGGATCTAAGGGTCATAGCTGACCACAAGCTAAATGTAGGTCAACAGTGTGACACTGTTGTAAAAAAAGCAAACATGATTCTGGGATGCATTAACAGGAGTGTTGTGAGCAAGACATGAGAAGTCATTCTTCCACTCTACCCTGTATTGATTAGGCCTCAATTGGTGTATTGTGCCCAGTTCTGGGCACCACATTTCAAGAGAGATGTGGAGAAACTGGAGAAGGTCCAGAAAAGAGCAACAAAAATGATTAAAGGTCTAGAAAACAGAACTATGAGGGAAAGCTGAAGGAATTGGTCTTGTTTAGTTTGGAAAAAAGAAGACTGAGAGGGGACATGATAGTGGTTTTCAAGTATCTAAAAGGGTGTCTCAGGGAGGAGGATGGGGAAGATTGTACTCCTTGGCCTCTGATAATAGGACAAGAAGCAATGGGCTTAAACTGCAGCAAGGGAGGTTTAGGCTGGACATTAGGAAAATCTTCCTAATAGTCAGAGTAGTTAAACACTGGAATAAATTGCCTAAGGAGGTTGTGGAATCTCCATCACTGGAGATATTTAAGAGCAGGTTAGACAGACATCTATCAGGGATGATCTAGACTGTGCTTGGTTCTGACATGAGGGCAGGGGACAGGACTTGATGATCTCTTGAGGTCCCTTCCAGTTCTAGTGTTCTGTGATTCTCTGAAGATAATCTCTCATCTGACCTTTGCTAAATTGGGACCATACTAGGCAGTCTTTATTTATGCTAGTGAGCCCCGACTTCCACAAGTAATCTCACTGAAGTGAAAAAAGAGTTTCAGGATCCAGCCCTGGCTTAGTTTCCTAAATCTTGAATCACAACATCTCATCTAGTTTAATGTAACCACTTTTATTCTTGTCAGGCTGCACTTGTGTATCTGGTATATTTTTAATAACTATATATCATTAATTTAGATAGTTCATGTGTAAATACGCCAATTGTGATGGGGTGTCTGCCCTGCATTGCCCCTATAAGGGTTAAAACCCAGCCCTGGGAGAGGGCTGAGATGGTGGACCCCACTGCTAAGTCAGATGCAGACAATTGGGGCCCAGCTGGGGCTGTATAAATGAGGGTTCCTGGAAGGGAGGCGAAAAACAAAAAACTCTTGCTCTAGCTGGAGAATAGGAGGGACCTGGCTGCCACAGAAGACAGAGTAGTTCTGGGAAATAGCAGGCAGAGCTGGGGAGCTCTGGCCTGACCTCACTCCCAGGCTGCAGGGCCTGAAACAAGGCCTGAGAGTACTAGAGCTGCAGGGAGAGAGCCAGGACAGGAGAAGGCAGAAGGTCCACATCCACTTGCCATTGATGAGTGGCCAGTTCAGACTGCAGTTTGCTCCTGAAAGAAGGGGCTAGATCAGTGGTTCCCAGTCTTTTTGATACTGGGGACCAGTAAACCCATTCACAAGCTTTTGGAGGACCAGTAACATTTATTTGCATATTTGCATATTCATTAAGCAAATGATGAATATGCAAATAAATTGTGTTGCTGGCCCTACCTGTCCGGCGGATTGTTCCGCTCCCCCCTCCCGGCCCCAATCCCAGCCACTTTATCGGTCTGCACTGGCTGTCCCGGCTGCATCCAGCGCCAGGCATTCAGCATCAGTGAGCACGGCGCCAGCGGGTTAGTCCGCCCCACCCTCAGCCCCAATCCCGGCCACATTATCGGCCGGTGCTGGCTCCCCCGGCTGCATACAGCGCTGGGTGTTCTGCGTCAGTGCGCACGGTGCATGGCCTTCTTCCTGGGTCCTACCACCTGCCGGATCTAGCCCCACCGCCCGGAAGCATGCCTGGCAGAGACGCTGCAGCAGTGGACTCTCTCCCAAGAGGGCCGCGCCACCGCTCTCAGCAGTGCGGGGTGCTGCTACCCCGTCACACAAATTAATAGGATCATGCGTAATAATTTTTCTAAGGACCGGTACTGGGCTACGGACCGCACTTCGGGAAACGCTGGGCTAGATGATGAGTGGCAGTGGGTCACTGAGGCAAGGTGGGTATAGGAAGATTGGGGGCTCCCTGGGGGGCTCCCAGAGTGCAGGGGCACTGACATAGGGCAGTACTAGGAGGAAAGGGCACCGTGGGCAGGAAAGGACATGGGGATGAACCAGCAGAAGACCTGCAACAGAGGTTGGGACAGGGAACAGCAGAGGGCACTCTGAGAACATAAGAACATAAGAATGGCCGTACTGGGTCAGACCAAAGGTCCATCTAGCCCAGTATCCTGTCTACCGACGGTGGCCAGCACCAGGTGCCCCAGAGAGGGTGGACCGAATACAATGATCAAGCGATTTGTCTCCTGCCATCCCTCTCCAGCCTCTGACAAACAGAGGCCAAGGACACCATTTGAAATATTTGTTTCAAATACTACTGCAAATCAAGAGCTGAATACACTGGCATTTCAGATGTAGTTTCACTGACTGTTCACAAAGAGGAATGATGAGGTGTTGAAGAATTTAGGTATTATCTGACATGAGCAAAAATTATTTTCTCGTAAATCGGTATTGAGGTAACAGCACTTGGCAAAAATATGTCAAATGCTCTCTGCTGAAAAGGTATACTGAGTATATTGTCAGCAGAGCATGGTATTTGTTGTGTGTCATTTGAAATGGGCTGGGAAATTGATAAAGAGCTCTTCTTGGTTGTTCATTTTTGATGACACCAGCCCTGGGATACAGCAATTTTATCTATTCCAAAAGCAAAACATTTTCTTTTGAGAAGTATTTTTATGAGCCACAGAAATAAATCACCCCAACCTTTCTCTCACTTCTGTGGCAAAGCTTTACCAGGGGAGATCTGCAGCAATCTTTAGCGTGGGTGGCAAATTCTATGGGCCTATGGTACCCAGGCACTAGGAATATTCCTGGTCTGTGGCCCGGTTCCACCAAAGTTCAGAGCTGGTCTCTTCCCCAGCCCCACCAGCCACCCCCACATGCTTCCCTTCACGGCATCCCCTGGCCTGCCTACCTCGGAGCTCCTGTTACCACCACCATCAGTGCAACGGGGCTAGACTGGCTTCTCGTTACTAGCTCTGCATGGGTTGTTGGCATTTCCCTGCTATTCATGGGTGGGGGAGGAGGGTGTGTTTCTGAACATTGCCCCAGCCCTCAGTGCTCCTGTAAGCAATGGGAGATGAGAAGGCAGTGCCTGCGGGCAGCAGTGTGTAGAGACCTCCATGCCTCCCCCACTTAAGAGAGGGCCCTAAAGAGGAGTGCCCTAGATAAGTTCCTTGCCCCCACACACACACCCTACCTCACCCCACTCCCGCCCAGTGCCTGCAACCCTCCTTCCACCCCCACTCCCACCCCCAAACTCCCTCTCCGTACACCCACTCCCCCACATCCCCTCTAGCCCCAAAACTCCTTCCCAGAGCCTGCGTTCCTCACCCCCTCCTGCACTTCCACTCCTTGCCTCAGTCCAGAGCCTGCATCCAGCACCCAGACTCATCCCAGGGCCTGCACTGCAGATCCTCTCCTACACTCACATTCCCTACCAGAGCCCGACCCCTCACCCCCTCCTGCACCCAATCCTCTGCTTCATCCCAAAGCCTGCACACAGCATCCATCAAAACTCCCTCCTGGAGCCTGCATCTGTCCCCCACCCAGTGTTCCCTGTAAAATGTGCATTTAGGTTGCTCAGGAGAGATTCATATGCCACCCAGCTGATTAGCAGCAAACCCACACCTAGGTTTTTGTTCCTACTGGTGATGCACGTTTGCACATCCCTGGATGGACATTGAAAAATTTATTCCGCATATAGATGGAAAAGATTAGAAGGAACATTTCCCCGACCCAAACTCTTTCTCAGAGCCTTGGGCAGGTTGCGCGAGGGGAGAATTGGGGAAGGGATGCAGGCTCTAGGCTTCTGAGCACTACCAACATTTCTGCAAACCTGACTCCTCATCCTTTAGAACATTACAGTATGTTTTGCACTTACCAGCATTTAAAGCATTTATATACAAGTGTCAAAACTTTGTTTCCCTTTGTTACAACTCTTGTTTATTATATATTAAATCACTGTCTCACTCTCTCTTAGGGTACGTCTACACTGCACCCTTATTTAGAAATAAGCTATTCTGGAATAGTTCTTCCAAAATAGCTTATTTGAAATAGCATGTGTACACTGCAGGGAAGCCTCAAAATTAATCTGAGGCAGGCTTCCCTAATGTAGATGTGCTATCTCAGTTTAGAGCCCCAGGAGGCACTGGGAAGGAATAACATAGAAAGGTCCTGGTGAGGGACTATTTCAAAACAGCAGCAGTGGCGCATCCACACACATCTTATTTCAAAATAGCTTTTTCAGAATAGATGTTATTGAATGAGGTTTACAGATTTTGGAATAAGCCGTCCGTTATTTTGAAATTATTTGGAAATAACAGAACAGCTGTGTAGATGCTCGCATCGTTATTTTGAAATAACGCTAGTTATCTCGAAATAACGGTGCAGTGAAGACACATACTATATGATGTTTTCCCCAGCAGTCCACTGAACTCATAGGATTTATATTTGTATGCTATGGGGCAATCATTTCACATTAAGAAATAATTAGCAAGTTTTCTAGTGATCAAGTTAATCAGTCTTGAACAGGAATATGTATTCTATTCTGCGTCCATAATCTGTAGTTGGCTCCTGACTAGAAGTTTGCGTTTACCAAACCCCAGCTAGATCAGATACTTATCAGCATAAATTAGACATTCTTTTATTCTTTTTTATGTAAAAGCCAGAGACCAACTTATGTATACAAATATGTGAGGAATTTACTCATCCAAGGACATAAGGTCAAGCATCTGTTTACTACAAAATATGGCACTAAACCTATTTGATCCTTATCTGATGGAGAGGATAAACTGTTGGATGGAATCCTTATGTTTTCCTTTTAAAAGCTATTTGGTAAGTTTAGTGCTCATAAAATTGAGGAACTGGTAAGATGCTCTGAAGAGCATGGCAGTCAATCTACAAAGTGACTTCTGCAAGACTGTATAAACTCTTTGGAATTGCCATGAAAGCTTTTTTAAGGACTATTTAAAATATATGACATTTCTTACATTTATAGCAAAAATAAATGCTACTAATTGACAAAACAAGTAAACATACTAAAGTGAAACCTAGAAGAATGGGGTAGAGTATTCATTAATCCCATTAGCTCTGTGCTCCAAAAGATCTCACATTTTTCCCCTCCATTAAAGGGCAGGAGAGAGGCATGCTTAATTGTGACAAATTAAGGATGAATTCACTTGGATATGTTAACAAGCCTGTATAATTCTGTTCTGGGGTCATTCCGCTTATACAATTGACCGGTCACAATGAATGTATTTTGCTCTTGCTTTCTGCTTTTTTTTTCCCATTTTGTCCAGAGAGCCACACAGTTCTGCAAAATGGTTATTTTTATGTTATGTCTAACACTGTACTCCTTGTACTGGACATTGTGTTACATTCTAATAATGTATTTGCCATATGCCTATTCTTGTACTTATCTTCTGTCTGTATGCATTTTATCAGATGCACTTCTTTCACTGCTTTCATTTGGAGGAATAGTTTAAAATCTTGCTCTGATTCATAATGCCACAAATGACTTGTTCTGTGATTAATCCAATTTTTAATTGTTTGGTTTCACATGACTTAGTTATTTTATGTATGTCTCATAGTTCCCCCTAAGCTGTGTGACTAGGTGGCCAGAGCCATCCTTAAGATTTTTGGTGCCTTACGAAGCCGGAGCACCTACAACCTCCATTCCCAACTGAGGTGGGGGGAGAGCCACTCCAAGGGGTGGGGCTGTGGTGGCAAGAGCTGTGGGGAGAGGCAGGAGGAGGGTAGGGATGCTGGTGAGGGAGCAGGCAGGCTGAATGACACAGCCATCTGGCGCTGCGGGTCAGGAGGCAGAGCAGGCAGAAGGAAGAGTGGAACTGCTAGCTGATGCTGTGGGCTGGAGCAGAGGATTGGGGCAGGGAGACCAGGTGCCAGGAGATTGTGTCCAACAGGGCTGGGAGGCAGAGTAGGGGGCTGGGGAATTGGGGCCAATGGGGCTAGGAGGTGGAGCAGGAAGGCTGGGGGGACTAAAGCTGACACGTCTGGGAGCCAGAGCAGAGGGCAGGGGACAAGGAGATTCACGCTGCAGGAGCTGATGCTGCCCATAGCTGGTAGTGACCCTAGGCATACACGGCATAGGGCACTATTAAATGTGGCGCACCACTGGTGCCCTAAATGTAGTGATGCCCTATGCAGCTGCGCATACTGCATATGTCTAAGGACGGCCTTGTATGCAGCAGCACAGCTTCCCATTAAGTCCTGTGCAGAAGCTATTAAGTCCTACACAGGGGCTCAGGGCTGCACTGTGGGGAGATGAAGCTGCTGGGCTGGAGGGGAGCTGACCCTCCCCCCTAGCCCCAGCAGGGAGCAACTGAGGCCAGCGGAGAGGAGCACCTCCTTGATAGGCACAGAACAGAGCCTCCCAGGTAAGCTGGAGCTCCTGCCTCACCTTGAACCTCCTGCCTCACCTTGAGCCCCCTCCAGCCCTGAGCATCCTGCTGTACCCCAAACCCCTCATTTCTGGTGCACCCCAAAGCCAAAACCTTCAGCTCAGAACCTGTGCCCCTTCTGTACCCCAAGTCCCTCATGCCCAGCCCCACACTAGAGCCTGCACCCCCAGCCAGAGTCCTTGCATCCCAACCCTCTTTCCCAGCCCTGAGCCCCTCAACCCCAGTCCCACCCTAAAGTCTGCATCCCCATCCAGAGCCTTTACACTCCGGCACCCCAATCCTTTGTCCCAGTCCTCTCCCACACTCAGAATGCCTCGGCCCCAACCCTGCCACGTGAATTTTGTTATGTACATCAACATGAAATTGATGTATTGCGTATCATCTCCACATTGGTGCACATAAGAAAATTGATTCCACTCAGGGATAGAAAAAATTAGAGGGAACACTGGTTTCCACTAAAATGGTCATTGATCTCACCTGACAGCTGATTTCCTATATAAAGATGGTGCCCTTCCAAAATAACAATCTTAGGTAAAAAAAAATATTTTTGAAATTCCTAAATAACTTTATCTAATAAATAACTTTATCCAGTGAGCTCCACTGGAATGGACTATAGATCTAATGCTTCTGGACACGCCGCATATACCAGTCTGGGGGATTTCTCTTCGAGCCAGGGAAACTTAGAACTGCAACCACTTCCTCCAGTTCCCAGGTTACTCAGGTGTCCTTCCAGACCAAGGGAATCAGTTAATTTCCTTTGTTTTTGTTTTTTGTTTTTCTGCCAAATATCTATTTTCATGTGATTCAAGGGAGTTCTGTTTTTTATCAGAGACTGACTTTTATCTTCTGGTCACTAGTGAAAAATATGGTCAGAAATAATAAATGAGCATAGATGGTCTAAACCAGCATTTTTCAAACTTGGGACACGAGGCTGCCAGGGTAAGCCACTAGTGGGCCCAAATCGCTTTGTTTACTTAATGTGTCTGTAGCCACGGAGCCTCGCAGCTCCCATTGGCTGGAAATGGTGAACTACAGCAATGGAAGCTGCGAAGCTCTGTGGCTACGGACGTGTTAAGTAAACAAAGTGGTGTAGGCCCGCCAGTGGCTTACACTGGTGGGCCTGCAACCCAAGTTTGAAAAATGCTGGTCTAAACATCCCTTTTTTGTGATAAACATTTCTTTTCCTAAATGTCTCACAAAAACTCTTGCTGAAAGACAAACCTACCCAAACCCTATTTTTAACCAAAAATGTTTACTGGTAGAAAAAGTTATTTACCTTCTGTGGCAACTAAGGTTCTTCGAAATGTGCGTCCCTGTGGGTGCTCTTTTTTAGGTGGTGTTGTATCATGGTGCCATTGATTGGAGACTTTTGGTAACAGAGTCTCCCCAATGCCCTGTTCCTTCTCTACCAGAAAGCTCTTATATAGAACTCCAGAGTAGAGAGGAAGCTGGGTGGGGGATGGAGCACCCACAGGGACAACACATCTCAAAGAACCTCAGTTACTGCACAAGGTGAGTAACCTTTTCTTTTTCGAGTGGTGTCCCTCCACTTTTAGGTGATTGTCAAGCAGTACCGCATTAGGATTGGTTGGGTTCTGGAATGGGTTGAATAGTGGAGGATAGTACATTGAAGTCTACTATTGTATCTCCTTTCTAATCTTTTGTGATTGCACAATGGTTTGTGAATGTATGTATTGATGCCCACCCAGGTTGCAGCCTTGCATATTTCTGTGATTATGTAAAAAAATGCTGTCAAGGTGGAAATGGCTCTAGTTGAATGGGCTCTAATACCCTTGTGGAGGCTCTGTAGTTTGCTGTTGGTAACACATTCTGCTGGAATTTGTAATCCATTTCTACAGTCTGTTTTGAGATGGCCATCCCTTTTGATCATTATGTAGTAGATTTGAAAAGTCTTGGGTATTTACAGAATGATTTTGTTCTGTCAAGGTAGAATGCTAGTGCTTGTCTAACATCCTTGGCAAGGTCCTTGCCCAAGGCCCTAAGCCTGGGCCTGGGCCCCCTTCCTCAGCCACAAATCACCAGGAGACCCTCTCTTGTGCAGTCATCCATGTCTTTTTATTGCTTGTGACAACTTCCCACTACCTTCTATTTACAGAGCTTGGTTTTCCCCAGCAGCTAACTCAGCTACCATCTCCTTCTGGTTGGGTTGCACACTCTTTGGCTCCTCCCCCTCCACTTCCCCTCTGGTTGCCTTATATAACCCTCTGGCTAATGAGGCCCACAGCTGCCTCCATTACCCTTTCAGGCATGGGCTCACTCAGTTGGCTGTAATTGGCCTTGTCAGCCAGGCTGTAGTGGCAAAGCTCTGACTTAGCCAGCAGTCTATCACACATCTAACGTGTGGAATAAGGATTCCTGGGCAGATTCATGCAGTTTAGGGTAGAATGCAGGGAGATGTATGGGTTGGTTGATGTAGAATGTTGAGACAATTTTGGGTGTGGTCTCAAAATCATCATGTTTTTCAAGAATAGAGTGTAAGGGGGTGTGCCATCAGTGCTCCAATCTCATCCACTCTGGGTGTTGATGTGATCATTACAAGGTATGCTACTTCAATTGATAGGTGTAGTATTAAGCAGGTAGCAAGGGGTTCAAATGGGGCGCTACAGAAGCCCTTCAGGACTAAATTTAGGTGCCATGTCAGTGTTAATTTGCATGTCCTCTGGATATATGTTCTGAATTACTGTAAGGAATTGTATGGTGATTGGATCTGTGAAGGTTGTGAATGCATCGATCTTGCGGTGAAATGCAGCTGGTGCACTCAAAGTTGATGGACAGCCCTGATAGTTTCAGATGTAGCATGTACTCCAGAATCTCTTGATTCGGTGCCTTGGTTTCATGAATGTGTCCGTCATGTCTTCCATTTGTGCAGGTAAGTAGTACGAGTGGTTATTTTTCTGTTGTTCAGTACTAGTTTTTTAATTTCCTTTGAACAGGTTAATTCTTCACAATGGATCCATTGAGGAACCAGGTCGATTGCTAGGTTCAGGTGGAGACTTTCACCTTCATCCTGGGACAGGAAATCTTACCGCATTAGGAGAATATACAGCAGGTATCGTGCCATGTGGTTCAGGAATGGGAACCATGTCTGTCTGAGCCAAGTTATGGCAATCAGTATTATCTGGGCTCTGTTGGTAAGTATCTCAAGTATTGTCTTAGATAATAGTGGGATTGGTGGGAATGTGAACATAAGAGGAGTGTTCCATTGTGTGTGGAATGCATTTCCTAGGGAGCATAGTCCCAATCCCACATTACTCATATAAGGATGTGCAGTGTATGGAATCTGGATCGTGGTAGTGAGGCTTTTGCTTCGACTGAATCTATATGAGCGCCAATTAATTCTAGTTGTGTTGGAACTATTGTATATTTCTTCTCATTTATCTGTAGGTTGAGGGAGTGGAACAGCATTATTGTTATCTGTGTACAGTTTATTGCTCCTGTTTGAGAGTGACCTTTGCATAGACAGTCTAAGTATGAAAATACCATGATTCCCTGTCTGCATAGATATACTGCCTCTACTGCCAGCCTGCCTGTGGTTTTGGTGAAAATTTTAGGGGTTGTGGAGAGTCGGAATGGAAGCACTCTGTATTGGAAGTGTACTTTCCCAATTTTAAGGGTAGGAAGTGTCTGTGTGCTGAATGTATAGTTATAGAAAAGTATAAGTCTTGTAGGACGAGGGCTGAAAAACAGTCCCCTTCCTCCAGTGCTGGGATTGACGTCAGTGTAACCACTTTGAATTTGTGGGTGCAAATTAACTTGTTGAGTTTCCTGATTCATTCAGCAGTGGAACACACTCCCATTGACATACTGTGTCTTCATCAAAGTGCTATAGTGACACAGTCGCATGCTATATTAGTGAAGCCCCAAGAATTATGGCAAAATATTACTGTGAATTCTAAACAAAACCAAACCTGTAAATGAAGCTTATATCAGCAAACTGTAAGTGTGGGACATTTGAAGAGTCTGTTATTCCTTTAAGATAATATGTGACAAAAATTCTTAACAATTCACAGAAAATGGTCCTCTAACACTGTTGAATGGGTTTATTTCTAAATTTGAAGACATTTGATAATGGCTGTTAGTATGGCAAAGAAACATTATTTTTACTATGTAACAAAGTGGTTGAATTCCAGCTGTTAATACAGCTCTCAATTCACCCTTAACTACAGAGCCACAACTGGCACCTCCATAATATGAAACTGTGTGTCTCTATTGCTACCATTGTTGTCTCTCCCTTCCTGCTTTCCCCCGGGTTTCTGACTACCCACTGGCCCGGGCTCCACACCGCATTCCAGCTTTGAAATGCACAAGAGCCCTTGCTGGGGGCTCCAGCTCCAAAGCTTGGGTAGCCAGGCAGCACAGTCACTGCCCCAGCCTCAGGGAGCTACCAAGCTGGCAGCACAGCTCCTGCTGTCCCAATCAGCCCCAGGATCCACTGCCCGGGCATCGCAGCTCCAGGAAGCCACTGCCCAGGCAGTGCAGCCTCTGGCCAGCCCCAGGGCTCCAGGGGCCGGTCAGCTTGGTGGCCACACTCCCAGCCCCAAGTTCCTCCACACCACAGTCTCCTGCCCTGAGCTCCCCTTACACCTAGCCTCCTGCCCTGACTCCTGAACCCCCAACATTTCTGCCTTGATTCTTGAAACCAACCACCTCCTGGCCTGTGTTCCCCCACATCTTCCAAAACCCTGCCCTGACTCCTGCACCTTCACCCCCTGCCCAGAGCCTCTCCTCACCCCCCTCACCCTGATTCCTGACTCCCCACACTTCCAACCTCCCTGAGCCCCTCATTCTGACCTCTGTACCACCCCACACTTCCCACCCCCTTCCCTGAGCACCTCCTTAAGGACCTGAGCAATGCCAGGTAAATGTACATGTGTGCGTGTGTGTGTATTGAGTTGCTAACACACTGACCATGCAGGCTACTGTACTGCTTTCATTGCAGTGAGTGGGAGTTTTATTATAGACTTCAATAGGACCAAAAGCAGGTCAATAAATGATACCAGGAATTTAAGTAGTGATTTCTCAACTCCACAAAGAACTAGAATGAACCAGTACTGATAAAAGTACATGTGACCTCACTGAAGACTTTAGATCTCTTGCAAAGTGGAATTAGATTACATGTAAACTATATAAAAAACTTCCTTCAGATTTCATTGGTGTAATGTCAATGATTATTTGCAGCAAATAATCTTTAAGAATAAACTACTGACATAGATACCCCTTTAAAAATATTGTAACATTACAATTACTCCTGGGGTCAGCAGTAAAAAATTTCAGACACAAACTGGACTCCCACCCCCCTACCTCCCCGTTTTGTTGTTTAGCAACTTTCTGACTCTAGGAAGCCAACATTTTAATCATCAACAGCAATTTACAGAGGCTGGGCATAGGTGGTTGATACCTCCCCTGGTGCAGCGACCTCCAATCCTGCAGCTGGACACCTGGGTGGCTCCACCCCTTCCTCTCCCTGCTGGGAGTGAGCTCCCACCAGAAGTTTTTGCTTACTGTGGGTCATGCAGGGTTCTGTTAACTCAGCTTCCCAGGTCCCTTGGACTCCCCAGGGAGATTACTGATGAATCCAGGAAGCTGAGTAGCAGATGCTGCTTCCTCAGTCACCCAGGAACCTGTGTGGCATATATTAAAGTTCAGCATTCTCCATCAACCACTGTGTGGCTGCTCCTTCCCAGAACTCTACCCCCACCCTCCAAGGGTCCCTGCTACCACTCACTGGTTCCTCCTTCTCCCTATCTGACCCCTCTTCCACTGCCTGCCACATCCCTCCTCTCATCTCCTCTCCCTGCTTGTCCCCTGCATTTCCATTAGAGTGGGCAGGCACGGCAGAAGAGGAGGGATGCATGTGGTCAGCAGGAAGGGGGCCAAGCAGGGACTGTGCAGGGGAGTGCAGTAGAAGAGGAGCAGGATCTGGGCAGAGTGGGGTTGAAATATTGGCAGGGCCACAGGTGGAAAAGGCAGGATGGGGAGCTAACTTCTCTGAGGGGAAGCTTCATCTGCCATCCATGAGGTTTAACTTCCCTTAATCCCACCACAGCCCAGAGGCCAGATCATAGCGGGGCTCAGAGCTCTTCTAGGCACCCTGGTCTCAGGGCTCAGCCTTGCTGGCTGGCCAGCCAGGGTTCCTCTGGACCATTCCAGGTTCCGATGGGCCGGCTGGGATTTGGAGCTGTTCCGTGTGCTGCTGGGCTATCCAGGGTTCAGGACTGCTGTGAGCACTGGCACACCCCTCAGGGGGTGCTGGTTTGGGCTCAGGGCTGTGCTGGGTGCTAGTGGGCAGGCCTGGGTGCAGGGATGCTCCAGACACCAGTTGAGGTTTGGGACTGTACCAGCAACCTAGTTGCTGAGGGCAGGGGAGCAAGGAGTGAGGCGGGGCTTCAGATAGAAGGGGCAGGGTGGGGCCTTTGGCAGAAAGAGGCAGGGTTGGGGGCTAGTTTATTCAAATGATGACCTTTGGAAATGCCATATGTCAGGAGGCAGTGCTTCCTCAAGTAAGTGGTTACATGCCCACCTTTTTTCACAGTTGTCTCTGCTCCCACACTGGCTACTGTACACATTTCCACCAGGGGCATGGTATTCTTCTTGAAATGTAATAATTAATGAGTATACTGAAGCTGTTGCCTTATTGCTTAGGCAGAACATTAATCACTGCACAATATCACTTTGTACTCCATACATGATAAAATAGATTAATAGCATAAAGAGAATTATTTTGAAATGTTTAAGCTTATTTGTAAAGCAGGTAAAGATTGACCTCTAGTGCCACAGAAATTACACTTAGTGTAGTTAGATTTTCGAGTGTCGTAATCAGGTTCCACTTGTGTTTGAAATTTCCATAACAAATGAGCTAAGTGTACAAATAATTTTTTCTAAAGTCTGGCAGTGTAAAATCAGCTTGACCTTTGAAAGTTGCATTAGGTTCTGTTGAGCACCAGTAGCAAAGGTTCTGCAAGCCAAACTAGATCCTTACCCAAACCACTCCAGCCTCATCCTCTGAATAGGTTTTGCACACAGAAATTTAGAAGAGAATTCTGTTGATACACATGGAAGAGCAGAATTGGGTTTTCTCAGACGTGTTGATTCTGCAACATTAACCAGTAGAATCTTATTTTTTCACTTAAAAGGGGAACTTCTCTCCAGAAATAGAACTCCCTAGCTTTTGCCCATCAGGAAGCAGGGTCTTAGGGTTCAGCCCCGAGGGGCACACCTGCTGTGGCTCGGGGCTTCAGGAATGGGGCTGAAACCCTGAGCCCCAGCAGGTATGCCCAGCTCTCAAACTTCTGTAGATTATCATATGTGGTTTGGCAGGTCAGTAAGTTTGACTACCTCTGCTCTATATGTGCACACACTGAAGCAGAGCACTTGAATAAGAAGGTAGCAGGCTATTTTTTTTCATAATCACATTTTAGAGAGCTGCACTTTAACTGCTCACCACTGATTTTAGCTTGCACATGAAACCATGACACATGTGGGAAGAGCTTCTATTATAGTCCTTATATTAAATACTAGCAGAAATACCCAGCGTCGCGTGCGGAAAATATAGTAAAAGGTGTGATGAATAAACTACGTCAGTGACATTAACATAGCATATTTTATTGGAAATACTTTTCTCTTATATGTTACTGTAAGAAATTAACATAGCTAGTACTTTTTCTGTTATCATAGGGAAAGGATCTCATAGTTGCAGTTTATGTGACACGCTTAACAGAAGAGTCCAGCAAATGCCTATGATCAGGCACTACTGAAAGCTAATTAGTGGCCCAGTTGGGGCTCTGGGGGCCCAATTGGGGCTCTAGAGGAACCGATTTTGAGATATAACCAATCCAGTAATTGAAGTTAGGAAATCAGGGGTATCCGTGCAAAATTTGGTGTTTCTAGCTCTTACTGTTTTGGAGATCTTTCGAGACAAACAAACAAACAAACAAAAACAAACAAACTTTCAGAAATATTTATAAGAAGATTGTTATGTGTGCCTAGATCTGCAAGACTCAGTTGCCTGAACTTCACAGTTAGGCACACAAGACCCAATTTTAGGCACCAATGCAATCCAAAAACAATCCTGCCCGGATGCTGTTGGACCTCAGGGTCCTGGGCTGTCAGTCTGCCTTCTTTTGATATGCAGTAATCTTGGGCACATCTCATCAGTTGTTGGGTCCTCCCTCTAGCATCTGTTCTGATGGTGACCTTCACACTTATCTCCCATGCATTCCTGACTCTCATACACACAAAAAGGGTTACAAACAGAATATCAAAAAAAAGCAGATCATTACATTTGTTCTCTATATTTACAATATCTACTTCAGAACTAAAAATAAAATAATAACCATAAGAATCTAAATCTATTTGTGCTTCAAAATGGTTTGACAGAGTATACAACATAAAACATATTAAGGCTTGTTACATAGGGATCTCTGCAACGGATCAATTTAAAATGATTTGGAATATTTTAGGTTCTGTTTTCAATAAAGATGTTAAGCGTCCCTGAAACCAGAAGCTAGGCCTGCTGACGACCTACTGTATCTCTATCACCAGGGATTTTTCCCTTAAACAAATAACACTCAGACTCCAATTTAGGGCCAAACCATATATTGTACATTTTGAAACAGCAACGCATGAAACTTACAACAACCAATATCCGAATCCAACCCTAACCCAAAGAGAAAGAAGATAAGAAAGCCCCTAAAATAAGGTAGGAATATACATTACACACTCCCGGTAAGTGGAGGCGATTGTGGAACGATGACGTGCTCGTGACCTTCAACCCATTGGCTAATTGAAAGCTTCGGAGGAGGAACAACAAGGAGATCCCTTGAAGCACAATTCCAGGCCTTCCGCACAGGATGGTGAAGGAACCCAAAGTAAGTAAGTCCACAATAGGCGGCAGCTTCTCCTTGGTATGGAGGTGATTAACCCTTTGGTACAATCACACAAACCAGAGGGCAGTCCAGACAGTGTTACATGAGAGGAAGGCTGCGGTTAGTCCCAGTGCCAAGTCCTTATTCTGAGCCTTCGCTACAGGCAGGTGGCAGCAATGAAGACAGCAACGCACCCTTGGTCCGGATCCGAAGAGCCAACACGAACTCTCTTCACAGGAAGCTTTTATTACCTTAAAGGCGGGAAAACTAGTTGCGAACTGGGTGCATTAATTTGGTGCAGTGTGCATAGATCTAGTGTGATGAGTGCATAGATCTAGCGGGTCGTGTGAATAGATTTTGGGCTGGGTGCACAAATTAGAAACGAGTGCAATTCCATGTGTACTGAGTGCAAAGCACTCTGAGCAGGAAAATCTAGATTTGACTGGATTTTATCCCTTCCCTTCAGCTTCATGGAGGCCCTCAGACTCCATTTTGAATCTTTTTGAATCACTGACTGTACATATTAAGTATTCAAGCACACCCCCTTATCTATTACACATATCATTTCCATATCACTAATTACATGCAACAGGCTTAGTACATTAAGAGTTGAATGCTTAGAATGTTTATTTATATTTTTCTTCTACAATGGCTGTCATATGAGGAGAAATTAATAAAACCAGGTCTTTTCAGCTTGGAAAACAGAAAATGAAGGGGGACTATGATAGAGGTCTATAAAATTATGACTAGTATGAAAAAGTAAATAAGGAGAAGTTATTTACTTGTTCCCATAACATAAGAACTAGGGTAGCAGGTTTAAAACAAACAAATGGAAGTACTTCTTTGCACAACATATAGGCAACCTGTGAAACTCCTTGCCAGAGGATGGTATGAAGGCCAAGACTATAAGAGGGTACAAAAAGAGCTAGATAAATTTATGGAGAATAGGTTCATCAATGGCTATTAGCCAGAAATGGTGTCCCTAGCCTCTGTTTGTCAGAAGCTGGGAATGGGTGACAGGGACTGTATCACTTAGGGTATGTCTAAACTACATCCCTCTGTCGGCCAGAGGGATGTAAATTAGACATACCGACATTGCAGATGAAGCGGGGATTTAAATCTCCCATGCTTCATTTGAATAAAAATGGCCATCGCGTTTTGCCAAGTCAGCAGTTTGTCAGCAAAAAGTGGCTGTCAAGACAGGGATCGGGCGACAAAGAAAGCCTTTGTCGTCTGATCCAGTAAACCTCATTTTACGAGGCATAAGGGATCGGCTGACAAAGGCTTTCTTTGTCGCCTGATCCCCGTCTTGACAGCCACTTTTTGCCGACAAACTGCTGACTAGGCAAAACACGGTGGCCATTTTTATTCAAATGAAGCGTGGGAGATTTAAATCCCCGCTTCATTTGCAATGTCGGTATGTCTAATTTACATCCCTCTGGCCGACAGAGGGATGTAGTCTAGACATACCCTTAATGTTTACCTTTTTTGTTCATTCCCTCTGGGGCATCTTGCATTAGCCACTGTCAGAAGACAGGATACTGGTCTAGAGGGACTTTTGGTCTTACCCAGAATGGCTAGTCTTATGTTCTTGTGTAATGATGAAGGAACAGAATAGGAATGTTTACCTTTTTCCTTAAAACAACTCCTCTCTCCCACAATCATATACATTTAAGAATTACATTTTAAAATCCTATTTTAAAAGAATGGTATTTAGGTTGCAAAGACAATATATTTTGTTAGCAAATACTGTATTTACAGTTGTTCACGCAATCTTAATTCTGCTACCTTGTGTGTATTTACTGTGTCTTCAACTATATATTCACTTTTATGGTTCCATGGAGAGCTTTACTTTTGACTCTCCCCCAACCCCCACTCAGTCTCTCTGTGGGGCACCCTGTCCAAATGACATGCCCATATATGGGGCACAGTTCTGCAGTTTTAGAGTTGATCCTCAGGTCACAGAATCCCAACCACGTCCTCACCAAATCAGAATAGCCCAGATTGGAAATTTTCCAAAATTTTCCATTGGAAAATACTTATTTGACAGAATTAAAATGTTTTGCAGGGATGGGATTATTTTGCTGATCCTTTTGGCAGAAATCTGGCAGGGAGGCCAGTCTGCTTCCTTGCCAAGCTGGTTTGGTAAGCAGCCTGACCTCCAGGTGTCCAGCTTCCTAGCTGCCTGCCTAGCAGGTGGCCTCCTTGGCTTGCTGCCTCCCAAAGCTATCCTCCCACCTATCTAGCCAGCTCCTCACTTGGCTCCCTGACTGGCTTGTCAGAGAGCCAGCAAGCTGGCCAATGACCTCAATTCCTGGTAGCTGACTAGGCAGGCTTGCTGGTTCCCCAGCCAGCTTGCTGGCAACTTGGATAGCACATGAGCTGCCTTGCGTGGCTACCTTGCAGGGCAGTCATTCAGCAAGCAAGATGGTTAGCTTCCCAGCTGGCAGACAGGCATATGGCAAAATGGATCCTTCTGCAGGAAATTCTAATATATTGATGTTTTGTTCTGCTGTATCTAGCCCAGTATCCTGTCTTCTGACAGTGGTCAATGCCAGATGCCCCAGAGGGAGTTAACAGAACAGGTAATCATCAAGTGATCCCTCTCCTGTCATCCATTTCCAGCCTCTGACAAACAGAGGATAGGGACACCATTGCTACCCATCCTGGCTAAAAAGTATTGATGGACCTAACTTCCATCATTCATATACCTATTCTTATCCATTGAGTCTAATGCTGACAATGGGCAACTTTGCTGCGCTAAAAGGAGCTGATGCTTAAAGTACTCTCCACTGCCAGGGGGAGGGATAACTCTGTGGCTTAAGTATTAGCCTGCTAACCTTAGCAGTGTGAGTTCAATCCTTGAGGGGGCCATTTAGGGATATGGGGCAAATCTGTCAGGGATGGTACTTGGTCCTGCTGTGAGGGTAGGGGACTGGACCCAGTGATCCCTCAAGGTCCCTTCCAGGTTTTATGAGATAGATAGGATAGGTAATAGCACTCAAGAAAGCAAGCATTGGTCTAAGCATCCCTTAAAGAAATCTTTAACAGCAAGTTTTCACTACTCTAAATCTGTCAATGAGAATCAGATTGGGTTAACCTCATCTCATCCTATTCAACACTAACTTTTCTGCCCTGCTGGCCAGAATAGGTTCAGCAGCCTGATCTGCAAGAAAAGCAATTAGGAGACCATTTCATCTTAAAGTTAAGCTTGCTTGACAGCTGTCTCTTTGTAACTCTTTGGCAAATTAGGATGTTGATTTAATAGGCAGCAGAGTTAAAACAAACATAAAGAAGTCATTTTTCACATAATACAGTCAATTTGTGTAACTGATTGCAAGAGTTGTGAAGGCCAAAGGTATAGCTGGCTTCAAAAAAGAATTAGATATGTTCATGGAAGATAGATCCATCCATAGCTGTTAGCCAAGATGATAAGGGATGCATTACCATGTTCTGGGTGTCCCTAAACCTCTGACTGCCAGAATCTAGGACTGGACAACACTTGATTAATACCCTATTGTATTAATACCCTCATTCGCTGAAACATCTGGTACTGGCCACAGTTGGATGACAAAATACTGGGCAAGATCGATCATTGGTTTGACCTGTTTTGGCCATTATCATGTTCTTATGATGTGGTGGAAGAGATCATGACACATGGGTCAGTACCACCACCTTCCTCCCCAAAACCTGTTCCACAGTCTGAAATTTGTCCTTAAAAAAAAGTCCAGGATTTTTGGAAGAGGCACATTCTGGGATATGAATTATCAGTAGTGATTGAAAATCCTACTGACTCCTCAACATTCTGTAGTTCAAGAAATTGCAAATCATTGAGGCCATTTTGGAAATAGCAAAGAACTTTTAGTTGACTCTGGCACCTATTATTCCCATTTTCAGTGAGGCAAACTATTTCTTCTAGCTCTCACAGAAGGTGTTTGAGTATTTTGTTACACCACTTGTCTGGTAGCTAATGAGAGGCCAAGACAAGCTACCCCACACTCAACAAAGTGAAGTGCCTGAATCTCCTGGACAGGAAGCTGTACTTTGAACCTTTCAGATTCACAAAACCAATTATGAAACTGTTCTGAGCAAAGTATGACCTCATGACTTGGAAAAACCTGCCTTCTTTATATGATCAGCTGCTTAAGGAGGCCAAAATCATTATGATCTTAGATCAACAGGCTAAGAAATATGGGCTTTTACAAAGCTTAATGTTCTTTTTTTAAATATGGTTATAAATTGTTAATATATATTAGTAAACAAAAATGGGGACTAAAAGGGTGGTCAGAACCAGGAGAATAATAAAGCAACAGCTAGCGCTTCAAAAGAAAAAATATTATTAATCACATATAATACATAATTATGTAAATCAGGCATCTCAAATTCCCAGCCTGCTGGCCATTCCCAGCTGGAAAAGTTGCACTGGGAGGGGAGGCACTGTTCATTCCCATCGCCCATGCCCCACCCCTCCCCGCCACCACCCTGCCCTCTTCCTCCCATGGTATTCCATCCCCTGGGACTGGGCCCCTCCCAGCCCACTAGGACTCCTGCATCAGATTGTCCAACTGCTTAGGCAAGGGTTGGCCCATGGGCTGGGAGTTTGAGATTCCTGACATAAACTGATATGGCTAATATAATGTTATAGCAAATAAAAAGTGAAAGCTAAATCAAGAAAGCAGTGTGCATTCTATAGACTATGAAGTGTATACTGTAAAAGGGAGAAAAGAAAGGTAAACAAGACATCTTACTTAATTAAAATCATATAAGGCTTCCAAAGAGGAACCATGACAGTTTGTGTTTTCTTTTTTCTGCTAGCAATGTAGTTTAAGAGCAGAAATCAACCCAGCACCAAGGAAAAATCAATCCTAAAATCCTATTTAAAAAGTGCCTTTTAAATTCTATTTTCTGTTAAAGGGTTTTTAATTATGAATGATGAAACTACTTTGAGTGGTGCAATGGCCATTTAAAAATGTGACAAAACTTCCAACCATTGAAAAGTTCTGTTTGACACTGGTATAAAAATTAATGGTGATGTAAAACAGTGAGGGAGTAACATGGATGTAGTTCAATCTAATATAGCAGTGTTTCTCAAAGTGGGCCATGGGCCCACTTTGGGAAAGCCACTAGTCATAGAATCATAGAGCTGGAAGAGACCTCAGAAGGTCATCAAGTCCAGCCCCGTGCTCTAGGCAGGACCAATCCCAACTAAATCAACCCAGCCAGGGCTTTGTCAAGCCAAGACTTAAACACCTGTAGGGATGGAGACTCCACTACTTCCCTAGGTAACCCATTCCAGTGCTTCACCACTCTCCTAGTGAAATAGTTTTTCCTAATATCCAACCTGGACCTTTCCCACCACAACTTGAGACCATTGCTCCTTGTTCTGCCATCCATCACTACCGAGAACAACCTTTCTCCATTCTCTTTGGAACCTCCCTTCAGGAAGTTGAAGGCTGCTATCAAATCCCCCCCTCACTCTTTGCTTCTGCGGACTGAACAGACCCAACTCCCTCAACCTCTCCTCATAGGTCATATGCTCCAGCCCCCTAAACATTTTGGTTGCCCTTCACTGGACCCTCTCCAATGCGTCCACATCCTTTTTGTAGTGGGGGGCCCAGAACTGGACACAATACTCCACGTGGCCTCACCGGAGCCGAATAAAGGGGAATAATCACTTCTCTGGATCTGCTGGCAATGTTCCTCCTAACGCACCCTAACATGCCATTAGCCTTCTTGGCTACAAGGGCACACTGTTGACTCATATCCTGCTTCTCATCCACTGTAACCCTCAGGTCCTTTTCTGCAGAACTACTACTTAGCTGGTTGGTCTCCAGCCTGTAACAATGCTTGGGATTCTTCCATCCCAAGTGCAGGACTCTGCACTTGTCCTTGTTGAACCTCATCAGATTTCTTGTGGCCCAATCCTCCAATTTGTCTAAGTAACTCTGGACCCTATCTCTTCCCTCAAGCGTATCTACCTCTCCCCCTAGCTTAGTGTCATCTGCAAACTTGCTGAGGGTGCAATCCATCCCCTCATCCAGGTCATTAATAAAGATATTGAATAAAACCGGTCCTAGAACCGAACCTTGGGGCACTCCGCTAGAAACCGACCGCCATCCTGACATCGAGCCATTGATCACTACCCACTGGGCCCGGCCTTCCAGCCATCTTTCTATCCATCTTACCGTCCATTTATCCAATCCACATTCCCTTAACTTGCTGGCAAGAATATTGTGGGAGACTGTATCAAAAGCCTTGCTAAAGTCAAGGTATATCACATCCACTGACTTTCCCATGTCCACAGAGCCAGTTACCTCATCATAGAAGCCAATCAGATTGGTCAGGCATGACTTGCCCTTTGTGAATCCATGCTGACTATTCCTGATCACTTTCCTCTCTTCCAAGTGCCTCAAAATGGATTCCTTAAGGATCCCTTCCATGATTTTTCCAGGAACCGAGGAAAGACTGACTGGCCTATAGTTCCCTGGATCGTCCTTCTTCCCTTTTTTGAAGATGGGTACTACATTTGCCTTTTTCCAATCATCCAGGATCTCTCCCGATCTCCACGACTTTTCAAAGATAATGGCCAAAGGCTCCTCAATGACATTTGCCAAGTTCCCTCAGTACCCTTGCATGCATTAAGTCCGGACCCATGGATTTGTGTACGTTTAGCTTTTCTAAATAGTTCTTAACCTGTTCTTTAGCCACCAAGGGTTGTCCATCCTCATCCCATCTTGCGTCACTTAGCATATTAGTCTGGGAGCCGACCTTGTCCGTGAATACAGAGGCAAAGAAAGCATTGAGTACTTCAGCTTTCCCCACATCATCTGTCACTAGGTTACCTCCTTCATCCAGTAGGGGCTCCACACCCTCTCTGATCACCTTCTTCTTGTTAACATGCCTGTAGAAACCTTTCTTGTTATCCTTCACATCCTTTGCCAGTCGCAATTCCAATTGCGCTTTCGCCTTCCTGATAACCCCCCGGCATTCTCGAGCTATACATTTAAACCCCTCCTTGGTCATTTGTCCAAGTTTCCACTTTTTGTAAGCTTCCTTTTTGTGCTTAAGTTCACCAAGGATTTCCCCTGTAAGCCAATCCGGTCTCCTACCATGTTTGCCTCTCTTGCTACGCCTCAGAATGGTTTCTTTCTGTGCCTTCAATAAGGCTTCTTTAAAATAAGGTTTCCGCAGTTCCCCTGGGCTGGAAACAGCAAACCAGAGCCAATGGGAGTCGCGAGGCTCCATAGCTATGGACCCTTTAGGTAAACAAAGTGGCGTGGGACCACTAGTTTTCCCAGCTTTTCCCATTGTAATATATTATTAATGGTGGTTCAAATTATTACAGTTACTATGGTCTTGAGAATATGTTTCTTGGTAATGAGCTTAACAAAATTTATAGAAAGACAGGAATGTTATGCTAATGAAACCAATACTAATATAAAAAAAGAAAAAGAAAAGCAGTAGAATGTAGGCCTGGATTGATATAATTGGCCATGAGTGAGGCCCCATTTGTTAGGAGACAGGATTAATAGATAAATGAATCAGCAGTCTCAAAACATAATGTCTGTACTTGCTAGGATAAGGAGGAACCATTTATAATATATAAGATAACAATGGACAACATATGTCAGGAATGCAAAGGTGAGGTCAAGAGTAAATCATGCATCTACAGTGCGTGCACAGAGCATGATGTATAGGAATTAGTTTCTACAAAGTAACCGAGTGAATCCCCAAATGTGATGCAATGTATAGTAAATACAATGCAATGTGTAAATTTGGACAAAGGAAGAGGTTTGCTATATAACGTTGGGTGGGAAGTATAACCTGTAGCTGTTCTCTACACCTTATCTACACTTGAGTCTTATCAACTCAAGAATAGTTTTACTGTTTGCCAGTAAAAGAACCTGAGTGATGAGAGTGGAATTTGAACTGATTACTTGGCAAGTCAAGTGGAAGAGTTCTCAGGAGAACCCCAACACCAGAGGTGAGCAATAATTCTTAATGGGGGGCCACTCCAAGATTCTGGCAAGTGGTGAAGGGCCGCATTTCTACCGAGGGGGTGTGAGGTCTGGGACAGAGGTTGGGTGCAGAAGGGAGCTTGGGGGAGAGGACTGGGGTGCATGAGGGAGTGTGGAGTCTGAGAGGGAGTTTGGAGGTAGAGGTTGTGATCTGTGGCAGAGGCTTGGGGTGCAGAGTCCAAAAGGGGGTATGCATGGAGGAGAGGATTCTGGCTTGGGGAAGAGCCTCTAGGAGAGGGTGCAGGGTCTGGGAGGCAGCTGTGACCTGGGTAAAGGGAGTGCAGAGGATCTGGGTGGTGACCTGGAGCAGGGGAATGGAGTTCAGGGTCAGGGAGGGGGGTGTGGATGCTAGAGAGGAATCTGGCCTTGGGGAGGAGTATAGAAGGGAGTGCAGGGTCTGGGAGGGAGTTGTGACCTAGGGGAAAGGGTAGTTTGGGTAGTGGCCTGAGGCAGGTAGTTGAGGGGGAGAAGGTGGGTGCCGGAGGCAGGCTCTGGCTGGGAGGCGAAACATCCTGGTCTAGAAACATCCATAGTCTGGAATGATTTTAGTTAGCTGGATGTCCACTTTTCATGGGTGTGGCCAGTTTCCCGTCATCCCATAAAGTTTGTTTACAGCCACCAGTCCTAGCTTTCAGTGTTCCGTGCTGTTGTTTAGCTCTAATTTACCCCTGAGGCTTTGTCTACACTGCGAGTTTTTGCAGCAGAAAATATGCTAATGAGGGACTTGTTAGCATAAGTTGCAATATCATTAGCATATTTTCTGCCATTTCTTTTTGGGACAAAAAGAAACAGTGCGGCCACTTCTGTTTTGTGCAAAAACCCTGTTTTGCGCAAGACCCTAATGCCTCTCCCGGATCTTGTACAAAACGGGGGTTTTGCGCAAAATGGAAGCAGCTATGCTGCTTCTTTTTGCACAAAACCACCTTGTGCAAAAAGAAATGGAAGAAAATATGCTAATGATATTGTCACTTATGCTAATGAGTCTCTCATTAGCATATTTTCTGCCACAACAACTCACAGTGTAGACAAAGCCTTAATGTCCTCTAACAGCCCAGTGAACAGTGGAAGCGTTGGTAGTGCTGCTAGACAATATTGACTGCCCATGGTCCAGAAAATTCTCTGGTTCGGAACCAGTCAGGTCCTGAAGGTTCTGGACTAGAGAGGTTCAACCTGTACTATGAATCCATAAACCTTGAAGGAATGGATGTTGCTATCCACACTATGTTATCCATTGCTGCCACTTTACAGGGATCCATCTCATGAGATAATTGTAGGGGATATTTTATCCTTCTATGATGCTGATAGGCCAGAAGCCAGCTCCTGCCCAGGCTGCATGTATTAAGAACTGACTCATAGCTGCAAACTAGACCAGGTAACCTGTTATATTAGTTTAGCTCAAAATAGGTATTGGCCTTATAAAACTGTATTTAGTGTTTAGACTCTCTGAAAAGCTTGTACAATACACTTGTAATATCTATATTCCGTGTTATAAGGTAAGTTAAGTGTTTGTTTTGAAACTGTAAACTTCCATAGCCAGAGAGAAAACTTACAAAATGTGAGATACTAGTTTGCCACAAGAGGTGTTATCTCTTGCTTAACTAAAGAAGGCCCATAAACATGAGACAAACCACTGTAAAACATCAGAGGATGAAAGATTTTGTTGATTCCACTCCATGAAAAAGAGACATGCCCATAAATTTTATCCAACATCTTGAACTCTGGGTGAAGGGAATAACAATTCCTGAGAAGAAACTGCATCTTTTTGATTGTCTGAACTGTGATGGACCAGAGACTGTAAAATGAAGGCAGAGATCCCCAGGGGCTGCCTCCTTGATTTGTTCTGAAAGACACTTTGAATAGACAGACCACTACAACTCTCGTCATTTTTAGGATTTAGATCAGTGGTGGGCAATCTGCAGTCTGAAGGCCGCAGAAGGCCCCTCAGGGTAATCTGCTGGCCGCGAGACATTTTGCTGACATTGATCATCTGCAAGCACCACAGCTCATAATGACCGCGGTTCTCTGTTCCTGAACAATGGGAACTGTGGGAAACAATACCTGCAGGTGAAGGGTCTGCAGGGACATGCTGGCCACCACTTCCTAAAGCTCCCATTGACTGGGAACATAGAACCACGGCCACTGAGAGCTGTGAGAGGCAGTGCCTGCTGATAGTCAATGTCAGGAAAATGACTCGACCGTGGCGATCAGATTACCCTGATAGGCGGCACGACCACTGATTTAAATGGTAACTCATTTGTGTATGCAGGCAACCCCCGACTTATGACCACCCATCCTGCAACCCCCCGCATTTACAGCCACTCTGCTTCAGGAGCCATGGAGCCGCCTGCTGCCCGGCACAGCCCCCAACCGGCTCAGGGCACTGTTTGTGCCGTGCCCCGGGGCTGCCTACCGCCCAGCACAGCCCCCTGCCGGCTCTGGGTGCCATTTGCGCTGCTGGCTCCAGGAGACTACAACTCCCAGGAGGCAAAGCAGGCCAGGAATGAAACCTCCATTCATAACATTGCCCCTATGGACATTAAGGGTTCAACTTATGATGGTTCTCCAGGAACCAATTAGGTCGTAAGTGCAGGGGTCACCTATACATGTTTACTTGTTTTAGATTATAAATATCTCTCTTCTTCCTCTCCCCTCAATAAATCTTTAGATAGTTTATTACAGGATTTCTACAGGCATTGTCTTTGGTATAGGAAATAGAGTACCAAATGATCTGGGGAAAGTAGCTGGTCTCTTGGGACTGGAAGTAACCTAAAGGTGGTGTGATTGTTGGTATAATTTTTTTTTACTAATTTTTTACTAATCCTGTTTTTCTGGGTGGCAAGCTAGACAGGAGAGTGAAGTGATTATCTGTGACTGATAAGTTTGTTATAGTGATACAGGAGTACACATTTATTACTGGCTTGGTGAAATCCAATTATAAAACACTACCAGTTTGGGGTGTCTGCCATGTTTTTGGCATACTGCCCTGATGTAGGTGTTCCTGGTTGTGAGCAACTCACAGTGTGACACCCTCCTCTACATAAAAGCCACAGGGGAAAAAAACAGCTACAAGACTAGGGGAAGGGATCCTGCTCTTTACTTCCTGGTAACAAAATTTAAAAAGATGGCCACTTAGAGCAGTGATGGGCAACCAAGGCTAGTGAGTGGTATACATGAATGGCTGTTTCATCCTAGTGGGCTGCAAGATTGTTGTAACCAAGACAGTCTTCTGGGATAGGGTCATTTTCATAATTGTGCTTGTGTACCTAGAAGTTGCAGGGTATACCAACTGAAGTGTAGCAGCGCTTTGAATGGATGGGAGCAGAGGGAGCACAGACTCTCACATTCAATGTTGCGTGCAATCAGCATGCACCTCACTTCATATGCCCTTACTTTATGTTCACGTCACTTTAGTAATACTGGTAGGAAATAAAACCTTACGTAGATGGAAAGTCACAAAATCTGGTAACCCCATGGGCAGCAGGCCACCCACAGAACCCCGATGGGCAGCAGATCACAGATTTAGCGTATGCCCACACTACATGGCTATGTCTACACTGGCGGGTTCTTGTGCAAGAACTCTTGGGCGAGCACACGTCCACACTGCCATGTGCAAGATGTGCTTTTGTGCAAGAGCATCCATGGCAGTGTGGACGCTCTCTTGCGCAAGAAAGCTCTAATGGCCATTTTAGCCATAGGGCATTCTTGCACAAGAAACACCTGCTGCGTGTCCACACTGCCCTCTTGTGCAAGAGCTGTTGCGCAAGAATGCTTACACTTGTAAAAAAAGAGTGTAGCTCTTGCGCAAGAAGCCCACTCTTTCCACGCCGTACTGTAAATCTTCTTGCGCAAGAGAGGGTGGGCAGTGTGGACGCTCTGCGGGTTCTTGCGCAAGAACCCGCCAATGTAGACATAGCCCACGTGTGCTATAGTAGCATAGCTGCAACTATGTGGCTGTAGGGGATTGCTTCAGCTTTTCCAGCACTGCAAGAAAATCCACCACCTTGAGGGGGAGAATTCGTCCAGTAACCCAGCGGTTCAAGCGCCCAACATCATGGCACAGGGCACGGAATCTGCACCGCCCTGAGCGCTGGAGCTTGGGTGGCTTTAGTTTGAGGTGCAGACTAGGCCTCTCTGGGTCAAGAGCCATCTGCGTCTGGCCACCGCCTAGCACAGCGGGCTCCAGTCCCTGGCTGGCACCGCAGTACAGACACTAGCCCATAGCGGACCTTCGCTGCCAGGCCGACCAGTGACACTCCGGAGAGGGCGGGACTCTGGCATCCGAGGCCCCCTCGCGGCAGGGGGCTGCCAGGGTTGTCCCACGCGCAGCGAGCGGCAGCGCTGGGCATGAGGCGGGCCTGTAGGGACAGCCAGGCCAGGCACCTGCCTCGATCACGGGGCTCTCGCTTCCTTCTGCCGCCCCACGAGCGCTTCCCTCCTGGCCCTGACCAGTGGGCGCAGGACTCCTCGAGGGCGGGGTAAGGATCGGAGCCGCCCGTCATACGGGACCTACTCGAGCACCGGCTGCACTTCCGGGTCAGCGGGGGGCGGGGCGGAGAAGGAGGTTGCCTGGCGTGACGTTGCTGAAGGGTTCGGGCTGCTGCCTCCGCTGCCTGTTATTGTTCCTGCTCTCACGGGCTGCAGCCTCCGCACGCTGAGCCGCCCGAGAGGAGGGAAAGGGCAGGGAGCCCTGAGGAGAAGGGCTCAATTAGGTGGCCGTTAACGGTTTCGAACTGTCCGCAGCGCGAGCCCTGACAGCAGGGGCGGGGGGAGAGCGCGCGTCACTGAGGAGCGAGCGAGAGACCGAGCGAGAGGCGGCGGCGAGGGCGGGGATTGGGCGGCCATGGCCTACGCGTATCTCTTCAAATATATCATCATTGGGGACACAGGTACGCGGGGCAGGGGCGCGGAGACCCTTACTGCGGAAATGGGGAGGCGGGAGAGCGGCCGCGCGAAGCCCGACCCCGGCTACCCCATTTCCGCAGTGGTGGCGTCGCCGACGTGGTGACTCCGGGTGGGAGGAGGCTTCCCCCGCCCCTGCGCTCGGCAGTGGGCCCCGCCCGTGGCTTTGGCCTGTGCTCCTCAGCCCCGCAAGAGTCCGCGGTGCCAGGCGCTGGGGCTTGCTCCGGGCCTGGTCTTTCGTGGTGAGGAAGCGGCCCGCTGCCTGGGGGCGGGAAGGGAGTCATGCCGCAAAGTGCGACAGAGAAGCTGCCATCCACGGGGTCAGCGATGCTGTTCCTTTGCCGAGGCCCTCCTCGCCCAAGGGGCTGAAACTGCAGTTGCCCCCCACACGCAGTGTAACCTCAGCACCAGGCCGACATGGAAACCCGCCATTCAGCCAGACCTGGGATTTGCCAGGCACCAATAGTGCCTAGTCCAGCTCTGCTTCTGTCACCCAGTGCCCTGATTTATAGACTTCAAATGTTGCCTTCTGCCTGGTCTCACTTGGGCCCTTTCTGTTGGTCAGGCAAACTCCTTCCCATAGTCACTGGCAGTGCTGTGGCCAGTGTGGGCAATCTCTAGCTTGGAGAAGCCACTGTCTATGAAAATAGCTAGCCACAGATGTTAAAATTAAGCTTCCCAAATGATGTGCTATGGGGATATGGTGGCTGGCTTGCTTTCTCCCCAGTGTGGGCAGGGCCTGTAGCTAATCAAAATGTCACAAAATCATTTGTCTTGGTGAGGTATCATATTTGATTACTATGAAACCAATTTTAACATAATCATGGCTAACTTTTAAGAACAGATATATCATGTATTTATCTGACATCTAGCAAACATCTAAGTACTTTACTAAATATAAAAAGGCTTTTTACACTGCTGGAGTTGCTGTTCATGGTGTAAATATCTTAATTTCTCTGAAATAAGTGGTTTCTTGGGTATATGGATCCTATTCTGTGTAAAGCCTGACCTAAGATCTTGAAATATACTCTTCAAGATATGTTTCAGAGGTAGCAGCGTTAGTCTGTTTCAGCAAAACAAGGAGTCTGGTGGCTCCTTAGACTACCAATTTTATTATGGCCTATGCTTTCATGAGTTAGAACGTGCTTTGTTTCACTTCATGCATCTGATGAAGTGAGTTCTAACTCACAAAAGCATAGACCATAATAAAATTGTTAGTCTTTAAGTGTCACCAGACTCCTTGTTTTTTCTTCAAGGCAGTTGGTGGTGCTATTCTGTGTCTTTAGAGATCAGAAACTGTGGATATTAATACCGCATTTGTATTGGTGCCACATGCCCTAAGTCTATTTTAACTTTTAAGGCTGATAGTGTCACAATCTGACAAAAGTCTAAGATGGAGGAAAATACCTGAGAAGGAAGCAATTTATTAATTTAAAACAAACTATTATAACTTTTCAAATTCACAATTTGTGATGGAAACTTATAAAGGAGACAAAGTCATGGCTAAAATTTATTTGATTTTAACATGAAGAGTTCCCTTTGAAAAGGTCTGAGAGCCATATTTCTATAAATGGCTAAAATAGGATGGTGGAAAATCTTTTGTGAGTTTGTGGTGTTTAGATCTCTTGTGAACACTTGAAAAATTCTAGTGTTGTATCTAGAAACAAGCTTACCTGCATTAGTGTTTGCATACTGACCCAGAGATTATTTCAAATGTGTTGTAAAAAGAAAAAGGGAGACATTATTGGACTCTATCAAAAGATTAAAATTAAATTGATCTCCATTGCTCATTCATGAGAGAGAGCTGGTTACACAAGTAGTAACAAAAATAGGATGCATGTATACCAAAACTGCATGTCTCTGATATGAATCATGGTGCTGAGTGATTTTATTCAGTAAGGTTATGTCTGCACTATGGGACAAAGTCGAATTAAGATACTCAATTTCAACTACGTTAATTGCATCACGGAAGTTGAAGTACCTTAACTCGACTTTTGGCACTGTCCGCACTGCAGGAAGTCAAAGGGAGAACACTCTTTGTGGAAGCAGAACTACTGGAATCGACTGGAGTGCCCCTCTCAGTTAGAGTTAGCTGTCTTAACTAGACCTGCTAATTCGAACCATAGAAGAGTGACAGTGGCAGTTTTAGTCATTCTCTGTAGTGTAGACATACGCTAAGTGCAAGTGTCATAAATGCTTTTTCTTTAATTGCAGCTTCAGAAAATTGATCATCAGCCTGGCACTTCTTACTCAACCAATCTCATCCATTTGTGTTCTGCTTACTATAGTGACTTACTTCTGTTAGCTTCAGATGATAACAGATCTACAGCTTTGGTAGAGTGATAAGGATTCTGTTCTAGATCCTACCTAAGACAGAATTGTTAATTAAGGTCCAGTTGCAGAGATTTCTGTTGTGGCTCATATATGAGCCACAAATAACATATCTTGGCTTTCAGATCCAGGTTGTGTTTGAACGACTGGAAGCTAGGAAGAAATGTATTTATAAAACTGAACAGATTTTACCTGAAATAAGCGAGGCAGAAAGTTTGGAACCATGTGGTGTAATTCTTAATAATTTTTTTAAAGAAATACTTCTGAACACAATCAGTAGAGGACATGGGCCCTCTATTTTACAGCAATCTTGAATACAGGTTCAAATATATTGAATTAGCCTGCAGTAGACCATGAATTACAAAACTAGTAGTAAATGTTTAAGGTAAAATAAAAACATTGTTCTTCTATATTAATGGATAACTTAAGTGCTCTGAAAAAGATCATTTCAATGAGACTTTTAAACAGGCAGGTAGTTATTAAATAGTGTGTTCTGGACTTTACATTAAAATAATGTTATATGCATTTGGTTAAGACTCATTGGAAGGGAGCAACATTTAAGATATTGTGATTAAGATTTAAGATATTGCCTACTTAATTCAAAAGTTACAGAGGGGTAGCTGTGTTAGTCTGTAACTGGAAAAACTTAAAAAACAAAGTCTTGCAGCACCTTAGAGACTAACAAAAAATGTAGATGGTATCATGAGCTTTCGTGGGCACAACCCATTTCTTCAGATGAATGGAGGATTTTACTTAATTCAAGACAGACACCAAGAGTTTGGACACACCTCGTCAAGAATGAAAGCAAACTGGTGCTCAGGTTCTGCTGTATGTGGGGGATTATTGCCGTTTCAGTCCTAAACAAGACATATCAAACATCTCTCTCCAGCTCCATGTCAATGGATATGGGACTTGATGCATCTAAAAAAACCTATTGAACGGCTCTTTTTAATAGGGATGTGAAGGTTTAACCCGTAAGTTTAAGGTTAACAGGTGCGGCTGGGGCTGGAGCAGCTCCCAGCCTGCCACAGTGGGCCAGGATAGTCTGCAGGAAGGGGCTGCTTTGGTGTCCCAGGAAGAACAGCCTCTGTCTGCAGCGGGCCAAGGCATCCTGAAGGGAGGCGCTGGTTCTGCGCCTCAGATGGAGCAGCCTTCCATGGTGAGTCAGGGTACAGTACCTGGAGCAGCTCCTGCCTGTGGTGGGAGAGAGAGGGGACAGAGTGTGTTTTTTAATCAGGGATTTTACATCCCTGCTTTTTAATAAATCAGACCTGATTAAGATGAAGGAAACTCCTTTCAAGTTTACGTGTAACGAAGGCATCTACTTCATGTATAAAGGTTATTTTCCTGGTGATAGTGTCATCTTATAGTGCCTAAACATAGTGTTGTGGTGATTGATCGTTTCACACTAACCTTTTAAAGGTTCTGTGGATACATTGTGAATTACGGATGTTAAATGTCGGTTAACTGAATAGTCGATTAACCTCATGAATTCTTATCGGTTACTTCACTATTCTATAGTCCCTGGGGGTAGGGCTGGCAGCCAGTGCACTCCAGCCCCACTCCCGAGGAGCTCCCTGCCACTCTGCACTGCTGCCTTTGGATCAGAGGCAGCAGCACGGGGTGGGAGGTGGCTCGCGGCGGGAGATAGTTTAAAAACCAGCTCCCCTTGCGTACTGTCAGCCTGTCACTCCGCGCTGCTACCTCTGATACAGAAGTAGCAGCGCCAGATGGCAGCAGCCCCTGACCAGGGAGACAGAGGTGAGGCTGAGCTTCCTGCCTCCTGCCCAGCTCCTAATACACTTTAAATGCAGAGCCGCAGTGGGGGTAGGTCTTGGTGTGATCCAGGACTGAGCTGGGCTGCTGGCCAGCCTGCTAAAAAATTTACTGGCAGGGAAATGTGTATAGTTTATAGCATTAACCTGTAAACTTTTGCTTATCAGTTAATCAACTACACTATTACATCCCTATTGTGAATTCCTTCCAAAGGTAGTGGAGTACCACCACCTAGAGTTGTTCATTCTGGAGAGGTACTTTTCCCCTTTCCCACCATAACCTTGAAGGTCCCTTAGCTTGTATGAGTAGGTTGGCTGGAATCATAGCATCCACTCAGATTTTTAACATCAAATACAACAAATAGTATTTCCTGTTACCAAAAGAACCAACTGTAAACAGCTGCTGGTTGTATCTTTCTCTTGCAGCCTGACAGTCTTGTAGTTTGAGGATCATGTCAAGTCTCATTCCATTTGGGATTGAGAGGTGATACTACTTGTCTCCTATCCAGACAGGTGACCAGGTTAGAAAGCCTTGGGGCATCCTGGTTTCTATGCAAGCAAGCAAGCTTGGCTAGCATGAACATGCAACGCCAAGAGCCTGTTAGCCTCACAGAAGCCCAGCCTGGAGCACAAGAGAGGAAGTGCAAGCTATTGGCTAATAAGGAGCTTGGGAGTGGCTGGTAGCTCAGGGTATGTCTGTGATACAGAACCCATACTGGTATAGCTGTGCATGTGTAGCTCCTTAGTAAAGATGTGGCCTGTGTCACCAGGAGTTTTCTATTGCTATGGAAATGTCATGAACCTCCCTGAATGGTGTTTGCTATGTTGACAGAGGTCCTCTTCCATCAACATGACTGTCTACTCTAAGGCTTTGTCTACACTGGCGGCTTCTTGCACAAGAACATCTTGCGCAAGTGTTCTTATGCAAGAAGTCTTGCGCAAGAAAACATCCACACTGCCATGTTCGAGCTGTGCTTTTGCTCAAGAGCGCCCATGGCAGTGTGGACGCTCTCTTGAGCAAGAAAGCTCTGATGGCCATTTTAGCCATAGGGCTTTCTTGCGCAAGAAACCCCTGCCGAGCGTCCACACTGCCCTCTTGCACAAGAGCTCCTGCGCAAGAGGGCTTACACCTGTTAAAAAAGAGCGTAGCTCTTGCACAAGGATCCCTCTCTTAACCACGCCGTACTGTAAATTTCCTTGCGCAAGAGCGGGCAGGCAGTGTGGACACACTGCAGATTCTTGCGCAAGAACGGCCGTACTTGCACAAGAAGCCGCCAGTGTAGCTATATTGGTCCAGAGTATGGACCAAGTATGCACAAGTCCAGAGTATGGACCAGAGTATGCACAAGAAGCCGTCAGTATAGCTATATTGGTCCAGAGTATGTTTCTTCACACCTCTTGACAGAGTAATTCTTATATCAAATATTAAGTGCAGGTCAACCCTTAGCAACTGGACTGGAAATCTACTTTTCATGAAGATAAAACAAATCAGTTCAGATTTTTTTATGAAACAACCTTATATATTTATTCCAAAGAGGAAAGGATGTGTTGTTTCAATGTATTTGAAGGTATACATGCTATTAGACTGAGACTAAGAGAAGCTGAGACTGAGGAGAATGTAGTTGTAGGCAGGAAAGAGAGTCTGAGGAACAAACAAAGACTGTTGCCTTGAATACAGTGCCTAACACTAGAACTGCAAGCCATAAAGTTAGTTGGAATTTCCTTCAGCCCTCATTATAGAGGGACTACCGGGAGACTACCCAAGAATATAATCGAATATACTTCTGGTGCTAGCCTCCAGTATGTTGTTCAGTAGGTTTCAGTGATGCCATGTGGTTGTCACTTAGTGTATAACCAAGCACTTTCAGATTTGGCTTCTAATCAAGAATTCAAGTTTGCTTTCGTTCTTGGCTCAATGTGTCCAACCTCTTGGTCTCTGTCTTGAATTAAGTATACACTCAGGATATCTCAAATGTTGCCTTCTTCTGGATGAGACTTAACCAGATGTATATAATAACGTTATATAAGATCCAGATGTATGGGGGGGCTGGGCAGATGGGGAGCAGCTCCCCAAGTAGTGACTCTTATCCCGCCTCTTGGCCCTGTTGTTCCTCAGCCACAGCGGGAGGGGTAACTGTTTGGGGAGCTGCTCTTCCTGTCCACCCCAACTCCCATGCATCTGGACATTCTGTCCTGCACCCAGACCCTCCTTGTCAAGCCTCGCCCCCTGCATCAGGAGCCTTTGACACTCAGAACCCCTCATGAACCTCTGCACCTAAACAGCCAGCTGCATCATACCTCACCCCCTCCATCAGGAGCCTCCTCCATACCACTTAGCCACAACCAACTGCATCCTGACTCCACCACCCCACCACACACCACTCCCCAGCTCCCTCCTGCTGTGCTCCCCACTCTTGACTCCTCAACCCTTACTGAGCCCTAACCACTTTCAGCTGGACTCTCCTGCAGAGTTCCATTCTCCCTGCACCCAGAACCCCAAAGAAGCCCTTGTGCATCCAGATACCCCAGACTCCTCACTGAGCAACTTGCACCCAGATTATGCCACACAGAATTCTGATACTTTTTGGGGAATCCTATATCAAATATTAAAAATTCTGTACCAAAAAAAGTTTAAATTCTTCATAATTTTGTCAAAAATCACAATTACGTTAACTAATATAATATACCATTTTCAATTATTTGCTTATATTGTGTTATTTTGACACCTCACACGTGCAGATTTTTGCAGAATTTTTAATTTATTTAGTACAGAATTCCCTCAGGAGTATAATGTAATTTGTTTAATTTCTGTTAAACTTCTGTTAAATATCTATATGTTTTATAACTGGTATTTATTGGTAGTACTTTGTCTTCCTGCCTCATATGGAACTGCTGCGGAGTACTATGTGGCCGGCTAAACTTGAATGTCTATCCAGTGAAGGCTTGAAACTCGGGAATAGGGGTGTGAATGACTAGTCAGCTATTAGATAAGTAAATGCTTATCGAGTAGTCAACACACTAGTTGCTTCTCCTCCTCTTCCTCCCCCTCACCCCCCCACACACTTGCTGCCTCTCTCAGAAAGAGGCAGCAAAGGGAGGGGAAAAGGAGGGCATGTTTCGAACTGGTAGTGCTGCTTGGGGTCTGCTGCTTTGAAACACTGCATGCAGCCTGGGGACAGCTGGGGATCCAGCTGGCCCTGGGCTGCATGCGGCATTTCAAAGTGGCAGCGCCGCATGGAGCCTGGGGTCAGCTGGGTACTGCCCCACTAATCCCTAGCTTCATGTAGCACTGCTGCTTTGAAACGCTGTGTGGAGCCTGACACTGGGGTCCCTGCAGCATTTCAAAGCAGTGGCACCGCCTGAAGTCAGCTGGGGTCACTCAGAGTCTCCAGCTAACCTCAGGCTCTATGCGGTGCTGCTGCTTTGAAATGCCACAGGGAGCACAGGGCCAGCAGGGAGACTGCTTGAGCCCCCTGCTGGCCCTGTACTCCCTGCAGCACTTTCATCTTCAAAGGCAGAGGCACCCTTATCAACTAATTGAATAGTTGATGCAAATAGCATTGACTATTTGATTAGCTAGTGAATCTAAATTTCACATCCCTAGTAGGGATGTGAAAGGTTAACTGGTTAATCAGTGGGGACTGGAGCAGCTCCATGCCTGCTGCAAGTAGGGGGGGTAGGGTGACATCCAGAGCACTCTGTCGGCAGCAGGTCTGGGGACGTCAGAGGCAGTAGCTGCTCCAGGTGGAAGGGTCATATTCCAGGCAGGGGGTGTTCCAAAGAGCTGGAGCAGCCCCTGACCACAGTAAGCTCAGCTGCAGAGGGCGGAGGGGGACCTACCCCTCCATTAATGGATCTAAAATCCTGTTTAATTGGTTAAACAGGATTTTACATCCATACCCAACACACAAATAGGTTTATTTTGACTAGTACTTCAAGCTTAAAACTAGTGTTGTCTTGCCACCAGTAGGCTTTTAAATTAAGGTAGCAATCTTAATGTGAAATTGTATTTCTTAGAAGTGAATACATACTGTAGGAGGTATATTTTCAAAGAACAGGAGTTAAATATAAAACAGCTATTAAAAACTTAATGTTTGCTGGTTGTTACAACACAGTTACGACACGTTTCATATTCAAACTGTGAGAAACTGATATCACTGTATGTGAAAACTGTTGACAAATACTGATTTAAAGGAACCCACTATGCATTTATTGTATTGTTTATATCAGTGGTTTTCAAAGTAGGGGTCATGACCCAGTCAGGCACTAGGTTGCCTTGCTGTAGGGTGACAAGGTGACCAGATGGGGTGCTAAGGCCAGCTTCCTGCTTGTCCTAGCGCTACAGAATGTGCTGGGCCCTCAAAGCTGTCAGCAGCAAGTCCAGCTCCTAGTTGGAAGTGAATAGCAAACTCTCATAAGAGAGAAAAGCAAAACAAGCCAAAAAATTAAGCCAATCCTATTTCAAACCAAGCCCAAAATTACTTCATTCCATTTTTGCTCAGCAATGTCTGGTGACAAACCAGGAACTGGCCTGTGGGTGTATGGAGCCAGAGCTTGGGGTGGGGGCAGCCTGTGGAACTGGACCTGCTCCTGACCACTTCCAGGGTGCAGTGCATTCCACTAGGACCTACAGGAAGCCTGCCTTGCCATCCCACTGCATCACTGGAGCTGCCAGAGGTAAGCCTGTGCCCCAACAATCCCCTGTCCCAGCCCTGAGCCCCCAACCCAGAAATCCCTCCTGCACCCCAAACACCCTAGCCCATAACGTGCATCCCCAGACAGAGCCTGTACTGTAGGCCCAAGCCCAGAGTCCCTGTCCACTTTGCCCCACCCCACCAGCCTGCACCACAGATCCCTCATGTCTGGCCACCCCAGAGCCCAGGCAAAGCCTTCACCTCCTGCACCCTCAACCTCTCATCCCTGTGGCTCCACCCTGGAGCCTGCACTCTAGTCAAAAGGTTTAATTATTCTGGGTCATAGGCATCAACAATTTTCTTCAATTGGGTTGCAAGAAAAAGTTTAAAAACTGGTTTATATAGAGTTATACACCAGTGTGTCCCTCAGAGATTGCAAACCTAATTGGAGACTCAGATAATAATACATACAGCTGTAAACATATCTGACTTTAGATTTATTCCTGGGCTTTACCTGATGTGTAATTCAGTGTGTTCTGCTTTTTGTTTGTTCAGATCTATGTGAGTCGCTGACATAGCATCAGAATAAAAGCTGAATAAAAGCCATCTCTCTTAAAATCAAATGTCCTTACCTTTATTGCTATTAAAACAAGCAAAGTGAAAATTATAACTTGGACCATATACATTATTTTTAAAAAGGGTAGACACTTGAAATGCTGGGTTTAAGAGTTTTCTGTTCATTTTACATTATAAATTCAGGTATTATGTAGTCTAGAATAATCTGACTAGAGGCATTTTACTAGCTCTCCTCTAGAGCCAAGAAAGGAAACTGAGCAGTTGAGGGAAAGAGAATATTTTGTGTCAGACTTTAAGATTTTGTTTTTTATTTTTTAACATCTACTTGATTCATTGACTAATACAGTAAAAAGGGAAGTCTTGGCTGGAGATTCAGCACACTTGCCCTTTTAGTTGAGGTGGCAGAACGAACAGTATCTCCAAGTCTTCCATCAAAACTAGCAGAGACCCCCTCCTCCCACCAGCCTTTCATGTTGTCCTTCAAAGAAACACATCCTGTGGGGGATGGATACATCACCTCTAAAATTTCCTGTTATTAAAATGAAATTACTCTGCTGAAAACTCATTTATTTTTCACTGTTGGTGTTTTGCTTTTCAACTGGTTTCACTTTCTTGTCTTTGTGGGCTAGATTAATGCTAGATTTGCATTCAAAGCATAGCATTCTGATATTTTCTGTCTTAGTTTTTACCTCTTTCCTAGTAATTTCTAACATTGAGTTAGTTTTTTTGACTGTTGCTGGACATTGAGCCGATGTTCTCAGAGTACTATCCCTGATGATTCTCAGATCTTTCTTGAGTGGTAGCATTTAATTTAGAACACATATTTTTGTGTGTATAGTTGGAATAATTTTCTGGTATTTACTACTTTGCACTTATCAACACTGCATTTCATCTGCCATTTATTTGCCCTGTCACCCAGTTTTGTGAGATCCCTTTGTAATTCTTTGCAGTCAGCTTTGGACTTAACTAACTTGAATAAATTGGTATCCTCTGCAAACCACCACATCACCGTTTACCTCTTTCCTAGGTCATTTATGAATATTTTGAATAGCCCTGGTCCTGTACAGATCCTATATGCCACATTCTGGTTTTAAAACTGAGCATTTAAAACAGATGCATTAAAGGAGTGTTGTGAGCAAGACACAAGAAGTCATTCTTCTGCACTACTCTGCACTGATTAAGCCTTAGTTGGAGTATTGTGTCCAGTTCTGGGCACCACATTTCAAGAAGGATGTGGAGAAATTGTAGAAGGAGGTCCAGAGAAGAGCACACAAATGATTAAAGGTCTAGAAAACATGACCTATGAGGGAAGACTGAATGAATTAGGCTTGTTTAGTTTAGAAAAGAGAAGACTGAGGGGACGTGATAGTGGTTTTCAAGTATCTAAAAGGGGTGTAAGGAGGAGGAGAAAAATTGTTCTCAGCCTCTCAGGATAGGACAAGAAGCAATAGGCTTAAATTGCAACAAGGGAGGCTTAGATTGGACAAAAACTTCCTGCCTGTCAGGGTGGTGAAACACTGGAATAAATTGCCTAAGGGGGTTGTGGAATCTCCATCACTGAAAATATTAAGAGCAGGTTAGACAGACACCTGTCAGGGATGATCTAGAAAGTGCTTGGTCATGCAGTGAGGGCAGGGGACTGGACTCGATGACCTCTCGAGGTCCCTTCCAGTTCTAGTATTCTGTGATTCTTTGATTTGTTCCTACCCTCTATTTGCTATCTTTTAATCAATTATTGACTTGTGAGAGGACATTTTGTCTTATCCAATGACTGCTTAATTTGCTTCAGAGCTTTTGGTTTGGAATCTTCTGAAAAGCTTTCAGAAAAGTCCAGGTATGCCATATCAACGAATCACGCTTGTCCATATGCCAATCAGCACCCTAAAAGAATTCTAATAGCTTGGTGAGGTGTGACTTCCCTTTACAAGAGCCATGTTGACTGTTCCTCAACTTATCATGTTCATCTATATATCTGATAATCCTATAATGTACCAGCCTGCAATTGCCAGAATTTCTTCTGGAGCTTTTCTTAAAAAACAAGTTTCATTAGTTACCTTCTGCATGCTACAGGGATTGATTTAAGCAACAGGTTAAATACCAGTTGTTAGTTCTATGAATTTATATTTGAGTTCCTTCAGAACTGTTGGGTGAATATCATCTTTTCCTGGTGATGCATTATTTTTTTTATCTATCATTTTGTTCCAAAACTTTGGCTGCGTCTAGCCTGGCAAGTTTTTCCGCAAAAGCGGCTGCTTTTGCGGAAAAACTTGCCAGCTGTCTAGACTGGCCACTTAAATTTGTGCAAGAACACTGACGATCTAATGTAAGATTGTCAGTGTTCTTGTGCAAATACTATGATGCTCCCGCTCAGGGATAAGCCCTCTTGCGCAAATGTATTTATGCAAGAGGGCCAGTGTAGACAGGGGAGGACTGTTTTGCGCAAAAAAGCCCCGATGGCGAAAATGGCGATCGGGGCTTTCTTGCGCAAAACCGCGTCTAGATTGGCACGGATGCTTTTGTGCAAAAGCACTTTTTGCGGAAAAGCATCTGTGCCAAAGTGCTTTTGCGCAAAAGCATCCGTGCCAATCTAGATGCTCTTTTCCGCAAATGCTTTTAACGGAAAAACTTTTCCGTTAAAAGCATTTCCAGAAAATCATGCCAGTCTAGACGTAGCCATCCTTTATTGACACTTCAATTTTGGACAACTCCTCAGGATTGTCATTTAAAAAGAATGGCTCAAGTACTTTTAGTTTTTTGTGTCTTTTGCTAGTTGCTCTTTAAATTCTTTTTTGGCCTGCCTAATTACACTATTATACGCAACTTGCCAAAGTTTGTTCCTTTCTATTTTCCTCAATAGTGTTTGACTTCCAAATTTAAAAGGATACCTTCTTGCTTTTAACTGCCTCTTTTACTCTGCTGTATAGTTATGGCACTTTCCACTCCTCCTTACTTTTTTTATGTATATATATATATACACACTTAGGATTGACATTTAGTTTGAGTCTCTGTTATGGTATTTTTAAATAGTTTCTATGCAGGTTGGAGGCATTTCACCCTTGTGACTGTTCATGAATGTGATTTGTGACAGTTTCACTGTAATACACAGAGTTTTGAATAGCAAGAGTGGAACTAACCAGAGTTCTGTTTGTTTCAGTCCTTTGCTTGCTTAGTTAGTCTGAGCAGTAGCAGAGCAATAAGAGCTGACTGAAGATTTAGAAAGAGAAAAATACATTGTTGTATATTAGATTCAATCTGGAAGAATATCTTAACCATAAACTTTAAAAGTGTAATTAATTTGAAATGAAATCCCAAATTCAGCAGAAATTGATGGCTTGAGCTGCCTATGTTCTCCAGGAAAAGCTTCCCACTTACTGTTAATGAATTTTTCAAGTTGTGGTTTAAACTACTTAATAATGTCACTTTGTTTAGCTGAGTCTGAATTAATTTTGAATCTGAATACTTTGCTAAAAAGGAACAAGGACAAGTCTTGTGTGAAAGCTTGGGCACTGATGTAGTCAGAGACTCAGACCTTTTGACTATTGCGTCTTAGGATAGTATTAACATCACAGAGGGTTTACATTTCCAACACGGATACTCTATCAAAAGCCTGCCTGTAGCTTTAATGAGACAAAATACTTTTCTCTTCCCTAATGTGTATAGTTGTTTTATCAATGAGATAAAACATTCTGTGCCAGAGGTGATTGTATTTCAACAGTAGGAAACAGGAAGTGATTCTTCCATGTAAAATGCTTAGATGATTTCAGATGACTATATAAATCTATTAATAAAAATATCTCTAGCCAGCTGGAAAGATTAATTTAATTAAAAATGCAATCAAATGTTAACTAGGGAATCTTGTGTCTTAATTGTCCCCTTTTGTCCCTTTCTGAGAGACTTCACTCCTCTTACGTTTTAAATTCGCCTTGGTTTTACACACACGTGTTCACATCTTCCTGATATTTTTTATTATGATGACCTTGAATTATGTAACTAAAGTAAAATGCCACATTTTCTAGAAATGCATGAAACTTAAATAAAAGGAAGCTGAAAGGTCAGTGTTCTACACTGTTGACAGGCAGCAGCTGTTTGCTGATGAAGCTATGTGTTTATATAACTTAAGTGCATTTTTTTTCTGTGCTTTCTTCTTTGTGGTGTCATTCTTATGGCTTTGTTCTCAGATAATCTTGTGAAAGTGCTAGTGATTTTTTCCATCACAATCATGTAGGCTGTATACATTCTCTGTGTTCTATTCCCCACTACCAAAGGCTTTGTCTACACTGCTAAGTTTAAAGTGCGGCCCTGGCAGTATGGTCACCGCTGAAAACTCTCCCAGTGCAGTAGGTAAACACCTTTCCAAGGGCAGTGACTAAAGTATTAGGAGCCTATTTGCACTAGTGCCTTACAGCACTGGCGGAGGGGTGTGTGTGTGTGTGTGTGTGTGTGTGTGTGTGTGTGTGTGTGTTAATACCCCTGAACTAGAAATTTACAGAGCAGTAAAATGACAGTGTAGACAAGTCCAAGACCACTGTCTCGTATATGCACAGAAAATTACTGTAGGATTGGAATTCCTGCTGTACTCTGCTTTTTCTCTGTTTTGTAGGATTATAATTCGATTATTCTAGACACATTTTAAAGGTAGTAGTCATGTATCTGGGAGTGTGTGAGCAGCATGAAGGAGGGAATATGGAAGAAATGTAAAAGTACAAGAGGAAATGATCGGGAAACTATTTATGGGGTACTGAGAGGGAAAAGTGCTGTACCGCACTACAGTACAAGAATGAAAAAATAAGGGTAACAAAAGAGCCATTTTATAGTCATGCTGGTCTTAGTGAAATCTGAAATTAGTGTAGTACTAATGTGTGTGGGGTTTTTTTAAGTGTTATTGAACTGTTAATTTTAGAATTATGGTTGTCATTTTCTAGGTACTTAATTCTATTTTTTTAAATATATATGACAAGGATATAATATTGATTGTAGTATGATAATGATAAACAAATATCGGGACCTGTATATCAAAATAATACATTTTATGTATTGGTTTAAATGTTAAAATTAAGTTTTAATTGCTGCTGCTTAAGTAAGGCTTTTGAATTTACTTTCAGGTGTTGGGAAATCATGTTTATTGTTACAGTTTACAGACAAGAGGTTTCAACCAGTGCATGACCTTACCATTGGTAAGTTCTTACTTTTTAAATATGCTATTCAAAAGGTATTTAAAAATAAGGATATATTTTAAGCGTGATGGATTGCTAGGTGGCTTAGCATGTTGGTTATAGATTATATATCCTTTCATTTTATTGCCATTTGTTTCATTGTGACACAAGTCATATGTCTTTGCAGTCTGCTGGCTATATCATAACCAGTATGAAATAGGATGTTCATAGTGGGTAGATATTCGCATCACAAAAGTTCTCCAAAATAATAATTTGCAACCTCCTTGACTGCCTCTGCAAGAAGGCCATTGGACTAAGTGGGCATAGAAACTCATCAAGCTTGAAGCACATTAGTAGAATGATATGGAGAGGTTGCCTTTGCTTAGTGGCTAGGACTTCAGTCTCTAGGGCTCTCTGCCATTTGCCATGATCTTAAAATTAAGATTAAAAACAAAGCCAACTTCAAAAAATAACATTTGTATTTACTAGATGGGAAATGTTTGAATTGTGAATATGATTATCACCAGGAAAGGCTACGTTTGAGACCTGCCTGTGCAGCCAGAAGGACTCCTTGTTTTAGGAGCTCCATAGCATTCAGTGTCTCTGTTATGTGTGAGCTGTATCATTTCTAAAATTACAGTACTTCTAACTGTTTAATTTTTAATTAATTTTAATCCTTTAGGAAACTAAGCATTTGGTGTCAGACTGCCACACTTCCCCTCCCCATCAAAAATCTCTAATACCGTACAAGACAGATTCTTCAGACATCTCATAGCAGCAGCATAGCCAGCGTGGGTCAGGTGAGCCCCCACTTTGAGTGGATGGGCAATGAGAGTGAGGGTAGTAGTGATGGGACCGCCTCTCTCCCCTCATCCCACTGGCCTTCAGGGAGGGAAAGAGCTGTTCTCCCACTCCCATCAGGTGCTTGAGGCTTGCCCTGCTCTTCCTGTGGGGTGCTCCTGCAGGAGAGTGGGATCGGTGGCTTGCCCTGCTCTTCCCAGTGCTTTATCTGGGGAATGGGGTTGTTGCCAAGTGCTCCAGCTGCAGAGCATGATTGAGGCAGGGGCTTGCCCTGCTCCACCTGCCAGGTGTTTCCTTCTGGGGAGTAGAGCACCAAGGTTTGCAAGCCCCCAACTTTGGTCTTTGGCTACTGTGTCCTATTTACCTCAATTGGACCAACATGCTACACAGTTAGTATTCCATTACAATAACTACTATCTCCATTCCTCTGTAACTCACAACACTCCTCTTGTCCCTTAATAACCTAAGAGACCAGTGAAATAACAAGGAAGTTTGTGTGAACAAAGAAGTTGTGGGAGGGAGCATTTTGAAAAAGGGCATCTTAGCTGAGACCATAGGGTAAAATTTATTACAGGTTTATTACAAAATCTTAAAATCACATCTTGCAAACTCAAGAAATTAGACTTAAAGAAGAACTTAAATAAATAAATCTGGACATGTTAAAATATAGAAACATACAACTAGGTACCCAAATAACTTTTTTGCCCTGATACAATCAGAACCCCTTTTTTAAAATGTCATATCTGTATAGTTTGGACTTATGAACTCTAGGGACATGCAAGGGTAAATGCGTATACAGTTAACCAATGAGCCTGGGCCCCTGTATCAGACACAGCAGTGTGGAGCGGGAGGGCAGGCAGGAGCTGGTGCGCGCAGGGAGCCGGCTTTTAAGCCAGCTAAGTGTAAGCACTGGCTCCTAGAGAGACACCTCCCCTCCTTTATACCCGCCCTCTCGGCACTGCAGCCTCTGCATATAACCGCTGAATTTTTCAGTGGTTACACGTTTACCTAAATAAACACATTTTAACATCCCTAATGAACCCTTTTACACACTAATCATAATTGTATGGTATAGAATTGCATATTCTATACTTTAGCTGCATTCTGATATAGCTTTCATCTGGGAATTAAGGAGTTTGGGTCTCAAGGCACATCTAAACAGCAAGGAAAAAGTCTAATTAAGCTACGCAACTTCAGCTGTGTCAGTTGTGTAGCTGAAGGAGAAATAGCTTAATTAGGATTTTGCCACTGTCCACACAGCAGGAAGTCGAAGGAAGAACACTCTTCCTTCAACTTACCTTATTCCTTGTGAAATGAGTGTTATAGGAGTCAGAGTAAGAAGTCCTCCAGCTCGCCATTATTAACATCAGTAATGCCGTTATTCCAAAATGATGCTGCTGTGTAGACATACTGTCAAAGTTTGAGTTAAGGGGATGGGTCTGAAGGCAATTTAATCAAGCAGCATGATTTTACTATGTTAACCAATTGTAGTTAACTGATCAAGTATTATTATTTTATTATTTTGCTGAGAATAATACATTTATAAAAAATATACATTTCCTCTGTCATGCTTTTGAAATATGAATATATAGTATTGTAGCAAATGAAACCATGAATTCATGCTACTTGGCTCTTTGGGTAATGTTGATTGCTAAACTTGCTCCGGAACCACTGAGATCTGAGTATCACTGCTATAGAAATATACTTAGGCTGAGATTTTCAGACACCCCTATGGGTATTAAAGGTCTAATTTTAAATAGGATTTGAGGGTCTGATTTTGTTAAGCTCCATTGAATCCCACCTTTGTGTAGCTACAAACACTTGCCAGAATTTTTAAAAAATTAAACTACTAAAACTTTATTTTCCAGAAGTAGTGAGTTCCTGCAGCATCCATTAACTTTATACTTGCTGAACTCTCACTGTCATAACAAAGTAAGGTCACTTCTGTTTAGGTACCTAATCCTGAGTTAAGGAGCATAATCTAAAACCCAGGTTGGAAAATTTTGCCCACACTATTTATCAGAACTGTTGAAGCATCATTTTTTAAGAAATAGTCCTGTGTTTCTGCACTGAAGAAATGCTACGGATTCCATCTTGTTGAAGATTGGTTCTTTCACATGTAAATGGTGCTTCTCTGATGGGTAATGTCCATTTTTTTGTACCTATTTGTTATGCTGTGTTAGTACAGTTGATACAATTTATAGTTTTTGTTAAACTGTCCTGTTAGTGAAACATAGATCCTTGATTACAGTCACTTTCACTGTTTACACACCAATAAATATTTTACAGCTTAATCCAACCTTGCCTAGAGAATTCCTTTCTTTTTCAGATTAATTTCATTTTTATCACCTCACCCAGGTTGTTTTTGTTTTTATTTTGGGTACTTAGCACTTACAGTTGGGGAAGCTAACAGGATCCTTGAGATCTTTGATTAGAGCTCAAAAATTCTACAATTTCACTTTGATTTGTCAAGCTGTTCAGTTGTAATACAAGCAAAAATTCCTTAGTTAGAAATGGATCCTATCCATCAAGGAAAAATACTATTTACAGGTTAAAAAAAACCTATTAACTTCTTTACTAATATCACAACCGTAGCAATATTTACTTCATGGTTTCATTGCTGTACTAACTACAAATGGTCAGAATTTTTACCTCCAGTCTTTGTTTTTACTGTTTGAATTTCTGTGGTTTAACCTTGCATATGTAAGACATATATGAACCTATATTTTGAGAAAATAATGAAAATCAACACATAGTAATCCAATAACAACCTTAGGTATAGAGAACAAAAATGAATAAGGTTATATGTTCATCTTTAATTTGCTGTGTAAGCCTGAACAGACACACATTGTTTCTCTCCCCCCCCACCCCGCTTGAACTAAGGAAATAAACTGCTTTTTATTAAGTCTTTTGGAAGATTTGGGGGGGGGGGAGGGAAAGCAGTGGTTCTCAACCTATTTACCATTATGGGCTGCATATGTAACTCTTTATTTGGGCCACATCGACCTTTATGGCCCTAAAAAGATCAGATAAGTTGCAGTTGTGTGCTGATTGCTGTGCGTGTTGAGAACCACTGAACTAGAATGTGATATAAAGTGCACTGCAAGGTTGCTTCCTATGGTTACAAAGTTCAGTTAAATCTACTCCTATCTGTTTTAATTTCACATTGGATAGATTCCCCCCCTCCCCCACTTGTGTAGTAACACTGTAACTCTTAACATCTCTTCAGGAGTAGAATTTGGTGCTCGAATGATAACAATTGATGGAAAACAGATAAAACTTCAGATATGGGATACGGTAAGCAAAATGAAAATGTTTTTTGCGTATACATTTAAATGCATTTATTTTCTGTAAAGATTAAATATTCACTACACAGTTCCTTCAAATTTTTATTTTCAAAGTGCTTTTTAAAAGTTGTGCAGTTTCTTTTCTTAAATGAATTTGGCACTGTGCCTTAAGTTTTCCTGCAAAAGCATTTTATTTTTGAAGGCCTTTACGGAAGAGACACACATTGTGATAACCTATACAATTTTTATTTTGTAGAAAAATATGTTAATTGTAGAAATACTTTGCGGAGTTTTGCTTTTATTTTCTGTACACATTGAACAGGTTACTTACTCTACCTTTAAAGATATGACAAAGGTACTTTCTATGGGGGGAGGTTTGTTTCCAGATCCCAATCTCTCTTTGAGTTAAGGAATTCTCCAAAGGTAACGTGCTCATCCAGTGTATAGTAAGAGGAAAGGATTGACTTGCCTCACTCTTTTCATAGTGGTATATTGAAGAGCTCCTTCAGTCTTCTGTCATCAAAAGGATGACAGATGGTACACAAAGCCTCAAGAAGTGGATGACTCAAACGATTTCACAAAATCTATCAAACAACAAAAATCTGGTAGCCTGGCTTTTCTGGAGTTGAGATGCATTTTTAAGTGATACTGATAATTTAAGGGCATAATTACTTTAGAGAAATCAGTTGGCATGTCTTTCTGTTGTTTAACATTCATTCAATCACTGAACACGTATGTTCATAATGGCTATACTGTAGCACCTGAAGGATGCCCATGATTTTGCCCTGTGGCCCCCAGCGCTGTTCCTTAGAGCAGTGTCTTCTGGGCAATTTTCAGAAGGCATTTTGAGAGGCCTCTGAAGCCATCAGATACAATGGAATGCAAATGCTTTGGCTACAGGGCACTTGTTTTACTATACAGTTTGGACATTTCTTATCCAGCATCCTCAGGACCCGACCAGTCCCAAACCAGAGAATTTGCCGGACTAGAGAAAGTTCCCTGCCACAGCCCTCAGCTGCTGACTCTGCCAGCTGGGGGTGGGGAGGAGAATACCTCCATCCCCTGCTGGGCTGCCTGCTGGGTTGCTGGTCGCGCTGCTGCCCCGGCCAGACTGCCTGCAAGGCTCCGGCAGCCCACGCTGCAGCGGGCTGGCTCTGGCCCTGGTCAGGTTGCTGGGGACTGCCAAGTGTTCAGGCTCCGGTCCCAGCTCCGCAGCAGCCTGCAGGCTCTGCCCCACTTCTGGGGGCAGTCCAGGGCTCTGGCCCACCCTGCTGCCACCAGCCCCAGTCCCGCTGCCATGGGCTGCTGAAAATGCAGGCTCCTACCCCACAGCAGCCTGCAGGCTCTGGTCCCAGTTCTGCGGGCTGCCTGAGGCTCTGGCCCCAGTTCTGCGGGCTGCCTGAGGTTGTCGCCAGCCCGATCCTGGGCTGCTGGGGCTGGCTGGACTTGGTCCCAGTGCCGCAGGCTGTAGGGAGCTGCCGGGGGGTGCTGCTGACTTCAGCTCCCCTGCTGGGGGCTGCCCCCAGCCCCTGCCCTGTCCCACTGCTTCAGCCTGGCCCCTCCTGGATTGCCCTCCTGCCACTAGGCTACTAGGGTTCTTTGATCGAGGAACATCGGTGGTCCTACCAGACCACGGATGTTGCTGGATCAGAGAATTCCAGTGTTGGGAGGTGCAACCTGTAGCAATATTTGTTCCTGTTACATATAGGCAGATGTGGCCCTTAAGAAGTTCGTGTTTCCTTATTTGGTTTAAACTTTGTTGCATGTAAATATTTCCATCTTTAATGTTTGTTTTTTATTTTCTATTTGAAGTTTGTCAAAATATATAATTCCTTATAATGAATGTGTATTGGTCAGAAGTTTATTTTGTGGTCTCAGTGACTTAAAAATTGTACTCACTTCAAGGTCCCATATTTTTTCCATTTTTTTTGTTAAGAAAGAATTGATTTTAGAATCTTTGTAGTATGAAGTAGATTTGTCTGTTTTAATAAATCCCCTCCTGTTCTTGGAGCTTGTGAGTATCCTGTATTTTCAAATAAAAGCTTTCCAACTAATTAGTGTTGTACACATTTATTACCTTTTTTTTTTAAAAAGTGAATTTCTGCAAGAGAAAGCCTAACTATCACAAATGTCTTCATTCAAGGTATCCATAGTAGGATTTTTTTCTTAATGTACTTTCTGTATGTTTTGTGTTTGTATGGTAATGGCAGTGCTTGCATTGGCAGGTCAGTTACTCAAGTACTAGTCTCTTAAAATCAATTAGCAAACACCTTTGTTTTTTAGTAATGTGAGATGAAGTTCCCCTGAAAAGAGACTTAACACGCATATGAGAGTCTTCCTTTTGGATCAAGTTTGTGATTGTCCTGTAAATATCTGCTTACAATTCTTCACCTATTTTGTGGTGTTTTCTTCCTCTTTCTCTGGTAATACCAGAGAAAGCGTTCTGCAGACTACCAGAAAGCGTTCTGCAGACCATAGCTCTGTTGCTTTGGACTCAGTCAAGTATATCTGCATGTGTCCCTGTGTGGCCTTACAGTCATCCTTCTGTGCAGCGCCTGGCTCAATCCTGTCACCCGCTAGTTCCTGAGACAATGCTGCCATGTATCCTCAACGGTCCTTCTGAACCCCAATCTGTGACGCCATCCCTCAAGATCTCTGTGCATCCCACTACTCCCATATCCCATGCCTCTAACCCGGTTCCTTGGACAAGGAGCTGTGATGACCACAGCTGACTGTTGGCTGGTCTGGTGCCACAGCAGACTCTTATGGGAGAAAAGTGGAACTTCAGCATATCTCACGCAGAATGTATTTTCTGCACAGAAAAAAAATTGTTCGAGGGAATATTCTAAAGTTGTTTTGTGCTCGACAATACAAACTGATTATTCCTAGCCCTGGGTGGTAGAGGAATTGTCCCAGATTGAAGTTTCATATGAGGAGGTTTAGGAACAAATTGGTAAACTAAACAGTATCAGCTCACCAGGACCAAATGGCATTCACCCTGGAGTTCTGAAAAAACTCTAATGTGAAACTGTGAAACTACTAACTGTGGTTTGTAACCTATCCTTTAAAACATCTTTTGTATCAAAAGACTGGAAGATAGCTAATGTGACGCCAATCTTTTAAACGGTCCCCAGAGGTGATCCTGGCAAAAAGGGAAACCACGTCTTACTGATTTACTAAGACTTCTTTGAGGGCATCAACAACCATGTGGACAAGGAGGGATCCCGTGGATATTGTGTACTTAGGTTTACATAAGAACGGCCATACTGGGTCAGACTAAAGGTCCATCTAACCCAGTATCCTGTCAGCTGACAGTGGCCAATACAGATTCTCCAGAGGAAGGGACACAACAGGTAATAACCGCATGATCCGATCCCTCTCTTGTCATCCATTTCCAGACAGACAAAGGCTAGGGACACCCATGCTCCATGAATCTAACAGGGTTCAAAAAAGAACTAGATAAAGTTCTTGTCTTCACAACATCCTCTGGCGAGTTCCAGTGATTGACTGTGCGCTGAGTGATGAAAAACTTCCTTTATTTGTTTTAAAGCTGCTGCCTATTAATTTCATTTGGTGACTCCTAGTTCTTATATTGTGGGAATAAGTAAATAACTGTTCCTTATTCACTTTTTCCTTACCAGTCATGATTTTATAGACCTCTATCATATCCCCCCTTAGTCTCCTCTTTTCTAAGCTGAAAAGTCCAGAGCTTTTTAATCTCTCTTCATATGGGTCCCGTTCCAAACCCCTAATCATTTTTGTTGCCCTTTTCTAAACCTTTTCCAGGTTTAGAAAAGGGCGCATATCTTTTTTGAGATGAGGTGACCACATCTGTACGCAGTGAACAGGATGTGGGCATACCATGGTTTTATATAGAGGCAATAAGATATTCTCTGTCCCTTTTTTAATGATTCCTAACATTCTCTTTGCTTTTTTGACTGCCGCTGCATATTGTGGATGTTTTCAGCGAACATGTTTCCACTGTGACTCCAAGATCTTTCTTCTGAGTAGTTGTAGCTAAATTAGTCCCTATCATATTGTATGTATACTTGGGATTATTTTTTCCAATGTGCATTATTTTACATTTATCAACATTAAATTTCATTTGCCATTTTCTTGCCCCATCATTTAGTTTGGTGGGATCTTTTTGAAGCTCTTCACAGTCTGCTTTGGTCTTAACTATCTTGAGCAGAATCATCTGCAAATTTTGCCACCTCACTGTTTACCCCTTTCTCTAGATCATTTATAAATAAGTTGAATAGGGGATTGATCCCAGGACAGATTCTTGGGGGACCACTAGTTACCTCTCTCCACTCGGAAAATTTATCATTTATTCCTACTCTTTGTTTCCTGTCTTTTTTAACCAGTTATCAGTCCTTGAAAGGAGCTTCCCTCTTATCCCATGACAACTTACTTTACTTAAGAGCCTTTGGTGAGGGACCTTGTCACAGGCTTTCTGGAAATCTAATATGCTATATCCACTGGATCCCCCTTGTCCACATGTTTGTTGACCCACTCAAAGGACTCTAGCAGATTGACTTTCCCTCAGAAAATTATGTTCATCTATGTGTCTGACAATTTTATTCTTTACTATAGTTTCAACTAATTTGCCCAGTACTTACTTTAGACTTACCAGTCTGTAATTGCCAGGATCACCACTAGAGCCCTTTTTAAATATTGGCGTCACGTTCGCTATCTTCCAGTCATTAGGTACGGAAGCTGATTTAAAGGATAGGTTTAAACCACAGTGATTAGTTCCACAATTTCACATTTGAGTTCTAGCCTCTATTTGTCAGAGCCTGGAATGGATGATGGGGTGGGATCATTTGATGATTACCTGTTCTGTTCATTCCCTGTGGGGCACCTAGCATTGGCCATTGCTGGAAGACTAGATGGATCTTTGGGCTAGATAGACCTTTGGTCTGACACAGTATGGCTGTTCTTATGGGTGGTGTTCCTTTGAGGAAGCTCTTTGTGCAATTAGGCAGTTTCAGTATTTTGGATACCAGTAGAGGATTTATTACTAAAATTGGTCATAATTACTGATCTGGGTGTGGGCAAGTGTGGGTTCATTTGCATCCAGAGCAGAGATTTCCCACCTGCTTTTTGAATCCTACAGTTCAGTGCAGTTCTCCATTCCTTATGCTGATGGAGATATCTTTCTGTCCTGTCTCAATGCAAAGGAGGCAAGGGGTGTTTGCTTAATCCTATCACCTTTGTCCAGAAGGGTTGAGGTGTGTTTTCCTCTGCCTTTTCATTGCTTTAGCTTTGGCTCAAGCAGAGACCAGGGGAGAGGGAGGAGATGTCTTCCCTGAGTACTATGCCCTGGTTTTCTAGGACACAGAACTGGTAGGCAACACTGGGGATCAGTTGTTGATCCTGTGCTATTTAACAATCTCATTAACGACCTAGAAGATGACACACAATCATCACTGATGAAGTTTGAAGATAACATGAAAATAGGAAGAATAATAATTGAAGAGGACGTAACACTGATTGAATGATCTAGAAAACTGCTACAAACAAACAATATGTGTTTTAACAAGGACAAACGTAAATGTATACATCTAGGAATAAAGGATGTAGGCCCTGTTTACAAGATGGAGGACTCTGTCCTCAGAAGCAGTGATTCTGAGAAGGATTTGGAAGCTGAGGTGGATAATCAGTTGAATGTTATCTAATCTGGTCCTTGGATGAATAAATGGGAATTTTTAGTAGGAGTAGAGAAATTATCCCCCTGTTTGGCACCAGAAGAACTGCAGTTGGAATACTGATTCCAGTTGTGATGTCAGCAATTCAAGAAAGTTGTTGATAAATTGGAGAGGATTCAGAGAAGAGCCATGACAATGATGACAGAATTTAAAATAGGCCTTATAGCAATAGATTCGAGGAGTTGAATAAATTTAATAAAGAGAATGTTAAGAGGTTACTTGATTATAATCTGTAGATATGTACCAGCTCCAGTGCCAACTCTGTTCACATCTATGCAAGCGACATCATCACAGGACCTAACCACATAAACCACCACATAAGGATGTTAACTAGCAAATAATTTACTAGTTGAGTAGTCGATGGAATTTCCATTGACTAGTCGGTAGGCACTTCCGCAGTTCTCCTTTGAATTCTCCCGCTGGGGCTCTTGTATCTTTCAAAGGAGGAATGCGGAACTCCGTGTGCAGCCCGGGTTAGCGGGAAGTCCTGCTGACTCCGAGCTCCACGAAGGCACTTGCTCTTTGAAATGCACAAGAGCCCGTGGGGGCCTCCTGGGGGCTCTTGTGTATTTCAAAGTGGAAGCATCCTTATGGAGCCTGGGGGCCAGCGGGGGGACTCAGTCGCCCGCTGACCCCGGGCTCCATGCTGTGCTGCCATTTTGAAATGCCACGCAGAGCCCGGGGATCAGCTGGGGACTTCCCAGCTGACTCTGGGTTCCACAGAAATGCCGCAGGGAGCCCAGGGTCAGCTAGGGAGTCCCCAGCTGACCCTTGGCTCCACGCGGCGCTGTGCTCCCCCTCCTCCCCCGCCCCCCCCCTTTGCTTTTGCTTATCGGATAGTCAATTAGTCCGTAACATCCTTACCACCACATCAGAGGCTCGTACATCCACGAATGAGATCTATGCCATCAAGAGCTAGCAATGCCCCTCTGCCATGTATATTGGCCAGACTGGACAGTCTGTACGACAAAGGATTAATGAACACAAATCAGATGTTTGAAAAGGTAACACACAGAGAACTGTTGGGGAACATTTTAACTTGCCCTGGCACTCATTAATGATCTGAAAGTTTCCATATTGTTACAAACCAATTTCAAAAGCCAGCTTTGAAAGGGAAGCTGCAAAGCTTCATTTCATTTGCAAGTTTGATACTTACAATAGAGGGGTAAACAAAGACGTTAACTGGATTATCTGCTACATTCTGAAACACCAGGTACTTAATGGTACTTAGAACCTTCTCACTGTTTGATTTAGCATGGAAACTCTAATTGACTATTCTTTTCCCATTTTTTTTCCCCTCCTTTCCATTCCCTCCCAACCCCTCTCTTTTTCTGCTATTTATTTGGAATCTCAACCTCTTAAATTCCATTCATCTGAAGAAGTGGGTTGTGCCATGATACCATCTACATTTTTTGTTAGTCTCTAAGGTGCTACAGGACTATTTGTTGTTTACGTTTTTTCTACTGGAGACTAACACTGCTACCTCTCTGAAACTTTTGTACATACGAAAAAATATTTAATAATGGTTTCTTCAGTCTAGTAGGTAAAGGTATAACGTGATCCAGTGTCTTGGAGCTGAAGTTAGACAACATTGTAAGTAGTCATTGGAACAATTAATCAGGGTTCTTTTCTTGGTGGATTCTCCATCACTAACCATTTTAAAATAAAGATAGGTTGTTTATCTAATATGCTCTTGGCATTATATTGGGAAAATTCAGTGGCTGTGCTGTACAGAGGTTGAGACTAGATGATCACAGAGATCCCCTCTGAGCATAGACTCCATGCGCAGTGGTGAATTTGACCCTAAAAGACTGGCTATACTTTTGACACACAATATATTTGTCAGAAATAATTTATTTTTATTGTTAATAGCTTTGAAACTTTTAGTAAGTAACCTACATTTCTCCTTCAAGTGGTGTCCCTGTAGGTGCTCCACTCAGGTGTTGGTGCAGCCTCACACCAATGATTGGAGATTTTTAGTCTGGCGGTGCCTTCCCACGTGTCACATGCTCAGTTGCTGTTTTGCATTGTTTACATCTGTTAGCTGTGTGCACAGCATGGGTCCCCTCAGTTCCTTTTCTACCATCCTCAGCAGAAGATGGAATTTCGAGCAATGCTCTCTTCACTAGAAAAAGATAGAAAAATTAATTAGTTATTTGGTAGTTTTTAGTATTCTTGGCTGTTAGTACTAGTTCATTTTTCTTTTTAAAAAAAATTTCTCCTCATTTTTTTTTCTTCAAGTTCTTCATACCTCAGTTTCTTCAACGTACCAGGATCCCCTGGTTCTTCTTCGAGGATGTCCCCGTGGGTGCTCCACTGTTGGTTCTGGGCTTGCCCCGGCGCCGCAGAACAGAGCCCAGCACCAAAAGTGGAGCACCCACGGGGACACCATCTCGAAGAACAACAGTTACTGCACCAAGGTGAGTAACTTTGCTTTTTAAAAAATGTGACTCATGCAGAGACTCAATGCTTGCCTCAGAGGAGCATGCCTCATGCAAAAACTGCCTCAGTGAAGGCCATGTGGTCCAGAAATGTCCACACTGCCAGAGTATGACTGCCAGGGCCAGAAAAGACCGAGAGATGAGGCTTAAAAATTTGTTATGGGAGAAATCTCTCCAACCGCCAGATGCAAAAGACTATGGCACCTTCAGAACCTCTATTTGAGGAAAAGGGCCAACTCATCCCATATGCGGGGCTCCTGTAAGTCCTGAGTCTTTCTGGTACGGTCCCTACCAGCCATGCCATCAACATCCCCTGCCGCGTGCTCCCCGGTGCCACTTACCTGCAGCACAGCACAAAAGAGGAAAATGGCACTGATGAAAAGAGCCATGTCAAATGTAAGAGGAAGGCTCCCTCCTCTGCATCGTTTGCACTAGCACCGACAAATGCTGATATGCGTCTCCCACCAGTGCTGATAGACACGCCGGCCCCACCACAATCTTCAGACTCCCGGCACAGAGGCATGCTCTGGCACCACAAGCACCAAAGCCGAGCGTGCAGAAGACAAGAGTCTCAGCACTGAACACCACAACCACCAGTGTCAATAGATAACACTCTGCCACGTTCTCCTATGCTTGAGGACTCTAGTCCACATAGGTGCTCCTCTTCGAAAATGTCGTTCTCCCCTACTCCACCTTCTTTGGGCACCAGACCCGGCACTGTGCATGGGAGCTGATCCTTTCAGCACTCATCACCAACTGGTTCAGTGACTTCCTGACGCTCAACCATGCACTGACCACCGTACCATCATCCATAGTACCCTTGTTTAACCAACAGTGGTAGTATGAACCTCAATGGCCACCTTGGGACTCATGGCTCAAATATCGCTCTCTCCCATTGCATTGGCACTGGTCACAAGAGTTAACTGTGGTCATCCCGGCATGCACAACCACGCAGTATCCCCCACCAACTGCTTAGTCTTTACCGACCCATCCTCTACCATCACCTTCAGCTACACTCTGTCAGGTCCAGCAGAGGAAGATGATGACCTACCTCAGTCCGACAGCTAATATCCACTTCCACAGTTGTCTTTGTTCCCCGACAAGGCTGTATTTCCTTCCTCTTCCTGTCCCCCTGCGGGCAACCTGAATTTCAGGATCTGTTTAAGAGGGTGCCACAGTCACAAGATACAGCCCTGCAGGAGGCACAAGAAAAGCAGTACAAGTGGCTTAAAATTTTACAGCCCATCACATTTTCAACGATAGCCTCGTCTATTGGTACTGCTATCATGGAGCTATCTGAAGCTGTGTGGCAGACACCAGCCCCTATTGTTCCCACTAATCGCTGGGCCGATAGAAAGTACTTTGTCCCAGCTAAGGGGATGGATTTCCTCTTCCCCCACCCCAGCATAACTCTCTGGTGGTAGATTCGTTGCGCCATCGTTCCAGACACCACAATTCAAATCAATGCCCCAGAATAAAGAGCATAAATGGCTTGACCTGTTTGGAAGGAAAGTCTATTCTTCTGCTACCCTATAGTTTAGAATATCCAATTATATGGCTCTCCTCCCCAGTTACGATTATGCCAATTATACCAGGTTGCAGGGGCTTCTAAACAACCTATGTGAATGAAAGAGACCATAGCTACAGTCCATTTGAAAGAGGGCCAATTCTTCACACAAACTGCACATGGAAACACGTGTCTCTGGATGTAGCGTACACGGCAGCCAGAGCAACCGCAACTGCAGTAGTCATGTGTCACACATCATGGCTGCAATCATCGGGTGTTCCTGTTGAACTCCCTGTCTCTTCTAATGCTTGTTCTGTTTCTTAACGTGGAAATTCCCAAACTACCTCCCCTCTACTTTGGAATCCATTAAAGGATTTCCAGTAGAAACGGAATGGAGGGGACCTGCACCAAACAGGTGAAAACAGCACAAGATGGCAACTGCGCATGCACAACACAGGAAGGCACTGCTAGGCTAAAAATCTCCCATTACCAATGCGAGGATGTACCGACACCTGAGTGGAGCACCTACAGGGACACACATCTCGAAGAACCATTGTTACTGCAGAAGATGAGTAACTTCCTTTTGTAAGGCACTTGGTTTGGTGGTAGTCTATGGCAAGCAGTGTGCAACCCGTGGGCTGCGACCCCTAAAGGGGTCGTGGCCGTCTTCCTGGGGGTCACAGCGCATTGATCCAGGCCGGCCGGCATTTTGTTTTCCTAGCTTGGCACCCGACGTACATGGGGTGGGGGAAGTGGCAGGGGAGTGGACCGCTTTAAAGGGGACCGCAACAAAATGTCCCTGCCCCCCCTTTCTTTTTTGGGGGGGGAGGGGTTTGGGTTTTTTTGTTGTTTGTTTTGTCTCAACAAAAATTTTCCTGGCAAATGAAAAAAGGTTGAGCACCACTGGTCTATGGAGCATATTGCCCCCAATCATTCTGAGGTTAAGGTCTTATTTTGATCAGAAGTTACCATCAAAGGAGATATCCATGGGTGTGGTGTTATGCAATCTGATGGCCTATCTACTTCATCATGAACAGATGTCCACAGTAGTGTTGCCAACTCCAACAGTTTTATTTGAGTCTTCTAAGGTTTGGTATTTTTCCTAAAGCCCAACTCCTGAAGTACTGGAATACATCCGGGCTACTCAACTTTGGAAACCCCGGGGCCACAATGATACTCACAGCACATGCCAAGGGCCGCAACTTAAGTGTGGTTGCATATACATGGAAATATATATGCAAATAGCTGCTTTCACACTGGTGGGCATGAATGCAAAAATTAAAGCAAGACTACACAACATATAGGTCCCATTTAAGTCAATACTGTTGATATTAATAAAATGCAATATTTACTTGATTTCCACCCATACGACAGCACTTTTAATGAGCAATGACAATCCAGGAATCACTAAAACGCATATCATCAGAAGACCATTATATTGACTACTCTTTTGTTTTGGCTCCCCCCCCTGCGGGCCACGTGTTAAGCCCTGTGTAAACCCAAACCATACTGCAGGCCACAAGCAAACAAGCCGCAAGCCACATGCGGCCCGCAAGCCGCGTGTTGAGTAGCCCTGGAATACATACATTTTATCTTTCATTTAAAAAAGGTTCTAGTTTTCAGAATAAACTTTTTCACCCTAAAAAGCTTACAAACCAGAAGGCAAATAAAAAGAACCCAACATTTTTTAATCGTGATTTTTAAACTATTCTCATCATTATATTTGAGGCTTGGGTCATGGTAGTTTTTTGTTTTGTTTGGTGATGCAGTCTATATCAGAACTAGTACATCTTTTTGTCTGAGAGAGGCTAATGATTGAACACTGGAACCGATGTATTCATATGTTCTTTGAGGCTGGCCTGGAGAAATCAGAGTTTCAGCACATGAATAGAGGACATCCACTTCCAGTGTGATCGTTGTCGTCTTTCACCACTACCACAAATCCTTCTCTCTTTCTCTTTCTTCTAATGCTTATTCTGTTTCTTAAAGTGGAAATTCCCAAACTTCCTTGTTTCATGGAATATAAATAGATCTCCCCTATGAGGATGTTCTGTAGTTTGCTTGGATTTTTAAAGTCCAAATGTCATGCTTTAGTGACTGGCACTAATAAACACATTTAAAATGAATATTGCTTTTTGCGGGGTACTTGTTAAATATATTGTTTGAATTGGGTTTTAAGTCTTTGCTGGAAAAGTTGCACCGGTTTAATTCAGATGCAAAATGTAGATGCACTTGAATTAACTTAACCCATACTTAAATTTAATTTACCTTGGTTAATTACCGTATTAGACTAAACACAGGTTTAAGGGCATCTGCTAGAACTTGCACGAATTTGATTAAATTGATGTAAATCATGATGACTTTTCTGGTATCTACAAGGCTGTAATGTATCACTAATTTAGCCAGTGGCATTCCCTCACTGTGTATATATTTGTGATACCTTACTGTAAAATCATTGAATCAAAAAAGGGTTAGTGTGAAAAATTAAGTACAGTTTATTTCCAATTGTCCAAATCGTTGGGCGGGGACAGATTTGATTTGGATAATTGAAGAGGGCAGCCATACAGAAGCAAAGAAGCTTTCCAGCAGCTGGGGGTTCACACTCATCGCTGGCTTAGCCATGAGTCTTTGCTCTGTCTCTCTAAGACTGCATTCTCCTCTGCTCCCAGTACCATGAACATTCTAGAATCCACTGCCAATGGCCATGCTACAGCACAGGGTATTCTCTGTAGCCTTGCTGTCATGGGAATGAAGCCACATCTACACTACAGAGTTAACTTAAGTTACATTAATGATCATAAGAGGCTTTAATGACATTGATTGTCCGCACAATGTTCTTTTGTCAGTGTGTCCACATTCGTTGCTCTTGCAGCGTTTCAGTGTTCCATCATGAGTAACTATCTCACTGTGCAACTCACCACCCTCTGTTACCTTCTGCTGCTGGGTGCTCTGGGAAAGGATCATGGACCATCATGCCTTTCTTTCTGTCCATCATTCTCTGCCTTCCAACTTTGTTTCACATTGAATTTCATCAGCCCTTGTAAACTGTGTGCCTGCCATCTCTGCCTGACAGCATGGATCCTGAACTGCTGACCAGTCTGGTGATGAGCATTATGAACACAATGCAGCTGGTCCTTCAGTATTTCATGAGATGAAAACAGAGTACATTGATGATGCCTGTCCTTCTGTCTGATATGGCAACAGATAGTTTAAGGTTGCTGCTGGCATTCACAGAACAGCTGCACCTGGTGAATTGTTACTGGGCTCAGGAAACAATCACTGAATGGTGGGATCACATCATAATGCATGTATGGGATGACAAGCAGGGACTGTGGAACTTTTTTGGATTTACAAATTTACCTCAACGCTGGGGTGCAAGGACACCAGAATGAGAGTTGCTTTCAGTGTTGAAAAGTGAGTGGCAATAACTGAGAGAGAGCTGGTTACTCCAGACCAGTGTTTCCCAATTGGTGCTCCGCGGAACCGCGAAAGTAGGGGTTCCGCGAGGAGCCGGCACTCCCCTCTGAAAGAGAGAGAGCCGGCTAGCCAACTTCTTAAAGAAACAGCACACTTGTTTCCCGTTCCTCCCTGGCGACGCAGAGGTGTAGCAAGGTGGGGGTGGAGGGGAACAGTTGCTCCCGGCTGGCATACTGGGGGGTGCCGGACAGGGTGACCCCATGTGACCCACAGCAGGGAGGGAAGCACTTCCCCTTCCCAAAGGAGCCGGCGCGCACTGCCTGAACAGCTGGGGCTATGGCACCCAGCAACTTAGTTCCATGGCCTTTCTGCGTGGTGGGGGAGAGGGAGGTCAGAAGACCCGGGGCACAGCTCCAACTGTGCAGGCAGCGCGCTCTGCCCCTGGGACTCTTCCCCCCCCCCCCCCCCCCCGGCAAGATGGCATCACAGAAGTAAGTTGCTGGGGTGCAACAGCCCCTGTTGTTCAGGCAGCGCGCATGCCAGCTGTTTGGGGAGGGGAAGTGCAGTCGCACACTTCCCGGAACCCAGAGGTGTTGAAGGATTGCCAGGTACTGGTCCCAGCTGCCCCTGTCCCCTGCCCAGACCCCCCCACGAGTACCCTGTCCCCTGCCCCCACCAGCACTGTCCCAGCACCCTGGCCCTGGCCACAGCACCCTGGCCCTTCCCTTGACAAAGCTAGGGGTTCCTTGAAATTCTGAAAAGGGTTCAATGGCCAAATAAGATTGGGAAATACTGCTCCAGACTATCAGTCAGTCACAGATCAGTTTGGAATTGGGAAGTCCACCATAGAAAGTTGTGGTGATGCAGTTTTTTTCAATTACAGACTGACATGGCTACCCCTCTGAAACATTTCTTACTAGCATTTTACTTTGTGAGAGTTTGAGAACTATTCACTCACCAGGATAAACAAAATTATATTTCATGGAACTTCTGAGCTTAGAACTAAGGACAGAATTGTAAAATTTTGTATCTTGTCTGTGATGAAGATAAACTTTAACACCATACTTCAAGTAGCAGTTTTAAACTTTGTAAAGATGTATATAAAGATGCACTCCACCTGAAGAGGAGCTAAAGTTCTGTTTGTTACAGTTGTTGCAAGAAAGCATTTTTAAAAAATTGTTAACATTTTTCATATTGTGGAGGGAGAGGTTGGTTTGTACGTTGATTCCTTCTCCCTTCCTCACCCCCCCCCAAAAAAAAACCCTTATGGTTACGCACAGGCTTTGAATAAACCAGTTTAAGTTACTGGTTAGCCTGGAAGGTCATGATGTTACTTGAGAAACCCATGTATGCCACAGCAAAACTGTGCTAACAATGTATTCTTAACAATGTGGGAGTTGATATTTTTTTTCTTTTAAAGATTTAATATTATAAACTCTTCTGTAGAGTAGATATGTCCTATGTCATTCTTTCTAGAGAAATCTTTTTACATGATTTGAAAAGGGCATTTCCAGGAAGAAGAAAAGTCTATTGAATGGGAGTAAGTTCCCTGAGACGAAGTGAGCATATCTGGCAGAAGCCTCTCTTTTGATAAAATATCATGTATGCTTAATTTTTGTTTGTATCTTTCAAAAATCATCATCTTAAGTTGTGACAATATTTAACTACCTGTAGGGCCTTCTCTACCTAAATGATAGTATGTCCTAATTGTTCTCAGTAGTCATTTCTGACATCACTAGAAGATACGTTGTATTGTGTGGCTCATAATTGGAGATGAACGTTTCACATCTCAGTACTTATAACATGGCTGTCAGATGCTGGTGAGCATTTCTCCTGGGAAATGGGGGACAGGAAGTCAGGGTCTGTTGCAGTGCATTTCTACATCTTCCAGGAGCTGAATCTTCATTAGGCCTACTCTTCTGTCCACTGAACTTTAACTTTCTGTAAATTGTTTTCTTACTGTACAAGTGAGTAAATACATTTGTTATTAGTTCTCTTGTCCTGAAGAATTTAATACTGTTACTGTTACATATGCAAAAATGGATCTTTCCAAATAGAAATAGTATAGATGATGCTTCTCTGAAAGCTGTATGACAATATTTCCAAGGGGTGAGCAACACTTAGGACTGCAAAAGAGAGGGGTGGCCATAAATATGAATTATTGGTCCACATCTCTTGTGCTGCAAGGCCTTTGTAACAGAAATTCTTATCTACAATAAAAGAGAAACTGCCTAATTTATGCAGAATCTCTGGTGTTTGATTCACCAGTGGGTATGAAGATGACTTTTACATCCTGTTGCCTTTTGACAAGCATTATATATCAAATACAAAGGAAACTGATTAAGTGTAGAGCAGAATGATATGAAATTAAATTTCAAACCATTTTCTGTTTTTCATAATAAAATGATTACTGAAAGAATTCCATCTGAAGACTGTTGAAAGCTGGCAGTAGTTTATGATATAACGGATAAAATCTGCATCCTTGGCCTTCCAACAACCTTTACACCAGCAGATGGTGGGCGTAAAGATGTCATTCATCATTTATTTACAATGGGCTTTATTTATTCTAGTGTCAACAGCTGCCCCAGGGAGCGGGTTATTGAATTCAAATGTGAAGCTCTGGGTTATTTGCTTCCTTTCAAATTTGTCTTCAGAGCTTAGTTGCTAGGAGTCCATTCTGTGCTCTAATAATGATTCATGTATTGTGAAGCCATTCAGTAAATTGGGTTGTCAGGGATTGCCAAAAAAGGTTTAGAGGTCTTGTTCCTGATCTTTCTCTTTTTTTTTTTTTTTTTTAAATTAATGGCATTTTGCTGTAGTCATCTTCTTATATGTGACTTTTCTTTCCAGAACTAGTGAGGTTTTGTTCCCAACCTCTTCCCCCCCCCCTCAAAAAAAACACCCCCTTCAATGTAAGTAATAAATTGGTAGCTTTTGTCACAGATAGTAATTTAGTAAATAACTGAACTTTATTTTCCTACAGGCAGGGCAGGAGTCCTTCCGTTCCATCACAAGGTCATACTACAGAGGGGCAGCAGGTGCTTTACTAGTATATGACATTACAAGGTAAGTAACTTAGTGAAGGACATCAGAACTATTTTAGAATGTACAATTAAACTTTTTTGTAGAAATGTTAGTCATTTAGATGTCTGAGTAAAATAAACGCCATGTGAAAACTGTGGTAAACATTGTATTGATGTCTCATGGTTGAACTGTTCAAAAGTCAAGAAATGTCAAGAAAGCCACGTTGAACCTTGCCTCTGTACAGTATAGTGTCTGTGTGTATCCATTACAAAGTCAGCCTGTATACCGCCTTGCATCTGATGCTTCTGAAGTGCTTACATTAGCCGCTACTCCTGGCTCAAAAACTGTGTAGGTGGGCTTGAGTTCAGGATTAAAGCAATAGTGCACAAATATTGCAAAGTGTACAGAAGACCTCCCATTGCACCTTCAGCCTAGAGTCCTTGTCATGGTTCATGCATGATCTCATTATACTTCTTCACTACTTGTCCAGCTTTTACTCACTTACAAACTAACATGTAAAATGTACAATGATTTTTTTTTCCAAGGTTCAAAACTGCTGACTTAAAACAAATTTCATCAGAACAGGTAGCAGCTTTCTCAACAAGGTCAACCAGTGAAAGCTCTGTTACCCAGAATGTTGCAGGTATAGGGGTTGCAGGTTAATCAAATATTCTGGTTTACTGAGAGTTATACTTTACCATTGGAAAGAATTAGAATACAATAAACTGAATAAAGTATAAAATAGTATATGGGTACTCACCAATCGAGTAGTAGTATTGCACTGCACATTGGTTGGTTTCTTGAAGAATTTAGGTTTATACAAGTAAAGTTTTCTATACAGTATCTTATGGCACTACATATCACTTTGAGCAACACGTGGCATCCAGATCACTAAAAATATAGTTAACATTAAAACTATACTGAACATAATACAATGTTTCTTTGATTCTTTGATTTGATACAGGATCTTAGCGTACTTCAAGGTCATCCTTATCAACATCAATTATCATGGTAGATGCAGAAGCTGTAAGAGATTTGGCTGAATCTGTAATGATGCACCCTAGAAGCTGTTTCTTTGAATAAACCTCTGGTTTCAGTGTGCTTATTTGTCTTCTGCCTCTTTTGCATAAAAGTAGAGTGCAGATTATGCAATTGCATAATGTGCTGGGCAGTATACTAATTCCAGTTACTAGACTGAATATTTGCAAAGGTGAAAGTAAGCCAGTGTGTAGATCTCTGTAAATCCGCATGTATCTGCTTTCTATTTGCAGGTATCTGCAGCTCATTTTTGTGGCTACAGATGCAGATACAAATTTTGTATCCACGCAGTTCTCTATCGGTGTGCTCCTGTGCAGCACAATGGTAAGAGACTAGCCTGCTTCAGCCATCCTGTCCAGCTCTGCTGCTCAGGTGGCTAGGCAATGCGGTCCCTAGCCATCCCCAGGGATTTGGCATCTGGGTAATGCAGTGACTGCACTCCTAGCCCCAAGCTCCCACACACCCCCCAATCCCTGCACTGAGCTCCCCGCAATCCACCCGACACTTAAACTTCCTTACAAGTACTGTCCTTTTGCAATCCCCTGCCCTGTAAGAAATTTGCTTTCATCCCTGAATATTTGTCTTGGGATATATCAGAAATGGCAATTGAGCTTCTGGGTTAATTGAGACACAGATAACAGAGCTTTTATTCTGTTTCCATACTAAATTTAATCTTTTGGAACCTCCGTTGTACATCCGTGCAAAAAGAGTTGTAAGAGGTTTTTTTGTTGTTTTTTTTTGTTTTGTTTATTTTATAATGGAACAAGTCTCTTTAGGCAAAAACTGTTTCTGTGGGGTTTTTTAGTATAAGAATGAAGTCTATGTAAAATTTTTCTTTTTCCTTAAAGTAAACCTTTTTTATTTAAACTTCCTAAAATATATCTTCTTTTAGGCAATGACTAAACCTGGAAAATTGAACACCTGCAAGTGGGAGGGTCAGAGAGAAAATTTCCAGTGGTTGCTATTGTATCTACTGCATTAATGTGTGTTTTGTGTTTTTAAAGTTTGAATTACTATTTAGTTCATTTAGAAAAATTCTTTACAATGTGTGGTTCCTTTTATTGATTACTCTTAAAGAAAGTTATAGTCATGGAATCCACAGTTACATTTCTCAAAGAATTCTGTTTGGTTACTTAGCAAATTTGCTGTTTTTAGATTAAGACAACCACAATTTTGTCCTTCTTGCTTCTATGTTTACTACTACTATCCTTTCCCCCGGGAGAATTCTAACTGTCAGCAGGCAAGTTCCAGAGCTCAATGAGTTCACTGCTTGAGTCATGAGGTGGAGCTTCGCAGACAGCTGGTCTTGTAACTGGCACTCTGAACCTTGCATGCTGACTCTCTCTGCCAATAAAAATGCATAAAAAACTCTTGAATGCTGAACTTGAAGTGTCTTTGAACCTTTCTATCACCCACCTCCTTCACCTTACTCCCATAAGATAACATCCTAGCAAGCAGACAGAAGTAAAGATGTGGTTAAAACCTCCCATACTGTTAGGCTATGTCTAGACTGCAAAGAAAAGTCAGAAAAAGATATGCAAATTGTGAATTGCAATTTGCATATCTTTTTCCACCTTTTTTTTTTTTTTTTTTTTTTTTGGAAGAGGCTTTTTCGAAATTTGGCCCATCTACATGGGGCCAAATGTCGGTAAAAACCTCCTCTGTCAGAACATCCCTTATTCCTCATACAATGAGGAATACAGGGATGCCAAAAGAACACGTCTGCTTTTTCGGAAACTGTTCCAAAAAAGTGGACACGTTCCTTGGATGCAACAGAGCTCTGCAGAGTAGACATAGCCCTAGTGGCAAAGACAAGGAAGAGGGAGGTGTGGCAAATAGTGGATCTTGCAGCAAAAGGCAAGCAGCAGCCTGTGGTATAACTCAAACCAGAAATCATCTTTAAAAGTACATAAATGAATAACACAATCAATACATATATATTAATTCAATAAACATATTCTTCATTCCTTTTTTAAGGAATTTCAAACTATTACAAAACATGTATTTTTTTTAATGCAGGGGTACATGTCTCAGGATATAGGTGAAATCTTGTTTCCATAGAAGTCAGTGGAAGCTTTACTATTGACTTCATTGGGGACAGAGTTTTACCCTTCGTGTCTTAAGTGTCACAGAATATATTAACTTTGATTTTACTTACATTAAATTGGCTTGTCTGTGAATATAATGTAAGAAATCCTGTCAGCGAAACAAATAACTAAAGAAAAATCTCTGGGTGGATAGTATTTGGGCAAATACTTTTATTTCTTGAACTGCTCTTAATTTTCATTCTTGTTCAAACTCAGGAGAGACACTTTCAATCACTTGACAACCTGGTTAGAAGATGCTCGCCAGCATTCCAATTCCAACATGGTTATTATGCTTATTGGAAATAAAAGGTAAAAAAAAATCTTTGTGAAATAGAAGCTAATGAGTTTGCAGGTAAAGCCTTATGATCTGCTGGCTTGGTAATAGTTCTCTGAGATTTTTTATTCTTTTGTAATCACTTTTGATAATTTAAATAATTTTTAATCTTTAATGAACATGAAGATTTTTCAGTGCACAAAAAAAGTCCTCTTTTTTTTAAATAGGCTGGATTTAATCAGCCTCATACATGGATGAGCAATATAAACTCCTACTCTGGCTAGATCATTCAGAAGTAATTTTGATTTAATGGCTTTTTCTGAAAGTTTGGGTGGGGAGAAAAAGCATTTTTGTATAAAACTCAAAATTCAGACTATATGATTGACTTCATAAGAACATTTATTGTGTAAAAAAAATTAAAGATAAGCACACTGTATAAAAAAAAGTGTGTTCAGTAAGTGAAACAAAAATAGATATTGTTTTAAAAATCTTTTGCATCTATAAACTAGTTGAAATATAGAAAAATGTTTGCAACAAACTGACACTAACTGCTTATTTAGATCAATGGCTTCTTGTGTCTGTCCTCAGATACTGATACACTTTTTATCATCATGCCTACTTGCATTTTCAACACCTATCCTATTAATTTTCAGCCAAAGTAATCCAAATATACTGACAATGCTCTCTTGATTTTGATATGGTTAAACAGATGTGTAAGTCTTAAAAAATGGCAATTATTAAATCAATTAACTCATCTTGAGTTTTCTACCATTTTGATACAGTGAACTGTGACAGCATGTTAGCAAACAAATATTTGCTAATAATCTGGAACTTCAATTTCAACTAGTAAAGGAGAAAGTAGTAGTTCAGATGTTAAGTGATCTGTCAGCTATGTTACAGCTGCCTTTTACTGGTCTGAGCTTCAACTTGTTTCTATGCCTGAGCAATTCTATGAAGGTACCAGATGTAATAGTGATTTTTTTTTTTTTTTTTTTTTGTAACATGGAAACCTGTCCACTCATAATCTAGCTCATTCATCTAATATTTTTCCATAAAATCTTATTTCACAATAAAGATAACTTTTAACATGCTCTGAAGTTAAGTAGTTGTGAAATCTAGCTAAAAGTTTCATGTTGTATATCATCTGGAAAAAGATCTGTATGGTTAAGTGACAATTCTCCATTGGCCAGTGAAATGGATTGAATAATCAAACTGGCAAAAGTTAATACTCCTCCTGAATGAAATGTGCAAACTTTACGTGTTTTACTTAAATGAGTGATCTCATGATCTCTGGTTATATGAACTAAAATGTGGCAGTGAGGAAAACAGTTTTCTTGGCAAATTAGATCTGCGTTGTGTGTACTTGAGATATACACACCACACCAGTTTGCAATATAGAATTTCTCTTTGTCCAGCCATGTTAGAAGAAAGACAGATGATGTATGTGGTAGGCTGCAACTTCATTCACATAAAATATCTGGGAGTATCTGGCAAAAAAATTATACAGTGCAGGTTATCATACTTTTCTTAATAATTTCCACATAATCCCCAATCTTTTCCCAGCCATTCCATAGCTGGGACCCTGCTTCTGTCACCTTATATAAAATGAAATGGTGGCTATATAAAAGTTCAGCTCCCTGCTGTTCTAGTTATAGGACCTCCAAAACCACCTTCTCGGGTCTCTTAAGGATTGGGCCTCTTCAAATCCCTTTTCCAGTCTATTTTATCTAATAATAACCATATATTTCCATACCAAGGACCTGCACTAGACATCTTGCCTTGTGTTTTATGTACTGGGTTGCAATATTATAAATTCCCTGATGTACGTCATTGGATTACAGACCTGTTGATGGGACGGTGAAGAAAACCATCCTATCCTAGCCAGTCTTGACAGACCCTCCATAGGGTCTGGGAATCAACAGCCCTAGTCCCAGCACACAATCTGGGAACTCCTGGCAGCGGGCTGGGGGCTTCTTCAACCAGATTGGTGCAGTCCCCTGCCTGGATCCCACTTGAGTAAGTTAACTGGGGTTTTACATCCCTGGTACAGAAATCTCATAACCTTGTTGCTTTACAGCGTGATGAGATTTTTAAAATTAATTTAGAAAGCTACAATCCTAAAATAAAAGGAGCAGTTATCTTCAAGAGACAGTGTTTCTAATTTTTCTTTATATTTCCCTATGCTTTAAAGGAAAATATACAGCCAGCTGAAATGTATGTACTCCAGCAGTGGTTTTATTTCTTGAATTCTGGCACTGGGAAAGATTACTTAAGATATGCAAGTGTTCCTAACACCATAATTCAAGATATTGCTTACATTGCTGTTTCATTATAAATGTTTGATAAAATATATATAAATAATATAGCCAAAATAAGACTGTGCAGTGAAAACTACATTGTTATAACTGCACAGTAACAAAGCACCAGAACAGTACAAGTCCTATCACTTAATTCTTTCAAAAGAAAAAATATGGCAGACCATTCTAGCTGTACTATTCTGAGAGAACCAAATATTTTAAATCACTGGGATAGGTGGGTAGAGCGAAAAGTGCAACCTTGGGTACCAGAAGATACAGACAGGACTTTACTTCAAAAAAATAAAGTTCAGAAATAGTGGGCTTGGAGTGGATTCACCCTTCTGCTTACTTTAGTTTTAAACTGGTGCAACTGCATTAAAATTAATGGAGTTGTACTAGTTTAAAACTGGCGTAACACCATCCTGGGTCAGTCCTTTTTAAGATTATGAAAAGGAAATTATAGTGGCTCAGACTTAATATCCAGACTTAATATCTCTTTACCCCTTTCTCCTCCCTAGTCCACAGATTTTAGGAAATATTCCTTTTAGTAAAGGGAATAAGTAGAATTTTTGGGGAGTAACCCTGACATCTCGTTAGGAAGTTGAAACCAAGCCAACTCATTGAGTTAAAGAGAATTTTCTGTTTTTATGATTTTATCACACACACACACACACACACTCACTCTGACACATTGGTAGATGTGTAATATCAAGGCAGCAACCTGTTCTATCAGATATTTGCATGAATATTTGAAATGGTTACATAAATTTAGAGCTTTGTTCTGCATTTGTGTTTTAGCACATGAATTGTAAAGATATCTTAAAATATCCTACACTTTTGGATAGGAGTCTACAGATGTCAGACTCTACATATGCAAATTAGCTCACACCTCAAGGTCATCAGGGCAGGTATTTCAAATCTTCCAAATCAAGTACCCTACCAACTTGCCCCAAGCTTTCAGGGTCAAATGTTTAATATAATGAAATTAAGTTTATTTTCTTATGTCATAGTCATTATATAATATCTTTAGTATTTTATACATGCAGCTACAGTCTTAGTAAATGTACTTTGCCAAATTGCACAGTCAAAATTATTATGTTCACTTAAGACAATCAGAATACCAGATACCTGTCTTGTGATGCATAATGGATATGCAGTGGGTGTGATTTTAAAAGTAAGCATGTAAATAAAATCTGGTATGCATTGTGTTCATCAAAATTGTCATGGTAAAGTCAATACAGCAGTAACATTACCCATGGAAGACCACTACAAGATCTTACCTTTTTAAATGGGTGTTCTGTGTACAGTTAGCTATTTTACTTGGAACACTTTGCAAATATGTATTTTGGACGCACAATTTAGGTACAGTTTTTCAAAAGTGTAACCTATCCTGTCCAAAATGAAGGCTATAAGAATGGACTGGAAATAAAGACATCACTCTGTGCACAGAACAAAATCCAAGTTCTTAGGAATGAAATGGCCACAGTCATTGCAATCACCTTATGTAAATACTCTTATTTCCTTATCTACAATAATTTTTCATCTAGACTTCTTAGAAGTGGTTTTGTAAACATTCCAATTCATTTGTCTGTTGTTAATGAGACCTTTATAGTTATGTAACTTCAGGACCTAAAATTGGGTGTTATAAAAATCAAAGTTTAATGCAACCTAGAAATATTTGGAAATGTTTCTCTTTTTATTATTTATAATTTTTTTTGTCTGACTGTAGCACCTCTTTTGCTGCATTTACAATTCCCACATGGCAGTGTTATGTTCATCACTTGTGAGCCATCGGTGCTTGCTAGCCAGAAAATGGGACTGAGTTGTCCCTTTTTTTATTTCACAAAAAGTCTCTCCTTTTGTATAAATGCATGCTTTTATCAGTTTAAATTTCTGGAGCATTGATTAATTGATGCTACATTTGAGAGGAGAGATTCTTGCTTCCAGTATTAGTTCTCCAAAGTTAGTGTCTGTGCAAGTCATGTGAGCTATGTCTCTAAAGAAAACTGCAGTTAGACTCATTTTACTTGGCCAGGTAGGTAATTGTGTCTCTTGTTTGGTCATCATAGTGACTTAGAATCTAGAAGAGAAGTGAGAAAAGAAGAAGGTGAAGCATTTGCACGGGAACATGGACTTATTTTTATGGAGACGTCTGCCAAAACTGCTTCTAATGTTGAGGAGGTAACTGCACTTAGTTTTTCTTTATTAAACCTTTTAATTCAAGTGTTGGCTTTAAGCTTTAACACACCACCCTGCTCCTTTATACAAAAAGTTTTTTAATCTGATTTTATTCACCCTTTTAGAAATGACTTGAACCTTACTCTTTATTTTTCTTTTTTTTTAATCTGAAACCGTGTACAGTAAAATGTAGTGGACACATCAGACTGAGTAAACTGCTGATATTACAGTGTTAAACTTCCTTCTATATTACCTTTCTACAGAGTGTCATGAATGTAGTTTTCCATGTGCCTCTTACTCAAGTTTTTGTTAGCAAAACCTTGGGTCACCAGATGAAATTAATAGGCAGAATGTTTAATACAAACAAGAGTAAGACCTTTGGGTTTTTTTTTGTTTTGTTTTGTTTTTGTTCTTTTTTGCAACTCAAAGCTAATCTGTGGAACTCATTGCCATGGGATGTAGTAATGGTCAAAAGTATAACTGGCTTAGGAAAAGATCCAACAGTGGCTAATAGCCAAGATAATAAAGGATATAACTTCATGCTTGGGGAAACCCTAAACCTCAGACGACCAGAATCTGGGAATGGGAGATAGGGGTGGATCACTCTATACTTTGCCTAATCGGTATTCTCCCCCTGCATCTGTGATACAGGCCACTTCTGGAGACAAGATACTGGGCAAGATGAACCATGCTCAGACTCTTCTGTTCTAGTATGTGTTTCTGACAGTTTAGTCTGATTTTGGGGGGGGGTGGCGGCACTTTTCATATAGTGTTCACTTTTGATAGTAGATTTTTTTCCCATTAACTTATCTAATATTGAACGGAAAAACAAGGTAAAACTAGAAAGAAGCTGGAAAGAGAACTCATAGTTGAGGTGTAGGGCTTTGATGTAATCAGAAGTAGTACAGTTCTGTCTAGGGAAATTGAATACTAGCTTTTTTAGCTACCATAAGATTTGAATTCTCTCTGCCTCCTGGAGGGATCCATGCATTGTATAAGCCAAGTTCACATCTAGTGTCACTAAACAGGATCCCAGACTGGTAAATGTTTCCTGAGGGCTAAGGCACATGTATTCACCAAGATAAATTTTAAATTTACTGAAACTTTCACACTGGCACAACTTTGCCTGTGAAACTTTAGGTGAATTTGTTTTCACAGTGGCATAGTTGAGGAGGAAATGGGAGGGTGAGTGTTAAATCAGGTTTGTAACCGAAGACTTGCATCAGCCTTAACTAAGACAGCATCTCTTCATAGTATGCAGGTATAGAGGATTTGTATCCCAAGATAAGGAAATTTTGTAATGTATTTCCCTCATCAGTAGAAAGATTTTTCTGAAAAGTCAAGAAAAAATGGGGAAGCACTGACTAGAAGAATATGCAGTGTGACAGAGATTTTTCTCCACCCCCCACATAGTTAATTTCTCAAAAAATTTTGGGGTAGTGAGCGTGTTAATAATTATCCAGGAAATCCAGTCTCAGTTGCTAGTAAGATAATGGATGAAATATTAAGAGATCAATAAGCCTCTGGAGCAGCGTTTCTTAAAGTGCGTTCCACGGCACACTCGTGTGCTGCGAGGCAGTTGGAGGTGTGCCACAGAGAACAGAGTTCAAAATGGCCGCCCTTAAAAGGGCAATGCCTGCTCTCCTGATAAAAGGGCAAACTGTTTGGTTTGTTTTGCTTAACTTCTTTTCCCTGTCCTTTTTTGTGTTTGTTTTGCTCAACAACTTTTCCCTGGGGGCTTTTTTTTTTTGGAGAAGGGGGGTCAACAACTTTTCCCTTGGGAATTGCCGCCCTTAAAGTGGCAAGACTCCTTTGTTTGTTTTTTTGCTCACCAAAAAAATTCTTGGTGTTCTCCATTTAAAAAAGTGTGTTTGGTGTTCCTTGGTCTTAAAAAGTTTAAGAAACACTGCTCTGGAGGATAACAGCACTATGAACAATAAACAGCAAGTATTCATAAAATATACACGTGTCTCACTTTTTTAAACACTCAGACTATTAATGGTCCATAGTGAATTTAGTAAATTCTCAGAAATAGTACCTGAAATGTCGTCTTTGTGACTTGGATGCGAGTAAGAATATCTTTTCTATCTAGAAGAAAAGTGTCTGAAGGACAAATAATTATAGTTGTAAGCTGTAATATATCAAATTGAGAGGAGGAATCTAGTGGAGCATCAGGGTTGGGCCCAATTTTTATTAATGGACTCAGTCAACCTGTAGGTGGTGGGGGGAGGGAGAGAACACTGCACAAGAAACTCAGTCATCTCCTAGTTATCGTTTTGTGCATCTGAAATAGAGAAGGAAAAATGCCAAGGAATGAGCCCACCCTTTCCTCATTCCATTCCTGTACCTCTGAGTTGGAGGCTGCACACAAGTGAGAAACAAACAAAAAACCCCTCACTGACATGGCCCCTGATTGAGAAGAAGAAAGGCCTTCCTCTTGCACATCAGGGCCCAGGGAGGCCAGCCTAGTAGATTTTGTGTGCTCCAGCCCTGCGGTGGTATAGCGGGGGAGGAGGGGCTGGAGTGCCCCTGCAGGCTCCCCAGTGCTGGGGGGGAGGGGAGGCTGAGCCTCGGGGGCTGGATCTGGCAAGCTGGGGGCCACATCTGGCCCCCGGGCCTGAAGTTCCCCACCCCCTTCTTTATCCCAACCAGATCTGGTTCCTTCTACTTCTAGATTCTCTAGAGAAGTGATTATCTCTCTGGGTATGTCTACACTTGCACCCTAGTTCGAACTAGGGATGCAAATGCAGGCATTTGAAATTGCTAATGAAGCGGGGATTTAAATATCCCGTGCTTCATTAGCATGATCTCGTCAGCACGCTAGTTCGAATCACAGCTGATTCGAACCAGGAAGTGGGCACCGGGACGTGTTAGTTCGAACCACCCCCCTTGGTTTGAACTAACGTTACTCATTTTTTGAGGAGTAACGTTAGTTCGAATCAAGGAGGTTGGTTCGAACTAACACGTCCCGGCGCCCATTTCCTGGTTCGAATCAGCTGTGATTCGAACTAGCGTGCCGGCGAGATCATGCTAATGAAGCACGGGATACTTAAATCCCTGCTTCATTAGCAATTTCGAATGCCTGCATTTGCATCCCTAGTTGGAACTAGGGTGCAAGTGTAGACATACCCTCTGTCTGTCTATCTTAATGTTTTGACTGTTGCAATTCACTATAGCGTTTTGAGTGCCTTCCACATAAAACAGTTTGACAATAGCCAAGTCTCTACAGGACTTTGTTGCTTCCCTTGCAGTTGTCCTTCTGAGTTCTGAAATTTCTGTGTGGACCAAGATGTCTCTCTTTGGGGGATAGGAGGATGAACAGGGGGTAAAAAAAGCAAAGCATTATGAAATAGGAAAGCTTTGCTGTGTTTCCTAAAAGAGGTAAAGAATACTCTTTAATAACTGTACTAAATTGAGGTGTCTTGAACAGAAAATAATCAAAGGATCTAGAGAAGGTAAAACTATAAGCAGAAAATAACTATGAGCTTGGGCTTATGAAACACAAGATGATGGATATGGGAAAAAAAGAGGGAAATGCTTAAAGCATGATGCTAAAAGAAGGCTGGGTGAGATGTGAACACAAGTCAAATGTTATTTTTACATTGAAGGATGGGTAGGCAGTGCTGTTTTGAGCTGCACAGGAGAAGGTATCACATTGTGAAGAAGTGACGTGAATAATGGCTTTCCATAAAACACTGAGGTTACACTTACCTACATAGTATCCAGTCACTAACAAAAAGATGTCAAGAAATTGGAGGGTGTCCAAAAAGAGGGTATTTCTGGCCTGGAGGGATTAATTTATGATGAAGGAATTATAAAGAAGTAGAGGGGCAAGGTCCTATAAGACCTCTTTACTCAAAGCTCTCATTGACTTCAGTTGACTTCACAACTAAATAAAAGCGTTTACAGGTATTTGAAGATGATCCAGTTAGAATTAATAAGATGAAACAAAGCAAAAATAATGTGGACCAGATATCAGGAATGATTATCTTAATGGTACATGCTAATGCCTTAGTGTATGTACTTCCTGGAACAATTCTCCATTGATAGGGAGATGGATAGATTGACCTAATAGATTTGCCATATTTAAAAATTTGAGTTTCTGGATTGTTACAGTAATGTTTAATACTTCCAAATTAACTCTCATCAAATAAGTTTCAAAACAGATTTATACACTTCCCTTTCCACTTTTTTGTATATCAGAAACCTTGTCCAAATGAGTATTGAACCAAGATATGTTTTTACCTTATTAATCATAACTAAGCCAAGAGCTTTTACAGCCTTTGCAGCAGGGGAACCTCAAGTCCGGGGGTCGGATGTGGCCCCTGGCTTGTCTGGATCCAGCCTCCCAAGGCTGGATCCCCGGCATTGGGGAATCTGTGCTGGAACTCCAGCCTGCTTGCTAACCCACCATGGAGCTGGAGCACACAAAATCTACTAGGCTGGACCCCTCCTAGGCATTGGTGTGCAAGGGGAATGTGGGGAGCATCTTTCTTCTTCTCAGTCAGGGTGCCATGCCAGTGAGGGTTAGGGTTTTTTTTGTTTGGCTGGTTTTTGCTTCTCACTTGTGTGCGGCCCGAAATTATTTTTCTGTGCGTCGGTGGCCCCCAATCCAAAAAAGGTTCCCTACCCCTGCCCTACAGAAATGGTTCACAATCTTTTCCACATAGGTGGCCTCCTGCCTTCTATCCCATCCCATTTTTATGAATATGGAAAGAACAGGATGGTTGCAACCTGCAGGAACCCAAACCTTAGTGCTGTAAGCATTCAAAATAAAGCCCACAAGCCATGCATTTATGTAGTTGATATTTATATAAATTATACATTTAAGAAATATTTAAAGCAGCATGAGCACTTTCCAACCCTTTAGACCCTTTTTTTGTATCCAAGTTCATGGAAGCCTTTTGCTTTTTAAACTTGCATTGTATTTTTTTACAGACCTTAGCTCAATATAACTTGCAAAAAAAAATTTTAAAAATTGAGGGAGGAAGGCACAAAAAGTATCCTAGGAAGCTGGCAAGAGGGATTGAGAGATGCCTGTGCTATTTTATAATGGCAGGTATGGAAATGCACAGTTTGTCTATTGTACTAATGCACTAGTTGTTTGTCTAGTTATAAAGCCAAGGATATATTTGTTTTCCCTTTTTTTAGGGAAAGAAAAAGAAATTTACTCTGCCACATCATATAGTTGGGTGTTAAAATGTGAATCTTTAACTTTTCCTTCCTCACACATGCATTAAACTGGATCTTTAAATTCTTGATTGCATTACCTTAGATATATATTGCAATGTACAAAAGAGTAACATTTAACTTCAACCTATGTATTTTTGAGTGTGCACTGTAGACCTGTAATCTTGAGTTAGTGTGGCATTATGCATTTAAACAATAGGAGACAATAACATTTTGGATGAAAGGAGCACCAGGTTGAGTAGTTAGTGTTGGCTGTAAGTAGCAGTAGTCTCATTTGAATGGCAAGCAGCATAATCCATTGCTCTAGGAATAAGGGGAATCTGGTTACATTTCCTGGTCTGCTACTGACCTGCTGTGTGATCTTGGGAAAGTTGCTTAATCTCTTGTGTGCTTCAGTTTCTCCATATGTAAAAAAAGATATTGCTTTACGCTGCTTTGAAATTCTTTGAAAGCTGTAGGTGGAAAGTGTTTTATCAGAGTTAAATATCCTCTTTTTTAAAAGGTAAAGCAACAAACTCCTAGCATCTAACTATGGAGATGTCCGGTTCTAGTTTCCATTATTCTGTAGGACAATAAAGGAACTATTCATCCGACGCTAGTACCCTCCTTAAGTTAAACATGAGTTAGTTACTGCTGATGCGTTAGATGAGAGTAACATTTGTTATTGTATAGATGTAATTGATTCCTCCTAGAGTATTTAGGAGTGTTGATGATAAACTATGAGGAAGCCAGTGTCCAATGGGAATAGAATTTAAAGGCAAAATGATTTTCAGTATGGATATTGACGTCTCCCAAAGTAAAGGATTGTTACTCTTTTGGGGGTGTTAAGAAGTTAATATTTAAAATTGATTTAAGGGATAGGGGTGGACCTTGAATTCCAAGCAGTGTCAGTCAAATATAACTCAACTTTTCAGAGGTGGTTTTGTACTCCACTAATAAGATGTTACTAGGATCAAGTCTCATGGTATGTCTACACCAGGGTGGACAATAATTTTTGCCCGGGGCCACTTCAAAAATTTTTGAAGTAGCCCTGGGCCACCCCCAGACCATGTTTGATCTGAGGGTGGGGGAGTCCCTTTGCCCCTCCTTCCCACTAGACACCCATGCCCTGGAAGAGGCTTGGCACGCTCCCCCACCCCCAGGCCAATCAGGGGTGGGGGGAGCACGGGGAGCCTCCTCCTGCCCTGCGAGGAGCATGTGGCACTTTGAAGTGCCGGGGGCTCCTCGCAGGGCTGGGGCAGGGCCACGGAAGCTTCACGCAGCTCCCAGGCCCTGATTGGCCTGGGGTGTGGGGGAACACGCAAAGCCTCCTCCACTCTCTCCCCCCATGAGCAGCGCGCAGTGCTTCAAAGTGCCATGCTCCTGGCAGGGTGGGAGGAGGCTTCGCGTGCTCCCCTGCCCCCAGGCCAGTTAAGGTCTGGGGGGCGGGGGAGTGCAGGAAGCCTTCTCTGCTCTGCCCCCGCACTGTGAGAAACCTAATTGGCCCTGGAGGCAGGGGAACCTAATTGTCCCTGCTCTGTGAGTTGCCTTAATTGGCCTGGGGGCAGTGGAGTAGCAGGCCTCTGCGGGCCGAATCCGGCCCGCGGAGGCCCTTTTGCCCACCCCTAGTCTACACTGTAGTCTTAGCCTGTTGTCCTCTACATATTTGCACAAACCTTCCTTCTGTCTGTGAACACACAACTTTCAAGTATGTGCTCATTTGTGCTTTGAACCCTTGCTTATTTTCATGGTTGAGGGTCTGGTTTAAAACTTAAGTTGCTCGTTAGATTTAGCTAGAACATGCCTGCTTTGCAATGAGAATGTAGGCAGGTACCAGTCTTCTGGTGCCCGTTCCCATCCCCAAGGGTCAGGCAAGTTCTCCAAGACTATCTCAACACAGAGAACCATTGTATATGCCCCCAGATGCACAACCAAGTGTTAGAAACAAGAGACAAACATGAAGAGGGCTTTGCTGTGGGAATTCTCATAACTCAGACTAGGCTAACCCAGGTATTCAGATCTTGGCACCAGTCACCTGGGAAATTATCAGATTGGTCATGGAAAACTGACGGGTCACATGATGCTGGTTCTCCTAGTTTCCAGCTCTTGAATTGCACTGAGAGAAACTAAAAAACAAAACAAAAACACCTTACTCTTTTCTATTATTAATTATCCATATAAGTAATTAACTTCCACAATGATAATATTTGATGACAAATGGGATGTAAGATGGCCCTAGAAACTGTACACTGAGAGAAACTAAAAAACAAAACAAAAACACCTTACTCTTTTCTATTATTAATTATCCATATAAGTAATTAACTTCCACAATGATAATATTTGATGACAAATGGGATGTAAGATGGCCCTAGAAACTGTACACTAAGAAGTGATACATATTATTTAAAAAGAAGAAAAATTAACAACCCCTGAACAAGTGATCTTACAGATGAGCCTTTGTCCAAAGTAAACTTATTTTTTAAAAAGCACACTATATTTCACTTCTGCCAGTTAAGCTTTCTTGGTTGGGTGGTACAGTTAGGTTTTTAAGCTTTAATCAGAGTGATAAAAAGCTGTTAAACATCTTGATTTGGCTAACTGAGATTAATTAATATAACTTGCAGAATCCCCATGCTAACAAAGGGGTTCTTAAACCTCACAGCTAGACATACTAAATTCACTTTTTAAAGACCAGAGGACACTTCAGGTTTGTTGTGACAATTCATAGGCATATTCACTGATATTACCTCAGTTTCTAATATGAAAATATATTTTGCTTCACTTCTGCTTCCAAGCATGCAATTGGTTTGTCATACTTTAATTCTAGAACAATGTGTGCTCTGTTGCATTTTATTTAATACTGGAAGATAAGAATGAAAATTAACTACAGGAGTTGTCTGAATGGGGATGACATTTATTTCTGGTTGTCTAAAATTCTAACTTATTTTTAAATTTTCTTGATTATTTTCAAATTGTTATTGTGCATTACGTATACATTTTTTATAGTATTTCAGATTGTGGATTCAGCTGTACAAATTAACAATTGGTAACTTTAATGTGGCCACCAGATGGCAGTATGTTATATGACAGAAAATAGGTTGATGTATTTCAGTTTTAAGCAAAGGAAGAATTTGATTTCCTTTTGTATTTCTGTTTAATTTTTACACTTTTTTGTTCATGAAGCTTCAAAAATCAGCAGTTTATAGGCTTTTCTATCGCTCTCATGTGAGACCCTCACAAACACTACGCAGGATTTAGCCTTTCCCCCAACTTCTAGGGTAGAAAGGTGATGTGATATCCCCACTTTACAAACAAGAAAAGCAAGTCAGTATTTTAAGTGACTTGCTCAGTGTCTTTCTCAGCCTGCAGCAAAGTCAGAAATAGAATCTAGATTTCCTGAGTCCCAGTCCAGTGCCTTAATCTCAAGATTTCTGTGAATGGATCCTTCTTTATTTGTGGATTTGGTGAAGTATTAAAACAGCTCTAGGCAAGCTGTTCACTTGCTCCTGATCTGGACTCCCTATTAAAGAGACAGAGTTCTTCCTGCTTGTTAGTGGTGAAGTCCAGTGAGGAAAGGCTACCTGTCTCACTTATGTGGTAGAGTGTAGATTACAGTACTTATTGCACCTGATATCCTAGATCAGGGGTGCGGAACCTCTGGCCTGGGGGCTGGATGTGGCCCCTGGCTTGCCTGGATCCGGCCCCTGGGACTTATGGTGCGCCCCTCCCCCCCCCCCCCCCCCGCATTGGGGAACCCGTGCTGACACTCCAGCCCCCCAGCTGCTCCCTTATGGGGCTGGAGCACACAAAATCTATTAGGCTGGGTCCCCCTAGGCTCTGGTGTGTGAAGGGAATGTAGGGAGTGTTTTTTCTCCTTCTTAGTCAGGCACCATGTTTGATTTGTGGGTGGGGTTTTGGGGGGGGGGGTTGGGGTTTTTTTTTGGCTTCTCACTTGTGTGTGGCCCCAGACTGATCTTTCTATGGGTCAGTCCCCCTCCCCCACCACCACCCAAAAAAGTTTCCCCGCCCCTATCCTAGATGGTTAAGGTGAGTTGGGTTGTTGGGAATACTGATCTCAAAATGCTTATCCAGTAAGTATTTGTATTTGTTTGCTTTAAGGGAATCAGAAGGTCCATAAATTCTTGACATATTTTTTTTATTTTCACCCTCAGCTAATTTTCCAATTTAGACTGACCTAACACTGTTCAAACAATCTCACTGTGAATTTTATACTTAATTTATGACGATGGAAAAACTGAAGCTTAAATTTGCACACGAAGATTCCTGCGTGTGATTATTTTTAATAGTTATGGAACATAAATACATGAACTTTCAAAATATATATTGAATGTTCTACATAGTACAATCAGCATATAAATGACTTTTGGTAAAAAGTCAGCTACGCTGAGTCCATCTACTTTCCCTTGCTATTTAGGATTCTATAGAATAGTTGTATAGAGTTCTTAATGTGAGGCAACTGCAATTTTTAGCTAATTTTCTTAAGATTCATATTTTAAATCTACCTATGGTTAGAACCATTGGTTGACTCTAGAGCATTAATTCCTATGACATTACCTGAATATTGTAGGTTTCTTTACTTTATTCATATTTTAGTGGTAGATTGAAGGGGTTCACTTCATAGCTGATTAGTTCTTTCAAAGTCAGTGCCAGTGAAGAAAATGTTAAAACGTAAATTTACCAAATACTCTTATAGTATGTGAAAAACATGAAGTAGTTTAAAATCAGGTTTAAAGTTATGTATTGACTTTATAGAAGAGTTTATTTCCCAGTGCAGCAGGCTAATGCATTACTGCTAATAGTTGGTACTGTAGAACCACCAGTGCCAAATGGTTAATCTATTACTTAAGTTTGTCTAAAGAGAACCAGTTAATTAGAATATTCTACCACTTTTAGTCACACAAGTACTTTGCTGAACTGAGGCCTACAACATTAAGTGTGTGCCTAACGTGAAGCACATGTATAGTCACATTGAAGTCAAGAGTTACATTCTTAATGTTAGGCACATGCTTAAGTACCTTGTGGAATATAGGCTATGGTTGTAATCAGGGTTGCAAGGTCACTGAACAAAAATGTTTTATATTCAATTATTTCATATGAGTGACAGAAGCACTCCTAAAATAGTTATCTGTTGATGCAACGTTTGAAATACGTGTATTTCTTTAGAGAGACATACCACTGTATTTTGTAACTTTATGCTCATAAATTACAATGTAGTTTTCTATATCTAAAATAAACAAAGCCTTTGGAACTTAACTTTGATAAATTACCTTTTACTTTAATAAAATTAACAGAAAGAGGTAGGCATGCTCAGATAATGACTTCTAGGACTAGTTGTCTTCTATATGCCAATTGTTAAGTGCTTGTTTACATGAAGTTATCATAACACATTTTCAGGACTTCATGGTTCTGTTTAATGTTGTAGTTTAATGGGAACAAGTGAATATCCACATGAGCTTCCAGCTGTGTGAATTTCTCAAGCTTTGACCATAGATTTCAATTAGTCCAGTGTATAAGGCCATTGCAATAATTGGTCTGTTATCAGAAACAAAGATAAGTTTCTTCTTTATATTGAAAACTTGAATTTCTGAGGAATGTGAATCAATTCATAGTTGGCTGAAAGCCAGTTTCTTCTCCTCCTCAACTCTAACACACGTTTGAAAAACGTACTCGCTTTCTAAGTGCCTTGTGAATCTGCAATGATTAATTCTCCTCATTATTTTGCTGCAAATTCTCATGACCCTCTGTGATGATTCGATCACCCACTTAGAGTTTATGCATATTCATATCTTTCCATTCCTGCTGCAGTCGTTCAAGTCTCCTTCACTGGCTGTGGTGTGTGCTTGGTGCAGTAATTGAGCTGCAGTAGATTGATTACTCTGGGGAGCTGTAAGGCCTTTAAAGGTGAAAACATATCAGTCCTGTTAATTAGGAAACAAAGCTCTGGTGGCAAGTTCGGCAGTCAAATGCTTCCACTGTAGAAATGAGGAAAGGTATGATTTGTTCCTCTTCATGAACCCTGTTTACTTTTTTATATTTGAATTAGATCCACATCAGCTATGGCAGAAGATGGAATCCCTTTGTATGAGTGTAGAGATGGTGTTTCAATCTGAAGAGAATTGGATTTTCAATATTGATTGTAGATCTTATCCATTGTCAATCAAACCTTAAATTATACATTGTCTTTCAGAAGTTACGTGCCCTATAAAGCTAAATAGGGCAAGATTACATTTTGTATCTCAATATTGATGCTAATCTTTCTCCAGTGACTTCCTTACATTTGACTAGTGTGTTAGTTCTGACCTTAACTGTTGTATAGGTAAGTCATTACTTTGAATTCAAAGATATGTTTTCTGAAGACACAATAAAAAGCCACATTTTGGACATTTTACTATTCAAATGACTGCCTATAGCCTCCCAAGTTTAAGATTGAATTAAGAGAAAAAAATAAAATTAGGTGAACGTTAAGTGATATATTAGAACATTTTATACAACAGGCAAAGCATTCCTACATCATATTCTAAGCACCCTGTAGTTTTATAAAGCTAAACACTCTCACCTAGAGTAGAATATTACAAAGATATTAAGGATGGGAGAACCATCTACCACAATGTCTGTCCATAAGGGTCAGAAATAAATTATTTAAGAGTAATTTATAAATATTTATAAAACCACTTTTCTCAGTTTTTGTTGGACAACAGATTTTGGGCTATCTATGCTATTCAGAAAACCAGTTTTTGTAAGCTGTGTGTGTCGTGCTGTTTTGGGTAGGTTAATGGACATGATCTTGGTACCTATTGAGGTCTATGGTAAAACTGACACTGACTTTAGTGGGAGCAGAATTTGACTTTTCATGTGCGTATTGGACTTTGAAGAGTATTTTGTTATGCCCTCATTTGCTTTGTGTCATTAATTTGATCTAATTTTATATTGTTTCTGTTTCAGGCATTTATTAATACAGCAAAAGAAATCTATGAGAAAATCCAAGAAGGAGTCTTTGATATTAATAATGAGGTAACATTTATACTATTCTGATAGCATGGTCTAGTGAGTTATTTTATTTTTAAAAAGCACACAATTTGTAAGACTTTGGATCACTCTTTGTAACATACGTATTACAATATTTGGTCATACTGTAGTAAAGCATTTGTACTTTATTTTTATATAGCTTGACTTACTATTGTGATGAAAACAGATTAGCATTAATTGACCCTATCCATTCGTGAAGCATCACAAAATCATAAATCCCCAAAAGAGAGAAGAAAATCCACTTTCATCCATGTCCCCATATGGTGTCATCTGCTTTCAAAGATAATTTTCCACTGTGTAAATGGGAAAACCATGTTAATGTGCCAGATGTACTACATAAGCTGTCTAGTGTGGAAAAGGTGGTGAAAAAGCACAAAAGTAAAATCTCATTCTGTGGGCAGGTTAGTGATTGACAGAAAAGGGAGAGGCGTCATTTGATGTGTAAAAATCTTACAGAATCATAATTTGAGTGCTATTGTCCTCTGAGACATGTTCTCTGTGCCCTCCCAGCTCCAGGTCCTCCAATTTGCAGAAAGTTTGAAAGCTTACAGAGTTATCAGTTACCAGCTTGCAGAGTCAAGTTGTCTGTCATTTGAAAGCTATTTCTCCCATGAAAACAATGGTACCCCACTTAGGATGAACCTACAATCATTATGTTGATTATAGCTATAATTATTTGAGATTTTTTTAGTAAGAGAGGGATCTCACATAAGACATTATCTTTGGTAATTCTAGGGAAGTTAGCCTTGACATGTAGGACCGAAAACATTTATTCATCAGTTATCATTGGTGGTGTTTGTCTAAGACATCACTGCTAGATTCAGGTCATGCTGATAATCATCCACATTGCACTTACACATTTCTTCCTGGCAGATATGACTACATCCATTGTCACTTTGCTTCTTGCAAAACATTCACCGCCGTAGCTCATAACGTCATAATGTTGGTGTTCAACTGGTAAACTAAGTACATAAATGCCTCCAGCCCATTCATTACCTCACTAGTGACTGTCTCTGCCATTCTGATCACTTTCAGAGTGAGGAGAGAGACTTCAGAGGCTGAATTAAATGCCTTTCAGTATGTTAATTGCTTCTTTCCAGACAACCTTCCAGTAGGGCCACATCCTGAAAGAGCATGGAAATCTGGTAGTGTGGCAGCTATTAATGATAATAGGATCATATCTCTGAAGGAGATACAGCAATTCTGTTTCCCAGCAGCATGCACAAAAACAAAATCTTGCAGATTCTTAGGCAGAGTCAGAGAGCACTAGAACGTCTGCCTTAGGCAGAAATCTGGCTCTTAGTAATATCTTTTTGTGGCATTGATGGCATGCAAGGCAATTTTAGAGACATCCTCTTTGTGGGAACTCTGAAGAAGCTCCATTGACCAGCACAAGGTAGCAGCTTCATTGCACCATCTGATTACAAAATGTGCTGAATAATTCTTTGTGTGATAGAGCATTTTTCTGCAAGGTATGCAGTTAACTCATCCTTCATGTGAGTGTGAGACAGTAGCTTACAAGAAAGTACAATAGCTTGAAGTATCTTCCTTCTGTTAATGTTTTCAGTTGACTCCCTTGCAAATGTGTCAAGCATGAAGTGGACTTTATCATAAATCCAGTATTTTCCCTGTTGCCTGATAAATGTTCAGCCAGATCTCAGCAGGCACTAGCAATTTCTGGTTTATCTAGATCTTGTACCTCTTCCATATCATCTATGATTGTTATGCTGAAAAGTTTCTGCTAGCATAAGATGATGGTCACTAGGTGCTGGCTTAGGAAGACCATGCCTTCTAAGCTGTGCAGCTGCATGAGTGGGCGGGCCTGATTAATCACCTGTGAAGCTGTGCTGCACATCTTAGAGGGAATACTAGTAAGCACCTTCAAGGACAGTTCTTTGCTGGTCCAGATAGCACTTGAGGAGGGGACTGGTCCCCATCAGTGTACTCCTATTAGCAGACCAGAATAGTAGCATGAAGGGTACCCTGGCCAACTGCTGTATCTTCAAGGAATTCCAAGTTATCAACCACACAACATATAAAACTCTCCTTGACAGTGTCTGGGAGAAGGCACAACTCTTCATTCATTTCTGTCTGGTAAAGAATCTAACTTTTCAGTTGCAGTCTTGAGGGAGATACTCTGTTTTGGAAAGAATTAATAAACTCACAGCTACTTATAGTGGTAGATTACACTTGTGTGTCTGTTGTCATGCATGTATTGGAGACCTGCCTTTTACTCATATACGTGTACATTAGGCTTTGTGTTCTGTGCTTTCTGCCAAAGTCATTGCAAGTACTGAAGCACTTCTTAAAAGGAGTAGAACAGGTCACAAAGTATTTTTTTAGGTTTTCTATCCACTGTGGATCCCTGAAACTCTCCTATATTTTGGGATCGAATACTTTTCTATATAAACTTAACAGCTGCAAACAGTCTTCATATTGGTATTGACATTAGTGCTTTCTTCCTCTTGATGTCCTTAAAAGCTGTGGCACTATATGCTGTGATTCATTTCTGTGGATAGGATTGCAAAAACTACATCCATATCCCACAGTTCATCTTCAATAAGTTTCTTGAGAGCCTTTCTGCTAAGCACTTGTTCTTCAGTGCTATTCAAAGCATACTCTGTACTTAACTCTACGTTGACCATCACCACCACTTTCATATCCATTAGAGCCCTTTTGAGGCAATTTATGAACTCCAGCTGAGTCACAGTTTACAGTAGTAAAATTGGTGTAGGCTTCTGTTGCTTTGGCCTTCTGACGTAACTTGTATACATTCCTGGCACAGGGCTTGATGTAACACATTACATATGTTTCTTGCATAAGATGTGATAGTGTTACATGTGTGGGTGTCTTTTGGGTCAATGTACCCGCTTTATTTTCCCTGCTGTGTTCATGCTTGAGTTCTTCATACAATTTCTTGCCTGTTGAAACTATGCTTAATGGATGCCTTTGAACTTTCTGCTTACTGTAGAAGAATCAGTTGTGCTTCTCGAAATGTAGGTGTTGGGACCTAGCATTAGGTAAGTCTCATCCACAGCTAGCATTTGTCACAGCATCTTCAACTTTTTCCAGATGCTCAACATACTTCCTCTCCGACATTGTCAGATTCAGTGTATGGGTGCATTTCCTATAGCATGTAAGATGCCACCAGGCATTATGTTTAACTGCATCCTCTGCAGTGGTAATCTCTGTAGAATCAGCTACTAGTCAGTACTCTTTGTCTCCTCATTAATATCTAAAAATGATCAAGACCCAAAGTTAAAACAAGAATTTTGTAATAGTGAATTATTTAGGATTGAAATTAATGATATTCTATAATTATGTGTATACCATTTGCGGATGGTTTCCAATAATTTCTGGCTGGATGCTGACCTCTTATCCAATGCCTCATTACAATTCTTTTGCCATAATAAACCAAGATGATAATCAATACCACTGGACTTCTTCTTTTTTAAACAACACTAGCAAATAAACTTGAGATACTTATTTCATGTACTAATTTATTTAATGTTACAGATGACTATAATCTGTAATATTTTAGAAAATGGTTTTAACTTTGAGAGAGTTGCATGTTAAAATATAATTTTAAAAGCATTGATTTTTAAATATTTTCTCAATTGTGTGTTTATAGAATGTTTGGTACCATGGTAGGAGAAAAGGACTTTTGAATGATACATAGCTTGACCCATTTCTGATGAAATATTATCAGAATTTCCACTAACCAGGGAGCAGCAAAAACACCTTAATGCTGCAGAGAGGTTGATACCGTTGAAATTACAATTCAGTATATTTTTTACAAATCAAATGACACCTTCCTGTAGTTTGCCCAGTAGTTACTTGTACTCCCAGACTGAGCAGGGGAAAGAATTTACTTTGAGAACTTCTAGAAATGACTAAATAATCCAGATTTAGGTATCTGAATATTAGGAGTAAAATACTGCTCACTGTAAAGAATTTGTGTAGGCAAAATAAAGATTATCATGGCTTGTTCTGTAGTGAAGAAATTCTTAAAGCTAAAAAAAACTTGTCTTGGAACAACTGAAAATTTCTGCTCTGGGTCAGTGTGTACTGTGTCAGAGTAGATCTCTATACAGTATGTACTTTAAATTCTCAAGTGCATCATAGGCCCTTACATAGTAATTTTCAATGTGAGAGGGGTTTGGGTTGGTCGAGGAGGTAACTTTCATTGCTGACCTGTACTGAGTTTGAACCAGCGATCAGATGTGAAAGACATCTAATACAGTTATTCATTGTCCTTTTGAAGTAAATTGGTGGGATTGATCACCTTCTCAGTGGACTAATATAAAAATTAACAGCACATTCAGCACTAATTGGCACCCTTGTTGGCGGTCTGAGATGTCCTTTTAGTCCTTGGCGCACAGCCTTTTCTTTCACCCATAGTGCTGATTTCAAGGCACATCTCTAAGGACAATTGTTTGGAACCACATGGTGAATTGTGCACTGCCACCAATCATTCTGTACTTGTTCTGTAGATAGGGCATTTGTTTACTAGTAATGTCAATCTCACTGTGTTTTTAATAGTCGTGAAAGTCACCACATTGTAGGGGAAGATGGGGCAAAGAAGTTAACAGAATTGCATTAAGTTGTCTCACGTCCCGTTTGCTTGTGTCTCACCGTGTGGAAGCTTAAAAAGTAAAAATTTACTTCTAGTTATGGTGGTAGACACTATTAGTAAGGAATTAAAGAGAAGCTTCACTACCACTCCAGCTGCTTGAACTATGTGACCTGTGGCTAAATAGGACTTCTCTCTTAGGCATAGGTTCTTTAAACAAAACTTCTCAAATAAGTTGTTTGTAAATGTTTATTAATATTCTATTACATTAATATCCTTTTTTCCATCCAGCTTGTTTCATAGTTTTTCAGAATTCTTTGATTAATGTAACAGAGAATCTTGAGTTGGTTTTAAGGCGATGCCATTCAGTTAGAGACTGATGCTTTATAAATTGGACAGTAATCAGGGCCTCAGAAGAGGCATGTTCATTGTATCTGTCGAGTTTCATATAGTAGCTGACTGCTTTACTGTGCCTTATGGAGCTTTGATTGCAATATGCTGTCAAGAGCCAACAGTCCGTGCTATTTATTTGGCTTAGTGCCAGGTCTGACTCCTTGATTCCTCAAGAAGTTGCTACCAGCCCAGAGGGGGCAAAACCAATGAGCCATAGGGCATGCTTTTTATTAAAGAGGAGTCAAAGAGTGAAAAGAAACCACATCAGCTGCTGTCAATACTGAGCTAGTGCCAGAAACCCCAAGGCTACTACTGTTGCAGAATAACTGCCAAGCACTATAAATCTGAGATTTACTGTGACGCAAAGTTTCCTTAAGAGCTTAATTTCTGAAGCTACTGTATTACTTTTCTCAAAGTGCTGTATTTTTAGGTAAAATCCACTTGAGGGAGTGAGGGTTAAGATATAAGTGTGAGTTTGATGAATGAAAGAGCTACACTATGTGTGGGTTCTTGGCAAGTTGCCATGTCTTTGGGGATCATAGAAATTATTGATGACACAGAACACTCGTATGCCCTTAGCCTGTACAGCTGATTCAACATGGAAATAAATGCTGTCTAGAGAGGAAAAGTTTTACATTATATTTAACCAGTGGAGGTTTTGAATCTCTTTAAGTGCACACTAGAAATGTATTTATGCATTTTTAAAATTTTGCTACTTTATGTGGAATAGCATTTAAATACTATTTTTCCTCTGTTTATGTTAACAGTTCGATAACAGGCAGGGTTCTGTTTTATAGTAATGAAATGGAGGAAAAAAATGAAACAAGAAGGAAAGCATCTTTCACTTGAATTTTACTTCCTTATTTGTAACCAAGCACCGTTCTAAATAAGATTTTTTTTCTGTGGCTTGTTACATGTGAAAGTAAAAAGAGAACTTCTTTCAGACATGTGCATAAAACAAAAATTGGTAAATTAATTTTAGTATTTTTAGCATATTAAAATGTTTTAAAATAATAATTGTTGTGTATTCAACTCTTTATTTCAGGCAAATGGTATTAAAATTGGCCCTCAACATGCTGCTACTAATGCAACACTTGCAGGCAATCAGGGAGGACAACAAGCTGGTGGAGGCTGCTGTTGAACCTATTTTTACTTTCTAGCTGCCCGAATGGGGCCCACTAACTTGTTCTTTCACCCTCCCCCCACTGCAGCTCAACTGAGACATGAAACTATTGTAAGTTGGTTTCATGAAGCAGAAGAAGACTTTATCCTTCAAATTCTTGTATAACTTTGAATAAATAGTTAATGTTCACTAAAAGACAGATTTTTGGAGATTGTATTCATATCTATTTACATTTGATTTCTAGTTCAATAGATGTGATTATTTTTGTTTAAATGTTGTCTTGTGCCCTTGACTACAAAACTGAATTGTATTAACACTACAAAGTCATCTGAGTATTTTAATCAGTTTGTGTAGTTAGGTTTCCCAGCTACTGTGGTTACCTAATGTTTAATATTGTAGAGCTGTCCAAGTTTTTGTCAATTTTCAAGGCTATAAAGAAAAGCAGAAGGACTCTTTTAATTCTGTATTTATCATTTACTTTCTGTATATATAGTTTAATAACCTGCTTGGGTGTATTTGCCAAGCTAGAATTCTTTAATGCATTTGCATAAATTCTATACTATTTAGAGCTTGAAAACTACAGAAACATTATTGGAAATCGCTTGGATGTTGAATTTTAAACCTTTTTGACATTGTTAGCATGTTCATCCTCTCCTGCCATTATCCTCAAGTCCAAGAAAAATGCTTAATGTATATTACTGGAGGCTACATATGTGTTAACTATTTTAATGCCAAATGTTTGCTGTTTGTCCACAATTTCCACAGCACTGCTTCAGAAATGGATTAGCTGTTTGCCTTAATGAATACTGTTGGTAAAAACCCAGTATAATGAATGAAAAATACAGGAGGAATTGATGCCCTTTAAAAATGGCACATTATGAAGACTTTGATCTTTTCTTACTTTTTTCTTGTTTACCACTTGATTTCTCAGTAAATTTTTCATGCAGGACAGTTTTTCAACCTAGTTGTACAGTGACCGTGTAAAGTTTTCTTTCAGTGGCAACTTGTAATCCTAAATATATGGTAAGCATCTTGTCTATTGTGAAAGGGGTGTGACAATAAATCTGCCAGATTGAAAATCTTGATAAAAGCCAAAACTGGAAATGCTTTGGTACTTTACTCAATGTGATGGTTAAATTTATTTTTTCTCATAATGAAATAGCTAACAGTGCAAAATAAAATTGTGTTTAAGTATTTAAACTTGTTAAGGTGTAGGATATTAATGTCAATCTGACTGCAAATGAGGAAACAAAACTTAACAAATATTTTTCATATTTATATATAAAATCAAAAATAAAGGGGTGACACAGATGCTAGTTCATGTTTCAGATATGTCCCTAAAAGAAAAAATTTCAGCCACGCATTTTGTTTTAATGGACCAGCAGAGACTGAGGCATAAATCTGGGGGCATGGAGTTCCCCCTCAATTCATCCACACTTGCTGTCAAGCTACAAAGAGAACATTAACATCAGAAGTGATAAAGTTCAAAGTGTAAAATAGCAATGGTTCCTATATTAAATAAAGCTTAAAAGTGTGTGGGGGTCTTTTACAATTTTTGTAAAGGAGCTAATAATCATAACTGATTCTAATTTTAGACCTTTTTCTATCAATTTATGGTTGTAGAAGTATTGGAAACTGTCTCTGTTCTTCACCGTATTTTCCTCGAGTGAACATTTTGAGATTATAATGTACATCCATACCTATCATATTTATTAATATTAATTATTCATAACATAACATTTGAAGCACAAACTGTACAACTTGAAGCATTTATAAAGCACAAAAAGAAAGGGTTGACCTTGTACTGACTCAGAGGTTTGAAGAGTACAGTACAGCACCGAATGAATCTGTTCTAATGAGTTATGTGGGTAACAGTGGTTATGCTAGATGACTAGTTACCCACACAAGAATTCTAAGAATAAAAATCTACCTTGTGTCTGATTGGTAGTCTAGCAGTACAACTCGCTACCTTATATGAGCCAAGGATCTTTTGCTCCCAGGATGCTTGGGGGCTAGAGGTGCTGCAAAGATACAGTGCTTGATCTTGGGGATGTGAGAAAAAGAATACATTGCTCCATAGTAACCACAGGTCATCTTGAAAATGTGTGCTACCCTTAAGGACTGGAGATTCCCATTCTATATAGCCTCACTCCCAGGAAAAGGGCGGGGTGAATCATGTCCTATATGAATTACAGGTTTTGGGGTCGAACTAAAGCATCTGATCACCATGTCTTCAGCAGGTGAAATAGCTAACTCTACATTTTATGTAAGTGGAGAGCTGAGCCCCTAACGGAAAGCCAGCCTTAGTTTTCAGGCTATAGTATTGTTCAAAAGTCTGGAAATAGAAATAACATCTTGACTTTTATCATGCTGATAATCCTACTGCAATAGAGGAATGTAGGCCCTGTTACTGGTCATAATCTGGTACTTGCAAGTAGGAGCTAGAACATATCCTTTTGTTGGACTTGTGTTTTGAGAAGTTACCAATTTTTTCTGTGGATATTCAGCTCATTCCCACATGTAGCTACTGGAGTGAGCCACCTGTAAGCTGGACTAGGGTTGTTGTAATTCCACAGCACATCTTTACAAAAGTTATGACCATTCTTTTGCAAATTTTACAACTTTATTCACACCTTACTAGATGTGATAATTTGTCTACTTTCCTAGTTGCATTCAAGAAACCCATTGCATTTTTATGGGCAAGAAATTGCTTGGATGTCAAAATAATTTAAATATTTCAGTGTACACCAGAGACTTGAACAGCTGCTGTAATCTTGTGAACCAATGGAAAAGTCGTATCAAAAGACACTATTAATGCAACTTGCTAAATATTTCTGACTCTTTCTTGATTTACAGTATAGAGCAAAAAACTGCTGATTGTAGAAATGGTAAATTCAGGATGGCATTCTCTCAAGCAACTTTAAGGCCTTTCTGTGTCATTCCTAATACAAAAAGTAACAAATCTCTTGGAATGTAGGAACATTCACTTAAAGATTCTGATCTTATCCACAATGGTTTTATGCCAGGGTAATTCCAACAAATTCAGCAGTCGGCCTTGATTTTAAACCACAGTGAGATCTAGACTCAGGCCTTTTGGTTGTTACAGGTAGTAGTATTCCCTCAACATTGTAAAATACACTAAATTGTTAGTCTTACATTACATTTTTGTTCCACATAGGTATACTGTTTTCATGCTCTTACATTGGAGCCATGGAGTTTCAATATATACCACTGTGGCATTTAGTAATCAATACCATTTCTAATGACTGTGTGCTTCTAATTAGTACAAAATGTTTTAGATAGGCACCCTTGAAGACTATCTTTTAAACAGTGCTGTTGTGCAAGAAAGGCTTAAGTAGTGTTTAATAGATACAGAAACCTGTAAACTGCCAAATTTTCCCAAAGAGTTGCATAGAAGTAACTAAATATTGCAACAGTTTATTTAAACACATGGGTGAGCTTTTGTAAAATTTCATTCACAAAATTAGTCCTTTTTTTCCCTTCATACGGTTTAGTAACCTCACTTTGGTTAGAGGAGCATTCTGTGTTGTTCCTTTCATTATCTTCAATCCTGTGAAGAAATGGAGAAAGGAGGGCATCCCAGGGGTTAGAGCCAATGTCAGGTCTGGAGGGGGGTGGTGTGAGAAAAGGAAAGAACCTGGCTCAGTTTGAGGCTGACTAGTGAGAAGGCAGGAGCTTGGTTCGGCAGTCTGATGGCCCGCCCAAAAGCCATGGAAACATAAGCCTTCGCCTCACTCCTCTGGGCAAAAGGGGAGAAACTATTGAGAAACCCCAACTAAGGTGAATCTGGACTCCTGGGGTCACCCCTCAAACTTAAGGACTTAGATAGGGAGTGGCTCAGAGTTCCTGGGCTGGAAAAGCTCCCCTCTTCTGCTTTCCTACTCAGCAATATAGCCACTAAGGACCTGATCACAATCCCCACTTTTTGGTTGATGTTGGGAATGTATTAGGTGATATTTTAAAATACTTAATTATTTTAAGAAAAATTGTTCTCTTGATTTTTGTTTGTTGTGATGGGGTGAATCTACACCCTGGGTCCAGAAAGGATTAACTGTGCATTACAGGCTTAGGAGGCCATGCCCCTCCATCACTGGCTCAGGACCCCAGAGACTAGGAGAACCATAGACCACTGCAGCAGAAGACAAGGTAGGAAGCAGCCTAGGGGACTTAAGAGATTGCTCTGGTTATAGAACTAAGGAACAGCTCAGTGTGGTTCAATAGTGAGCACCCTCACTACTACCAGACTCCTGTACTGGACCCTGGAGAAGCAGGGAGGGTCCAGCTCCCCATACCCGGATGCCACACACCCACAGGTAGCATCTCACTTCCTTGATGGGCCACGTCCCATGGGGGGGGGGGGCGGGGAGCTTTAATCACTGGTCAATGGGCCAAGGTGACCCTGTAAAGAAGGTCTGCAGTATTTATTCTGGCCATTAAGCTGCTCAGTCCAGTAAGGAAGGGACGGCTGACTTGGATCCATCAGAGTGAGGGGCAGTCCAAGGGACTCAGGTCACTGGACCATACTATCTTACTTTATAATTGTGCTCACTTGTTTTTGATCTGACACCCTGTGGCTGGCCATACCTTGCCCATGACAGGTTTGGTTTGGTTTGTTTTTAAGGGCAGGCTTACATTTTCTAAATTTTCCTGGTCACCATTCTGTCACAACTGCTTCTTAGCCACCCACTGGGTCTGCTTTGAGGGGAATCTCAAGCTGCTGTGCTCTGGATTCCCAGGGATGTTTCAAGATCCTCAAACCTGGTAAGAGTCCAGCCACTGCCTTAATCTTTAGGTTCCAAGGTGCAGTCTCAGGGCACAGAACTAAATGGCATCCTCTTCAAATTGTTAGAACCCACTGTCCAGCTCCATACGCCCTCAGGAACAGCGTTGACCCTTCAGACTCCCTGATTATTCACACGTACCTCCCAGAACTCCATCCAGTGGTGCAAAGTTTCTAATTTACAGTAGAAATTAGCAATAGTTGTGAAACAAACACTGGTGTGGTCATCACCCAGTCTTCATGCTCTGTTGTATTTAATCCTAGAAAGTGCAGATCACAGAAAACAAACTTCCTGAACACCAATGCCCCTCCAGAGCAACCCTTTACTTGGGGCATTGATCTGTGTTATGGGAGGCAGGGTGGTCAGTAGTGCTCCCTGTAAGCTGTGCTCTTGTGTAGCTCTTTAGGAGAAATTCAAATGCTGCCCAGTTGATTAGGAGAGTGCCTACGGTTAGGTTTTGTGTTTCTATTGGTGGTGCACATTCACCCATGATTCTGTGCATAAAAAATTTATTCTGCACATGGGTGGACAAAATTAGAGGGAACATTGGTTGTCAACACCTTTACCAATGCTGCCCCTGCAGCAGCCTCCTGCATATTAATCTGGTACATAATGGCTCTTCCTCCTTGCCCTTAGATTTGAATAAGAGACCTTTTGTAGACTCCCGTTGTGGTCACCTGTTAACTTTTCATTATTCTAACCCTTCTTTCAGCTCGGAGGACGTAGTGTCCCCTCTCAACTGCAGCAAGCCCACTGTGCCAAATTGGGTTACTTTGAATTGATCATTGTTGAGTGCTGACCATTCACCATTGACTCTGGCCTGGCCAAGCTGTAACACAATCCTGCTAACTCAAAACTGATCTATGTACATACAGGCTTTCTAGCAGGAGTGCTGGAGCCTTGATGTGGGAGGGGCGAGGCTCTGCTTCCTTCTTCCCCTGCCCCTTCCCCAGGCCTTGGTCAAGCCAGAGCTGTCACTGGGGAGCCCTGGATCTACCACCTGCCCTAGGTAGAATGGGGGGAGAGGGACAAGAGCATGGCTCATGTCCCTGCCCCCTGAGGTGCATGCACAGGCTCCCCTCCTCCCGGGCTCCCTGGACAGCTGTTACCACTGCCCAGCTCCAGCTTCTGGCCTGACCAGGAACTATGGCCTTGGGTAGAAGAGGAAGAGCAGGGGCATGAAGAATGGCTGAGGCCCATCTCGGCACACACTCTCCGAAAGGGGTTGGCCCTGTAAGCAAGGGCTGCCAGTGAAGCTGTACCTGCCTGAAGTTTGTAGTTTGGGGATGCAATGTCAGCCCATTTTCTCAAATTATGGTTTTTATTCAAAAGTGTGTAGGCATGGCTCTCCCATTTTAAAAAGGAATGACAGGGGCCCCTGGACCCTCTGCTTTCATGACAGTAATTTCATGATACGCTTTCAGAAAATCATTTGGTATTCAAGAAATGGGCAAGAGAACCCCTAATTTGTCCTTTCCCCCTTTCAAACAAGAATAGAAGGGATGTGACACACGCCCCACTGATTAACAGGCACCTCCTTTTAGACAGAGCGTCTCCTGTTACTACTTATTAATTCATAAATTCAGTCATTAAACAATTCCCATGCTCATGCCAATATGTAGTTTCATGCCAATATCGGTCAGTTCCTGTGTTCACATCCCTGTGGGAAGAGGTAAGTGCCTACCCCTATTCCCTCAGGTTTAATGACATGTAAAATGACCACACTGAAACTACAGAATATAAGGCATCTTTCCCTCTTTCTTATCTATATCCCACTCTAGCAGTCGCCTCATATCCTTCTGGAATTTCTTCACACTTTGCCTGGTGGCATAAATGTATCATCTTTAATACTGAAAGTCTCTATCATTCCAGGGGAGCTTGAGCACTGGCATATATCACCTTTCAGCCTGGCCCCATGTTGCCTTTTCCCTGGGGAAATTTGAATTCCCACACCTTTTAGCTGTGCCTACTTTCTCAGGTCCCAGGGAAGTTCTGCCACCTTCTAACTCTACTGGTGGCTCTCGATTCCCAGCAGGATGGTTGGCCACCATACCTTCTGGTTGTGCTACAGTCTTCCCTATCCCAGCAGAGTTCTGACCTGTGGATAATATGGCAATTTTCCTGCATTATCTCTGGGAGAGTTTACTGTATTGTGTTAATCTATAATTGTGGATGAAGGATTGTATTCCATGGGGGAGGATCACCACAGCTCTTTCAAGAACTCAGAACACTGGGGCTGATTAGACATGCTGACTCAGGTTGTGGGAGGGGGGCATGAATCAGCAGTTATGTCACACTCCTCATCTGGACCCAGCCCAAGATAGAGAAGCTAATGATTTTCAACCAGTGGACCAAATTGGGTGATGAATGCTGGTCACATGCCACTTGAGGCATGTCTCAAGTTGTGACACTTCCACAGAAGTAGCGCCATCTGGAGAGGTTTGAATATATCAGTTTAAAATGGATTCTGCAGAGACCATCAAACAAACTGTGCAACTGGAAAAAACCCAGGTAGGAGGGAGACAGATATGGATCCCTGCCCAAGAAAGGTGATCAGTGAGAAACAGGGAGCCTTGAATGGGTGTCCTGGTGGACCACAGAAATGGGATTCAAGTGCGGTTGACCTGAATTGTGACATGGCCCAGAACATTTCTTAGCTGAACCACCGTCTCTCCGCTCCAGCAGAATTCTTGGCCACAAACATTCAGCACTGACTCCATTTCCCTGTTGAGTGCAGACATCAAGCTTGACTCCTCAGCCACTGAGTCTGGCTATGCCAGGTTTGTAATCGAGCCCTCAGGATTTCACCATTACATAATTACAGAAAATTACACATCAAGAAAAACAGCTTCCCCAGATTCCTTCTCTGGTGTCCATGTTGGCCAAGGCTGTAGGTATTATACCCACATCTATTTGCCTGCTAGCCCCTGATCAAGCACACCCTTATTGTCTGGGTACCCTGAACATGACTTGACTGTTTGAGCATCCTATTTTTCTTGGTTAGCAAGCTTTTGTCGCTCCAGCTCTGCTCATTGTGATATCTGGCTCCTAGCTCCATCCATCTTTTCTCTTCAAGCAGCCCCTTCTACTCTAGCTTCTATTATTTTGCACCTCTTGCTATCACTATTACGTCTGCCTCATCTTTGTGGTAAAGCCCTACAGGAGAAAAAGGGACCTTTTTGGCCCCAAATCTGGAGCACATGTCCCATTGTGCCTCATGGAATACAAGTGCAGCATGGTCACCAGCTCTGGTTTCTTTGGATCACTGGCAATCAGAACTCACTGCACTCAGAGCAGCTCCTGTGTTTCTGTCTTGAGTTGTTCTAATTCATGCTTGCTAACTCACTTTTACCTGAGACAAACTAACAAGACCGGCTCTTGACTCACTTTAAGAGCAGATGTATTTTTAAAAACTTCACACTCCAACACCTAAATTCCAGTCCCCATCTCTCTACAACAGAATGGTTCCCTTGTCTCTGAACTTTTTGTTAGAGATACACTGATGTAATTAGGAGATGGTGTTTTTTGTGAAGTAAGTCCTACTTAGAATCTTATGCATAACACTTCAATCCATTTCAGATCAGTTACAAGGAATACCCTATTCCGTGCCCATGTGTGTCATTCTGTTCCCTTTTGATGCTATTTAATTTGTATGTCCTTGAGTCCAACTGTGAAGGCTGCTGCAAAGAACAGCAGCGCACATATTGGAAACTGAAATTGAAGTTGCAGTCAGGTCCCTGAAAAACAACAAATCACCAGATCCAGATGGTATACTGCCTGAAGTGCTAAAACATGGTGGAAGATGCATGGTCATGCTCCTTTGCAAACTATTTAGTCTCCTTTGAACAAAGAATGAAATTCCTGAAGACTGACAATGTTCAAGCATTGCACCACTCTTTAAAAAGGGTGACCCAATGGATTGCAATGAAGTCTTCACGTTAAATCAGTATCCATGGTTGCCCTCATTACTTTACAGCTGTGAATCATAAGTACTGACAAAGCACCTGGAGCAAAAGCTGCAAACATTTGAAATGAGGTGTCTGTACTATAATGTAGGCATAATAAGACCAGATCCGGCGGTTTCGAACTTCATTGCACCTTGACCTCCTTCTCTTCTGACAACAAAAATTACTACATGACCTCAGAAGCTGGGACCAAATCTGAGCCTGCCCATCAAAAGACCTCAACTACAATGGTTTAGCCATGGCACTAGAATAACTCCACTCGAACGCCTAAAACTGTTCTCTGTTGAAGAGTGCGTGATGTGAGAGGCTGGGGTGAGAGAGTAGTATAACAGCATATAAAACCACCCCATAACAGGCTCAGATGGTGGCTCTAAACTGATGTTTATAACCTCACCCCTGTCCAACGGGTATTGGAAAAAACAGATGATGATGATGATTGATGATATATGCCTTCCCAGTTCTGTTGTTCTGACCACCTGAATATGCCACATGCACAGTAGTGTTAAGCACAGGGTTTATATATCATATTGTTCTTAAAAAGACACTGTTGTATGCTTTTTAGCATAAAACTAATACATTTTAAAGTTCTGCACGCCTGCCTGCAGTGGTCTTCAATTATGACTGAGATGGATGCCAAATCCCACTTTGGAAAGAAATGGGAGCCTAGGTTGGCAGGGCTGATCACACACTTACAGTGTAGAACTGGAGCTGACTGTCTAGGGAAGGGCTATAGAGGTGTCTGAAGTAGAAAATGGGTTAAACATTAAGACTGAAGCATTTTGATTCAAATTTAAGAACACCCCAGTTGTTGTTTTCCCCAGTTATTTTTGCCTTCAGTTTTCTTACCTTGGATTAAGGGCTCCCATAGTTCCCAGGGCCTGAGTTAACTTTGTGTGAGGTGGCACATCTGTCTTTCTCTAAAGGTACTGTTTTTTGGCAGGATGAATTTAGTCACAGCTTTCCTCTTGTTTTGTGAAGACTTCAGATTTCACCACAGACCACTCTGACACATTGCCATTGACACTTACTACATTCCTATCCTATTGAGACTCTAGTGTTTGAATGAGATTGCTGATAAAACCACAGCACTTCAGTACTTTCCACTGCACTTCTCTATAAACAGAGTTGAAGGGGTTTCTTAAAGCCAACAAGTATGCACAATGGGTATACCAAATTCTGCATCTCTCCAAGATTTGATGAAAAGCACATCTCTGATCTGCAGTGGAACATCCAGTTCAAAAGCAAGCTTGGTGACTCAAAAGGGCTTCCTATTTCCTTTTCATTTTGTCAAGAATCACTTGCTAGGAATATTTGTGTCCTTTTACCAATTTATTTTCTTCCTGATTACTCTCCTATTCATCTTCTATTTATTCTGTTTAAACTTACCTATTCTGCTCCTGTTCTACCACTCCTTTAAGCTCCTTTCTTTCCCACTTTCTCCTGCAAAATATCCTTTTCCTTTCTCCTGCAAAATATCCAACATATCACCTTATTACAGTTTAGGAGCATTTGCCCTGCTGACACACCTACTATTCTACAATTCCTATAGTACCTCTGTTCAGTGTTCTTCCTATGGGATTAATGCAAAGAGGTTCTAAGCCAGTCAGAAGACGACACTGAAACTGATTTTGAGAAGTATAAAAGCCAGTAAAATACTATTCTTCAACCCTACTACACTAGGCCAATTACACTCAGGCTTTTTAGGTAAAGGTAGCCCATATTCCAATGTGGGTCTACACTGCAGTTTTTTCATAAAAATGGCTGTTTTTCTGAAAAAATTCACCTACAGCCAGAGTGCAATCGCATTCTTTTGAAACAAAATTGAATGAATGCAGGGGGTTTTCTGACATTGGTAAACCCCATTCTACGAGGAAGAATGCCTTTTCCGAAAGAGCTTTTTCAGAAAAAGGCATGTGTGTGGATGGGGAAGAGGGAGTTCTTTCTAAAAAAGAGGCCTCTAGGAAAAAACACAGGTGCCCTGGTGGCCACTCTGTCCAAACTAATCACAGCTCTATAATTCCTGGCTCCTGCCAGCTCTTAAAGCTGCAGGCACCCTGCAAAAGCCTTGTGGCAGGAAGCTGGCCCTGGAGCAACTCCCGGACCGCACAGCTCTCCCTGCCACAGGCCTGGTAACCCATGGCACAGCCACAATTCCCCCGAGAACCCTCTGCCCCTTCCAGGGAGCAGCACCAGGGGTCCCAGGACCCACCCAGGGGCACCAAACGCCGTACACCCTCCTGGTTTGGGGCGGAGATCCCGACCCTCCTGGAGCTGTGGGGGGAGGAGGAGACCTTGAAGGATCTCCGCACCAAGCGCAGAAATTAGGACATTTATGAGCGCATGGCTGAAGCTCTGACCCAAAGGGGACACCACCCTCAACCAAGTCCAGAGCAAGGTAAAGGAGCTCCAGCATGGGTACACCCGGGGCAGGGAGTGCAGCTCTCTCATACTATAGAGAGCTGCACCCGATCCTGGAGGGGGGTGGGGAAGCCCTTTCCCCACCCATACTTGTGGATTTGGGCTTGGAGACACGCGTGGTTGCCTGGCTGGAGCTCCTGGAGGAGGAGGAGGAGGACGATGACAAGGAAAAACAGCAGCCACAGGAGGAGGAGGATGGATGATACTGCGTGTCCCATGGGTAAGGTCCCATGGGAGGCAAGACTGAGGGGGAAAACAACTGAAGAGAGTTGGTAGATTTTCAAAGGGACATTATTAAGGGCCCAAAAGCAAGCTATTCCGCTGCGTAGGAAAGAGAGAAAATACGGCAAAAGACCGCCTTGGCTTAACCAAGAGATCTTGCATGATCTAAAAATAAAAGAGGAGTCATATAAAAAATGGAAACTAGGACAAATTATAAAGGATGAACATAGGCAAACAATACAGGAATGCAGGGGCAGGATTAGAAAGGCAAAGGCACAAAACAAGCTCAAACTAGCTACAGCCATAAAGGGAAACAAGAAGACATTCTATAAATATATTAGAAGCAAGAGGAAGACCAAGGACAGGGTTGGCCCATTGCTCAGTGAGGAGGGAGAAACAGTAACAGGAAACTTGGAAATGGCAGAGATGCTTAATGACTTCTTTGTTTTGGTCTTTACTGAGAAGTCTGATGAAGGAATGCCTAACATAGTGAATGCTAGTGGGAAGGGGATAGGTTTAGAAGATAAAATAAAAAAAGGAACAAGTTAAAAATCACTTACAAAAGTTAGATGTCTGCACGTCACCAGGGCCTGATGAAATGCTCCTTGAGTATTCTAGGATGCTGATAGAGGCGGTATCTGAGACTTTAGAAAATCATGGAAGACAGGAGAGATTCCAGAAGACTGGAAAAGGGCAAATAAAGTGCCCATCTATAAAAAGGGAAATAAGAACAACACAGGAAACTACAGACCAGTCAGTTTAACTTCTGTGCCAGGAAAGATAATGGAGCAAGTAATTAAGGAAATCCTCTGCAAACATTTGGAAGACAATAAGGTGATAGGGAACAGCCAGCATGGATTTGTAAAGAACAAATCATGTCAAACCAATCTGATAGCTTTCTTTGATAGGATAACCAGTCTTGTGGATAAGGGAGAAGCAGTGGACATGGTATACCTAGACTTTAGTAAGGCATTTGATACGGTCTCGCATGATATTCTTATCAATAAGCTAGGTAAATACAACTTAGATGGGGCTACTATAAGGTGGGTGCATAACTGGCTGGATAACCATTCTCAGAGAGTAGTTATTAACGGTTCGCAATCCTGCTGGAAAGGTATAACAAGTGGGGTTCCGCAAGGGTCTGTTTTGGGACCAGTTCTGTTCAATATCTTCATCAACTATTTAAATATTGGCATAGAGAGTACGCTTATTAAGTTTGCAGATGATATGAAGCTTGGAGGGGTTGCAACTGCTTTGGAGGATAGGGTCATAATTCAAAATGATCTGGACAAATTGGAGAAATGGTCTGAGGTAAACAGCATGAAGTTTAATAAGGACAAATGCAAAGTACTCCACTTAGGGAGGAACAATCAGTTTCACACACACAGAAGCGGAAGCGACTGTCTAGGAAGGAGTATGGCAGAAAGGGATCTAAGGGTCATAGTGGACCACAAGCTAAATATGAGTCAACAGTGTGATGCTGTTGCAAAAAAAGCAAACATGATTCTAGGATGCATTAATAGGTGTGTTGTGAGCAAGACACGAGAAGTCATTCTTCCGCTCTACTCTGCGCTGATTAGGCCTCAGTTGGAGTATTGTGTCCAGTTCTGGGCACCAGATTTCAAGAAAGATGTGGAGAAATTGGAGAGGGTCCAGAGAAGAGCAACAAGAATGATTAAAGATCTAGAGCACATGACCTATGAAGGAAGACTGAAAGAATGGGGCTTGTTTAGTTTGGAAAAGAGAAGACTGAAGGGACATGATAGCAGTTTTCAGGTATCTAAAAGGGTGTCACAAGGATAAGGGAGAAAAATTGTTCTTCCTGGCCTCTGAGGATAGAGCAAAAAGCAATGGGCTTAAACTGCAGCAAGGGAGGTTTTGGTTGGACATTAGGAAAAAGTTCCTAACTGTCAGGGTGGTTAAACACTGGAATAAATTGCCTCGGGAGGTTGTGGAATCTCCATCTCTGGAGATATTTAAAAGTAGGTTAGATAAATGTATTCCATTTAGCAGTCTAGACCAGCGTTTCCCAAACTATGGGCCGCGGCCCGGTACTGGGCCGCAGGAAAAAAATACCGGGCCTCAGCATGGTTGCCGGGGTGTTCCGGGCTCCCAGAGTGCCCGTGTGGCACAGGGTCCACCAAGCCCTTGGCCGGCCTGGACATAACCTGCAGCCCAATGTTCCGGCTCCCGGCAGAGGCGTAGCTAGGGGAGGTTGGGAGCCGGGGGGGGGGGGGGGGGGGGGGGAGGAGGAGGGAGAGCTGGCCACCGGAAGCAGCACTGGACATGGGAATTGGGGCAAGCTTTGGAGATTTGGGGCGGGGGGCAGCCGGTGGAAGCAGAGCTGGCCAGGGGAAAGGGGGCTGGCCGGGAGATCAGGAGGAGGAGTAGGGAAGAAGTGGCTGCCGGAAGCAGGGCTTGCCTGGGGCATCGGAGCTGGCCGGGAGAGATTGGGGGGGGCTGGCGGAAGCAGGGCTGCTGGGGGGCATGAGGTCGGGGGTAGGGAGCTGGCCAGGGAAGATGTGGCGGGGGGGGGAGAGAAGCGGCAGCCGGAAGCCAAAACTGGTGTATTTATTATTTGCACAGGGAAGGGGAGAAAGGAGGGGTTGTGTGGGAAAGGTATAAGGGGGCAAGGCACAAGCCCCCATTGGGGAGAGTTACAGGGCTCCTTCAGAGAACCTCTCCCTCAGGGCCTCCCGGATGCGCAACCGGCCTGATGGGCCTGGCGGATGGCAGCTGTCCGTGGCTGTTCAAAGACCATTCCCTAGTGACCAGCCTCTGTCCCCCATCCTGGGAGGAAGGCCTCCCCTTTGCTCTCCACTAGGTTGTGGAGCACACAACATGCACTCGGGGATGTTGCGCTCCCCCATGTCAAGGCGGGTCAGAAGGCACCTGAACCTGGCTTTGAAGTGCCCGAAGGCGCATTCCACGTGCATGCGGGCCTTGTTCAGATGCGTGTTGAATTGTTCCTTGGTGTGGCTTCATGAGCCATGGAATGAGTATGTAGGCCATATCACCAATGATACATTCCCCATGCAAAAGTCCCACTGGAGGAAGAATGTTCCAGCCTCCAGCTTGTGGTATAGGCTAGAGTTCCTAAACATGCGGGCATCGTGTACCCAGCCCAACCACCCTACAAAATGTCTGAAAACTGTCCCCAGTGGTCAGGGGTGGCCCGGGACTATAGACCAATTCTGCAGTTGCCCAGGGCGCCCGATGATGACATCATGGGGTGCTCGGGGCACCCGATGATATCACCCCGTTGACGGCTGTGCAGGCGGGGGCGCCGATCGCGCGTTCCGCCTGGGGTGCCAGCTGCTGCAGCCCGCCTTGGGCCGCTCCTGCCGGTGGTTGACCAGGGCCTGCAGCACCGTGGAGAAATATCCCTTCCAGTTTATGTACTGGGTGGCTCGATGCTGTGGTGCGTGGATTGGGATATGGGTCCCATAGAATCATAGAATACTAGGACTGGAAGGGACCTCGAGAGGTCATCGAGTCCAGTCCCTTGCCCTCATGGCAGGACCAAATACTGTCTAGACCATCTCTGATAGACATTTATCTAACCTACTCTTAAATATCTCCAGAGATGGAGATTCCACAACCTCCCTGGGCAATTTATTCCAGTGTTTGACTACCCTGACAGGGTATGTCTACACTACAAAGTTAATTCGAACTAACAGCTGTTAGTTCGAATTAACTTTCATAGGCGCTACACATGCAAACCGCTAGTTTGAACTTAATTCGAACTAGCGGAGCGCTTAATTCGAACTAGGTAAACCTCATTCTACGAGGACTAACGCCTAGTTCGAATTAAGTAGTTTGAATTAAGGGCTGTGTAGCCACTTAATTCGAACTAGTGGGAGGCTAGCCCTTCCCAGGTTGCCCTGGTGGCCACTCTGGGCCAAGCCAGGGAAACTCGTCTGCCCCCCTGCCGGCCCCAGAGCCCTTAAAGGGGCACGATCTGGCAACGGTGCCCGTGCCAGGTGCAAGCCTGCCAGCACCCAGCCAGCAGACCCTGCACCTGGCACGGGATGAGCCAGCCACCCGCTGCCACCCAGCCCTCCCCCTCTTCCCAGGACCAGGCTGGCAGCTCCCAGGAGCCTGCCCGGGGTCGCAAGAGGTGGACGCCCGCCTGGTCTAGTGCAGAGATAGTGGACCTCATCGAGGTTTGGGGGGAGACCTCCAACGTCCACAATCTCCGCACTGGGCACAGGAAAGCGGCCGTCTAGGGCAGGATAGCTGCCAGCCTGGCCACCAAAGGCCACATGCGAACCCAGGAGCAGGTTTGCATGAAAATCAAGTTGGTCCAGTGAGACCCCCGACCCTGAGCTTAGAACATAAGAACATAAGAATGGCCGTACTGGGTCAGACCAAAGGTCCATCTAGCCCAGTAGCCTGTCTGCCAACAGCGGCCAACACCAGCTACCCCGGAGGGGATGGATCAAAGACCATGACCAAGCCATTTGTCTTGTGCCATCCATCTCCAGCCTTCCACAAACAGAGGCCAGGGACACCATTCCTACCCCCGGCTAATAGCACTCCATGGATCCAACCTCCATGACTTTATCTAACTTCTCTTTAAACTCTGTTCTAGTTCTCACCTTCACAGCCTCCCGTGGCAAGGAGTTCCACAGGTTGACTATTTGCTTTGTGAAGAAGAATTTTCTTTTATTAGTTTGAAGCCTGCTACCCATTCGTTTCATTTGGTGTCTTCTAGTCCTTCTATTATGGGAACTAATGAAGAACTTTTCTTTATGCACCCTCTCCACACCACTCATGATTTTATAGACCTCTATCATATCCCCCCTCAGTCTCCTTTTTTCTAAGCTGAAAAGTCCCAGTCTCTTTAGCCTCTCTTCATATGGGACCAGTTCCAAACCCCTAATCATTTTAGTTGCCCTTTTCTGAACCCTTTCCAAGGCCAAAATATCTTTTTTGAGGTGAGGAGACCCCATCTCTACAAAATACTGAAGATATGGCGTACCATAGTTTTATATTTCCCCTCCTCCTTCTTCCCCTGGCTTCCCCCTTCCAGCTCCCTCCTCCCAGGTTTCCACCTCCCCTCTCCCACCCTCTCTCTTCCCAGTCTCCCCAGAGGTTAATCCCCCCCCACCCTCAGTTTTGTTAAATAAAGAGAGTTTCTATTTTTGAACATACGTGTCCTTTATTTTTTACATCAGGAAGGGGGGCTAGGGAAGGGTAAGTGGAAGGAGGTGAGGGAGGAATGGGGCACGAGCCCCCGATGGGGAGGACTGGGGTGGCTCTGCGGGCTCCTCAGGGTGGAAGCTCTCCTGCAGGGCCTCCTGGATCCTGACAGCCCCCCCGAATGACCCCCCCAGATGGCAGCCTGCGGCAAGTGCAGCCAGGACTGATGGCCGAGTGCTGTGATGTGCCGAGTGTGGGCACTCAGTGCACTCCAAGACAGGACTGCTTTGCTGTCCCTCATCGAGGTAGACAAGCAAGCAGGGAAACCTGAGAACTGTCTGTCGGGGCTGGGGGTCGGGTCCCTTTAAGCACAGCCCTCGGCTAGCCTGAAGCAGCAGCTCCACGCTCTAAGTCCTAAGCTGATGCCCTGCCGGTACTGGTTCCAGCCAGCCTTAACTTCGGCTCAGGGTCCACTCAATGTGGACATGCTAGTTCGAATTAGCAAAACGCTAATTTGAACTAGTTTTTAGGTCTAGATGCACTAATTCGAATTAGCTTAGTTTGAATTAACTAATTCGAACTAAGTTAGTTCGAATTAGTGCTGTAGTGTAGACATACCCACAGTTAGGAACTTTTTCCTAATGTCCAGCCTAAACCTCCCTTGCTGCAGTTTAAGCCCATTGCTTCTAGTTCTATCCTCAGAGGCCAAGATGAACAAATTTTCTCCCTCCTCCTTATGACACCCTTTTAGATACCTGAAAACTGCTATCATATCCCCCCTCAATCTTCTCTTTTCTAAACTAACAAACCCAATTCTTTTAGCCTTCCTTCGTAGGTCATGTTCTCTAGACCTTTAATCATTCTTGTTGCTCTTCTCTGGACCCTCTCCAATTTCTCCACATCTTTCTTGAAATGCGGTGCCCAGAACTGGACACAATACTCCAACTGAGGCCGAACCAGCGCATCAATTGCTCCTCCACAGTTCGGGAAGTCAAGGGCAGCAAATCCAGCCACGATTGGGTCCAGGTCTCCGAGGCGGATAACGCTGCACAGCAGGATGGAGTTGATGGCCCGTACCATCTGCAGAAGGAGACATAGAAACACACAAAACAGAGAATGAGAGGAAGTGTCTGAGCCCTTGGGAGGTGCCCGTCCCCCTCCTCCACCCTCCAAACACCCCCTGTGAGGCCATCACCCCCTCCAGCAGGAGAGCTGTGTGAGAGCGGGCCAGCACAACCCCTCCCCCCAGGACAGGCCTTCCCCCTCTTTATCCCCAACTCCCCCTCCCCTTTCCCAAGGGTCCCCCTTTTCCAGGACCCCCCCCGGTAGGAAGTGCACCCTGAGAGTGCCTTACCTCCATGAGGAGGACCCTAACGGTGGACTTCCCCACACGGAACTGGTGGCCCACCAACCAGTAGCTGTTGAGGGTAGCGAGCTTCCATACGGCAATTGCAATTTGCTTCTCCAGGGGGATGGTGCATCTCTGGAGGGCAGGGGCGAGCCAGGCACATAGCTCCAAGAACGTGGCCTTCCGCATGTGGAAATTGTTGAGCCACTGCTGGCCGTCCTACAAGTTGGAACTGGTGTCCAGCCTCCAAAATCATCTCTCGACTGTGAGGTATGAGGGCAAGGGCACTGCTCCCGCATCCAGGCAGAGGGACTCACAGATGAGCTGGGAGTCAAGCTGGGGCAGGACCGTCAAGACAGTCTGCTGAAACTGCTACATAACCTGCAGCATGGCAGTGTGGGGCCATCGTATGCCCAGGGGCAGCTCCAGGTCCATAGTCAAAAAGAAAATAATGCTGTGGCATCCAACAAAGCTGGGCAACCAGAGCACGCACTGCTAAAGCTTTGCTGTCCCTCTGAGAGGTAGGCAAGCACACAGCAGAACCTGAGAAGTGGCTGTCCAGGGGGGTCCCCTTAAGCACATGTCTCAGACAGCCTTAGGCAACAGCACCCAGAAGTAACTGCTGACCTAGTGCCCTGGCTGAAGTGGTTCCGGGTGGCCTTTTGTGCGAGAGTGAGTCCAATGAGTGTGGACGCTCTCTTTCAAAAAAGCAGAACTCTTTTCTCATCCGCTTTTGAAGTGTGGATGCTTTCTTTCGAAAGAAGATTTTTCGGAAGATCTCTTCCGAAAAATCTGCTTTCGAAAGAAGCTTGTAATCTAGACGTACCCTGAGTGACAAAGGAATGCACCTTTCTCCTCCTGTTGTAATCATATAGCAGATAAACCATTGCCTGGGTGCTACTTGTTCTCATATCATGTATGCCTGATTTTGCTGTTGTGTGGGACATAATTTATTTTCTTCCATTTTTCCCATACTGAAAGGATCAGCGTTCTCTTTAATGTAAACCTGTTCTAATGTTAATTGTTAGGAACTATGCAGAAGACTACACTATAAACACCTATATTCCTAGAGAGTTAATGCCTCCCTGGTCCCTACCCAACTACAGTTCCTCTGCCATATAGCTTATGTACAACCTTATTAACAATGTACAGTAGTAATTTGTTTTATTATGGTATTGAAGTCTCAGTTTGTAAATAATCCATGTCACTGCCCTGTAAGTAGCTGATGAAATGTCTTTACTAGGTTTGCTGAGCATGAAAGAAACCACACTATTTGGCAATAAAAACTACTAACAGAATCTAACCAAACCAAGACCACGACAAAAGCAGCATGTTGTCAATCTATCATTTTTATTCTTGGGACAGATTTTATTATTTTTGGAGCTATTACAAGACCTATGTTAAATATTGTGGATAAGAGGAAACAGACTCTTGGCAAACGTGGAAAACCAATTACAGCACATTACTCTACTCTGGCTCCAGAAAAGGAGGGGCTAAGCCAGACATTTATTGCCTGCTTTCCTTAACAGCTGAAAAAGTGTTCTAGTGTAGGAGCAGCTTGAGGAAAGCGACTATAACTATGATAACCTTATTGCTAGCAATCCAAGCTGGGGAAGGTAAAATGACACACTAAGCAATCAGTTTTATCTAAGTCTAAAGGGATATACTGCTGTCAGGGGGGCTTTGATTAAGGAAATCACTCTTCTATATAGATATATTGCTCACTTAAAAAATAGTATCCTTGGCTGCAACCTTCGCACTTAGGCCTTCCTATCAAGGTAGTGAATACTTCTGAAACTTGCTATAGGAAATAAAATGGAATAGGTGCCTGATGTCCTGATTTGACAGATTTATAATTTGATCCTATTTTTTTAAAAGAGGAAAGAGGTAAAATAAAGAGAGGAGAAAATCATTCTAGTTGATTTAACCAGCATGTAGTCTAAGGTAGATCAAAACACCCCCTAATCAAACTGGTGTTACAAATTAGTTTGGAGATACTGTACCTGTTTCTCTTTTTATCATTTGGGAAATTGCATCTTTGTCAGTAGGCAGGTGTTTCTGAAGCAATGTATCAATGTGTGTTGCATTCACAACGTGTATTTTTTCCAGAATGTAGATGGGGTTGCTCACAATTTACCTCCCATAGAGTTTAGAGCCACTGATGGACATATTTATAAATGGAGACACAGTCTTTCATGTCTTTGGGGAGGGAAGTAGGAAAGGATATGGTGTACTTAATGTAATCTGGGAGACCTCAATGGTTCCTCCTTCATTTCTGTGTGCGAAAGAAAGCCCAGACAAATGGACTGACTTTTGTGGAAACTGGGCATATTCACTATTTCTTTGGATCAGTCACACAGAATATTAGGAGGCAGAAAGTTGAAGAGCACAGGTCAGAAGAAACTAAGACAACTATGAGGGAACTATTAATTGAGCAGACAAGGTACAGGATAATTGAAAAAGGTATAGGATATCTAATTATGACTGAATAATTAGAGAAACTAAGTTTAGATATAGGAGAGGATACCCTTCATCTATGTGAACTTGCATTATAAAGAAGGTGGGTAACAGAAAAGTGTTCAAGAGGCAACATGGCAGTTAAACTTACTTCCTACTCCTGCAGGCACAAACTAAAACTAAGAAAGGCTTAACATGGGTTCACAGTTTCTGTTTAGAGAAGGTAAGTAAAAAGTGAAATAGATCAACTCTTCACTGAAAGAAAACTTTTGTTAAACTATTTTATTTCAAATCTTTACTAAACAGACAAAAAATTTTGAATTTTTGCTGCTCAAGCATTGGACTGGTTTAAAAAGACACTAATTCAAGCTACAGTTGTGTATGAGGGTATGTCTACACTGCAGAGTTTTTTTCGGAAAAACAGCTGTTTTTCCCAAAAAATGGCACTTATGTCCACACTATAATTGTGTTCTTTTGAAAAAAAATCGAAAGAACAGAGGGGTTTTTCTGACATTGGTAAACCTCTTTCTACAAGGAAGAAGCCTTTTTCTGAAAGAGCTCTTTCGGAAAAAGGCATGTGTGGATGGGGAAGAGGGAGTTCTTTCAAAAGAAGAGGAAAGAAAAGAAAGCACAGGTGCCCTGGTGGTCTCTCCATCCATAGTAATCACAGCTTAAATGTGAGATAGCGTCCACACTGAATGTACTCTATCTTTTGAAAAAGCAGATCGCTTTTTCGATGTGCTTTGGCAGTGTGGACGCTCTCTTTCGGAAGAAGTTTTTCATAAGATCTCTTCTGGAAAATCTTTTTCCGAAAGAAGCCTGCAGTCTAGACATAGCCTGAGTTAGGTGAGGTTATTGGAGAAAATATACAAAAGTATCCTAAATCAGTGCCTAACCTTCCCAGGCTGCTGTACTCCTTGGAGTCTGATTTGTCTTGCATATCCCAAATTTCACCTCACTTAAAAACTACGTGATTACAAAATCAAACATAAAAATACTGAAACATCAGAGGATACTATGACGGAATATTTGCTTGCTTTCTCATTTTTACAATATAATTATAAAATAAATCAATCAGAATATAAATATAGTACTTACATTTCAGTGTATAGCATATACAGCAGGATAAATAAATCGTATGAAATTTCAGTTTGTACTGACCTCACTAATGCTTTTTATGTAACTTTGTTGCAAATATCTAAATGAATTGACACCCCCTAGAAGACCTCTGCCTTTCCCCAAGGTACATGGACCCCTGGTCGAGAACCACTGCCCTAAGTAGCCAACTACATGGGGAACACTTGACCTCTCTGTATCTAAGTGATGGTATGCGTAATTCAATTTCTAGGTGTTTGTTTGTGAAGCTTGACAGCAAGAGGAATTTCAGGGGCAATGTAGTCAGAAACATATATATAATGTATTTTTGTTCTAAACCACTCTATATTTTAGAATGTGTTGACATCTTTTAACACTGGTATTTTCCCCCTTAACCTTTGCAATTATTCCTTTGTAATTATTTTCACTATAGAAAGCTGTGGCCTAGAAAAATATAAACACAAGGCTTAGCTTTACAGAATTGTAGCAGTGGAAACATTTTAGCAGCTCTATCTGTAGCCATGCTAATTAATGGAAACAGGAGTGCCATGTTATATTAAACTCAAGGATGTTTGCCTTCTTTGGTAGCAGCAGTGTGTCTGGAAACCATAGTGCAATAATTTTATATCCCCTTTAAATTTCCTGCCCCTCTATATCCTTAGAAGAGGGGCATCAGGGCAGGTAGGGCACAGGCATGGGCCAGAAATCACTGCTGTTCTAAACAATTCTAATATTTGGTATAGGGGTATGGAAACATCCAAGACTGGAATATAAATAGACAATCACTTGAACATCAATTACATAAAGTAACTAACCTCTTTTTCCAGTAGCTTCCTGAAAAACAAATGTGTGACCGCATTACATCTGAATTTATGCACAACGCACCTAAAATGATCTTCATAAAAAGTTGGACAACTACATAGTTGATCACAAAACGATAATAAGCTAAATTCTAGACTATATGTGAATAGTAAATTGGGCAGAAATGAAAGCATGCCAATGGGATCTGGATAGTTTGGCTTGCATCCAACAAAGTTCAAGATCTAAGAAAGGTTTCTTAAATTCATTATTTTAAATTAAGGATGCATCGCTAGAATGAATTATACATATTTGAATACTTACAGAACATTTTCAAAATATCAAGTGTTCTACAAAGTAATTTTATTTCTAAGTATTGTAATGTTTTATTTGCTTTGTATGTATTTGGCAGTAAATGGCTTCTCGTAATACTTCCATCTGGTTTTGATTTGAGGAAGTGGGAAGTAGTATATGTTGTGAAGGAAATAATGTCCATCAGACAAGAGATGCTTCATGCTGTTTAAAACTAAAAATAAAATCATAAAATATATAATCTTCTAAATTTTTTGTTTATTTTGTAAAGCTGTCAACTTTATACAGATTATACCACTGAAAACCTTTTAGCAGAGACGACACATGGTAGGGCCACAATGTAAAGGTTGGGGGCACATGACCACTCCACATATTACCTCTGGAACGGGGGAGACATGAGGTAAGTTAAAACTTACTTGCTGCCAAGTTAAAACTTACTTTGCCAGCAGCTGGAGCAGACATTCAAACATGAGAAGTCCCATCATGCGAGGTGTATGGCCAATGGACTGAGGGAGGCAGGCGGGGTTGTGATTGGGAGTCCTGTAGATTGCAAGGCCAGTGGGCTGTGTGAGGGAGGCAGGTGAGGCTGTGACTGACTGGGGGAGGTTTTGCTTGGAGATGTGAGCCTGGAAGTGGCAGTGGAAAAGAATGGTGGGAGAAGGGGATCGCAGTCCGCCTGACACTTGGGTGGTATTGTGCCTGTGCAGGCTGATGTCCAGTGAGATGCCAAGGCTCTCATATGCCCACTCAATACAGTTGCCATCTAATTGTGTAAATCCAAAGACCCTTGCCCCTTTCCTAAGGCCACAAACTTTTCTGAGGCCCCACCTCCATTCATTCCTCTCACCCCTAGTGGCTCACTTTCCCCCCCACTCTCACCTTCACCAAGCAGGGCAGGGGGTTAAGGTGCAATAGAGGGTGCAGAATCAGGCTCTTGGAGGGACTTTGGGTGCAGGATCTCAGCTGGGGCATATGGTTGGGGTGAAAAAGGGGGTCAGGTGATTGGCACTTACCTCAGATGGCTCCTGGAAACAGCCAGAACACCCCTCTGGCAGTGGCTCCTAGGTGGGGGGCGGGGGGATCTATGGGAGCTCAATGCATTGCTACCTGTAGGCACCACCCTCCCAACTCCCACTGGCCACAGTTCTTGGCCAATGGGAGCTGTGGAGTCAGTGCTGAAGCTGAGGGCGGCACGCTCACACACACACACACACTGGGACCACGGAGATGTGCTGTCTGCTTTCAGGAGTGGCACAGAGTGAGGGCAGGTGGAAACCTGTCTGAGCCCTGAGGACCCCAAATCAGATATTTCACAGATTTGAGTGGGGGCAAATTCCAGTCCCTCCTGCCCTCTCCTATTTTGGTCTCTACTTATCCCCCATTTAACTGGAACGCCATCTGAGGAATCTCCCCTCTCTTAAGCGCACAGTGCATGAGCTGGTGCTAGCCACTGTCAAGTTCTCAGTGGACCTCAAATATCCATCATACAGAAACAGACTCCCCACATTCCAGATTACAATGCCACTCACTGAAATCTGGTCCTGCTCTTCTATCTGTAAGTGTGGTATCTACACAGCCAGAGCTGTGCTCAAGACCACTCTGACAGTAGCCAAGCTGATTTAATGGGTCCACTGATTGACAGTGGTTGGCCTGTATGTTTTCCACACCTCTGGATCCATAGCCTATGGAACTCCATGCAAATGCAAAAACATTAGGGACAGGAGTGGAAGTGACCCTCCAATTAGTGCCACTACTTTGAGGTATGTAAAGTGGCAAGTGACAATCCATACATTTATAGCATGCTATCAGCTGAATCTGCTGTCTACTAACTCTAGACTCCACCTTTTTTGGAAAGTGTTTGAAGTTCCATTAAATAATTCCTCTTCCCAGGTGATGCTTCTTACATCCACCATCTGTTCTTGATGGACTTTCATAAAATGGGAAAAGTCAAACATAAGACAAGCAAAAATTACTTATCAAAGTTTCCATTTACCATAACTTTCTTTTCAGTTCTACACCCTGCCTAGGAAGGGTATTGCTGCTTTTTTGCATACTTCTCCATTTGTTCTTTACCTTATTATAGCAGCAATAGATAAGTGGAGAAGGAAGGGGAGGACTTGTGTTTATATACAAAAAAACTGTAATGGCGAAGGCTCTGTGGTGCTCTTAAAATGATCTAATGCTGCTTTCATTTGGTTTACCTTAGGCTGATTCTGAACAGGTTTAGACTAAAGGACAGTAAGAGTATCTATATGGTGTTTATACACAGAAGCTGCACTTGTCTAACTTAGACAAAACTTTACTAGTAATTATGTTGATTTTTGTTACCCACCATAAACCAGAATCCCTAAAACAGTGGCCTCTTAACAAAAGTTGTTCTAGTGTTGTTTTTAGCTTCTGAAATCTGTAGCCTCCCTGTTTCTGTGGCACCCTGCTTTGCAGGTTAAAAGTGAACTCACATCCCCCCCACGATCCCTGTGTTTTTTCCTGTTTGTTCTTTATGCTTAAGCACCCAAATGCCAGCCCAAGGGCACCCCCTCGGACAGGACAGGAAAGGACTCTGGCTGCACCAGGGCCAGCTTCCCTCCGGGCAAAGTCGAGGGAGGCTCCTTTTATTTTGGGCGGAGCTGGCCTAGGCAAAGCAGGAGGCCCTCGCTGAGGTCAGGGCCCGTTGTCCTGCATGGTGGGACACAAACACAGGGGAGGAAGGGAAGGACTTTCAGTCTAAACAGACCGGACGAGGCGGGGAAAGGCCGGGGAGCAGACTACCTTGTATTATCCGCCTCGCTGCCGGGCGCCCCGAGGCTGGCACCAGGGCAGGCCAAAGGCGGCCTCCCTCCCCCAGGTGCTGTGGCAGGAGTGGGAGGAAGGAGGCAGGGCACGAGAGGGGGCCCGCGGGAATTCCCCGCGCCACGCAGGGGGGGGCAGAGCGGGACCCATTGTCCTGGCCTGCTCACGCGCAGCGGCGGGCCCTGTCTCTTTAAATGGTGCGGGGCAGCTGTTCGGGCATTTTCGAGATTAGCCCTGGGCCACCTGGTGCCTGAGTTCGCTCGCTCCTCCCTGCTGATGCCCCCGCCCCAGCGAGCGAGGAACCTGCCCGCGCCGCGCCAGCCCACCAATGATGGGGGGGAGGCCGCTTCGTTTCCATTGGCCCGAGACTCCGGCCAATCAGCGCGACGGGGAAATTGCCGTCAGGGAAAGGAAAGCCCTGTGAGGGTGACGTCACGGACCGAGAGGCACCTTCAGCGGGGATGGAATCCCGGGCAGAGGGGCCGGCCGGGACTTGCGGCTGCCGCCCTGGAGAGGGGCCCAGCTGAGGCGATGATGAGCGTGCGGCCGCCTCTGCGGAGCGTGCTTGGGGAAAGAGCCCGGGTGCTTGTATTGGTGTGCGGGGGCTAGGAGATTCCGTGGAGCAGAGGGGAGCTGCCCACGCGTGGAGGGGGAACACGGGGTGTTTACGACGGACCAATTCCCGGGAGCTGCCCACTCGAGAGGGGTGGGAGGAAAGATTTCCGGGAGCTACTCACGGGGAGAGGTGGGGGGAGCAATCCCGGGGAGCTGCCCCCAGGTTGGGGGGCGATTCGGGGAGCTACTCAGGGGTGGGGGGACCCCGAGGAATTGCTCAGGACTGGGAGGTAAGCAATCCCGCGGGGGCTTCAGGGTAAGAGCATGGTGGAGTGGAGGGGGGGGAGGGTGTCAGCTCTGGGTGCAGTGAGGGTTGCAAGGCATTCTGCGTGATGTTGGGGGAGGGGAGTCTTGTGGGTTGCCATGGGGAGGGGACAGAAACTGCCACAGAAGGGGTTCCCAGAAGTCCGTGGAAATGGGTGTATCGTGGCATCATGCTCTGTTAGGGGAACTGGTAGTGGCTGATGTATATCTAATGCTCTCTATACAGCTTCCATACTAATTGTACTATACCATAATCCTACTATGCCCTATATTCATTTTTATGCTGCATGTTACATTATAAATAAAACTCCAAATGTACCTATAGCTAGTAGTTTTCAGTCTTCTTTTTTCCTCAGCGTAACAGTGGGAAAACAAGACAGTATGTTAGTTGTACATGAAAATTGTTACCTTTTTCAAAATAAAAATAGAAGCTGTTAGCTACTATTTGAATTACTGATTTAGATTTTCAGACTGTACCTACCCAATTAGTACAAGGGTGAATATAATACAACTGCCTACCTGAGCAGATTACAGAGACTAATAATTAGCATTCACAGATTAGTCTTTATTGTTCAAGGAATGATACAAATGTATCAAAAGACAGCTCCATCCCATTCTGGCATAGAGTTTTAGAGAATTCTGAGAGGTTGCCTCCCAAATTACATTGAAATCAATGGTAGTTGGGTGCCTAACTCCCTTGCACATCTCTGAAAATCCCAGTCAAACTGTCTTTTTTTAAATGTTTGTACAGTGGCCTGAAGAGCGGGTCTCAACCCTAATCAGGGCCCTCTGGGAGTTATTGTACTATAAATAAAATGAAACAGTAGGTCAGGGAAGTAGGTTTTATATTTCAAGTCTTTATAAACCATATTCATTAACAGGTTATATGTTTCTTACAGTTTTCCTTGGCAATGTGCTTTGAAACAGTTTAAAGCAGTGCTGGTCAGGGAACTTATTTCTATCCTGTCCAAATTTGTCTAAAAGATATAGTATCTTTCAAAACTGAGATGCCTTGTTAGAAAGAGAAGGTATGGTTAATATGCTGGAGTGCCATCCAATTGAGAGTGAGGTGATGTCTACACTAGGAGTTTTTCCGGGATACCTTGGGTATCTCGGAAAAACTCCGCTACGTCCAGGGAACACGTCTGCTTTTCTGACATTTTTTGTGGAAGAGCAGATGTGCTCTTTTGGAAGCCCTGTAAACCTCATTTCACGAGGAAGAAGAGCTCTTCTGAAAGAGGTTTTTCCAAAATTTGGCCCAGTGTAGATGGGCCAAATTTCGAAAAAGCCTCTTCTGAAAAAACAATCAGAAAAAGAAGTGTAGTGTAGACACAGCTGCAGAAAGTCAGGTCAAAAGTGAGTCCCTTCTCAATTACAGTAACAGGTGGATGAGATCTGACTCTACAATACTATAATAACCATGGCAATATTCTCTCACTTATATGCTCACTCAGAAGTACAGAGTCAGGAAGTAGACCCAATAATAAGCTTGTGTACTCTTTCAAACTGACAGAGCATTTCAAAATTAATGACTTCCTTATCTGTACTTTTACAGTTTATTTCATAACCTTTCTTGTAGGTACCCCTTTTCCCATGAACATTTTGTTACTAGCCTGAGCATGGTCAATATGCAAAGGAGGTGAGGGTGGGAAAGGGCTGGTTTGGAACCAAATTCACCTTTATGACCTGGGGCCAGGATTCTTGTGGCCACCACTACAGCAGCCACCAAACCCTGTCACCATTTGCACAATGGGTTGATTGGGACCACTAGAGCTGTAGGATTCTACATCATATGTCCTCTCCCTTGCAATATTTCGCATTATCCTTTGCTGTAGACTTTGTCTGAAATGTACAGAGATCTTTTCCACGGTGGTATGGAGATCCTTATATGCATGTGGCCATGTCACAATCTCCGGGTCTCCCTGTGCTAACCAACCACAAACTTTATGTGCCATAGAATGTCTTATAAGGGCACTTGGTACTGGTGTAAGAATTTCACCTAAAGTGATGATATGATTCAGTTTTTTTAGGGATCGAGTTCTGCTTCCATTAAAATAAACACAAGCTTGCCCTTGTTTTCAGTAAGAGCAGCATTGGACCTTTAATGAAGAAAATATATACAAGGGATTTAGATTCAGATCCTCAAAGGCAATCAGTGAGAGGTAGGTTCTTATATACCTTTGAGCATCTGGGCCTTTGTGGCTATGACTCACACCACAGGGTTTTTTTTTTTTAATCTGCTGTTTTATTTTTGCTAGTGGTTCTCCATTTCTGACTGCATTTGGAACGGTTTGTAAAATCCTTAAACAGACAAAATTCCTATCAGAGTTTTCCCTGACTAAAGATTGCCGGACCTGGGTCGCATAAATAATAATTGCTATTTGGGTAGTGCTGATCAAAAAGAGGGTGCTTCACACAAAATGGAAATATAATATTTCATTCAACAGCTTTCATTTTTCCTTGTATAAAAATTTGAAGAATAAAAAATATTTTTTTTAACAGTTTTTGAAAAAATCTCATTTCAGTGGAGGAAAAACATTAATTTTTTACTTTTACAAGTAAAGGTGGAATGGAAGAGAGAATGAATGGAATTCTACCCTATCAAAATGAAATAAAGAATGTGGATGATCTTTTTTGTCAAAAATGATAGAGGGAGGACAGAAACAATTTTTCATACAAAAATTTCCTTTTTGTTGAAAGCCCATTTTTGTTTAAATTTTTTGACCAGTTCTATTACTTTCAGTACAGTTGATTCATTCACGTGTGAACTTGCCCAAAATCTTCCTGTATTATATGTCCTTGTGCTTAACACCTTGTGCCTAACTTGATATATTTTGTACATAAGGGCAATTTAGCACTAAAATAAAAAAAGTGGGAATTTATAGAGGGGTACTGCATAACCAGTTTTTCATTAACTACGGCCCTTTTTCTATAATTAATCCAAATAAATTAGTGCTGGACCTTAAGGCATAAGCATTCTATTTTACACAAAGATACTTTCTCACCAAAATTTTACTTTATACTATACTCAGCTTGTTCCAAGCCTGTATGTAAAATAAAACTTTCATGGAAATGGTTGAAATTAGGATGCAGTGTATCTGACACAGTATAAACTGTTGGTTTTGCTAGAGCCTCCTGACTTTCAATTTTATTTTCAGGCAGGTATAGTACATCATGGACATGTCATGTAGAACCTAAAAACTCTAATCTCATGCTGAGCTATTTGTCATTTAATGGGTAGATAGGTTAATTTTAAGGGCTTTAAAAAACTGGCAAGGAACACTTCTCTTCTTTTTCTCTCTACCCCTTCCAGTTTAAAGATGGGGTCAGTTCTGTTACACAGTATCTAATTGTTTTGTTTTATGCTGGTAATTTGGATCAATTTAATTCTATTAAATAGAAAGACAAGCATCGTCTGAACAAAACATATTATTTAATTGATTCCAGATATAATTGGTCTGGATTTTTTCTCTAATTCCAACTTAAATGACCTCCTAGAAATTATCTTGATCATATGTGCTAAACTGGGCCCTGATCTTGCAAACACTATGGCTACGTCTAGACTGGCATGATTTTGCGCAAATACTTTTAATGGAAAAGTTTTTCCGTTAAAAGTATTTGCGCAAAAGCGCGTCTAGATTGGCACGGATGCTTTTGCGCAAAAGTGCTTTTGCGCAAAAGCATCCCTGGCCAATCTAGACGCAGTTTTGCACAAGAAAGCCCCGGTGGCCATTTTAGCCATCGGGGCTTTTTTGCGCAAAACAAATCTGAGCTGTCTACACTGGCCCTTTTGCGCAAAAGCTTTTGCGCAAAACGACTTTTGCCCGAACGGGAGCGTCAAAGTATTTGCGCAAGAAACACTGATTTCTTACATTAGAATGTCAGTGCTCTTGCACAAATTCAAGTGGCTAGTGTAGACAGCTGGCAAGTTTTTGCGCAAAAACAGCCTATTATGTGTATTGCTTTCTTCACTGAAGTCATCTTAGCAAGCACTATGTATGGCAGCAAGTGTTTGTTGTCTCCCCCCCCCCCCCTTTCAATATGCATTAACACCAATTTATAATTTCCAAATTTAACTCTTTTTGGGGCCCATTTTTACTAGAGCAATCAGGGATATGCCATCAGAGGTGTATGATTGTTTGCCATGTGTAGAAGAGATGAATATTTGTTTAAAGTTGCAAGATGATTTCAATTAGTAGTTAAGGTTTAAGAAGTTACTGTTTTGAATGTTGAAAAAACTTATGTTGACACAGTGTTATTAATGACACATGCAGGATGACAGCACGGTAGTTACATTTACATAATGGCACAGGGCCTAGGACAATATAACGTATCAGATATGCTGCCTGATTCTACAGTAGAGCATTTCAGAAGACTTGATTGTAAAACAGCGCAGCCAAGAGTAGCTTTAAAAAAAACCAAACAACACTTTTATTTTCTCACATCTCAACTATGACAGCCACCTGCTCTCTAGGCTTGACAAATCCCCAACTTGCCTCCATCCCATTAAATCTTTTAAAAACGTTTTGGCTAATACAGGCAGTCCCCAACTTATGAACGGGTTACGTTCCGAATACCTGGTCGTAACTTGATTTGGTCGTAAGTCAGCAATACCCTTAAATGCGCTGCCCACACTGTTCGAAAAACTTGACATACGTGGTTCTCAACTCAAAAATATTATAATGGGGTTAATTGGAGGTTGGTTGTAAGTACAGATGATCGTAGAGTCGGTGTGTTCGTAAGTAGGGGAGTGGCTATATAATCTTTCTGGCTTATTGTTTTGGTCACATTACTCCTTTCCTTGTATTCCTCCATTGACTCCCCTTTTCCCACTGTACCAAGAACAAACTATTCATCCACACCTTGTTTGGAGGCCTGCCAATGGACAAACCCTTGCTTACAGTCATGAGATTGGATGATGGGAGATCCCTATAAGAAATTTTGCTGAGTGGAAATGGGCATCTTCCTGTTCCACCTTCCATTTTGCTGCAATTCCACTCCTTTTTAGTGCTGCAATGAGTTGCCTGACTACAGAAAATATTTTTGTTTAATTTAAAAGTTTAATAAAGCTGTGGTTACTTGGTTGTGCCTGTCTTTGTCATCATTAGCTCCCTGCTAAAGGAATCAACATTGTGTTTCAATGCTTATTTCCCACAAGGTGTAGACAGAACTGACCAGAATATTCTTACTTGGAAAAAATCTATTTGGCAAAATTCTTTGTTGGTGTAACTCCAAAAAGTCAAGTTGATTAAGTTATTACACAAGAGATGAAACTGATCTACTGCCCTATAAACTGTGCAACCCCACCCCCACTCACACTTGTACTGAATATTTGTGTTTGTCTTTATAAAATTAGTATCCAGCAGATAGTTATTTTATTTATAATATATAGTAAAATAAGGCAACCTGAAGATGTGTTCTCCATGTTACAAAAGTAAGATCTATTTTCATTAATTAGCAATATGAGAAATTGTAGCATCCTATTAAAGCAATGATGCCTAAAGTGCAACCTAAGAGCTAAATGTGAGATCCTAGCATCACAAAATGAAATTCACACCTAACTGATCCATAACATCAGGATGAAGCCAAAGCTGATCAGCAAGGGTTTATGGCTGATTAACTCAAACAGCAAGTACAGTAAAACTCCAAGTGTCCGGCATCCAGTGGTCCGGCACTCCCAATAGTCCGGCACCAACTGGAACCCGGAAGTGCTCCGGCCAGCCAGACAAAATTGGAGCTGCTCCACCCTGCTTCCTCAAGTCCGCTGCTGCCGCTCCTGAAACTGACCAGCTGTGGACCTGGGGAAGCGGTGTGGAGCAGAGCAGCTGGGGTGCTGCCGTGCTGGTCCCGCAGAGCTGCCCCTCACCCCCCTGCTCGGCGCCCGGCAGCACCCCAGCTGCTCTGCCCCACCACTTCCCCAAGTCCGCCGCTGCTGAAACTGACCAGCGGCAGACTTGGGGAAGGGTGGGCAGAGCAGCTGGGATGCTGCCCGGTTGGTCCCACAGCGCCGCTCAGGTGAGGGGCGGCGCTGCGGGACCAACTGGGCAGCACCCCAGCTGCTCTGCCCCATGGTTTCCCCAAGTCCGCCGCTGCTGAAACTGACCAGCAGTGGACTTGGGGAAGCCATGGGGCAGAGCAGCTGGGGTGCTGTCGAGTTGGTCCCACAGCGCTGCCCCTCACCAGCACCTGGTTTGCCCCCGCTGCACCGTTCCCCACCCGACCCCCCCCCCCAAGCCTGTCACAGCCCCCCTGCTGGAGTACCTCCTGATACTCCGGCATATTTGATAATCCGGCACCCCCTGGATCCCAAAGGTGCTGGATTATTGGAAGTCTGCTGTAAATTCTGTTCAGCTATCAAGAAAGTACAAACAAATATAGTTTGGCACACTTGTTTCTAGTATAAAAAGTGTCAGAGAATTTATGCAAATTAGGTGTGAATTTGTTTCATGTTAACCAGGTTTTCAGTGCAGCTTCCTCCGTGCTTCCCCAACCCCTATACTATCTATTATCGTAAGAGGTGTGGGGATGGTTGCAGCATGGAACTCAGAATATTTTGAGTTCTAATTTTGGCTTTCACAATGATTTTTGCTATGATGCTGTGAAAGTCCTGGCCTGTTTTTCCGAGGTACTGAGCACCTACAACTTCAAGTTAAGTCAAAAGGAGATGATGCTCAGCACCTGTAAAATCAATTAAGATATTTAGTGTTCTCATCTATGCAATGAAGACAAAGAACGGAAAGCTCACTTATCAAATATCTAGAATTATATCAATGTATTGCCTTTCCAGATTTAGAGTGTACATGCTGTTTTTTGCTTGTTTATTTATTTTGTTTGTAAAGCATCTTGACTGAATATAAAAAAATTGTTTAGAGACATATAGGAATATAGACAGCAGGTTTCTTTAAGAGTGGGTTACCATATTACAAAACAAGCATCGATACAACATTTATGACGTATCATTTCTAGTGCTTTTTTATTAAACTGAGTGAAATCTCTGATTATGCCTATTTAATAGACCAAACCTTTCTATCAATTGGTAGTATTTTTTAAAAATTGGTCTTTTATGCAGGCTTTTTGCAGGTGAATGTACTTTGGTTATATATTGAATAAAAAAACCCCAAATATATATATCTGTCTGTCTTCTGTCTATTTTGCTTGGTACATAATTGGTGTGTGGGATATATATATATATATATATAATTTGAACCATTCCTCTGTGATTAAACATTTTTCTCTTTCCAGTGAAAGGCTATCTATCAGTATCCTGGCAGCTACTAGCAACTGAGAAATTAATTCATCATTTCTTTTTTGTGTGACTATTTTCACTGAGAACCCCAGGAGGATTACTAACAGATCACTCGGTAAGAATTATCCAATGTTTTGTGATATTTGGTTTACAGTAGGGATGTTAAATATCGGCTAATTCAATAATCAAGTAACCTCAAGAATGATCGGTTAGTCGACTATTTTATAGTCCCTGGGGATGGGGACGGCAGCCAGTGGGCTCCAGGATCACTCCTGAGGAGCCCCCTGCCACTTTGCGCTGCTGTTGCATCTCAATATTCTCTATGGCTGGTCATGTTCACCATATATGCATAAAATCTCATTCTCCACAATTTCTGCAATATTTATCTCCATTCATTCTTTGTCTCTTTAACCTGATTTGTATGTAGTGCCATTGAAATAGTATTTTAAAGACATTTTATTTTATTGTGCTACAGCCTAAGTTACTGGTTCTCTTTTCCAGATTAAACTCCATTCCTCTGAGGTAATTAGTCTACTCAGGTCCTTTTCCTAGTGTGTCATATGTGGACTTGTATTTATTAGAAAAGTTGTTTGCAAAGATAAATGATAACTTAATTCTTATTTTGTTTCCTAAATGACTTGATGAGATCACTTCTCTTAAAGTTAGCTTTCCATATAAAACAGTTCTACAAATTTTGAGAAGCACAGTGCCTATCTTGAAAGTACAGGTACCTTGGGAAAGTGAGACAGTTCAAGTTAATTTTTATTTCTAAATTAGAAAAGTTTATTTACTGAGTATCTTACTAGCAGTATGTATTCCATGGCTTTCCTAATCTTTAAAGCTCTCTGGTTTGTGATTTGGGTTAAGATCTGGATTATTTGCAATGGGTTCCATTAATAAAGGAAAGAAACTTTTCCTACACCTATAAAGTAGCCTTTGGTAAAGAATGTGTATACTTTTTATTAATCCATGGTAGAATAACAATGTTTTCACTGCCACAATGTTCGTGGCTATAACTATTTATAAGAACATTATCAACATAAAATCACAGTTCTCCTTGAATTTTTTAAAAATCTGCTATTTAAACAAGGAACCACTATACATCTCGGTACTTACATAGTCCCCGCGAGCACAGAACTCGAGTACCTCTTGAGTATTTTGAAATACAAAACCATAACACTACATTTCTCTTACTTTTCAACCCCTATGATTCAGTTTGAGCAGTCTGTTCTTTGTATCTGAAGTCTAGTTAAAGAGCTGAGTTTGGCTTTCAGTTTTTATATAGTAAGGCCCATGATCTGTCTGTCCTATGGGAATGAATTCCATAGTGTGTGAAAGTTATGTGTTTCCTTTACTGTTGTCCAAGAGTTCCACTGCTCCAGTGGAATAAAGCTGTTGAGATAAGTTATGATCACAGAGGCAAAAGGAACTTTTCAGGTAACTAATTTCATTCCTGGATAGCTTTGAATTATCCAAGCAGAGCCCTTCAGCTAAGCTTTGTATTCAATAGGGAGCTGATGCTGAGAGGAAAGCTCCAGGTTGGTCTGTTTGTGTTGCTAAGCAGATGAGCTATTTTATTTTGTACCATTTGGAGTTCTTTCAGGGCATGTGGCTTCTTTTTAAAGTATATTGAGTTCAGTGATCAAGCATGGAGATTAAAAATATGTGGTTCACCCTGGCCAGGTCTGAGCACAACAGGGAGAGTTGCAATCTACTGAGCAAAAGGAATCATGTCTGTCTGGGTGTTGTGGAGTCCAAAAAGACTCCAAGGTTGCAGACCGATGTAATGACCTGAAAGCAAATGTTCTTGTGACAGGGATGTTGTAGAGGAAAGTAATATCCTTCAGGGTTCTTAACTCATTATAGAAATGCAAGAATTGCCACACCTGATGAGAAGTGGACAGAGGCCACTGAAGTACACAGTTATGGAATCACTTGCTTGTAGGGAAAGAAGCATCACCATCTCCTCAGTTTGCATGAGAGTTGATAGCCTTCCAACTTTTTTTTAAATCCTCCCCCAGTGTAACTCTTCCAAAGAGTTTCATTTCCACCTTGCCTGGGGTTTAGATTTAGAAAGATCTTTCTCTACCTGCTAATTTCAAATCAGTTTTCAAAAAAGCCGGAGACGGAGCTGTCTGATGTAAAGAGGATGTAGATCTACTTGTCAGCTGTGCTCTGTTGGCACTTCAGTGTGTGTTATCTCATCTGCACCCCCTGGTTGAGTGATATAGAGGACAAGATGGAATCTTGTGGGATTCCACTGCCAGGGGTTTTGGAGGCTGAGGAACAGCTCACAACAACCCTCTGGCTTCTGTCTGAGATGAAGGAATTGAGCCATTTCAGGACATATCTGTTTACTCTTGCAGATTTTTGGAGGCAGAACAAGATTATCAAAAGTGGCAGAGAATTATAGCAACATGTACTCTCCTTATCTGTGGACAAGTGAATGTCATCCACTAGACCTTCAAGTGGTGTGTCTGTACCATGCTTCAGCATAAACTTAAGTTAACGGTTCCTAGAATACTGACAGATAATTAGAGATTGGTTTTTGTTAGCTTCTCAGGTTACCTTACTGAAACACTGACTGAACAGTCATTTGTGAGATCATTACCAGTGAGCAGTAGATTGCAATGATTTTTGGACAGAAAAAAATGGACAAGAAGGAAATTGCACTGGAAAGAATCTATCACCCATCCTGAAACATGTGATAGCATGACCAATATAGGTACTGAATAAACTAAGTAAGTGGCTGGATTCAAGGAGGCACTTTAGTAGAAGAACCTATAACTGAAATCAGGGAGTCTTCCTTTTTCTTTTATTTCTTGTCTTATTGGCTAGATAAAGTTTTGTGTAAGTTTTAAAATTTGGCCAAGTCCAGGTACTTTAGGGTGGATCATGCTGATCATTTTTCTCTTGTGACAAATGGAATTCTTATTTTCTTCAGAAGTAGGAAGTGGTCTGACCGGGGCAGGGATAGTTCTTGCATTTATGTCCAAAACGCACATTTACTTGTCGTTACTTTGGTTCTTGAGTAGGGGCTCAGGACAGGGGGCTGAGGCTATGAGGGGCATAGGAGTCAGAGGTGGGGGATGAGGAGGGGCTCTGGGCCGGGGACTGGATTTGTGCGTATATAGGTGGATGAGCAGTGGTGCCAAAGCCCCCGAGATTGGTCATAGGGCTGCTTGCTCTTCCCCTTCCTGTCCAAGACAGGGAGCTAGAGCAAAGTGCACATCTCATCTGCCCTCTGTGTTCCACAGCCAGAATGAGGAATGCAGCAAACTGTGCAATTTCCCCTTGCTCTCTGACGAAAGGGAACAGCCAGCAATGTGCCCCTATGAACCGGGGGAGGGAACACTTCAGCCCTACCACCCTCCCTAAAGGGTGGCTGTGGGGGGGCAGGGGCTTTGGACTGGGGGAATCCCAGACAGGGCAGGAAGGTACCTCCATCCAGCCCCTTTCACCTACCTGATTTTTTTAACTAGGTACACTCAAAGGATTTTGCTTTGAGTAAACTGTTCCTGCATTTGATCCAAGGAGAGAGTAGAATAGCTACTTCATTCACATGTGTCATCTCTGTTCAGTGAGTTGTTTAAGATTACTATAACAGACATCTTAGAAGAAAAGCTTCAATATCTCTCTGACCTTTTCCCCATTGTTCTTGCATTACCCCAGAATCTATCGTAAAGTGTTGATTCCCCATCACAGTTGTTTGCTTTTGTGCCTTTGCTTGGTGCATCAATTTTACTTCCTCCTTCTGAATCTCACTTGTATCCAATTCAGGAGAGAGAAGACCTCTTGAGTATTGTGTTGTATCTCTTCATGTTCAGGGGACACTCATCACATCTTATTGGAGAGAATGGAGCATCTGAGATCTCCTGAATCTTCCAAATGACAGTCATCTAAATACAAACCACTGCTTCAAAAGGCTCTGCATCAAAACACATGGCTATTTAACTAAGATACAGCTTTTAAAACTCTCCTGATAGAGATGCTTTGAGTCAAGATGTGAAGGTTTGGGATATGCATGCAGAATGTCCTTTGAACTTCCAGCTGCAGAATCCATGTAGGGCAACAGCCCTTTAATACAGACATCCTGAAATCATGGAGATTAAGGTAGGTAGTGTCTTCTGAAATGTGGCCTAGCTTCTTGGGGCACAAAGAAGCAGATGTGCTTACATTTGTAGGTTCTTTAGGTAGAGGTGCCTGTTTATAGTCCTACAGTGTTCCCAGAGTATTTATGAACTGTTATAGGAAATGAGGCATAGAGCAGTGAGACCTTGTAGCCTTAAGGCCTGACTTTGTACAGATGATTTTTTTGGTGTTCTACATATTACTGTTGTATAATTCCATCCTTCTTTTCTTTGAAGTGACAGTGTCTAGACCCGAAGATCACATTTCACTAAACCTGCCTTTTAAAACAGATGCTAGTTAATCAAAGTCTACAGAACCCAAACTTCCCTATGTATTTTCATGTGATGGTAAGTCATTCACATTTTATAACACTGAAGCTTTAACCCAACACATTGTAATGCCATGCAATTATTTTGATTGTTCTAAATTGGAAACTACTTATCTGAATATATCATTTGATTGAATTCCTATTAATGCCTTTCTCCCATCACAGTATACATACAGAATTCATTGGAAAACCATATTATCTGATTTAATTCAGCCTATCTGATAGAACTCTAAACTCTGCTCATCAAGAAACTGAAAGGGAATGTTTTAGGGGAGCACAAAGCTCTGGTTGTTTAGTATCAGAATGAATTTTGCCTTCCTGTGTCACAGAGGGCACAAACTCGTTGATAGTTAGTTGAGCTCTGGCCTGATTCGTGCTAGGGACCTAAGAGCAGGAAGCAGTGAAATGATACCTTAAGAGAAGCAGAATTACAAGTAACTCCCTGACTCTCTTGTTTGTTTACTTTGTGCCTTTGACAACATTGTGTAATCAGTTTCAGTTTCCTCTTGTGTATAAGCAATTACTATGTTAGTGTTCTCTGTGAAGCTCTTTCACACCTTAGGAATAAAATGCTTTTTAAAATTAGAATAAATTTGATTATAACACTACAGAAATCAGCAGGGCACTTGGTGTATCTGTGGCATCAGACTCCTTTAAACTAATTTTAAAAAGACAGAGTCAATCCAATCATCTTTTAAACTCTATAGAAGACCTCCACACATAACATTGGTGCCAGCAGCTTTTAAACAGAATTCTCCATTGCAGTCAAGGGACCTAATGACATGCCCCTACGCACACACAGCACACAGGGGTACCCTCCTTAACATGTGCATCCAAGGGCATGGAGTCAGCCTCCTTCAGGAACTGTCCCTTCTCCTTCCTTAGGACTTTGTGAAAGGTGTTACATGAATATAGTATTCACATAGGAAGAATGGGCATCCCTCAGTTTTGCAGATTTTTCTGAAGAATCTGATTTTTTTTAAACAATGGGGCTGCCCCTAGTCCTGGAGACTGCTGTAGCTAAAAGGACTTGTTAATCACACACATCCCATAGAGCTGCTCTGACAAAGAACTGAGAGACCAAATGCAGAGGCACTGGGTTGTCCTGGATCCACCTGACTCTGGGCTAGCATCCTAGCATGTTATATGGGAGGACCCCAGCCTATGCTGGAGTAGTTGAGAAAGAACCGTGTCAATGGATTCTTCCAGACCTGCCCCCTTGGTTTTTAACATGAAAGGGGATGTTGCCCACAACAGAAAACCATCAGTTAAAAACAGATAGTTTGTGGGCTCAGGAAGGAGGGCACATAGTTTTCTGACTCTCTCAGTCACACAACTGAAAGATATTTAAACAGTTAACTTGCTATTCAGATCACTTTTAAAACTCACCCTTATATTATCTTTACAGTAGCAGAGACTTTCAGTATGACTCTGGAAAGGGTAGCCTTTGTGAATGTTAAATAGGCCAGCAGAGCATTCTTTGTGGGGGGTTACTTATGGAATGAAAAAGATGTTGATATTTGTATGATGAATGTGAATTTATAATTTATGAACAGGAAACTGGTCTCCACTGAGCCTTGATCATCACCAGCCTACTACCCAAATAAAATATCAACTCTGCTACAGATGCCAGGATGCTTGCATGGGCATGCTGGTTAGTACTGGAGGGGCGGCTTGATTTTGAAAAACATCACTGCAGCTCAAGGAAGGTGAGGAGGAGCCTGTGGGTACAGAACAGGCAGTAGTTTCACAAAAAAGCATGTTCACTGGCGCTACGGAGCCTGTCCCAGGTATGTTTCGAGGCACGGTTCCCTACTTTTCATAAGACGCTCTCCGCGTGAGGAGCTGCAGCGGTGACACTCCCAGAGCTGCTGGCGGGGGGTGCCGCGGAGCCCCGGCGGGAGCGTTCCCCTGCGCGGCTGCACGCGGCGCCAAGAGCAAGCCGAGGGAAGGACGCGGCCGCGCGAGGGGCCGGGGGTGCCCGGCGTGGCGGCAGGCAGGCAGCAAGTCTCTCGGGCGGAGTTTCGCTTTGCAGCGGCTGGGAAGTTTGCGGCGGCAGCCAGGACTTGCCGGGACTCTCCCATGGGTGGGCGTCTCGCTGGAAGCCCGGGCCGGGGAGCGAGACAGCCGGGCGCGGGCGCTCTGACGGCGCCGGGGGTGGGTCAGTCCGTGTGGCCGGGACCCTGGCGTGGGGCTCGCGTCCCGGGCTGTGTGGCGCGGGGCGGGCAGGCTGGGGCGCAGCTGGGAGCGGGCTCCGGGTGACTCTGGGTCCCCCGCGTCTGGGCAGCGCCTCAGTCCCCCGCCGCCGCCGGCCAGTGGCTCTCTCTCCTTTGCGGCGCAGCAGGCCCTGCCCGGAAGTGGGGAGGGGGGGAGGAGCCCCTGGAGGGGCGCGGGTGGGGGTGGGGGCGGGGGGGAGGTTAGTGACCCCTCTCCCCCCACGCCCCCCGCCCAACGGGGCTGGATTCTTGCATAAATTATGCTAGGCTGGGGTGGTGACGTGTAGGGCCTGGGCGGGGCCTGCAGGCGCGCTCGCCCCCGGGGAGGGGGCGGTGTCGGGGGCGCGCCTTGTGGCGGCGGGAGGGGGGCGGTAGCAGCAGCCGCCTGGCTGGCTGGTGTCTCGCTCGGCTCCTGCGGACGCGCTCGGGAACTATCGGATTAAACTTGAATCGAGTGAAAATTACACAAAGGAGCGGAGCCGGGACCCGGCGCGGAGCCCGACCCGGCCGCAGACCCGCGCTGACCCCGGGCAGGGATCTTCTCCGCCCCCACCCCCCGCACCCCCGGCCCCGGCGCCAGGGAGCAACTCCGCCGGGCGTGCGAGCAGCCCCGGGCAGCGGCACCAACTCCGGAGCGTGTCCCCTCCTCCTCCCCGGCCCCTGGGCAGCGAGGGAGCGAGCGGGGGACACCGAGCCCAGCCAGCCCCGCGCTGACCCGGTGAGTGACCCCGCATGGAGGGAGGGCGGGGAGCTGCCGGCCTGGGGGGCGGATGGGGGGGGGGAGACCCGCGGCAGGTCCTTGCCCCATGGGGTGTCAGCTCCTCCCCCGGGGCAGCCCCGCGTGGGGCCGCGCGGTCTCGGTGGGGCGCTGCCCCGCGGGCAAAGGGCTTTTGTGTTGTGCTCCGGCTGCCCGGGGCGGGGGCTGATAAAGGGGACCCCCGGCAGCCCGCTCCGCAAGTTTGGAGGGCGCTGGGAACCGGGGAAAAGTTGGGTAAAACTGCGCGAGGAGGGGGGGAGGGGGCGGGCGGGCGAGCGGCGAGGCGGGGGGCCAAGCCGCGGGGAGAGCGGCTCCCTCCGGGGAGCGCCGCCTTCGCTGACCACGCTGACTGCTCCCGGCGCCGGCAGCACAACAAGCGCTAACAAAGTGAGGGAGCCCCCCCCGCCCGCGGTCCCTGGGGCTCGGCGCGGGCACATGGAGCCGGGGCGCGGGAGGGGGAGCCTCCCCGGGGAGGCCGGGAGCGTGTGTGGGGAAAACACGCGGTGCTCCTGGGGGTCTCTGTCCGGGAGGGGCGGGGGAGGGGGGCCGGCAGGCGATGGGGCTCCCGGCTGCTTCTAACAGCCGGAGAAGAAAGAGAAGGGGGTGGGGGAGAGACACTACCTAACGCTAGCTGGACTGGTGCTGGCGGCGCCTGCATAATAGAGACTTAACCCTGCGAACCAACTCGGCTCCCCTTTCCTACCCCGGCCCCCTCCCCAAGCTGGGTCCGGAGCGGAGCTCTGGGCAGGGCGCAGGCGAGTCGGGCCTGTTCCCCCCCTGAAATCAAGGCCATTTTGTGGGTGAGCGGAAAAGGTGGTTTGAGGCCAAGCGGTCAGGGAAGGGGGGGGGGGGAGGTGGTTGTTTGTGTTTGATTCACACAGGGAAATGGGGCTGGCAGGCGATTCTCTCTGTGTGTCTGTTTCTCCCTGCTCTGCTGAGGGTTGGGGTTGTTGCGGCGGCGGGGTTGAGTACTGAATGGGGGGCTGGTGGAAGTGGGAAGCGGACACGGGGGGGGCGGTGTGGGGGGTGGAGGGAAGGTTGTTGGTGAGACTCAGGGAGAAGGAGCTGCAGGCAATGAGCAGCCATCATTATGTTGCATTCATTTATCCTGATAGCGTTACATAAGGGGACACCCTCCCACACTCTGGGGTACCCCCCGAACTGCTGGCTGTGTTGTTTTAGGGGGCACTGGATTTTGAAGAAGGGGGTGACTTTCGTGCACATACTGTAAATTGGAGGGGTTTCTTTAGATCACTTTTACACTCTGCTCATGCCTTGGTTTAAACTAGTTTTTAAAACGGACAATGGACAAAAGAAAAGTAGCAGTGTACGGGGAGTTCCCTTTGAATTACTAAGAGATTGTTAGATACACCACACAACTCTCCACGTACTTGCTCCACTTTCTACCTTTGTTTTCGTTTGGGAAGGTACTGAATGTGCCTTCTGACTACATTTAGGAGAGATTTTTCGTTTGTGGGAGCTTTTTCAGTTACTTGCTCTGGTGGATTTTGGTTTGGGAAATATCAGAAAAACCTTTTCAAGGCATTAAGTTTCTTTCTATGTGTATATGAGCCTCGATTTTACTTTCATCACAGTAGCATCTGAGCAATGTTTGTACTAAAAGATGGCTTTCAGGGAACTGTTTGTCATTTTCTATCATTGTATATGGGACGAAGGGAGATACAAAGGAACAAGTTGAACAAAAAATGTTTCTGTTCATTTCCTCACAGATCATCCATTCTAACGACGGCAAAAAATCTTAATGACTATGACCTTAGCAGCCTGGGTAGCTGATTTATCCCAATTATAAATCCTGTTAGTTTGCAGTAATGTGTGAGTATCAATATATAATTCATATTAAAAGCATGACCAGTACTTATTTTTATAAAAGTTGAAATCCATCATTTTCCAGAGAGAATGCTGCATCTGTCGCTTGGAGTGTTTTTGTCTTGCTGTTGCACAACAGAGACTCTCCAGTCTTTAACCTAAAATGGCAGCTTTAATTTGACTGGGGCCCATTCATTGACAATGATAATAAAAAGGCTGAAAGCTAAATGTAGCTGGATGCTTGGGGCACGTTGCAGGACTCCCTCTTGCATCGCTAAGCACAGCACAGAGAGGAACTTCTAAACTCTGTAGTTTCTTTATCAAAAGTTTTCAAAAATTTACTTTACAAAATCATGTTGCTCTGTATAACATATGCTAAACAACAGGATAGCTTAAGAACTTAACTGTGATGAGACAGCTAGATAGGGCTTATTTTAAGAGAGAACTGCTGTTTAAACAAAAGGGAAAATATCAGTGGTTCCCTTCAAAATAACCTGCAGTTTTGGGAAATTGAGCATTTGTTTCTGAGGTTTGTAACAGGTGATTGAAGCAATGTTGACTTTCTTACCATTTAGATCTCTAGCTGAGAGAATAAATGTTACTTGTTTTCTTTTGATTGTTGTTTATATGGAAATAGATGCTATGTTCATATGGCATTTGATACTATGTTGTTTAACTTTTCTCAATTAATACATCTTGGAGAGGAGTTACTTACAAACCATTATTTGAAGGTTCAAAACACTTGTTTTGGGAAAACAGAACAAAAGGGTTTTTTTTTGGGGGGGGGGGGTCTTAGGTAGAAATAGATAATGCCACAGTCTCTCATAAGGTCTGTCTTAGTTAACCATTTTATTTTATCTGCTTATTTTTAGTCCTTTTAAACCTTATAAACATTTTATTTTAAAAGAGACATTTAAAATATCCAAAGATATTTTTTGTTCTTAACTATATCATTTGCCACTGAATCCTTAAACTTGCATTGCTACCTGTTGGATAAACACACTCAACCAAGCTTATAATTAGGTATTTAACACTATAGTGGTATGCCATTTAATTTTTTTAAAATTTTAAATTGGTTTAAACAATGGGAAAACTTGCTTTCTCTTAATTTAGAACACGTGCAATTTTACTACTTGTCTGGCTTTTAGATAAAGTTTTGATGAAAGTGAGTAAATGTTTGTAAGGATTGTTAATCCTCTTACCAAGTTTTAGGGTGGAAATGATGTAACAAATATTAATTTATAACAAGACTGAAATCTGCTTACCAAAAGCAGAAAAATAATTCATAAATAGCAGGCTAAATTTCAGTATGCTTTTGGTAGCTTCCATTAAAATACCTATTACTACAAATGTGTGAAATTAGTTTTAAAAGAGCACTGGAGTATCTTTTTCCTCCCTCTTAAATGTGCACTGTATAGTGCAGCTGTTTTATAAAATATTGAAGGGTTACATCAAGTAGCATATATACCTACTTTGGAAAAATTAGCATATTTACAGTCAAAAGGTTTACAACCTTGATCTGTGATTATCACACATTGAAAATTAAAATTTATCTGAATCTTTATTTTCACATACATTGCTTAATTTAGACAGATTATTTTTAACTTTTAGCTATTTCCTATTAGCTTCATATATTTTCAAGCCATCTGTGACCATGCTGGAATTTTGTGTAGGCCAGTTTTGATTTGAGTGAAGATGTTAGATAATTTTTATAAATGTAAGGTGCTAGAAGTAAAGCTGTGTGCAAGTTTTAAGTATGTTACTGATACAAAGGCCCTAATCTTAAAATGGTCAATGGAAATGACCAAGGCCTTATCCAAAGATGGCCTTTTGTAAAAGGAGACAGTGGAGAAAAACAGATTATTTTAGTGCATCTGTAAAGGGGGAAAAACTTAGCATTAAAACTAGTCAGTTTCTTATTATTTCAAGACAATCTGCTAAATTTTGCATTGACTCTTTGGATTGACATGACCATATTGTCTGATACTGGCTATTTCTATCTAAATTTTGATGTGATGCACTGAAGCAATGTGTGAAGAGGGAAGAAGGGGCCTGAAAGATGGGAAAGGGGGGAAACAAACATGTAAGTGTTTTAATTCTATACCAAATCTTTAGCCTTCATTTCCTGTAGGTAGTATATCTGTCAATTAATTTCCAGATGGAAGGCTTTTAAAATCTGCTGAATGTTTGAATGAGTGAATTTAGTGTTCACAAATAGGCTGTCTGGATCAAGTTGGGGCTGGTGGTGCGGAGTAGTTGCACAGCAGGCTTCCCCAGTCTCTACGCATACATCTCATTCTTGTCTTGCAATCCCTCTCCTATGTCATTCCTATGGATAGATTACCAATTGTTCTGGATTAGGGAATGGTTTAGTGATGTTCACGGGCAATGTGGATGAAACAGCACACTTTCTACTCCTGTGGCTTAGGTCTTGCCTGCAATATCAAAATTGTATTAAACTGATTTTAGTACATTACTAAAAACTTTCTTGTGCAGACAAAACCTTTATTTCCATTTTTAATCTGTTCTTCAAAGGGGCAAGAGGGTGTTGCATTAATCTGCTGCCACTATCCAGTCCTATCTGAGACAGATTCCAGCCTGTTCCTTCATGCATCCTCTTCCCTTATTTCCCAACTAACCGCTACTCCCACAGAGTATAGTCTTGGTATAGACTCTCTAATATAATTTAGATTTGAACTAAACTTTAAGATTACTGTTGCTAGAATGCTAAAAAAAAGTTAAGACTAGGAAAGCACTTTATTCTAAGGATTTGGTTTTAGGGTCCTTTGTTGCAGGGAGAGGGATAACTTATTGTAGAGGAGCAGTAACAGGATATCTAGCACATTGGGTTTTTTTTAAAGAAAGCTTTTGGACGTGTTAAAATGAATGACTCCTTCATTGAAGTTTTGTTTTGTTTCCATCTGTATCATCTAATTGTAACTTTCTGTGACTCTTACCTTACCATGAACTGCTCAGAGTGAAAATGTATTGTATGGTTACCAAATGAAATGTCTATTTGCCACTGTTTTCTAAATAATCTTTCAATTCAATAAGAAGCATTCTGTTACACAAAGAATACATTCCATGGTTCTCAATATGACAACAAAGCTTTAAGGGATAAATACAGCTCTAAGGAGTATTCTTAAGTATACAGAAAATGATTACTTCCTAACCTTCCAATTAATATATATAAAATATATATAAAATAATGTTTTGTTTTTAAGCTGTAAATATGCACCCAGGAAAAGATCAGGAGCAGGTTATCCCTAAGCTTCTGACTTCTTTAATTTCAAACAGACTCTAACAGTTCCATAGCTGCTTATGAACATAGTGCTTATTCTTTTGCCTTTTCTGTGTTTATATGTAATAGTGTACTTTTCTTAAAACATGGAAATGTATACTACCGGCAGTGTAGGCAGTAAGTTATATAGGCTCGTACTCCACCAATATTCAGGAACATGGGCCCGGCTTCAGAAATGTTTATGCTTATATTTTCAGAGCCATCTCATCCATAGGATGGACTAAGACAACTGCCTTGGCCCCACACTTTGGAGAGACTCTGCACTTCATGAGGTTCAGGATGGCCTGAGGGGTTAGCGAGTGGCTTGGTGCCAGAAGCAGTAAGCGACTTGGCTCCGGCTCACCCCACCTCTTCCTGCACCTGCTTCATCCTGCTCTGCCCCGCCCCCCTTCAGTTCCTTGTGTCCCTGCCCCACATCTTTTTGGCTTCCACTCCCCTCCCCTGAGTGACACAGGGAGCTTGTGGGGGAGGGTGGCCTGGGACTGGATCAGTTGCTGCAGCTCATGCCAGGCCCCTGCTAGCTCTGCAGGCCACTCTGGATCCCATGTCTCCCTGAAGCTTGGGGTGCCTCCAAAGTGTGGGGCCCAGGGCAGTTGCCCTGCTCTATCCTATGGATGGGACGTTTCTACTTGGACTTATTCTGGGCATCAGCAAAAATTATACAAACCCAATGCCTCTGGAGGGGAAAAATAAGAAAGGCCATTCATTATAACAATAGATCAGCTTAGTGGTATTGGAACACTCTACTTGGCAAGTTGATTGACATTTGGGAACGTAGGTGCCGGACCTAGGAATGCTGGAGGTGTTGCCACAATCCATGACTTAAATGGATTCCATTGTATACAAAGTTCACAGTTTGGTTCAGTGGTTATCAGCACCTATGCTATACAAATTACTCCAGCACCTCTCATTGGGAGTTGATCACAAGCCTTTGCCCTGTGACATGGACTATGGAGCACTTTGTGGTATTGTGACCCCTGTAGCTATTTTGAGTGTGGTGTTGCCTGACTTTGGAGGGAGCTGCATCCAACTTTCCTCTGACAGACAATTGCTAAACAATAGGGCCTTGAAGGGAATGGCGGCAAATAAATAACTTCAGGAATCAATTGTCTGGAAAAAGTCAGTGCAGCCAAAATGTCTGCCTTCTTCCTAATGGTTCTATGAAGAAAATTAATTTTTACCATATATAATCTTGATCCTGGAGGTTATTTTGTTCAGGGTTCATTGAAATATGGAACACTGCGTTTTCTGTGATTAAAAGTTGCCTTCCTGTGAATAATCAGCTTGCTGGAGAAAGCAGCACTGAATAACTTTTAAAACCTTACAGTTTTGTAATACTGCTGAGTTAGTTTATAAAGATACATTGTAAATAACTGTGAGATGTGGATTTTAACAGGTCCATTAAATTTTGCTGTAGTAATCACATTTTGCAATAAATTGTCTGGATGGAAATGTTTGGTGGTGGTGGTGGGGTTGTAGACGATTCAAACTTTTATCATGTGGTATTTCACTCCTACTATTAAAACTGTTTTGTGACATACAGTAAACTTTGCTGTAGGTAGAAATTGATCTCTTACCAATTTTAACACAACTATCATTTTAAAATGTACCTGTAATACCTTCTTTGTTTTTTTTTTCCTCTCCTTTTACATTTTCGTTCAAAAGTCCTTTGTCAAACCATATCCCAGTTTATGCTGATCTTCATTTGTTTGATGGAGTTATCTTCCTCCCCCCCGCCCCCGGGTCAGATAATGAACATTGTTGCAAAAATAATCTAGCATCCTCAAATCCTACTAATCTTATTTTGTGCCTAATATGTAAGGAAGCTTCTGACCAGTGTGTGTAAAGAACCAAGGGTCTGATCCAAAATCCACTAGAGTCAAAGATTAGAACCCAAAGAGTGGAAATGTATTGTGTTTAGGGATGTAAAAGAGTAGTTGACTACTCGCATTCCCCCCCACCCCCCTTGTAGCCTCTATATCAGAAGAAGCAGGTGGGGGGAAGGGGAGGGCCAACCTTAAAGTTGCCGCCCCGTTCCCCCCCCCCCCCAGCACAGTCTCCATGGTGCGGGGGGAGACAAAGGCGCTGAGGCTCTGCCTTTTAAATGTAGTAAGAGCTGCAGTGGTCTGGAATCAGCATGAGCCGGGACTGCTTCAGTCCTGGCTCTCAGTGGGTCCCGGACATACCCCTGCTGTACCTCTGCTGTTTAAATGTAGTAGGAGCTGGGCTGCCTGCACACACAGCTCCTACATTTAAGCTGCAGCAGCCCCTTGTATCAAGTACACAATTAGTAATGTATTTGCTACTTAACATCCCTAATTGTTGTTTCTAAAATACCAGAATGGTTCAACTTGGTCACATAGTATATTTCAGAAAGTTGCAGCCAGAATGATTCATGCATCTTTGAATAGGAAAGAATTTTCAATATATTAAAGCTTTCCACTTCAGGCTTTATTTTGTTATACATTTCATGACAATGCTAATTCTTTAGAGTTAAAATGATTGGAGAAATTAGTTAAGAGGTAAAGGCCAGGAAAAATGTATTCAGATGAGGTTGTTGGTTTTATTTAAAAAAAAAAAAAAAAAAAAAGAGAAATAATTGTGTATACGGGATGGTTTTGCATGTGACAGGAGGTATAAGGAAGAAGATTCCTGCACAGGGAAGGTTTTCCAGAGGTACTAAAGCCTAGAAGAATGAAGGCTGTACACTAGAGATAAAGGAGATGAGGGACTGAAGCAGCCTCCGCTCATGCCGGGTTCCCTACTGTGCCCCGCCTTATCGACTAATTAAGTAGTTGATGGAAATTCCATCGACTACTCGATTAGCTGATTAATTCAGGTGCCACCCCAGCCTCACACCTACTTGGAGGATCGTGTGTGTGTGCCTTCGCACCCCCCTGTGTGTAGGCCTGCCTTGTCAGTGCAGGAGCTTAACAATTCTGGGAGAGGTTGTGGATAACTCACTCTTCATGTTAGCTTTGGTTAAGTGGCTGCTACATGTGAGCTCACCTGGCTACTAGAGGAAGGAGGCAGACTTGTTTTCTCCCTCTGTTTTGGTTTAGCCTTCCTATCTTGGAGACAGATAAGCAGACTTTTTGTGGTTCCTTCTTGCCTCCCTCCTTTTTCTTGATTTCCACAGGGCTATACCTTTTTTACTTTTGTATAGAAGTCACAGTTTCAGGGTTATTAAATTCTTCTACTTCCTCAGGAGAAGCAATATTTAAAAAGAAAAGCATGTGGTTCATGCTGCTGCTGGAGCTCTGCTTGACAAGACAAATGTAGTAACTTCTCTTTCTCTCCCACCCCTCAAACTCTCTTAATATGCACAGAAAAAAACAGGACAAAGATTTGAATATTGTGGCATTTCATACAGAAGGAGTCTTGTCACAGACATGGAACTGACATTGGAAAGAATGGTTTGTTAAATAGAAGCAGAACTACAACTGGGTCACCCCAACTGGACTGAGCAGGGTTGTCCTAGAGCAGGGCTATTTAACTTTGGAACGCTGGGGACCATAATCAGGGCTTGACAAACCGTGGCAAAATCCACTCGCCAGACCCGCATTGTGCATGCGCGTGCCGCCGGTAAACGGGGCGACTGGCTGAAATCTACTTGCCATGGGCAAGTAGATATGCTGATTTGTCGAGCCCTGACCATAATGATACTCGCAGCACATGCTGAGGACCTCTACTTAAGCATGGTTGCGTGTACTTGCAAAAATATATACAAATAGCTTCTTTCACACTGACTGAAGTGAATACAAAGATTAAGGCAAGACTCCACAACATGCTGGCCACATTTAAGTCAGTTCTGCTGATATTAATAAAATGCAATATTTACTTGATTTCCACCCATATGACAGCACTTTTAATGAGCAATGACAGTCCAGGAATTTAACTACTAAACCATATATCAACAGAAGACCATTATATTGACTACTTTTTGTTTTGGCTCCCACCCGTGGGCCATGTGTTGAGCCAGGGGCTGCAAAACTTCATTGTGAGCTGCAAACAAATGGGCTATGGGCCTCATGTGGCCCGCAGGCCACATGTTAAGTAGCCCTGTCCTAGAGTCATGTGTTGTGCACTGCATTGGGGTTAAAGAGTTAAGAGGAAAAGTCAGGGAAAAAAATTCAGTTTTATGTTGGAATTTGTACTGTGATTAAATTTAAAAACCTGCTAAAGTGACTGAAGATAGAGAAGACTATTTTTCAAGAACTTCTCTTAGAAAAGGTAGTCTGGAGAGAGGGAAACAGTTTAGTGCTGGGTGAATCTTTTTGGAAGGCAGGGCACTGGAAAGAATGTTGGGTAAAGTACTAGATTAAATCTCTGTTCTGAGTAGAACTGGTTCATGTGAAAAGTTTAAGATTAGGTTTCACAGCTCAAAAAAGCCACTTGTCTGCTCTAGGTGCTTAAGGTTGAATAGTAGAAGTAGACACGGTTTTGGACAGAGCGCATTACCTTGATGCAAACACTGAATAGAAAGCAAGTAGAGGTGCTTCCAGATATATAGCTGATTACAACTGCATGCCTTGAACTTAATCAGAGAACTTAATGAGGTTTTAACTCCTGATAAATTTCAAGTTAAAGATTCTTGCACCTGAGCTTCCAGTTTGCTATTTTAAACAGTCCAGTTCTGCAGTGGGAATGATGTGTGGTGCATGTTCATTTCTTGCTTTTCAAGTGAAATGACATATCTACAGTAGGCAGTCTTACAGAGAAGTAAGTAATCACTGAGAGAAACCCTGGTTAGGAAACTGAAGAAACTGGAGATTTAGGTCACTCATCAGGATATGGAAATATAACTTGCCATTTGTGGACTTTCTGTCTTTCTACAAACTCTTTGTTTGGGTTGCTTTTGGAGAATGCAAATGTCATCCTCTTGTAATACATTTAATAGTGGTGATGGATTCAAAAGAGAACACTTTCCTCCTTATATTAAGAAAAAATTGGCAAGATTGATGATCAGGAACATGGGTTTTTAGAATCTTAATGGTAAAGCCTTCTGTGAAATTTATGGTTATTTAAGATGTTGCCTTTATAGTTATGGTAGCTAATTCGGTTGCCTTCTTATTCGTTGCCAAGGTTTTTTTCATTTAAGGGGAAATCTGCAGGAGGGTTTTTTCCATTTAATTTCATTATCCTCCACTTCTAGCTAACTTTGTCTTAAGGTTTTTCTTAATCTGACATCAATTGCAAAAATTTCTCAAGCATTGGAAAAGCTGAGTGCCTAAACAATAGGCATGACATACATAGTGTATTTTGATTTTTACGATAATAAATAGTTTTGTAGCTTTCAACACAGTTTGAAGGCTATTGAATATCTCCCCAATGAACATCAATTCATGCATTATACAGAGAAGCCATTGGTGGGATCACAGTGTTTCCTGAGCTTTGCAGTGGAGTGCATTGTCACTGAGTTAGAGTAATCTTAGCTCAAGACTGCATATATTTATTTTTAAACCATAGTAAGTTGCAGTTAGTGAGGATGTGAGTGTTCTGAAGGCACTCATTGTTAAACTTAGACTTCATCTGTGTTGTTTTAAGATGGTGTGTGAAAACAAAATTGGTCTCTTTTTGGATAGAGGGAGAAATCCAAAGATTTAATCATATATAAAATGCCTTACCTAAGATGATATACTTAAAGTACTTAATCTTCATCATTACCTCTTCCAAAAAAAAAAAAAAAGCTTCTATTATCCCACTGGTCCTTTCCTTGCACTACCTATTTTGGCAAATCTAAAGTCCTCGATTTAGACTTCAAGTCAAAGTCAACCTGAATATCACAAATTTTATCAAATTAGTAATCGCTTAAAAGGGTCTATTATTCATACCTGTATGTTTGCTAAATGCAATGAAACTAATGAAAAAATCAAATGAGAGTATCTAGGAATAATTTGTATCTCGCAAAACTTCTCAGCATGGTCTCATTAGATGTTTATTGCTGTTACACTGACTTTGGTTATATTTTCTAATGCAAATCTAAGATTCAGATTATCTAAATAAACGTAATACAATTCACATCATATAAAACATTCCTCAGATTAAAAAGGTTGGGGAAAAATAAAAAGATAATGGATGAAGTAAAATATCAGTGGTAGTAACTGAGCACTTTTAATATTATGCTGTCACTGTTCTCCAGAGAAATAGAAATTGACAGTTATACTTAAACACATTTTATACATCACTCAAGGAAGGGATGAACATCTTACATAAATTACTTACAGGATTTTTTGTGCTGTGTATCTTACTTAGGTTATCCTTTACAAAATGCTTCTGTAGTTTGTGTAATTTTTAAGACTGCTCTAAAGGGCTAAGCTTCTCATATGACAAGTAGCAGTATTGTGTAGATACATAAATTGATTAGTGTTATGGACAGACATTTATTTCTCAGTTAAGATTAAGGTAGCTTTTCACTAACCGTTCACTTGATCTTTCCTCTCATGTTTTTAAAACCAAAGCTTAGGTCTGAATTTCTACTTAGGATAGAAGTCTCTGGAAAGTTTGAGGCAGCATAGATGTGAATTCTTAATGAGGTTTTAACTCCTGATAAATTTCATGTTTGTAATATTGTGGTAGCCATGAAGACCTGAAGAGAAGCTCTGTGGAGCTTGAAAACTTGTTTCACCAACAGCAGTTAATCCAATAAAAGATAAATCTCACACTTTTATCTTGTATCTCCAGTGGCTCGAACTAGAAGTTCTAAGCTTCTGTTGTTTGTCTGTGAAGACTTGTGTCTTTAATTATATTCAGAGAGAACATTTTAGTTATATGCTTGCTTTAATAGGCTTAGGGAACATGAAAGCATGGCTGTAAAATGGGTGGGGAACCTAAGGCCTGGGGGAGCTAAGGCCTAAGGCAGGGGCTCCCTACCATCCTGCTCCTACACTCTTTCTCCCACTTATACCCCACATTCCAAGCCAGCTTACCAGCAGCCATCTCCCTTCCACACTGAACCACTCATTTTTGGCCTCACCCCTGAGCCTAGGGGGACCCACAAAATCTACTAGCCTGGGACCCCTAGGCTTTGGTGTTTAAGGGGAATGTGGGGAGTGTCTTTTGCCTCTTCTCAGTTGGGGAGACACATCAGGTGAAGTTTTTGTTTTTGCTTCTCACTTTTGTGTGGCCCCTGACTGATTTTTTTTTTCTTGAGGTCTGCAGCCCCAACACAAATTAGGTTTCCCACCTCTGCTATAAAACAGCCAACCCTGGGACCAAATCTAGTCTTTGATGCATTTGTGGCCTGCGTGGCATGCCCAGATTCAGCTGACTTTATGCTGCTTTTTATTTAAAACAGAAAACTCCTAGCCATTTCCCTAGTGTAGATAACCTTCCGACTGTAAATCAGTACAGTGTCTTGAGTCTGTACTGAGCCTGAAACAATGACAGAGGAATGAACTGTGCTCCCCAGTAATCTATCTGGGGTGCTGATTGTGCAGCCTGATGAAAACACTTCAGTGTAGATTAACTACTTAGTAGATGAAAGGAGGAAGATGGTGGGAGTGAAGCTCCTTAGGATAAGAAATGCTGAAGAAGGGACAGAAGGACACACAGACAACGATGAGGGAGAGATACAAATGGGAAAAATTACAGTATATTTTTCCTTTGCCAGTCTCTGAATTGAGGAAGCAATGAACAAACAGTAAACTGAAGCTTGAGCTACCATGTATAAAGACCATAGTTCTTTGTGCAGAACTATGATGCGACCGAAGCTAGCTTGGGTATGTCTGTACATTCTGCAATCGCATCTCCCAGCTGCAGTCTAGACACAGCCTCTAAGACCTCCTTTATGGTCTGTCTTCATGAGTCTAGTGAGAGACAGTTTTTGTCCAGTGGACCAAACAGACAGATGCCAGAAACCTATGAGTGTTATTCTGAACTGGTTTCCTAAGTTGTCATGGTATTTTCAGATCTGCTATAAAGGGGTTAATAAATCATAATATTTACATAGCACTTTTCATCAAATGATCTTAGTACTTTGTATGTTTTAATTGTTTTACTGCTAGTTTCTATTAAAAAAAAAAGTCAGTCATTGGAATCTGAGTTGAAAAATTTATGAACTTGCAGGAATTAGTATTTTAATTTTTACAGTGTTTGGATCTCTAAGGGTGGGGATACACAGGAAACTAGTTAGTGGAGAAAGTATAAAACACAGTCATACACAAAGTAAACTTTGAAAAAATCTTGTTCAGCTATAGACAGAGCTGGTAGCAGTTATATAATTTAGGTTGTCTAACACTTTCCATTGCAAGCCCCTGTTTTCAGTTGCTTGCAACTTTGCCTAACTTTAACCCTTTCAACTGAAATGTTCTATGGTTGGTTGCTGCTCAGACTAAATATTTTAGAAATCTCAGCAAATGACAGCCATGTCTGAGAATAAGGCTAGAGGGGAAAATATGTATATTGACAATTTTTAAAAAAAGATCTTTGAAGAAATTTACTATTGTTTTAAAGTAAGATTTGTAATTGCTCAGGGATGTGCTCATTCGGTGAGAGGTTTATTATACTGTCAAAAAAATCCATAGAAATTTGGCCAATTTATAAGCTTTTGAAAATCACCATTAACAAATTCTTATTGGAGGTTTGCTACAGTTTTGAACCTTCCCATTGCACTTCTAGTATATTCCCCAATCTTAGGGAGGGTGAGCAAAGCAGCCACCCCTTTGTTGTAAAGGAAGGAGTGTGGGGTTGGAAGCCAGGAGCAGGCAGTTTCAATTTCAGTTTCTTCCACTTGTATGTAATCTATATATTTTTCCATAGGAGGCAGCGAGGGAGAGGGCAGGCAGGTCCACGGAGCCAGCATGCGTGGAGAGCCAAAAGCCATTTGTCTGCACATATCGTCTCTAGCCTGCCTCCCTCACCCTCTGTGCTGTTCTTTCTCTATCAGCAGAAGCAGCAAAGGGTGAAGGGGAGTGAGTGTACTGTAGTCGATAAGATTAACCGGTTAATTGTGTAGTGGACAACATGATGACATCTCTATTCTTGCTCCTAATTTAGAAGGCTGACAAGATTACCCCCATTTTACAGATGAGGTTGCAGAAGATCATATCAGAACTGAAGATGGGTCTGTCACATTTGAGACAGCTCAAAGTCTTATCCACAATCATGCTGCCTTTCAGAGTGGATATGCCAGATTTATTAGGTCCTGATGTCAGTAGTTACTAGATGATGTTGCCTTGCAGAGTAAGGAATAAAGCCTAGAAATTCTTATTCCTGACACTTGATTATACTCTTAAATAATTGTAGAAGGGACTGGCATAATTTGTATCCTAGCCTTCATTAGTGGCTGGTCCAGCTAGTTAACTACCTGCTACTGGTTACTGCTTCAGCTTAAGTGCTAGATGTTTCTGCTGTGGACCTAAAGTTCTTGATATCTCACCCTACTGATGACCCTAGTGAAGACCAATAGTGATTCCAGATAAAATTTATTTAATGTTTTTGTCCAATACCAGTTAAAGTATTGGACAAATGATTACATTTTAGTGTAAATGCTTCGCTTACAGAGTTGTGTGGTGTAGACCAGACCTCAAATCAGAAAAAAATTCAAGCACTTTGGTCAACTTAATGATGTAGTAGGCATGCCCTAAGTTAATGTTAATATACAGCCAGTGCAGTAATTGAGTCGATTTCACGTGTCCATACTATGCTTCTTGTGTGGTGATGGGGCACATCCTCTCCAGGACCGCTTCTGTTAATTTTAACTGTCAATGTGGGGCACTGTGGGATGATCCGTTCCTTAAAGGCAGCAACAGTTGATGTAAGCTGTGTAGTGATTCCGCTGCACTGCATCAACCTAACTACATTGGCTTAAGCGCTACACCTGTTGCAGAAGTGGAGTTAAAAGGGTATTGTGACCAAGTTACATTGTTCAGAGATGCATTTTAGTATAAATACTTAGTTGTGTAGTGTAGGTCAGGTCTCAAAAATCGGGAAGTGCCAAAAGTAAGGTTGCCCATTCCACTTCAATTCTATTCACTTGTGTATATGGTTGGTAGAACTAAATGATCATCACCTTACTCAGTATCCAGTAAGTAACAGTCTGATGGAGGGCTGAAAGAATAGATGATCTTTTGTGTTTAAGAGAGAACCAGGCTGCGCTGATTTTTATTTCTGGTTCTGCTACTGATTTTACATGTAATGTTTGGCAAAACTATCAATGCACATATTCAAAGTTTCATGGGCTACCTTAAATTTTGAGTTTCCTAACTTTTGAGTGCTTATCTTGAACCTCAATCTTCTTTACTATAGTAATCTTAAGTGCTTGCAACAACGGTAGGTAAAACATTTTCAGAGAGCGACTTTCATTTGATATTGCTCCATTTTAAACTGCTAAGTCAAGTCTCTGGAAATGTGTATAATTCATTAAGGTGGTTTTTTGCACACCTTGACTCTATTTACATGTTTCCTCATTAAATGCAACTTTGAATCCCCTTGCCTTTAGACTTTTTAAAACATTCTATAAAATTACAAATCCTTTTAACTGTATTGAAAAATAATCTATGACCTACATATATTGTTTTTTGGCCTTGGAATAGATCAAATATGAGAATTAGTGTATGTATTTGGTAGTATCTAGACAAGATGTACTATCCATATTATAGTATATCAATGTCAGAATTTTGGTACAAACCCTTGTTTTCCAAGGGGTTATAATGAAACTATAAAAACATACTTCACTGTGAAATTTGTACTCAAACTAGGGTAGCTTATATACAGAATCCTTTAGATCCAGGAAATATATGGCAGAATTGTACCAGTTCATACTATTGACATCTTCAGGGATAATTATTTCATTCCATGTCCTAATATTATGAAGTGTGACATTTTTAGCTGCCATCTTTGAAGCACTGCGATATGACTTGAAATGGAACTTTGTGGAAATGAAGGTAAATTGGTGGAGTGATACCTTTATTTTAAATATTAGAAAAATATTGTAGTTTTTAAAACCTACCTATAAATGCGCCATATTACTTAGTGTTATATTTGTGACACAAAGTAGAAGGCAGGAAATTCAAACATAATGTGCTCTCACTCATAAATTCATCCTGTTTTCTCCATCTGTTCTAACTGAACTTCCTTTTTGTCATTTTGTCACAACAGTTATTAAATTGTTTTTGTTGATACAATACTAAGGCATGTTTATTTTAAGCCCTATTTTTAAGGCAATTAGAACTTTGAGGGGAAAACCCTATACAATGAAATTTCTAATGCGTAATAGCACAAAGGTGCCCTATGTACATATATGCATCGTTTAAAAATATGCAGTCTTTTTAAGTTGTTTTAATGTATGGGGAGGTTTATTAGCAGTTTAACTTAGGTTATTTTTACTTTGTTCTTTTTAATGGTTTATTTTTAAGACTTCTCATAGTTTCTCCTCATTGACAACAAATGTCTTCCACATCTAGGAGAAAATTGGTCCAGTGTGGCATTAATAACCTTGTACTCTTTCACCTCAGTGAAGTCTGATACTATATACTATAGCTACACACATTGAAATACAGTGTAAACTGGTTAAAAAAGTGGATCATTCTTTCTACCAGTGCCCACTAATACTCACATTTAGAAACTATGCAATGGATGTGTCTTGTATGTGTCACATACTAGGCTCTCTTCCTTAGGCACATCTTGTGCCCTCTGTAGGCTATTCTATTTGCTAGGGGATGCAAAATGTGAACGTACAATTCTATAAAAGTTCTGAAGTATGGACTACTGTATTTTGGTTGAGACTTTATACATAAAGTTAGGAAATTAAGTTACAATTCCCACAACAACTGTAAATTGGTTATGCCATAAATTTGTCTCAATATATAATGGTACAAATAACCACAACTTGATCCAGTTACATATTGATATTATCATGGGAGCCATGATTTTGATTTTCTTGACTGTATATGAAAAATTCAACTATAACATTGCATAATGTATATTTATACAATTGTTTAGAATTGAGGTCTCTTAAAAATGAGACATGGTCCACCCCCTTGTCTTATGAATGTGTACAAAATGTTATAATACAAACCTGAATAAAAATCTCTAGCACTTGAGGTTATGATGGAACAAGTGAGATCATTCAGTTGTTAGCTATGTGTGATGTACACATTTTCAGAAACTAGTAGTCCTGTGGCACCTGAGAGCGACACACACAAATTTCAGAAACTTAACATTCTTACTTTACAGAAAGCAGCAACTACTTCATAAGACATTTTTTCTGAGACATGATTGTCAGTATTAGCTAGATAACTAGATTTATCTCAAAAGTACTTCAAAGAAGATAAGTAACATGACTAATATCTAAATTATGGTATGGTATATGCTAATAAATGCAACTGAGTAGTGTGGTGTGTGCGAAATCTGAAGCAAAGCAAGCACTTCTGAAAAAGGTTACAATTAAGGTATAAGGATGTAGCCGTGTGAACAGGTAATTGGTTACCTAACTGGTTACATGTGGCTTCCAGAGAGTAGGCTGCTGCCTCTATATAAGAGGACGCAGTATGGGTCAGCAGCCAGCTCCCCGGGAGTGAGGTGACAGGCAGGAACTGGCATGCATAGGGAGCTGGTTTAAAAGCCGGATCCTGGTGCACACCAGCTCCTGGGGAACTGACTTGCCTCTGATACAGAGGCAGCAGCCAGTGTGCTCTGTGAGCCAACTCAAAAGCTGGCTTCTGAGAAGCTGGCTGCTGCCTTGTGCTGTGGGTGTGTGTAACCGTTTCAGCAGTTACACGATTAGCCAATTACCTGTATTTTAATATCCCTAGTTACACTGTAAAATGTGTATTTGGGAGATATTGTAATGCAAGCACAACCATACATTTTGATGAGCTATGGGGGAAGTGATTGGTGTGTAAAGATTGTGAAGTGCCCTGTAACCCCTTGGAATGAGGTGCTAGATAACTGAGGAGATGATTGTTTGTTTATTATGTGAAACTTTCCAGATTGAATGCTTTGAAGGTCTTTGACTATGGTTTCTTTTAACCTGGCAAACAGTTGAGTGAACTCAGAAAGGAGACCATTTCTTCCCTTTGTCAGAATATAAATTGCATAATTTTGTGTCTATTTTGTGCTTTTGTCAATTAGGTGATACAGTCCTACTCTGACAAATTTAACTGTCCATGATTTCTACTTTGGTTTGTAGCTAACATCTTAAATACAGTCATGTTTTCAATAAGGATGTTAAAATGCGGTTAACTGACTAGTCGATGGAATTTCCATCAACTAGTTGATAGGCACCTCGGCATTCCTCCTTTGAAATGTACAAGAGTCCCAGCAGGGACTCCTGTACATTTCAAAGGAGGAATGCGGAGGTGCCTATCAACTAGGAGTCCCTGCTGGGACTCTTGTACATTTCAAAGGAGGAATGCGGAACACGCGTACAGCCCGGGGCCAGCGGGAAGTCCTGCACGCGGATGCCTGCTTTGAAATGCATAAGAGTCCCCAGTGGGGGCTCTTGTGCATTTCAGAGCCATGGAGCCTGGGGTCAGCAAGGGACTCCCCAGCTGACCCCGGGCTCCACACGGCATGTCTCTGGAACCCGCCCGGGATCAGCTGGGGAGTCCCCCACTGATCCCAGGCTCTGCGTGGCATTTCCCCAGAACCCCGGGCTCCATGGCAGTTGCCCCTTTGAGTTACTCCTTCCCTTCCCCCCACTTTGCTGCCTCTATCTCAGCGATATAGAGGGAGGGAGATTGACTAGTCAAAAGACTATCCAATAGCTTATCAGATAGTCAACTAGTCTTTAACATCCCTAGTTTGCAAGAATCAATTTTGTTCACACCCCATATATTTAACTGAAACAAATTAGCAGAATGCCATTGCTTATTTTAAATATGAAGGTCATGTGGAATTTCCGTCATTGTCTAACTTGCTCTTAATAAATCTCCAAACACCTTTCTGGGATGATCTGTATAGAACTGGGGGGGTGTAAGCAAATCATGCAAGAAGTATGGGAATAAGCAGGAAGAACTCATAATGCTGGGAAATAAACACAACTACGATATCACAGAGACTTGGTGGGATAATGTGTATGGCAGGAATATTGGTATAGAAGAGTATAGCTTGGTCAGGAAGGACAGGCAGGGAAAAAGAGGAAATGTTGCTTTATGGTGTAAAAAGGTACACACTTGGACTGAGGTTCAGATGAAAATAGGACACCAGACTTGTTGAGTCTCTAGGTAAGGATAAAAGGGGTGAAAAACAAGGGTATAATGTGATGTAGGGGCCTACTGTAGATCACCAAACAGGAAGAAGAGGTGGACTAGTCTTTTTTTTTTTTTTTTTTTTTTTTTTAAAGCTAACACAATCATCCAAAGCACAGGACTTAGTGGTGATGGGGGACTTTATCCAGACATCTGTTAGGAAAATAATCTGTGCCCTGCTGTGTTATCCAGCAACACAGGGTTCTTGGACTGTACTGGAGACAATTTTTTATTTCAGAAGATGGAGAAAGCTACTGCAGAGGGAGGGAGACTATTCTAGATTTGTCTTTCAACAAATAGGGAGGAACTGGTTGAAAATTTGAAAATGGGGCGAAAGTAGGGTGAAAGTGATCATGAAGTAAGAGTTCATGATTCTAAGGCAGTGATTCCCAACCTCTGGTCCGTGGACCGCTGGTGGTCCACAATGGTACTATAGGGGGTACACGGCAAGTTTAAAATAGAAATTAAAATAAATGTACAGAGCCTCTTGCAGCCAGCACAGCCTTCAGCCTGCATTGCTTCCTGTGGCTCAGGAAGCAATGTGGGCTGAGGGATGTACAGGCTGCAGGCACAGCTATATTGTTTGGGGGGGGGGAGGGGGTCCATAACATTTTAATAGATTGAAAGGGGATCTGTATGCTTGAAGAGTTTGGGAGCCACTGTTGTAAGGAACAGTAGGAGGAAAAATAGCAAAATAAAGACAATGGATTTTAAACTCAGGGAATTGGCAGGTAAGATCTAGGGAAGCAAGTCTAAGGGTAAAGAGCAATTAAAGTCAGTTGGCAGTTTTTCAAAGAGAGTAAGGGCACAAGAACAAACTATTCCACTGCATAGGAAAGATAGAAATATGTCAAGACTACCATAGCTTAACCAGGAGATCGTGAATGATCTAAAAATCAGATGTCCTATAGAAAATGGAAACTGGGTCAAATTGCAAAGGATGAATATACACAACACAGGTACACAGGGGCAAAATTAGGCTGAGGCAAAAGACAAACTCAAGCTAGTCAGCTATAAAAGGTAACAAAACATTATGCAAATACATTAGAAGCAACGGGAAGACAAAGGACAGATTACGCCTGTTACTCAGTGAAGAAGGAGTAACAGGAAAATATGGAGATGTCAGAGGTGGTTAATAACTACTTTGTTTTGGTTTTCACTGTTAGGCATCCAGTCGCCACCAAAATTAATATAGTGAATGCCTGTGAAAATGGGGTAGGCCCAGAAGCTAAAATGGGAAAAGAACAAGTTTGACAAGTTAGATGTTTTCACATCTCTGATGAAATGTGTCCTAGAATACTTAAGGACTGGGTGAGGACATGTCTGAGCCAGAGATTCCAAAAGACTGGAAAAGGGCAAACATAGTGCCCATCTATAAGGACAACACAGGAAATTGGACCAGTCAGCTTAGCTTAGCTTCTGTTTCAGGAAAGATAATACAGCAAATGATTAAGGTATCCGTTTGCAGACATCTAGAAGATAAGGTGATAAGTAAATAGTCAGAATGTCAATAACAAATCATATCAAATCGACCTGATAGCTTTCTTTGATGGGACAACAAATCTTGTGGGTAAGGAAGAAGCTGTAGATGAGGTATATCTAGACTTTAGTAAAGCTTTTGGTACAGTCTCACGTGACCTTTTCAATAACAAACACACGAGGGAAATACAGCCTAGATGGAGCCACTGTAAGGTGGGTAGCCGTTCCCAAAGAGTAGTTACAAATGGTTGAGTCATGCTGGAAGGGCATAATGAGTGGGGTTTCTCAGAGATGAGTTTTTGGGCTGGTTCTGTTCAATATCTTCAAGGATTTAGATGATGGCTTAGAGAGTACGCTTATAAAGTTTACAAACACCACCAAGCTGGGAGGTGCTTTGTAGGATAGGATTATCATTCAAAATGATCTGAACAAACTGGAGAAATGGCCTGATATAAATGGGATAAAAGTCAATATGGACATGCAAAGTACTCCACTTAAAAAGGAACACACACAAAATAGGTAATGACTGCCTAGGAAGTAGTAATGCGGAAAGGGATCTAGGGCTCAGTCAAACTACAAGTTAAATATGAGTCAACATTGTGATACTGTTGCAAAAAAGAAGCAAACATTATTCTGGGAGGCAGTAACAGGAGTTTTGGAAGCAAGAGAAGTAATTCTTCTGCTCTACTCTGCTGATTAGCGTCAACTGGAGTATTGTATTCAGTTCTGGATACCATGTTTCAGGAAAGAGGTGGAGAAATTGGAAAAGGTCCAGAGAAGAGCAACACAAATGATTAAGGGTCTACAAAACATTGTTTGAGGGAAGATTGAAAAAATTGGGTTTGTTTAGTGTGGAAAAATAACATTGAGACATGATAGCAGTTTTCAGGTACCTAAAAGGGTGTTACGAGGAGGGGTGTCTGTGGAAATAGTTCTTCTTGATTTCTGATGATAGGACAAGAAGCAATGGGCTTAAATTGCAGCAAGGGAGGTTTAGGTTGGACATTAGGAAAAACTTCCTAACTGCCAGGGTGGTTAAGCACTGGAATACATTATTTATGGAGATTGTGGAATCTCCTTCATTGGAGATTTTTAAGAGGTTGGACAAACAGCTGTCAGGGATGGTCTAGTTGGTGCTCAGTCCTGTCATGAGTGCAGGGAACTGGACTTGATGACCTCCAGGTCCTTTCCTATTGTACTATAATTTGCAATTGCTGTGGGTCAGAGGGAAGCGACCAGGAAGTACTGGGTCTTGCTTTTTGACAGGAACTTAAAATTCCCATAGAGGAATAATGGGAAAGGACTTATTGTATGGAAATTGTTTTGTAGTAGCTTGTATTTGTATTTTAGGAGCAAAGATTTGTAGAATATCTTACTTTTAAATCCATAAGCTGGTCAGGGAGAAGTTTCAAACCCTGAATATTTTATATTTAAAGGTGATAGAACTAGAGTGATTAAAATGTGAACTCTAGTGAATCTAGTAGACAATATTTAAAGATACATGTAAAGTACTCAGCTCTTGAGGAGATGAGCAGAAAAGTTTGAAAAATATGCAAGTTGAAAATGAAAACATCTGGACTTTTTTGTCCCAACAGCTGCAAAAATTGTCCTGTGATGGCACAATGCACGATTGATAATGGGGGTATCATAGACATTTTGGCTTTTTATCCATGTCCAAGAGGGTGGAGGTTTTACAAGTTAGCTGACTAAATTGGCATAATTGAATCTACAACTGGTTGTTAGCATCATTCAGTCTTGGTTAATGATTGGTAGCATTTTCTATATAGAAAATGGCATCAAATTACATGAAGGGATTCTCGTCACAATATGTAAACAGATAAGGTGGGTGTTGTAATATTTCTCCACCCCACTGTATCTTAAAAGTTGGCATTGGCAACTTATTAAATAGAGAAATCATTTGGCTAGAAATATGAGAGAGCTTCTCTACTGTTGCTTCAGCTGTTTTCAGATTTGAAAATATGCATACATAAAAAAGAATACAATTTTCTGTATTTCTGTTCATTTTTTCTACAAATTTGGAATTTCACTTGTTTGGGGACAGGAAGTGTCTTCACTTTGGTCAGTACCCTGGAGAGGTGCACCTAGTCCCAAATAGGCAGGTTAAGTAATACAAATAATCAGGGCTTGACAAATCGCTGTTTCTACTCGCCCGTGGCGAGTAGATTTCAGCTGATTGCCCCGTTCACCGGCGGTGCGTGCATGCGCAATGTGGGTCTTGCACATGCGCAGTGCGGGGCTGGTGAGTAGATTTCGCTGCCGTTTGTCAAGCTCTGCAAATAATGATCTGGAGAGATCTAAATCTTCAGTAATTGAGAAGCTGAAACACCTGTGGATGAGGTTTCCTTATTTTTTTGTAAAGGGTGGCTAATATCAGAAACTGAGGGTTGTAGGTTTGAATTAAAAAAAACAAACAAATCCTGACTTTATTTGCAACTTGACTTGTAAATTAGTGGGAGTGTTAAGATTTGTGCAGTTGTCCTGACATACAATCTTCCCTGAAAGAAAGGATTCCTACATTGATTGGTGCATGTACACGGATACTTGTGGGGGGGGAAAAAGTGTTATGAAATCTGAGGATGGGCAACCTTGGTAGGTTAACACCGGAACTAACTTTAAACCAGAACTTAAATCCTTTGAAGCTTAATTTTGAACTTTACTTCACATTTTCATTGATTAGATGCACATCTGTTCTTTCTGGCTTTGGTTGAAATTCTACAGGGAGCACAACAGGGGCTTTCACTGATTTGGCAGAAAAAAAGCAAGATGCTGGGAATCTCCTGTGAAAACTATTTACGAAGTGTTCATTCTTAGAATGAATTTCCTGCTGCATTTCCACCCGCATTCAATTTAACTGCTGGTATGATGGAAATAGGCAAAAGTATTTGGGAGTACTAGAATAAATACATTTGCTTCTTACCAAGATGCAGTCATTCTAGGAATGAGATGCCCAGCCACTGGCTGAAGTTAGTGGAGGAGAGTGTTTTAAACAAATGATCACCAGGTAGGCAGCAGTTGGAGCTAAAGAAGCTCTTTGTGTAACTTCGATATAGCTGGGCAAAGTCTGGCACTTTCTCCAGGGACAAGTTTATTTTGTCTGCTGCTCTTGGTGTCCCTTCACTGAGACGATGAAATCGATGAATCGATTAGCCAGTTAAACGTTAGGTTAACCTAATGGTTAACTGACTAAGCAGATTCTCAGGCAGAGGACCACTCCAGCCCTGTGGGAGCAGGCCCCAGCTTGTGGGGCTGCCGGCCACAGCAGGCTGCAGATGGAAGGCTGCTTCTGGGCACCGGTTAAAAATTAACCAGTAAGATTCACCCAATAAAGGTGATGCTTGCCCGTTAACTGGTTACCTGTTCACATCCCTAACATTCTGCCTGATGGTCATATAGCAGAAGATTACTTGATGTTTATCCTCCCTGTGAAGGCCAGGGAGAAGAGCAATAGGTAATTATTGAGACTGAGTAATTTAGTCGAGATTCAAATGAACAAATTTGGACCCTTTATTTAAAGTTATTTCCCACTGTCCACAACACTCCAGCTGACTGCATCTAATTTTTTCAAGGAGTCATAGATTGCAAGGCTAGAAAGGACCATTCAGATCATCTAGTCTCAGGGTAGTAAAATATTTTTTGTCACGGTCCAAATTTCTTGGTCAAGGTATAGTCAAGACTCCAGAGAAGAAAATACCCTCTCCCCCGCCGAGAAATAAGTAAGTAAAGACTTTGGGGTCTATTCAAAAGTGGCAGCCTGGATTGATTGGCAGTCTGCCTATTGACTACTTCTGATAGCTTGTATAACATAAGCGATAACTTCCCCAAAAGTATTCCTAGAGCAGGTCTTTTAGACAAACATCCAGTCTTGATTTAAAAATTGTCAATGTTGGAGAATCCACCACACTCTGTGGTAAATTGTTCCAATGGTTAACTTTGGAGGGCTATTGCTGAGTGTGAGGAAGCAGCATGGTATTTCTTCTTTGCCCCCCAGAGTAAAAATGACCAGGATACATATCAGCTTTATGCTTCAGTTGTGGGAGCAGAAGAAGAATCACTACATACAAGCAGTGTTCCCTCTAATTTCTATCATCCAAGTGCAGAATAAATTTTATGTACACTGAGGCATATGTGGATATGCACCATCCAGTAGAAACACAAGTTGCCAGTTGTGGGTGCTCTGTTAATCAGCTGGATGGCACTTTTGAATCTCTTCTGGGTGACCGCTCAAGGGAACACTACATATAAGTTCATTCTTAGGCTGCAAGTGTGTCTGTTAAAGTGGCTATTAAAATGCAACAAGTTGGGTAGAAAAAGTAGGGATTCTCATAATCCTAGTACTGTGTTTAAATCTTTGGGTAAATTTTCCAAAACATCAACCAGACAACTTCTGAAATAACACAGCTATAGAAAGTACAGTAGACTTCCGATAATCCGGCACCTTTGGGACCCAGGGGTGCCAGATTATCGGATATGCCGGAGTATCAGGAGGTACTCCGGCAGGGGGGTTGTGACGGGTTGGCGGGGAATGGCGCTCTGTGGGGCGAACCCTCCACCATTTTGCAGGGAGGCGGGGGAAGCCCTGCGCAGCCGCCGGCGACGGGTCAGCTGGGGCTGCAAGTGGCAGCGGCGACTTGGGGAAGTGGCGAGGCAGAGCAGCTGGGGTGCTGCCGGGTTGGTCCCTCAGCACCGCCCCTCACCCCCCCTGCTCGGTGCCCGGCAGCACCCCAGCTGCTCTGCTCCGCAGCTTCACAGATGATTAATCTGCCCCTCCCAGTCAGAGGCTCAGGGCTCCCTGCAGGGAGCTTAGAGGGAACACTGTCCAGTACCCCACTCCTGCTCGTATCCTGCACCCCCATCCCTCTTGCTGGCAGCCCTGTTCCACACATTGAACCCCTCATTTTTGTCCCAAGCCCAGAGCCTAGAGGGGTCCACAAAATCCACTAACCCTGGAACCCCTGAAGAGTTAATCTGCCCTATGGGAAGCCTTGAACCGTAGTCCTCCCTGTCCCTCACCCCATGGGGCTGGATGGAGCACCAGAAGAGTGAAGTGTCAATTGGGGGCCATCAATGAGGATTGGGGATTTTTGGAGAAGTTGTTTGTGTGGGGTTTTTTGGGGGGGAGGGAGATTGGTTTCTCACTTGTGTGGTTCCCAACTGATTTTTCTGAGTCAGTGGCCCCTGACCCAGAAAAGGTTCCCAACCCCTGCCATAAATAAAGCATTAAAACCTTTTGTGTTGGACATATTATTTTACTTTATTTAATATGAAGTTTGATAAACTAACATGAGAACATTAAAACCTTAATCTATTTAATAATTTAAATTAATATTTCCTTTCTTACTGGTTAAATTAAACCATTCTCCCTAGCTGCAGCACTAGCAAAATGGCTCAGGCGTAATTAACAGCGAGTTTCCATTAGCAACTGGTGGTCCATGGAAAGGTTTTCATTGAGCTAGGTGGTCTGTGGGCCAAAAAGATTGAGAACCACTGTCCTAGCTGCAAGGAGATGGGTTAATTTATATTACAACAGTGCCCTGGGCCTTGTACAACATGTTGTACAAACACTAAAGTACATGCAGTCCTGGATTCAAATAGCTTAGTATATAAGATAAACAAGCTTGGTATGAAAAGCAATAAACCTGAAACATCAATATGAACCGGAGTTAATGCTATGTATCTACTATATATTTGAGAGAATTTGTCTGTTAAAGAACTCCTTCTAAATGGTAAGGACCACCAAATTTGGTATGCAACTTCCTCTTATCAAAACTTAAAGCAATATAAGGGTTTTCTTGTGCCAGGAAAATGGGGTATGCCTGGAATGGCACTGCTTCTTATAAAATCAAGACACAATCACCAGGCAGGTGAAAGGGGCTCTTTCCTCTCTGGGACAGTCCTTGCCCTGAGCCTCCCATCTCACTCCTCCCCCCGATGCCCTTTAGGGAGGATGGGGGCTGCTGGAGGTCCCCCCACCTGATTTGTACAGGGACATTGCTGGCTGTTCCCCCTTCAGCAGGGAGCAAGTGGAAAGAGCACAGTTTGCTGCATTCCCTGTTAGATTCACTTGTTTTTCAGAGTCTCTTTTAGGGATGTGAATGACTAATCGACTATCCGATAAGCAAATGCTTATCGGATAGTCGACACACTAGTTGACTAGTTGGCCCCCTCTTCTCCCCCCTCTATCAGAAAGAGGCAGCAAGGGGAGGGGGAAGACGTGAGGGTGTTTCAAAGTGGCAGTGCCCTGTGGAGCCCGGGGTCTGCCACTTCGAAATGCTGCGTGTAGCCCAGGGTCCCCAGCTGGCCTGGGCTGCATGCAGCGTTTCATAGCAGCAGCACCACCATGCGGAGTCCAGGATCAGGTGGGCTCCATGTGGCACACAGCTTTGAAACACCACAGGGAGCACAGGGAAGCAGAGGACTGCTTGCGTCCCCACTGGCCCCATGCTCCCCGCAGTGCTTTCCCCTTTGAAGTGTAGTAACAGCCCTGGGGCTGTTGCTACATTTCAAAGATGGAGGTGCCCTTAACTAATCAAAATTTTACGTTCCTAGTCTCTTTCTAATACAAGGTTAAATCGAAGACTTAAAATGTTCTTCAAGGTAATTTGCTTCTTCATTGCTCTTGGATATGAATGGTATACATAATACACTGATTGTACCAAGTCTCACAGAACCTTGTAAATGATAGCTTTGGATACTAATTTCTTAGCAAAATGGTCAAACATAATTTTTCCATACACTTGTATTCACCTGGAGGAGGGTGATGACTGAGAAATTGAATTGTGTATAGGCAATCAGTATTGTCACTAACTCTGGCCATCACTAAAATGTTTTAGATGTAATGTTTGCTAATGTCACTTGTTTTCTCTTCCTTGAAATGAAAAGTTGGGCTCTCACACATTAGAGCCAGAAAGGCCAGTTTAGATCACCACAATGGTCCCTTCTCATGATAGCCTACTCAACTGAAATTTTTAATAGGAACATAGGAATAGCTATAATGGATCAGACCAATGGTTTTTCTAATTGGCAATTTTGGTGTAAACTTTCAAAGATTCTAAAGTTATTGCACCTTTTGCCATAATTTGCTTTTATTTAAAAAAAAAAATCGAAAGCGCCAAAATAGTTCTAAAGGTAATAAAAAGGGGTATCCATGTCTATCAGTAAAAAAAATTAGCAATAAGTAACTTCATGACATGTACATAAAAGAAGTCATATCATGGGGATTTGTGACATCTTTTTTCCCCCTTGTTCTCACCTTCCTGTGAGTCACAAAATAAGATCTAGCCAGCCTGTCTCTCAGAATTTGCCATATTCTTGTGCTCAGTCATATTGTCTGTTAAATGGGGACTACCTTTGCATATGTAGGTAGTATGCTGTTTTGATGTAGTTTGTTCTCATTTAGTGCCTGATCCACAGAAGGGAGCAGCTTTCTGCTTCCTGCTATTGTGATTTGTTGTTAGTGTAGAGCTCTTTGCTAATACATGGAAGATAATTCAGATCCAGGTGATTGAGGGAGTGTGTAGGAGATGCACATCATAATAGAATTGGTAGGGTATTTTAAAATGAAGTCGATTGTGTAAATTTGTTCATTAGTATTGCAAATTCAGGCGCTACGAAGTTAAATGTTGGTGAAGTCTTAATTGTTTCCTCATGCATGTGCATGCTATATAGTCTCTTATTACATGGTGACATGTCTTTTCAACAGGTCCTCTGCCTAACGTTTAGGATGAATGCTCAGGGAATGAGGCAGCTATAAAATAAGTTATTCTCAATGTTCAATGTGTAAGCCCCATATCTTTTCTTCACACCGTAAAAACCTTACCACAAAAATGGAGTTCATTGTCTCTACATTTCAGACAGGCAGATACAGGAAGCCCTTGCTTTACAACGGCCCGATTTACGACCTCCTGCACTTTCGACTTTTTCCATAAGTGCGGAAGGGGCCAAAATCCCCCGACTTACGTCCTCGGCCCTGCATATGCGATGGCGTATGACGCCTGTCGTAAATGCGGGCTCAAGTTACGACGCCCCCCAACTTGAAATGCTTTCCCCGGAGCCGATCGTGTCGCAAGTTGGGGGCACCCTGTACAGGACTTGGAACTTCCTCACACCTCTGTTCTTTCCTCCTAACAAGTTTGACCAGCTGTCATTGACTTCAGTTGCCATGATAAGTACTCATATTGTGAAAAACAGTCTGAAGTTGGGCATGCAGAAATGAACATGGTCTTGAAAATTTGTTTGGGACAAGAAATAATGGCGTCGCTGGGAATAGAACCCTGTTCTCCTTCGCGGTATTCAGCTGCCTAACTACAAGTCCATCCTTTTTCAATGAAACCCCCTCATTCTCTCAACATCTTTGAACTCCCACAGCAATTGCAGGTATAGGTCCTACAGACAGCAATCTCATTCGTTACAAAACCCTGATTTTTTTTCAATGACCATTATCTATCCTGTGCTCCTGACTGAGAAAAGTATATGATCATGTAAAGTAAACGCTCTAACATACATGTATGCAAAAGAGCTAATTAAGATGGCGCATCTTAATTCTGACACTTCCAGACTTCTGAGTGGTTGAATTTGCAAAGTTAAGATTCTTTTTAAAGATGTTTTTTTAAATTTAAAATATGGCTACTTTTTAAAAATATAGAAATAGTAAAATTACGGCTACCTTTGCAACTTGAGCTTCACCTCCGTGTGTGTGTGTGTGTGTGTGTGTGTGTGTGTTTGATGAAGGTTTTCGGTTTTGTAGTCACCCATCTATTCTTCTGGACCCTTGGCTCATCAGTGTACAAGCTGGGCAGAACTCCGGGGGTGAGGCAGGTTTTTTTTATATCTATTTTATGTTATTGGATTCAGTGTGTATTCTGTACTTAATAGTCTGCACACTATGCAAGACCCCATCCTGATGGAGGCAGGGGTTCTATGGGAAAACAATGGGATATTAGATGCTGTATTACAGTGTAGTATTTCTCAGCTCGTTGCCATGGCACTCTGGTGTACCATTATGCCCAAATAGGTGTACTGCTGAAACTTCTTAAACTGTATTTGAAAACCAAAAACTCCTTCTCTTGTATTTTAATTGGTGCCAAGCCAGATCAGTCTGCACACTCTTGCTTTTGGATACAAGGCCACTTTCAAACCCTTTAGCTTAGATCAAATTATGTATGCATCGCATTCTGTTAAATCCTGTGGGGTGGGGGAAGGGGACAAGAATGACTGTCTTCCTTACTGCCCTGTCTTCCCAAGGGACACAACCACCAATCAGAACTCAGTCTCCCCTCCTGTGAGCAACAGGTTGGCTCCTCTGCCCCACCCCTCCTTCCTGTACCTGCAAGGTTGGGGGAAGAGCCCATGGAGCTGCCCCTTAAGCCTGGAAGGGAAGTTGGGACCCTGCTTCAGCCCCCCAGCATTGGGAGGGGGGAAGAACTGCAGAAGAAATAGAGAGCTGGGAGCAGAGATGCTGGAACAATTTATATCCACAGAGGTGTTAAGTATCACTGAACCAAATTGTAAGCCGTGTATATAATGGAAACTACTTCAAGCCAGTGGTGCTGCAGCACCTCTATGCCCTTAATTCCAGCACTTGTGAGGGGGGCATCAGGAGGGCAGAACTGGTGAGAGGAGTGGGGGCAGAATTGGTATGAGATTGGGGTCTGGGTGTTGCTTTCTCCACTGAGCATGCTCTTTTTCAGGATTCTTGTATTTAATCTCAATATTTAGTTTTTGCTGATGAAAATGTTAGTTCATAATCTGTGTTTTGCACCAGAACTAAGTCACCCTGGTTGTCTGGTTTTAACACCATTAGCTTCATTCTGAATTAGCTAATGAATATTAATTTGTTTGGCGACAGGATGGTATGTCAAAATAATTAAAGGTGTCAAGGTGTGCGGTGGCAGAGTAAAGATTGGGAACCATTGTTGCATCTTGGGAGATAAGGATACCTTCGCATTTTTCGACTTAAGATCTTCACTATGTATCTTGGATTTTTAACATGAGGAATTTCTTAGGTTGTTAAACATTGTGTACAACTGTGTGTTAGACAGTAGCAGAACATTTAACCGTATGTGCACATAGTCCAATAAAAGGCTTCTGAGGAATGCACTGAAGATCTTTCAGAGCTTTGCTTTTTTTAATGTGCACGCTTACATGAATATATATAAATAGGCAAGGTTCTTTTGGAGTGTCTGTTTAGTGGAAGCTTCCAATCTATATGTATGCAGTTCCAATTCAATGTTAGCAGATTGTTAGAACAAACACAATAATACCTGTGTGCTTTTTTCAATTCTTAAGGCTGTCAGATGTTCCTTTTGGCATTGATTTATGACCTAGATTAGAACTTGTGTCCTACCTAAATGTAAATTGTCCACCACTTTCCTTAGGGAAAAACTAGAGCCAATAAAATAAAACCAAACACCTTTCCAATACTTAATGACTATTTGTCTACTAGCTTAGGTTACTGTAGCAAATTAGTAGTTTTACTGTATTATCCATCCTTGATTTTGTTCTGAGTATATGGAGACAGTTGTTACAATCTTTGACTTAAACTCTCATAAAATGCATGTTGTCTATTGGAAAACTTATTCTTTAGTGGCTAAACTTTACACATGTTCAGTAGTAGAATTCTGATAGCATTTTGTACATGGAGTTTATTATGTCTTAGGGTTTGGACCAATAACAGTATTTGGCAAAATGTCTACAAATATTTTGTTGGTTTCAAGGTTTTGTTTTTATTTAAAAAAACCTGTCAATTTAATCATAACTATGTTCTGTGACTAAACACAAAGTTTTAGTGAAAGTGAAGGGCAATTATTATAGGTTGAAACCCTCCTAATGTCTGGTCCAGCAACATCCGTGGTCCAGCATGGATGTTGCAGGACCAGAGCGTCCCAGTGGAGGGCCAGTGGCAAGGATCCCTGCGGGGCCAGCAGGGCAGTGGGCTGCCCACAGTGAGCTGACTGCGGAGCTGTCCAGTGCATGTCAACAGATGTGCCCAGCGGGGTTGGGAGATGTGTGAGGCTGCCCAGCAGGTCCTGGAACCCCAGCATGGTACATGTGGCTGCCCTGCAGTCCCAGAGCCAGGGCAGCGATGGCTGCCCAGTGTGTTGGCATGACAGGTAGGCCAGCAGGAGGTGAGGAGCTGGCTGGGAGGCCAGTGGGCTGGTGTGAGGGAGGGGCAGAAATGACCTCTCTTGGTCCATCCAGCAAAATCCCTCATCCAGGACCAGTCAGATCCCAAGGGTGCTGGACCAGGGAGGTCCAACCTGTAGTGGAGTTCCTCATGGATTTTCCTGGGACCAATTCTTAACATTTAGCATTTTTATTAATGATCTTGCCAAAAAAACCAGACATGGGTAAGTGACACAAAGTTGAAAAGAATTGTCAGTACAGAGGAGGACCAGAATATCATACAAGACCTGGACAACCTTGTAAATTGGAGTTGGGATGGGATGAAATGGGATGAAATTTAATAGTGCAATGTTCTGGTCATGCACTACAGGATTAATAGCAAAAATTCTTGTTGTAAGCTTATTAATTGGACCTGACAGGAGGAAGACCTGGGTGTATCGATTGATCACTGGCAGCTCAGTCATCCCGTGTGATGTGGCCACAAAAAAGGCTAACAGTCCTAAGGAGAGAGGTAAGCAACTAAACGACTAGTAGACGAGTCACTCCCCCCCCCCCCCCCGCTGCTTCTGATAAGCAAAAGCTTATTCGATAGTCAACACACTAGTCGACTAGTCACTATCACAGAGGCAGCAAGGGGTGGTAAGGAGGAGAGAGTGCTGGGGGGAGCTGGCTTAAAAGCTGGTTTTTTTTCCCCCCCCAGCTCCTTGGGAGGGGGCAGGAGTGCAGCTGTGGTGTTCCAACTTTGAAATGTACAAGAGCCCCACTGAGAACTCTTGTACATTTCAAAGTGGAAACACCCACATGGAGCCTGGGGTCAGCGGGGGACTCCCCGCTGGCCCTGGGCTCTCCTCTGCGCCCCCCCCCCCGCATTACAATCTTTTAAATGCACAAGAGCCCTCTTGTACATTTCAAAGGCGGAACGCCAGGCTAGTCCTTATCGATTAATTGAATAGTCGAAGGAATTCACTTTGACTGTTCAATTAGTTAATTGAAATTTAACATCCTTAGTCCTGGGATGCATCAGGAGATGTATTTTCCCACACAGATTAGGAAATGTTAATGTCATTCCACAAGGCATTGGTGAGATCTCATCTAGAATACTGTGTGTAGTTTTGGTCTCCCAAGTTTTAGAAAGATGAATTCAAATAGGAACAGGTGCAGAGAAGGCTATTGGGATCATCCGAGGAATGGAAAATCTACCCTGTGATAGGAGACCAAAGGGGCTTGGCTTGTTTAGCTTAACCAAAAGAAGGCTGAGGGGAGATATGACTGCTATCTATAAATACATCAGAGAGAAATACATACTAGGGAGGGAGAGGAGTTATTTAAGCTAAATGCCAATATGGACACAAGAACAAGTGATTTAAACGGGCCACCAACAAGTTTAGACTTGAAATTAAATGAAGGTTTCTCACCATCAGAGGAGTTATGTCCTCAAACAGCCTTTGAAGGGGACCAAGAGAGCCATAAAACAGATCTGGCTTCAGGACTGAATTTCATAAGTTTACAGAGGTGATGGTATGATGAGACGTAGCTGATCTGCAGCTACTGGTAGCAAATATCCCCAACAGCTGGTGATGGGTCACTAGGTAGGGGAGGGCTCTGCGTTACTACAGAAAATGTTTGGGTATCTGGCTCTTGGGTCTTCCCGAAATGCTTAGGGTCCACCTGACCACCATGTGGGGTGGGGGAAGATAATTTTCCTACAGCTAAGGTTAGCAAAGATTCTGGGGAGGTGGGGGGTGTGTGTGTGTGTGTGTGTGTGTGTGTGTGTGTGTGTTGCCTTCCTCTGCCACATGGGTATGGGTCACTTGTAGGTTTAAACGAGAGTAAATGGTTTGTTTTCTGTGAATTGAAGTCTTTAAATCATGATTTGAGGAGTTCGGTAACTCAAGCAGAAGATATGGATTACAGTAGTGGGTGGGTGGGTAGGTTGTCGCCTACAGTGTGCAGGTCGTCAGACTAGATGATCATGATGTTTCCTTATGGCCCTCATCTGAGTGAAGCAAGTTGGAGTTTTCTTGCTCTGGCACAGACATTAGGGATGTTAGAATGCGTGTAATTAAGTACATAAGAACATGAGACTGGCCATACTGAGTTAGACCGAAGGTCCATCCAGACCAGCATCCTGTCTGCCGACAGTGGCCAACACCAGGTACCTCCGAGGAAGTGAACCGAATAGGTAATGATCAGGTGATCTCTCTCCTGCCATCCATCTCCACCCTCTGACAAACAGAGGCTAAGGACACTATTCCTTACCCATCCTGGCTAATAGCCATTAATGGACTTAACCTCCATGAATTTATCTAGCTCTTTTTTAAACCCTGTTATAGTTCTAGCCTTCACAACCTCCTCAGGCAAGGAGTTTCACAGGAGTTCTTCATGCGCTGTGTGAAGAACTTCCTTTTATTTGTTTTAAACCTGCTGCTCGCATAACTGCTGAACATTTCAGTGGTTACACACAGGTGGCAGTCAGCTCCCCTGGAGCTGATGCATATGGGGAGCTGGCTTTTAAGCTGTCTCCGTGCATACTGGCTCCTGCCTGCCACCCTGTGCTGCTGCCCCTGTATCAATGCAGGTTGGTTCCTGGGAGCTTGCGCACAAGGAGCTGGTATGCACCAGCTTAAAAGCCGGCTCCCTGAGAATACCCCGAGCCTGGGTGTAACTATAAACATTAACCAATGAGCCCGGGCTCATCAGTTACACTTTCACATTCGTAACAGACATGGCATAATCTTGCACAAGGCAATCTAAATGTGTGCCTCAAGTTTTCTGTGTAAAATTAAGTTAATGCTTGCCCATTTTTTGTGAAATACTTCGAGATTTCCAAACCAAGAATGTGCTGTACAAATGCTTATAAAATTAATTTGTTGGCCTGTTAATTTTGCTTGTTTTGACATTAGAAATTTATGAAATGACATTTAGAAAATATCTTGTTGCAGTATGGCATGTTTTTGTCTATAGTCATAGAACTTAGAACTAAGTATTTTGTGACTTGGAAAGAGTGAGAAGACAAATATAGTATAGATATTTATTTCCTTACTCCCATTGTGCTGAAATATTGAAACACACTTGGTTATACAATATCACAAATGTTTACAGTTACAGTAAATGGGATGACTTATGTCATGGGTTAAGCATCTGCAACAGTTTGGTATGAACACGACATCTGAGTCACACTGATAAATCTGAAACTATTCTGGCTATGTGAAAGTTACAGGTGATGAAAATAAGCAGACTGAAACCACTTAATATTTTCAGCTGAAATATTGAAAGCTTATTTCCATTATATTGCAGTACTTGACAATACTAATCCCTTAAGTAGTGATTTATGTATTTAGTGAGGACATCACTCCTTCCAAACAGTTGCAAATCTTAGTATTTCTAAATTGATAAAATCAACAAATTTAATGTGTATTTGCTGTACAATGTAGAAAGTGGTGACTGCCTCCAGCTTGTGTAAGAGTATAGGGTGGATGCAAGCACTTTCTTTGAAATGCTTATGTGCATAGTCTGGCATCTTAAAACACGCTTTTGCTAAGTTATCAGGCAAATAGCCTTTGGGCTGATCTTTGCATTCAGTAAGTTACTAAGTGGATGATACCAAAAGATTTACAATGGAGTCTACTGCACTTTTGCGTTGAACGAGCTGTGGTCTATTCAGACATAGCTTTGCACCCTTGTGACTAATAATGAGGGTAGAATGTAATTAGAATGTGTCCCTGTCTTTATTGAGAACTAAAGAAACCACAGCTCAGAGGTTAATTCAAGTAATAATTAATATTGGCTTCTGTCAGTACAGGGTGATAATGAAATCTTTTGTCTTATTTTGACTGTAAAAGTGAATAGGAGCAAGGTAGATAAGGACTTCAGTTTGATATTCTATAGGATAACTGAACATAATCAGCACTGAAGTTGGATAAAATATAATTTTAAGGGTTGGGGGTACATTGTCCAAATCCTATCACATCTGGGTATGAAGGAGAGATTCAATAGTAGCTTATTTGCTGGAATTCAGAGCTGAACTGAGTGATATTGGACTCTGACAAGTAACTTTTTTTGTTAGTGACTGAGTGATAATACAGGGTTGGGAATGAATCCCCTACTGGACTTTAAAAATCCCTCATATCTTCTACCGTAGTGTCGGTATCTTGTAACTGAGTTAGTGTAATTGAAAACAACAGAACAGAGACTACTGGATAGCCAGCATTGTTGAAAGGAAAATAGAGACTCTACTGGAGGTCAGTGCTCTCAGACCCTGTGTGGCACTGTCACTGTTGGGAAGCCAATGCTTCAGAAGGTCTTGGAGCCATTCATGGTGCTAGCTGATACTGAAAAAAGTTGTTCCATTTTTAAAAAAACTTTAGGGCTGCCAAATGATTTTTAAAAAAGGGTATTCTTACAAAATATTTAAATACTGTTTTTTTTGTGTTCTACATTTTCAAATGTATATTGATTTTCAATTACAACACAATACAAAGTGTGTAGTGCTCACTTTATATTTTTGTTTACAAATATTTGCACTGTAAAAAACAAATAGTATTTTAATTCACTTCATACAAGTATTGTAGTGCAGTCTCTATCATGAGTCGACCTTACAAATGTAGAATTATGTACAAAAAAAACTATAGTCATAAATAAAACGGATAAGCTTTCGAGCCTACAAGTCTACTCCATCCTAATTCTTGTTCAGCCAGTCTCTCAAATGAGTTTGTTTACAGTTTGCAAAAGATAATGCTTCCAGTTTGTTTACAATGTCCCTTGAAACTGAGAACAGGCGTTCACATGGCACTGTTGTAGCCAGCACCATAAGATATTTACCTGCCAGGTGCACTAAAGAGTCGTATATCCGTTCATACATTTTGATGTGTAATGGGAAGGTCCTGTACTCAGCTGACTAGATTACACCTAAGCCAAAGCAACATTCCCACTGTGGTGGCAGCCTTCTGTGAGCTCCATAATATTTGTGAGAGTAAGGGGGAAGTTATCTGGCAGGGAGAGGGGCTGAGGCAGAGCACGTAGCCACAAATTATGGGCAACTAGACACCTGGGCAATAAGGAGAGCTCAGCGAGGGACAATGATAATCAGAGATGCATTGAAAGAAAGCTTTATGAATGGCCAGTTTTGAGAGTCATGTCTGTTGCTCTTAACAATGTGCCCCAGCTTTGTGGGCTTGCCCCTTCATCCTGTCATCTTTCCCTCCCCTCAAAACAAGCGATAGAGACCATTATTTCAGACAACATACGTTTTTATTTAGGTAACACAAATGGAAAAGAAAAGGAGTTCAGGGCAGTAATGGGGTAGGGAGGAATTGGTGGTTCAGGAAGGAAAGCCTTTTGCTCTGGAATGCAGCATGGGGGTGAGAGGGGATCGAGGCTGCCCTTGACCTCACCTCCTTTCTCCCCAAAACAACATGGTAAGGCCCCTGGGAGAGGAGTCTATGGACCTTGGTGATGAGGGAATGTTGCTCTGCGGGGGCAGGGGGAGGTGGGGGTGGGAATCTGTAGGAACACATACTGGAAAGCCGCCATGTGGTCCATCACATCCACTATGGATGACATCAGTCTCTCCTGGTTTCTCACTTCCTGGTCCCTGCACATTCTCATGTTCAACATGCATCTCCTCCTGGAGCATGTACCTCCATTCCCTTTAGGGGTGTGAATAAGTAGTTGACTAACCAGTAAGCTACTGGCACCACTGCAGACAGAGGCTGCTTTGTGGCAGCCTCCCTGGCCTCCTTACCTCCCCAGCAGCTTTTGTCCGTGGGGAGCTCAGACCCCCCACAGACAGGGGCTTCTGCCACTCCATGCTGCTGGAGTGTCTTGGGAAAAATCCACGGTCTGGCTTGGGAGGGTAGTTGCCCCCTCCACCCCCCCAGATCACATGCAGTTGATTGTAAAAGCATCATGTTTGCGGCAGTGCTCCAGACTGTCCATTTGCCTCCTATGCCTTCTGGTAGGACCACCTCAGGTCCTTTATTTTAACAAAGCACTACTGGGTGTCCCTTGCATATCTTTTCTCCAATGTGCCCTCTGCAATCTTGCCATAAATGTCAATTTTTTATTTTTATTTTTTGCTGGCTCATAGCTCTGCAAGAATGGATTCTTCTCTCTGCACACCAGAATTTTCTGCATGCTCCATGCTGGTGCATATCTGCAAACCTGGGCTCTGGAGCCCATGGAACTCATGGCTAGGTGTGCTGAGGAGGTGTGCTAGTTCCACTGCCCACGCAGGAAATTAAATTCAAATTTTCCCAGGGCTTTTCCTGTTCACCAGGAGAGCAGAAGAGGTCACAAGTCCTGTCTAGAGAGCTCTCAGCAGAGCACTGTGGGATGCCTCCCAGAGGCCAAGAATATCAAATTTGGTGTTACTCATCGTTAAAAGCAGGAGTGCCAAATCTACTTTAATGGCCCTTATAGTCAATGACATTGACTTGCTAGTGTGGATTCCTTGATTAGAAAACCAACCTAAGGCAGTTATATTCAACCTGAACTCATAGTGTAGACCAGGGCTAAATTCCAAATATTATGGAAGGTGGTACTCTCCCTCCTTTGTCCATTTCTTAGGCAGCCAGAACTCATGAGATTCAAGGTTCTTAAAATCTGGGCCATAACTTTAAGCTGCACTTGACTCTGCAGGGAGGCATGAAGGATTAGTCCAGATGGGTTCCTTCTGGAAGACATGAAAAAGCCCCACTACAGACTCAGAATGCAAATACTGAAGAGGAGAAAGCATATTAGCTACGAGGGACACCAGGGAAATTAAGCTTCTGGTATGATCATTCATCTGGCCTTCTTAAAGGTCCTGAAGCTGGTACAGCCTCCTGTGAAACTAATACATTCTTTACCTATTGGAACTTTGGAAGTAGCTTCCTCAGCATTTTAAGGCTATCAGCTCAACTTGCATAAAAGGGATCAGAAAGCTCTGACTCTGGGTGCATCATTTCCTGATGAATCAATCTGTGTCCGCTAGATCCATCTTGCCCAAGGCATCTCCTGAAGAAGAAAGTAGCTTGTGTCCTGGAGCCTTTAGAGTCTGAGGGTTATCGCTTCTTCATATGTTCCTTTTCCTAAGCACTTGAAGAACTGGAAGAATTGGTCCTAAATGGTCATGTATGCATGGTTTAATAATTGTTCTTCTTTTCCTAATTTTATACTTAAGAGCTCTTGTAATGGATTATTACTAGTAGAGTTTAAACAAGTTTTAGCAGAAAAAGCTAAAATTTTTCCATATCTATCTACACACAAATAAAGGGTGGGAATTAGGTGTTGATGGACTGCAGAAAAATAAGAGGGGGACAAGTGGAAGCTTTACCATTGGTTTTAGACATGCATTGCAATGTAATGTATAACCCCTAAAAATATTTTTACTCCAATTCTGCATATTTCTCCAGTTCTAAACTTACTTTTCTTCAATCCTGTGCTGGGATTTGCAGGTAGCATATTAGTGCTGTTTTACACTTAAATTTTACTTGTGTAATTGTCATTTGTGGTCATTTAAAAAAAAATGGAGTTATACCATTATAAAGGCATCTTATACCAGTATCAGTTATTCTGCTCCCTAAACTAGAATAAATTCCACTGGAATAAGCATATGATGGGAATTTTACTATGTAACTATATTGGTACAGTTAAAGTGGCAAAAATTTCTAGCGTAGGCAAGCCCAAAGCAATCCCATACTTTTCTATATGCCCTACTCTCCCAGCCCCTTGGAATTATTTAGAGGGAGATTCTTCCAAAAGGCCACACCTGTTCTGTGGCTTAAGCAGCAGTAGTGTGAAACTGATGTGAGCCTTAGTTTTACTCCTCCTTCACTAGCATTCACTCTTACAGTGGCATGTAGAGGATCAGCACAGAGGAGTACAAAGGCCGTCTGTTTGGCCAGTCCAAATCACCATGGATGTGATAAAGGGGACTCATTACCATGGCAACTCTCAGACAGAAAGGAATTTGTTCTGCATGTCTAGAAAATAGTCTCGTTATGGCCAGCTCTAAGAACAAAGCAGCTTCCAGGGAGTGTGAGATATTCAAAAAAGTTGTACTTGTGATGAACTGCCTTAAAACAAAGTTTAAAAACTAACTTATTCTATCCCAAAGGAATCTTAATCTGAGTAGAATAGTTACATAGGCATGGGGCAGGAGAAAGGAGTTTCTTTCCAACTGCTGAGGTATAGGGTGGTCAGGAAGGTTAAGCTGAAAAGCTGCTTGTTGTTTTTTTTTTCTTGAGTACAGTTGGCTTTCTTAATGCATTTCCATACCCACTGAAGCAAGCAGCTAGTAATAAACTTAAGTGGATGATACTTCATCTCTATTCAAGAGTCAATAGGGAATGCCATTGGACAGTAATATTGAGGAGAATGGTGTCCGGATGCTCAGAGCTAGCTGTTTTGGGTATAGGATCTTTTCTCATCAAGAGTCACAAAATGTATGCTCAAGTTCTTGAATACAAGTATGTGTGTTTTATTTTCCCTATAAGTCAGATGTGTTTCCTTCATTAATAATATACTGAAGCAAACACTAAAATGCTTGAATATTCTTAACTGAAATTGTTATAGACATCACTTCCAGTTCTGCCAGCTAGGAATAATTGGGGGAAATGTCCTAAATAATCATGTTTCAGGTTGGAAAGCTTTAATGTTCCTTTACTGACTCAGTTTGGGACCTGCACTTAGCTTGTTAAATAATGTTTCCATCATGTATGTATCCAAAATGCAAAGTATTTTCTAAATTTAAGATTGTTGATTTACCTGTTCAAGAATTTCTTGAGGAGAGGTTGGAGACAGACAGCAGAACGATAGCATATTGTTTAGACATGGAAATAAGTACAATAGAAAACTGAATAGCAAACACAATGATCACTACAATTTTCTACTATGCTATCAGTATTACAGTTTCTTAGAAATCAACAAAATGTAACTGCATATCCTACCATCATGGTCAGAGTTCAAAGTCTGTGCTTGTGCTAAAGCACTATCAAGGTGATACTAGTGTATTACAATTTGGAGGCTGCTGTTTTACGTATGAATCCATTTTGCTTCTCTGTTCACTACAATTTTTCTGGGAGATGCCCTTCACTTAATCAGCTGTCTCATACTTGGGATGAAATGATCTTGTCTAGCTTTCTAGATTTAACTTCTATTCATGGGGATTTTTACTTTTATTAAATAACAAATATGTTTTATAATTAGCTCTGCTCTTTATAACCTCAGTCCCTTTCTCTAGTTTTGGTACTAGTTATAACTACTTCCTAGACTGCTCCAGGAAAGAAACATCTTCTATTCCCATGCCGCTGTTCTATTCCCATTAGAATCAAGCCCCACTGCCCACATGCTCCTCCAGTGATTCAGATACATTCATTTGGAAGCAAGTTGGTGTTACTGACTGTATGACTCAGTACAGTTACTCTGTTTACTGTGTGTATTGCTGTAACAGTATTGTAGGGCTTTTTTCCTCTATTTTCTTTCTTCTGCTTTTCTTTCTTTTAGCATCTCTCCTCTATCCACTTTTTACTAAAATTCCTTTCTTTTCTTCAAAGCACTCTTGATTTGTCCTCGTCACCTTATTTTTTCACCCTGCCTGTCCTTGCCCTTCTACATTGCTTGTGCTCATCTCACTGTCATTTTATTTCTCCTGTTCACCCATTGTTTTTTGCTTTGTAATTCACCTTCCCATTTTGTTCTCAGTTGCAGCTGCTTCTTTCTCCCCATCTTTCCTAAAGACACACTTCTTTAGCTATTCTTCAGGAAGAGTGGAAGGGATGCCATTACCTTTTTTCTTTTTTGGGGGGCTGCCATTGGTCTCTGCAAGCTCTGTCCACTCATCTTTCCTAACCCACAACTCTCCTCTGTGGGGAGGAGTTGGCTAGATGATGCTGCACAGGTGGTGGTGTTCCTCATACTGATAGGAAGGCTAAAAAACCCTAAACCATACCCTCATTTCTCTGCTTCCTGCCTGCTGAGTCCTTAGGTCAGCATGCAGCAAAATAGAGTGGCACTGTGCAGGAAACATGGCTGTTTGTTTGGTTTTTTTACTGTAAAAATTTAGGGGGGAGCTGCAACTTCTCTTTACTGTACAACTCAGCTCACTTTCTCTTGTCAGCCGTTCTTTGTTTTCCAGCTGTCACGTAACCCAGGGACTGCTACCTAATCCCACTAGCTGAACAGAATTTTTAAGGACCAGACAGTAACCTAGATTATTAGAGCATCACAGAAATTTCAGCTAGAATTAAACACACTTATCTCTCCCCACCCATACACTTTGGCCAGGGGGAAATACACTTTGTGAATAAAGTTCATGTTTTATGTCTGCTGTTCGCTTGTCCATAATCTGCAGCTGTGTTTACAGGCAAATGCTATTGTTTTCTTTAAAGCAATAAAACTTGTATTCAAGGCCTTCTTTTACTGTGCAGCCTAGTAGATGCAAAGCCCTTAATATAAACTACACTCTGTTCATTGCTGAATTGGGAATTAGAGGCAGTGTTAACTGATTAAGAAAGTATTTAAGAACCGCAGCCTAGAGTAGGAGCAGGCAGTTACAGAAAGGGCTGAACCCTTGTTTTGTGAGGAGCAATGGGCAACTTGCAAGAATTAGTGCACAGGTGACGAAGGCAGCACTATAGTTTGTTGCTTCTAAACCATAAGTGAGTGATGCTCAAGTCTGACAGGGTTTATGGATTTTGGGGGGGGAGGGGGCAGTCGCTGCCTGCTACTTTTGACACTAATTCAGTTCCTTTTTGCCATAGCTCCTCTCCTGGGGATTAATGGCAGGTAGCCAAGCTGGGAAGCTGTAAGCTAAAAAGAAAGTCCCCCCCCCCCCCTTCTGGATTTATGCAAATTGGTAAAATGTAAATAATATGCTCACTTGTGCTGTGTCATTCATAATTACAAGTGGGACATGAGTCCTACTTGTAATATTAAAATGCAATACTCTTCACCATTCTATTAATATTTTTAAACTAACCCATGCCTTTTCTAAAAGGACACCAACTTACATTTGATTTGTCTGACAGCTTTGTACATACTGTAGTTACAAATACCACCTGTGATTATTGTAACTAAAATAAGCATAATTTTTCTGCATTTTTCAGTGTATTTTGAGCATTTGCAGTCTCTTTCCATTGTCAGTTTCACTTTCCTCAATGTTCTTAAAATGACCTATGTAAATGTCAATAGGAAAAAGTAGAATCCTTGCAAAGTATTTTAAAGGAATGGTTAAATTCAGAAATTGGATTTTTTTAAAAAAAACTTGGAAATGTAAAAGTTGTTACTTATTGTCTTTAACTTAAATAAAAAAGCAATATATAGTTCTCTGACTACAATATGTAGCTTTCTACTTTTCAAACTTTTTACAAGGAACAAGAATATAAATTGACTTTTTTCCATGAAGCTCTCAATGTAAATAATGGGTCCAATGTTTGCTGTCCTTGTAAATGTCATATAAAATTTGAAAATTTATAAATAAAATTAATTGTTTTGTTGTAAATAACAGCACTTCAGACCCATTCTGGGATGTGACAGCCAAGCTGTTGTCTTTCTATCTCTTGGGTCACTATTAAAAATGGATTCTGAAGTATAAATTTTGCACTTAGGTAACCCTACTGATTTTAGTGGGGTTATTTGGGTGACTAAGTGTCTTGAGTGGGGCTGCCCGGGTGTGAGGGTAGAATCAATCCCTGCATCTTGAACTTGGTTAATAATTCAGTTGCTTCATAAGCCAAAAGAGAATCTAGTCTTTTTGAGCTATCTGCATTGGTAATAGGTGTGAAAAACAGAAGAAAAATTGTCATTAAAATGATCCTGAATACACATAACCAAATGGTTGAGCAACAGTGTTCCTTTTATATTACTTTTCTGATTGTACTTAGTTATTTTTCCTAGTCTGCCTCAGAGCAAAACTGCCATTGTCTATGTTGCTGAATTATTATTGACATAATCACTTGCCAGTCATTTTGACCTAGAAAGAGTCTCTTCCATCATATCTGCATGCTCTTAAAGGTCCAATTATATAATTTCTTAGAAGATTACGTAAATTGACTTGGGCAGTATAATATTTATTTTAAATACATGTAATCTTCTACTCCCTTGGTGTATATAAATTTCAAAATGTTAATTACCTCAAATTTTTAAGGACCTCCATTAGCATGGGTGCTATGGCACTCAGTTTTTAATTTCTTTGGGTAACATTTTTATGGTCTTACCAAAGATGTCAATGTGTAGTCCTCTATACAATTAACTGACAAGCCTTGGCTTATCACACAGACAACTCGCATTTCCATGACATGCCAATTGACATGTTCAACTTGGGAAGACTTGAGGAGCTACTTAAAATGGCTTACTTGACCAGATTCCCAGAAATAGCCATGCTTGAAAAGAGCACAGCAATGGTAGTTGTCAAGCACATTAAATCTGCATTTGCACATCATGGAATTCCAAGCACAATAATAAATGGACCACAGTTGAAGAACAGGGAATTCCAGGACTTTGCTAAAATGTGTGAATTTTTTTCTTCATGTGACGACTACACTTCCTTAAGTCACTGAACTAGCTGAATATGGAGTATGTTTAATGGAGAACTTGCTCAAAAAATGGTTGCAAGAGAAAATGTGTCGCAAAACTCAGTTAATAGAGCTGAATTAATGCAGCGTGGAAAATCACCTGCTGAACAGTTACCAGATACAGCACAAATGATGACCAAAGTCTGTGATTGCACTTTCCCAGTCATTTCCTTAGTATCATACATAGCATTACAATAAGAGCAAAACCTATTCCATACTTTACAAAAAACCTAAGACTCAGTAAGAATTTGGCAAGATTGGGCACTAGCCGGTCAAAGCTACAGTAGTCAGATTTATCTCACTTGGGGTGCAGCTACACAGCACCCTTAGCTCAAAATAAGCTATGCAATGTGAGCCATGGAAATTATGTAGCTTATTTCAAGTTAATTTTGAAATAGCTTATTTTGAAATTTGGCGCTGTCTACATAGCGCCAAATTGCAAAATAAAATGCTATTCTGAAAAGTTCCTTAATTCTCATGGAACGAGGTTTACAGGGATGTCAGAATAGCATGCCCGTTATTTCGAAAGCTATTTCGAAATAACAGGCGTGCTGTCAAGATGTGGAAAACACTATTTCAGGATACCAGAACTATCCTGAAATAGCACCATTGTCTAGATGCACCGTTGGTGACCACAGATGAAAGCAAAAATCTCATAAAGGAATTGTACGTATCTGCCAAGAAACCTGACAATTTGGCAAGTGTCTGACAAGTGAAATGAGAGCAGACATGGAAGCTGAAAATAATTCACAAACTGATTCTGCTAATGAGAGAGAGAAGTTAAGGATTTGCTTAAAGAGTTTAGGAGTATAGCAGATTGAGAAGATGGCTGAAACATCCTTGAAGTCTGATGGACACATAATTAGTTTTGTCTAAGCAACCTGAGGAGTCATCAGTTATTGTGTTTGTAATAGTCTGTTAGTGTTTTTTAGATTTCTCTGGAAATTTTTAAAATGGAGACCAAAAATTTGTAGGATATAGGGCCCTATCAAATCAATGGCCATGAAAAAAGCATAATAGATTACAAAAACTGGTTGGTCCCTGTGAAATCTGGTCTTGTGTGCTTTTTACCCTATATATACAGATTCCAAAGTAGAGACCAGCATTTCTCAAATTCAGAGTCCTGTCCTAAAATGCCACTGAGGGGGGGGCACAAGATTTGCTGAGCAGGGTCACAGTATTGCATTCTTACTCTTGCACCGCTGCTGGTATGGTGCTGCCTTAAAGGCTGGGTGTCTAGCCAACAGCTGCCATGCTCCTGTCACCCAGCTCTGAAAGCAGCTCAGAAGTGCGTTAGGAGAATGGTAGCTGTTTGCTGGGCACCCAGCTCTGAAGGCAGCACCGCAGAAGTAAGAGTTGCAATACTGTACTATGCTATTCTTTCTTCTGCACTGTCACTGCTTTTACCTAACTCTGAAGGCAGCATTTTTGAGCCAGCTCCCTCCAGCCCTGGCTCCTGTTCCCCCCCCTCACCCCCTGCTGCCTCTGGGGGGGAGGGGGAGGCGGCAAGAAGTCGACTACTCGCTTACATCCCTACTCCTAATGGTACTGGTAATAGAGTGAACAGTAGTGAAAACAGACTATTGTAGAACCCTGAACAAGATAACTCCTTGGGCAGATGAGCATTTTCCCAGTGTTACTGTGCTGGTTTCTTGACCGAAAAAAAATGGAGCCATTTAGGTAAGTATTTCCCCCTTTGAGGGTCTGAAACATATTGCCTCATGGTCAAGAGTATAGAAGACAACTCAACATAATCAAAATAATTACATTAATACTTAATTTTAAGGGCAGCCAGGCTCTTAACTCAGTGAGGCCAGGCTTCTGAAGATTTTCAGATTTTACTGGAGTTGGCTTACTATACATTTCATTATGATAACCTCTGCTATTTCTCCAAAAAAGATAGATGTGAGACACACATAAATCAATAGTGTAGGCTGTCCAAAAATGCTCTGATGGCTGTTCAGCTTCAGGGAATATGCATTTCCTTTGAGACAGTCTAGTCTTCACTTCATAAAGTTATCTGTGAAAGTGGTGTAGTAACATTATGTTACTATATTTTGAATTGGCATCATTCTTAGTCTTACAGATACATTTGCCTAACGGCTTATATCCATTGTCAAGCAGTGTGTGTTAAATCTTCTGATAATTCCAGGCTAGCCATAATCCTAACATGAGTAAGGCTAGACACTGTAAAATCTTGTGTATGGATAGAGTGACTTGAAATGAGTTCCTCAGCCTTTCCAGATGGATGATGTATCTGGGAGAGCTGTTTGGTGCATATAAAGAGCGAAGGACAGGGACTGGTAAGAGTCAACCAAATAGAGCATGTAGTGGGCCATCTGTGTTTACCATGGGTTGGGATAATGATAATCAGTGTGCTTTATTGTGTAACATGGATTTTGATCCCCTGTTCAAAAGTTACAGATGTTCACTGTGAAAAATGATACTGGCAACATGGAATAATTGACCATATGTCTGGCACCCATCAATATATTTTTGCACAAAATAAATATTACCCTGTCAACAACAACAATGTGAGGGGAAGAGCTATGAGAAACACTTATGGCAGGCCTCACAAGTTGGGGGATTTCACTTCATAATACAATGGGACAAAGCAAATGATTTTTTTTTATAGTTCGGTGACTGGAGACAGTGGTAGTATACCTCCGCTTATTACCATTGTCAAAGCTATTAGAAGAAGCTTCTCATATCTGCTGTGATATGAGGGTTGCCAGGTGTCAGTTTTTCAACTGGAATGCATGGCCAAAAAGGAACCCTGCTGACTAGACCATTAAAAGTCCGATCAGCAAGGCTAAGGCAGGCTCCCTGCCTGCCTTGGCTCTACTCATCTCCCAGAAGCAGCAGGATGTTCCTCTGTGTAGGGGTGGCCAAGGGGCTCCACATGCTGCTCCCCAGCTCAAATGCTGGCTCTGCAGTTCCCATTGGCTGAAAACTGAGAGTAGTGGGAGCTATGGGGTAATGCACGGGGCCAAAGCAGCACGCAGAGCTGCCTGGCCATGACTCTGCCTAGGAGCTGAGGGTCAGTGTGTCACTGCCTCCAAGAGTTGCTTGAGGCAAACGCCACCTGGAGCCTGCACTACTGATCCACTTCCATGCCCCAACCCTGATCCCCCTCCCATCCTCCAAACCCCTCCATCCTTCCTAGTGATGTAAATAGCATAGTCAATTAACCAGTTAATCGATAAGGAAAAGCTCATAGGTTAATACTATAAACTACATGCCTCTGCATCCTAGGATTTTGTCTACACTAAGTCCCTCTGTTTATCCAATCGATGTGACGTCAGCTATGTAAGTAGCGTAAATGAAGTCGACATTTTCTGCAGTGTCGTTAGTGTAGTAAGGTGAGCAGGAGCTGCTCTCCCATGGACTCAGTTGCTGTTCTTGTCCTGATGGAGTTCCAGAACATACAGAAGAGCATTTGGATAAATCACTGCTGCATAGATCCACCATGTATTGGAGACAGACCCTAGGACTTCCTGTGAATTTTTCTGTAGCACTGACAAGTGGATGAACATGTTGTAAATTCACACCCTGGCTCACCACATAGTATCTTGCCATGTAGACAAGTCCTAGGACTAAATTTTTATTCTCTCTTTATAGCAGTCTTAGCTGCCGTTAGCCCAAGGCACAGAAAAGTGTCAGCCATATCCCCCTTTCTCTATTCATTCTCTATAACCCAAGTTCATGGTTGTCTGAGGGGGGTATGGGAGGAAGTTGTGCTGTATATCACAAAAAGATCCTCCTCGACCAGAATGATCAAAAAATCCATGTTGCAGTGAGGACAACACAACAATTTTGGCATTAAATTTAGCATAAAACCACACTTAATAGACTCCACCCCCCTTCCCTGGGTGCTGTATGTAGATGTGGCATTCTAGACGTACAGGACAAAGTATTTTGAAAATCTGAAATGTATTGTGGTATAGTGAAGATAAATAGGATCTTCCTGCCTCTAACTCTGTAATACTTTAACTTCCCCTTCTGTTTTTGAAGCCTAAAAGCTAAGAAGTAAACTTTTAGCTCCTCAGACTTGTGCTGTTCCTTTTGGACTCTTGGCTGCTTCCTGGACCTTGAAAGCAGAATTCTGACTAAGAAATGGGTGGACTTGGGAATGAGTAATTTCACTTACTCTTCATTATAAGCTAGAGTGATGTCACATTTGACCGAAAGAGTCAATTAGTCAGTTACACTGCATGGTGTAATTCCTTAGATTCTTATCATAACTCAGTTTGGATTGCTGCTTGTTTTCAGTCCTAGGTTGGCATGAGGAATATTAGATTAGTTTTCTTCTTGAAGAACTGCATTATGTTTCTCTATCAGCCTAGGAACCCACTTTAATTTAGGATTTTTTTTGCACTCTCCTGCTGATCATGATCTCAATAAGTGGTGCAAGTAGCCACCAGTGTTTGCCCATCCCATCAATTTGTATCCTAGAGTGCATTACTTTTAATAAGTGTTAATGAATGTTTTTCTTTACAATAGCCTTAGTGTTTAGTTGATGAATAACACTTAAACTTACTATTTTAAAATGGACAGGATATCTGGGCAAAGACTTAACAATTCTTTACATAGGCTTTTTTCTGCTGCAAGATATTGAATTAAAATCTGAAAGGCTATTATAAAACAGGGGTGGGCAAATACTGGCTCGTAGGCTGCATCCAGTTTGCCAGGGTTAGCCCATGGCAGGCCTCCACACCTCTTTGTTTACCTGCACCTCTATAGGTACGGAGGATTGCAGCTCTGGCCGCAGATCACTGTTCCCAACCAATGGTAGCTGCGATCACCTGTACCTGCAGCGGTGTAGGTAAATGAAGTGGCAGTGGCCCACCAGAGGCTAATCCTGGTAAACCACTACCATTGTATTACCCATCCCAACATAAGACCTATTGCCATGAAGATACAGTTGAGCTGTACAGTGTCAGATCACATTTGTGTTTGCATTTTGAAATCACTGTGGTTCATTACGTGAGTGTTATACAGTCCTTTTGTAACCTGTTAAATAGCTCACATTTTCTTGTAAGCTAAATTACCACTACTACTTAATATGCTCTGTAAATATCAATATTACATACTTACTAAAGTTGCAAGATAAATGTTTATTTTATTGATGCCAATAACTTTTGCCCAACTCTGAAAAGTGAATGCAAACCTAAATGCCAGAAGCAATATGAGTAATCTCCCTAGATGTATTGCAGCACAAGTGAAGAGCTACCATTTTATTTCACCCAAATAAAATGTGTTCTGCCGAGTTCCATGAAAACTCAAGCTGACTTTTCACTTGTAATGTATGAGAGATATTTATCTTCTCAAAAATGTGTGGATATGTGGTTCCTGTACAAATGTTGACTGTAATCTGCCAGTGTTTATGAAGAACACATCTACAAGAAAATAAATCTTGAACTACAGAAGTCATAAATTGAAACAACATAATATATATTGGAAAATACATACTTATGTGGTATTAGTTCACTGTAATTTCATCAAGTGATTTCTCAGACTTTATAAACTCTGAAAGAAACAAGATTGTATTAGCCTTATAACAGATAAGGTAAATAACAAGTTCTGGCGTCCTTAAAATGCTCAGAATGCTATAGCTGGCAATAATCATTTCAGGAGTGTTTAAATCTTTAAGAGAACTGATACGCTTTGGGTCCAAAATCCTAAATAAATAAATTATACTCCAGTAGCAATAAAATGTTTAAAAAAATCATGGAAAATTGAGAATTGTAAAATGCATGAAAGCTCTTTTCAACTATCAGGTTCAGTTTTTGCTGTGTCCTCTTACAGCTTAAATGTTTTATGTGTCTTTGCTATTTTATTGGCTTCAGCATTTTCAGGTTTTTTTTTTAGTTTGTGATTAGGATGTGTTTCTTACATAGGATATTTTAAACTTGAAATGCTCTTGCCCAACATTTGTTTTGCATGCCAAAAAATGAATGAAGCAGCCATGCATTAACAGCCACAGCCCTGCGCAATCCCTCCAGCTTACTGTTGTGACCTCTACCCTTTTGTATCCTGTGACACTCAGCCTGTCTTTGTGCTCAAGTTTATTCATGATGGATACGTTTCGCTCCCAATCACATATGCTGTGCTCTTGCAGAGAGATTGGGCTGCAGCCCTTCTGAGCTTGAAAAAAAGAATGTTGGTAGTGTGCATAAGAGGAGGCTGTTTGAACAGAGGCCCCTCCATAACACGATCAGTACAGAGTGCACTGCAGTCTTAAACTTCTTCTAGAATATGAAAGGGGGTGACTTTCAGCCTCTCAGATCCTTTTTAAATGCAAAAGAATGTAGGAAATTGCCAGATCAGTTAGTTAATCAGTGACAACTGCAGTAAGTATACAAAAAGCATGGCCCTTAACGAGAGTAATCAGTTGTGCTTGGAGTTTTTTTTCAGTGCCTCAGCATGTCACCATTGGCCTCACTTCTTGAATCTTCCATTGGTTTAGTGTCAGCTTTATAAGAGAATCTAATTGCTAGGAGATCTTTTGATAGCTGATAGCAACAGTATAATTCTTCCCTTCTGACTTTCTCCCTGCTCCCTCCCAGTCTTACTCCTCTTTTTTGTGTACTGAAATAAGTGAACTGTTCAGTTTTATACTAGGGGATTATTCACCACAAGAGTTGTGCTGTCCAAGTTCTTTCTTCATTTAGTGAACTTAATGTATTTAAGGCTCATAAGTATGTATCATGCAGTTATATGCAGCACTTGCATTAATTCCCTTACAAACTCTTTTCAAAATAATCACACCAGATGTTTTGAAAGTAATTCCTGAAATATTTGAAAATTATCTTGCTTGTTTTCTTGGAGGATTTTAAAGAAATCTCCTTCCCCCATATTTGCTTTGAAATTCTGTAGGAAGTAAACGTGGTCATATGACCAAACAGAACACTTTAAGATCAGACTGCAGCACACTGAAACTGTAGTGTGTTTTACCTTAAAATATATAAGCATATTTAATTATAATTTAAACTTAAAAATAATGGTACTTTTTTTTAGTGCTGTACCACTTAATACCCCAAATTTGTAGTGGATGGCTAGAAATTCTAATGATTCTGGTTTCTTTTTAGGTTGGGAAGAAAAAATCGTTTTGTTTTGTGTTAACTGTCAATTTAAAACCGGCAAATCCTATGTTAATACTATAGTTTGGACTCCAGTTAATGTGGTACATGTAGAAGACGGGATAGAATTGAAAATTGGGATACATTTGTACTGGGAAGACCTTACTGCTTTTGCTTCATAGCAGCATTCTGTATATGATTCTGTTATTGTGGCTTTATATCATAAAGTGTCCATGAATTTGAATGACGTAGGATATTGTTTCCAAATGTGCGGCACTGACTGAACTGGTCATTCTCGCATCAGCTGCTTGACAGCAACAAGCTGCCAAATGTTCTGAAAACTCTTGTGCCCTCAGTTGCCTCTGTAAAAGCAAGTTCTGTGCCAGATACTTGATGTAATAAGGGGGGGGGGGAGAAATCTAATTCTTGCCTAAAATTACATGAAATCTAGGCAAGTTACTTTTAAAGAAATCTGAGACGCAGTATTTGTATAGCCTAGCCTTAGTTTTTTGCAATGAACCATTTAGTATAGATTTTTTTTATTTATTCAAGAAGTCTGAGGGAAGGTAGATGTCTGTTTCATCAAAGATTGACATGAGATTTCAGTGAAAGATACTTGATCCGTTAGTGTCTAAGATGTTCTATTTAAAAAGAGTGGTTCTTTTAGTGAAGAATTAACTAATTGCAACGAGAGATCCAAAATTAGTTTTTGTTTTTTTTGTTTTTTTACTCTGGGTAGTCAAAATGTAGACACTCAGGCAGTGGTCTCTAACCTTTTCACACCCAAGATCACTTTTTAAATGTCAGGGCAAGCCCAGATCTCCCCCATCCCTTCCTCAAGGCTCCACCCCTTCTTTGAGGCCATACCCACTCCATTCTCTTCTTCCCCCCCATCGCTTGCTGTCCCCAGCCCTTACTCACTTTCACTGGGTAGAGATAGGAGGTGTGGGCTCTGGGGTGGGAACAAGGGTGTGGGTGTGGGAGGGAGTGAGAGGTGTAAGTTCTAAGAGGGAATTTGAGTGCAGGGGGGAGTGGAGAAAGGGGATACTGCCTTGGGAGGGGGCTCTAGGCTGGAGAGTATTGGGGTCAAGTGGGGGGTTGGGGTGTTGAGCAAACCTCAGGCCATGGAGAAAACCCCTGAATGCTTGTGGGAAGCAGGGCTTTTAATTTCCTCCCTCAGCATATCCACCACACTTCAGGGAAAAAAAAGTCAATAATGTAGCGAAATAAACAAGTTTCTGTATGATGTGTCTAAGTTTCTGGTTTAGAAAATACTACATACCTGAAAATATAAGTGGTCCTAGCTTCTGTAGCATTCTTCAGTAAGGTTGTAGTCTAAATGAATATAACGTAGTTCAACTATAGACTACCGGCTCTCCAGTGTGGCCTTTCCAGGCTACTTTCTGCAGAAATTGGGGTCACATGGGCCGAAATAAAGTGAATCGTTAAACAAAACCTATTACCTTATTTTCACCAGTTTCCATGGAAATAGTAGCAGGCAATGACCACCAACATCTGAAATTGACTCCGCTACTGTTGGCTGGCTCCCACTGGAGTTTCCTGAAAAGCCTGTCAGTTCATGGAAAATAAGCATTCAAATATAAGTCTAATTTTTCATGCATTTGAACTTAATTTCTAGAGAAACTGGATTGGAAAGGCCATGCTACTTACCAGAGTGAAAATTCTAACTTGTAGATTTCAGTTACTGAGTCTGAAAGCCTGTGTAACCAGCAGCAAGGGAAGTCTCTCCCCCAAGCTCCCCTCCTCCCTTGTTTCTTTTTCCCACCCTTGTTTCCTTTTAAACAGCATAATTGTTTGAGAGAGTATATTGGTGAACAAATTCTGGCCTGTATGTTATGTTGGATAAGGAACAGTTAGATGATTGGGCAGATTGAGCCAGATTCTTTGGTTTGCCCTAGCTGTGTTTCATGCAAGAGAAGATGGGGGCAGGGAAGCTATTGTGACTGTAACAACTTTTTAAAGCTCCCCTGGAGCTTCAGAAGCTAGTCCATTCCTTGGCAAAGAGGCTTTCCTGACAACTGGGGGCTGATTAGCAACTGGGGCACCCTTCTACGTATATGCATTACACCAACTTCCAGGAGGAGTGGTACTGTAGGAACTGCTGAAATGGCTCCAAGGCACTGGAAGGATTCCCCTATATCAGTGGTTCTAGACTTATTTACCACTGTGGGCTACACCCGCACTATATATATTACCTGTATAGCCCTGATGTCATGTGGTCGCAGTTGTGTGCTGATTGTGCTGCAAGTGAGTCCCAGGTTGAAAACCACTGCTCTATGCGAAGAAAGTTCAGAGACAGTTTATCTTCATTTATAACAGATTTGTGCCCTAAGATTGCATGAGTGAAACAGGCCTTAACATCACTGTTAGACTTTTCTGACTTTGATTTTTTTTTTAAATGAGCTGGTACCATTAAGAATATTTGAGACACTCAAGAAATGTATCCTAAATGATCTACATATCATTGAATTGGTCATGGTTTCAAGGTGCTGATGAATGGATTAAAAAAACAGGAGGCGCTTGTATTTTTCATTTTGCTACTTCATGACACATAGAGACCTTTAGAAAGTGGTTAAAAAGCACACCCAAAATCTGTTGATATTTTCCCCCTTTGAAATGTGTGTCCTAGTTTTGCTGGAGGATACAGAATGTATCATGTTAGCTCACATCTTTGAGTAAGGATAATGGTTGAACTTGATAGCATTTCTTCAAAATATTGTCTATTATGTTAAATAAATTGTTTAAAAACTTGTTTTTACTAATAACTAGTTTGGTAACTCAGAAATAAGTGTCCTCAGAATTGTACTGAAATAATTAGTTACAATGGAGTTCATTATTTTGGTTCTAATTACCATGTGGACAAGCCCTGAACCATGTTGAGATGTCCTCCAGCCATAGACCACAAAATCTGAATTGCTAATATAGAATCATAGAACTGGAAGGGACCTTGAGAGGTCTAGTCTAGCCGACTGCCCTCCTGGCAGGATTAAGCACCATTATAGATCATCCCTGATAGACGTCTATCCAACCTGCTCTTAAAAATCTCCAATGATGAAGATTCCACTATCTCCGTAGGCAATTTATTTCGGTGTTTAACCACCATGACAATTAGGAAGTTTTTCCTAATGTCCAACCTAAACATCCCTTGCTGCATTTTAAGCCCATTGCTGCTTGTCCTATCATCAGAGGTCAAGGAGAACAATTTTTCTCTTTCCTCCTTCTAACATCCTTTTAGATATTTGAGACTATCATGTCCCCCTGTCTTCTCTTCTAAACTAATTGAACCAAGTTCTTTCAATCTTCCCTCATATGTCATGTTTTCTAGGCCTTAAATCATTTTTATTTCTTTATAAAATGTTTAAATTAGGTTTGGTTTAGGTCCTCCATTTAAACAAACAAAACAAAAAAGCCCCCCTAATTCCACTTGCAAATGACCTTTAAAAATGTCATTCAGCCATCCTTAACTTCAGTCGGGGGGGGAGGGGGAAGAGGACTAGAACTTTCTTGGAACTGTGTGTTTGAAACTGTCACTCTAAAATGAATGTTTTTAACTGAACATCATGTGCTGTAATGAATTATGACATTCTTCTCTAGGTCTGGGCCTGAAGAACTCTGTCACTCAAAAGCTTGTCTCTTGAACGAAAGGAAGTTAGTCCAATAACTTAATACATCTTGTGTGCCTCTATTCTGTGACCAACACATTACAACAATACTGCAAACAGGAATACTTACCTGATACATAAGTATTTCTATAAAGTTATAGGCAGGACCAGTTTTCAGTAGTTAGTTTTGTTTTCAGGAATAATACCATTTATGTATACATCAGAACTTGTCTTCCTCTGAAGCTTTGTGGTATGCAGTCACAAATGTATGTTATGTTTAGGGCCCTACCAAAGTCATGGTCCATTTGGTCAATTTCAAGGTCATAGGATTTTTAAAATAGTAAATTGCATGATTTTGGCTTTTTAAAAGTGAAATTTCATAGTGTTGTAACTGTAAATGTCCTGACCCAAAAATAGTGTGAAAGGGCAGCAAGGCTATTTTAAGGGAGGAGTTTGTGGTTCTGCTACACTTACTTCTGTGCTGCTGCTGCTGCTGCCTTCAGAGCTGGGCAACTGGAGAGTGGCACCTACTGGCCAGGTGCCTAGCTCTGAAGGCAGAGCCGCTGTCAGCAGCAGCACAGAAGTAAGGATGGCATGATATGATATTGCACTTCTGTGCTGCTGCCGCCGGAGTACTGCCTTCAAAGCTGGGCACCTGGCCAACTGCTGCTGCTTTCTGGATACCCATCTTTGAAGATAGTACAGAAGAAAGGGTGTAATACTGCAATTCTACCTCCAGATAATCTTGTGACGACCTCCTCCCCTGTAACTCACTTGAGTCAGGACCCGCAGTCTGAGAAATACTGGTTATCCCTTTGAAATCTGTATAGTATAAGGTAAAAGCGCACACGACCAGATTTCATAGTCCGTGACACGTTTTTCATGGCTGTGAATTTAGTAGAGCTCTAGTTATGTCATTAGTAATGAGTTTGCCTGAAGGCAAATAGTGAATCTGAGTGATTGAACTTCCTCTATCCACAGACAAATTCTGGCATGGATTTGTTTGCTGTGGGTTTGGAGCCATGGGTATTAGTTTGAACATGGTTTTTAGAAATCTGCCCTCTTGCAGAATGAAAACTTCATTTTCATTTCAATTTTAAACCTATTAACTGCTTAGTTTTGCTGTGGGGGAAATAGTATTGTATAGTTCCGTTTTTAATTTAACGAAGTTGCCATTTGTGACACACATCTCTGTGCATCTGTACAAAAACATACCGTTTTTAAACCTCTCGTTTTTAAAAGGGTCACTACTGGTGTTTGCACAATCCTGTTGTCCATTTAACTAACTTTAGCTTATCATAGCCCTTGATGCTGCTGCTTGCTCATCTGATTACACTGCTCAGGGGAATAAGGTTAAGGACATGCTGTTGGTAACTAGAGCATTTTCAGGGCTTTAGTTCAGCAGATGGGCTGCTTGGCTATATTCATACATCTGCCTGCCTGCTGTGGCAGCTGCTGCTGCTGCATGTTGTGTTCTTTTGTTCTGTTCCATCCAAGAATGGAACAGTAGGAAGTGTAGTGAATGGATTAATTTAAGGTTAAGGTTAGTGTTTTGCTTGCTCTCTAACTCCCTATCATAATAAAGCTTCTGATGGAAGCTAATAAGTTTTTCTTAGTGAAATAGATTTTAAAAATACACGTCAGGGATTGACATAAGCTAGTGTCATCTGACAGTCAGGTCTGTTTTAATATTATGACAATTTTATTATTTGTTTCCAATGGTGTGTTTTTTCCCTTCTCTTTTCCAGGACCAGTAACCAGACTTTGGTTGACACTACGTGGTCCGAAAGAATTAAGGAAATATGGAATGACATGAAGGAGATTAGCTGAGGATTAAAGGCTTTGAGGGCAGACACCTCAGTGAGGTGAAGCACAGACTAACATTCTACTTGTAGCTCTGAGGAGCTGTGCTGAAAAAAAAAATGGCCGATCCAGGAATGATGAGTCTATTTGGAGAAGATGGGAATATTTTCAGTGAAGGGCTGGAAAGTCTTGGAGAATGTGGATATCCTGAAAATACAGTAAATCCTATGGGGCAGCAAATGCCCATCGATCAAGGATTCCCCTCCTTACAGTCTTCTCTTCACCATCCTCCCACCAATCAAAACCAAGCAAAGTTGACCCACTTTGATCATTATAATCAATATGAACAGCAAAAAATGCATTTGATGGATCAGCCGAACAGAATGATGAGTAATGCTCCTGGGAATGGTATAGCATCTCCTCACGCACAGTATCACAACCCTCCAGTTCCTCAGGTTCCTCATGGCAGTGGCACTGGTGGTCAGATGGGAGTCTATCCTAGTATGCAGAATGAAAGGCATGGGCAACCTTTTGTAGACAGTGGCTCCATGTGGGGACCACGGGCTGTTCAGGTGCCTGACCAAATAAGAGCACCATACCAGCAGCAGCAGCAGCAACCGACGCAGCCACCACAGACACCATCAGGACCCCCTGGGCAGGGCCATCCTCAGCACATGCAGCAAATGGGAAACTACATGGCTCGTGGTGATTTTTCAATGCAGCAGCACGGTCAACCACAGCAGCAGAGGATGAACCAGTTTTCTCAAGGTCAAGAAGGTCTTAATCAGGGAAATCCTTTCATTGCCACCTCAGGACCTGGCCACTTGTCTCATGTGCCCCAACAGAATCCGAATATGGCACCTTCTTTGCGACACTCAGTCCAACAATTTCACCACCATCCCCCTACCGCGCTCCACGGAGAATCAGTAGCCCACAGTCCCAGATTCTCCCCTAACCCTCCTCAGCAGGGTGCTGTTAGGCCACAAACACTTAATTTTAGTTCTCGGAGCCAGACAGTACCCTCACCTACTATAAACAACTCAGGGCAGTATTCTCGGTATCCTTACAGTAACCTAAATCAGGGATTAGTTAACAATACAGGGATGAATCAAAATTTAGGCCTTACAAATAACACTCCAATGAATCAGTCTGTACCAAGATACACAAATGCTGTAGGTTTTCCATCAAACAGTGGTCAAGGACTAATGCACCAGCAGCCCATTCACCCTAGTGGCTCACTCAACCAAATGAACACACAAACTATGCACCCTTCACAGCCTCAGGGAACTTATGCCTCTCCACCTCCCATGTCACCTATGAAAGCAATGAGTAATCCAGCAGGCACCCCCCCTCCACAGGTTAGGCCTGGTAGTGCTGGAATACCAATGGAAGTTGGCAGTTATCCAAATATATCCCATCCTCAGCCATCACACCAGCCCCCTGGTGCCATGGGAATTGGACAGAGGAATATGGGCCCTCGAAACATGCAACAGAGTCGTCCATTTATGGGTATGTCTTCAACTCCACGGGAGATGGGTGGGCACATGAGACCAAATGGTTGTCCAGGTGTTGGCCTTGCAGATCCACAAGCAATACAAGAACGACTGATATCTGGCCAGCAGCATCCCAGCCAACAGCCATCTTTTCAACAGCAAATGCCAACCTGTCCCCCCATGCCACCTCACCCAGGGATGCATCATCAGTCTTCACCACCGCCACCACATCCCCACCACCAGCCTTGGGCACAGCTTCACCAATCCCCACAGAATACACCACAAAAAGTGCCTGTCCTTCAGGTAAGTTACATCCAGTTGAAAGAGAATGTTTGAGTTGTATATCCAGAACCCGAGACACAGGTTTACTGCTCTGAAACCATTGTTCTGCCTTGACTGTCCTGTGTGTACTGGTGGTTGCCTTTTTTCCTGTTGTACTTACAGATTTATTAAGTAGCAAGCTACTAGAACTTCCTTCTTCGCCTGTGGTCTTGTGATTGGTTTTTACAGGATTACACTGCATTATGTATAAATGTGAAGCAGCATCAGACTAACCCTGAATGCAACAGTGATTTTATTATGGTGAATCTTTTGAGGAAAAAGCTGAAGTTTGTCTAAATTTCCATGATATCCTTAAATCAATCCATAGCATTTGTGAACTTGCAGAAGGAAGCCCATGTTAATATAGCTATATATCTTGATTAAAGCAAACTTAGGCTTGGGATGCAGATTTGCAATGTTCTAATTTAGTATAAAGTTCAAGGAAAAGTTCCATAGTCTCTTCATATGAAGCATTGCAACACTAATGCACTTGATTACTGAGTGGTCGGTAGCATGGTTTAGATAAAATAAGAGCTGATGTGAATCTCAGCCCAAAACCAAACCTCTTGAGGTTTAGATGAGTGTCTCACTGCTCACAACTTTGGTTTTACCAAGTTTCTGAACTTCCTGCTTAAAATGGCAGTGTTTCCCACTCAGAAGCTGGAAGGACTGGAAATCTTGAATAATTTCCAACCTAATGCAGCAGGTGTGACTAAACCTCTATATTCCTTTTGTGCTTGATCCCGTCAGATCTCAAGCTTTTTTCAAGTTTGCCATCACTATATCTTGATTGATATGTCTGATTGGGCATATCAAGAGCTTTTGTTGAATGACACGCCATAGTGGTGAAGATTCCATTTTTCAATCCTTCATTATATCAGAAATCAGTCCGAAGTAGCTCTACACATAAACATTTGGAGACAATTGTTGGAATGCAGTCATAAGGTCTGACACAATAAGTCTAATAAATCATATGAACAGTTGTCCCAGCCCATGTCCCAAGTCTGTTTGGAAAGCAGCTGCTCAGTAGCTCCTCTGACTGCTGCCTGCCGGCTGCTTCTGTTAGCTGCTTAGCGCAGCATGTGATGGATCTGGGAATCAGATGCATGTGTGGAGAGAGGCAGCTGGTGGGGGGTGAGAGGGAGATGGTGACTCAGCAGGTGGGAGAGAGGCTTTCTGCACTCACTGGACAGAATGAAACCATGGGGGAATACGGGTTAAGCCATAGGGTAGGTGAAGCAATGGGCTTAAATCAAGAGGTGAAGCCATGTGGGGGAGAAGAGGAGACACTGTGGATAGGAGCAGAGGTAGAGAAATGTGGTCGAGAGACTATAGGGGTAAGAAGAGGGGTGAATATTTTCAGGAACTTTTTTTGTCTCCCAAATCAGTTAGTGATCTGAAGGAGCTTTGTGTAGGCTGTGTACATTCTAGCAAACTTTGAATATTTTATTTGCATTTTATTTCTCCACTCTGTCTCCTTTTAAAGTGAACTTTCAATTGCAGGAATGCCCACAAAATTATCTAGCTGGCAGAATTGTCCTGGAAATACTTTGTGTCGTCGTCTCCGTTCCTTGGGACACAGCTGACGAGTGTGTTAGAATGGGCAGGATCAGAGAAAGAGGAAGACAGGTTTGAGAGAGTGATATGAGAAGGGAGCTGGAGGTCAGAAGAGAGGCATGCTCCAGCAGCAGGCTGGAGCAAGGGGCCCTGGGCTGCAACCTGTAAAGCCCCTGTGTTCTGGGCCAGCCCTTCCTGGTGGCCGGGGGAAGGGAGACCACTCGGAGTGCTGCTGTTGTCCTCACACACACCCCTTCACCCCTGGGCTGGAGCCATGTCACTGTGAATTCCGGGAAGCTTGTCCCTCCGGCTCCCATTGGCTGGGAATCATTGCCAATGGGAACTGCAGGAGGCAGTGACAGCAGGTGTGTGGGGGGCGGCACAGAGCTACCTGTTTGCCACCCATCAAATGAGGGGCCCTAAGGTAAGCACCCTGTACCACAGTTGCCTGCCCCAATCCCAAGCCCCTTCCATCATCCTAACTCCTGTCCAGATCCCACACTGCCATTCCTGCCCTGAGCCTGCTCCAACACTCCAAAACCCTTGACAAGAGCCTGGAGTCTTCTCCTACACCTCAAACATCTTATTCCCAGCCCTACCTCAGAGCCTGCACTCCTAACCCTGAACCCCCTTCCATACGCCAAACCCTTTGGCTCCACCCCACTACAGATCATCTTGTGTGCAGCATGAATTTTGTTATGTGCATATAACAAAATTCATTCTGTATACAGGCATAAAAAAATCAGAGGGCACACAGGTGAAGACAGAGATGAAAAGAAAAGGATGAGAACCTCAAAGCAGCAGGAAGGAAAAATCAATGACAAATGGAAAGCAAAATTGCAAAAATACATTGACAGATGCACAAAAATAAAAACTGACATAGCATGAGCAAAAAAGCAGATGAGACACAGCTCAGGTGAAGATGTCATCAAATGGTGGTAAGGGGATGTACCTTAATCCCCAAGAGGCTTGCAATACAGATTGAACCCCTGTAGTCTGGCACTCTTGGGACCTCACTGGTACTGAACCGGAGAATTTGCTGGGAGGTCAGTACAGGGCATCACCACTATATGTTCAGGATATGTTAAAAGTGTATGTATAGCAAAAGGATGTGAAGCAGGGAATGTTTTTCCTGCAACTGACTTCTGTTTGCACAAGGTGGTCCCCCCACGATGGAAGAGCGGGGAATGGAAGGACTTAAAACAGAACAGTTCCCACAAGCGTCAACGATGCTAGTGTGGAACCAGTGTGTACCAGGGCGATGTCTAGCAGTATTACCAACTCTTCTACTGTTCACTGGGCTCTTAGAAGATGTTTAGATGTAAATTAGAGCTAAATAACAGCACAGAACACTGAGAGCCAGGACTGGTGGCTATAAACAAACTTTATGGAATGGGGATCTTAGCAACACACGTAAGTGGACATCTAGCTAACTAAAATTATGCCAGGTGACAGATGTTGCCAGATCAGAGTGTGCTGGACTAGAGAGGGTCAACCTGTATTTAAATTCCTATAAATATGCTTATCTAAATATATGTTGCACTTCAGATTTACACCAGGGTTCTGTTTGGTGTTAGATTTGGTAGAGCTTTAGTACAACTTCCCAATGTCTTACATTTGCATCATTAGAGGGTTTGGAAGAAATCTTGTCTTTAATGTAGAAAGTTTGTTCTACCATTTCAGTGAAAAATCTTTCCAAATGCACTTTTGAGATGCTTATTAATTTTAAATGACTATTGTGGTGAAATATAAAATAAAAACAATTTGTGTGCTAAATAAAAAACTTAGATACTTTATTAGTGATGCTGAACTGCATAAATATAATTAGACAAAGGTAAATGGTAGAGTAATTGGTTTCATTCTAATATTTTAGTCAATCTTGATCATAAAGTATGAATCAAGCATTTGTGGCTAGATGTTATTCCTTCAGTGGAAAATCTGCATTCCTCTAATTTGACCAAATTAAAATAGAAGAAAACACGTTTCCTAATGGGCATTTGTTAAATGGATTAAATCACACTAATGAAACAAGGTTGTGTGATACAGTATGCAACTTGGCTTGCTGAGTCTCGCTTGCCTAATATGAAACCTAGTATTCCTTCCCCCTTAACTGTGTGACGTGAACATAAACTGCTTAAAGGCACAACAACAAACTATCCCAAAGCAGAGTGAAGATAGGAAGAGTAGTAAGTGGCAAGTGCTGCTTCATTAGGAGCTCTTTAATCAGAAAAGGATTCTAATAGAAGGTGGAAATGTGGACAGGTTGCTAAAGAGCTGTACAAAAGAATAGCGTAAGCCTGCAGGGACAAAATCAGAAAGACTAAGGATAAGCCTGGGCATATCGGTTAACCTTAATGACTACATGCCCCCTCACCCCCGTTGCCTCTGTATCAAAAAGCCAACTTCCTGTGAGTGCTGGCTCTCACCTGCCGCCCTTCCCCCATGTAAACATGTAACCACTAAAATTTTCATGTTTACACAGATAACCGTTAGTTAACATGCCTACTAAGGACTTATCTGCACTACATGGTAAATCAATGCTGCAGCAGTCAGTCCACTGGTGGTCCATTTTTTTGTGTCTGCTTAGAGGTGATAAATCGACCTTTGAGTGCTCTCCCGTCAACTCAGTACTCCACCAGGATGAGAAGATTAGCCAGCTTTGATAGGAAAGCAGCCTATACCATGTGTGGAGTAAATTGTGTGTGCACCGAGGCATGTGTGTGTTGGTGGGGTGGGGGGGAGAGGAGAGAAGAGGTGGGAACTGGTGCTCATGAGGAGCTGGTATAAAAGCTGTCTCCCCCGGGCTACTGCTGCTTTATCAGCCAGCTCCCAGAGAGCACTGGCTCCTGCCTGTCCCCTCCCCCATGTGCAAATGTGTAACTGTAAAGGGATCATTTACATCCCTAGTTCAGAGTGCAGGACAGGGCTCTGCGTTGAGGCAGGGGTTAGGTGAAGGAGGGGGGTGAGAGCTTTGACTGATGAGGTGTTTAGAGTGCAAGAGGGAGCTGTGGCCTGGACCCAAGGAGTTCAGTGTGTGGGATGGGGATGGGACTCAGAGCAGAAGCTTGAATTGGGGGTTGTGGTCTAGAAGAAAGTGCTGGAACACGTTCCAGGGTGGGGTTTGGGAGGGAGTTACGGTGCAGAATACCTTCTGGGGCAGCTTCTTTTTGTTGGTGGGGGTACAAAGCAGGTTGTTGGCATCAGTGGTGTTGTCTTGCACTCACCTGCAGGCACTGTCCCGGTGATTCCCAGCCAATGGAAGCTGCGGGGATGTAGCCTGCAAGGCAGCAAGTCTGCCTCTCCTCTCTCCCTACCTTCCACTTCCACCAGGCTGGATAATGAGCAAGGGCTTTAGGGGCTATAGCCAGGGACCTGGACTAAGGGAGCCCTGCAAAAAGATCTGGTTCGATATGCTGGTTGGGAGGCTAAGGATTAGTAATGGGATAAGGATCTTTAGAATTCTAGGTCACCAGGTGATATCTAGACCAGATAGTATGTGGAATCCTTTATTGCAGGGGTGGGGAACTTTTTTCAGTCTTGGGCCACTGACCCACATTAAAAATCAGTTGGGAGCCACACACAAAAAAAAACAAATCAAACCCACAACCCCACACCTCAGGTTTGTATGCCAGTCTGGGAGGTGGCACTGCCAAGGCGAAATGATCTGCTCACCCCACTCCAGGGGGAAGCCCCGCACCTCACCACAAGCTGTAGATTCCCCACCCCTGCTTTACTGTTTGGCCTGCTAGGAGTGAGTTGCAGGTTTCAGTTTGGTTCGTTGTAAGCAGATGTTCGTGTCACAAGGATCACTGCTGTAATTGGCACCCCTGTTGCCAGACTTGGAAAAGATGCCAAAAATAGAATGGGCATAGATACCTTCCAGTCAGGATTCAGACGTACCTTGGGATGCACAATACAAACTTTTTCACAGTAGCTGTGCATAAGTTGAAGTCTCAGTGTCGAGTGCTGTTTGTCAGTCATATTTTGTAAGCACTAAGTAATCAGCACTTCTTTCTTTTTAAACCCTTGTACTCCGAGTGGAGCATAGGTCATCTACAAGTTTCCTCCACTTCACTCTGTCTTGAGACAAAACTTCTAGCTGTCTCCAGGAGTACCCCAGTTGTTGTCCTTCAGTCTCAGTAGATCTTCTCCATGTTGTTTTTAATCTGCACTACTGTAGTTGAATATAGGAATAATTAAATAAGACAATAATAATAAAGGAATAATACATAAATACATAATAAATAATAAAGGAAAGCTTTTTTTCCAATAATGGTTGGGAAGTAAAGTGAGGTGCACCCCAAGAGGTGCACGGTAATGTTGCTGCGGAAGGAGAATACTGAGAGGTGCTTGATTTCTTCCTGAAATGGAATTTGAGAAGTGCTAAACTAATGTTCCTAGTTTGTGTGTCAGTACTGAAACATGATGATGCCCACTGATTTAAAATTTACCAGTTTACTAATGGATGCAGCACTGAAACAGGCAAAGGAGTGAGACATTGCCCCATGTACTAGATTGGGGAGCGTGAGAGAACAAAAGGAGGAACCATTAAGAGTAGATCCTTATCAAAGTAATTCTTGGGATAGGTCCATTCTTTTCAAGCTGCTTGGGATTGAGCCTCACTACTTTATTCACACATTTCCAGATACAAACTTTTAAAAATCAAATAGCCAAATTCAGAGGTAGTTTAATTGATATAGTAAGTTACACATCTGAAAGTGAATAAGTTGGTATAATTTGCATGAAAGGGTAAAAATTGAACCTCCAGTTGGCTTAATTTGCATATTAAGTGGGTGGGGTTATGGCAAGAAAAATGACTAACGTGTGTTTTCTTACTGAACTGATTTTACGCTGGCATTTATCTTTCAAATTTGGCTACCAAACCTAAATTAATACTACATGACTAAACAAAATACTGATACCATGAGATTAGCAAATCAGGATGTTGAGACGCACAAGGTGAGTAAGGTAGTATCCTATATTGGACCAATTTCTGTTGCAGGAGAGGACAAGCTTTTGGGAGAACTCTGTGAATCTTGAAAGCTTGTTTCCTCCTGCAATATAAGCTGGTTCAATAAAAGATATTACCTCACCAGCATTGGATCTCTCATCTCCTGGTCTACAGTACTGCAAACAAGTCGTCTTTTGTCAGTATTAAATACTGAATTTTAAGCAAATACGATTTTTTTTTTTTTGCTTTTCTCATTCATCATGTTTGTTGCTTTCTCTTTAAACTCTTTTTTATAAAAAAAAACAAACAAACAAACTTGAGGTAGCTGTGATAGTCAGTTTCAGCATAAACAAGGAGTCCGGTGGCACGTTAAAGACTAAAACTAACAAGTAGTCTTTGGAGTATTAGAGCATAAACTTTTCAGCTACAGCTCACTGCCTCCGATGGTGAAGATTCTTCAAATCTGAGGAAATGAGTTGTAGCTTATGAAAGCTTATGCTCTAATACCCTAATAAATTAGTCTTTAAAGTGCCACCAGACTCCATGTTTTTTTTTCTAAAAAGGCATTTTAAAAAGTCAGTCTTTGGTTTTTAAAAATAAAAATGTCTTTATTACTTCTGTTTCTGATACAGGCTGTCCTCGCTATAAGTCCAAGATATGTTCAAAAAAACTTGGACTTATAACGAAACAACTTTCCCCACGGCTGACTTCCATTTGCACAATTGATTTTTTTGTTTGTTTGTTTGTGTGTGACTTAAGCGTGGGGAATGGGAGGACTTATAACACATCAGTTCCTACAAGCGTCAACAACTTGTGTGGAATGGATATATACTGGGGCGACACATAACAGGGATGCCCTATACAGAAAATAATTTTCTCATATGCTGCTGCTGTTTTTGACAGACCTTCTGGGAAGCATCCTCTGTGTTGCTTTGCCAGTGTGGAGTAGTGGTTACGGCTGGAAATCCTATTCTCTGAGGCATCTTTTAGGCCTGAAGCCCATAGTGAGAGGGTATAAATTCTGGCAGTTAAAAATTCTTAGCCAGTTAGTGGAGAGGATGACCTTGGAAAACTAAGGTGTGTTTCTCCAGCTGAGCCAGCTGCGTATTTCATTAGGAGCCAAAGACAGCCAAAACATGCGTATGTACCATGCCTTCTCATTGGCTGGCTTCTGGGTTCTTCAATGTACTAGAAAAAATTGAGACTTTTCAAGCAGTAACCATTGTTGGTTGCTGTGGCTGTATCACTTTGCAAGAAACCACAAACTTTCCAATATTAGCAGCACTGGCTGAAAATTATTCTAATAGAATTGAGAAGTAAAGAAGAAAATCTGTAGGTGTTGGGAGGAAGCATAGTACAGAAAAAATACGGTATAATGGTAATTTTTTTTGCCACGCTTTTCTGTGTCTTGCATTTGTATGAGGGGTAAAACATAATTAAAATTATCTGTATTTTTCCTTCAAGAGGCTGAACAATTATGAGACTGTTTGTTTGTTTAAACTCTTTTCAGTTAAGGTCAAGGAAGATATTTCATGTCTATTCTTAAGTTATACTAACTAGCTGTCTTCTATTTGTTGTTATGGAAATGCTCCAACAGGGAACTTGTCTGTATTCCATCTTCTCTCATTCAAAGTGTATAACATTTTAGTGCCAATTTTTTTTATATTTTGCAGAGGAAATTCAAAGTGCAAACTACAAAACTCTTAATATGTTTATGAATAATTAAAAAAAAGTATGGCCTCTGAGTGAATTGTTTGCATTTTTTACTGCTGAGAACATCTTGGGATTTAACTCTGGATGTAAATACTACCCTCTTCCTCCTCCATTTCCCTTCCCCCTGGCTTCCAAGAAAACAAAGGGACTATATACATTCTTGTAAATAAGAGATTAGAGACTAGCTCTTGAGTGTATTTGCCCTTGGGCAAAAAGTCTGTTAAAAAATGGATTTAAGGAGGTACAAATGACTTTGGTGAGAAACATTGTTAAAAGTATTTTGCCACATCAGGTGCCATAAGTTAACTGAAGGAAAGTAATTTGTGCCATTAAATTATCTGTTCATAAGGCTGGCTGAAGCCAGTTTGCAGTATTAGCATAAAAATACAAGTCCACAACAGCATGATGATTTGGTAGACTGTGGAGTCACCTGACTTGTTCTGAGAGGTTAATGTGTTCATTGTGGGCAGTTGGAAAAGCTGACCTGGATTTTTTTTTCCTCCTTTAGAATAGCTGGGGAAGGAGTTTTCAGATACAGTTTTCAGAACAGTGAATTAAGAAAGCAAATTTTGTTGTTAATGATTATAAAGACAAATACATTTAGGATTTTTAACGACAATGTATTTGGTATTGAAGCTGTCATTTCAGATCAAAACTCTTGACGTTATTCTAGCCATAGAAAAGTGACAACTGTATACATACTTTGGCATGTATTTAAATCTTCATTTTTAAAGTCTTCTTTTAAACAACTTTAAATTGTTTTCTAAAGAAAAATATGATGCTTTAATACACATCTCAATATCTGCATGGTCAGCAGTTGAACCAAATGTACAGTAATGGAAAATTGGTGTGAAGGAAAGGAGAAAATTGATCTTTGATCTGAAAATCCTGGTATAGAGAGATCTTCAGGTTAAAATTGAATAGCTGTCACTCTTCCCTCACATATTTTGCAATACATTGCTTTATGTGCAATGAACATTGGCACCCTCCAGGGAAGAGATCAGTGCCACTCCTTATTTCTTGGGTTTGATACTTCCCTCATCCTTTTCTGACCCCTCAAAGCTGAATATATCTGAGGACCCATTTTTTGCAGACATATATAAATTGGTCTACACTACACCGCTTTTAGTGACATGTCAGTTTCAACCCGCCCATGTCACTAAAAGTCTGGCATGTAAACACTGTTTGTCCGCACTTTTGTGGACCAAAATACTTCCATACCCGACAAGCAAGGTTCCTGTGGATAGGGCCATGCTGACTGTGCCTTAAGCACTGGGTGCATGCATGCATATGTCTTTCTCTCACGTGTGTGCGCATGCACACCTATGACTGCCCAGCGCTCCTGCTGACAGTGATTTTACATCTCTACTGTCTGGTCTGGGTGCTCAAACTAACCTGTCTGCCTTATTGTGGAGGGATTTGTGACCATTCTTGTGACTTTCCTTCCCTTTCTTATCAGAAGTCATTTTTCTGTGGGGAAGCAAAAATCTGCAGGGACCATACATTCTGTGTACACGCAGTGACACAGAAATCCCGCAGGTGTAGCCCCTACTCATCTTACTGCTTGCAGTTTGTAGTTTCACCAGATGCGTGCATAGCTCAGTGTTGCTATGGTACAGACTCCTGTGGAAAGTTGGGAAATTGATTCAGTTAAGGAGAGGGTGGGAAAAGCACAAAATGTGTTCAGCCATCATGAAGTCACTGCCTCTATAGTAAGACCCTTTTCAAAGGGTGGGTGTGGATTGGAGGACACTTCAAAATCCTCACAACCTGCATAGAACAGAATCTGTTCCTAGAGAAGGAACAGAGCGTTCTCCCAAAGAGAATGTGTTTTTTTGTCTTGTACACATAGCCTGGGGTAGACACAGAAGCCTGGAGAGGATGTGCCAGGAATGAATTTCATGGACCTAGACCTCTTCTGCCCATCATCCCCACGGTGGCGGGTGAGTTGTCTCTCAACACCCTACAAATGTAAGCACAATAAACCTTGGGATGTGACAAATAGCCATTGTTTGTTGCAACCAGATATAGAACCAGTGTAGGTGTTCAGCAGGTTTACACAGTAATGGGGTCATGCTATCATGGGTTAAATGACCATTGGTTAAGTTACCCCAAGATTGCTTATCCCACGCTTGGAAACATAGCCTTGCCTTCCACTACTCTGGTATTTGAAGGCTGCTTTTAACATCAGTCTTCCGTTGGAGGGAGCAGCATGCAGATACTGAATTCAGCAGGTCAATGCAAACATACTTTCTTTTCAAAGTGGTATTATGGCTTTTAAAATAACTGTAGACAGCCATATGACAACAACAAAATTAAAAATGAATTTCACAGTTGAGTTGACTTTCATGAAGAAAAACCAAACACAATTCTAATTGACAGTTTTCAGTGTTTATCATGCTGGTGAAGATTTATTTTAAGATTATTCTCTTTTTTTTTTTTTTTATAAATCCACAGTTTTCTCCTGTGGAGATGCCATAATACTGGGTTTTCGACATCAGTCTGGGGACATGGAGTCTCAAATTCAGCATAATGGCATCACTGCAAGAGAAAACAGTTTGAGAAGATTGGCTGTTAGGGAGAGTGATCTTAATTAATAATCCTAGATAATGGCAAAAAAACCATAGAACTATATCTAACAGATAATAATGGCGTCTGTAGTTTTTGGCATGGCATGAAATAGCTACCAACAGCAAGGTTTTAAGATACTATATATAGATGTTTGGCATCCTTTTGGCTACAAAGGCCTAAAATTTAGTAGCCAAAAGCAAACCTTCTGAAAACTAGCCAAAAAAAAAATCATCAGAATTATGCTCCTTCCTGTTGGCTGTTGATACCATTACCCAGACTGTTCGCTGTCTTCTCAGCTGCCTCAGTTAGTAATTTGTTATAACTTATTTGTTATTTCAACCATCTATTTTCCCTATTAGGTTTCTAAATATACAATAAAATCAAGTAAAATTTGCCTCCATATCTTTGTTTAAATAATTAAATAAAAACCCACTATTTGTGTAGTTTCCTTTATCCCTTCTGTAGGCTTCATCATCAAACATAGCATTTAGTCACTTTCCCTTATCCATTCAATGGGTAGACACCGATTATATCTGTCCTGTTGCTTGCTTTTATGGGGCTCCAAATAAACACACAGTAACAGTACTACCAGTCTCATGCGTTCAGAAGTCTTCAATCAGGTCCAAAAAATGAGATTTGTTTCAGATAATATACCCTGGGTTCTTCTAATTTGCCCTAGTCTTTGAGCCTTTACCATGCATATGCTGTATATTTTTTATGCAGCTAAGAGAACTAAAAACTTTGTAAAAATGAAACCTGAAATTCTCATGCAATCTTGTTTCATGGCCTATATTTTGTCCAGTTTAGGTTTATTTACATTTTAAAGTTTGCAATAAAAAAATTCTAAATTAAGATTTAAGAAAGTTAATGAATTAGGGATGTGATAGTGTACATGGTTAAACGGTTATGTGCAAGCTCCCTCTGCCTCCCGCTCCTACCTCTGTATCAGAGGCAGCAGGGGGAGGCTGGTGGCTTTACAGATGCTGGTGCTTGCCTGCTCTTCCTTCAAGGGGAGGGCCGCAGGCAATTCTTCTCCCTGCGAGCACAGGGTCCTGTGGCGCTTCCTCCCCCTCTCCTTGCATGGAAACATGTAACTGTTGAAAATTTCAGCAGTTACACATTTACAAAAAAAACTTTTTAACATCTCTGTTATGAATAGAGGTCATGAGAGAATGGATCAGTGGTCTGGCCAGACGTCTGAGCCAGTTTTAACTTGTTCTGTGTCTGACTGACCTTCATGCATCACCTGAAAAATGTTAGTTATGACTTTCAACTTCCATATGGGGCAAGTAAATAGCATTGTCCCCAATTTAACAACTGAAATAAATCTAGGGGCCGAAAGGTTGTGAAAGAGGAAACAGAATCTCACCTATGTTTCTTGAGTGGAAACAGCATCTCAAGAAATGTCCAAGGTTCTAGAGTTTGTTAGGCTTGCATAGAATCACTGGTAACTTCCATTTGAAAACCACTAATATTTAGCTTCAGGAGAGCAACAGCTATTACATTTCAGTAGCGTTATATGGCACAGAATAGCTTTACTACGTTGGTTTAAAAAAAATACTGTAATGAAGACTGAAGGCTTGGTAAGATAAGTACAGAATTGATTTATTTAACTAGACTAGATTGTTTAGAGAAAAGAGCTCTTCATTATAAAAAAATTTTTTTATTTGAAACATGCAAATGTTTCAGGGGTGAATGAGGCACTTCTTTCAAAGCAGGGAATTTAGTAACTGTGTACTAATTTGAAAAATCTCAACCAGCAAAATTTAATTATGCATAAATGTGGCTAAATTATTTCTGAACTGTATGTCAGCTGTTGTAACCAAGAACACAGTGACCACCATTGCTGAGAAGTTAGTACTTTCTTCTGCCTTTAAATCTAAGTTTTAGATGCCAGTGTGAACTTTGTGTTCCTAGTTTCCTTTCCATCTCTGTCTCTCCAGATGGCCCTGTATCCACTTACAGCTCTGGTACCCCATATCTTTTGGTCCTGTTAGTGTGATAACACTGTAATTTTCCTTATGTGGGAGGGATGATTGATATGAAGTGCTTAGTTTTATTTTTGGAAGAAATATTTCATCTCTATCAGCCAGTTAAGTTGTTGGATACAATGTACAGTTTATAAACATGGGGTATGTTTCTCAACTTGTGGTATTTTTGAGGAAAAGTTTTTTACACACACACACACACACACACACACACACACACACACACACACACACACACACCACACACACACACACACACACAGAGGGGTGTGTGTGTGTGTATAGACACTAACCAATACATGTGTGTCTAGGTTGGGGCAACATACATGTCTTTCGCAGCCAACTATTTAAAAGTGTATCTAATATCTTAAAATCAATTTCACAATGGGGGTTTGAAAATGTTTCAGTGGTAGGGACTGTGGACTGAAAGAAATGTCAGTGGAATAAATGGCAAAAAAGGTTAAAAATTGGGTTTTATATTTAAGAATAAATCTCTTCCTTTCTACTGTTCTCTTGAAAAAATGTTTTGGAAATATGTTTTTGTGGTCAAGGTATCCAAGAGATCCAATTTTTATTCTTATCTCTAGTACAAATTTTTTGAGTGATTTTTCACCCAAGTCAGTTATATTCTCTCTTAGTCCCATATCTGTAAAATGGGGGATCTTTCTATACTTAGTGTTTGAAGTGCTCAGTACACTAGTAAGAGCCATAGAAACACCTACAAATAAATAAAATGCCTAAAATACATGCATGTATATTAGGGATGTAAGCAATTAATCGACTAGTCGACTATCCGATAAGCAAAAGCTTATCAGATAGGTAGTCAACGCACTAGTCTGACTAGTTGCTCTTCTTTCCCCCCTCCTTCCCCCCGCCCCGCTGCCTCTATCATAATAGAGGCAGCGGAGGGGTGGGGGTGGGTGGCAAAGAGGTGGGGAGGGGTGGAGGGAGTTGGCTTAAAAGCTAGTTCTCTCCAGCACTGTGGGAAGAGGCAAGGGCAGCCAACTTTGAAATGTACAAGAGTTCCTACTGGGGCTTTTGTACATTTCAAAGGCAGAACATGGAACTTCTTATAGACTAATCAAATAGCTGATGGAAGTCCCATCGATGATTCTGTTAATCAAAATTTAATATCCCTAATGTATATAAATGAAATGCAAGTCCTTGACCTACTAAATAGGCACCATACTTGGCCACACTTCCTGGTCAGTGGACCTGCCACCTGTACTTGCAGAGGAAAAACAGGCACTAACAGTCATAGGGTATTGTCTACCCTCAGCAGTTCTCAAACTGGTGGGTCTAGTTGTAATGCCTAGAGGGCTGGTTTTAGACTTGCTGGGTCCCAGGCTGGAATCTGAAGCCCAAGCCACATAGCATGGGGCAGCAGGGTCCGCCTTCAATCCCCCCTCCTGGGGTCATGTAGTAATATTTGTTGTCAGAAGTGGGTCGCAGTGAAGTCTGAGAACCACTGAAAGTTTAAGTTAATGATTGGTTTAGGAATCATGCCAGCTAGAAACTTGACCCCATTAAATATAGGGATTGTGAGTCTGAGGTAGGGTGCAAAAATGATTATAATATTGGCATTCCTTTCATTTTTGTATTAAAACGAAAATAGGTAAACAAAGTTTTCCAATGAGCACTTGAAACTTGTATTTTAGTAGCCCATTTAGCTGTTAAATTAATTTGTTCATTTCACCCAGTGAATCTGAAGGTTTTGATTTATGGAGAGTTACTACTGTAAGAACAGGAAAGCTTTGTGTGCATGACATTGCTTTGCACCCATTTTAAAATCCTGATCAAAAATAGAACTTTAACCAGAATTCCTAAATAAGGATGTGTGCTCTTCAAGGATGAAAATAAGGTTTGTTTTTAGGTGCACTTTTTCATGTATTCTTCTTTCTAGACATTAACTGGTGTTCTAGGCATCTTGGCCTAATACTTTGCATGATCATGCTACCTTCCTAGTATCAAGTTGAGGACTGAACTAAAGCTGATGAACAGAGTATTGGAAGCACCATTTGTATCTGATTAGGGCACTAGGAACGTCATTGTGAGGCTATTTGAGAGCTATACACTCCAAATCTCTTATTAAAATATTAAGTAATAAGATTGTGACAAGTATTGAGCAATTCACAAAGCTCACCATGATTAGTGTGTATACCAACTAATTAAATAATTGCTGCAAATTGTTTATGGCTTATTGGGGGGGAGTATCCGCCTTTCTTTTTTTGCTTATTGTATCTTCTCTCTCCACTCCACCGTGTTCTCCACCATTTGTTAGGATGATAGCTACTCCCTGGCAGGTTCTGGGAGGACAGGAGATTCTGTAAAGGCTCTCTTTATTGCTGGCTTCTATCTCCAATCTTGAAATGAGTTCTTTATCAACATCCTTATCAGAGGGCTCAATATAGCTTTCATGGAAAATAAATGTCTCTCCCCATCCTTTTCCCACAAGAGCTGTTTTAGAATTTAGAATATTTCTCTTAGCTCAAAGGGAATGAGGGGTCCAGAGAACTTTCTCCCTCCTCTTATGACCTTTTCCATTGAAGTATTTCTATCTCAAGATTTAACCATGTTTGATGCAAAAGTTAAGTTACTTTTTAAGCTTAAAATAGGCAGGGTGTTTTTTTGGCAACAGCTCTGCCACAGGACTGACCTATTTTGAGTAAAGAAGCAAAATTGTGACTTTGATTTCCCCCCCGCCCCCAGGAGCAAGAAGCCCAAGCAGGAATCACTGTTGTTCAATGATGCCAAACTGATTTCCCTTCCTACATCCCAGTCAGGCTATGCAACTTACAGCAGCCAAAGAATGGCTGCTGTCAAGTAGGTACTCTTATTGCCAAGGGTAATTAGATGTTAATCAAATCGCATTTATTGCTACCTTGCTTGATGGTACTACCTAAATTAAGTATAAGGGCTCATAAGTTGGAATCTTGCTTTAAATAATTATTTAGAATGAATCTAATTCTATGTTCTAAGTATCTGTGTAGAATGTCTATAATTCACAGCCCATCATTCAATGACTTCAGAAGCTAGAAGGATCTTGCTTTGATGCCACCTTGTAAAATGATCATATAACAATCAAGGGTGGCATTATTTGATGATTTGAGTGGTATGTTGGGCCTCTCACCATGCTCAGTTCTTGGGCAGTATATGCAGTATGAAAGGACTATAGCAAGCTTACTGTTTCAGGCCCAATTTGTTAATTTTCATGCTGAAATTTGCAGTATTTCATAAAATACTGGAAAGACCTTTTGGAAAGCTAGCATCTTCCTTCCCTAAACTAAATCTATAATGGATGGATAAGTCTTCAGTTGTGTTTGACAAACTTTTCTGGTCTTGTATATCCATTTGACCCTCTTGTTCCTCTAGCAGCGATGGATGCTAGCAGAATCTGTTGTGGCTATGGATTAAAAGAAGTTACTGGAAATGTCAATAGTTGTACCTTGCTGTAAAATTAAATGTACAAATGACTTGTTCAGGGAAAAATCTCCCAAATGAATACTAGACTAATTGAATAAGTCAGTGTTCTATTGGTAACTTTAAAGTAACAAGTTACTTGTATTTTAGTCATTTTTTGGAAGTTCAAGAGCAACATAGGTTAGAAATGAGTGTTTTAGACATTATGGAAGTTCAGAAATGTTGTAGTCAAGTTGGTTTTATCACATCAGTAAGCCTACTGGGGAAAGATCATTTTAATTTCCTCTGCGCTATATTTCTATAGCCACGTCCATCGGAAGATTTGAGTAGGTCACCACCTCTGGCAGAGATGGGGGGGGGGTGTGTGGAGAGAAAGGTGTTCTCATTCATAGTTCTGTGCTTCAGCCACAAACCCATCCTTGCTCTCAGAGACTGGCTGCTTTATCAAGAGTTCCATTCTTTATCCAGATCTTTTTTGATGGATCAAATTCCAGAAGTTTGCAATCACTTTCCCTTTTTGAGCAGTAATCAGCTACTCTATTGTCTTGTAAATTCCTCTAGTGCCATAAAATGATTTCTGCCATATATTTGAGTATGCTATATCCTCAGATGTTATACTTTTGGTACAATGGGCTGAGTATTACAAAATTTTGAAAGTGATTACTCTAGCTTTAGACAGCAGCTGTCTCTTAATATAGAAGATCTTATACTTTTTTCTTTCCCAGATATTTCGTGCAGCATTGTTGCATGGACTTCAAAGAAATATCATTTGTGTATGTGGAAATGGCTATTTTGATCCTAGAAAAATGGCACTTAATACAGGTTGGACCTCCCTGGTCCAGCACCCTTAGAACCTGAGTGGTCCCGAAGGAGGGATTTTGCCAGACTAGAGGAGGTCATTTCTGCCACCAGCCCCCCAGCCTGGCTCCACTCCTGGTCTGGTCTCCTGGCAGGCTCCCCACTTGTAAGCAGCCCTGTTGCCCTGCCACAGCAGCCCACAGTCCTGCTGCTGGGGCTTTGGGGTTCACTGCAGCAAACCACTGCCCACCGCTAGTGCTCCTGACCCTGCCAGCCCTGCTGTGGCAGCATCAGGCCGCAGTCCTGTCACGGGGAACCACTGCCCTCCTCGCCCCACAGACTGCTGCTCAGCTGCCAGGGTTCCCGACCCTGTCAGCCCTACTGGGGTAGCCCCTGGCCCCCGTTGCTGGGGCTCCTTGCTCCACCAGCCCTGCTGCAGTAGCTCCGCGGTCCGCTGCTGGGGCTCCTGGCCCTGCAACAGCAGATGGCTGCTCTGCTAGAGCCCACTGGTGTTCTGGCTGCCCTGCCATCAGCTCAGCTGGACTCCTGTGGCAGGACTTCCAGCTGCTGACCTTGTTACAGCTAGCCTCTTTGGGTTCCTGGCCCCTGCAGGACTCCTGCCTCTGGTCCAGTAACAGCCATAGTCCTGCTGGACCATGGATGTTGCTGGACCAGGGAGTCCCAGTTGAGAGGTTCAACCTGTATCTCAAAAGTCACAAATACTGCTCAGCTTAATTCTGGTATTGCAGAAGTTACCATGAAGATTATGAGCCTATTAATATACAAACTTATTCTTTGAGTTACAGCAACTGCCTAAAATATGCTAGTTTGTGTAAGGCAGGCACATAAAACGTTTTGATTTTCCCTCAAAAATGGTATCTGTTCAATATCTGGACCCCAGAAAATATATTTTACAAGAGTAATTTACCTTGCCACCTTTTCCCCACGATTAACTGCTTACAACTGAGCTCCATACTGGTAGGACTAACCGTGCGGAAGGGAAAACTTGTTTTAATCTGTTAGTGGCTTTTCTGTAATATCTCCACATCAGTTCGGACAAACTTATCCCAAAATAGAGTACCTGAGCAAAATGAGGTCATCGACTGAAAGCAAGTTCTGTTCTATGATGATAGTGTTGTGAAAGAAATATGCAAACTGGTGGTAGGAATTACCTGGTGGTTTACAAAAAAGCTTTCTTGTGGCTTGTCCTTCATTTAAAAACAAATGAAAACAGTCCTGTTTAAAAACAAAGCACTAAAAGTTATATCTTAATCTCAACTGATGTGCAGTTTGAAAGTTTTTCACAAGTGATTGATTCTGAGGGGAAGAAACTGAGTTTATCTAGCTCTGGGTATCTTCTGTTAAATTGGTTTTCAAAATAACCTTATCTATTATCCCCTCCCCCTTTTTTTAAATGGAAAACATAAGCAAATACGTTTGGGGGGGAGGGGAGGAGTTTGGCAGTCCTGTGTGACTCTGATCACTTGTATCAATGACATTGTGTGTGAACTCTTGGTAAGAGGATTATTTTTCTACAATATGCTAAATGAAAAAGACACATTCTTTTGGAAACCCTTTTTCTGGCTAGATTCCTCTTTGCCTTTCCCCATCTGCTGTAAAACAGAAGTATTGGGGAAGATTGCCAGGAAAACCTCTCCCCCCCCCCTTTTTTTTTTGCAGTTAGACAAGGTTTGATTTTTATATTTGATACTTATAGTTGATAGTGAAAAGTCTAAAATTGTCAGAAGATGGGCAATGTTTTCTTCTAGCCTTTTCCTGCCATGTACAGATTTTTTCCACCCATGTACAGAATTAAATGTGTGTTCCACATGCATGTGCGAATGTGCGCCACCTGTAGAAACAAAAAAAACTAGTTGTGGGTTCTCTACTAATCAGTTGGGTGGCATTTGAATCTCTCCTCAGTGACTGCACAAGTGCACAGTTTACAGTGAACACTGAGTATTTTTTGGGGGGGGAATACTTTGTTTTGTATTAAAAACAAGAACTATTTGAATTTGAAAAGAGATCCAGAAGCTAGACACACATGAGTTTTAATCCAGGTTGTGCCTTCAATTAGCTGTAAAGCCTTGCTCAAGTTATTTTACCTTTTTTCCCCTCATATGCAATGCTTATAAATGCTTTTTATTTGTAGTTTTCTATTTTAGGGTTATCTTTTCTGCATTGCTGAACCTGTTATTACTAAGTAATTTGCAATGCAAGTCTTTACCAATATTGTCAGTTTAGTTTTGATTTTCAGAGATGACTCTATTTTCCAGAATGACTTTTTCCAGAAGGAAGCACTTGAAAGAAACCATTTTTTTATAAAACAGTATCAGGTTAGTTTTTAAGAAGATCTTTTTAAAGTGAATCTGATCTCTTTAGTTACACTGAAATAAAAATTATAAACATGCATCCTGGGCTCTAAATACTTACATAATATGATTTAAATTAAACATGGTGTGTATGTGTATATATCTATAGCTATATCTATATATAAAAATCTTGAATATCTAATTAATCAATAGTTTTAAAAAATCCTTCAAGTCTGCTGTACTCAGCCTATTTGGCCACTTGCAGTGTGTCTCAAAAGTTGTCCAAACTCGACTCAGCAGAAAATGCCAGGAGGAAAATTTGTAGTTGAGGGTTCTTCTGTTAGAACACTTTGCCAGCAGTCCTTTTCATATTAAACGGAGGACACTACAGGTGGTGTGCCTTTGCAGATCAAAACTGTGGCATGAACCAATAGAGTAACTTTGGAAATATGCATAGTTGAAGCTACAAGGGGTTTCTTTAAAATATTTAAGCCATAAACAGTGCATAACATGGTGTAACCCAGCTATGGGCAACCAAGAATAGTGGGCCACATGAATGGCCCTACTTCATCTCAGTGGTTCCAGTGGTGAGCAGCCTGTGGCCCACAGCCCACTGTGGTTCCATCTGCAGCCCGCACATTTTCTGTTTTCCCCACACATACCCCACACCCCTCTCATGCACTGGAGCCATGCACTTCCAACTCCTTCCCTTCTCCACTGATTTGTGGTGGTCCAGTTCTGGGAGGCAGGAGGAGAAGTGGGGATGGAATGTGAATCAGTGGATTCATGGTGCTCCAAAAGTGCTTGGGAGGAGAGGGTAGGGGTGGGTGTGTGTGTGTGTGTGTGTGTGTGTGTGTGTGTGTGTGGTGGTCCAGTGCACGAGAGGCACCTTGGGGTAGGGGGCAGAGAGTGGGTGTGTAGGCTGCAGGTGGAACACCCCCAGTGGCCTGTATGCGGCCTTTGGGCTGCAGGCTGCCTACCACTGGTGTAATCCATTTCTAAATCTGAAAATATAATAGTGTTACAATTCAAATTTGTTTGTTAAAATGAATCTTATTCTGAAACCAAAGGAAGAATCTCAGCTCCCTTTGCTGATTTCTTTACTGTTTAGTTCAGATTTTCATCATGAATACTTTGCTCAAAAGTTCTTACAGACAGATAAACTTCACTCCAGCTAAAAAGCTTTGTTGTCTGTTTCCTCTGAATGTACATGAATGCTAAAGTTTAAGGACAATAATGTAACTATTGGAGGGCAGATAACTTCAAACTAAACAGATTCTGCCTAAGAAATGATAGTTCAAATGCTGTTGGTTTTACATTGGCTTAATAGTTTGAGAGGTAGCTCTATTAGTCTGTAACTGAAAATTTTTTTTAAAAAATAATGAATAATCTTGCAGCACGTTAGAGACTAACGCAAAATGTAGATAGTATCATGAGCTTTTCTTCAGAAGTGTGCTCATGAAAGCTTATGATATCATCTCATTTTGTGTTAGTCTCTAACGTGCTGCAAGACTATTCATTATTTTATTGGCTTAATAGTTCATGAAGTCTTTGGGAAAATATTTTCAATACGTCAAGCTTTTTAAATTACTGTGCACTTTCTTAACTCATGGGATTCTGAACATCTAGTGAAATATCTACTACTTAAGTCACACTGCAATATGAGCTGAAGCTGCTCAGTGTATAATAGATACAACCTTATTTTACAACCACATTTAAAAGTAGTACTACTCCTTCACTTACCTCCACTATTCCCAAATTGAGTACAGGGCTATAATGGATTCCATTATGGGTAAAAGGTCTGTGACTCAGCCAGTGAGCCACTCAAACTCTTGGCTTTTTTTAATTACCACCATTAAAGCTTTAGTAGTTTTATCTCATAAAATAGATATCATTGATGTAAAATACCTCACTGTTGGCGATACAATATATCTTTGTGCTTAAATTTATATTAGTTAATCAATCAACCACTTGAGTTTGAAGGCTGTTTAGGTATGCTGCACACTGTATAAAGTTTTATTTTCCACAATTAGCCACTTGTCCTTTATATTTAAGAACTTGTTTAAAATCAAGGAAGACATGTGGTGACACCATCTCACAAGGAATTAATTTTCAGTTTGCACTTTCATTACTGTGATTAATTGAAGAAAAACTACTTTGCCCATCATATTTTGACTGCCTCCTGAGGACTTGTATTTTACTCCAGGGAGCATATACCTTTGATGTGACTACAATGATTATTAAAAAGTCAGGAACTTAAAGGGAGAAATTAGTTCTTGTGCATCTTACCTGAGTAAGCATCCCAATGATACAATTGGTCTTGTTTTTGTATTCTTTGCTTGCAATGGCAGAAGAAATGGACATTGAAACTATTGGAAAAAAAAATCAAAGTGGAGAGGAAATTCCAAGAACACAGTGAAGGTTAAATGTTCAAATGTTGAAAGCTGCTTTGTTCTTCTGTTTTTTTTTTTCAATACACCAGGGTGTCACACTCATTAATTATTCATATTTCTGTGAACAAACAAGATAAAATGTCTGTACAAGAGATGTGCAATGAGAACATCAGGAAAGTATAACTGTGCTTAACTACATGCAATGCATCTTCTTTGTGTGTATAGTAAAACTGTTTTAATAAGCTTTAGTTACCTGTTTCATTAATTACTGTTTTCATATGTACTTTACATCCCCCCCATAAAAAGCATGAATATTGAGGTGGCCTCTAAAAATGTTGTAGTTAAATGAACCACCTCCCTTAAAAATATCCCCAAAAACCAGAGAACAAGCAATATTAGTGTAATGCAGGGATGGGCAACAACTTTTATGGGAGGGCTACTCCAAGAATTTGGCAAGGGGTCAGGAGCCATACTCTTCCATGATATTAATGGAGGAGATGCAGGCTCTGGGATGGAGGTTGGGTGCAGAAGGCAGCTTGGGGTAAGGAATGAGGGTACAAAAGGGAGTGTGATATTTAGGAGGGAGTTTGGGTGATTGAAGGGGTTATGATCTGCAGCAGGAGACTGGGGTGTGCAGGAGGAGGTGCAGGGGTTTGGGTTGTGACCTGGGGCAGAGAATTGGGGTGCAGGGTCAAAGAGGGGGTATAGGTGCAGGAAGGGTGTTAAAGGGTTTGGGTTACGTAATGTAGGAGAACAGGAATGGGGAAGAAGAGGGCTGTGGGGGAGGGAGGGGCTAGGATGCCACAGGCAGTTGCGTTCAGCAGACAGGCTCCCTGCCCTCCATGCCCTGGCAAGCTGTTCAGAGCTGCTGGCTGTAGGGCCATGTGCATCTGTGAACAGCTGCAAGCCCGAGGAGTAGGGGGGCTAGATCCAGCCTGTGGACCATATTTTGCCCAGTCCTGGTCTAACATCGCTAAACCCCTAAAATCAATCCACAAACAGCATTTATGAACACTCAGATATGTTATTAAAGTTGCAAAATGTAGCATTTGCAGGTTAGGAACTGCAAAAGCAACCTTAATTTTGGCAACTCTTGTTTTTAGTATGTGATCATGTAAATAACGAGTGACTCATAATGCCTATTTTTTTTACAGGATCTCATCTCATTCAGTGGACAGTGACTATTTCAGTAGCTATTTAATATCTCTTTATTTTCATTGTTCATTGTGCGGCCCTATGATTTAGTTACTGTATTCTGTCCAAATCCACACTGAATAAGGAATTAATTGCCCCATGAGCTTTTTTTCTGTGGCACTCATCACAGTGGTATGAGACCTTCAAAACATTAATGAATTTATATTTGCAACTTTGTAACAGAAGAGTATTGTTAGACTCACTTTATGGATGGGAGAACACAAGCAGAAAGACAGCAACTTGCCCTAAGCACACAGTGAATCAGACCCAGAGCTAGGACTCTGGACTACCAAATGTTCACCTTCGTGCATGTTCTTCTGACCAGGGTGGCCAAACCGTTACAAAGAGCCAAAATAGTGGTGGATACAGCACAAAGAGTGGGGGGTGGGGAGTTGTTGGGGGGGGGGGGGGAGCCCCGGCTGCCATTTTGGAGTCTGCACAGGATGCCGTGGCTCTGGCTCTGGCTCTGGCTCTGACAGAAACACGCTGCCCCTTTAAGAGCTGCGAGGTGCGGGAGCTGCAATTTTTTGTTTGAAGAGCTGCATGCGGCTCGCAAGCTGCGGGTTGGCCACCTCTGCTCTAGACTGCATTGTCTGAATGCCAGAGATACTGAGCTCTTGTTGACTTCAGCAGCATTGTGCTGGTGCTTCTCAAAATCTGGCCACAGTGGTCATTTGCAAAATGTTTGGTTTAAATTTCTAGAAAAACATTGTATTAAGAGCCTGTCGGAGAGGAAACATGGGAGAGGAGACATTTACCAGCCTTAACCACATGGACATCTTCTGATACAATCTCCTGTCCCTTTTTGTGTACTTGTTCTATTTCAAGAGCAAGTAAAGTTGGGGACCTACAGATTACAGCCTCTTTGATTCCTTGATTTACATTTGCTCTGTGAACTGAGTGAGGCAAGGGTTTAGCAGGTGGTGGAGAGTGTATATATGGTCATGTAAATCAAGACGGTACCTTAATGTTTATGCATAAAGAAGCAGAATTGGTTGAAAAGGCAACCTTAATTCTTACACTTAACTTTCAAGTGCTTGACATTAGCAGTTTTTCCCCCTTGTATGTGACTTTTGAGATTTGCTTTAAAGTCAAGCAAATTCTGCACAATTGTAACAATCTACCTTATGATCAGGTTTTGAGCCGTGAACGTTACTGACCTATACTGCTTGAGCTACAAGGCTAACTCCATTAGCTGGTGGCTGGAGTGGGTTGTTTTCATGTGTGAACCTGTCACTAACGGAGGATGAAAGAATGCCCTGAAAGGAGTGACTTCTTTTTTTGAGTACTGTGTATATTGCAGTGTGGGTTCACATGTACTTCATGCACCTGAAACAGGAAGATTCTTGCTACTGGTGGCAGTTGATTATGTCTGTGCTCTTTTTCTGCTTGTACTCTGAAAAAAGAAGTTGCAAAGCAGGGGTGGGGAACCTTTTTTTGGTTGGGGGCTGCACATAAGTGAGAAGCAAAGCAAAAAAAAAAAAAGAAACCCCAACCAATCCCGAGAAGGAGACACACTTCCCACACTCCCCTCGCACACCGGAGCCTGGGAAGCCCAGGCTAATTACATTTTGTCTGCTCCAGCCCTCTGGAGGACAGCAGGGAGGGAGGGCTGGAGCAACAGTGCAGGCTCCCCAATGTTGGGGGGGGGGGAGGGAGGCAGATCCAGGCAAGCCAGGGGCTGCATCCAGCCCCCAAGCCTTAGGTTCCCCACCCTAGTATAAAGCATGATCATCTCGCTAATTTCTTCTTACTGCTGAGTCTGAGAACACACTCAGGTGCTCTCTTTGATTATCTATACATATTTATTTAAGAAACAGTTTAACTAGTTTTAGTATAATAAGGAACTAGAGGCCCCCTCCCCTTTGGAAGGCTGTTTCCCCTGTCTTCCTACTCTAGTAATAAGGCTATGCCAAAAATTCAATTATTCAAAATGCGTATCCTTCCCAAGAGACCTTCCTGGTCGGCAGTAAGCGCCAGAGGTGCCTGGAGTGGTGCAGATAGAGTACTTGGCATTAGTCTGTTACTTCTTCCCCAGCCAGATGTGCCTGGCTTCAGAATTAAGGCTCAGGAAACATCTTACAGAAAAGGCAATGAGCTAGTAGTGGCTGGGCAGAGCCATCTGTTCATTGGACAGTGGTATTGAGTTCACCCACTAGTAGGTCACTTCCAAAATGGCCTGAATAGGAATAAAACTAAGGGCTCTTTTATTTAAGAGGTACAGTCCATGTTTCAGAGAAGTCCCCTTTCCAATCCTTCTCTAAGAGGAAAGCTTCTCTCCAGTTTGGTCTAAGTTGGCTGAAGCATTGAATGCAGGGCCTTCAAAGACCCATGGTGCCAACTCTTAGGCTCAGAAGATAAGACTGTGGTGGTACCATCTATTACTGCATCAGTGGAAAGAGAAGTAGCCCAGATCTCCACTATCACAGGTACTAGCTAAGAAGTTTCGCAATGAGTCAAAAGCATTGATATTACAGCACACTGCCATTCAGAAGCTAAAACTTTTAAGGAACTTCCCCCACCCACTTCATCTGTGCAGAGACACAAAAAACTTCATCCTCTGTCCTGGGAGAGGTATACCACGACTGGGAATATCACTTTCCAGTCTGATCCACATTCTTCTAGAGCTACACTTCACCAGAAACACTTTGGTGCAGGATTACTACAAGGAGAGAGACACTTCTCTACTACTGCTCACCAGTGAGATATCAATAAAACCGAGGGCATCGCCATTAGAGACAGACCCTACCTTTCTGTCAGATGCATCTGACATTGAGGAAAGGTTATTACCCCCACCAAGGCGATTAGCCTGGATGTAGAATCAAGAATCTCCTGTTTTCTTTTGCTGCACCATTGGGTGGCATACCCTTCCTAAGACTGCTAGTACCACATGCTTGCAGACTACCACAATCCATGATGGATTTTTCCCACTGGGCACCATGGAACTATATAAACACTTCCCTGAGTTGGTTCAGTCCCAGACAGTGTCACATCTCTCTTCTCCTTCCACAGACCAGCTAGAGCTGCCTCTGGAACCCATGGAAGAAGTGAGGGACGGGCATGGGGGGAAGAGGGGAGAGAACCAGGTCTGGCAGCATTTCTGGTTCAGTTGGATATAACCTCTTCCTCTCCTTGAAGAGATGGATGCTTCAGCAGCATGATGACCACAAAGTGTTCCAGCAGCTAGTAAGAAGCATTGCTGAGGAGCTCCAGATCCCTCTGGAGAAAGTACAGAAGTTATCCCACAAATACCTGTATATTTTTTAAAGTGCACAACTGAGTACAGTGGTGCTCATAGTAAACAGTGATCCTGGAGCTGGCTACAGTGGTGATGCATACTCCAGCAACATATGCACATGATACCTAAAGGACCAGAGAAAAGATACTTTGTTCTAGCTAATGGAGCAGAGTTCTTGTTACTGCATCTCATGTCAAATTCCCTGGTGGTGCAAGATACACTGGAAAGGAGGAGTAGTCCATATCAAAGCAGATTTGTCCCTTTGGATAAGGGAAACAAAATGTTTGAAACTTCTGGGGAGAGATTTGATCAACATCCTTGTAATTCCACATACCGTAGCTAACTATCAAACCCTTCTTGAAATGTGTGACTTTCTATCAAATATTCCAAGCTTGTGAAATTTGGACAAGTTCCCAACACGAGGAAAAGTACAATTCCAAGCCCTTATTCGAGAAGATAGGCTGGCAGCTTGATCCTTCCTCCCCATGGATAAATTCCAATTAGTGAACTTTCTGATCAGTTAGCTCCAGAAGGTCCACAAACAACATCTTGGAGGTGCCTCATCCTCCTGGGTCATGTGGCCTCTTTTACCTATGTGACCCCAACTTTGCTGCCTTCAAGCTTGGCTTTGTCCACTTGATGTACCAGGCAGGCATTGTTTGGACAGATTAGTTAGGTTTCCTCACAGAATATGAAAATCTGGTTTGAGGGCAGGACCAAACAAGAGTAAGTGGGAATTCCTTCGGTTGGGTTCCTTCTCTCTCTGAGTTGGGAAGCTTTTCTAAATGAACTCATAGCCCAGGCAATGTGGAGCCCTCTGTGTCAAGGATGTTGTATGCATTTCCTGGAAGTGAGAGCAGTTCGGAAGACTTGCAAAATATCAAACCATTTATCCACTCGGAGTATATTCAGGTGACATTGGACAATATCATAGTATTCTACATCAACAAACGTAGGGGAAGCAAGAATTTCACCCCTTTGCATAAAGGTGGTGCCCTATTAAATTGATCTATTCATGTCAAATTACACTATTGGCAGCGCACCTCCCTGGAATTCACAGCACAGTGGCAGACCACCTCAGCCATCTCTTCTTGACAGAACACAAATGGTGAGTGGTGACATGCATTCCAATGATGGCAATCACTGTGTCTGGACTTGCTTGCATTTCAGGACAAGAAGCACACAAAGTATTGTTTCAGGAAGTCCCAGGGCCAAAACTCCAGAGGAGTTCTAATCCCATCATCTAAAAGTCTGGTTTATGATGCTTTCCTTGCATCCCAGTCTTACCTTCTGTTCTTAGGGAGAGAGGCTAGGATACTGTTACTCCGGGGGGAATTTGGTACTGCTGTGAAATGCAGAAATTAACATGCGTGCAGAATTTCCTTTCTCCCCAAAAAATGGGCTGCAATGCGGCAAGCTGCCATGATGGGCCACTGGACTTCATTGACGTTATTGCTGGGGGGAGGGCGAGGAACCTAATGATTCCTGGCAGCTGCAATTTACAACATGCCCTGAAGGAAGAAGGTGATGTGTAGGAAACTTGCTAGCCTGTGACAGTGTTTCTCCTGCTGGATCTCTAGACTCATGGTGGGGGAAGTGTCTTGGAAAAGGGTCCCCCCTTTCTCCCCCCCCCCCCCCAAAAAAACCACCTGGCCTATAGGGAGTATGTGGGACAGGTCTCTGGGCAAGAGGGGACCACAGCTGTGCTCTGGGGGGTGGAGGGGGAAGGATTGCCCCGCCCCCCCCCCCAAGCTGGTCTCTAAGGAGGAGGGAAGGGTACAGAGAGATTCCTGGGGTAACTTTTTTCTATATATATTATTGGTAGCCATATTTTCTGATAGGTGTGTTTGAAATAATTACTAAAATAAATTGAAATTGAACTAAATTGAAATATGTAGTGTCATTTTGACAATATTCTGTGCAGAATTTTTATTTTTTTGGATGCATAATGTCCCTAGGAATACACTGTGGTGGATCATCATCATCTTTCCCAGGTAATTGACAGTTTTGGTTCCCCATTCTTCAACTGTCACCCTGTCCACTAATCAACATTCAGTCTAACCCAGATGACTTGGCACAGGTCAAGGGCGGGATCATGTTCTGAATGCAGTCACTTCTCCTTGAAGTATTACTCAGATGGGTGTTGAACCTGAATCAGAAATATGTTCAGTGGTGGGTAAAGCCATCCTTATCAATAGCAGAAAAGAATTAATCAAAGTACTTTTTAGTTAAATGGAGAAAAATTCTCCATTTAAGCTCTTCTTTACCATATGTCCCTAGAGGAAAGGAACACCCCTACTATTTTGGACTACCTACTTGTCTTGAAATCTTCAGGTCTTTCTCCTTAGCTTGTTTCAGGTTCATCTGGCAGCCATCAGCTCTTGCTGCCCTCTGACATCAACTCCTGCTTCATGCATCCAGTGATGATGAAGCTTCTGAATGGCTTGCCTTTCTGTCAGTAACCAGCCTGCACCCCGCTGGGGATCTTAACTTGCTTTTGGCGCTAACTAAGCAATGTTCTGAATGGCAACATTTTTGTTCCATTTTAGCTATGAAAATCGGCTTCCTAGTGAATGGTCCCGTCAGCCAGAAGGGTGGGTGAATTGGGGGCCCTAATGGTCATCCCACCCTACACCTGTTCCATAAGGATAAGATTTACATAAGATTACATCTGAACTATGATCCCAAAGTAGTCTCGGATTTCCATATGAATCAATCCATATCCTTACTTGTATTCTTTTCCCATAGGCTTCCTACCAGTCGAGAGAAGCATTAGTGTTCTGTCTTTAAAAAACAAAACACTTTAGGCTCTTGGTTTCCTTTGTGGTATTCATGAAAGGAAGTTGATCGTGTTCCCCAGTTTCTCAGTGGATTTCCAGTTGTCTCACTCAGTTACAAGTTGTCTGAGACTCCTCCATTTCATGGGGTAAAGGTGCAGTCCTCCAGAGCATGGACCACTATGGAAGCTTTGCTTTGGGAGTTCTGTTCATACCTTCAACACGTTACTTGCTGGTGCTCACCACCTCATCTGTTGCATCCTTTGTGTCTGTGGTCCTTCAGTCCTCAGTATTACAGTGGTCTTTCACTCTGCGCTGGGGTGATATGGTATTTAACATTTGCTTTTTGCCAGGTAAAATCATGGATTGTTTTTACTGCCTTGGGGGGGGGGAAACTATTTAGTGTCCATTCAAGGCATTTTCTATTTAACATTGTTTCACTAATGCCTACCACATTAGTTTTTAGTTTCACATTCACATTATGATTTATTAAATATTTGTAGATTAATTTAGGGTTGTACAAATAAAAGTAATTATATGTAATACTGAATATTGGAATATCTGTATCCATTTTGAGTTACTGTTTTCTCAAGGAAGTTTATACATGTGACATTTCAGTTTTCAGTATTCTATAAATAGAAACTGAAAACATTTGATTACATGCAAATGACAGTATAATGTTGTAGGTTTGAAGCATTAAAGAGTGAAAGCATGCAGACTACCAGTCTAAGTCCATTTGGCCATGCAGCGGTCTGTACCAGATGACCAGCTTTTATGTATTGGCTAGACCAGGGGTGGGCAAGAGGCGGCTAGCGGACTGCATCTGGCCCATCAAGCTGCCCAGTTCAGCCTGCGACTGCCTCCCCAACACCCTTGCTATATCACTTGCTAATCGCTATGCTATCTGGGCAGGGAGGAGAAAGCTTCGCACACTGTCTTTGCCCCCTAGCAAAATCCTCCAGCTCTCATTGGCTAGTTTCTGGCCAGTCGGAGCTGATTAATTTTGCTGATGGCAGGGACAGTGAATGAACCCTCCACCCCCACCCCCATGCTGGAGCAGAGGCATGTGGAGCCAGCTGCCCCAGCACGTAGGCAGGGAGTTTGCTGAGCTTCTGGCTGGGAGTTGCCTTGGTAAGGGCCTTCCAGAGCCTGCCTCTGGCATCCCATCCCCTCCTATACCCCTAACTATCTGCCCCAGGCCACCACCCAAACCTTCTGTATCCCTCTCCTCACCTCCTCCAGGTCACAGCTCCCTCCCAGGCCCTGCACTCTTCCCTAGGCCAGAATCCTCTTCTGTACCCATAGCCCCTCCTGGACCCTTCACTCCAAATCCCTGCCCTAGATCATAACCCCCTCCTTCACCTAAACTCCCGCTCAGACCCCACACTCCCTTCTGCACCCCAGTCCTCTATTCCAAGCTCCTGTCTCCCACCATCCCAGATCCCATGTCCCCTCCACGGAGGTACAAGCCTTGACCACTTACCAAAATCTTGGAGCGTCCCCCCCATTAAAAATTATTGCCCACCCCTGGGCTAGACCAAGCTTAATCCTCAAGTTTTGCATAGATGTACTTGCAGTTCTATACTCACTAAACTTGTTGGTGATGAAATTGGTCCTCTCCCACCCTCCAGTTTCCTCATATGTCAGTATTTACCAGACTCTGTCCTAAGCTAGATTTTCCTGCAGAATTGCCACCCATCCCCTAATGTGCAATTGTAGGATCTCAACAGGTCATCTAGTTTAGTCCTTGCACTCAAGGCAGGACTAATTATCTAGACCATGCCTGACAGGTGTTTCTCTAACCTGCTCTTAAAAATCCTCAATGGTGGAGATTTCACAGCCTTTGTAGGCAATCTATTCCAGTGCTTAACAACCCAGACAGAACAGTTTTTCCTAATGTCCAACCTAAATCTCCCTTGCTTCAATTTAAGCCCATTGCTGCTTTTTCCTGTCTGCAGAGTTTAAAGAGAACAATTTTTCTTCCTCCTACTTGCTAACATTTAATGTACTTGAAAATGTATAATGTCCTTGCCCCGTCATCTTCTCTTCTCCATACTAAACAATCCAAGTTTTTCCAGTCTTTCCTCAAAGGTCATGTTTTCTTCTTCCCTGGACCTTCTCCAGTTTGTCCTCATCTTTCCTGAAACATGGCACCCAGAACTGAACACAATATTTCAGCTGAGACCTAGTCAGCACAGAGTTGAGCAGAATTATTTCTCGTGTCTTGCTTACAACACCCCTTCTAGTGCAGAATTATATTTGCTCCATCCCTTTCCCCCACCCCCAACAGTAGCACACTGTAGTCCACTGTGACCGCTACATCCTTTTCTGCAGTACTCCTAGATCATGGGTTCCCAAACTGGGGGGGGGGGGGGGACGTGAAGAAATTCCGGGGGGGGGGGGGGGCGCAAGGCGACCCAGCCTCCTCCCCCCCATCAAGTTTTGCTGCCCTGGTCAGTTCCCCCTCCCCTTTTTTCCCCCTCAAGTTTTGCTGCTATTTTGGGGGCAGGCATGAGGGTTTTTCAAAAATCAAAAAGGGAGGTGTGATGCCAAAAAGTTTGGGAACCACTGTCCTAGACAGTCATTTCCCATTTTGTATGTGTGCAACTGATTGTTCCTTCCTAAGTGGAGCACTTTGCATTTGTCCTTATTAAACTTCATTCTAGTTAACTCAGATCATTTCTCCAGTTTGTCCAGATAATTTTGAATTTTAATCCTATCTTCCAAAACACTTGAAACCCCTCCCAGCTTGGTATCATTTGCAAACTTTTAAGTATATTCTCTGCCATTCTGTAAACAATTTAATAAAGATACTGAATTGAACTGGGTCCAGAACTGATCCCTGTGGGACACTGCACAGTATGCCCTTTCAGTTTGATTGAAGTCACTGATAATTACTCTTTGGGAACTGTGTTCCCAAGCAGTTATGCATCCATGTTATAGTATCTCCATCTAGGTTGTATTCCCTTAGTTTGTTTTATGAGAAGGGCATGCAAGACTGTATCAAAAGCCTTACTAAAGTCAAGATATCACCTCTACCATTCTCTCCTCCCTCCCCCCCCCCCAAAGTTTTAAATTCTTTTAAAGAAAGCTATTGGGTTGGTTTAACATGGTTTGTTCTTGACAAATCAATGCTATTACCTATCACCTTTGTATCTTCTAAGTCTCTCCAAATTGATTCCTTAATAATATGCTCTATTATCTTTCTGAATACTGAAACTAAGATGACTGCTCTAATTCCTCAGGTTGTCCTTTACCCACTTTTTATAGATTGACACTATATTTGCCCTTTTCCAGTCTTCTAGAATCTCTCCTGTCTTCCATAGATTTTTTCAAAGATGATCATTAATGGTTCAGATATTTCGTTGGTCAGCCACTTGAGTATTCCAAAAAATATGTAATCAGGTCTTGGTGTGTGAGTAATTTTTAACTTGTTCTTTCCCTATTTTAGACTCTGATCCTACCTCTTTTTCACTGACATTCAAGATATCCAATTGCTACTAAACTTTATGGTGAAAACTGAAACAAAAGTTGTGCAGCGCTTCTGCTATTTCCAAATTTTGTTGTTGTTTCCTGTCTCCAGACTTCACTGAGTAAAGGGCCTGCCTTATGCTTGGTCTTCCTCTGTAGACGTATTTGTATAATATTTTGTATATGTATTTGTATAATTTCTTGTTACCCTTATATCTCTAGCTAGTTTAATCTCACTCTGTGCCTTTGCTTTTCTAATTTTATCTCTACATACCTGTTGGTTGTTTGTTCATCATTTGTAACTTGATTTAGTTTCCACTTATTAGTAGGATTCTTCTTTGAGTTTCAGATTATTGAAGATCTGTTTAAACCAGGTTGGTGTTTTGCCATACTTCCTACTTTTCCTATGCAGGGGGATAGTTTGCTCATGTGCCCTTAATGTCTCTCTGAAAAACTGCAGACTTTTTTGAACTTACCTAGCAACTCTATGCATTTCTTAAAGTTCTGCCACCTTGAAATATATTTTCTTTATTTTGCTGTTTTCCCTCCTACCATTCCTTGGAATCATGAACTCTCATTTCATGATTGTTTTTACTCAAGTTGCCTTCTGTAGTTGTGAGTGACTGACAAGCACTAATGGAGTACATATAGGTTCCAGCACCTGAAGGAGCAGGAAGTTACTTGATACAGTCTGAGGGTCACTATCTACTCAGGAATTCTTGGTAGCTTAAGTGATTTGTTGTTGTGGCTTATACAGACACCAACAGCCAGCCTACAAGCATGTAGGTTGCATCTTGGCTTCACCTGCCCTGTAATCCCAAGTTTCCCTTTAGCATCCAGCCCACTTACAAAACTGTTGCTGGTTTTCTTAGAGAAGTACCTCACAGCTTATTACCTTAACTGAGGTTAGCAAACACAATTTTAATCAAAGCATTGAACTGACTTCTAATAAAAGTAAAACAAGTGCATTAAGCAAAAATCATAGGCTGAAGTGTTATTGCATAGAAAGACTAAAGATGATAAAGCAAATAAAAATTTCTTTCCATGTCTCTTTCCCAGCGTGGTTGACTCTACTCACTGACCAGAAACCTTCATAGAGCTCAAAGTGTTGGTGCCTTTGTCTCAGATAAAGGAAGATTCCAAAATAACCTTTTTCTCTCTCCTTTTATCTTTGAGTTCATTGACCCTACTTCAAGATGTAGGAAGGCTTCCTGGGGATGCAATTTCCATCCCCCACAGAAATTCAGTAGTCCTCTTTTGCCACTTTTCTGATGGCTTGGTTTGCTTTTCCCGGTGAGAGTGCATTTCTTTGTCTTTCGTCACACTGTTTGAATTGCATGGCAGGCACATTCAAGCAGACAGAACAGCCTTCCTCTGTATGCAACAGGCATAGCGTAAGCACTGCAGATACTTTTTAAGAACATATTTCCAACACACATCTGTAAAGATATTTGTGGATTTATTATGCATACATTGTGCAATAATATTAATGATCAGTGATTAGTTTTTCAAATGTTTCATATCACCTTTTGTTATGTCATGGCAGGTGTGCCAACTGGCATTGAGATGTTCTTAGGATTAGTTACTTTCCTTCACTATAGTTCTTTGAGATGTGTGGCCCCTATCTCTATTCTGTTACCTACCCTGCTTCATCTCTGCTCTGCCTCTTAACTATGACTTGTAGTGGAGAAGGAATTGGAGAAGCCCACTTCCTATACTTCTGGTTCAGAACACAAGGCGGGGGAAGGAAGAGAGTGCAGGCCCATGCCAAAAGACCTTATTAGCAAGGTTCTTCTAGTATCAGGTGCATTCAGTATGTATGTACCTACAGTGCTTTACAGATAACGATTACGAATCTTGAATTCCATTTACAGAAGATAGGTAACCACTTGTCACCTATGCATGAGTAACCTGGATTTATAGCTGGCTTAGCCTGGGACAAATATACATCACGTTTATTTGTTCTTTTTCAGAAGCTGTAAGGTGAAGTTGATGGCATTGAGTATTTTGTGTACAAGCCATGAGTTTGCTTCCCAATCTGTGCACTCATTATAAAAGGCCTCAAGGAGAATAAGAGTTAGAAAGGGTGCAGGTTACTGTCACCAGTGGAAGTAACATGCCTGGAACTAGTGGTCTCCTGGTTCCTACTATGCCACATTTCCTAAATCAAACCAAGTTTTGAGGGAGTAAAAAGTGAAAATGAAGAATTTGTGTGCATTAGTCCCAGGTTTGAGCTCCTTGTATAGAATGCTGAAGTTGAAACACCAAGGTGGTACATGTGCAGCGTTACAGAATGCTGCTGGGGTTTGGCCAGACCAAAACCAAACTCTGTTCTGTAAATAGACAGGAAATGGTGTTTTGGTTTTGGATTTTTTCCCCTAACAGTTTATAACTCAGTCTAATCTGAACTGATTTTCATGGAGACAGCAAAAGTCACTTACTTTCTGGACTGCCCCATATCAAATTTCAAAATCTTGCTCAAAATCTTGAGCTCTTTTTTTTAAATGGGGGGGGGGGGTCACTTTTCTGTTTCTACTATAAAATTGTGTGTGTGCACATGGATAAAAACTAAGGGTTCTAAAACATTGCCCCATCTGTAAAGAGTGTTGTGTTAATTATCTCTTTGGCTACATGACATCAATGTTACTACATTTTCAGTTTACATTTTCAGGAAACAATCCTCCCTCTTTTTGACCCTATAAGTGTTGGTAAAATGTTTAATTGCTTTAATGACTGCAGTTTCATGTGTAGATCCTACTGGAATGAGCCTTAAGGATATAATTAACCTCTTTACATCTTAAGCTGTCTGCCTAATCTCTAGTAAAGTTTCATGAGTTGAGGGTAACTAAATTCTGCTGTCAATAAAGTTAAGCATTTGATTGATTTTGGGAGAAGGGGAAAATTAATAGACCATTCCCCTACTCCTTGGCTACTGTAATAGTGCTAAATGGGGGAAAGAGTTTTGCTGCTTTATTCATACAGAAGTTGGTAGGCATGCTAAGTTAGGGAACTTCATTAAACTTCTTTGAAGACTGAATACATTGTTTTCATTGGCCCAGTAAACTGGATTCACATTTGTTACTACACCTGTAGGCTGATTCCTGTGCAGACTTCTCAAAATGAATCAATTTAGTCATTCAAAGAACTTTACTCCTTAGGATTAAAAGCTAGCAGTTCCTCCATAGTATGTGATAGTGTTTGTGTCTCTTGATTCTTACTGGTAATGGGGGCCTCTTCTAAATCTAACAATAAAATATGAAGTCAGATAAATTGAATCTTAACTTAAAATCCTAGTAAAAATAACAAGTAGTCCTGTGGTCTCTTAGAGTCTAACAAATATACAGACTCATGAAAGCTCATGATCCTATGTACTTGTTAGTTTCTAAGGTGCCACAGGAATACTCATTGTTTTTAAAGTTACAGACTAAGATGGCTACCCCTCTCCAGACTTTTTAAAATCTTTGTGTACGTAATGATTCCTTCCATAATATCATTAATACAGTTTTTACAGTATTCTAAATATTAATTTAACTATTTTGTAGATCTCACTGTTTGTTCTTGTGTTTTAATATGTTAAACTTCTAAAGCATCTTTCATTTTAGGAAGTTCATTTTGTAAACAGTGCGTTCATATTCACAATTGATCAGGTTGGTGGTATTTCTGTTTTACAGTTGGGGAACCAGCTTGCAAAAAGGATGACTTAGCTCAGTCTTCAGCAAATTGACAATAGAACCCAAATCTCCTGCTTACCAGTTCTGAGCTTTAACCACTCAAAAGATGATGCTTCCATTAATGAGCTAGACCTACATATGATGCTATTCTTTCAGAATTAGAAGTTCACTAATCAAGCAGCAGTGACATATCTTCTGAATTTATAATTGCGGATGTAGCTATTAAGCAGCTTTGTCCCTCCCTGTTTGTATGGGGTTGGGAGAAAAGGCAGAACATTAGAAAATTAAGGGATTCATAATTTTCAGTGTGTATTAGGTTAATTTTGCTTCCCAATTTCATCTTGAAGTGGGAAGATAAATGGACCTTTGTAGCTTGTCCTTCGGGATCAACATTAGTGGTTTGTCTGCTCTGCATATTGGTATATTTAGTACTGCTCTGCACTGAGGCTGGTGATGTTTACAATACGCCACTCTAAGATGTGGATGGGAGAAGTGAGCTTTACTCCTCAACGAGAACCTAAATGAACAAGGGCAATTCGCAAAGTTAAGTGATCTGAAGTCTCGCTTGATTTTTTTTTAAATTCTTAGGGGATATTTATTACTTAATTGCAATAACTTGGCTGTACAAGTATTGAATATACCAAGTCAAGATTGCTAGCTTTTAAAAAGAAAATCAACCAAGGCCTTACAGTATGACTACAATGTCATGTCAAGTTTAGGAATTGGATGCTGAAACTGCCTGTTTCCAAATCAAGCTAAACTTTACAGAATGGAACTTCAGTAACTAGCCTGAAAGAAGTTTTCTGTTGAGGGGTGAGCTAGAAGCGTAGCAAGAAGAATATAATTCTCATCCTTCCACAAGAGCTTTCTTGTTTCTAGACACAAGATGTGAAAGGGTTCTGATTTTTTGCTACAGCTACTGGGTTCAGTTTTATGCTAAGAAACATTTTTGCAACTACAATAGAAGTACTCAATTTAAATCATCTATTGTTTGATGCGCTATTACAGGGATTTGGCGAAATAACTGAGTATTTCTAAAAACTTGCATTAAGTTGAATAGGTTTTTTTTCCTTGTAGCAGCAGCCTAACTATATTATTGAATTTCCACAAAACTGTCTCCTTCAAATTCTTCAGTTTTATGTCCTATTGCTTCAAAATATTTGAAGTTATATGCCTGGAGTAGTCTTATTTTGTTATGAGAATTCACCCAGGCAACTTCCATTAGGTTAGCAAGAGTTGTATAGCCAGCACCTGTTGTAAATAAAGTTGTGTATAATTACTTTGCATTTATGGGTGCTGGTGGAATAACTACAGGGACTTTCTAGTGTTAGGCTCCTTTTTGATTTTGTGTTGGAGAAACTGAAAACTTTCTGCTTACATTATAAGGAAACTAATAATCAAAATCATTTTAAAAACAGGTTATTGGCTCAGGGCATACTTCAAAGACATGAGATCAAAAGCAATGATGAGTGTACATCAGGCTTCCTTTAGTGTGACCATCCTTTCCCCATCTTTTGCTTAATGTTTTTGAGTTCTTTGGGCATAAGTGTGTGTGTGTGTGTGCGCGCGGGCGCGGGCGGGCGGGGGGGGGGGACTTCATTAGTATGTGTGTTACCTTTTGGACTATAGAGAACTGAAATACAACCCTTTCCATTGTATTGTAATTGATGCCAAGAATTTTCAGAAAGGAGACTATGGGTTTAGATAAGTGAAATCCATTTGAAATAATACTCTGTTAGCAGGATGCTGGAGATGTTATGATGATTTCAGTGCCCTGTTTGTTCCATCATGTCAGGATGGCAATATGACTGGAGTTGGTAAAATTTGTTAACTTGGGAGATTTTGACTATTTTGTTCATAGGAAAAAAATGTCAAGTTAGTTAGGATATGTGCATTACTATGTGTGTAATGTGTAGAATTCACTTTAAATTATTTTGCAGTGATCTTGCACAGTTCTCTTAAGCCAGGAGTCCTCAACACTTTCATACTGTGAATCAGCTCACAATAGAGGTGTTGACCTGTGAACCATCCTACATCCCATTTGTAATTGTATAAAATAGCTGTCTCATTAGTCAGTTCTCCATTAGGGATGTAAAAGGTTAACTGGTAAGCATCACCCTACATGGGTTGTGCTTACTGGTTCCAGTTAACTGGTAACTGGTGGGGGCTGGAGCAGCTCCCTACCTGCTGTGGGCAGGGGGCTGCTCCAGTCCCACAGGGGACCCACTGTGGACGCGGGCTGCTCTTGTCCGGAGCAGCCCCTGTTCATGGTGATCCCAGGTCCCCCGAAGGCAGGGGCTGCCCTGGCACCTGGGGCGGCCTCTCTGAGGGGAGCCCAGCCCTGCTGCAGACAGGGACTGCTCTGGCAGGGGCTGGGAGCCAAGAGCTGACACCAGCCCCACCCCCAGCACTGGGGGGCTGGGGATTGTTCCAGCCAGTCTGGATCCCGCTGTGTTGGTTAACGGTTTAAGTGTTAGGTTGACCTAACTGATTAACCGGGATTTTACATCCTTACTTTCTTATAGTCATCACCACGTGCTCAGTGTTTCAAGGACCACAATTTAGGAATTGTAATCACTTCCAACTACTGCAAAACACACCCATGTGCTTGCTTGTTTGGGGATCATTTGTAAACCTAATTTCCTTGAATTCTTTCCACTGGCTGCCAACACAGTAATGGGAGGAATTATCAACTTGTGGTGACACACTATTTTAAATGGGTTGTGGCCCACCTAATTGAGGGGCCTGCTGTCTGTGTGTCTGTCCATAGATTTTTTTGTTTGGTTTTTTTTTTTTTTTTTGCTAAATCATAATTGGATTATATCTTCAACCCATCTAAATAAGTGGGTGAATGTATGCTTGAAATGATGGCCCAAAAATATAAAATTTTAGTGTATGGGAAGACAGTTTTAACCATTCTCTCATGATCTTTGGGACACAGTCAACTTGAAAATCTGAAAATTTTGTACCAATTATAAAACATCTAAGATTACTTTAAATTAGCAAAAAATAAATTTGTTTTTCAGTTTATTTTTAGTATCTTGAAAACTTTGTATAGCTAGTTTTAGTACTTCCCATTTTATATTCCATCAGTTTCTCCCTCTCAGAATAGACCTTTATAAGCAGTCAGGAGGATCGGGAAAAACTTGCTTTCAAAATAAAATAGAATTTAAAGGACACTCCAACAAACTGAGCATTTCACTAGGGGAAGAATGATTAATAACAGTTGTCATATGATGTGATGTAGCCATATTGGTCTTAGGATATATGAGAGACAAAGTGAGGTGAAGTAATACCTTTTATTGGACCCAAATTGTTGGTGAGCGAGAGAAGCTTTCAAGCTACACAGAGCTCTTCGGATCTGGGAAAGGGACTCGGTGTCACAGCTCAATAGACGATTGTACAGAGAGTTTAGGGGGCCATTCAAGATGAAGGGCTCTGGGTACACAGTTTTTTGTTCAAAAGCTGTTAACGTAGCTACTGCAGGATATGGTGGGAATGAGTGGAACCAGAGCCATGTCAATGAGTCTCCAACTTTACTAAGTTACAAGATTAATTATTACCCTACCCATCTGTAAAACAGTTTACAATACTTCGACCTTCTCTACATTGTTCAAAGAAAACATGTGGCAACTCTTCAGAATTGATCTTAAACTTAACTGTTTTGGCTTTTCCCTATATTGTACAAGGGACCTCTGGAAAAAAAATAGTTTGTGGTGGATAAAATCTGTTGTCACTATGGATCTGGAAATGTTAACTATGGTAAGTATTTGGCATCTTACCTCTATAGTATCTTGTAACTGAATGGCACTGAATACAGCTGTTTTGCCTGGATGCATAGTTAGTATCAAACCCACTCCTGCCCCCAAAAGATCTTGCAGTTAAAATTAGACACGGGATGATGGTTTAGGAGCAGAATAGCATAGCTCCAGTGAGAGGATTATTTGAGGAGATGGGTTGAATAGAGGGATTTAAAAAAGAAAGAATAGTCTTGATGAATGACTGAGGCTGTTACCCATATTCCAGCAGTGGTGCATCTCTACTAGTAATTGATGAAGACTTCATGACTGGGTGCGCCTGTGTTAAAATCAAAAGGTGTGATTGCATCTCATGTAAGCATTCCCCTGGTAGGTTTAATCTAACTAATGTTGCTAAAAATAGGAATGAAGACAAGATGATGTTGATCATTACTTATTACTAGTGTATGTATCAATGGTTCTGGTTGCAGCCCACACCACAGGATCTACACCACTATTTTTAGCCTCCTAGAAGGATTATAGCTACATGCAAATACCTACATTAGCTCCAAGTTCACCTTCAATTGTGCATTGACAATCACATAGTGCCGAGTTCTGTTTCCTCTAGCTCTTCTTTCCAACTTTGCAGCTGGACTACTGATGTTATTTTTGTTAGTGTTGACCAGTCCAGGTCATGTTCCAGATTCAGGGGGGCAGCATAAAAAAAGACCTGGTGCTAAAAGTGGTGAAAAGGCAGAGCAATCAGGCAGGTGAAAGTTTTAGGAAGTACATGTAGAGTGAGAGGGGAAATAAAAGGAAAGGGAGAGCACAAATATTTAGGGGGGAAAGTCTTCTAGGTGCTAGTTCTGATAGGTAGAGATTAGGAGCATGAATTCATTAAAAGACAGGAAGCTAATGAATGGATTCCAAGTGGTGGAAATGGGGCATATATTGCATGTAGAGACTTCATCTCCTTGGTGACCTTGCTTGCCATTGAGCTTGACTCTACTAACAACCTCCAGGCATGGTCAATTTCACAGTCATAGTATTTTTAAAATAGTAAATGTCATGACTTCAGATATTTAAATCAAATTTCACTATATTGTAACTATAGGGTTCCTGATTGAGAAGGGAATTGTGGGGGGGGGGGAGCTGCAGAGTTATGGAAGGAGGTCATAGTATTGTCACCCTTACTTCTGCCCTGCCTTCAGAGCTAGGGGACTGGAGAGCAGGAGCTGCTGGTTGGGCATCCAGCCCTTGAGGCAGCACCACCACCACAGCAGTGCAGAGGTAAGGGTGGTATCGTATGGCATTAACACTTTTACTTCTGTGCTGTTGCTGGTAGGGTGCTGCCTTCAGAGCTGAACTCCTGGCCAGTGCTGACACACTCTCTAGTCACCCAGCTCTGAAGACAGTGTAGAAGTAAGAGTGGCAACACTGCCACTCTCCCTGTTTGGGTCGGGGCCCCCAGTTTGAGCAACTCTGGTCTCCTCCGTGAAATAGGATAAATATACAGAGGACCATATTTCATGTAGTAGATCAGATTTCATGGTCTGTGATGTTTTTTCATGTCTGTGAATTTGGTAGGGTCTTATCTATGGTACTACAGAGAACTCTGTTTTCCGGATGCATTGCTGCTATCTCCTGTTGTCTAAGCTCTTTCTCAAGGGTTGGGAATTTTTTGTGGTTAGGGGGCCACTGACCTTCAGAAAAATCAGTTGGGAGCCTCATGCAAGTGAGAAGTGTCCCTCCCCGCCCAAATTCCTTGTGGATATGGCTCCGGACTGAGCAGGAAAATTAAAAAGAGCCTTTCACCTCACTCCTGCAGCTTGGGGTGCCAGAGTTCCCCTTGCACTCCAGCGCCTGTGGTGGCTTCCTTCCAGGGCTGGATTAACTCTTTTGGGGGCCTGGAGCTAGTAGAATTTTGTGATCTCCCCCTAGGCTCTGGGGTGGGGCCAGAAATGAAGGGTTCAGTGGGGAGGTGTGGGGTTTGGACAGGGGTAAGGGTGTGGTGTCTGGGCAGAGGTGAGGGTGCATGAGTATGGTGGGGAGAGGTCTGGGCCAGAGGTGGCAGGGAATGAGGCTGCTTACATGGTGCAGCTCCTGGGCGGGGGGGGGAGGAGTGCAGATGGCTCCATGCATGGTCAGGCACCGCCACTTCTGGCAAATGGGAGTGACGTAGGAGCCTGCAGGCAGCTCAGGTGCAGGGTCTCCCTGCGCTGTTCCTGATGCAGAGCTGCTTCCTCCCTGCACCAGGCAGAGCTCCCTGGCCGGATGCTGACTCTGACTTGCCTTTGTCTGGCCCATAAGGCTTGGGCACTCCTTCTCACCAACAGCGGGGAGTGGCTGTGCCCCCCACCCCAAAGTGACTGGAACACTAACACCAACTTGCCCTACTGCAGGGGTGGAGAGAGCCCCAAGCCTCACAGGCTGGATGTTCCCCAACCCTGCTCTTGCTCCTACTGCTGCCTCTTTTTAAAGAGGCATTAATTCATGCCCTGGATGCTGTCTGCACCTTTCTGAAGAGAATCAGCTTACCTATTTAGGTGGAGGAGGTAAAACTTAATAGAATTACACTTTTTATTGAGGAAAAATATTCAGCAGCTATTTGCTTAAATTGAAAAGTTTGGATCTGTATCAGATTGTCCCACAACTTGGGGACTGTAAGGGACTCCAAGAAGATCTCACCAAACTGAGTGATTGGGCAACAAAATGGCAAATGAAATTTAATGTGGATAAGTGTAAAGTAATGCACATTGGGAAAAATAACCCCAACTATACGTACAGTATGATGGGGGCTAATTTGGCTACGACAAATCAGGAAAGAGATCTTGGAGTTATCGTGGACAGTTCTCTGAAAACTTCCACACAGTGTGCAGCGGCGGTCAAAAAGGCAAATAGGATGCTAGGTATTATTAAGAAAGGGATAGAAAATAAGACCCGGAATATCTTACTGCCCCTGTATAAAACTATGGTACGCCCACATCTTGAATACTGTGTACAGATGTGGTCTCCTCACCTCAAAAAAGATATTTTGGCCTTGGAAAGGGTTCAGAAAAGGGCAACTAAATTGATTAGGGGTTTGGAACGGGTCCCATATGAGGAGAGGTTAAAGCGACTGGGACTTTTCAGTTTAGAAAAGAGGAGACTGAGGGGGGATATGATAGAGGTGTATAAAATCATGAGTGGTATGGAGAGGGCCGATAAAGAAAAGTTATTTATTAGTTCCCTAAATAGAAGAACTAGAGGACACCAAATGAAATTAATGGGTAGCAGGTTTAAAACTAATAAAAGAAAGTTCTTCTTCACACAGCGTGTAGTCAGCATGTGGAACTCCTTGCCAGAGGAGGCTGTGAAGGCTAGGACTATAACAGAGTTTAAAGAGAAGCTAGATAATTTCATGGAGGTTAGGTCCATAAAAGGCTATTAGCCAGGGCATAAAATGGTGTCCTTGGCCTCTGTTTGACAGAGGCTGGAGAGGGATGGCAGGAGACAAAGCGCTTGATCATTGTCTTCGGTCCACCCCCTCTGGGGCACCTGGTGCTGGCCACTGTCGGCAGATAGGATACTGGGCTAGATGGACCTTTGGTCTGACCCGGTACGGCCGTTCTTATGTTCTTATGTTCTTATGGGGGTGGTATTGGGAACAGTTCAAATTTTGTAGTTGAGAAACTAATTGGACATTTCTTCTCATGTTACCTACTATGATTAACAGCTGAGATTTTGGAAGTGTAAATAAAATGGTGCTTCCATAGATGTGTTTCGTAGATTTTGAAGATGCTCCTAAAGTGTAGAAGTGCATCTGATGCAAATTAAAATAGGGGGGTTTCAGCTGTCAGAGTAAATCGGGATTTTTTTTAAATGCTGGTGTTGATATCTGACAAAGTTACCTGAAACATGTCACATACTCTGCTGCTCTTACTGGAGAGCCAGAAGCTCACTATCTCAAGAGGCTCCTCTGCCAGGAAACTGACACTCATCTGCTATCACTACTTAAGTATAGTTTACCTTGTTTCAATTCTTGTTCGAGCAACGGAAAGATTGTCTCCTCCTTAATTCCCCTCTTCCTCCTCCTCCTCCCTCCCCACACTAACCCTCATTGGATTAATTCTGCATCCTGTCCATCCTGCCACTTTACATAACAGGCCTCATTTGAGCCATCCATCTTTTCTGAGCAGCAGAAAATTAGTTTGGATCTAAATGCGTAAACATTCATAGAGCACAGGCTTCTTTATTTTTAATTTATTAGATCTTTTAAGCGTCAAATGTTTGTTTGCAAATTATAAATAAATATGAACTCCAAGGGTGAGATGCATATTTATGTGAAATTTGTTCATTATGGTGGGGGTTTAATTGTATGAAAAATCATTTTATTATCAATGGTAATCTGTGTGGCAAGATTTTTTTTTTCAAAGTTGCATGTTTAAAATTTTTGAAGACTTGGGAATCTCCACATTTGCTCTAATAAGCAAGATTTTTAGCAATGTCCTGTATGGTGATATTGCATGTTAATGACATTGATTAACTGTCAGGCAGTGGGAATTGATGAGAACATGTCCATAGTAAAATTAAATGGCATTACTGAAGACAGTACTGCTGGTTAGGGAGGTGACTAGACCCAGTCGTCTGTTGTAGGAGTATTAATGTGAGCTCCAGGTTTTTTTTTCACATGATTAAAACGGGCCATCTGTTCTTTGTTAAATGTTTACAAAAACAGCTTTTCTCTAAAAGATTTAAGGAGATGTGGGTCTGGTAAACACTGCAATATTTCTGAGCACCTTTTTCACCTTATTTCAAATAGTACCAAAAATAATTTTGCCTGCATATCAAGTAGGATTAATACCTATTTGTATTTAATCTTTACTGGTTTCTTTCCTGTGGAAGATTAAATTCTGTACCAAGATGCTAAATTATGGCCTCATTTATTACTAAAAGCTGTAGGAAAAAAATTTATGTTCTGAATTGTGCAGGTAAGTTTTCAACCTTTCTGTAAAAGTATATAGTAAATATCGTTTTATGGGTTTTTTTGTAAATAAAAACCAGGATTCTGTCACTGGAAATTGTTACCCAGTAACTGAAGTCAATCCAATGTAGATTTAAAGATGAAGAACTATTTGAAATACATCCCTGTGATAGGTTTAAGCCAATATTTACTGGCAAGAACCTCTCCTACCTTCTTCCCTTTCTTAACCCTGTTTAAAAAGAAAAATTCAGACAACTGTTCTCGGATGGAGAAATGCCTCCTTTATGCTGCTTCTGATCTCTCTTCCTCCTCCTAGATTTGTGCTGCTCCTACACAGCTTCACACTAGGGAGCAATGTGGGGCTGTCAGTCGGGGATATGCAGTTTAAGAATGGTGCAACAATACTCACACAATGCACAGCAAATTATACAATCACGCCCACTTTTAAAAAGGTATAATGCTAAAAATTAAAGATCGTATTGATATAGTAAAATTCTAAACTAAAATATTTGCAAACTAGGATGAGAAAGTAATACAAAACAAAAACTAATTAGAGCAGACTTGAACGGTTTCACGAATGTATGCTTTTGAGGTATGTGAACGAAAAATTTCTAGTAATACAGAATATTTAAATATATGATACCTTTTGGTTGAACATGGATGCCTATTTTTAATTTTCATCCTGTTACTGTGAATAGGAGAAATTAATTCACTACAGTTTTGAGAGGTTCTTAAGAAATGAATGAGATGGGGAACATTTTTTAATGTAAAGTCTTGACACGAGGCAGAAAAGTTAACAGTGATAGCAATTTTAATCATTTCCACGCTGTTGCAAGGGGAATGTTGGAGAGAATGTGAATCTTAACGTCAGATTTCCTGTTTTGTATTGGTCTGTTCTAAATCTTGCCATTTCTAGATAGTGTTTGAATCTTTGAAAAAAGTCACGCAGGGGATGGAGAGGCAAGGTAAGGCAGGGGTATATTTGTACTAAAAATGTCATTAAAGTGTACGTGTACACAAAAATAAAATAACATTAGTTTTTAAACTAGTGGCTCAATCCTGTGAACTTTGCTTAAAATTATATCCTCAGTCTTGTTGCTCATTGAGCAGATACATAGAACTGAAGACACTTTATTGAAACTGTCTTGTCTAGCTGCTGTGCATTGTAAAAAAAATCCTTGTCATTTTAAAAGAAAAACTCAACTTTAATTTGGCCCAAAAGTTAGATCTTTTAAACAATATTTTGCAAAATTTAAGATCAATAGAAATGACTGTTTAAAATTCCAGTACACAATATTTTCCGACAAATATTACTCATCCGTGTTGCAGCCAAAACCGAAAGCTCTGAATATCTACAAATGAAACAGATTTTAATTGTGCAGCACTGTAGCCTGCTTCACACTTGTTTACAATGCTGTAATTTGCTGTGCTTGAGACAGGGTGTGTTTTTTTTCACACCCCTGAGCCAGACAGTTATAGTGCTGTAAAGTGCCAGTGTAGACTTAACCTAAGTGCAGTGCTAAAAGCAATCAAGTAGCATAAATAACTTCAGATAAACATAACAAGAATGTTTCAAGGATGTGAACAATTGTACTATCCAGAAAACTAAATCTACCATCTAAAGTGTGATTTTAAAAGAAAGTCTCTGTGATGATATCTGAAAGCAGCTACCTGGAAGGTAGCCTCGGAGGCATGTTCACCACCCCAAGTTCCTGGGAAAATGGAAGGTAATGGGATTCCTACCAGATTGCAAATTAAATGAACAATGAAGGGGAAAATTTGAACTACTCATATACCTTACAGGGTTATAAATTCACTGTTTTCATTCAGGGAAAGGATCTGAGTGTCATTGTGGATAGCTTAGTGAATACTTTGGCTCAATGTGCAGCTGCAGTTAAACACGGTTTTAGGGATATATATGGGGACTGTTATAATACTTTTGTGTAAGTTGACAGGATGTAGTCAGACTTTGTATTTGGAGTGAAGAAATGGTTGCTCATTTTTTTTTTAAAGGCAAAATTAGAAGGTTCTCTGATAAGAGTAGAATTATTCCTTTGTAAAATGCTTTGAGCACTATGTAAGACCTTGGAATTTACAAAAAGGATATGAATAAAATGGAATGTTAAAAGTACATAACATAATAAATGGTATAGAGAAGTTAGATTAAGAGCTTCTGTTTTTTTCATCTTTATTTTTTTTCAACACAAGAACAAGGGACATTCAATTAAATTTAAAGGTGACAAATTCAAAACTGATAAAAGGAAATGCTTTTTCAGTTAACAGTGGAACTCATTGCTACATGATGATACTGAGGCCAAGAAGCTTGCAAACTTAGATTGAACACATACATAGATAATTTTGTTATTACTAATGTATAATAGTAATACAGCTGTGGACCGGCTGGCAAGGTAGCAGTTCAGCAGAAAAGGACCTGGGAATTACAGTGGATGAGAAGCTGGATATGAGTCAGTGTACCCTAGTAGCCAAGAAGGCTAATGGCATATTAGGGTGCATTAGGAGGAGCATTGCCAGCAGATCTAGAGAAGCTATTCCCCTTTATTTGGCACTAGTGAGGCCACATCTGGAATATTGGATCCAGCGGAGGGTGACCAAAATGATTAGGGGGCTGGAGCACATGACGTATGAGGAGAGGCTGAGGGATTTGGGCTTATTTAGTCTGCAGAAGAGACAAGTGAGGGGGGATTTGATAGCAGCCTTCAACTTCTTGAAGGGAGGTTCAAGAGAGGATGAAGAGAGACTGTTATTGGCAGTGACGGATGGCGGAACAAGAAGAAATGGTCTCAGGTTACAGTGGGGGAGGTCTAGGTTGGATATTAGAAAAAACTATTTTACTAGGAGAGTAGTGAAGTACTGGAATGGGTTACCTATGGAGGGGGTGGAATCTCCATCCCTCGAGGTGTTTAAGTCTCGGCTTGACAAAGCCCTGGCTGGGATGATTAATTTAGGGTCGGTCCTACTTTGGGCAGGGGGCTGGACTCAATAACCCTCTGAGGTCTCTTCCAGCCGTATGATTCTAAAAAGAGATTTTTGAAGAGAGATTAAATCTCATGCTTCGGGGTGGAAGCCAATCTCTCGCAGGGATTTAGGAGGAGACTTAATGTACAGGCACAACTGTCTAACTTCTGGTGGTTTGCACCTTCTTCAGAAGTATCTGTTTCTACTGGCAGATATAGGATTAGATGGACCGCATGTATGATCCGGTGTGGCAATTCCTACCTGATACCCTGGACCGTGCTTTGGGATACCGTCTTTTTATATTGTCCAATATTAGTAAGGTGTCTGATACATTTGAAATACCTCTGCCTTCCCCACCGTTTCCTTGAAAGAGTGAGGTTTTTTAATCTCTCCCATCTCTCCATCATCCTTTTTCTTTGCTGTAGCAGAAAATCCTCTTCCTTGTCACTATTGTAATAGTGCCTACAGGTCTGAACTGAGATCTGTGGCTCCATTGCTACAAATGATTGAGCTTACAATCTAATAGAGGCATAGAAAGATAAAGTGAATGGTCCATGGTCACACACCAAGTCATTGTCTTAGCTAGGAATATAACCTAGGTCTTGTGTTTCCCAGTCCAATTTCTCCTTTCTCCGTCCATCTCCTTGGTTCCTGTGCTATCCCAGGCTTTCCCAAGCAACAGTAAAGTAAAAGTGGTATTTTTGATAGTCTCACTGCAGTTACTTTGGAAATCTGTGAAATGCAAATCAGGGATCTTATCCATGCGAAGAATTGTCAACACTTCTACCATTGTTTGGCATAGCATTAGTATAGCTCCATTAATAGAAGTTTTGTGTATATTATGGGTCCTTATTGCTAAGCATCTATTATGTGGGGAAAAATGCTTCCCCCAGTCTATGCTGGTGTTTCTGCTGTCACAACCACTGGTAAACTTGCTGTAGTGCGAGGTCAATAACAGGGTAAGTGCTGAATATTCTGTGTACACATATTGCTACTAGCATAGAACTACTTGGATTTACATTCAGCAGCTGATACTAACAACCACAAGGAATTTAAAGCCTGAAATAAAACTTGAATGACAAAATAACTTGTCTGTATTGGGGGAAAATTGACATGCTATCCATAATTTGGATCCCTAACAAAAGTGTAACATACCATAGGTTCACATACATTTGTTATATTAGATCCTGGTTGGTAATAAACATAACACCCCAATGTGTTTATACACTGGACAGTTTGCACCTTTATGAATATGTACGTGGTAGACCAGGTTGGAACTGGAGTCAGTTGCAACTCTAAAACACCCAACATCTGATGAAGAACAGAAAAAGGATATTAGTGACATTATGTACAGTTTTATATAAGGCTATTTGTCTCCCCAAAGTATCCAACTCACTGCTTACCTTCCCATGCTGTTCCATGGCTCAGTGATCAGTCTTCCGAAAGGCCGAACTCAGGAAAAGCCTGTTGTAGAGCTCTCTTCCGTCAGGAATCAGGCCCGTCATCTCAAGCCTTCATCTTCGGGGCCGACCAAAAAAAGAAGAAAATAATTCCGTGAAACAAAACAAGAAGAAGTAGGGAAGAAGTTGCTTCTGCCTCACCAACACAGGCTATCTCTGGTCCATGCTCCGGTTACTGCCTACACATTGGCTTTCAGCTTCCAAATCATCAGTGAGGTTTCTTCCAGGGCCTTTGTTTCATACCCTCTACCAAGCGTAGGAAGTAACCAGAAATGGGTGGCATGGGACAGAACAGGATTCTGTGTTGAAGGAGAGCAGAATGGAAGCTGAGATTGGGGTCACCAGTAGGGTTGCCAGATGGTTTTAAAAAAAAATACCGGACAAAAATTTGATAAAAATTTGTCGGGGGGGGGGGGGGGAAGCGCTGGGAAGTAACCAGGGAGACCTGGGGGTGGGGGATTTGGGAGGTCAGGCCAAAATGCAGTCGTGGTCCCTTTAATTGCCACATGTCCCAAGTGGGCTTCTGCTGGGCGCCGAGCCAGGCCCGAGAAAAGTAGAAAAACTTCTTTAATTGGAAAATACTGGACATGTATATGTCCGTTATTTTCTCAATTTGTTTACCAGACACAAAGTCCAAACACTGGATGTCCGGTTCAATACCCGTCACCAGCACCTTATGTGCCAATTTGTAATGTCATTCAAATTTGGCCTGGGTGCCCTTCTTCACGCTATCAGGAAAGGGGCTCTGTTGTTACGCCACCCAGCTTATGCTGCTGCCACCCCCTATTCAGCTCCTCAGCCTCCCAAAATATATTAAGTTTTCATATATTAACCCCCCCCCCCCCCCAAAAAAAAAAACCACCGTGGTTGGCTGTATGAGGCCAATGGCTGCCTTATTTTTTTCCTTTTTAGTCGAAATAAAGTTTGGGTTTGTTTTTTTTAACTGTATGAAATGTGGATATATCTTTTATACAGAGTTTTTAGTCATAAATAATTTTATACTTGTGACATCCAGTACTTTATAGATGATCTGCCACAGCCTTAACAGCATAACAATGCTTATAATTATTGATTGTACGATACTTGTTAGAAATGTTACCAGTCAACTTTACCCTCTGTTTTCTCTTATCTCCCTCCATGACTTCAGTCCCAAAGTAGAGAGAACTTTAAATTTTATGGACCGTGTGTGTGTGTGTGTGTGTGTGTGTGTGTGTGTGTGTGTGTGTGTGTGAAATCATGCTATTCTAATTTAATGCTTGTTTGTATTTCTTAGCATTCTCCATCGGAGCCCTTTGTAGAGAAACCAGTGCCGGATATGACTCAGGTTAGTGGACTGAATACCCAGCTAGTGAAAAATGATGATTACCTGCCATCTATTGAACAGCAGCCTCAGCAAAAGAAGAAGAAAAAGAAAAACAATCACATTCTTGCAGAGGGTCCCAGTAAAGGTTTTGGTAAGGAAGATTTTCCTGGTGGTCTTGACAGCCAGGATCCAACCAGGAACTCATTGGATTGCTCCCAAGAAGAGAAAAAGAAAAAGAAAAAGCCCAAGTCAAAAAAGGAGCCGAAGGATCCTAAGGAACCCAAGGAAAAGAAGGAGCCTAAGGAACCCAAGCCTCCCAAAACCCCCAAGATCCCCAAAGAGCCAAAGGAAAAGAAAGCAAAGAATACCACATCAAAACCCAAGACCAGCAAAAAGACAAGGTAGGTCAGGAAATAAGATTTAAAAAAAAAAAAAAAGTCATACAAAAAAACAGGGAAGCATTTTGTTGGCTAGGCATTGTACCAATTTTAACTATTTTGCTTTTTTGAAAATGAGGGGAGAAAACAAGGGAGGGAAAAACCCACCCAGCCTCAAGTGAAATAGTTATATTGATACAAAAATTGTAGCCTCTCTAACCCTGTTTCCTAGTAGTTGGTACAAGAGAACTATTTCCACTTGGCATTGTGATTCTTTTTAGGGTCAAGGTTAAAATTCTACTAGGCAATATGAGAGAGATCAAATTGCAGTACTTGGTCATTCCGACGCAAACCCTCCACCAACTATCATGAGTACAAATTTTCACTGAAAAAACTGAGGGGGGGGCGGGGAGACATTAAAACTGATTTTTTTTCATTTGTATCTAAAATTTTCTTACAACTGTTCTGAACCTGTTCCAAACATCTGAATCTGTTTTTCAAGATGTGGCTAATGTTAGAAAATATATAACTTCCAGATGGAAGCACAGCCAGACCTGGTTAATCCAAATCAGTTTGTAGAATCCATTTATACTAAGATTAAAAAAATGTTGATTAACAAATCTGATTTGCATGTCTTCTGCAAGGCTGGTTACTGTTTAATTCTTTCTGATACCAAGATATGGATAAAGGAAGCTCCGATAATACGGGACTTCTAGTAAGAATGAAAGGTTCTTTGGATGGATAGCCTAACTAATATTTACTGAAGAATCTGTATAAACTGGCAGGGTGAAATAAATGTTGTTTTGTGAAGGCTTTATTACCTTTCCAGTATAGTACAATGGAGCCTACTTAAAATATTACAAAAATTATCTATGATCCATCTTGCCAAAATGAATTGATATGTTTATATATACAGTTGTTTGAATTTTCAGTTGCATGTTACTGAATCTTAGTAATGGACTGAACAGCTTGCCCTCTGTATCTGTTTGTAACCAGAGTACGGTGTCAGTTAAATGAAAAGGTTAATTGTTTATAAGGAGACAGGGTATTTTGTGAGGGGCACAAAATATTCATAGTATTTGTTTTTTGTGAGCTTCTTTTTAAAAGGCCACAAAGGGAGGGGACTTTTATGATTATCTAACTCAGGCCTGGGCTGCCCGCGGATGCAGCCTCCCTGCCTGCCTGCTCTCTGGCAGACTCCCTGCCTGCTTTCCCTCCTCCCACACACTGCTGAGAGAAGCCGCCGTTGTGGGGCTCTATTTGAACAGCTGTGAGCCTGGAAGAGGGAGGAGAGGCTTCATGCACTGCCCTCGCCCCCAGCACAATCCCATTGGCCAGTTTCTGGCCAGTGGGAGCTGCCTGTCAACAGGCAGCTTGTAAAGCACCCTCCCCTCAGGCTCACAGCTCTTCAAAAACTACTTGGCCCCTGCAGCCAGTGCAGGGGCAGAACAGGCAGTCTGCTTGAGAAGGCTGCTGGCTGGGAGTCAAGCAGGTAAGTCTCCCAGCCAGAGCCTGCCTCTGGCTCCCCAACCCTTTGCTTCCCTACCCCACATAGCCCAAACCCTCTGCCCCCCCCACCTATATCCCCGCCCAGATCCTGCACCCCAACCCTTTTGCCCTAGGTCACAACCCAAACTTGTCCTGCCCTACGTCACAGCCCAAAATCTCCCACCTCATCCTGCACCCTAGTCCCCTTCCCCAAGTCACAGCCCCCTCTTCCCCAAGGTTACAAGCCAAACCCCCCTGCGCCCTAGTCCTTTAACCCAGTGTTTCTCAACCTTTTTTTATAAAGTACCCCTTCTCCAAAAAAAAAAAGTATCCCCAGTACCTACAGTTTTCGGACATACCATTTTTTTCTACCATTGCAACACATTTGTTTAAACAACTTAATCATAGCTGGGTGGGCGATGACATTTTTGGGTGCAAAAAGTATAAAAATAATAAAACGCTGTAAAATTTAAAACAAAAATTCAGTTTTCTCCAAATTTCAGTTGTTGACATACCCCCCCAGACTTCTCTCAAGTAGCCCTAAGGGTAGTCATACCACTAGTTGAGAAACACTGCTCTAACCCAGGTCACATCTGCCTCCTTCACCCAAACTCCCTCCCAGACCCCGCACCCTCTCCTGCACCCCAATCCCTTCCTTCAAACTCCCTTCTGTACCCAGTCTACATCCCAAACCCCACACTTCCTCCATTAATATGGAAGTGTGTGGCCCTTGACCCCTTCCCATATTCTTGGGGTAGCCCCCATCAAAATTGACCACTCTGATCCAACCCAAATTCTCGATGTAACACAGGTTTCACACGGTCATTTCTACATCAAGAACTTAGATATGAAATTTATTCAAAAAACATTTTTTACTACAAATCTTTTCAGCTAGATGCTATGACTGTACTAATGCTCAACAAACCAAGATCAGAAATAATTTGTTTCCAAAATAGATGTAGTTTCCTATGCATTGGGATTGACAATCAGACCTCAATTTGAGGCACCACATAACCTAGGCTGATAAGTCTGTGCAGGTCACCCCAAGTGAAGTTGTGGGACCTCATATTGGGGACAGGAGGGCAGTTTCTCCTTTCAGGGAAGAGAACTGCTCTCTTGAATGTCTATGGGTGAGAGGGAGACTTTATTATTTCCTCCTCCTTCCTTTGCAGTATGCCTTGCAATTGGAAGAGTGAATTTTGCAATACTATTTATAGCTTCAAGGTGCAACATCTTCAGGTTAAATCTCCCTGGTGCCTGTACTGTTGGGACCTGACCAGTCCCAAATCAGGAAATTTGCTGGACCAGGGAGGTCAATGTTTTCCCTTCTGGCCTCTCCTTGGACACCACAGCTCTGGCCCTAGAGGATCCACTGCCCTGGCCCCTGGGATGCCCCTCTTCTCCCAAGATCCTCTGTTCAGGCCTGCAGGCCCACCAGAGTGTACTGGCTCCGTGATTCTCTAGTCTAGAAACACTCCTTGCCTCAGCCTGCTGGTTTCCCCCAGGTGTGTTCCAACTCCAGAGCACCCCTGGTGTGCTCACTGATGATGCTGGACCAGGGGTGTTGCTGGAGTAGGGAAGTCCAGATTAGAGAGTTTCAACCTGTACATGGGAGCATGAACAACATTTTCAGCCTCCTACCCCATAAGTAGAGCAACTTAAAATAAGTGAACTTGTCAAGTCATTGCCAATGTACTATTCAAGACCAGATTTGATTCATTCCATCTGCTTTGAGAACTTCAGTACCTGGGAGGCAAACCTGGTGGAAGAACCTGTGGACTTAGTGATGGTAACATATTGCTAAGGAACATGACTTCTCTGAAAGATATTTGCCGCCTTATATCACACACTGCCATAGACTGGGGAATCTGCCCAGTAACATTGGTAATTGAATCAGAATTTTAAGTGAATCAAAAGGCTAAGCCAATAATCTTTTGAGCTACAGTGTTTCAGATGGTCAGAGGAGTGTTAAGTAATGCATCTTGACCATGCTATAGTGTTACCCCGCTAGGAAGGAAATGATATCACAATAGTACAGATGACTAAAATGGATGGCACCCAGAAGTAAATTCTGCTTGGCAAACCATACTTATGTGTAAATAGACATTGGATTACAGTAGTGCCAATTCTGCATGTGATGCTGGTTACTTTCAAACTCGACTAAACTAACTTGATAATTGTATATAAAAGCCACTTGGTTAGGGAGGTGAGATAAGATTTTGAAGTGAGAGAAAATTCAGATACTATCAGAAGTATGTGTGTCTACATACATAGTATCAGGCATTTCCATTCATCAGATTCTTTTGGAAAAGATAGCTCTTCTACTGGATCCTTCAGAAAGTACAAAGATGGACAGAAACTGCCAATGAAGTAAAAAAAAATTCAATTATAAAATGAGCAAAATACACTAAAGTAGCCAATTATTTTAATCAATATGCATACTTTAATTTTGATAATGCCGTTTTAATAAACTAGCCATGTAATCCTTTTATTGACCATGAAAGTATAGAAAAATCTTGGACTCTCTCCTCCTTTCCTTGGAGTAAGCTTTGAAGAAATGTGTAGGGTGCTTGATTGAGGTGTACCTTAATCACATGGTGAATAAACAGATGAATAACAAAAGAAGTTAACTTTTTTGTGGTAGTCCATGGGAAATGTATTTCCAGTGGCACCACAGAAATCTAAGTGACTTCAAAAGACTTTGAAAGTGAACTTCACTGTACAGTTGGTACTGTTGGAAAGCAAGTTCGTGAATTAGGATGACATGGTTTAACTTCCTATGGCTGCTAGTTTGCCCTAAAAGCAATAGGTAAAAGATATACAAGAATGTCTGCTAGAAGAAATGGAGGAAAAATTCTTATTATTTCAATTGAGAGAGAGATGTTGGAAAAGCTTTAGGTTTTTCTATGTTCAGTGCATCCTATGCTGTACAGAAATGTTGGTGCCAGGATTTTTTTTTGAAGGGGGGAGGGATAGTAAGTTTTGTCTGTATCTGTGTCTGTAGGAAAACATTCATTAGTTTTCAGAAAGATGGGTAAATGGGAACTGTATACTTCTGAAATCTTCAGCATCTGCTCCTAAAGTCCATTTAGCTCTCCTTAAAGAAGTCAATTAAGGTGCAGTCTACATTGGGTACGAGAGTCAGATGACTTGGTTATTACATGGTTGTTTCTGTTACATAGTTATAACGTGGTCAGTGCTTCTAATGCAGGCACTTTAACCTAGATTCAAGGCTTTAGCCCAGTCATGGGAGTTTATAGGGGCCCATTCATAATTGGGCAAGGAATACCATGTTGTAACACAGTCTCCTGCCTCATTTGTATTTGTATTGCAAAACAGCCCTGTGCAAGGGATACCAGTTTGCAGGATTTGTGTTTTAAAGCTCTCTGCTTAGGTTTAGTCCTGTTATTAAGAGGACTAAACCTAAGCAAAAGGCTATTAGAAAGATGGAGTGTCTAGGGCAGCATTCTGCTTGGTGAATAAAAGGAACTATTGGGCTTTTCACTTTGGACCCTGCTGGTGGAACTCTTGGCTTTTTGTATCACCTTAACTAGTGAATGTTTACTGAATTTTGATCTAGGGCATGTTTAATTTACTGCCTTCTGGGATGAAGCTCCTCTCACCTTTCCATGGTCCAAGGCTACTGGAATTTGGGAAGGGAGGAGGAAATGGCAATGCAACACATTCATATCCAGAGGATAGAAGCAGACTTCCATCTCCATTAGAAATGGAACAGAGGATCATTATCCCTGCAGAGCACCCTGCTTCCTCTTCTGCTTGCAGCACATAAGCAGAGCACCAGTCACCAGACTCATCAGCTTTGCTTGAGAATATCAGCCTGCTGTTCTTTGGGTTAGCAACACTGCTCCTTGCTCTGTTGTCACGTGGACTGAGGAGCAAAACTCAACTGTGGGGCAGAGTTGTTTGCTGAATTCATTTTTAAGGGCAAGTGGCTGCATGCTGATTTGTTAGGTTTTTCTTTTATCACAAAGTTTACTTCAGAAATTTGTCTCTGGAGTAGTGTCCCACAAATTGGGGGGAAAAAAGAAAGGGATGAACATTTTAGTCTTAGGATTTACTTATTTGGATTTTTAGATAACAAGAGTATCCATCCAATACTTTTGGTCAGTTGGCACTTGTTTAAATTACACTAAAGAATAAACAGACCCATTTGTTATCCCTCATCAGATGAAATAATCCAACAACACTACATTTTTAACAACAACTAGTTGATCTCCCTGCACAGTCCTTTGGAGCCTGTAACACTGTTTGTTGAAACGTTCACATGACATGATTCAGCCACTCCAGTTTGCGATGCTTTGACCTGGTTCTTTTGGTAGTGGTTTATTGTCTGACTGCCCAAAAGCACTATTTTGTTGGGATACGTACTGTCTCCAACTTCAGTTCATTCTTCCTTGTTGTTGCTCTTTTCTTCTCTCTCTGTCATTCTTTTATCATCACTGTCCCCTGTTGTCATTCTGATGCCTGTGCTACTAAGAGATTTTATTAGGGACAGTATGTTATACTGCCTTAAGGAATAAGAACATTCAGTGCAATGTTGTTGTTGGGATACCTAGACTGTGAATCATGTAATCTGAAATGATGCCTGGGTGGTGTCTATCGAAAGGGTAGTTCTTAACACTAAATTGATTGTTTTTTTTTTTTTTAATTTAAACTGTGCCAGGCTGATGCATTCTGTTTGGTGCCTAGAACCACTTGGCCTCTGAGGTCTTGTGTATGTGACCTAAATATATACAAATAGTTTATCTCATAATCTTAAATTTATACCAAAAATTTTGGATATACCAGCCTGTGTGTATATATATATATATATATATATATATATTCATATATAATACTGACACCTAAGGCATCAAAGTTCCGGAGAAGTTTAATGTAATTTATATTTAGATACCTAATTTTAGGCACCTACTTTGAAAAACTGGGCCCTAAATACCTGAATTGTCTAAACTCTGAATAGGGTTTTTGACTTTTTTTTTTGGTTATTTTGTTGTTGTTTTTTAATCAGCAGCTGGATCTAGCTAATTAGGTAGCAGAGCAAGTTGTAAGTGGTCCACTTAGCAGTTATGAACATTATTCCTGCTTTGTAAAACATGGAGAGGAAAGCAAGATTGTTGATAGCTTCAAGAAGTGCAAGGTGAAGTCTCCTCCTAATGGGCTTACAGCATAACTAGTATGGATGCAAATCTTCATGTAGTTCAGAGATTGAGCCTTGTTGCTCATGTAGTTTCCTTTTCCCTGTTTCTCTTCTAAATGATGTAGTAGCTAAATGGATTTTTAAAATGTTTAATTATTAAACAAAGGAGTCTGCAGTTTATTTGTTCTTTAAAGCCAACATAGGACTTGCAGAAAAATTGCTGCATTGAAACAGCTTAGATGATTTTTCCCACATGAGAATAGCAGGCTTATATGTATCTGCTTTCAACAGACATTGCATGAAGATGATTTGAAATCCTGTCCAAATTACTTGGTACCATAGCTGTGTTACTAAGAGAGACTTAGGGGAGCTGAAGTACAGTTTGTATATGTAGGTCATAAAAGGCATGTATGAATGTGTTTAGCTCACACCCTCCACTGTTACTAAGAGGGAAAGGTGTAATAGAGTTTAAAAAAATTTTTGTGCAGTTAAATCTGCTACAAGTAGCTCACTTGAATGCAGGTTCTTTGTCTGAATCTTCCTGTATGATAAGCATTTGGAGATGCTGTATGACTTGAACAATTGTGGACATTCCAAGAGCATTTTTTGAAGGGCAGGGAGAGAATCATTAGCACTCTTTCGCCTTTTAGCAAATTGATATTTTATCAAACATGGGATATGCTGTTCTTCAGGACATTATGCCTGTTATTCATATGTGATAGTACACCCAGGGCACAGTAACTACTACTAAATTAAATTGTATGCTTTGCTCTGATTTATAGAGGTCACCAGTGAAAAGCACTAGCCTGTCAACTTATTTTACCTGGCAGTGGTTCAACTCCCTGACAAGCTTACCTTTGATTTAAACAAATTTGAGAAATATGTAAAGTTTTGGAAGCAGTTTTGCACTGATTTGATAAAAGAAACCACAAAATGCTGCAGCGCAGGTGTTGAGAATGTTTGAAAGCTGATTGAGAGAAGCAGATGGCTTTAGTCAGTGGCATCCAGCCAAAAGAGCAGGTGCTGGTCATGTGACCACTGGTTACCAGGGTAATCTGATTGCTCTTGGCGTGCAGATGAAAGGAAAGGGGCCCAGTGTTCAGCTGTAGTATTGTATAATTTGTGGCAGTTAGAGCGGAAATAAATGCTGGAAATGGAGCCTCATAGTAGGGGAGACTTCTGTCCATGTGTAGCATGCACACTAGGACGGTTGGAAGGGGAACTGTTGTACAGATTATTTTTTTTAAATTATTTGTTTTATGTGGCTCTTTCAGTGGCACCACACTCTTTAGAACGTTCTCAGAATTTGAGAGAGATTGGAAAGCTAAACTATGTTACTGTGCCTTAGAATTTTGCTATAATTAAGTTGTATTTTTAAAAATCTCACTATTAATGTGTAAACATACAAAACCCTCTTGTGAGCATTTTTTAAAAATATATAACCATGTTATGAAATGAGAAAAATACACCCTAGAAATTCTTAAAACCAAAACATGCTGTAACTTTGTATAATTTGTCTTATTAATAATGTTAATATGTAAATGTGCTCTTGTGTGATAAATGATTAAATCTGCTCAAGTTTGAGTTTCTTATTAAAAGTTACAGGTTGAAAATTATCAATTTTTTGTTTTCCAAACAAGCATCTCCGTTATGCAATTATGAATTTAAATAAAAGGAAACTGTTTAAAAGTTCTTGATATGTCTGCCTATTTGTTTTTAATTTGGCAAATTGCAGCATTTGATTCTCCATTAAATGTGTGGTGGTGGTTTTTTAATGTTTAGAACAAATGTTAACTACTCTTTAAAGCAGTAGTCTGTCAGACCTGTAATAGACATGGGGGGGGGGGGAGCACATATATAGAGCAGGCATATTTACCTAAAACGTCAAAAGTTGAGCGCATTTAAAATTGCTCATAAAATTTCCCCCCCCAGTCTTACGTTTTCTGTGCCATATAAGAATTTGACCTATACAGTGTTCAAAATACCTTCAAATTAAATACTAGGGGATATCTTCTCAAGTATGTAGTTTCTTGAAGTATATATGTACAGACAGTGGTAAATACAATGAGAGGATTATGCAAAATACCCAACTCCTTGGAAGCTTGAATCTATTAAAAAATATAAACCACACAATTTTTTCCTCATCACATTAGTGTGATAATGATGTAGCCTTTCTCACAAGTCTTCAGCTATTGGTGTTGGCATTTTTTCCCCATCTCAGTAAAAAACATTGATTTTTTTTTTTTTTCTTAATCTGCACCTTCATGCACTGCCCAAGTTCTCCAGTTTGGCTACTCTGGACAATTATTAACCTGATCAGGTAAAGTGAATGTAACTAATCCTCTGATGCATAAACTGACCACACCTACAAATTATGGTTGCACTAATTAACTGGGTATGTCTGACCTGAGACTTGAAATAAACACTGTCCTGTCTCAGTTTTCTTGGAAACACCACAAATCCGCAGAATAAAGGAGGATGATATGCCCATTCAGTTCACTATTTTGATAAATTTCATCTAGGGCTTGTTCCCCATACTTTCATTTCAAGAAAATTTGAATGTAGTGATCGCTTTCTTCACTTCATAGAGCTCAACTATTGTTTAAAATTCAGTTACTAAAGCAGAAGTCCAGTTTTCATTTTAGCCTTTCATTTGACTCTTGTCAAATATATCAGTCAGTCCGTCCAGTATTAAGTGCAAGCCACATCAGCAGCTTGCCCTTGGTGCCAACCCCCCCGCCCCCCCAAAGAGTAAGGTGTCATGCTAAAAAGATCAAAGGAAAATGTATAAAAATAACAGAGGTTAATGATATTTTAAAGATTTTTTTTTTTAGCACCTGAAATAAGGCAAAGTGATTAGAATAACAAAATAACTAGGGATAAAATGCCTTTATAGTTCATCATATTATAGTACAGTATCATTTAAATTTTTCCCCACTCAATCACTAATCAAAGATATTTATATTTTAGTAACAAGAAACCAGACTCAGAAACTACGGCAGCAAAGAAAAAGGTCAACAAGGGAAAAGAAGGTTCTGAAAACTCGGATTTAGAGAAAACACCGCCACCATCTCCTCATGATGATGATGATGATCCAGGTGTTCAGGTAATGCCATTATTTGACATTCAAGACCTAATTATTCAGCATATGGTAACTATATACATGTGTAAAACATAAAATGTTACTCCATCTTTATCAGAGAGATACTTTTAAGATATTTTCTTTGTTGGCTGAAACAGTATATCAAGAAAGGTAAGAATCTGAGATCCCAGTGGCGAATAGTGTTAAAAGAACTTTCTTGTTCGTAAATTGGCATCTGTGAATATATACAAATGAGCTTCACTTTTTCACCTGTCACTATACTGTATTCTCTGATGCTGGCCTTTCTAGCATAGGTGTATTACTAGAAGTCTTTATGTATTCCAGCCTACCTGGTATTTGTTGGTTTCCATTTACTACCTGGTAGTCCCTTTTAGGTCAATGATGAAGCATGACAGAGCAGGGTAGGGAAACTTTTATTGCTACTGCTTGTACAATACCTATCCTGTGGATAAATAAAGGATTTCCATCTGTTGGTCTGTCAGTTATGAACGTTGAGTGCTGAACTCCCTTAGAAATTTATGGATGTATTCTCATCAATGTTATTCAATTATTCTTTATTTTAAATAAAGTCTGGAAATTAAAAAATGTTTTGTTTAATGGAGATAACCACACAGAGTGTTCAGTACACACGTCACAAATGTACTATTTTCTTTTCCATCCTGTGAACCTATTAAAGTTGCTCTACTCAACAGCAGTGCTGCAGCAAGTAACGTTTCTTGATATCATGAAGGAGACTGGCAAGAAATGATATTTTAGGGCCTGGCACAATAGTCTTCCCTTTCACTAAGTTTTTCAATTAAGCTTATAGAATTTATTATAATAACATAAACTCTTACAGTATACTAGTTGAAAAAGCAAACAAATAGGAAAAACCCAAACCACTATTCGTCTGTTTCCCTCAGTCCATTCCTTTTTCTTGTGGCAGTCCTCAATAGCTAGGACATCTCAGGATAATGCATTCTGGAATGAAGAGCAGATACAACCAGCAAGACATTAAGAACATCTAAAGCTGTGGTGTCGAACCAGTTCTGAAATGGTAGCCACTATAATGGCTACTGCTGTAGTGAACTGGCCACACTCAACCAGCCAAATAGCCACTTGTGGCTAGTGGTTAGCACGTTTGACACCCTGGATATAAAGGGTGCATTTTTAGCAATGTACCTACTGGCACTCTTAGCCTGGCTAATGGGTGAATTCAGTTTATTGCTAATGTAAATAAAACATGTTTGATTAGAGGGTGCAGGTTTTTTTGTAAGTCAACTTCAACAATATTGTGATGGCATTTTCAGTTTAATTTCACAATTAAACATGACAGACATGAAAACTTGAATAGTGTAATATAAACAACTTTCTTTTAGTATATAATGAAAACAATTAATTTCCCATCATTTGGTAATAAGATGTATGATTTAAAAATGCTTTTTTTCATTCAGGCTCTTAGTTTTATACTTTTGAAATTCTTGATTTTTGTATTTATATGTGATGGAGAGGACATTCAGAATTACTGTTCCTGTAGGAACATTACTTTTTTTCCTTCATACGCATACTTATTAATAAGAACTTTAATTACACCACTGGCAATTGATAGAATAAAATAAATAGTTGTATATGCATATTCAGTTTCTAGACAATATGAAACTTAAATCTAAACCTGGAATCTTTTTTCTTAGGACTGAACCCTCAGACTTTAAATATATAAATTTGCAGCTTTTTGTATTGCCACATTATACTCCTTAGAGGCAAAAAAAAAAAAAAAAAAGCGCCTTAGAATTTTTGCTGTATTTTCGGATTGTAATATGTTATGATGTCATATTGTAAGTATTACCACAATGGAAAACTAACCATAGTTCTGTAGTTTTTATTCAAAGTCTTAAAAGCAACTCCAGCTATCCATCTTGCTACTTACAAGCCAGTTAATTAATGAGTAAAATGTTAAATTGAAAGCACACAAATACACACATGGATTCAGGCAAGAATACATAAAAATTGAAAAGCCTCTTGTGGGCATTACAGGAAACAGGAAGCTAACCACGTAAATAAACATAAAATGCTAGATTTTCCTTAGTTATTCAGCATCCTTTTCATTAAGGAAATGCAAGGAGAGATTTTGGCACCAGAAGTAGTATTAAGTCCTACTTTTTAGCTAAAGGAAATTTAGTGTTTTCTCATTCATGGTTATGGAAATAAAGGTGTGAAATTGTCATGTTGTATCTTTTCTCAAATATCCAATTATTGCTGCCTTTGCAGTTTTAGAGGAACTCCCCTAATTTATTTCTTCAAAGATGTAATTATGTAGTTACAGTATCTTGCCTAAAGAAAGCTGTAAACTCAGGCTTGCCCCCAAATTTAGTTATTGTAAGAGAACCTACCAGAAGGTAGTATTTTAAATATAAATATTTATATGACTATATAAATATTTCTACATTTACCCAAATATAAATATCTTAGCTCCATATTAGGCTATGTGGCTTGTTAGGTGGTACAGTTAACATTTTAATCTTTAACTTTTTTATTATTCAGCTTTGTAATCATTGTGTGAAGCTGGGGTGGGGAACCTTTTTTTGGGTTGGGGGCCACTGACCCACAGAAAAATCAGACAGGGGCCGCACACAAGTGTGTGTGTGTGGGGGGGGGGGGGGGGGACCCTCACTGACATGGCCTCTAATGGAGAAAGACACTCCCCACATTCTTCTCTCACAGCAGAGCCTTGGGGAACCCAGGCTAGTAGATTTTGTGTGCTCCAGCCCCAGGAGCTGGGGGAGCCCAAAGCCTTGGAGGGCCAGATCCAGGCAAGTGGGGGGGGGGGGGGGGGGAAGGGCGGGCGCACATCTGGCTCTGTGGCCTGAAGTTCTCCACCCCTGGTGTAAAGAGAACAAGAGTGCTTGTGAAAAGATAGATTTCTGTTAATTTTTTTACTAGAGACAATTGTTTTTTTTATAAATATTCCCGTTCAGTGTTTGCATACTGAACATTGTAGCATGAGGGACCACAAAATGAAAATTACTCCATGCAAAATTGTAGCTTACGATTTTTCAATCACTAAGCTGAGAGATGTAAAATATAACTAGTGTAAATATTGAAGAGTTAATTGAAATTTTCATGTTGTCATTACTAACGAACTAAAGTGTTTAACCAGGGGTCTGAAACTCATGGACCATCTATGGCCAGACCATTTTTGCTATCCAGCGCGGGAGTCCCTGTAGCTTGGGGTGTGTGTGTCCTTGCTCATCTCCCAAGCCCCACTCCTTTCCGCCACCTCTCTCTACCCCCTTTGCACTCCTTCACCTGGGGGATGCGGCCTAGGGGATTACCGGGGGGCCTGGCGTAGGGAGGCATCAGGGATCCAATCCTCGCGCACTCACTACGACAGCAGGAGCCATGGGGAAATGGAGTGTTGCGGGCTTAATGCCATCTCCTCTTTATGGCTCCCGCTGCTGCAGTAAGTGCAGGGAGGGTGACCCCTGGTTGTTGCTCTGTGCCAGGCCTTCCCGGTAATATCCAAGGCTGCCGCCTTTGGGGGAAAGGGTGCGGTGGAGGGGCAGAAGGGGTGGTGTCAATAATGGGCAGCGATTGGAGAACAGGCATGCGTGCATGAACATGCACACACCCTATCAATTGTCTAAGGCCAGATTGCAGAAATGCTCTAGTTGTAGATGGCCCGCAGGCCAAGACTCGCACAATCAAGGTACTATGATTTTTCTGTAAAGCATTATTTGAGTTACCACCTTTCCTCAACTATGCAAAAAATTAGCTTTAGAAATGTAACATTTGCCAGGCCAGTGACTAATTGAAAAAGTTGAGAATTATTGCAGAAAATGGGAGTTAAAGGTGACTGTTTAAAAATAAAATCCGAATTTTGTAGTAGAGGTGCATTTTTTTAGGATACTTCCTATAGTTTCTCTCTTCTCCCCATACATATATCTGAAATAGCTTGTTTTAACATAAACGTTATTTAGGTTGCAAAGCCAAACACTCAAAACTTGATTTGTAGATTTATGGTTTCCTTCATGGGCAGTGTATATAAGAGGCTTGGGGAAGCTACATCTCTACAAATTGAAAAAGGCGAGCCATTGAGATGCCAGATATAGCTTGCCTCCCTTTGAAGGCTCAGAAACTTGTCCCCATGACTCGCTGAAAAGAGGAACACTGGAAGCTCCCTAAGAGTGGGGATTGGAGACACCAATGACTGGTGACCCTGCCCCCAGCTCTCCTCCTGCTATGCCTGAGCAGCACCTGTTGCTTGCTTCTCTTTGCCCATTCCTCTCCACATCACTCACTCTTAAGGCAGGAAAAAGTGAGAGGCTGGCCTGACAGACTGGAGAAACACAGGAGCAAGCAGCAGGTGGGACTTCAGAAGAGATGGAGCATGAGCAAGAAGTGGTGGAGGAGTGAGGATGGGCCCATGGGGAAGGGTAGAGTGTGGAAGGGGCTGCAGGAGGAAGGATGGGACAACAGTTGGAGTACAGGTGTGCCCCGGCTTCTGGCACTCATGGGCATGGCCTCCCCAAACAAGACTCTCACTCCACTTTATGGTTCTCCTTGCAATATTAATTCTGCCCTCTTGTTGATCCAACATGCACACTAAATGAGGCACAAGTCCCCTGGAAAATGCAGTATGTGACCATGTAACTAAATGTTCATTCTTTTCTTAGTTGTGTGCATTATGAGAGAAGATTGCATTGAAAACTGGAAGTCTGCTGTGTTCTAAATTTTGCAACTGAAATGTTTGTTTTTAAATATTTGGTTTTTAGAAGTACAGTAAAACTCCAGTTGTCCGGCATCCAGTGGTCCGGCACTCCTGATAGTCCGGCACCAACTGGAACCTGGAAGTGCTCCAGCCAGCCGGACAATTAGAGCTCCTGTGAGCCCCACACGCGCTCACGTTCCGGGAGAGGGAAGGGGAGGAGAGGGGAAGGGGATTATAATGTTGTGGCGGTTCTGCCGGGACCTGCATTGTGGCCGGGTGGGGAACGGCACGGTGAGGGGGGAGAGCCCCGTGCAGCTGCCTGCTACAGGCCATCTGGGGCTGCAAGTGGCGGCGGAGGAGATGGGGCGAGGCGAGGGGTGGCTCTGCATGACCAACCCGGCAAGCACCCCAGCTGCTCTGCCCTGCCGTTTCCCCAAGTCCGCTGCTTGTCAGTTTCAGCAGCGGCGGACTTGGGGAAGTGGTGGGGCAGAGCAGGTGGGGTGCTGCCGGGTTGGTCCCGTAGCGCCGCTCAGGTGAGGGGCGTCACTGCGGGACCAACCCGGCAGCACCCCAGCTGCTCTGCCCTGCCGCTTTCCACAAGTCCACTGCTGCCGCTTGCAGCGCCAGCTGGCCTGTCACCGGTGGCTGCGCAGGGCTTCCCCCGCCTCCCTGCAAAAGGGCAGAGGGTTCGCCCCTCACTGTGCTGTTCCTTGCTGAAGCCCCTCCACCCCACCCCCGCCAACCCATCACAGCCCCCCCGCCGGAGTACCTCCTGATACTCCAGCATATTCAATAATCAGGCACCCCCGGGTCCCAAAGATGCCGGATTATCGGAAGTCTACTGTATATAATTTCTTAGTCGTCTTTTAAAGAAAGATGTGAAAAATAACTTTTGTGCAACTGTAACAACTCATCATGCATCCCACATACAGCCTGAACCTTGAAGTTTGATCATTTATTCATTCGTTGGTGATCCCTCGAATCAAGGACGATCTCTACCTTGGATTTACATATAGTCCTGGGATAATTCAGGAGTCGACTCTTGGAACTGCAAACTCACTTCCAGTAGGTACAGGCATTTAGGCTACATCTACACTACAAGGTTTTTGCGCAAAAACTGGTGGAGTGTCCACACCACAAGCGCATTTTTGCGCAAGTAAATCAGCAGAACAGAGGGTTTACAAGACAATTCCCATGAGGAATAACTCCTTTTTGCGCTACAGCTCTTGCGCAAAAAGGCAGGTGTGGATGCTCCGGAGGGGTTTCTTGTGCAAAAACCCCTATCTGCAAAAACACAGGTGCTCTGATGGCCATTCTGTGAATGGCCATCAGCGCTTTCTTGCGCAAGAGCGTCCATGCAGATACTCTTTGAGGTCTGGATGCACTTCTGCACAAGAAGTTTTCACAGAAGATCTCTTTCACAAAAAGCTTCTTGCGCAAAAACCCTGCAGTGTAGACGAAGCCTCCATGGCAGGCCGTTGCCTGCTTGGAGAGAGGTGTGTGTTTGTTTTCCTTCTATCTCTACCTCTTCAGGTTTCAGGGCATGATAGAGGTTATGGTACCAATGGAATTGGTTGGTGGCTTGCTCCTCCCAGCTGGTCACGTCCACATCAGTTTTCTTAAGATATGTTTTCAGTGTGTCTTTATAGTGTTTCCTCTGATGGCCATGGGATCTCTGACCATGGGTGAGCTGAGAGTAGAGGTCTTGTTTTGGTGGGCAAGACGTATGCACAGAGTTGTACGTCCAAGTTGGTGCATGAGGATCATTGTTTCGGTAATGGTGACATTAGCTTCAGCAAGGATGTAAAAGAAGCAGTGAGGGACAAAAAGGCATCTTTTAAGAAGTGGAAATCCAATCCTAGTGAGATAAATAGAAAGGAACATAAACACTGTCAAATCAAGTGTAAAAATGTAATAAGAAAAGCAAAAAAAGATTTTGAGGAACAGCTAGCCAAAAACTCAAAAAGAAATAACAAAATGTTTTTTAAGTACATTAGAAGCAGGAAGCCTGCTAAAAAACCTGTGGGTCCCCTAGACGATCGAACTATAAAAGGCGCAATCAAGGACGATAAAGCCATTGCGGAGAAACTAAATGATTTCTTTGCTTCAGTCTTCACGGCTGAGGACGTTGGGGAGATTCCCAAATCTGCACCGTCCTTTGTGGGTAATGAATCTGAGGAACTGTCCCGGATTGAAGTGTCATTAGAGGAGGTTTTGGAACAAATAGAAAAACTTAATGTTAACAAATCTCCGGGACCGGATGGCATTCATCCAAGGGTTCTAAAAGAACTCAAATGGGAAATTGCTGAACTATTATCTGTGGTTTGTAACCTATCCCTTAAATCGGCTTCCGTACCTAATGACTGGAAGGTAGCCAACGTGACACCAATATTTAAAAAGGGCTCTAGAGGCGATCCGGGCAATTACAGACCGGTAAGTCTAACTTCAGTACCGGGCAAATTAGTCGAAACAATAGTAAAGAATAAAATTGTGAAGCATGTAGAAGAACATAATCTGTTGGACAAAAGTCAACATGGGTTTTGTAAAGGGAAATCCTGTCTTACTAATCTATTAGAGTTCTTTGAAGGGGTTAACAAACATGCGGACAAAGGGGATCCAGTAGATATAGTATACTTAGATTTCCAGAAAGCCTTTGACAAGGTCCCTCACCAAAGGCTCTTGTGTAAATTACATGGCCATGGGATAAGAGGGAAGGTCCTTTCTTGGATTGAGAACTGGTTAAAAGACAGGAAACAAAGGGTAGGAATAAATGGTAAATTTTCAGAGTGGAGAGGGGTAACCCCTAGGACCAATCCTGTTCAACTTATTCATAAATGATCTGGAGAAAGGGGTAAGCAGTGAGGTGGTAAAGTTTGCGGATGATACCAAACTGTTTAGGATAGTCAAGACAGAAGCAGACTGTAAGGGACTCCAAGAAGATCTCACCAAACTGAGTGATTGGGCAACAAAATGGCAAATGAAATTTAATGTGGATAAGTGTAAAGTAATGCACATTGGGAAAAATAACCCCAACTATACGTACAGTATGATGGGGGCTAATTTGGCTACGACAAATCAGGAAAGAGATCTTGGAGTTATCGTGGACAGTTCTCTGAAAACTTCCACACAGTGTGCAGCGGCGGTCAAAAAGGCAAATAGGATGCTAGGTATTATTAAGAAAGGGATAGAAAATAAGACCCGGAATATCTTACTGCCCCTGTATAAAACTATGGTACGCCCACATCTTGAATACTGTGTACAGATGTGGTCGTCTCACCTCAAAAAAGATATTTTGGCCTTGGAAAGGGTTCAGAAAAGGGCAACTAAATTGATTAGGGGTTTGGAACGGGTCCCATATGAGGAGAGGTTAAAGCGACTGGGACTTTTCAGTTTAGAAAAGAGGAGACTGAGGGGGGATATGATAGAGGTGTATAAAATCATGAGTGGTATGGAGAGGGCCGATAAAGAAAAGTTATTTATTAGTTCCCTAAATAGAAGAACTAGAGGACACCAAATGAAATTAATGGGTAGCAGGTTTAAAACTAATAAAAGAAAGTTCTTCTTCACACAGCGTGTAGTCAGCATGTGGAACTCCTTGCCAGAGGAGGCTGTGAAGGCTAGGACTATAACAGAGTTTAAAGAGAAGCTAGATAATTTCATGGAGGTTAGGTCCATAAAAGGCTATTAGCCAGGGCATAAAATGGTGTCCTTGGCCTCTGTTTGACAGAGGCTGGAGAGGGATGGCAGGAGACAAAGCGCTTGATCATTGTCTTCGGTCCACCCCCTCTGGGGCACCTGGTGCTGGCCACTGTCGGCAGACAGGATACTGGGCTAGATGGACCTTTGGTCTGACCCGGTACGGCCGTTCTTATGTTCTTATGTAAGGATGCTGATGGTAGTGCAGCAATGTTGCCACTTGACATGGAGGATCTTTTGGAGACATCAGTGGTGGTACCTTTCCAGACTCTTGAGATGCTGTTAATAGGTCATCCAGGTTTCAAATCCATAGGAAAAATTGTCTTGTAGACCTGGATCTTAGTATCCTGCCATAGGCCATGGTCCATGAAAAATGAGTTAGAGAAATTTCCCAAATGAAGCACTTGGTGTTCGATCCTGTGCTGGATCTCTGTCAACTTTTGCATTTTCAGAAGGTTGGTTATCAAGGTAGCAGAAGTGCTCAACTGTCTCCAAAGTCTGACCCTTGATGGTGACTTGTGGTGGGTCATGTGCAAGGCCTGAAGCTGATTGGTAGAGCATTAGTCTCTTCAATATTGAATGAAAGTCCTAAACTTTGGTAAGCTTGTGCAAGGAAATCCAGTACGGACTGAAGGTCATTCATGTGCAAGTATGCTCTCATCAGCTTTTGCCCTGAGGACTATAGGCCTCAGGCAGAGTTGATGAAGATCAATGAGCTGTCTATCCATTCTGTATTGAATGTTAATTACATTGAGGAAGTGATATTTAATGAGGACCAAAATAACTGCCAAAGAAATTGAGACCAGAGTTGAGACCATGTATGCTTGCTTGACTCCAGTTTTGATGAGAGGTTACAAAGAGCTATGCATTTGGAGGGTAATGAAAATCATATTGATTGTACCATGGGATGGTCTAAAAATGCACTGAGATTCCAGCAATATCTGCTCAGCAAGGGGAAGTAATCGGTTTAAGAGGATATGGGCAAGAATTTTCCCTGCTGTGGATAGCAGTGCAGGGACTTTGATAGTTTCCACACTATCAAACAACTGTAGCATTTCTGGTAAGAAGAAAGTTTGTGGAACTTCCTTTCCTCCAAACTTGTAAATTTTGGCTGATATACCATCTGGCCCTGCTGCCTTGTTGTTCTTTATCTACAAAATGGTTTGTATTACTTCCTCAGTGGGATAAGAATCTCTTGTTGAACCTTCATGTTGTTGAAGTATAGATTTGATAGCGGCATCAGGCATAGTTGGTTCACAATTCAGAAGGAACTCAAAATGCTCCTTCCATCTGGCTTTAATGACTTTGCTGCCCTTAAAATATGTTGACCCGCCTTGGGCTCTAAGGGGTCTGGGTCCATGGAAACATGGGCTGGTAATTGCCCTCCTCATGTAATGTTTATCAGCATAAAGCCCAACCTCCCTGGCCTTTTCTCACCACCACTTATTTTGATGTCACAGATTTTTCCTTTGGGCTTCTACCTTGAGTTTCTTGTATGACACTTTCTTGCACTGGTGTGATATGTTGTTTTGCCATATGTGATGAGCTGTTCTTTTCTGGTAAAACAGGCCTTGAATATCGGCATCATTCTCATCAAAGTAATCTTGGTGCCGGTGGGTGACACAGCCAATGGAGAGAAAATGGCAGCTTCCCTTCATATAATTTAGGCATAGTGAGCAAACGTCTCTTGGAATCACCATTTAAGTTTCTCTCAAATAACTGTAGTGACCTTATAAGTACTACAACATAGAGTAGTGGCATAGGACTGGCTTCTTTACCTGGTAGCAGCAGAAGAGGGCTTGCCTGGAGGAGAAGGGAATAGACTGACAGCATTTGCCAAGTCTGGGGAGTGTTTGGTGGGAGTCTGTGCCAGATTTTTCTCCGTGTGTGTGGTGTCCCCAAAAGGAGCTGATGTGGCATTTGCCAGATTAATGGAGAGACTGAGGAACTTTACCTGGCTTCCCTCTTCTCCCTAGACTATGGCTACCACAGCAGCTTCTAGGTGTTCCTAGTACTGTGAAGCAATTGCAGGGAGAGCTGCTAACTACTTCTTTGGCAGCAGTGTGATCCTACCTTATCATATTCAGTTGTTATTTAGGCATGCTGTCGTCAATTCTTCTGGGGAATGGAAATTAGAAAAGGGAAATGACTCTTTTTTCCCCCTCCCAGCCCCCAAAGCATGAATAATCAAACTTGATAAGTAGAAAGTATATCTACCATGTTTCAAAGGCTGGCTATAAACCGTGCAGATATTGGAGATTCTCAAGAACCTTTTCTAAAAGCAGGTGTGAAGCAACCTAAACATGGGTCTCTGCCAGCTCTCCCTGGAATTCTTTAAAGCACGTATGACTACAGTAAAATTTCAGTTCATTATTTGGAGTTAAGGAAAATACGGTACACTTTTGCTAGCTTCTATTTTCAAATTTGGAAATTTAAAAAATTAAACAAGGGGCTTAGTTTTGCAAAGGCCCTCAGCTTGCAATGAAATAATGAAGATGAGGCCCTCTTCCTTCATGACTACATATATACAAGTCTGAAGTGCCTGGAAACAAAACTAAGGGTGAGCTGTATAAATAGCTAAATATTAAAATAGAAATGAAATAACACTCTTCCAAATCAGAAACGAGTGGAATGAGGAATTCAAGCATTTTTTTTCCCTTTTCTTTGCAAAAATTACAAGCATCTAAACATTTTGGGATGAAAAATTCCACCTTAATTTTACTGTCCCCATCAGGATTCTGGTTGTACAGTATGTGAAAACTGTGAAGATGCTTTTTTTATTATTCATTCTTTACTCCACCTTTTGCTTTCTTACCAAGAATATTAATGATCTCTTTTTAGAAGAGACGATCCAGCAGGCAAGTTAAGAGAAAACGTTACACAGAAGACTTGGAGTTCAAGATTTCAGATGAGGAGGCTGACGATGTAGATGCTGCAGGAAGAGACTCCCCTTCAAATACGTCTCAGTCAGAGCAACAGGTCAGTTCATATTCCAGACGTGGATGGACTAGAAATGTTAGAACAGCAACCTAGGTATTTAAGTGTTTGCGTCTTTACCAAGGGATTTTCTTCTCCCAATTGGCAAAAAGAAATTAGTTGTTTAGATTTGTAAAAGCTATATTCATTCATAGTTGGGATTTTGTTGCCTACAGTATGTAATTTGAGACAATTCGATGAAATTAACTGCCTTTGTGAAGGAGAAGCCTAAAACTAGAGTGCACGGAAACTGAATTTACCTCTATGAATTCAGTGGTCTGGCTTCTATGACTTTAATAAACCACTCAAGCTTGTCTCCTGCTGTTAAGCACCATAAGAACCCCTTTATGAAATTACTGCCTTGTAGTACCCAGCAGGGTGCACTTTATTCTTTGTGCAATGTAAATGATGAATAAAATAGTTTGACTAAAGTGAGGGGTAATAATATATGAATGACTATAACAATCTTATTGTTTTGTAGTGCTCTTTTCATAGCACTACTTCACTTAACTAACCAACCTGCCATTGGTGAATGTATACATGGTTTTCGGTACTTCATTTGGTAATTTATGCTATATTAAGCTCTGTGAAATATCATATGTGAACTCCTATAAATACCCCTAACAGAAGAGGCATGGGTATATTTACCTGCAGCTTTGATAATGGGGACAAATGGGTTTGATACATCTGTCACATTGACATTGTTACTCTGCATTGCCAGCTAGAATTTTTTAATGTCCGCTAACTTCGGGAGTCTAGACAGCAGAGCATGTGTTCAGTTTTATGGGAGAACTAACTGGCCACGTAATTACACAACAAGAAAACTACACATGTCTCTAGCACATGGAGTGTGTCATTGATTAGCCTTTCTTCTGGAGTGATTCTCACAAATGAATGTCAACCAGGAGTTTAGTCATCATCCTAGTGCATTTAAAATATTTCTTTTAAAATGTAATTTTCACCAGAATTAATAAAGCATTAAATGCAATTGAGTTCTACAGTCTATGCATCAGAGAAAAATTCTCTAGCGATTAAACTCTGATTATGATAAAATATTAAAAGATGTCTTCCCGAAGAAAATTTCTGAAGAACAAAAATTCTCTACTCACTTCTGTAATTATTGTGCAACATTAATTTTGCAGGAATCGGCTGATGCTGAAGGTCCAGTAGTAGAAAAAATCATGAGTAGTCGTTCAATCAAGAAACAGGTACTTATTTTTAACAAACAAAAGATGCTCATACCCAATTTAGGTTTTGTTCATTTTTTAATTTAAATATTTACAATTAAACAGCCGCTTTCATGAAGGGAGAGGGCTCCTTAAAAGTACCATCATATAAGCTCTTCAAGTATGTAGTATGTGTGCATACTTTATCTAATCGAAAATCTTTAATCGACCTTCCAATTTTTTTTTTCTGTGCATGCATGGGCGGCCAGTATGCTAAGTGGGGGAAGGCATTGCATTCCCAAACTGCCACCTTAGCTCTGCCCCTGCCCCCAGGACACCTACTGTAGTGGGGGTGGGGGCCTTCAGCAGAAGGGGTGGGGGCTTGCCTCCCCCAGCCCTACCTTCACCGACCACCCATGTGTGCATGTATAAATGAGAACTTTTACTTTTTGCAAATGAATTCACTTTAACCGAACTTTCGCTGGAGGGGAAGTGGGAGATACCCTTCTCCTGAATCTTAGGTTTTTTAATTAGGGTTGCTAGGTGTCCGGTTTTTGAGCTCTCTGTTGGGGAAACAAATTGAGAAAATACTGGACATATAAATGTCCGGTATTTTCTCATTAAGTTTTATTGTTATCATTAGCAGGGCTCGACAATCTACTTGCCCGTGGCGAGTAGATTTCAGCCACGCGCCCCGTTCATTCGCAGCGTGCGCAATGCGGCTCTTGCGCATGCGCAGTACGGGGCTGGTGAGCGGTTTTCGCTGCTGTTCATCAAGCCCTGATCATGAGTATCAGTACGTAGTTGCGTACTGTATGAGCATGTCTACCAGCCAGGCAGTACGCAGCTACGCAGTAGAGAGGAGTGGGGCGGGATTGAATCCCCGGGGCCTGACTCACCCCTGTATCCTGCTGGGACCGGGCGCGGGACGGGCAGCACCCCAGGATCTGAGTGCGCCCGGGTCAACCCCGCTCCTGCCACCCGCTCCCGGCCAGCCCTGCTTCCTGCCTGCCAGGTCCTTCCTCCGATCTCCCCTGGCCAGCCCCGCTCCTCCCGACCCCCTTCCGGCCAGTCCTGCTTCCAGCCAGCCGGTTCCTTCCCCTGATCTCCCCCGGCCAGCCGCGCTCCTCCCAGCCAGTCCCCCCCCTTCCCTTCCCCTTCCTGATCTACCCTGACCCCCTCCCGGCCAATTCACTATCCAAAGTATGTCTGTGCAGTCATTTTACTGAAGGCAGGAAACAAGAGTTCCTCAGTAGAGCTTGGCTGACCTGTACAACAAAATAGCATACTAATTCCAAACTATTGGATTGTCTTATTCTGTGGGAAGTGGAAGGGGGGAGGCATTTACCAAATGTCTAAACTTGATTGCATTCTACAGGACATTCTGTATAACCTGCTCATTGTTTATTCTGTAGCTTTGGTGTGAAATTCAATTTACAGGATTCACCTAAATATATTCAAGTTCAACATGATTAAATAAAAAGACATTCACATGTCCTAGGAGAGTATATTCCAGAAAGAGAGGAAAAAATTTTGTCTTAATTCTTGTAGGGTTTTGAACCTTATTCCTGGCTGGACTTTCAGGTGCTTTATTAATCTAAATTCATGGCATGTCATGACTGTTTTTGATTAAATTTTACTGATGGCCTGGCCTTCCACTCACAGCACAATAATTCTAACTTTATAATAGCATAAAAATATGTTTTGTATTTCAACCCACAGGCTTATTTTTTTCAGGTAAATGTATTGTAATCTTAAACTCAGTAATTAGTTGTCTTGATAGCCTTCTGGACAAACTGTAGAATTTGGTCTCTTCGTAAATGTCTTCACATTGGAGGCAGTTTGTCACCAATTATTCTTCTCTTCTTCCTCTTCCTTGCAAGCAGAGGTGTGATTACTCATGGGGAGTGTATATTTTGCTGCAGTTTGTGGGAAGTGGTTTGGTTTGCTGCCTGCATGTCTTTGATTGCAAGCTCTGCTGGAGGCAATCTCTATTTTGAGCTCTTCCTTTAATGTTTTTTGTGGATTGCATTTGCAGGTATGAAGGGTATCCATCCTCTCTCCGTTCTCCTCTTCTCCATCTCAACCCTACTCCCTGTACCCAAAAACAGTTTTGACAATGTTAAATATAAACATCTGAAGTTCCCAACTGTGCATTTGTTAAATCTCTTTTGAACTCTTACTAATCTAATCAAAACCATGGTTACTAGATTAGTAATCAAAGTAAAATGGTTGTGATCAGGACTAGTACTCAAAATAAACTTTTGAAAAGGATTCACTAGGAAATCTCTCAGCAAACAGGGGTGCAACAAAAAACTGTCTTAGCAAAAGACAATATTACATAACGAGGTTGCTTTTGAACAGCCATCTTGTCATCGAATTACATTGGTTTCCACCAAAATATATGGGGTATGATTTTGGAATTGCTAGATATAAAAAGTTTCTGTGTAAAGAGCCTAAAGCAGTGGGCTAAAAACTCATTTTATTTAAATGTACAGAAAACAAATGTAAAGCATTTCATTATGTAAACATTTAAATAGGTAAAATACTTCTGGTTTAAAATTTTGTTGTTTAGTTTTATTGATTCTTGCCTTGCCTTTATTGTAAAGGGGCAAATAGAGCCAGTTCAACTAGCTAGCCAATTTGATAAGGTAGGACTCACATGCTGGGGTGAGATTGTTGCGAATAGATAACTCTGACATGTCCCCTCCTTGAACTAACAGTCCCAATCACTTCAGTTTATTTTCTTATGGAAGCTGTTCCATGTCTCAAATCCTTCTGGGGACTCATCCTTCTTCTTGTTTTAGATGGGTTGACCTAGAATCAAACATATTATTCAAGATGAAGCCAACATGATTTATGGAAAGAATACACTGAAAATGTGTACCTTTTTTCTTTACTATTAGTGCATGTTGAGCAGATAGAAGTTCTCTCACAGCTGTCCCCAATGCTCAAATCTTTCTGAACTGGGTAGTTTAGAATGCAGCGATGTGTATCAATAATTGAAATTATACGTATATTACTTTGTATTTATCAATAGTGATTTCCATTGTCCCTTGTTCTAACCATTCATCTAGCTTTCAACTGTTCTGAATTTGCTCATTCTTCTCCAGTCCTGTTTAGACTTCATAATGATCTGCAAATACTGCCACAGAGTATGTACAATACAGGAAGTGACAATGTAAGCTTATCCATGCCGCCCAAGTGATGTGAGCTATAATGTTAGTTTCAGACCTGGATATGATCGGTCCTAAAGCTGACTGGGAGGATGACACTTCTCTCTCTTTAAGAAGAATTATTTTATCCTTTATCACTGCAGAGCAGGGATTTGAACCTGTTTCTAACCCATCCTGGTGCATACTTTAACCAGCCAGCTATAGTCTCTGTCCTCTCCTTTCCCTTTCCTCCTTCCCACAATGGACCCAAAAACCTTCTTAAAAAAAGTTTAGTGAAAAGAGACTTTTCTGTAAAATGTTTCAGGTTCAGTAACATTATATATTTCAGCAAAAATGTTTCAGTGCTTAACAGGCAGATTTAGCATATCTATGGTTGCCCAAACATCATGCATACCATCTTTGGACTCCTTCATCAGTGCTTGAGAAACACACAGACCTTCTGCTTAGACTATCAGTCTAATTTTATTGACTTACGACAAATTTAATGATTGAATATTTTAGAATGCCACTACACAATATGCTTAAGAGGCTTTCTATAACTTGTCCTGCAACAATGTAGTGTCAACCTTAGTGTTTGTAGATATACTGGGAACAAATTAGCTTTTGGACTTTGTAAAAAATTATTCTTTTTTGGTTACTGTAGATGTGATAGCCAAAACTTACTTCTAAATGTATTTTTCCAGTAGGAGTTTTGTTTCCAAAGTATTTCCTTTTTAAAGAGTGACTTAGGTGCATACAATTTGAAGAATTGCATTTACTAGACACAAAATAGGTTTAGTTATCTATTAGGCAATGTGGTAATACCTTCTGTTAGTGCTATATTACAGGGTTTATTAGTGCTATATTTCAGTATTTTCAGTGTAAATCAGTGTGGTGTTAATTTATTAGTTGGGTAGAGAAATTTGCATGAGGCTAATACCTTAAACAAAAACCTATTTTCTAACTTTAAAGTTATATAGATGTTAAACACATCAGTTTTCAGATGGTATTGGCATTTACATTTTTCAATTTAAAAATAGATTAGGCCACAGTGTAATTAAAGTACAGGTTCTAAAATGTTCACCAATGTATTTAATCCTTTTTTTAATTAATGTTTTTAACTAAGGGCTACTTTCCTAAATGGGTGCTATTGCATAGAGATGCTGACTGGATTCAGATAAATAAAATATTCCTAGTTGGAGCTTGTACTTCTATTATGTTTGGACCTGCAAATGCAAGTATCCAATTTATAAATCTCCACATATTATTAGTTGTCTTGAGTGGAAAAGCTTTGGTAGCCTTCAGAGTCTTTCTTTTGAAGTTGTCTTCATGGAGTGGATGCGTGACCTACTCCTGCAGAATTAGGATTGGGCATTATTTGTACATCTCTATATAGAAGTCAGGAGAACCCGGAGATAGCATCTGAACAGCTTTCCTTCTCTCCCCTGATATAACTGTGTATGGAGATCTCAGTGGAGGGTGGGGTTACTTCCTTTCCTGAGAACAGGCAAAGGGAGCATGGAGTAGAATGGGGTGAATTTCTTGCTGGTATATTAAGAAAGGGAGTACTTGGTGGAGCAAATCATAGAAACACAAGTATGCCAGAACAGAGCTGAGAGCAGCTATTGTTGTTACTGCAAATAGTAGAAACATGAGTGTTGGAACAGAGCTTCAGAGCAGTTATTGTTACTGTCAGTAGCAATGGATTGAATGAACAGAATATCTAATGAGCAAAATATTTTTAGTACTGTTTGGTAAGTAATCGGAGTCTCACATCTTTGCCTCAGTGCATCACATCCTTTCTCCCTCTTTAATGAAGGGTTTAAGGGTAGCAGTGGAATATGTCAGGACAAGGATTCAAGACATAGAACAGAATTTAGATCTATGTAGCCCTGCACATACTTTTCACAGAACCCCAAAATCTGACCCTGCTTGTGTGCTACGTCAATTTAGAAAATTCTCTGGTAACATAGACCGTAACAGTTCTAGGGATGTTAAATATCGATTAATTGAATAGTCAAATAACCTCATAAATTCTTATCGGTTAGTCGACTATTCTATAGTCCCCAGGGGTGGGGCTGGCAGCCAGTGTGCTCCAGCTCTACTCCTGACGCATCCCCTGCCACTCTGCACTGCTGCATCTGTATCAGAGGCAGCAGCGCGGGATGCCAGGAGAGAGCTGGTTGTGAAGGGAACCAGTTTAAAAATGAGCTCCCTGTGCAGACTGGCTGCCTGTTGTCCTATGCTGCTGCCTCTGATAAAGGGGCAGCAAAGCAGGGTGGCAGCAGCCCCTGTTTAGGAGACCTCCCGGACCCAGCACAAGCTGGAAATGAGCCAGCCAGGCTGCCTGCCCACCCAGCTCCTGATACATTTTAAATGCAGAGCTGCAGAGGGGGTAGGTCCCAGACCCATTAGAAGGCAGCACTGAACTGGGCTGCTGGCTAGCCTGCTAAAAATTTTACTGGAGGGGGAGAGTAGGAGAGAAATGCATGTAGTCTATAGCATTAACCTGTAACAGTGTTTCTTAAACTGTGTTCTGCAGCACACTGGTGTGCCATGAGGCAGTCGGAGGTGTGCTGTGGAGAACAGAATTCAAAATGGCCACCCTTAAAGGGGCAGGCAACCTTTTTTCTCTAATTTTCCCTGACCCTTTTTTCCTCAATAACTTCCCCTCCCCCCCTCCCCCCCAACAAAAAATCCTTGGTGTTCCTCATTTAAAAAAAAAATAATTTGGTGTTCCTCAGTCTTAAACTTTTTAAGAAACACTGACCTATAAGCTTTTTCTAATCGCTTAATCGACTACACTATGACATCCCTAAACAGTTCCAAAACAGATGAACACAACAAAAACTGTTTAACTTAATGTTATGACACAAACCAAATCCTGAATTTGAGGCGATCCTCAAATTTGACCTTAATCTGTCCTATAGCAGGGTTCAGGACTAAAATTTTGTTGTTGAATTACTTGCCATATGTTTCCCCCATACTCTGGCACCAGGGATGAGTTAAGGGTTGAGACTGTGCTTAAACCTGAATGCCCTTGGTTTTGCTGGTTTCTATCACAAATGCAACCTTGCTTAAATGTAGTATTTTGGTGTTAATTTAATTTGGCCGCTCTGTATATGAGACATCTTGCCTGAGTGACTTTAATTGCACTATTGAGTAAAACTAAATCCATGGCCAGTGATGTACTAAAATTAAAGCAGAAGTACAAGGCTTAGTTTTATATGGCTTCTTGTTTAGTGTTATTAACTATATGGAGGCATAAACCCCCTTTAAAAGTCTATTTTAAAACATTACAAAACCCACAATGTAAAGTTGCCATGAGCCAGCCAAAAATAATACATATGGCATTCAGGAGTACAGTTGCTAATTGGCTGCTGCCTGAGAAAATGGTACGCTTGGCTTCTATTTAACACTGTGGGTTTGGCAGAAAGCCAGAGTTGGGGTGAGGTTGTTGTGAATGAAGCTGCATGTGGTTAGGGAGGAGTTAAAATGATTCATGTCTTGGAAGTTGTAGTAAGCAGTGTAATATGTGTTTGAGTAAGCTAACAGAGGAAGGATCTTGCCCCTATTCTCTAGATATACATACAGACACACACACACACACACACACAAGTGCACATCCTCTCTTTTGAAACTTTGTCAGTAATATTTTTGGACAATAGAGTGTATTTTGTTTAGTTGGAGGCAACAGTTAAAGTTATTGGGATATTTACTAGTTTAGCACAGTTGAAATCTTAATTTTGTTGCAGATGGAGAATGGAGAGGAAATGGAAACAGAGGAATTCTATGTAAAGTACAAAAATTTGTAAGTAAGCTGTAACTTTTTTTTGTTACTCTTTTCTTTTAAATATATCTGAAGGTTCCAAACATTTCTTCAAACTTGAAATTTGAAAGTGACTTACTGTTAACATCTCACTCAGGAGGCATTTTTACACTGATGTTGTGCTAGATTTGGTGATATTCTTATCTGTATGCTTTAAGTTTTCTCTCTAAAATGAAACCGTTATAAGAGTAAGGTCAAATTGGCTTTATTTTTGGTTTAACAAGGCCCTGATTCTGCAGTTGGATCCATGAGGACAGACACCTAAGCCTCCATAGATCTGACTGAAGCACTAGAACCTTAATTTCTTAATATGTTACAAAGGGCATCAAAATAATTAATCTTTACAGTCATTCAAAAAATGAGAATTAAACAGAATGTATGGTATTTTATTAGACTGCTAAATAAAATGTTATTTCCAGCAGTTTCATGATGGCAGTTAAATTTTCCTGAAATGTCCAGAGTTAGCAGTGGAAACACATCATTTTTTTACTCTGCATTTTCCATTTTAGGGGAGGGAGGGAGGACAAGGGTCTGAATTGGGAAACATTATGTAAAAGTGTAAAATAAATTTCAACTCCTGATAGAAATTCACTTACATTTCCAGTTAATTGCAGGTTGACTTCCTTTTAACTATACTGATTACGAAATATAAGCAGCTGAATCACCCACTGTTGTTGTCCTTTTTCATATTGATCTGACATGATGTTTAAGAGCTTTAAATCCTGTTTGTTTTGTTTCATTTAATTTGTAATTCTTATTGTAGTGTTATCCACATGTGACTGATGCTTAGGGTGTCTAGTAATTCCATAACTCAATATTGAACTTTTTATTATTTAAAAACAATTTCACAATAAAACCAATTTTAATTTCAGGGTTATGATAATGGAACATTTCATATTCAGAAATGTGTTAAGGCTTAAGCTATTGATTATTGAATATTCCCAAAAGTATGATTAAAATTGCCTTATTGGGCTAATTGGCTTGCACAGGGCCTCTAATTACAACTCTCTATTAGAGAATTGCACTGTGTAGCACAATGGATTTAAAAGTATTTTTAGACCGTTGCAATGATTTTTAATCCCACAATACTTTAGAATGTAATAAGCAGTGAAGATCAGTGTGTACATTTTTGTCTTGTTACCTATTCTAAATGCTCCTAATGAAATTTATCTTGAGCACTCTAATCCAGTGGTTAGAACTCTGGGAGTATATATGTGGACCATACTGATTTTTCTGACCAATATCTTTATTACATAGTACAATTGTTGCCAAGTTTGGGGGGAATTAGACAGGAATACATGCAGGCAATCAAAATAAGCATACAGTGGAAATATTTGGGCTGGGATTGTTTTGAAGTTTTTTTTTAATTCCATCTTCTAGCTCTTACCTTCATTGTCAGTGGGCATCTGTAGAAGAGCTGGACAAAGACAAGAGAATTCAGCAAAAGATTAAGCGGTTTAAGGCAAAGCAGGGTCAGAACAAGTTCCTCTCAGAGGTATGATTACATTCATAACTCTTTCAGTTTGTTTTTTTTAAAAGAATAGCGTGATAAATGTTTTAATCTCTGATGCTCATAAGATTTTGAACATCTGAGCTTTTTGTCCCAATGTAAATATATTTAAGCTAAATTCTGAGGCTTTTGAATTTGGTTACCTGAAGTTAACCAACTTCTGTTTACATTTTATTGCTGTTTCTTACTGGTAAATGGCTAATTGTTCACTTTTATAAACAGGAAGTTACATTGCTTTCCTGTTGCTTGCTTGTTCCTCTCTCAATACCCTCACAATTTAACATGGAAATGTGTGAGATCATCCTAGCATGTAGCATCTCTATTTAGTGATCCTGAACGGGAGAATTGGAGACAAAAGTCTGTAGAATTTAAGATGACATGCAGGTGTGAAAGGGGTTCTCTTAAATGTAAACACATTTAAATAAGCTGTATGGGTTTTAAGTAAACAGACTTCAGCAAATTATCTTAGAATTCAGAGTTTAAGCAATAATGGTAAGCCTACTCTTAGGTATCCATAGCGGCTGAGTGAGTCTCCTGCAGAATCGGTACCAGAGCTCTCCCCTGAGCAACCAATTATGCCAGAAAAATGCATGGCAATTTTATGTTGTTTGGACTACTGCCCACTAGGGAATCTGAGCTTTTGATCACCAATTTAATTTCACTTAGAGTCACAAGCAGTACTATAGCAGAGGTCTTGCTGATAAAGGGGCAGATTTTGCTGATTTATCTATCCTTGTGAAACTTTAGTAATTTGAAATAAATGGTTTAGGGCCTAGATCTTTTTTCTGTTTTATGCATTTTTATTTAATACAGTCGTTCAGACTAAGAGAGGCCTGTAGGGAATGGGAAATTTCCATTTAAAAAAAATTGTTGGTTTCTATTAAATACAATTAGCAGAGAGAGCTGTAAATTTTACCAGAATTCTATTTTCCACATTCTGTGCTTTTACAAGTACGTACAAAATGTCTTAAAGGAGGACGTCTGTAAAGAATAAACTTTATCCGGTAATTCTAAAGACTAAGGAACATTCAGGTTAAATGAGTATTTCAAAACAATGCTGATACTTGAAAAATCTGCCAAATCTCAGATGTACTCTAGAAAAATGAGCTAATGACACAGCATTAATTTAACAATGTATGAAATTCAATACCAGACCACATATTTCACTTTTTTACTATTTTATATTTTTGAGTATATCATTTCAGTTTAACAAGTGCTTGTAGATGGTTTTTCAGTTGAATAGGCTGTCAAAATATTAAACGGTATACATTCTTACAACTCTTTCTTGTCTCTCTCCCTACCACACACGTCATGAAAGTAGTTGAGCACAAAGCAAAAGAATGAAAAAGCATTTCTGCACAAATATCATGAAGTAAAGAGGAGAAAGGAATGGAAGAGGGAGGGAATGAATTATAAATTTCAGGGAGGAGGGAGTGTTGTATGTCTTGCTTTTCATTTTTCGGAATGATGTTCTCTGAATCTTGCTTATGAATCAGTCTGACAACTCCTGTAGTTATGGTAATCTAGTGGCACTCAGCGTACACTGCTCTAATTTCTTTATTGCAAGCTGTAGTTTTCAAGAATGCTAAATGCATTGCATGCCATAAGCCTTTTCGATTGCTCATTAGTGAATTGTAATTTCACACTTCATTTAAAATATTCTTAAACATTCTCTCACAGTAAAAGGTTTCACACAGTAATTAAGAGGCCCAGTTAACAAAGTCTGAGAAGTCTGATTTCCTCACGGGGAATGATCTTGCTGAATTGTGGCATTTCAATTAACATGTTGAAGGTTGCCAAATATAAATTTTATGTTGCCGTAATCCAAAATATTGTTACCTGGCAAAAAGTATAAATTTTTGCTCCAAGGACAGGCTGACAAAGATTTTATTTTATTTTATTGCCCTGCTGTCTTTCAACAGATAGACGATGAGCTTTTTAATCCAGACTACGTGGAAGTCGATAGAATAATGGATTTTTCACATAGCACAGATGATAATGGAGAGGTAAAGGAAAGTGTCTGTATATCTTCAGTCATTTATACAACTTCCTATCTAAATATTAGAAACTTCAGTAGGTTTGATTGCTTACTTTCATCCTGTAGAAGTGAGGATGGAGAGCATTATGACAGATATATATGTTCATGCACGTATTTCAGTAAAGGTCATGGACATTCTGCCACTCTGCAGCGGAAATCTAACAATACATTTCAAATTTACAAAAAGCCTTGTTTCCAGAACACCTGATCAGAACATGACAGGATGTCCAACTTCAGTTTTTATTACTTTGCTGTTTACTAATACGGAATGTACCTTCCTAAACTGGGACTTTCTAGTCGGGCAACATGCCAGTCCACGGATGTTCCCGGATCAGAGTGCCCTGTGGCTGGGAACCCGGTATTCAGTAGCCTAGCTGAGGCTGGAGCCAGCAATAGGTGGGCCAGGAGCTGGCAGCCAGCCCAGAAGTAAAGCTGGCGGTGGGAAGGGGCGCGGGTTGAGGGTTGGTGCCAGGGTAACTCTCCTGGTCTGGCAAATTCCCTCATTAGGGTCCGGTCAGTTCTCGAGCATGTTGAACCAGGAAGGTCCAACCTGTATTTTGAAATGCTACATAAGGTTTCTAATCTATTACCCTCTGGATATATCTGTGCACCAGAAAAAAAATATAGGTTAATAATGTAAGTAATTTTGTAAAAATAAAGCTCTCAATGATTGCCCATTTTTAAAAAGAAAATATACTGAACAATTATGGAAGTTAAACATACAGCTAAGTAGTAATTAAACCATATTTAATCTGAATTTCTAATTCACCATCACAAAAGGAGATAGGAACTTTGTTAATCCCTATCTGATCATCATTACACATGGATCTAAATTGTCTGTCCGCACCTCACTTATGACCCACTCTGCTGAGCAGAATCATTTGCTTAGTTGACTTCCAAGAGAACTCTAGTGCACCATTCTGCTCTTGAGAGCAGAAAAGGCTTTAGCAATACAGGTTGTACCTCCCTTAACTGGGACTTTCTGGTCTGGCAACATCCATGGTCTGGCAGGATCACAGATGTTCCTGGACCACAAAGCTCAGGTGTAGGAAGATTGGGCCATGAGGGCAGGAGTGGCGGGGGAGGGGGAGGCCAGTGATTTAGGCGGGAGCCCCATGTTGGAGGGGGGATGGGAAGGTGGCACAGCAGGGAGTTCTGGCCACTGTGGCTAGGCTGTAGCAGGGAGCCAGCAGTGGCCAGAGCTCTGGCCCTGGCTGTGGAGTCTGAGGGCTGGTGGCCCTGGCCACTGCAGGACATGTCCATGGCTGGACAGGCAGCAGCAGGGCCAGGCTGGAGCCCTAGCTGGGGGGCAGCAAGGACCATGTTGGGAGGGACCTCCGCTGGTCTAGCAAATCCCCTCATTCGGGCCCAGTCAGGTCCTGAGGGTGCTGGATGAGGGAGGTCCAACCTGTACCTATTTCTGTTTTATCACCTGTATCAGTGAATACTGATGTCTCCCTTTGACGGTTGCTGTTTCAGTGATTCTGGATTTCCTGCTGAAAAGTTTCATGATACTCTGACAAGAAGAATATAGTTTCCCCTGTAAATGTGTGGCAAAGGCAGGAGACCTTCATAGTTGTACAGCAAAATTTTCATTTATTTTAAGATTGTATTTAATTTTAATGATTTAAAATTACAAAGTTTAACTTTGCTACTCATTGTCATAATGAACTGCATTCCCTTCATTCTTATCTTACATGATCAGATTTACAACAGGTCAGCCTGCTGTTGAATCCATGCTGTCCAACACACTAGCCCCTAGCTACATGTGGCTATTTGGCCAGTTGATTGTGGCTAGTTTGCTATAGCAGTAGCCACTATAGCGGCTACTGCTTCAGAACTGGTTGGACACCACGGTGTTAGATTATACTTCTGGCTATTTTAGGACATTTTTTAAAATGTTAAAAGTGTTTTATATTGTATTAGTGTCATGTTACATTGCAGATTTTCTTTGTTAGTTACATGTCATTTAGAAAAGTTTGTAGTTTTTAACATTGAATCTAATTTTATCCAATCTTACCCTTTCTTAACAATTGATCAAAAACAGCTTGTAACTCATTATCTGGTGAAGTGGTGTTCACTTCCTTATGAAGACAGCACTTGGGAGCTAAAGCAGGACATAGACCAAGCTAAGATTGAAGAATTTGAGAAACTGATGTCTAGGGAGCCACAAATGGAGCGTGTGGTAAGAATTGGCTCTGTGTAGAGGATTTTATTTGAAAATAGCAAAGTAATGTGGTCTTTCAGAAACCACTAATGGGATTTGCTGTATTTGAAACAGGAGCGACCTCCTGCTGATGACTGGAAGAAATCGGAGAGTTCCAGGGAGTATAAAAACAATAACAAACTCAGGGAATACCAGTTGGAGGGAGTAAACTGGCTTCTTTTCAACTGGTACAACATGTGCGTAAAGTAACTTTTTTATTGTAGAACTGTTGCTTAAGAGCTGATTTTATCGTTTACATTTAATGTTAAAATTTTAATGTTTTATAGTCTTTTAAAAATGAGGCTTCAAAACTGTTAACTATTTTTATTACTTGGATTACATAAAGTTAACAGTTTTTATTATGTTAAATATATTTGTAACATAATGTTACATAATAAGTCCATGTTTTCTGTATACATCTTTATTCTGTAACAAACCTTTACTTGAGAGAAAATTATATAAATGAGAAATATAATCTTCTTGCATCACCTAATATATTGTTTGTTTAAAACTTTTTGACAGTGTTTTTTCACTTTAAGTCCATACTAATCTATTAATTTATATATCTGTCTAGCAGATATTAACTTTTTAGATATTTTTGTTTTGTAATTTCATGTTCAGAAAAGAGCCATAAAACTTTTTGTATTTTTTTTCAGACGAAACTGCATTTTAGCAGATGAAATGGGGTTGGGGAAAACTATCCAGTCTATTACCTTTCTCTATGAGATATATTTGAAAGGAATCCATGGTCCTTTCTTGGTTATTGCTCCACTGTCCACTATCCCCAACTGGGAAAGGGAGTTCCGCACGTGGACAGAATTGAATGTGGTTGTGTATCATGGGAGTCAAGCCAGCCGGCGGACCATTCAGTTGTATGAAATGTACTTCAAAGATCCACAGGTAAATACTACTTTTGGAATTTTGTGAAACAGTAATCTTTAAAAATCAAGTAATGAGACTGTCTTGGACTGACTTTTTTTTTCTGTGCTATTAATGTCAATTTGTAATACTACTATGGTAGAATCAAGTTTAGTGTACATTTCTATATTTTATAAAGAGAAGGTCTCTTTTAGAGCAGTCATTGGTTGAAAATCAATAGCGTAGTTGAGGTAACAACTTGCATAAGGTTTGCTCTGTTTTATACTTTTCAGGGCAATGGAGTGAAAAGCTTCTTAATGAGGTGGCTTCTCTGATTTGAAAATATGCCATAAAATGCATAAATATTTCTTGGTCTCTATAATCTTGATGGTAAGACGTTGTGTGTTAAGGAGAAAGTGAAATGAGGCTTTTGATTTTAGGTTTTAACTGATAAACACCAGTAAAGTACTCCAAACACAAAAAACCAGAGAAAGTAGTGTTTATGCAATTAACGCTGGAAATGATTACTCGTATCTAAGCAGATAATATTACAGGAATGTGCTTTCTAACCTGCACTAATGTGTTTTGCATTAATTGGTCTGTATAGACCTTGTTGGTGCGCACTAAATGTCCCCTAGTGCACTTTGATATAGTGCTATTTGAAACACTTCTTCATTAAAGTGCACATTAATATATTAAAGTAACACTTTGCTCACAACAGCAGATACAAAGAGCCCCAAAATCTCCAGTTTTGGATATCTGCACATAAAACTCCAAAATAGCTAAAAATCCGTAAAAATAAAAAAATAACCTCCCCAAAAGCATTTTGAATAAACATGCTAGAAATAGAAAATTAGTTGGGATGACCAGTGTTGGGGCTGTAAGAGGAAACAAAAAATATTTTTAAAACACATGAATGGATTCCTAAAACCCATCATTTTGTATGTTGCTGCATACTGAAGAAACATAGCTGAGTAATTACTGTCTTCCTTTAACTTTTGGGAATTGTAGTGCAGGTTGTTTAGTATTAAAATGAATGTGATGCCATGAACTCTAGCAGATTGCTAGTTTGTTAGGATAGTAGAAGGATATTAAAACTGTGGCTTCACTCTACTTGTCTTCAGTTTATAATCAATGCCTATGAACATGTATATGTAGAAAATAGATTCTTCCAGATTAACTTGTAATTTCAGCCAAAAAAAGTTAAGTTTAATTGACAAAGAATAATAGTGCTGGTGTGATAGACATAGAATTCTGTAAGGCATTTAACTTGACTTCAGACATCTTAATTAAAATAACTAGAATGGTACAAATTTGACAAAAATGGATTTAAAAGTAGCTAAAAGTTAAGTCTCAAAATGTAATTGTAAATAGGTAGTCATAATAGTGAACAAACGTGTTTCTGCTGGGGTCCTGCCAAGATCAGTTTCTTTCCCTATTTTAATATTTTTACCAATGAACTACAATATAATATAAAATCATTATGGAAAAGTGGTAGCTAAAGGAGATAGGTAACTGATGAAATGTAATCTGAATCACTTATCCAGCTGGGCACAAGCAAGCAATGTATGTTTCAGTACATCCAAAAGAGAAGTTGTATATCTAGGAACAAAATCCATGTTTACAGGATGAGGGACTCTGTCCTGGGAAACAGCTACTCTAAAAGAGACTTGGAAGTCATGGTGGAGAATCAGATGAGTACCCAGTGCAATATTGTGGTCAAAATAGCTAATACGATCCTTGGATGTATAAGCGGAAGTACAAGTAGGAGTAAAAGAGGTGATTTTACTTCTGTATTTGTCATTAATGCAACTGAAGTTGAATATTGTTTCCACATTTCAAGAAGGATGTTGAAAAATTTGTGGGGTTTCATAGAAGAGCCATGAGGAAAGATTAAAGGACTAGATAACATGCCTTTATAGTGAGGCATGGAGTTTAGTCTATTTAATTTGTCTTAGAATGTTAAAGATCAACTTGATCATGGTCTAAAATACCTATATGGGGAACATAAATTTGTCAATGATACAGGGCTCTTCAATCTAGCAGACAAAAGTATAACAAGATCCACTGGCTGGAAACTGAAGGGAGACTAATTCAGACCGGACACAAGACACATTTAAAGAAATTTACCCTTGTAACAACTTACCAAGGGTTATGGTGGATTCTCTGTCACTGGAAATCATTACATTGAGATTGGATGTCTTTCTGAAAGGCATGCTCTAGAGCAAAATGGAATTAGTTCAGTATGCAGGGTGAGAGAATATCTTTTATTGAACCCTCACCCATCTTGTGTGTCTAGAATTAATTCAGGGAAATCCTATGGCTGTGGCATGCAGAAGTCCAGACAAAATTATCATAAATGGTCCCTTCTGGCCTTATAATAGATTGACTCATATACGAATTTACTGACTTGATTTTATTGGCTTTCAGAACTCAAATATATTTATGCTTTTAAACACCTAAAATACTGTATTAATAAAGTATGATTATGGTTCTTTGAGTATGTATATGTGATCCCAATGTGGATGTGCATATGAGAGAGAGTGGATTTTTGTTTTCAATGGCAGTATCTGTTAGTAGCCGTGTATACTCCTCTGCCACCTAATCCTCCCTTCAGAGGGCATAAAGGGTGAGGCAGGCTCAATTTTCCTTTAGTTTCCTTTTACTGCTTATGACGACAAGACAACCTGGAGAGTGATCTTTCCATTTATTCATTGTTAAACTTTTTCATACTCTTCATAACACCTTCAGAATTCATCTGATTTTCTGATATACATAGACTATGAATGATGTTGACTCATCTGGATTGAACACTTAGACACCCCCAGCTACCCTCAGTGCATGGTGCATTTGAAACCCGTAAGCCTGAAACTCGACCTATCACGTGATGGACACATTCCAAATCCCACAGACTGGCACCTATCTTTCAATCTCTACAAAAATGTAAGTTGCAAGATGCATAGTTGAAATGTCATCTCTTGGAGCAATCTATGAAGGTCTCTTCAGATGCTGTGAAGAAACATAAGCCAATATCATCCAACACATCATCTAGCAAGCAAATTACTCCAAAAAACACCATGGAGAAGACAGTACTGAAGGAAGGGAAATTGGTGCCAATGTTGGTCTGACACCATAGGTTCTTCAATCTGGGTTCAAGTACTGTTATGCCCACCCCAAGCCTTTGTCATTTCAGGGACAACTGAAATCAAAGAAGGTACTACAGAAACAATTGGAATCAAAGGGGTACTGCGAATGACAAGCACCCAAAAAGTCTCAATCTGTTTGGAAGAAAAATCTTACTCTTCTGCTTCATCAGACACTCTAAATAGGTTGGGATGCCTTCCTTTGCCACCTGCAGATGAAGGGCACTAGATGCCAGAGTGATTTGTGCTGCATATAGACTTTCTGGAGCTCAGGGCAATCTTGCTGGCCTGTGTGGCATTCCTGCAAGATCTCTATGGTTCAGATCTTTATGGACAGCCTGTCTAGCACTCATTGTATCAGCAAGTGAGGAGGTGCTTCATCATCCTATTGCTTCAAAGTCATCAGGCTGTGGATGTGGTGTCACCAAAACAGGGTGATTCCCCTTTGTTCTGCACCTTATAAATATCAGTAATGACATGGCAAAATTTCTTAAGTGGGCAGATAATAACCAGCCAAGAGTGGCTGCTATAGAAATCTATCATCAAACTAATAGTTTGTCATTGGAGGACTGTTATAACTTATCTGGTCACCACGCAGGATAGTGCCAAATGCCTGAACTTTTGTCCCACAGAGGGTATGAACCTGCTCTTCTAATGACACATCTTTCTTCTACAGTGGACTACCAGCCTCCTACATACCTTTTCCCTGGTTCCTTTAATGCCCAAGGTGATATCCAAAGTCAGACAGGACAAGGCCGTACTAACCCTATTGGACAAAGCTATTGTGACTGGCAAATCTCTGGCACTTGTCCATTCAGATTGCCCATCCTCTTCTACATCTTCCCAGATATATCCTAGACCTGCAGTTATGGTATTTGGGGACTTAGATGTTTTCTGATTGAGCACCACTGAGAGACTGTTCTCAACAGGTTCAAAAACTCCTTAGAGCAAGAAGATAAGACCTGCTTGGAAAATCTACTACTCCAAGTGGAAACAGTTTGGCAGCCAATTATAATATGGGTTCACCTGAGGCGCTGATACAGCAGATTTTCAAATATATTTGAACCAGAAACAAATTGAATCGGTGCTTAGTTCTCCCAAAGTCCATATTACTGCAATATTATGTCCTGTTTCCATTCAATCATACTCCGTTCTTGCATGTGACAGTATCAAGATTCTTTAAGGATTGTCCTGCATACCTACATATGTATCGGAGACCTGATTTCTACATGGGATAGCAACATCATCCCTCTCCTTCCAAGCTGTTAACATGGCCTTCAGCATGGAGAGTCAATAAGCTCCAAGTTCTCGTGGCCAGGTCTCCCTACACACCTTTTCACAGGGACAAGTCAATTCTGAGACTTTATCTTAAATTTATCCCAGATGTCTATTACCTGACAGGACCAAACCCTTTTAACGGTCTCATCTCTTTTTGTGCTTATATCTGGCTCACTAAAAAAGCCAAGCAAACTTATCAGAGAATTTCAGCATGTGCTGAGCTATAGCTGTCAAGCATCTGTGCAGATGTTGTCATTAGCCTGCTTCAGGAGCATGTCAAAACTTGATGTATGCAAATCCACGAACTTTCATGAAACATTATGCCCTTGATGTGGTAGCTAGGTTTAATACCAAGTTCAGATCAGCAGAACTGCATATTTGACTCCTTGGCTGGCACTCTTCATTTCCACCATTCAGAATGAACACTGCTTGCTAGCTACTCCTGTTGGGATCCACACTGATGCTTAAAGAAGAAAGAACAGTTACATACCCTATAGTAACTGATTCTTCAAGATGAGAATGTCAGTGTGGATCCCACAACTCCTCTTCTGTTTTAGTTTTGAATTGCATGGTAACTAGGGAAGATTCCTGCCACCCTTTTCTTTATGCCCTTATAAAGGAGCTAGAGGAGCAGCCTCAAGGACACTGCTTTTAAAATAAATTTTGCTGTTGCATCCTGGAGGCATATGTAGTCATGTAGAGGGTTCCCTGTAGTCTAAGAATGTGGGTAGAAGGGAAACATTGGGCAAATGACCACAAAAGTCAAATGTCAGTTTATAGCTACTGACATTAGAATTAAGACGTATGTGGGAAGCTAACTTTTTTTTTTTTTTTGTCTGAAGAAGATTGGGAAGGAATATATCAGAATTCCATCCATTATCTTCACCATATTTTTCAGAAAAAATCTTTAATATGCTTTTAAAAATGATTAACAAAAATATGTAGCATTGTGGGCTTTCTGATTAAATGGATTTTACCAACAAAAGCTGATACTATGTTTTTTTATTAGTCTCTAAGTTGCTACAGGACTACTCTTTGTTTCTAAAGTTACAGGCTAACACGGCTATGCCTTTGAGACTTACTAATAGGGTTTATTGGACGCCATTGTTTGAAAAATTCAGGATTAACTAAACATACGAAATGGAGATGCCCCCAATAATCAGCTAAACTATCCCATAGAATTTTCTTGCCTCAAATTAAATAAATATTAGGGAAATGTATGCAAAGATTTTTCCACAGCTATGAATCTGTTCCTCTCCAAAACTCTGCTTATTAGTATTAGATTAATTAAATATGTAGTAAACACAAAGACATGAGTACTGACATGTCAATTAGTAAAATATGTAATACTCAGGAAATTGAACTCTTAACACCCCTTCTGTTTATTCAGAATGGCTGAAAGAACTGTTAAACACAGCTTTGGTGGAGAAGATAAATCTCAATAAAATAGGAAAAAATTACACTAAAACCTGGTGTTGCATTGTTATGTTAAAATTTTGTGGTGTAACATGTTACTTCAAAAATTGTGTGTCTATATCTAGTATGCACTGATAAAACCACTGGTTCTTTGTAAAAAAAATTAAACAAAATGGGGCATAAAGCAGCAAACTTGTTTTCCTTCCTTTGTTCTGATGTTAGTGATAATGATTGAATTTAAATATATTGCTCAGTGCACTGCTTTTTGTATTTTCTTATACGTGAAATTTTAAAAATCTTTGTATTCCTTTTTTTGTTAGTGAGTTTGTGTACTTATCATTATCGCTGTTCTTTCAGGGTCGGATAATAAAGGGGTCCTATAAGTTTCATGCTATCATCACTACATTTGAAATGATTTTGACTGACTGCCCTGAGCTGCGTAACATTCCATGGCGTTGTGTGGTAATTGATGAAGCCCATAGACTGAAAAACAGGAATTGTAAGCTCTTGGAAGGACTGAAGATGATGGATCTGGTCAGTGCTTTCGTTCTTCGATCTTATGTACTACTTACTTACTGTAGTCCTGGTTGGTGATTTATTAAGAACATGACTTTACAAGCCTTTTTCTGTGTTATCTGCTAAGGAAACTCAGTTCTGAAAGAGAATTGTTTGAGAAACTTTTCTTAATTTTTAAGCTAGTTATATGGACATACCTGCAAACCTTTACTTTTAGTTTCAAGTACTGAAGGGCCCCCCAATCTCCTCATTTAAATTAATCCAGAAAGTTGGTCTTCTCCCATAAAAAAGGAAGACGGAGAAATCTATATTTCCCACCTTTCCTTCCATTCATTCCATTTTTATACTCCCTTTTTGTCTTTTGTCTCCATCTGCACCTTTCTCTGCCTTCCATCTTTAAAAATTGGCCGCTTATCTATTTTAAATGCATTTTAAATGAAAACATGAAGAGAAAAGATCTCTGGTGTAAGAGAAACTGCTAGGTTCCAACTACCTCTGCCGTAGATTTGCAATATAACCCTGAGAAAGTTCCTTAAAGTTGACTTTCATGAGGAGATAGTTAAATGGTAGTGCCCATTTTCTTTAGTGCATATAAAAAAGTTGAAAGCTGCTTTTAAAATTATTTTTTTGGCCTTAAGATTTGATATTTTGTTGTTGTCTTGTTCCTTTGCTGGAGGATTCTTTGCAACATGATAGAATGAAATAGTGGTCTGCAGACCTACAATGGGTTCTCCAACAAAACCTTCCTGACAAGGGTTTTAAGTCTTAATGAATGTTTGTAAAGATTTTTGTAAAGGCATTTATTATGATGTTTGAGAGGAAGATGGACACACAGATAAGGCAGTTGACTGGAACTCAAGAGATCTGCTTTTGATTGCTGCTTGACTACAAGCTTTCTCTATAATAAGCAAGTCACTTTACCTTTGTACATCCTTTCCCTATATGTAATATAGGGATAATGATGCTTCATTTCTACCACTCAGTCTTGTCTATTTACACAGTAAAATCTTTGGGGCAGGGACTCTGCATGTGTTCAGTGATGGCGTCCCAGGGCTTACCTTCACCATGGAGTGAATTCACGCTGCAGGGATGATCCACTGGTGATGGATTTATCGCTTCTGCTTAGATGCGATAAATCGATCTCCAACTGCTCTCCTGTCAGCTCCAGTACTCGACCAGTGTTCCCTCCAAGCTGCATGGCAGCACAGCCCCGCAACTGCTTAATGAGCCCTGCCCAGCCAGGGGCTCAGGGCTTCCACGCATGGAGCTGTCTGGCAGGTGGAGAAGCACGTCTCCCTCAGTGACAGCAGCAGCTCCCTGCAGAGGACAGAGCAGCAATTGTCCCCTCTCTACCAGCTGGAAGAGACTCACTGCTCTGTCCTCAGCAGGGAGCTGCTGCTGTCGCTGAGGGAGAAGTGCTCCTTTCTTCCCTTCTCTAGGCAGCTTCATGCACAGCAGCCCTGAGCCCCTGGCTATCTGGGGCTCATTAAGCAGCTGCAGGGCTGTGCTGCCATGCAGCTTAGAGGGAACACTGTACTCCACAATGATGAGAAGAGTAGCTGGAGTCAATGAGAGAGCAGCCCCTGCTGATCTTGCCTCACAGAGCACACTGCGGTAAGTATGTCAACTTCAGCTATGATTTGTGGAGCTGAAATTGCGTAGGTTAGATGGAAGGGAGAGGGGTGATGTTGTGAAAACAAGGTCCCAGTCTTGGATCAGCTTCTGGGTGCTACTTAAATATGAATAAGCAGTATTATTCTTTGATTGTTTTTTCAGCCGCTAATCCACAAAAACTAAACATGCTATTTTTTAAAGTTTTGTTTCTTTTTTGTATTACTTAAGCAATATAAAATATTTCATTTTGCTCCCCCACCTTGCTGCTACAGTTGTCCTTCCCCATTGACTCTGGGGTCAAATCTTAAGTCCTTCCACACTTTCTGTCTTGCATCTTGTGGCTTCCCCCTTGCCACATCTGCTTCCTTCATCCTCATCTGCGCTCTGATCATTTGGCTTCCTGACTCTTAAGAAAAAAAACAGGTCTGCTTTGAACAGACATTGGGTCCTGTGCGCACGTGTTTACTCAGCTGGTTTTGAGATGTTTGAAAAATTAGGACAGATAGGTAATGGCCCCTTTCTAGTGCTATGTGGATACTGTGGAATTTTTACTATTGAAGTGGAAATGGAGTCCTGCTACAAGACTGCTTTGTGGCAGTAACTGGTTTCTGTTCCTGGAGAAGTGGTGACTAGTTCTAGCTATCTTGGTAATGCAGCAAAAACATGAAAACTGGAGTGGACAGTCCAATGGAAGAAGATATTGATACCCCAATTTATGATGTCAGTTTTCATTGCAGCAGACACTTAATGTAGTATGTATGTATCCTTCAGTTATGTTAGCGATGACAGATGGAGGGAAAAGCAGAGTTGTTAGAGCTTATCATGTCTCCCTAGTTTAAAAGACTATAAGATTTGTGGAGATGACGAGGTCATGCAGCACAGATAAGTCAGAAGGGACGCTGGCTGGCTAAAGGACCTATCTTTGGCAAGAAGCTTAGTGGAGTGCCTGGACAGATTTGGAGGAAGGCCTTGGAGGAAGGCCAGAGTGTTGACTCTTACAAAAGGCTTACAAAGAGCTATAGAGTTGGAGGAACTACTGAATAAGGAAAGAAAACATCTGCATGGATTGATTCTAGACAACTGCTTTTTTTTTTTTTTTCTTGCAGGAACACAAGGTTCTGCTTACTGGGACCCCATTACAGAACACTGTAGAAGAGCTGTTCAGCTTGCTTCATTTCTTGGAGCCAGGTCGCTTCCCATCAGAAACCACATTCATGCAAGAATTTGGGGATCTGAAAACTGAAGAACAGGTAATTTTACTTTGCACTTTGGTTTCCCTGTTTAAAGAGACTCTTAATCCTGCTACAGTAAACTTTATTGAAGATGATGATGATTTATTACAACGCTGTAGATATTTAGAAATGGAGTAGTAAAGGAGAAAAATGTTTTTCTAGTGTATTTAATCATTGAATACTAAAACTGGAAGAGACCTCAAGAGGTCATCAAGTCCAGTCCTCTGCCCTCATGGCAGGACCAAGCACCATCTAGATCATCCTTGATAGATGTCTATCCAACCTGCTCTTAAATATCTCTAGAGATGGAGATTCCACAACCTCCCTGGGCAATTTATTCCAGTGTTTAACCACCCTGGCAGTTTGGAAGTTTTTCCTAATGTCCAACCTAAACTTCCCTTGCCTCAATTTTAAGCCCATTGCTTCTTTTCTATCATCAGAGGCCAAGAAGAAAATTTTTTTCTCACTCCTTTGTAGCACCCTTTTAGGTACTTGAAAACTGCTATCATGTCCCCTCTGTCTTCTCTTGTCTAAACTAAACAAGCCCAGTACTTTCAGTCTTCCCTCATAGGTCAATCTAGACCTTCAATCATTTTTGTTGCTCTTCTCTGGACCTTCTCCAAATCTTTCTTGAATGTGGTGCCCAGAATTGGACACACTACTCCAACTGAGGCCTAATCAGCGCAGACTAGAGTGGCAGAATGACTACTTGTGTCTTGCTCACAACACTCCTGTTAATGCATCCCAGAATCATATTTGCTTTTTTTGCAACAGTGTCATACTGTTGACTCCTAATTAGCTTGTGATCCACTATGATCCCTAGATCCTTTTCTGCAGTATGTCTTCCTAGACTGTCGCTTTTCATTCTGTATGTGTGAAACTGATTGTTCTTCCTAAGTGGAGCGTTTACTTTGTTAGTGTATGTGTAATAAATTTCATTGTTTCCTCTGTTCATTTGTATAGCACCAGGGCAGTTCTAAATATTTTAGAAAGAATTTAAGAATGTCCTGGGGATTGGGGGACCAGGTATAGTAGCAGAAACACCTTTCACTTTTTTTATTTTAGACTGACTAGATTTCTAGTTGACATTGTCCCTTTAACATGACAATAGAATAAGGGGCTGCTCCTTTTTCCCATAAAACAAATGAAAATACTGTCATTGACTTCAGTGAGAGCTGGATTAGGTCTGAATTAGTGATATAACCCTAGACAGACATTGTGCTTGTAATCTTTGATCAGAAATATACTACTCTAATGGTTCCCATTTAAAGAAATGAAAAGATCTCTCAAAATTTATGCAGCAAAATATGAGGTGTTACATGTAATAGTCATTGATAAATATCAAGAGAAATTAATTTATAACATATAAAAACTACATTGAAGGAGGCTCAGGTTGCAAAGTTGAGCACTCAAAAGCTAAGAATAAAGGTTAGCCACCTTGTGCGTTATGATAGTCTTTAATTATATGCTTGCACACTTCTTTTTCCACAGGATCCTGTTCTGATTTGGCTTCAGAGACCTTAAATCTTGTGCTATTAACTTCTGTTTGCTTGACTTGTGACTTAATTTTCTTTTAAGGCAGTCTTTTGTATTTAATTTACTTACATTTTTAAAAGATCAAACTGGAAAATAAATCCGTTATATAATATGGATCATAATGACCTACCACATATAGAATCTTTGGATTCACAGCACAACCCTGTACCTCTCAAATTAACCAAGTTGCAGACAGAAATATCCTCTAGCCCACATGAACCAGCTACAAAACCAGGATGAGGCACATCACTTTGAGAGTGGATTTTCATAGCTGTTTGCTCCACAACAGATGAGTGGAGGGACTCCGAAATCCTAGAATTGTGGGAATGGAAGGGACCTTGAGAGGACACTAGTCCAATCTACTGCACTTATCGCAGGACTAAATGTTATCTAGTTAACATCTCTGACAAGTGTTAGTCTACAATGATGGAGATTCAACAACCTCCCTAGCCAATTTAATACTCATTGTTAGGAAGCAGTTATTTTTCTTGGAACTTTATATAATAAACTAATATTGTTCACCTGGCAGAAATCATCATGGGAAATTTTAGCCTGAACAATTAGTTTTATAAGCAACTGAAAACAGGGTCTTATAATGAAAAGGCAATCTATAATAGGTGTTACCGCCAGCTCTATCTAAAATGAACAAAAATTCTGAAGTGTCTTCAGGTATCTTACTACTTTGCTCAGCGGCCATGATTGGAGTGAAATAATGCTTCTTGCCTTGAGAAACTTTTATTCAAGTGAAATCAGTTTGATAACTTCAAATGCATGGTCACACCCAAGGAAAAATTTACAAGTCAGAAATACAGTAACAATATCTTTTAAAAACTGTAGTCTTATGTATCCCTAGGGTAACCAAAGCAGAAATCATTTGTTAGTGTGTTTGTATGAAAAATTTCTGTCTTTCAAAAAGAAATGTTCAAAAAGTATCTGAGTTCTGGAGAGTGGAGCAGAAAGTGGAGAAATGGAAATTTTAGAGGCTCACGAACTTCTAGGATTAGGGTGATATATACAGTGAAGATAATCAGAGCATCTCCTGAAAACTGAAGATTACATAATATCATTTTGAAAATAAAAGCGTAGTATTTAAGACTTTACTGTTACACAATTATTTACTAAAGCTGTGTGTCCTAGGTGCAAAAGCTTCAAGCCATTTTGAAGCCAATGATGTTGAGACGCCTCAAAGAGGATGTAGAAAAGAACCTGGCCCCCAAAGAAGAAACAATCATTGAAGTTGAGCTGACCAACATTCAAAAGAAATACTATCGTGCTATTCTTGAGAAGAATTTCACATTTCTCTCTAAGGGCGGTGGTCAAGCTAATGTACCTAATCTTTTAAACACTATGATGGAACTACGAAAATGCTGCAATCATCCATATCTTATAAATGGTAGGCCTGCATTTTTCTCTGCTTTTTCTCATAACAGCTATGGGGAGCTTCAAGATGATATAACGGTGTTCTAATATGCACGCTAAATAGTTGTTTCTCTCCCTTTCCTTCAGGATAAAGAGCTATGGATGGATGTACTGCATGTCCTGACAAAACCTGTAAAATGCAAGCATCCTATTATATTTTCCCCCAGCAGAGTGACAAAATGCTTCTCTTTAGAGATCATCATGGGTTGACAGCCAAGTTTGGGACCACTGCTTAGAAAAGTTTGTTGGTCCTGTCGCCCTGTTAAATTTTGATTATCATACTAGCCTTATCTAACTTTTCTTATCCCCTCTCCCACTCCTCCACCACTTGAATTCCAACATGACCTTAGTGGCTAATATAGCAAACCACTCAAGTTAGAGATTATCACTTTGTCTCTTTCAGAGCTGCATATCACATCTTCTAGCTCTAGTCAATCTTGATATCGCAGTTAAAATAATCTCTGAATTGAACTTGTTGGGTAAGAAGTGTTGATCAGACACAATGTTAAAGCAGATATTTCATGTCCTGCTAGAATTAGAAACAAATTCTGGAAACAGTATTTACATTTATATAACATACCAGATTTTATTGTCATTGGTCTTTCTATGTGGTGCTGTTGCTGTTTTTAGATCAGGACTGAATACAGCAAGCATGCAATGATGGACCAGTATAACTTCATTACTAGCTAATATAATGTAGCTAACTAACTTATGCTAACTTACACGTGTTCAGTGATCAAAGCCATTTTCTGCTTTTTGGGGACAAAGCATTTACACCTCTGTAAATCTTGCTTTCCTCCTACTGTGTTTCTGCCTACCAACGCTTCTTCCCTTTCCCACAATAATCTACCATTTGTGGTGTTTGATTTGATGCTGATTGTAAGCACACTTATTTGAGGACCATTTCTACACAGCTGCATGCACAGCCATGGTGCTAAGGAAATAATTTTTAGTTTTGAGTATTGTGGGGCTTCCAGATTGTGTTGCTTAACTAAATTTTCTTGGAATATTTTTGTTAATAGAGGGAAATGGAAAAGTGACATCATTTGATTAATCTGGGATATGATGTTGTATTTTGGAATATCTTGCATTTTGCCCTGCTAGACAGTTGTTTTCCAGCTCAGTTTCCAAGCTTAACTGATTCTGGACTAGAATATCTTAAGAAAAACTTTGATCCAATAGATAAACTGAGGGCTTTTTGTTTGAAAATTGCATGAATGTGTGTGCACGCGCGCCCTATCAGTTTCCTGGCACTAAATGTTTAAACAAACACTCAGATTTAGCTAGAAAAATCATGACTATCATTATGAGATGAAGTTTATCAAAATAAGTTCTTTAATTCTAGAGAAGAAATTCTTCTATTTCTTGGCTTCTGTAGCTGTTTTATCTTGTTGATCAGTAATTAAAATCTTTTCACATATGACGCAAGCTCATTGTAATTTTCTCTCAAGACCTTACAGTGAATATATAGCAGCTTTGCATTGCTATTCTGTGGAAAAACAGCAGTAGCAATATCTAAAGAAGGACTTTCATTCCTGTATTTAAAGCTATCCTGCAGGTTATTCTTTTGCTATTTTGCAGTGTCCACAATTATGCAAATATTGTGATTCGTTAGGTCATTAGGTCATATTTGGCATAGTTGGCACTGATTAGAGTGATGTGTAATTTTTAATGGGAAATTAAGAACACTGCCTATTTTTAGAGTTCATGGAAGCTTTTCTGAACAGTACCATTGCACATAAAGGTTTTAGGTTTGGGATTTTTTTTTTAAATCAGCAATTTCTTTTGTCAAAGCAGTGCACTAAGTATGTTGAATTATGTGAGGTGTCCCATGTAAATTTTGAGGTGGCTTTTCACAGTACTTTTAAAGTATGTATTTAATATATAGTTGTTCAAGTTGCATGGCATTTCTTATGTTTCCTTGACTGGGTAAGTCTGTTCCATGTGGAGACAACAGAAACTATTTAGATTCCTCTAATCTCAGGGAATAGCTGTGTTTTCTATGTGTTCTGAAACAAATAGTGTCTGTGTTTCTAGGAGTGGTTTTCCCCTTACAGCCCCTCTCAGGGATTTATGGATCATTTTTCCCAGATACTGGAGAGCTAGCAGCAGTGTGCGACTCTGTGCTGATTCTTGCTGCAGTGTTGTGGGACATGGTGAGAGGACTTAGGATTCTCTTGCTCTCACTGCACTGTAGGCCCCTGAAAATAATTTTTTGCTTGGAGAGCGTGAGAGCACTGGCTTGTCTGGTAGTCCACATGTTCTGCTTTCCTCACCCATCCAGCCCAAAAATAAATAGTCTGGGGCTGAAGGGAGAGAAGGAACGTTAGTGTTACTGGCTTACTATTAGCCACAGGTACCAGATACTTCTCCTGAAAAGAAATTACCAAGTTAGGGACAGTGAAGACAATTGGAGAGCGAGGAAGACCGAGGGCAAAGTGGGTACTTTCTTTGACAGAATTTTTTGGGGAAGGGTTGTGGAAAGGTACATTGTGTGGTTGCAGAGGTCCTGTGTATTATCTAAACCAAACTATGACTCTTTTGGAGTTCCTCAATCAGTACATTTGCATGTAGATTTGCTATGGTGTGGTTTAGGACGTACTTTTTATGTATAGATTTGCTATATATAAATGTAGAGGTTTGCATGTTTTTGATCATTTCATAGTACAGGTTGGACTTCCCTGGTCGGCATCATTGGGACCTGACTGGTTCCAGGTGAGGGATTTTGCCATACCATGGGAGGTCATTTTTGGATTCCTGCCACTGGCCTGACTGCTGGCCTCTCAGCTGGCTCCCCATCTCCTGCTGTCCCCACTGCCTTGCACACTCTGGGTAGCCATTGCTGCTGTGGCTCTGCCCGGCAGCCCGGAGCTGGAGCACCTTGTGCAGCACCCCACGTGCGCCAGGCAGCCCTGCTGTCAGCTCCTTGCGGCTAGTCCAGTGCCCGGGCAGCCCACTGCCCTGCCAGCCCCTCAGGGATCCTTACTGTTGGCCCTCCACCAGGACTATCTGATCTTGCAACATCCATGCCGGACCACAGATGTTGCTGGACAAGAGAATCCCGGTTAAGATAGTTTCAACCTGTAGTACAACTCTGAAACATGTAATTTTAAAAACCGCTTTTGTTTAACATTTCAAAGAAAAAAATGTCCATTGTCCTAAAGTATCACAGAAAAACTATTTCTTAAGCATTAAATCACCTGAATGCAAATTGTGAAAAATACGCATGCTCCAATAAATCTGTTAGTCTATAAGGTGCCACAGGACTTCTTGTTCTTGCAGATTCAGACTAACACGACTACCCCTCTGATACCTGAAAATAATTATCTGATGTGCTTTTGTGGTCTGTTCAAGTTCTTAATGTGCAGGTGTCCACATAATGAACCCCTGTTCAAAATGGCATTTTTGATGGCAGCCTCAGAAGAGAGGTCAAAGGGAGAATGGGCTTGAAACCTAAACTACCTTTTGTCCCATGCAGTTTTTCCTAACTATAGTAGTTTTACGTGAGAGAGTGGTGTGTGTGTGTGTGTGTGTGTGTGTGTGTGTGTGTTTATAAAATGACTTCTGCAAACTAAGCAGACAGGAAGGAATACATGCAGTGAGAGGAAAGCTAAGTAGAAGGTAAAACAAAATCATTTCAAAGCTCTTTACTTTTCAAGTTACATATTTTGTTGGGTGAACTTGGGCTCTGTGATTGCGCAGTGGCAGGCATCTACAGCTTCTACTCCTTTACACTTGAATGTAATATTTTTAGAAAACTAAATACAATTTCTTAATACTGTAATGTCAGAATACTCCTCTTTCATATTTACATTTATTTGCTAAATTGCTTTTTTTCTATCCCTTAAACATCTATTTTTAAATTGTTCATTGTCTGGTTTGTTGCTTTTTATATACTTCTGGCTTGGTGCACTCTTGTTGAAATTCATATATTACTTGGAGTCAATATTCATTTTCTTGGAAGGGATTTTCTACTAATCTTTTTCTATTGAAATCTAAGATCCTTTTTTGTTCTTGTGTGTTGGTTTTGTGTGTGCGCACACATTCATATATATATGTTTAGTTTTAACTAAACTAATGTATTTGTGTAAATGTTTATGCACAGAACACTTAAAACATTCCTGGAGCTTATACAGGGTATGGAAGGCAAGCTCATTGTTTTATTAATAAAACCTTTACAGTATTCATGTATTGCTGTCCAATCTTTGCAGGTGCTGAAGAGAAAATTTTGGAAGAGTTTAAAGAAACACACAATGCCGACTCTCCAGATTTTCAGCTCCAGGCAATGATCCAGGCTGCTGGCAAGCTAGTACTGATTGACAAGCTGCTGCCAAAACTGAAGGCTGGTGGCCACAGGGTGCTTATCTTTTCCCAGATGGTGCGCTGCTTGGACATACTGGAAGACTACCTCATTCAAAGACGGTGAGAGCAACAATACAGTATAGTTCTAAATAAATTGCATTTTCCTCTGTGGCCAAAGTATTTAACCTGCAAGTGATCTATATTGTAAAAGGATGGAACTCAGACATTTAACAGTGTTACACAGTAGTGATTTGGCTAAAGGAAAAAGCATACCTATAATTGCAAAGGAATGTGGTATTTTTCTTAATGGTCCATTAAGGTTTTGAGACATCACTGACCATCTTTTTATTTTGTTGTTCAGGTAGATTGTCCATCTGAAGTTTAGAATAATAATGTCTACTTATAGCTTGAAGATCTAGTGCTCTCTTTTGGGTTAGAGCTGTATCTACAGTGCAAGTTGCTCAGAGGGAGAGAATGGAGTATTTTATTCACTTTTTGCACACAGTTGGTTCTAAGGATGTTAAATTGCATTGAATCAGCTAATCGAGTAGTCAATGGAATTTCCATTGACTACTCAATTAGTTAATAAGGGGGTAAACTGCATAGCCACAGTAGGATTAGCTCCTGGTCCGGGGAGCTAACCCCGCTAATGCTCTGCCTTTTAAATGTAGCGGGGGGGGGAGAAGCGACTCGTCGAATCGACTAGTCAAAAAAGCCTAGGCTTATCGGGTAGTTGACTCTTTCGACTAGTTGCTTACATCCCTAGTTGGTTCTGGAATTGTCACTCTCTACTTTGCAAATACTGGGTGAGGTAATATCTTTTAGCAGACCAATTTCTGCGGTGAAAGAGACAAACTTTCAAGCTACGTAGCACTCGTCTTCGGGTCTCTATTTTGCTGGAATTCTGCTATACTAGTCATGCTGAGATTTTTCTTTTTTAAAAAATATGTTGGAAGATGCAATGAGAAGTTAGTGATGAGAAAGTGATGGTAAACTTCTAATAACACAACTTTATTTCAGGTACCCATATGAGCGAATTGATGGTCGAGTAAGAGGCAACCTTCGTCAGGCAGCTATTGACAGGTTTTCCAGACCTGATTCTGATAGATTTGTTTTCCTGCTGTGTACAAGGGCAGGAGGTTTAGGCATTAATCTTACTGCTGCTGATACCTGCATCATCTTTGATTCAGACTGGAACCCCCAGAATGACCTCCAGGTAATATGACGAGGCAATACTTAAACTTTTTCTTCAGTTGTCTGGAATTTTTTTTTTCTACCTAGTTATGAGAAATTGTTTGTTATTGCTTCTTAAGTGTATTAAGCTTGGAATTCATATTTTTAAAAACCTCTTAAATTCAGTTTTTAAATATATTAAGTTCTAGACATTGACTTTCCATTTCTGTAACTGAATATTCCTTTTTTATACTTCTCCAGGCTCAAGCTCGATGTCACAGAATTGGTCAGAGCAAATCAGTGAAAATCTACAGGTTGATAACAAGGAATTCTTACGAAAGAGAAATGTTTGACAAAGCTAGTTTAAAGCTTGGCCTTGATAAAGCTGTGTTGCAGTCTATGAGTGGAAGAGAAAATGCTACAAATGGGGTGAGAATATATTCAGATGCAGATTTCCAAAGATCATAAATGTATTATTTCTTGCTTACTATATTTTTAGTTAAAGGATATTAGTGGATTTTTGATTATGATCTTTAGAATAGATGTTACTTTTTTTTACTGTTCTTCACAGAAGAGAAATGCAACAAATGTAAGTGTTTTTACTGACTAGCAGAACATTTTGGAAGTTTCACTTTAAGGGCTAAGTAAAAGGGAAACTGACTATGCTAAGAGATATAAACAATGACACATTCAAGGAGATGTTTTTCTCTTCTCCTAAATTATAGGTACAGCAGCTTTCTAAGAAAGAAATAGAAGATCTTCTACGAAAGGGGGCTTATGGTGCTCTTATGGATGAGGAGGATGAAGGGTCCAAGTTTTGTGAAGAAGACATTGATCAGATTCTCCTAAGGCGAACACACACAATTACTATTGAATCTGAAGGGAAAGGCTCAACATTTGCTAAGGTGTGCTCTGAAATTTGAAGAAAAAGTTGATAAAATATTACCTTTCCACATTAATTTAGCTTTTAGATTTACATTGTCCAGCTTACTATTGCCTATTGATTGGACAGTGTAAATTGCCATATAAATATATATTGGTGTTTCAGGGATTCCAGTCACTTCATTTGTGTGTCTTCATAATGTTAACTTTCAAGGGCACTCCATTTTGCTTTCATAACATTTTTTTAAAAGTTACACTTAAAACTGAAAATGGAAAATTCTCTCCGGGGATATACAGTAAAGAACTCAATGTAGTGTTTTTCATATTGTCTAGGCTAGTTTTGTTGCATCTGGGAATAGGACAGACATTTCCTTGGATGATCCCAATTTCTGGCAGAAGTGGGCTAAGAAAGCTGAGTTGGATATTGACGCCTTAAATGGAAGGGTGAGCTCTTTATACAAGTTCCTAATTCATTTAACAGAGGATTTTTCTGAGTTTTCACGTTCCTTTCACTTTCATTTTAGAACAACCTAGTTATTGATACACCAAGAGTAAGGAAGCAAACCAGGCTCTATAGTGCAGTCAAAGAAGATGAACTAATGGAGTTTTCAGACCTGGAAAGTGATTCTGAAGAAAAGCCTTGTATAAAACCCCGTAGACCTCAGGACAAATCCCAGGGCTATGCAAGGAGTGAATGTTTTAGAGTGGAGAAGAACCTTTTGGTCTATGGGTAAGTAGAAGGCTTCTGAATGGATATGTGAAAAATGCTTGTTTGGTTGGTTTGTTGTTTGGCGGTTTTGTTTTTGTTTTATACCAACCTACAGAGAGCTGTGGCTAAATATTCTGAAAAATGGAAGTCTTATAATTTATAGTCAGTAACTAAAGCATCATCTAGTACAATATAGGGATGTTGAATTTAAATTAATTAACTAACTGAATAGTTAATGGGATTTCCATCAACGATTCGATTAGTCAATAAGGACGCCTTAGCCTTTGAAATGTTCACTAGCCCCAGTGGGGCTCTTGTACATTTCAAAAGGAAGCCCCGCAGAGTGCATGGGGCCAGCGGGAGTCCCACACTGGCCCCATGCTCCCTGCAAGGCTTCTGCTTTTGAAATGTACAGGAGTCCTGCCGGGGATCTTCTTCATTTCAAAAGCAGAATTGCAGCAGAACCAGTGCAAGTGGAAACTGCCTCAGTCCCCGCTTGCACTGTTTCCTGCTGTGCCTCTACCTCCCGTGCCCACCGTGGAGATGGTGTTTGGGGGAACTGACTTTTAAGCTGGCTCCCGCTCCCCCCACTTGCTGCCTCTCTCTGATAGAGGCAGCAAGGATGGGGGAGAAGAGACTAGTCGCTTATATCCCTAGTACAATACTGAAATCCGGTTGGTTAATTGGATACTGAACTTTTCTTATCTCGTGGTAAGGTAGCCCAGTTTCAGTTCCTGTGTCTTCACAAGCAGGCAGCTATGCATGGCTACCATCATGGCGGGCTTTCATAATCACTTTGTATTTTTCTTTCCTAGGAAGCTTGCATGTGATTATTATGAATAATGGGCTCAAAATCCCAAAATTGTTCTAGGGGTGAAATCCTATTCATGCCTTCTTGGAACATTCTTGTTAGACATGTGTACTTTATTATTACCAGTATAATTCAATTGAAACTTTTATGAGCAGTGAACTTATTGCCTGCTCTGTAAAATAAGCATTCATAATTTTTCAGTGCTGGAAGTTGGATTTCCTGACATGACTTGCAAATGCTAAATATGTTAATGCAAAGGTGGGACCTACCAACCCACATGGCACCCAAGGATTAAAATGAAGTCACAGGTGGAAATTCCAGTGCCAGAATTGTGTTCTTGAGGATATTTTTCTTGTAGTTGGGGTCGGTGGACAGACATCCTCTCACATGGGCGCTATAAACGTCCACTAACGGAACAAGATGTGGAAACCATCTGCCGGACAATCTTGGTGTATTGTCTTAATCACTACAAAGGGGATGAAAATATCAAAAGTTTCATCTGGGATCTGATCACTCCAACTGCAGATGGACAAACACGAGCCTTGGTTAACCACTCCGGTATGTCTGCTTCCATACTAGCTTAATGGTTCTACTAGATGGGGAACCCTCCTGCAGTCATATTACTTTGCAAATGTAGCCATACTGATTTGTGCTGTGGTCCTGTCAGATCTGACACGTTTAGCAGGGGAAGGCTAGTTATTTGTTTGGGAGCCCTCAAAGGGACATCTTACGTGCTGGGGGCAGTGGTACTGGTTCAGTAGGCAGTACTCGTTCTGAGTCAGAACATAACAAAGATCCAGTATGGTGTTAGTGGGCATTATGCTGTTGGAGGTGCTATCTGTCAAATGGGACATGAACCATAAATCCTGACGACCTGTAGTCATCAGTTCCCATGGAAGTTTTCACAAAAGCAGGGAACTTAACCCCATTATCCAATCCAGATTCCACCTTGGATAATTGCACTCCTCATAGATAAATTCTTCCTGTAGTTTTAGTGGACTTTGTATTCAGATTTCCATGTACTAAATTGTTGTGGTGTTTTCATAGTTAGTTGTCTTGATCTAACTAGGGTGATGCTTATGGTTCCTGTTGGTTTGTTGGTAATGCATTTTGGGATCCATGGGATCAGACTTCTTCAATTCAGACTCTAAGAAGTGTTGTGGGATATTTTGTAGGCCTATCTGCACCAGTGCCCAGGGGAAGGAAAGGCAAAAAAGTGAAAGCCCAGAGTTCACAGCCAGTGCTGCAAGATGCAGATTGGCTGGCAAGCTGTAACCCAGATGTCTTGTTTCAAGAGGACAGCTATAAGAAACACCTCAAACATCACTGTAATAAGTAAGTGTGTTAAATGTATAGTGAGCTTATAGTTCTTAATATGTGCGAAAACCACCTTCTGGATATCTTCTTATACAACCAAAGGACCACATAGTGGTACTGTAAACTGCAGTATGTTGCTGTGGTGCTTCCTCACAAGTTAACATCAGTTCAAAAGAGGCCTGGGTGATTGACCATAAGCTTTTTTCCTGGATGATTGGCTCTAACCAAGACAATTCAGGAAGAAAGTTTGTTTTGCTTGCTAATGAGAGAGATTCTTCATTATTCCCAACATGGCAAAAAGAGGAGTGGATCATGCCTTTAAGACAGCCTTTCCACTGATGTGTTTCATCAGTTATCTAAAACTGTTCCGATTCTAGCTACTTCACAGTTTTTTTTCTTTCTCCTCCTAGTCTCCCAGACTCATAATCACATCACCTTTTCTTTGAGTCCGTTCATATGGGTTCATGGCCCTTACACACCAAACTCTTGAGTTCCCCAGCTTTTACCGCCCATCCTCATATGCACTTCTCACTCTCTTACTCTCCCTCTTGCATCATCTTATACCCAAACATCTCTCCTTTCTGTTCCTTTTGTCCCATGTCAGCTTTGCTGCACTCTGTGCTTGAAACAAAGTTCAACTTCTTGCCGCCTAAGCCTCCACTTCCCTGTTAATCCCTCCTTAAAACTCAGCTCCTTTGGGAGTTGTTCCAGTCTTACTTTTCCCATCAAAATCACAACATCCGTTCCTTCCTGGATAATTATTCCAAATCTAGTCTTTCCAAATTTATGGGTGCAGAGATTCTTCGTGTGTGTGTTTGTGTGGTGTTTTTTTTGTTTGTTTTTTTAAATCTCTGAATATTTTGGTGCTGAGTACAGTGAAAGCTTTATCTGTTAACTGGGAAACTTTGTTAGCTGGCATTGCCCCAAGCCATAATACTGCTGCATCTTCAGGGGTGCAAATGCCTGATTCCCACCTTTCCAACCAGCAGCTGTGTAGGGCTTCTGCCAGCTGACATCAGCAGATGCCTCCTTCCCCCTCAGCCTGCCTTGAGCTGCTGGGAATCAGATCTGCCAGTAGGAGTTGGGGACAGAGCAATAAGCTTTGTTATCCGGCACTTTCAATTAACTGGCAACGCCCATTCCCTATGAGTGCTGGACATAGGCATGCGCAGCACATTGCATTAGGGTGTGCGCCCAGGGAATTTTATTTTTTATTTTTTTTTAAAGGTGAACATTTATTGAATACTCAATCATAAAAAACATGCTGCGAGCAAACGCGGGCTTTCTATACATTTCTACATTCGGCGCTTATTGCATAATACAACAATCCATACTTTAAAACTAAAAGAGCGTATCATGCGATTAAATTAAAACGCAAAGCCACTTTTTTTTGAGACATTAGGATGTGCCAGGCCACACCCGGCACACCCCTTGCGCACGCCTATGGTGCTGGATAACAAAGCTTTCACCGTAAATGTATAATAGGAACGGCCACCTGAATTCTTTTTGTTTAGCTTCTTTAGTATCTTAGGCTGTTCGTACACTTATGGCATCATGTAGCATATAGGTACTAGCTGTAGCTACACACCACAGTGAAAAAGAGGCTGCATTCAAATTTGTCACTGTAGAATGAGCTTCAATGAAAGGCTTCTTTTCCCACTGCCAGAGCCTTTCTGGGCAGTAAGTGTGGATGTAACTTTAGTAGTTGGGTCTTTTGTCACTGTCCTTGTATTATATGCTGGTTCTCTTTGACATCTTGGCTGTGCGTACTCTGCCACAGACTTTAAACGGAATTCCCAAACTTTGACCAAAGACCTTGGACTTAATTCTCCCCACACAAAAGAAGCCTCTTGTTTAGTTAGTTTACCACATAGGTATCCATTAATATATAATATAGCCACATTGAAGTGCTACTCTGAGGCTTTTATGACATATGTTGCATGTCTGATTACTACTGTGATGCTATTTAAAAGAAATAATCAGTACTAAAAAGATATTCCTTGAGCATGTCTTTGGGCATAATAGGTCTGGAATGGAGGAGAAGTGGAAAGGCACTTCTATGAATTATCAGTTATTTTCAGTGTATTAGCATGACTTAGAGTTTTTACCTACTGATGAAAATGAATAACAGTATGCAAGTCTGTGGCCCAGTAAACCTCTCTGATTCTTCTAAACTGTCACTCAAATCCATTTAGTACCTTCATTGGCCCTTCAAATAACGATTGAATTCTTGCACCACAGCCATCCTTTTCAGCCCCAAATAGTTGTCCTGGCCACTTCCTGTATCAATCTATACATCAGAATCCTAGATTTCCAACTTTTGGCTTCCGTATTGATATAACACAATCAACAATATCAAGAAAGCTGATGGCAGATCATTATCCAGAATAATTTTCAGTCCCTGTCTAGTCATCTGTTCATCTCCATGCATGAACCTGGGAGGGATCTGCTATAGAGCAAGGATGAAGTGGGTGGGAATTTTGACACCTATGTTTGGAGTTTTGGACACAAGACTCTCTCTAATTCCCACGACAGCCTAACCCTTGCTACTTTCATAGGACTTCTGTAAATCACACACACACAACTGGGTGTTCACTGCTACTGCTCATTGCTGGGGAGGTGCTTTCAACATTGATGGGTTTGAAGATTTTACAGTTTACTGCTTCTCTGATCACCCGCACTAGTCCAAGAGCAGCAGCCTTTCAACAGTTGGTGTGATGACTTTAGATTCAGCTTGAGAGGATGGGCTGAACAATCCATTATAGTCAACATTGATGTTACTTCATTAATTGGGTAGCAGGGGGTGCTTATTGGGTAAATGTAGTAAGCATGTATTACAGGTAAATTTTTCTGATGTAAACAATGCTTTCCTAGCCATCTTGATAATCCGATCTCTGCCATTTCCAGTTGTCTAAACTTTGATTATAAATACTTGGTTCAAAAATTATTTGTAACATTTTGGAAATGAAACAGAGTAAACCTTAATAACTAAGTCCTACTTTCTGCTAGCAGCTATGTAGATATACAGGTAAAATAAAATAGCTTGAATAGGAAAGTGTAAAATAGCTAATATCTCCTAAGGGAAATGGGAGGATTTTTGTTTTTTCAATCTCTGAAGCAAAAAGTTGTATAATCTGAAAAACCTGACATTCCATATTGAGGGTTTATGGTAAGGTAGTAAAACCAGATTTTATATCTCGTTTATTCCTACAACTTCTGATGTGCTTCCAAAAATGGTATTAAGGCAGCAGCTGAGGAAATTTTATGAGATAATGAAGCAGAACAGTTACTGAAAGCCATCTGCTCAGTTGTTTACAAACTTGCTTCAATACTTCAGAGGCAGTGGTAGAGTACGTGTTTAAACTTCACAAGCTGCACTAGGTAGAACTAAATGAAATGCGCCTGGGCTGGGTTGAGCTCGATCCCTCTCTGTGCAGTGTAAGCGGTTGCCAGGCAGGCCTGTTGGAAGCCAGCAGAAAGCACCACACAGAGGTGATTATGTGCCACCATCTGTCACGCTTCAAGCCTACCATACAGCATGGCTAATCAGCCTTGGCAGGATGATGGATGAACAGCAGCAGCTGCCAAAAGCCACTGTTGGCAAACAGTCCTGAAGTTAAGAACTTTTTTCCCCTCTGCCTTCCTCTCCAGGGTCCTGCTGCGTGTCCGCATGCTGTACTATCTAAGACAAGAAGTTATAGGGGACCAAGCAGACAAGATCTTAGAGGGTGCTGACTCAAGGTTAGTGCAAGTGCAGGTTTATTCTTTGCTTTGTAACATTGAATCATATAATCTGAAAATACTGTAATGTGACATTTAAAGACCTTCATAATCCATCAATTTGCACTTCTGTGTTCAAGTAACTTGATAAATCATTAAGCATTGGATATTTGGCAGAGAAGGGGGAGAGAGGGTGAAAAAATGGGATTTTAAACTTTGTTTATGATGGAGGATTATTACAACAGAATACATTTTAAAAGTTTATATTAAAAGATGTAAATGAATTACATTTGGAAAGTCTTTAAACATTACACCTCAAAATAATTCCTAATAAAATTTCTCCATTTGTTCATTATTTTGAGGCATTTTGATTTCAGCTTTTTTCCTAGAAATGCATGTTTGCTAAATAGTTTAAATACTTCACTTGAATGCTTATAGCTGTGGTGCTTAGTCTTTCGATAGTAGGCTTGGGGTTTTTTTTTTTAAAAAAAAAGCTAACACTGTCATTCCAGTGAAGTAGATGTGTGGATACCTGAACCATTCCATGCTGAGGTTCCTACGGACTGGTGGGATAAAGAAGCGGATAAATCTCTCTTAATTGGAGTATTCAAACATGGTAAGTGATGTCTCACTCTAAGCAAAATGCAGTTGTAAGGCTTTGTGTATGTAAAACTATCCAGTCATAATATTAACAAGTATAGTTCCAAAGAACTGTTGGCTTCTCTCTCCTTTTTTTTCCCCTTGTATTAAAAAAACCCTAATATGAGTTGTAAATATCAGATGCTGTTTTTAAATGTTTGCTGAACATTTGAGAAGAAAACAGTACTTGCTTGGCTGTAAATAAGACAAAACCATATTTGTTTTAATAATAGCTAGGCAATACTATAGATCTCCATAAACTTTGCTTCCAGCACTGCTTCACTTGCTAACTCTGCCAACCAGTGTCAAAGTGGACGGTGGGCTTAACCTCTGCTATTAATCTGTACAAGTGCCTCCTGGGCTTTGTTCCAAGCAATATTTCACAAATGTCAGTGCTGAGAACTCCCGGCTCCCTTGAGTGGGATGCAGCCTTGTTAACTTTGAAAAGCTGGGGATGCAGAGCTGGCATGATATATACAGTGAGCGATTCCTGATTATAATCCCAATTCTCTGGAGGTCGCAGAGGTATTCTCAGCAGCCCAGCCTGACTAAAGGGGAGAATGATGGCTTATAAAACCTTTCATGATTACAGTTTGGCTTGAGGCTCTACAGCAGTTAGGAGCAGTGTGTTGTAGTACAAATCCTAATTGAATTGTGCTGTTCTGCCTATGTACAGCAGCTCTGTTTTGTGGGCTCAGCTGAGGCAAGTCTAGTCTAAAAATCATTTTCCTGCAGTGCACTGTTGGGATCTGCCATTTTCCATCTAGTCAACTTGGGCAGTAAAAAAAGCAAACAGCAGTTTGAAAACTATAGAAGGAACAGTGTCATCTTACTGACATGCATCATCCTAAACCTAATAAGACAGGTTCGCTGGCCTTGCATACAACCCATGTATGCAGCATTTTTTTAGCCTATAATGTGGGTTCCGGCACGACCAGAGCTATTGAAGGTGAGGGGGAGCAGGAGGAGAGGGTTAAATGTGGAAACTACTGCAGAGGCCATAAGGTAACTGTTGAAAAGCTTTTTATGTTGCACAAAATTGGATATGGGGGGCGGGGGGGGGGAAGCCCTGAAAATGTTCCCGTTTAGCATTTGCTATTTGTTACAAATATTTTCACATTAGTACTTTTTATAGTGGTAAAGTTACCTATATGAAACTCTTTTTGTTACACGAATAAAAGACAATAATTTTTTAGGGTCCTTGATATCTTTATGAAACAGTTTGTTTAAAGGAAGAGATTTGTTTTATAAAGTAGAACATGTGTGATTTGTCCTTTATAAATCATTGTGTTCAGTGGTGATGTAATTTCTTCCTCTACCCCACTTCTGGGTACAGGCTATGAGAAGTACAATTCTATGAGAGCTGACCCTGCACTGTGCTTTCTGGAACGGGTTGGCATGCCTGATGCCAAGGCCATAGCTGCTGAACAGAGAGGGACAGACATGCTAGCAGATGGTGGTGATGGGTAAGAAGGATATTTATAAATTTAATAAACTTTTTATCAGTGCTATATATATTGGCGTGAGTTCACTTACTGTGTTTACATCTGACTTGATACTAAGGGATAATGTATTAGCTACTACAGTGTAAAAATACTTCAAAGTAATATTTTCAGAGAAGCAGATAAAGGTGAACATAAAACACATTTGTGTATCAATACATCATGGCAAATGGATGCTTGTTTTTTTTTTCACGTGTTCTTTGATATTTCCATTTGTCATTTTTTTAGACTAATACTGTCAATAATATGAGTAGTTGTGGGAAAAATAGCTTGTTCTGTTCTGATAACTATTTTTATCATTTTAAATTTTGCACAGAGGAGAGTTTGACAGAGAGGATGAAGATCCAGAATATAAACCAACCAGAACACCTTTCAAGGACGAAATTGATGTAAGAACCTCAGCGTAATAACGCACATGTATACTGTTGACATTCAGTGCTTATGTTAAAATGTTTGATGATGATTAATTATGAAAGTTCAAAAGCAATCATACCTTGCTGCTAGGTTTTTCTTTTGAAGATGGCCTTTTTTTCCTCTAAAAGATAAAGCACAATTGAAACCTGAAACTACAATTGAAACCTAAAACTAACTCAGTCCTTGTCTTCCCCAAAGGAATTTGCAAACTCACCTCCAGAAGATAAAGAAGAATCCATAGAGAGCCACACAACAAGTAAGGGTTTGTGAAAGTGAAAAGGGAGGCGGGGGGAGGGGCTAATGCAAAAGACCTGGTAATCATTATCCATATTAATGCCTATACTTAAGGTACTAGCTTAGTCCTTTTGGACAAATCTGTTTTAAAACTTTTTAGTGCTTAGAAAAGCCAAATCTGTCAATCTTTTAGATCTTTCCAGTAATTCTTTGCTACTTTTGAATAATCCCACTTTATTATATGTCTTGTTCAGTTTCTGATTACACAGTGGGATTTATGGGATGGTAAAACCCTGCATATTTCAGATATGAAAGTCTAGCCATTGATATTTTTTCAGGGTATAATCTTGAAATGATTTAAGATAGTGTTCTCAGTACTGAGAGAGCTTGCCAAGTGTAAGAGAATAAAAAATAATAAGGTGGGAAATCGTAAACTTAAGTGTTTCCACATAAGGGACTGAATAACTTTAGTGTGTGTGTTTAGAGATCTATTGCATTAACTGACTCTCTAATGCAAATTTCTTGATGTCACAAAGTCAATAAGGAAGGTGCATGTGATAGAAATATTAGGAATAAAAGGAAAGCAGTTGGCTATACATAAATTTGACAAATACGTACATAACTTTCTCAGAGGTTTTTTATTAATCCTACCCATTCTTCACCTTCAAACAAAAATAGTTATTCCCAAGTGTATTTATTTCACTTTTACAGTAATGAAGTGTACTTGAATCTTACAAAATGAGAATTCTAGGTTAGACTAAGACTTTTTAAAATGCCTAATGTTATCATTACAATACACAGGGTTTTTTTTGTTTTGTTTTGTTTGTTTTCTAGGCAAGCATAATGAAAGCAATGCTGAGTTAGGTCAACTCTTCTGGCCCACCACTTCAACCCTGACTACTCGTCTGCGCCGCCTCATTACTGCCTATCAGCGTAGCTATAAAAGGCAACAAATGAGGCAAGAGGCACTAATGAAGACTGACCGACGGAGACGTCGGCCTAGGGAGGAAGTGAGAGCACTAGAAGCAGAAAGAGAAGCTATAATAACTGAAAAACGTCAAAAGTGAGTTGGATCTCCTCCCCCCACCCCCCCTTTCAAATGCCAATAGAGGATATCTGTGAAAATGTATGTTATCAATTCAGTTTTGCTTTGAATCAGTAGTTGACATTTGAGGTCTGCTGGTGCATCTAAACTGTTAGGCTTTGTTCTCACTACTATCTTCATTTTTTGTGCTCTAGATGGACAAGAAGAGAAGAAGCAGATTTTTATCGTGTAGTGTCTACTTTTGGGATTATTTTTGACCCTATGAAACAGCAATTTGATTGGAACCAGTTCAGAGCTTTTGCTAGGCTTGATAAGAAGTCCGATGAAAGTTTGGAGAAGTACTTCAATTGTTTTGTGACTATGTGCAGGCGGGTATGCCGAATGCCAGCCAAACCAGACGAAGGTAAGTTTACTAACAATAAAAATCCACATGAATGAATGAATGAATGTTAAAATCAAAAGAACAATCCTGTTGAAACATGATTAGATTAAAAAAATATAGTATTTGAAAAATTACAAAACTTGTGAGATTTTTTTTTAAAAAAAAAGTTACATTCAGGTTAAACAATGAAAATCCAATTTTGTTACAGAGCCACCTGATCTTTCCACCATGATTGAGCCAATCACAGAAGAGCGTGCTTCTAGAACTCTATATCGCATAGAACTGTTACGGAAGATCCGTGAGCAGGTTCTCCATCACCCTCAATTGGGGGAGAGGCTAAAATTGTGCCAGCCAAGCTTGGATCTGCCAGAGTGGTGGGAGTGTGGTAAACATGACAAAGACTTACTGATTGGTGCTGCTAAACATGGAGTCAGTAGGACAGATTATCACATCCTGAATGACCCTGAACTCTCTTTTCTTGATGCCCACAGAAATTTTGCTCAAAACAGAGGGGCAGGGAATGCAAGTAGTGTGTCTTCACTAAACCCACTGGGTGCTGGCTGCAGTCAAACGCCCCCTATTGTTCCATCCACACCAGTACAAGATGACAAGGCTACAGACCAAGCTGAGTCTAAAAATGAGGGGTCTGAAAATGCAGCAGCCAAAGAAAAGTCTGATATTAAAGAGGAGGCAGATATTGCAGAAAAGGGCATTAAGCAGGAATGTGATGCTGAGACTGAGCCTGGACCTGTTAAATGTGAAAGGAAAGCAATAGAAATGAGTACAGATGTAGATCCAAAATCTATTTCTGAAAAAGGTTCAGAAGAGGACGAAGAGGAGAAACTTGATGATGATGATAAATCAGAAGAGTCCTCCCAACCTGAAGGTAATGCATATAGAAATGATTTGACTAACATAGAACAGCTGTGAAGCTAATTTTTCAATTTGTGCTAGCTGATAGTTGGCATCCAAGGTCAGCCATTAAGGCAACTGAGTATTAGACACATGCACCCACTCCTCAGCCACACTCCCTATGCCAGTGGCCCTGATAGGGTCCTGTAAGAGAAGCTTACACTCTCCTTGTTTAACCTGGAGATTCCTCCACAGCAGGTTAATATCAATATCAAGATTGACTTGTGCCAATAAAATAGGCCCTTGGCACCATCAGAGCACAGCAATACTGCATAGAAGGTTTGCCCCAACAATTAAATAAGGGCATGTCTAAACTACGTCCCTCTTTCGAAAGAGGGATGTAAATTAGACAAATTGAAATTGCGAATGAAGCCGGGATTTGAATTTCCTGCGCTTCATTTGCATAATGGCGGCCGCACGTTCTTTCGAAAAAGGGTATGTCTAGACAGTGGTTTCACTTTTGAAATATCCTTTCTTGAAAGAATGCGCGGCCGCCATTATGCAAATGAAGCGCAGGAAATTCAAATCCCGGCTTCGTTTGCAGTTTCGATCTGCCTAATTTACATCCCTCTTTTGAAAGAGGGATGTAGTTTAGACATAGCCTAAGTGTCTAAATTACAAGCATTACCAATCTAAATGTGTGTTACTTTTTTAGTTCCTGTTTTAAAATCTTACAGGAGAAACCTGAAACCCTTCCCTGAAAGAGTTAACAAAATAGTATACTATATTCCACAGTTTTTTGACTGAAACTTTTACAGCAGAAGAATTTAAGTGAGTGATTTTCCTTAGTAGTATATGGAAAGCTCCTCTGGAAAAAGAAGTGTTTATAGCAAATGCTACTCAACTCTGAAGCTTCAGACAGACTAAACTACATCACAGATAAACCCAAAATTGTTCTTTTTTAAAAAAAATAGGTTCCTTTTCCTCTAATATTTGTTTCTAATGCCAAGATTTTGAGTTAGGATGATTGGTCTGTTTGTGGCTAATGTCCAATGACTGTTGTTCCTCAGCAGGAACAGTTTCTCAGGGTAAGAATTTTGATGAAGAAAGCAATGCATCTATGAGCACCGCAAGGGATGAGACCCGTGATGGATTCTACATGGAAGATGGAGATCCTTCAGTTGCTCAGTTGCTTCATGAGAGAACATTTGCCTTTTCTTTCTGGCCTAAGGTTGGTTCCGGACAGAATGGCACCTTTCTTACTATGAATAGAATATGGAAAACGTCCTGCTTTATTTCAGTAATAGTCTTTCACTTTTGTCAAATGTATGTTTCTCATGTTTAAAACATATTTTATTAATGACCAAATAGATCACTAGAAAGTTTATGAAATAAGGATGTACAAGTCAGTTTCTTTGAGAGTAGGCAGAGAAAAGAGTAGGAATGACTTCAAGTTCTTTGGTACAGACAGACTACTTAACTGCATTATTTTTCTTGCAATCTATATATTCTTACGTCAACAGAATCACACTTTCGTTGATAGAAGGAAATTTATCTTGATTTATGGGTTTCGTCTGCAGAGGTGCCTAGAGTGTTAAGAACAGAGGTTTGGAAGATGACCATTTATGTTGGGGGTGAGGAGATTGTAGAGAGAATGTACTAATGACCTACATGATCCAAGCCATTATGTAACGTTGACAGATGTAATTGTATTAAGATTTCCTCTAACCATAAGGAGCAACTATACGTGAAGTTTTATTGTGTGTTTTATTTCTGTAACAGCGCAGAAAATCATTTAATAGGAAACCTCTATAAAACAGTGACTTTTTTGTTAATAAATGCTTATAAATTTGTTTCTGACTTTTGCAAAGAGGGTAGGGAGAGAAATAAAGTAGTAATAGTCTTAAGCTTACTAATCACCATAACAGGGCCATCTGGTTTAGGGGAAAAAAAACCTTGCTCTAATAGGCTTATTCCTGGGGAAAGCAAGCAGTCTGCTGCAGCTGCTGAGACTTGCTAGTGGCTTTTGCAGTGTTCTGCTGTCAGGAAGGTAAAGGACAATCCTATTCCCCAATCAGCCATATTTTTCACATGGGGTTTTTTTTTCCCCAGAGTATTTTTCAGTATACTTCAAGCTAAAGTACAAAAATATCTTGACTATTGAAATAGAAAAATCAAGTGATCCTTTCTCATTTCTTATAGTAATTTTAGGAAACATTAAAAATGCTAAAATCAGCTATTGCTAGGTGCAGAAAGTTTCACCAAAAAGAGTTTAAAGGTTCATGGTAACAATACTTTTAATCTGTGTAAATTCTGTCTATATAAACTAAACTGTAATTAGATTTTTTTTTTTAAAGTACACGCTTCAGTGAAATTTGAAGTGATAATGGGTGTGGAATGAAAATTGACATTCATTAGATGTCCCTAGGTTGGTGCCTGTTTCATAATGTTGAACTTTATTAATAGTGACGTTAATGAGGAACCACTTCCTGGGACAGAATTGCACAATCCAGCCTGCTGAATTTGAAATACCATAGCTTTCAGATACTGATGATTACAGGTGTTTTAATTCTCCAGTCCTAACGGACGATTTTGCTGAACAATTGACATTTAGCAATATGTAAAACAATGAAAAGTCACTTCAACTCTCTCTACCCTAATTCTCTGTATGTGAACTGTTTAAGACAACCACTTTATTTTCTAGTCTGCAAGCATTCTGGTACATACTTTAGCTTGTATTTTTAAGTATTACAGGCTATTAAACTGTGCAGTTGTGCTCAGTCTGCCTGAGTTTAAATGGCTACCTTCACACCAAAGGTTCATTATGTACTTTCCTTTATGCAGGACCGAGTAATGATCAACCGATTAGACAACATCTGTGAAGCAGTGCTAAAAGGGAAGTGGCCAGTAAACAGGCGACAGATGTTTGATTTCCAGGGGCTCATACCTGGGTATACTCCAACAGCTGTGGACAGCCCTCTACAGAAAAGAAGCTTTGCAGAGCTTTCCATGGTTGGTCAAGCCAGCATCAGTGGCAGCGAAGACATCACTGCTTCTCCTCAGTTATCAAAGGCAAGCTGGATCTTTCTGGTTACATTATGGAAAAAGAAACCTCATTTTGCATGTTAAGTAATAGAGGGAGGGAAGGATGAAAAGGGGGAAAAATAGGCTTCTTTAAACTGCTCTGTTGAATAAAATGAGGCCTTTCTGTCTGTTAAAATGTTTGTGCAGTCTTTCTCTCTTATGGTCAAGTGAAACATCAGATTTTTTTCCAAAGTTCGGTACAGCTTTGTTAGTAATTAGAAATGCTCTTTTTTTTTTTTTTTTTTTTAATTAGGAAGATGCACTCAATTTATCAGTCCCACGTCAGCGGAGGAGGAGACGGAGAAAGATTGAAATTGAGGCTGAGAGAGCAGCTAAAAGGAGAAATCTTATGGAAATGGTTGCTCAGTTACGAGAGTCTCAGGTGGTCTCAGAAAATGGACAAGAAAAAATTGTAGATTTATCAAAGGCCTCACGAGAGGCAACAAGTTCTACCTCAAATTTTTCATCTGTTACTTCTAAGTTTATCTTGCCTAATGTTTCCACACCTGTGTCTGATGCCTTTAAAACTCAAATGGAGCTGCTGCAAGCAGGTCTTTCACGCACACCCACAAGGCATCTACTAAATGGCTCTTTAATGGATGGAGAACCGCCCATGAAGAGGAGGAGAGGAAGGAGGAAAAATGTAGAAGGGCTTGATCTATTGTTTATGAGCAACAAACGGACATCGCTGACTGTTGTAAGAGAGCAGTTTTTTTTCCTGTTTGTTCCTTTGTATCATGCTAAAAATCTGAATTTAAAGTGCTATTGTAATCCTAAGTGATTGTGTAAAAAATTGCTATTTTTATTAAGTCAATCAGTGTTCATATTTGGAGCTATGTTTCCTTCAATTGTTGACCAAAATATTATGCATTTCAATTAAGCACTTTTAATTGTGACATAACAGCTTTATTATATGTAATATATGCCTCTTAAATAGTAACTACAAACCTCACTTTTTTCACACATGCAAAACGTACAGGTGTGCTAACAAAATGGCATTCCAGTTTGAGTTTTACTAAATACTAATTACGGTGAAAAGAGGAAAGATCAGGGACACTACTTTGAGAACAGCTTAAAAATAGCCTCAAAGCTGGCTTTTTTGGTTATAATGTGTACTTGTAAAACAATCACTAAACTTTTCAATTGTGCATAATGTAACAATATTGCTCTATATGGTAAGATTTATTCAAACCTCTTTAATAGTCTGGGCATTCTGAGATGGGGATAAGTTCTGATTTTAGATAGTCATTTTGGGCAATCACTTTTCCCAGGTAATATTCTGTAGACATGAAAATTCATACCACTGTCAATTTTTTTGCAGGAGGATGCAGAAGTGACCAAAGCATTTGAAGATGATATGGAGACACCACCACCAAGAAACATTCCATCTCCTGGACAACTGGATCCAGACACTCGGATCCCCGTAATTAACTTAGAAGATGGGACCAGGCTGGTGGGAGAGGATGCTCCTAAAAACAAGGATTTAATTGAATGGCTTAAATCGCATCCTACCTATACTGTTGATATGCCAAGTTATGTACCAGTAAGTAGATGTTACACATAAAACTTTAGTGGTTTTAAGGCTTAAATAAATTAAAACATGTGTCTTGAAAGTGATTGTGTAGGCCATTCATACTCATTTAGCATCTGATACTATCTCCTACTGAAATCAGTCAGATTTCCCCTAGATTTCAATGCAAATAAGACCCATAGGACACCTGAATATTATTTATTTTCATTTTTATATTTACATTGAGCGGTGATGTGTACATTGGAAAATATCAAATTGTGCTGAATGTTTGTTCCCCTCAGGTCATAAAAAAGAAGAGAGTGTTTTGGAGAAAATCTTAAAGCAAGGAATTTGGCTATATAAATTCTTTTATTGCAGTGGGTTGATTGAAGGTTTTCTTTTGACCAGAAAATGGAAAAACCTAAAGCAATACATTTTATATTTTTCCTTTTAGAAGAGTGCAGATGTGCTGTTTTCCCCATTTCAGAAGCCGAAGCAAAAACGACACAGATGTCGAAACCCTAATAAATTGGATATAAATACCTTGACAGGAGAAGAGAGGGTACCTGTTGTAAATAAACGAAATGGAAAGAAGGTAAAACTTAGACTAATCCTCTTGTATGCTAGAGCTGTTTCAGAGTATCTCTGGCACCCGGAAGCAAGTCTTCCATTCCACGATAACTTACGGTTTTGCCAAATTTTTAAACAAAATATTTAGCAAACTTTTTAACTGACTGAGTCACAAATATTGGAGCAAAAATATTTACAGTATCCCTAGCATCCAAGGGTTTGTCTTTACAGACAGTGCATCCCATGTTAGAGCACTCAAGATTTCCACCCCAGCTTGCCCTCCATGAAGTCTTGCCATAGATACTATGACCTTGACAGATGGCATCTCACCTCTGAATTGCACTACTAAAAGCCTCTAACTCCCTTTTAGAAAATAAAATTAAAGTATTCTTAATCTACTGCACATGAAATATGTGCATTGTTTCATTCTTTAAAAGAGTCATTGATGTCTTTAATTAGATGGGTGGAGCTATGGCTCCTCCAATGAAGGACCTGCCAAGGTGGTTGGAAGAAAATCCTGAATTTGCTGTTGCTCCAGACTGGACGGATATTGTTAAGCAGTCTGTAAGTATAAGACTCAATTTGTTCCATTTAAAATTTATTCACAAAAATAAATCAAGACTCTGTATATTTTGCCCACATAAGCATTGACTATTCAGCTTTTAGCGTGTAGCTTGTTTTGAACTAAGTAAATATTAGTGGCAGGATGGGGTTATCTGGCATTTGGGAGAGGATGATAGAATTGTGCTATGGGATTACACTGGTGACTGTTTTAGACATTTATTGTATATTTAAGGTTTTTCCATAGCCATATAAACACGAGTGACTGCTGAACACAAATATTCATACACTAATTGAATATTGAGTCAAATAATGGTCACATCCATATAAAAGAAGTGGATTCTTTAATTGGAGCATACTGTTATCATCTAGCACTAGGGGTTAACTTTTCCAGCTTTTCATTTTAAAAGATCTATCTGAAGCAGAAGCAAGCAGTGCTGCAAATACTCATTTATTCTGTGAAAGTGTAGGATAACGGCCAGATGATAAACAATAGTTCAGTAGAAACAGAAAAACCATGGCCAGCGTGTAATTGCAGTGTTTTCATCGTGTTTTAATTGAATTTGGTGAGCAGTGTGTGAAATGTGTGTTTCACAGGTCTGATTCTATTCAGCTTGTTTTGTCCTATCATTGTGATTATGTGTAAAATTAGCATTTTTTGCTGTTCATTTTGTTCCATTTCCTATGCTTTCTGCCAGCTCCAAGCATTCATATTTGTTGGTCTCCATTTGTCATTTACCAAATTTGAGATTTTTTTTGTTATAATCAACATGGAAGAATTCAAAAGGAGTGTTTAACAATTCTTCTCATATGTGACACTTTAGATATACTGCATGCTGAACACTGATCTTGCATAATCAACAATTCCTATTTAAAACTGAAAATATATTGATACAAGAATCTTTTTTTTTTTCCACCACTTTGTTCAGGGTTTTGTTCCAGAGTCCATGTTTGACCGTCTTCTCACAGGACCAGTTGTGAGAGAAGAAGGAGCGAGCAGAAGAGGAAGAAGGCCAAAAAGTGAAATTGCCAAAGCAGCTGCAGCAGCTGCCGCTGTAGCTTCAACTTCGGGAATCAACCCATTGCTAATGAACAGTCTATTTGCTGGAATGGACCTCACAAGCCTTCAGAACTTACAGAATCTACAGTCTCTCCAGCTTGCAGGTCTCATGGGCTTCCCTCCAGGACTAGCAACAGCTGCGGCTGCTGGAGGTGATTCTAAAAATCCAGCTGCCATGCTGCCTCTGATGTTGCCAGGTATGGCAGGATTGCCCAACATGTTTGGACTAGGTGGATTGTTGAATAACCCAATAACAGCTGCTACTGGAAATACCACTCCTGCTTCCAGTCAAGGAGAAACTGAAGATGGCACTTCAAAAGCAGAAGAGAAGAAAAATGAGAATGAAGAAGAGAACAAAGACTCTGAGAAAAGCACAGACGTTTCTGCTACTGACTCTGCAAATGGAGCTGTCAGTGCTGCTACTGCTGCTGCCGCCACCACCACCAGCAACAACACTGGATTGCCCACAAACCCTCTGGCCTTCAATCCTTTTCTGTTGTCCACCATGGCTCCTGGTCTGTTCTATCCATCTATGTTTCTACCTCCAGGACTGGGAGGATTGACACTGCCTGGTTTCCCAGGGTTAGCTGGACTTCAGAATGCAGTGGGCTCCAATGAAGAAAAGGCTACTGACAAAACTGAAGGGGCTGCATTTAAAGAAGAGGAGAATTTAGAAGGCAGTGATGCAGAGGAGAGCCTTGATAAAACTGCAGATTCCTCCGTTTTAGAAGATGAAATAGCACAGGGTGAAGAATTAGACTCGCTTGATGGGGGGGATGAAATAGAAAACAATGAAAATGACGAATAACCAGTACCAGTTACAGTTAAAGTGTTTTAAACTTTTGACAAGTGGTAGTCCTACTGTTTACACTCACAGTTAATGTCCATACTTAGTTTTTATAAGCTGTTCTGTAACATAGTGTAGCAAAAAAAAAAAAAAAAAAAAATTCAAGTCATGTTATACAGATGTGTCAAAAGGTATCTTGGTCATTAAGTATTGTGCAGTGCATTATTTATTATCCCTAGGAGAGATGAAATTTGAGAGGTGATCATGTCTTTTTAAGGAAATTGACATAATGCTCTGCTTTTTTTTTCTTTTGGTACCATTGGTATTATTATAAAAGCAGCAATTTGTAACCAAGTGGCACTAATAGAAGGAAGTGCTGCTTAAAGGAAGTATGAAGTTATATATTTAATTTTTTTATTTTTTATTTTTGCTGTGAAGGTCAAGATGAAATTTACCATACATATCATATTTGCGCATCATTTTGACTGTATGGGAGTTCATACACTCGCGCGTGCACACACCCACACACACACTCTTTCTGACAATCTCCATGATAGTGTGAATGTCTCTGTCTTGAGACACAGCAATAATAAGGCAGCTGTTGAATGTGAAGAGTACCTTTTGGAAATTAACCCACTGAGAAGGTTCTTACAGGATAAAACTACAGTTTAATCGTCTCGTGATCTTGTAATGCACTGGTATAAACAAAAAAAGAAAGAAAAAAGAAAGAGAAAAAAAATCAGGTACCTTTTTTAAATTAAAGGACTTTGTTACTTTAGCCACAAAGCTAAACAGCATTACCTCAACTCTAAAACTAGCCTTGAAGTTTACAGACATGACTTTGTAAATGTATTGTTTTCTTTGTTGTGATGTCTTTTTATTTTTTCTTTGGGAACTGCTATCATGTAAGATAAGATGTAAATTGCTGCCAACTGTAGTAATGATGCTTTTAATAAAAGTGACTCATGATATGCAGAGCTGTCATTATAGAATGGAGTGTTTAGAGAAATCACATAGTGTGTTCACTCTTTCTTATTTAGGTGTGGGTTTTGTTTTGGGGGTTTGGTGATATTCATAGTAGAAGCAAATTACAGCATTGTGGCTTTTTTAGTAGATTAACTGTTAGTAATAAGTCAAACTGCCTTCAGGAGACTAAACAGGATGAAAAATCTTGAATTACCTTCACATTATTTCACTCACTGCAGAAACCCACACAAAAACTCTGCACTATTCCCTCCAAAGGACATGTGGGACTGAGAATACTTGAAAATGTGTTCAGCATGTGATAATGTGGTACACTAAAGAACAAAAGGCCAAAAGAAAAATGAGGCTTTAATAGGCACAATATCTAGGTCATTCATCCTTAGTTAATGGGTAGAAAAACACAATGCTGTAATGTCAGCAAGGGACACAAAGGCTCTGTGGTATCCTGTAGACCAGAGCTTGTGATGCCAGAAACCACCATGTCAAACAACCTACATGAAACTAAAAGTGACCCACTTTTCTAATACCAGAGCCTCTTCTGGAGAGCTACTGATTTGTACCCTTGGGTGACCTTTGATATTTGAGATAATGTATCATTTGAGAACTACTGTTTTCACTTTGTTGTGTCACTTGGGCATACACATAACCTTCCTGACATGAAGTTAAAGGGGTAGACTTCCACTACAGTGCATGAAAAATTACATTTTTAACTTCTGTGGGCACACAACTCCTGTGACAAAAGTAAAGCTCATGCACAATGTTGAAAACGTTCGGAAATTCTGGGGAAGTTGCTAAATTCTAATGCCCATTTGGAGAAAGCATATAATGTTGGCCCAGTTACAGTTCTTAAGCTGATCTGCAGTACAGTTTGATGCCAAGTCTTGACTAGACCAGTGTTCCAAGGGCCAAATTCTGTAGGCTGTTGTGTATGAAAGGGACAGAATTGACCTGAAAAGAGCATTTCATGAACCATGCAAATACAAGATTAGAAATGAAAAACTAGAAAATGAATATTGTATGAATGAATCACATGCATGCATTCTTTAAATAAGGAAAAATCAAATGGTTTGTACTGCCCCTTTAATAGATCATTCAGAGTTAATGAAGGTCAGGGAGGATTTTTTTTCCCTGTATGCTTCACTGCACAGTTGAGTAGGTGCATTATTCTTGCCTTTCTCTAAAACATCACACACAGACCACTGTAAAAGGTTGATACCAAACTCGAAAGGCCATCAGTCTGAAAAGGTGTGGCAAGTTCTCAAGCAGTCTGTTGTGAATGCTTATTTGCAACTATATATTTTTACCAATATACAATACCCAGTTTTATTCAATTTCACAATTCCCAGTGAGGAATTTACATAGGTTAATACTATCCTGGGGAAACCATTTTTTTTAATTGACAAGAGTAGGAATGAGTTTTTAAATCATGGTTTTGACATACCCACTAATGACACGTGTATGAGCACAGAAAAATCTGAGTCCTAGCATGGAATTCCCATTAGACCACTTACCGATATTCTTCTCCTATAAAATGTTCCTCTGAAATATTCTTATAGCAATAGTTAGCATTATGTAGCACCTGTGTTTCTTACTCAGAGAAATTTCTTCTGATAGGTGAAGAATTATTATTAAATAAGTTAATAACCAAACAAAACAGCCTACATTTTAAACACCTTAACTTTTTACATTTAGAATGTAAGTCATCTACTATCATTTCTAAACAAAGGTTATACTTGTTTTTAGAATGGATAATAGCCTTCATATAAAAAATGAAGCAAGGGGGATTGCCATCTAATGTCCAAGTTCTGTATTACATGAAAATATAAAGTGTTTGCTTTCATTGGAGAAATGTTTTTACTTGTTAGACGCTGAAAAGACTTTATAAAGTTTTTATATTTTTATTTGTGTAGGAAAAAACCTGCCCACAAGGTTGCAGTGTATCAGGTAAGATACTGGTCTAAACTTACGAGTAAATGTGAAATATATGTCGTCTCCTGCTTCTTTACAAGAAGTCCATCTCTGTTCAACAGCCATTTTCTGTTGATCTCTAGAGTGGTTACTTGAAACCTACTGGCAATATCAGGGAACAAAAGCAAGTAAACGATTGCAAATGGAAACTTTGTCTCATAGTACAGAAATGATGTACTTTGTAATTCAGCATTCAACTAAGCCTTTTTCTGTGTATTTAATATTCATGGCTGCCTACCCAGAATACAAAAATGCTCAAACTATCAGATTAAAGAAGATACATGTTTAAAGAACATTTTTAAAAAATTTATATTCTTGTTCTATGAACTGAGGCGGTAAATAAAACTGTTACAAAGTACAAGCAATGGAAAATCCTGACCAATGAAATAGATAACTCTGGTCCCCAGAGTCTTCCAGTAGCTTTGGTTTTTACAGTTTCATAACAATGTCTTAAACTAAACCTGTGTGTTTGCAGAAATTGCTACAGGTTTTTTGTTTTACTTATTGGAATAATGTTCAAATACAGGACTCCTACGTGAGGGACCTTAATATTGACTGCAGAGGGCTAAGCATCTCAAAGAAGGGGTCTTTTGGGGAATTAGAGGATAGCAGGTTTTTCAACCCATTTTCCATTATTAGGTTTCCCATAAAATTTTGTATGGCATATAAAATCACTTTGACATTTAGAGCTCTATTAATCTGGCACTATGCATTTCAGTGACCTTCAGAACTTATGGTATGAGTCCGGGATCTAGTCACAGAAGGCATCTAATTGACTGTGGCCCCTCTGACTTGTGGAGCCCGAAAGGTATAAGCTAAAGGATAGTTTCTGTTTCAGCCAGTTGAACATGAAAGGCTGCTGCTTGGACTTTGTGCTGTAAATCTCTTTGGGTTTGATAGTGTGGAAGGTGCCATAAGCGGTTCTTAATTTTTTTTTCCCTCTTTGGCTGAGATGATACCTTGGGAGGAACCAGTAGTTTCTTTTTAAAATGTTGATTAAAGTTTCTACAAGCCTAAGATTGGCTTCAGCCAACTGTTTGGTGCAAAACAAGTCAAGAGAAATTCAAATCCAAGAATAAATAGTTGCCTTTGTACAACTTTCAGGTGAAAGTTCCTTTTCAGGCAGAACTAAAACAGTCATTTTTTTTCATTGGTCTCCGTGAAAGTATTGAGTGGTCTTGCTATATCCAAAATCTTCACTCCAAAATTAGGGTATACGAGTAAATGTTAAAACATGGTCTGCATTTAACTTCAGGTCATAATTTTGTAAATATAAAATAGTACCATTTCTGGTAAACAATGGCCTAATTCTAAACTAAAAATAACTCTTGTGTTCAGAATGAGCTGCAGATGCAATATCTAGATTTGTCTTTGTTATAGCCTTTACAGCTTCACTTTAGCATGGGTAATGGGACAAGCCTTTAACATGGGTAATGGGAACTTTAACATTGCCGGTGTTCTAGATATTTCAGTGGCTTACTGAACTAGCTGTATTACTCTCGAGATTAGGGTACAAATTTCAGTCACAAATGAATGGTTAGTGACCATATTAAAATCCTTGTAACATGTCTTTTTTTAAAAAGCCAGCCCATGACTGTCTGATTTTGCTCAAATGACGTAGGCTGATTTATTGAAAGTATCATTGATCTGAGGAGTACCCACAATTATGAATGGGAATTGTCATCCAGAATGGAATCTTGGAACTAATAGACTCATTTTTACATACATGCCTTATTTTAAAATATAGTGCAGCATTTTAATACTGAATCCTGACAGCAATGTGCAGTTCTTGAACCTTGGATTTATCAATAATAAAATGTGTGTGATGGCCCTGAAATACATCTATTAACTGGTATAGATGGCAAATTAAGTGCAAGCTTTAAAATGTCCAGTAGTAATTACAATTGTGTATCAAATGCTGATTTAAGATGGATGTTATCAGCAACTGGGGTATCTGGTGGCTTTTATAGGTCTGTTCCTCTTGGATGATGCTTTAACCTTTCAGAGGCAGATTTATGTAACTCTGAAACCTGTCATTTTTGTACGTGTAGGAGTCTACTCCAGCTCTGGTGTTTGTGCTATCAGTCTCCTCCCACAGGGTTTTTTCTGCTATTGTTGGACACACAAAGGATTTGCATATCTGTGGCTGCAGAGCTAATGTTCTCTCACTCAGTTCAGAGGCCCTGCAAGGCAACTGCATGATCCCTTCCATTTTTTTTCCTAAGGGTGAGTAGAAAATAAGAGACATCCATTGTATTTCTCTGCAGAAGCATTGTTCTTCACCAGACAAAGATGGCATATTTCTACAATCCATAGTTTCTGCTTCTTCAGCCATGGTTGGCTGCTGATGAGCATCTGTGCAGACTCTGAATAGCCTGAAGCATTTCCTAAAATAATTAAAAACATGAATTTTCCCTAAATGCATGTCAGGCCCCCCATATCTAAAATATATAGCAAATAGAGGAAAGGGGTAAAAGGAAGATCTTTGCCCCTATAACGATCTCTTCTGTGTTTTCCTGAATTAACTTTACATAAGTGTGTTCAGAAGACCTGTATAAAATATTTGACATGGCATATTTGTTTTTGATTCCTGAAAACTTTATAGATAAAAGTATGTACCCTGGTTTAGAATAATTTTTTTGAAGAGCACTAGCATTTTCCCCTCATGCTATCGATTTTTGTAAAGGAAAGGGATGAAATAAATGGTTTTCATAGTTCAAAACTGCAGATAAAAACTGCACTTAAAATGTTAGTATCCAGTCTGCACAGCAGCTCATTAATAGACAGATGCGAGTCAAGGAAATCTTGATAGAAGTCCCATACCTTGCTACGCTTGGGTCATCTCTGCTGAGGTTCCATATTAGATTGTAGCTGTGAAGCACTGTCTTTTCTTCCTGGTCTTCAAGGCCCTCACAAGTGGATATGCCATTTTCAGATGTCTCGTAATCTGCTGCAGGCTTGCCATCTGGTAAATGGGTGATCAGCTCACCAAGGTGCTGCTGTGCAGTGCAGACTCCCCATCTCAATGCTGTTTCTTGTAGGTTGTCAAAAAAATATTACTGTATTTTTTTTCAGTTGTCATGAGTCCCACACTAATTCCAACTTGTTTGCAGGTTAGCATCCAGCAGGTATGGTTTTTGTTTTACAAGCAACGTTGCTCTTTTAATTGTCCATGTTGTTAGTCTTTGACATCTCTAACAACTAAAAGTAAGTCTGTTTAATTCCAGCATCCATTGATTTTTCACGTGATTGCTTGTGTGCGTTCCAATAGGTGTGTGTGTGCAAGCATGGCGTGCAGTCGTCGGAGAATTTTTCCTTCGGTGGTATCCATCAGTTTGGCTGTGGAGCCTCCTGGCATGGCAGTTTTTAGATGAGATATATTAGGAACTGCTGACCCCCTCCCCCACCTTCTCAGTTCCCTCTTACCACCAGTGATGGTCATTGGGGCTTCTTAGCCTCTTGCATTGCAAGTGCTTTGGTATCTGTTAGTTTAGTTGTTAGAGTACTTCGGTTCTAGCAAGCTTGGGTGGGGGAAGCATGCCATGGTCTCAGGAACTTAATGGTGCCTCAGTGAGGGCCCTCAAACAGGTATGTGTCCTACTTGCAAGAGCTTTAGGCCTTGCACTAAATAAGAGCAGAATCATCACCCGAAGCTCCTAATTGTGGAGGCAGCTCTCCAGCCTCAATCCATGCCAGAGTCAATGCTAGCTCTGGGAATAAGCAGCACACGGGCCTTGGCGCAGGAACCTTCAGCACTGTGCAACGAGATGCTGAACCACTACTGGCACCAATCCCCTTTCTTAGTGCTACATAAGAAGAGGACAGATAAAGGCTGGTCTCCCGGCAAGCATCCTCATAAGGACACCAGTAGGATGCACCGTAAGTCTGGGCACCTGAATGCCTTGGCACCGTTGACTCTGGCCCCACTGTGGGGCTTGAGTCCAGTGCTCCTTGTCTCCCCTGATTGGGAGTACTTGGCAGAAGAGTTGGATTATTCCTCCACTTCTGAGGCTGCCAGGGACTTTGTTTCCATGACCGCGTAGTCCCCACAGGACTCAGCTGTGATACGGTGGGCACCAGTGCTGACACAGCATTCAACGGGGATCCCAGCTCCAGCACAGCAATCAGCACAGTCCCTAGCAGCTGCCTCTGTGCCATCAGCTGCGCAACTGGCCAGCACCGTGGTCCCGTTCCCCAGCGGAGTTTGCCTTGGCAACACGATGATCGGGTTCTGACCTCTCATCAGACTTGGGGGAGAACTTGTCGAAGTCAGATGTGGCACTGTTCCCGGCACCGCAGCCCTCGGGACATGCCAGTACCAGTGCCACCCTAGCAACAGCAGTGGCAACTGCCAGTCCAGTGGCCTTTTTGGACCCCATGGTCCTACCAAGTCTAGGGCCATGTCAGAGGTGTCGGAACCATGAACCCCGCCGTCATCCCCCTTACAGACACTCTTCTCCAGGGGATTGGGAATACGCATCCACTCATGGGGCACCAACTGCAGCATTGGAATCCCCTTCAGGCATTCAAGGCCCAGCTCTGATGCTCCCCCTCACCTCAGCGTGCATCGTAGCAGCACAAACTTTTCCCCTGGTATTGACATTAGCACCTGCACTACCAGTCTCGGCACGTTGGGAGGCCCCAGATTCTCCTTCTGGGGAATTGGAGACCCAGGAAGCCCCTGCCTTACCGGCCTCCTTGTCTTCATCCCCTGATGAGTCTGTGGCTGGTCTGTCGGCCATCATTCTCCCTACCCTAGACATCAGGGATGACCACGACCTCTTGAGGCAGGTAACTCAGAACCACCAGCTGCAAGTGGAGGAAATAATCAAGGATGCAGACCCTATGGAAGACATCTGAGGGCCCTTCCAGAGTTGCCTTCCCATTCATTAAAACTATACAAACTAACACTAAGGTGTTGACAAACCCCATTATCCAAACCCCCTATGGCAAAGGGGCCTGAATGCTTACTTTATATCCCATAAGGGGTACGAGCACCTTTTCATGCATCCACAACCAGGGTCCCCTGTGGTGGATGCTGCAAACCGCAAGGAATGCCAGGGTTGACCTAGATCAATGCCCAAATCAAAGGATGGAAAGAAATTAGACCTTTTGGGGCACAAGGTCTATTCTAAGGGGGTTTTACAACTGCAGGTGGCCAACCAACACATGCTATTGAGCTGCTACTCTGGGGGGGCTCTTACAAATTGCAGGAGGCTCCTCCCTGCTGACTCCCACTAGGAAAGTAAACTGGTTCCCAGAATGTCCCTTCAGGAGGCCTTGGACTCAGTGGGCTTAGCCACTCGTACAATGGCCACTGCCATCATCTCTGAGGAGGGGTTTGTGGCTGCAGGTCTCAGGCATGCCTCTGGAGGTTCAGACAACCTTGCAAGACCTCTCTTTTGACTGCTCTGGGCTCTTCGCAGAGAATATGGATTTTACATTCTAGGGTGACTCTCAAATCTCTGGGGATCCATAACCCTGCACCTTTGACTGCAGGCCCCTGCCCCGTTCTGTTTTGATCAACCAGGCAAGAGTCATCCAGGTGTAGAGGCCAGAATCACCAGCATAGTCAGCCTCACTCCCAACTTGCACCAGAGGCCCTAAGTCACTCCCAGGCTCAAAACCCAACTTTTGAGGGTGCTTCCGAGGATGGAGCACCAGTTCTCAAGCCAGATCCTTTCCCTTTCAACAATCATTTGTCTCGCTTTTACCGTGCTTGGGCCCCGGATTACCTCAGACCTCTGGGTCCTGAGCATGGTCCTCTTGGATTCTGGGAGGTGGCATCTAAAGGACTTCCCCCATGCCTACAGGAAGGGTGCACAGAGCCCGGAAGGCCAAGTGATTACAGAGGGCAAATTAAAAGAAAACAGGGACAGCTGTGGAGGTCAAAGAGCTAAAATGAGAGCTGGACAGGGACACCGAGCAAAGAATTCTGGATAATGCCCACTTCCCCTTGAAGTTCTCAAAAGAGCCAGGGGATGCTGCCCAGTGGAACTCTGCTTGGATGTGTGAACAGATGGAGGAGCAGAAATAGGCCCCATAATCGCAGGCCCCTCCCTCAGCCAACCTCTCTTCACTGGTCTTGTAAATTGCCATCTTGGCTATAGCCAGGAGGTTGACGAAGAGGTCCTGTGACTTTGTGGGACTGTGGATGGGGAGTGCATAAATTAATAGGTGAGGGGAGAAGTACAGATAGAATGTCAACAAGAGGAGGAGTGGAAAGAGGGGCTGTAAGCTGGTGCACTTGAGAGACACGTGCGCCAGGGTCTCCCTCACACCACAGAAGGGGAAAGTGTTGGGAACGGGGGTGAACCACGCCATGTACATGCCCGGGCACCATGGAGGATTCTCCAGCTGATGTCCCCGGCAAGCCGTGGAACAAAAGTGGAGTAAAGGCTGGCCTACCACAGCTTCCCATCCTCTACTGGAGGTAAGAGATCCCACCATTTGTTATCTGAGTGAGACATGAGGATGGGGAAGTGAAGAGTGTGAAGCATGAGCATGTCCAGGTGCCTTTGACGCAGTTCCAAAGGGGACCAACTGCAACCCATGCAGCCGGCTCAGGTGATGAGGGAGAGGTAGTTGGGGGGGGGGGGGGGGCTGGGGGCTGATGGAAAGATCCGGAGGGCCAGAGGTGAGGAGCGGATAGGGTGCACCATCTCTCAGGATCTGGTTGAGGTTAAACCCAAGCAAAGGGCGGCAAAGCGTCCCTCACCACCTGAAATATGCACCAGAGAGTATGAAGGGTGGAGAGCCCCATGCACTGGGCGAGCACCGGAGGATCCACCCAGTCTCCTCAGTTGTAGTCCAGGAGGTTTCCAATCCTGGTGACTTCTGCCAGGACCAAACTCTGGCACACTGAGGGGGACTCAGCCACCCGCACACAGAGATGGGGTTTGTGTAGCAGGGACTCTGCGAGGGTCCTGAGCATGGAGGAGAGGAGATACTCTCTCTATCCAGTTTCATTACCTCCTGCCCTCCCATCCCCCTTCCCTGTCCCTTTTTCAGGACCCCTTCTCACAAACAACTTCTCATGCAGGACATGCACACATTCCTCACTCTGAGTGCAGCAGAGGAGGTCCCCAGGGAGTTCAGGAGCAAGGGGTTCTACTTCCATTCTGAAGCTGCAGAACCTAAACATCTTTATCAGGAGGTTCAAATTCTTCAAGTGATTTGCTCATGTGTATTCCAATACATGTTTGGTCTCAAATTACTTTGGACCACTGGGACCTGAGCAATTTGAGACCAAGCACGTATTGGAATAGACATGGGCAACACATCTCAAAGAACAATAGTTACAAAAGGTGAGTAACTTTTTTTTCATGGTCTTCCTAGCCGGCATCATTCTCTCTGGATCCAGGGGACTGGTATGCCACCCTTGGTTTGAAGGACACATACTTCCATATCTCTCTTATCCCAGCTCACAGGCAGTTCCTCAGGTTTCTGGTCAAAGATCACCATTATCAGTTCTTGGTGCTATTGTTTGGCCTTTCCACGGCTCCCAGGGTGTTTACAAAATGTATGGCAGTCATGGTGGCCTTCATCAGAAAGCAAATCTATACGTATAGACAACTGGCTGATCCAGGGCAGGTCTAGGGAATGGGTTCTGGCACACATGGCCTTGGCCAGTGCTGTTTTTGCAGGCCTACACTGCCTCCTGAATGAACCCAAGTCCATCCTGGTTCTGATCCAAAGTTCATTGGGGCTCTCTTGGACTCCACCATGGTGACAGCCTCCCTGTTAGAAAGCTGCTTCCATGTCACATTGGACCTCATCCATTCTCTTCTGCAGTTCCCCACTACCACAGCTTGAACCTGCAGGAGAAGCTTGGGAACCAGTATGTCCTGGTACTAACAGACAATACCACAGTGATATTTTATGTTAACAAACAGGGTGCTTCTCCCTCCTTTTGAGAAGTCCTGCTCCTCTGGGACTTGAAATTGCCCATCACGCTCTCCTGTACACTCCATACCTACCCAAGGTACAGAAAGCCCTGGCAGACTCCCCCAGCCATTGTTTCAGAACCCATGAATGGTCGCTTTAGGCAGGCATCACCCTGTCCATCTTCCAGAAGTGGGGTTCTCCCCACGTGGACCTATTTGCAATCAGGAGAAACTGCAAGTGCCACCTCTCTGTTTCTTTCAAAACCAAAGCCCCGGGGCCCTCATGGACACATTTCCCCTGTCCTGGTTAGGTCAACTGTTCTATGCCTTCCCCCTCAGACACCACGTCCTGCTCAAAGTTCGGCAGGACAGGACAGCTCTCATACTGGGGGTGCTGGTGTGGCCCAGTCAGCACTGGTTCACCACGCTGTCTCCAGCACCCCAACTGAGAGTCCCTTCACATCATGGCATGGAGTCTCTGTGGTTGATTCAGCTTGAGGCAATGCTCTCACCCAGTGCGTGTGAAGTGCTCCTGGATAGCCACAAGCCTTCTATCCAGGTGATGTGACAAAGTGGATATAGTTTTCACTCTGGTCTGCTCAACCATTAGGCCCCATCCATCCCCCTGGTGCATGATTACTTCTTGCACCTGAAGCACCAGGGCCTAACTATTTCATCTATTAGAGTCCACCTTGCAGTCATTTCTTCCTTCCATCTGGGGGCAGGAGGTAAATCAGTATTCAGAAACCTGTGGTAGAGAGGTTCCTAAAAGGCTAGCACAGGTTTTACCCTCAGGTTAACGACCCGATAACTCCCTGGGAGCTGAACCTAGTTCTTGCTAAGCTCATGGGTGTCCCACTTAAGCTCCTGGAAACCTGTTGTACCTCTCCTGGAAGATGGCTTTTCTGGTAGCTGTAACCTTGGACAGGTGAGGCTCTGAGCTCCGAGCTCTCACTTCAAAACCACCTTGTACTGTCTTTTTCAAAAACAAGGTTCAACTACTCCCCTGCCAAGTGTTTCTACCTAAGGTGGTTTTGCATTTTCATATCAACCAAGATATATCTTTGCCGGAGTTCTTTCCTAACCTCATACCCCAATAGGGAAAAGACCCTCCCCTCGCTGGGCATCAGCTGTGCCCTGGTGTTTTACACTGAATTTACAAAACCATTATATAAATCAATGCAACTCTTCATTGTAATAGCAGAGAGAATGAAAGGCCTCCCCATGTCAGCCCAGTGCCTTTCATCCTGGATCACATCTTGCATCTGGGCGTGCAACTACTTAGCTAAAGTCCCAGCACTGGCACTGACAGCACATTCCACAAGGACACAGGTTTCCTCTGTGGCATTTCTCACTATCCACGCCTTCGTATGCCATCACTCAGCAAGTGTGGGATGATGCAGTTTTCAGCAGGACAGTCCAGCAATCTGCAGCCTGGTGATCTCCAACCCCTCCTCTGGGGGAAATTGCTGGCAAGTCACTGATTAGAATGCACATGAGCTATCACGCGAAGGAAAAATGCTTCCGAAAAAAGATTCGGAATTCTTGTTCAAGATGTGTTGCTCATGTCCATTCCAAATCACATCCTCCTCTCCCCTCTGTCAGAATAATAGGGAAAGAAGGACCTGAGAATGGGAGGGGAGTTGGCAGTGCCTTACGTACCAGAAGGATCCACAGCTGACCTGATGGGTACCGATAAGGGTACCAAACATTTTTCAACAATAATGCATACGGTGTGCAGGCACATTTAATGGAATGGACGTGAGCAACACATCTGGAAAAGAACAATTACAAAAGGTAAGTAACTATTTTTTATAGACAAGAGGTGCAATTTAATTTCTAAAGCTGTATGTCCACAAGTTTGGGGAGAATGATGGTTTGGTAGTTAAAACATTGAAGCAGGACTCGGGGTGCAATTTCTGTTTCTCTCAGATTCATTCTGTATCACTTTAGGAAATTAGTTTCCCATCCATAAAACAGCAAGTAATGATACTTTTGTATTTCACAGGATAAATTAAGTAATGACTATTAAGTGCTCAAGTACTACAGGGGGAAGGGTTGACTGGCTATGAGACTGCACCCATGATGATCTGGGCTCAATATCTGTAAATGTGACAAGTGGTGCATTAAAAATGGGGAAAGGTTCAAAATACAACATATAAAGAAATGTAGAAATAAAACCATGTCAAAAGGGCTTAGATTAACATCAGACAGGATTTAGCCATTCAACAGCCTTGGAATCAGCAGTGTGGAGTCTGACAATTTCTCCTGAGACAATCATGAAGTGTTTAATTGTAGCTGTAGCTGTCAGTCCCAGAGTGACCGTTCAATCAAAGATACTACTTCGCCACCTCTTGTCTCACATGATGAGATGAACAGCCATTTAGTAAAACGCACAGTATCTTCTATCTCTTTGGAATCTCTCTCCTGAAGCTCAGTGGAGGTCATCTTCATAGTTCAGTGGCCTTAAATTTGTTTGAGGAAGATCGTTTGTGAATTTTGTGAGAGAAGTTGGGATAAGAACAGTTGCTTGAGCTAGTCTGTTCTTCTGGCTCTTCTCGTGCTCAGTCCATGTTCTAGCATTGCTTGCAATTACATCATTTCTGCACCTATAACATAGTGTAGTAACATCTCTTGACATCCTGACCAGCAGAGCAGTTTGCTATGTTGCTGTCAAGTCAAGAAACATAGTCCCTGTCCTTTTCTTTTGCTGAAAACCATTTTTATATAGGTGGCAAGCGCGAAAACTCGGTCACTTTTGCTCCTATGAGGTCATCAGTTTTCCTGGTCATCACCCATATCTTGCTTTACTAGGTGGGCATTTTCCTGAATTAGTTGCTTCAGAAGTTGGCAAGCACATCTTGATACTGGATGGTAAATAGCTGGAAAGGAATAGTCATTTCCTGATTTTGCTATAGTTGCCACCCTAGCTTTCTTCCATATCTTGGGCATTTTGTTTTCTTGGATGACACAGGATATGAAAATTGACAGATGTTTTCTTACTGAAGTGTAGTAAAAATTGTGGTGAAAACTTCTCAAAGCCCCGTGGTTTTTCAGGCGTCATAAGTCTCAGTGCTCTCCCTAATTTCCCAGTGCTGAAAGATATTTTCCTCACTTACAGGTGGAGCTAGTCTATATCTGTATCATTCCCTCTTTACTGATTCCTCCAGGGGCTTGTTCCTTCTGGCTTTTGCCATGTTAGTCATGTGGCAGTTCTGTTTTGGGAACTGATGAATGGGTGGTGGCTTCTCCTCCAAACTTCCTGGAATGACCATGCTTTCCTGATGGATCTTGTCATGTCCAGGCAGGTCACCTCAGAGGGCCATCCATTCCTAGCTTCTCATGAAGTTCTTGACAAATACCCACACAGCCAGCACTGCCCCATTTTTACTTGGTTGGGAATAATGATCCCAAGAATGTGGTGGAACTATAGAGAAGCAGACCTGAAAAATACTTGGAACTGATGCAGGAGTCTGTAGCCTATATACCACACAATACTTTTGAAGAGTCTTACACTTGCCTCTCAAAAACAATCTTCAAATTGGCTACTAAACCCATCCCGCGTAGCTACTAAGCATCTCCCATACCCTGCTCAGATGAGGAATATGCAGATCTGAAGCAGTGTATCCTGTAACTCAGATACAGGATCAGCTCATTGACAGTCTGTGCCTGTTACAGGGAATGTTGGGAAGAAGCTGGACTCAGTATTACACACCTTCATTGTATAATGGCAGGACTGTAGTAACTCAATCTACTGGGGCAAGAAAACATGGACTTCCAAAGGCACATCAGATCTATCTTCCACTTGCTACACCTGCTTGCCCTAGAAAGTTGTCAAATCTAAGATCACAATTTGTATCTTCTCATTTGTTAATGATGGGGTCCGAGGGTATCAGAAAGATCGCTTCAAGACTGGGAACAGGACTGCAGTCATTAATTCTGTTTCATTGGTACAATGAAACTGCTTATTGTAAAGGTAAAGGTCATTTGTGCAAGAGATAAAGCTTTCTTAAAGGCCAGTTGAAGACTATAGAACTCACTCCTATTTGACTTTTGTTACTTTCCATTCCATGTGTGACGTGCACTTCCCTGATGAAACTACTGGTAGTGCATCATAATACAAAAAGCAAACAAAAACTCATGTGTCACTTTCCGAAGGAGAAGAGGAATATGATGATGGAACTTACTACACCTTTGGAAGGTTATGGGATGCTTGACAGTTTTGTGGTTTTCCCAATTAACACTTCCTTCCCCGCCCCCCCCTCTGCTAACCAAACTACCATGGAACAACACTCCTATTAAAGGCTTATTCCCCTACTCCCCCTGACCCCCCCCTCCGGATTTGTGTGTAATTATTTTTGCAGGGGCATTTGTACAATACAACATGGTAAGGAAAATAATTCTTGTTCTTTATTACAATCTGATGGCAGATGAGATGGCTATAAGCAGTCTGGAACAGTTTGTTTCCAGTTTCCACTAGTCTTGCTGAAATTGGTACTTTGCAGAATTTTAAGAACTCATACAGTTAATACTCTATTGGTCAAACTACCAATTCCTAGTTTGAAAATAGTTTTCTTCACCCAACTTGGTCATGAATAGGTATTTGTCCTCCAATGACCCCACATTAACAGGAGTGGGTTTTTCATCTAGTAGCTTTAAGCTACTTTCATTCAAACTGTTTTTTCTTTGCCTCTAAGTTTCACTCCCCATGCAGAGGACAGCTTCTGTTTCTCAGCTATCCTAGATGTATGTGTCACTACAGGAGAGCTATCTTTCTGTATCTCTTGGCAGACAAATGTTAATTGATATCTTTTATTACAATGTCTTCAGCATTTGTGGCTTGGTACCTCCTTATTCATTTGCCAACACTGGTGCCTTTTCAGTTTCACCATGACTGGCCTTCAATTCAGCTGTATCAGTTTCACTGCTGTGGGTAGATAGTGGGGATCATCATACACAGCTTTAGTATCTGGGTGTATTTAGCATTTGAAACATTTCACATGTGGGTACTTTTCACATGGATTTAGTCTGACCTCTGTAAAGCAGCCCTCCTGCCAAGAGGTTTCATTCTACACTAGGCCAAGTAGGGTTTTCTTTCCATAGTTTAAGGAAGCCCTTCAAAAAATAGTTCACTGTAGAAGTGCTAACAGGATCATATGTAAATTGGAGTGGATTATGTTTCTGTAACTGGTGTGTGGCTCATGATGAGGAGGTAGCACTTTAGATCTCCACTCAGCAGCAGCTGAGCAATATCTAATGCATCAATAACAGGGGTTTACTTGCTGTATTCTGACTTTGTTTTTTGGAATATCTGTATTACCTGTTCGGTATATTCAAGAATAGTGGAATAGTCTGACAGCTAATGCTTTGTGTTTGTTCTTATCCCATCTGATAGGTGTGGTAAAGTAAACTGAAACTGCATTGATCTTTACACTGACCATGAAGCCAGTAAAAATGCAATTGGGTGGCATCAATCCCCTGTAGCAGCACACTTTTAGGCTGTGTACTAGCCTCTCTGGTTGACAGGAAGCAGAACAGACAGGTAATCTAAAACAAATCTTAAATAATAGTTTAGGGTGTGTTTGAATTTTTTTCCTGATGGCTTTATTATTTGCCCCCTTTTGAAGATATGAAAGATGTGGTAGCTGTTTCTCTGGCTAGTCATCTTCTCTGGCTAGACATCTTTGCCTCTCCCACTTATTTTATAGGAACACGAAGCCCCATTCTTTTCTCCAAAGTTTTGATATAGCTCCACGGGTTGGGGAAGATCATGGAGACAATGGTAGCCGCTCTAGGCTATGATAAGGAGATAATGTTCTTCATTTATTGTGCCCATCGTGTCCTCTTTGGCTGTGTATAATAAACAAGCAAAATCTACTGTGGCCAGCAGTTGGCACAAAAAGGTTTCTTTTCCACTACACTCTCCCCCATCAATGACACCTCTCTGGAGAACACAGTGGGGACTAGAAGTAGCAGGTGACACAGGCCTTTTGCACTGCATCAAACAATAGTCAGGTGTGTGCTGTGGTAAATTACCAGTGTAAGCCGGTGGCAGTGGAGGCTTTCACCTGCCTACCACCAGGAATCGATAGCAAAAGCATTCCTGGGAAAGGCAACTGCCATATTGTGTTGTAGGGACCAGCTATCATTTTAGCTAGTGATTTGCCTCAGAGAGGCACTTTCATTCTCCCCCTTCCCCCCCCCCCCCGCCCCCGGTGTGGGTTTGGCACCCGTACACAGTGTAGGTGTGGCTGGCAGGGAGGGAAATAAGTTTCTGTGGCCAGAGGTATGTGGACAATAATAGCTTCAAACAGGTATCTGCCTGAGTTTCTATAACAGCTTGCTCAGGTGTAAGCCAAATAGCTCACGTACCATAGGGAAAGGCCTGGCATGCATACTCCTTTGCCACTTTATTTGAAACCCTGCCCATTAGGTTTCACTCTGCTTATACTTTTCACAAAATTCATTTACACAATTTCTCATTATGGAAGACAGGCCACCCACTGTATTACTATGAAAGTTACTTTGCAAATGGTTTCTTTTATAAAACTGCCTCTCTCAGACTTGGTTTACTGTAGTTTCACTTCTTGCCTGTTAGATCCCAAATGACTTAGATGCATTTATCTTGCGTATACCCAGGCCCGTATGCAGAAATTTCTATATGGGGGGGGGGGTGCTTTTTTGTAAATGTGAACTGCAAGGGTGTGACTACACCCCCCATGATCCTCCAAGTAAGCAGGGAAATCAGCCCCAGCCTTCTCCTGGCTGGCCAGAGCATGAGGGACGGAGGCTTGGACAGCACGCTGCTCCTGCCTTCCCCTGGCCAGCCGGACTTACTTAGCGGATCACACCCGGCATATGAGTCTCATACCTATAGCCATATCCATAGCACCAAACATAATAGTTTAAATCCATGCTGAGGATGTCACAGGGGATTCTGAAATCTAGGATAATTCTTACCCTGTTCCCTTAATATTTTTGTATATTCATGTCCTAGTCTCTGTGGAAATAAAGGGCACAAAGATAAAATGCAAAGTCCTACTCTGCAGTGCAGGGAAGCTGGCCACTGTAAATCTGTTTAGGAACCATCATGTTTGACTTAAAGAAAATGGCTGAGCCTGGGCTAGGTAATTCAAGAAGATATAAATGGCTGCATTATAATGAACAGACACCTATTTTAAGCATGATCTATGTTTTTAAGAAAATTCATTACAATAAGTCTTAGAATACCAAGCTCTTCAATGAATTTTTCATGTCTGCATACCAAGATATATATAAAATGATCATAATCATACACCTTTGGGGCAATGCTGAGCACCAGCTGTTTCACCGATGATTTATAGGTTGCCATGCTCAAGGTTAATAATCAGGAGAAACAGGTTATAGTATGCAATGTATTTATGTCAGGTTAGAAGTTCAGTAGTGAGGATATGATGTTAAGAAGATGTATACTGTTTTAATTAGCTGTAACCCAGCTTTCTGGCTGATCAGATGCATCAACTGTCTTATAAAGGTGAAGTTTAGCCACCTTAACAACATTACATTAATATTAAACTTTGCTGAAAGACAAGCACCAGTTCACAATGGCACACTTTGTTCACAGGGCTCATAGGAAATTACGTAAACTGTTCAAACATTCATGTCCAGTAAACGTTCAATGGTAAAATAAATGGAGCGTCTACAAGAATAAAAAAAGGAAGGATGTTTTCAGCTTTCCATTTGAGGGGTAACTAAATTCAAAGTGAGGGACTTCTCATTGTTAGGTATAGAAAGGCTGACACACTTCTACGAGAAAAACACACAAGCTCAGGTTCCCCTAAGAATTTAGCCATTTGATTGCCAGGATCTGTGTTTGTATGAAAAACAAAAGCTTAAATAATGAGTTGGTGTAGGTAACATTTAAAATATTGCAGCCAATTAAACCTTACATCTCTAATATATAAACTTTTGTAGGTTAATGGCTCTCAAAACTTTTTCTCTAGAGCTCTGATAATACAGAAAGCACTGCTTTCACCCTAGTAAGTAGGAAAAATTAGTAGCTGGGGTTTGCTGTCATAAATACAGACACTTTTCCTGTTGGACTGAAAGTTTTACTACTTTAAACCATTTGAAGACTCCACAGAGCCTCCTTATACTGTCAAAGGGATTGTGAAAACTTTTTGCTTCCTCCCATTCAGCTAACCAGCGCTCCCTCCAAGTAAAACGTTCCTTCATTGCAGGGCCGGCTTGAGGGAAAATGGCATCCTAGACAAATTTGCATTTTGGTGATCCTGGTCCCCACTGCGTGGGCTCCCACCCATGCCCCAGCACTGCTGTCTCCTTCCTCCCCCCATTGCCTTGAGTCCCCTTCTGTGGCCATGCACCCCAGGGTCACCCTGCTCCTTGCCTTTTGACCACAATGCCCACCTGTAAGGCCAGCCCTGCTGCCTTGATTCTTCTAACCTATTTTGCCAGCAGAGTCCTGTTAGGATAAAATAGTTGATCCCACTCTTCCCCATGTTTGCTACCATATCAGGCGCCAGACTGAAACGGACTGCAAGTCCAGCAGTGACCTTTACTCCAATTGAGAGTCAGATTTCACGCATAAGTCACAGTGAAATCCCTCCCAGTGTGGAGGGCCAGGACAAGGCCTGCACAGGACTTCAGTCCAACTTAGACTCTATTTTGAAGCCTTAAGGATTGCACAGACTTGGTGCCAGCCCTCTGCCCCAGCATGAATTTTACTCCCTGGTCATTTTAATTTTACCCACTGGGTTAACTGTCCAGTTAAGAATGGTGTATGTTTTCTTAGGCTGTACACAAGTCCAGGGTCCACCATGCCTGAATCCGCTTCCCACTCTGTAATGAAACATGCTAAACAAGCTTACATAAAATAGAGAATGCAGTCTGCCCTCCTAACAAATGGGAAGAGGAGACCTGGACAAATAAACTCACCAGGGGGCAGAGTATATGATTGGAAGAGAGTGTTTCTCTTCTTAAATGCTTCGAATACACTTGGAATATATTAAAAATTGGGGACTCCAAATAAAATGAGACAAGGGGCTAATTCATTTCCTCTGCATGACTTGAAATTGCAGCTTGTATCAATACTATGGAGTTAATAATTATGGTCCTGACAATGAAAGGGGCTATGACACAGTAAGGAACGTCAGTCACCATATCCTGCTTTCTCACAGACTAGAAGTATTCATAAACGTCAGCAAATCAAAATGCATTTGTCTGGGTGTATGTACCAGATGCCTTCCTTACTGGATATAAGGAAAGTTATTGGAAGTCCATTTAAACTGTGGTTTGGTTTGGGTTGGGTTGGGTTTTGGAGTCTCAGAAGTATGGTGGGGACTGTCACGTCTTTCCCCCCCCTTCCTGCTTTATGAAAACGAATATGATATGAATATGCATAACTCAAAGATGCTTTATGCAAAACTGTTCATGTAACCTATCAATTTTAAAGTTACAAGCTGATGGATCTGTTTTTGTGCATATATCATTTTTGTATGTGAAGTTAGAAATATGAAGTGTGGATCTCTTTATTTTTGAACGTGCTAATGAGAGCCATTACTGAGTTCTGGATCTTAATGACTCAGTACTCAAACCAATGACCTGCGAATAGCTGTTTGTGTCCTGAGAGTCCAACTGTGGTTGGTCCTAGAAAGAAATGTGACATGCCACCTGGTGCTGGAATCAGCCTTGTACCTGTTTTGGTTTTTTTTTTTATTTTTTTCCCCACATGGGACTGGGGGGTATTGAACAAAGGGTTCCTGCCCTGAGGGATAGCCTGTATAAGCAATGGGAAGCCTTTAGTCCTTTATCTTCAGCTGGCATTTGAAAGTGCCTGGCACACCGTGAGAGGATATAAGGAACTTCTGAAGAAGCTACAGACCTGGGTCAGAGTAAAAATCAACTCTGACTTGAAACTCTTTTACCTGAGAGAAGAACAGCTGTTTAGGGTAAGAATTTGCATGTAACAAGTTTCTAAGGGGATTAGAACTAGCTAGTATTTTTTGTTCATTTTAATTTAGTAACTTACTTTGATCTGTTTTCACTTGCAACCACTTCAATCCTACTTTTCATACTTAATTAAAAACACTTTTAATTATCATCAAACCCAGTGTAAATGATTGTTACCGGGGGGGGGGGGAGGAACAATCACTGTACATATCTCTCTTTCATTGATAGTTAGCTTACCTTACGAGCTTTCCCTGTGTAAAAGTTTTACATGGGGAAAGATGGATTTATTTGGTGTATTGGTCCATGGTTGGTTTCCTGGGTGCTAAGCCCTTAGAACTGTGTCCTCCCAGAGATGAAGTGGTTCAGTGTGTTCATTGTTCTACAGAGGGGTGGGGAACACCAGAGGGCAGGAAGTGGCATGATCAGAATACCGAGGCTGGCCCTGGAGGAGCCGCTGCCCCGGCCACGTGGCCTGGGGTCAGCCCTGGAGGTGCTGCGGCCCAGGGCCAATCCCAGAGGTGCCTCTGCCATGGCCCAGGGCTGGCCCTGGAGGCGCCTCTACCACTATGATAGTGGCGCTTCTGGGGCTGGCCCCAGACGGCGTGGCCGTGGAAGCAGTGCCTCCAGGGCCAGCCCTGTTGTGGAGCCTCAGCCCCAGTGCTTCCTCCTCTGCAGCGACTGTGGGGCAGAGGGGGGGGTTGGAGGAGTGGGGCTGAGCTCCTTTCTCCCCTGTAATTGCCTTGCGGGCCGGATTCAGCCCACTAAAAGGCTTTTGCCCATCCCTGATTTAGGCAATGAGGGGCACATGGTGGGAAAATGCTGGTCATAAGTGGGCATAACAAATACCAAAGTTGAATAACCATATGAAGAGTTTGCTCAGCAGCAGGCCAGATAGGCAACACCCTGACTCTATTGAAGTCAAAGACAGCGCTCACCTATGCTACAGTGGGGGGGGTCAGGATTCTGTTTTTGCAATCTGTGTTGTGAAATCTAAGCCCTAAACAACAAGGAGGTTGTACCTTCATTTACCTTTTCATGATACTGCATTATCGCTCTTGCTTATCAGAAAGGCTGCTGTTAGTGTATTGTTTCACTTGTACATGAATCCACATCTGAAAGACTAAAATGATACATTATTTTAATAAAATGTCTTTTCTATTTATCTGTCACTGGTGTCCTCTCTACCATTCAGTATCACCAAGCATACAATGACAATGTTTTTGCGAATATAAAGTTTTACATAAGCAGAGAACAACGCCGTCCAGCTTGCCACTTTCCATAAAATAATCTTGGATCAGAATGGTCACAATCTGAACAACCCTAAACAGCATGCATACATTTTGGTTGTGTAGCTCTCTCACATCATGGGTGGAGGTGGCTGGTCATTCATCATGGATTGTACAGGATTATACAGGAAGGATGGGCTCCACCTAAACCAGGGTGGAACCAGACTGCTGGCGCTAAACATTAAAAAGGCCGTAGAGCAATTTTTAAACTAAGAGATGGGGGAAAGCCGATTGGTGCAGAGATGCATGTAAATCGGAGGGAGACTTCTCTTAAAGGAGAATCCATTGATAGAGATTCTCTAAGCTGTAGTCAGAAAGAGAGGAGGTGAGAGGGCAAACCATGGGCCAGAGCAGACAAACAACCGCATACAAAGGAATTCAATGCACCAGGGAAGGGCAGACAAATAAGCAGTGGCAAATTTTTAAAGTGCTTCTACACAAATGCTAGGAGTCTGACTAATAAGATGGGTGAACTAGAGTACCTAGTATTAAGTGAGGAGATTGAAACCTGGTGGAATGAGGAAAATCTGTGGGACACAATCATACCGGGATATAAAATATATCGGAAGGATAGAGCAGGCCGGGTGGGTGGCGGAGTGGCACTGTATGTAGAATCAAATGAAATAAAAATATTAAGTGAATCAACATGTTCAATAGAATCGCTATGGATAGTAATTCCATGCTCCAATAATAAGAAATTAGCAGTAGGGATATATTACCGACCACCTGACCAGGACAGCGATACTGACATTGAAATGCTGAGGGAGATTAGAGAGGCTACCAAAATAAAGAACTCTATAATAATGGGGGATTTTAATTATCCCCATATTGACTGGGTACATGTCACCTCAGGAAGAGAAGCAGAGAGAAAATTTCTCAATGGCCTAAATGACTGCTTCTTGGAGCAGCTGGTGCAGGAACCCACAAGGGGAGAGGCAATTCTCGATTTAGTCCTGAGTGGAGCGCAGGATCAGGTCCAGGAAATAACCGTTACAGGACCGCTTGGGAATAGTGACCATAATATAATAACATTCAACATTCCTGTGGTGGGTAGAACACCTCAGCAGTCCAGCACCCTGGCATTTAATTTCAAAAAGGGGAATTACACAAAAATGAGGAGGCTAGTTAAACAGAAATTAAAAGGCACAGTGACTAGAGCCAAATCCCTGCAAGCTGCATGGAAACTTTTTAAAGACACCATAATAGAGGCCCAACTTAAATGTATACCCCCAAATTAAAAAACACAGCAAGAGACCTAAAAAAGTGTCACCGTGGCTTAACCACCATGTAAAAGAAGCAGTGAGGGACAAAAAGGCATCTTTTAAGAAGTGGAAGTCCAATCCTAGTGAGATAAATAGAAAGGAACATAAACACTGTCAAATCAAGTGTAAAAATGTAATAAGAAAGGCAAAAAAAGATTTTGAGGAACAGCTAGCCAAAAACTCAAAAAGAAATAACAAAATGTTTTTTAAGTACATTAGAAGCAGGAAGCCTGCTAAAAAACCTGTGGGTCCCCTAGACGATCGAACTATAAAAGGCGCAATCAAGGACGATAAAGCCATTGCGGAGAAACTAAATGATTTCTTTGCTTCAGTCTTCACAGCGGAGGCACCGTCTTTTGTGGGTGATGAATCTGAGGAACTGTCCCGGATTGAAGTGTCATTAGAGGAGGTTTTGGAACAAATAGAAAAACTTAATGTTAACAAATCTCCGGGACCGGATGGCATTCATCCAAGGGTTCTAAAAGAACTCAAATGGGAAATTGCTGAACTATTATCTGTGGTTTGTAACCTATCCCTTAAATCGGCTTCCATACCTAATGACTGGAAGGTAGCCAACGTGACACCAATATTTAAAAAGGGCTCTAGAGGCGATCCGGGCAATTACAGACCGGTAAGTCTAACTTCAGTACCGGCAAATTAGTCAAAACAATAGTAAAGAATAAAATTGTGAAGCATGTAGAAGAACATAATCTGTTGGACAAAAGTCAACATGGTTTCTGTAAAGGGAAATCATGTCTTACTAATCTATTAGAGTTCTTTGAAGGGGTTAACAAACATGCGGACAAGGGGGATCCAGTAGATATAGTATACTTAGATTTTCAGAAAGCCTTTGACAAGGTCCCTCACCAAAGGCTCTTGTGTAAATTACATGGCCATGGGATAAGAGGGAAAGTCCTTTCTTGGATTGAGAACTGGTTAAAAGACAGGAAACAAAGGGTAGGAATAAATGGTAAATTTTCAGAATGGAGAGGGGTAACTAGTGGTGTCCCCCAAGGGTCGGTCCTAGGACCAATCCTGTTCAACTTATTCATAAATGATCTGGAGAAAGGGGTAAGCAGTGAGGTGGTAAAGTTTGCAGATGATACCAAACTGTTTAGGATAGTCAAGACAGAAGCAGACTGTGAGGGACTCTAAGAAAATCTCACCAAACTGAGTGATTGGGCAACAAAATGGCAAATGAAATTTAATGTGGATAAGTGTAAAGTAATGCACATCGGGAACAATAACCCCAACTATACGTACAGTATGATGGGGGCTAATTTGGCTATGACAAATCAGGAAAGAGATCTTGGGGTTATCGTGGACAGTTCTCTGAAAACTTCCACACAGTGTGCAACGGCGGTCAAAAAGGCAAATAGGATGCTAGGAATTATTAAGAAAGGGATAGAAAATAAGGCCCAGAATATCTTACTGCCCCTGTATAATACTATGGTACGCCCACATCTTGAATACTGTGTCCAGATGTGGTCTCCTCACCTCAAAAAAGATATTTTGGCCTTGGAAAGGGTTCAGAAAAGGGCAACTAAAATGATTAGGGGTTTGGAACGGGTCCCATATGAGGAGAGGTTAAAGCGACTGCGACTTTTCAGTTTAGAAAAGAGGAGACTGAGGGGGGATATGATAGAGGTATATAAAATCATGAGTGGTGTGGAGAGGGCCGATAAAGAAAAGTTATTTATTAGTTCCCTAAATAGAAGAACTAGAGGACACCAAATGAAATTAATGGGTAGCAGGTTTAAAACTAATAAAAGAAAGTTCTTCTTCACATAGCGTGTAGTCAGCCTGTGGAACTCCTTGCCAGAGGAGGCTGTGAAGGCTAGGACTATAATAGAGTTTAAAGAGAAGCTAGATAATTTCATGGAGGTTAGGTCCATAAAAGGCTATTAGCCAGGGGATAAAATGGTGTCCTTGGCCTCTGTTTGTCAGAGGCTGGAGAGGGATGAAAGGAGACAAATTGCTTGATCATTGTCTTCGGTCCACCCTCTCTGGGGCACCTGGTGCTGGCCACTGTCGGCAGACAGGATACTGGGCTAGATGGACCTTTGGTCTGACCCAGTACGGCCGTTCTTATGTTCTTATATTAGGGTTGGAACAATCTGAGTTTGACCTTTTAAGGCACAACTTCATCTTCTCTCTGACATCTTGATCCAGTCCTTCTGTTGGCCTCTACTTTCATAACATGGGCATTGTCCTTGATCTGATCACTCACCTTCCACATCTGTAACTCTCTCCCCACTGCTGCAGTTGTGCCTCTGTTGATCAATATCTGAGAATCCTGTGTCTTCTGCAAAATTCTTCGTCCACATGTTCATCTTTTATCTTGAATTCCATGTTCTTCCATACTACTCCCAAGACTCCCACTTTTCCTGCCTTCTCCCTGCTACCAGGAAGTCTGACCACATCGCCCTTATTCAGACATCCACTGGCTCCCCATTTGTTTCAGGATCCAAATCAGGACTGCTTTTAAAACTCTCATGGATTTTTTTTCCCCAGCCTACTGCACATATGAAGTCTGTGTCTATCATCCCCAACCATTTCCTTTTCTCAGAGAGCACAGGGCTCTCCCCTCCCCAGCCCAGTTATTAAACTTTTAGATAGTGCCATATATTTACATAATAGTTTACAGAACATAGGTAAGTCCCTGTCCAGAAGAGCTTGTACTCTGCTCCTCTGTGCTATGTTTCCACTAGTGGGGAGACAGCATTCTCTTCCACACCTCCTGCCATCTGGAATACCCTTTGAGTCGCTCCACCTCTTTCAACACATCTTTGCCCCATTGCTTCTTTCTCTTGGGGCCTAATCTCGCTCTGGTTAGAATAAAGGGGAAATGTTTAGAAAGTCCTCCTTAAAATCTTTACCAGAATTTGTGCACAGCCTTAATGATAACAAACTACATTTTTTAAGCATCACACTGAAATCTGAGACTTCCCTCCAGACTTGTTTTTCTGTCTCTTATTGAAAACTAACTGATATTCTTGGACAAGTAGTGCAGGTGAGAGGATTGCTGCAGTACTGGAAAAATTATTTCGTCCTCCAGCTCTCTGCCAGGATATGAGGCGATGCAGTCGCTCTTCACATTGGGGGCAGTAGAGGAGGTTCCTTAGGAATACAGGGGCAGAGGTTTCTATTCCTGGTATTTCCTAATCCCAAAAGCCAAAGGAGGGTGCAGGCCCATCATGTATCTTAGAAACCTGAACACGTTCATAAGAAAGTTCAGGTTCCATATGGTTTCCATCATTCCCTCCCTAGAGCTGGGGGAATGGTATGCTGCCCTTGACATGAAGGACATGTATTTCCGTATTTCTATCATTCTCACCCAGAAGATGTTTCAAAAGTTCATTGTCAACAGACGCCACTATTAGTTCACCATCCTTCCATTCGGCCTCTGCTCAGCAGTGCAAATGTTCTCAAAGTGCGTGCGCTAGCGAGCAGCTTTTCTGTGCAAACATCAGGGACAGATCTTCCCATACCTCAACAACTGGCTCAAGAATCAGGTTCACGAACACATGGAACTGGCGCAAGAGATCTTTTGCTGAACTGGGCTTATTTTGAACTCCCCCAACTCCAAGCTAGTCCCAATTCTCCAAATAAAGTTCATTGGAGCCCTCCTGGTTTCTACCTACCTGGGAGCCTACCTGCCTGAGTTTCAGTTCTAGACACTCATGGGCTTCATTCACAGTCTCCAGAGATTCCCTATCACCACAGCCAGAAACTTCATGAGGCTCCTGGCATGTGGCGGCTTGCATGTTTGTAATATAGCATTCCAGGCTCCACCTTTTGTGTCCTCAGGCCTGGTTTGCCACAGTGCATCGGCCCGACAGGGACCCACTGGACAGTCTGGTCACCGTCCCCACCTCAGTTCTCCACTCCCTGGACCAGTGGTTGCAGCCCCATGAGTTCCCTTCACCAGGTCCCAGCCCTCCCTGGCTTTGATCACAGACGTGTCAGACAGATTGGGGAGGACACGTGAACAAGTTCTGTTACCAGGGGTTATGGGCTCAGGCAGAACTCTCCCTGCACATCAATGTCAGGGAACTAAGGGTGATTTGCCTCACCTGCCAGACCTTCCTTCACCAGCTACAGGGCCGTGAATCACTATGCTGACAGACAATACAGCTGTGTTGTACTATATAGACAAACAGGGTGGTGGTGACTCTTCTCCCCTCTGGCCCGAAGCCCTCCACTTGTGGGACTTTAGCTTCAAGTATCTAAAAGGGTGACACAAGGAGGAGGGAGAAAAATTGTTCTCCTTGGCCTCTGATGACAGGACAAGAAGCAATGGGCTTAAATTGCAGCAAGGGAGATTTAGGCTGAACATTAGGAAAAACTTCCTAACTGCCAGGGTGGTAAAACACTGGAATAAATTGCTTGGGAGGTTGTGGAATCTCCATCATTGAAGATAATTAAGAGCAGATTAGACAAACATCTGTCAGGGATGATTTAGATGGTGCTTGGTCCACTCCAGCACCTGCCACCCTGGGACTGGACTCGATGACCTCTTGAGGTCCCTTCCAGTTCTATGACTATATCCACCAGCAAGCCACACACTTATCAGGGGCCCAGAGCACCTTGGCCAGTCACCTCAGCTGCTCCTTCAACACCCACCAGCAGTCCCTCATAACAGATATTGCTCTCTGTATCTTCCAGAGGTGGGGTTATCCTTACATGTACCTGTCTGCAGCCAGGGGCAACAGGTAGTGCCACAAGTTCTGCTTGTTTCAGAATCACAGCTACATCTCCATAGCGGAAGTGTTTCACATTCTGTGGTTGGTCCACCTGCTGTACTCGTTTCCTTCCTGATAGCACACACAATCCTCCTCAAAATTTGGAGGATAAGGTGGACATTATCCTCATTGTGCCTGCGTAGCTCAGGATTTCTGTGGGCACACGCATGGCCCTCTTGCTCTATTCCAACCTTCTCAGCCAGAATCACTGCCGGTTGCAGCACCCCAACCTCCAGTCCCTTCACCTCATGGAGACTCCATGGTTGACCCAGCTGAAACTTCAGTGCTCTGATTTGGTTAGGGAAGTCCTGTTAGTTAGTAGAAAACCTTCCACTAGGCCAGGGCTGGGGAACTTTTTTGGGTCGGGTGCTGATGCCCCCCTAGGCTAGTAGTGCTCCAGACCCATAGTGGGATAACAGGGGGGCTGGAATGCCATTGCAGGCTGCTCTTCCTTAGGGGCTGGATCCCCACCTCTTCACTAGGGCAACATACTTAACCAAGCAGAAGCGCATTTCACTCTGGTCCCTCCAGAAGGGCGTTCAACCTCAGGAGGTAGCCATGCCCTTGGGGCTAGATTACCTTTTGAGCGTCAAGCACAAGGGGCTGGTTCTTTCATCCATCAAGGTCCACTTAGCTGCCATTTTGGCCTTCCATCCAGGGGAGAGGGTAAAAACAGATCCCTTTTTGCCAACCCCACTGTAGGGCACTTCCTCAAGGGGCTGGAAAAATTATCCCCCTGGTTAAAGCCCAGTCCCTCAGAGGGATCTCAACCTGGTCCTCTCCCACCTAATGTGGTCCCCCCCGAGCCCCTGGCCACCTGTCCCTTGGAAAGTCCCTCTCTTGGAAAGTGGCTTTCCTAGTGGCTTTGACCTCAGCTAGACAGGTATCAGAGCTCCAAACTCTCACCTCTGAACCCCCACCTATTTTAACAAAGACAAGGTGCAATTCTGTTCCCACATAGCCTTTCTGCCTAAGGTGATCTCCCTCTTCCATGTAAACCAGGACATTTTATCTGCCCATGTTTTCCCTAAAACCCCATGCCACTTCTAGGGAGCGGGCCTTTCGTTGTCTAGATGTTGGGCATATCCTAGATTTCCACATTGAATGCACCAACTTCTCTTATAAATCACCACAACTTTATATTGCACTAGTGGAAAGGGTAAGGGGGCTGCCTGTCTTGTCCCAGTGTCTCTCCTCTAAGGCCCCAGCTCCAGCCCTGCCAGCTCACTTCACAAGGATGCAGGCTTCCGCAGCCGTGTTCCTTGTGTAAGTTCCCATTTGGGACAGTTGCAGAGCAGCGACGTGATCCTCTTTTTCACACCTTTGCCACATGCTACACCATCACTCAGCAAGCAGGGGACAATGCGTGTTTGGTAGAGCAGTTCTACAGGTGGCCGCACATTGATCACCCTCCTCCAAGTAAACTGTTTAGAAGTCTCCTATTGGAATACACATGAGCAATCACTGGAAAAAAAAACAGTTGCCTAACTTTTCTAAGTGTTCTTCAAGATGTTCCAAATGCCATACACCTCTCCTCTATCGGAGTGTGAGCAAGAAGAACTGAGGTGATAGTCAGCAGAGCCCTATGTGCCGTGGCATGGAGGTGTCACTGTAGGGAGCTCCACAGCCGACCTGAGAGGCATACCTCTAGGGGAAAAGCTTTTCTACAGTCATGTACATGCACACCTATTGGAATGGACATAAGCAGCACATCTCATAGAACAACAGTTACAAAAGGAAGGTAACTGTTTTGTGTGGGGGTTTCTTTTTTCTGTTTGTGTTTTTTAACAAATGTTTCGTTTTCTAGTCATTACCTCTCTGGTAAGTCATCAAATTTTCAGCGAGTATGAGCCATGAAGGAAATCTGATATTTTGGTTTTAAACTACTTTTAGCTTTCTTTAAGAAAACAAACAAAAAAATCTGATCTACCCCATGTGCAATAAAAACAGCCTTGCAGTTTAGTTACTGTGTGCTGTGACATTTCCAGTACTTGCAGAGCTCCAATGCCACCTTTATTTATTTTTTTAAATAACAGCTATGGGATTTTTGGTTGGGAAGGAGGCCTTTAGCATATGTGCAACATGCCTCAGGTGACACGTGACCAGGATTCATTTGGTCAGCTGGTTCAATCATTAGCTTCCCCAGCTCGGGCTGGATACTGATGGAAAATATGACATGAACATGCCATCCAGGTTCTTGGAAAAAAGTTAAAGTAGTGGAAGCTACGATCTAAGATAGGATTTAGATTGCAATTGGAAGGTAAAGGCAGGAAGTACAAAACTGAAGTTCTAATAAGAACTTCATGTGTGTAAAAGCGTGTAACTTCATATACCTGTCAACTGTGTGTGGTGTGTGACTGAATTAATATTGCTGGGTGAATCTGAGCATCTGCAATTCCTGCCTTTGTTTTTATAGTTCATATCCACAGATTTCCACAATGGATGCTTCATTAATTGAATAACTTTCTATTCTCCGAGCTCTTCCCTTGTTTTATCCTGGGGCAGGCTATGAACAAACTCCTGCACCGCCTCCATGTTTTGCTTGATTTTTTCCATTAGTTGAGTCAGCCCCTCTCTCTCTGTATAAGGGTGTGTCAACACTGAAGTGTAAGCCCCAGCTCAGGCTTGACCCCAAAGTCCCTTTTGAGACACACAAATCTCCCAGATTCCAGTTGTGACCTAGAGTTCGGCAGGGGTGGAGATCCTGTGCCAAAGTCAAGCCATGATCCTTGGTTTGAGCTCTATTGTTTTGCAAGTGTAGACACAGCTCTGCTTGACGGAGGTCCTGGGAGCCCACAGTCAGTCCCATGTGTCACAGCTTCCTATGTCCTCTCTATCCCAAAAATTTCCAATCTCCTCCAGTGAAAACAGAAGCAAACCTTCTTGGTTCAAGCAGCAGCTTACCTGGTCAACATTAACCCTTCCATTGTCTTCTGATCACCAGGCTGCAAAAACACCAGCAGAGAGCCTTCTGTGTTTGCAATGGAACCTGACCAGAACAAGCCTTTTGCAAAGGATGTTGCTTCATGGTCCCAGGAGCACAGCCAGATGTTGGCAGATCTCAGGTATAAGGCTGCCAAAACAAAACATTTTTGCCACCTCCACCTCAGGAATATTTCCAACACACCAGTGTACAACACACTGACCTTGCAGCTCCCCATGCCAGTCCCACAAGAGGGAGGCTTCTACGTAGCCCTCTGCTAATGGTTGTAACATCAATTGCTTCCGCAAACATGGATGGGCTGACATTGTCAGCAAACAACAACATGTAACATATAACCTCAGTCATGCAGAACGCAATGCTATACACAGCCTCAAAACCAATTCTAACATCAGAATCAAAGGGGCTGACAAAGGGGGCACTGTAGTCATGAACAGAACAGATTATGAACAGGTAGCAACCAAACAACTCACCAACACCAGATTCTACAAGCTTCTCTCCTCTGATCCCATTAAAGAATACCAAAAAACCCCCTAAAACAACAGCTCATGAAGCTCCGTGATACTGCTCAGGACCAAATTTACACGAACACTCCCCCTCCCCCCTAATCTCCAACCAGGAGTTTTCTATCTGCTACCCAAGATACACAAACCTAGAAATCCTGGACAACCCATCATCTCAAGCACTGGCACACTTACAACAGGATTATCTGGCTATATTGACACTCTCCTCAGACCCTATGCTACCAGCACTCCTAGCTGTCTTTGAGACACCACTGACTTCTTGAGGAAACTACAAAACATCATAATCTACCTGAAAATACCATCCTGGCCACCATGGACATAGAAGCTCTTTACACCAACATTCCACATGAAGATGGATTACAGGCTATGAGGAACACCATCCCTGATGACACCATTGCACACCTGGTCACAGAGCTCTGCGACTTTGTCTTCACCCACAACTACTTCTGATTTGGAGACAATTTGTATCAAGTCAGGGCACAGCCATGGGCACCCGCATGGCCCCATAATATGCCAACGTCTTTATGGCTGACCTTGAACAATGTTTCCTCAGCTCTCACCCTCTAGCACCCTCACTCTACTTACACTACATTGATATTATCTTCATCATATGGACCCATGGGAAAGAGACCCTTGAAGAATTTCCACACTTCCATCCCACCATTAACCTCAGCCTGGACCAGTCCACACGAGATCCACTTCCTTGACACTACTGTACAATTACATGATGGACACATTTCTAGCACCTTATGCCAAAAACCTACCAACTGCTACACTTACCTTCATGCCTCTAGTTTCCATCCCAGACACATTTCTCAAAATGTTGTTTATAGCCAAGCCCTAAAATACAACTGGATTTGTTCCAATACCACAGACAGAGACAAACACCTACAGGATCTATATAGAACATTCTTAAAACTGAAATACCCACCTGGAGAAGCGAAAAAACAGATCGACAGAGCCAGAAGAGTACTCAGACATGAACTACTTCAAGACAGGCCAAGAAGAGAGAACAAAAGAATCCCACTTGTCCTCACCCGTAGCCCACAACTTAAAAACCTCCAATGCATTATCCACAATCTACAACCTAGCCTGGAGAATGACCCCTAACTCTCTCAGGCCTTGGGAGACAGGCCAACCCTTGCCTACAGACAACCCTCTAACCTCAAACAAATTCTTTCCCGTAACCACACAACACACCTCCATTATACTCATCCAAGAACCCACCCCGGCAATGAACTCTGGTGCCAACTCTGTCCACACATCCGTACAAGCAACCCAATCACATAAACCACCACATCAGAGGTTCATATAACTGCACATCCAACAATGTGATCAAGTGCTAGCAATGCTCCTCTGCCATGTATATTGGCCAAACTGGATGGTCTCTCCGACAAAGGATTAATGGACACAAATCAGATATTTGAAAAGGTAACACACAAAACTGTAGGGAAACATTTTAACTTGCCCTGGCACTCATTAACGGAGCTCAACGTTTCCATATTATTACAAGCTGTAGCCAGACATGAACCCCATCTTGTTTCCCCCCCCCCCCCCAGAGAGCAAGAGAAAGGCAGTCAGCCTTTGATGCCCTGGGAACGCAGGTGTGCTGCCTGTCCCTGACTCTACCATAAACAGAAACCAGACAGTAAATGGGCTAGCTGACGACCCGGGGCCTCCCGCCACCCTGATGGCTAGTACCAGTAATTGACACGCCTGCACTGTCCCAGGAGAGGAATCTTCGCCCATCACATACCAGAGGTGCCCATTGTCTGTATTTTCCCAGGTGTGAATTATGCTTTGCACCCTTCGTGGGAAACTTGGCATTCAAAGCCATTTTTCCTAATTGGCCACTTGAGACCAGGAAGAAGCCTACGTGACCCAAGGGGTATAAAGAGGGGTTTAGTAGCCCACCCCATTTGAGCTCCAATCATCTACACCTGCTGGCAGGTATTGATTGTCTCCCGAGGTCTGTGGGACACCCAACCGCACCCTACTTCTTCCCGAGGGATTGAGAGAAAGACGCTGGCCACGCCAAGTCTGGAACGCAGGGGTGAGAATATATACCTGCTAGGTGTCTATTTTGCATGCATTTAATAAGAGCTCAGAGAACCAAAAGGGTTTCATGGTACCTGTAAGTGACTTATTAGTGTAATTTCTGTCCTGTCCTTTGTAGTGGCTGTGTTATCTGTAACACAGTAGAAGCATTTAACAGCTAAGTTTACCCTGTAACAATAAAATAGTAACTGTTTAAGCTGTGACCTGACTCCTTCAGTTGCTGTAACAGAACCAAGCACAATTTTAAAAAGAACTCCAGCCGGTCATAAGGGACAGATATAGGGAGAGCTTGAGCGTTGGATCATGTCGCTTCCAGGGGACAGATCCGTTGGGGCATCTCTCAGCCTCCCCAGGCTGCCTGCTGCGAAGGGATCGTGTATCCTAGCAGTCAAAATCTGAGGTGTAATAAGCTCTCCCTGTAAACTCTGGGGCGTCTGTCGGCCTGTTGGCTGCCTGTCGCAAAAGGATCCCGATCCTAGCGGTAAAGACACGGACGTTAAACTCCTCGGGGCGCCCGTCAGTCTCACCTAGACTGCCCACTGCGACGGGGCCTTATGTCTCAGCAGTTGAAGACTCGAGTGTATAATACACACACACCACTCACTGCCCTGACCACTGGCTGACACAAGCCAATTTCAAAAGACAGCTTGAAAGGGAAGCTGCAGAGCTTAATTTCATTTGCAAGTTTGATACCTACAATAGAGGTGTAAACAAAGACCTTAACTGGATTACCTGCTACATTCCACATCCTAATGATATAAAAAGCCAAACACCAGGTACTTAAGGGTACTTGGAATCCTCTCTCTATCAGCTTCATTTCGCATGGAAACTCTAATTGACTATTCTTTTCCCATTTTTTCTCCTTTCCTTTTCCTCACCAACCCCTCTCTTTCTTTGCTATTTATTTGGAACCTGGACCCCTTAAACTCCATTCATCTGAAGAAGTGGATTGTGCCCGCGAAAACTCATGATACCATCTACATTTTTTGGTTAGTCTTTAAGGTGTCGCAGGACTATTTGTCGTTTACGTTTTTTCTACTACAGATTAACACAGCTACCCCTCTAAAACTTTTGAACACGCTTATTAATGCATCCCAGAATCATGTTTTGCTTTTTTGTAATAGTGTCACATTGGTGACTCATATTTAACTTGTGGTCCACTATAAATATTTATAACTGGTCTCTGGCCCAATTCTGAAGTCCGGGCTGTCTCTTGGGGGACATGAGGCCTGCAGCTACTCCCTCCTCCACCCCCCACCATGCCCCAGGTGTGGGGCCTGGGCAACCCTCCACAGGCCCTGCCCGGTTCCACCCTTTCCTTTAAGTCCTGCTGCTGTCACACCCCTTCCTGCCACTGCTCTGCTCCTTCCCCCACATGATGCAAGCCAGGGGATCACTGGGGGCTGGGTGGAAGCAGGGGTCTCCCCTCCCACCCACACTCACCAGGGTGGCAGGAGCTGGAGTGGCCCAGCAGCCTGCTTTGCCACGCCCCCTTCCCCGTCTGCTGCATGCTTCTCTGTGGTGGCACTCTGTTTCCTGCTGCCATGGAGAAGCCAAGTGCAGGCCAGGATAGGGTGGCAGGGCAGAGCAGGCTTCCAGGCCGTTCCAGTTCCCACCGCCACAATGAAGGGGAGAGCAGGCTGACCCCTGCTGCTGCCCCATGCCAGGTCCATCCATAGGATGGTTGAGGTGGCTGCGGCAGGGCCCCCAAAAAACTTAGGGGCCTGTGGCAGCTGCCCTGAACCATCCTATGGACAGGGTGGCTCTGACTGAAGTAGATGGACCACTCACCTGATTTGCTGTGGCAATTCTAGGTTGGAAGCATCTGCAGTGCAACGAATGCTCATGATTTCTATTGTGAGTCTTGTGATATTAGGTGCTTTGTTCAGAGCCCCAGCTCCTGGAAGCAAAAGATTCTAGCTTTTATGTACAAGGCAGAGTTTCTAGCCTTCCTGGTTGCAGGAAAAAAGCTTGAAAACCTGACCAAGAACCCAATATGTATAAATTGTTTTTAAAAGCTCATGATCTGGAGGAAGAGACCTAGTTTTTTTAACTCTTCGGGTAGGCAAAACTCTGTCTGTGTAATCGTTGCTCTGTGGGAATGCCCGGAACTGTTCAGAGGAGACAAGAATTAGAATTTCTTTACTTTGGTGATACTTAAACAACATGTTTGTCACGTCACCCTTGATATAAAGTATGACAGCGTGTGCTTGGCAGGAAGGCGTGTGCGGCTCCCCTTGCCTTTTTGTTCTTCTCTGATGTGTAAACACATTGGAATAGAAACTATTATGCTTTGCTGTCCTGAAAAATATAGCTTCTTGCTAAGGGCTCTATTTTGCCTTACTAAGTGCTATCTCAACTCAAAGACAAGGCCTTAGAGTATTAGTTCCCAATCTCTTAGCTGCTGCCGATCACATTAGAATGCAGCCTGGGCTACCTTTGTTCTGGCCTTGAGTCCTTTTGTGCCATTTCTAGCTGTTTGCTTTTTCCTGGTTGCTGCCTTTCTGAGGCCTAGCACTGGTAAGTGTAACATGCAGAACCTCATTACAGTCTCTGGGAACAAACAGCTTCCGCATGCCCATGCGGTTTTGAGAGAGTCTGCTGTATGTCTTAGGGCTTTCTCCCTCTCAGTAAAACTGCAGGTAGTTTTGTGTCTTGCATATCAGCTGGAGGTGCCTAGACTCTGATCAGTCTGGGCTATTTAATTACCAGGGAATGGCACAGAATGATTATTACAGCCCCCTGGGCACAGTGGGAACTGACTTCCACTATGTGGTGAGTATAAGCGCTAACTGTGACCCATGTGACTAATGCCACAAAATAAGGCATAACAATCGGGAATTCTGCACTCAGGGCACCTCTGAACTAGAAACATTGGATGCCCAGCACCTTTGAAAATTAGGCCACTGTCCCTAACCAGCCTTTCGGTATGTGTCAACCCATTATCAGATAGTCATCATACAGTACACCGCTCTTAAATAAAGAGTGGCAGGAAAAAGGATTTAAGTAAGGAAGAACAGGACTGTTCACAGAGCAGGCTGCTGCTGACAGGCAGCCTCAGCAACAACTTGAATCCTTGATTCAGGCTGCGGATTATTTCAACCTCAGCATGGAGGCTGTTCTGGAAACTCCCTAAAGACCAAGGACATCTGAGTAGCCACTTTATTGCACATGATGGGGGAGGAACCTTTATAATGTGCAGGAGACAAAGGCTAATGAGGCAAACATCACTCTCTCATTTCCATGCTGAATAAAAGAGCTAGTTGGAAAAATTGCCACAAGAAATATAGGCCTCTCTCTAAGCTGCTTGGAAAAAAAAATTTTCATCAAAAGTTTGGATAACATTTTGCAATTTTTAAATTCACAGATTTTCAAACAGAAAACTATACATCCTTAGTCATTTGAGCTATAACAACTCAGTTACATACAAAAACTTATCAGTCCTATAAAGCCCTATAACAGCTACCTATGGACCCACCAGTGTATAATAATATTACACCAAGTACAATGTTTATGCAAAATATTGGATATAACATTATGCATAATCTTAGACAGATTATGGTAGCCCAGGCTGCATTCCACCATGTACTGTTTTTCCTGCCTAAACCATGCCTAACTATGTACATAATTTTAAATAGTCCTACAGAACGAACACACACACACAAAAAGTTTGTAACACATTGATCACTAGAGAAGAAGGAAAACTAGACTTAGAAAAGTTTGGTGAAATTTTTCAAAAACTAACTTTGCTCCCTCTGAAATCCCAGTAAGTTTGATTAGTGGAGTCAACGGGAGCAGACTTAAGCCAAAACTGAGTACTTTAGAAAACACCATTTGTAGTTTAGTCAAGATGACATACAATTTTCAAAATCTAATAGTACTAACAAAACCCCAATGAAAAATATCAGACAAAGCTGTGACCAGCAGTGGTACCCTAGCAAACTGGAGTCCATTAAAGTTCCTACTTCCTTCACCAGACAGAAAACTTTTCACACCATTGATCTTTATACCCTACAGCAGTTTCTTAGTGTGCTTCACTGCTAAAAGGATGGACAGATGCCTCTTTCCTTGATAAGGTTGATCCAGCCTTCTATTAAGCACAACAGCTGAAAGAAAAAAAATGGAATAGAAATAGAATGACCAATGTTTCTGATGGACAAAAACTGAAAGGAAAAGTGGTTACAATAACCTTGCTTCTCTATATAGCAATGTAATTGTTCAGTTCTGGTTACCTAATAAGGGAAAATCCAATAAAGAATCCCCAAAGCAAGCCCAACCCTAGCCCTAAGATAATTCCTTCCTGGCAGGGAGTGAGAAGAATGTATACAAATATTTTAAAGTCACCCTATCACACAGGTGATTTTCCCAGATAACATGTAGCCTAATGCAACAGATGGGAAGGTTTTTCCAAAAATGGTGACAGCTGACAAGGAATAGGGTATATCAATGTGAGACTCTGGTAGCCCAACCAAAGGTAAGGCTGAGACTGTGAGGGAGTGTTCATTGGTGCTGTGAGAAGTGAAAATCAATAGGACTGAAGCATTAGCTGGAGCAGGAATGATCCCAGGACCATTCATAATGGACACTGCAGTCTAAGTCGGAATAATCCATCAAATCTATTCGATAATTTTTGGTTTCTTACAACTTTGTGAGCCCCAGTGTGGCTCTAGTTGCTTTTGCAGAAAGCACATCAAGACCAAAAAAGGGTGGCGATCTTGAATGTGACAGCATATGATGCCACAGTGTAGCTTCTCACTCTTCAAAACTGATATAGTACCATCACTGAGAAACAAGGGTATGTGATGTACTGGACATCGAACACAGCATAAATGTTAGAGACCACAGATGTGCCAAAAACGATGTCAGAACAAATTAACTTATGTAAATAAATTAGATTCCAAATTGAGCCGGATATTTGTGCTGATGACAATATTCCACTCAAACAGAGCTGTACAAAGACACCTCTTATAGTAAACTTATACGGGTAAACTCATAGTAAATATTGTTAGGTCAGAAAATATAGTGTAACCACCACCAGGTGTATTTGAACCTCAGCCCTTTGGAACTTAGTATAGGACTCTCTACCCTTTTAGCTAAAAGCCAGCTGTTTCCCAGCCCCTGCTGTAGAGGTCTCTCGTTCTTATCTGTTGCTATGGTCTAGGTGCCATTGCATGGGACAGTGAATCACACTAGGTGTGTGGGTTACAATAGCACTTATTAAGACAATTGATTTGCTACCAGTTTAGGCTGTGCCTATGAAAAGAACCTAGCACAATATGGCTATCAGGTTTTTTATATAACATATAAATATATATAATTTTATTCCTTAGCTTAACAGGCAGCACTATCCTATATGTAGTCCAGAAGATGATCAAAACAGATGAGCAGATTTCTACAGAACCAGATGAGAAAAATGGGTATTGGTAAGTGAAATTGGGTAAGGAATACCCTGTTGTAGCCACTCAATACTGTACAGCTACATTACAAATGTTGCTGGTTATCTTTTAGGATTAAACATGTCAGTGAAATATTTTAGAAGTAGTATTCCTAGAGCATGTAAATGCATTAAGTTAAAGTTGCATGAGCAAGTGTATATAGTTGCAGCTGACAGGGATGAGTATGATAGCATTCATATAAAGATAACACAGGTAGCAAGAGATTAAAACATTAAATTTAGCAAAGATAAGACTGAGTATAAAGTTGCTGAGATGATATATGTGGGTCAGGAAATGATTTCCGTAAAGAGTTAAAAAATAATGAAGCAAAGGTTAGAGCCATAATTCAAATGCCAGTGCCTGCAGATTAAAAAAAAGTTTACACAAGGTAATGGATATGGTTAGATATGCACTAATATAGTCCAATAGAGGCTGATAACCACTGAACCTTGAGAGAGCTTCTGTGAAAAAGATTATGTGGTTATGGGGCTACAGCAAAGTAAAGTAAATGGTGTCCAAAGAAAATACTCAGCAATACATCTATCCTTTGTCTTCAATTGCCAGTAGTGATCTAGACAGATCCAAAAAAGATAGATTTGGGAGTAAGGTTTAGCAAAATGATTGCATCCTAATACATGCATTTAGTGCTATTTTCATTAGTAATATTTTTTTTGTAGAGGGGATAGAATTTCAGAAAATCTGTTGGTCTGTTTTTGAATTTTGCATGTATATTGAACAAATGATCCAATTACTTTTGTTTTATAAGTCACAAACTTTGTGCATGGATAAGTCAACAATGGCTAAATTAGATTTTGTTGAAACATGGCCTATGTTGTAGATCTCATTGCGAACTGAAGACCAAATTTTAAGAAAATTGGCACAGTAGTTGTGTATAGCGGGAGTTTCTTTTTATGCATATACAGTAGGATTTAGGTTTTTATTAGCTAGCATAGGGCTCTATATAAATACAACTTGGGAAGTGCAGAACCAGGAGGATGTAGCACCATCTGAGAATATGGCTTCCAAAACTGGGAATAAGACATAGGGTACGAGCTGCCACAGTTCTGTTCCTGTTACATACTGGTTTTAATAAAGAGAATTGGCATGTTGTAGGTATAATTTAGTTCATATGACAGCTAAGCATTTTCAGTTAGGGAAACTGATACTTGGTGATTTGACATAGCCGATGTTGGGCCCAGGATTAGAAAGTAGGTCTCAAGCAGATGTATAGCTTGATTTTTTTTTTCCCCCTTGACAATTTAACTCTAATTGCCTAAGAGACAGAAAAATAGAGACAGAGGCTATGTCTACACTACAGGGTTTTGCTGACAGAGTATGCTAATGAAATGCTCATTAGCATTTTTCATGCTGTCATTAGCATATTCTGTGTCCAAGGCTTTTTTTGTGCAAGAGGTTTTTGTGCAAAAACAAGCAGTGTAGATGGGTCCGTTTTGCACTAATGAGCGCTTCATTAGCATACTTTCTGCCCGCAAAACCCTGTAGGGTAGACCTAGCCAGAGATGAAAACATAGGCAGTGCAGAACCCCACTGGCCAAGTAGATAGAATAGAGAAAGAGAATGCACCCGAATCTGTTGTCCAGCAATGTTGCAACACCCCCAAACAGAATGTCTCCCCGCCCCTCACCTCCCGCCCCGGGGAAGCTGTTCATACACAAAAATGGTTTGTCTGGGAAGATTAAAAAAACAAAGAGCATTTAGAAGCAAATATACTATCTCCCTGGGGGTACCACCCAGTGTTACCCCTCAATGGCCCCAGGGGACCTGGCTCAACTGCTGATGCTTCTGCCCCCCTGTGCTCTGATCCTGCTCTGTAGGTGACTCGTGCTAGCACTCGGGAGGTGCACCACACCCCTGTGGCCTGCCAAAATCTTGATGGCAAATGGGGTGCCCCAACATGCCCTCTCCCTGTTCCTCAGGGTGGCCCTTCCTGCACCCCCTCTCCTCACAGGCACCAGTCACCTATACCATGCTCCCTGTTACCACAGTAGCAACTGTGTAGTGCCCCCTGGTGGAGAGGAGACCGATAGCAGCACATGCAGGCAACGACCACCTAGGCGGGGTTCTCGTGTATTCCCTAGAGGAAAACTGAGAACTTCATTTTGGGGTATGGTGCTGTTCCTTTAAATCCAAAATCCCCAGCTTCCCATGGGAAGAAGAGCTCTGTGCTGTCACTGCAGACTATGGGGTTCCCTTTCCCACTGTGTGCCCTGTCAGTCTATCCCCCAGGTTGGGACTACACAATGTCTGCTGTTGCTCCGGTAACAGGCAGCGCTATGATGGCAGAGGGATGCTGCGTAATGGGAATAGGGGCAGCAGGCCTGGCAGGAAACAGAGATCCCTGCTAAGCTACTCTCAGCAGAGGAGGAGGAGGAGGAAAGTGAGGAAGGGCTGTTTGACTAGGGAGCCACAAGGGCGGGGCTTTACAGGAAAGCTGATACAACCTCTAGCTGGACTAACTTTCCAGTCTGTCACACCTTGTATAGATTGCTGTGACACTGAGCTCCCTTCCCACCGCCGTAGAAGAGCTCAGTGTCGCTTGGAAGCTTGTCTCTCTCACCAACAGAAATCAGTCCAGTAAAAGATATTACCTCCCCCACCTTGTCTCCCCCATATGCTGGGATTGACATGGCTACAACAACGTTGCACATAACTTGCCTAGGACACTTCCACTGGGAGCAAGGGAGGTGTACCCCTGAGAGAAACACTCAAGCCCCATCACTGCCTGCTTGCAGCTCTGCAGAGAACGCCTTCATGGTCTGGGAAAAGGAGGAGAGAAGGAAACCTTGCCAAGCAGGCAGCTGGTTTCCCCTCAAACTCTTTTTGCTTGTAGGGGAGAGCCACTTGCAAAGGGGAGGATCTGTTTGTGGATTGAGCTGTATGAGCACAATCTGTCCCTCAGCATGGAGAGGGCCTTTATTTCCATCCTCTTCTTTTGTAACAAGGAGAGTTAAAAATTAAATGACTGAGTTATTGATTATTTTTTTAAATCTTAGGTGCAAATGTAATACAAGGTGAAAGAGAATGCACATCACTAGCAAACTTCATAGGCAAAAGCCTGCGCCAATTGAAAAGAATGGCAAAACTCCCATTAACATCAACGGCTTCAGGATTTCACCCAGTATCTTTGCAGAGTCCCAAATCACGACCCATTTAAAGGATGATGTGTTGGTTCCATTATAGTAAAACACCCCAATCATCCTAATAAGCAATTACATTTTAATGCTGTGATGCTAAATCATGATGCCACTAATGTGCACTGTATCATAGTCTACAGGTACCAGCTGTTACAGTGCTGAACAGCTGACAGTAGTATACTGATGCAAACTCTCTCTCACACACACACACACACACACACACACACACACACACTCTCTCTCTCTCTCTCTCTCTCCTGTGCCTCCGCCCTCCCTCCAGCCTTCACCTCCCCCGCCTCTTCCTGAGTGCACAAACAAAACAAAGAAATCTCTCAGCCCTCTCTGAGGGCGTCCTCTCCTCCCATCCCTGCAAATGAGATTTCATTGCTGGCTTCCTGGGTCTGAAAAACAACATGCTGTCTCCTACTTTTCACCCCTCAGTTTGCCTGTGCAACTCTGTTACGTATTTTCTGCTTTAAAATAACCCTGATCTGTGTGTTTTTCTCTCAGGTCAAAATTCACTTTCTTCCATTCACTGCACTAGCCATTCTCTTATCAAATAAGGTTTCTTCCCCCCCCCTTGCTTTTTTTTGGGTTGAAGATGATAATTAACCCTTCACAAAACAACCCTTATGGCACAAATTACCACCCAGCAAATGTAGGGCTTTGGCAGGGAGGGGGGAGATGACACAACAAACATTAGACGGAGCAGCTTGTTCCAGACACAACATCTGCAGAACGAGTCCATTTTTCAGGACCTCTAATCTCATAATTCATTGTTTGTGTGGTGTTGGTTACAGTAGCTGAAAGGGGAAATAACAGCAGGTCAATTTGGCACAGAGTTGCTTTTGAATTTGAATTGAGCGACTTGCCCACCTTCTGATGACCGGTTGAAATGCTGCCAAAAATCCTGAAAAATAAGGAGGAACCTCGTTTTAAAAAATTGGTGACATCTTAAAATATTATCCTGCTAAAAATATCTATTTTTAATACATCTTTTAACTTGTGTTTTTAACAAAACTTGCACATGTCCTGTTAATTATTTTTGCAGTTTGTTTACTTTTGTCCCTGTCATGAAAATAGCTCATTAGCCAGCTTTGATTTTGTTTCCAGTCACATTCGCTTATCTGGCTCTCATGCACTAGCCGGATGCTCAACATTTCAGTTGCAAATGTTACAATAGAACGAGGTTTTAGTTTAAACCTCCCCCCACACACACATTTTCTCTAAAATTTAAAAAAAAAAAAACCATGAAAATAATTTTAGCAGGGCTGCTTATTACATTTTTATTCTAAATGCGGAACCCAGCTTGGGAGCCTTAGTGAGCTATTAGTGAGGGAGTGTCCATCAAGGTTTGCAGGAGCCACAGCACATCTGCTCTTTGAAGAAAGAGAATGAGCATGAGCAAAGTAGATTTTTCTTTTGCATCCCATTTGTGTGTGTTTATAAATGTCCTCATGAGAGTGCCTCTGTGTGTGCATCTGTGTGGTGAATAGAGAGAGAGTGAGTCTCTCTGTCTGTGTGGGGGGATGCCCTTCCTTCTCTGCACACCATCTCCTCTTCCACCTCCTCCCCTCAGCATTTGACCTTGAGTTCATGCTCTCCTCCCTCCCCGCCCTTTCTGCAGCTGGCAACAAATGAAGACTAGTACAGCCAGGGGTCCTAGCAATCCCCCCTCTACGCTCGTTCTCCATTTTGCGGCCCACAGCATCCCACCTTGATCCCTTTAACCCTTGCCATTCCTGAAGGCAGGGACCAGGCATTCTCTGGTGAGGAGGGCAGACAGGTGGCTTCCCCCGAGTGCACTGTTAATGCAATTCCCCTGAATGGCAGGCAGGGAGTCTTCTCCCCTCCCCCAACCCCATGCAGTGAGAAGTCATTATCCTCCCCCTTCCCCAGGAAGCACTCTATCTTTCAATGTGCCCGAGCTCCACCAGCCTAGAGCAAGAGGCAGTCATGTCTGCTCCTGAACCCTGGTCTCGTGTGCTACAGTGCACAATGCTGCTGCTGCTAAACTAAACAACCCTAATCTGTTTGTCTTTTGAACCAGTGTATTATGGAACAATAGCCAGCCTTGTGCTCTTGGAGACTGTGTGTCCCTGTCCTTGCAGCTGGTGCTTCTACCAGTACTAAGCTCCAGTGAACAAGATCAGCTGAAACCCTCATTCTCCTTCATCCCCCTTCAAGGGCTTGCCTATCCACTGGGGCCACTATCAGTTACATGAAACATTTGGTTTCCAATGGCGTGTTTGTGCTGGAAGGCACAGGTCTATTTGAGCAGCCGGCAGTGATCCTAGGCAGAAAAAGCATGCCCTGTGTTAGTTTACAACAGTTTCACCCACACAGAAAAGTACAATGGAGACAGATCATGCACAATGACAGGCTGCCGGCGGCTCCAGGGGATCCATAATTTATGATGTTTTTCTTACCAATCTGGTTTTGGATTTCACAAGCAAGCCAGTTTCCTTCCCATTTGTTGCTTCCTTCCGCCCCCTATTTCAAGAAAGCAAACTCTAACCCGAAAATGAACAAGAGCAGCAACAACTGCCAAAATCACTATGCACTATATTTATATAGGGCCCAAGGGGGATCCCCAAACCTAACATCTGCATATTTATTGAAAAGAAACACAAATGATTCACCACCCCTCCATGAGTGCGCTTCCTGATGAGCAGCAGCAGTAGCCTTAGTGAAATTGTCCTGAACTGCATTCAGGTTCATTGGGTCATCTGGGAAAAAGAGGGGCTGCTAGGATGTCAGCAATTGGCTGATTAAAGGGAAAGAGGTTAATAATAGCTTTTAAGGGTGGTTCTTGCTCAAAATTCAAAACTTAATCTTCTCCCTCATTGGTAATCAGTCACACTCTGGCCACATATAGATACCCCAGCCAGGCAGAGACAGTCAGATATTACTGCTGTGACAAGTGTGGGTTACATTACTTCGCTCCAGATCCAAATTTCCCAGCTTGGTCTATTTCTGTAATGAAGTCAAAGAACCCTAGGCTTTGAGAACATTCTGATCCAGGTCAGGATGTCACAGCTTAGGCCTGTTGCGGAGTGGTTCTGTTTCTTGTACTTTAAAAAACAAACAAAAGGCTGCATGTTTCAGGTATTGCTGTGCTCAACTCTGTTGCCTATTGTAATGCACAGAAGTCTGTCTCAAAAGGATCTGGAAGGCGATGGAGGAAAGACCTGCCTCAAATGGGTTTGTAAAATTCCAATCAGTTCCAATCATATCACTGGCCCTTGCTGGAGGGGGCACTGTGAGTGAGCTGGTTTCAGTTCCAGTGGAAGGTAATGAAGAGACAGGCCAAGCTTCCTCAGATACTCTAGGGATGGGGCGTGAGCTCACAGACAGACACTGCCTCATGCAGATGGCTGGGTTATCAATGTGGTTTACAAATGACCAAGTAAGGTTAAAACCACAGTCACTGTGGTTACAGACGACTGTGATTAGTCACACCGTAAGTGATCCAATTATGGCAACCCCCTACCCCATTTCATCTGTTTAAAAGGGAAGCCCAGGCTTCCATTAACTTGATTTCAGGAAGATTGTGTGGTAAAAACAGCCGTGGCCTGAAGTTTGCAAGGGGGAGGAAAAAGATGTTTTGTTGAGGTTTCATTTTCCAAAACTGCATCAGCTTAATGTTTGCTGCTTTTGAAAATGGAGTGTATCTCTGAGGGGGGAGGGGGGGTGTTATGGACTTCTAATATCACTGAAATGGCAAGTGTCTGATGCTCCTGAGCTGAGCTTTGGAAAGAGAAGCTGAAAACAAGTCTCACACTGTGTGATTCCTTAGATAACAAAATGCCTCCGCAGGGCAAAAGTGGCACAACTTCTGGAGGAACTGGAATTTCTCTTGGAATCATTAGCTTTGTGTTTGTGTTTATGGCAGATTGTAACACACAGCTCTTGACAAGATGGAGGATGATGTAAGGGAAAGCACAGTATTAGCAGGCTCAGGATCTAATGAGTGAAATCTAAATAAATGGTCTGATTTTTCAGAGGTACTGAGCACCTGCCCCTCCTAATAATGTCAATGGGCTAGAGTTTAGCTAGTGTCAATTGGCATCGCTCTATTCAGTGTATAGCCTTGCAAGTTAATTTCATCATGCCTCAGTTTACCCACACTTAAAATTGGTACAGTACTTCTTCCTGCCGAAGGGTGGTATGCAATTTGATTGCCTAAAGGAATTCCCTCAACTTGAAGTGTAGTCCTGTTAAAAAGGGAGTTAAAAATAATTTGAGACTGCACCTGAGGCCCCTTTCCAATTATTTTGCTTTCATAAACACACTTTCCTATTTAAAAATGTTAAATGAAAGATCCCCACCATCAAAAGGGGAAACACAGTGACTAATTCATTATAGAGGAGAAACAATGAGTGGTGCCAAATGCACCAAGGAAATACACTCGGGCAAGGCGAGGTGAAAGGAGACTGAAGAGCCTTTTTTTCTGATCTCTTTCAGTGTGAATACCCTTAGGGGCTACCCCTAGAATATTCTCAGTCAGAGTGGGATTTTGCCTTTTTTTTAATTGACCGTGTTTCTTTAATGAATTATGGCAAGACTGTTCCTCTGCCTGCATGCAAGTGCAGGGGCACAAGTGGATGGGATAAGCCTCTCCTGTTATGACTCTTTTTGAGCTTCCCAAACCTGAACAGGACACGCACGGGCCAACAGGTGCCGTGCACCTCCTCCTGTCCCCAAGAGCAGGTTAGTGGGGGATGGTGGAGAGTTGGCTCTCCTCCTCTGACAGCCAGCAATGAGAGCATGAAGCAGGGGATAGCAATTTGCTACCGATATAGGCCCGTGGCATCTAATTACCCAGCCTGAAGCAGAGGGGGAGCAGGGTTTCATTGTTCCTTCCTTGGGTTACTCCTGGATAGTGCAGCAATTCACTGCCCCATATCATAACCTCGCCACATAACCAAGCTAGCCTTTAATATTTTAAAATCATATAGAGAGCCTTTGATAAAACACACTATGGGTATGTCTATGCTACAGGACAAGGTCGAATTAAGCTATGCAACTTCAACTACATTAATTGTGTAGCGGCAGTCGAAGTAGCTTAACTCGGCTTTTGGCGCTGTCCACGCTGCAGGAAGTAGAAGAAAGAACACTCTTCCTTCGACTTCCCTTACTTCTTGTGAAAGCAGGGTTACCTGCCATCGACTGGAGCACCCCTCTCACTTTGAATTAGCTGTCTTGACTGGATTGCTAATTTGAACCCTGGACGATTGACAGCGGCAGCTTCGATCTTCCGCTGCAGTGTAGGCGTATCCTATGGAAGCACACCATATTATTTCTCTTTTTTAAGCAATGAAGATATGCTCGAGGTTGTACAAGACAAAAACAATTCCAAGGTCCCTAATCCTCCTTCTTTGCAGGGGCCTTCCCCCACTACAATAGATATGGCCCAGCCCTATTCAAATACAGGTAGCACGCCAATGCCCATGAATCGGACTGAGGTGCTTTGGTTTTACATCCATTCATCCATTCATGTGAAGTAAGCAAAGGGGGTTTTCAGTGGTCCAAGGTGAAGGGCTGCCCAGAACACTATGTCCACTGCCCAACATGATCATCGAGCAGCTGGCTGAGAGAGATACTGTTTCACAGGAACCATTGGAAACATTTGTGTCTGGCCTTTGCTCCCGCTTTTTCTTCCTCTCAGCTCTACCACGCATTCCAGACTCTGTCCACACTTGCACTTGTTCTACACAACTTTTGTCGTTCGCGGTTGCTTAACCCCCTTCTCCTGTGAAGGGCAAGGTTTTGCCTTGGCAAGTGCACGTGTGAATAATGTTTTGCATGAGTGCTCTCCTGCTGACAGTGAAATCCACTTCTTGGTGGTGAAAGTATTTTGTCCCCAAAAGTGCCAACAAAAAGCATTCACATGCACTGATTTTTAGCAATAGGGCTGTGTTCACCCAGCCTTGTCATTAAAAGCTGCATAATGCAGACATACCCTCAGGTAAAGCATGAGGATCTGGAAACAATGCTTTCCATGTGCATCATTAGCAATATATTCACCAGACTCTGCATAAACTGCAACTTTGGCTGAATTCTCCTCTGTCTCAGAGCTTGTGTAGTTAGTTTCTTACCCCTGTTCCAAGTGCTTCTAATTTGAATTGGTAGCCTTTTGAAAGCTATTTTGGACAGATGTAGATGACTGCCAAAGCTAAAAGGTAAGGGAGAATCAGACCTTACCTCTGCCTCTTCCTTGAAATCCTACAATCCCACTCAGTCTCCTTTTCCCACTCTGCAGGACTGAGCCCTAAAGTAGCACACACAAATTTATTTTAGTAAAAGTCAAACAAAGTTTAACAAAAGTTAAAAGATATCGTAGTCCTTTCTTCCAACAACTGTCCTATTCTGACAGTGTTGCCCTTCTGTCACTGGTATCAAAGCGCTTGCACGTTGGAACATGAGTGTATGCTAAGTGTAACTCATATTTCAGGTACACATGTAAACCAGCCCTAGAACAGAGGCGGTTAAACAGCATGCAGGACAATGCTAAACTAAATGATTGGGCAACAAAATGGTAAATGAAATTTAATGTTGATAAATGTAAAGTAATGGGGGATATGATAGAGGTCTATAAAAATACCTTTTTGGGGGAGGGATAAAAAGTGAATAAGGAAAAGTTATTTACTTATTCCCACAATATAAGTATTAGGGATCACCAAATGAAATTAATAGGCAGCAGGTTTAAAACAAACAAAAGGAAGTTTTTCTTCACTCAGTGCACAGTCAACCTGTGGCACTCCTTGCCAGAGGATGTTGTGGAGACTAGGACTTTAACAGGGTTCAAAAAGGAACTAGATAGATTCATTGAGGTTGGGTCCATCAATGGTTATTAGCCAGGATGAGTAGGAATGGTGTCCCTAGCCTCTGTTTGTCTGGAAATGGATGACAGGAGAGGGATCACGTGATGATTACCTGTTCAGTTCTCTCCCTCTGGGGCATCTGGCATTGGCCACTGTGAGCAGACAAGGTACTGGGCTAGATGGACCTTTGGTCTGACCAAGTATGGCCGTTCTTATGTTCTTAGCTCCTTTTTCCACAAATCTTAGCCCTACACCAAAGCCTCTTTCTTAGAGAGCAACTCAGCTCTAAGAACCAGTTGTAATCTGACACCATGGCAAACCCCAAACTCTCCCAATTCATGTGCAGCTTCTTTTCCAAAGGTCACTGTCCCTATGCAGTAACTTGCTTAACAAAAAACACTACCACAAACATATCTTCCCAAGAAAGAATGTTTGTCTTGCACACAAAGTACTTGGAAGTAGGGATGTAGTATTGTAGTCTATTAACTGATAAGCAAAAGTTTATAGGTTAATGCTAAAGACTACATGCATTCCCCTCCCTTTCCCACCCCCTCTCCTTGCCAGTAAATTTTTTAGCAGTCTGGCCAGTAGCCCAGCTCAGCCCTGGCTTGACGGTTCTGGGATCTACCCCTGCTGTGGCTCTGCTTTTAAAGCAGGGCTACTTAACACACAGTCCGTGGGCTGCATGTGGCCCGCAGCCCATTTGTATGTGGCCCACGGTGCCTTGAGCTGCTTCCCAGGCTGCCTGCCTGACTCATTACTGTGGGCTCCAGTGGCAGTGCCTCCCTGTGAGCCGAGCATTGCTGCATTGAGTCAGGTCGCGTGCACAGGAGCTGCCGGCCAACGGGGAGACAGAAAGAGGTGGCGACAAGGCACACCTGCCACATTGGCCACAGCAGCAGCGCCTCCCTGCGAATGGAACTGCGCAGCGCCACACTGAGTCAGGCCACGTCGGCGCATGCGCAGGAGCTACTGGGGGCAGCAAGAAGCAGCGGGGGAGTCGGGCAGCGAGGCACGTAGCAAGGCAGTGGCAGAGCTGGGCAGCGAGAGATGTGGCAAGGTGGCGGCAGAGCCAGGCAGTGAGGCCGGGGTGAGAGAGGTCTGCACTGGGGCTTGGGTAGGGTTACCATACATCCAGTTTTTCCCAGACATGTCCTTGTTTTCACATGTTAAATCACCATCCGGATGGGTTTTTTAAAAGGCAAAAAATGTACAGGTTTTTTAAAAGGCAAAAAAAAATCTGCAAAGGGGATCAGGGAGGGGGCAGCAGCATGTGCCTTCAATGGAACGTTCGGAGCAGTGCACTCGGACCATTCACAGACGCTTTGCACATGGGCCCCAGCACCTGGAGGGAAAAGCATGTGGCTCCAGTGAGATCCAGAGCGTTACCCTCCGCCCTGCTAGATTTGTGTCCCCGGCTCTGTGGGAGGGAAAGGGCACTGGATTAGAGCAGGGGGCTGGGGTTTACCTGGCTTTAGGGGAGGGGAAAGGCATTGGAGCAGGGGGCTGTGGGGTACTTGGCTCTAGGGGAGGGGAAGGGCATTGGGTTGGAACAGGGGGGCTAGGGTGCCTGGCTCTGGGGGGGAGGGGCGGGTGCACTGGGTTAGAGCAGGGAATTGGGTGTTAAAACTTTTGGCTTTCTTTCCTTTCCTGTGGGTGGACAGTGGGTCTGTTGGTTAGATTTGGGGATTCCAGTCTCTGTTCTGTGAGGACTGTGGGAGCTGGTGCCTGGTGGAGTGGGTGGGGAAAAGAAGGGATTCTGGGAAGCAGGATTCCTGGATTCTTTTTCTAGCCATGCCACTTCTCCCCTTGGTGCCTTTACCTTCACATTTATTGTACTTATATTTCAGTAAATATTGTATTGGCAGTTTTTGTTCAATTTGTTAAAATTGTGAAGCCAAACCAAAAAAGTAGTCAATATAATGATCTTCTGTTGATATGTGTTTTAGTAGTTAAATTCCTGGACTGTCATTGCTCTTTAAAAGTGCTGTCATATGGGTGGAAATTGGGTCAATATTGCATTTTATTAATATCAGCAGAACAGACTTAAATGGGGCCTGTGTGTTGCGTAGTCTTGCTTTAATCTTTGTATTCATGCTCATCAGTGTGAAGGAAGGTATTTTCATAAATATTTGCAGATATATTTGCATATTTATGCAACCACACTTAAGCTGTGGCTCTTGTCATGTGATGTGGGTATCATTGTGACCCCTGGGGGCTTCCAAAGTTGAGTAGCCCAGTCATAGAAGATACCAACTCTAGTCCATCCTTCTGACAGTTCAGGAGAGATTCCTATATCACATTTTCAATGCTTTGCTCAGTCAATCAAATTGTGATGCTGTTACCACGTATGCCCCATCACGTTCCGTTTGGATCTCACTGTTAGGCATGTTTGTCTTGTGCTCTCACAGCAGAAGAGACCAGGCACGATTACAACTAATGCAAAGGTGATTATTACAACTAACACAAAGGGCTCCTTATGGTTCTCCTTGGTGCTCTGGCACAGCAATGGAACCTAATGTCATCACACAGAGGCTCTGTCTAGACTAGATAAATTAAGTTGTATTTAAATGGTGTGAATAGACACATCTGGCCATACCCAGGGATTCTGTAAACCCTGGCCTGGCCTTACACAATCAGCATAAGTGTTACACTACTTTGTTATCCCATTGCTCCTACTTAAGCCACTTTGGAATCATTCTGAGCAATTTCTCTTCCGTCTTCCTCACTGCCTCTCACATAGCATTAAACTCCAGAGCAGCACTGAGACAATGAGGACCAGCTTCTCTGGCAGTGTGAATTGGTACGTTCTGGGGTTAGAAGCTCTATCTTCAGTTTACACCAGTTGCAGAATCAGACCTTGAATGTGGAGGGCAGTAGATTTGCATGTTCAAGCCCCAGCTTAGATCCTGTTTGATTTGGTACTTAAGTGTTACCACACTGGTGGCATGAAATCTATTCACTGATTTTTTTTTCACTTGATTAAACTATATTATACTGAAGCAGGATCATCACAGCACACAAGATGACTTGTGACTTGGAATATGGTACGTATTTTAACAAGCCACTCTTGACTGTAAGCCTGCCACGGGATCTAAGGAGGAGCATTATTTTGGAATTTTTTTTCCTATTAAAGGCTTTAAGGGCCATATTCTGCATCTGCCAGTTGCTCCAGATTTACAACTGGGGAATAAAGATCAGAATATGGCCTTTTATTTATGATTTTAGAATGCCTTATGAGCCAGTATGGTATAGAACCAAAGTAAACAGAGGGTGAAGCAGCAACGTGTGTCAACAAATTTCATTTGGGAATGTGGAGATGATATTTTTAAAAAGTTACAGATAGTAAATGCTGTGGAAGGGTCACTCTGCCAACTGCAGCTTTATTAAAAGTAATGTAGCATTTTTTCTTTTAATGAGCATATTCAAAAAACTTATTTTGGAGGCCAAAATGCACAGATTTGGAGTGTCAGAGAGCTATATGTCTTTCAGAGCAAAATTCCTGAACTGCACAAGAATTCCAACATGAAGCTTTAAATATTTTTCATGTCAGCTCTGCTACTGCTACCTTTGTTTCTTCCCCCTCTTGTCTGCCTTTTCTTGAACAGCTGGACTCATCACTGTTCCATTTTTCTATTGGTTGTGATTGAAGTAGCTTGAGGTCAATTATTTCCCTAGCAATTGACAAAGAATCTTGACTAAGAGGAAAGTGACATTGTCCCTTAAACACACACACTGCTTCCACCCCCCACCTCAGTGTTAGAGGAGGCCATTCCTTTCCCTTTGCCTGCGGCCTAACATAATTGTGTCAGTGGATTCAGTAGAGTACATGTCTAACATATGGTAAGTAGGGAAAACATTTATATTCACTGTAAAAGAGCAAAAGATGATCCTAAAGAGTTCACCGCAGAAAGGATTCTGGACTGATGTATTAAGTTACTATTGCATTGTATAGTCCATTAAAGGGACATTTATCCTTGCATTTTTATGACAAACTTCTAATATTTCAGTAGCAGAGCTCATCACTTTGAGGAGTACAACAGCAGAATGTTGAAAAGAGCATGCATACCTTAGCATCCTTTACTTTGAGGTGCATTTCTTAAAGCAACCACATCAAAAACTAGTACATAGAACCTACACCACGTAATATGTGTCTCCTGAGACTCATGTGAGCTGTGATGGCTCAAAACTGTTTTTCCCCTCCCCTTCTTCCCTTTCCCTTCAGACCAACAACTGAAAGCTGTTGTAGGCAATCCTCTTCTGTCTGCCTGTTGGTATTTCTTTCCCTTATTGTTTTGACAAGGAGACAAGGTAATGCATTGCACACATGCAGAGTGTGCATTTTGGGCCACAAGTTCTAAGGAAGATATAAATAATTAATCAGTGTTAGATTACTTTCTGATGATGCACATGAAACCTCTAGTTCTTTCCATCAGCTGTCTCCTCAAATGTATTATGCAAAGCTGTTTCTGAAGAAAGTTTTAAAAGATCTTTTGTTTTCAATTAGGGAAAACCAAAGGTGCACACAGGTACCTACAGATGCTCTCCTTAACACACACACACACACACTCTCTCCTACAAAATCTTCACACACATCATTTCTCTTTCTTTCACTTTCAGACACAAGTTCAGCAGCCATTCACATTTATTCACTCTATTCCAATGATGGGCAACCCAGGCTAGTGAGTAGGCCACATGAGTGGCCCTCTTTCATTTCAGTGGATCGCAAGATTGTTGTAACTAAGATAGTTTCCTGGAATAGGGTAACTGCACTTGTGTACCTAGAATTTGTGTGGAGTGCCAACTGAATCATAGCAGTGCATTAATTGGATGCAGAGGGAGCGCATGGCTCTCTGTCAATGTTGTGTGCAATCAGCAAGCACTTCACTTCAGTGCCCTTGCTTTATGTGCATGTCAGGTTAGTAATACTGGTAGGAAAAAACCTACGCAGAGGGAAACCAGTTGAATGTCTTGTGGGCCACACATTGAAACCTGATGGGCTGCATGCGGTCCAAGAGCTGCAGATTGTCTGTCACTGTTCTAATCAAATTAATTCTTTTTTTAAAGGTATACTATGACAGTGTTTCTCAACCAGTGGTTCGAGTACCCTTAGGGGTACTCGAGAGAAGTCTGGGGGATACGTCAACACAACTGAAATCTGGAGAAAACTGAATTTTTGTTTTAAGTTTTACAGCGCTTTATTATTTTTGTACTTTTTACACTCAAAAATGTCATCGCCCACCTGGCTAAACTGTAGCTACTGGGGGTACTTATAATTTTTTTTAAAAGGGGGTACTTTATAAAAAAGGTTGAGAAACACTGTTCCGTGGCACCCATCAACACTGTAAGGACCTGGTTTTCAAAGGTACTTAGATGTCTAAAGATGCAGCTATGCATCTAGTAGGATTTAAAACTTCCAGGTACCCTAACTCCCATCGATTTTCAGTTTTTGAAAATTCCACTAGTCACCTATTTGCATCTTTAGACACCTCCTTACCTTTGAGAAATCTGGTCCTAAAAGTACTTATTCTAGCAGCAAATCCTCATTGGAATTATGACAACTTAGGATCTGCCCTTCTTTATGTCCTGCCTTGTACAGAACAGGAGAGCTTAATATCTTCATTAATAACATGGGCTGACTTTGTAACTGAATCATTTTGATATTCTTTCACATGTGCCTTATGGTTCAGCAGCAGTATCCTGTACAATAGGGCTTACAGACAAAAATTCAAATCAACTTCATACAATGTAATTAAACATCATGAAATAAGAGTGTCCTCTCTCACAATATTATCATGAGCCTTCTGATATTTGGCATTTTGCTTTTAGCCCCAGCTCCAGGAATCATGTGAACGTGGGAATCTCAGCTTTCATTTAAAAAAAAAGATGGTAAGTTTATAGCCCTCCTGGTTGCAGCATAATGTTTGAAAATGTGAACCGCCTGGTCTTAAAAAAACCAGAAGTCAAAGAAAAGGACTCCAAAATGCATTTTTAAAAATCTCATCTGTTTAAAGTAAATCACTTGATTTTGTGGGGACTGAACTCATGCTTTTTTAGCACTTTGGGCTGGCAGAACTGAATTTGCAGTGAGTGGACTTGCTCTGCCAGACTTCTGAAGTGTGGTAAGTAGATAACCATGGAATAGTGTGCAGTGGTGAGCTGATCACCAGGCAGGAGGAAAAAACCCTCTTAATGGATTCTTTCAGATAAAAGAACCCCAGCTACCTTTCTTTCCTATAATGGACCCTGAGGCTAATGTCTTAAAAAAGGAAACAAAAGGATTGTTTTACATCACACAAGTGGGGCAGGAGCACAGTGGGTGAAAGAGGCACTTGAGTAATGCAGTACTGCCGGAGCTGTTCAGTGGAAAGGGGGAGGACTGCAGCAGCAAAGGGAAGGATGGGGGAAGGGCGCAGCTGTGTCTAACTTCTGCTTTGCTGTGTGGCCTCTGCTATTAGACCCTGTAACCCCTTTTCTGCTGTGTTTCAGCCCAGCTTTTTTATGGCATGCCTGTTCAAACGAATGGAGCAGCAAGGCAGATCCTGTCTGTCTGCCGCTAGTGCTGTGTGTCGCAGGGGTGTGTATCCAGCAATGAAGAGGTGAGGTTTGTGGCAGCTGAAAAATTAAGCCACAAAAACACCTTTGGAAAACAGAGCTGCAAGCAAATGAGCAGTAAACATGATAGAGTTTAAAGAGGTGGGCTAGCAAAAAGGGTGACAGGAAAAGACTTTCCTTTAAAAGAGGAACTGTTTGGCAAGCGCAGGAATGCAAGTGAAAGAATACTGTGTGGCATGCTTCTTCGAATGGCTACCACTACAGGCATGCTGCTCATCCTTTGTCTGCTATCTCCACTGTCAGTTTTCAAGAGGTGGATAGAGAAGGTGTGACAGGAGAGCAGAATAAGTGGGAGCAGAATGAGAGGGCGAGACAGAAACGGGAGACTAGAATCAGATATGTTGGCCAGCACCTCTGTTTGCTCGAAGCACAGGATACAGCTCATGTCCTGCTCATTATAGTTAGGACTGTAAAATAGTTTCTATTGTATCTTTCTGATTTTGTTTGTAACTTTCTGAAAGTCACTTTTGAGAAGCTGGCATTTCCCACATTTGGTCTTTGCCTGCACACGTTCCCTACATCATCCATATTTGAGTAATCCAAGAATGAAAGGGCATGATGACAAATTAATAGGAGCGAATACAGTGAAAACAAAAGCAAACAAAACAGTCATGTTTTCATTATATTCTTGTGCCTTTGTGTGTGCTTCAGTGACATACTGATGATTTCCATAGGCAAACTGTCCCCAGAACAGCCCCCCGGAGCTGTCAGAACTGGATGGGAATTACAAGCTTTGTAAAGCTATCAGGAGGCTGGCCTTCAGGATAGTCAATAAAATCTTTATTTTGGAGGGGAGGTGGGGGGAGGGGGGAAAGCTGAGATTGTTACATATTCACATGACTCCAGGGGCTAGAACTTTAACTAATGATGAAATTGCAAGAGTTTGCCAATGCTGTCCATTTTGCAAGATAAACAATAATATTAAGCTACACATTAAGCAAGAAAAATAGGAATTAAAAATATATATTATGTGCAATGCCTCTGACTTAACATTGCTGTTGGAAGCTCAACATTTGCATTTTCTAACTCGAATGGCCCTAGTGGATCCACATCTAGTCCAGTAGCCTCTCTCTGCTAATGTCACAAATTTCTTCAGAGGAAGGTGTAAAAAATAACCCACCATAGGGAACTGTGGGATAATCAGCCCCCAGAACATTTTCTTCCTAGCCTAGCCCTCGAGTTTGGTTTAAATTAGGAAGCATGAGGGTTTGCAACCCTTCCCAAATTCTATTTGAGAGAGATTTAAATCCTTATGCTCCCTGTCTTAAGTCACAATGCGACAGCAAAAATGGGTGAAGTCACCGTGGACATAGTCCTCATTAAGGATTGGTGCTCTTTGCTTGGATGGAAGAGGATTCACAAATGAAAGAAGCTGTGACTGAAAAATGACTCTGCTTGGTCTCCTTTGCTAAGCTTTTAACAACTCTCCTGAAGGCCACCTTCTTGATGGCTTTACAAAGATCATAATTCTCATCTAGTTCTGACATCTCCAGGGTCTTGTTCTGGGGACAGTTTGCCTATGGAAATCATCAGTATATCTCTGAAGCACATACAAAGGCAAGAAGATTTAAAAAAATGATCAGGATATTTAAAAAACTCTTTAACATCAACAGTGAGGAAACCCATCGGTCCCTAAAAATGATGGATCCCCCATGGGAGCCAATTGTGCATTCAGATAGGTGCAATTCTCATGGACATGTTAGTAGTATGCAAGTAAGTCAATTTTAGCTTTGGTGTGTGATGTTCACTTTAATCTACAATAGTCTGCATGTCCTAAATTGTTGTTTGCTCTTGATTTTAAAGAGGGTTGGTTTTTTTTCATTGCAAAGTGAAAGCTAGTGTGCTGATGTCATGTTTAATCCAATCTTGCAGGAAGTGGCTTCTGTCCAATTAACAGTGTGGGTATTAGCCATAGTGGGAATTAATCACTCCCCACTCCATTCACTTCTGAGAGGTGTGAATGTCAATGCTTATTTGGAATTGTTGTAATACTAAAGTTAAGCTAAATTGTCTCTCTTTTTTTAAATCAAGGAAATTAATTTAATAAAACTATATTAATAATGCAATGCTAATGACAGTTAATATCACAGAAAGTTAGAAAATGCAAATGCTAAGTCAGAGGCATTGCACATAATATATATTTTTAATTCCTGTTTTTCTGGCTTAATGTCTAGCTTAGTATTATTTATATTGTAAAATGTACGGCATTGGTAAGTCTCGCAATTTCATCATGAATCTTATGATATTTGGTTGTTACTTAAAGTCCCAGCCCCTGGAGTCATGTGAATATGTAAGAATCTCCACTTTGTTTCCAAAATAAATAAGTTTCTAACCTTTATGGTAATAGAGAGAAGATTGAAAATATGACTGAAGTGTAAATACTCAGAAAAAAGGAAGCAAATTAAAAAATATATATTATCTTAAAAACTTTCACAATTTTAAGCCAACCGTATGATTTTTGGGGATTTCAGCTAATTATTTTTGAATGTCAGGGGCTACCAATAGTAAATATAGACCATGAGAAATAAAAGTGCAATTTGGCTGATGTCACATTGTTGGAATTTTACTTTTTGTATTTCCTGACTTTGAGATTTCACAGTACAACTTCAATATTGCATCAGCAAAGTGTATGCATTTATACAGTAGTGCATATTTGTGGTAAAGAAGACACAAGACTGCTGTAATGAATGTAAAGGAAATTTTTTATTTAGGCTACTGGACACAGACCAAAGCTATATTTTTTTTTTTCCTGGCTGTCTAGCTCCCAGACTGATTCTCACAGTGTGGTGCCTCGTGTCACAGTGGGTCTTTCTAAGTCCTGGCCTGGATTAGGCAGTTCTAGAATGGAATGATGAATTCACTACACTTATTTTACTTAGTTATGGTCACTTGCACAAGAGGCATTTGGTAATCTATAAAATACATATTCTTAAAAGTTTGTATCTGGAAGCTGCTCATTGTATAAGAGTGAATTAATGTTGGTTATGCCTTTTTCTGTTTGGGATCATGAACAGACAAAGCATGTATTATTATTATTTAATATTTATGCAGTATGTACTCAATTGAGTAACCATTATGTTGAACATGTTACAGAAGTGTTTGCAGACTCAGGGCCTAAGTAAGTTCTGAACCACAGTTACTGAGAGACTCTAATGGAAAATATAGAATAGTTTTTAATCATACTTATTTACCCAAAGAAGAAATGTACTTTGCCTGGGGTGTCTAACTTGGCTTTGAAATTGTGGGATATGCTCAGTCGTATCAGGAGTCTTTCCAGGAATTCCAACTACTTTGTCAGAGACACCACTGCAACAGGTATGTGTGGGTATGAATGTATGTATGAATATATATCCTTGTAAATATCAGTCTCCTGTTGTATCTTATCTTTAGATGCAAAGCTTGGCCTTCTCAGACATGATGGTACATGCTACTCCTGACTTGCCTTTTGATACATGTCTATACCACAAGATCCAACTTCTCAAGTGTGCACCTGCCCGTCTTTAATTTTTACTATAGAGGGAAGAGTCAAAAATAGAGTGCGTGCTTATGCAGATACACAAATGATATGATGAACAGTGACAACATAAAAGCTTTTATTGGGACACAGGCTCCTAACCCATTTGGGTGCTTGAAAATTATATTCAAGGAATTTACAAACACATCACAATAGAAAATATTATGGGGGAGGTGTTATAGTTAGGCAAACCAGAATACACTTTAGTATAATCCAATAGGTCAATAAGGTACAATGCATAGATGGTTGGGCAGTTTGGTCATCTAAGGGTACCTTTAAACTGTAGCTGGGAGTATGGCTCCCAGCCTAAGTAGTGACAAGCAGTCTCACTCATCTTGGGCTACCATGCTAAAAAAAGCAGCATAGAATTGCAGCACTGCCAGAGACTGGGTCTAATAGCTAAGTTTGGACTGGGTGGTGGTGGTGGTGGTGTCAGATTGGTCCAAGGTCATGTGGCTAACCTGAACCTCCACTGGTGCCGCAACATTCACACTTCAATTTTTGCCGTGTTAGCTCGAACTAAACTAGTATGAGTCTGTGTACCCGCACTGGGAGGCTTGTTCCCCACTGCAGTGTCGACATACTTGAAGAACCCAAAATAGTGTAGCTGAAAAAAATGATAGCCAGAAAGCAAAATATTCTCCTTCCTTCTAAAATAACAATTGTACCGTTTTTAAAACATGTAGTAGGAATCCAAGGAGAAGAGCTGTGAGAGAGTGAGGTTCCTGGCAATGTTTCGTGGTAGGCCACTACACCTGCTGAAATGTGCAAACTACTAAGTTACAAAGCCAGCTTAGGACTGAATCAGTGTTCCCCATTTTAAAGTTCTTCAGGTATTAGACATGTTCCATGTGATGTCTGTTCTTGCATATTATAAAGGAAATTAGTTATAGTGGCTGGTGGGCTAACCTTTCCCCCAAAGTATTTTAAAATTATTTTCTTCCAATCAAAAGTCTGTTTCTCATCCATTATTTCCTTGTTTATGGCTTGACAGGTCTCAAGGACACTGCTATATTTTTCTCTTCCCCCTTTTTTGTCCCACAAAATGGGTAGGCTCAACTGCAGAGCCTAATTAATTCTGAGAGGCTGTTTCCCTTGCCCCTTTTTGGGCAAAACAATCTGCCTTGACTCCATGAAAGAGAATCTCCCTGAGCAAGAATTCCTACCTAAGCTCCTTGTGAAGTGGCTCTGCACCATCCCTTATAATAGGCTCTACCTAAATGGTGGAAGTGGGTCCTTAACTATTAGCCCTGTCCTGTGGTTATGGACTGGTTCTCATTCATTCAAATGAAGGGAGACTTCTAATTGTGACCTTGCACTAACCCTGAGGCTCCAATCATAACATAAGTGTCTCTTGTAACAAGAACTGTCTGCACCACAGTGTGCAATCGGTGCTGCTGTAAAGGCAGACGACAGTGTTTCAATCTCTGCTGTTGTGTCCCATAGTTAGTCAAAGGAAGCTTCCAAACCAAAATCCAGAGTGAGGAAAATTAGGCTCTCCAATACACATGGTCCTCTCACTTTGTTCCTAATTACTGGGGCGCCGGAAGGAGAAATCCCTATTCTGTGGCCAAGTAGTAGTATTCTTTTCCATCATCCCCAAACTTCCCCATGCCATGGTCTCCCATATCTCTCATGTACTTCTACCAAAGACTCATTCTGATCTGCTGTCCCCCAGTCTTCCTAACAGGCCTTCTTCCTGAAACTTCCACCTAGCTAGCTAGCAATACTCACAGCAACAACATCAGCGAGAAAAGCCCCTGTGCACAGTTCTTTCTGGGATTCTCTCTCCTGTGTCCTCTTTTTGTTCTTGCCCCAGTTGCCTATTTCTGTGATTACCTCATTATACGGTCCCTTTCCTTCCTGGACTCTGCAGGAATCAGCAGTAACTTCCCTCCATCTGCTGCTGCAGAAGGCTCCTGGGTTGCAGGCTGCCCTTCCCCCAATATTTTGATCTCTCTCTCTCTCTCTCCCCACCCCCACAAGGCCTTCAAGAGTCAGCTGTCACTTGTTTTTATTTTCTCATGGCTCCTTTAACATGGTCACGTCTGACTTGCCTGTGCTGTTCCTTCATGGTTCAAAGAAAATGCAGCCAACTTTTGGCTGGTGTCAGTTTAGCAGCCTGTATCTCTTTCTCTTCCCTAGGGGTCCTGAAGGCTGTTACTCCGCTATCTTCACTGCTTGTCTCTCCATAGCTTGACTGCAACTGCCATGGTTGTTTGGAGCAAATCTGAGTCCTGCTGTGAAGCCCCTCAGTTCAGCCCCTCCCCCCTTGCATTTGCAAGGGTCCAGGTTTAAAGTGCGACTTTTCTTTTCCCACCACACCTCTTGAGGTTGCTCTGCTGTCACCATCGGGGAAGAGGATGTCATTTCCACCAGGTGGCAATTAAGATGGTGAGTGTGTCTGGTTATGGAAGGAATCTTCAGTAACAGAGGGAGGATTCTAGGAGGAATATGTGGAGAGACAACCCATTTCATTAGAGGACTTGGTTTCAGAGCTCTTACCAACACAAAGCAGCTCACACTCCACACCAGGTGCCCTAGAGTACAAACAGCAAACATCACACTCATGTTTCAGTAGTCTCTGGTTGGGTAGACCACCCCTCTTTGTAGGTTTTGTGATTGTGCCTGAACCAGACCTGGTAGTAGGGCCTCTGGGGCAGAATAACACCTGGGGTACCCTGGATCTCAGCAGCCCCGTATAGCTAGGGTTGCCAGGTGTCCGATTTTGAACTGGACAGTCTGGTATTTGAGGTTTCTTTCCGGGGAAAAAAATTAAGAAAATACCGGACATATAAAATGTCCGGTATTTTCTAATTAAGTAAGTTTTGTTATTACTATGAGTATCAGTACACAGTTGTGAACTGCCTGGCTAGTAGACATGCTCACGCTGCATGAGCATGTCTACCAGCCAGGCAGTGTACACAACTACACAAGGGGCGGGGCTGGGGCAGGAGGGAATACCCGGGTCCAGACTCACTCGTGCTTCACTGGGACCATGCGCGGGATGGGCAGCACCCCAGGATCTGTATGCGCCTGGGTCAGTCCTGCTCTCCACCGGCCGATTCTCTCCCCCTGCTCCCCCCCCCCCCCCGGCAAGCCCTGCTCCCCCTGACCCCCTCCCGGCCAGCCCCGCTTCTCGTCGACCGGTTTCCCCCCCCCCCCCCCCCGCCAGCCCTGCTTCCCGCCGGCCGGTTCTCCCCCCTTCTCCTCCCGATCTCCCCCGGCCAGTTCTGCTCCCCCGGACCTCCTCCCAGCCAGCCCTGCTTCCAGCCAGCCATTCTCCCCCCCGCATCCTCCCGGCCAGCCCCGCTCCCCTCCCGGCCGTTGTCCCCCCCCCCCCTCCGAGATCAAGCGCGTCCGGTATTTTTTTTTAAGCCACCTGGTAACCCTACGTATAGCCAGTATTAGGAAGGAATTTAAGAGGTTCCTCTGCATTGGGAACAGCTTAATGAATTAGCCCCTTCCTGCTTCTACATCTTGATATTATTTCCCCAAGGCATAGCTAATTTTACTTCCCTTTGAGTCAAAAGGGTGCAGTTGAAGGCTTTCCAAGACTAAGCATCACATGGTTGCTACATCTCTGCCCTTTTCTACAAGCTTAATGTACTTGCCACCAGAAATCTTATTTAATGTCACATCAGTTCTGCCTCTGATATTCCCTCTCCAAGGAACTGTATCCTATGCTTGCTGGGAAATGCACACTATAATATATGCCCCAACTAACTCACATTCCCTCTCTCATGTCTTCCTTTTTTCACCTTTAAATGGGAATGGAAGATGAGTATAAGGTACTTCTTTCTTTTCAACATTCACTCTCCAAATAGAGAATATGAGGTTATACTAATCCTCAAACTTTCTGATTTGCATAGGTCTTAAGATCAGAATCTGAATGTGTTCGCTTTTTTATTTGTTCCTTGTACTACGTCAATTGATACTCTTTGCTGTTAGGAGCTGAGACACACAGCTGCTTCTGGGTATGTTCCAGTCCTAAAAGAAGTGTGTGCTTTAAACTATAGTGCAAACAATAACACTTCTGGGAAGCAGTCATTCCCATTTGTTGCAGGTGAATCATACTGCACTAGCTAGATGACTGGTGAATCACTGAAGTATTTGACATGTCAGAGCAGTAGAAAATGATCTACCAAAGGTTTGGTCCCTAGAGAATGTTTCCTGCTGAAGAAATTTGGGGGAACTACATTTTTTTCCCCTCTCTTTTCAGCAAAATGGATGGATGGAGATAAAAAGAGATAATCCTTCTGGAAGGAAGGAAGGAAGAAAGAAAATGGGGTTAGGTTGATCGGAAGCAGTTGCCTTTCACTTCTTGTCCTAAGCTGCCTCTCGGCACAGTTGTATGAGTTGTGATTAGTTGGCAGGAAGGGAGAAGCAGCGTACAAGAGAGGATGTGGTTAGTCTGCAAGACAGCATGCCCATATCAGATGTAAAAAATGAAAGTTGTAAACTGCAACTTACCTGCCCTGAAGGGCTCTGAGAAATGTATTTGTCTGTTTTATTATTTAACTTTCCACAGAAGTATGTTTCAGTCCAATATTGTTTTGTGATTGGTGCTTGGATCATTTGATGAGAGAGAGTGATTGTATTCTCAGCATTAATCTACACTATTATAAAGGGAGAGGTACCCATTATGTTTTAATTTGAACAAGGTATTATAGTGATTTAAAGGGTGTATGTTAGAAGCATTCGGAGATTACTGGTCTTTTTCTTCTTCTTGCTTGTTTACAATTTTCAGTATTAATAGCAACCCTTTTTCATTTCCATTTTTTTTTTCATCCTTCAGAGTTGAAAGGTGCAAGTGAATGAGTCTGGCATTAGGAATTTGGTCTGTCCCAAATGGGCATGCTTTGACACAGAGGGGATGGATATTTAAAACTTGTTTCCCCTGGTGTCCCATAATTGTTCAGGTATAATTCATGGATGAGCTGCTGGGCTGCATCTCTCAGGGGCACAGCCCAAGGGGATGGTGACTTTAAGTCACTTTTGAGCTTTACTAATTCCAGGCTGCTGCAAGAGCTAAAATGGCTCCTGGACCCAGTTATACATATCTCAGAGGGTAGGAATCGGACTACTTGCTGAGTAAGGTGCTATTCCATGCATGACAAGGAGGCAGGATTAGGTCCCATGTTTGTGGAGCAGAGCCTTATTTTGGAAAGCATCTTGGCACAGACAGCTTGTCTAATTTTCTATTACAAATTGGCATACATAAAAATTATGCTAAATGCATACTTAGTATAGTTTTTACATTTTGAATTTTTATTATAATAATAATGTGATGTGCACAAGCTTTTCATACACTTAAAATTACGAAGTAATAATAGACAATAGGGGAGCCCCTTTGTCTAACGGGAAAAAGGTAACAGCAATTAGTGCAGCTATCATTAGCTCAGTGGATCTTTCCAAGGAGAGTAGAGAGCTACTTAATCTGAGGTTGGGAAAGTGCAGATTAAAAAGCTTATTAGGAAAACACTCTAGCACTAAATTGCTTGGGCTGCCCACATATTCATTCTTGTGCCTCGTTTCTAGAAGAGCTCCACATTTCTGATTTTTAATTTGAAATATTTTCCTCTTCTATAACCTTGTCTCCTTGAATGAAACAAAATCTGCTCAGCACCAAGAGCCCTCTGTCCCCCTTCCCGCAAGATTACCCGTAAGAAAAAAAGAATACTTACGACCATGGCTACCATCTCTCTCTTTGTCCAGAAGGGTGCTGTGTCTGACAGTATGTTAAAAAATAAATAAAGAAGCAACAGAAATCCAGTTTCTGAGGAATCTGGTCATTTCAAGGTTCCTATATGGTTTCATAGATTTTTTTTTTTTTTTAAAGATGAGAAGGGACCATTAAGATCATATAAACTGACCTCCAGCATACTACAGGTCATAGAATTTCACCCAGTGATTCCTGCATTGAGTCATATGTAATAACTACTCTGTCTTTAAAACCTTCACTCTTATTCTGTGACACGCATTGACCTCAGCTGCAATCTTCTGCCTCTGACACCCCCCTCTTGCCCCGCGCACACTCTTGCATGGTAAATGGGTGTGCAGTGTGTGTGTGTGAGAGAGCTCAGTCTTTCTAAAAATAGCAGGCCAAGTACAGTACATACTGCACACCAAATCAGTACAGTGAGATCACTTTCACCCAGCTTTCTGCTGCACCTGCTAGTACTCAAGCTGCATTTAAATCTGGCTTCTAGGAGTTGGCAGAATCTGGGAATAGCCACCTTCTTAAATTTTCATGTTTTTGGTTTGGGGGCAATTGTTTCTTATGAAAAAACTTCTGCTTGCTGTTTTCAAGGTACTAATGTGAAGCTTTGAGACAGCTGCTTCCCTGGGAAAATCATTCCTAGTGATGTTCTGGCATTGGCATTAGAGATAGGCAAAATGGTTTTGATTAGTTAATTTGCCAGAAAATATAGTTTGGAGTCATCTTAAACTGTTCGTGAGTTCAGGTTGATGTCTGTGGATAGACAGAGTCAAAAAAAGAATAGAATTTAAAACATTTTTGATCAATATTTTTTAAACAAAATGTTTAACTTTTAATTTCCAGATGTTTAGTTTAAAATTTTAGCTGGGTTTAACAAAATGAAAATACTGCAAAATAGGGTAAAAACACCACCACTAACCTAAACTAAACTAAAATAAACTTCAGTTTTGGTGCACACTGATCATTTTAGTTTGTCCAGACTCAAACTCCAGTTTGTTTTTTTTCAATTCAGCAAGAAAAACAGTAATTGCAGCTTGATCTGAACAAAGTTCAGTCACTGAATCAAAACATCTATTATTCACCCAGTTCTAATTGAGACACTGTGCCACTCAGGAAAGTGAGGGGGAAATTAGAATGTGATACTTTTCCCTTGAGTTATTCATACATGTGCTCCTGTCTATTAGAACTCCTATCCACATTCCATTAGGGCGCCACAAAGCAGCAGCGACAGGATGCCATTGAACAACACAGTCACAGCAGGGAAGAGAGACACTTTCAAAACTGCCTTGTAGAAGGCCAGATTGTGGCTTCCTAAATTGCTATGCTATGGAACCCCAGCCCCCTCAGTAAATCCAGTCAGAATTTGCAGCCCATATTTACACAATTTCCTTTTCATTCTTCATCTCACTGTTTCTCATTTGGGGGGTTTGGCGCCTCGCACCACCATGCTCCTCTCTCATCAGTGGTATGTGAGCGGTATGTCAGCTTCCCTGCATCATTCAGTCTTTGCTTCCCTGTCATGACCCACAGTGATCCCATGGCCATTCTGATAAACTTGGGTCAAGTTTGGCGAAGTGACCATTGAAAAGAGTCTCTCTGCATCTTTCTAGTTTGGACATTGATACTGAATCCATCACTCTGATATCTGGCCTCTTGTTTGACTGTGACTGAATATAACCCCAGTATTATCATCTGCAAAAGTTTGAAAGTTATCAGTTGGTTTCCAAATTCATGAGATTAAAAAATAATTAATGTTTTGTGAGCCATTTTCTGATTTTTGAACTCCATGATTAACTGTGCATATTGTGGAAAAGTCTGTCTTTATGCTTGTTTTAAACCTGCAGCCTATTAATTTCGTAGGATGACCCCAGCTTTATGTTTTATGTGAAGAGGTAAATAACACTTCTCTCCACTTTTTTCACACCAGTCATGATTGTATAGCTCTCTGGCATATTTCCCCTTACCCATCTCTTTTCTAAGTTGCAGTCTGAGGTTCCCTGGCTCATGCTGGTCCCATTGCCACTGTGGGTTCCTCAACTGGGGCCAGGGTTTCCCAGCTGCTGCCCAGCCCAGCCTCTGCTGGCCCAGCTGGGGCTCCTCAACCCCTGCAGGACTTCTGTCTGGCTCCCACTCCAGGACTCTTTGGTTCAGCAATATCAGTGGTTCGACTGGGACATGGATGAGAGTCCCAGATTTGGGAGGTTCAACCAGTAGTGACATTATATTTTATGCTTTCTTATTTATCTATTCTTTTCCTAATGGTTCCTAATGTTAGTTTTTTGACTGCTGCTTGCACATTGAACAAATGTTTTGAGAACTGTTCACAGTGATGTTAAGATCTTTCTTGAGTAGTATTAGTTAATTTAGACTCCATCATTTTGTATGTAGATTATATTTTCCAACGTGCATTATTTTGTTCTTATCAACATTGAATTTCATCCACCTTGAATCCAGTTGAGTGATATCCCTTTGTAACTCTCTGCCATCAGTTTTGGTCTGAACTATATTGAGCAATTTTGTATCTTCTGCAAACTTTGCTACCTCTCTGTTTACCCCTTTTTCCAAGTCATTTATGAACATATTTCACAACCTAGTCCCTGTACAGATCTGTGGGAGACCCTGCTACAGTGAAACCTTTGTTTTCCAGCACTCTGTTAACCAGAAAACTTTAACTGGCATTGCTCCCAGCCACAATACTGTCACATCTTCAGGTGCACAGGCCTGGCTTGGCTTACCATGATTGGCTTAACAATTTTTTATGTAAATACTAATCATTTTTAACTCAGAATAGAAATGTGAGACCAACTGCCTCACACTACAAAACTACCAATATTAAAAACTTGAGTTTTACTATTATTGTCCATTGGTTTTTCCTAGGTTGATTGGGTCCCTCAGATAACTGGAATTTTTAGATAACCGGAACAGCCTATAATCCCTGAGCGTGCCGGATAACATAGGTTTTACTGTATGTACCTCTTTCCATTGTGTGAGAAGACTATTTATTCCTATTTTTTGTTTCCTATCTTCTGACCAGTTACTGATCCAGGAGAAGATCTTCCCTCTTGTCCCATGACTGCCTTCTTTGCTTAATAGCCTTTGCTGAGGGACCTTGTTAAAGGCTTTCTGAAAGTCCAAATATACTACAGGTTGGATCTTCCTGGTCCGGCGCCCTCAGGACCTGACCAGTCCTGAACAAAGGGATTTCCCGGACCAGGGGAGGGCTCTCCCCTCTTGGCCCATGTTAAACTTCTGCTCTCTCCCACCCACCCCACTGCTGCCTGGTCACTCGCTGGGCTGCAGCTCCCTAGCTCCTACTGGCCCCACTGCTGCCAGGGCTGGGGCTACATGGCTGGAGCCAGAGCTCTCTAGCTGCCGCCGGGACCAGAGCAGTGCAGCTGGGGCCGGAGCTTCCTGGCTGCCACCAGGGCCAGAGCTGCACGGCTGCTGCTGGCCCCATGCGGTTGCTCAGTAGTTCGGGCCAGATTTCCCCGCTGCGCTGCCCATCGCCTTGCCCACGAGGCCCCTGGCTGAGTTGCCAGTCCCGCTGCTGCACTCCTGCCCCATGGCCAGACTTCACTATACCCAGACTCTGTGGTCCAGGAACATATGCGGTCCTGTTGGACCACGGATGTTGCTGGACTAGAGAGTCCCAGTTAAGGGAGGTACAACTTGTTTATCCACTGGATCAAACTCGCTCACATATTTGTTTACCCTCCCCCCTTAAAGATTTCTGAGATTTGCAAAGGGAAATCATTCCTTACTAAAGTCATGTTGACACTTCTCCAACGTATCATGTTCATCTGTGTTTGATAATTCTGTTCTTTCTGATCGTTTCAACCAATTTGCATGGTGCTGAATTTAGGCTTTCTGGCCTGCAAGTGCCAGAATTGCCTCTGCAGCCTTTTAAAAACATTTGAGCCTCAGTTATGATGTCTCTAAAGTTTCCATTCAGCTTCCAGGCATTTCACTCTTGTGACTCTTTCTTTTAATTTCTGTTTAACTAATGTCCTCACTTTTGTGTCGTGCCCCTTTTTGAAGTTAACTGCTACTGTAGGGGGCTTCTTTGGTATGATTTTTTTGCTGCGCTCTTACATTAGTTACTTTTGTTTCCCAGCAGCCACATCAACCCCATCCACCAAGATCCATATCAGTTCTACATCTTCCTTTGCCCTTCAGTCCCACATCTGATCCTCTTGCAACTGGGAAATGCTTGACAGCCTTCCAGTCATTTCACCCATGAACTACACCACATTTGTACCCAGGCCTCCAGTGAGGGGAGGTGTGTCCATACAGATTCTAGTGTTAGCTCACTAAAGTCAGTGGATGTGTACCAATGGCTAAGCTTTACTCAATGCTACTTAAGCCTATCTCCCTTGCTCCTGTTCAGGATCTTCATTTACAGTGTCTGTTGCAAAGTTCCAGGATATTTTCTCTCTAGGTTTCTGATAGTGTAAAACCTTCAGAAATGTGAAGTTGCATCGTGGCTAAAGGCTTGGTCTATGCTGAACAGCATTCTTGGAAAGATTAAAGTATGTGCCTGCTGTGATTATTCTAAGAGGTGTGTAAAATCACAGTCTGGAGTCTCATCCCTTTAAGAATAAACATTCTGAGACTTGTCGTTCTCCAGATGGATCACATGACCAAGCAAGGCATAAATGCTGTGGAAAATGGGAAGTATATGACTCATGTACAAAGCCCTGCATGGTCCATTTTGGTCATTTCACAGTCATAGGACAGCTGGAGAGCAGTGACTGCTGGCTGGGAGCCCAGCTCTGAAGGCAGCAGTGATGCAGAAGCAAGGATGACATGATATGGTATTTCCATCCTGACTTCCGCACTGCTGCCTTCTGAACTGGGCCTTTCGCCAGCAGTTGCTACTCTCTGGTCGCTTAGCTCTGAAGGCAGCAGCACAGACGTAAGGGTAGCTTGGGATAGTATTGCTACCCTTTTATTTCTGCGCTGCTGCTGAAGGGGTGCTGCCTTCAGAACTGAACACCCTGCTATCAGCTGCTGTTCTCTGGCCACCTAGCTCTGAAGGCAGTGCAGAAGAAGGGTGGCAAAACTGTGAGCCCCCTATAATAACCTTTTAACCCCCAGCAACCCATTTTTGGGTCAGGACATCCAGGTTAAGAAATGCTGGTCTGCACCGTGAAATCTGTATAGTGTAGCGTTGAAGCACACAAAAGGGCAGCTATTACAATGGAGACCAGATTTCATGATCTATTATGTGTTTTTCCTGGCCATGAATTTGGTAGGGCCCTACTCATGTGTCAAGGGCAGGCTACAGCATATAGTAACAGAAGTCTGTGTGACTCAAGAGACTCAAAGGTATAGGATGGTCATGAGAGTTGCAGTCTAGAGAGACTAGGGAAGGATAATGTTGGAGAAACAACCATAAGGAACTTGCAGTGAAGGAGCCTGGAAAGGGCCTGCATGAGGCAGACTACAAAAGGAGGAGTTTGTGTGAAGGAGAAGCCAAAGAAGAAGCTATAACCACAAGTGATTCTGGGGAAAAAGAAATGGCACTTTGAGTGTAGATAGCCCATGGTATGGAGTCGCAGGATTAGTGGCCCGTAGCAGAAAGAGGGGAGAGGTTTTGTCACCCAGAAGGCTGGTGCAGAAATCCCTGCAACAATAGGACCAGGAACCTGAGAAGGCTGAAATGCCACTTGGGCCAAGAAACTGATCACTTGTCTGGACAGAGTGTGAGGGATCCACCTTTTTGTCCTGTGTCAACAAGAGACATCAGCATTCACTCTGATAGGGAAGAAATAGTTACTGCCTGGAAAGGAGCTGGAAAATAAGAATTAAAATAATTAGAATGAGCATAATCTACTTTTAAAAGTAATTTTCTAGCCTTTCATGGCTTTGGAGGGAAAAGCTTGAAAAGGTGAACCCCAAAGGATCAAACCAGAAGGCAAATAAAAAGAACCCAGGGTATATTCGCTTTAAAATCTCATGGTTTTTAAGTCAATTACATTCCTTTCTTGGACCTGACTCATGCTTTTTAGAATGTCTGGGATTGACAGTGCTAGAATTTTCAAGTGTTCTTCAGCTAAGCTACACTAGTAGTCACTGGCTACATAGCATTATTCAAATGCACGTACCCAGGGAATACAGCAGTCTGTGCTTTAGTTATTTTCAAGGCAGCAGTATGATCGCCTTCAGCACTGGTGGTATCAGCATTGGTGGTAAAAATCCCTATTATCTCTCACTGTGCCCTCTTCTCTACATCTGCAATTCACTTGCCATACTAAATGATGTGATAACTTAATTCTGATGGGCTGACTGAGATGTTTTAATGTGCTGTATAGCACAAATTTAGACAGCATGTAAAATAAGCTTTTCCTGCCATATGACACAAACCACAACTGTCTGGCATGAGCACATAAGCCAGAAGCTGAAGGGAAACAAAGCACAAAGCCAGACATGATCTTTGATCATATGTTGTTTAAAATTAACAGCACTTAAATAACACATTTGTCTAGAAGTTAGATAGTAACACACAATATGTTTTTTATTCATTATTGTTTAATTATGGCTTAACATTCTTCTGAATGTCTCCCAAGTAACAGGTGTTTCTCTGACAATGCTCATGCCAAAAAATGCCTGAGAAAGGACTAGCTATGTGTTACCCACTAAGAGGAGATCACATTCAGGTGCCACGATTAACAAGAAGCCACTGATGCCTGTTAACTTTTTTCATTACCTGTGTTTGTCATAAATTGTATATTTACCATATTTATCCACTGAGCATGCTTCCCATCTGCTGCTAGCATTGCGTATGTTGGTATGGCAAAGAGCACTGTTAGCAAATTCTATGCTTGACCTGCCAGAGCTGATACTAGGCTTTGAAGGAAAGATGACCCAATGGAAAGGGTTCAAGTCTCTAGTCTGCCATGGTTTTCCTGTCTGATCTGGGGTAAGTCATTTAGAGTATGTCTGCACTGCAATTAAACATGCTCAGCTGACCCAGGTCATCTTACTCTGGCTCACAAGCCTCAGGCTATGCTGCTCTAAAATTGCTCTTTAGCCATTGGGGGGCAGGGGGAAGGGGTCAGGGTTGAAGCCTGAGCTTTGGGGCTCTGTGAAAGGGGGAGAGTCCCAGGCACCAGGCTCAAGTGAGGGTTACCAACTTATCTCACAAAACTGAACACTCTTTCCCTGCCCTCCTGCAAGGCCCTGTCTCTCTCTGAGACCCTACCCACCACTCACTTCATCCTCCTACCCTCCCTCTGTCTCCTTATTCACTTGCTTATTTTCACTGGACTGGCTCAGGGGTTGGGTGCAGAAGGGGTGAGGGCTCGGGGGTAGGGCCACGGATGAGGGGTTTGGGTTGCTTGGGGGGTGGAGCCCCAAGGGGTTTGGCTCCTGAGTGAGGCAGGAGATTGAGTTGTGGAAGGGGGAACAAGTGCTGGGTTGGGGTACTGGTTTCATGGGTTGGGGTACTGGTTTCAGGGTGGAGCCATAAATGAAGGGTAGAGCATGTGGTCTTTTTTTTGACTGGGCATCCCTAGTTCCAGTCCAAGCCAGCATGTTTACAGGGGCAATTTTTGGTTCCAAGTCAGTTGACCCAGGCCAGCTGTGGCCATGCTCTGAGTCTTTTATTGAATTGTATATGTACCCTCCATCTCTCTTTGCCTCAGTTCCCCATATGTGAAATAGGATTATAGCACTTCCTCACAGCACAGCGGTAAGGATAAGTACATTAATGATTGTGAGGTGCTTAGGCCCTTACAGTAGTGGGGACCATTTACATACCTAAAATAGTGTTCTAGTTAGTGTTCAGTGTGAGAACCCCAGCTTGAAAGATTACAGGAGAGGACAAAGCTCCAGAGTAACTCAAGCTTTTTGGGTTGGGGCTGCCTTCTATTCTCAGACGAGTTGAAATGGTAACATACTTAGGGACTTGTTATGTGTGATCGGCCCGTTGTTCTGTCAAGCCAGGTATGCTGCCTCCAGCAGTGACCAATGCTTCATGCTTCTGAACAAGGTGAGAAGCCTATTTCATCTAGCCACGTTTTGCGAGGAGGCGAGACTGTGCAGGCGATCGGATTACAGCAGGAGGCATGGGAATGATTAACTGTATCTTACTAGTAACAACAGCTAATGTTATAGGTTATAAAATTAGCAAGCTCTTTTTGAAATTTAGCTAAATGGTGTCTGAGTCCAGCATCCTGCACTAGTGAGTTTACAGGCTGACCACATGCTGTGGGCTCAATCAGGCTGTGTCTGAGCAAATCACAGCTGAGAGCTGTGTCACCCCAGGGAGGCGGTGTCTCAGAAGGTGCAACTTTTGCTGGCTCTTGCTGCTATGCCGGGAAGCACGTGTCCTGTATCATTCCTCTAGCTGGTGCAGAACGCTCTCTGTCATAGGGTGGGCCAGTTCTGCTGGCTGCTGCAGAGGGAGGGACAGCATGTTATGCCCTCCCCTGTCCTTTTTCCTACACGTCAGGTGGCTTGCTGGGGACACGCCTTGTCGTTAAACAAGGGTGGCAGATTAAGGGAAAGAAACGGTTCCTTTTGTCCACCATTCTTTGCACTGCCATAATGGTCAGGCACACCCTTGGATTGTTTGGTGAAGTACGGGTTCTGTATATGTTCTAATTATACTAATTATATTAATTTTAATCCCATGAACCCTGTTCCTTGGGACTGCTTCTCAGGAAGGAGAGAGATACAAGTTTGGCACTCTCCCATCTAGAGCCCATTAGTGCTATTCCTTATTTTGGCCAGGCAGGCTCACTTGAGACTGATTGAAAGTGCTCCCTCCCCTCTTGGGGCCGAGCGTACTGACTCCACAGTGCTTTTAGCACCTGCTGTCCTGGGAGTCAGGGGATGAGTTGGGGCCCGGCACTTGGATCTTACACATGGGAATGCTTTGCACTGTCACTGATTGGTTGAACCAGCCTCAAACAGACTTTTTAAGGAGCACAGCTATTTAAGGCCTAGGCCGGGTAAGGGCAGCCTTGTAAATCTGGTGGCTCTGGGGCTGAATAGAACATGTGTCTCCGTATATTGGAGGGGCTTGCACCACCAACATTAGTCTTGGGGGCCCTAGATTGCCCGTGGTTTATTCCTATAGTGTCATCTTGGTTTGTGGTCTCTCTAGAACAGAGTTCTGCCCACAGCAGTCAGTGTGCTGAAATTAAGTTTATTTAAACTACTCGTTTAAACAAACATTGTGAGGTTAAATAGAGTCCACTGAGGCAGAAGTTGCTGCTCGGAACTGCATTACAATTTGATCCTGGGCAGATTTTCGGCCAAAAGGATGCACTTGGGAAATTCCCACATTCTACCACGCATTTAAACAGACTCCAAAGGACAACACAGGGCTCTGAGAATTTCTTCTCCTCTGCTACCTTTTGTTCTTTTTAAGTTTAATTGTTACTTCATCCTCTGAGTCCACTCCAAGTTTGTTTTTGATCATTCTGACAGGTGAATTCACTAGTGCAGAGACTGACGTCTTTACTTGTCAGTACAGTATCTAGTACAATGGGGCTCTCATCCTTGTATGGTATTTCTAAGCTCTGCCATAATGTAAATCGTGATAATGTCATGAGTGTGGGGTAGTTTAGGAAATTTCTTGCCTGTTAGACTAATGTGGCCAGCAAATCCCATGAGCCTTAGGCAGTCTATAGCTGCATCCAGTGGAGAGAGAAGGACAGAATACTATGTCACTGGGAAAATATTGTGCCCATTAGCAGAAAATAATTCCCCTTAGCCTCTTGCAGATGCAGGGACTTTCACCCCACTTCTGAAATCTTTGTCATGTACAAAAAATTCAGCTTCCACAAGCAAAACATATTCTAATAGGTTTCTCACCCTGACATGGTACACTGTGGGCAAAGGAGCATACAATGGTGTCTTGAAACCTCTGGAGGAAAGTACTTTACAGCACAGGAAGAAGTACTCCTGACTAGTAACCAGACACTTGCAGAAGGACAGAGAACAAAAAGAAAAGCTGCATACCTGCTTAGAAGTGGCAACATAGGAAGGGAAGAAAAGAATGTAAAATCTGAATCCTACTTCAAAACAAAATATTAAGACTATTCCATGAACTATGAAAAGCAATGTTACATAAGAACAACCACACTGGGTCAGACCAAAGGTCCATCTAGTCCAGTATCCTGTCTGCCAACAGTAGCCAATGCCAGGTGCCCCAGAGGGAATGAATAGAACAGGGAATTATCAAGTGATCCCTCTCCTGTCATCCATTCTCAGTTTCTGACAAACAGAGGCAAGGGACACCGTTCCTACCTATGCTTTCTAATGAGTACTGATGGACTTAAATGCCATGAATTTATCTAGTTCTTTTTTTAATCCTATTAAAGTCCTGGTCTTCACAACATCCTCTGGCAAGGAATTCCACAAGTTGACTGTGTGCTGTTTTGTTTTAAACTTGCTACCTGTGTCATTGATGCAGTGCCATTTGGACACTGTTTCTAGAGAAAGCTTGTGATGCTGATGGCAGAGTCCCTGGAGAATGGGCGGGGTTAACCTTCATTCAGCTTCCCCTTTCCCATCCTCACAGAAAGAATAACAAGCTAGCTGGCTGAGAGATCTGAGGCACAGTTACTCTTCCCTACTTACAGTAACTCATTTGGATTTGCAGTTGATGGGAAACCTCTTGATTGGGGAAAAAACCCAATTATTGACTCTATCTGTTCTGTTTCTCTGGACTCTACCCATCAGGGTGGTAGCACAGTCTGATTTGCAGAGTAACATGCCTTCAGATTAATTTTACTCAAACAGTCCATAGCCCTCAGTTATGACCTACCTAGTGGATCATATTGCTTCTCTTGTAAGCCCTGGACTGGTTTAAAGCAAAGCAGGCCCGAACGTCTTTTGCTCAGCGCTGTGCTGTTGTTGCTGTGTGTATTGGTGTCTATAGTATGTGACAACTATTCAGTAAGTGATCTGTCTCCTTTAAGAGAGCAGACAGGCTCTGTGAGTGCTGTGTTACTCCCACCGGTTCCTCTCCTCTACCAGTCTCGGAGCGCAGCACAACAGCAGAACGCAGCTGTCAGTCAGCGTCCTAGGGGAACAGTCCCTATGTTTACATGAATGATCATATGGTAACCTCTTCCAGCTCATGGGCAAGTTGCATGGTTACCTCATCTGCAGTCAAATTACCTCATCCATGTGAAATGTAGCAAGTGCAAGACAGGAGCAAAGCAGACTGCTCTCTAGGGTCTGGCTTCCTCATTAGAAGACTGTAGAGGAGCTGTCCTCAACCGGACTACTCAGGAAATAAACTTGAAATCTGTGAGTTTATAATTATCTTGATTCAAGAGGCACTTCATAAATCAACTGGGTTTATTTTATGACAGGAGAGGGCTGTGTATCTGTGCGCCTGAAAGGTAGTGGTCTGTGTGGATTTACCTTTCTCCCCAGTCCCCAAGAAGTCCACTGAACCACGACGTACTCGCTCAAAGTCACATTAGCTACCACATTCATGTACCACACTTAAGAGAAAAATGTAAAGGTATAAATAGGATTATGCTGTATCACAAAAGGGTGGAGAGTCCTGAGCTATCATACTTAGATGCCAAAATTTCACATCCTCCTGTTTTAACATTTTCTATGAACCAGATTGTTATCCTTCTCTTAAAAAAAAAATACATGGCATGTGATGTCTAGGAATATAAAATAAATTATCTTTGCCATAGGCGGCTGAGTTTATTAGCCCCTGTCAAGCTATTCACAATGTAAAGGACATGCTGACCTACAGTGATCTCTTCCTTCCAATCAGCATTTAAACTGTAACAAGAGGAGCTCCAGTATTTGTTCACTTGTCAGTTTAACCCTTTGGACTACCTTGGTGGATATTTACTGTACAGTTTTATTTGCAGTCCCAACTCTGGCAGGTCCTGCTTATTTCTATTCAGCTTTTTCTATTGATTAAAAAACATTGTGAGCTCGTCTCCACCACCCCTGTAAATAAACATGTTTTAAAAACCCGAGACTAATATATATGTATATGTGTGCACACACACACACAATATGTAGTGATAGTCTATTTATCATGCCCAGTTGGACACATTGTGCAAGCAAAGCTGCTCTTATCTGGCATGGGGTAGCATATTAAAAGGAAGATTCAGATTACCTTTTGCTTTCTCTTCCCCTCCCCCTTCTCCATCTTAGCTATTTGTATGCACTGTCTCAAGGTACTAGGTAATGCACACCTGGAGCTTGCAACGTTCTGGAGATAGTTACTCAAATCCCAGAAGCACCAGTCAGGCTGGGAATGGTAGCCTGGTATCCATGGTGAGTTTTCCTATCTCACAGTGCCAGGTGTATGCATGTGTGTTATTTCTTGGAAAGGCTGTCCTCAGGGGGGGAAAATGAGAAACCAGAAGAGAGGTAATTAGGAGCTACCTTCACAACTGAGCCAACTCATCAGGGATGGATATTGGAAGGACAGCACTGGAAGCAGGTGACATGTGCAGAGGTTTCATACAGCCTGCCAGCCGCAGTGTTGTTTTTGTTTTGTTTTTCTCCTCTCTGTGGGCACTGGCGTCGAGGGGAAGAAATATAAGAGTAGAAAACACAGGCTGGGAAAGAATACTGAAAAGCTGGATTTGAGTCCCTCTGTGCTAGTTCTTCACTAACTTGGAATGAGATCCATATTTGGATCAAAAGATTTGTTCAGAGAGGAAGTGTTCCCTGTTATTTTTTTTGTCATCTCAGCATGGCAGGGAGCTGCTGAAAAGGACATTCTCTGTGTGCTACTAACATGCATTTAGTTATTAAAACAAGCCCTTTCCTGCTAAGCTCTGTGCACACATTATGTATTTCCATAATAGCTTATGCAGTGACCTCAAAGTGTGGCTGGAACACAGACCTACTCTGTTCGAGGAATGAAAGAAGCTGCCGTTTCACATATGGAAGTTAGAATCAGAGCCTCTCGGATGCTGCCTAAACCTTACAGCCTTCTGTAACCCTGACAGGAGGACGGTGGTACACTAAGCTCACAGCAAAAATTGGGTGAATATGGTTCATAATCTTATCTTAAATGGATTTATGGAGTGGGGAGGGAAATCATCCTTCTGTTCAGTGCTTCATAGCATGGTCTGGAAAAAGTATTGGCGAACAGCTGTAACAAACCCTCGCCACTGCAAGCTCTCAGGCTGAAAACAGACTTGTTCTTGTAAGCTGCTGAGCACTAACTCTCAGGAAGTGGTTGGTACTTCACAGGATCAAGTCCAAAGTGCAGACAGACACTTAGCTCAAAATGGGCAGGAATGTTTTAATCAAGTCTACATGACAAGAATCCTTGCTTGGTGATGGGGGGGTGGAGACCTAAGTGGGCAGTTCCCCATTAAGTGCCCACGAGGACTCCAGCCACCACTGCCACTGCTGCAGGAACGGTAGTGGCTGGAAGCCTGGGCCCTTTAAATTGCCGCTGGAGCATAGTGCAGTGTGCTGTGAATGGCTCTGAGGGCTGCCAGGGTGGGAGTGGTGCGGCATGCTCCAGGTGGCGCAGCCTCATCCCTTCCTCCCCAGGGCCCCTCCCCTTCTGGGATCACGGAGCCGCCCCCTCCACCTTGCCCAGGGGCCAGCAAGGCTGTTGGCGCCTCTTCAAGGGTCTATCTTACCCTAAGTCAGTGGGACCTGGATCTTCAGTGGGTTTCAATGGAAGTTAGGAGCCTAATTACCTGTGAGAATCTGGGCCTAGGAGTTTTGTTACTCTTGTCAACCAGAGCAGGATAGTGGCTACATTTCCCAAGAGTTGGGCTTCTTTTACAGGTGCAACTGGCAAACTGGTGAGCCTGCAAATCAGACATACAGATAAAATTGGAGAGATGAGAGTACAGTTGCAGTCTGTTCTGCCAGTTAGGTGTCACCCAGCTGAAAAATATAAGCTTGAGGCTGATGAGAAGCCAACCATTTATAAGCAGAGCTGTGCAAAACTTTCTGTGCAAGCTGAAGCTCAGAAACAGCAAGCGGACCTGAGCAGAGTTACAGTTTGGGGTCAAAAGTGTGCAGAAATCAGTGGTTTCAGCCTCTCTGTCCTCTGAATTGGCAGAACCTCAAGCTCAAAGCAAAGTTCAGTGACATGATCTCACAAGCACCCAATACCTGTAGGGTGGTATCATATGCTGTGAACTGAAACAGTGCTTTAGTTAGAGAAAATCTCGGTTCAGAGTTACACTGCCAAATATACCAACTGATGTCCACTCTTCTTGCATTTCAGTCTCTGCCAGACACATTTGTTAAGAGGATGCTTGTGATAGGATCTGTACCATATGACTAACAAAGTTGTCCACAATGGGGGCCATTTTCTAATAAACCCATCCTGCAAAGCAAGTAGATCTCATGTTTAGCAGTGTTGGGCAGAGCCTCAGGAGATGAACATATGCTTATGTGGCTTCTAAAAGCATTCCCATATTTGGAAACCTGTCTGAACTTGGCCTAGTCCTTCTCCTTCTCCTTCCCAAGCATTCAAGCTTCTTCCTACCTCCTTCCTATCATATGCTTCTTGTTTGCCCTAATTGATCCTTTTCTTTTCCTTAATTCACTTTTTCAGACCACCTAGCCCTCAGCTCTCCTTTCCTTTTCCTCTTCCTCAGTTCCCTCTCCCTTACCAGCCATAGGCACCATCACTGACACATCTTTCTGTTTCCTCGACTCCCCAGCAGTCCTTTGTGTTTGATAATTCATGGGGGAGGCCAGGCTCATATTTGGCATTCTCTGCTGGGGTCTGACTGGTTGTTTCTTTTAACCTCTAGTGTACTGAGAGACTTCATCCACCAGGAGACTATATGGGGAAGTGCTGAATTTGAAGACAGCAGATATCCTCCTTGCAGAAAGCAATGGACTTGGTGAGGTCCCACAAATGATGTCAGCCATTTGGACACTGGGAAAAGGGATGGTGTGACATACCCAGGTGTGATCTACACTAATGAGCAGCTGTTTCACTCCGTTCTGCAGTAGTGGATGCTTTATAATGCCTTGCTGAAAGAGCTCCCATCTGGGAAGTTCACAAGGAGTCTGCCAGCATGCAAGCAATACCCTGAGTGTTTGTGTGTGACTATACCATGCCGGTCACACTTGGGGTACGTTCCAGCCTTGGTTGTACGGCAGAGTGACCTCCGACCTACTTCCAGCCTTAGATTTTTCCCTCAGGACCAGCCCACAACATTTTGGCACCTCAGGCGGGGAGCTCAAATGACGCCCCCATAGCCCCTCGCTTGGGTCAAAACTTTGAAAGATCTCAATTCTGCCTTCTTCCTGTTCTACTCTACCACCATCTCTGTGCATCTAGAGCAGAGAGAATACATATGCACCAGCAGCAGACACAATTTTCTACCCTCTGTCCCAGTGGCGCCCCCCGACAGTCTGGCATCTGAGGCGGCCACCTCAGTTCGCCTCATGGTAAGGCCAGCCCTGGCCCAGCCCTCTCCTGGACACTACAAGTTTACGTAAAGTGTGTCTCTTCTCTTTATAGTCTGATCCCCATCTTACAAACATTTCCATCTGAGTACCAGGAAACAAAACGTATATGGGGAAGGATGTTCCCTGCTGCTTTTTTCTCATCTCTTTATACTTCCTTTGTTTCCTTTCCTTCTTGATGACTCTGTTTACCCCTTATATTAAAATTAAGCAGAATACATGGCCCTTTGTTTGAGCCAGACCTGTTTGCCAACCTCAGCTTGGAATATGCATTAATAATATCTTACATGGAAATCTTATAACTTTACATACCGTGTTGTCATACTCATTTGAGCAAGACAATGACTAGCAAATTGAGTTTTCAAATGATAACCTCACAAGTCACACCTTGTACAAAAATTATTATAATAATGTGTAGACTAGAGTATACACAGGGGTGTAGTCTGTCACAGAGGGATACTTTTTAAAACTCTCTTGAATTTACAGAAGTATTGGTTTGGTTTTTTTTCCCAACTAGCATTCCTAGCAGTCAGACCAAAGAGCTTTCCCAATCATTTATACTTTCTCAGTAAGATTTCTGAGACCCTTTTAGTGTTAGACACAGACACAGATTACAAGTTCATGATTCCTAAGTCTTTGAACACTTTGGAAGTTTGTGATTCATTTCGGGATGAAAAAGAGAAGACAGATCAAATTTAAAATGTATCATCATTTAAAAAAAAGTTCTAATGGTTTTGAAACCTCCGAATCCATTGCATTTTCCCATTCTTACCTGTGCATCTTGAGACGAACATACTGTCTACCTTGTTATTGCTGTGATCGCCCTCTCTGTTTTGCCAGTACAATTGACAATTTTTTGCATGGCCCTCACCAGGCAATGAGACATGAAATCAAATTACAATGTCTGTCATCATCATCATCATCTGCTGCGGTTCTTCTGTTTTTGGTGAAACAGACTCACTTACTGAGTCTGCCTGCCAAGCACTGGGACGCCACAGATAACTCAAAATTGAAGTCTTTTGCCTTTCCCAATATTCTTAAAGAATTACAATATGGCTTCTTATTTCCCTGTTGCTCTTATTAAGTGTTGCAGTGAAAATTTTAATACTTTGATACTTTAATTTTAATTCTCTGTTTTTCATATGAATACTCCCTTTCCATGGTACATTCTTTGCTCTCTAACATGAGATGACTGATTGTTTCCTGGAACTTGCATGTCCCACACGCTCCTTCTTTATGCTTATTACAAATTGCTATTTAAGCCACAATAACTAGTTACATTTCTAAATATACCCACTTCGCTCTCACTTTAGAGTATATCGGCATTATTGACTCTACTTCCAGTGATCTCCGAGAAACCATTTTATGGTAAACCATGGGAGCTGAGCTCTGCTGTGGGTTGTCAGGAATGCGAGGAGCAGCAGCTCTCTATGGCCTTCATCTATAATTGGATGGTAGACATCTGTGACTGAGACAGTGCTGCTTGTATCAGTGTAAATTGTGGTTCAGAGAGGGGAAGATTTTATAGGTTCAGGGTGGCCAGAGCAGGAGGGGGAGAAGCACTAGAGAAGTAGTACAGAGCCACTAACCCTGTGAAAGGATATTCATGTCCACCTTCACAACTGTTTGTAACCTCTTCCCAGAAGAGAAGCTTTGTGGGTGACTTTAAAGTTGCCCTGCAGTCGTTTCCCATAGGTGATTTCACAGGAGGGTATGATTTGCCCCTACATTTGTAAGCTGCATGAGACATGGGAGCACAGTTAGAAATACTACCTAGCTATCTCATGTCTTTTAAACATCTTCGATATCATGAGAACATGGTCAGGAATGGATCTTATACAATATATTTTAAGACACAGTACAAATCAATAGTGTAATTGTTTTGTTGCTTAGGGGCCAGGAGCTTTTGTTAATTAAGAAAACAACTAAACTACAAAGACTTCATGTCATTAAGAAAAATAATGAGGAGTCCGGTGGCACCTTAGACGAACAGATTTATTTAGACATGAACTTTCATGGGCAAAGACCCACTTTGTAAGATGCATAAATGAGTCTTTGCTTATGAAAGCTTATGCCCAAGTAATTCTGTTAGCCTTTAAGGTGCCACAGGATTCCTTATTGTGTTTGCAGATACAGATTAATATGGTGCCCCTCTGATGCATCTCATTTGGAAGTTGCCTTTAGTTTGCAGATACCTTGTTTGCTAAGTCTGGATGCTCAGAAAGCCAAGCAGGCTTAGTAGGATGCTCTTTCATCTTCTCCATTCCATACATAGTCACAAAGGCAGCTCACATAGCTTTATCTTGGGGATAAAGTTTGCAAGCAAATTGGAAAGTGTTTTAGGTCAGCTATGAAATATGACAAATTAACAGCTGAGGCTGCCAGTGCTCTGGTTATATTTCATTCAAAAGTTAGTGCTGGATACTTTCTATAATTTGTGATAATATTGTTAATGCTAAATTTCAAAATTTGGGTAAAATGTTCACTAGCACATTCCTAAAGCTGAAAATTAAGGGAAAAGTCCACTTAAAGTCCATCCCCAGATGAGAGAAGATCTCATCATGACAATAAAACACTCAGACATTGAGCAAAGTAATTAAGCCAAGCTAATTAAATTACAATTAGCAATTATTTTAATTTAATTTTTAATACACTGATTAAGCCTTATATAGTAATGATGAAGCTTTCTGACCATTAATCCTGTTGGGTTAGCATGGACATCAAGTGTGGGGTCACTGCTTTGTGATGCAGTTAGTGTTAAATATTAAATAATGCATTTTACATCCCTCTTGCAAATCTGTTGTGCAGATTCCTCAGCCTTTTGGGGAGATTAAAATGTTTCATGTTTCTTTGTGTTGAACGAATTTACAAATCATAATATGCTCAGTGTGCAGTAACTTGAAAGGATGTTGCCTTGGTTGGTGAACTGAATTTTGTACACAGTTGGAGAGTTTTACTGTGCCAGCACCATGGAAGTGCTAGTTGCAAAAAAAACCCCAGCATCATTCATGACAATAACAGCCTTTCCTCCTTTATCAGAAAAATCTGTCCTGTGATAATGATTCTTTTAGAATTTTCTTATCCTTAAAAGAGTAGGCTATGTTGTGAATTGGGTCTTTGGTATTAGCTGAAACTCCCAGGAGGAGTCTAATGTCAGAACAAGAATCAGTGTTTGTGTGATTCTGTACCGGCTAAATTCTAAGCCCAGGGAGATTTCACTCTATGCACAGTAAATTTGTAAGTTTTTGCTTTGCGGTTACATGATGTGTGATAATTGTGTAAAATTTAAAGGGACACACTAGACGGGGCACTAGGAAGTCCTTGTTATTTAATGCAACTCAATGGGTCTGACTTACCCATATATTGCTACAGCTTTAAGCTACTGTAACGGTATTGGTTTCAGTGGAGTCACACCAGTGCAAAATGGGAAAACTGGAGTAAGACTGTGGTGAACGGAATGCAATATATAATAATACCTATGTCAAGACTGTTTCCCACTGTGGCACTCTGGGCATATCTAGACTACATCCCTCTTTCGAAAGAGGGATGTAAATTAGACAGATCGAAATTGCAGATGAAGCCAGGATTTGAATTTCCCATGCTACATTTGCATAATGGCGGCCACATGTTCTTTCGAAAAAGGGCTTTTCGAAAGTGAAACTGCCATCTAGATGCGGTTCTTTTGAAAAAAAAACTTTTTCGAAAGATCCTGTACTCCTCAAAAAGGCTATGTCTAGACTACAGAGTTTTTTTTGAAAAAAGTGGCCTTTTTCGAAGTTGAAGGAAGAACACTCTTTCTTTGACTTCCCTTACTCCTCATGAAATGAGGGTTACAGGAGTCGGAGTAAGAAGTCCTCCATCTTGACAGTATTTCAAAATAATGGCTTGCTGTGTAGATACATATTTTGTTATTTCAAAATAACATCAGTTATTCCAAAATAACGCTGCTGTGTAGACATACCTTCTGATAGCTGACCTCTCAGTCTTAGGCATGCATACACAGACCTCCTATTACCAGCCAGGACATAAGAATCAAATCATTGCCTTAAAAAAGGTGATTTTATTAACAAACCAAAAAGATATACTTGATAAAGCATACTTGGCTGCAAGGTGTTACAGAGCAACTGAGAGAAGAACAGATTAAAACAGAGAGAAATTGTCTCTATTTCTCTCTGGGACACAGCTTAAAATACAGTGTCTAGGGAGGCACATGGACTTAGCACAGAGAAGTTTAAATAACAATACAAAGAAAATAACAGGCAGGTATATCTTCCAATTCAAATCCCATTACCTTCTCCTATTGGGTCTCCGCCAACACCCCCCTAGTTACCTGAGTATAACCCTTTAATTATCAAATATTGGCCAGCACTCTCATCCATCACAACCTGACAACAGTAGCTCTCAAAACTGAGGTGAAGTGACTGGCACAGGGTCATCCAAAGCCAAGAATAGAATCCACATTTCCTGATCCTTAGTCCAGGCTCTAAGCCACTAGGCCACTCTTCTCTGTAGCTTTTCCTATACTGTCGGGAACACTAGTAATTCTTTCTTACCACTGGACAGGGCCCCCAAGATTAGGAGGCACAAATACAAAGCAGAAGAATCTTGGAGGATCTTTCTCTAGACAACTAGTTCAGCTCCACACTACACACGTTTGCTGGTATAATAATGTCTGTTCTTTTAAGATATTTATAAATTGGCAAAAAAGTGTTCTGACCAGTATAGCTTATTTTGTTTCGGGGAACCAGTCTGAGCTGTGTCTCCACTGGGAAGGTTTTCCAGTATAGCTATAGCAGCAAATCCTTTCTAGTGTAAACTAGGCCTTAAACTATGATTCTAGCTCTCTTATTCTCCCCACTGTGTCCCTTAAGTGCTTTGCACTCTGAGCCCTGCCTCTTACATGCTTTTCAGTGCAAGTATCCAAATAAATCTGGCTAGGCTTCACTTTCATGCATTGTGAAATGCTCTCATTACCAGTGACATGGTGAACTCCTCCAGTGCTGCCAGCTTAGGTCCCAATCATGCAAATATTCACACATGAGCTTAACTTTAAGGATATGAGTAGGCCCACTGAGTTGAGTAGAACTGGTTATGTGCTTAAACTTAAGCTGGCGTATAAGTGTTTGCAGACCTTAAAAAACACTGCCTAGGAACTGTAAGTCCCCATGCAAGTAACAACTCCACATAGAAAAGTAGTGGAGTATGCTCAACCTTAAGATTTCTGACCCAGCCCTCAAGAAAAAAAAATCAATCCCTCTGCCATTGACACCATTTGTTACTTATGATCTGGCTATCTCTTCTCCCTAGCGACCTATCTCTTCTCCCTGCTCAAAAGTGATGGCTTTGAATAAAAACGAGAAGCCTGTGTTATAATAAAAAAGTCTCATAAAAGTCATTTCAAGAAGTTAGGGTGAGGACTAGCTGTGATTACATTATAGGCTACTTTTCTGTGAAGTAAATTAGTTACATGCTGTGCATTAGCATCAGGCAAAGGGCTTTTGTCACTGGAGGAAATCTCTTTAAAGGTTTGATTCAGAGACCAGAGCAAATCCCTAACATTGGTAAAGTAGCTGTAATTCCTGATCTCTCACGCATGGCTAATTTCCACAGGAGCAAACCTTTTGTGATCCAGGCTTTAGTGACAACCGGCTGCAGCTACAGTAATTAGATGGTTTAAAACTACCATCCCATATAGATCTACTTTGATTGCTTTCTCTCTTCCGTTTCTTATTGGGGAGGGGGAAGGTTTAAAGACATTGACACTTTATTAGATGTTTTGTCAAACAGTATTGTGTTTCCCCAGCTACCTGTTGGGGAACAGATCACTTAAAACCAATCCGAATATATAATATTTATTGGCATTGAAACTAATTGAATTAATGAAATAATGTTCTTAGGCTTTTAAACTGGATCCATGTAATTGTAGGTTGCAAAGTATAATATTAGCTCATGCAGAGATACCATTTTGTGCTATTCTGTTATCAAGTTCAGGTTAATCATTGGGTTTCATAGAATTGGAGGACTGCTGTGAGAAAAAGGCATGAACAATCGTCTGGGGGTAGAACAGTTTTGTCGGACTATCAGGTAGCTACTAGATTTGCCTTCAGCCACTATACAAAAGGGGCAATCACTGGAGCTGGTGGAAAGAATATTGAACTGCAGACATGGGATGATTCTGTTAAAATAGAAGAATGAAGATTTCATCTTCATAGCCTAACTGATCACAAACTACATCCAGAATGTGTCATTGCCCTTTGTCAAGCGGTAGCACGTCTGGGGGTCTTGCAGGTCAGATTCCCATTTGGAACAAAAAGTAATGATGAGGAATCAGATATGTGCATAGTATAATTTGTTTATAAAATGCACCTAAATCGTGCTTTCTGTCTCTCACACATTTCAAAGCTTAACAAAACAGTGTTCTCATCTTGCCCCCAGTCCCTGAGTTTTTCACCTGGGAAACCCCTCTAGCTCAAAACGTTTCTTCTGGAATTCTACATGGGCTTCAAAGATGTACTTGGACCCCTTTGTACAACTGCAGACAAACCTCAGAGCATTACCAGCCAGACAAAGGAGAGTGCTTTGGCCCACACTGTCACCTTCAGGATGGTCATTTATGCCTAAATGATGCCCAATGTGCAAACCATTTTGGCATAAGAATATTAATGGATAAGTAACAAGACAGAGCAAGGCATGCATGTTACATGGGATGCCTAAGTGCTTTTGGTACATTGCAAAGCAAAAGGGGGAAAATTAATATTCCCCACAGAAGAGGGACAGTAGCCGGTGTAACAGCACTACTTGAAGGGTAATAATATTTTTGTCATTTTAAAAATAAAGAAATCAAATGTTTTAGAAATGTGTATTTAATTAACCACCAATTCAAATGTATTTCAGTTATATATGCCTACCTCCCCAGTATCACGGTAGGAGGAAGTTTTTGAAGTGGGTAATTTCAAATCCTTACTCTATTTTCAATTATCAGTTTCCATGGAAACAGAAACAGGAAGCAGAAGCCAAACACAGGAAGCTGCATCAGTGCCCCTGTTAATTTCAGCTGCCCCTGCATGCTTTTGGCTTCCACTTCTGAAGTGTTGAACTCAGTATTTTCTACTGACTTTCTTACTATAAAACAGTAAGGAAGGAAAGCATGAGAGAGAATCAGGAATTATTGGTAAGAAAGAAACCTGTGATACATGTTTGGTTCATCTAATTGAAAATTTAGGAGCTGTATTAAAAACAATGGCTTCAAAGCAGTTATATAACTTATTAATGCCATAAAGACTCTCAGTTCTGCAGAGACAAATTCAGCATATATTTAATGGAATTACTACACTTAATGCTATGAATTGGGGGATAAATATGCTCTTGAGTACATCAATGTAAATCCAGAATAACTCTATGGAAGTCAATGGCCTTACTATGGGATGATAAAGCAGAATCTGATGCCAGTGTGAGCGGTTGCAACACTTGGGGTATATTTCTGTGGCTGTGGATGCAAACATTAGAAAAGTGAATGGGTCTGATTTTCAGTATGTGAAAACTTCGAAAGGCAACAGCTATGTGTGTCTTTTTGTAGGCATAGACCAGTGGTTTGAAATGATAAAATAAAACTGCTGAGTGGATTCTGCCCATAATTTGGGCCACAGTTAAATCTTTTTCCAGGTTTCAAAGGTGTCAGTCAAAATTGTTGAGTATCTCTTCACTCTGACTTTGGCCCAAGACCAGACATAGAAAATATACCTTCCCCTCCCCTGTCCCAACTATTCTTGTGGTGATGTTTCCAACAGTGAAAACCAGAAAATATTAATTCAAGAGGTTATGCTTCTCTAAAACTCTGAACCAAATAGCCAGGCCTACTGTGGTTCACCTATTATTTGTTTTCACTGCTCACTGGCTTCCATCTTGTATAACAGGTACTTTGCTGGTACAGTACAGCTCATTGTAATGTAACAAAAGACTGCCTTGCAGAAAGAGACTTGTAAGAGGTTTTTTTCCTTGTTTTTGACTGTAAAATATTCAAATAACCCATTTTCCGGTGTTGCTTCCTAATGTGGAAAATAGCAAAGAAACAAAATGAGAGAGCGCCCAGTTCTGTTGTAAAGATAGTTGATTCTAAGTGGTGGGACAAGGTGGAATAAAGGAATAACAGTCCCTTCACATCAGTCCTACCTCCTGCCACCATTCAAACACATTCCCTTAGAACACTACCAGCTGCTGCCACTTGAACAGCACTTATTCTGCTTTCCCTGCCTGCTATGTCCTGGAGATAGCACCTTCATTTACATACCACATTTTGATCGGCTAGTCAGTGGAAGAGGGATGAATGAGCTGTCAGTCAAAATATCCCCCTAGCAAGCATTAAGGGAACAACTGCCTAAGTACACAGACCTTAACTTTTTTTTTGTCTTATAAAGGAAATTTTAATCCTAGGAAGTTTGAGTGGGTTCAGGCTTTCCACCAAAAAGCCCCGTCATCCCTATTTAAATATTGTATTGGCTACAGTAGAAAGAACATATTGGTTTTTAAGACGGATTGACCATTTGAAGCTTTTGGTAAAGCCCAGTTAATTATCTAATTTTATATTGCTTGATAGATTGGGCTAGGGCTGTTTCAGGTGCACAGAGTAAAAAGATCAGGTGTGAACGGTGAGGGGAAGGTGGACTACAGCTGGAGTACAGAGAGACCAGATGGCTTGCAAGGAAGGGAGTTAGAAACCCAGGGAATTCTAATGACTAGAAGCCCTTAAAGTATCTTGGGATGCAGACAAGCTAGGACTCCTGGGAAGTTAGCAATTAGCATCTATTCTTTCTTGCATATAATTCTTTATTCTACAGTATGGTAGAGTCATATAATCTAGAGCATGTGCATGAAATTAAACTGTAACAAAAATGGCCCAAGACATCATATTTTTGTGAAATCTATGATGATTAAAATCAGATCAAAGGCGGGTATAGACCACTGTTTCCTGGGTTCCATCTGTCCGGTACTATCCTACGTAAATTCATAAATGAGTTAGCTCTGTCTGTGTTTAAAGACCTACATGGACAAATACCATACAAAGCAGAAAACGCAGTTTGGCTTGCTCATAGAAAAAGAGGGCCTATTCTCCACTGTATTGCAGCTCCTGTGTTCATTCTGATCTGGTAGTGTTTTATCTTCTCTTTGCACTCATTTAAATGGCTACATATGGAGCAGTGCAATGGAGATTCAAGTCTGGAAGATAACTACACTTGAGCTATGTCTACACTTCAAACTGGGGGCATGATACTCATTGGGCTAATGTGCTAAAAATAGTATAGCCACTGCATTAGTGGCAAGACAGGCTAGGTACCATGAGCATGTACCCATACAAGACTATACGCATCTATTTGGGGGCAGCTAGCATTTCCTGGTGGCATTTTGTTGCCACAGCTGCACTCTATTTTTAGTGTACTAGCTTGATGAAAGCTAACACGTGTGTATATCCTCAAGCTGAGAATACCATCCCCCCACAACTAGAAGTGTAGACATGCCCTTAATTCTACAGTAGGTTAAAAAAACATCAGTGGGACTTGGTTCTGTATTGAGTTTAGTTGCAGATCAATCCTAAGCTTCTGGATAGACGATGGCGCAGGTTATGAAAATATTTATACATGAATGGGGACTTGATCCTCCAAACACTCAAAAGTGGGCATATAGACTTAGTGAAATCACTGTTGCATACACTGCACTAAGAACCAAGTCCCAACAGAATCCAACCTTTAGACTTCCAGCTTGGGAACAGGGATCAATACCCGATGCTTAACAAAGACTATAGTTTTGGTGTAGTTTGTTAGTAGCCAAACAGTTACAACATAATTCAACTTTATAGAGTATAACCCTAGCATAGAACAGTTCATATTGAGTCTTCTTTTGCATAGCTTAAAAACAGGAGCATGATATGTTCAGGTCCAATTAGGCAATCCAATTGATTCCTTTACGTGTTCTGGTAGTATCTCCCGTGCATTCCATGATATGATCATATGGACATTGGTTGAAAAGAAGTTCCATCACTTGAATTCTGTTTCTGAAGTTTCAAATAGCTGTGTCTCAGTCCCCATTTATGTAAGTGGTAGGCACATCTGCCATGGGAAGTGTGGAGGTGGTTCAACATGGACCACATTTTTATGGGAGAGGAAATGATACCTATGTAATGCTGTGTTTTCATTTTTAATAGTGGCTGCAACTACTTTGTTCTGTCAGATTGAAGAACAGGAATGCTTTGAGAATGGTGAAGCTCCCAAACAGGAGAGTGACTTGATTTCAAACTGAAGAGCAAGTACCTGTCAATATCAGGGGCTGTAGCAGGTTAATTGGGTATCCTGACCCAGAAGAAACTCAAAAGAGAGAGCAGGCCAGTCCTTTCATCTGATGCATGAAAAAATTCTGTTTTCATTGAACTGAGTTCAGTTTAATCAGAACTCTGAGCCACTGACTTATTCAGGGGGTCTCCCTTTCTTAGGATGCAAGGGGAGAACTAAAAAAAACTGAGAATAAAAAAAGATAACTTTAAAAAAAGTGAATTAAGTGCAATTACATGCACCTGATTTACAGCATAGGAAACTGAACTTGTCTGTTCATCTACACAACAAGTACAGCTTTTGGCTACAGCCAACTGAGCACCATGAATGGGGATAACTTTGCAGAGGATCCCAAACTGGGCCTTGCAGGGGGAGAAATCAAAATGTTGTTTCTCTTCTCTGAGGCTACCTTTCTTCTGGTGCCAGATATCCATCCAGCTCAGGGAATGCATAGGAAAAGAGGGTGAGGGAAGGAGCTGTACAAAGTGGCATGGTCTTCCTCAAAACTAGAGCTGATTCATAGGTAAATAAGAAAAACAAGCACTCCATTGAGTAGACCCAAACTATGGTCTCTAGTAGCGAAAGATTGTAGGAAAGATGATGTCATCAAAACGGCTATGTTGAGACCTATTACCTAGAAACCAGGATCTTTGGCAGTGGCTGCTGCTACACCACACAGTGGAACCAACAACTTCATCAGACTTGACCCTGCCATCTGAAGGATGAGTTTGAATGGCAGAACCCAGAATGGTCCAAACACAGCTCCATGCAATGGAGGAGAAGAAGCATCTGTCCTTCAAAGATAGAGTGCGAAATCCTCCACAAAGGGAGGAGCAATGTTCTGCCATGTGGCATCAAACACCAGCAGTGTTCTGCCATCTGGCATAAAGAACATAAGAAAGGCCATACTGGGTCAGACCAAAAGTCCATCTAGCCCAGTATCCTTTCTTCCAACAGTGGCCAATGCCAGATGCCCCAGAGGGAGTGAACAGAACAGGGAATCATCAAGTGATCCCTCTCCAGTCATCCATTTCCAGCCTCTGACAAACAGAAGGTCTACAGTGTATGTAGAGTGATGTATGTAGTAGAGTGATGTATGTAGAGTGATCCAGTCCTTAATTCTAAAGATTGGGCCAGATCCTCCGGTGATGAAAATCAACATGGTTCCATGTACCACTTTACTGCTTTAACTTACCTATATGGTATTACATCAGCAGGAGATCTTGTACCACTCTTACATGTTTAGGAGGGAATAAATGTTCTTAAGATGATGGAAAGGAATGCATCATTTTAGCTGCATTATTTTGGTTTATGTTTGTGGTTCTATTTCAGTTTAATCTTCAAAGTGTGACTTAGTTTATAGAGAAGAATGTCTCCAAAGAATAATCCAGTTTGCTTAAATATATGGATGCTCCCACAATAACAGGTTTTGCTTATCAGCTATACTTTTTACAAGGTTACTTTTAGTTTGGTAAAGGTGAATCTCATAAAGGGTATGTGTTTTACATTTCAACAAGGAAACGTGCATTGTTGCATATAAACCAGACCCTATTGCTTACGAGTAGAATTCTCATAACATTGTTTTCATTTTTTCTTGAATACTGGATACAATTTGCTCTGTGACTTCTTTGTTGCTTTGTGGTGAATGAGGCTTTACTCAGCCAACGTAATTTAACAGCACACTCTGCCCCACCAATACCACCGTTAATTATTAAAATAGTTATTAAAATAGTCACTTTGGTCCAGATTTTTAAAGGTGTTTAGGTGCCTCATTTCCATTGAAATCAATAAGAATGAGATGTCTAAATAGCTTTAAACATCTGTCTCTTTATCTGTAGACAGGCAGATATCATCAGAGGTTTGGAGGAACATACATTTTTCCCTACTGATTTGTCCCATTGCTAGCTTTAAACTAGCAGACATGCACATTGATAACTGATGTTTAGAGCCTGAATCCTCTCCTAGCAAGTCCCTCTTGGAGCAGATTCCTGTTCCAAAATGGACACCTTCTGAACTGAGCAAACTGGGTCATACTGACGACTAAATTCCAGCACTTGTATAAAGATGGCAGAATCCCACAAAGGGAAGGAAGTGAGGAGGAAGAGGACTGGGTGATTTTATTTCACATCATGACATGTAAGTGCTAGAATACCAAAGAGCTTGTTACAGCACAGAAAATCTCCCCCCCACCTCCACTAGCAACTGCATTTGCACTCCAGTGCTAGTCTGCTGCAGAGCCTATCAAGCAGATTGCTAACAAAAAAGGTTACTCAGAAGGTTTCTTGAATAAGCCCAAAGGTAACAAATACCAGCGGAGCAGATGTCATGAGACTGTGCTACGCTTTGGAAAACGGCCGAGATAGTGTGCTTTCTTATTAACCAAACTACAATACTTAAAGTCCTTTAAAATTAAAGTTTGCAGATGTCACCTGCATCAGAGATGCTAATAAGATGAATGCCAGGAAGCCCACTAGTTCTGGAAATGCTTTTAAGAAGCAGCTACCACTGATTTTACTGGCATAAACAAATAAAACACTAATTTATGTATTCCTGCAGCTGCATCTCTAGCCAGATCAGAAGCAGGAGTCAGGACCAATTCACAGTTGACTAATGTTACCTCATTCTTTGCAAATTCTGGCGTTTAGCTGTAATTAAGATTTATTGTTCACCAACTTGCAGGTCAGAGCAGGCATCACACTATGGATAACTTTTTGTGTTAGTAAAATGCCTGTTAGGAGGAATCTTCAAACCTTCCAAGCAGAACCTGACAGAAATAAATAACTAGCTCCTCTTTGTTTCAGATCTAACTACTCCTTTTTTTCTTTTCTTTTTTTTAACAGAACAGCAAAAGGTTCAGTGTAATGAAGTTCTGGACTAGGTGAAGGAGACTAGGCAAGCCTAGTCTTTGACCTCTAGCCAAATATAATATATTTTTCCTAACTACCTTGGCTATCTGGATTAGAGTCATTGACATTCAGGTTTGGGGAAAGTATTCTCCAATCCCACCCCATTGTTCGCAGCTAGCTCTGCCTATTCTTTGGTAAACTAAGTGGAACACTTATCTGTCCCCGCTCCTGCCTGCATTGCCAGCTTCTGCTTGTGAAGCTGTGGATGTTGCTCTTTTCCCCCATCACCCATATTTAAAGTCCTTAGACATGTATCTAGGTGGGTGCTCTACCTGACCTGATGTGCTTGTCTGGAAGTATGGGTCAGGGAACAGGAATATATCTAAGTAGCCACGTCCTAACTCTCCCCTTTCCTTGACTGTGACCCTAAACCAGGAAAGCACCTAAGCGGCTTTCATTATGTCAAATACATTTTTAAAGCCAAGCCCAGTGAGAAAAGAAGAACCCGCTGCACCCCTGCAGCTAGGGGAAGGAGACATCTAATGCTCTGTCCTTTTTCTCTCTCTCTCTCTCTGCTCATGGAGTGAACACACCAGCAGCTCTACAGTGCCTCAGCAGGAGAGAACATAATACATGACACTGCCATTTCCTCCTCTAGGTGGGACAGTGAGACAGAAACTTGCCTGCCCCAGGTTGGTGTAAGAGAGAAGGGATACTCAGTCCCTGAATGCATTTAAAGAGGAGGAGGCAGAGGGGAGAAAAAACTGTTCTTTGAAGTCATAAGGCCTGATGATGTAACATTGAATCTAAATGGCTTGTGAGCCAGATCACCAGTCAGTGAAGATTACTTCAGTACCATTGAAGCCGCAACAATTTACACTGCTTTGTGACCAGGCCCTGATTGGGCATGAATACTGAATCAGAACTGAAACCCATGCACACCCATTTTGGAAATTCTGAGTTGCAGTGTGTTTTTTTGTTTGTTTGTACACAGTCAGGCTGCAAGGGAATTGCTGTCTACTATACAAAATCACTTCCTATCGTGGCACAATAATAGTTTGCATTTGCATAGTACTGTTCACCTGATGAGCTCAAAGCACTTTGGATCAGATCCTTAAAGGCATTTGGGTGCCTAATTAGGATCTGGGTCTTTGCTAACGTTAATGAATTAAGCTTCTTAATACTCCTAAGGGTCAATTGCATATTATTATCATGATTAAACTGGGGCACAGTGAGAAACTGAGCTTGAATCCCGTGTATTGCACTTTGTGCAAGTTATTTACATTTGTTCATACTGGTACCATTTGGATTCTGTTTAGCATTTGAGACCAGTGTGCATTGGCACACATGACCACGAGCGACAGGCAGTATAGAAACTGGTTTGTTCAAGGTCACAGCATGGAACAGAACTCAGTTCTTTTGATTCCTACTCTTCAGCCTTAAAGCTAAGGCTATGGGGCAAAAAGACCCCATTTCCCTGTACCTTCTGAAGTCATTTATAGCAGAGCAAGTGGATTGAAACCTCTACCATAGCAGGCTGGTAGCTTTTTATATAGACCTACAGGGTACTGGTGAATCAGGCTCCATGTTCTCAGTTCTGTAATTGCCTCCCCTTCTCCATCTTCTCTCCTCCCTCCAAACCTACACACAACAGTCCAATGTGCTCAGGAAAGTCCCAGGGCATAAATGATAAAATGTTAGTTGCACGTTGGGTGCATGAATACAGTAGTGTCTGGAAGTTTTCTGTCCCAGCATTCCACACAGCACTGGCTGTCACACATCCTGACTCTGACTAATGCTTTCAGTTAGTAACATCTTTTACTGGTCTGCAACTTCTGGTAATTTCACAAAGAAGGGCTGATAGATACCAGGAGCTTTTCTTTCAGCCTTGGTATAGTCCCCTTATAGTACATGGTCATTCTGAAACTCAGGCATAAGCTGAGACTACATATCAAATACTTTGCTTTTAGAGAAAGAGACTTTGTTTCTAAGATCCAAAAAAACTCATCTCAGCTTCAGGTTTTTGTGAGAACAGCTCATTTGATATTTTTAAAGGGGAGGTTGTATTAAAAAAAAGTTTGTTCATGAGGGAAGGAAGGGGTGTGATGTTTTTAACTCAGAACCCTATCCCCCCCCGCCATGATTTTTTAACACAGGGAAATAGAATAATATACATGAATAACTTGAAAACAATGGTAATATTGAATTAACCTTTTAGAAAAGGATAATCTGTGAATCTGAACATGTTAACTCATCTTTAGAACAGAGCGACTGTGCTGGTGCCAAAATTAACATGCTTGTTCGGTGGATTTCTTCCACTGGGGATTCATAAGAAGAAGAACAAAAAAAATCCTATTGTTTGACTTTCAACTTTCATAGGATCCAGCTGACTTAGTCAGGGTTAGCCTTTTGTACTGCAGATCCAAGAACTGCAAGCTCAAGGCTTGGCGCTTAGTCATTGGACCAGACAGTCTGTAGGCCTCATGGGACAGTTAAAAGCTTTGGCTTTGCAAAAGGGTGGTTACCTCTGTCACTGGATTTCTCTGTCTCTTTCGATCCCTTAAAGTTGGCTGCCATCAGAACTTCTCTTTAGCTGGCAGCATACATGCCAAACCCTCTCATTTGTAGGGATTTTAAGTAGAAATATCAAATCCAGGAGGAGCTGGGAGTTCCCTAATGTTTGGCTACTTTCAAGGTCTCTGCGTCCCTCAGCTAACAATCTGTTGCGTTCCAGGGGGTTGGTGGAGGGTGGGAGAGGGGTGGCAGCATTCCAACAATCTGTATCTTCCTTAGGGTGTGAGATGCAGGCAGATATCAGAGATTCCCAAAATGCATGAAGTCTCCAAAACCACAAGACTCGTGGTACATAAGGAAGGGAGTGACAAGTATACCAGAAGGTGAAGAAATGTCTGGGAGCAACACTAATGCCACTCCATCTGGAAAGCTGAGTGCTGTTTAGTACGTCTGGAAAGCATTATTTCTGCAAATAGCTCAACCTCTTTCAGCTTAGAGGCAGGGATCCCAGCTTGCTGCCAAACTTATATTTCCCTGCTGGCAGTGTGGTAGGGGATATGGTGAACAAGTGCTTTAATGGCATAAAGCAGAAAAAAATGAATCAGCTTGAGGTACATCAGGCATCTACCCTTCTCCCAGAAGGCAGCCCACAACTTCAAATTGCATTAAGACAGACTTGTGTTTTATATCAATTGGATCTACCCATTTGATGAAAGTTTTATTGGGTGGGTCTGAAGGGGAATTTAGAAATCTCTTAACTGATTGTTCTGAGTGATTTAGCTTTGCAGAGGGACTTGTGGGAAATGTTCAGCTTTGATCCACGTGTGCCTCTGAATTTGTCTTTGTCTGAATAAACCCCAAAACTGTAAATGAAACTCATTTGAAACCACTGCTGAAAGCTCCTAGTTTTGTGTTGTTACAAAACCAAAAACGGTTCCAGATTTGCTCTAAACCTGATCCAGATTCAGAAGCTATAGCAGACCCACAGACTCCATCTGAGCTTCAAATCTATAATAGAACCTCAAACAAGATGAATCTGTGCGCTTTTTTTAATGACTATTTTGCATGGATCTAGACTTGGGTCTGAGATCTAATAAACCAACTTTACCAAATCATTGTTGTGGGCAGTCCAGGAATATATACTTGTTATTTGTTCTCCCTCCCATAAAAAGGTGAACTTCAAGAGAAAACATTCAAAATTCATGTAAGCATGCTGTCTGTTCTCTAATAAGATATATATTCATGAGGAGTGAGTGATGCTGTTTGATAATGAACAAGTTGCAATGGAGATGATGCATAAGGGTCTTTGTGCAGTGAAGGGTAACCTAGGCTAGTGAGTTAGCTGCATAAGTGGCCCTCCTACATCTCAGTGGGCTGCAAGATTGTCATAACCGAGACAACCTCTTCGGATAGAGTAGTTGTGCTTATGTACCTAGAGTTTGTGGGGTGTGCTGATTGAACCGGAGCAGCACTTTGAATAGATGCAGAGGGAGCCCTTGCTTTAAGTGTGTGTCACTTCTGTAATTCCTGTAGGGGAAAAACTATGTGGACAAAATGCAGCAGCATCTGGCAACCCTGTGCATGGGCAATGGTAAACAAAATGTCTTGTGGGCCACACATAGAACCCTGATGGGCTGCATATAGCCCTCAAGCTACAGGTTGCCCATGATGGTCTTGTGCAGGGGTGGGCAAATTCTGGTCAACGGGCCGGATCCAGTCCACAGGGTTAGTCCCTGGCGGGCCCCCACCTCTATGTTTGTCTGCACCTCTGCAGGTATGGGAGGATCACAGCTCTCGTTGGCTGTGAATTGCCATTTGCAGCCAATGCGAGCAGCGGGAAATGGCGTCCCAGTCCACAACACTTCCCACCACTTGCATTGGCTGTGAATGGTGATTTGCGGCCAACCAAAGCTGCAATCCTCTGATATCTGTGGGGGCACAGGTAAACAAAGCACCAACGGGCCCACCAGGGACTAACCCTGCAGGCTGCCATTTTTTTATTGCTCACCCCCTGGTCGTGTTTGTGTATTCTCAAGTTGATTTTTAACCAGTTGTTTGATATTTTCCAAGATTATATGAGATGGGCAAGTACAAAACTAGAATATTTTCCAGAAAATACTGCTTTTTCATTGGAAGTAATATTGTGCTTCTCTAATTTTGCATTTCTGTGAAATTCAGTAAACTGATTATTTTCTAATATTTTAAACAATGGGAAAATTGAATTTCAAATTTCAAAGCCACATATTACTCGGATTGGGGTCATATGCACTCAGGAATGCATTTATTTTCCTTTGCAAAGGAATATATTTTCAGATATGTAAAGAACTGCACATATCCCAATTTTCAAGTCATTCCAGGAGATTATCCGTTTATTGTGGCTATTTTATACACATCTGCATGCACCTGTGACTTTACACATAAATAATCTTGTTAAGGGGTTACTTACAGTTAGGAATGTCACTGGTTAATTAACCAGTTAACCAGTAAGCATCACTCTTATTGGGTGATGCTTATCGTTTACCAGTTAACTGCGTGTGAGGGGTGCTCCAGCCCAACTGGGTCATCCCTCTGTGCTGCGGCTGGGTGGTCCAGCCTGGCTGAGCTGGAGTGCTCCCCTGACCCACTACAGTGAAGCAGACCCAGCTGGTCTAGAGAAGCCCCCCACATGCGGCGTGAATTGAGGGCGCTCCATCCCAGCCAAGTCCACCATACCCGGAGCAGCCTGTGATGGGCCAGGTAGGACTGAAATAGCCCCCAACCTGTGCCATGGGTGGCGAGCTGCTCCAGCCCAGCTAGGCCCCCTTGCTGCTGGAACGGGGCTGCTCCAGCCCATAATGTTTAACTGGTTAATTGATTAAATGGGATTTTACACCCCTCCTTACAGTACTGAATACGATCTTGTTCCTAAAATGACATTTGCTTAACTTTAACTCTATGCACTATGAGGAATCCCACTATGGGATATACTGTGGGATTCGTCACAGTGTATACAGTTAAGCACCTGCTCGTGTTTGTGGGAAACAGGGCCTGCATGTGAGAGTTTTCAGCTTCCATAATAAAGCCTGAAATTAGGTTTTAGATACTGAAGGCAATTTCCTATTGATTCTAGTACATCCCAAAATAATATTTAATAATTTTACTAGAGTGGATGAAAAACAAGGAAACCATTTCCTGAAGAAAATTAATGTTTCCATTTTCATTGACCTGCTTTTTTCATTTTCCATGATATTTGTTACCATAATTTTTACTGACATGGTTTCCAAAACATTTTGTTTCTTTGAAAGTGACTTTTATTGAAAATATTGGTTTACCGATAACAGTTCTGAAGACTTTTCAATTAATATTTCTGTAAACATTGTGGTAAACATAATCACACACAATTTCCAGGAAAAAAAACTGCTGGCAAATTTTCATGAAGTTTTGCTTTTGAAAAGAAAGATTTTTTCAAGGAAAAATGTTGCACCAAAAAATCTGAACTACCTGAAGTTTAAGACACTGCTTAGGGCATACTCCTGAATTCAATTTGAGGCACTGCTCCCACTGAAGTTAGTGAGCATGCTTAGTGGTTAAAGACTTCAGGACAGGTGGGTGGGGGAGTTTTGCCTGAGTAAGGACAGCACTGATATATTCTCTGCATTTGTAATCTTCATCTTACAAAGGTACAGATTTCCCTACTTAATTGGTGAAAGCAGGCATTTTATTTTCTATAGCCCACAGTCTGCTGCTGCCTGTTTGTTCATTTCACCAAAGCAGTGGGCTCTGGGTGTATGTATTCCCCCATTTTCTTTCACCTTTTTTCCTTCTCACCATAGAGAATGCCCCACCTATGTCAGCAAAGAGGATAAACTACCTTCTTTAATACAGTACCAATCCAACCTTTCCCTCTGCCCTCCTCTCCTCCCCCAGTCAAACCCATTTCCCCCATTTAGGCTGAGTTAGTCATGTCTGACTTCCTCTATTCACATTATGGCTACCCTTGTTGCTTTTTGGTTTTTGTTTTGCTTCTTTAGTGTTGTTGTTTTTCAGCCAAAGCTGTCATTTATCATGAGAACAAGAGCAGCCATGTGTTGATTTTTCTGGATTCCTTTTGGACAGTATCCCAGTGCTAATGAAGGCCCTTCCAAAGTGCTAAAGAGCTGGTGCCAAAATCAGTTACAGTGAAAACAATAGGGGAGTGGTGCACAGACAGCAGATCTAGTGTGTGTGTGCGTGCATGCGTGTGTGTTTGTGTGTGGAGGGAGCACACTGAAATGTGATTTTTGTCCCTCTCCCTTAAGGATAATATCTACTGAAAAAATAGACACAAATTCATACTTGCTTATGGTATGAGGCACATTAGAAATAAAAGTAGGAGAAAAACAAATGTACATTCGTATATTAAGTTCTATGTAGTTCTGATAACAATACAAAATCAACTGTATGTATATACCATGGCAAAGATATGATGATAATTCTTCAGGAGTCATTACATCCATAAATGCAATACTTTATATACTGTTAATGTCTTTAATGGTGATGCATTTCCTTAAAAAGTTGTTTTTCTTTGATTCTTCTGAATGGGCCTCGGTGTGTGTAAACTAGTGGTTCTTTAGCACTTCCGCCTCCTCATATCCAAAATGCAGGATAGCTCTTACAACATCTACATTCTTTTATTGTATATTTATTTACATGCAGGATGAGAAAGGAAATGGACTTCTCTGAGGTCCATGCAGCTGAGCTAAACGTTTCTGTTGATTGTGAATTTTGAAGCTATAAAATCTAAATAATCCATCTTCATGATCATATAGAACAGTCATGCAAATGTGAATAAATAAATCACACTAAATAAATATTTGCTTGAACATCTTGGATCCTAAGCTTTTATAAAATTTATTCCTATGGGGCAAAAGCAGTCATTTCATTTTCCTATTACTATTCATCTTGTAGGATTTATGCTTTTTATGAATCAAAATACATGGCTATTATGCAGCACAATGATTGTGGTTTCACCTAGCTGAGTTTGTAGCCTTGTGCCCCACCTACTGGCTGAGTTTAGAACAGCTGCTGTCTCAGTCAAGGATCTAACACAGTAGCACTTTCACTGTTTTTCTGAGCCAAATGGTAGTTAGAGATGGAAAAGTCCCATTGTATCAATGAGTACATCTCGCTGCTTCAGTATAATGTAGTCCTATAACTATACTGCTACTGCTACACAGGACGTAAATGAACTGAACTATACAAGCATGATACCTGTATCTTTCTCATTTATGTAAAGTTGTAGTTGTCGTTAAATTAAGTTCTAAATATTCTGTGAAGCTGTTTTTTACATGCTTGGAATACTGAAAACATTGAGACCCTGCAGGGGGAAAAAAATCACAAAACAGGAGACAGATTTGTGCTTGACATAGTCCCAACCAATTTTGTTGTGTATTTGCGGCATCCATTCTTCTTTATTAAACCCCAAATGATTTAATCAAAATGATGTTTACCCAACAGATCCAGGAAGCAATACTTTCATTACCAGATGCCAATCTTTCTCATGTGCATTTCAGTTTTGAGGAAGCCAGTTTATGTTTAGCAGCAGTTTGAAAAGGTCCCTCTGTGATAAGGACCAGATTAATGTTACTATTTACTTGGGGTTTTGTTCTAAAATATTTGTTGTTTTGTTTTTTCATTTCCAATGAAATGAAATTTCTTTATATTTTAAATATCACAACTGATTCAAACTCTGCTTCAGCAAGAGATTGGAAGTACAGATCAGTTTAATTTATATTCATTCTATTTCTGTTTTAGCAAATTAAAAATCAGTCTTTGATTAATTAGATTTACATTGGATTAGGTTAAAAATCTCTATTTAAAATACATTAGCATTATAATTTTACACTCAGTTGTAAAATTCCTTGTTCTGAATAAACTCTCTTTTATGTAAAATTTAAAAGAGTCCATAGATTTTTAAGGCCAGAAAGATAATTATGATAATCTAGTCTGGCCTTTTGCATAACACAAACCATCAAATTTTACACAGTGATTTCTACGTGTAGCTCAACAAATTATTATTGAGTTAGGCAATATTTTCCAGCATGATAGCCAAGATATATATAGGGCCCATGTAACTCTGTCATTCTGGAGGCTGGGTTCCCTCATGAACAACTGAATCTTATTAAAACTGCCCCCCTCCAAGAAAAATCAGAATTCCTAGTTCCCCCATGTCATATTGAACAATTTCAGATGTAATATTTATGTATATAAGTGTTTCAGGAGAGCTCTAATGTATTGGCCATCTCCTCCTCTTTCACTTGCTCATTCAAACATTTCAACAGAGCAACAGATGCTCATTTCGGGCCATTTGCTGTGATTGGAATTGTAGTGCCACAGAGAAGGGCTGCTTTTCTTATTACTGAAAATAAGAGTAACTTTCCCTCCACAAGTAAGACTTCCAAACACTGCATCAACACTGCTGGCTAAAAAGGGAAACATACCTCCAAAGCAAAAAGTCCACCTGTTTGAGGGCATGAGTTGCGCATGTAAAATCATTTATTGCTGTATGACCCTCTCCTATTCATTCAGAGGGAATGGGACTTTTGCAATGGCAGGATAGATACTCCTGTATTATTTCCTCTGTGCCTTTGGGTCTTAAGGATACCCTTCTTTGTGAGCTTAAAATGGCCTCCAAATTAACTCCTTTTCAAAGCGTCTATTATTTACTTGCACGTTTTAACATTTTATTTACTTGGTTTCAAATGTAGTCTAATTTAGTGAGGCATCTAAGTTGCTCAGAAACCATAAAAATAAGAGTGTATGTTACGGAAAAGTCCTGTAGAATGGAATAGAAGTTTTCTGTATAGGGTTTTAACTATTCTGTGGAATTTGACAATTCCTTTCCTCTGATAGAATTCTGTAGGAAGCTTTTAGTTTTGTTTTCAGTTCTCTGGCCCTGACACTCCTCATAGCTCTCTTGACTTCAATAGAGCTGTGTCAATTAACACTGGAGCTTTGATCCTATAGTTTTGTAGAATAATTTCTGAAGAGTATTATTGTGTTTCTATAGACGTTATATGTTTCACTCATATTATATTTTGTAGGACTTTTCCACAACAGCAGGAAAAGTAGGTGCTAGGCTGGAGACAAGCTCTGGGATAGTTAAAAATGACACCTGCTTGGGCAGACTTGGATTGTATTTTCTAGGGCACCAGTACATAACATTATGCTATTAGTTTGACTCGAGGTAGACAAAATGAACAGTTGGCTGTTAAAAATACACAGGCACCTCTATTATAAGTGGATTTGTGTGGTGGTACAAAGGCCTATATAGTATTGGATGCCTAAGTGAGTGATGCTCTCCCTGTGAATACCCTTGATCAGTGAAACCAGACAAAGTGCTTCTATTTATAGTACCTAGAATTTAAATTCCAGGGGCAAAAGGGATTTTCATGGATGGTCCTTGATTGTGGAACTCAGACCCTTGGTCATTTTTCTAGAGCCATCCTTTTTTTTCCCCATTCAGTGCACAGTACGTATACCCGATCAGTTCAATTGGGCCTTAGTGTGAATGGGGGTGGGACCTGACGGGTGCTTTGCCAAACCATTGAACAAGTGGTTGGGAAGTTTGTTGGAGTGCTGGTGCTCTTTATTGAGGCAATTAGAAATTAATTTGCAGGTTACATTGGTTTATATATAGTTAATTTTGATATTACTTATGAAGGTGTCCATGCCCTGAGGCCTAGCAAAAGGTGCTTGTTTTTATAAATACAATAGAAACAAATGTCTCGCAGCCTTGCTTTGGTTTTGCTAGTGCTTTGGTACACTGGTGATGAGTACTGTAGTGATGCTTTAGAGAGATGGATAGGCAGGTTTGGCTCTTTCTGTTCAGGAATAATTTTATTAATCCATGTTAACCCAGTTTTTTATATTAAAATGTTTTGTCCCATTTCATTCCCAGAAAGACAAGGAACATGGCAGCATGCTGAGGATGTTGTAAACAGAAATGATTTAGGCCAATATCTGCCTAGATATGTCAGTGAAAATTGTGTGTGCATGCCTGAAGAGAGAAATTGGTGCTAATAAGGCGTAATCATTCAGTCCTTAATACCACTATAATAAAGATAAATAATAACACTTGATTACTTAGCAACTTCCCACTTCAAAGTACCTTATAATCACCAATGAATTCAGCCTCACAACTCCATATATAGTATGTATCATTATCTCCACACTGCAGATGGAGAAACTGAGGCATGGAGTGGTAACAGGGCCACATAGGAGCAGAGTCTTAGGTCTGTGTCACAAGACCTTTTCTCCTTCAGTGTGGGTACTGACTGTGTACGGACTGCAAGATCAAGCCCAGCTTCTGTAGATACAGTTTTTTAGTTCAGTCTTCATTCCTCAAGTACATGTAGAAACTTGGCTAAACAAGGGCATGGAACAGGACTGCCTAAAAGCACTGGAAGAGTGCCCATAAAGGCAAGAGACAGAATTACTGAAGTTTCTCCTGGGTTGTGGCTAGTTGGAAAAACTGAAATAAATGGAGACTGTAGGATGAATATCAGGAAGAATTCCTAGTAGACTTGCCAGACTGTAGTGTTGAGACCTGCAGTGCTTGAGCCATTTAAAACTGAATAGGGTAAAATAGCTGAATATATGCGGTGGGAAAAGAATCTGCCGGAATTAATGCTATATGGCCCTACATGTCTCTCTACCCATCACTTGTTTCTGTGAGAATGTAACCAGTTAAATCCAGCCTGGTTTTGAGATCATAGGTAATGAACCAAATTCTGGCCTTTGATTTAGCTCTGTAAACAGCTATTTGAAGATTCCCGACATGAGGGAATCGCCAAGTAGCACAGAACAGGTACAGCCTGGCCCGCCTTTATCAGGATAAAGGACAATGAAAGGGGCATGGCTACAGCCTTCCACATGGGGCTCTTAAAGGTGGCATCATTCTCACTGGGTCCTATGCAGAACTCAGACCAGGGGATCAAGCCCAAAATGATTCAGATTTTTTTTTTGGGTGGGAGAAGGGGTGACTGGAGGAAGGGGGCTACTGAGGAAAAGAGGGTGATTTAGCCACCAAACAGGAATGTATACAACGAAATAATGTGTTTTATGTTTATAATCCTAAAACTGTATCTTGCTTGATATTTGAAATGATTTGCTAGCTACACAAAATCACTGAGACCAAGTTCATTGAAAAGCATGGTTATAGCGGCCTGCCCCTCTTTCGATCCACCTTAGATGCGTGATGATACGAGAGGATTTAAACATTTTTTTTTTCAGACAAGATCACTGAAGAACAAGGAAGGTTGATGAGGAGAGGTGAGATAGCGGTATAATTTATAAGAGCCTGTTAGAAGGAACAGCCACAGCTCTCAAGCCCACTACTGGGCTATCAGAGACTACTGCTGAAAAGAGCAGGTAATGGGACCAGTGTCCCTTTAAGAATTCTCGAGGTTACTAATGGATATAGGTCATGGTGACAGCCTTAAATAAACCTTCGGTAATAAACAAATCATTTTGAGTTTTCATAAGATTACCATCACTCTGTGGCTGCTCTCATAGCACTAAGAATGTGTGAAGGAAATAACCATGATAGATCATATACATCATACTGTCATACCCCAAGAAGAGGACAAAAAAATCTTTCAAGGAGGCTCACACTGTATTCCTGATAAAAGCCACTAAGAATGTGCATTAATATTAATCCTGTATTTTACAATAAGCTATTCACTGGCCCAGCACAAAATGTTATGTTGCGTCAGTGGGGTGCAGTGGGGAAACTTTGAATAAAAAGATCTCAGCAGGCATCTAGTGTCTGTTCCCAGGATTTGGAAATTAAGCATCAAGATAGATACAAGGGTAATCATGTGTCCAAAATTATTGTAAGAATAATATGAAGGGCTATCTCTCCAGGTTCCCCACACTAAATTCAGCTTTACTGTAGCTTGACTTTGGCTTCTTTTATTTTCATTTAATTTAAAGAGAGTCCATAGTTCTTCCTTGCTCTAAAAGGGACTCCATTTTGATTACCTTGGAGTTTTCATAAGGTGAAGGGCAGGGTGACGTTAAACAGCGATAATGCCTGTTCTTATTTGATGCTTTTGTCTGTCTCACTGTAATAAATGACTGCATTTGCTGTTCTTACTACTGTATTGAAAATACTAAATTGAAGTACAACTGAATCAAAATCTGATTAAAGAAATAATTTTTTTTTACCAATAAAGCCTTTTCTAAAGTAAGCTTCATTTCGTTATTTGTGTAAATCCCCATTCTTGGATGCAAATTCCTTGAGGATTGTTTTTTAAACCTTGGCCTCCTGCTTATCATTTTTTCTGACTCTATGAAGAAAGGAGAGTGGAAAGTCTTGGAGTCCAATTTGGTGTATAGATAATATACGGTGCATTTTGTCAATAAGGAAAAGAACCAGTTGAGATCACTATATGTATAGTGACTTGCCAATGACCATAAATACAAGATGACATCTTTAGAGATAAGGACATTGGTGTATTGATTAGACAAATTAGTTTGGCAAGGCTCTGGGGATATATGAAAGTCTATGGCTAAAATACTGTGCTATACGTATGGAAAGCATAGATAATTGCCTATATGGCAATAGTCTGCTTCCTCCAGTCTGTAAATAATAATCACAATAAAAGTGCTGCCAACAGTTTAAGCACCCTAATGATGTGAGTTGATTGTTAATATTTTTTGTTTTGCAGATAGATTAATTACAGCGATTCTTATAGAAACGGTCCATATGACATTTAAATTAGTACCAAATGAAATCATTACAAGCAGAGTGATTACAATAAATATCGAATGAATTATTAATGACAGGGCATTTACAATTCCTTGAATACTTATACTGAGAATAACTGATTCGCTGCTTATTTACAGTGATGTCATGCCTCCTGTCCACATTGCAATAGTGCAATTTCATCTGCCAAGTATAGGTCTTCTAGGCAGTTTGCATCAATCCAAGTGATACGTGTGTTTGTGTTGCTTGTTCTGTATGGTAGGATTTTTATTGTTTTTTCAAACACAGGGAATTTTCCAAACACAGTCTGCATTGCTGCTAGGAGGTGTGATTCCCAGTGCAGGTGGACAGACTTGCATTAGCTCTGTTTGGGTAAGTGCACTAAAAATTGCACAAAGCCATTTGCTAGGTGACTCCAAATTTCAGAACAGGACAGGGGCCAATAAAAATCAAAGATGCTTACAACTGAGGTAGAATATGTGCAGAGCACTTCAAACAAGTCCTCAACAGACCCAGCCCACCAGGTTTAAATGCACTCTATGGACCTATCAACTTGACATTAACATGGGCCCACATCAAACTGCCCATGATTACAGACTGCAGTCAAAAAACTGAAAAATAACAAAGCATTGGCAGATGATCAACTTGCACACCACATCTCTGCTTCCCTTGCCTGTGCCTTCTTAAAATCCAGACATCAAGCAGTAGCATCACATCTGAAGGCAAAAATACCAAGAGAGTAGAACAATTTATCTGTGTGGAGCCATATTACTCCCAAATGACTTCAAGAATGACATGATATCAAAGATAGGAAAGACAACCACAGCGTTTACTAAACTCAACAACATAGGGAAATAATAAACATACATCACCTGAACAAAACTGAGAATTTTCAATTCAAATGTAATTTTGGTGCTAGCATATGGCTGAGAGAGCTAGAGATTCACTAAAACATTATGCAGAAAATGAATTGCTTTTCAAAGTAAGTGCCTGTGAAAGATTCTGGATATTAGAAAGACTCCATTGCTAGTGAAGAAATCCAAGAAGTCGTCAACCAGCAGCTCCTTTTTGCACTAGTCAGAAGGAAAATCTGGACATTTTGGTGCATGTATTTTGAATGCCAAGAGACTCCCCTATGAAGCTGTCCAGTGTCAACCAGTTGGTGCTAAGAGATGAGGGCTCCCAAGAGAAAGAAGAACCCTTCAAGACAAACCTTGGCAGGGAAGGCAGAAAGTCAATCCCCACACCACAGAGCAAATAGTAGCAGCAACAATGACACAGAGGAATAGAAGAGACTGGTTTCCACCCTGTGCACCAACATTCTGTGTAACACCAAGACCACAAGTTGATATATGTCCCTCTCCATGTTTGCCTGTTCAGAAGCATCTCATCTCAGATTGTCAGCCCACTCAGACAATGGCAAACAATTTATTAAAACAATTCAATAACTCTTTTTGGCTTGGTTCCACAGATCAGGGACTTTTACCAGTGTTGGTTTGAACACCAATTTGGGTAGTTGGCTTTGGAAGATGTTAATTTGTTGAGATTTCAGCTTGGAAAAGGGAACAACTTCTCGAGGTCTCTAGTAGAAGACCATCTATGTGAAGGAGATATTTGTTTAGGAAACCCAGTTTACCAGCAATACCAAGAAACTTTTCCACTTAATACAACCCTAGATCATACAGTAGACTTAAACTCCAAATTCTTGGACAGTGCTTTAATGTTAGTTCCAGTGTGAGATAACATAGTGCAGTATCAATGTGAATATGCATGTGCCATACATGCCCTTGTGTCTTGCTCAGTTTGTAAGTCCAGCTCTGAATAAGTCCAGTTAAATGCTAACTAGAATAAGTCACTAGTTGCATGTTCAGTTTTTTTTTGCTCTTGTAATCCATCTTTTATTTCACATTGTCAAGGGGAAATGGGAGGCAGAGAAACAGCATTGGTTTTTGCCCTCAGCTGAAACAAAAACTGCCCACAGCATGTAATATCCTCCATAACAATAACTGCATAGATCATAAACCGATAAACTCTTCTGTCTTATTCTGTCATTTCCTCCCTAATAATAACAAAGATGGCTGCACCTTATTTTCTGACTTTAGCTGTAGTTTGTGTTGTTTCCTCTCTGGTCCATTCTCCAACCACTTTCCCTTTCTCTGAACAGGCCCACAGACTCTGGGCTGAGGACATCTCTGGTCCCTATGTTCAAGTTCCAGCATCTGCTCCTGTTCCTCCAGGCCCTCTACTGCAGAGGTCTCCTCTGGGTCTCCTAGGCCAAAGATAAGGCCTTTTGGCCTCAAAAGCCTGGCCAGCATGACACTGAATTCTGTTCAGAGCAGTGCCAAGTGCCAGCCACACTTGAGTAGGGGCAAGTTGACAGTTTCCAGACTTGCTGTTGGTGTCCTTTGTCCAGGTTGCTGACAGATTTCATCAGACCCTGAGCAAGGTGGGGGTCGAGAGGGGGATGGCACCTCAGGCAGAATAGTTTTCCCCAGGCAGCCTTTAGCACCACCTGGGGCTCCAGCAGCAATTTAAGGGGCCCTGGGGCTCCTGCTTCTGCTGTTGCTGTGCTGAGAGCTAGAGATCTACTAAAACATTACACAGAAAACTAATTGCCTTTCAAAATAAGTGCCTATGAAAGTTTCTAATATTACTAGGCCCTGGGGCAGCTGCCCCCTTTGCCGTCCCTCCACCCCCACCCTGTCGGTGGGCCTGCCTTTGCCTTTTGGGATGTCTCTTCAGGGTTCCCCCCTCCCGCCCCCCGCACTGAATTGCCACCCACTTAATCTCCTTCTCTGCCAGCCTCTTGGAGATGGCATAAAGGTGCTGATTTTGGGGTACATCTCCCCAAATGATGTACCATACATCAGAGCCTCACACTAGATCCTTGTTGTGGGCTTTAGGCCAGTTAGCTGTACATGAGGGATGCATCTACACGGTACCCTAAACTCGTATCTTATTTCAATTTTGATTGAATTTCGAAATAGGCTATTTCAAAATTTGGTACATCTACACAGCACCAAATTTCAAAATAATGCGCTATTTCGAGACATCCCTTAACCCTTGTGGAACACGCCTATCATTTCGAAAAATATTTTGAAATAATGGGCAACTTGTGAAGATGTGGGGTAGCATCTTCAGGATACCTCCTGATATCCCAAAATAGCCGTGCAGTGTAGATGTACCCTTAGGATGAGAATATGCTAGATAACAACTCTGTTGAGTACTGTGCAAAAATGGAGAAGGCCCTGCTGGATGAGGGCTTTCAAATGCTGACTAGATCTATCTATTTATCTATCTGCCTGCCTGCCTACTGATCTATCGATCTAATCTATCTAATATGGTGGATGACTTCAAGTGTAGAGGAAGATAGAAGACAGGAAAATACATTCCTTGGGAATTTTGAGACGGCATTGGAGACCTAACAAAACCTGAATTCTGTAACCTGGGTTTCAGCCTGCTTCCACACCAAAAAGTGGGCAGGTTAGCGCCCACATTAAAGAGAAGACCTGGCTTTAACCTTTACCTCCAGCTGGATAAGGACTCTGAGTTCAAAGCACATGTAAACCTGGGTAAAAGGCTTTTGTGTGGGGCATATGCCCAGTCTAACTGTGCAGCAAAGACATATCCAGAGTAGCCAGGAGATGAGGAGAGACACACAGAGAGAATGTGAGCATTGGAAAGTGCCAGCAGGGGGGCTGGAAGAAGATGATGAACTTCAGCAGCAGCAGCAGCACACTGAAAACAAAAGATTTGAACTTCACTTGACGGTTTTATGAGGTGTAGTCATGAAAGGAATTAAAGGCAGATTGTCAAATGGTGTGTGACTTTGGAGTAAGTCAGTTGATGTCACTGAATTTTCTCCAAATTAACACCATTCTAAATAACAGGAGAATTTAGCCCAAATCCTATGAATTTGACTAAATATATTATATTCCAAGTGCCAGTTTCTCAGTGCAAATTAACATATCCCCATTGACATCAATAGAACTATGTTGATTTACAGCAGCTGAGTATAGATTTCTGCAATGTATTAAATAGTTCCAGTGGGGAGTTTGAATTTTTGGTAGAAAACTGGTCTTTCAGAAGTATTGAATTGAGATTCATCTCCATATGTATAGGAGTCTGATATAAACAGTCATTAGCAATGCTATTTATTTGGTAACAGCTGAAAACAGAAGATTCTCTGTTTATCTTTTCATGAATCCCTTACTCTTCAAAGTCCTGTATTTGTTTTCAGCCTGTTCAAAGAAGGAGGCTTTCACTGTACGGCTGAACTTCTTCTGTGACTCTTTCCCTAACCACTGAATACTTCACTGTAATTTCCCATGCACATGCTCCCAGAATAGATGAATGGAAATGCAGAGGCGTTCGTGTAATCCCTAAACAAACATGGCTACAGAGGAGTGACAAATATCAAGAGATTTTCATGAAGCATAGGAAAAAAAAAAAAGTTCAGTAGGTGACCCTTTCCAGCTAGTTTAAAGGGAGATGCTTGACTAATTTATTGTAGTGTCCAATATATGTACACCATATATGCCATCTCTCTGCAAGCGTGTGCACACATGATCTGAATAACCACTTTGAAATTGCTTGTCAAAGGTGTAATTCTCCTGTATCTGTTAGTTTGGAGGCTGAAAGTTTTATTTTCCAGTCAATGCTTCCTTCAGATCAGAAAAGTCCCTGCTGTCTGTGGGAGAAATTCATCCCCATGCCAGTGCTGACCCTGGTGCAGGGACTTAGTGTAGGCAGCTTATGCTGTCCCTAGCTTGTGACACCACCAGTGGTTCAACCATCAGTGCAGGTTAAGGCAGCTCTGAAGGATGCCCTCACTTGTCTCCCAGTTGCAACCTGTACTAGGACCACCTGTAGGATGGAGTTGGGCAGAAAGCCAATTGGGTTGGGTCTGTTCCTCTCAAAAAGGCCCCCTGTACTGGTAGTATTAGGTGGGGAGGACTAATGGTTGCTTTGCAATTACTTTATGCCAGTTTCCTCTGTCACTACATGGCCATGAACGCTCAATAATGTCTTTAAATAGATAGAGCCTTTTAAAGGGAACTATTTGGACCACACTTTTCTGTAATCAAAAGTTTCACCTTTAAAGGCTGAGTCTTTAAATCCCATGGCATGGCCAGACAGCACCAGGTTTATGGACCATTTAACTCCTCCTAAAGCTTACAATTTTTATAGGCCTGTATTGGCCCTCTGCTTCTGAACATGACTGAATTTCACTCAAAAGTGCGTAGTCCCATTGGAATCAGGGGTTAGCTTCTGCTCTTACTCATGCAAGTCAATAGACTTCAGTGGGAGTTTTGAGTCAGAGCAGAATTTTGCCCAGGGAACTGTTCAATACTCAGTGATTACAAGATAAGACCTTTTGTCTCAGTGCTCAGAACATAAAAATGTATTTACTTAAAACCTTGGCTGGTTGTCATTGTATCACAGGAATGTGCAGAAGAGCTAGGCTGGATCAGGGCCCCATTAGTGTAGGAATGGTACAAACACATATATATACAGCATCTTTGTCCCAAACATCTTTGGTCCCTCTTATAGCTGGGTGTATTTATATTATCCCTCTGTGTGCTGTTATAAGAGGAATTTAAATTCAGAGGCCATTCACATGTGTTAACGTAGATGTGAGCCAGTCTTTTTCTTCATGAACATCCTGCCTATGGGCACTTTTATAAATTGCCATAATAAGGTAATTGGAAATCAATGTTATCGTCTTGCAACAGGGAATAAACATCCTGTTGAGGGAAGAGCAGTAGAATTATGTGTTTCCTGTTTTGTAATTTACTATAGCCTGGTGGCCTGTGTTATATAGGGAAGACCTTCGGAGCTTCAAAACAAAGATGATCAACTACAAATCAGCTCTTAAAAGACAAACTATTGGAATCCCCATTAAATAGTATTTAGATAACTCTTGTTTGCTTTTACCATTCTTATTCCTAGCAGTATGATGTTCCAAGATTGAAAAGGAATTGGTAAGTTGATAAATATTTAAAACACCATGAGACTTTCTAGATCTGAAATGTATAGATTTTGAAATAAGTACATGAGTAAGTCCTACCTTCTGTTATAAAAAAACCACAATTATTTTGCTTTGTGTTTGGATGGTTCTTACATTGCCAGAGTGGGGTGCTTGCAGGAGATACCCAAAGTAGCATTTTATGAGGAGAGGACAGAAGTCTGAGTCATGGGAAAGGGCTTCCAAAGTGTTTGGTGGCTGATCGAGGTATGTATTTGGTTTTACCGATCCACCTATTATTTTTTATTATGCCATTGACAGAGGGTTTATTCTTCCTGTTGCTTCTATAATTTTATTTATTTTATCTCTATTCTGCTTTACGGATATATCTGCTTCCATTTGGGAACCTTGTGCTGTTATTATCCATCTAGTTTGCATGCATTAACATTGATTCTCCAAGCATTACATCTCCTACATTAGGCATCCACGAGAATTTAAAATTTATTTTCTTTTTCATTATTCTGTTGATGGAGCAGCCTGATGGCAATTTATAGTGGCATGGCTGTATCTCTTTCTTTTAATTTCTGAAAAGGGTTTCCGTTATTATTTGTAATATTAGAATGTTACTGTTGAATGGTGTTTAATATTAAAGACACTGCACTACTGTATGGATCTTTTGCACAGGACACTGGTGTGAATACTCTATAATATTTATTCTGTAGGGTGTGTCTAGACTACAGGGTTTTGTTGACAAAAGTGGACTTTTGTTGACAAAACTATACCTGCGTCTACGCCACTGCCGAGTTCTGTCGACAGTAAGTCGACAGAACGCGGCAGTTTTGTCAACGGCAGTAAACCTCATTCTACAAGTAATAACACCTTTTGTTGACAGAGTTCTGTCGACAAAATGTGCTATTGCATCCACACTGTGCTTTTTCAAAAGAGAGCATCTAGATTCTGTTGAAAAAGTGGCTTGCTTTGTCGACAGAACTGGCTGTAGTCTAGATGCTCTTTGTCTACAGAGGCTTTGTCGACAAAGCCTCTGTCGACAAAAGCCTATAGTCTAGACGTACCCTTATAAGTGATATAATTCTATTGTTAAGGAGTTTGGTGCTTTGTGTTGTGACAATTATAATATCAGGAGCAAAATAAGTCCAGTTTCAGCATCCATTTATGAACACTTATTTCAAATGTTCAAGTGTTTGCTGACTGCTTTAGGAGTGACTTTTATAACAAAGTGTTTTGATTTGTCTTTAAATTGTTGTGGTACTTGATAGAAGTGAGTCATAGTCTTATCAGGAATGACTTTATATAATGGTGCCAATTCACATTTGCATTTGGATTTAGAGAAGCGATTGGCTTCCTGAATGAAGAGTCTATGATGAGACTTTGATGCTGGCAGCCAAACTAGAAGGCAGCTATTTGAACTTGAATTAAAGAACTGGGACTTTTACCTCCTTGGCAAGGCCCGTTTTCACTTAAACGCTTAAAAAAACTTTTAAAAATCATATATGTTTTTGTCTCCTTTCCTCCATTCTAAGAATAAATCTTGTTTAAATGCTTTACCTTGGTATAGTCCTTTTCTGGGAAGTAGTGTGGCTAGTGGTTAGCCTCTAGGACTGAATCAAGAATGCCAGGTTCTAATACTAGTTCTGTTTTTGACAGACTGTGTGATCTTATGCAGTGTAGTTGTAGCCATGTGAGCCCCAGGATGTTAGAGAGCCAAGGTTGGGTGTGTCTGTATCTTCCATTGAACCAACGTCTGTTGGTGAGCGAGACAAGCTTTTGAGGCTAAATCTACACTATGGCAGTTTTGTGGAAGAGGAAATGCAAAAGAAGTACTCATTTGCAAATCTCGTGTTCTCATTTGCATATTCTCTTCTGATCCTTTTTGCAGAAGAGGTTTTTGCGAAAAAAACACCACAATGTAGATGGGTCCATTTTTTGGAAAAAAACCCTTTTGCGCAAGATCCCTTATTCCTCAAAAAATGGCCCCATCTATACTCGGGGTTTTTTCCGCAAAAACCTCTGTATTTCAGATCTAGAAAGTCCATAGTGTAGACGTCGCTGAGCCGCACAAGATGTTACTTCACCTATCTTGTCTTTGGGATCTAGTCATTACCTTTTCTTTAGGTTTCCCGTTTGTGGTGTATGTACCTATGAATGTATTATTTTTAGTGCCCACAATGTGCTAGCTGGTTTACAAACATAAACAAAGTCATTGTTACTGACTTGAATTTACAATCTAAGGCTCCTTAGACCAATTGGGCAGGGTCTTAGACCTCTACAGAGTCCCACTGAAGCCAATGGAATTCCATAAAGACCCATGTGGCTCAGGTTTCAGGATATGGGCCTAAAAGAATTAGGGTGACCATACTTTCCAGAAGGGAAAACTGGACATTGCATGGGCCAGCCTGAGGTCCCCCTCTCCCTTCCCTGTGCAAGGATAGCTTGAGCCCTCCTGTCTGCACGAGGCTGGCCCAAGGTTCCCCTCAGCCTGCAGCCCCTGATGCCTGTCCACATATTGGGCTGGTTGGCCAGAGCTGCTCTCCCTAGCCCTTCCTCTGGTATGGGGCTGGTATTGCTGCTCACTCCTTCCCCACCATGTGTTCCTCCATGCTTACCCCACTTTGGCTAAACTGAACATTTGTTCCATTTGCTCATTGTCAAAAAAAAGTTAGGATGGCCAGGACAGGACCTTCAGAAGAGACTTTCCCACTCAGAATGGGATGTATGGTCACCCTAAAAAGACCTTACTTTATTTTTTGTATGCTTCATATTGAGAGCTGGAATTCCAAAGCACTAAGCATCCAGCAGCTTCCACAGAAAAGGCATATGATGCTGGATGTGCCTGTGGGTAGAACCAGCAGCCATTTTAATCAGAGTAATTACACAATTTCTGGTGACTCCTCCACTCTCTTCTGCAGACTTTTGTTCTTTCTTGGTTTGCTTTCATTTAAAATAAGAAAAATATGTGAGGCCAAAGTTTGTTTTTCTCTTTCTGTCTTGAAACATAGCTTACAAAGGCATAATACCCATTGACGTCAGTGCGGCCAGAATTTCACCCATAATACTTATTGACCTCAAAAGGGGTTCTGAACCTTAGTTAATATTTGCTGTGAGCTGGTCAGGTGAAATACATGCTAGAAGTGCAAACTATTATTTTAATGACTTATTATAAGCTGTTGCTTGGTTCACATTTGTTTGTTGCTACTATTTAAACAGAATTCATTTTTATCTACACAATCAGCTCATGAATAGGCTTTGCAACATGCATGAAATGAGAAATCATCTACTGTTCGGAAAGCCCTGCAATATCTAAACACAATTGGAAAGGGTAAGCATAGTGTTTATTCCCTTTTTCTGTATTTTCTAGCTTTTCTCACTTTAATTTTACTTTGTTTTCAGTTCTTGCATTTTGCAGTTTTCTAGTCTAGTAATTTTTAAAATCTCACCTTCATGGTTAATGGGATATGTTCCCATCTACTCCATTTACGCCAAGGGTGGGGAACCTAAGGTCCAGGGACCAGATGCAGCCCCCGGATTGCCTGGGTCTGACCCCTGAGACTTGTGGCTGCCTCCAGCATTAGGGAGCCCACGCTCGTGAGTGGTGTGTGTTTGGTTTTTTTAGTTTGTTTCTTGTTTCTCACTTGTGTGCAGCCCCTAACTGATTTTTCTGTGGGTCAGTAGCCCTGACCCAAAAAAGGTTCCCCATTTAAGCCTTGGTATGGTACTAATAATGCTGTGAAAGAGATTAAACTCTCCACCCACAGCATCACTAGAAGAAGAAAATGTGAGTTTCTTTTTTGGAAGTATGTTGCAACGGGACCCATTTAGGGTGTGTTTACACAGCACCCGAAACTCAAAATAAGATACGCAATTTGCGCTACACAAATTGTGTGGCTTATTTCAAGTCTATTTTGAAATAGGCTATTTTGACACAGTGCCAAATTTCGAAATAAAGCCCTATTTTGAGCCATCCCTTACTCCTTGTAGAATGAGGTTTACAGGGAAACAGGGATGGCGAAATAGCTGGTCCGCTATATTTCGAAATTGCGGATGTGTTCAAAAGACGCAGGATAGCTATTTCGGGATACTTAGAGAAGAGATTATGTGGCAAATCAATCTCCCATCCTGAAAAGAGGTAGGGCCACATCCCCATTTGATGTAAATTGTTTCATCGAGTTTGACTTCAATGGAGCTATGCAGTTGATACCAGCTGATGCTTGGCCTTTACTAGGTACATATAAACAGAGACTGAAGTTAAATCTAGGAATGGAAATAGAGCAGTAGTTCTCAACTGATGGCCTGCAAGCTGCATGTGGCCCAATTAGCACCCAGCTGAAGTAGGGTTGCCAGATGGTTTAACCAAAAATACTAAACACCCCCCCCAAAAAAAAACACCGTGAAAAAAAATTCTGTTGGGGGGGGGGGGCAAGGGGGAGACCAAAGTTGTTGAGCAATAAAAAAAAATTAAAAATCAGCATGGCCCCTTTAAGAGGCTTTTTTGCTGGTGGCCATTTTGTTTTTCTGTTCCAGTCACAAGACAAGCCCCTGCAGAACCAGGTAAGCAGGCCGGTGGGGGGCATCCGGAGGGCTGGGGGCTATGCACAAAAAATGAGGAAGAACGGCCCTTGTGCAAAAGGGGGGGGGTTTGCGCAAAAAGGTGCCATCTACACAGCTCTTTTTTTTTTTTTGCACAAAAACCTCTTGCGCAAAAGGGAAAGGAAAAGGAAATGCAAATGCGAGCGCGACACATGCAAATGAGTGTTCCATTTGCATTTCCTCTTTTGCAAGAGGATCGTAGTATAGACATAGCCTTTAAGGCTACATCTACGCTGCAGGGTTTTTGTGCAAGAAGTCTTTTGTGGAAGAGTTCTTGTGCAAAAACTTATTGTGCAAAAGCGCGTCCATGCTTCAAAGCGCATCGCTTTTGCGATGTGCTTTTGCACAAGAGAGCGTCCACACTGCATGGATGCTCTTGCATAAGAAAGCTGTGTTGGCCATTCACAGAATGGCCATCAGAGCACCTGTGCTTTTTTGGATAGGCTCTTTTTGCGCAAGAAAGTCCTGTGGAGCGTCCACGTTCCCCTTTTTGCACAAGAGCTGTAGCACGAAAAGGAGTTATGCCTCATAGAAGGAGGTATACCTACACTACAAAAAGCCCTCGGTTCTGTCAATTGACTGTAGATTTTCTTGTGCAGAAACACACTTGAGGTGTGGATGCTCCACAGGTTTTTGAGCAAAAACGGCCGTTTTTTCACAAAAACCTTGTAGTGTAGATGTAGCCTAAGAGATTTTCTAACTCAAATAACAGTAGGAACCTGCAGTTTGTAGCAGAAGTATCTGATTCTGATTTGTGCTATTGCCAACTTGTGGCCATAATATACAATGTACATCACAACTCAACTGTGAAGTTCCCAGTGGTTGTTGTTTGTGTGGAGATAGTAACTAGGGCCATAGTCAGAACGGGAGAACCACTTGTACCAAGCACCATACACACACACTGACTGTTGCAGCCCCAATGATCTTCAGGTAACAACCAGGCACCCCAGGGCTGGATTTTAAAATTGCATAATATTTCTCTCTCTCTCACTGCTTTAAAATGGCCAATTTCACAAAGCTGAAAACAATTCTGAGCCAATTCATCTAGGAGAGACATTTTTTCTGTTTAAATTCCAACTGATAATTGGGAACTATTTAAGAAAATTTTACCTGGTGCCTCAAAAGACTGCTTCCACAATCAACAATTTTACCCGGTCCCCCAAAAGACTGTTTCCAACAATCAACAAAGGATACAGTATTAAAAAAAAAAATTAGCTTAGAGGGGATGTGAAAGCAGCAATAATTTAACAAAATACCCATAATAAACAGACGAAAAGGGGAAGTTGTTAACAATGAATATAAAGTAGAGGCTAAAAATGATAGAAAATTGATATGGGAAACAAAATGACAAGGAGAAATCTATGGCCAACAAAGTTCCATTGTTAGATGGAAATGGTACAATTGTCAATAATAATGCAAAAAAGATGGAAGCATCCAAAATATTTGTTTTGTGTATTTTGGAAAAAAGCCAACATATGGATATCATATGATGATGAAATGCTTTCCATTCTGATAGTAACTGAGGAGGATGTTAAATAACAGTTACTAAAGTCAGACTTTTTTAAATTGCTAGATTGATACAGTTTAAATCACAATGAAGCCTTCTGTGTTTAAAATATATGAATCCATGAAAAAAATAACATATTAAGAAGCATTCTGTGCCCCCAAATGCTTAACATCTAAATAGACAAGGCAGACCAGGAGTGAAAGAGAGTGAGTATTATCATCTCCATTTTACAGGTGGGAAAGAGATGCACTGATGGATCAAGTGACTTGCTTAAAGTCCCTCAGAAAGTTTGTGTCAGAGCCAGGAACTGAAGCCAGAATTCCTGAATCCCTCTCCATTGCCTTTACTACAAGCCCGTCTAGTAACCTTTCTAGATTTGTCATTGTATACTGTACAGCGTGAAACTCTCTAGTCCAGCACTCTCTGCTCTGACAACATCTGTGGTCCGGCATGATTTTAATTAGTCAGATGTCAACTTATCATAGGTGTGGCCAAGTTTCCTGCAGTCCCATAAAGTTTGTTTATAGCTACTAGTCCTGGCTCTTGTATTCTGTGCTGTTATTTAATTCTAATTTACCCCTAATTGTCTTGTTAATGCCCAGTGAGCAGTGGAAGTGTTGGTAATGCTGCTAGACAATATTGACCTCCTGTGGTTTGGCAAATTCTCTGGTTCAGGTCCTGAGATTGCCAGACTAGAGAAGTTCAACCTGTATTTGCATATTGAATAATCTGATCAACGATGGAAATCTATTATAAATTGTTACCTCAGGTCTCCTTTTACTCCTCTTAAATATACCTACACTTGTGTTTTTTTCTTCTTTCCTTTCACCACTCTCTTTTTATATTTTCAGTATTTATTCCTTATATTTTGCAGAGGGAGCAAAGTCAATCATAATAATTAAGGCAAAGCAATAGCTGAGTAATGACATGCTCAGACAGAACAAACAATTTTCTTCTTGATATGCCTGTTAGAAGGAATCTATCATGTAAGACTAACATGCTTTTCAGATCTTCTGAAATTCTTCTTCCTCTTATCCTTTTTTTCCCCAAGAGTACTTTTTAAAGTTCAATTGCCTACCAGAAAGCTAGACACACTGGGATACACATTTTCTAAGCTATAGTATTCAGGTACAAATTGAAGAAAAAAACAAAGCAGGAATATCGTATATGCTGCTGCTGTTCTGACCAAGTATGTGTGCATTTTAGGGGGAGTGAAAAAAACACTCCAACAAGATCTGCTCAAGTGAGTTTACTAGATTCAATTATCTCTAAATCCTTAAAACTCCTCCTTCCTAAATCTTCTTTTTTCATATTTAATCCCATTTTAAATCAGAGTAAAACTGCTTAATTTTCAATACTAAAGGCCAGGGCATCAAAAGGGGACAGCATTCTGGGATAAAACAATAAACACCTAGTCTGTTTCTATGGCAATACTGAAGAGTCCCAGAGGAAATTGATTGAAGTGGCCTCTCCAAATTTTAAAATTCCTAGAAAAGGGCTATCCCTATACACCAAGAATTTGTGCAAGATTGCAGGAGTTAGGAAGGTCTGTATATAATAGTGTTTTACACACACAAAGAAAGGTTTACCAAAACACTTTCACATACATATAGTGGTATCACCTTAACTTGCCACTGAAATGCAGCCAGCTCTTGAGAGTGGAAGCTAGCAGTCAGCTTCTATCAACCATGCAGCTAAGCAGCTTATTTAAGAGGGCAGGCAGAGGATAAGTTATCCAAATGAAACTATACTGGAAATCCTGACGGACCAGAATGTAAATAGCATTGCCTCCCTTAAATGCCCATTTTGTTTTCTATTCATAAGGTAAAACTGACCTCCCCCCCATCCCCCCAAATCATAGGTTAAGATTTGGTTTAGCACAAAGTTTTGCAAAGGCTCAGAATTCACTGAACCTAAACCCTTCCTTTTAGGACACATTCTGATCATAGATTCCTAGATGCATCCTCTTTTGCTGGCCTCCTCATTAATTTGTATTCAGAAGGGGATGAAGGACAATACTGAATGCTTTACAATGTCATTCTGTGAATGGATCAATGGTACGCCCTCACTTGGAATACTCCTTTCATGTTTCGTCAGTTTCACCTCAAAAATGTTACATGGCATAGATTATTTTTAAGTGCAGAGACCAGCAACAAAGGGTATGATAAGAGGTGTGAAAAGACTGAGATGAAGATGAAGTTGATTGAGTTTAGAAAAATGGCAAAAGAGGTACATAAAATAGTGGATGGTACAAAGAGATCATTTGAGTGCTGTTTAATTAGAGAATGGAGGGGCACTCAATGACTTTAAATATGAAACTTAATATTTAACACATCACTGCCACAAAATATTACTGAGAAAAGAGCTTAGCTGGATTAATAAATATTATCCAAGACTATGGATATTAAATATAGAGAGAGTTAAACTACCTGGTTAAAAATGCATAGAACATCAAACTTCATGCTTTGGGGCATGAGACAATTACTAACTCCTGGCTTAATTACAAAGAAAGATCACTCATTGGCATGTTATTGAATGATCATTTTCTATTGGGGACTACGGGAGCAATGCTACTCTGACTTCAGAAGCATTTGTTACTGGCCAGACTAGGAGACCGGGTTCCTGACTGGATAGGACCACTGATTTGATCTAGTGTGGTATTTCATATATTCTTTCAGGCTGTGCTCAGAGAACTGGCTCTCAGACATGGACTCTGTTTTCCTAGCTGCTCAGAAGTGGCTGGATGGCCTCATTTTTCTCCCCCTTTTCCTGAGGCTGGGCTCCAAGAGTGTTCTCTTTGTTTTGCTATGGCTTGCCTTCATGCCACTGCTGCCTGCCAAATCTGAACTTGCAAAATTTGGGTTCAGTTTGGCAGGGGTGAATGCTTGCAAGTTCAGACACCTTCGCGCTTTCACCCAAATTACCTGCCCAGCCCTGGGAAAAACCACCTGTCTGCACAGTGCAAAACTAGCTGTAGGCAGGAAATGGAAGAACAAATTAGGCCTAATACTACTTTTAAAAAAAGCCACACACTTAAAACAAACTCTGCATTGTCTTTTCTGCACACCATCTGCATAGGAGCTGGGGGGGGATGTGCTTGACTCATACTGTGACTCAGTTGGAAGCAAAAGTAAATTGAAGGCTGATATAGATCAGTACTAAGGGCAAGATTTAGACAAGTGAGCAGTTGTTCCTATACAAAACCCGAAAATGATGTCAAGTTTGTTCCCTAACCAAGGATTCAGTGAAACACACACCAGACTCCTGCTAAACCTCCACAACCTTTATTGCTTCCTGTACACTCCTATCTTGCTAACCTCTTCCTGTCCTGCTGCTGGTTTCCCTTTTCCTCCCTCGGGTGGGTTTGTCTGCCCACTAAAGCATGTCAGCAGGTGGAATTTATAGATGGGCTATGGCAAGCTTTTTATCATCATTCTGGTAATTTCTTTCCCCTCCCCCATTATAGGCAATAACCTCTTGAAGATTTTAATTTTAAAACTGTTTCCTTATCTAAAACAAGATTTCCTCCTGCATTGTCTGCACACTCTGATTTGCTGTTTATAAGAGAGTGTATCCAGCACTGAAAGATGGTTTGAAATCTGCCTGTTTTAAATACCTCCCTCCACAAAAACAGGCTTTGCAAAATAGAACCAGGTTTGGGGTCAGCTACCTTACTAGGCCTCTTTATTCAGCAGAGTAGTAGTAATCAGAAGAATGGTAACAGATGTCTAGGTTTTTCTCTTAGCATTTGCAAATCATGAAAATTTCATGCCCCCATCATCTAGGGTGCATCTAGAAGAGGTGGTGATACACAACAGTTCTACCTGGCTTTTAGTACCCAAATGTCACTATTTCTCTTCTCTTACAAGTAAACTAAAAAAATAGCTACTGTAGAAAAGGCTTTAAAACCTAAGGATATAAATAAATGTTTGATAAACAGCTCTCCTACACTTATTCCATCTTCTGACAACTCTAGCAAAGCCAAATTTCCCCACATGAACTGAAGCATGATTTTCTCTGTGAAGAAGCTCACAAGAGTCTTGCGTGGGCAAAGTACAGAAATACTTGTATGTATGGGTTTAAGTAGTCTGGTTTCAACATTATTACTTCTTTTAAACTAAATAGTAAAGTCAAATCTGTAAGAATTGTGGCTTGGACAGTCTGCTCCAGCTGGATGCCCCCAATGTAACTTTGTACCCTTTGTGACTTCCAACTCTTATGGTGAGTAATTGCAAGCTGGCACCTTGGGTGTGATGGGAGGGTTACATAGATCAGCAATTACTCAGAAATAAGATGTTCTTTTAAAAAAATCTTTCTGAGAATACTGGGACAAATTTGCCTCAGGTATAATTCTTGTGGAGTTTCACCAACAATGAATTTGGCCCAGCATGTGGGCACAGTGCATATTTGAGACATTTACTTTTTTGTGCTAAGCCCCTGGGATTTTTTGGCATCAAGACATGAGAAATATCTTCAGTGCTAACATATAAGAAGAGATGGCTACAGAATTCACCTTCTTCCTCAGCAAGGCAGAAGTGCAGGGAAGGGCTGCTGGGATTGTGAAAGCGCTAACTTTGTTGGGTGATTTTTATTTGAAAGGAAACTGTCAGACTGTTGAGGGAGGGGTGTCAGTTTTTATGTCCACCATTTTGATTTTTCCTTTTAAAGATGGTGGTTAGCCTCCCTGTCACTATCCCCTGCCTGGAAAGGGCGGGAAAAGGTGGGAAAAGAGGGGTCACATGACTCTAATCTGCCCAGCGACAATAGGGCTTATAAGGGGTGTTCACCTGCTGCTCAAGGCTCTCTGCATGTGCTCACTCTGCACAACTCAGTGATGCTGGAGTGACAGCTATCTGTAGTCCCCTCCAGGCGGCTGGGGTAGGCTCTTTGGCTTAATAGACCATCTGAGGCAGGAGTCTGGTTGCTGCAACCAGAGAGACTGGTAATCTCCCACCAGAGAGGATGTCTGGGACAGGCTTCTGTGGTGGAGCCAGCCTTGTGTCCCACACCTGTAATGGTTGCTGGCACAGGGCTTATTTGTTTTAAGTTAAGGAGACTGCAGTAAGGCCAGGCAACTGGATCTCTCAGATCTACTATTCATATACACACATATACTTTCCATCATTCGCCTTCTTGTCTGCACACCCGCACACAGGATGGCAAGTCAAGAAAAGAAGATTCAAAAAAAGAAGAGAGAAGACCTTTCACCTGTCTGAGCCTCTACAGCTCTGTCCTCTTTCCTTGAGTTCCCTTTTTCATCCTGGACATCTGCCCACCTTCATTACCGAACATCGTGGTGGTGGTATGAGCCCCTATTATTTGTATTGACCCCAGTTTTAATTATTTGCATTGTGTGTTTGGCTTCATGCCATTATTTTATTATGACACCTGGATTTTGTGTTTGTTCTTTAAGTTCAGTGTGGCATTAATAAAGTAGTTGTTGTTTCAGCCATTTTGTGTTGCCCTTGACTAATACACGATGACAGAGATACAGCAAGAGTGGAAAGTCTTTGCTCACACAGACAAGATTAAGTCCTTGTCTAGCAAGACTAACAATGATTATCTATATATCATTGATGTCTCTCTGTCTGTTTGCGAGAGTCCATTTGTTCAAGAATTCCTCCTAAACAGTATGAGCTAGGGCCACCAAATTTGGTATGCAACTTCCTCTTACCCTAACCTAAAGAAAAACCAGGGTTTGGTTGTGCCATGAAAACAGGAAGTGCTGGAAATGGGACAGATTTCTAGAACATGTAAATGGAGGGGGCAGAGAGAGGAAGGGATGTGACTGCTTGGGGCAGCAAGCACATGGGACAGCTATACTGCAGAAACTTAGTACTAGTAAGAGAGTTTCCAGCTGAGGACAGGGGTCTGCAACAGAGCAGATAAGTGGCCCCCCTACCCCGAAAGAGTGCCGGGGCAAGCCCCCTGTCCGTCTACCCCCTGATTCCAGCCCTCTCCCACCCCCAGACCTCCTTGCCCAGAATCCCCTGACCCACCTAGGAACCCCCCTCTCCGAAGAGGCCAGGTCCCGGGCCAAGGCAGGGAATCATGCCAGGTGTGGACATCCTACAGGCTTGTAGGCCACAGGCAGGGTGGGTGGGGGCGCTGCAGGCCAGAGCTAGCCCCCAGAGCCTGGCCCCCCCCCCCATGGACAGCCAGCAGGCTGGGGGTGGGAGATGGGGAGATCTTGGAGGCCAGGGTCAGCTTCTGGAGCCCTGCCCCTCTCCATAGACAGCTTAGAGGCTATGGGGAGGGGGGCACAGGGCCCTCACCCCCTCCCCACAGACAGGCTGCAGGCCATGGGTGGGGGTGTGTGGGGCTGCTAGAGATCAGGGCTGGCTCCTAGAGCCTAGCCCTCCTGGACAGGCTGCTGGCCATGGTGGGGACAGTTGGAGGCTGGGGCCAGCCCCTTAGACCTGGACCACCTCTCCCCTCCCCCTGTGGACAGCCTGCAAGACATACATTTTATTTTCCAAAAAACAAAAATTAAGTAAATATATAAAAGCAACACCAGTTAAATTTTCTAGTCTAATATAAATAATCTGTGAATGGAAAAACAGTCATAAACATACAACAGGTATGTATGAAAAGAGAAACAATATTGCTGTGTAAGGTATGTTGCTGAGACTCCAGACAACGCCACTTTGCTACTTCAAGGTATGTATGTTGTTATCTCTAGGAGTCTTGCTCTTCTCTTCCTCTCTGGCAAACAGAGTTAGTATTATAGCTTAAATCTTTAATGTCCTCTGATTCAGTACATGCCCGGCATTCCAGTGCATCTGGAGATTTTCCACTGATATTAGCTAGAGTACATTTCAGCCTGGTCTCTACTTTTAAGCTCAGGATCCTGGCAATTGATGCTGGATTGAGAGTAAGAGGCTGTCTGGAAGGGAAAAGGGGATAGAGATTGTATTGAAGAACTTGCCCAGTTGTAGTCTCCCCTCCAACATGCAAGATAAAAGGCTAAAATAACAAACAGACAATCTGTTTTAACCTTGACAACTTTTAATTTGCTTCTTCGCATCAGTCACTGTGAATCTTTCCATCCCTTCAGCCTTAAAGTCAATGAATGCTGGAGTAAGTGTACATTTATCCGCATTGGCAACTGCTTAAATCTCATTTCTAATTCTATAAACTCCGTATTCAGGGTAGTTTCAATTGTTATAAATATCTTTGGGATGGATTATACTTTTTAATTATTCAATATTACTTATATATGGATACATATTGTAATAACACACATAGACATACACTGAATTAAAACTATGCTAGCAAAGAAAACATTTAATAATATTTTAAACTGCTCAGGATTTGGAGAGGCATATTAAAGGGATAATGAATAAAATCGGAAGTGGACAAAGCTAAAAGCAAAAAATTCAACAGACAACATGGTAGCAATATCTCCTCTTCCTACGCACATGCACACACACATGCACACCCATACACACACACATACACAGACTATCATGCTCTCCTTATGCAAGCTTATTAGCGTACATGATAATGATTGTCACTAGTACAGTAGGGTACATGGAATGTGTCAAGGCAAGTTGGTGTCTGCGTTCCTTCCTACTGTTGATCATGATTGCATGACACTATTCTGTTGCACATTCTGCTTCCTTTGTAGTGGAGTGCCAACCTCACCTGTTATGGGCTGTATCCTCCCAGATCAATAAGTCCAGCCTGACAGACTGTATGTGCTATGTGGTGCTATCCTTGTAGCAGGTTTTGGGATGGTCAACCTTCCTATGGCCTGTTTTCAAATTCACTGCAAAGAATTCTCTTAGGCAGGTTATTGTTACCATATAATGCCCTGGTCTGCACTAGGGAGTTGTTTCACAATAACCCCCCTTATTTTGAAATAATAAGCAGAGCATCCACACGACCAAGCCTGCTATTTCTGTACTCCTGATTTCCTTGGGGAATAGTGCTTATTTCAAAATAGTTATTTCAAAATAGCAGTACTGTGGACACTCTGCTGCTGCTATTTAAAAATACCTACTCCACAGTGTCATTCAAAGTAATTAATCCCCCATGCTTCCTGGGGCTCTAAGTCGAGGTAGTGTGTTCACAATAACGAAGACTGCCTTGGACTAATTTCGAGGCTCCCCTGTAAGGGGAATACGCAATTTTGATTTTGTTATTTTGGGAATTATTTCAAATTTAGTTTTTTCAAAATAATTTCCTAATGTAGACATGCCCAATATGACATGGCCGACTCAAGTCATTTGCTTCTGCACTAGCATGGCTTCCATGCTTAGCATGGCTGCCAGCTATAGTGTTTTGTTGTTGGTGATTTTGTCAGGCCATTTGATTCCCATTATGCTGTGCAGGTGGCATTGTTGCAGGCAGTTAAGTTTTTGGATAAGACAACAATAAAGGGGGCAGGTCTCTAATGAGTATGGAAGATAAGGTAGCTCAGCTCTGTAAACCTGGCATTTGTGGACAATTTGATTTCCCTCTCTTCCCCTCCCCCCCATCTTGTCCAAAGTCTTTTTTGTAGATGATCAAACACTGAGAGAGCTGACTTTAAGCATGGTGAATGTACACTAGCAATGCAGCTGTCATCTGTAAGCATGCTACCTAAGTAGCAGAATGACTTGATGTTGTTTAATTGGCAGGCATTCAATTTTATTTCTGGTGGTGATGGAAGTAATGGGTTTCTGCCAGGAGATGGTTGATACAGGATTTCTGTACATTAATACAAATGCCAAAAAGGGATATAGCAGGGGCAAAGGAATTCAGCAAATGTTTCAGGTCATTCTCAGAAAGGGCAACAAACGCTGAGACATTGGTGTACAATAGATTCTTTATTTCTCTTTGCTGGGATTTGCTTTTGGCTTTGAATCAGCAGAGGTTTAGAAGTCTGCCATTGAACAGTGTCCTTAAAGTGACACCTGTACCAGTAGTACAAGTGGGAGCCAAGGGCAAACACACACAATCCTGTATAACCCCATAGGCTACAGGAAAGGGATCAGATGAGTCAACACCTATGATTTGTGGGCCTATATGTTATGGAAGCAGCGCATAAGATCTGGGCAGTCAAACTCTGCAAGAAGGTACCAGAGAGTTCCCAACAGAACTGAATGCTCTTCTAAGGTTGCCAAAGGCAATATACAGGGACATTTGTTGTTCAGCAGCTTTCTCCTGTAACTGGCATAAGGTAAATAGCATATCATTCATGATGAATGAAAACCACACTGGGATCTGCAATAACCTGAAACCTTTTCAGCAATTGCTTACCAAGGGTCTTACCAGCAATGGAGAGATGTGAAATGCCACAATAATTGCTGCAATCGTGCCTGTCCCTTTTCCATGTGTACTATTCTGGCATCTTTGAAATCCTGGGTAAAGTGTTTGGACCACTGCGTTTCAGCACTTCAGCTGGGATTGCATCAGGACCAGGATCAGTGCAGGGTCCAGGGGGGGTATGGTGCAGGAGAAGATTCAGCCCATTGGCCATTATCTTGCCCACCCCTGCTCTAGTATAAGAGAATCCTCTGAGTGGTGAAAAGTTGGTGTCAAGGCTGTTCCCACTCTGGCAACTTGAGTGCAGAAGGAGGGGGCCTGCAAGAGACATTAAAATAGCCTGTTACGAAAGGCTTGTGTTAAAACTCCCCAAGGTCATAGGTTCCCTGGCCTTGGATTGGTATCGCTGCCACCACTCCAAATGCAAAACCCTTTCGGTATGTCTACACAGCAGTGTTATTTTGGAATAAAGTTATTCCGAAATAACAAAGAGTGCATCTCCACAGCAAGCCTTTATTTTGAAATAATGGTGAGCTGGAGGACGACTTACTCCAATTCCTATAACCCTCATTCCACGAGGAGTAAGGGAAGTCAGTGGAAGAGTGTTCTTCCTTCAACTTCTTGCTGTGTAGACGGCGCCTAATGCCGAATTAAGCTATTTCGACTTCAGCTATGCAGTTGATGTAGCTGAAGTTGCGTAGTTTAATTCAACTTTTACCCTACTATGTAGATGTGTTCTCAAAGGGGAGTTTCTAGAACCCACTGTCTGTGGTTTTAACCCTTACAGGCAAGGCAATTAGGGTTAGGTCTAAAGAGTTAACTACCGAGAAAAAAGTGTCATAATTTTATAAGCATTGTTGGGTTTTTATTTATTTCATGGTTTTTAGGGGTGATGTAATGACAAGTGCATTTACCTACCAATTAAGATAAAAAGGTGAACCAGCAGTCAATTTGTTGCTCACTCAGATGCCAGGTTTTCGGGGGGTGGAGCAGGTGGGGATCTGAGGCAGAATGAGCATCTGCAATAAAGGAGCCCGTGTACCGCATCCGCTTCTGGGTAACCTGTCCTTTTCTAACAGGCACCTGTGCACAAACCGCAGCACTAATAGTGGCCCCAACCATCCGTCCTTCCGTTGTATTTTTTTAATTGGTTCATGTTTGAGTTTGTGGAGGGCAAATGACCTTCTCATCAGCCTTCACCAGAGTCCTAAGTGTTACAATAAATAGCTTCCCAAGAGGAAACGTGGATGTTGGATTATGTCTCAGAATCCAGAGAACTCTGCTTTCAGGAATTGCTTGCTGAGAGAGCACAGCGCATATGGTGTCATATTCAGTACTTGTGGCAAGAGAAATAACTATGCCACAGTTTGCAGACAGTAAAAACAAACAAAAAATGCACTGCCTCATGGAACCGAACAGTGACTCAGAGCGTGAGATCTGGCACATGAGTGCCGTGCACGACAGCAGCAATAAATGGTTTGTTAAACTCTGATTAGCATCAGATATAAAGAGGAGGTGATGGTGCACAAACAAATAGAAAATGGAATGCCAACTGGATAGTGAATTTGATAGGCTACAAAGACCTCCTCATCATTATGTAAGAGACGAACGCAAGATACCACGGAGCAAAGCCAAGCTAAACTAGTATGATATGTTCATAACATCACTAGGACTGTATATATTTCAAGCAGACTACCAAAGGAAAGAATACAGTCAGGTAATACATACAACACAGAAACCACAGCTTTTAATGAAAAGAACCTGGGATAAACAATTCATACATTAGATACACAGGCAAAACAAAAAACATATTGAGACCAAACAATACACCATGGCATCCATGCAGCAAAGCTGCTAAAAGATTACAAGGATGAAGCTGTAAGGCTGGAGTGTTTTTCAGGCAAGTTACACCTGGAAATAGATAAAATGATTTAGCCGGTATGACACCTATTTCTCCGAATAGTGCCCAAAAAGGAAAAAAATAATGGGACCAGTAAAGTGAATAGAAAAAAGAATCATTGCTAAATTCACAGATCCCACAAGTTGGATATGCAATATGATATAGCCACTGAGAAGCCTGGCAGGCTATGCATTTGCATAGACTCCAGCAACTTAAAGCATTAAAAAATTATCACCACCAATTGCCTACAGTGAAAGAAATCCTACCTGACGTGACAAAAGCAAAAATATTCTCAGTGTTTGCTGCTGAACATAGATATTGGCAAGTGCTACCATATAAGGAAAGCAACTTTATAAGGATGTAGATGGTTGAGAGTGCCATTTGGGATCAAACCTGCTGTGGAAGAATAGCAACATCACCCAACACAGGACTTGCTGGGATCAGTGGCATAGCTAATGCCTTGCTGGTGTATGAACATGGTGTAAGCTGTAGAAGATTTCAACTACATCTTCCTCTAGGTCCTAAAAGAGGGAGAGAACTAAGTATAAATGTTTTTAAAAAATTGCTGCAGTATTACACATGGGATATTTGCTGACTTCCCAAGACCGAGAATCTGATCCTGAATAGGTGCAAGCAATACGACAGATGCCCACACCTACATATACTAAATTATGTCAGAGACTATTAAGATTTGTAAACTGGTGACATAATTTCTTCCAAGACCTGAGGTGACTATGGGAAAAAGATATGCAGCATGGACATGCTTACCTCAACATGATGGAGCCATACACATGTCAAAGAACTGATGGCCAACTGTCCCATCCTGAAATACTCTGATGTGAAAGAACAAGAAACCAACGACGTGATATCAGTGAGATCGGGCTTGGAGCTTCATTTCTGCAAAAGGGACAGCAGATAGCTTTCATATCAAGTTGATTGTTGCAAATAGAAAAAAAAGGACACTCAAACGGAGAGGGGGTTGCCTTATAATAGGGTTTGCACATGGAAAGTTCAAGAACAGGAAACCATTCACCTAGAACATGACCATAAACCACTAGAGCACATTTTAAAAAAGCTCATGTTGGCAGCCCACAAATGCGTTTACTATATGCCACTGAAGTGGCAATGCTATTACTCAGATGTGCACTACAAGAAAGGGACTAAGATGTATATAGCGGACTTTTTTTTCTGGAGCAGCCTGGAAGCACAAAAATATGGCTATTGAACAAGAATATAAGTGTCTTAGAAACACAGAAAACACAAAAAGACATACAAATCATTAACCAAGCCAGCTATGGTTTCAAGGCAGGAGCTAGAAAGAATCTGAGAGCAGATTATACAAGCCAAATATTTAACAGTGCTCATCTCTATCATTGTCAGAATGGTCAGACACCAGAGGAGAAGCATAATTTGTTGGACAAAAGTCAACATGGTTTCTGAAAAGGGAAATAATGTCTTACTAATCTATTAGAGTTCTTTGAAGGGGTTAACAAACATGCGGACAAGGGGGACCCAGTAGATATAGTACACTTAGATTTTCAGAAAGCCTTTGAAAAGGTCCCTCACCAAAGGCTCTTGTGTAAATTACATTGTCATGGGATAAGAGGGGAAGGTCCTTTCATGGATTGAGAACTGGTTAAAAGGCAGGAAACGAAGGGTAGGAATAAATGGTAAATTTTCAGAATGGAGAGGGGTAACTAGTGGTGTCCCCCAAGGGTCAGTCCTGGAACCAATCCTGTTCAACTTATTCATAAATGATCTGGAGAAAGGGGTAAGCAGTGAGGTGGTAAAGTTTGCGGATGATACTAAACTGTTTAAGATAGTCAAGACAGAAGCAGACTGTGAAGAACTTCAAAAAGATCTCACCAAACTGAGTGATTAGGCAACAAAATGGCAAATTAAATTTAATGTGGATAAGTGTAAAGTAATGCACGTTGGAAAAAATAACCCCAACTATATGTACAGTATGATGGGGGCTAATTTGGCTATGACAAATCAGGAAAGAGATCTTGGAGTTATCGTAGATAGTTCTCTGAAAACTTCCACACTGTATGCAGCGGCGGTCAAAAAGGCAAATAGGATGTTAGGAATTATTAAGAAAGGGGTAGAAAATAAGACACAGAATATCTTACTGCCCCTGTATAAAACTATGGTATGCCCACATCTTGAATACTGTGTACAGATGTGGTCTCCTCACCTCAAAAAAGATATTTTGGCCTTGGAAAGGGTTCAGAAAAGGGCAACTAAAATGATTAGGCTAAAGCGACTGGGACTTTTCAGTTTAGAAAAGAGGAGACTGAGGGGGGATATGATAGAGGTATATAAAATCATGAATGGTATGGAAAGGGTGAATAAAGAAAAGTTATTTATCAGTTCCCATAATAGAAGAACTAGAGGACACCAAATGAAATTAATAGATAGCAGGTTTAAAACTAATAAGTGAAAGTTCTTCTTCACACAGCGCATAGTCAACCTGTGGAACTCCTTGCCAAGGAGGCTATGAAGACTAGAACTATAACAGAGTTTAAAGAGAAGCTAGATAATTTCATGGAGGTTAGGTCCATAAAAAGCTATTAGCCAGGGGATAGAATTGGTGTCCCTGGCCTCTGTTTGTCAGAGGCTGGAGATGGATGGCACGAGACAAATCGCTTGATCACTGTCTTTGGTCCACCCCCTCTGGGGCATCTGGTGCTGGCCACTGTCGGCAGACAGGCTACTGGGCTAGATGGACCTTTGGTCTGACCCAGTACGGCCGTTCTTATGTATGTTCTTATGTATGTTAAGCCTGCCTCCAAAAATATTGGAACACTGAGACACGCTGATCATCTGATTTGGCACCATATGTAAAGACAGCCAAATCATAATACCCGGATCGCTGAGAACAGAAATTCTCTCGGTAATATATCGGAACCATTCTGGAAGAGAAGGATGGCTCTGGAAAGCCAGAGATGCCATTTACTGGCCAAGTATGACCAAGGAATGAGGGAGCTGGTGAGCAGGTGTGAAGTATGTGGAGAAATGTAGAACAAGCAGCGAAAAGATGCAATGCAAACACACATTATGCAAACAACACAAATCACCTCATTATTGTAGACTACTATTCAGATTTCTGGGAACTGGATGAACAGTCAGAAGCTATCTCAGTACCCACTATAGACAAAGCAGTGGTGCATTTCAGCAAAGATGGCATGCCAAGACTCCAGTTTGCTTGCAGTGAATTTATGCAATTTATCAAAGAATGGAAATTCATTTATATCACAACATCATTATACAATAGCCAGTCAAATGGCAAAGTTGAGACAGCAGTTACAAATATATGGCAAGTCATTGTGGAATGGACAAACCCTTCCTTAGAAGGCCTTGATAGCAGCCCAGTTCAACACTTGACGACAAGTCACATGCATGGCCTGGTGCTTATGGCCCCAGAATCACTACAAATGTTGACGATATATGGAGTAACTGATGAAAAGGAAGAGAGGCATGCAAAGGTCAAAGGCTACTACATTAACAAGCTGAAGATCTCCTAGAACTACAAACTATTTCTTCGGGACAAATCATGCACTTGGATGAACAAACCCTCAATGAGAGAACATAAGAGAGGGTAAGCATGTATTTCACTTAAACCACAAAATATTTGCCTATTATGAATCCAAAACAAGAATACAGACACAAAGGATGGAAATAGGTGCTCCACTGAGAGCTGATCAGTAGGAGGCAGAAGAAACAAAAGCATGAGTAATGATGGATGTCAGAACACCACATTATCAGAAAGACCAAATGTAAGGTCATCTCCTGTCATCACAAAAATACTTGGACTCCAACATCAAACCACCTGCAAGGTATACACAAGATTTTATACAACACTAAGGAGCGAAAGAATGTCCCTCCCAAACAAAGAGGAAAATATCTTACTAAGCAAGTTAAAAGTTTGCTAATCAAAACAAAGAGTTGGTGTAAAGTTAAATGCATGATATAGACTTTGTGTGGGTATAGCAGAATGTACAGTACACAGCTTATGGTAATCATGTATAATTTTGCTATTGCAAATAAATATGACAAAAGGAATGCCATGATAAATAGTTTCTAATATTGGATGCTAACGGTATTATTGTGTTTAAGAACTTGGAGAAGTCTATTTTTAGGTGTTGATTCATGAAAAAGAACAGCATGTGTGAAGGAAAGAATAAAGCCTGAATCTTGCACTGTTATATTCTCATGCTTTTTTATGTGTGAACACGGAACATGAAGGTTGGCCCTGATTTAAACAAACACAAAGTGCAGTCCCTAATCTCTTTCCATCTGGACTTTCATTTCCTGGCTATCTAACATAATGCTGTGTGCTTTTCGGCAGCGCTGGCAGGATCAAAAGTCATGAAAAAACAATTCTGATTCCATTTCTATTACAAAATAATTGTTTTATCTGTATGATAACATTCATGTATCCATGTTACATAATCTGCATTTTAGTTATTCCTTTATGATCTAAAGGAGAAGAAAGTGCCAACTGCTTACGTGATGTGATCACAAAGACCATATCTACAGTAAAGCGTCCTGCCAGCCAGCTGGGTAGCTACCATTACAGGGAAATGAGTCAACGTAGGAGTTATGGCTGCTCCACTCTTGATATTGGTTTCTAATGTCATTTACTGGAAGGAGGCCAAAAACACAACGTAGGGATTTTGGTCCCAGCTTCTTCTAATGCCCCTTCATTTTATGGCTATAGAGTATTTCCTCCCCTCCCTTTCCTCCTGTATCCTCTACAGACGATGCCATTATGTAGCTCTGACAAAAGATATTACCAAGCAATGGTTAGCACCGTGCAATTTTGCAACCCGTTACTTTTGTTTAAAGACTTGCACTTGTAATTTAATACAAAACTCAGGAGTTTTGTGCATGCCATATTTCAGAGGTCAGGGTTTCTAAATTGTACCCTGTCTTACACACTATTATGGATCATTCCAGGATTTGCACTTATCATCCGTATTTCTATGGCAGCATTAAATGATTGATCAACACACAAAAACAAACATGCTCTTCTATTACTGCATTTTCACAACCTTAATTTATACATGTGACACAGTCAGATTCCCGAGAGGAGTTCCTGCTGCCTGACTGGAGCCATGTTATGACCCAGACAGTGAAGTGATGTTACCCAGGTGTATAGCTCTTTGTCATGCATTGAGCATATTGGCTATTCCCGCCTCTCCCTACCTTCTGTTCTGTTTTAGTACCACAACTTGTTCTCTATCTGCAAGGAATAGGATAGGAATGAGTGGCAGTGAGTCATACTACGTGTTCTGGTACAAGCATTTCATGTACCCCAGGGCAAGATGTACTGTACCCTGCATTCAGCCAGACCCACTCTCTTCCATTTATTCCATGGGAATTGTGTGTGAGATGATAGTGCTGCTTCAGACTCATGCCTCAAAGAAGCAAATAGGACTGAGTGCTTATGGGCTGCTGTTACAAGATCACTGCTCGGAAAGCTTTTTAAAAAGTGTGAAAGTTTCCTGTTCTTAATCACACTCTTAATTCTTACTCATGCTCTTAATTCATAGCACATGACTCACTAACCCTGTACCTCTGACTTTTCAAACACCCCAAGGCACTAGCTGGATTGCTACCGGGGTGTAAGAATATGTTGGGGGGGGGGGGAGCCAGGTGGCCACAGCCTTCCCATTTCTTGAAAGTGGATGGGCCTGTCCTGTCCACTTTTTGCCATGGTTCCACCTCTTCCCCCTGAGGCCCCACCCCCTTCAATAGGCTGGCAACTGGAGCCTAGCTGGGGAGCCTGAGCTGCTGTGGGACCCTGTGCTATGTACCATCCATCTGTCCAGGGTGTGTCCCCATCCCCCACCCAGGGTTGATGGAGGATGTACAACTCCTGCATGTTTTGTGTCATGACTACGTTATGGCTATAAGACCCCCCCCCCCAATCCAGAGCCAGGTGAGGATAAGAGCTAAGTGGGCAGCTGTGGAGAGTTGTGGACCCTCCTGGCTTCCGGCATGCTCCAGCTTCTGGCTTCACTGAAGTTGGGGCCTTGAAGGAAAGAGAAAGGGCAGGGTGGGGCTACGAAGGGGAGTCCTTTACCCCCTCCCACGTATTTGGGAAACCTCTGCTGCCCCTGGGTGTCACCTCCATCTTATTGCATGGCCGCAAATCCCCCTTATCCTTTCAACCCTTGCCCCATACTGATCCTTTGCAAACCATTCCCATGATTTATAGCAATGTTGGAGGTGTGCCATGGAGAAGAGAGTTCAAAATGGCTGCCCTTAAAGGGGCAGGCGACCTTTCTTTTTTCTCAACAACTCTCCCCTGACCCAAAAACAAAGGTGTGACTTGATTATGCTAATGAAGCATGGGATATTTAAATCCCTACTTGATCAGCAATTTTGATGTGCCTAATCTACATCTCTCTGTCGACAGAGAGGTGTAGTCTAGACACACCCTGTGAGGCATGTTTTCCAATCATTTAATCATAGATCTTTTCTGAACCCTCTCCAGTTTGTCAGCACCCTTCTTGAACCACCAGTGCCAGAACTGGGTGCACTATTCCAGCAGCAGTTGTACCAGTGCCAACAACAGGGGTAAAATAATCTGTTCCGGTTACGCATCCCTAGATTACATTAGCTCTTTTGGCCACAGCATCACACTATGAGCTCTTGCTCAGCTGATTATGAACCAGGACCCCTAAATCTGTTTCTCTTGACAGAATCCCTTGTCCTGTAAATATGGCCTACATTCTTTGTTCCTAGATATATACATTTAGCCATATTGTATTGTGTATTGTTCGGATGTGCCCAGTTTATCGTACAATCCAGATTACTGTGAATCCGTCACCCATCCTCTTCCTTATTTACCACTCCCCCAATTTCTGTGTCATTTGCAAACTTTATTGATGGTGATTTTATGTTTTCTTCTAATTCCTTGGTAAAAATGTTATGTAGCTTAAGGCCAAGAACTGATTCCTGCAGGACCCCTCCAGAGACTCATCTATTCAATGATGGTTTCCCATTTAGACTTACATTTTGAGAACTATCAGTTAGCCAGCTTTTAACCTGTTAGTATGTGTCATCTTAATTTTATATTCTCATGGATGGTATTTTATCAAAACATCATACAGTATCAAGTCAACTGCCTTAGAAAAGTCTAAGTATATTATATCAACATTACTAACATTCTCAACCTAACGTAAAATTGCATCAGAAAGAGATATCTGGATAGTTTGACAGGAGCTATTTTCCTTAAACCCATGTTGACTTCCTTTGATTGCATTACCCTCCATTAATTCTTTATTTTTGCTACATGCTAAGATGCACCCTGTCTCCCATGAATATACCATGCATTGAGATAAAGGATTCTGCACCCACTTTACTATGAGGAGAGGTGCAGGCAGTTCCTTTTCACCTTCCCAAGGGCAGGAGATTCCTACTCCTAATCATTTTTCCTGCTGGGGAGACCACATATTCTTCACCATCCTCCCTGGGTGGGGGAGGACACCCAAGCCTACTGCCCTTCTTCACTCCCAGAGGTTTGGAGTAAGAGACCCATTCAGGTTGTCTCTTCAACCTTTTATGGATCAGAAAATCCTATTAAATTATTAGTTATTACTGCATGTACAAGAGCATTAGCAGAATTTTGTAGAATCGCTGTCACAGGCACCACACATTTGAGATTACAAGATGGCTCATAAAATTGCTGCAATTAAGTTTGAAAAAATTGCATTTTTTAAAGTAAATTTATAGGAAGAACATTTATGTATTCGAAAAACATACAGGAACTTTAATTCCCATTTACAGAGAAATTACCAGAGAGAATAAATAAGAGATACATTGGGACAATTGGCTCTTTTTAAAAAAACCCTGAAAACAATATTTTATGCAACAGCTGGTTTAGCTAATAAAGCTGCAGTAGTAAAACGAGAGGTCTCTGAGACACATATTTTTACACTTCAGAGTTCTAGTAATCTGTTTGTCCTTGCTTAACTTCTCCTGTGCCATGCCCCATTTCACACTTGGAGCTATATTTTATCTTAGAGAGTTCCTATTATTTCTTACGGGTTAGCAGGACATATGACCTATGACACTGTAGCAGTAAAGTAAGTAGGCACATGCAATTTTTCTCTTTAGTTTTCATATCTCAATACTCTGGCCAGTCAATTTACTTCCTCAGGTGCTGACAGCTGGTAATGCTCTTAACTGTGCTCTGCTTTTGGTAAGTTATGGATATTTCCTAACACATTTAATTGTATAACTTTACTTCACATGAAATGCCAAAGGTCTGGGGTAACCCATTCCTCCTCCAGGTTTATGATAGCACTGAAGATAATACTGTTTATGAATGGTGAATCTAAATCACTGCTGTGTGTCTTCTCAGACAAACTGACATTTATTGCATTCCTCCTTACAACACTTCTGACCTGGTCACTAGCAAGAGGGAAGTGGGAAATTTTAAAATTTGTTCTTAGTGTATGTAAAAGCAAGCTGAAAAATACGTGTTTGAGTGACTTCTGAGGTTTAAAGAAAAGATGTTAAAAGCAAGAGGTTGAAAAGAATAGCTATTGGTTGATTCACAACTGAGGTAAATACAGAGGGATTGCCCAATTTAGCAGACTGGAATTGGGATATGGAGCTGTTTATCTCTGAAGCCACCAGGGTGAATTCAGTACAAGTTGAGGGAAAGAATGGCATGTCCAGTGGTTAGGATGCTTTCCTGCTCTGCCATAATCTTCCTGTGTGACCCTGGTCACATCACTCCAATACAGCTACCCTGCATTTAGGTACCTGTGTCTGGCTCATGCCAGTTGACTTGGGCTTGTGAGGCTTGGGCTTGTGGGGCTGTGGTGTAGACTTCCAGACTTGGGTTGGAGCTCAGACTATAGGACCTTGTGAGGTGGGAGAGTCCCCAAGCTCAGGTTGCAGCCTGAGCCCAAACGTCTACACTGCAATTAAACAGCTCTCAAGACCACGAGTCACCTGGCACAGACTGGACTCAGGTTTTTAATTGCAGTGTATATGTATCCTTGACTCCTCTATGCCTTATGCTTACAAATGGAGGTAACAGAATTCCCTACCTCCCAGGGATGTTGTGGGAATAAATACATTAAAACAATTGTGAGGTGCTCAGATATTATTGTAACGGGGTCATGTAAGAACCTCAGTTAGTTTGGAAAATTATTACTATTGATAGAGGAACTCATTTTGCATAATCCCATAATCATTTGAACTTGATTGTTGAGTTTGCATTTAGCTAAGAAAAGATGGGTGGAGGGGAGTGACAAAGAGAGAAATCCTAATGGAAAACACATATGGTATCTCATTCTCTGAGGCTCTGTACTGTGTATATTCATACCTCCATGTTATCTGTGTATGCACAAATTAGGTGTGCCAGTGTAGGCTTTGGTGGGTTTTCTTTGCCTAATAAGCAGCACAGGCTTCCTTTTAGCAAGGGTGAGGTGGAATTGTTTTTTAAAATTGTATCACCTCTGTGATGCAGAAGACATCCATGGATTCCAAAGTAAAAAACAAAAAAAAACACCATTTCTCTGAACTCCAGCTGGTCTTTTGAAGCCAAAGCTAGACTGAGGGTTGTGAAGCCTCAGATTTCATCAGCCTCACTGATTTCCACCCCCACCAATATCATCTAACTCACGCCTGGGCAAAATACGGCCCATGGGCTGGATCCGGCTCACCAAGCCACTGGATCTGGCCTGTGGATGCTGAGGGAAGCCCCAGAAAGGCTCCTTGCTTGCTTCGCCCCAGCCACACGCCGCTCAGAAACACGGCTGTGGGGTTGTTTCCCTTTAAAAACTCTGAGTCCTGGAGGAGAGGAGGAAGGTTTCAAGTGCTACTCCCGCACCCAGCACAATCTCATTGTCCAGTTTCTGGCCAGAAAGAAGTCAATGGGAGCTGCCTGTTTGAATAACAGGCAGCCACAAAGCACCACACCCCCTTCCCTCTGGGCTCAGTTATTCACTCATAGTTATTCACAAAGCACGTGGATGCAGCCTGTGTGAGTGTGGGGGACAGGCTCCTTGCCTGCCTGCCTGAGAAACTGCTGGGCTGCTGGCTGGTAAGTCTCTTGGCTAGAGCCTGCCTCTGGCACCCCAGCCTCTCCTTTCCCCAACCCTCTGCCCCCTCCTGCACTCCTATCCCCTGTCCCAGATCACAATCCCCTCCTGCGCTAGCTCACAACCCAACCCACTGCACCCTAATCCCCTGCACCCCCTCCTGTACCCCAATTCCCTGCCCTAGATCACAACCCAGCCCCCTGCACCCCAGTCTAATGCCCCAGGTCACAACTGCCTCCTTCATCCAAACTCCCTCCTAGATCCCACACTCCCTCCTGCACACCAATCCCTTACCCCAAGCTCCCTTCTTCACCCAGCCTCTATCCCAAACCCCGCACCTCCTCCATTAATATCTTTGAAGAGTGCAGCCCTCAACCACTTTCCAAATTCTTGGAGTGGCCCCCCATCAAAAATTATTGCCCACCCCGATCTAATTGAAGGCTCTTTGAGCCCTTGTGTGGAATGAATCTGGGGAGATCAGTCCAGTCTCCCCAATACAACTGGTACAAATTGGCAGACCCAGCAGAGAAACCAAAGGCAGGGAATAAATTATCCTCTCAGCCCTTGATGCAGTCCTTCTAGTACAGCATTGAGCCACACTGGCAGGGTGGCCAGGAGAAGGCTGTTCCCACAGGCTTGCTGTCAGTGGAAAAGACAGGACTTTATGCTCAGGGACTGTGAAGCTTGCACCTTTCACAAGCACCAAATTTGTTTGTTTATGTTTTAAAGTAAACACAGACAGCAAAGTTTCTAGTGCTTCAGCCTTTCTTCAGGTGAATTGTGGACATGTGAACAGCTGGATTCCACTGAGGAAAAGCTAGGAAGAGACAGGCAGGTCTGTTTGTTTATTCTGATATACTACAGAGATCCTCAAAAATCTCTCTTTACTATTGAGATACAGGTGACTGTATACCCAAAATTACTTATATCCACTAGCGCATGTAAGCAAACACTTTACTTTAGGCATATGCTTATGTTCAGGTCCACGAGACCTAACACATTGTGCCCAAAATAAAGCCCATGCAAAACAATAAGGATGGCTGCTGAACTGAGCTCTACCGTGGGAAAAATCAAATGGAGACAGTGATCGGTTACAGAAGGGGTGGGGAACCTTTTTTGGGTCAGGGACCACTGATTCACAGAAAAATCAGTCAGAGGCTACACACATGTGAGAAGCAAAAAAAAAAAAAAAGGTTTAAATTAGTATCTAATGGGAAGTGTCATATTTATAGCTTGAAATACCTATAATCCTATAATGTATAGGTACTTAGGACCACTTGAGGGTCAGTAGATAAGTGAGAGTAAAGATAGCAATGACCACTGATGCTCTGAGGGAAAAAGAACAGTAAACACTAAACCATTAAAATCCATAGATAAACATGACATTTTCTACTCCGATTGCCCCCACAGAACCTACATAGAAGGAAGTGCATTAAAGGTATGGTGTCAAACCTGATGTTTCTTGCTTTTGTGGGCTTGCCTCACAGTGGAAACATTATGTACAATTTGGAGCTAGCTCCTAAACTGGTGTAGCGCTATGCACACCCATTGTAATCAATGGATGCATACCAGCTCTTACTAGCCGAGGTTCTGGCCTTAATTTTGTGTGTGTGTGTTCATTGCCTTATAGCCAACTGGAGGAAGAGAGGCAAAAGCTTTTCTGAGAGTTAAATAATGAAGGACAAATAAGGAATCCAGGCAGGAATATTTTACACACAGGATGAGAGTCAATAATACTGACTCTGCCATGTGACAGGGACATTACTACTTGTAAACTTGGCCCAAAGTTACTGATCCCTTAGCCCTGATCTATCTTATGATAGGGTCCAGGAAATACAGATCGGTTTTTTACTAATCCTCCTACCTACGTCATACCTTTGAGTCACTCAAGTTGGCACAGAGAGAGATCATTTATTGCTCCTTGCATCCCAGTGTGTCATCATTCCCCAGGGCAGGCAGGTGATACTGATGCCCGCCCTCTCTGGTACTTCCAATTGTGGAATAAAGAATTTGGGAGGGACTGGGTCTGAGATGCACTGAATCTGCATGGACTTCCTACCCAAGCCCCTTCTAAGTCAGTAATATCAAACCCCCAGAGGGGAAGCCATCTTCTGTCACCGGTGAATGTTCTGCAGCCATAGTTCTCTGTTAGAGTCTATGCCAAAGTAGATTGTCTAGGCTCTTGGGTGATCAAGGCCATGGACTAAATTACTGGGGATGGTGGCTGAGCCCAGGAGATAGCTCATTATATTTCTGAAGAAGGAGAGGGACTCAGCGGCATATCTTAAAAGAGCAAGAGGCAGACCAAAGATAAAAAGGAAGGGGCCATTTGTACCAGGTACCCTTCATCTGTTTCTAAAAATTCCTAAGCCTAACTGAGTGCAAAGAAGCAGAGAAAGAGACAATATGCCCCCAAATGCACTAAAATAGGGCAACTCCACGCGCACTTTAGCATCAACCTTATCCTACCTCAAACCACGCCCACTAGGCCGTGTGTGTAATTAGCAATGAGACTGCATTGTTGGTGCTACACTGAACAAGGAAGGAGGTATCAGAATGACATCCCCACAGCATGAGCCCCTTAGAACTGAGTCAATTAGTCCATACGCTGAGATTTGCTGCTACGAGGGTCTTTTTGCGCTGTATTAGAGAGACCCAAAGACACTAACAACAATGTTTGAGTCTTTTAAATGCTGATTTAGAGGGAAAGCGTAGAACATACAGGCTTTTCTAAACATTACACCTGCTTGCTGTCAAATCACGAGGTCTGCATCTCACATGAAAGTCCTGTGCAAGACGTATGCTCTTCTTCCTTGTTAATGGCAGTAACAGAGAGCCTATTGTGTTTGGTGTTTTGTCACCCATTTCCTTTGCTTCTAATGCCCTTTCTGCAATTTCCCCATGGCATGCTCCTCTGGTACAGGATTTTTCCTTTCCTTGCATTGTTGTGGATTGACACCCTAAATTGCAAAGACCATTTGGTGATCATTAGAATCTGATGCGTACCAAGTTTTCAAAACTTAAATCTCCCTATTGTAGCATGTTCTTGAACACCTACCACCGGAGTGTCTAAACACAGTTGTTAGTTACAACTAGCCTATGGCTATATCTACACTAGGGAGCATACAGCGGTGCAATGCATTGATTCAGCTGCACTGCTGTAAGATCTCTAGTATAGCTGCTCTATGCCAATGGGAGAGAGCTTTCCCATTTACATCAGTAATCCATCCCACTACCGTGTGGTAGCTATGTCGGCAGGAGAAGCTCTCTCTCCCGATGTAGCACTGTGCACACTGGAGCGTCTGGTGGTGTAATTTTTGTTGCTCAGGGGGCTGGAGTGGCCTAAGTTACACCAACATAAGGTGGTAGTGTAGACTTGTCCTCGGTGGAGATGAAGTATCCAAAGTTGCTTGAAAACGTATGTGATATAGATAAAATATCCCATCACATTTTGACATGCATGTGTAATCCTGCATTACATGTAGGCTTTTGTTGTAATGAAAAAATATTCTCTCTAATAGAAACAACAGTTGTTCTGGTATTCATTTAAATTAAGAGCTGATCTATATAGAAATTGCATTAATATAGCTAAACTGATATACCTAAATTAGTTGCATCTCCTTTGTGAGGATTTTCTTAAATTGATTTGAGTGTGGGTAACTCTTAAATCAGTTTAAGGAGGGTAGTATTAATGTTTCTTAATTTGGTAGGAAGGGGGGCTCCTGGTAAAGAATTGAGCCAGAAATAACAAACTTAAAAAAAATCTTCTACTTGTTAATGCAATATTCTGAAATCAGAGCTATGGTTGGGTCTTTAAGGTGCTTAGCAACTCTTGCAAAGTGCTGCATGCCCTTAATTCCTGTCAATGAGAGCTGATGGAGTTCAGTGCCACATAAGTGCTCAGCACTTCTCAAGATCAGGCCCTTTATTGTCTCCCCTTGTATATTTCATCATGTATAATTACCTCCATGCCAGCCAAACAGCAGCCTAGGTTTTGAAGCACACTTGTTTCTCTGAGAGTGTTGGCAAAGTGTAGCCCTTAGAATACTGTAAAATCCTGACTGATTGGGAAGGTGTTTTCCTCCACTTGGAACATTCCATTGTTATAGGGGAAACTTTTTTCTCTGGAGAAAAAAAAAAGAGAGGGAGGGGATTAATTGAAAAGAATGCTCCCTGTTTGAAAAATGAAACAATTTACATTACAATTGATACCTGTCATTAGGAGATGCCTTCTGTATATTTAGGGCTCAATCCTGCCTTTGCCAGATAGTGCTGTAATCTGTCGTGCAACTTGCCATTGCTCCTAAAAAAGCAGTTTTCACCTCCGTGAAATAAGCAGTATAAAAACAGGGCATGCTTTCAAAGGGATAGTCTATGTTGTCCTTGGGTACGCATGGGTATGTTAGCTGGGCCCTCATTTAGCAAAGATGGAGTCCTTCACAGCTGTTGCATCCGTGCATTAACTGGGAAGAGGCTTTCTAATTTACCTGCACGTTACATGGCAGGATTTTATTTTTTTAAAATGTGGGTGGTTTAAAAAAAAATGATTCTAATATAAGACTTTGTAGGTCAAATCGAGCATAAATCCTTGAAAATAAGTAATGATGATGATACATCCTTAAGCATCACACTTTAATGTGGGTTCTTAAAAATCTTTGTCTAAATCCTGGCAGGAAATAAACCATCATCTGCATTTGGAAGACTTCTAACCTCTTGCCATCAACAATGTCTTTAAAGTGGAGTGGCAGAGCGGAAAAGAGAACCTGTGTGCTTCAGGGGAAAGTGCACAAATTTTTGGCATTGTGGTCACTTTTCCAGGAATAACCTGCAGGTCTGATTGACCAGAAACCATTTCGAATAGATGGGAGGCCTGGAGAAGTCATTTATTTCTCCATTGGTAGCTCAAACTTACTTAGAATTAATAAGAAACATGCAGTACTCCTTTGTGAAAGTGTATGGCCTGGAAGTACAGTATTTCCAAGCCTTATTCTGCTGTGTGTAGTATAGCAGTGTGGGAACAGTTATCCCTTGTGGCTTTTTTCTTGTGATTATTTTATCCTGATCATAATACATTTGTTACCTTTTATCAACTTCTGTTTTGCTTTTTAGAATTAAAAGTTAAAAAACCCCACAAAAAACAAAAACACCAGATGCAGGAAAGAATGGCAAAGGTAATGTGCCCCTTGGCAGTGGGCAAGGTATATGACAAATGTGTTTGAAGCATAGAACAAAATCAAAACAAGTTGTGAATGCAGTTTGTATGCAATAATATAACTCTTATAGTGTTTTCACAGTTTTTTTTTAAAAGGGATTTTAATAGTTACCCATAGTATCTGTGTAATTGTTCCCAAACTAAAGGCCCTATACAGAACTATGTAATCTTGGGCACAGTGCTTACTACTTTGAATAGTCCTGTAGATTCTGATAGTAAATGTTTGCAGGCATTGCCAAATAAATTTCATTGTTTCCTAAACTGTTCTATATTTTCATAGTAAAGGCACATTCTGGTGTGCCAATGACTGTAGCTCCCATTCAGTATTTTCTTGAGCAGTGGTGAAAACGTTCCTCGTTATAATTTGCTTGCTAATAAAAAAAAATCATCATTTTTCTTTCATTCAGCAGAACTGTACAGTAAACGGGATTCAAAGGATTAATGCACGAAGGAAATGTCAATGTTAAATCTATAGACAGTCCCTTTTGTACTGCATGTCATAAATTCAAAGCAAGAGATTTTAGAGACTTGCTGGAGAAGGAAAAGTGAAGGATTAAACAAATCATAACTCACTTTCTCTTTCTGTGCCTTGAGTTCATATTTATTTTGGTCTGTTCTTTGGTGTTTTTATTTTAAAATCATATCTCTTTAGTGAAAGGGGGAAAGCACAAACTTTTATGCATGAAGTTTGGGTTTTCTTATATTCCTGCTACTGGAGCAAGGCAGTCCAGCTGCTCTGGTCCAAAGCAGTGCTAGTATCCTTTATTGCAAACACTGAGCTATTTAGGTTGTTCACAGTTGTGCTTTCTGAGAGAATATAGGGAGAGACAGTCTGGGCTTTGTCTTCCATCTGACAGGGGAAGTCTGTATTAACTCAACCCAAGGCAATCAGGTTATAAAGTTGTACTTTCATGAATTTTAGTTTTCAGACAAATATTAAAAGTACTCTGCTTTACCCCAGCTCGATTTACAAGATAATCATGAAACTCCAATTAAACGAGATAAGGACCTTCAGGCTGATTTTCCATACTAAAGATCTGAGCCTGCAATCAGATCCACAAGAGAAGAAATCTCTGCTGATTTGTTTAACTGGTCGCCACTCAGATAGTTCTTATGACAGGATCTAAACCTCAGTGTGTAAAACACATGCGCAACTGAGTGCCTAGTTTGTTCACACAATTACCATGGGTGCAAATGCAACTCAGACACATTGCACATGCTATGGCGAGTTACCATATGTAATGGGACATTTGCATACCACATGAATCTGTGAGTATGTCCAATTGTGGTAAATAGACATAAGAAATAGGTAAACTAAGAGAGAGCTCATCTTTCAGGTTGAGCTTTGTGTAAACTCACACACTTATCTCCCTGACCAACAGAAATTGGTCACTACCTCTCCCCCTTTGTCTCTCTAATATCCTGTGACCAGCATGACTACAGTAACATTGCATAGTCAAACTAATATATTTATCCATGCAGATGGTTTCAGTGAATCTTGGCCAGAAATATCACAGAAATGATACAATTTATTTTACTTTAAGTGAAAAATGTTCATATCACCTGTCTCCTCTTCTCTCATGTAGCCATGGTCATGAAGTGGGAGCAATACGAGTTCTCTGGCTTGTGAGTGAAGAAATATATGCTTGGGTTGGAAGGGGGTAAGGCCAAAAAGATTAAAAATGAGATGGACACATGGTCTTTATCTTCCAGTCTACACCTTATCTCTCTCTTGCTTTTAATGATTTAAAGAAACATGTTCTGATCATTTGATGGTGCATACGTATGCTTAGTGTCAATAGGTCATCCTCAGTGCTATGCGCTTCTACATCCTGATCAGTGTAAATTGTCATAAAGAAAGGCAGAGCCCTACTTTTAAATATTTCTTGCTACATTACAGAATAAAATATATTATAAATTCCATATCTATGGCTTTTAAAGTCTTAATAAACAAAAGGGTCAATCAGTGGGGTCTGGACGATGACATAAGGTGGCTAGGATGATGTGAAACTGATTTCCAAATGAAGGATCTCAGTAGCAGTCTTGCTGCTTTCAGTGGCGCTGTTTGGAAAGTACTTCTCGGTGTGAATAATGGTGTCAGAATTTGGTTTTGCCAATTTAAAGCAGTTTTTGTCTCTTTAATGAGCTACTGGTAAGAGGTACACAGGTGGTCAGAGATAAACAGGTGAAGGAATACATTTTTGTAATGGAAAAAACTCTTGGTGGGATTTTTTTTCTCCATTAAGGTGGTTTCAAACTAACTGTGAAATCAAGGACTCAGTAGCTGATCAAGGCAAACAAAAATAATCCAGGTGGCAAGTCTGATTGAGATATGACCTTGTTCAAAATCAATAGACTGTTTCTCCTTCCACCAAGCACAACTGACTCTTGAACTTCAACAGAGGCATTTCCCTCACAATATTAACATTTTAATTGCTTGTGCCAGATTTTCTGGAAAATTAAACCAACTATATTTGAACACACACAAAGTGTGCTCCCATGCAGGTTTGAAACCTCTGCTTGTGATTTAAGAGCTGTAAATAAATGCTGCCACCTTAAGGAAAGAAGAGGAATTTTTTCACAAAAATGAACTTGAAAAAAATTTCTTCTGTCCCGTTCTTTGTCCATTTCAAAGTGTATTTTTAGTTACTCTTTATAGCCTTTTCTATGATTCTTTTGCCTCTCTCTATCAAAAAAGCAGGAAACATCAGATTACTACCATACATTTTATTTCTCAAAACTAGCTGCAGCCTGAGGAAATAAGAGAGTTTCCACTGACTTCAACATGCTTGGATCAGATCATAAATTAAAACAAACCAAAACCAACCCACTGTTGAGATGAGCAATTATATGTTTTCTAGTTGAGGATAATGAATGCAGTCAAGCAGTGTCCAAACAGATCCTTTGCCAAATCACAGAGCATAAAAAGGGCAATTCTGAGAACATTAAGCATTTGGTAGTGTCAGTTGAGTTCCCAGTGGACAGGTGTCAATACTGCAAAGCTAACACTGCAAATGTCAGTAATTGGCATGTTTACTGAGAGAGTGACTCAAAAAGAAAAGGACTCTGAATAGGCCTGGAGACTGAACTGGTTTCTTATTCTGAAAGACAGTCCAATGGGGTCAGGATTGAGGTGTCTTGGCAAGGCAGTATAAGAAAGCATGCGCTCACATGGCACTTGTGGCTCCTTTTCTGTTGGTAAATAGAAGACTTCATTTTCCAGGGCACTTTTCAGAAGCATTTAAAACTTGTTGTGCACATATTTACATGCAGACTTATAGGTCATCTACTGCAGAAGTACTGACATTGCAGTGTGTCACCTGTCATCTTAGTAAGATCTTCTCATGCACATGAACTCAAGCTTTTGCTGATACCATTTCCGCACTGATGGACAGAGAAGGAAAATATTTACAGAAAGCACATCTCTGCTGAGTATACCTAACCAATGCTGAGCTAGTATTCACAATTCAGAAACTCGTACCATGAGTGAGGGAAAGCATTTTTTGATTTGCCAGGACACGTGAACAAATGTTCCACTCTTCTGTCAGATTATTACCAGTACAAGGCTCCAATGAAAATGAAAGGTGATTGACAGTCAAAATAGATTAATTTGTCTTTTATTTCAGGCTTTGCTGATTTAAGAACTCAGTTCATGAGCTAAGTAGCTTTAGCTGGTATGCCCATGAATCATAAAATCAAGGAATACTAGAATTTGAAGGAACTTTGAGAGGTCACCAAGTTCAGTCCCCGGCCCTTACGGCAGGACCAAGCACCATCTAGATCATCTCTGAAAGATGTTTATCTAACCTGCTCCTAAAAATCTCCAATGGTGAAGATTCCACATCCTCCCTAGACAGTTTATTCCAGTGCTTAACCACGCTGAGTTAGGAAGTTTTTCCTAATGTCCAACCTAAACCTTCCTTGCTGCAATTTAAACCCATGGCTTCTCGTCCTATAATTAGTCATTAAGGAAAATAATTTTTCTCCCTCCTCCTAGTAACGTCCTTTTAGGTACTTGAAAGCTCCTTGTCCCCTCTCAGTCTTCTCTTTTCTAAACCAAACAAGCCCACTTCTTTCGATCTTCCCTCATAGGTCATGTTTTCTAAGCCTTTAATCATTCTCTTCTCTGGACCCTCTCCAATTTCTCCACTTCTTTCCTGAAATGTGGTGCACAATGCAGAGTAGAGCAGAAACCTATTTCTCATGTCTTGCTTACAACACTCCTGTTAATGCATCCCAGAATGACTTTTTTGTTTGTTTGTCATGCTGTTTGTCACGCTGTTTTGGTTGGTTGGTTGTTTGTTACACTGTTGACTCATATTTAGCTTGTGGTCCACCATGGCCCCTATATCCCTTTTTGCATTACTCCTTCCTAGACGGTCACTTGCCATTTTGCATGTATGGAACTGATTGTTCTTCCCTCAGTGGAGTACTTTGCATTTGTCTGTATTAAACATCATCCTATTTACCTCCGACCATTTCTCCAGTTTGTCCAGATCATTTTGAATTATGACCCTGCCCACCAAAGCTCTTCAACCCCTCCCAGCTTGATGTCATCTTCAAAATGTATAAGTGTACTCTGTATGCCATCATCTTAATCTTTAATAAAGATATTGAACAGAACTAGACCCAAAACTGATCCCTATGGAAGGAACCCCACTTGTTATGCCCTTCCAACATGACTGTGAACCATTGATAACTACTCTCTGAGAATGGTTATCCAACCAGTAATGCACCCACTTTATAGTAGCCCCATCTAGGTTGTATTTCCTTAGTTTATAGATAAGAAGGTCATGTGAGACCATATCAAATGCCTTACTAAAGTCTAGGTATACCCAGTCCACCGTGTCTCCCTCATCCACATGACGTGTTATCCCATCAAAGAAAGCTATCAGATTGGTTTGACATGGTTTGTTCTTTACAAATCCACTCTGGGGCTGCGTCTAGACTGGCATGATTTTCCAGAAATACTTTTAACGGAAAAGGTTTTCCGTTAAAAGTATTTCCGCAAAAGAGCATCTAGATTGGTCCCGGAGTTATTGTTAGAATGATGCGCTTTTGCGCAAAAGCATGTCTAGATTGGCGGCGCACTTTTGCGCAAAAGCAGAAGCCCGGAACCATTTTGAAGAGGGCAAAAGGGCACCAGCCCTTTCCGGGGGTGGGGCTGGAGCTCCGTTCAGACACGTGCTTAAAGGGGTCTCGCCGAACAGCCGTTTGTCTCCTGCTCCGTGCGTTAGGACCTCTGGCAGGGACTGACAGCCATAGCAGGTTTGGTGGTTGCCCTCTGCCTTTTGGACACCACTCTTTTGCCCCCCAGTGCTTTTTGCTAGTTTTGGTTTCTTGTGCCTTGCTTTGTCTGCCGTGGAGCCACGGGTGGCCATGTGCCTGCTCTGGCCCCTGTCGGCCATTTTTGAGCGCCTGCAGCTGGTGCTCCAGGCTGGTGCCCTTGTGTTCCAGGACCAGGAGGCACAGATCGCCTTGGACTTCCTCACCAGGGAGGCCATGGAGTCCCTGTGGCATCCCCACCCCACCGTGGAGAGGCCACTCTGGAGACTGGACACCAGTACAGACTGGTGGGACCGGCTGGTCCTCGGGCAATGGGACGACCAGCAATGGCTCCGGAATTTCCGCATGCGAAAGCGGACGTTCCTGGAGCTGTATGCCTGGCTCACCCCCGCGCTCCAGAGAGCCACCACCCAGCTGCGTGCACCCATCCCCATGAAGAAGAGGGTCGTCATCGCACTATGGAAGCTGGCCACCCCGGACAGCTACCGATCGGTGGCACACCAATTCGGGGTGGGAAGATCCACCGTCGGTGTGATTGTCATGGAGGCAAGTCCCGTGGGGAGTGGGGTGGGGGGAGGGTGCTGCACTCCATGCCCAGGGGCAGCCAAGACTCCAGGCTGGGTCACCCAGGGGTTTGGGCCGTCCCTCCCTTGCACAGGCCTGCTGGTGGGGGGGGGGCCGTGAGGTGAGGGGGCCCTGGTGTGTGTGTGTGTGTGTGTGTGTGTGTGTGTGTGCATGCATGAGGATAGAGGGAATCACGGGGGGGGGCCCAAGGGAGCGCACACTCACCCCTGCCTTATGTGATGTGTTCCCTTGTGTTTCTCTGCACCCTTCTGCAGGTCGTCCACGCCATCAATGATGACCTGCTCCCAAGAGTGATCTGCCTGCGCGACATGGACGCTACACTGTCTGGCTTCGCTGCCCTCGGGTTCCCCAACTGCGGGGGAGCCCTGGATGCAACCCACATCCCCATCTGGGCCCCGGAGCATCGAGCAGCCCATTTCACGAACAGGAAGGGGTACTGCTCTATTGTTCTCCAGGCCCTTGTGGACCACTGGGGCCACTTCCTGGATGTCTACGTGGACTGGTCTGGCAGGGCACACGACGCCCGCATCCTCCGCAACTCCAGACTGTTTCGCAGGCTGGAGGCGGGCACCTACTTCCCCTGGCGGGAGTTGACTGTCGGGGATGTGCCTATGCCCATCTGCATCATCAGGGACGCGGCCTACCCCCTGCTGCCCTGGCTAATGCGGCCCTACACGGGGCGGCCGGACCAGAACCGGGCCCAGTTCAATGACCACCTCAACTGGGCCTGAAATCAGGTGGAGTGCGCCTTCGGCTGCTTAAAAGCCCGCTTCCGTTGTTTGCTCACCTGTCTTGAGATGGGTGAGTGGAATGCAACAGAGGTACTGGCCGCGTGCTGCATGCTCCACAACATTGTGGAGCAGAGTGGGGAGGCCTTCCTCCCTGCATGGATGGCAGCCGAGGCACAGACATTTGAACAGGCCCACACAGCTGCCATCCGCCAGGCACACCAGGATGGGGTGTGCATCCAAGAGGCCCTGACGGGCATGTTCGCACAAGCCCCATAGTAGGGTCGCCTCAGTCTCCCCATACAACTCCCTCCCAACCCCTACCCTTCCCACTCCCCTCCCCTTACCTCCCCCCAATTGTAAAGCGTCGGTTCCAAGCACATCAGCCGTCATCGTGAATGTTCGTCGGGTGTGTCGGACGTAGCTAAGGTTTTTCTTTTAGATTAGGCTAGGGTTTAGGCCACCATCGCCTGTCCGAGCTGTCCCGAAGAACAGGAAGAGGATTCGTGGTTCGTGCGGAAGGCTCGAATCAGCGTACCCGATTCCAGTCGTCTTCGAGGGATCTCCTGGCTGTTCCTCTCCCGAGGCCCGGAAGGACCAAAGGATTGAGGTTGCCAGCTTTGCCGTCATCTTCCATCAAGGGGTCTCCTGGCTGTTCCTCTCCCGAGGCCCGGAAGGACCAAAGGATTGAGGTTGCCAGCAACTCTACAATCGTCCCTGCGTCTATACTATGTACATATTCTTTTGTGTGCATCTTTTAACCTTTCTTGCTTGTTTGTTATCTATGTTAATATAGTTGTGGTTTAAATTTTACTTAAAAGTGTCAGTATTTATTTATGCTCCACAAACCAATGACCACTTAAAGGAACGACCGGTGATAGATACAGAATTTGGTGTCCGCATTTTGTAATCCTCTTAAATTTAGTTGCTAATTGGCATCTCAAATAATTTATTACAGTTACCTCGAGTGACACAATAACCAACACAGTTTTGTTTTCAACTGAAAAACTTGTATGTTTTTATTTACAAGGGGGAGGAGACCTTCAACTGGGAGGGGAAGGGGGAGGAGACCTTTGAGGGGGAGGGGGAGGAGCTACTCCTGGGAGCGCTCCTGCGGGGGCGGACCTGGACATGGGGGGCAGGCTGCATCGGGGCAGGCTGCACGGGGAGGTGAGCAGGAGGGGCTATTGCAGGAGTGGCAGGAGGGGGCATTGCAGGGGCGGCAGGAGGAGGCATTGCAGGAGGGGGCATTGCAGGGGCAGGAGGGGGCATTGCAGGGGCAGGAGGGGGCATGGGCAGTGCTAGGGGAGGGATGGCGGGGGCATGGGGTAAGGCCATGCCATAATGGATGGCATGGGCTATGTGGGCAGCGAGGGTGGCGATGGAGTCAGTCATCCTGGTGCACTGGGCCTGGAAGGCGGCCCAGGCCTCCTGGCGCCACTGCAGGTTCCCCTCGACGCGTTGCCTAATCACAGCCTCAATGTGCTCGACGGCCTGCACATGGCACTGAGGGAGCTAGTCCCAGTGGCGGAGCCTCTGCCTCCGTGGTTGGGCAGCTGGGGGTGCCGCTGCTGCAGGACTGGAGAGTCCCCGGCTTGTGCTTGGTCCTGCTGCAGGGAAGAGGAGAAAGGATGGGTCAGTCAAGCAGGCCGGCCACTGTCCCCACACCTCATGCCCTCCACCCCTGAGCCCAGGTGACACCACAGTAGTGTGGCTTGGGCCCACTCGGTTTCCCCCCTGCCGCCCGTGTTGTATGTTTTCAAGGAGGACCGCCCCTGGAGTAGGGTCCTCCTCCATGTATTGTAACCACCGGTCTGTGTCCTGGCCCCGTGGAGGGCGCTTGTGTTGCGTTAACCTGTGGAACTCCCTGCCGGTGGAGGCTGTCAGGCTTTGGGCTAATCACTGGTGTTTGACGGGGAGTGAGATGCATCTCCACACAGTGCCTGGGAGCACATCTGGCAGAGGTGGTCTGGGCTCTCAGATCCCCATTGCGTGGGATATCTCCTGGACGGAACCAGGAGAGTGACTCGGGGGGAGAGGGTGTCCCATCCTGGCAGCAAAACTCAGGCAGCCCTACGGGCGGCCCGAGCGTTTTCCCCCCCCCTTCTCCCTCCCACTATCCCTCACACACGTAGCCCAGGGACATGTGTGGCCGCAGTGGGGACTTCCCTCAGGGAGCCAGCCAAGGCACCGGGAGCAGGCGAGGGGCTCAGTGGGGGCCACATTCACAGGGCTGTGACGCTGCGGTTTACCCAGGAGCAGCTGGCTGTGCCTCAGTGTGCCGTTCTCCGTGCTGCACCCTTGCGGAGGTGCGGGCTCTGACCTGAGTCCCTGGGGCCCTGGCTGGTTCCAGCCGGCATCCACCCTTCCCCCTGGTCCCGCCGAATGTGTGTGAGCAGCACGGTCCCAGGCGTGCCCTGCAGCTGCCTACCGCGGCCACATGCCGCTCGGTCACCAGGCTGCACGTGGTTGCACGTGCTGCTTCCTGCCTAATGCTACACAGTGTGCTGCTCACATGGCCTGAGTGACATGCTCTCCCCCTCCCCCCTCCGGGGACATGGCTCCCCACCCCGCTTCCCGCCCTTGTGAGTACAAAGTGCAAGACTCACCGGTGGATCCTTCCCTGGCCTCAGAGGATGCGCGGGAGACGTCATGGCTGCTGGAGGGGGCCTGCTGGGTGGCAGTGCTGGCCTCATCCTCTGATGCACTGCTGTCGTCTCCTTCCCCCGCCTCGGTGGTCCTGGTGATGGGGGGGCGCATGCTGCTGTCGACGGGCATGTCCGGGGCTTGCGGGGCTGGCTGGCCCAGGATGACGTGCAGCCGGTCATCGTAGGGGCAAGTGTCTGGTCCTGCCCCCTGGCCCGCACATAGCCCAGGCGAAGTTCTTTGACTTTAGCCCAGACCTGTTCCAGGTTCCCGACTGGATGGCCCTGCTGGGCTAGCGCCTGGGCCATGCGGCCAAAGATGTCAGCATTGTGGCGCCAGGACCGGGTGTCGTGGAGGCCCTCCTCCTCCTGCCGTAGCTCCAGGAGGGTCTCCAGCTCCCCCGAGGACCACGATGGGGCTCTTCTTTTCTGGCCCCTGTGGGCCTCCTGCGCTGGGGGTGCAGGTGGCTGAGCGCCCGGAGCTGCCATGCTGGGCTGCGATGTGGCTGCTGGGCATGGCAGGGGCACCGTGGCAGACCTCAGGCCAGAAGTCTGAGGCACGCTTCTGCCACATGAGCTCAGCAGCCTGCGGCTATTTTAAGAGCTCGGGTTACCAGGAAGTCCGGGGCTACTACGGGGTCTCCCAGAGTCCAAACAGCTTTTTTCCGTTTAGCCTGCTTTTGTGCAAAAGTCTTAGCTAGCTGTCTACACTGGCCCTTTTGCACAACAGTTTTTCTCAAAAAGGACTTTTGCCCGAACGGGAGCGTCAAAGCTTTTCTGGAAGAAGCACTGATTTCGGACAGTAGATCGTCAGTGCTTTTGCAGAAAATCAAGCGGCCAGTGTAGACAGCTGGCAAGTTTTTCCGGAAAAGCGGCTGATTTTCCGGAAAAAGTGGCCAGTCTAGACACAGCCTGGCTGTTACCTATCACATTATCCTCCAGATGTTTGCAGATGAATTCCTTAATTGTTTGCTCCATTATCTTTCCTGGCACAGAAATTAAGCTGACTGGCCTGTAGTTCACTGGGTTGTCCTTATTTCCCTTTTTATAGATGGACACTATATTTGCCCTTTTCCAGTCTTCTGGAATCTCTCCTGTCTTCCATGACTTTTCAAAGATGATAGCTAATGGCTCAGATACCTCCTCAATCAGCTCCTTGAGTAGTCTAGGATATGTTTAATCGGGCTCCTCAAATGGGTTTTATTGAACAGGTTGTACCTCTTATCCGGCACCCTCGGGACCTAATTAGTCCCAAACACGGGAATTTGCCAGAGACCCATGTGCTGTCACTGGCTGTGGTGCTCTGCTCTGGTGGCAGTAGAGTAGCCTGTATAGACCACATTTTACTCATGGTTAATTAAAACAATAGTTATATGGCAGTAGTCCCAATAACCTAGAGGGGAAAGTATCACCCAGTGGAGACAGCAATGGATTGGGACTTAGGAGTCCTGCAGTTTATCCTTGACTCTGCCATTAATTTGTGAGGCCTTGAGAAAGTCACTTCATTTCTTCTACATTTACACCTCTGAAAATGGGATGAGTGATTAGAGCAGATCATGATATTTTAAACAGTAGAGTTTTACTTTGAAAAATGGAGTTTCGTCAAAATTGAAATGGTTCATGCCACTGTCAGTTTAAACAGTTTCCAATGAGAGAAAATAAAATCAAACCATTTTGACTTCCTTATTCAGCCTTGATCACATTGAAACTTTTTGTTTTGACAAGATGAAAACATTGTGGCTATGTCTAGACTGGCATGATTTTCCGCAAATGCTTTTAACGGAAAAGTTTTTCCGTTAAAAGCATTTGCGGAAAAGAGCGTCTAGATTGGCACGGATGCTTTTCCGCAAAAGCACTTTTTGCGGAAAAGCATCCGTGCCAATCTAGACGTGCTTTTGCGCAAGAAAGCCCCGATCGCCATTTTAGCCATCGGGGCTTTTTTGCGCAAAACAATACCACGTCGTCTACACTGGCCCTCTTGCGCAAAAGCATTTGTGCAAGAGGGCTTTTGCCCGAACGGGAGCGTCATAGTATTTGCGCAAGAACACTGACGATCATACATTAGCTCGTCAGTGTTCTTGCGGAAATTCAAGCGGCCAGTGTAGACAGCTGGCAAGTTTTTCCGGAAAAGTGGCTGATTTTCTGGAAAAACTGGCCAGTCTAGACACAGCCTGTGTGTCAGTTTTATTGCTTCATTTAATTGTGTTTGGACTTTTATAGAGGCTGAACCTCTCTAGTCCTGCACTCTTTAGACTGGCAACATTTGTTCAGCATGATTTTACTTAGCTGGATGTTCACTTATCTCAGGTGTGGCCAAATTTCCCTCGGTCCCATAAAGTTTGTTTACAGCCACCAGTCCTGGCTCTCAGTATTGTGTGCTGCCGTTTAGCTCTGTAATGGATAGGGGGACTGCTGGCCAGCCCCCAATGACTAAAGGTAGCTAGTGGGGATGATGTTCTGAGTCAGTGGTCACCAACCAGTAGATCGGGATCTACTGGTAGATTTTGGAGCCTTTGACAGGTGATCTTGACTGGTTTGGTCAAGAGGCTATCAAGCACAGCACTTCAGTTGCCCCTCCCCACATTGCTATGCATCTCCTGTCCTTTACCTTGGAGCTGCCCCTCCCTGGAGGCCCCCTGCTTGCTGTGCAGAGCAGGGAAGGAAGAGGAGGGGGTGCTGATGTCAGGGTGCCCCCTCTCCCATCCTGTATTCTCTCTCCAAAGAACGGCAGGCGGGGGCACAACAGAACTTGGGATGGAGGGAGTTTGTTGGCCGCTTTGGAGCATGGTGCAGGGCCAGGGCAGGGGTAAGCCTGCCTTAGTCTCACTGCCCCACCACCCAGGAGCCACCTGAGATAAGCAGTGTCCAGTTGGAGCCAGCTCCAGTCCCCTGCCCCAGTCATGAACCCCCCCTCCTGCACCCCAAGTCCCTGTCCTAGCCCTGAGCCCCCTGGACCCAAACTCCCTTACAGAGCCTGTATCCAGAACCCCCTCCTGCACCCCAACTCCTGCCCCAGGCTCAGATCAGAGCCCCCTCACACTCCAAATCCCCAAAACCAGAGCCTGTGCCCCAACCCTCTGCCCCAGCCTGGTGAAAGGGAGGGAGGATGCGGGAGGGAGAGAGGACGGAGTGAGCGGGGCAGGACCTCAGAGAAGGGGTGGGAAGGAGGTGGGGCAAGGGCATTTCAGTTTGAGGTAGATCCTGGATTGCACTTAAATTCAAAAAGTGATCTTGTGCTTAAAAAGGTTGGAGACCACTGTTCTAAGTTAAGGGCTGGGAGGAGCCATATACAATAATCCGGACTACCAGGCCTCCAAGGAATTCGGGGCATGGAAGTGGACTGGACTGTGAAAGGATCATGAGTAAATAAGGGGAAAATGTATATTTAGTCACGATCAGGGTACTTTTCTTTGTTTTGGTGGTTTGGTTAAACTTCTCTGTGTGAATTCCATGTGCCTTCCTCCCCCACGCAGCATGTTTAAACTACAGCCCAAAGAGATTGCTCTGATCTGTACTTTTCTCAGTTGCTGTGCAACACCTAGCAACCAAGTATGCTTTATCAAGTTTATCTTTTTTGTTTTCTTTAAATTCCCCCTTTTTTAAGGAGATTATTTGGTTCTTGTGTCCTGGAAGGTAACAGGTCTGTGTGTGTTTCTGCCTACCCTGGAAGGTTGGCTATCAAAGACACAGTTTATTTTCTGTGTTTTCTTTTGTTTCTTTTTTCAAGCTCTCTTGTGGCAGAAAAGCTTGGGGTACCCTGGGGAAGGAATTCAAGAGTTCCTTCCTGATTTTTTTCAGGGTTCTTTTAAAAAAAATCACTTGATGGTGGCAACCTGTCTGCTAGAATCAGTGCCTCTGTGATTCTGGGGAGTTTTTGTGTAAGTGGAGCCTATAGAGGCAAAGTATTTAAGGTCTTTTGCAGGCCCCCACTTTCTGCACTCAGAGTGCCAGAGTGGGGAACAGCCCTGACAAGCTCTAATTTACCCCTAAATGTCTTTTAAGAGCCCCAAAATTTCAGGGGATAGCCGTGTTAGTCTGTAACTGGAAAAACTTAAAAAACAACAAATAGTCTTGCAGAACCCTAGAGACTAATAAAAATGTAGATGGTATCATGAGCTTTCATGGGCACAACCCACTTCTTCAGATGAATGGAGTTTAAGAGCCCAGGAAGCAGTGGAAGTGTTGGTAATGCCGCTAGACAAATTGATCTCCACACTTTTGAAACAAACTGTTTTGCCCCACAAAATGAAAAAATGTATCATCAAAACAAAATGACCCACGATTATTTAGGGAAATGTTTTAATGTTTCTAAACTGTGGTGTTTTTTGAATTTCCATTCTGCAATAAATTTTGGGGTTTTGTTTGAGCAATAAAAAATTTAGAACTTCAGACTTTTCCACCGAACGTGGCATAGATAAATGTGTATTAAACTAAGTGTCCACATCTCTTGAATTCTAATCTAAAATTTGTTAATCCAGGCTCATTGGAAGCTTGACTGTGGCTGAGTCCTATACAGGGTATACAGGTCTCTAGGCTCTTCTCCAATCCTAGGCTTACAGGAACTATCCCATCTTATGTCTGGGCTTGAATGTTTATAGAATCATAGACTCATGGTACTGGAAGGGACCTCAAGAGGTCGAGTCCAGTCCCTTGCCATCACAGCAGGACCAAGCACTGTCTAGATCATCCTTGACAGGTGTCTGTGTATAAAGTGCTTTAAAAATCTGCACTGCTACATATTTATTATTTACAGTGCACCTTGAGTATTATAATCAGTTTCCTTCCTTTAGAAATTCACAGTGAAGTTAGTGATTGTGAAAAGAGCCAGATGGCTACTCCAGACAGCTGAAGGGTCTTTGTCCACATGACAGGTGCGGCATGAGCAATAAGGACAGGGAACACAGGAATCGCATTATAGTGCTAGTATCAGAGCCAGACGCCACAAAAGGAATTCACATGAAGAAGAGGCCAGATCTGCACTTTTCCCCTTGTGCCAGTCAGGAGATCAGGCCTTGTGAGAAGAGTACCTGTTACTGCTCATTATAAGGTGACAGAGCTGCACACTGGTGCGAACTCCTGCAGAAGAGCTGAAGAAAATAATTTGAGGGAGTCTGGCTGACCTGTGGCCAGTCTTCACCTGCGTATAATGTAACTTCAGGCTTAATGCCAATCTGGGCTTTTATCTGTTTAATCCTTGATCTCTCTGTGGTGACAGGCAAAAAAGGTGTCTGTTGGTGCTGTTTGTGGTGGTAGTGGCCTGTGATTGCTGTTGCATTTACTCAGGCCACCAAATAACTGTCCTCCTATAACCACTTTGTCAGTTCTGGCCTGCAATAAATTCAACAAGGAAACAAGAGATGAAGGGCCTGATACTCCTTTCACTTGCACAACTGGAATACCTTTGACTTTTATGCAGCTATTCCTGATTTATCCCAGTGGGAGAGAAGGATCAGGTTCAAAACATCTGAGTTTTCTTTCTACCTTTCTTTAAAGTCAACAGTTCATAATTATGGATAGACGGGACTGGGCTGGTACTCTATTGAAGAATAGCACATATATCTGAAATACACAAATCTCTTTATGGGAAAGTTGTCTTTGCAGAACAGTAAAAGTAGCCTCAAGAGAATCTAAGTATGATTAATTTGTTCAGCCACTGGGTGCCATTGTTGGCTCATCTGTAATAGACTGAGGCATCTTTCTATAGGAACAACATTTTCTTTTAAATGTAAGAAAATGTTTCAATTTTCAAAGGCTTTGAGGGTCTCAGAAAAATACTGCCATGGAATGTGACTTTTTATTTAAACTAATCAGGAAATAGAATGTCAGAAAGGTGATTAGCATAGTGCTGTGAAATATGTGGAGCTTCTGGGTTAACAAAAGAAAGACTTGGATCCTTAATGAAATAGGCTTGCTTAGAATTATTAATCTGGGAGCCTATTCCTTATAGTGATTAATGGTAAACCACTATTTTAACTTTGGATCAAATAATGGGTTGCATCTGCGAGGCTTCATTAATCATCGTAAGAAATAGGCTTGCCAATTCATTACTTCAGGGTAGACATGCTGAACAGTTCAGCAAATTTCAGGACAGGAGTGAACTTTAGGCAGGGCTGGCTGAAATGAATACAAATGTTAGGGGTCTATTATCTATTTCAATGTGTTGGGATTTATAAGCCAAGAATACCCCCCTCATTTAATAGCTTCCCCTTCTAATCCTGCCTCTCATCTCACTCACAAATTTTTGTTGTTGTTGTTGCTAACAATGGTCATGGTACAATAAACAACAAATGCACATCATCCAATCCTATATTTGGGGCCAAAATCCTCTGTCAGTTACAGGGGGTGTAACTCCCAGTATCATTAATAAGGATCATACCTGCGTGCCTGACAGATGATTTTGTTCCTTTTAAAATAGTTAATATGTATACTTGGTTAATCCAACAATTGAGAATTAAACCGTCTTTCATCTTCAGACAGATTTCAATGGAAGGTAAAATTTGCATGACATTTTTTGCCCCCCTCCTTAATAAACTACTCTTAAAAGCAAGAACCTCTTATTTTTATCTCCACACAAAATCTTATTTTCTTAAGCCAATAGGTTTCTTTCCTAACTGACCCTTCTGGGTGGGCAAAGATAGGACTATGCAAATAGTTCTTCCAGTTGTGATCTTGCATAAGGAGGTGTCCAGTATCTTTTCTGGGCCATACACATTTGGGCCATACACATTTTTAACACCCACATAGGTATTAGTACTGAAATGGGGCCAAGTAGGGACAACTTCAACACACTCTTTATTTACCTCTAAGGGGAGATGGAAAGTGTCAACAGTTGAGTGAAATCCCTGGATGAGGGGATGGAGATTAGAACTGGCAAACTATGGGAATTAGAGGTTTGGGGGGGGGGGGGGGGGAGTGTGAGGAGAGGAGCCGAGGAAGGAAATGGGATGGAAACAGGGAATGTAGAGTTTGACAAAGAGTAACATGGGGAGGAACTGTAGAGTGTGGCCTAGACAGGGTAATTTAGATCTGGTGATGAAAAGAGAGAGGTGGAGACAGAAATGAAGTGAGGGAAGAAACATGATGAAGGTATGAAAACAGAATAAAATATAAGGTACAGAGCTGTATCCTGAATGTGAATATATTGTGATGAACAAGGAAAAGGAATAAGCTCAGGAGACATATTAGAGAATTAGAGGAGAAAAAAAATCTGTAATAAGAAACAGATGAGTGAGGGAGACAGAGAGAAATGCCTAGCAATCTAAAATACTAGGGGGAAAAAACAACCAACCAAAAACAGAAGCAAAGGAAAAAAGAGAGGCAAGGAATGTGACTGTCCAATTTTTAAAGTTTTATTGAAACTGATTTTTAGAGTTGAGCAAAAAAGGGAGACTCTTTTTTGAAAAAATACTTGCCTTTTGATTTGGTAAAATATTTCCACATTTCTTGACCAGCTCGAGCAATAATGAACACAATGGCACAAAAGCACTGCAGCATCAAGATCCTAATGTGCTTGTCACTGAAGTCTGCACATGAATAGTGGAGACTGATCAACAGCTGGAAATAACACATCAGCACCTGGGTGCTGTGTTAATTTGGTACATCAGCACTTTGGATTCCAATACCAGTTCATTGCTTCCAGATGGCGGCTGAACTCTGAATTGGTAGAGGGTCTTTAGAAGCATTTGATGCTGGTCTGACTCCTCTCCCATTGAAGTCAAGTTTCAGTGGGGGCAGATTTGGGCCAATCTTGAACACTTTTGAAAATCCTGTAATTAGAATACAACAAAAGAACGGCCATACTGGGTCAGACTAGTCCATCTAGCTCAGTATCCTGTTTTCCAACATTGGCCAGTATCAGGGGCTTCAGAGGGAATGAAAAGAATAGAGCAATTATCTCCCAGAGCATAAGGTTGCATCTCTGACCATGTTGGCAAATAGCAATTGATGGATCTGTTCTCCATAAATGTATCTGATTCTTTTTTGTCCTTCACAACACTGCCTTGCAAAAATTACCGCAGGTTGCCTGTGCACTGTGTGAAGATGTACTTTCTTTTGTTAGGTTTAAAACTGCTCTCCATTGATTTCATTGGGTAACCCCTGAGTCTTGTGTTACATGAGTGCATAAAAACCCCTTATTCACTTTCTCAAAACCTCTCATGATTTTATAGACCTTTATCATACCTTTCCCTAGTTTTCTGTTTAACATAAACATGTAATCTCTCCTTATATGGAAGCTGTTCTGTGCTCCTAATAATTTTTGTTGTCCTTCTGTGTGCTTTTCCCAACTCTATTATATCTGTTTGGAGATGGGGTGACAGTATTTAAGGTGTGGGAGTACCATGGATTTATAGTATTAGAGGGGTAGCAGTGTTAGTCTGGATCTGCAAAAGTGTAATTTCCACTACATGCATCTGACAAAGTGGGTCTTTGCCCATGAAAGCTTATGCTCTAATACATCTGTTAGTCCCATGGATTTATACAGTGTCATTATGATATTATGATATTTTCTGCCCTATTTTTCTAATGCTTCCTAAATTTTGTTTTGTGTAGTTTTGTTTGCTTTTTGGTTGATGCTGCACAGTGAGCAGATATTTTCAGAGAACTGTCCATGATGACTCCAAGATCTTTCTTGAGTGGTATCCTGGTAGCCCTTAATTTAGACCCCATTATTTAGCCCTTAATTTAGACCCCATTATTTTGTATCTGCATTTGGGATTATGTTTTCCAATGTGGATTACTTTACACTTATCAGCATTGAATTTCATCTGCCTTTTTGTTGCCCGGTCACCTAGTTTTGTGAGAACCCTTTGTAACTCTTTGAAGTCTGTTTTGGTCTTAACTATCTTGAGTATTTATGTATTGTCTACAGATTTTGCCACCTCATTGTTTACCCTTTTCCTAGATCATCTATGAATACACTGAACAGCATTGCTATCTATACAGATCTTTGGGAGGCTCTACTCTTTACCTCTCTCCATTGAGAACACTAGACATGTATTCCTACCCTTTGTTTTACTGCTTTTATCCAGTTACTCATCCATAAAAGACTCTGACTCTTATCCCAGAATTGCTTACTTTGCTTATGAGTCTTTTCAGTGGGACCTCCTCAAAGATTTTCTAAAAATCCAAATGTATTAGATCAACTGGATCATCCTTGCCTACAGGCTTGTTGATATCCTCAGATAATTCAAGTAGATTGGTGATGCATGATTCCTGTCCCCCAATTTATTGTGTTCATCTACACGTCTGATTGTTCTGTTCTGTTCTATAGTTTCAACCAATTTGCCTGGCACTGAAGTTATGCTTATCGACCTTTAATTGACAGGGTTGCCTTGTGGGCCTTTAATAGAAATTGGTGTTACGTTAGTTACAGAATCATAGAATAATAGAACTGGAAGGAACGTTGAGAGCTCATCGAATCCAGTCCCCTGCACTCATGACAGGACTAAGCACAATCAGACCATCCCTGACAGATGTCTGTCTTATCTGCTCTTAAAGATCTCCACTGATGGAGATTTGACAACTTCCCTAGGCAATTTATTTCAGTGCTTAATCATACTGACAGTTAGGAAATTTTTCCAAATGTCTAACTTAAACTTCCCTTGCTGAAATTTAAGCCCATTACTTCTTGTCCTATCATAAGGCATTAAAAAGAACAATTTCCTACCTTCTTCTTGTAACCACCTTTAAGATACTTGAAAGTTGTTATGTCCCCTCTCAGTCTTCTCTTTTCCAGACTAAACAAACCCAGTTCTTTCAATCTTCCCTCATAGATCATGCTTTCTTCACTTTTAATCATATTTGTTGCTCTTCTTTGCATCTTCAAGTTGTCCACGTCTTTCCTGAAAAGTTGCACCCAGAACTGAATACAATACTCCAGTTGAAGCCTAAACCAGCGCAGAGTAGAGTGAAAGAATTATTTTTCATTTCCTGCTCACAACACTCTTCTTAATACATCCCAGAATGATGTTTGCATTTTTTTCCAACAGTGTCACCCTGTTGACTCCTTCTGAGCTTGTAGCCCCTAGATCCCTTTCTGGAATTCTCTTTCCTAGGCAATCATTTCCCATTTTGTATGTGTTCCTTCATAAGTGGAGTACTTTGCATTTATCTGTATTGAACTTCATCCTATTTACCTCAGACCTTTTCTTCAGTTTGTCTTGATCGTTTTGAATTATAATCCTAACCTCCAAAGCACTTACAACTCCTCCAAGATTGGTATAATTCTCTCTGTCATTATCTAAAACGTTGATGAAAATATTGAACAGAACTGATCCCAAAACTGATACCTGCAGACTCCACTTGTTATGCCCTTTCAGAATGACTGTGTAACATTGATAATTACTTTAGAGCAGTTGTTAGCGGAGAAGCTACAGTTGATTCACATCCTCGTGGGATGGACTAAGGTCCTCACTACTCGGATCTATCACCGGTCGTAATATCAGGAGATTTTAGGCGCAGTCAATAAAAACTGGCAAATGGTTAAGGTTAAACGACAGGACTATATTGTAGTGCAAATTTAAATAACATACATCGAATAACCATGGAGGGCAGTCCTCCTATGGTTACCCCTAATAATAATTACCAGAGTCCTCGGTGCAAGCAGGACGATGGTGGTGGTGCTGGTGACCTCAAGCCTCTGGCTGATTGAGAGCCTCGGGCGAGGAACAACCAGGAGTCCCTCGGTGACAGGGTCGTTGGTCAGGTGACCTCAATCCTTAGGCTAGTTTGAAGCCCTTGGAGAGGAACAGCCTGTGCGATCCCTTGAAGCGCTGAGGAAGATTGCGAAGACGGCCGATCTACCTTCCGCAGATGCGTTTGGTCTTCAGTCCTCTTCCCGCTCTTCAGCTGCGGCCGGAGCAGACGATGGACGCTAGACTCTAATAATCCTATCCTATCTAACCTAAAAGAAAACCCTAATCTAGTCACCGACGCACCCGTCGAACAGACGCGATGACGGCCGATAAGCGGAACCGCGACGCAGCCTGCCGAACAAACACGACGACGAAAGCTAAACTACTCTAAAATACTAAACTAGCTAATTAAACCTAACACTACCTAAAAAGAAAGAAACAAAGCCTTCCGCCTTGTTTAATTCTTAAAGACTGTATTAGACCTCACTCATTCTCTTGACCTAGGACTAAGATTAGGACCTCTCTCACTCTCTTAGACTATACCTAACCTGACGCACATATACCCGACGCCATACCAACTGTTGCGTGGTACAGGCTTTTATAATATGGGCTCATGAATATTCATAATATTTTACTTCAAATCAATTGGCTCATTCAAAGATGCTAATTTACATAGCTTTACAATGATTGGCTAAGGAGAATCATAACAAGCGCATACATTATTTTTCAAACTCCAACAGGTAAGTTGGTGGATGTGACCTACGTGAGCTACGTGCCAAAACATTTTGTCATTATGGTAACCTTACAATGATTGACAACCTCATTGATTGACATTTGATCTTAATTCATTCTAATGCTCCCCTTTCTGTTTTCTTGGCATAGGATGTCTAAACAACGCACGAACTCAGGCTTTACATTTTTCATATTTGCTCTTATCAATTTACAATCATAGTAATAATAATAATAGAGACGTTTCATATAACATAAAATTCTGCGCGTACACAGTGTTTCTCAAAGTGATCTGTTACTCTGAGGAACTTGCTAACTGGCTGCTGCAGTTTGTTTATTCACCAGCTCCGCAGCCACGGAGCCTTGTGGCTTCCATTGGCTCCGGTTCACTGTTTGCAGCCAAGGGGAGCTATGAGAAGTGGTGGTCTGGCACACGCTGCTTTAAAGGAACAGTTATTTGACCAGTTATATAACCACCTTATAGTGGCTCCATCTAGGTTGTATTTCCCTAGTTTGTTATTGAGAAGGTCATGTGAGGCTGTATCAAATGCCTTATTAAAGTCTAAATCTGCCACATCACCTACTTCTCTGTTATCTATGAGGCTTGTTACTCTGTCAAAGAAAGCTATCAGGTTGGTTTGACATGATTTATTCTTGACAAATCCATGCTGTTACTTATCACCTTATTGTCTTTTAGATGTTGGCAAATAGATTCCTTAATTATTTGCTCCATTATCTTTCCTGGTACCATTACCTTTCCTGGTACAAAAGTTAAGGTGATTGGTTTGTAATTCCCTTGTTAGTCCTTATTTCTGTTTTTATAGATGGACCCTCTGTTTTTCAGTCTTCTGGAATTTCTACTATATTCTATGAGTTCTCAAAGATAATTGCTTAGATAGCTCTTAGTCAGCTCTTTGAGTACTCTAGGATGCATTTAATCAGGTCCTGGTGACTTGATGACATCTAACTTGTCTAAGAATTTTTAACTTTGGTATAAAGACTGATTTAAGCATTCGGTTACATGCCACAGTTAGTAGTTCTAAAATTTCATATTTGAGTTTCTTCAGGTCTCTTGGGTGAATACTATCTTGGGTGGGTGACTTACAATTTTTAATTTAGCAATTTTTTCCAAAACCTCCAGTGTTGTCACTTCTCCCTGGAACAGTTCCTCAGATTATGACCTAAAAAGAATGGCTCTGCTGTGGGAAACTCCCTCACATCAGCTGCTGGGTAGACCAATGCAGAGAATTAATTTAGGTTGTTTCCAATAGCCTTATCTTCCTTGAGTGCTCCTTTAGAACTTGGATTGTTCAGTGGCTACACTGATTTTTCAGACCACCTGCTTCTAATGTACTTAAAATTAGGGCTGTCAAATTATCAAAAAAATTAATAGCAAGAGAAACAGTATTTTGCAATTCACCTAATGCAAGTACACCGGTGCAATTTAGAAACGTAGAATTATGTATAAAAATAACTTCATTAAAAAACACTGTCAAACTTTAGAGGCTAGAAAATCCACACAGTCCTACTTCTTGTACTGTCATTTACTTAGACAAACAAGTTTGTTTACATTTGTAGGTGATACCATTTTCCACTTGTTTACAATGTCATCTGAAAGTGAGAACAGACATTCATATGGCACTGTTATTGTTGGTGTAGCGAGATATTAATGGGCCAGATATACTAAAGATTCATCTGTACCCTCTGAAATGTTTCAATCATCATTCCAGAGAACAGGCAACCATGCTGATGATGGGTTTTGTTTGATAAAGATCCAAAGCAGTGCAGACTGACACATGTTCATTTTCATCATCTTGAGATAGATACCACCAGCAGAAGATTGATTTTCTTTTTTCTTTTTTTTCTTTTTTTGGTGGTCTGGATTCTGTAATTTCCTCATCAGAATGTTGTGCTTTTAAGACTTTTGAGTTTGTGAGCCACACTTTGTCACTTTCAGACTTTGGAAGGCTCTTCAGATTCTTACACCTTGAGTTCAGTGCTGTAGTTGTCTTTAGAAATTTCACATTGGTACCACTTTTGTGTTTTGTCAAATCTGCAGTGAAAGTTTTCTTAAATGAACAACGTATGCTGGGTCATTATATGAGACTACTTATAACCTGAAGTATATTGCAGTATATGGGTAAAAAACAGGAAACATGCAGTTCTCCCACAAGGAGTTCAGTTACTAATTTAATTACCACATAAATTTTTTATGAGTGCCCTCAGCATGGAAGTATGTCCTCTGAAATGGTGGCCGAAGCATGAAGAGGCATACAAATGTTTAGCATATTTGGCTTGCAAATACCTTGCAATGTCATCTACAAAGGCAGAATGCGACTGGTTGTTCTCAATTTCAGGTGACAGTGTAAATAAGAAGCACTCATTATCTCCCATAAATGTAAATAAACTAATTTCTTTTAGCGATTGGCTCAACATGAATTAGGACTGAGTAGACTATAGGGGCTAAAGTTTTGCATTGTTTTGTTTTCGAGTGTAGTTATGTAACAGAAAAATCTACATTTGTAAGTTGCACTTTCATAAAAAAGAAATTGCACTATAGTACTTGTATGAGATGAATTGAAAAATACTATTTCTTTGTCTTTTTGTAATAAAAATAATATAAAATGAGCACTGTACACTTTGCGTTCTGTGTTGTAATTGAAATCAATATATTTCCAGATGTATAAAAAATCCAAAACTATTTAATAAATGTCAATTGATATTGAATTGTTTAACAGTGCGATTAAAACTGGTTCATCATTCCTGTGAGGTAGGGAAGTGATGTTATCTGCATTTTACAGATAGGAATTAAGACAGAGTGAGATTAAGTGTTCAGGGTCACACAGGAAGTCTGTGGTGGAGCAGGGAAGTGAACTGAGGTCTCTGAAATCCTATGCGATTGGGCAAGTCTTGCTTCTGTTCTGCCCCCTGCTCATGTGTTTTTTTTTTTAATCAGCACTTTCAGATTTAAACATTTACATTTTAAAAGCTGAGTAAGACAAAGGAAAGCCAGGATGCAAAGTTGGGGGGGGGGGGCGGAAATAATGGGAAAGAGGGGAGACTCCAGTTGCAATACTCTTCTGGGGCTCTGTGTGGGCAAGTGGCTGGTCCAAAAAAAATACTGTAAATGGCCGCTATGATCAATATAAAAATTTCGTGTTGAAATTAATGGGAATTTGCCATTGACTTCAGTGAGAGAACAGAGAGAGGATCCCTCCAGCAAACTGGTGAGAAGCTACTTGAGAAGCCAACACTCCAAGGAAGGAGAAGCAGTGCAGGAGGAGGATAGGGAAGCTTACAGAAGAAGAGGTAGGAGGTAGTTCAGGGAGCAGCAAAAGACTGAGGAAGATTGTTCTGGTTATTCTAAACATTGCCACTGAGCTTAAGCCCAGTGTAGTGAGTAGGCGGGCCTAGGTTCTCCTGCCTTCTCCACTCAAAGTCTTTGGAGAAGACTGTAAATTCAGGTGACCTAAGTCTAGCTGACCCATTATACCCATGAATACCTGATTCCCTGTTATCCTGAAGGGGACAGAGGCTGTTGGCCAAAGGATTAGCTCATAATAAGGACTTGATGACCAGAGGGTTTTGTGTGGTGATATGAAAGGGATGGAGTCCAGTGGTGTAGATCCCCATCCCACCACAAGGGAGCTCTATCAGATGAAGGTTATACATTACCAAAAGTGGAACGAGAGAGCTCCTCTCACCAAAGACGGATGATACAGAGTAATACTCATGCATCTTGAGTGGCGAGTGCTGAATATTGGATATTCCAGGTCTACAGATAGCAGCAGCAGCAGCAATGACTCCCGGTGCACCTGTCCTAGGAGTGACAGGGAGCCCAACAGCCATCACAGCATCCAAACAGGTACAGCCATTGCAGACGCTGGAAGAAAAGGAGTCAGCCAGTCCTGATGTGCTGCTGCATGTACTTTGGCAAGAGAAGCATAGAAGTTAGGTTTGTCTCTACAATAGCAGAGACCAAAAGGTTACTGTATGATGAAGTGCACTGACACACCTAAAGAGGTCCAGGCTATGCAGAATACTGTGTTTCAGATGCCAGAAGACCATAAAAGTTGATAAAGCCAACCAAAATGTCAGATGGAACACAGTTCAATACTGAGAAGAGTGAAGTCCCAAGGATAATATGTTCCAAGTGTGGGAAGCAGAGGCATGTCAAGAGACATTATCTAGAACAGTGTTTCTCAAAGTGGGCTGGGGCCCACCTAGGTAACCCACTGTTAGGCCCCTGCTGCTTTGTTTATGTAAAGTATCTGTAGCCATGGAGCCTTGCAGCTTCTGTTGGCTGTGGTTCACCATTTCCAGCAAAGGGGAGCTGCAGGAAGCTTTGATCCATTGCCCAAACATGATAAAACCACTGTAAAGTAGAATTTTCATGGCCTGTAGTTTTAATTAAAACTGTTTTTTTCACCAACCCCAGTTACCATTCTGTTGCCTGGTTGATCAAATGTCCTCAGTGTCTCACCCGTATTTCCTGTTTATGACAGCTGAAATGCATATTCCTTTCGATCTTTTATAATAAACCTTTGGACAGATTCAATTTTTGGCAGATCTCTCCGCAGCTTTTATGCTCTCTTTGTTCTCTGATGAAGACAGAGACCGTGAAGGTTCATGAAGTGAGTACCCCAACCCGCTGATTAGACAAACATTGATGGCTTTCCTGACTTCTACTTGACATCTTTTGACATTGTAGAACATGCAGATGAATTCCAGTTCTAGTGACGAACTACCCATTTTGTCAACATTCAACATCATTGAGAGCTCTCTCCAGCCCAGGAAATGAAGTAAATCTCATTGGACATTCTTCTTGCCTCTTAGCATGTCCTTTAATGGTGTTTTTTATTTTTGGTCATTCTCTTACTTGCTTCTCATTGATACAGAATTCACAAGCAATGGTGCAATTATTGTTTGTTCTGCACAGTCAGCAACTTTAAGTTTGAACGCTATGTCATAAGCAAACCATTTTCTTTTGATTTCACCGTTGTTCATATTAAATACTGGTGTGAAATTCTTAGAAAATAATTTAGTTATAGATTTCATAGGCCTTTATACAGGAATATCACCTGCTTTATCACTGTCAAATTATACTTGTTTGTTTTAAAGCAGCCCTGTGGATTGCCATGTCAATAACAAACTATTTACATTTTTTTTTACAGATTCTACACATATTTTCAGATTGGCTGAAGACTTAGAATGTCCAGTGGTCAATATGCATGAAGACATCAAATTACACACTAGCAGGTTGACACCAGTGCCATAGCACTATTGTTCATTATATTTTTCTGATTGGCTTATAAGGTCTAGCATTTTCAAATGCATGGGTCAAAATTTCATGCAGATCTGCCTCCTATTCTTTTAGCATTAATTTAAGCCAATCTACTCCACTAAACAAAGCGTTTGCAACTTTAAATGACTGCAATATTGATGTTAATAAATTGCCAGTTTTTTTTTAGCACGTACTTATATTGATCGTAAGATAATTTTAGTCTAGTCCTGTGGTAGAACAATAATAGGAAAAGCAAAAAGCTAGTACTAGGAAAATTGAACTTTAGGGAAGCACATGTTTTTAAGCGATTTGTTTACATGGACATGAACTGAGAAACATGATGTTTTTAATATGTATACATTTTATTTATATTACTACTCATTTTATCTTAATTATAACATTGTAAATATATAATTTAATTACAAATAAAGAAGCAAGTCCAGAACTGACATTCCATCATTGATGATCTACAACAGGGAGTCAGCAAACTTTGGCTCCTGACCCAGCAGGGAAAGGCTCTAGAATGCCAGAATGTTTTGTGTACCAGGAATGTCTGCCAGGATGGAGCCCCTCAGCTCCCAGTGGCTGTAATTCGCAATTCCTGGCCAATGGGAGCTGCAGGAAGTCGTACATGCCAAGGGACGTGCTGGCTGCCATGCCTTTTGGTGGAAGACAGCAAATTGCAGCTACTGGGAACAGCGGGGCTCTATGCCTGCAGATCCTCCAGCTAAATAAAACATCCTGGTGTACCTGTGGATTACCCTGGCAGGGCAGTAGCTGAAGTTTGCCAACCCCTGAAATATAGGATTGTCTTATGAAAGGGTCATAGAGTTTTTTCCATTTTTACCTATTTATAAGCCAACCTTGGGGGGTTGGCTTATAAATGATCAGGCTAATGAATGAATATATATTATGCTATTCATGGGGCTGGATCCTGTCTGTAGCCATAAAATGAGAGCAAGAGTTAGCTTGTCTATGAATAAAAAAGGAGGGTAATGGTTACCGAAGGAACTGAGGGAGCTTTGTGAAAAGCCACTCAACAGTCCCAGGTTATCAAAGTTATCAAGACCCAGGATACAATGACTAAATCATTAGAAAGGGAATTGAACCCCAGGGAATGTCAGGCCCAAGACAGGATGAAGCCATGCCCAAGAAGGAGTTGAAGTACAAGAGGAAGGGTTAAAGATCTGAGATTTGGATATGGCAATGCAAGGCCCTAATGAAAATGGAGCTGAAAAGAAGGTTATTGTAGAGGTGAAAGAGAACCTCTCATGGAGGAACAAAACAATTCTCTAACAAACAGCATTACACAGAGAAACCATGTTTTCCCCCAGGGAAAATGGAGCATTCCCAGGACAATTTGAGCACCTTGCCAAGTGGGACTAACCCAAGCCTCCCTGCCTCCTGCCCATGTAGGGTCAAGCGGAGGTTGTTCTTTGCCCTCCAAGGACTGTCCCCAGTTGCCCTGCCACCTCCCTTTGTTTAGGGCCATCCAAATCCCCCCAACATGTTCAGGGTCAGCCTGAGCCCTTCTTGCCTCTACTCACACTGGAGCCAGCCTGAGGCCTTCATCCCCAATGGTGCCTGTGGCCAGCTGAGCCCCCTGCCACCCACCCACATGAGGGGCTGATCATCCAAGCTCCCCCCTGCATGCTTGTGCATATGGCTATGCAAGCCCCCCTTCCCCCATGATTAGCTGGCAAGAGCAAATGGAACAAATGCCCAGTTTTGTCAAAAAAGTCATGACACCCGGGACTGGGCCTAAAAAAGAAATTGTCTGGGCCAAAACGGGTTGTACGGTTATCCCAGCATTACACACAATGTGGTGTGGGCCCAAGCGCTTAAGACATGAATTCCTACAAGTTCTTTGCTGGCACCCATAGGACAGAAGACACCATAATAATTAGAAATCCCAATGGGAATTAGTTTGGATAAAAAACAACATTGTCTCTGAAAGCTGTGACCAAAGAGACAGAGACAGCTTTGCATAAATTTACTAATGGTCACAGAACAGTGTTGTTGATTACCTCAGAAGTAGTAAGAGGACTAGATGTACAAGTTGCAGAACTGATTTTAAATTGTAAGACCTTGGAGGGCTTCAGTCATCGCACAACTGTCATAGGCCTTTGTAGAACATGACTTACAGTATCATCACTTCACTGACAACCACAGAAAAATGATGAAAGGGATTGCATGTTTTCTCAAGACAGCCCTGGTTGGAAGACAGGATTAAGGGAAGTGACTAGGCTAGTAGACCTAGAGAAAGTGGCTGAAGGGGTTGCCCTGCTTGAACCTATATAGACAAAGTCAGATACTGAATTATGTTCTGGAAAGACAAGATTCATGGGGACAGGTGTATAAGGGGAAGCATAAGGCAGATGCAGTCAGATGCTGTAGCTCCCTATTCTGCCACAAAGGGATTCTAACAGGTAAATGCCCTGCCCCATATTACGTTTGTAGAAAAGCAAAAGTAAAAAATTAAAATGAAGGGTCTGATTCTCCTCTCACTTACAGGCTGTGTCTACATTGGCATGATTTTGCACAAAAGCAGCCGCTTTTGCGCAAAAACATGCTGTCTGTCTACACTGGCAGGGAGTTCTTGTGCAAGAACACTGACGTTCTAATGTGTGAAATCAGGGCTTCTTGAGCAAGAACTATGATGCTCCCGCTCAGGAATAGGCCCTCCTGTGCAACTGTTCTTGCGCAAGAGGCCAGTATAGACAGGCAACACGAATTTCTTGCGCAAGAAAGCCCAATGGTTAAAATGGCCATCGGAGCTTTCTTGCGCAAGAGAACATCTACACTGGCACAGATGCTTTTGCGCAAAAGCACATCTCTTGCGCAAAAGCACATGCCAGTGTAGACACTCTCTTGCGCAAGTACTTTAGCGCAAAAACTCTTGCGTTAAAAATATTTGCGCAAAATCATGCCAGTGTAGACACAGCCACACTGTTTTTACCCCATTGTAAATCCACTGAATGAAAGCCTGGATTTGCAGAAGTCAGTAGGAGTTTTGCCATATCCTTGAATGGATCCAAGATTTTTTCTGCTTATTTCAGATGGAATTACTCATAAGAACATAAAACCAGCCATACAGGGTCAGATCCAAGGTCCATCTAGACCAGTATCTTGTCTTCCAACAGTGTCCAATGCCAGGTGCCCCAGAGGGAATGAACAGAACAGGTGATCATTAAGTGATCCATTCACTGTCACTCATTCCCAGCTTTTTGCAAGCAAAGGCTAGGAACACCATCCCTGCCCATCCTGGCTAATAGCCAGGCCTGGCCAAAGAGTTTGCAGGGCCCAAGGCAGTGTGGCTGAGCTGCGCGGCTCCCAGTCAGGGCAGTGAGTGAGCGGCTGGGTGGGCAGGTCAGGGGGCCAAGTGGGCAGGGGCTGGGACCCTGAATGCATGGGGCCCAAGGCAACCACCTCGTTTGCCTTGCTTAAAGGCTGGGCCTGCTAACAGCCACTGATGGACCTATCCTCCATGAATTTATCTAGTTCTTTTCTGAACACTGTTATAGTCTTGGCCTTTACAACATCCTCTGGCAAAGAGCTCCAAAGGTTGACTGTGTGTTTTGTGAAGAAATACTTCCTTTTGTTTGTTAAAAACCTGCTGCCCATTAATTTCATTTAGTGGTCCTTAGTTCTTGTGTTATGAGGAGAAAATAGCATTTCCTTATCTACTTTCTCTACACCCCTCATGATCTTATAGGCCTCCATCTTATCCCCCCTTTTCCCAAAAGTCCCAGTCTTATTAATCTCTCCTCACAGGGAAGCTGTTCCATACCCTACTGATTTTTTTTGCCCTTTTCTGAACCTTTCCCAATTCCAATGTATCTTGTTTGATAAGGGGTGACCACACCTGCACGCAGTATTCAAGATGCAGGCATACCATTGATTTAAATAGCGGCAAGGTGATATTTTTGTCTTATCTATTCCTTTCTTGATGATTCCCAAAATTCTGTCACTTTTCTGATTGCTGTTGCACACTGAATGGATGTTTTCAGGGAACTAGCCACAATGATACCAAGATCTTTTTTTAATAGTAACAGCTAATTTAGACCCCATAATTTTATATGTAGAGTTGGGATTATGTTTTCCAATGTGCATTACTTTGCATTTATCAACAGTAAATTTCATCTGCTGTTTTGTTGTCCTCTCACCCAGTTTTGAGAGCTCTTTTGTAGCTCTTTGCAGTCTTCCTGGGACTTAAGTATGCTCCTGATTCACACTAGTGCAAGTGAATGGAGAAGTACCATCTTAGGACAAAATTTCTAAGGTATCTGTGCATTGAAAAGCTTCACAGCAAGTTTCATTTTCAAAAGGGATTTAAACAGCAAGCAAATGGTCTGGTAGGACTTTATAGACTAACAAAACATGTAGACTTTGGAGCCTAAATCCAATTGACTGTCAATGGAATTTGACTCCTAAATGCCTAAGTCCCTTTTGAAAGTGAGATTTAGGTCTTGTCTAAATGAACAGTAAGACTGAGGTAAACTGGGCCGTAAATATACCCTACAGGACCCTGCCATGCACTAAGTCAGGGGTGGGGAACCTCAGGCCTGGGACCCGGATGTGGCCCCCGGTTTGCCTGGAGCTGGCCCCTGAGGCTCCACATTGGGGAGCCTGCACTGGCACTCCAGTCCCCCAGCCACCCACCTAGAAGGCTAGAGCACATAAAATATACTAGCCTGGGCCCCCCTACTCTCTGATGTGTAAGAGGAATGTGCGGAGTGTCTTTATCCTTCTCATTCAGGAGCTTTTCTCTTTACTTCTCACTTGTGTGGCCCCTGAGAGATTTTTCTGCGAATCAGTGACCCCCGACCCAAAAAATGTTCCCCATCCCTACACTAAGTGTTGTTTGTGTGGACTCTACTGCCATATGCTAAATGCCCCCTAATGCTCTTTGATCTACCTGCTTTGAAATAGGAGCAAAGTGCATTTTGGAAGTTTTAATATGTGACTGGATGCTTAGTGATCAGCAGGCTAGTGCGGGATAGGTTTATACCTCAGATTTTACAAAGTCTTTGTATAGACAATCACTGAGGTCCTAAATCAGTTACCACTGGTATGCTGAGCACCACAATACCTAAATACCTTGACAAATCTGGGCCTTAATTTTTGATATCTAATTAAAAGGGAATCACTGAAAAGGCTGGAACACTAATTCCGGTAAGCTAATGAGAAAATATACTTTAAAGAATGTCTCACTTTTTTCAAATAAATAATATATCTCTGGGAAATGATAATTATAGGAACAAATCATAAACTCAGTGAAGAGACAGCTTGTCATCAGTGTTTTGTATCTTATTGTACATTTTTGGTTGCATTGTTAAAATGAACTTGATTGAAACACTTTCAGGCCTTCCCTTCATTGGGAAAGACTAACCCATGTTAAAAATAACTATGAAATCCTAGTAAAGACAAGGCCTAAAGAGATTAGCCAAAAGTAAAATCAAAGGGCAGTATTATTAATACAAGGTCAGTCTTTTGAAATCCTTTTCACAATCCTAAAACTGACAAAATGCCCATAGGGACTTCAAGACTTGTCCTAAAGACAGAAAAATAACTTTTCCTATAATGTATAATTAACTATGGAAATAATGCACATGTCAAAAATTAACATTGGGAAAATTAAGACACATTGCCTATCTCTTCTGAAGTTGGGAAATGTTCTGCTAGGAAAGAATCATTTGGAAGAGAGGACTCGTATTCCTTTGATTCAAACTCTTTTGTATATGAAAAGGCCAAGTTAGAGAGTTCAGCCATATCAAGATGTTCTCATATTATCAACAAAGTTAAACTAAAATAAGTGATGTAGTCTATGCACTGAGATAATAGTGCACAGACATGAATAATATCATATTAAAACCAACTTTTAAAAACTAATCATAACTCTCTCAATTAATTAAACAAAAATTCCCTCTTTCAAATTTCACATTGAGCAAAGTGTGCACCAAACATGTTTAGAAGTTTATATTTACTTTTTCTAATTAAATAGGCATAAATATGCATGTCTGAATAATTAGATGGATTAGTTATCAAGAAAAAATGTTTTGGTGTTGACATGCCTCAGGTGACTAATATTTTAAGAATTAAGAAAGTCATACTCAGTTATGAACCACCGGAGGTCAGTATATCCAGTAAAATGAATTGGACAGCTCCTTTGCACAGATCACGACAACCCACTATTTGCTCTAACGGTGTGAAGGTTTTAACAATAAATATTGCTAAGTCAATTTTATCATACGAAACAGGCAAATATGCTAATAAACTATAAAACCATGTATTATCTTAGCTTAAGATATGATATATGTTTCTCCCAAATATATTTGATAGCTCTTCACACTTATACTTCCAGCCAAATATATTGTATTTAAATACAGAAAATTCAACATAAAGCAATACTTATCATGAGTAAGACAAAGACTCTTTTATTCCACTACAGCATGAAAACTTACCCCATGAGTTGTATAATATAGAAGAAACCAAGTCTCGTTTATTACACTCTGAAAGAAGCCTAGTCTTATGTATTTTTTCCATTCTTACTACCTAGCCTTGCACATCATATTAGATATAGGAAGCATGTCATCATTTATCAGATTCAATCAGTAAATCTCCCTCATTAATCTGTTTGTACCGGGAAAACCACATTTCATGAATCATTTTAGATCTGGATTGCCCTTATTTAAAGTGCTACAAGAGGCTGATGCATGTAAACTAATGCATGATTCTTGGCATTTCTCAATGTGATCTTGCCCATTGGGTTTCTTTAATATGAAGTGATGGGCAAAGGCAGCTCCTTTAAAATATGATGTTTGATGCTGAACCATCATATGTGAAATCGCAATTAAGCCAGAGATGTAAAATACTATACATGGCCAATCTGCTCTGTTTCTGGTGTAAAATGATGTAGAAGAAAGAGCACTTGTGTAGAGAAGTGATGAATGAAGTTGAGGTTTTCCTATAGTAAAGGCATGGCTGACACTAATTATTCCCAATTTCAGATGATGTAGGGATTCCCTGATCAGTAATGAGTGAGCAGAGATTTTATTAAAATTAAGTGAAGCCTGTGGTTGAGTATCTTGATTAGCCAGGCCTCAAATTCCTTTTCCAGTTTGATATGAGATTGAGTTTCCTTGAGGTCAGATACTCATGAAAACTGGGGAATTTTTGATGCTCCGTGACTACAGTGCTGTGCAGCTCCAATGCAATGTGAAATGGGTACTTGCTTTTTTCCATAATATGAATGGCCTGAGGCTGGGATTTGCTGATGAACAGGTGTAGCAGACTGAGAACCAGCCAAGTGATAACATATTTGATGTAAACTAGACAAGAAATATAGTAACTGCACATACGAATAAAGGAATCCTCCCTGCCCATTCTGTTAAAGATAGCAAGTGACCCTATGGGGAGGAAGGGCTATCAATATGCAACTAGATTTTGCAGGATAAACTGCAACAGGAGTGAAATTGAGCGGCATACAAGGAGAACACGAGTAACCACCCTATACAGAGACCTGAATTCAAAGGGTTCCTCTGAAGTAGCACAAAGGCAAAAAAAGAATAAAAGTGTCTGTTTAATTTGGTTTCTTTAAATACTTGGCAAACTGAAAAACATAATGGAGAACTGTATAGTGGCAAAAATGAAATTCGGATGAAGTCTAATCCCAGTGTTCATTTTACAAAGAGATTTATGAGGAAGTCAGATGCTAGAGTGGGTTCAACAGATCAGTAATAAAAGACTTAAGACATGATATAAATAGGCAGCGAGAGCTTCCCTGTCAGAAAGTGGTACTATAAGGCAGGTAAAAAAAGTGCTTAGAAGACAGTACTCAAAGAGTAGTTATCAGTGGTTGACTGTCAAACTGGGAGACCTATCCTGAAGTCCAGCAGGGGACTGTTCTGGGTCTGGTGCTATTCAAAATTTTCATTAATGACTTGGGTGATGACGGGGAGAGCATATTTATAAAAGCTGTGGATGACACCAAGCTGGGAGTAGTTGGAACCACTGTGGAGCGTAGGATCAATAATTCAATATGACTTTGCCAGATTGGAGAATTGGTATGAAATCAGTAAGATGAAGTTCCAGAAAGACAAGTGCAAAGTGTTACACTGAGCAACAATAAATCAAATGCATGAATACAAAATAGGGAATAACTGGTGAGGCAGTAATACTGCTGAGAAGGGTAATACTGCTGGGCATCGTAATGAATCTTAAATTCAGAATGAGCTAACAATATGATGTAGTTCCAAAAATGGCTAAGGTCATTGAGTGGTGTATTAGCAGAAGTGTCATATATCAGACCCAGGAGGTAATCGTCCCATTGCCTTTAGCATGAATGAGGCCTCAGCTGGAGCATTGTGTCCAGTTTTGGGTAGCACACTTTAGGAAAGATATGTACAAATTGGAGAGGATCCAGAGGACAGCTACAAAAATGCTAAAAGGTTTAAAAACCTGACCTATCAGGAAAGGCTTAAAACAACTGTATACGCTTAGTCTTGAGAAAAGAAGACTGAAGGTGGACCTGTTAGCAGTCTTCAAATATGTTAATACCTGTTATAAAGAAGACAGTGATCAATTATTCTCTATGTTCACTGGAGGTAGAACAAGAAGGAATGGACTTAATCTGCAACAAGAGAGATTTACGTTAAATATTAGGAAGAACTTTTTAACAATAAGTATAGTTAAGCACTAGAAACCCAACTCTGATAAGCTGCATTTATTTCATGTAAAGTGATTCATAAAGTCACCATCTCTTCTGCCTAGGTATCTATGAGATTGGGGATGCATGTAAAAAATGATGCACAAGATCTGTTGTCACTGATGTAAATGATGGAGGAAGTTCAGTTTTTCTGATAACTAGTAATGCAGGTGGTTGTGTTTTACTGAAGTGTGAAGAGACTGCATCTGCTTAAAGAATGGGAATGAGTTTCTCTGAATATCAGAGGAATGTAGAATCATATATCATTGAATGTCAGAGAACTGTATCCTTGTACTCCTCTGTATGTCCACAAAAGGGAAACCCAGCCTCGTGGATCATATTAAGGATATATCAAGCCATGCATTGGTTTATACCAATGAAATTAGAATTGTGCATCAGAGAACATCAAAGAAAGCCAGACTCCTTCATCATTGGGCATCAGAGAAATGTGGCCATATCCATTAGTTTCACTGAAATCCAGGTTCAAACATCAATTCATATCAGAAAAACCTAGCCTCACATATTACTTTCTCTTAGAATGAAACACAGACTGATGAATTACCATAACTGACCTCTGCAAAAATAGTACATCTCTTAGCCTTCAGGAAATCCAACCGCAGGAAGTGTTCAACGTTAGGGAAGAAAACAAGCTTGCCAATCAGTTTACATCAGAGAAATCACACATCATCATCATCATAGGTGCATACAATATTACAGCTCATAGAAACAGGTCCACCAAGGGAGGGGGGGGGCAATGGGGGTCATAGCAACGGTGGCAGCTGGAGCCCAGGGCCCTTTAAATCGCTGCCAGAGCACCACACTGCATGTATGCTCCAGGCAGTGCTAAGAGCTAGGTGGGGGACATGTCATGCTCCAAGCAGCACGGAGATTTATGCCCAGCTGCCCTTGGTCCCTTCTCTTCTGAGAGTCCAGCCAGGCACGGCCGTTCCATCAGAAGTTGAGGCAGGCCAGGAAGTATTTAAAATGGATCCCCTAGCTCAGTTGGGGCCAAGCCAGGTAAGGAGACAGGCATGCCCTGTTTGCTGCAGACAGCCAAGCCTGTTGCTGAGCCAGGCAGCACCTGGACCTGGAGAGGCCTGAGGCTGAGGAGGAGCCAGAGCTGGTGGGAATCCCGGAGGTCAAATGATCTAATGAAGCTCAGGAACTCAGGTAGGAAGTATCCCAGGGTTTTAATTTGATGATGATATTCCTTAATAGCTGGTCAGTGTGTTGCGGGAGGATCCCCGCTTACCCAGTAGCTGGATACCCCGATATTGTTAAGGCCAAAGGCTGTATTGCAGTGGAGTAGGGTGGGCCTGCATTCCCCTACCAATACAACCTCACCCATGAGGTGGCAGCCTCCCTACCACCGATCTTGTGGCCAGTGCTTGCCACCACTCCCCTGCCTCATGGCTAGTGCCACCGACTGGTTGCCAGTGCTCCTCTGCCTCAGGATATAGACTGCTTACCAACTCTAATATGGCCTAGGGCCTCTTGACTGTTGGGAATTAACTCCACACGTCTACGCAGCAGGGTAAAAACTGAAATAAGCTACACAACTTCAGCTACGTCAATTGTGTAGCTTAAGTTGAAATAGCTTATTTCAGCTTTTGGCGCTGTCTACACATCAGGAAGTCCGAGAAAGAGCACTCTTCCTTCAATTTATTTTACTCCTCATTAAATGAGGATTACAGGAGTCAGAGTAAGACGTCCTCCAGCTCAACATTATGTCAAAATAACTGCTTGTAGTGTAGATGCAGACTATGTTATTTCGGAATAACACTGCTGTGTAGACGTACCCTTACAAAGGCCCAGGATTCAGCATGTATTCTGTTGAATCCCCCCAAAATAGACTGTGATCCTAATGACATATTCAGATGTTGTGGCCTTTCTCTGATCCAGAGGGGGAGGGATGACTGTGCCCCTCCTACTGCGGTATGCAGGGAAATCCCTTCTTCCAGGAATCCCAGACTAACAGGAGTGCTTGCTTTCAAGTGAGTAATTCTGCCTCAAGAATTGAGGCAAATCCAAGAACAAGGTAGAGTGCAAACTCTCCAGCTGCTCATGTAACCCACACACCCAGGGTATGTCTACACTACAGCATTATTTTGAAATATCTTATTTCGAAATAGTTATTTTGAAATATGTTATTTCGAAATAACACGTCTAGACACAAAATGCATTTCGAAATAGAGTTTTGCTATTTCGAAATAGCGTTTTGCTATTTCGAAATAGCATATCCACACTGATTGGACGCTGAATCGCATTTAAGGCCGGCTGGAACTGGTTATGGCAGGGCATCAGGTCAGGAATTACCTTATGTGGCTGCTCCCTGAGGCTATCTGAGGCCTGTGCTTAAAGGGACCCCCCGCCCTCCTGGATAGCCAGTTCTCAGGTTTCCCTGCTTGCTTGCCTACCTTGCTGAGGGACAGCAAAGCATTTTTTTCTCTGCATACTCTGGTTGCCCTCACTCAGGACACCACAGCACTCTGCAGCATGAAGCCGGAGTCGCCCCTGGGCACTCTGGTGCTTCTCGTGGATGTGTTGCTGTGAGCCTGGCAGCACGTTCTGCAGGCAGTAACAGTCTCCCTGGTGTGCCCCATTGGGGGCTTGTGCCTCATTCCTCCCTCACGTCCTTCCACTTACCCCTCCCTAACCCCCCTTCCTGCTGTACAATAAAAGACACCTGTTCATTGCAACAAAGCCTCTTTATTGAACAAAACTGGGGTGGGGGGGAATGAAACTGAGGTGAGACTGGGGAAAGAAGGTGGGAGAGGGGAGGAGGAAGGGTTGGAGAGGGGAGGGGGAAACCTGGGAGGAGGGAGCTGGCAGGGGGAGGCAAGGGGAGGAAGGGGGAGGAGAAGCTCGGGGCTCAGGGTTGGGGGTCTTGCTGGCCCAATTGTCTCCCAGCACTGTGGGTGCGGGGGCCTTGGTGTCCCCGGGGGCCTGGGGAGGGTGGGGAGGGAGAAGCGGGAGGGGGAGAAGGAGTGGGAGGAGGAGCGGTAGCTGGGGAGGCAGAAGGGGCTGGAGCAGCAGGAGGCAGCAAGTTCTGCACCAGGGTCTGCAGGTGCTTGCAGATGGCAAGCTGCTCCCACTGGAGCTGCAGGTCTTCCTGTACCCAGTGGTTGAGGGTGCGGTGCAGGGCTCGCAGTGCCCCCAGGTGCTCCTGCTGGTACCCCTCCACTGCACGGGTGGGCCTGCGGAGTCCTTGGATGCGGGAGGATGTCCCGGGCGGGGTGGTGCACCCTGCACTTGCAGCTGGTGCGGCTGTGGAGAAACAAGAGAAATGGTCAGTTATCCCTGGGAACACAGTGGGTGAAGAAGCCCAGCCTTCCTCTGCAAGGTGAGGATGACAGTTCTCCGCACCATCAGAGCCACTGATGACCACCTGGGGGGGCAAAGACCATCCCGCCCCCCAGGATGCAGTCCACGGCATCAAAATAGGGGCAGCTCTCTGGGTCTGCCCCTGCTTGGGAGCTGCCCCCTGTGGCCCTGGCATACGCCTGTCACAGCTCCTTAATTTTCATCCGAAGCTGCTCCTGGATTCGGATGTGGCCTTTGGTGGCCAGGCTGGCAGCCATGCAGCTGTAGATGGCCGAGTTCCTCCATCTAGTGCGGAGATCATGGATGTTGGAGGCATCCCCCCAAACCTCAATCAGGTCCGTGATCTCCGCACTGGACCAGGAAGGCGTCTGCCTTCTCCGGCCCCTGGCAGGCTCCTGGGAGCTGGGGGACTGGACCCAGGGAGTGGTGGAGGGCTGGCTGGCACTGGCTGCCTGGTTCATGCTGGGGCCACTGGGTCAGGGGCAGTGAATATTGGCTCTGGGCTGGCAGGCTTGGAGCTGGCACAGGCACTGTGGCCAGACTCTACCCCTTTTAGGGCTCCGGGGAGGCAGGGAGTTTTACTGGTTGGGGCCAGAGTGGCCAGAAGTGCACCCTGGGAAGGGCTGGAGGCCCCCTATTTCAAAATAGCCCCTATTCCAGGTCTACACAGCGCTTATTTCAAAATAGCAATTTCAAAATAGGTGCTATTCCTCATGGAATAAGGTTTACCAAGTTTGAAATAAGCCCTCCGCTATTTCAAATTAATTTTGAAATAGCGGTTGGCTTGTGTAGACGCTAGTACAGTTATTTTGAAATAAGTTTGCTGTGTAGACATACCCCTAGTGTAGTTCACTCTCACACAGCTCCCTTGCCAGCAACTACTGCCTCAGCACAGAACCCCGTGTAACCCCCAAACTGACTAGATAAATGAAGACTGAACATTTGCTCAGCTGCTAAGAAAAACACTTGTAATACCAAGTGTAAGATCACCATGTGATGATGCCTGTGTGATTCTGTCCTCTGGGAACCCAGGACTGTAAGCCACTGTGGTACTTCTCTGCCTTGGCAAACAAGAGCTGTGCTTAGATTTTGAGAGATCCCCCTGCCATAATAGTCATCACTGAGATTGCTGGAGCTCCTCACTCTACCTCCTACCTTTCACTTTCACCAACATTTATGGTTAGGATTTATGGTTGGCTTCATGCCACTGTCTTATATTAAAGTAAGCTAGCTATAGTCAGCAACATACTAAAAATAGTGGAGTAGCCACTGCAGCACAAGTAGCAGCATGGCTTAGCCACACCAAATATGAGCAATAGGTACATACTCAGGCAAAACCACACCACTAGTGTGGTGGTTCCATCAGAGCTAGCATGAATATGTCTACCCAAACAGGTATATTATAATTTTGTATAGTAGTATATTAAAGAATGGAAATCCTGGCTCTCAAGTGGCTGTGAAATTAATCTATTTTTATCTCATGTTTTCAGTAAGGGTATGTCTACACAGCAAAGTTTATTTTGAAATAACTTTACCAGTGTCTACACAGCCAAACTGCTATTTTGAAATTAATTCGAAATAGCGGAGGGCTTATTTCGAACTTGGTAAATCTCATTCCATGAGGAATAGCTCCAATTTCAAAATTGCTATTTTGAAATAAGCGCTGTGTAAACGCTTATTTCGAAATAGGGGGCCTCCAGCCCTTCCCTGGGTGCCCTGCTGGCCACTCTGGGCACAACCAAGAAAACTACACTCCCTCCTCCCGCGGCCCTGGAACCCTTAAAGGGGTAGAGTCTGGCCACAGTGCCTGTGCCAGCTCCAAGCCTGCCAGCCCAGAGCCAGCCATCGCTGCGCCTGACCCAGTGGCCCCAGCATGAGCCAGGCAGCCAGTGCCAGCCAGCCCTCCACCGCTCCCCAGGACCAGTCTGCCAGCTCCCAGGAGCCTTCCAGGGTCTGGAAAAGGCGGGCGCCTGCCTGGTCCAGTGCGGAGATCACGGACCTGATTGAGGTTTGGGAGGATGCCTCCAACGTCCACGATCTCCGCACTAACCAGAGGAATGCAACCGTCTACAGGCGGATGGCTGCCAGCCTGGCCACCAAAGGCCACATGCAAACCCAGGAACAGGTTCGCATGAAAATAAAGGAGCTGTGGCAGGCGTATGCCAGGGCCACAGGGGGCAGCTCCCAACCAGGGAGACCCAGACCTGTGCCCCTATTTTGATGCCATGGACTGCATCCTGGGGGGCAGGACGGTCTGAACCCCCCAGGTAGTCATCAACCCTGGGGCAGAGCTTACTGCCTCCTGCTGCTCCAGCCCCTTCTGCCTCCCCAGCTACCGCTCCTCCTCCCTCTCCCGCTTCTTCCTCTACCCCCTCCCCACCCCCCCCGGAGAGGCTGAGGCCCCTGCACCTGCGGTGCTGGGAAACAGTTGGGCCGGCGAGACCCCCAACACTGAGCCCTGAGCTTCTCCTCCCCCTTCCTCCCCTTGCCTCCTCCTGCCTGCTCCCTCCTCCCAGGTTTCCCCCTCCCCTCTCCCATCCTCCCTCTCCCACCTTCTTTCCCCAGTCTCACCTCAGTTTCATTTCCCCCCAACCCCAGTTTTGTTCAATAAAGCGGCTTTGTTGTAATGAACACGTGTCTTTTATTATACATCAAGAAGGGGGGTTAGGGAGGGGTAAGTGGAAGGACGTGAGGGAGGAATGAGCCTCAAGCCCCTAGTGGGGCACAGCAGGGAGACTGTTACTGCCTGCAGAACGTGCTGCCAGGCTTGCAGCAACATGTCCAGGAGAAGCACCAGAGTGCCCAGGGGCGGCTCCGGCTTCATCCTGCAGCGTGCCCTGAGTGAGGGCAACCAGAGTATGCAGAGAAAAAAATGCTTTGCTGTCCCTCAGCGAGGTAGGCAAGCAAGCAGGGAAACCTTAGAAATGGCTGTCCGGGGGGGGGGGATCCCTTTAAGCACAGGTCTCAGATAGCCTCAGGCAGCAGCCACACAAGGGAACTCCTGGTCTGATGCCCTGCTGGCCAGCCTTAAATGTGATTCAGCATCCTAGCAGTGTGGACGCACTATTTTGAAATAGCAAAATGCTATTTTGAAATGCATTTTGTGTCTAGGTGCGTTATTTCGAAATAAGCTATTTCGACATAATGCTGTAGTATAGACATACCCTAAAAGAGATTAAGCCTAGTGCATCCACTGACCTAAAAAAAAATCATTTAACACTTTGCACCAAAATAATCCATCTATATGCTTAATTTTCTAACTGAAAACATCACCTTCACTCATATGATTTGACATAAAAAAAATAGCTCCATAACAGTGTCCTTCAGGAAATATACATCTTCATATATTATATTATCGCTATAAATTCCATCCTTATGCTTTGAAAAGCAGCCTTCTACATCACTTGACAGAACAGAAACCAGCCTTGTACATTCTGATTTTATAATTAGTGTAAACCAGTTTCACACCACTTTAAGTTAGTGAATTATGGAATTATGCATCATTTTGGACCAGGAAAACCTGGGTCCTTAAATTCCACAGTAAAAATTTAAAAAATATATTCAATAACTTTTTTTGAAACAAATATCTCAAATGAGATTCCTGCAGACGAGCTGGACGTTACCATCATTGCAAGAGATCCTCACATTGTCCAAATGGGTTGGGTTGAACAACTTAGTCCTTATTTACACTACAGTGTTTTGTTGACACAATTTAAGCCTATAATCAAAAGCTGGTATAATTACATCACTCTTACATGTTTACACAATGCTCCTTCTGTTGACAGAGCATGTCACACTTGACACTCTAGCAGACAGAAATTGCAGTGCACTGTGGGTAACTATTTCACTGTGTTTCTCACCCCTTTCTGCAGTTAGAAGTTGAGAAGTTGGAGTGGATCCCGGTGCATCATAAATGTGGACTCAATGTTCCATGATGCTGTTCTTTTTCTCTTAGCATTCCATGGGCTTTCAGGTGTGTTTCATGGCATTTTTACCAAGGACCCTTTTAATCTCTACCCACCATCTCTGGCTAAAAGTATGGATCCCGCACTAATCTGTACTGTTGTGGTCACTGTTATGAACACATGGCATATGATTGTTCAGTATATCATGAGCACCCAATCTGAAAAGGAACCAGAGTTTCCTGACCTGTTGTGTGCCACAGAAAGAAACAACAGCAGATTACTTATGGCATTCACAGAGAAGCTGAACATGGTGGCCTATCACTTCGGGGTTCTGGAAACAAGCACTGAGTAGTAGGATCACCTGTTCAGGTCTGGGATGCTGAGGACTGGCTGCAGAACTTTCGAATGAGGAAAGCCATCTTCCTGGAACTATCTGTCAAGCTGGTCCCAGCACTGCAGCATAAGTACACCAAAATGATAGCTGCCCTCTCAATGGAGAAGTGCATGGTGATTGCTGTGTGAAAGCTGGTGCCTCCAGCCTGCTACCAGTCACTTGCAAATCAGCTTGGAGTCAATAAGTCAACTGGTGGGGATGTGGTAATGCAACTGTGCAGGGCCACTAATTGCATTATGCTAGGAAGGAGTGCGACTCTTGGCAATGTATGTGAAATATTGGATGGCTTTATGGAAATGGCATTCACTAATTGTAACAGGGCAAAAGATGGCACCCACATATTCCAATTTTTGCTCTGGACTATCTTGATACAGAGTTGTACGTCAGTAGAAAGGGGGCCTTCTCTGTGGTAGTTCAGGTGCTTGTGGAGCACAGTGGACATTTCCGCTCTCAGAGCTGTATGTCTGTCCAGCTATCATTTTGGAAGCCGTCCGAAGGGGTGGAATGAAAGTGGGGCCAAGACGTTCTGGGATGTTGCAAGGAATATGTACGAGGCATTTGGGCAGGGCATGGAAAGCAGTTCTGTATCAGTTGCACGGGGTGGGTATGTGTGTGAAGCTTGCATTTGTTCTTCTCTGAGAATGATTGGGGACTTCAGCATCTCTTTTTGCTCCCTCATCACTTATCATCTGGTCTGGCCCTTTGTGATGTGCTCCTCACTCACTTTTCTGTTCCATCTTTCTAGTTTAAACTTTTCTTTCAGAGTCTCTTTCCACTCCCCCTGTTCTCTTTGTTTGACCTCTCAGACCATGTCTTCCTTTCTCTGCCTTGGTTTGGCTTCCTAATCTGGTAGATGCTCTCTGCAGTTGTGTAAGAGAGTCCTTTGAAGACCACATCTGCAGGAAATGATACACAGAAGCATGGCTGATAGTTCACACAAGGCATTGAATCATTATAATAAAATATTCCTTTTTTAATATATGAATCACATTCTCCCTGTCCTTTGACAAGTGCACATCTTGGCAAACTGCCTAAACATAGTGAATTCAGCTGCAGGGAAGGATGAGCTTTCAAAACAGGGCAAAGGGTCTTGGTGTTTTTTTAAGGGGAATCACTGCAGGCAACTAGGGATGGTATTGAAAATGTATTGCTTTAAGATACAGACTCCAGAAATTAATCTTGTATGGTCCCTAAAGCAAGATTGATCAGAGTGGCTGGAACCCAGAGTAGGGGGTGGGCCTGGGTCCCCCTTTCCCTCACAACTTGCCACCAAAGAACCTGACCCATACAGATTTGTGCCGGTATATAGAAAATTAATTCTTATAAGTGAATAGGTAAGAATTTGTTAAGAGGGCATGCTTTGAGAATACAAAAAGAATATGCCTTCTGTCATAGTGTGAGGAGAAGAAGAGGGCATAATAGCAAGGTATACTGCTAACACAGAAACTGATACAGACATAACATATGCTCCTTCTAGTTAATGATGTTCCATAATAAATTTTGTGTGTGAAATTTGTATTGAAAATATTGAGATTCGGTGAAAGTAGTTTCACTGTCACCTAGCTTGTGACTCAGGATGGAGTGGAAATAATTTCATATTTCAAAATGCTCAACAATGGCAAGCACTTTCTTTGAACTTGGGGTCTTGAAATTCAGAATTATAAAGAAAATACATAGCATGGACAATAAGGCAAGACACTGCCAAAATCTTGCCTTTGTCTACCAGACTGCTATATTTTTAAAATAGGAATGAACTTATTAGCTGTATTTGAGTTTTGATGCTTGTTCCTGGAGTGTGGTGTCTGTTAGATACTCTGATGTTAGGTGATTTCAGGGGTGTTACATTCATCTCTTAGCATCTGCAGAAATATTGGAATGCAAACTTGGAATGGATAGCCTAGTTGGAGTGGGAATTAGGTACTGCAATTTACATTATGACAGACTGATATCATGCTTTAGTGAATGGTAGATTGTCCCGCTTTTTAAATCAGAGAGACACGGATGAATGCATTCCTTGGAGGCCTTTGATATTAAAGGACATCTGAAAAATGCTGTGTCTTGTAATATGTTTACATAAGGGAAATGCAGCCACCAGTGACAATGAACATCAGAAAAACCCAGGCTCATACAACATGCTATCTCAGCATCAATTTGTCAGTGAACCCAGGCATCACATATCACTTTTCATCAAGGAATTCTTTCCTCATGTTTCTCTTTTCACATGGGAAAAATTGAATCATACATCCACGGGGATCAGAAAAGCATTACATCTTATATCAATGTACATAAGGGAAATGCAACTCTATGCATCACTGGATATCAGAAAAACTGTGTCTTATGCATCACTATAGATAGGGAAAGGCCAGCCGTAACTTGTACTCTACACCAGAGAAATATTTCCTCAGGCATCACTTTTCATTAAGGAAACTTGGCCACATGCATCATTATGTAGGGTGTATACCAGATATAATAAATCATTTTACCTTAGGGAAATGCAGCCACACTTTCTCCCAAAGATGTTGCCTCCAGATTATTTGTAAGTAGTAAAGGTCAGTCTCCTGCATCATTTCACACCAAGAGTTCACAGTTTGGGGATGAAGTGGTTGGCCTGAATAAAATAAAATTGGTCCAAAATCTTCATCAAGAACTAGAATGGAATCCAAATCACACTAAACCATTTTTGAGGATTCAAAAAGTTAGATAATGGTAATCCCTTTTGCTCTAAGGGCATGTCTACACTGGGGAGTTATTTTGAAATAATTCACCTTATTTTGAAATAACAAGGTGAGCATCCACGCGACCAAGCCCATTTATTTCGAAATAATGGGCTTGTTCTTTTGAAATAATAACTCCTGCTTGTGAAGAGGAATAACACTTATTTCAAAATTATTTCAAAATAGCACTAGTGTGGATGTTCAGTTGCTGTTATTTAGACATAATTGGCCTCCAGAGGCCTCATGACTGCCCTTGTGGCCTCTCTGGCCATACACCTGACAACTCTACTGTTCCCCTTCTCCTGCAGAATTTAAAGCTCCAGGCAGAAGGGAAAGGGCTTCTGACACCACATCAGCCTGGCAAGCCCCATGCCACAGAGCACCCTCCTTTTGTGGAGCCATGTCTGACCCCAGGACTCCTCTGAGCCCTCCACAGCTGCCAGCACACCTGCAGTCACCTCTGAAGCCCCCTAGCTGGGGAGAAAGAGGGCACTGGCCTGGGCTGGTGTGGAGATCCTGGATCTCATTGAGATCTGGGGTGAGGAGACACATCCTGCACCCTCCCTGGGTCACTTCCTACTACATTGGTTGAATCAATGTCCCATGTAATAGTTGGGTCTTCCAGCTCTCTGGCAGCTGCTTCTCCCTGGGATTCCATGGGTTTGCATTGTGGCTGTCTTCGGTTCTCACCGCTGGGTTGGCTGGCTGCAGCAGTTCAGGACCTCTGTCAGGAGGGCTTTCTCTTTCACTGGTCAGCCCGGACTGAGCTGCTCTGCTGCTTCTCATACTGCTCCAGCACTTGGTGCATGCCCAGTCTGGGAAAAGGGGCGGGACTTCCTCCACCCACTGAGTCTTAAACCCCACCCCTCTTCAGTGCGGGGTATGCTCTCCCTGTCACAGTAGGCCATTAACCTCCACTTCCTTATATTTTGTTTTGTTATAATTTCCTTTATAATGCCACTGGGTCTCACACCTCCAAAAAATGTCTGGAATAATATACGAGACAGTTTATTTTAGCAAAACTATACATACCCAGCAATGGAAAATTCCTGTTAGCATGTTCCAAGGACTTACTGCTTTGTTCATTGCCCTGTGACACTGTGGTTCTCAGCTGTAAAATGGTGCATGATAATACTGTCTTCTCAAATGATGCATGAGTCTAAGTTTTCCTTAAGCCAGGTGATTTGTGTGGCAGGCTCTCTCTTCGCTATTTAGGAGGGTAGATTGTTTCTAATGTGAAGTGATACATGCATCCTTGCATCGCAAATGTAAAGTAATAGATATGACTGGGTTCTCCTGATATTTAATGATGTGTGGAGCTGGGTTTCTACAGGTACATCTACGCTTATGGCAAAATGTAAAGTACAGACACTGAATGCTCAGCTATGACAAGTACAAATAACAGTTTAGACTGTGAGGCATGGCTTAGTTGAATAGAGTAGGCTGCTCTATATACCTGAAAACCCAAGTTATATACCCTACAAGCCTCCTATGTTTACACTGCTGTTTTAGCAGTGTGGTGTCTCATTGCCTTCCTGCTGTCGGAGTCTCTCCTTATTGCAATGAGAACAGTCTGGCAGCAGGGAAGGATTCTGGCACAGGGAAGCATTGACAAATGTGGACACAGCTGGCCTTTCACTGTGCATGTAACTCCATATGTAGTGACTGTACTCTGCATGTTGGCTAAGTCTACGTGTCTGGCAATGATGTAAAGCAATAAATAGGACTGGGTTTCCCTTTCTTGCTCAGATGGTGTTCATGGAGCAGGTTTTCCTTTATGAAGTGGATCATGAGACTGTTTACTCCTTAGCAATCTCGTCTTTCTCCTCACATTCTCCTATATATTAAACAGAGGTATCATATGCTGCCACCTAGGACCAGATTCAGGTATCAGTTACACCAGTGTCTCAACTCCAGTCCTTGGGACTTCAGGATGTGAGCAGCATGAGGATCAGATGGGGAATCACAGATGACCCAAACACTACTGAAGTTTCACTGCCACTGAAATCACTTGATCACGCTGCTGGCTTACATTGCAATTATCATTGAACTAAGAAATGGGCACCAAGAATCTATGCCCTGGCTGAAATTGAACATCATGCACCAATACAATACAATACTAATATCAGAAAATTTCAAGTTAGTAAACCTGATAATGGTTATATAAAACTCTCTTCTAAAATGAGAAAAAAGTTATAAACATTTATTATCATCCAATACAAGCACTAAAATAATGAGACTTTTTTTTTCCTGTGGGACATAATGTCTAAAGGACACAAAGAACAAGAATGAGGGATCCCAAAATTTTATTCAGCCAGGATCTTTAAATGATGCTGAATTAATTCCTCCACACAAATAATTTTGCATAATCTTAATTTTATTATTATTTCTGATGCAAATAATTTCAGTAGGCAACACTTAAGTTATCTTAGAATATGGCTAACATTGGGAGGACAGGGAGCCCTTGAAACTGCTTGTTTCATACTAATAATAATAATATTGGAGTATTCTTCCTTGTGAAGTGTGAAAGTGCTTCTGCTGCCTTCTGACACACACCCCTCCCTCCCCCCGCAAAGAGCAGCTGTCAGTAGGTCCAGGAAGCCTCAGGTATGTCTACACTGCAGAGGGTTTTTTTTTCAGAAAAATAGCCGTTTTTCCGAAAAAACTTCAGTTATATCCACACTGCAATCGCGTTCTTTCAAAAAAAAAGTTCAAAAGAACAGAGGGTTTTTTCTGACAGCAGTAAACCTCTTTCTATGAGGAAGAACATCTTTTCTGAAAGAGCTCTTTCAGAAAAAGGCGTATGTGGACGGGGAAGAGGGTTTTTTTTTTTTTTTTTTTTAAAGGAAGAGGCCTCCAGGAAATAACACAGGTGCCCTGGTGGCCACTCTATCCAAAGTAATCACAACTCTATAGTTCCTGTCTCCTGGCCCCTCTTAAAGCTGCAGGCACCCTGGACAAGCCTTGTGGGAGGAAGCCAGCCCTGGAGCAGCACCCTGACCACACGGCTCTCCCTGCCACAGGCCTGCTGACCCCGAGACTCCCCTGGCTCTCGCAGGGAGCAGCACCAGGGCTCCCAGGATCCCCTGAGGGGTACCAAGCAGCAGGCACCCTCGTGGTCTGGAGCCGAGATCCTGTCCCTCCTCGAGCTGTGGATCTCCAGGATGTCCGCTCCAAACGCCACAATGCGGACATTTACGGCCAGATGGCTGAGGCCCTGGCGGAGCGTGGACACCCACCCCAGACCTTAGAACAGGTCCAGAGTAAGGTGAAGGAGCTCCACCAGGGATATGTGAGGGTCAGAGAGCACAGCTCGTACTCCGGGGCAGGACCCCACACCTGCCCCTACTACCAGGAGCTCCACCAGATCCTAGGGGGTGGGGAAGCCCTTTCCACACCCGTCATTATTGACTCCGGGCTGGAGATGCCCGTCGTCACCTGGCCGGAGGTCACGGAGGAGAATGGACAGCACGGGCAGGAGGACACGGCCACTGTGATGCTATGCTATGAGCCTGGACGTGTCCCAGACATCGTCTGATGCTGGGGAGGAATCTTCAGGTGAGGGCTCTCAGTTCGTCACACACACAGGGTGGGAGAGGCGGGCGCAGAGGGGCAGGGGTGTGGAAGTCACTCAGCCTGCTTGAACTGGACATCATGCTGCAGTCCGTGCATGTGGAATCACATGCAGCATTAGTGTGCACCACGCAGACTCAGCAGGCAGCCCCTGAGTCTGCCCAGGCTCCTGCTCCCAGGGTCACACATGTCTGGCCCTGGGGAAGCAGGCTCACCACAAAGGCACAGGCACAACCACATACATACCACGGAGTGACATACACAGCACATGGGCTTGCCTGCATGTGTGAGGCACCACCCGCTCCAGTGGACAGTGCTGTGAGTCGCAGGTGAGTGTGCGGGCCCCAGGGAGGGTCAGGCCGCTTCCGGCTCCTCTGCCACCCATGGGATCCTATTGTGCAAGACACTTCCCTGGCCTGCTTGTCTGTGGGGCGGGGGAAGTGTGCAATATGGTTCCCTGGGCACCTAGGGCCCCTGTGAGGCAGGGCCTGCTATGCAGGCCACACATGGCCTTGCTCCTGGGACATCCCCATCCTCTGGCCTGAGGACTATTGGTCATTGCTCACAGAGGAGGGCATGGCCTCAGGGGCAGTATCTGCATGGATGACTGCCCGCCTCTCCTGCTTTGTATTCTCCACAGCTGGACCAGCCGGGACTGATGGGTGAGCCACGACACCCGAGCCAGCTGCCCAACCCCAGGGGACCCGAAAACACTCCAGGGTCCAGGAAGAGCTAATGAGGCAGCATGTGGGCATCCTGCGTGACATGCAGCAGCCCCTGGTGCAGAAGGTCCAGGAGCACAGAGACTGGTGGACCTGCATGTGGGGCCAGCTCATGCGGTAGGGCGATAACATGTGTGCCATCATGCGGGAAATGATGGCACACCTGGCTGCTGTCGCTGCTCCAGCCTATCACCCTCGTGCCCTCCCTGGTCTGCCCATTCCCCCGACCCCCAAGCAATGCCCATGCCCCCTCCGCAAGTGATGCCCATGCCCCCCCCCGCCTCCCTGCCATCCCTGGCCCTGCTCCAGCCCCCCCTCGTGCCCACCCTCCTGTGGTCCCAGGACCCACCCAACCCCAAGTTCGACGAGGTCCCCACACCGAGGTGGGACATCCAGCCATCTCCCATTTCACTCCCAGCCCTGAGCCCCCCTTCATGTTATGAGCCCCCCTCCTCCTCCCCAGTTTTTTTTTAAAGAGAAATACAAAGTTCGCTGTGTTGAAATCAAAACAGGTGTGTTTATTCTGAAGTCAGGGAAGGGGGGGAGGAAGGGGTTGTGGTGGGAAAGGGATAGTGGAGCATGCCAGAGGCGCCTAGGGGCAGGCACTGGGGAGAGTTACTGGGGTCTTTGAAATTCTTCCTTGGGGCCTCCTGGATGTGCACCCTGGCCTGATGGGCCTGGCGGATGGCAGCTGTCCGTGGCTGGCCTCTGCCCCTCACCTTGGGAGGAAGGCCTCCCCCTTCCTCTCCACAACGTTGTGGAGGACACAACATGCCGAGATAACCTCGGGGATGTTGTGCTTCCCCACACTGAGGCAGGTCAGGAGGCACCTGAACCACACCTTGCAGTGGCCGAAGGCGCACTCCACCTGTATTCTTGCCTGGCTGAGGTGGGAGTTAAATTGGTCCCTGCTGTGGCCCAGGTGGCCGGTGTACGGCTTTATCAGCCACGGCATCAGCGGGTAGGCCGCGTCTCCCATGATGCACAGTGGCATCTGCACATCCCCAACCACAAAGTCAGGTGGGGGAAGAATGTGCCTGCCTCCAGCTTGCCTTAGAGGCTGGAGTAATGAAAAATGCAGGCATCATGTGCCCTACCTGACCACCTGACAAAAATGTCAATAAAATGTCCATGGTGGTCGGCCAGGGCCTGCAGCACCATTGAAAAATAGCCCTTGTGGTTAATATACTGGGCTGATTGATGTTAAGGTGCACGTATTGGGATGTGGGTCCCATCTGTGGCTCCAGGGCAGTTTGGGAACCCCAGGGCAGCAAATCCAGCCACGATCGGGTCCAGGACTCCCAGGCGGATGACCCTGCACAGCAGGATGGAGTTGATGCCCCTCACAACCTGAAGAAGGAGACCAAAACCACGCAAACAGAGAATGAGAGGGAGTGCCTGAGCCCTTGGGAGGTGCCCAACCCCCCTCCCCTTCTCTACCCTCCCCCAAACATCCCAGGAGCCACCCCCTATGAGGCTGCCCCCACAGTAGCAGGGGTGTGTGAGGGCGGGGCGGCACAACCCCCCGGGAATGGGGCATCTCCCCTACCCCCAGCCCAACCTCGCACCCTCCCATCCTGCTTTCCCTAGGGTCCCCCTTTTGCAGGACTCCCCCCGCCCCCATCTGCAGGGACTGAAGCCTGAGAGTGCCTTACCTCCATGAGGAGGGCCCCAATGATGGACTTCCTCACGCTGAACTGGTTGCCCACAAACTGGTAACTGTCAGGGGTGTTGAGCTTCCATACGGCAATAGTGACCCGCTTCTCCAGGGGCTGGTGGGCATCTCATCATTGGAGGGCAGGGGTGAGCCAGGCACATGGCGCCAAAAAGATTGCCTTCCACATGCGGAAGTTTTGAAGCCACTGCTGGTCGTCCCACTGCTCTATGACCAGCCGGTCTCACCAATCCGAACTCGTGTCCAGCCTCCAAAAATGCCTCTCCACTGTGGGGTGCAGTTGCACGGGTCTTACTCCCGCACTCAGGGAGAGGGTCTCAAGAAGGAGCTTGGAGTAAATCTCGGTTAGGACCAGGAAGGCAGCTGGCACAAAGTGCTGCAGAAACTGCAGCATGGCCATCGCATGTCCAGGGGCAGCTCTGGCTCCATGGCACAAAGACAAAAGCTGTGGCATCCAAAAAAGCTGGGCAACCAAAGCAGGCACTGCAAGAGCTTTGCTGTCTCTCAAAGAGGTAGGCAAGCACGCAGCAGAAGCAGAGAAACAGCTGTCCAGGGGGGATCCCTTTAAGCGCGTGTCTCTCCTAGGCTTCAGCAACAGCACTCAGAAGCAACTGCTCAGCTAAAGCCCTGGCTGGATCCTGTTATTTCCACTCCAACTCATCTGATTAAGTGTGTTTTATATTTTTTATTTATATATGGAGAGAGAGAGAGAGAGAGAGAGAGAGAGAGAGAGACAGTCTCTAATGGCATGTCTGTATATATGTATAGTTAGTTAAAGACTAACTAACTAACTAACGGCATGTCTACACTAGGGAGTTATTCTGAAATAAGTTATTTCAAAATAATAACTCCCAAAATAACAATTTTGAAATAGCACTATTCCTCTTCACAAGCAGGAGTTATTATTTTGAAATAACAGGCTTGATAGTGTGGACGCTTGTCTTGTTATTTCAAAATAAGGGTGGACATACCCTAAGGTGCCACAGGACTGCTCATTGTTTTTTTAAAGTTGCAGACTAACACGGCTACCCTTCTGAGACTTATTAACAGGCTTGTTATTAAGGTCTTCGAAGACATAAGGAAAGAGTTTGTGAAACAAGTCTAGACAGCTGACATTTTATTCTTCGCTATAGGAGATCATTGTATAGCCTAGGAGACACACAATTGCTGAAATTAGTAGTTAGTTCCTGAACAGCTTTTGAAATACCTAGCTCTAAAATACAATATCCAAGGAGAAGGAAGAAATGAGACACTAAAGCAAAGGCTATTTTCTCCCCCGTTGGTGACAGAAAATGGATGTAAGGATCAAGAACACTTTACCTTGCTAGAAACTAAGAACTAAAAAAGAAAGAAAAAAGAAGTCCAGTAAGGTAGGGATTTAAATTTCAGGTAGTGGCATCAGCAGGAAAATCTGAGAGATATTGAAGCCAGCCAGGTTAATCAAATGTACAGAAGAGACAGATTCTTACACAGAAACACTCAAGGACAAATTCTTATCTCTGATATCCAAGACAGAGTATCTCCCTCTGAAATCACTGGGAGTAACTCCCAAATATCTATGAAGTAGAATTTGGCTTTTACAGATATTAAGTATAAAATGGAAAAGGGCATCTAAAATCTTTGGTGAATTGCAAGGGTTAGTGGGAAAAATGCCAACTGCTGCTGTATATTATATTTCATAAAATGCTATATATAAAATTACTCTCAGTACCCTACAGCTCCAGAAAGGGACATTTTGCATTTAAAAGGGCAGTGCTGATTGTACTGAAGTTAATAGGAATTGGATCAAACTAGATGAAGGTACAATTATGGAGTACAGTGGGAGCCTTTTAAAATGTTTCATTCATTCATTTGCAAATCCAAACTTGTTGGAATCTCACCTATCACTGTTTCTGCGATGTTGCTTTCAGTCTATTCCAGGAATTTAAAATTCATTTAATGTGGCTGGCCTGATCTGATTCCCAGCCACTTGGCATCAGCCACTTTAACCAAAAGTTATTAAAATAGAAGTAGATAAAATAAATCAGGTTGGTGATTATTTACTTTTATTTTAGATGTTAGTGACTGATACTGCTGCTCCCCAGTACCTGGGATCGCCTAGCACGAACCAGCATATCAACATTTGGTGCAAGTGACTGGGCTAAAGCTACACTGAGTATTGAGTTCAGATATGTGTCACTTAGCCACGATCCTGGTTTAGTTTTGTTGATATTTATGATGGAGCATGCCTATTCAGCCATGTGTTCCCAAATGTGATGGGACTTCTCAATGGAAAGGACTTGTAGCCTGGATAAATTGATCCAAGATCATGATAAAACTCAGGAATTCCAATATTGGAAAACTTGCTTTTCCCGCGTTGCCCTGCAGTTCGGTAAGTTCCATGTGGAGCTCCTCTGGTACATTAGGCACACTGACAGAAAACAGAGTGTTAAAAATTGCAAACTTTCCTTCCTGGTTCCTGAAATCAGAGAATTGCCCTTGACATTTCTTTTTCAGTTCAGCAGTTTTATCCACACACTTTGCTGTGGCATCATCGCGTTGATACCTGACAGTACCATGTAGTAAATTAAAGATGGGAAAATCTGCTATGTTACTTTAGGAAAGTTGCTTATCCTGCAGCTGAAGTTTAATTTTAGAGATGTGCATGTTGTCATGGTACATCATGGTTGTGCCCGCTATATGCTTGCACTCAGTGAGTTTAAGTGCTCCAGAACACACAAGAATGGCCATACTGGGTCAGACCAATGTTTCATCTAGGCCTGGATCTTGTCTTTTGGCAGTGGTCAATACCAGATGCTTCAAGGGGAATAAATAGAATTGTTAATAATCAAGTGATCCATCTTATGTTGTCTGTTCCCAGCTTTTGGCAAACAGAGGCTAGGGACACTTCAAAGCATGGAGCTCCTTGAAGGCAAAGTCTTGAAGCCACTCATTGGCCTGTAATTCAGGGACTTCTTTCCCTTTTCGATCCATGAAAAGTTAGATCTCACCATGCAATGCTAAGAAGTGCTTTGATACAGCCTGCACACTGCCAGCCCCTTACCCTGAAGGACCTGGGTAACGCCACATAAGTCTGCTAGTAAAATATATAGTTTTAGCAACCATAACCCTGCTCACATGATTCATATGCTGAGTTTTACTACAGAGAACTTCTTGGTGTTAATCTTGACCTACAAGTTTGTCGCAGCTCTTGCTTTCTTGCCCACCATTGAGGATGCTTCATCTGTGACCAAAATCACAGCTCTTGTCCAGTCCACATCTAATTTGTTCAGCACTTCTACCAAGTTGCTGAAGAGTTTATTTGCTGTTCTTTCTCTCATTGGCACCAATCGTATAGGCTCCTTTGCTATGCACACGTTCTTATCAACTCCACAGATGAACAGAGCTGGCAAAGCTACATCATTTACGTCTGTGCTTTCAACTGCAATTGAAAAAGCAGCAAAGGACTTTGTTTTGTCCCAGATCTGACTGTTCAAATTGTGAGCTAAATCATTGATTATCTCAACAGTTGTGTTCCTTGAGTGGCTGATATTTGCAAAAACACTATTTCTGCCACTTTTAGTATGCAGCTTCCCAGAAAATTGTCCCTCAGAAAATAGTTTTAAGTGATACCTCTATTTCATGAGCAATCACAGAGCTTGCCTTAACAGCAGCATCACTGACGTGACTAGCATTAGTGAATACTGATTACTGCTTTTTTCAAATGCTCAGCTAATTCCGAGTATCTCTCTTTGTGTAACTTTCCTATGTCATTATTATATTTCTCATCAGGGTTTCATTCATAGCATCTTGGAATGTTGTGTTCTTTTACCATAGCTACCTGCTGCTTACAAATCAAGCAGGTGGGCTTTCTATTCATGCCCACAAAGAAATATGAAATTGCTCCTGAAAAGCACAGCACTTGTGATTTACATTTCTTGTCGTGGATAAAGACATAATAGCCGCTTGTCACAAGCTGATAAAAAGAAATGAACAAAGGGCATGCCCTTTATTTTGTTTTTCTTTAAAGGTGACCTGCCATTCTACCAGCTGCCATAGGTGTTAACCTTTTGACTTATTTGAAGTTTCCTTTTCTTTGACTTGCAAAGTTGAGGTATCTACTCTCCAACAAGTGGCTAAGTGCTCTTCACTGTCTGGACCTCTTCCAGCCTAACCTGGGCATGAACCATCCTCTGCCAGACTTAGGCATCTCCAGCATCTCTTAAATGTGACCAGTTGGTTTTACACCTGTATGTTAAGGTTTTTCTGAGTTGCTGCACCAGAGCCTGGACTACAGTGGTGTGATTTATAGACTGCACGAGTCTGTTGCTCTACAAATCACACCCGCATTGTGGAGATCCAGGGTTCTGTAGCCAAGTTTGAAGATTTGTGAGGAGTCTGCAAGGCCAGATGAAATTATTCTGCCTGTCAGATCTAACCCACAGGCAATATGGTCTAACCCCTGGTCTAACCAGTACAAACCTTGCTTCTGCAATTTTTTCAGGACCAACAGGGGGTGCTCATGTTCCTCTTGCTTGCTACAAGAAATCCATGAATGATAAGATGCACATTTTAACAGTGAGAGCAATTGACCATTGGAACAGGTTACAAACTGGTAAATGTAGCTGGAATATGATTTGATAAGTAAAGCAACCAGCTCAATATGACAGGGTAACCACGTTTGTTCATGTTTAGGCTTCTGGAATCACCATATAAAATGGTATATTCACACAGAGCCTTTGGAATGAGCAACTATACTTTCCTTCCTCTTTAGCAAACAATGCAACCATGGTTGACCGTGACTGACTGACTACCTGTGGTGAGAAAATGTCCCATTCTGAATAGTGCCACAATATTTTAAATTAGATCAGTACTATTTAATTCCCTACTATATATTCAATTCTCTACCTTGAGAACTGGACCTATATTTCCCTAGGCTACATTGCACAAAGCTGGAAAACTTTGTCCTGCTGAAGTCAATAGGAACTTTTTGTCTTTGACTTAGTGCAGCCAGATTTCACCCCTAGTGTAATGGATAATATCTGGAATGGAGATGGTCACATTTTTAAATTTAAAAAAGGGGAAGTGCTGATTAAATTTTAATGAATGTGTTGTCTTCTTTTTTGTCTAACTGATCAGTTGGGTTAGCAATCTGTTTTTAATGTTCAGAATCTCAGCAAATTTTGAAATAAAATATTACTCCATTTTCATTTTTTGCCTGCTCAGATATGGAGAGATCTCCCCATCCATGTTTTTGCTATAGATCATCCAAAGATTTTGCAGCTTATAAGTAGATTTTTTTTAAAATTTCCTTTGTAGTGCTGTATATTGCTTAAATCCTACAGTAATCTGTTTGATGTTAGGATACGTCTACACTTGCTCCCTATCTTGAGATAGGGATACAAATGCAATGTACTGAAATTGTTAATGAAGTGCTGGATTTAAATATCCCGTGCTTAATTAGCATAATCGTGTCCTGGCGCCATTTTGAAATCGCATTATTGCGAAATAAAATGCCCTGTGTAGCAGCGTTATTTTGAGAGAAAACCCTTCTCTCGAAATAACTGTTACTCCTCATTTACTGTTACGCCTCATAAAATGAGGCGTAACAGTTATTTCAAGAGAAGGGTTTTCTCTCAAAATAACGCTGCTACACGGGGCGTTTTATTTCACAATAACGCAATTTCAAAATGGCGCCTGGAGGCGATTATGCTAATTAAGCACGGGATATTTAAATCCCATGCTTCATTAGCAATTTTGGTACACTACATTTGACCTACTATAAATTTGGTCAATTTTCTGCCTTTACACTGTGTGAATATAACCACCGCATTTTTCTCTGTTGCTAGGAGGAGGAAAGTCAGTTCTGTATGTTGTCACAACTACATTAAAATCTCCCATTGTGAAAATATATATTTTATGTGAGCCAAAGCAAACATTGTGCAGTCTATGTCAAAGAATGCAATGAAATGCAAGAAAACACTATGGAATAAAACTGGTCACAAAAGATAGCAGCTTTCTTAAGGGTACCCTTAAAAATGTATTTTTGCAAAGCCTGAAAGATGTGTTCAAGCCAAAGGAATAGCAATTTTTTTAGGTACATCAGAAGCAGGAAGCAATGCTGTGTACACAACACAATCATAATCAGTGCTAACAAAAAATTTGGATTAAACTTAATGTTTCTTAGTTTAAACCAATCTCTATTAGAGACTAGGATGAGACCTAATGGGAGTGTGTGTGGAAGCAGATTATCTCATATCTTTCTGTTGCAGGTTTCTTACATCTTTGTTTAGAGCATCTGGCCACTTTTGGAGACAGACTACTGGACTAAATAGACCTCAGGTCTGATGCAGTAGGGCAGTTCCTATGTTCCTATCATGCATCAATCATGTCAGTACATTTATGCCCACTGCATTCCAATCCCCTCATCATATTTCTATCAGTGCATTACTTGACAATCTGCTTAAATATTCCAAGTGCTTCAGAGGAAATGCGCATAGTGTGGTAGCAGCATCCTATGGTAACACACTCTGAAATTGGTTACTGAAGCATGGTTAGGGGTACTGTCTACTCTGCAAAAATACTCAAATGTTATTACTTTTTTATAGAAAAAGAACCATGTACCAACCTAGCCTGCAGGCAAGGATGACACACTATGAGCCACTGTGGTTTAAGGATGCACAGACCATGTTGTAACTGTGCAACCTAGTATATGTTTAAAGTTATCTTTGTCACAAACAGTGCAGTTGGAGGTACAGTGGGGAATGACCAGCAAGTAACCAGTGAAATGTCAGGAAAGGCTGCACTGTTCTTTCACTGAGAGAAGCTGGTTCTCTTCAAGAAATGGCTGAGGATGGGTCAGCTAGTGAGCTCAATTGTTTATTTCACCCGTTTTAAAGCACATTTTGATAACTTTCTTCTTCATTCATTCACTTTTGACAAACTTTCCTGTGAGCAACTTTTGTTTGCATGTAGTTTTGGGCTGGTGCTTGTATTCAGGAGAATGCAGTTAGCAATGGCATAAAGTTAATATGTGTTTGTGCAAATCTGTGTACTCCTGCCCACAGACCCTAAGAGAAACATGAAAGAATGTGGTTTTTGGATAGAACACAGTGCTTAATAATATAACATGGGAGGGAAAATTCCCAAAGCTCAAGGCCAGAGTCACTAACAAGGGTAAGTGAATGTACCCTTCATAATAGTGAGATCTGTTTATTAGCCCTAACAATACTGCTGGCAGAGAGGAAATGAAATGGAAAAGAGAAAGAGTATGGCTATCCCCTTCACAGCTTTATTAACATAAGAACAGCCATACTGGATGAGACCAAAGGTTGTTTTAGCCTGCTGAGCTGTCTTCCAACTGTGGCTAATGTCACATGCTTCAGAGGGAATGAACAGAATAAGCAAGCACTGAGTGATTCATCCTCTGTCACCCATTCCCCAATTCTGGTGAACAGAAGGTAGGGACATCATCCCTGCTCATCCTGGCTAATAGCCACTGGAAGGACTCCTTCTCCATGAATTTGTCCAGAACAGAACATCTGGGTACAACACTATTTACCTCTCTCCATTCTGAAAACTGACCATTTGTACCTAGGCTTTGTTTCCTATCTTTTAACTAGTTATCTAGCCATGAGAGGATCTTCTCTTTTATCCCATGGCAGCTTATTTTGCTTAAGAACCTTTGGTGAGGGACCTTGTCAAAGCTTTCTGAAATCTGAAATACAATATATATCCACTGGCTACCCTTGTCCACTTGCTTCTTGACCCCCTCAAAGAACTCCAGTGGATTGGTGAGGTACGATTTCCCTTTACAAAAATCATGTTGACTCTTCCCCAACAAATCATGTTCATCTATGCATCTGATACTCCTGGTTTTTTTACTATAGTTTTCCTAGTGCCAAAATTAGGCATACCAGCCTGTAATTGCCTCTGAACCTGTTTTAAAAAAATGGTGTCATGTTAGCTATCCTCCAGTCATGTGGTACAGAAGCTGATTTAATAATCCACAGTTAGTAGTTCTGCAATTTCACATATGAGTTATTTCAGACCTCCTGGATGAATACCATCTAGACCTGGTGTCTTATTACTGTTTCATGTATCAGTTTGTTGCAAAATGTCTTTTAATGACACCTCAATCTGAAACAATTCCTCACAGTTGCCACCAAAAAAAATGGTTCCGGTTTAGCAACCTTCCTCACATCCTCAGCTGTGAAGACCGATGTAAAGAATTCATATAGTTTCTTCACAATGCCCTTATTCCCCTAGGGTGCTTCTTTCACTCTTATTTGTTGCAGATAGATCAGGTGAGTGTGTCACAAGCAAATCAGTTCACTTTTCATGAGTGTTGTGTTGGATTGATTTCATTAGGAACAAAATTAGGTCAATACTGAGCCTTATTGGGAAAAAAAACACTTGTGGTGTAGACATGAACTAAAACATCCAACAAAAATGCTAACTAGGGTGAGTCAAAAGGATTGAAAAGCTGATCACCTGAACAGGACAATGAAACTGTAAGTGCTCACTTTTTAGATACTTTTCTTTTTTCAGAAATCTGTTTACGTGCTGGAGAGAGGAAGACTAAGGAGAAACCCAAAGGAGCAATATTAAAAGCTCTGTCTAGTCATTCTTTTACACTTCATATTTTAGTATTGCTTTTCCTTGTTAGCAATGTTCACTTAAAGGTGTAGGAATCATTTCTCCCGGGTGATTTTGGCTTTTTCCATTTACAAATACTGATTTTCTTTTAAAATTTTGACGTTTACCTGGCATTTAACAGCTAAAAACAACAATACCGGCCTTCATAATATGTCAACTTGCTACAAAAACTCTGTGTTTGGGAATCATTCCTGTTAGAACTGGTGGTAGTTTGGAGAAGGGGGGTTATTCATTTGGTAGAGCTAACTGGGAGGCATAAAATATTTTGGGCTGAATCCTGCCAACTTTATGCAGGGCCTTATACTGTGAAGTACTGAGTACTTTCTGAGCATGCAACAGTGGTTTGACAACTGCTGAGCTGTAACCATTATTTACTACTTCACTGATAATCATCTCACTTTTACTTTTCACTCACCACATCTGTTTCATCCACCAGCTGTCTGTTATGTTTAGATTGTAAATTCTTTGGGTGCTAAATGTCTTTTCATGATGTGTAGACACAGTACCTAGTACAATAGGACCCTTATCCCTGAACAGGGCCTGTACATGCTACCATAATACAAATGATAAACAACAACAATCTTGTACGACTTTAGTGGGACCTATCCCTGAGTACAGGCTCCAGCGTTGGCCTTTGTTTTTACATAGGACTAAGGCTGTAATATTTTTCACAGAGACTAACACTGGAAATCACAGCCCTGACACAGGATTCCATGTATAGTGAAGAGCATGACCTAAGCATAAGTGCTGGAACTAGGGGTGCTGCTGTCCCTCTGGCTGAAGTGGCTTCCATTATATACAGGGTTTGCAGTTTGGCTCAATGGCTCTCACTCCTACTGTACACCCCTCAATGTAAGAAGACATTGCTCTAGCCCGGGGTTGCCCACAGGCTGGATCTGGTTTGCAGGGTTAATCCCTGGCGGGCCCCCACCTCCATGTTTACTGCACCTCCATAGGTATCAGAGGATCGCAGCTTTTGTTGGCCACAAATAGCTGTTCACCAATGTGAGTGGCAGGAAGCAGAATCCCGGTCTGCAATGTTTCCCGCTGCTTGCATTGGCCGCGAACAGTAATTTGCAGCCAACCAGAGCTGCGATCCTCTGATACCTGTGGAGGTGCAGGTAAACATAGTGGCAGTGGCCTGCCAGGGACTAACCCTGAAGGCTGCTGGGTTTTTTTTATTGCCCACCCCTGCTCTAGCCCCATGTTTCCCAATGTCTAAATGGGCAGAAGTGTTATCTTTTGGGGGGGAGGGTTTGAAAAGACAACTGAAAGGCACAAACTCTACTGCACTCTGTGGTTGCAGCAAACATAACACAAAATAAGTCAATGTTTCTTTAGCAGGAAGTTGACAACCGAGACTGGGCTTCTTAGACTGTCCAACAATTTTCCCAGTAACTATGAAGAGTCCCCCAGTCATGCTGAAAGGCCCAAACCTAAACTAGCCCAAGAATCTTACTCTCTCTCTTGTCTTATTGAGTCTGCTTTCCTGGCCAGACCAACTCTCATACCTCCCAGCTTGGTGCTGCTGCTCTGTCACACAAGAGCTGTAATGCACAGACAGCTCCTTGCTACAGTCCAGTTTGGAACTATTCTTCTCTTCCCTCCTCCCCAGTTTTACTTTAAAGAATGAGAAGTTCATGGACAACAGGCCTATTAGCCAAGATGGTCAAGGACATGCCTCTATGTTCCTGGTGTCCCTAACCCTTTGACTACCAGAAGCTGGGACTAAGCAATTAGAGATGGATCACTCAAAATTGCCCTATTCTGTTTATTCCCTCTGAAACAGGTATCACTGGCCACTATCAGAAGACAGGCTATTGAGGTAGCTGGACCATTGATCTGATCTCAAATGCCATTGTTCTTCTGTACCTTAAGTATGATACACCATTTAATATAACTTTAAATGTGTTTCTAGGTTGCAAATAGGACTATAATCCACATCGGGGTGGGCACTTTGCGAATTTTGGAAGTGGTTGCGGGCCACCCCAGAAGGGACAGGGCCTTGGGCAGAAGGGGTGGAGCCAGGAGACTTCAAGTGCTCCCTCACCCACAGACCCTGATTGCCCTGAGGGTGGGGGAGTGTGTGAAGTCTTTGCCTCCTGCCCTGCCAGGGGTGCCTGGCACCTAGAAAGAACCACCAGGGCTACATCTACACTGCAGGCTTTTTGCGCAAGAACGGCCATTCTTGCGCAAAAACTTGCAGCGTGTCTACACTGCACATGCATTCTTGCTCGAGTAAATTTACTGTAAGGTGTCGGAACAGATGGCTTCTTGCGCAAGAGTTATTCCTCTCCCCACGAGAAATACGCCTTCTTGTACAAGAGCTCTTGCGCAAGAAGGCAGTGTGGACGGGCAACAGGGGTTTCTTGCACAAGAAACCCCTCTGGCTAAAATGGCCATCAGAGCTTTCTTGTGCAAGAGAGCGTCCACACTTCCATGGACGCTCTTGCGCAAAAGCACATGGCAGTGTGGACATGCTCTTGTGCAAGACCTTTTGCGCAAGAACTCTTGCGCAGAAAGCCTGCAGTGTAGACGTAGCCCTGAAGCTGTTTTAAACAGCTAATGGTTCCCTCTAGGTGCCACGTGCCCCTGGCGTTGTGAAGAGACTTCCTATGCTTCCTCCACCCCCAAGCCAATGGGATTGGGTGGGGGAGGGAAGAAAGGAAAGAAAGAAGCATCAGGAGGGGGGCCGAGGGAGGCTTTTCCTTTAGTTCAGGAGGTGCCTTGCCTTCCCTCCCCATGCCTCCCAGCCTCTGGGAAGGACCTGGAGGGTGGGGGAGCAGACATAATCTCTGGCTCCCCTGCCCCAGCCCACCAGGGACATGTGCACCCCGCCAAGGGGAGGAGACTTTGTGCATTCCCCCATCCCCAGATCTCGACTGGCTTGAGGGCAGGGGAGCAGCAGGGCGGCCATGGGTCAGATCAACCTGCTTGGTGGGCAGATCCGGCCCGCGAAGGCCCCTTTGCTCACCCCTGATCCACATAAATAAAATGAATCCTCCATTCTTCCATGACCCTTCATGAGCACTCAAAAGATCTGGTATACTTATCCTAGCCTTAGCTTAACTACTCATGCCTCTTAGGAAATACTTGTAATCTGATAAGACTAGTCTCTCTCACAGTATTTTGCTTCTGTCCAGAAATAGAAGGCACAGAAAAGCACAAAAATGTAATATTTGAAGTTACTCAAACTTTCCTAAACCTCAAAAAGTTTTGCCCACATGGGTCGTCATTGCCTAATCATTTTGATCGCTACATTGTAGTGAAAATTCTTGTTGAAAAATGTCAACTGGTTTCTACTGGTTTCATAAGCATTTACATTGTAGAACACAACAACAGGTCTACTAGTTCCTTGTGTTAAGTTTCTTAGAGTTATTAATATTATACATTAGATACCGACAGAAGTGAAGAGAAACAAAGGCAGGGCAGTTAAAGGATGCTAAGCATCTATTGGAGTTTCTAGTCATTGTGTTTATTCACGAATGGCCTTTAAAGAGACTAGGTTTTAGTGACCTGGCTACCTCAGCTGAATTATTAAAGACACAGATTTCTGAAGAGAAAAATGACTTTCAAGTAGAAATAATTCAAAACTAAAGGTTCTATTCTGAAATCCTACAAATTTCAGGAGGGGCAGAAGGTCAAGTTTGAACTAGAATCCTCAGCTCTGACACTTCACTTTCAGTTTTGGATCTGATCCAAAGTCAGAATGCACCCATTTTCCAACTCCGGTTTAGGTATGCATGAAATCTTGCTAGAGAAGTTGTTCTTGTGAGATTTTGCCCCAAGAGCATGATATCTTGGTACTGCCAAATGTAAAGCCTAATTCTAGCACTCATTCTATTTTAAACCTAAACAGGATGAGCTCACACCCAGGTGCAGCTCACCTCTAATCTTAGCCACTGTCTACATGAGTTAGATTTAAACTAGTGCCACAGAAGACAAAGCTCAATATTCTATTGCTAATCTCCAGCGTGAAACAGTTTTGCAAATGGGGGGGAGGCACCCTTAAATTTTTATCAGGCTCCAATATTTATCTAAAATTAAACACTTCTCTGGGCATAGCAAATACCGTCAGTAAAAGCAAGCCAAACTGGCACATGCTTAATTTATTAGAGAGAGAATAAGAATGGCCTATGTTTCACCCCTCGAGAGACTCTCGCACATTTGTCTTTCTTCACATTTGTATCCGTGACAAAATCCTGAGGGAATGAAACATCAGACCATATCCTTTTTTTTCTGCCACACATTCAGACTATTTTGAGCTAGTTTTGTTTTTATGCCTTCATTGGCATTTCCTTACCTACAGAGGTATTTAATTTTGTAGTCTAATGGCAATACCAGGACATTTTCTCCAATTTGCTTACTTTTAACTGATTAAAGCTCCTGGTTATGAGTGGGCTTTAGAGTTCCTTTTTTTGGTAATTCTGGTGCATTTCATAATGACCAGAGAATGCCACCTGTTCAGAGAATTTAACTTGCCTTTTCTGAATGCAGTGGGATACTTCTAGTGCATGGTAGTAGTGTCCACATAACCAGTTAGGGTGCAGCACACTAATGTCATATAGATTTGCCCCCACTGTTTGCCATGTACTAAGTGTCTGCACAGATAGCATGTTAACTTTATAAATCATGCCACTATTCCTAATGCAAATATTTATGCAATGATTACTCAGGATATATGACCGAATGGAAATGAAGCTTCAGTCAGATCAATAAATATTGAATTGTGCTGCTAAATAGACCACTGGGTCACATTTACAAAGAAATCAATAGATTAAAAAAGATGCACTAGACTTTACTCAAGTTAATTGATTTTTATATTAAAAGTAAGTATGCTGACTCTTTATTTTTAGCAGAAAATTAACACTATTTCCATGTCCAATGGGTTTCTGTGTCTGAATATATATAGTACAATTTAAACTTAGGATAAGATTATGTATTATGTGTATTGTGGGAGCACAAATGGGCCTTTTTCCCTCTGTGTAACACACTATACAGACATACAACTAAGAGCTAATCCCTGTCCTGAAGAGTTTCAAACACAGGTGTCACAGTGTAACTGTTTGACAGATGTATTTACACTCATGTGGCAAGATAGAAATTGAAACTGTAAGGACATGAGCATTTGCCTTAGGTCACTGATAACGCCTGACATCAGAAGCATTTGGTTAATGATAGCAACCAGCACTAATTATCAGAATGTAGACAACAAATTTCCTGTGCAGAGTGACTGTAGTCTGGTTTTCCCCAGTATGTCTTTCTAAATGGCAGCTTTATGTTTCAATCTGCAGAGATGCCTTGGTCTGATGTGTCTGTCGCTGCCAGATGGTCTTTGGCTGTGATGAGGCTGAGCCAAGACAGGGAATGATGTCACCCCCTGGCATTCATCTTGAAGAGAGTCTTCTAGGCTGTGAGGCTGGCATCTGTGGAGGGGAATTGGACAAAGAAGCCCTGTAGTGCCAGATTTAGTATATTTATCTCCTCGAGGCCCAGAGCCCTCTCTGTATTAACCAGATCGAGAGATGAGCACATCTCCCTTGCTCATATTGAGGGATTATAGGTGTGTTCTACCTACAGACTCATGCCGGGACCTCTGCTGTCTCTGGGCACATCTACACTGCAGGGCAAAAGTCGAATTAAGCTATGCAACGTCAGCTACGTCAATTGTGTACCTGTAGTCGCAATAGCTGAATTCGGCTTTTGGTGCTGTCTATATAGCAGGAAGCTGAAGGAAGAGCACTCTTCCCTCGACTTCCCTTACTCCTCGTGCAATGAGAGTTACAGGAGTTGGAGTAAGAAGTTGACCATCTCAAAATTATTTCAAAATAACGTCTTGCTGTGTAGACGTAGCCTCTGCGTCCTACAGAGAAACAGGAAAGAATAAAACCACAAGTTCAGTAAAACAAGACACAAAAGAAAATAAGAAAAGAATAATAGCACAACAAAAAAAAACCCATTTTAAATATTATTGGACACCTGACAATATTAAAAATCCTCCTTCCCTCCTTGAGCATGTCCACATGAAGCAGGCAGTGCTCAGTACATTACACTCTGGACACCAAGCCCAGAGTCAACCTACCAGTGATTCAGGGTGACCCTGACCAAGGTAACTACATTGAGAAAGGGTGAGGGGGTGGTGTTGTTAGTAGGACATTCACTCCTGCCCCTCATGCCACAAGCACAAATCCTCATGTAAGGACATAGCCAAAGCACTCAACCTAAACAGCTGAAGACAGAATCATACATCCTAGGCTGCATGCACCATCATGCAGAATGCAGGAGAATGTGAGCAGGTTGATGGAAATGATTAGAAAAGCCTTTCAAATGATGCCACGCTGAAGACTAGGATTGCTTAGCTTAGGAAGGCAGTAAATAAGAGAGGGCATGTATATAAAACTAGGGGGTCACAACCTGTTACTTCAGTAGACCAAATTTATGGTACATGCCAGGGGCTTCTTGCGTCCCATAGACTCCCTGTCTGCCACTCTCCCATCTCCCTCTATTTCAGTGAATCACCACAATACTTACCTCCCAGCCCCATGCCAGGGGCTCTGTGTGCCCCTTCTCTTCTCCCTGTCCCCACCATTTAACCCCTTTTCTTTCTGCCTGTCGTCATTTTCAGACTGTATTTGGAGGATGCGCCTAGCTGAATTGGGATGTGTTCTTATACTGAAAGTCCTAATGACTGCCATCAAATGTTTGTTTGTTTGTTTTTGTTTTATCTGCAAGCTATTACAGGTGTGGTTGAAGCTGCTGAGTGTGCTAACCAGATGCAAGGAGCTCCTGTGTATCTGCTCCCCCCCCTTCTGTTTTTCCAGTGTTCTCCCAAATCAATAGGGTTCTACCCACTGATGCCTAACTTCATTCCCTGAAATTTTGGAGTTGATCAGAGGTGGCATTCAAAAGCAATCATGTTATGTAAAGACAGACAGACAGCAGAGATTCTATGAAAGGACACTAGGTTGGGTGTTTCTGTCCATGTCTAGACTACAAGCTTCTTTCGGAAGAAGCTTTTTTTGGAAGAGATCTTCTGAAAAAACTTCTTCTGAAACAGAGTGTCCACACTGCAAAAGTGCATCGAAAAAGTGATCTGCTTTTTCAAAAGGGAGCATCCAGACTGAATGGACTCTCTCTCTCATGTAAGCTGTGATTGCTATGGACGGAATGGCCACCAGGGCACCTGTGCTTTTTCCTCTTTCCTCTTCTTCCGAAAGAACTCCCTCTTCCCCGTCCACATACGCTTTTTTGTGAAAGAGCTTTTTCGCAAAAAGGTTTCTTCCTCATAGAATGAGGATTACCAATGCCGGAAAACCCCCTCTGTTCTTTCGATTTTCTTGCAGAAGAAACAATTGCAGAGTGGACGTTCCTCAAGTTTTGTCGGAAGAATGGCTGTTTTTCCGCCAAAAGTCTGTAGTGTAGACATATCCCTTGTGTCATAAAAAAACAATTAAGGTATTCAATGAAACTTAAGAGTGGCAAATTCAAAACTGATAAAAGGAAATGCTTTTTCATACTGCATATAATCAATCTGTGGAACTCATTGCTACAAGAAGTTATTGAGGACAGTAATTTAGCAAGATTCAGTGAGGGCCTGGACATTTATATGGACAAGAATATCCAAATTTATAATATTTCATGTTAATAGTTTGAAGGGATATGACACCTCCACTATCAGACTTTGTCTACACTGCAGGGTTTTTGTGCAAGAAGCTTTTTGCGGAAGAGCTCTTCTGCAAAAACTTCTTGTGCAAAAGTGCGTCTACAGCTCAAAAGTGCATTGCAAAAGAACTGTGCTTTTGCGCAAGAGAGTGTCCATACTGCATGAACGCTCTTGTGCAAGAAAGCTCTGATTGCCATTAACACACTTGCCTTTTTGTACAAGAGCTGTAGTGCAAAAAGGAGTTATTCTTCATGGGGAGAGGAATAACTCTACTGGCAAAAGCCTGCTGTCTTGTTGATTTACTGGGGGGGGGGAGGAGGGTTTGTGCAAAAACGTGCTTGAGGTGTGGACACTCCACCGGCTTTTGCGCAAAAATGGATGTTTTTGCGCAAAAGCCTTGTAGTGTAGACATAGGCTCAGTGTTTAATCCATTGTCTAACTATTGGAAATTAGGGTTAGACTTTGATAGGGAACAAATTAGCCACCCATCTGCCTACTGGGGTTCTTTCACCTTTCAACAAAGCATCTTCTGCTGGCAATGGGGTGCACAGCCTCTGCGGGCCCTGGTGAGAATGGGGGTTGGCTTAGCTCCCCAGGAGTGGGTGGGGCTGAGGGCAGTTATCCCTTCATGATGCCCAGATGGTGGCATGTCCACCCAGCTCTGACAGCTGCATGGAGCAGCACTCTCAAAGCAATTCAAAGGGCGCAAAGACTCCAGCTGGGAGCTCCGGACCCCTTTGAATTTCCAGTCCCCAGAGCAATTGCCCTGAATACTGTTTGAAGCTGCTCAGTGTTCATTTTTTCTGGCACTGCATCCTGTGCCACAGTACTATGGGATAGCTGCCCAGATTGCACAATTCAAGAAGGTGACAAGTAGCATGCACAAACACAGGAGATGTATTGTGCATGCTACTTGCTCTTTGCTGACACAGGAGTTGTATTGGGGAAAATGCTTATTTGAGGATTCAGCATGCTTGTCATGTCTGAATCAGATCCAAATGTCATGAACTGGTTATAAAAACATAGCTGTTCTTATGGGATCTGATTAAGAGAGAGTGTTTCTCTTCCATAGAATCGTAGGACTGGAAGGGACTCAAGAGGTTATCTAGTCCAATCCCCTGCAGGACTAAGTATTATCTAGACTATTTCTAATAGATGTTTGTCTAACCCGCACTGAAAAATCTCCAGTGATGATTTCACAAGCTCTCTAGGCAATTTATTCCAGCAGTTAACTACACTAGCAGGAAGTTTTTCCTAATGTCCAGCCTAAACAGCCCTTGCTGCAATTTAAGCCCATACTTTTGGTACTATTTTCTGAGGTTGAGAATAATTTTTCTCCCTCTTGCTTGTAGCAACCTTTTATGTACTTGAAAACCTATGTCTCCTCCCAGTCTTCTTTTCCTCTGGAATAAACAAGCCCAAATCTTTGAGACTTCTCTCAGAGATCATGTTTTCTTAAAATGTTAATAATTTTTGTTGCTCTTCTCTGGACTCTCAATTTGTTCATTTGTTTCCTGAAATGTGGTGCCCAGAAATGGGCATAATACTCCAGCTGAGGCCTAATCAGAATGGAGGTGAGCAAAACAATTACTACTTGTGTTTTGCTTACAACATTCCTGTTAATGGATCCCAGGATGATGTTTGCTTTTTTTCCCTAACAGATTTCCTAGGCAGTTATTTCTCATTTTGTAGGTGTGCAGTTGATTGTTCCTTCCTAAGCATTTGTCCCTACTGAATTTCATCTGATTTATTTCAGACTATTTCGAATTTTAATTCTGTCCCCCAAAGTACTTGCAAGTTGCAACCCCTCCCAGCTTGCTATCACCTGCAGCTTTTGAAAGTGTGCTATCTATGCCATCTTCTAAATCACTAATGAAGTACTTTTGGTTACTTGGTAATTTACACAGTTTAAATAGGGTCCCCAAAAATATCTGTGATTCATTCCTCATGTGTGATGAGGCTAATGTTTAACCTCTTCATTGTGAGGGTTGGCATGGTAAGCCTGTTAATTAAAGTGCAGAGTATTTGTTGTTATTCAGTTTTGAGGTCAAGAATTTAGAGTCATTTTTTCAGGGAGATAATTTTCCTTACATTCATCTCTGCTTCCCTCACCCACAGCACTGTAAACTTGTCTTTTTTTAATGACACTTCTTGATGTGGCAAATAATTTATTTGGTTCAGTAGATCTATGTCATCCTTCATTTACCTCATGTTCAAACTTTTGCTTTCCCTCAAGTGATTCAATTTTGTTGCTTCTGCTTTACTTGCAGCCTATGGTGAAAGCCAGTTTCCAGTCCAGAGTTCAGGCGGTGTCTTTTGAAGGCAGCAGCTGTGCACTCTTTCAGTTGTGCTTTGGTGTTTGTAGCATTGCAGCAAGAGCTTCCCCGGGGGTTTTGTCAAGCTGGCATATCTAACTGGTGGTCGGCTTTATGGCTGGTGAAGTGGAATGTGAAGCAGGTGAGCAGGCAGATGGAAGATGGGTGGACAGGCAGTTAATAAGGAGATTTCTGCTAGATGAGTGGGTTAGAATACAAGCTAGGCTGCAGTGGGAGGACCATTATGCTGACCAGGACTTTCTCATTTGCTTCAAAGATCTGTGTTACTGAGCTTCAATGAGTGCTTTTTAAGCATGATATATTCTTTGCTGCTTAAAAAAAATCATCAATTGTGGTAGGAACCTGAACATCCAATTAGCCATTTGAACAGTGTGTCTAAGCTCTCTCTTAATTCTAGGCATCTGAGTGCCCATAAACAAACCTGACTGAGCTACAGTGAAGGATCAATCCATCTAATCTCGGATATGATCAACATAAAGTCTCCAAAGATTTAATCTGGAAATAGATTTGTTTATATTGGAATGTGGGACTCTAATTTAGGACAGGTCTATACTAAACCAGAAGGTCATCTTAAGATCTGCATGTCCAGCTACGTATATAACATAGCTGGAGTCAATAGACCTTATGCTGAATTTCTCTGGAGGTCATCAGGAGAAACTCGCCTGTCCATTTCCCATACTCCTTGCAACTGCAAGGAGGTCCAGAGTTGATGGAGGTGCCCTCAGCATTTGATTTAGCGGGTTCTTACCTGTCCCACTCAATCAAACACCGGAAGATCGACCTCTGCAGTGTCACTCCTCCATTTGGTATAGACATGGCCTTGATGTGTTAGTGAGAATTAATGTGATTTAGCAGAAAGAGTGCACATCTCTAATATCCATCCATTAGAAATTCTCTCTTTGTACAATTATTTGCACAGGCCCCCTCATTTAATTTAAATTCCTCTTAATTTGGGGAAAGAATGCAAAATGAAGATTATTCAGTACTGAGCTATTATTAATAGATATGGAAGGGTATGAACGGAACTGCAGTGTGGATGTTCCTCAAGTTTTGTCGAAAAAATGGCCGTTTTTCTGACAAAACTCTGTAGTGGAGACATACCCCTTGTATCATAACAAAACAATTAAGATATTTAATGAAACTTAAGAATGACAAATTCAAAACTGATAAAAGGAAATGCTTTTTCATACCACATATAATCAATCTGTGGAACTCATTGCTACAAGAAGTTATTGAGGACAATAATTTAGCAAGATTCAGTGAGGGACTGGTCATTTATATGGACAAGAATATCCAAATTTATAATATTTCAGTTAATAGTTTGAAGGGATATGGCAGCTCCACTATCAGTGTTTAAGTCATTGTCTAACTATTGGGAATTAGGGTTAGACTTTGACAGGAAACAAATTAGCCACCCATCTGCCTACTGGTGTTCTTTCACCTTTTAACAAAGCATCTGCTGCTGGCAATGGGGTGCACCCTTCACAGACATATTCTTAGTGCCTCATATTTGGGGTTTCATGCTAGCCAAATTTAAGAATAAATACATATTGGAGAATTCAGCTCATATTTGAATGTATGGTGGGCCCAGTTTTGCCCTCCGTTCTCCTATTTACCCTCCATTCAAGTCAATGAATTTTCATCAGCATAAAAATGCTGTGACATCAGAATCAGGCCAGAGTACATTTGAAGGTTATCCATATTATATAAAACACAGTAGCGGAGTTACCCAACATTGCCCAGATCCTTCAGGGCAGGGCCTTGTGGATGTGGGGTGTGTGCGCAGGAGGCTGGGGACCCAGGGATCCCTTCTCTTACCCTCTCCGCAAGCCACCTCTCCAGCTCTGCCCCAGTGACCACTCTCATACTGTGTCCCTTGCATCAGCAGCCCCTCCCTTTGCATATTATGGAAAACTGTCCTTTTCCCAGGGTTTCCAGTTGTCTTGGTACAACCAAACCCTGACCTTGCTTTAAGTTAGGAGAAGTGGAAGCTGCATACCAAATTTGGTGACCCTAGCTATTATCATTTAGGAGGCATTCTTGAACAAACAGACAGACAGACACATTCTATTATATATATATTGTTTTAATATACACAGGCAAAGCTGATAAGAAAATTAAACATAATAAATATGTATCGATAATGCCTTGCAGAGAATATAGTATTTTTCCATAAGGTCACCATCTGCTTTGAGTATTTATGTGGGTTTATCACACTTTTATAAAGGTAATGTTCTCTTGCAAATAGAATAATGGCAGTACACAGCACATTTTTGCTGCTTTCACCGCAGGATTTCTTGAAGCAGATGTCTGCTCCAGGGATGGAACATGGATGTCAAAATTGTAGACACTGATTTGTGTTTGTTTCTTTGCCAGATATTGCTGCCTTCACCATGCAGTTGGCTCTCAAAAGAAAGAAAAGGATGTGTAAGAAGAAAGCTTTAAACTGGTTTTGGAGGGATGGAATTGTTTAGCTAACATGAAACTAGTGTTCTCATCTTTGTCTTCAGTGAAATTGTGGTAAAGTCTGATTATAAAATATGCTATATGTATTTTTTTAGAGCTGACTAGGAACAGGAATTTCAGTTTTGTGGGTAAATCCATGGTTCTGACATTTGTTTTCATTCCAAATCATAAGAACATAAGAATGGCCATCTGGATCAGACCAAAGGTCCATCCAGCCCAGTATCCTGTCTGCCTACAGTGGCCAGTGCCAGATGCTCCAAAGGGGATGGACCGAAGACAATGATCAAGCAACTTGTCTCCTGCCATCCATCTCCAGCCTTTGACAAACAGAGGCCAGAGGCACCATTCCTTACCCCCGGGCTAATAGCCTTTTATGGACCTAGCCTCCATGAATTTATCTAGCTCTTTTTAGAACTCTGTTACAGTTCTAGCCTTCACAGCCTCCTCTGGCAAGGAGTTCCACAGATTGACTGTACGCTATGTGAAGAACTTTCTTTTATTAGTTTTAAACCCACTACCCATTAATTTAATTTGGTGTCCTATAGTTCTTATATTATGGGAACAAGTAAATACCTTTTCTTTATTCACCCTTTCCATACCACTCATGATTTTATATATCTCTATCATATCCCCCCTCAGTCTTCTTTTTTCTAAACTGAAAAGTCCCAGTCTCTTTAGCCTCTCCACATATGGGACCCGTTCCAAACCGCTAATCATTTTAGTTGCCCTTTTCTGAACCTTTTCTAATGCCAAAATATCTTTTTTGGGGTGAGGAGACCACATCTGTACACAGTATTCAAGATGTGGGCGTACTATAGGTTTATATAGGGGCAGTAAGATATTCTTCGTCTTATTTTCTATTCCTTTTTAAATAATTCCTGGCATCCTATTTGCTTTTTTGACTGCTGCTGAACACTGTGTGGACGTTTTCAGAGAACTATCCATGATAACTCCAAGATCTCTTTCCTGATTAGTTGTAGCTAAATTAGCCCCCATCATATTGTATGTATAGTTGGGGTTATTTTTTCCAATGTGCATTACCTTACACTTATCCACATTAAATTTCATTTGCCAGTTTGTTGCCCAATCACTCAGTTTGGTGAGATCTTTTTGAAGTTCTTCACAGTCTGCTTTTGTCTTGACAATCTTGAACAGTTTAGTATCGTCCGCAAACTTTGCCACCTCCCTGCTTACACCTTTCTCTCGATCATTTATGAATAAGTTGAAATCAAATCAAATCAAAACATCATATTTTGAAATTTTTCACAACATGAAATATTTTGGAAAAATGAATTTAGATTAGGGGAAAAAAAGTTGATTTTTTAAAAAAATTTTGTAACATTTCAATATAATACACATTTCAAAATAAAAAATGGAAACATTCCATTCTAATAAGATTGGCCTTAAAAAAAATCCCACATTGTGATTGGTTTTTCTAAACAAACTTGTGTCAAAACTTTCCCAAAGACTGCTTCAATACCAAGTCACTTTTTCCAATGACAAAACATTATGGGTATGTCTAGACTACAGGGTTTTGTCGACAAAAGTGGACTTTTGTTGACAGAACTATACCTGCATCTATACTTCTGCCGAGTTCTGTCGACATAACGTTGACAGAACTCGGCAGTTTTGTCGACGGCGTTAAACCTCATTCTACGAGGAATAACGCCTTTTGTTAACAGAGTTCTGTCGGCAGAAGGCGTTATTGCATCTACACTGTCCTTTGTGTCTACACTCTCATGTCGACAAAGCGGCTTGCGTTGTCGACAGAACTGGATGTAGTCTAGAAGCTCTTTGTCTACAGAAGCTTTGTCGACAGTATCTGTCGACAAAAGCCTGTAGTCTAGACGTACCCTATGTGTGAACATTTTTGAAGCACTCTAGTTTATTTTATTTTGATTGTTGTTGCTGTCGATTTAGTGACAGTACTTTTGTTTACAGTAAGTATTGTGAGAAATAACTACGTGGCAATGAAGACTTCAGACATAATTACACTGTTATATTGTCCGTGGAGGGAGGATGTTTATAAAATACTTAAATTAAGATGGCTATGTGATAAGGCAAGCCTTGGCATGGGCACCCTTCTGCAGCAGGCTTCAGCACAACTGGTGCATCTGCCTCAGTTTCTCTTTTCTTCTGGAGTCCCTGTAACTCTTCAAGTTTTCAGAGTATGAATAGCCCTTTTCAGGGATAATTTATTACAAAAGGCTCCACAGCCATACTCCCCTTGCACAGTCCAAACAATACAGTTACTCTTTCAGATCTCCACTGTCCATCAACTCCAGCATTTCTCACCATGCCCCAGCTTCCATTTACAGTTCTGATGCCTCTCACCATGCCCCAGCACTCTGACAGGGCTCCAGCTTTCCTCACTGTGCCTCACCTCAGCTCCTCCAGGGATGGTACTTCTCTGCCCTGTTATTCTTCTCAGACACAGTTCCCTTACCCAGAGACACCAGCAAGCTCAACCTTCCAGCTTTGCCTTGCCCTCAGCCCTGTCTGGTCCTCTGTCCTCAGCTTTCCAGCTCAGAGAGTCAGCAGGTAGATGCTGAGCTCAGCCTTCAGCCCCTTCTGGCCCTGGCTGTCTGGCCTGGAGAAGTTTGTCTGTAATCACCCCCTCCCCATTCCCTTGCCTGTCCTTTGTTTTCACTAGCAGTGTCTGGCTCCATGGCTCATGAGGGAATTTTCACCACTCCTTTATTCTGGGGCATCCTCTCTCAGACGCTCTTGCCCCAGCTCTGCTCTTCCTCCGAGCTCGTTCCCTCTCAGGGAATTCTGAGCACTCAAGCCGTTCTCTCCTCCATCTTCCCAATTCTCTCAGGTTCTTCTGACCCACCAGATCTCTGGGCCACCCTGTCTTCTCCCTTGTAGTACCCAGAGAGTCATCTGACTCCTTACAGGGCCAGTACTACCTTGTAACAGGCTGGCTTTGTGGTTTGCCTGCTGCAGCTTTTTGTCTTTCTTGCAACACTGCTGCTCGTCCCTGTCATACCCTTTCTTCTGCATCCCCCAAGCAATCGTCTCTTAGGGTATGTCTACACTACCACCCTAGTTCAAACTAGGGTGGCTAATGTAGGCATTCGAAGTTGCAAATGAAGCCCGGGATTTAAATATCCCAGGCTTCATTGCATCTTGCTGGGCGGGCGCCATTTTTAAATCCCCTTAGGTCGAACTCCGTGCCCGCGGCTACACGCGGCACGGAATAGGTAGTTCGAATTAGGATCTCTAATTCGAACTACTGGTACACCTCATGGAACGAATTAGAGATCCTAATTCGAACTACCTACTCCGTGCCGTGTGTAGCCGCGGGCACGGAGTTCGACCTAAAGGGATTTAAAAATGGCGCCCGCCCGGCAAGATGCAAATGAAGCCCGGGATATTTAAATCCCGGGCTTCATTTGCAACTTCAAATGCCTACATTAGCCACCCTAGTTCGAACTAGGGTGGTAGTGTAGACATACCCATAGATACCAGTGTTTCTATGGCTGAATCAGAGCTGTGCCTGCACAGCCTCTTCTCCCCAAAGGCCCAAGAGATTCAATATCTACTGTCTGCTCCAGGCAAGCGTGCATTTAAGGCACGGTTAGCTGGGCAGTTGCCCTCAACAATGCAAAGCTACTAAGTGTGTTTGTCAAGCTGGCCAGTCAGGAACTGGAATGTGTTGGAGGGAAGGGGCTTCTAGTTTCCCTTGGGCAGTGGAATCCACAATGGTGACCAGAGGTCAGGGTGGGGCAGCCAGTGGAGGACAGTAAGGGTCAATGTAAGTAATGTAGTGTCTACTCCAGGGGTGGGAAATAATTTTAGAAGGGGGGGGGGCTACTTCACAAATTTTAGAAGTGGCCCTAGGATGCCCCAGGAGGGACAGGGTCTCGGGCAGAAGGGGCAGGGCCAGGATACTTCCGTGCTTCCCCGCCCACAGCCCCTGATTGGCCTGGGGGTGGGAAAGTGCATGAAGTCTTTGCACCCACTCTCCCGCAGGAGAGAGTCACCAGCTGTTCTGAACAACTGGTGGTTCCCTCTAGGTGCTTGCTCCCCTGGTGGAGGGAGGAGATTTTGTACACTCCCTCTGCCCCCAGGTCAATCAGGGCCGGGAGCATGTGAAGTCTCTCACTCCCTGCCCCTGCCCTGCAACAGGCATGCAGCGCTTAGAGTGAACCGCCAGCTATGATCGGCCTAGGGACGGGGGAGCAGCAGGGTATCCGTGGGCTGGATCAAACTGCTTGGCGGGCCGGATCCAGCCTGCAGAGGCTCTATTGCCTACCCCTAGTCTACACTCACACTGTGTCAACCTACTTATATTAACCAAAGCTCTGACTTGCTGAGAAGGTGGTGTTACTTTGAGGCACTCACATTGGTGGGAAACAAAATTAAATGTGAACACATGCCCAGGCACACTGATGTCAGGTGCCTTGCATTTATTGAACTTAGTACTGTAAACCAGGCCTAAGTCCCCTTTTCAGAGGTGACATAGGTGAGATTTTCAAACATATTTAGGTGTCTAAAAGATGAAGATTGGATCCTAGTGGGATTTTCAGTAGTGCCCCTACCCAAGTTAAATGCTTAACTCCTTTGAAATCCTGGAACTGGAACTAAAATAGCAACTAGGTCCCTAATCTGCTCAGGCGCTTTTGGAAATCCCACTAGGTTCCCAGCTGCATCTTTGTAAATCTGGCATTTAAGAACCTAAAACTCATTAAAAGTCAATCAGACTTTGGTTCCTAAGAGTACATCTACACTGTGGGCTAAAGTCGAGTTAAGAGATGCAACTTCAGTTATGTTAATTGTGTGGCTGAAATCAAAGTAGCTTAACTCGACTTTTGGTGCCGTCTGCACAGCAGGAAGTTGAAGGAAGAACACTCTTCCTTCAATTTCCCTTACTCCTCCTGAAATGAGGGTTACAGAAGTTGGAGTAAAAAGCCTGTTATTTCGAAATAATTTCAAAATAACGGGCTTGCTATGTAGATGTGCACTCTGTTATTTTGAAATTGTCACTTGACAATTTTACCCATAATCTTTAGTTGTAATGACTAACAAGAACATTTATTTATTTTGTATGAAAGATTATATCCTCTGGAGGCTATCCACACATTTTGTTTAAATACCTGTGTGAGACACCTTCTGACTGCACCTTCTTTATTACTTTAGAGAAGCAAAATATTTAACTTACCAGTTCTGGATAGAGATTTCCAATAAAGAAGTGTGAGATGAGTCATAAAGCATTTTATACTTTGACCATTACAGCTGAACTTCTGACAGAGCTCTTGATCAATATACACTTCTCACACATCTCCAGCACAATCTGTAACAGATCTATTGAGACGGTTAAGATCATTCATGTTATTCATAAAAAATCAAAATAACTTTTACTAACCATGTGCCTAAACTGGTATACAATATGACAGATATTGGAATATTTTTCATACACTTTTGTGCCCATGCATTTAAAACTGATTTATTCTGCAGTTTCAGACTTGTCTGCAGAGAAAAAAGAACAACCAATGCCAATTTTGTGGTGCAGAAATATAGTATAGAGATTGAATGAAACCATGAAACCTGTCTTTAATGGTAATTCAATGGGGATGTGAGTCCAGGACTCTGAAAGTGTCTCCAATATGTCATCTTATCCCCATGCTCCTTTTCCTTCCCCCATTACTTCACAAATCTTGATTTTCTTTTTTGGACACATAAAGGACATTTACAGGCATGCAATTATAAAAGCATCTCTCATGAAAAAGAAATAGATTCATTTCCTAGCATGCTACTAAACCTAAACAGAAAGATAAATTGGAATTGTAGTTGTACAGTACAAAAATGGTTTTCAAAAACAAAGCTAGTCTGCATTAAACAAAATATTCATTAGATTAGGTAGCAAATTCTGTCACTGAGAGTCTCTTTAGATGGCAGTGTTCTCATTTTTTCCTATAGAGTTCAGTACCCCCTGCATAATGGGTCAGCAATACTGCTTGTACTATCAGATGCAAATTTTGAATGACATGTTAATAAGTGTTTGTTTTTAAGAGCCAAAATGACGCTATTGATATTAAAACAGTCCCACAAGAAAGAAGAACATAGACAAAAATCTGTTGCCTTCCTGCAACAGAATCCAATCATATGGTAGAGCATTCTAAAGAACAACACAGTAAACTAAAATAAACTCAAAATCCCATAAAACAACAAGTAGTCCTGAGGCACCTTAGAGACTAACAAAATATAGTATGATGTTTTTGGTAGTCTCTAGGGACACGTCTACACAGCAGGATTATTTTTAAATAACTGAGCATATACACAGCAAGCCCATTATTTCAAAATAATGTCAAAACAATGGGCTTCTTATTTTGAAATCTGTAACCCTCTATTTACAAGGAATAATGCCTATTTCAAAATAGCTATTTTGGACAGGGCAGCTGGAGTTATTTCGAAATAACTGGCCTCCAGGGCTTCCCACAGGTGCCCTGCTGGCCACTCTGTCCACACTCATCAGAACTCTATAGTTCCCCTTCCCCTGCAGCCCTTAAAGCTGCAGCCACAAGGGAAAGGGCTTGTGGCACAACACAGGCCTTGACAGCCCTGTGCCACACAGTAGTAGCTATCACAGCTGCCATGAGCGACCCTCCACTGTTGCAGCGGAGCAGCAAGCCAGCTCCCAGGTCCCTGCCCAGGGACGAAAGAGGTGCACATATTCCTGGCCTGGTGCGGAGATCCTGGACATCATTGAGGTCTGGGGCAAGGAGGAGAACCTCCAGGATCTCCGCACCAGACACAGGAATGCGGATAGCTACGGCTGGATGGCTGACAGCCTGGGCCACAAGGGACACATGCGCACCCAGGAGCAGGTACACATGAAGAGCAAGGAACTCAAGCAGGCCTATGCCAAGGCCAGGGAGCACAGCTCCCACTCCATGGCAGCACCGCACACCTGCCCTTATTATGACCAGCTCTACCACATCCTGGAAGGATCAGTCCTTCCCTGCCCTGGTTGTGGACTCTGGGCTGGAGACACCCGTGATCACTCTCCTGGGGGGCAGAGCCAGTGCAGAGGAGGAGGAGGAGAAGGAGGGGAGGAAGAGCTGGATGAGGCCAGCACCATCTTGATGACCACCAGCCAGGAGGTTATGCTCGCCCTGGAGCCAGTACCCCCTCCCAGGATGTCTCCAGGCTTCATCTGAAGCTGGGGATGGCCCATCAGATGAGTGCCATTACTTTCCCTAGACACATGGGTGGAGGCAGCGGGCAGCGAGGGGGTGCTATGCACTCCTTGATTGGCCTTCTTGGCCTGGAGATCGCACAGCAACCTGTGCACAGGGGTGAACATGGAGTACCAGTCTGGGGCCTTGTGCTATTGCCCAGGGAGTGTCTGGAGAGGCCTATCTTACTCCTGACACTGGGTGGGACAATGGGACACCTTCTCACCACAAGCCACCAATATAAGGAGGCTGGGGACATGGACACACACACACACACACACAGAGAGCAGTGCCACACATGGCACACGGGCATGGCCTGCACTCTCAGGCAGCATCTGGCCCTGTGGACAGCGCGGCGAGGCTCCCTTCCAGAGGAGCCTGATGGTAGGCAAATGAAGTGGAGGGGCCCCCAGGAGCACCTCCCCAGCAAGCAGCATCTACTGCTCACACATGTCTCCGGTGAACACCCTGCCCCCCCCCCTTCTAGGGGGCATGGATACAAGTCCTCTCTCTGTGCAGGATGCCTCCACTGCCAGACCCAGTGTGCACACGGCACGGAGGGAAGCCAGGCTGCCCCATCGCCCTCCCCACCTGCAAGCTCCTGCCTGCTTCGCCCTGAGGCGTAGGGGTAGTGAGGCTCCCCCTGGGACATCTGTGTCCCTGCAGGAAAGGGCCCTCTGTCCAGGTCTCAGGTACCCCTGCTGGAAGCACATCGCCTTTATCTGACCAGAGACCTTTTGGTGTCAGCTCAGAGATGAGGGCTGGCTTCATGCACAGTGTCTCCTGGGATGACTGCCCTGCTCTCTGTTCTCCACAGCTGGACCAGCTGCTAGCGGGGCATGAGCCACTCTCCCACACCATCCTCCTGACCCCATGTGACTCACAGGCAAAGACAAGCCCAGTGTAGGGTAAACATTTCTGAGACAGGCTATGATATTCTGTTAAGAACCCCTATTCTAAATTTCAAGTCTGGAACAGACACACAAAACATCTCTGTCTATGTCAAAGAAAGATACAGTACATGAAGTTTACTCCCCCCCCCCCCCGCCCTCCCGCTTAGCCCATTGGAGGAAGGTCATCATAGAGCTAGTGATCCAGACAACGGGTGAGAGACAGGACATAACACAGTCAATGGTGCTAGGAACAAATGCTTACTGTCTCTGCTTTAATCTCCAGGTGCAACACCGATGGATCACATCCGTGTAAAGATACCTTCCTGACGCTAACAGACACATCGCCACTTAACACATAACTGACAATTGATGTCTGCTTTACGTACTTGTTTAGCTAGATCTAGGGTATCCTGGAGCTATGGGTGGAAAACACTATGAAACTTTTAGCTTATTGCTCTCATTTTGCCTCACGGTTAGCACCTATCCACGGGGTCCAGGATCTTCCCCCCTATCACTTTGTCCGCCCAGCAGCATCTTATATAATCCATTGTAACCTATTGTCTGGCAGTGTTCACCAAGCCTAATAAGTGAAGTGACACTCCACCAGTGCTGTGTGTTAATAAACCCTTCTGCTTGCTTCATACATGGTGTCCAGACTCTGTTCCAACACCCAGGAAGACCTGCAGTGGGAACACATCACCAGCCTACATGCCCTGCAGCACCCCCTGGACCAGCAGGACCACAGACTAGAGGTGGACCTTGAGCTGCACCAAAACACCTGGCAGGAGTAGCTGCAGCAGAGCCAGACCATGTGCAAGGCTTTCACCACCACCCTCGACCGCCTGATGGCCACTCCTGATCTCACTCCTGCTCCCAGCCTTCTTCCCTTACTCCCCGAGGCCACCAAGGGCCCCACACAAGAGGCGGTGGGACCACCTGAGCAGGCACCAGTACCAGCCCCATCCCTGAGCATCTCTTCCTCCTCCTTCCGCTTCCCTCCCCCTTCCCAGGTTCTTTCCCCAGTCCCTCCCCAGTTACAGTTACCCCAATTAAACAAAACCAGCTTATTCTCTCAAAAAAAAGTGTGGTTTTTTGTATCTGCAGGGAAGGGGGAGGGGAAGGGAGGGCAGAGGAAGGGAGGGGTGTGGGAAGGAAAGGCACACCGGGCCACTGCATAGACTCCTTTTGGGGAGGCCCAGGGGAGAGTCTTACAGCTGGCCCAGGCTGAAGGTCTCCCTCAGGGCCTCCTGGATGCACACAAACTCCTGATGGGCCTGACGGATAGCAGCTGTGCGCGGCTGCTCAAAGGCCCTGGTGAGCTGCTCAGCCTCTCCCCCCACCCTGGCAAGAATGTCTCCCCCTTATGTTCACAAAGGTTGTGGAGGACACAGCACACAGCCACCACTTGGGGGACGTTCTGGTCACCGAGGTCCAGCCAGGTGAGGAGGCGATGGAGCCTCCCTTTCAGATGACCAAAGGCATCCTCCACAACAATGAGGGCCCTGCAGAGCCTGCCGTTGAAGCATTCCTTGCTTTGGTCAAAGTGTCCAGTGTAGGGCTTCATTAGCCAGGGGAGCAGAAGGTAGACTGCATCCCCAACAATGCACATCAGCATAGCCATGTCCCTGACCCTGATGTTGTCATCAGGGAAAAAAGTGCCAGTGTGCAGCTTCTGGAATAGGCTAGAGTTCCTGAAGATGCGGGTATTGTGCATCTTCCCCAACCACCCGACGTTGATGTCCGTGAATTGGCCGTGGTGGTCCACGAGGACCTGCAGGACTATCGAAAAGTACCCCTTGTGGTTGATGTATTCGGCTGCTCAGTGACTGGGGGCCCAGATGGGGATATGGGTGTTGTCAATAGCTCCCCAGCAGAAGCCCATGGCGGCAAAGCCGGCAACCGTGGGGTTCACATTGCCCATGCTGATGACCCTCACCACCTGTAAAAGGAGACAAACTGAGAATTACAGGCTTACCAGGGCCCTTGGGAGGTCCCTGAGCCCAACCCCCTCCACAAACCAGTAGCAACCCCCACTTACCCCTCCCCCCGGCAGGGCTTTGTGAAGACAGGACTGAAAAACCTCCCGGGGAGGGGACTTCCACCCTCCCCTTCCCTAGGGTGCCCCATTCCAGCAGTTCACCGCCCTCTTGGGACAATAGCATGAGAGAGTCATACCTGCATGAGCATGGCCCTGACGGTCGATCTCCCCATGCCAAACTGGTTCCCCACAGAGAGGTAGCTGTCTGGCATTCCAGATAGCAATGGTGATCCACTTCTGGAGGGGGATGGCAGGTCGCCTGTGGGTGTCCCATCACATGAGGGCAGGGGCGAGCCACTCACACAGCTCCATGAAGGTATCCTTCCTCATGCAGCAATTCTGGAGCCACTGCTGGTCATTCCACAGCTCCATGATGATCTGGTCCCACCAGTCAGAACTGGTGTCCAGCTGGTAAAAGCAGTGGTGAAGGGGAGGGAGGAAGGGGTTGTGCTTCATGAGCGGTGCATGGAGAGAGGAGAGGAGGCGCCCTGCAATGAGCTGGAGGTCCTGTTCCTGCAGAGCCACGAGGGCAGCCTGCAGAAACTGCAGCAGGAGGTGCGGCATGGAGGTCTAAGAGCCATCGACTACTTGGAGGCAGGTCCAGCTCCATGGCAAGAGTGTTGTGGTGTCTGCAAGGGCAACCAAAGCAGGCAGAAAAAAAGCTTTGCTGTCCCTCAAGGAGGTAGGCAAAGGAGAAGAGCTGAGTCACAGTTTTACAGGAGGGGGGGTCCCTTTAAGCAAGAGTCTCAGATAGCCTCAGGAAGCAGCTAAGGGAGGTGTCTGCTGTCCTGATGCCTTGCCCAAAGTACTTCCAGGTGGCCTTAAATGCGATTCAGTGTCCAATGAGTGTGGATGCTCTAGTTCAAAATTGCTCAGTGCTATTGTGATGGGCATTTGCTGAGTAGACATGCTATTTTGAAATAAGCTATTTCGAAATATAAATTTCAAAATAGCTTATTTCAAAATAAGCATGCAACGTAGATGTACCCTAAGGTGCCACAGGACTACTCGTTGTTTTTATAATTTCAGACTAACATGGCTACCAAATGCCATGGCATTTAGCCAGCTGTAACTCAGGATAAATGTATATTTTGTTTCCAGTTTGACTGTACTACAGTTGTACAGTGGAGCTTTCTATGGGAATCCTCAAAGTGGGGGAGTTTCCTTGTGTTCTCTCACCTTGGATTCCCATGTAAGAGTCCCAGCCACAATCTGACTCAGGTGATCACTGAAACACTACAGTTGAAATCACCATTCTAATGGAGGCAATGCAAAAGCTTCTATTGATTTCACTGGGGGCCAGGATTTCACCCAGTGTCTGTTTTAGGACTCACTGCTGTCTGTAACAGATTCTATTTCTTACAGAGCGTACACAAAAAAGTCAAGCAAAGGAGAAAACATAGGTATTGGCCAGGCATGTTGGACAACTGGGGGAAAAGCACTTCACCAAAGACTAAGGGCATTCTCTTATAGCTGGGTATGGTACTAAGGTGGCCCATAGTAACCAGATGAAGTTTTTAGCCACATCCATTTTAACCTCAATAAATGGGGAGGAAAATCAATGAGGGAAATTCACATTCACCCCACACCCATATACAAGCATGATGATAAATGACAGAAGATGCTTTAGGCTCACTCACTATTATTGCTTCCTTCTCCCAAGCACAGTAATTGAATAGTCTGTGTTTTTACACAAGGTGCTGTTTCATGCAGACTCTTACAATTCTAGGATCACTGAAAGGTAGTGGAAGGTGAAATACAAACTCACAGAGGAAAGGAACATTTCCTGCATTTTCTACTATTTTTACATAGTATTAATATGACCCAAATGAATGTTCTTATCAGGAGACCAGCTTTGTAGCTATTAGTATTGCCAGCTGGACTGGAACATGGAGGTTGGGTCTTGATGAATATAGGATTTTTCCCTCCAATAATAAAACAAATGCCCGCTCTCCCTAAAGGACTTGACATTGACCAAATGGCAGGTGTTTGTCAGACACTGCCTGCAGCAATTCTTACTGCTGCACCAGATCAAGCTGCACCAAAGAAAAGGCTATTAAGTGTCTGGGGACCTGGATAACAGACAACAATGATAATGCATGTGGACAAAGGTAGAGGACTGTAATGCTTGCTGGGATTAAGTAGGAGGCTAAGAACTGGTTTTGTTATACCCAACAATGTGATCACAGAGACTCATTTTAAGATGACATGAGACCTGAAAAAATAGGATCATTTGCCGGGTACCTAAAATTGCTCAAGATTTTTGTCCTTGAACTAGTCAAAATTAGTGATGAAATTATTGTTGTGTAGTTTTTTATTGCCAGAAGAAATAAAGGCACTGGACATTTACAGAGCTAGGACTGGATGCCTTATGGGACTGATTATAGGATAAATTGGCTTTTGTAACTGCGTAGTCCATCTGAATCCAGTCCACTGTGGTAGAGAATGAAAGGCATTGCTGTTTGACAGCAAAGTGCTCGATCTAAATTAATGGAGTACAGTTCCTAGTCCACATCATGAAACCAACAACATTTCTGGTGCTTTCCTCAGCAGGAAGGCAAACAGTGAATGGGAGCCTGAGCTACTTTCTCACTACTAGAAGTGCTCCAGCCAGTTTAGGTTTGGGGAACGTTAACTAAGGAAGCTTGCCTTGTCATGCTCTAAATGTTTTCATGGATAGCGAAAAGCCTTGTGACTATGGCTGTCAAACCAGCACTTCTCATAATCTCCAGGGCTAAAGTTTTCAGTCATGGTGCCCACAGCTAGGCATACTGAGAGATTTAAATAGTTTGATTTTTAGAGCTGCTGAAAAACTGCACAGAAATCACCCTGTACAACTTTTTGCCAAGTCTAAAAGTACTGACGTGTATTTTTGGTTCCAAATATCACCGTGAAACCTAAAATGCTCTTTACGAAGCACCATTCCCTCAGGAGAATGAAATCCATCCAAATGCAGAGGACCAGGACAAGGTCAAGGTACCACTTAAGTCCCACTCACCCCTTACAATAGGTCTTACACAGTGCTCATGCGGTGCACAGACCTTGTCCCTCTCCAATAGAGGAAATCCACCAAGAGTGCTCTTCGCATAGAAGTTTAAACAGGAACCTTGAGGTATGAGTTTTATCCATCTTTGTTAAATGAGTATAACAATAACCTTAAAGCCAGTTATATACAGCCCTCTTTCACAGCCATGGTGCAATAAGAAAGCTATGGTTTTTGCTGAGAGTTGATAACTGAAATATGACTCTTAATTTGTAAGAATCTAACAGGTGACCAAACTTGTGACCTCCCAAGCGTCATACAATCATTTTCAGATGATCCAGAACCAGGGTACAACTGCCAGGGTATGGGGTTTCAGCCTGGCTTCTGCCAAAACCCTGAACCTTGGCAACCATGCCCTGCAGGCCTGAAGGCCCAAGACCCTTTGCCCCCCTGGGCAGAAGCTGGAGGTGACAAAAGGAAAGACACATCAAGTCACTTCCCCACCCCCCCCAATTTTTACCAGGGTTTGCTGGCCTCAATCAGTCACTTGGTGCCACCTGGACCCATCCCAGCATTGCAGCTGCTAGAGCCAGCAAGTGGGAGTTGTGTGGCCATGGGAGAGACTGCAGCAAACAGCTAGGAACTGCAGGGACAGCCACTGCTTTTGCTTCTGCCACTCCCCATGGAACTAAACCAGTGGCCCTCGGTGCAGTGGCCAACCCTTTGCTGCTACCTCACCACAAAGACATAACATATTGGAGCTGCAGGGAGGGGTCATTGAGGGGAAATGGGGATAGTGCCTGGGGATATGATTTAAGCTGTTGGGAGAGGAGGGGAAATAACACTTCCAGCACCAATTGTATTCGCCTCATCACCCTTGCACAGGGCAGAACCCTGAACCTCCTTCCCTCCCCAGTCTGGTAGGCAGATGTAACAGGGTTGACTCACTGCCACAACCTCCTGCTGGTCACTCCTGAATTAGTTCTGTTCCTCAACCCTTCTGGCCAGTGTCTTGCCCATTGTCACACTCTGCTTTGCTGTCCCCTCTGGACCCGCTTTGCTCCCTCGACTGTGGCATCCTCTTCAGGACACTGCCCACACATCCTCCGGCAGTTCCCACCACTCTGTTTGCGCCCCTTTCTGGGGGCCTGCCTACAGTCCCCCATATCACACCTGCCACCATGGCCAACTGTAACCAAGATCTAGCCCCTTCCCATGAGGAGCAAGCTGCAGTCTGTAAAGGACATACTTTGGTGTGGTGAGGTGCAGTGAAAGGGGAAGGAGGGGACCCAGGCCCTGCCCTCCTCCACTCCCCTCAGTGTTCCCTGGGCCATTTCCATGTGACCCTGGAATCTTTCCAGTCCTTGTATCAAGGCCACAGCCAGAGAGGTATCAGGCTAGAGCCCACTCCTTTGCTCTCCTAAGCCTGCCCAATACTGCTCTACTCTGCCCAAGGTGCTGCTCCCAAGGAACCAGTCCTTCCCCTTCACTGGTCAGGACCCTACTGCCAACTGCTTTGCTGAGCAGCTCCTTATAAACAGAGCTGTCTCAGCAAGCTGTCCTTTGATTGGCTTCCTATAAGTGCTTTCCATATTGACTCCGGCTCTGTGCAGGCTTCTTCCAGCCTGCTTTAACTTTTCCTGTGGAGACTGGCAGGGGCATGAAGGGCTCTGTGAGTTACACTTTAACTGCAAAAAAGCTGCACACAGCTTACAAGCCATGGATTGGCCAACCCTATAATATAAGAACAATGTAAAATAAATAACAACACATTGCACTTCTATAGCATGATCTCAAAGCACACAACAAATATTAGTGAATGTCATGTTCCAGCATTCTTATTAAGTGAGGCGGTATTCCATTTCAATTCAATTATATTAAATCACATGACATAACACCTTTTGCAAGAACCAAAAGGAAAAGATACACAATCTAAAACAGATAGTACATTAAAATGGCCGTCAAAACTAGCAAAAATTATCTTCTTCAGCACAGTGCTGTAAGATCAAAAATTGCCTCCTATTTGATTATTATGCTGGGCTGAGAAAAAGACTTAAAACATTATCTTTTTGGATTATGACTAGGGAGGGGCTGTGCCCCCTGCTCGCTACACTCGCCAACCCCCCCCTATTTCTAGGGGCAGTTGTCTGGCCAGGGGGAAGGAGCAGGCTGGGGCAGAATGTCTTGCTGAGGGGAGGGGGCAGGAGCGGGCTGGGGAAAGTGTCTGGTGGGGGGGGAGGGTGCAAGGGCGTGAAGCGGTAAGGGGTGACGAGGAAGAGCTCCTTCAGAAAAAGACTTGTTCCTTGTAGAAAGAGGTTTACCAATGTCGGAAAAAAACCTGTTTTTTTGATTTGCTTATGGAAGAATGCGATTGCAGTGTGGATGTAACTTAGATTTTGTCCGAAAAATGGCCGTTTTTCCAACAAAACTCTGGAGTGTAGACATACCCTTAGGGACACCCAGAGCATGGGGTTGCATCCCTGACCATCTTGGCTAATAACCACTAATGGGCTCTATTAATCTATCTAATTGTTTTTTGAACCCAGTAATAGTTTCAGCCTTCACAACATCCTCTGGCAAAGAGTTCCACGGGTTGTTTGTTGCATGAAGAAGTACTTCCTTTTGTTGTTTTAAACCTTCTGTCTATTGATTTCATTCAGTGACCCCCTGATTCTTGCATTATGTGAAGGGGAATTATGCAGAGAGACAATGATTGCAATACTAATAAAAAGTAACTTCTAACATACCATCTAACATACCATCCTCCCTTCTGCAGTGGGCTTTACTGAATAGATATGGAACCTCATTTAATACTAGGCCATGTAGGGGAAAAGCATTTCCTGAACCCGTCTGGCAATCAGTTTATAGCCTGAAGCATGAAGGTTGCTATACCTTGACATGTTTATATCTAGTTTAACCGCAGATGGTATTCCTTTCTGAACATTTCCTTCAATAATATCCTGTGGCAACAATCTCTACAGATTAATTATATGTGCTCCAAAATACAGTGTGTCCTTCTATCATACAATTTGTTGCCTTTCAGATTTGATGAATGATGGCTTGTTTTTGTAGTTTAGTAAAGGGACAATGGGACCAACCATCTGTTATTAATTATGCTATTCATTAGTTTACATACTTTTAATATAGCCATCACCTTCCCACTTTAAATACCTCTAGTCTTCCTAGTCTTGCCTAAAAATAAGAGTTTTCTTGTCTTATTCTTCATGTTTCTGATCTTTCCCCAATGTCCCTTGCTGGGCCTTGTCAACATCTGCTGAGTCCACTCCGAGGTCAAATGACCAAAAATGATCATGTTATTTTGTACAAGAATCAAGTCATAAGTTTTGGATCAGGCCCAAAGTACATTTTTAAAATCCTTTTATTTATCTAAACTAAATTGTGTCAGCCATTACATTAGGCAGTTATTGAGGCTTCTGTTCACTTAAAATGCTACAGCAGCACAAGGGTATAGCTGAGAAGCTACAGCTGTACCCCTGTAGTGTTTCAGTGTAGACCCTACCTACACCAAGAGGCGAAGCCCTCCTATCAGCATAGCTAATCTACCTCTTTGGGAGGTGGTAGCTAGGCTGCTGGAAGAATTCTTTCAAATTAGTGCTGTCTGTATAGGGACATAGGTCAACTCCACCCCATTGCTCAGAGTTGTGGAATTTTCACATTCCTGAGCTAAGTAGTTATGCCACCTAATTTTCTAGTGTAGACCAGGACTGGGTTTTGTTTGGTGTTCCTGGGATCTATACACTCTAAATAATTTTGTGTTTTCATCAAACTTCTCTCACCACATTCATCGCTCCCTATGTTACAGATTTTAAATAAAGGCATTGCCCATTCTCCCCTCTCGGGACTGATCCATGGAATACTGCACACATTCTGCCTGGGTGAACACTGGCCTTTGGTTCCTACTCAAATACCTTGCATCATCTATGCAAAAACATCTCTGCTTTGAACATACTCTTCGGTGCCTTAATCCAATTGCAGCTATTCAGCCTGATCCAGCACTACTAAATACAAGCCTGGAGGCAAGAAAGAGATTGACAGTGCTTGTGCTATACTTGAACATACATAGCACACAGTAACCGAATGCGTAATGTAATGCACACATGGATAACATCATGTACCTATTCTTCAACAAATGAAATACATAGGGAAACACTGCCCTTAAAAAGTTGGAGTTTTACAGATGCTTTCATCTTTATAAGTTTGATATTGGCTATAGAAGTCTTGGCACAGGATGTTTCTTGGGGATTAATGACTGGCTGAAGTTATTGATCTTTAACTTCACCTCCATCAATTCTGAGGCCAGAAGGAATCATTGTGACCACCTAGTCTGACCTCCTGCATAGCACCAGACATAGAACTTCCAAAATAATTCCTAGCACATATATTGCAGAAAAAAAATCCAATAAAAATGGTCTGTGATGGAGAATCCACCACAACCCTTGATACATTTAATCGAATGGTCCCTTAGATGATCTGTTCCATGTCATATTGAGCTGTGGGCGTCTCAGTACCTTTCCTAGACCTGGATAAGAGCTCAGTGTATCTTGAAAGCTTGGCTCTCTCCCCAGCTGAAGTTGGTCCAGTAAAAAATATTACCTCACCCATCTTGCCTCTCTGTATAGCCTTAGTAATAGAGAGGTAGCCATGTTAGTCTGATCTTGCTAAAACAAAAGGAAAAACTATGTAGCACTTTAAAGACTAACAAGATGGTTTAATATTAAACCATCTTGTTAGTCTTTAAAGTGCTACCTAGATTTTCCTTTTGTATAGCCTTAGTTACTGCTTAATGTTAATGTGTGTAACTATTCATTCACAATGTTCCAGAGAGATGGTATGAAACATACCATAGCTAGTGTATTTTTAATAAACTCCAGAAAAATGGACCTTCCATAAGAATTAATTGATGATTAATTTATAGAACTCATAAATATTGCTATTGGTTAAATAAATGAATAGGCTTGGCTATGAAAGTATTCCTTTTCTCTACCTTTTTGTATAAAGATGATTGAAAACTTTAAGGCTGCGTCTAGACTGGCATGATTTTCCGCAAATGCTTTTAACGGAAAAGTTTTTCTGTTAAAAGCATTTGCGGAAAAGAGCATCTAGATTGGCACAGATGCTTTTGCGCAAAAGTGCTTTTGCGCAAAAGCATCCGTGGCCAATCTAGACGCGGTTTTGCGCAAAAAAGCCCCGATCGCCATTTTCGCCATCGGGGCTGTTTTGCGCAAAACGGTTCTCAGTTGTCTACACTGGTCCTCTTGCGCAAAAGCATTTGCGCAAGAGGGCTTTTTCCCGAGCGGGAGAGTCTAATGTATGATCGTCAGTGTTCTTGCGCAAATTCAAGCGGCCAAAGCAGACAGCTGGCAAGTATTTGCGCAAAAGCAGCTGCTTTTGCGCAAAAACTTGCCAGTCTAGACGCAGCCTAAGAGCAAATCTAAGGGTCTCGTTCATCCCAGCATTACTCCAGTTTTAAGCTTGCCTATCTCCACTGAAGTCAATCAAGGATCTAAAACTGGAGCAATGACATGCTGAATCAGACTGTCAGTTTTCAGTACACTCCTTCCATCTGCTTCACAAATTACCCCAAACATCTTGCCCACTGCAATTAAACTGATTTTCTGTTCTCAGGAAAGCAAGGCTCAGTAGTCCATTTTATCATAATTATGAAAGGAAAATAGAGCCTTTTTTAAGATTAGCAGATTAATAAACACAATGAATGGCTGGCTGGCTACTTTTAAGAGTCAACTTTGCTCAAAAGGATCAACGTTTAATATATGATGCTATCATCCAGAACCTTGGGTCCAGTCCAGCAAGGTGCTTCCTTATCTCCCCTGCTGAAGTCACTACTACATATGTAACTGCCACTACAAGGGACAGTGAACCACTAAGTGTGTGGGTTACACATACAATTGAGCACCTTTTTAATTCAGTATCAACTAATTCTTTGGAGTCATATTCTAAATCCTCCACTTTCCCCATCCTTCTGCTACTGTTGTAGAGGTGTATTATAACAAAGAACCAGGTGCCTTAGCCACTGCCAGTTACTGGGATAGATGATAATTGTTTTCCTTATTGCTAGGAATGGTTATTTAGGCCACAGTTAGTCCTTAAAATTAACATGACTTACCATGCTCAAAATACCCTAGCACAGCAACATGTGGGCATTTTAGGCTGGCATCAACACATTCCTTATCACTGTCAATTCTAAAAGTGTTGACAACATTAAACACTTAGGCTACATCTACACTGCGCATGGTTGCGCAAGAAGATATGCATTCATCGCCGTGCCTCATTTGCATACCTAATGAGCCACCATTTTTGTGGAAGGGGCTTTTGCACAAGAAGGAGCTGTCTACACTGCTCCTTCTTGCACAAAAAACCCCTCTTGCACAGGAGCCAGTCTTCCTGGAAATAAGCAGCAGAACGGCTCCTGCGCAAGAGGGGTTTTTTGTGCAAGAAGGAGCAGTGTAGTCAGCTCCTTTTTGAGCAAAAGCCCCGTCCACAAAATGGCGGCTCATTAGGTATGCAAATGAGGCACGGCGATATTCATCGCCACGCCTCTTTTGCATATCTTATTGCACAACAATGTGCAGTGTAGACATAGCCTTAAAGTGTTGTCCCATAAACTTATGTGGAAAGTTTCTCTTGCTTTTGGAGAGCCCGTGAAACTAGAAAATGTTAAGAATAGTTAGGTTTTCCTAACTATGTATTCTGCTTTGCTACCAATAATAAATCTTGCATCCCAGCATATATTGGGAATAGCACATGAACAAACGCTCACATGAGTGGAGCTGATTCAAACCCACACACAGATAGTTGATGCCCGTTGCTGGCCAGGAGGGTGGGCTGATAAGATAATCCTGAGAGATGATTCTACTCCACATCAACATGTAAACAATTGAGTTGTTTGCCAGCTAACATTAGAGCTATACATACTTTCAAACACGTGTCAACAGGTTTTTGCTATGTGCTGAGAATCTTGTATTGCATAGCATATTTTTTCTGAAATACTGTACTATATAGTTTTTTCACGAACATTTCTTATTTTCATCTTCTTTCATATGAAGCATATTATTCTTTGAAGGATTTTTTTGTCTTTTTTCCAATCTTAAACTCAAGCTTTTCTCAAATAGCCTGGGGCATGGTGGCAAGGAGGATGTGGTCCATCTAAAAAGGTGACTCACAGAGAAATAAACATGCAGGTAGTGAACTAGGACACCATAAAAGTGAACTGTACAATATGAGTATCTTAGTGTTACTTTTTATTCTAACTGCTCTCTGTGGCTTTAGCAAAAGCCACCATTTCAGAAAGTCTTCAGTTAGGAATCAGTGACATATAAAACCCTGAGTAAAGTCTTTATCCCCATGTATGTGCTCCCATGGGGTCAGGCCCCTGTTCACTCATTACAGCAGCAGGAGCCGTGGGAAGTAGAGTGAATGGTGACTGTGTATGAGAGGTTGCAAGGAGGGGTGGGAAACAAGAGCTGGTGCTGTGGGGGAGCCGGCTTAAAGCCAGTTCCCCTCAGCACTCTCTGTGGTACTGCCAGCCCCCCCCCCCACCTCTATCAGAGGCAGTGGGGGATAGGAGAGGCTGCTGAGAAGCCCCGAACCCTGCGGGCCCTCCCGCGGACAGGGGCTGCTGGACCTGGCACGAGCCGGGTCCAGGACCACTGAGCCTCTGCATTTTAAATGTAGTAAGAGCCATCAGGTCAGTCAGTCATCCCCAACCTCATATGAGAGAGATGTAGGGTTTGTGTATGTGTCACCTCTCCCCATCCAAACCTTTAAGGAAATAAGGTAAAATAAAAAGACTCCAGCTATGCAGTATTGCTTTTTAATAGGGGCTCAGTTAATTCTCTTCCTTGTGCTGCATGCATTCAGTTAGCTGGACTTGCATATTTGTGGCCACGGGTAATTATATCATATGCATATACTTTGTGCAAATATACTGACCCAGAGCCTTGTTTTAAGTTTAAGCAAAAATGCTTTTGGCCACATGTAGGGCCGGTTCTAGGGGTGGCTAAGCAGGCTGTTGCCTTGGGTGCCAACTTTCAGGGGGTGCTGTATCACTAAGCCCCTCAGCTCCACAACCCTCCCCCCCCCCCCATCCACTCTGGTACATATGGGACACAAAAAAACTTTCTCCAAGATGGCTGGCAAAACAGCTAGGGCCATTCCTGGCCATCTATTTTGCATTCAGTAGAGCTCTTCTGACATTCCTGGGTTTTTTAACTGCTGAGGGTTAAAGAGAGAAATGTGGCATGAAAGCAGTGCATGCTCTAGTTTGGGAGGAAATTGGTTTTGATCTAGCTGTATTAAGAATGCTTAAAAAAATCACTCACTGAACAAACTCAGTCGAGGTTGTGCGCAGTTTGTTAAGTGCACACTCAAGGAACAGTGCATTTCATAAGTGAATAGCACACTTAGCTGAAGACACGTCGCTAATGTTCAGTCAAGCAAAAGTCAAAAGCCTACATGGTTACTGCTCAGTTTGTTGTCTTGTTGTTGTGCTATCATTCTATAGGAGCCTTCTTCATCATGTTAGAATTATGCCATAGTCTGCCAGAACCAAGCCCTGTTCTTCAAGGTAAGAAGCCACATGACCTAATACATAGATAATTAGACTACATGAAAGAGCCTTCTTAGTTAAAGCTCGTTGTGCTTACACAAGGCTGTTAACCTAAATGAAAGTGGGTCCTCTACAGGTTGAACCTCGGTAATCCAGGCTTTCTTGGTCTGGCAACATCCATTGTCCGGCAGAACCACGGATGTTCCAGGACCAGAGAGTCCTGGTAGAGGTCTGGGCTCCCCGCTGCTGGGCTGCCTGGCACTCCATAACTGGGTAGCCAAGCACAACTCAGCGCTCTTCAGTGGGGCTGCCCAGTGGGGCCAGGACCTTGCCACAGTGCTGCGGGGCCAGGAGCTCTGTGCTCTGCAGTAGGGCTGCCCGACAGGGCCAGAAGCCCAGCTCACAGGGAGCTGGGATGCCTGGCATAGCAGGGAGGGAGGTGGGTGGACTGACAGGGCAGTGAGGCTGGTGGCAAGGGAAAGCCAGCCAGGAGGCTGGTGGCTGGTCCAGGGCTGGGGGGAGCTGATAGCAGGGGAGCCAAATATGACCTCCCCTGGTCCAGCAAAATCCCTCATCTGGGACTGGTCAGGTCATGAGGGTGCTGGATTAGAGAGGTCCAACTTGTAGTTTGTCCAGGTTAGTCCCACAATAGCCTCCTACATATCGGTCTGGCATAATGTCCAGTGAAGTGAATGGAAAGACTTCCATTTACCTCAACAGGCATATGTGAGCATACATGACTATTAAGTCACCATAATTGTATTAATGTTGGACACTTTCCATGTGCTGTCAGTTTGGGAGACATGCTGTCTTCCCCCATGCAGGTAAGAGGAGAGTTATCAAAACCTGGAATCCAAGCATGATTCAGCCTTAAAGTCCAGAACAATTAACCCATGCACACCAGGTAGAATCCCCTCCACAATGGAAGTCAATGTGCTTTTACTGGATTGAAGCGCTAAGAGAATTTCATTTGAGTAAGCAAAAATAGGGGTGTCTGCATAGTGCACACGATCTTGACTTCATTGCAGTCACTTATTCTGTGGTGTGCACTATGGTTGTTGCAAGTCACAAATTACATTTGGTCCACAGAAATGGCCCATTGGCCAATAAATTCCTGGTTCACTAGTAAAATTAAATACAACTGAAGCCCCTAAGATTTTGATCCTGTTAGTATTACCAGTACTCTGTGTTTCTTTGGTGCCTCCCATCTAAATTAGTGTCTACAATGCCCCTGTGACATAGTCAAGTATTAACTAACCCCAATTTACAGAGAGAGAAACTGAGGTACAAATAGGGTAAGAGATTTGTCCTTTTCTACTGTGTCATGCAGCGTATCTACAAGAGAGACAGGAACAAAACCCAGATCTTCTGATCCTTGGTATTGTAAATTAACCATTGGAGAATACTTCCTATATTAGATGCTTGTTATAGGAGCCTTTCTTCCAGAATACAAGGATTTAATTTATATTAACTGGTCTAAGTGTAAACCATCACTTCAAAGCTAGCTCACTGATGCATTCCTCTTGCATTTCCTGAAAATGTATTTAATAGTCACTGCACATAACAACTCCTCCAATGCCACAGTGAAGAGAATGGAATAGGAATCTAAATAAAGCACAGTAGAGGCTACAACACTGATTCTGGTGAATGGCATTAGGTCCCTCCGATATTATATATTCAGTGCACATTTTAATATGCCACTGCATGCTTTTAGTCACAACTCCTCGTGTAAGCTTATTCTTGCTTTCTCAGCAATACTTACCTTGTATCACCTCTGAAACTAGAAACCACCCAATAAATAATGAAGGGATTAGGAAATACCATGCATCCTGCACCCTCATACTCACTTGTCAATGTGCTTAAAATCATTTTCAGACAGAGGTGCAACCTAACATACCCGGATTTCTTACAGCTGTGCCTATGGGGCTAACAGGGGTGCTAAAATATTTATTGAGGAAACTGCACTAGAAGCAACAGTGAAGAAAGATACCACTACACACATATATATATATATATATATATATACTGCTACACTGCTCATTTTTTTGCAGAAGAGGATATGCAAATGGTGCTTTCATTTGCATATCTTCTTCCGCATTTGTTTGCAGAAGAGGATTTGCCGATAAAAAGTCATTTGTCAGAAAAAAACCCTTTTTTGCAAGATCCTGTAAACCTCGATTTTTGAGGCATAAGGGATCTTGTGAAAAACGTTCTTTTTCCGACAAATGTTCCCATCTACATGAAGCTTTTTATCGGCAAAACCTCTTCCGGAAAAAGAATTGGAAGAAGATATGCAAATAAGAGCACCATTTGCATAGCCTCTTCTGCAAAAAAAATGGCAGTGTAGCTGTAGATAGAGCTGTAGAAGAAATGACAGTCTCTTTGATCATGGGTATGATTTGCACATTTCAAGTGATGGTTCAGAGTGAGTAAATGGTTCCCCTGAAGTGCTTCTGCAGCCCACCGAGGTTGGTCCGATGCTTCAGGTGCTGTCCAGGGATTCAGGAGACCTTTGGTACAGCCCTGGGCAAGTCACTTGATTGTGTTGCAACTCGGCTCCCATCTATAACATAGGCATGAGGGCTCTTCCCTACTTCACAAAGGTGTTGTGAGGATAAAAGTGTTAAAGACTGTGAAGCACTCGATACCACAGTGATGGGGAATCTTAGCCTCAGAGTTTTCAATCCCAAGTGTGCCATAGTTAGTAAAGAGGAACCAAAGGAACCCTTTCATTGAGCTTAAGTGCTTCAAGTGGAATAAACTCTCAATCGCCAGCTAGCCCTAACTTCGGCTCACAACCCTAAAACCTCATCTTCTTAACCTAAAGCTAGTTTTTTTTTCAGTAGGGAAATGTGGCATTTTTACTCAGACAGCTCATCAAAACCTTTATGAAAATGGCATATTCTGTATCAATTCAGTATATTGTAAGATAAAACTGGGTCAGATCTCCAGCTTCTGTAAATCAGCAGAGCAACATTGAAATCACTGGAGCTATGCTGATTTATGCCATTGAAGGCTGGGCCCAGTACATTTAGTGAGCATTTATTTGCTTTACAAAAGATATGCATGCACTAACAAAAAAAGACATGCCAAAGCAATCACTTGGAAATGTGTCAATAATCTGCACTACATTTTGTTTTACAGCACTGAAATGTTTTTTCCTTTACCCAAAAGATAGAAAGCGCTAATTCAGCCAACAAAACTACACATTATAGAATGCCCATCACATCAAACCAGAAGTGGTAGCCTCCTCTACTGAAATTCTCTCAATATCCTACAGGCAGCACAATTTTGCTTATTCTTAAGGGTAATAAGTCTGGCTATTATATTAGAGAGCATCTGTCATATGTGGTCTAGCTTTCTACTGAAGTATCATCATAGGAGTGGCCCAAACCCTGCTCTTGTTTTCAGGGTTCAGTGGCCACACCCAATTTTAGGTGCCAATTTAGCTTACCCATGGGGTTAAACAACCTCTGGATTTTCTTGGCTTTCCAGAGATGCCAAGTGCCACTTTTGCGCAAAAGCTTGCCGCCTGTCTACACTGGCCGTGAGAATTTGCGCAAGAACACTGACGTTCTAATGTACAAAATCAGTGCTTCTTGCGCAAATACTTTGATGCTCCCGCTCTTCTTGCGCAAGAGGGCCAGTGTAGACAGGAATGTTAATTTCTTGCGCAAGAAAGCCCGATGGCTAAAATGGCCATCGGAGCTTTCTTGCGCAAGAGAGCGTCTATACTGGGCATGGATGCTTTTGCGCAAAAGCAAATCTTTTGCGCAAAGGCACATGCCAGTGTAGACGCTCTCTTGTGCAAATACTTTTAATGGCAAAACTTTTCCGTTAAAAGTATTTGCGCAAAATCATGCCAGTGTAGACACAGCCCTGGCGAAAGGGGCTACTTCTGCTGGAATTAATTCTCCATTCTAAGGGTTTCTTTCAATAGCTATTACAATCAGAGCGTGTATAAATAGTGAAATACACACACAAAATATCCAGATACTGGGTATTCTTTGCCTTTCACTATCTGTCCACACACACACTGACTGAACAAGAGACATGTCCCTCAGAGCAATTAAAGTCCCAGCCAAAAGAGGAAGGGAAGGACTAGATCCACTGCTCTGTGATCTATGAAGTGACAGCTCGTTGGCATTACTCCAGCCAGCCTCCTCCTGGTCCATGCTCCCTGAAACAAGCCTATTAATTCCTTTCTGAACATAAAATATAGGGTTGCTTGGGGTAGAGGGTCCTTCTCCTCTCCTGTTGAACAGCTGACAGAGTGGATAATGACACAAAAGGCATTGAGAAAGTGCCATTGCCCTGGCATTTCCTTTTCTTTCCTGTCTTTCTCCCCGCCCGCCCCCCCCCCCGGCCCCCTTCTTGATTGTTTATTAATGATGAAAATACTTGGCTGATACAAAAAGACAGAGCTGCTGGTAAACAGCCCCTGTGTATCCTGGGATGTGCTGCTGCATCTGCTTCTGGTGCTGTGAGTCAGGGTAGCAGATGATTTAGAGGGTTTCTTATTGGCAATTTAGTTAAACCTGCTGTGCACAGTTAGGCCTTGGGAACATAAGATGAACACACGTTTTAATGATTAAATCAGCATGTATGTGGAATAGGGATGGCAGCAGCCTCTCCTCCTGAGGGACCTGCCAGGTTGACAAGCATAAAGCACAAAAAGCTTCCAGCCTGTCAGGCTGCTGCAGGACCCTAGATCTGCTACAGCTTCTGTGTCGATTGTAGAATGGCTCACCAAAGATGTTTAAAGGTACCCAGCATTAGCACGATGATGTTGTCAATATTTAGGCCCCAACTTGAATGCTGCATCCTTAGGAAATGAATTTGCACTAGAAGGCAGTTTCAATGGCTTTCATTTCCTGGTATATAAATGTAAGCTGTTAAATTGCTGACTGTGTTTCTCCCCAGAGATGAGTGAAATAGCTCCTGTACATTTAATTACATATAAATACAGATGCACACAGAGGCCCAGCCTTGGCTGGTGTAAATCAGCATAGCTCTGATGTCTTCAGTGGAGCTATATTGATTTATACTATCTAAAGATTGGGGTCCTAATCTCATTCTCTCTCTATGTATGCACATACATGCACTTCAACCCCAATTACACAAATTTCAGCTATCCAAAATGGGGTCATGTTCCCTATCTGTTTTTTCCCCACTGAAAATTCTCTCAGCTATCCAAAACCACAAAAATATGAAATTATTCAATGTCCCCAGTGACATTCAAATAATTGAGGTTATTGTGCGTGCATGCATGCTTGTTTGCACATACGTAAGATCTTACTATCAATATTATTGTAATCTTATAGAGTCACTAACCAAAGTGTCATACACTTTTGTGCTTCATTTGTTTTAAAATACTACATAAAATATTTTAAAATAACAAATTCAGTCTAAAACAGCCCCCAGTTACACAACATATTAAACAACCAACTGACAATGCACGGATATTTGCCTCATTTCCAGCAATCTCAATCAAACTCACCTTTCAGTTGTCTTCAATCATCTGTGACAGCAGCTAGCTTTGCACTGTGCTTTGAGGTCACAATTTATATAGTTTGGGACAGAAGTGGGGGATGTGAATTCTAGAAGCAAGGACACTTCAGAAAAACATACAGTGAGAAATCAGACCCCTTGCATTAAGAAAGCCGAGTGGCCGATGGAAGAAAACAAATATATAGTGCCAACAACCATTTCCAAAATATTTTCTATAAAATGTAATGTATGCGGAATACTTGATTGTGTGGTTTATATAACTGCACTATTCTACAAAAAACCCCAAAAAACCCAAACCCCATAAGACCAAGAAACCATTTTCCTTTCTAGAATGCAGGTTTTTAACAAAAAAGTTATAATTCTAAAATAATTCTACATCTTAACCCTAGGCTTGTCTACCTCCTGGATAAGTCCTGGTCCATGTCACTTCCCGCTGCTCCCGTTGGCCAAGGACAGTGATCCGCAGCCAAAGGGAGCTGCAGTCTCCCATGCCTGTGGAGGTACAGGTCAATAGTGGCAGTGGCCCACCAGGGGATAACCCTGGTGAACCACCCCCATCTTATTGCCCACTCCTTATTTAGAGCATAGGGCACCCAGGAAGAATAAGGAGGATGCAGTACTAGAGCACATCACAGGGGCTTTACATGATCTGCACAAGATGATAGGGCTGTTCCTTCCACCCCCTTTGCTATGGAAACTTGTATACGGGGCCAATCAAAATATAAACAAACGTTATTTGCTCTGAAAGTATGTTTTGTTGTTGTTGTCCTCTTGATTGACAGCACTTGGGCACAGTAAAGTTACCACATACAAAATCATCTAGCAATTCAAGAGATAATTTCTCATGGATGTCAGCTGTCCCCCTACTGCACAAACTACCTATATTAAAAATGAAGCCAGCATCCTACTCAGCTATCCAAAATACGGCATATGTTCAAGAGGAACAGTGAAAAACATAAAATTTCCTGACCTTTAGCATGATACTGCCATCCTCACTCCCTCACTCGTGATGAGCAAAATCATACCCTATAAACAATTCTATGGAAACTAGTTAGAGGCAGAGCCTTAGCTGATTTAAAACAGGGAATCTCTACTGAACTTAACAGAGCTATGCTGATTTACGTCTGCTAAGAGTCTGGCCAACTGAGATTGCTTGGAGTGTGGTAATATTCAACAGATGGGTGACTTTTATCCATCCTGAGTAAGCATTAGTGAATCAGGCTCTTTATGATTAAATTCATCAGATCAACAATTAACTAGCGAACATTTTTCATTTGGTGAAAATAGCACATTGTATATATATTTTAAAGTAGTTTTAGCATTTGAAAACATATCCAAAAGCTTCTAACATATATATGAAATCCTCTGAAATTTTATACAGGTGTCATTTTTCCATTAAGAATAGTAAATTATTGGGCCTAAACAGTTTAAGCATAATTTTTAACCTGTTGGAGATTTTGGTATATTAACTTTGCAAGGAAATAAACAAAGAGAATTATAGATGAGGGAAGAGAATGAGTTACCAAATAGTTATTAAAAGTGGACTATTCGGGCATGTCTACACTAGGGAGTTATCTGAAATAACCCCCTTATTTCAAAATAACAAGGTGAGTGTCCACACTACCAAGCCCATGTTTTCGAAATAACGGGCTTGTTATTTCAAAATAGTAACTCCTGCTTGTGAAGAGGAATAACACTTATTTCAAAATTGTTATTTTGAAATAGCGTTAGTGTGGATGCTCAGCTGCTGTTATTTTGAAATAACTGGCCTTCAGAGGGCCTCCAGAGGCCTCCACTCTAGCCACACACCTGACATCTCCAATGCTCCTGCTCTGCTGCAGAATTTAAAGCTCCAGGCAGAAGGGAAAGGGCTTGTGGCACCACATCAGCCCTGCCAGCCCCATGCCACAGAGCACCCTCCTTTTGTGGAGCCATGTTTGACCCCAGCACTCCCTCTGAGCCCTCCACACACACCTGCAGTCACCTCTGAAGCCCCTAGCCAGGGGTAAAAGAGGGCACTGGCCTGAGCTGGTGTGGAGATCCTGGATCTCATCAAGATCTGGAGCAAGGAGACACACATCCAGGATCTCCGCACCAAGAGGCAAAATGCCGAATTCTACCGCCAGATGGCCACCAGCCTGGCCCAGAAGGGGCACAGCTGCACCCTGGACCAGATGCAAATGAAAATAAAAGAATTCCAGCGGGCCTACACAAAGTTCAGGGAGGAAAGTTCCCACTCTGGGCCAACACCTCACATATGCCACTACTACAAGCAGCTGGATGCCAATCTGGGAGAGGGGCCGGATCACCTCCGCACCCTAGTCTTCGACTCCAGACAGGACATGCCCATCATCAGCCTCCATGAGGGCAGGGTTGTGGAGGAGGACAACAAGAAGGAGGAGGACAAGGAACAGGCCATCCTGGATACCATGCCCACCAGCCAGGAGGTTGTCATCTGCTTCAAGCCAGTCCCCTCTCCCTGGATGTCTCCCAGAGCTCGACGAATCCAGGGAAGGCACTGCAGATGAGTTCTATAATTTTCCTATACGCACACGGGGGCAGGCAGTGGGCAGTGAGGAGCTGCACACTTCTCGCTCAGCCTTCTTGGCCTAGGGCTTGCACAACCGTCAGTGCACATGGGTGCACATGGAGCACCAATCCAGAGCACTCAGCTCCATGACGCTCTCACACAGGAACCCTTGATCCTTCTCACAAAGTTTCTGCATAGGCCTGTCTTATTCCAGCCTCTGTGGTGGGACACCTTCCCATGACAAGTCACCACTAACGAGGCTGGCGTTATGGAAACACACAGAAGTGTCACACACAGCACAGGTTTATGGCTACGCTTCGGTAGCATCTGCTCCCACTCAAGCGTGGTGATGTGGAGGAGACTGATCCCCTGCATGGAAACCTGCTGGGAGGAGGGAAAGGAGGGGACCCCAATTGCACTCTCTTTGGTAAGTGGCATCTGCTGCTCACACATACCTTCCCCAACACCCTCCCCTTCTCTCCTCCAGCAGGCAGGTATATAGAAGTTCTATTTCTGACACTACTGGATCCAATGTATGAGGGACACAGAAGGAGGCCAAGCCACCCTGTTCCCCTCTCCCACCCTCAGGCTCCTGGCCTGGCCAGCACCTTCCCATGCCTGCTTGTCCCCAGTCATAGGAAGGCCATCGGTTTCTAGTGGACTGCCCCAAGGTTCAGTTCTAGGACCGGTTTTGTTCAATATCTTTATTAATGACCTGGATGAGGGGATGGATTGCACCCTCAGCAAGTTTGTAGATGACACTAAGCTAGGGGGAGAGGTAGATACGCTTGAGGGCAGAGATAGGGTCCAGAGTGACTTAGACAAATTGGAGGATTGGGCTACAAGAAATCTGATGAGGTTCAACAAGGACAAGTGCAGAGTCCTGCACTTGGGACAGAAGAATCCCAAGCATAGTTACAAGCTGGGGACCAACCAGTTAAGTAGTAGTTCTGCAGAAAAGGACCTGGTGGTTACAGTGGATGAGAAACTGGATATGAGTCAACAGTGTGCCCTTGTAGCCAAGAAGGCTAATGGCATATTAGGTTGCATTAAGAGGAGCATTGCCAGCAGATCCAGAGATGTCATTATTCCCCTTTATTCGGCTCTGGTAAGGCCACATCTGGAATATTGTGTCCAGTTCTGGGTCCCCTACTACAAAAAGGATGTGGACACATTGGAGAGGGTCCAGCGGAGGGCAACCAAAATGATTAGGGGGCTGGAGCATATGACTTATGAGGAGAGGCTGAGGGAGTTGGGTCTGTTTAGTCTGCAGAAGCGAAGAGTGAGGGGGGATTTGATAGCAGCCTTCAACTTCCTGAAGGGAGGTTCTAAAGAGGCTGGAGAGAGGCTGTTCTCAGTAGTGACGGATGGCAGAACAAGGAGCAATGGTCTCAAGTTGTGGTGGGAGAGGTCCAGGTTGGATATTAGGAAAAACTATTTCACTAGGAGAGTGGTGAAACACTGGAATGGGTTACCTAGGGAAGTAGTGGAGTCTCCATCTCTAGAGGTGTTTAAGTCTCAGCTTGACCAAGCCCTGGCTGGATTGATTTAGTTGGGATTGGTCCTGCCTAGAGCATGGGGCTGGACTTGATGACCTCCTGAGGTCTCGTCCAGCTCTATGGTTCTATGATTCTATGAAGCACATCACCATTGTCTGAACCAGCTCATTGTCAACTCAAGGATTAGGGATAAGCTTCATACACATCTCCTGGGATGACTGCCCTTGACACTTTTCTTCATAGTTGGGCTAGCTGCAAGCATGGCGCATCCACCACCTCCCATGCCATCTTCCCAACCCTACAAGATCCACAGGCAGAGGTGAATCCATGAGGACCTGGTGTGGGAACACCTAGACTGCTGCTGTTCCCTTAGCTGGAGCTCGGTTCCCTTAACGAGGACCACCAGGAATGCTGGGCTGACTATGAGCTGAGGAAGACCATGTGGGAGTAGCTGTCATGCCAGCACGAGGCCACATGCTCCTCTATAACATCAGTCATGGAGTGCGTGCTCACATGTATGGGGCAGTCCACCAACCACCACCCCACCCCTGCCTCTCCAACTCCCTGCCCAACTCCCCACACCCACCTCCTCCAATTCTAAGAACCTGCACCCACCCCTGCAGAGCGGTTGCTGTCTGGCATGATGAGCTTCCAGAGCACAATGGTGACTTGCTTCTGCAGGGGGATGACGGGTCACAGACAGGTGCCCCTCACCTGAGGGCAGGAGCAAGCCACTCACAGAGCTCCAGGAAGGTGTCCTTCTGCATGCGGAAGTTCTGTAGCCACTGCTGGTCGTCCCACCACTGCAGGACGATGCAGTCCCACCAGTCGGAAATGGTCTCCCTCCACCAGAAGTGGCATTCCATGGTGTGCAGGGGATGTTGCAGGGGAATTTTGTGCATCAGGAGCACCAGGGCCTGGGTGAAGGGGTCCCCCAGTCCAGGCTGGTCATCATGGTCTTGAAGCATCACATGGGCAGTGTGGATACACTGTGCCTTAAGATGCAGCAGGAGGTCCAAGAGTCTGACAATGCTTTGCATCAGCTCTGGCTCCATGCTGGGAGAGCTGTGGCATCCGCAAGGGCAACCAGAGCACATGGCATGAGTTTGCTGTCCCTCGAGGGGGTAGTCAGTGTAGAAGTGCCATGTGAGATGTGGCTGTAGAGAAATGTCCCTTTAAGCACAAATCTCAGCTAGCCTCATCAAGCAGCTACAGAAAGTGACTGCTCACATGATACCCTCCCTGAAGTGCTTCTGGGGGCTTTAAATGCGATTCAGGCTCCAATGAGTGTGGATGTGCTATTTCAGTATGATTCTATGCTATTTCAATGGTGCCTTGTAGCGTGGATGCGCTACTTTGAAACAGTTATTTTGGGAGTTATTATTTCAAAATAAGTTATTTTTGAAATAATTTCCCAGTGTAGACATGCCATCAGTTTAGATACAGCAACTTGTTCACAAAAGAAAAGAGTAAGTCAAATTTTTTTATTGTTGTTTTTAAAAATTTCCTACCCACCTGCTAATTGCTACAAATTGAAGATTAGAGACCTAACACTGAAAAAACAAAACAAAACTAGAGGGCAAGCTGAATTTTCTTAAAGCTCTATTGTCCTCTTAAAATACATGCAACTTCCACTAACACTGCTGCTGACCTTTTAAAGTGGCTTGGCTCACATGGGCTGTGAAAACCCTACTCTAATTTCCCCCTCTGCCTGATGAGGAAAAGGTATTTGGACAGACATTTTCCTACCTCTTAGGAGTGCCTTAACCACTGGACTACAGCGTGATTCTTGCACATTTGTGACCCAATTAATGTTTAATTAAAATAGTTTCAATAAGAGCAACCAAGACACCCATACAAGAATATCCCATAGCTCATAGACTCAGTTTTCTTCTTATTAGGTATAGGGTAGAATTGAACCTGCATCTCCTCCAGCCTGGTTAGATGTTTGAATCCAGGAAAGGATTCCCAGGTGGGGATCATAAACAGACTAGGCACCTCCCTGCAGCCCAGGCTTCAGTGCTTAACACCTTGACAAGGGTGGGGCTTACAAGACATCCCAGTCTTTAGCATCTCCCATTAGCTAGCTTAGGTGGGTCCCCTGCTTGATATGCTGGCTTTTTTTGATCCCTCTTTAGATGCCTACTATTCCCTCTGCAGTGTGTAGGAGCCCAGGTGCTTAACCTAGGATTTGTGAATTCCAGTGTTTTTCAGGGTGTCTAAAAGTTCGGTGTGGCAACTCTGTGTTGCAATGCCTGAGTCACTTTATGGAGCTGGGCCTAAGAATTTTGTAACTGTCAGTGAAAATAGGTCCTAATTAAATGCCTTATATAAAATTTAAATTGAAACTTAGTATAATGTTTATTATCTGCTATATAAATCCCAGCTACATATCCTACTAACAGCCACTGATATTGTAGGAAGAGAAACATTTTTGCTTGAGCCCAAATGGTAACCACCAAATGGTAACCAGCTGGATCCATTTGTTATCTTAACCGTTGACACAAATAGCTGAATTCTGACCTCCTTAGGCTTTATGTCAATGTAGGTCACACATATATGCCAAGGGTTAAGGGTTCTGGTATTGATGTGTATATATATATATATATTTTACCTTAAAAAAGTTTTTGGTCTCTCACTAGTTTTCTAGTGAAACAAGACATTCATGCTCATGGAAATAGGAATAACCAGATCACAGTGAATGTCATGTCAAAGAATCATTTTGGGTCACTTTTAAAAGTGACTGTGTAAAAGCTGCACCTTTTTACTAAGTCTATCTGCACCATATTTTTCTATATAGAGTTACAGCTACAGTGATGAACAATAAGTTCTTGCTTCTTTTCCTTCTCATTAGCCCTGTAAAGCTAATGTAGCAATGAAAGTAGAGGATTCTATTCCACCTTATGTACTATCAAAAGACTAGCTCATTAAGTTCCAAAAATTACATCTGCGTAAACCCAACCACTGAAGGCCACTATATTGTGCAAATTTTATTAAGGACATAATTTAGTCTGGAGAGTCTGAATTATTGGTGATGATGCTCAGAGAGTGAAAAACCACAGTTAACTCACAAGTGGGGTTTGCAAAACTGGCAATGAGAAATAAACCTAAGAACATTTGAAATATAATCATTAGGCCACAATAAATAAGGAATCCCACAATGCTATTTTTTAGAAGATCACTTCTGAGAGTAGCCCCACACAATGGACCAACAAAGACCAGTTATCTACCAGAGACAGCTTTTATTTAAAGGTGAGAAAGACAAACAAAAAAACAAAACAAATGAGAATACTTTGAAGTGGTCACCTAAGAAAGTGGATTGTCTAGTCAAAGTGGTCTATAGAGTTATGTTTATTGTACTTAATAGTGTTAACAGTCCTCATTGAAGTGCTGCATAGCAGCTAGGACATTTGTTTTTATTATATGATCATTAGCTGGATACTTGCTGTAGGACTCAATGTATATTACTATGGTTCAAAATTATCTCAATACAGGACTAAGTATCCAATGACACCTCTGGTATCTGGGGGGGGAAGGGGAGGCTATGAAGACACTCTAGGGTGCTTCCTGGCTCCTTCTGAACTCCGGGCTCCTTGCCTCTACCATGGGAAACTGTTGCTTTACCACTCCCAGTCCATGTGATTGGGTCAGAGACTGTAAGAGGCATAGTGTCCTGGATTTAATATATAAGGTTGGAGGAAGGGGGTGAATATATGGGAGTGGACATAGCTCACCATTCTCTGCTAAAAGCAGGGGACTTGCCTCAGAATGAGAGGTTCCCCCCTTTTTATTTTTAACTGAATGTAACCTCAGAGTTGCAGTAGTGCTGATAGCAATGCCCATAGTTAAAGTTGCCTGATATGTTCCATTGCAAGAGCCTGTGCTTTTTTTCAATTGCATATTTATATCATTCAGGATTAAATTTTCTTTGCTGAGTGTTTGTTTTTTTAAAACCAGTTCAGAAAAATGATCCAGCCATTCCTTAGAATAAAATTAGGAAAAATTCTGTAGCTGTTTCACTGAAAAGTTCTACAACCTCCCTACTTCGGAGCAAGGGGCCGGAGCTTATCAGGGAGTTTGCCCTGATATTAGAATTGTGCTTTTTGCCATTCTCATGACAAACTTCCAGATGTGGGCAAGTTATAAGCCTTGGATAAAAACACAGTTCTTCCAAGCTCAGTAGAGCCTTGTTAGAGTTTGGCAGCTAAATTGTCTGAAGAGTCTGATGGGACTGACAATGCTCCACCCTGGGCCTGTAGGGTCTGAGCAAAATTTTCCCTGCAGTTGTTCCTCCTGAATGCCGGGGGATGCTGTGACAATAGTCATAAGAAAACATGACATCAAGAGGCTGTTTGTCTCAATTCTCACCCACCCTCAACTTTTCTGGCAATGAGACAGTGTGGAGGAGCAGGAGGAGGAAGCTGCCTGACTCAGATGCAGTGGGGACAAAAGATGGATGGAGTCGGTGTAGACTGGGACAAAGTAGTGGGATACTGGGAGCTGCAGAGGTGACACTGCAGTGAATGGGGACTGGTACTTGTTAGGCCAGGAGACTGGTGGCACAAGTTTCTAGGAGTGAGGAATTTGAGTCGAGGAGAAAGGGATCCAATCAGCAGTAAGACACTGAGATCAGATGAGGGGAAGACTGGCTGGGCACAGAGTGGGATAAAGGTCTGAGTGGCAGCCTGGGAGCAGGGGGAAAGACTGCAATCAGATCAGGAATCTGGGTGGGATGGAGACTTGGAAAAAGAGCCCGAGGAGACTAGGATTGGCAGGGCAAGCAAACTGAGGTATATGAGTAAGTGATATACATATATAGGTATATGAGTGGAAGATGGAGACTCTGAAGAAAGGGGTGGGAAACTGAAGTCAGAGGAAGAACCTAAATGGAAGAGCAGGACAGGCTGGGAAGCAAACCTGAGGCTGGAAGCTATAGGGGAAGACCGGCTCTTGGACAGTGATCTTGGAGGGTGGGAGTAGAACTTACTGTGCGAAGGGAGAACTTTGGGAACTGGGACAAGAACCCAAAGCGGGGTAGTCTGGGATGAACAACTGAAAGAGGGTAGACAGGACAAGGACAGAACAGAGGAGCAGGGGCAGAAGTTTCTGTTACCTCTAAAGCACATTCCCCTCAAGAACCTGTCACTGAATCTAAGATTCCTGAGTCTCACCATTCTGCTGCTGTCAGCAATTATCTGTGGCAAAACATGTGTGTAGTACTCCTTTAGTGATTGGTCTGCATAAAGGATAACAACCTACTATATGTTCATTCTACTATGTTCATTCTGCTATTTGTGCAATAGTTAAACCTTTTCTTGCTTCTGTCCAGGTCACTGTTATGCTTCTTCCATAAGCCAGGGAAATAAAAGTCTCAATCATCACATATCACAGTTGGCACAAAAAAATAATGTCAGTTGGACAGTCTGAGAAAAAAATACCGGATCTCAGTTTGTCAAAAAGTTAAGCGATTCGAAAAACCCAGGTGTCATGGATTTTTCCAGACCAGCCAATGTTTCTGTCATTAATGTATCCAGAGTGATTCACCCAGGCCTTCATATTCACAGAATAGAACTCCTTGCAGTTAAGTTGATAAGCTTGGACTCTGCAACACCTAGTGAATATGGCCAGAGCAGAAGGATTCCTACTCATTCTAAGGGCTTTCAAAACCCATGCAGACTCAAGTCGATCAGGCCATGATCAGATACTGGGAGAGCATGTACTGGCATCACAGAATGCAGAGGAACTGCATGACGTGTATTTAGGCAATCAGAAGGTAATAGCCCACACATGGTTTATCTTTACACATACCAAAGCAGTGCAGTATGCAAATAAATGAATTTATTGCTTACCCATATGAATCAGAGTAAGGTGGTTAAAGATTGCAAGGTTACCTTGAGCAAAAATTGTCTCATCCCAGCACAACTCATTGGTGGCACTAGTTGTGACTGGCAAATAGACACAGCTTCAGCTTTGCTCAAATGACACATGCATCAGAAGTGGAGACTGTGTGGCATGACTGCAGTTAAGCTTAGAGACAATTAAAAGGTTTGAGCCAAGAGATATATAATTTGTAACAGCAGAAAAGGAGTGGTGTATCTTCAGGAACATATCGATCCAAGGAGCTGATATGCTATGTGGATGTGCTAATCTGGGTAGACCACAATCTCATATAAAATGGTGGTTGAATGAGGAGGTTCAGAAAGAAGTAAGAAATAAGTTAAGCCAGCAAGGTGATGGAAAATAACTCCTCAGAAGAAATAGTTGCTGCCTACAGAGCCTCCAAGCAAACAGCAAATCAAGGAGTCAGAAAAGCAAGAAACGTAATTTAAGAAGAGCTGCATTAGTTGAACAACTGGTCTCAACTTGCCAACAGGAAATATATGTGATTGAATAGACAAGAAACAAAAGGAGGGAATCAGATAGTTGCATTCATCAAATAGTGGAGCCCATTTTAGGAAAAAAAGCAGTTTGTTTTCTGAAAAGGAAAGCGAACAACAAGATGTTCATCATTAGGGAGTTGGTGGAAATGAAGCTGGAGGGAAATGTTGAGCATTTTCTTTGCTTTAGAGAAAGCATTTGACAAAGTGCTTTGGCAACTATTGCTATTATGAAGTGATACCAGCGGGCTTTGTCCAGTGTTTGTACAACAGTTCCATAACAGAGGTGAGAATGCCAGTGAGAATGTCCAGTTTTTGTATGACAGTTCCATGACAGAGATGAGAATGCTCTTCACTGTAATGGATGCTCTTGAGGTGAAGGTTAGGCTCCATTCAGGATCAGCTCTAGTTCATGACTGCTCATATTTATGAACTTCAGAGGGGTAGCCGAGTTAGTCTGTAACCGGAAAAACTTTAAAAACAACAAATAGTTTAGTAGCACTTTAAAGACTAACAAAACATGTAGATGGTATCATGAGCTTTCGTGGGCACAACCCACCTCTTCAGATGACCGGAGTGTCATCTGAAGAGGTGGGTTGTGCCCACGAAAGCTCATGATACCATCTACATGTTCTGTTAGTCTTTAAAGTGCATGTTTATGAAGACTTTCATAAGAAAGTAAATCCAAATGGAAGATGATTCTTCATTAACAGCCCATAGTGAGGAAATTTTGGTCCAGATGATTGATGCCTGGATCAGAGAACTAACAAACTATGACCTCTAAATGAATAAACAAAAGAATGAAGACATGGGTGACTCTCATGCAACCCAGAGAGATGAATATGAACATTGAGGTCCAAGGCCTAAATCAGGTTTCTGCTTTTAAGTACCTTTGGAGCCAGTTAACAGCAAATGGAGAAATTTGATCAAGAAGTGTAGCAAAACTGCTTAAAAGATAAATGGATTTATTCATGAAAAGCAGAATTCAGAATCAATTTTACAAAAGCATAGGAAGATCAGCTCTTATATGGTTCAGAGCCATGGATGATCAAAGAGAGACACTTGAGAAGGCTTGAAGCCATTAAAATGAAACATTTGAGGAGAGCGAGAATGGTGATGTTAAGAATGGCCATAATGGGGCAGACCAAAGGTCCATCTAGCCCAATATCCTCTCTTCTGGCAGTAGCCAATGCCAGGTGCCCCAGACAGGGCTGGCTCTAGGCACCAGCAAATCAGGCAGGTGCTTGGGGCGGCACTTTGCCAGAGGCAGCATTTCAGGTAAGCAGCTGGCACCTCCCCCGGCAACGCCTAGCCCCGCCCCGCCGATTTTAAAGGGCCGCAGCCCGGGAAACGCCGTGGCTGTGCAACCAGCTGGCACCAATGCGCGCCCGGAGCCTGTTGGCTGCCCCGTCTCCTCTCCTACTCCTCCCCGGCAGTTGCTAAGCAGCTGGTGCTGCCCACGGCAATGCCCAGCCCCGCCCCACTGATTTTAAAGGGCCACGGAAGATGCCACAGCTGCGCAGCTAGAGTTACCAGGTAGACCCCCTCCCCCCAAAATACCAGACACACTTGATTGTGGGCAGCGGGGGAGGGACCAGCAGAGAAGAAGGGGGGCGGAGGGGGCTGGCCAGGAGGAAGGGGGGGTGGAAAGCAGAGCTGGGGGGGAGCGGGGGCCGGGGGGGCTGAACGGGAGACATGGGGGCTGGATGGGGGGGGCAGGAAGCAGAGCTCAGGGGGGATCAGGGGCCCGGGGGATCAGGGGCCAGAGGAAGGGGGGGTGGGAAGCAGAGCTGGGGGGGATCGTGGCTGGGGGGCTGGATGGGGGGATTGGGAGCCAGAGGAAGGGGGGCGGGAAGCAGAGCTGGGGGGGGATCGGGGGGCTGGACGGGAGGAGGGGGGTCCAGAGGAAGGGGGGCGGGAAGCAGAGCTGGCTGGGGGGGTGCAGCCACTGGCTGCAGCCAGAGTCCAACAGGCTGCGCCCCTGGCAGGCACTCCCTCTAGTTACTAGTAGAAGCCGGGCGGGAGCGGGGGGAGTGGAGTCCCAGCCACTGCCCCTGACCTGCCCTGCCCTGCCCTGCCCCGCCCCGCCCCACCCCACTCGGCTTTTGCACGTGACCACAGGGCTCCCAGCGCTGATTGCGCCCTGCCTCCCAGTCACTCCCCCACCCCCGCCAGGCTTCCGTCCGGTTCCCAGCTGGAAATTCAGAAAATACCGGACATTGCACATGTCCCCCAGCCCAAACCCCCCCTGACTCCCAACACCCTCAGCTCCCCGACCCCAGCCCCCATGCTTACCTGGTTCCACAAAATGACTACCGGCCAAAAGACCTAGGGCAGTGGTCCCCAACGCAGTGCCCGTGGGTGCCATGGCACCCACCGGGGCAGTTATGTGCACCTGCGGAATGATCTGGGCCGGCCCCACCCCCGGCGTGCAATTCATGGGCAGCTCCTGCCCCCAGGTGCGTGGTGCATGGGCAGCCCTCGCCCCTGGCGTGTGGGCGGCCCTCGGGCATGTGGTACATAGGCGGCCCTGCCCCCGGGTGCACGGTGTGTGGGTGGCCCTTCTCCTGGGCGTGCGGCAGCCCCAAAAGTTGGGGACCACTGACCTAGGGGAAGCTCTCCTGTTCCTATCCATGTATTCAATCTTAAAGGCGACATGCTGTTTTTTTTTTTTTTGCTCAACAACTTTGGTCTCCCCCCCCCCAACAGAATTTTTTCCCAGTGTTGTTGTTTTTTTTCTTTTGTGGGGCTGGGGGGTGGCCAAAAATTTTTTTGCTTGGGGCAGCAAAAAACCTAGAGCCGGCCCTGGCCCCAGAGGGACAGGATGTTGCTGAAATGCTGAATGATATCATCAGGAGTGAGACCAAGATCTATATAATATCAAAAAGAAGTTGCAAGACAGGAGGCTGAGCTGGTATGGCCAAGCATGAAGGATGGATACAGAGATTTCTGTTGGGGAGGCATTTGAGACTAGGATTCATGGGAGGAGAAGTATGGCCAAGAAAACAGTGGATACACTGGGAGTAGTAGGACATAGTGGATGTAAAATGTTAGTAAATATTAACCCTTTTCTTTGTCTTTTATATTAAATGTATTACATACAAGCTATTTTCTCAAAATCTTTACAGTATTAGCAAATAATGTGTTTGAATAGTAAGGGCAGAGTTCTGGCTTATAATCTGTGAGTGACCATACTTAAGAATTTTATCTGTTGACTATTGGACCATATTTCATTATGTGTGGTACCTGCATATCTGGGAAAACAGATTTCCAGAAAAGAGACCCCTTAAAACTAGTAAAAGTGTCTAAAGAAATATAATCAGGACTGGAAGATTGATAAGGAACAATTATTACTCTACATGTTTTCTGTAATGATGAAATGCAGATCCATTAAAATATACTGTTACTTAGTGAGTACTACTGGTTATTCTAGCTGTCAATAATGACTAGATTAGAATTCCTTTGAGATTAGATGATTGCTAAAATAAAGCTGCTATAAAGGAAATTTTATAAGTGATGAAGTAAAAAAAAATCTTAAAACATGACATATTAAATGAACCATGGAAAAGTGCTTTTCCCTCCATAAAGAGGCTTGTTTCATACCTTATAAAAGGACAGGGGGAGTTGAAAATCAGGTGGGGAATGAAAACTGCCAGCATCCCAAATTAGAGGGCAGAGATGCAACAGCCAGCTCTTTCATTTTATACCAATGGTAATTATGTATTTATTCTTTCTGTATTCTGTATAGTGTTGTATTGATCTCAAACTGAACATCTGTGATTAGATAATTCCATATGAGCCCATTTGACAAGCTCAAATTGTTAATAAATTCAAACATGTAACAGGAGTGAGCATTGGCTCAGCAAGCCTGGAAAAAAAGACTCTTCAGTGACCCAGCTAGTCTGGGAAAAGGAAGAAGATATTACATTCAGCAGGCCTGAGAGACAATGGGGATCTGTGTCCCATCTATTGCCCATTATAGTTAAGAACATAAGAACAGCCATACTGGGGCAGACCAAAGGTCTATCTAGCCCAGTATCCTGTCTTCTGACAGTGGCCTATGCCAGATGCCCCAGAGGGAGTGAACAGAAACAGGTAATCACCAAGTGATTCCTCTCCTGTCATCCATTTCCAGCCCCCTGACAAACAGAGACTAGTTTGGGATATCTAGCTCAGTGAACCCATCTGTTATTTCGTGCACACTGCCCAACTACACTACTCTCTACCTCATGGCACACTTTAGTGGCTGGCTTATCTCGATGACAATTATCTCTACCATTGATTTTTCCAATGCCATATTTATGCTGCATCAATTGAAAGGAATCTGGAGTGCTGCAAGCATCCACATGGTGATGCTGACCATTCATTTCTCCAGGGTAAGCACATCTTGGTGTTCATTCTCTTCTAGATGGGGGTGAGCTGAGCACACAACTCCAGGATCTAGCTTTGCTGCATCCGAACGCTCTGGAGCCACTTCTTGTCATCTCAGGCCTGCTTCTTAGCTCTCCTGACCACTACTCGGTGCTCATTGGATGGAACCAAAACTGCCACCCCATAAGTTGTAGTAGTTCTGTAAAGACCATCCAGTCATGCTATTTAGTTTGTCTGGGATCTTTGCAAATACAATAGAGAAGTGAGACGCATCCTTCTGTGCACATCAGTGTTTCCAGGGGAGAGTTCATGAGTGGCTGGCAGGCAGGGGAGAGCTGTGGAGAATAGGGTAGCACAGCAGGAATTGTAGGCATCTGTCTCCAATCCCACACAATTTTCTGAGCCTTGTGATGTGCATCAGCTGCCCTCCACAATACCTGATGGCAATTTCCCACAAGGTAGAGGTCCTGACAGTGAAGCAGAGGACACAGGGATCCTCAGTTACCCTTCAACATCCACTGGCTCCAGCAGCCAAGTATGAACACAATGGTTCTGCTGGAGTCACCTGACAAACAGTTACTAGAACAACTGTCTGGGGTCCACAAGAACTTATGGAGAGATGGGAAGGAAGAGGAAAAGAAGAGCAGGAGAAGCATTCAGGAACTTTAAAAGGGGAAGGCTTGGCTGTGTGTAGCCAGACATGAACCCCATCTTGTTTTTCCCCCCCCCAGAGAGCAAGAGAAAGGCAGTCAGCCTTTGATGCCCTGGGAATGCAGGTGTGCTGCTTGTCCCTGACTCTAATAAACAGAAACCAGACAGTAAATGGGCTAGCTGACGACCCAGGGCCTCCTGCTGCCCTGATGGCTAGCACCAGTAATTGACACGCCTGCACTGTCCCAGGAGAGGAATCTTCGCCCATCACATACCAGAGGTGCCCATTGTCTGCATTTTCCCAGGTGTGAATTATGCTTTGCACCCTTCGTGGGAAACTTGGCATTCAAAGCCATTTTCCCTAATTGGCCACTTGAGACCAGGAAGAAGCCTACGTGACCCAAGGGGTATAAAGAGGGGTTTAGTAGCCCACCCCATTTGAGCTCCAATCTATACCTGCTGGCAGGTATATGTTGTCTCCCGAGGTCTGTGGGACGCCCAGCCTCGCCCTACTTCTTCCCGAGGGATTGAGAGAAAGACGCTGGCCACGCCAAGTCTGGAACGCAGGGGTGAGAATTATACCTGCAATGTGTTTCTTATGTGTACACTTTAATTTAGTTACTCTATTATAAGTTTCTCTAATCAACCTGTTTCACTTCTATTGTAAACAAGAAAATAAGATTGTGCCCTCATTCACTTTATAAGTTTAAATATATATATTGAACCAAGTTTTCTTTCTTCTTTTCTTTTCTTTCTCCTACAAATAAGCAAGTGTGGTTTGAGTTTCTGACTTGAACCCGTGCTGCTGTACCCGAACCGAACACAAACAAAAGAACTCCAGCTGGTCATAAGGGACAGATATAGGGAGAGCTTGAGCGTTGGATCGTGTTGCTTCCAGGGGACAGATCCGCTGGGGCACCTCTCAGCCTCCCCAGGCTGCCCACTGCGACGGGACTTTGTGTCCTAGCAGTCAAAGTCTGAGGTGTAAAGCTCTCCCTGTTAAACTCTGGGGCGTCTGTCAGCCTGTTGGCTGCCCACTGCAAAGGATCCCGATCCTAGCAGTAAAGACACGGACGTTAAACTCTTTGGGGCACCCGTCAACCTCCTCCAGGTTGCCCACTGCTAAGGGACCCCACTCCTAGCAGTTAAAGTCTCGGGTGTATAGCTCACACACACTACTCACTGCCCTGACCACCGGCTGACACTGTGTCAACAATATTAGCTAATATTCCCTCCCCCCCCCATCCCCAAATGCCCACAGGTGAGAGGCTGCCAGTCTCATGAAGGTTTTTGCGGGTAACAAGGACCCGCTGGTGGATTGCTTTCTCTGTGACAGCCAGCCCCAGCTGTCCTGGCTGGAATCACAGCCATAGTCCTAGCCAGGCGGGGAGGAGGAGGTTCCATCGCCACTGAGGTTTAACTGGAGAAGTGGGGTGTGGAAAACATCCAGGGGTGGATATTCCCTTCCTCCCCCCCCCCCCCCATCTGCCTAGTGCAACTCAGGCTGCAGGCGCTGTGAGAAACGCCTGCAAAATCGTGCATCTAGCAGGAGTTCAGTAGCACGGAGGAGCTCACCAGGGGGTGCGCGCTCCTATCACGTGTCCCAATCCCGCTTCCAGTGTGACCCTCACCATCCTGCGGGTGGCATCCGCCAGGGGCCCGCTCTCTCGTCAGGTGGGCTCCTCGGCTGTCCTGCTGCAGGAGGCGGGGCGGGCTGATCCGGGAGGCCGCTAGGACCCGGGGGGACACCGGCCGCCGCGCGGGGCTCCGGCGCCCACGCCTCCCACCCAAAATTCACAGCCCGGTGCCGCTGGGGCGCTCTCACCCCCCGCCCAGTTTTCTCCAGAGAGCGGAGCCCGGAGCCGGCAGCGAGGCAGCCTTCTCCCCCCGCCGTCTCAGCGGCAAAGGCACCTGCAGCGGACGGAGCCGGCCGAGGCACGGCGGCGCGGCACCGTGGAGGTACCGGGGTTTGGTTTGTTCCGGCTTTGCAGAGGCTCCTGCCTCCCCCGCCCTGCCATGGCTGCGGCGTTTCAGCACTCCCCTGCCTGGACAGCGCTCTGGTCCACCCGCTGCTCCGCGTTCCCGCCTGGCCTCCCCCTCAGCCCTGCCTGGGCACCCCTCTCGGCCCCTCCGCCTGCGCTGCCCCAGCAGCCCGAACCCGCCAGGGCAGGGACCGGGGCACAAGGAAAGTTGAGCTGAATGCTGCGATCTAGCTCCCAAGAGGGGAGCGCGGCTGGGGAGGGAGGGACATGAGGGGAGGCTGGCAGATGGGGCGCGTGCCCACCACCCGCTGGGAGCTGCTGCTGTCCCCCCCCCCCCCTCCCGCCCTCCTCCCGGCATGTTAAACCCGAAGCGCGAAGATGGGATGGGGAAACAATCAGGGTCAATCCGATGTCCTGGTTCTCTGAAGGGAAATCATCAGTACTGGTGGTTTGCGCGTGCGGGGGAGGGCTGTGAGTCACTTCCACCCGGCTCCCCTTAGCTCCTCCACTGCAGAAACTCAAGGAGTAAGTTGCTCTCATGCCATGTAAAATCCCTCGAAGAGCAAATAAAGGCAAGAGCCACCATGCATTTTATAGGATCTGCCATAACTGATTTTCAGCGGCTCAAAGCTTTGGGGGAGGGGGCTTGTTGGGAGCTTTTTGGGGGGAGGGAGATTTTTCCCCCTTCTCAAAATGTGGATTCCTAAATATTTGCTCCAAATAAGCCTAAGTAAAAATGAAGTTAAGGAGCAAACGGCTGGTCTTTCTTTCATTAGTCAATGACTGGATCATATTTTGGAAGGACTGATCAAATTATAGAATGGCAGATTTCCATGTAAATCAGGTGCTAAATCTGATTTTCTAGTATAGGAAAAGTTAACATGGTACCAGCATGTACATGGCATGCTACATTATGACAGGCATGGCATAGCAAAGGTGAGGATTTTATTTTTCAACTTATACTAAATTAGATAACCTTATATGTCTTTTACTGATTTGTAGTTAAGTATGCAGCTTGAATATAACAGGGTCCATTTGTTTCTGTCAGAATAATTGGGTCTGACAAATATTGCTAATATTTTAAAGATTGTGTTGATTCATCTCAGCTTTGAAAATCATGGAGTATTTTGTAGGAATCAGCCTTTTGCAAAGTAATACCAAAGAATAAGACATTGCTATATTCCATTTTAAGAACCCTTTAAGTTCCCAATTCGCTAATCAATCGTGACTTTTAAATCTTGTTCAGATCTGATTTTGCAACTCTTACTTATATTGCTTAGCGCTTACTCCAGTGGGGAATCCGCTTGTCTTCTGCAGTGTAAGGATTGCAGGAACTAATTTGACAGCATTGGTTCATATATAATTCATTAAAGTATGTTTTGTACATAGAGGATACCTTATTCAAACTCCAGGATGGGCTGCTGCTGTTCCAAAAGAGAACACTATCATATAAAATGGAAATATCTTGACCAGTTTTATGGTATATTTCTTACACCTTGGATCTGTAAGTCCCTGCAGCTTTCCACATACATGTGTAATCGATGATGCATTTATATCACCATTTGGCAAGAGTATTTTATTCTGTCTCTATAGCTGTTTCTAGTGTGCCCATTACTGTGGCATCTGGACACCAGTATCACATACACACAGCATATAGTAAAGAAGGAGAAGCAATATCAGGTTCTTTTCTGGGAGGTGGGGGGGAGTTGGGAAGTTCAGTGAGTAGTGACTAATGCAATTTTTGTTTGAAGAATAAACAGAGACCCGTCCCTCTTGAATTCAGTACAATCTCAAGAGATTTAATCTGAGAACTCGCCAAACATTTTCTTTCCTCAAAGGATTTGTAGAAATGAAAATCCTAATATCTGTCATGTTCCTAATCAGATTACAAACCCTTATCCATTCTAAAATGAAATTAAATGTCCCCTTTTATGTAAATTGAGAACTGCAGGTGTGTGCAAGAAGTGAGAGGTAAAACCACAGGAAAATTCTTCATTTCATTGGTGTGAAAACCCAGTCTCTCTTTTTTTCCAAATAAATGCAATACAGCATTAGTAAAGGGACTAATTCTGCAGGCCCTTCCCAGGAAAAAATGTCTGTTGTCTTCATTGGGAATTATGCCACAATCAGAACTAAAAACTGCAGGATTGTACCAATCATGTACAATTAACTTTAGCATGCAGTGAGGGGACTGTGGTTTTTTTTTAAGGATCCAACATTTATAATGTGTATCAAAAGAACGGGAAAATTAGGTAAGTCATGTTTTTTAAAGGAATAAATTGATTTATGTGTCAGGTACAACGTACACATATGTTTGTGCAGCTATTGTAACACAATAGTCTCTGCCCACATAGTAACTCCTGTCCCTCAGTATTCAGTCATCTGCCACTCAGATTTCAGCATGTTTCACAGATACCATATTTATATGTGAGAATTCATTGCATTACCCATTACTAGTAATGCATCCTAAAAAAAGAATATCAAACAGCATGCATAGTATAGTTCATTGGATCAATTATGACAAAAGTCTATGAGTATGGTGCTTTGTGCAGAACTGCATACTGATATTTGGACTATTTGACACACATATTTCATGAGTGAGACATGTCCTATTGCCTGTTTTATTCCTTCTGAATTTTCCATATTTTGCATGTCAAAGTTCATTGATGACAGTGCATATGATAAGCATTTTATCAAGGCTTGGTTCCCTATTGATATCAAATTATTTAAGGAAAGACTGCTATCATTTTATTAGCGTATAAGATATTTTGTACAAAATATTTAAAAGACATTTGAGTCCACCTACATAATGACATCCACTCTATAAAACTTATGTATCACATATGATGCAAATTCCAGACTTAGAGATAATTGGCCAAATTCTCAATCTCTTTTTACACCAAGAGTTTTTTACTTGGATCTCCTAATGCTTATCAGGACATAGCAACAATAGGAGTCAATAGAAGTAGATGGTGCAGTCTTGGCCGCTCTGCTTGCTGTGCAGTGGTGCCACAAATACCAATCTAGTTGATGCAATATTTTGTCCTATTCTATGGCTGAACTACCAGTATTGGGTAGATAAGTGTTGCACTCAAGTAATCTGTAAGGGTATGTCTACACTACAGTGTAAATTCGAGTTAACTAATTCGAAATAGTTAATTCGAATTAAGCTAATTTGAATTAACGCATCTACACACAAAACCTATTTCGAAATAGTGTCTTGCTATTTTGAAATAGTGCGTCCACACTGAGTGGACCCTGAACCAAAGTTAAGGCTGGCCAGAACCAGTGCCGGCAGGGCATCAGGTTAGGACTTAGTGTGTGGGGCTGCTGCCTGAGGCTAACTGAGCTCCATGCTTAAAGTGACCCTACCCCCACCCCGGACAGACAGTTCTCAGGGTTTCCTGCTTGCTTGTCTACCTCGATGAGGGACAGCAAAGCAGTCCTGTCTCAGAGTGCCCTGAGTGCGCACACTCGGGACACCACAGCACTCGGCCACATGGAGCCAGAGCTGCCCCTGGGCATGCCGGTGCGTCTCGTGGGGTCGTTGCCATCAGCCCGGCTGCACTTGCTGCAGGCTGCTATCCAGGGGGGTCTATCAGGGGGGCTGTCAGGATCCAGGAGGCCCTGCGGGAGAGCGTCCACCCTGAGGAGCCCTCAGAGCCACCCTGGTCCTCCCCACCGGGGGCTCCTGCCCCATTCCTCCCTCACGTCCTTCCATTTACCCCTCCCTAGCCCCCCCCCTTCCTGATGTCAAACAAAAGACACATATGTTCAAAAATAGAAACGGTTTATTGAACAAAACCTCTGGGGGATGAATCTCTGGGGATACTGGGAAAAGGAGGTGGGAGAGGGGAAGAGAGAGGGTGGGAGAGGGGAGTGGGAAACCTGGGAGGAGGGAGCTGGAAGGGGGAAGCAAGGGGAAGAAGGGGGAGGGGAAGCTCAGGGCCCAGGGTTGGGGGTCTTGCTGGACCAACTTGATTTTCATGCAAACCTACTCCTGGGTTCGCATGTGGCCTTTGGTGGCCAGGCTGGCAGCTATCCTGCCATAGACGGCCACATTCCTCCATCTAGTGCGGAGATCATGGACATTGGGGGCATACCCCCAAACCTGAATAAGGTCCATGATCTCCACCCTGGAACAGGAAGGCGCCAGCCTTCTCCAGCCCCTGTCAGGCTCCTGGGAGCTGGCAGATTGCTCCTGGGGAGTGGTGGAGGGCTGGCTGCCAGTGGCTTGCTGGCTCATGTTTTGGGGCCACTGGGTCAGGGGCCCCGGTGGCCACTGCTGGCTCTTGGCTGGCAGGCTTGGAGCTGGCACAGGCACTGTGGCCAGGGTCTACCCTTTAATGGCTCCAGGGCTGGGGGAGAGGAGAGTAAGTTTTCCTGGTTGTGCCCAGAGTGGCCACCAGGGCTCCCTGGGAAGAGCTTGAGGCCCCCTATTTTGAATTAAGTGTCTACACAGCACTTAATTCGAAATAGCTATTTCGAATTTGGCATTTCTCCTCATAGAATGAGATTTACCAAATTCGAATTAAGCGCTCCGCTATTTGGAATTAATTTCGAAATAGCGGTTTGCATGTATACATGCTATTCAAGTTAATTCAAAATAACAGCTGTTATTTTGAATTAACTTTGCAGTGTAGACATACCCTAACTGACTTTAAGGCTTGTTTACATGTTGCAACAATATGTACTACAGGGGTATGATTTCTAAAGCCACTAATATGTCACATAGTAATTGGTCCATGTTGACCCTTCTGGTTCACACTAAAAAGTTTCCTATTACTCTTTAACAACTACCACACACTAGGGAACCAGAAGGATCTTCACAGACTGCATGACACCTTAGTGTGCTTTGGAAATCATACACCTATAGTGTGCATTACTCCACAATTAAGACCTGTCCAAAAGTTAAAAAAAAAAGATTCGTGTGAGACCATTAGGAATCTTTCATGTATTAGTGTCAATAAACTTAAGGAAGTATTTGTACTTTAGCTAGGATTTCTAGTTCTAGGAATTCTTAGAACACTGTTGAGTCCCATAGTGATGTTATAATCACAAACATTTCCTATTCCTACATTCAGAGAAGCTACAATGTCTCAGTGATGTAAATACCAGACTTAGAAAGATAATGAAATGAGATATTTCCCCCATTTAACCTCACTGAGCCATTCTAGCTCTTCATACAGAGAAGTAGGAAATGTTTGTGATGGAGTTATTAAGATGGGACTCTAACAACCTCTTGGATTTAGATGAGTGAGAGCATCAAAATAGAGGTGCAAATATTAATTAAACATAAAAAAAATTTAAACCGGCGGAGGTCTAGATTGTGCTATTTAGGCCCAGCCTTATATGGGAGACAATGGGGAGCTGAAGAGCCCTGGAAGGGACACTAAACACGCTGTCTCATAGAACTCCCTAGTGATGAGGAAGAACATACACAAAGCTAATTAGCCCATGAGTACAGCTTAATCCTGGTATAAAGAATGGAATGATGATCACATGGTGAGGGTGCTAACTCAGAAAACCCGTGGTCATGTCCCTGATGCAAACATTTCTTGTATGACTTTGGGCAGGTCACTGTCTCCTATTGCGCCTCAGTTTCCCCTCCACAAAATGGGGACTGTACTGCATGACAGGGTTGATATAAGGATAAATACCATAGTAGTCCATGGTACTTCATGTAACAGGAGCTACATATGTACTATATGTAGTTATAGTTATAACTCCATCTCTCCTTCCTTATTAGGGAGTAGATTCTAGCCCCGAGATGTTTTACAGAGTTAAAATCAATATCTTTTAAAAAGCAATTTAATGAGATGACACCCACATAGTGAAGACTGAGTCAATCTGGATTACCATTTTACATCCATTTCTGCCTACTCACTTCCCTTTCAAAATGCTCTGAGCAGTCAATATCCTCATGGATGCCAGGAGTCTGAATTTAAAGGATATAGATCCTATTGGAGCTATGCCCATTAACACCAGCTTCAGAGCTTTCTCTAATATTTGAGACCATTTAAAAGCCACAAGCAAGCTTTTCAGATGGCTTTTGGATCTAGCTCTAAAAAAGTCTGAACATTGGGATAACAAATCAGATGGAACTAAAGTTAATGGTAAAAGGGAAGATGACAATCAGAGTGATCAGAGTGGTGTTCAAAGATACACATGATGTGATGTTACTAGCTAATTTGATGGGAACCCACAGGACCAGAAAATGTTATGCATCATTGGAAAGCTGGAATCATCTGATTTTCAGTGATGTATAGCATTAGTTTATCAATGATGATTCATAAGGTATAAGGTCAGAGGTAGTAGTGTGAAGAGCAGTAGAGATAAGAATTGTCTGGAAGATTTTAAGACAAACAAAGACATCTGGGTACAGGACTGGCTGCAGTTGAAAAGATTTCAGTGGTGGAGACAAACAGCTGATAGGATACCAAAGAAAATAATGTAGATGACCCAGAATAACCAAGTTCTAACTTCTGGCTCTACCATTAACTTGCTGAGTGACCTTGGGAAAGTCACTTAAGTATTGTTCTTTGGTTTCCCCACATATCAAGTGACATTAATAGTGCTGACCCAGCTTTGTAAAGCACTTTGAGATCTTCTGATGGAAAGATCTATATAAGTTCTTTTGCTCCTTCTCATCTCAAAGCATCTTCACAGACTGATAAAAGCACAGTATCATGCATTCCTGTTCATGGCCTGTTCCTCCACAACCTGGTTATTTCCCTCATTCCACGAGGTGTAACAGTTAACTCGAACTAAGGACTTAGTTCGAGTTAATGTTTGACTGCTGTGTGTAGCCGCGGGCAGTTAGTTCGGACTAGGGGGATTTAAAAATGGCGCCCGGACGGGAAGATGCAAATGAAGCCCGGGATATTTAAATCCCGGGCTTCATTTGCAACTTCGAATGCCTACGTTAGCCTCCCTAGTTCGAACTAGGGGACTAGTGTAGACATATCCTTATAGTATTTTCTTTGGCATTCTGTCAGTTGTTCATCTTTAGTGGCATCTTCACCAACATAATCTTTTTTTACTTCAGCAAATCTTATACTGAGATTTCACATTCTACTCCTATAATGTCTTAATTTGGCTTAAAATCATTTCACTTTATACTTGTCATCTTCTAGACAACGGATCTCCACTGCCTCCAGCTTTCTGGTGTCTGTTTCATGCAGCTGTTTCTGCAGCTGCTCCCAGAGTCATATTGTTGGCATACTGCTTTGATAAGTTTTCACTGTCGTGCAATGTCTATAATTTCAACGACTCTTACTTGCACTTGTAGCCAAAGCACATCTTTTAACCTCATCCATGCTGGAACCAGCAGCACTGATCGAGTTTCCTAGATACACAAGATTTTTTACTTTGTTGCTTCTATTAGTTTGTCTGTTGTCCATTTTCAAAGATTCCGCTGCTGGGTCTTCTTGACATTTATTATACAGTCAACTACACCAGTTTTCCAAGGTGGTGCACAGTATCATCATTAACTCCAGTGTCTGCCAGCTATATAATGTCATCTGCATAAACTAAAGAGCTTAACTTAGGATCAGCCAATGTCACATCCACCAACTCATTTATCATTCTTAATATCCAATTTAGTGCAACATGAAAAGTGACTGTACCCTCTGCTCTTACTCCAAACTTCAACTTGAAACAGTTGCTTAGTTTTCCACCAATTTTTATGGCACCGTAGGAGTCCTTATATATAACTTTGATAATTACATTTATCCTATTTGGGATTCTGTATGGTTTTACTATTTTCCATAATGCTTCACAAAGGCATTCTATTGGTTTGGAGAGAAGTAAATGAAAACAAGAGAATATCTTTGAGCCCCATTATTACTACTGCACCCCTACACCATAAGCTGTCGGAGTGTAAATATCAATGCAACTTTAGTCTGGTATGAAGATGCATTGTTCCTCACCTATGCTCCTCAAACACTAGCCTTAATCTGTTAGCAACTGCTTTCCTTACAATTTTCCCCAGGACTGATAATTATTTGTATTGCTAGAGCTTCTTTCTTGAGGACTGTTACAACTATTGCCCTTTGTGGCGGCGCGTCGGGCTCCCCCGACTCCTGCACCCCCGTAATGGCACAGGACAGACTTCACCAGCCAGTAGAATAGAGGGAGTTTATTGCTTCTCCAGGATACAGCACAGCACAGATGTCATCTGGTTACAGGAACCGGGCCTAGGATGCCTCAGCCCCCCTTGAGATGGGGGAGACTGGGCTCCTAAATTCCAGCCCCTTTGGGCCCTAGGCTGTCTCCTCCATGATCCCAGACAGCAACTAACTCTTCCTTCCAGCCCTGCCCCCAGCCGGGGCTGGCCTCGCCCCCTTCCTTTCCATTGTTCCGCTCCATGGGAGATACCTGTCTGACGAGTTTCGAGTTTCGAAGCCCCCTTGCATAATGACTCATCCCCTGCCCTGCTGGGCCGTGCTGCAGACAGCAGCCAGTGGAGGTCACTGACAACCCACTGCCCAGCATAGCAACCAGCAAGGTACCCACACTACGTCACACCCTTCCATTCCTCTTGCTCCCTTACCTCCATGTACAGTTTTTTCTAATGTTTTGACAGCACTTTGTCCCACGAGTTTTTAGCAGCTCAGCTGCAATACTGTCTATTCCTGCAGCTTTCCCATTTTCTAACTGCTTCTCTGCTTTTTCTAATTTTTCTTCCAGTGGTTTTCAGGGCTATATCCATTGTGCATTGGAAGCCGCCCTGTTCACCTAATGTGTCTAGAATGCTTGTATCTGGATTGACTACGCTGCTGAGCATTTTGTCAGAATGATCATTCCATACTTCCCCTTCTTTGGCATTTATTATCAGTTCACCAGTTGCCTTTCTTACTGATGGCATTATTCACCTGATTGGATTTCCGTACAGCTTAACCTTTGTGTATATCATTTCCATAGCTTGTTTTCTTGATGTCTCCTGTAATTGTCGAGCCTCTTCTCCAAGACTTTTGCTTGTTGAATCTTTTGTGATTTCTTCACCACTTTCCTAACACTTCACTTCTTCCACTTTCCCAGCAGTCTTGGCTTATTTACACTTTTCCTGTAATTATTCTTGTTTTGTTGTTTGTCCAGTTTTTCTTTATTGGCTGATGCCTTCCAATAACTTCATTTGCAGTGTTTTGTATCGCTCCCATGATTATATTCTATACATTCTGTACTGAGATTTCTTCATCATAGCAAATAAACAGCTGAAAATTGTCTCCAAGTGTCACCTCGTGTGCCTCCCTGCTATTCTTTAATTTAGCAAGATCAAATTGCGCTCCTGTGGCACCCATCTTATTCTTGGACTGGAACTACTAATTGGAAGGATTAAGTTAATCACAGCTACAGAGAGTGCTTCTGTAGACTAACATCCTACTGTGACCATCTATCCCTTTTACTGATAATGATGTGGTCAGTCGGGTTTTTGGTTTGGCCAGCTGATAAATTCCATTTAACCTTGTGCATGTCTTTGTGAGGAAAGCAAGATGTACCAAGTTGTACATCTCAGAGATTAAATGTGTGAACCAAAATATTATGATGGTCCCTTCTACCAGGCAAAACCACTGCCCATCAGTCCAAGAAGCCAGCATATTTTCAGTATTTCAGGCATACTGCCTTTTCTCTGAATCTTGTTGGGAACTGAAATCAATACACTGAAAATAAAAAAAAAATAGTATGGGACATGGCGTATGTGGTGAATACATCACTTCTCATTCAACGTTTCCTCTTTTGAAAAATGATCATTATTTTTCCTGGTCTGTGTTTGGGCTTTGTTCCTTTGGAGGGATGATTTATTTTAAGAAGCTGTGAAAAGACCCCAGCAGAGGAAGAAGTCATACTATGTTCTCAGTGGTGTTCTTATCTAACAAAGCTTCTGCTGTGCCACTGCACAGCAACACCATTCCAGAGGGAAAAATGTCAGTGCGCTTATCTGAAAGAACAAAGATGCAAGGATGATTTTAAAATCTGGAGCATTTTACCCAAGTAAGAATTGTAGACAGCCTAAGGAGCAGGGGAAAATGGCAATGTGTGGGTATGATAATGGGGAAAGAGCATCTGTTACATACTTAGGAATTCAAGAGATCAGTACCATGTAAGAAATCACAGTGACAATTAAACTGGGTCACTCTTTGGCATTAATGTGTGTTGCTATTGTAACTATTATAAGGGTTAAACCATCAGTGGGTGTAAATCAGCATAGCTCTGTTGAACTCAATGGAGCTACAGCATATTACAACAGCTGAGGAACTAGGCCTGTGATTTCTAGTGGAAATCTGACCATTACGGCTTTGTTTATACATGCTGTGGATTTTTTTTTTTTTGCAGTACCAATATTGTATTTTAGAGAAAACACTTTCAGCTCAGTGATCAGAGTGTTCCACAGGCTAAGATCATCATCTCCATAAGAACAAACTGTAACATGTATTTTAAAATAAAAGGTTGTATTGCAGTGGGTATTTTTTTAAATCGCTTACTGGCAACTGCCATTTCCATGAAGTGGAGACTGTGTCCCTCTGTGGCCATGTTTAACATATTATGGGTGCTTCTACAACCTAACTTAGGAAACAGAAGTAATAGTCACACAAAACAGTGGCAACATTTGTGATGCTTGTTATACAGAAATTATGTAAAACAGATTCCACCTATAATTTAAGAATCTGAACAACAAAAAAACGAAAAAAATATGAGACAGATTCTTTCCCCCTTTTCTTGCCCCTGTGCATTGGTGAGGGGCAGAATCTGGCTGTCACCGCTCAGCCAAGAATATGCCCAGGCCCTAACAAGGGAGACATGATAAAGGAGGCAGGGGGCAGGGCAGAGTGCAGTTCTATCCCACAAATTCTCACCTGGCATATAATCCCTTAGACCATATCCAGTTGCCACAAATGAGAGTAGCTCCTAGCATTGGGCGGGGGGGGGGGGGGAGGGAGAGCATCCAGAGCTGCTGCAGATTAAGAATTAGGAAGCTTTAATTGGCTCCCTGACTGCACTGCCTCCTCAACCTGAGCTCTGAGACACTCTCAGCATTCAGAGTCCTAAAGCCCTGGCTCCAGCCTGAGCACCTTCACCAACTAAGCAGCTGCTTAGCCCAAGCCCCGTGAGCTGGAGTCAGTAGACACATGCCAGGTGCAGGTTTTTAACTGCAGTGTAGACATACCCTAAAACTATATTATTTTTTAAACAGCCTTCTTCGAATTTCCTAAAGCACCCACCTCACTGAGGGGTATATAGTGTCTATGTTTTAAAATCAAGCTCCTTTTGAGATGTTCAGTTTCAAAAGAGAAATCTGAACTTTTTTCCTATAAAGGCAGAAAAATATGGACCTGATTTTAACCTTACTTTACACAGGTGTAGCTCCATTGACTTCTGTGGAGATACCTCCTGATTTACACTGGTGAAACTCTTAAGACAATTCTGAGGCATTTTTTGTTATGCTGATAACAGCCCATGACTCTTTATAAGCATAGCTAAGAACAAGTATGAGATTCATAGACACAAAAGGTACATTTTTTCCAGAAAAATTACAAGATACTGAAAATAAAAGCTTATAATAAAACAGTCATCTTAACTCCTAGAACATCAAGCTTGCAATGCTACAATTATCAAACATTTCACAGTTTATTCAGTGTGAGGCTCTGTTTTGAACTTCTAGACTACAGGGCTAAGCAAAATAGGTACTGTTTTCTTTTAAGAAGATAAGCACCATTACTTACAAACTCATTACAAGGAAAGAGATAAGGTGACAAGAGACTGTGAGGTAAGAAGAAAAAGTGCTCACCAGGAAGAATTGCTGGAGGAATATCAGTGGGACGGGAGTCTGTATTGAACATTAAACTTTGCGTTCATATATTACCCTCCAGGTGACAATTAAAGAGATTCTAACAATGGGTATGTCTGCACATCAAAGTTAATTCGAAATATCAGACGTTATTTCAAATTAACTTTAATAGTGTCTACACAGGCAAACTGCTATTTTGAATTAAATTCAAAATAGAGGGGCGCTTAATTCAAATTTGGTAAACCTTATTCTACGAGGAGTAACACCAAACTCGAATTAGCTAATTCGAAATAAGTGCTGTTAGACACTTATTTCGAAATAGGGGGCCTCCAGCCTTCCCAGAGTGCACTGGTGGCCACTCCAGCTTCAAGCAAGAACACTCCTCTCCCTCCCACAGTGCCTATGCCAGCTCCAAGCCTGCCGGCCCAGAGCCAGCAGTCACTGTCCCTGACCCAGTGGCCCCAAAACATGAGCCAGCAAGCCACTGGCAGCCAGCCCTCCACCGCTCCCCAGGAGCAGTCTGCCAGGTCCCAGGAGCCTGCCAGGGCCCGGAGAAGGTGCGCACCTTCCTGGTCCAGGGCGGAGATCAGGGTGGACCTTACTCAGGTCTGGGGGGGGATGCCCCCAATGTCCATGATCTCCGTACTTGATGGAGGAATGCGGCCGTCTATGGCAGGATAGCTGCCAGCCTGGCCACCAAAGGCCACATGCGAACCCAGGAGCAGGTTTGCATGAAAATCAAGGTGATCCAGTGAGACCCCCAACCCTGAGCTTCCCCTCCCCCTTCTTCCACTTGCTTCCCCCTTCCAGCTCCCTCCTCCCAGGTTTCCCACTCCCTTCTCCCACCCTCTCCCCTCCCCTCTCCTGCCTCCTTTCCCCAGTCTCACCAGAGTTTCATCCCCCCTCCCACCAGTTTTGTTAAATAAAGAGAGTTTGTGTTCATGAAAATACATGTATTTTATTTGACATCAGGAAGCGGAGTTGGGGGGAGGGGTAAGTGGAAGGACGTGAGGGAGGAATGAGGCACAAGCCTCCAGTGGGGCAGACCAGGGAGGCTCTGAGTGCTCCTCAGGGTGGAAGCTCTCCCACAGGGCCTCCTGGATACTGACAGCCCCCGATGGACCTCCCAGATGGCAGCCTGCAGAAAGTGCAGCCAGGCTCGCAGCAACATGTTCACGAGAAGCACCAGAGTGCCCAGGGGCAGCTCTGGCTCCATGTTGCAGAGTGCTATGGTGTCGCCAGTGAGGGCAACCAGAGCACTCCGAGACATAAATGCTTTGCTGTCCCTCATCGAGGCAGGCAAGCAAGCAGGGACACCTGGGAACTGGCTGGCCGTGTGTGTGTGTGTGTGCGTGTGCGTGTGCGTGTGCGTGTGCGTGTGCGTGTGCGCGTGTGCGTGTGTGTGTCCCCCTTTAAACACAAGCCTCAGATAGCCTCAGGCAACAATCACACAAAGACACTCCTGACCTGATGCCCTACCCCTGACCTGGTTCCGGCCAGCCTTAAATCTGAATCAGTGTCCATTCAGTGTGGACGCGGTATTTTGAATTAGCAAAACGCTAATTCGAACTGCATTTTGTGTGTAGACGCGTTAATTTGAATTAGCTTAATTCGAATTAACTATTTCGAATTAAGATAACTCAAATTAACACTGTAGTGTAGACATACTCTAAGTCTTCACTGCCTGAAAAGGTGTGTTTTTAGTGGCATAATTTATACATCCTAGCTATCCTGCTGTAAAATCCTAGTGGAGACGAGGCACCTGTAATTTTTAACGGTGAGGAATCCAGGTGAGAGCAACACTATATTCTCCCAACCTGTGGTTGACCTCACTTAGTTTACTTCTGTAAAACTACAGTGTCGTGTCTCCAGTAGGATTTTACAGTAAGAGCTATCATTCTGTAGTTGTCATAAATGAGAGTAGCTCCTATGCTGCCCTAATTCACACCACGGCTGCATCTAGACACACAGCTTTTATGGCAGTGAAGACAAAGCTTCTAGATCACGTGGCACAGGGGGAAAAAAATGAGGAAAAACATTTTTACAAATGAAAACCCTGAGTGGAAAATGTTTTCTAAGAGTGGTCTCCATATGTCAAATGACCCTGACTGTCTTGGGGTTCACAATTTTATCGTGGTTCTCTGCACAAGTCTAGGGAAAAGTTATTAACAAAGGGAATAAATGGATAAAGGGAAGCAAAGGGAAACTTCTGAAATAATATTCATAATAAACCAACAATAAATACTAGACTCCTCATGAAAAGTGTAAATTTGCTTATTTTAGAAGGCTGAAAATGTTTCTCTTTTCTTATATCATGGGAAAAGCATACCAGTAACAGAGCATGAAGTTATGAAATTCTGGCCTTTCTATGTTGTTATATCTAGACTAATTAAGAAAGAATAATCTAGTACTGAAAATATAACATTGCAGTTGCTATATGCTCACTATAATGATAAATTCATTAGACTGTCTTTTTGATATTTATATATTATGCATTCAAGATATCTATGACAGCAATATGCTAACTCCACCACTCAAAGACTGTTTGGGTTGTTATCCTCCAAATACTTAAAATACAGAAGCAGTTCAGTGATTATTATAGATGAGCTCAGAAGTACATTCCTTTGAGCCTTCAGCACATATGTAATCCATGTTCTTTATATATATTTATCTTTTAGTGAGTGATGGAATAAGCTACCCTGGCTTTTGGATGGATTACGCTACGTATGAACTGAATGTTATACCTTCTTGCAAGGATATGAACAAGTCCTTTTCAAACAGCAGAACAGCAAAAACCTTTTGAATGGATCACACTTACAGCACGCCATTAGTTGAATGGGATCAGCATTTCTCGTGCTAAATACTCTGAAGTTAAGAATCTGGAAAAGAGATCTTTGCCGAGATGACCCATTTACAAACTGGACTTAGTCCAGAGACTATAGAGAAAGCCCGCCTGGAACTGAATGAAAACCCAGACGTTTTGCATCAGGATATCCAACAGGTCAGGGACATGATCATTACCCGGCCTGACATTGGGTTTTTACGTACAGATGATGCCTTCATCTTGAGATTTCTCCGAGCCAGAAAGTTTCACCAAACAGATGCCTTCAGACTGCTGGCCCAGTATTTCCAGTACCGCCAGTTAAACCTGGATATGTTCAAGAACTTCAAAGCTGATGATCCTGGGATCAAACGGGCTCTGATTGATGGGTTTCCTGGAGTGTTGGAAAAACGTGATCACTATGGCAGGAAGATTCTTCTGCTTTTTGCAGCTAACTGGGATCAGAGTAGGTAAATGTAGATAGTGTACTTTTATTTTTATACACATACAAAACCTGTTCACAGTTGATTAATGACCATATTTTAGGCAGTGAGATCATTCTGATAAACATGTATTCCAAACATGAGTCCATTTCACTGAAGTCTTTGTCTACTGTGGTGGTCTATCATTTCTCATACCTATGTTACAGAGGATTTACTGTACACGGAAACATGTAGATCATACTTTTCCCTAATGTTTGCAGGTTTAAGCCAGACAATTGCATCTTGCAATAAGTACTGTCATGCCTATTACACACTAACTTTAGTAATGTCAGACAGGAGTTGAAGAGGTTGACAGAGTAAAAACTTCTCACCACACAACAATTCTCATATACACTATGATACATAGGTGTGATAGGGTATGCAATTTGCTACTCAACACTGCCTCCTTCTGCCTTTTCTAGAGATTACCTCTTCCAGGCTGATGCCCCTTCCTGCAACTGCACATCATCACTCTGTCTCTCTGGCACTCTGTGGCCCCTCTCTCACTCCAGGAGCTGCAGCTTCCTCTTCTTGACTTAGCCCTCTGGCAAGGTCACTAAGGGTACGTCTAGACTACAGGCTTTTGTTGACAGAAGTTTTGTCGACAAAGCTTCTGTCAAGAAAGAGCGTCTAGACTACATCCAGTTCTGTCGACAAAGCAAGTCGCTTTGTCGACATGACAGTGTAGACACAAAGGACAGTGTAGATGCAATAATGCCGTCTGTCGACAGAACTCTGTTGACAAAAGGCATTATTCCTTATAGAATGAGGTTTACAGCTGTAGACAAAACTGCCGAGTTCTGTCGACGTTATGTTGACAGAACTCCGTGGCAGTGTAGACGCAGGTATAATTTTGTCAACAAATGTCCACTTTTGTCGACAAAACCCTGTAGTCTAGACACACCCCAAGGGTGCATCGACACTGCACCCTTAGCTCAAAATAAGCTATTCCCTAGTTGCAATTACTTTTTGAGACCTATTAGTTAGACAGTTTTGAATCCATTTAATATATACTGCATTGATTTTGTATAGTATAATTTTTTTAATCAGAGCATCTTACTGAATGTTTATAAAAGACTAAGTAAATATGTCATTACAGTTCCTTCGTCAGCCAAAGATAGCACAACCCATGGCTTCACCAATTAATCCAAAATGAAATGGAAACTTTTAAAATATTCAAATGCAATAAATAGTTTCCTTTTAAAATGTCTTCTCTTACTTGCCATTAGATTTCAGGAGACCTTTACTAGTTAATTTAGCCATCTCTGGCCTTGGTACTGTTATTGCTACTGATAATATATTTGCACTCAGGCCTCTTATGGACTTCACTGGGATTTTGGGGTGTACAAATAAGGTAGGATCAGACTTTATAAGTTTCCAAATTGGTCTTCTGAGTCAAGATTTCTTTAAAAATGTGCAGACAGGGTGAAATTCCTCCCTGTGTGGAGAGCCAGCAGCACAAAAGAACTATGCACCATGTAAATCTCATTTAAGATTTAAAATCTCATTTATGCCTTTATTTATGGCATAAGTGGAATATTAGTGATGCATGCGTCCACTGCAGAAAATGGAATTTCTCACAGGTCAGAGGATCTTCAGCCATCCTTTATAATGTTGAAAAAATAGGGGATTTGGGTTTTCTTTTTTCCCCTTCTTTACAGTTGGATTGTTGTATCACAGAAGATGTCATGTGGCTTTCACTGCTATTATTGAAGAGTCGGGGAAGGGGGATGCTTCTTTGTTTACAGTTTATATTTTCATACCAGCAGCTGTTCAGAAAGTCTCTTCTATTAACCCAGGTGTCTTATGTGTCAGACACCATTCTGTATGAAAGTATATAGAGGGAGGTTCAAAAGAATAAACATTACTCCAACATAGCAATGCTGCAGCAGTAATAAATACTTCAAAGTAGGGCTGTCAATTCACATGTATTAATGCCTGCAATTAACGCAGGGCAGGATTAACGTGTTAATTTTTTTATGGGGTAATCGCAGGTGTTAATGCTGCACTGCCCCTTTGAAGTGCCACTCTGGTGCTTCAAAGGGGCAGTGCAGCACGGAACTTGGGATCCTGAGCTCCACTGCTCCTTTGAAATGCATGGAGGCAGCATTTCAAAGGGGCAGCCTCCTCAAAGCTGAACGGGGATCAGCTGTGTGGCGGCTTCCCCTTTGAAACACTGCCTCCCCGCATTTCACAGGGGCAGTGGAGCCTGGGGTCAGCTGGGGACTCCCAGAGGTGGTGTTTTTAAAGGAGCACCTGACGCACAGCTGATCCTCTGGAGTCCCCAGCTGACCCCGGGCTCCACTGCCCTTTTGAAATGCATGGAGGCAGCATTTTAAAAGGGGCAGATGCTGTGGAGCCCAGGATCAGCTGGGGACTGCCCAGCTGATCCCTGGATCCCTGCGGCATTTCTCCAGAACCTGGGATCAGCTGGGGAGTCCCCATCTAACCCCGGATTACGCTGAAATGCCACGCGGAATGCCTTGTGCTGCCCCTTGGAAACACCACCCTAGTGCTTCAAAGGAGCAGCACTGAATGGAGCCCGAGGTCAGCTGGGAACTCCAGCTGACCCCGGGCTCCATGCAGCGCTGCCCTGTTGAAATGCCATGGCGGCGTTTCAAAGGGGAGGCATGCACGATTAATCACAATTAAATTATTTAATCACTTGATAGCCCTACTTCAAAGAATTATGATAAAGCAAGTTATGTACCTGCTGAGCATATTTATGGTGATGTAATTATGAGGATATTATCATCACTAGATCCTATTGATCTGACTGAATATATTTTAGATGCTGATTACTTATTTGGAGGATAATCACAATCATTTGATAGAATACCCAACAATAAATGGGTGCTAGGACTGACTAATAGATGCAGCCAAACTTCAGCAACAACTCAATCTCATAGAAATTTATAATATGAAATATTATTGCTAAGATACAACCAAGCATAGTATCAAGATGATTTTTACAAAGAAAGTATGTGTGTTTGGTTAGGAGGTGCTGCCTCTCCATTAGAGTTTCCAGCAACTCAACATGTTTAGATCAGACAGTGACCAAGAACCTGTTTACAGATAATCTAATTAATAAATTAGTATAGAATGATGACATTTTTAGGAAGGGTCCACAACCTGGGGTAGAAAAGAAGAGAAAGATTTAAGCAAAGTAATAATTTCTGTCAGCGACATGTGTGGAAAAAGAATGATGGTTCAGACAAAGAGGAGGTTGTAAGGTAACATAGTCCCAAAATTGAATAATTCAACCATAGGAGACAAGTGATCTCACTTCCTAACAAATAAGAATGCCAGGTGTCTAGAAGATAAAGCAAGGAGGGTAACAGTTTAGAGCAGGGCTAGCAAGGGAATGAGGAAAGTGAGATGATCTGTCAGTCCTAAATACAGAAGCCCAGAAAAGAGGAAAAAGAGAACAAGAATGAAGCAGCAAATGTTGAACAGTGAGATACGATTGAATAAGGGGAAAAGCACCAGATGGGAAAGTCAAACGTGAAGAGTGAGAGGAGAGGTACGGACAGGAAGGGGTGATTCTGGAACTTGGTCTGACTGAAGAGTTGTGAGAGAAGGCCCCAGCTCAAGGGGATGTGGGAGAGGGGTGATAGGGCTGTCCTGGCGGTTGAGAGGAGCAAAAGCAGCTAACTACACAAGAACTGAAAGGAGAGATACGGAAATTAGAAGAAAGGTGACTTCTGTGTCATGCATCCCTTTGGCTATAGCTACACTGCCAATTTTTTCGGAAGAAGATATGCAATTCGTGCTTGCATTTGCATATCTTCTTCTGATTCTTTTTGAGGAGGAGGATTTTCCCGATATTTGGCCCTGTGTAGATGGGGCTAAAGGTCAGAAAAAAACCCTCTTTCGCAAGACTCCTTATTCTTCAGAAATTGAGGTTTACAGAGTCTTGCAAAAGAGGGCATTTTCTCGACATTTGGCCCCATTTACACGGGGGCAAATATCAGCAAAACCTCTTCCGCAAAAAGAAATGGAAGAAGATATGCAAATGTGAGCGTGATTTGCATATCTTCTTCCGAAAAAAACCCAGCAGCGTAGCCGTATGAAAAAAGAAACCAAATCAAACCTGGAAGATATCTAAGCAAAATAGAGATTAAAGGGATAGGTGTACACACATGCCAGAATTTATTACATGCTGCAGGCTTAGCCCAGGTGATGTTCTCATTTACAAAAATGCAAATAGCCCCTAAAGGCTGAAACTGGGTGTGTGTATGCAACAGGATGGGAGGAAGCCTGGACTTGCACTGTTGGAAAATGACCATAATCCTACCTGGTCTGAATAAACCAGTTTTAAAGCCAGAGATGTAATGCTAAAGCCCCCATATCCAGAGATGGAAAGTAAGTAAGTAGAAATACTTTCTTACACTACTCAAGTACATTACTTTACTCAAGTAATTTATTTTTGTGACACTTCAACTTTTACTCATTTAGCTTTTTTAGAAAATATTGTACTTTTTACTCCACTACCATTTCCAGAAACGCTAAGTTACTTACTACTTTCAGTACCCCACTGACAGTTGCGCAAGCCAGAATTCTGATTTGCTAAAGCACAGCTGTATGCACAAAGCATCCAATCATCATGCGGTGACAATTTAAAAAAGAAAACAATGATCCTGCCAATGAAGAAGCCTTTTAACAGCTACATAACACCTTTTCATTCAAAAACAGTATCTGTGCAGGGGTGGGGAGTGCAGAGCCTGGCAGACCAGATCCAGCATGTTGGGGAGAAGAAGCACGGTGCCACGCACTGCTGCTCACCCTCCCCCCAGCTGGGGGAATGCAGTGCTGGAAACCACTCATGGGAGGGTTTCCCTGCTGCTCCCATTGGCCACATTTTGGCCAATCGGATCAGGGTGGAGTGGCAGGGAGCACGGAGCTAGGTAAGCACCCCCCTCATGGCCAGTCCCCACACCCCTATTCCTCCCCCTGCCCCCTTCCAGCTCTCCCAGCCCCAGTCCACTCTTGCACCCTCCCATCCTTTCAAACACCCCACCCTCAGCCTGCTCCTGCACCTCCCTCCCAGCCAGACCTCCACTCCCAGCCCCCTCTAGCATCCTATCTCCCACCAGATCCCTGCCCTCACCCCCATTCCTATCCTACTTCCTGGCAGCCCCCTCCCACACACTAAACCCCACCACATCCACTTACCCCAGAGCCTGGGCTCACAAAATCTACTAACACTGGGACACGTAGAGTTAATCTGGCCTGTGGAAAGCCCTGAAGCTTAGTCCTCCCTGCCTCCTCTCCTCTCCCTCCCCTGCCGGGTGGCTGGAGTGCCAGGGAGTGAGGTATTTCAGTTGGGGGCCACATCAGTGAGGGTTTTTGGGGGCGGTTCTGATTTTTTTGGGGGTGGTTATCTCTCGCTTGTGTGGCCCCGACTGATTTTTCTGTAGATCAATGGCCCCCAATACAAATAATGGAGTCCTATGATAATTCAGGTGGTTAAACCTAGATTTCCATAGGATGGCTACTTTTTACTTCTGGACACTTGAGTACAATTAAGATGCAGTACTTCTGTACTTTTACTCAAGTACAGTTTTCCAGAAGGATGCTTTGATTTTTACTTAATTACATTTTTTTCAAAGTAGCAGTACTTTTACTCAAGTAACTTTTTTTGGTACTTTTTCCATATATATCAATAGAATATAACTGAGATCACACCAGTAGCATGTGACATTTTATCTGGATTCTTTGTCTCTTTGGATGTTTGGTAATAATCTTGGGAATAACCAGAAGCTGTATATTTTATTGTATATGGTAACTCCTTCAGCTGCTATAATACCATGAACCAGCTTAACATGTGTTCAGTAAGAATACTCCAATTGAAATACTAGATATTCAGATCATCTTCTAACTTATCAACCTAATTAAAATATTTAAAACATCTTCACTCATTATTGGAGGAGTAGACCGCAAAGAGTGTGTAGAAAGGGGACTGTTCTCCGGATCTCCAGCTAATGAAATGTATGTATTAGAAGCTTTAGAAATGAGTAGAGAAGAGAGACCAATTCTTTAAATATGACACTGTATATCTTCATATAGGCAAAATTTATCCTAAGGTCATAATTTAGTTATAATGCTTTCATGTAGGGCCCATTTGTTGCAGGGATCATAATGCAAGACAGCCAGATACTTACCTGCTGGAACAGACCATTTAACTATCTATTTTCTGCTCATGCTGAGCAAAGTTGCCTCCACAGAGGTTGATTTTTCAAAGGAACATGTAGAGTAAAGTGTAAAAATCTGTGTCAATGTTTTCTTCTTCTTGAGAGACAATGCCATTATTCCACTGAGGTTCAGATGTGACTGGAGTATGTATGTGTATGTGCTTATACATACATCTGAGTATCATCCATACAGCAGTATAAATCACATATCCAAATTGTTTTAAAAAAAACCAAAGATTTACAAAACTGCTCATAATAGCCATAATAACGTACTAAATCAAAATTCATTGTCTATTTGTCTACTCATTTACACTGGTGTAAACCAGAAATAATCCATTGAGGTCGATTGCATTATGATGGCACACTTTAAAAAAGTATAAAATATGGATTTAGTGTGCATGAGAAATCATAATTGCTCTTCAGAACAAATCAATATCTTTCCCACTTCACTTTATTCCTACCTGTGCCCATCTCCCAAAATAACAACTTGCAAATAAGGAGCCCATAGAATAAAATAGAGCCTCAAATTCTTGCTTTCTTCTTTTACCCAGTATTATTTCATTTATTGAGTTCAAATCCTTCCAGTGAAGAGATACAAATGGTGGCTGCTCTTTCTACGCCACTCCTGATTGACAATGATGTGAGAGGAAAATTAAGCCCTATATATACACAACTTAGGTGCCTTGTCTGCGTTCAGAACAACACTGAGGACAACACTGATAGTTTTGAATGATCATCATAGTACAAAACAAATATTTGTTACACTTACCTCTTCGAGTTGATTACCATGCATCTTGTTCCATGAAAATTAGTTACATTCTCAATACAACTTCTGACATGCATCCCAATATCTTACCAAAGAGCAGTGCAAATCCATTATGTAGTTCAACGTATGAGTTCAAAAAAGAAGTAGGCTGAAAAAGAAATTAAGCCCCTGCTCTTGGATGACTGCCAGGGAAATACAACATGTAAAAGAATAAAAGCACTAAACTAGAATATCTTGGTGTCTTTACATAATTCTTTTTCTCCATCCACTTCCCAGTGAATAACTGATTTTTCAGTGTTCTGTTCAAACCAAGAAATTGGAAAAAAAATCATTTAAAGTCCAACTAAATATTTAGTTCAATCCACAACAAAATATTTTATATAATTTTTGAGGTCCTCAAAATATTTTTAAAAACAAAATTGAACTAAAATTTAAAACAAAAAGTCTGTGTGAACTGAAAAATCAAAACATTTCAATGTAAAAAATTTCAAAATGAAATGTTTCAACTTTTCAGGATTTTCCCCCAGCTGCAATAATTCAATAAATTCCTCACAAATCTGTGAAAAAATTTAGTCAATTCAAATTTGCATTTTTGGCAAAAAAAAAGTTTTGGCTGAAAAAATTCACTCAGCTCTAATTCTAACTTTAATTAGCTCCTTTTCTTTTTTGCCATCCAGCTTTCTTGTTTCTTCATCTTCTCTCAGGGTACGTCTAGACTGCAAGCTTCTTTCAAAAGAGAGCATCCACACCTCAAAACCGTATCAAAAAAGTGATCTGCTTTTTCAAAAGAGAGTGTCCAGACTACATGGACATTCTCTCAAAAGAAAGCCTGCTTGCTATTCACAGAATGGCCACCAGGGCACTGGTGCTTTTTTTGATTGCCTCTTCTTTCGAAAAATGTCCCTGTTCTGCATCCACACACACCTTTTTTCAAAAGAGCTCTTTCAAAAAAAGTATTCTTCCTCATAATTTGAGGTTTACCAATGTTGAAAAACCCCCTGCGTTCGTTTGATTTAATTTTGAAAGAACATGGTTGCAGTGTGGACACAGGTGAAGTTTTTTTTAAAAAAATGTAGTCTAGACATACCCTCAGTCTTTGTTAACTCTCCCTCTTTAACCTTAATGATGCATTGTCGTATCTACCGATTTACTTCTCGCACTTCCTTTTTTCTGCCCTTCGATCTCCAATTCTGTTCTCTCATCTCCTGCTTTATCGTTCTGTCTGTTTTTCAACCTGACTTTCCTTCCTCCTCCATCTCTTCTTCCCCCCACCTTTTCCTTCGCCTCTAATCCTGACCTGTACTCCTAGAAACAGCTTCTCAAGATCTGTGAATACAGTTTCCTGGGTCAAATCTTAATTCTCTGTTGTGTAAGCGAAAACAGGCACAAAACAGTTTGAGCTCATAAAGAAAATAGACCCCTCTAAAATCTTTCTTCAAACTATTCCTCAAAATTAATTTCAAAACTGTAATAAAAAGGCATAAACTCTGATCCAACAGAAAAACCATAGAAAATTGCTCCATTTTCAGTCTCTCATTTTAATCCAAGTGATTTCTAACCACCCACTGCAATTTAAATTTAGTTTCACTTTGTTAAAGCCTTTCATTTGATTTGGATGGAAGAGTGCCTGCAATTCAGGACAGTATGTATTGGGTAGCAATCTGAGGATGCCCTACATAGGATGAATAAGTATGAATGTGTAACATTTCTCTACTCTTCTGTACTAACGCACACGCACACACACATACACTATTATTCTCTACTAATAGGCATCACACACATTTATTTTCCCTTGGTGAACACTTTATACAGTTCATTTAAAATATAATTCATCTGTGCAGCAAAACTCAAACTGTTCTGTTATTTACTGAGAAAACAGTTACAAAAGATGTAAACTCCACATCAAAACCCAATATATCCTTTATTAGCTAGACTCACAGTAAATGATGTGCCTGTCATTGCAGGTTTATTGCCAGCAGTTGCTTTCGGCTGTAAGGGGGGCCTTGCCCCTCTGGTTTGTTAGATAAAAACATTTGGGTTGGATTATTGTAGTTCAGACAAAAGCGTTTGAAAAGGACAAAGCAATAACTGCTCTGAGCTCTCTTGTGAGTTACGAATGTGAGGATTATGTCAGCAGACTCTCTTTCTAACAGTGCTGTAGTGCACATTGCATTTAAATATGCTTTATAAACTCAGTTCTCTTCTAATATCTAGTTTCCAGTTCTTCAGTATATTTCTGAGCATTTTATAATCGCTCGTGCTTGAAAAAATGCAACTATGGAGGATACCTTGGACATTAAGTTATTCACTACGGTCATCACTTCCCTCACTTAGGCCTCTGGTATGAACGTTAGTGCTCAGACCTCTTCAAGGTCTGAATTTTAGTGCTCAGAGCTTGCTGCACACCCGCAAAGATGATGGCTATAAGACCCCTATTTATCTCTGAATTTAAGAAGTGCATCATACTGGTTTAGGACTTTGTAATGAGTTAGCATCCACCTCTCATGTGCGTCCCCCTCTGGTTGGGTGTGCCTACAATCTTTCAGGTCTGGTGACCTCTGTCCAGTGGTTTTGTAGTAATTCAGCCCTCCATCTGAGTCCAACACACTGTATGAGAATCAGAATTGATGGGGTACTGACATAAGCCCCTGGTAGACTGAATACCCTAATTGGTGTTTCTCTAGCCCTCCTCAGGCTCAGTCTTTTAAGTAGTCCTGGCCCCTTTATATGGCCAGATCTCTGGGGCTTTCTCCCTGGAAACACTACCTTCCTGCAGCCCTTCCCAGGCTCAGCCCTTTCTCTGTCCCAGCAGCCAATCAGGAGCTCCTTAGTCTGCTGGCAGGGACTGGAGGAGCAACAATCTTAGGCTATGTCTAGACTATGGAGTTTTTTCAGGATACCAGAGGCATCCCGAAAACTCTCCACCACATCCAGGGAACACGTCTTCTCTTCCAGCATTTTTGTCGGACGAGCAGATGCACTCTTTCAAAAGCCCTGTCTTCCTCTTTCCACGAGGAAGAAGGGCTCTTCCGAAAGAGGAGGTTTTTCCAAAATTTGGCCCAGTGTAGACAGGCCAAATTTCGGAAAAGCCTCTTCAAACAAAACTATCGGAAAAAAGTATGTAAATTGCGGGGTGCAATTTGCATACCTTTTTTGAGAAAATGTTATAGTCTAGACATAGCCTCAGGCTCAGTCCTAGCAGCCAGCCAGGCACTCTCTCACTTCCCTGGTCCCTGCCAGTACTAAGCTGTCTGTGGTCTTGCTGATCTTTCAGCCAAAAACACAACACTCTTCTCTAGCTTCAGACAGCAAGGCTACGTCTAGACTGCAGGCTTCTTTTGGAAGAAGCTTTTCCAAAAGAGATCTTCCAAAAAAACTTCTTCCAAAAGAGAGCATCCACACTGCCAAAGCGCATTGACAAAGCGAGCTGCTTTTTTGAAAGGACGCTATCTCACAATGAAGTTCTGATTACTGTGGAGGGAATGGCCACCAGGGCACCTGTGCTTTTTCCAGAGGCCTCTTCTTCCTCCTCCATTCACGCCTTTTTCCGAAACAGCTCTTTCAGAAAAGGTGTTCTTCCTCATAGAAAGAGGTTTACCACTGTCGAAAAAACCCCTCTGTTCCTTCGATTTTTTTTTTTAAGAATGCGATTGAAGTGTGGACATAACTCAAGGTTTTTTTGATAAACAGACGTTTTTCTAAAAAAATTAGTGTAGACATACCCCAACTGACAGATGTTCTCTTCTGCAGCTTCTTTTTATATGGCCCTGCTGGGCCCTGATTGGCTACTTTCTCTCCACACTCTAGTTTTAAGGACTTCTCTTCTGTTATTTCCTAGGATGAGATGTGACAGGATGCTGAGGCCTCCAGTGGGGAACCTCTGGGTCTAGTCCACCAAAACACACACCACCTCTCCCCCTCAGATAGGATGGGGTGAGATTCTACTGCTGTCTCTTGCCCTGTTTTAAAAGTGTATTCTCTTCCCAGACCTTGGTCTGGAGAGTGTTTTTTTCTCTGTTCTTTTGCCCCTTTTAGTCAGGGTCTACTCTCACATGTTTCTCTTACCTAGCGAGGTTTTAAGTTCAGCTTTGCCTTTCAGTTCCGCTTTGCCTCCAGGACTTCAGGGTCTCTTCACACCACAGCTTGTCCATCCCTATACACTGAGTCTCCACTTCCATCTTGAGGTAATATATATGAGGTGAAGCCAACATTGTTTCTCTGCTTTATGAATTAGATATCCATGGCCTACGGTTTTCTCTGGCACCTGACATCTTCCACTTCACTCTCTGCTGACTCCAGCCATTCAGATAGCTTATCAACACTTACAAGGGAACTCACAGAACTGGCCTGCTCTCCCTTTTCCCCTTGGAGCAACCTATGCTGTGAGGTGCAGCCTGGGTTCCCACCGTAACTGATTGACCCTGTCTGGCAGGTCTGGGTTCCAACTGTAGCCTGCTGCTCCTGGGATTCTATCTGGGTCCCCAGGCTATCCTTCTGTGCTTGGGGCGCTAGCTGGACTCCCTTTGCTAGCCTTCCTCTGCTTCCCAGCTCCTCTGCTTCCTTACCTCATTGGTCCCAGACCTTCCCAGTCCTAGGCTGCCATCTTGGTATCTCCTGGATGAGGGCTGAGACATCCCCCATGCAAGTCTCTCTTTTGATTATCCCATTCTTGCCTTAATCATGAGTCTCCTTCTTTACCCTTATTGCCCCTCCTTCTCTGAGAGGACAACATTGCTTTAAATGCCTTTCCATGCCGCAGTGAAAACCTACTGCCTCTGCTTAAGCTTTGGCCATGTGATGCACATCTCTTTTGTTCCTTGCAATCGCTCTAATGTCCTACTCTTTAAAGTCACCCTTGTCCAGTTCTTTGGCAGCTCTGGAGCATCCATCCCTAACTCACAGGGATTTGCTCCTGGCACCTCCATTTTCATCTTGCCTGTGATTGGAGCCTTGACACAGCATAGGGGACATAGTGGAGTGTGGCTGGGGCAGGAAGCATGGCCAAATCACCATTGTGCTCTCACTATTCCTGACTGTTGAGGGTCCCTTGCAGGCCATTACATCCAGGGACAGTTCAGTGATATAAACCAGCTTCCCCCAGCTACACTGGAGCACTGCTTTGGTGTAGCTGAGGATCTAGCCTCAAAATTTTTTAATACACTTCTTGAAATACTCTCAGGCCTGTTAAGCCAGAAATATTGACTGTCTCACTGTGCCATTGGGATAGGTCTGAAATGTAAATTGTTTACTGCGCCTTCCCAGTCAATGATAAAATAATCAAGTAAGGCTATAAATACCAAAGTTTTTATTTATCATGCTCTGGTGAAGTGCAGAATGTGTAAGCAGGAGGGTGATATATAGACAGCAGCCAAGAGTAAAATAAAATTTAAACAGATATAAACATGGACAAAACTCTGACAGTGATGGCCATAGATGGCCTATTGGCTTGTATTTATAAAGGAGCACTAGAATAATGCTGCGGTCACCTACCAAGAAACCAGTTTCAAACATTTATTATTAACTTTATTTAATTATATCATAGTAGCATTCAGGGACTCCAATTGAGATCACAGTCACATTGTACTGGGCACTGTGCCACATACTGTAAAACACAATCCTTGCCTGAGAAACCATATTGTCTAATAGAGGAGCTAAATGGAGGGTAGGAGAAAGGAAATATAATTTTACTCCATTTTACAGCTGGGGAGTTGAGGAACAACAAGGTGAAGTGACTTGCTCCAGGTCACAGAGTGAATCTGTGGCAGAATCAGAAAATGAACTCTCATCTTTTTAATCACAGTCCCGTATTTTAAGCACAAGAAATATTTCTTCTCCAGCTGGGAAGTTTCTGGACAACCTTCTCTTTGTTCCCATTTCTAAAGGAAATATACATGATTCTGCTCATTTGTGTGCAGTGCTGCTTTTGGGTCTCAGAATCATTTAGGTCAGTTTCTGTGTGTCTTTTGAAGCACCTTAGTCTGAATAGCTGTGTTGCCCACAGAGAGCAAAACTGGATATAGCCTTTGATACAAACCAGTTAGTCAGGGATAGAATAAGTCCCTTGAGGTCAAACCCTGACCTGATAGTCAATGTTAGTTCAAGAAAGGAAACTCCTCTCGCTCTCTCATACTCACACACACACAGAGAGAGAGAGAGAGAGAGAACTGATTCACACAAAGAGAGAGAGAGAGAACCGATTAACTACTGGTTTACAGCCACAGTAACAGATTTAAATGATTGTAAAAATTGAATTTTTTAAAAAATAATCAGTCATGTAGCACACAGAAATCCTTGTTAGTTATGTTTAATTTAAAATATTATTGAAATTTCTACTTGTGGTTGGTGGAAATTCAAAATGGAATAGGGCAGCCTGGTTGTGGTACTAATTTTGTGAAATCACATTTATTCTAGTTTTGGTTTTGAAAGCCCTAAATGACTCATAATTTTGATTTTGAATTTGTGGCTGACAGGAAACAGTGAGAAGTCCCAAATGTGGGAAAGATAGAAATTGCCATATTGCGTCACATCCATAGTCTATTTCAGTGTTTCTTAAACTTTTTAAGACCAAGGAACACCAAACAATTTTTTTTATGGGGAACACCAAGTATTTTTTGTTGCTCAAAAAAAAAAAAAAAAGGTTGGGGGAAAGTTATTAAGCCAATAAAAAAGGTCTCCTGCCCCTTTAAGGGTGGCTATTTTGAATTCTGTGTTATTCTCCGCGGCACACCTCTGACTGCCAGTGTGCCACGGAACAGAGTTTAAGAAACACTGGTCTATTTGGTACAGTAGCTTGTCTCCAACATTGGCCGACATCAGATTGTTTATAGAAATTAGCAAGAAATCTGCCATAGGCAAATATGAGCAACTCAATCCTCACTACCAATCAAGGTCTCATCATAACCCCCTAATAATTAGAGCTATATCAGCTAAAGTTAGAAATATAATTAGGGCCAAATGCTGAATCCTGGCTCTACTGCAGTCAGTTTAAGTCTTACAACTGACTTCAGTCAGGATAGGTTTATGCCCAGACTTAAAGTGCTGAGTGCAATGGGAGTGACTGCAAACTGTGTTATTTATGTATGAAAATAGACATTTTTGTGCAGGGACAATGAAGGAGCACATACAGTTTGTTTTTGTACATATTACTCTAAATTCCTTCTTAAAAAACTGTGTTTTATTATGTCCCTATGGGATCAAAGAGTTCCAGCTGCATAAATGGCTTGGAGTGGGCTCACACCCATCATGAGAAAGGTTTGCATAAATGATGGAGGTGCTATCTTTTGGGTGAGATGTTCAGTTTTGGTACTTTCATCTTTCCCACATCCAGCACAGAGCAGCTTGGTTTAAGACTTGACTGCAGCATATGCTGAGAAGCAGTCCTAAATTGCTTCTTGGTGTTCCCTGTTCAGTGGATCTTAAATGCACCCCTGTGCAGAGGGGTCACATGAGGCCTGTTGTCATGCTTTGTGTCATGCTTAATCTTACCAGCTACAGAAGTTTGAATAGAATGTAAATAGTGGCAGGTCTTGTTCATGCACTTTTTCACAGAAGAAAATTCAATCAGGGTGCACAAAGGTATACTAAAGAAAAATATAAGGGGTGAGACCTATGGAAATAGTTACACTTTAAAATCAGTAAAATGCATAAGACTTTTTGTATTTTAAAGCAAACCATTTAGATTTTGGTATCTGAAAAAGCCTCTGTCGCAGTAACATTGGATTGTGTTGTCCCAGGGCAGACACAGCAGCTCTTACATCAATAGCCTCACTGACATCCGTAAAAACAACAAGGAGTCCTATGGCACCCTACAGACTATCATTTTATTTGGGCATAAGCTTTCATGGTCTGGAGCCTACTTTAACAGATGCAACCTCAACCAGGAAGGCAAGTACCCGTAGGGCAGTGTCCCCTCTAAGATGTGGGGCAGCACAGCTTCACAAGTGATTAATCAGCTCCGCCCAGTCAGTCAGCTCAGTGCATGGAGCCCTGAGCCTCTGACTGGGTGGGGCTGATTAATCACCTGTGAAGCTGTGCTGTGGTGCAGCTTAGAGGAAACACTGCCCTAGGGGGTATGCAGAGATCTTCCAGGGTGCACATCAACCTGCATTTAATGAAATGGGTTCCAGCCCATGAAAGTGTATGCCCAAATAAATCTGATAGTGTTTAAGGTGCCACAGAACTCCTCATTGTTTTTGCTAAAACAGACTAACACGGCTACCTCTCTGAAAATTGACATGTGTGGGGAAAGGATCTGGTCTACAAATAATAAAGTGCTAGATTATGGCATCCTTATTAATGCTGAGTAGCACCATGCTCCTAGCATAAGGCCACTGAAATCTATGTGACTACTTAAGACACTGTCCAATGTGAGTAAAAGGTGACAGAATACTAAGCATATATATATACATTAATTAGCCTGGTGGCTCTCAACCAGGAATACATGTACCCTTCGGAGTATTCAGAGATCTTCCAGGGGGTACATCAACTCATCTAGATAATTGCCTAGTTTTACAACAGGATATATAAAAAAGTGCTAGCAAAGTCAGTACAAACTAAAATTTCATAAAACAGGCCATGACTTGTTTATACTACTCTCCTTATTATCCCCTGAAATGTAAGCAATTTTTCAGTCATAGTGTGCTGTGAAGCTTTTGCATTTTTATGTCTGATTTTGTAAACAAGTAGTTTTCAAGTGAGGTGCAACTTGTGGATATGCAAGACAAATCAGATTCCTGAAAGGGGTACAGTACTCTGGAAAGGTTGAGAGTCACTAAGCCTTTGTGATGTGGAGATCAGGGCTAAAATACATCTTATTGAAGTCACAAGAGACTACATGAATGTGTGAGCACTCGAACCTAAAACATGTCCAGCAACACAAACAAAACTACTGTATGTGATTTATCATTACATAGCCCAGCTGGCTGTCTCTGCTCAAGAGAGGCTCCAGAATGGAGTAGCAGTTCAAAAACAAAGTGCATTGTCAGAGCTGAGTGGAGGAAGGTTGGAGTTTGCACAATGGCTGTCATTCTAAGGACTGATTAGATCTAGCCAATCTGTTTTTCTCACTGTTTCAAAAGCATAAACATCAATCCAAAAATAATTTTCCATAACACAGTAAGGAAAACTGGAGATTTTCCCTATTGCCTTCATTCAGCAAGATAATTAAGCACTTGCCTAATTTTAAGCTGAATAGTTGCAAGGAAATGAACCACAGAGACAAAATACAGCAATGGAACTACTCATAAGCGTAAAGTTAGGCATGGGCTTAAGTACCTTGCTGAAGTGGAACCTAAGTCACTGACAGGTATACACAGAAATGAAACCGACATACTTCCTTAAATATATACACTCATTTATACTACAATTACAAAATGTTAGCCAATGCTGAATGGAACTGAATGAAAGTTAATGAAGTGACAGAGAGTTCTGTGAGATATCTGATTTTTAGTTTAAAACAAAATTCAAAAGCAGGGAGATTTGGAAAGTTTTCATTCTCTGCATTACTACAGAAGGAAACTAACAAACAATATACTGGGATTTATCTCACAAAAGCCTGATTAGCTGTATTTTGTCTCTGAAGTTTGGTATTGTGGCAAAGGCCCTTTATTAATACTTTTGAGAAATAGTGGTACTAGTTAGAATAAAGAAAAATATATAGCATACTTGCTGTAAAAGATACTCCTCTGATTTTCAAATATCCCAAACACGTCATAAGAATGTGTTTAAATCAATAAGAGTAAAACCTCCAAGTCCTGGTTTTCCATTTTGAATATAATGTCATTGTGGGACAGCAATAGAGAAAAAAAATCCATCCAATTGATTTTACCAAACACTGCAATTTCATCAAGGACTCTCCTGATATCAGATTATAGTCTTTGTAAATTAAATCTTCGAAAGAGGTGACTCCATTTTTTAATAATGAAAGTTTCTCCTTCCATGTCCTGTACATCCTCTTTCCCCTCTGGTCTTGCTACTTTTACAAAATAATAGCCTCCATAAATTAAGGCAGGAACATGGTGACATCCAGTCCAAGATAAAGACAGTCTTTTACTGAGATCAAATCAAGCAGGATTAATTCTGTCTTTTTGTCCATTAAAGCTTTTGATATTTGCTCTTTATCCCAACTAGTTGCTATATACATTAGCACATAAAAAACTAGTTATAATTAAATGGGTGGACACAAAAGTGCCTTCAATTACCTAACTTATATAATAATTCTCTGTAGCTGCACTAAATGGGAGTGTCATGTTGCTATTGTGGAAAAAAATAGATTTCATTGCATTGGTTTCACAAAAACAAATGATACAACCACAAATAAAAGTTCATAAAACACCCAAATTCTCAATAGGAAGTTTTAAATTGTACAGACAAAAGTATGTATAACATAACACCAACACCTGGCCCATGATAGTGTCAACATCTGTAAATATTAGTGAACTATATTATAAGCAAACTGGTAATGACCCTTATATTTAGGTTCCCTTAAAATTTAGGTTGTCTGATACTTCTATAATTATTATTATTTGAGATGTTCAAACAGCATTGGTTGCAGCAGGACTTTGAAATTCAAGCAAAGGGAAAGCCTTAAGGTGCATTTCACAGGAAATACCATTCCCCTTAACTGAGCCTGAGTTATAAACTGTTAAAAACATTATTTCCTTTCTCACCTTTGCAATCCTTAGGAAACTTTTAGAAGTTTGTCAAAATAATAACTAAATATTAACATTCTAAGTGAACACCTACCCCATGACTACAGAAATTACCTCACTAGCAAAATTGTACTGGAAAAACTTGGGAACAGCCAGCAAAGTTGTAGTGGCAGAAGGGGAGAAAGACCTAAGGTGAACTGAAGTTTGCTTACAATATTTTACTGTTTGACCAGTTCGACCATCAGGTATATATCCGCTGTAAGAATAATCAATTTGTGCACACATAAGCGTACTGGGCATCTGTTATAGAATGTCAGCATTAGCAAAACAATGGATGCAAGGCTACCAGAGGATATCATTTACTTGGCTTTTCAGAAGTCTTTAATGAAGAAGATACAGGACTCTCCACAATGATATGATGAGAAATAAAAGCTTGTCATGGATTTATAACTTGTTAAAATTAAGATTTGAGGCAAAGAGTGTGAGTCAAAAATGGCCAATTATCAGTAGAGGCTAATAGTGAACTGCCCCACTACTAAGATTTTTGTTGTTCATGAAGGTTAGGTGAATGTTGAAATGGCAAACTGGACACTTAACAGAAAATATTGTAGGTTAGTGAAAATAAGAAAGGAGTAAAATGTATTCAAGTTCTAGCTATCTGTGCAATGAGCTACTAGCAGATGTTCACTATAACTGCAAAGTTTTTCATATGGGTATATCTGATATTCAAGTCCTTTGTCCTTTATACTTGTACACAGTGATGGATTCTGAATTACTTTTACCCTCTCTGGAAAATATGTAGTCATTCTTGACAGGACAATTAAGAAACATTCTCAAAGCACAATGGGGTCAGAAATGATAAGGTTAAATTATGGAAAATATATTATATGCTATTATGCATGTTGACATTCTACCTCACCTTGAATACTGAATTCATTTTTGTCATGTAGTCTAGAAAACATGGGTGTGTCATAAATATAAATGTTCAAAAAGGGACAATGAATATAATTTGTGGTTGGTAGGAATAAAGGAGATGTCCCCACCAGAACTATATAAACTGGAATGGAAAAAGACAGGCAGAGATTTAAAAGAGGTTCTATTGAACAAAGTCTGATATAGAAAAGGCTGATTGGGTGTTCCTGCTCATGCCTTCTTAGAACAATAGAACAAAGGCAGCACTGAGTGTAATTAGACAGTAAATTTTAAATGTACAGAAGGGAATTGGTTGTTCTTCTGTAATGAAAAAATAACTTGTAGAATTCACTGATACAAAAAAACTGAAGTAAATTGCTTAATATGATGCAAGAACAGATTACAACACACACTTTTTGAATAAGAAAAGACTGGGCAGTAACACAGGTTAACAAATAACTACAAATGCCATCAATTCTCATGCTTCCAATCATAAACTGTTCACCAAGTGGCATTAGAGAAAATGTCCAAATGGTCATTTGCAGTTGTAGTATTACTCAGGGGTGGATGATAATTTTGCGGGGCCCAGGGCTGCGCCACGGGACCCGGGGAGGCACAATTTTGCGCATGCGCCTCGGCAGCAGCCGACCAGAAGTAGCGTGCGCGGGGTGCATGCGCGGGGCCTATTGAAGCGCGGAGCCCGGGGCAGCCGCCCCGCTCGCCCTGCCCTATATCCACCGCTGGTATTACTATAGTGCCCAGTGGTTTAGTTACAGCCTTGTAAGGTGGTTGATAGGAACCTGCATATTGAAATACCCAGCCCTGACCACTGATGGAGAAAGAATATGGGATTGAACGTACCATTTGTCTGCTTCAGAACACAATTTCTTAGATTCCTAAAGAAGAAGCTGTTAAATAAATCATAAATATCCTTCCAAAATAATCATCCATAATGTTTTATTTTATGTAGATGGGTATTGTTTGCTTAGTCCCTTATACAAAAAAAGCTATGATATTCTCATGGGCGGCATTGTTAGTATAATTTTTGGTGGTGCCCCATCAGCCACGCCCCCTGTCCCATTAGCCACGCCCCCTGACAACCCCCCCCATTAGCCACGCCTCTGGAGGTAACACGCTCGGGGCAAGATGGACACATGACCAGAAGTAAAAGGTGTCATGTCACCCCTCTCGAAGGGCTTTTCCCACCATCCTCCTACCGACAGGGATTAGTTTCGCCCCCACCAAGCCCCCCCCCCGCATGCAGCTATCCTGCAGTTGCATTAACCCAATATGTGTGACATTAACTTGGGGGCAGAGAGGCTGGGGGAAGTGTTCCCTCTAAGGCTATGTCTACACTCGTGGCTTCTTGCGCAAGTACAGCCGTTCTTGTGCAAGAACCTACAGAGCATCCACACTGCCCGCCTGCTCTTGCGCAAGGAAATTTACAGTACAGCGTGGTAAGAGAGGGCATCTACGCTCTTTTCTAATAGGTGTAAGCTCTCTTGCGCAAGAGGGCAGTGTGGATGCTTGGCAGGGATTTCTTGCGCAAGAAACCCCTACGGCTAAAATGGCCATCGGAGCTTTCTTGCGCAAGAGAGTGTCCACACTACCATGGATACTCTTGCGCAAAAGCACAGCTCGCACATAGCAGTGTGGACGTGTTCTTGCGCAAGACTTCTTGCGCAAGCAGGCACAAGAATCCTTGCACAAGATGACGCCAGTGTAGACATAGCCTAAGAGTTTCCTCCCATGAGCAGAATGAATTTTGTGTTGTGCACCAGTACTGAGTTCATGTGGCTTGTTTGGATGTGCCACTGTGGCACCCAAGTTATTAATAAATATCTTATAAACCTCTACCTTTTCCCTCTGCTGCCATGTCTCCTCCCCTTGCTCCATCAGTTCCCCTGGTGCCTGCTGCCCCCCAACCCCTCATCCTCCTCTGCTGTCCGGACTCCTGCCCTTCTCACTGCCCTCAGCCTTCCTGCAACCTGCCCCCCTCCACCAGCCCTTCTCTCCCCCGAGCCCACTCCTCCAGTAGCCCCACTCTGATCATGTGAGCTACCCCTCCTCATCCCCTCTCCTAACACTTCCCTTTACACACCTGCCCTGCCTCTCTCCTCTGGTGCTGGTCCCTCCCCTGCAGGGGTCTGCCCTTCTGCTTCACCCCCAGAATCCCCTGGCACCTGCACCCTCCTGGTGCCTCCCCCTTCCCTCACTGCCCCTGCCCCCTTTGTCCTCTTTTTCCCTGATGCCCACCCCCTCACCACCCTCTGCCCCCGTTCCCCTCATGCCCCTGTGCCCTCACACATGACTTGCTCCATCCCCGCCTTCCTCATGCCCACCCCTGCTTTCAAGCCTTCTCCCAGCACCTCCCCCTCACCCCTCTAGCCCCCAATGCCCTTACCCTCTCCTCTCCCAGCATCACCCTGTTCCCCTCCCATTGACACCTCCCCTCCTGCCCTTTTCCTCATTGTCTCCACTTGGCCCCCTGGCATTTGTCTCTCCTCCACGCTGTCCCTTGGTGCCTCCACTTTCTTCTCCTGACCTGCCCCCCTCCCTCCCTCTGCTCAGCACAAGCCCTTTCCTCTCCCACCCCTTCCCTCTAGTTTTCCCCTCCCCTCCCATCTGCCTTCCAGTTTGCAGGACAGCGGGGTTGGAGTCTGCAATCAGGCCCTGCGGGCTCCCCGTTACAATTCCTCTTCTCCTCTGGGGACTCTCTGGGGCCGGGGGGGAGGAGCAATATTCAGAGCCGGGGGGAGAGACCCAGCTCCAAATATTGGCGGAGCAGAGCCCCTGGCTCTGAATATTGCTGGAGCATGGGCACCATGAGCCCATATAACTCGCCGCCCATGGATATTCTATAGTAATCAGTCAAAACACTGCAGTAGGACTAACTATAACAATGAAAAAGAGCCACCCTGTTCCCCACTCCTTTTGAAGGTAGGAATTGCATGTCTATCAGCATAGGTTTGGATACTAGGGGTATGTCTACACTACATGGCTCCGTCAACAGAGCCATGTAGATGAGGGTTGTAGACATAGCAAAATGAAGCGGTGATTTAAATAATGAGATGAGGTTTACCGGGGCGGTCGACAAAAGCTTTTGATGTTGACCGCTGAGTGTCCAGACTACCGCGCTGTGCCAACAAACAGCTGATTGGCACAGCGTGGCAGCCATTTTGATGTAAATGAAGAGGCGATTATTTAAATCGCCGCTTCATTTTGCTATGTCTACAACCCTCATCTACATGGCTCCATCGACGGAGCCTCTTATTTTGAAATTATTATTCTTGAAACAATAAACCCTCATTCTGTGAGGACTAACACGTGTTTCAAAATTGCTATTTCGAAATAGGGTGTGTGGGGATGGTGCAGCTGTGCTTATTTTGCAATAATTGGCCTCCAGGGCTTCTCACAGCTGCCCTGGTGGCCACTCTGTCCACACTCCTCAAAACTCTATAGTTTCCATTCCCCTGCAGCCTTTAACACTGCAGGGAAAAGGGAAAGGGCTTGTGTCACACAGCTGCCTGCAGAGGAGCCATGGCAGATCCCAGTTCTCCCTTCGAGCCCCCCACAGCTGCAAGTGAGCCTGCAGCCAGCTCAGAAGCGCCTGCCCAGGGGTGAAAGAGGGAACCCTCGTGAACTGGTGCAGAGATCCTGAATCTCATTGAGGTCTGGGGGGAGAAGACTGACATCCAGGATCTCTGCACCAAGAGGAGGAATGCCAAAGCCTATGCCCGGATGGCTGCCAACCTTGCACAGAAGGGGCACAGCTGGACCCTGGGCCAGGTCCAGATGAAAATTAAAGAACTCCAGCAGGCCTACACAAAGGCCAGGGAGTGAAGTTCCCGCTCTGGGGTGGCACCGCACACCTGCTGCTACTTCGAGCAGCTGTATACCATCCTGGGAGGGGGGCAAGTCACCTCCCCCTGTCATGGATTCTGGCCTGGCCACATGCGTCATCAGTCTCCTGGGGGGCAGGGCTGTGGAGGAGGAAGAGGACAACAATGAGGGGAAGGATGAGGCAGCCAGCCTAGACATCGGCCCACCAGCCAGGAGGTGATCATCAGCCTGGAGCCAGTAGCCCCCCTCCCAGGATGTCTCCCAGAGCTTGGGGAAGTCACTTTAGGTGAGTTCCATCACTATCCCTAGACACGTGCAGGGGGGAGGCAACGGGCTGTGAGGGGCTTCATGCTCCTCACTTGGCCTTCTTGGCCTGGGGATCACACAGCAGCCTGTGCACATGGGTGCACATGGAGCACCAGTCCAGAGCACTGAGCCCCATGAGGCTCTCACAGAGGAACTTTTCTCTCCTTTTCACAAGGTTCCTGCACAGGCCTGCCTTGCGTCCGACCCTGTGGTGGGACACCTTCCCACCACAAGCCACTAAGGAGTGTGGGGGTCAGGGAAACACACAGCAGTACCACACATGGCACATGGGCATGCCCGCACTGTCAGGCAGCAATCGCTCCTGGGCAAGCATGGCAATGCAGAGGACACCAATCCCTTGCATGGGAGCCTGCCACGGGCAGGTAGAGGAAGGTGCCCCAGTACCACCCTCTCTGAAAAGCAGCATCTGCTGCTCACACACACCTACAGAACCACCGAAAAGTACCCCTTGCTATTTATATAGTTGGAGGCCTGGTGGTCGGGGCAAGGATGGGGATGTAGGTGCCATCAATTCCCCCCCCTCCCGCAGTTGGGGAAGCCCGTGGCGGCAAAGCCAGTGACGATGGGGTCAACATCGCCCAGGGTGATGACCCTCTGCAGCAGGATGGCATTCATGGCCATGGGAGGGGATACTGTGGTGGAGGAGCGCCCAGACTGGGGTGAGGAGGTGACCCAGTCTGAGCTGGCCATCTTGGTCCTGCAGTGCCACAAGGGCAGCCTGCATTAACTGTGCCAGAAGGTGCAACAGGAGGTCTAAGAGCCTGACAATGCTTTGCAGCAGCTTTGGCTCCATGGTTGGAATGCTGTGGCATCTGCAAGGGCATCTGTGGTGTCGTGTTGGCTGTCCCTCAAGGGGGAAGTAGGCAAAGGTGAAGAGTCTGAGACACAGCTGAAGAGCCCCTTTAAGCCCTACCCTCAGGTAGCCTCAGGCAGCAGCTACAGGAATTGACTACTGTCATGATATACTGCCTGGACTGCTTCCAGGGGGCCTTAAATGCAATTTAGGCTCCAATGAGTGGGGACACACTATTTCAATATAGATCTGTGCTATTTCTATAGAGAGTTGTAGTGTGGACACATTATTTTGAAATAGTTATTTCTGGAGTTATTATTTTAAAATAACTTATTTGGAAATAACCTTGTAGTGTAGACATAGCCTCAGAGAATACTTTACAGGCATTTTCTGTTCAAAACAAAAACCAAAGAAACCAGAGTGTATATTACATGGGAACTAAATTGTAGCACTTACACTGAGCAGTAAGGAGCAGTATGCAGCCACACATCTCTCTGTCATCTGCCCAGGGCCTTGATTCTGCAAGGTGCTGCGGACGCTCGTCCCACAGTCCAGCAAGTACTTAGACACATATAACTGTATGCATTTGAGTTGTCTTGGTGAAATCAAGAAGATTACTCACACGCTTAACGTTTGGTGTTTTGCTGGACTGACGAGTGCTCAGCGCCTCTTCAGGCCAAGCCCCAGGAGAGCTCAAGGAAGGATTTTTGGAGCACTAGTGAGCATAGGAGGAGTACATACTTCTCACCACCCTTAGGAATGAAGCATGGTGCTGCACATTCTTCTCTCTGTGGACCGTACCATCACCCACCTCCTGCCTGTCCCTCCCCCATTCCTTTGAGGCAATTACCAATTCCAAAGGTTCACTATGGGCACAGTTCCTGTGCTGTATACCTCAAGTGCATGGACTATAAACATCAATGGCTCTTATGTGCACCAGGAGCAGGGCCACTGATGGGGAAGGAGGGCCAAAAGGGCAGCTGCTACGGGGCCCAATGATTTTTAAAGCACCCAGGGCTGCAGGCTACCACTACCACAGCACAGCAGCAGTCAGAGCACCAGGCTCTTTAAATAGCCACTGGTTTGGGCGGTACTGAGGGCTGGCTGACCCTAGCCCTGCCCCTTATCCTCAAGACCCCACACCTACTGGGGGCTCCAGAGCTGAGCCTCTGCCACATTGCTCTGGGCCTGGAGAAGTCTGTCACCAGTTCTGACCAAAAGAAGGATCCTTACCCCAACCCCCCTTATATACTGATACTATGATCAAGGAAAAAATGGCCATTATTTGATACGTGTAGGAAGAAATTTGTAACATAGGTTTGGATGTAGATTGTGTGATACCATTTTTCCTTTGCTTTTTATTGGTTGCTATGGAGACCTATTGAAGTGGTAAGTGGTATCAAAAAGCCTCATAAAGGGGTAATACAGGTACCTAAAAGGACTTCAAGCAGAAATCTAATATTGTGAATATTTCTTTCTGTACATCTAAGGAAGACTTGCTGACAGATGCAAATTCTGAGAAAAGATAAGAAAAAATGACTATGCAATTCTTCTGAATATTTGCACTCCATTGAGAAATCTCAAAGCTTCCCAGCTTTTTGGGTAGAAAAAAAATATACCCAGAGGAATGGAAAGCCAATCAGGAACTGTGTGGGGCATGAATCTGTCCCCTCCCCCCATTTCAATCATGCTAAATTACATGGTAGGTTTTTTTACGTAGACAAATATCCTTCAGAGCCTAACAGACTCTTCTTACAGTTACCGCATATAAATGTAAACCAAGGATCCCAGAGAGGTACTGCACTGACCAATATGAACAGAGAAATTAATTGAATTCAAGTAACAAAACCATTAGAAATTCCTGTCTGGAGATAATGTACAATAACAGCCTTATCTAACCAAAGTGGATGTTAGAGAAGAATAGATTGGAGTTAACATCAACTAATTTAATGCTCGTTCCAGTTCTGATTCTGTAGAGATAAGAGCAAATTCTGATTTCCTCTGATGGACAAAATGATCCTCATGAAAAACGTATATTGCAGGAAGATAACTCTGTTTTGAGTGTTCTACTAAATTGCTCCTATTTTTCAGGAGATGAGACAAAATGACTTTAAGTTAATTTGTTGATTCCATGAAGGAAATAAGGAGGGCTGGTTAATATATTTTATGTGAATAATCTTGGTTGTGAATTTATTCCTTTTCCTCTGTTTGTGAGTCATTGACAAATGGAGCAATATCTGTGAGTGTATATGTAATTCATAATTTTGCTGGATAGTTTGGACAATCTATTTTCTGTGTATGAGTTGGCTGTGAAGTCTTCTATTTGAGTATTCATTATTTCTGGACAGTGATTCATCATTTAAATCACAATGGCTACGTCTAGACTGCAAGCCTCTTTCGAAAGAGGCTTTTTCAAAGATACTTTCGAAAAAGCCTCTTTCAAAAAAGAGCGCCTAGACTACAAGCAGATTTTTCAAAAAAGCGAGCCACTTTTTCGAAAGAGAGTCTAGACGCTCTCTTTCAAAAAAGCACAGTTTGCATTCAATAGCACCTTTTTTCGAAAGAGTACTTTCGAAAAAAGATGTCATTCCTCATAAAATGAGGTTTACCATGATTGAAAAAACTGTCACAGTCTTTTGATTTACTTTCGAAAGAACGCAGATGCAGTCTAGACGCAGGTGAAGTTTTTTCAAAAAAAGGCTACTTTTTTCGAAAAAACCCTATTGCCTAGACATACCCAATATGTTTTTTTTCTTGCTTCCTTATTGAAAGCTTTTGAACAGGAAAATGATAACCAATCACAACCAACCATCACATTTTGAAGATCAAATAGTGCAACATATTTCTAGAGAACAGTTCACAATTATTATCATGAATTGTTACTTATATTAGTATAGCCCTCAATGGCTCCAGTCAGTATCGACTAAGTATGGTTCAAACACGGGGAACAGACAGCTTCTGTCTCCAAAGAGCTTATATTTGAGGGCCCTCGTCCTGCAGTTACAATGTATAAACTGACTGCAGAGCTCAATGAGGCATTGCAAGACTGCATCAGTCCACAATTTTCAGGTTTTGGGTCAAAGATGTAAACAAACAAAATAGAGGGATGAGAATACTAATCCTTGCTGGTCACCCATTTAGCAGAGGTCACTGATAAAGGTACATGAAATTTAACGTTTTGCACAAACAACCAAGCCTTTTCTAATAAATAAATCCAAGGAGATTGGGCCCCCGTCATGGATACGCCATGTATAGCAAAGGGTACTACATAATAAAACCACAATAACTAATCATGCTTCATTTTTGCATCACATTTTTCAGCAGTTGATCACAGGAGCTTTATAAATGAAGTATACAATGGTCGCCAGGACACTTTCCTGAACAGCACGACCCAACCCTGTGCCTGACTTGATCAAAATAGTGCTGCCTTCATGAGCTTGCATTAATAGCTTCAGAAGGGTAGCCAAGTTAGTCTGTAGCAGCAGACTACAGACAGCTTACTTCTTCACATGACCGGAGTGTTGGATGTCCAGAACTTTTTTGGTTCTGGACATCCAACACTCTGGTCATCTGAAGAAGTGGGCTGTGCCCATGAAAGCTCATGATACCATCTACATATTTTGTTAGTTTTTAAAGTGCTACCAGACTATTTGTTGTCAACATTAACATCAGGTCTACACTAAAGCAGAAGATTAAATTAAAATATACAACTCTAGGTACGCTAATTACATGGCTGGAGTCGATGTACCTTAATTTGAGTTTCTGCATGGTCTCCATAGCAGGAGACCAACAGGAGCAAATGCTCCTGTCGGCTTCCCTCACTCCTCTTGAGGAACAGGAATACCAGTGCCGATGGGGGCACCCTCTGAGTTAGATTTAGTGGGTCTTTACTAAACCCACTAAATCAAACTCTGGAAGATTGATTGCGGCAGCATCAATCTTCCCCATAGTGAAGACTTGGCCTAAGTTTCACCTACTATTGTGTGGGTCATTCACCTCATGTTCTTGGGTCCCTTTGAAGTTCCCTTGATAGATTATTTAGATTTGATTACTCTTAATCATTTTGGAGAACTGGCAAAATTTGCCACATTGTTCTTCAGCTTCTTTTTCACTTTTTTTTTAGAAAAAGTATTACACATACACAGTCCTAGTAGGAATCCTTTTGCGAGAGTACTGTCAGCCTTTCCCAATATGAAAATAGATCACTTGTATTCATTGTTGGATTTAATTGTTGTTTGTTCTGTTAGCTGGTTTCTAATCTATGACAAAACTTTATTTTTATTCCATACTAGTCTCTTCAATAACTTATTATGAGGAACAATGTAAATCCTTATCAGAAGTTCAAATACATTTAATCTGATTCTACTTTAACCACTATTTTGGTGACTGCGCCATGTCTACACTGCTGCGCGCTGCCGGAACAGCTGTTTGTTGGCACAGCGCGGTAGCCATTTTTATTTTAATGAAGCGGGGATTATTTAAATCTCCACTTCATTGACTATGTCGAGTAAACTACTTTACATGGCTCCGTTGACCGAGTCGTGTAGTCTAGACACACCCATGGAGTATATATTCTAGTGCCGTAAGGAAATAAACTTTTCCTTTACAAAAGTTGTCATCCCCATTATCCCATATAAGTCTGTATGGTGCTAAACTAAAGTTCAATGGTCTGATATCTGTAGCATTTTCTATCCTTCAATTCTGTGGAATAGCTGCAGATTTGAATGAAAATTTGTATATTTCTGTTAGCAGTTGTAAGCATTTCATCCTTAACAGCAATGATGCAGCAAAGCACTTAAGCATATGCTGACCTTTACACAAGTCAACAGATCTATTCACATGGTTAAATCTGAGTATATTTTGCAGGTTGGCTAGAGAGACTTCAGACAGGTTGGGCAATACCATTTCTCAGAAATATATCTATTTCTTTCACATTTCTTTCTGGGCACCTTAATCTCCAACAATACCTCATCTTAATTAGCTGAAAATTATAGATATTTCCTCAACATCTTTGGTGTTGATGACTGATGCAAATAAATCATCTAGCTTCTCTGCAATGTCTTTATCCCTATTAATTGTTCCCTTTGTACCTGAAAATCCACTGAGCCAATTAATTTCCTCACAGATGATTTACTTCTGTTATAACTAAGTATTTTTTATTAACTTTTTATAAATTTAACTAATCTGTTTTCAAAATTCCTTAGCCAAATCCTTCTCATTTTTCTACCATGCCATTGTTCCTTACTACTAACTTCCATTGGACTAACTCTCTATTTTTTAAGGATACTTGTTTGACTTGAAAAAAATTTTATGGTCTCAAACAAACTATTTGTGTATTTCCTGCCTGCTTTTGTTGTTAAATGGCATGTGCATATCTTTAGTAACTCATTAATGGCAGGCTGAAGTAGACTCCATGCTGAGGCCACATAGCGGTATTGTAATTCCCTGTCTTGAAACAGCAATTTATATCATTTTTTGTAAGAGTGTCAAACTGGGAACAAATGGAAAATTAAGCAAAGTAACTAAAGCTGTAGAGTCCCAGAAAATTATTATGAATTAATGCATGGAATATCATTTGGATGCAAATCAGTGAAACAGCTGAGTGCTTCATATGAAAGCCACAAGATTAGGAAGATGAAGGCTTCAACCTCAAACAGTATTTGGCATGATTTCCATGGAGATTCTGCATTCATTGACTTTGCATGCTTGCAAAGAATCCACCTGGAGGATCAGTGTACATGCTTAGCTGTATCTCATCCAATAAAAGAAACAGCATTAGCATTCCGTTTTATGTGTGCCATGTTCCACAATATACAAATTTGTAGACAGGGTATGCAGGAAAATGCTAGATTAGTTAATACTCCCACAGTCACAAAATCAGGTGTTCAACTCTTGCACAAGTAATTTTTATTAGAGTTAATGGGAACTGTAAGTGATCAGTAGCTCCGTTAATCTGGCTATTTAGTTAGGTGCCTACATTTAGGTTTCTGTACCTAAGTGTATGCACCCATAAAATGTGGGCCTAATCATAACAAACATTTCAGTATGATCTAGAAATTAAATAAAACATATACATAGTTTGTGTAAGCAATTCCCATCCATGCTTAAAATTACTCCACCCCATATCTTTTAAAGTGTCAAAGATAGCAACACCAGGAACATCACTATGAAATCTCAGGGGAGTAGCCATGTTAGTCTGTAACTTTAAAAACAATGAGTAGTCCTGTGGCACCTTAAAGACTAACAAAAATAGACAGTATCAGGTGCTTTCGTGGGTACAGTACTACTCATCACAATGAATGTTCTGTAAGGGAACCTCTCCTGGCCAGAACTAGGAGACCAATCCATTTCTTCACACTGTAAAGCCCTATTTGTTGCTTCTTATAATGATGAGCATTAAAAGATTTTAAAATGGAATATGTGGAATTAAATTCAGCTCAGGATTATTCCATTTTCCCCTGACATAACCTAGGGAACAGAGCTTCCATTAGCAGAGAATCCAGCTGGAAATGATTGTGCAAGGTGCCTGCAATCCCTTTTCTGTTTTGATACCTACAACAACCCAGGACAGCTCCAAAAGAGACAATGCAGTGTAAGGAGGTCTGAATATAATGTGATCACATTTTCCAAATCAGTGCTCCTCTTAGAAAGCTGCTACTAGTATTTATGAAGTCCTGACCACAAGCTAAAGCAGTGGTCCCATTTTGTGACAAGAATGCCCATGGGGTGTGAATTCAGGGCACAGAGTCTGAACAAGAAATTACTTTTCTTTTATTGGAAGCCCATGGTTGTCTGCAGTGTTTATTGATTAAATCCCGCTGAGTAGTGCTGTATTAATTTAGATGGAATATATGGGCCAAAGGTAGGTGTTAACATTACTGAGTCACTGGCTGGCCATTAAACAGTTTCAAATGAGGTTCATTTGAAATGTAAAGTATTAAGTACGGTTTTATTTTAAACAACTTCCCTTGCCCTCTTTCCCTTTAGCTAAAGAGAGCTTTTAGAAGGAAAAACTTTCTTGTCTGCTAGTCTCGGCTAAGTCTAGACTGCAAGCCTCTTTTGAAAGAGGCTTTTTCGAAAGATACTTTTGAAAAAGCCTCTTTCAAAAAAGAGCATCTAGACTACAACCAGTACTTTTGAAAAAGCAAGCTGCTTTTTCGAAAGAGAGCACCCAGGCAGGCTGAATGCTCTCTTTTGAAAAAGCACAGTTTGCATTACATAGCACCTTTTTTTCGAAAGAGCACTTTCGAAAAAAGTCATTATTCCTCGTAAAACAAGGTTTTCCGCTGTCGACAAAACCGCTGCGTTCTTTCGATTTACTGTCGACAGAACGCAATAGCAGTCTAGAGGCAGGTAAAGTTTTTTCAAAAAAAGGCCACTTTTTTTGAAAAATCCCTGTAGTGTAGTCACACCCTTAGAGGGCATTAAAGATGGTAATAACTGTCCTTTGTGGAGAAAAGAGACATTAGCACTGATGGGCTGGAGCTATCCCTGTTGCCATTGTTAAATCCAGTCCCCATTCCCAAGAAGACAGAACAAGACAAACACACCCAAAGGGCAAAGAAAAAAAAACATCAAAGAGAAAAAATGCTGCTTCTGTGATGGGTGCTGACTCTGGGCTGCTACATCACTGCTGGAAAAACACAAGCACCACTCCATCTTGTCAATCACTCTGGATCTGACAAGCTTGTACCACCTGTTTAAGAGCTTTGCTTTTAGCTGCCTCTTTCTGATCACAGGCCTACCGCAGTGTTGCAAAATATACAGTCTTGGCCACCTGGGCAAGACTCTTATCAGACAGATGGAAAAAAAGGAGGGGACTAAGATAGAGAAGAAATGAGATGAGGAAAGAAAAGGATACATGGGTGGAAGGGGAGGAGAATGAAGTCCTACATTCTACATGACATTTGGAATTCAACCAATGCTAGTAGACATGGTGATGTCAACTGGCCCAATCTGGTAAAGACTTTTTTCAGGTTTAAGATGATGAAGGCTGGAGTGATGGTGGCGAGAAAATGACTAAGAGACTAAAGAATACAGTAAAAGAGATCAGAACTAGAATTTCCAGGAGAGAGCACATGGTGTCTCTCTCCTGCCACAGGCAATATCAGCTTTGCAAACAAAATGGCAGCCGTCTTTCCATATGGGTAGAGCGCTTTGAAATTTAAAAATACAATGCAAAGATAACAAAGGCTATTGTGCCAGTATATTACGTAATCATTTCTATCAAGACTAAGCTGTATTCTTGAGAATTCATGTTCATTGTTTGCAAAGAAATTTTCCCAGCCTAGAATTACATGGTAAGAAAAATGCAGTGTTTCCTTCTCTGTCTCTGTTTATTCTTCCTGAGATGACAGAGCCCCTGCAAACAGCCTACTGCTAATTAATACAGAGTTCCATTTTTGATCTGTTGTAGTTATTTTCCATTTTATGCTTGATCCATGTAAACTATGGGCAAAAAGTGAAGCTTTCCCTCCTTCTCAAAGACTCTCTTTTATTTATAACAGTGTAATTCTTGTACAGACTCGCCTGCCTCTTTCTGATTGTCCTCCTTATGATGCAGACTCTTGGTGGAAAGTAGGCATTCAAAAGGATGGCTAGCTCAAGCAAATTCTTTTAATAAAGTTAAACCTTGCTTTATGTACTACTTACCCATCTGACGATTAATTTGTCAGGTTTATAACTCAGGGTTCTTCTCTGTCTCTTTAAAAATTACTGCTTCTTATTCCAGAAATGGTGTTCAAATTCTAATCGGTCTTCCTTACTCAAAGATCTTAACACTGGTATCTGTACTCTGGTGTTACTGTACTATGTCTATATTTTGGAGCATGCCAATATATGACCAGGACAGTGCTGGCTAGGAAAGGATATATACTAGGGGATGAACTCTCAGATAGTTTATTCCCCGTACTTCCTAAATTATAGACTATGCTTCTGTTTCCAAGCATATGACTATAGGTCTTACAAAATTTTCTTCCAGCAAGAATGCAGATTGCCTTGAAGATCTGATCATAGATCTTTGATTTATCAGGGTGTGTGGGTTTATCACAGTTAGTTTCTTGTTTTTATAAGATTCATTTTTCTAAAGAAGGTACAGACAAACAAAAAATGAATGAAAGAGAACACTTGAATTTTGTGAAGCACAGGAAAATCTGCCTGGTGCATCTCTGTTTCATTAGCTCTGCGGCTTGCGAGTTGTCATAGTTAATGCAGAGTGATAGCCAAAAGCTGATTCAGTTACAATAGATAAACATTTTTAAAATATAGTTGAGCTAAAATCTATTGTACGGGGTTCAACAAAATTGCAAGAGATTTAATTCAGGATCCATTTTATCCATCAGTGAACAGAAGTTATCCAATCAAAAAATAGAATATATGTTTTCAAATCCAAATACCTTAGTGATACTTTTAAAATATCTGTCTTTTCTAAAGAAAATTAGCTGTTTCCCTGTACATGAAAAATCCCTGGCATGGCATATCTGCATTTCCTGTGGACTGAAGATAATTACAACCCTTTATATCTACTTTGGCCTTAGGAACAGCTTCACAGATATTCTACGGGCTATCCTGTTGTCCTTGGAAGTTCTCATTGAAGATCAAGAGCTTCAGATAAATGGCTTCGTTTTAATTATAGACTGGAGCAATTTTTCCTTCAAGCAAGCCTCCAAGCTAACACCATCCATCCTCAAACTGGCCATTGAAGGGTTACAGGTATGCGGAATGTGAGATGCATGCACGTATTCAGTTAGCTGGGTTTTGTCATTACAGTCAGGATAATATTTCTCAGTTAGCAAGGGTGAGAAAAATCAATCAAAAAATCATTTGACTATCATTCAATTGTAGCCTAGACCAAATTTCAGACGTTTATTTTTGATTATCTGTTGCTTTCATTTGAATACTAAATCATCGTTGCCTGAGGCATGTATCACAGTACTTACGATAGCAATTAAGAATAATGTTTAGAGATTTGAGATTTAATCCATCAGAGTTCCTGGGGATTAAAATCCAGCAACATCTGCTTTATATGAAGCATGCTGTACATGTGCAGGGTAAATGTATCTTTACAGGATGGTAAAGGAAAGGGGGAGTAGTTGTGTATCAGGAGATGAAAATATACAGCTGAATCCTATTCTCAAATATATTTGGGTTTGGGGGTAATGGGGAAGAGAGAGGGAAGACTTCCATGGGAATCAATGTTCTGCCATTCAGACTTTCCTAATTTTCTGCAGAAGCCCTCCAAACATAATAATACACCAGACATTAAATTACGTTTTGGTCCAGTTCGGGGGAGATATGTGTATCTGACACTGGTAAACAAATAGGAACAAGGTAAAACTCTATAATGTGGCATAGTTAGCCAGATGAAAAATAGATTTGTATAAAATGGGGCCACTGCATACTTTAAAAGAACAGTTATAAAGAGGATTGTGATCAATTGTTCTCCAAGTCCACTGAAGGTAGGGCAAGAAGAAATCTGCAATTTGCAGCAAGGTTAGATATTCAGGGTTTTTTTTTTTTTTTTTTTACTATAACAGTAGTTACACTATGGAAAAGGGAAGTTGTTGAATTCCTGCCATTGGAGGTTTTTAAGGAGAGTTTGTATAAACATTTTTCACAGATGGTCTAGCTCAGGGGTGGGCAATAATTGTAATGGGGGGGCACTCTAAAATTTTGATAAGTGGTCAAGGGCCACATTTCTGTGGAGGGGGCGTGGGGTCTAGGATGGCAGGTGGGGTGTAGAATGGAGTATGGGAGAGAGGACTGGGGTGTAGGAGGGAGTGTGGGGTTTGAGATGGGGTTTGGGTGAAGAAGGGGGTTATAATCTGGGGGCAGAGGAATGGGGTGCAGGGTCAGGGAGGGGTATTTGTGCAGGAAAGGATTCTGGCCTGAGGGAGGGGTGTAGGAAGGAGTGCAGGGTCTGGGAGGACGTTGTGGCCTAGAGAAGGTGGGGAGAGAGGATACAGAGGGTTTGGGTGGTGGTCTGGGGCACATAGTTGGGGGGAAAGAGGGACTAAGTTTCCAGAGGCAGGTTCTGGCTAGGTGGTGCTTAACTTACGTGGCTCCCAGCCAGCAGCTCTGCAGGAACCTGAGTCTCCCTGCCTATCTGCTGGGCAGGCTGCTCCTTGAGGCTCTGCTCCAGCACAGGGAGAGAGGGTGGAAGTGAGAGGGGAGGGGGAAATGAGGGAGGCTTCATTCGCTGCCCCTGCCTTCAGCAAAATTTCTCATCTCCTATTGGCTGGAAACTGGCCAATGGGAGCTGAAGGATTTTGTTTTCTTCTCCCTGCCCAGACCCCACAGAAAAAGTAGCTGCTTTTTAATAATGGTGCTGGGGAGGCGGCCCCAAGCTTGGCGGGCTGGATCCGGCCTGCTAGCCACCTCTTGCCCACCCTTGGTCTAGGTCCTGCCTCAGTGTGAGGTGTTGGACTTCATGAATTCACAAAGTCCTTTGGCTCACTAGCCTAATGCCCCGAGTTGAATACTTCAAGAAATCTTTGATTCTATTTACTTGACAGCTTTGTAATAAAGTCCATATTAACTCCTTCCTGTGGGAATATATTAGGCTGAATCTACAGACCTCTTAGGTATCCTCTCAGGTTCTTTCACAGGCCTCTTCCTAAAGCTTCTCCCAGGACGTTGATTGGAAAGACCCAATCAATGTTCCAACCCCTTTACCAATCTCTCCCTTGGAAAATTAAGCCATATCCTACTCTTTCTCAGCCTGTCTTATCATGGAGAGTGCAGATCTAACTCACCCCCCAGTCTCCCTCAAATTCATAAAAGAGAGCTTATAAGAATGGCCATACTGGGTCAGACCAAAGGTGCATCTAAGCCCAGTATCCTGTCTTCTGACAGTGGCCAATACCAGATGCCCCAGAGGGAGTGAACAGAACAGGTAATCATCACGTGATCCCTCTCCTGTCATCCATTTCCAGCCTCTGACAAACAGAGGCTAGGACACTTTCCCAGCATACACTGCTGAGAGACCTACAATTTTCATGTGCTTTGGAAATTGCAACCTCTTCTCTCCAGAATGTCTTTGTTCTGAGTAGAAACCAGCAACAGGCTAGTGCTGGAACCAGAACCTGTCTTAAAGGGCCAGAATGCCCCGTTACAGTCCCCTAGGTCACCTTGTTTGTTTCTGTTCCTAAACAGAATGAACATAACTCTTAGAAACAGGTTGGTAAGCATGTTAATACTAAAGGCCTTTAAAATTATATTCCTGCAAATATTTTAAAATATTAGAAAGAAATCAGGTGTTTTCATGAATGGTTTAGGTACTTACATGGTTACCACTTAGCATCTCCCTCCCAAGTCTTTATGTAGCTATCATCACAACACCTTCTGTGCCACAGGGAATCAGTATTAACCACAATTTTACAGATGGCAAATTAAAGCAAAGAGAGATTAAGTGATTTGCTGAAAATTACATAGGATTGAACCCAGATTGTTTGAGTCATAGTCTAGTGCTTTAATCTAGTGCTTTTTATTACAGGTTCTGAGACTGCATTATTTTCTAATAAATCCCTGTAATGTTGAAGGATTTTGTTTATCTACAGGCTGCCAATCTTAGCGGAGGATGATTTCTTTAAAATTTTATTTAAAAAGAACACACAGGGGATTGCAATAAACATATGTGGAAATAAAAATAACTTGTGGAAAAAACAAAACAAGGGGAATGTGTTGATGTGCTGTGCAGACTGCCAGACAATTTTGTAATGGGAACTGAAAACTCTTGAATTTGGATTGCAGAAGTTGGAAGACACCACCTTCCTGCTTCTTGAAGGTCATGACACATCATAACTTCCAAACAACAATTCTGTCCATCCCACCTTCCCATTTTTTTGTTAAAATGTAATCTACCAGTCTGACATCAACTAGTACAGACCATTCACCAGACATCAGAATCATCAGGAGCTTCTTTAAGGAAGTCTCACATACTAATTACAAAACCATTATGGAGATTTGAAATCAAATGTCCTTACATAAAACACAGACTTTTCAAATGACTGATTTCCCTCTAGGACAGTTGTCGCTGTTTAGAGTTTCAGTATGTTTTTCTTTTTAATACAGTTGTCACTATCCTAATACCCGTTTTAATTATTTCAGTTGTTTTTGAAATATAAGCAAGACCCATATTGGAGAGCAAAGGGCACAGAACTTCAGTATGAGTGTGTTGCTCGAACTTTGGGGAGCTCTTGGATATACAGATTCCCAGGCCACAAGGAGCCATAGTGATCATCTAATCTGACCTGTATGATACAGGCCATAGAACTTCCCCAAAATAATTCCCGGAGCAGAGCTTTTAGAAAAACAACCAATCTTAATTTTAAAACTATTAGTGATGGAGAATCCATCTTGAACCTTTGCAAATTGTTCAGTTGTCAATTACTCTCACCTTTAAAAATGTAGGTCTTTTTTCTGATCTTAATGAAAGCTCTCAGGAGGTTCTACTCTTAAGGTTTAGCATGTTTGCCAAATATTTAAGTGGCTTTAGTGCTTTGTAAGTTCTCTCCACACGCAGATATCCAACCAGGCAGGTTAATGGAATATACCCATTCCTTTTTTTTTTTTTTTAATGGAACGATATTGGGCCAAACTCACCCCTACATCAGGCCAGTGAAGTGGATGGAGTTACAACGGGGATAGAATTAGTTCACTATTTTATGACTACATATGGAGTTGAATCCAGTTCCTGATCTTTAGGGAATTTCAGATATGAATTTTGCAGATTCTCCTCTTATTTTTATATTTGGCCCAACTAAACTTCTGATTTGAATAATCTCTCTCTCTCCCTCTCGCTCTAAAAATAAACCTTTCCTGCAGGATGACAGTGAAGTCACGCATTACTCTGAGTCCCACAGCCCCTCCCTCCACCCTCAGCCATGTGGTCTCCTCCCTGCCCCATGCTCCAGGGAACTTTGAGCCACCTCCCCCCGCATGTTCAGAGGGGGGCGTGGGAGCCGCATGGCCTCCCATCAGGCCTGCCATGCCAGGGCTTCAGCCCAGCCCACCCCGGCAGCCAAAGGAGAGAGCCGGTCCTGGCGAGGCCAGGGAGACAAGGAAGTGGGTAGGGCCGGGTCCGGCCTGGCCTCATCCTCTTCCCCCCACAGCAGCTGGGGGAGAAAGCCAGGCCTGGTGAGGCGTCAGTCCTTCCCATTTCCTGGTGGCCGCAGGCAGTGAAGAGTTGGGGCTGCCAAGGCTGGGGGGAGGGGGAAGAGCCAGGGCTGTCACATCCTCAGCCTGGCCCAACACCCTGGTACCTGAGGAGAGGGAGGGGGGGCGGGAGAGCTGGAGCTGGCACAGCCTCTGCCCTGCCTAGCAGCAGGGGGCTGGGGGAAGCCAGGACTGGCGCGGGGAGGGGGAAGAGAACTGGAGCTGGCCAGGGCTGCCACGCCTTGGTCTGGCTCTCCCCAGCTACTGGGGGAAAAGCCAGCTCTGCCTACCCCCAGAGAGAGGGGGGTTGGCAAGCACAGCAAGCAGAGGGCACAGCCCCATAGTTTCTCTTAATCTTAGGAAACCTGATCTGGATCCAAACTCACTGCTTTGGGCCCCGCTTTCTTTGAAATATCAGATTATTGAAAAATAAACATCCATTGATTGAATAGTATTAATCTATGTAATAAATGTTTCTTGTTGCCTATAAGGTGTATAACGCTCTCCATCCTGCTGAAAGATAGCTGCTTGTCTTTGCAATTAATCCTTCTCCACTTTCCTCAATCTATTCTTGCAATGCAACTACACTAATGAGAATTGATGTTATTCAGTACACTTGTTAATTAACCCAACACTACCTCCACTAGTGGTATACCTAATACACTTGATAGTAATGAAATTATTCATATAGAGATGTCATGCAGATGTCTTATTTATGAAGATATACAGATGTATAAATGCTAGTTAAATATCAAGAGTTTGGCCTGAAGACACATTTTGCTCAAATTCCCATTTTTTATGAGGTCTGAATGTCTCTGAGTGTAAGATCGCACCAGTGAGTTCATTATAGCTCAATAGGGCAGCTCTCCTGTTTCTCAATTACCCTATTTAATGACCTAAAACAGAGCTAGTATCACGAGCTTAAACATGGGTTGTTCTAACACTAATAACTATGTGGATAGTGTGGCACTTTCAATTATACATCAAATGTGCAAGGACAAATGTGTTCTAAGCAAGGCTCTGATTAATGAGGTCCATTCTTTCATCATGAGGAAATAGTTGCTTATATGTCTTAATAGATGCTTTATTTCTTTCTAGAGTTTTCCATTTTCTACTTCAGTTTCTTTCACTGAAGTCTATGGAAAGGGTAGATCTTACAGAAAAACAGTCAGACAGAGACAAAGTGGGAAAAGATTATATTTATATCAAAACAATTTACTATGCCAATAACTTACCGGGGTTTTATTTCTGTTTGTTTTTAGCATTTCTATGTGAACAGCTTTTCCCCTTCACAGACTTTCTCTTTCTGCTTGCTCCTGCTGTGAAGTCATATTTCTAGGTCTGTGACATTGGTCTGTTAATTATCCCTGAAGTTTTGGGCAACACTGACTTGTAGTTTTAATTAAACAGACATTAGTTCATCGGGGTTTACCTATAACAACGCTTCTTTAAATGATATATTCTTGGATAACTAAAAAAATGTCAAGAAATACAGAGAACTGTGGAAAACAGTCACCACAATCCTTTTTGTAGAGTGACATATTTTGTAGTGTTCTCTGCTGCATAGCCATATTTATAGACCATGGATGCATAAGAAAACTGGGGGCGGGGGGAAGCTGCTGCAGTGGATGTGCACTAGGTGCAAGGAGAGGTACAAAAATTTCCTTTTCCCTGACCAGCATTCCTAAAGGCTGCAGCTAGTGAACTGCAGTCATTGCTTTCTGAGTACAAGAGAAAGAGCATTCCTAGGCACATTGACCATTCCAGAAGGGATATGTATAGATGGACTGGGGCCATGGTCCATCCCCTGCACTCAAGCAAGTACCAAAATAAAGATGCCTGTGGCTACATCTTTTTGAAGATGTATAAACTCAAACAATTATAGAATACCAGCACTGGAAAGGACCTCGAGAGGTCAACAAGTCCAGTCCCCTGTACAATTAAAAGATTTAAAGACTAACAAAACATGTAGATGGTATCATGAGCTTTCGTGGACACAACCCACTTCTTCAGATGAATAGAGTTATTAAAGGTCCAGTTTTGAAATAAATAGGGAATGGGAGGTGGGAAAAGAAGGGGAAAAAAGGGAAAGAAATAGTCAGAGTCTCCATACTACATGAAGCTGATAGAGAAGTTGTAAATTGTTCTTAAGTACCCATTGTTTGGATTTTTATGTCATTAGGATGTGGAATGTAGAAGGCCATCCAGCCTATGTCTTTATTCATACCTTTGTGATAAGAATCAACCCTATAAATGAAATTAAGTTCCAAGGCTTCCCTGTGTATTTGGCTTGTGGAATTTGCCTGGAACAGTACTGTGACTCTGAGATCCATGTTTAAGAACATCAGAATCAGGAAGCCTGCCAACCAACAGTTGGGGTCACTGGACAATCGAGATGCTAAAGAGTAATCAAGGATGATAAGGTCATTGTTGAGAAACTAAATTAATTCTTTGTAGGGGCCTGCATGGCTGAGGATGTGAAGGAAATTCCCAAACCTGAGTCATTCTTTGTAAGTGAGAAACTGTCCCAGATTGGAGTATCAGTCTGATCCAGTATGGCCGTTCTTACGTTTTTAAGATTTGATTATTCCATTTTGACATTATCAGAATAAAATATTTCAATTTTTATTTTATACGGAATTTTTGTTTCCTATATTTTTTGTGTGTTTATTATTTATTTATATCTGAAAAAAAACACATTTCAACATGTCAGAATTTCTGGGAATTCTGAGTTTTGATCATCTCCAGTAAAAAAAAAGTACTAAAAAAATCTCTATTCAGAACTATCAGAATATTTTGCTTGGGCCTTTTCCATTGAATAGATCCATTTAATTTTTGTGTGGTCAAAATGAAATGTTTCATTTTCAGTCAACAGTAATCTGTGTGTCCAACTGAGCGGCCATTGTGCCTCGTGGAGGTTATAATTCCAGTTCTCTCATGCTGCCTTTCTCCTTTATGTGCCTAACTCCCCAGCTAAGCTATATTTTTCATAAAGCACGACAGTCTCTCCATGTGGCTGAGCCACCACAGTGCATCATAAGATCCCCCTCAGGCATGGATGTTGGTCAGGTATTTAACTGGCACAAATATTAACAACTTTCTTCCTGAATAGAGATTAACATTATTCTTGGCTACTGTTGCTATATAAATAGTCAGATCAAGATCCTCAATTTGTAAACATAAGTCACAGAAGGTGGGCATAGTCTGTCAGGTAAAAGAACGGATGTAAATCTTGCTACTACTTGGCTGCTATCCCAGTATTATTTCTTATTCAAATTAAGAATAAGACAGCTAATTCATAGCTAGTTACCCCTCTTGGGTAGGAGAATGAGAAGGCGCACCTCAAGTACTATGTAAGTCACATAAAACAGAGATGTAGAAATGTGTATCATCTGCATACTCAACACCTCACTAATGGCAAAATATACACTGAACTGGAGGGGTGAGAGAATAGAACCACCTTGTACCCAACACAAGAATTCCCTCAATGTAGATGAACATTTTCCCCGAAGTTATTTCTTTGACAGACTAGAATGGAGAGCTACTGAAGAGATACTCCTTATAGCCCTTCACTGGTCCTCAGCCTGTCATCAAATAGTGTCTAAAGCATGGGTTCCCAAACTGGGGGGCGCGCCCCCCCAGGGGGGCATGAAGAAATTCCAGGGGGGGCGCCGAGGAGACACAGCCCTCCCCCCATCAATCCCTCCCCAAGAAAAAGCCAGGTCCATCCATCTGCTTGGGCATCCGCTGGAATATGCGCAGCTCGAGCTGGCTGGGCCAGACTTAAAAATGGCTGCTTTAAAAGGGCAATGCCTGCTCTGCTCTTTAAAGGGCAGGGGTTTTTTTGCTCAACAAGTTTTGCTGCTATTTTGGGGGGGGGGGAGTGAGGGTTTCTCAAAAATCAAAAAGGGGGCATGATGCCGAAAAGTTTGGGAACCACTGATTTAAAGCTAGTAACAGGTATAAAAGAATTAGAATGGGCATCTGTGGCCAGATCTTAGTTCGTGTGATTTAGCTCTATTGACTTCAGTGGAGCTATACTAATTTACACCAGCAGAGCATTTTGCCCATTATTTAAGCCATTCTTCGAAGGACACCAACCATTCACACCAATGCAGCTTTTGTCATATCCACACCTAAACACAGATGGACAGTCATCAAGGAAATCTTTAGAGTCTGGCTTTGTCAGATTTGTCCTTTTCACAGAACTTTTCCAATTATCTTCCCAAGAAAAGGGAGATAATGGCTGAATTCTGAGAGTCAAAGTTTCTTCAGCAAGGGCCAACCAAAAGAAAGGACTGACAATCTCCTCAAGAAACAGACCCAGTACTTTCCTGCTTGATCTTACCATCCTGGCAGGATGGGAGAGAGGGGAATCTAATCTGCAAATCATAGCTCCCCAATACACCTCTGGTCCCTCCATGAACAACAGTGGCTTACAGTCAAACAGACAAGATCCACATTTGTCTGTACCAGACCTGACTTTGCCTCCAGAGAGATCATAAATCTGGTCAGGATCTGATGAATCTTTGGAATAAAGAAAATAGACAGCTCCTCACAACAAGAAACATTCAGCTGTTTCTGAAAACAGACAATCCCAAGTTCCCCAGGCTATTCACCACCCTTCACATGTCTATAGATTAAAATGTATTAGATGCTGTAATGGAGGTGAAGATATTTTTCTTTGCCTCCCAGACAGCTCTGACAAAAGATTTCAGAACTTCTTTGAATGCTAAAATGTGAATGCATTTATTTGCTAGCATGCACCCAAAACATGCATTTGTATACAGAAATATATTTGGTACTCACTGGGAATGGATGTACCCATAAGTACGTTTTGTAGACATAATTTACACACCAAAATTTGAAAAACTGGCCCTAAAGAGTTCTGAAACATTTGCTCATCGAACTGAACTCCCACCTCCCATGTAGAATACACTACAGGTTGGACTTCCCTGGTCCACCACCCTCGGGACCTGACCAGTCCCAGATGAGGGATTTTGCCAGACCAGGGGTGGTCATTTCTGGGCCCCCTGCTGCCAGCTCCCTCCATCCCTGGCTCAGCTGCTGCTCTCCCAGCTGGCTCCCCTCTAGCTGGCCTTGCTGCCCTGTCAGTCCCCATGGCCTTATCGGGCAGCCCCGCCACCTCTGCACACCAGGCTCCTGCTGTTGCACCCAGCTCCTGCTGCTGTGCCAGGCAGCCCCGCTACCTCTGGTCTCCGGGCTCCCACTGCTGCACCAGGCAGCCCCACAGCCTGTGCGCACACTGGGCTCCTGCTGCAGTGCCTGGCAGCCCAGCTGTCTTCGTGTGCTGGGCTCTCAGTGCCATGCTGTGCAGCCCCGCAGCCTCTGCACGTCAGGCTCCTGCTGCCACTCCAGGCAGCCCCGCAACCTTTGTGACAAGCTCCTGCTGCTGGGGTGTGGCTGGGAGTTTCAACCTGTAGCCACCTCTGTTCAATTGCTGAATGTGCAGCCACCACTCATTAAAACTTCAATGACGAGTATCTAGTTCTCATTGGAACAGGCCAGTTTGAAATGTTCCAAAAAATGTGTGTGCTTGCTGCCTGACACAGCTGTTGTGATGAAGAGTAAAGTGTCTTTTTCCTTTGAAATTTGAGGGAAGGAAAATAGGGATTTGACTCATTATATATAAAACAAATGCAGATAAACAGATTTTCTCTGGTAAAAGAAGGTCCAGGACTAATATCTCCAGAGAGTCTAAATGGAACAAAATAAGGGAAAGGCACAGCAGGCTACAGCCTTACATTTATTATTTGGAAATTAAATGTAATTGTTTAGTAGAATCTATCAACACAACAATATATTTGCCAGGCAGAGGCTTTTCACAGCATTTGACTCTTGGCAAGAGGGGACTGCTATAGTAACATTAGTGTTCCTTAAGACAGAAAGGTTGGAGATGTCACGCTCGACCCTATTTTTTACCGTCACAGTTATTACACTTTAGTATAGGTTTCATGGAGTTTGGTCATTCCAATTAAACTCTAAGAGAATATTATTTGAATTTTTATGGCTTCTTAACACTGACTATTTCTTAAAACTAGGAAGCAAACATTTCTTACTAGTAGCTATTAAAATAGTGACTCGAGTTTATATCAGTAATGATCTGTACCTCTCACTGCCAAAGACATGTACACAGTGAAGCAAAATCCTAAAATTTCCTGTCTGCCATGGATTGTGAATGTGCCCATGTCGCATCAACTGATATCTTAATTCCTTTGTTAATTTCAAAGTATTTCAACACTGGTGATTTTGCATTAGATAAAAAGAATGGACATACTGGGTTAGATCAAAGGTCCATCTATGCCAGTAACCTGTTTCCTCACAGTGGTCAAAGCCAGGTCCCCCCAGAGGAAATGAACAGAACAGGTAATTATCAAGCGATGCCACCCCAGTCACCAATTCCCAGCTTCTGACAACAGAGGCTAGGGACACCATTCCTACCCATCCTGGCTAATAGCCATTGATGGATCTAATCTCCATGAATTTATTTAGTTCTTTTTTGAATCCCGTAAAAGTCCTGTCCTTCACAATATCCTCTGTCAAGGAGTTCCACAGGTTGACTCTGCATTGCATGAAGAAAAATTTCCTTTTGTTTGATTTAAATCTGCTACCTATTAATTTCATTTGGTGACCCCTAGTTCTTATGTTATGGCATGGGTTCCCAAACTGGGGGGGGGGGCATGAAGAAATTCCAGGGGAGTGTGTGAGGCAGCCCAGCCCCCCACCCCCATCAAGTTTTGCTGCCCCGGTCAGTTCCTTTTTTTTTTGCTCAACAAATTTTGCTGTTGGGGGGGGCATGAGGGTTTTTCAAAAATCAAAAAGGGGGCGTGATGCCAAAAAGTTTGGGAACCACTGTGTTATGGGAACAAGTAAATAACTTTTTCTTTATTCACTTTCTCCAAATCAGTCATGATTTTATAGACCTCTATCATATTCCCTTTTAGTAACCTCTCTTCTAAGCTGAAAAATCCCAGTCTGAACTTTTTCCAATGCTAAAATATCTTGCAACAACTTCTTTTTAATTTCCAAAAGCTTTTCTCTTTCTAGTCATCCTAGGGTATGTCTACACAGTTGCGTATAGCTTGAAATAAGCAATGCAATTTGAGCTACGCAAATTGTGTAGCTTACTTTGAGATAGCCTATCAAATTTTGAAATAGAGAGCTATTCCAGCATTTTCCTTATTCCTTGTGCAATGATGTTTACAGGAAGTTGGAATAAGCTGCCCATTATTTTTAAATTATTTTGAAATAAAGGGCGTGCTGTTCAGACGCACACAACGCTATTTCGGGATAACAGATGTAGCACTACTGTGAAGATGTACCCCTAGTGCCATTCTGCATTGCCACCAAGCAACTTTCTTAGAAGAGCATGTAATCATGGCATACTGTGGGTGGATTGTCATAGTCTTAACACAGTTATTTCTTGTCTGGGGGAAAGGAGCTCAATAACATTTAACTTTCTGATCTGCTAAAGTAAAGCTTATTTTTCAGTGTTATTGATATTTTGCAAGGTTATGGTTCACACTGGGATCCATGTCAATGTGATATATTATGTTGTCACCATGGAGTGGTGGGTGAAACCTCAATCTCGTGTGGTGATAGCAGCCCTTCATTTAGAATAAATGTAAAGAACAGCTATGCTCCTTTTTGGAGTATGATAGCTGAAACAATAGGACTCACTACCCAAAACACATCCCATATATAAGTCAGAAAGTGAGTTATGTGAGTAGAGGAGTTTTAGGGAATCTGGGTATTAGTTTGGTGGAGGGGTAGGATCTGTGTGTGTCTGTGTATGTGTGTGTGTGTCAGGGGAAAAACAGCCAGAAGCAGACAGCAAGAGATGGATGATTAACACGTCCCTGAGAGAAAGTTAAAAAAAAAAAAGTGTGGTGGGGGGGAGCTTTTTTGACCACAGGGCTGGCTGAAAAAATGCTTGGAGGTGAAAACAAAGAAATGGCTTCCTATTGTTTGATTCCTTCAGAGAAACATGACTTTTTTCAAATCAAGAGATGTGTAGAAACCAACTCTTTTCTGCATACGTATTCATTTTGACGAATCCCCATTTTCTGACAAAAAACAATTTCCCATTCAGTTAAATATTCTGACCAGCTCTAGTTTACATGTAGTGAAAATATAGCTGAACAAAGGTGTAGCTGTCTAGAGCAATTACAGCCCAGATGTATTTTAACTAACACATAATTAGGATGTTACCAAATTGAAAGGTTGTCAGGCAAAAGACAGAAGCTTACATCAATTAGTGATGAGCCAAAGAGTTTACTGCTGTTTAAACATTTGCTTAGGATAACTCCACAACTTTTTATAAACTAAGATTAGAATCGCAAATTACTTATGGTTAAAACTACTGAATTGGTAAATTCCATGTAAAATTAGAATTTGTTTTGAATCAGTAAGTCCATATTTAAAGTTATTGTGTGATATGTGGAAAACAGGCTCCACTCTGAGTTATAGTTATTTGGGAAATAAGCTTGAACTGACATATTAGAAGTTAAATAATTTTCTCCCATTGTAACTTTTATCTGACTTATCATTAATAGTTTCATTCACAATTCTATAATTTTATTCAAAGTATAAGGTTCGACTGATGATCAATAAGAACTTGAATTAAGGAGCCATATTGGTACCAAAATCAAAACCTTAAAAGAACATGAATTAATCTCCTTGTGATAAGTCTTTGATTTATCAGTTACTTCCCAATTGAGCTTCATTATTCTAAGTCAATTAATTTAGAGACAAATACTCAGCTCATGGAAATTCGTGCAGTTACATTGATGCGAACTTTAAACTTTGTTGGAACCATAACATAACCATGTCTATTTTATTCCATAATTTCTTATTGTATTGTAAATTCTATTTTGATTAATACAAAGGCCAGGTTCTGACACCATATTCTAGAGCAGGGCTGGGTAAAATATGGCCCAGGGGCTGGATAAGACTTGCCAAGCCACCAGATCTGGCCTGCGGACTACCCTGCCGGGATCCTCAGGCATACACCTGCTGCGGTTTATAGTGCAGCCTCTATGTTCTCTGCTCTGCAGGGCAGGGGAAAGCTTTGTGTGATCTCCCCACCCCCAGGCCCGCCAATAAAAATTGACCTCAGCCAATTTCTCAGGTCCTGTTGGCTGGAATCAGTCAGCCAATAGGAGCTGAGAGATTGGCCTGGGGAATGGGAGTAGCGCAAACCTCTTACCCCACCCAGAGTTGAGAGCCACATGGAGGGAACAGGCTGTATTTTTAAGTGGTCTGGGGCTGCAGCAGGCACGGAGCCCAGCCTCTCTTAGGGGTACTGCAGGCTGGGAAGTGCTTAAGTAAGCACCTCCCAGCCAGAGCCTGCCTCTGGCACCCCTGGCCCTCCCTCACCCCAACTCCTTCCCCCAGGTCACCATCCAAACCCTCTGCACCCCTACTTCCCCGGGTCACAACTCCCTCTCAGACTCTGTACCCCTTCTACATCCCTCCCCCAAGCCATAATCCTCCCAGATCCTGCACCCCATTCCCCTGCCCCAGGTCACAACCCCTTCCTTCACCCAAACACCCTCTCAGACTTCACACCATCTCCTGCACCCCAGTCCCTTACCCCGTGCTCCCTTCTGCACCCAATCTCCATCCTAAGAACATAAGAATGGCCGTTCTGGGTCAGACCAAAGGTCCATCTAGCCCAGTAGCCTGTCTGTCAACAGTGGCCAGCACCAGGTGCCCTGGAGGGGGTAGACCGAAGACAATGATCAAGCGATTTGTCTCCTGCCATCCATCTCCAGCCTCTGACAAGCAGAGGCCAGGGACACCATTCCTACCCCCTGGCTAATAGCCTTTTATGGACCTAACCTCCATGAATTTATCTAGCTTCTCTTTAAACTCTGTCATAGTTCTAGCCTTCACAGCCTCCTGTGGCAAGGAGTTCCACTGTGTGGAACTCCTTGTATGCGCTGTGTGAAGAAGAACTTTCGCTTATTAGTTTTAAACCTGCTACCCATTAATTTCATTTGGTGTCCTCTAGTCCTTATATTATGGGAACTAATGAATAACTTTTCTTTATTCACCCTTTCCACACCACTCATGATTTTATATACCTCTATCATATCTCCCTTCAGTCTCTTCTTTTCTAAACTGAAAAGTCCCAGTCGCTTTAGCCTCTCCACATATGAGACCTGTTCCAAACCCCTGATCATTTTAGTTGTCCTTTTCTGAGCCCTTTCCAAGGCCAAGATATCTTTTTTGAGGTGAGGAGACCACATCTGTACACAGTACTCAAGATGTGGGCGTACCATAGTTTTGTACAGGGGCAGTAAGATATTCTGTGTCTTATTTCTATCCCTTTCTTAATAATTCCTAACATTCTATTTGCCTTTTTGACCGCCGCAGCACACTGTGTGGAAGTTTTCAGAGAACTGTCCACGATAACTTCAAGATCTCTTTCCTGATTTGTCATAGCCAAATTAGCCCCCATCATACTATATATATAGTTGGGGTTATTTTTTCCAATGTGCATCCTAGACCCCGCACCTCCTCCACAGAAAAGTGCAGCCCTTGACCACTTACCAAAATCTTGGAGTGGCCCCCCACCAAAAATTATTGCCCACCTCTGCACCAAAGGAATAAGACCTTATACTGCAAGCAGTCCCATTTACATCGATGTGACAAGAAGTAAAGTGCTATTCATTGCAAGTAAGTCTATTAGAATCTGCTCCTAAAATAATGACTCTTGAGCCTGCCCTTTACCTAAAATAAAATGAGTTGGTAACCATGATAGTTTGGTAGAGTTAGTTACCGAATGTGTATGAATTTTTTCCCATCATGGACAAATCTAAATCCCCCTTTTTTGGGGGGGGGGGTCTAAAATCCAAAAATTTGTCATTGAAAACTTTTCAACAGAAAGTCAAAAGCTTTGATTCATAAATCCGAGTGCAGTGCCTCATGGGGTTTGTCAAATTTCCATTCTCTTCTGCAACACAGGCTACTTCATTGAACTATATATCCCATGATGCACCCTAATCTGTCCTCTGTAATGCACCATAGGAGTCCCTGGCAAGCTTGCATTGACATATTGTCCAGCTGGTGAACCTGAGGGCTACAGGAATAAGGAGGTAGCCAAACTACAACTTCATGTGGCACAACATCATCATTTCTGAAACAAAATGCTCTGGGTGCTCAACTGTTGATGAAAAGTCAACATTTTCCATGGAAAGCAGATACTTTTTTATTATTCTTCCGTTAAAAACCCAATTTCTTGCCCAAGAAAAGTTTGCTAGAATTTTTTGCCGACCTCTAGTTTTATACTATATCTATGCAAGTGTTCTCACACATCTCTTTCCCTGCCCCCAGAGCTCTGGCCCATGGTCTTACTTTTCTCCATTGTTACATATAAATGTCTAATAGAAGTTTTTTTTTTTTAAATAAAACTGTGGGGGATGAACATGTGTGCAGTGGATAATCTTGAATGCACTTCACATCAATAACTATGCTAGTTATTCACACACACAAATATAATTAACTATTCAATAAATTGCATCCTTCCAGCTTGCTATAGTGAATGTTAGTGGGGTCACTGAGCTCTTTGAGCTGCCACTGACAGAACAATAAAGCACTCCTGTGGTTTGTAAGGAACAGCATAGTATAATTTTGCATGATTTGCAAGGGCATTTCCTAATGATAACATTATACTGTCTAAACTCCTGCTCCATATTCAGAAATGCAACTGACAAGTTACCTTCCCTTTTCTCTTGGAGAGTTGAATCTCAATTATAATTGATAATATGTTACTTACCCAGTGAATATTTTTTCTGTGCCTCTGGGAGCTGCCAGCTGTGCTATTTTTAATGAAGCACCTTGTTTTACAGGCTTTCTACTCAAAAAATAGAGCAATTGCACTTAAAGAGATATGCCTATCAACAAGTTTGCTGAGCAGACAAGGCAAAGCAAAATAATTTAGGTACATTACTGAGCAAACAGTGTTGCTCCCTACAAAATATGGCTGAGAGCCCTAATAAGAAACCTTGCTACCAGAATTCTGTCGTCAGTGAATGTAAAGTGCATGTGCGTATGTGCACAAAGTGTTTGAATTCTATTGTTCTGATGGTTTTTATTTCTTCGTGTGCATGCTCATGCTACACAATTATTCTAGCAAATGAACTAAACTCTCAGGAATCTTTGTTAAACTGGCACAGGAAATGAATATTGCAGAATATTCACAGAAAATGAATGTTGAGTCTATCACTCTGAGAATTCACACCGGCAACCAGAATTTAAGATTTAAACCAATCTAATCAGGGAAGAGAAACGTATCATGTTAGTTGTCCAAAATAGCTGGAATTGCAAAAAGTGAGTGAGTATCTGAAGAAGTACCTGTAGCAAATAGTAGGCAAATAATTGATATACTGAAATATACTCACATAACATATACCATCAATAAGGAACACATTTGAGGAAATTGCAATTTGTTGTTGGACAATTTGCTATCAGAGCTCTGTTCAATGAATAAATTGTTTGCTACATATAGTTTGCCTAGCTCTAGTTGTGGGCATGGCTAGGACAGAGGGAAAAGCCAGTCACAGTAGAACATACCGAGTTATTTTATGTCCCTATCCAATGGAGGAAACTTGGTGTGGAAGTTCACAAGCTTAAGTAACAAGAAAGAATTTGGAAAGTGATCATCTTTGCCTGAAAGAGATTTTATACGCTAATCCTCTTTTAACACCACTTTGCTTGGTTATGTTATACAGTACAAACACTGTCTGAATAGCTACTTACTAGGCTCAGAATAATAGATCTTGAAAGGCTGCTCCCACTAACAGAATGATTTGCAAGGACGTGAACTTTTTGCAGAAAATTGTCACTATCCAATTTCAATGGCACTGCCAGTACAACAGTTTCAGTTGGATGCACTTTCTATTTTCCCTCAAAATCACTGTCAAACATTGGGTCATAGACAGTGTCTTCCCCTCTGTTCATGTTGGGTAGGGAGCACAATTACACAAGTATATAGTATCACCAGTTGCTATTTTTCCTGCTGCTGTAGCAACCAGAGGACAAAATCTGTGACTTTCTCATTATGCGCTCATGCAGAGGATGGGGGTGCAAATTTCAAACCCCACACACAGAACAACCATCCATCACTTCTGCATGGGGCCTGTAAGCCATACTTTCAAGTCAGAGCTCTTTGAAATCAGTCAGCTTGGCATGCTGAAATAGAGGAATAACATTTTGCAAATGATTTCACGGGAGATGAAACATCTGTTGATGTGTGTAGGCAGCATTCCTTTTGGAAACCTGTCCGCTTCTGTAGAGACAGCTTTGAAAAAAGTGACAAGAGTCAGACACATTGAACCTCCTTGACATAATACAAATTTCATTGCACCTTAGCTGTTTTGTCATGTAAAGCATACACCCCATTCTTTAACAACCTCTAAATAGAATCTGTATATGCAAAATGCAACATAGCAACATTTATAAATGTTTTAGCTATTCCTTTTTTCCTCCATTTCTGCATCTTCAATCATGACCTTGCTTAGCTTTCTATGTTTGCCTGCTTGCTAATGCATGCTTCTACATGCTTTAAATATTGCCAGGAAGGAAACTTTATGAAGCAGAGCCATCAGTGCCATTTATTTGTGTTCAGTGTCAGAATTATGCAAATGTGCTCTATGACAATGCATCAACTATTAATATGCTTCCTGTCAGGAGACAGTAATGGAAGGAAATTTACAGTAGTTTGCTTTGCTAAATACATAAGAGAACATACTGTTCCATGTATTTTATTGCCATGCTTGTCACATTCCCATGCTATGTGCCTCTTCCACTATTTTTTTTTTATTATTACCAGGGAGCAGTTTACATACAGATTTATGAGAAAATCCTATCCCAATCCTCAGAGGTCCCACACACAGAAGAACTGGTTCTGTGTTCGGAGTGGGCACAGGTGTTGTGCTATTCCTTCTGCATATAGAGGGTTCACTGCACTCTCACACAATGAAGTCTGGGTGGTATAGGAAGGGCTGGATAGGTTTCACGGTTCTTGGCCAATGGGAGTTGCAGACCTGACACGCCTATGTCTATAGTGCGGTTCTTTTGCGGAAGAGGATATACAAATGGCACGCTCATTTGCATATCTTCTTCCGATTCGTTTTACGGAAGAGGTTTTGCCACTAAAAAGCCCCGTGTAGATGGGGCCATTTGTAGGGAAAAAGACCTTTTTCACAAGATCCTGTAAGCCTCGATATTTGAGGAATTAGGGATCTTGCAAAAAAGGGGGGTTTTCTGACTAATGGCCCCATCTACACGGGGCTTTTTAGTGGCAAAACCTCTTGCGCAAAAAGAATTAAAAGATATGCAAATGAGCACTCTACTTGCATATCCTCTTCTGCAAAAAAACCGCAGTGTAGACATAGGGGCAGCATGTGATGCTGCAGGGATATGCAGACCTCTTCCAGGAGCTGTGAAGAGCCAATGCAGGCATGGAGCCTGCATTATCTGACTGGACTTGGAGCTGCCAGGGTCCCCTTTTTGACTGGGTGTTCTGGTTAAAAACCAGACACCTGGTAGCAATAGTGAACAAAGACCAACTGTTCAACATGTCCAAGCCTTTCCCCCTTTATTCAGACACCAGCTACTCACAGGGCTTTCATCCTCTTCCTGTCCATCTCACTCATAACTGTATGAATCATGTTGTCTCCCCATGCGGAATCATTATCAACATGTAAATACTAGGCTTAAAGTACCATAAGGAATTTAGTAGATTGAGCTGGACTCTGCCCCCTCATTATAGGCGCTAGTCCAGAGCCAAAAGGGTGTAAATCAGGTGGTTCCAATGAAATCAGTATTGCTACACCAGTTTATACCAGCTGAGGGTCTGACCCATTATGTTAAAAGTGTATAAAACCAACAGCCACAAAACCTTTGTTAAACAAGTTTTGCCAAAGGTGATTTGAACAATAATTCTTGTTCTCTCCTCTGATCAATATAAAATGTGTAGATGAAAACTGCTTTGATACAAGGGAGAAATCTCAGATAAGCCCTGTAAAGTGAAAGAAATTGCAGTCAGCTTGTGAGAAAGAGCAGTTAGTCTCTCTCTTTATATAACTGTTCTCTCTCTTTATACAGTCCTGTAACAAACAAACATACCCACCTACCTCCTTCAGATCATGACCATAATTATACAAAACCTTTTATTTCTAAGGCTTCATCTACTGCTGAAACAGCCACCTGTTTCAACTCTTTACAATGGACCTGGCAAAATTCTTCATCCACAACTTTTTTCCAGAGAAAATTGCCAATTTAGTGACATTAGTTTCACTGAATTGTTTGTATTGAACCTCCCCTCCCACCACCAATATTATAAAGAATCAAAATATCTTGTGGTAGAGGCTTTCATTTCAAAGTGCCTTTCATTTTAATTTTAAAAATTCAAAAATGTTTTTGAATGGTCATTTTGATTTTGTCAAAACACAACTTTTCATTTGACCCCAAATTAACTTGCTTTATTTTTCAATTTTCAGAAAATTTTAAATTTATTTCTGCTGACTTGAAATACATTTTTCCCAACTTTTTAAAATTGCTAAACTGAAAAATCCATTGTTTGCCCAAATTGACATAGCACCACTGTAGACCTGATTCTCCTTTCATGACTTTTTTCAGCGGCTATTTCTGATTTACATTGCTGTTAATTAGAACAAATTATTACTTACATCAAAACTGTATTGTTTAAATACCTCAGTACATCATATGGCAATGAACAGGGAATCTCTAAATGTGTGCACTGCGCGCTCTTTGAGTTGCACACTTCATTTCTGAAACAAATCTGTACCTTAATATATATGTAACTTTCTGTTTATTTTCAGTTTCAATGATATATGAAGCTTCAGTTTTGATACAAATTGCCAAATGCTTCTGCTAATTTACATAAAAAGATTCACAGGCTGCAGAAACATTTGCCTAAAGGATAAAAATAATCATGTAAGAAATTAAAATGTTGAAAAATGTACTAAATGCTGGCTCTTAGAGGAAAGCTGCTTGCATATCAAGCCTTGTACATGTGAGTTCAGTGCACTAAACATATAGTTTGCTTAAATAATTCAGATGTTTCAGCTGGGTCTCCACATATGCTAACCTGTGGTATTTGCACCCCTGACTTGAGAATGGAGGTGAGGTAGAAGGGATGAATTATTATAGGATGAGCATTGGTGAGATTGTGACTCACACAGGCACAATGTTTCCCAGAGCCTCTTTACTCGCATCTTGCACTGACCATTAGGCCAGCAGGGAAAAGGAGTTGAACCTTGACTTCACCTACTACTCCCTACCTGTATCCACCACTTTTTGGCATCTTGCTCACCAGTGGAGTCAGGCACGACTTGTCCTTGCAATTCCCAGAGTTCAGGGAGAGCCAAGATTGATACTGTGGGAGCCCTTGAATTGTATTGTCAACCCCAAACATTGAAATGTCAGGAATAAAAGCCCAACGCAATCATGAGATTGGCTGAAAATGATTGGGCTTTAAAAAAAATAAATATGGGGCTCTTTTATTTGCCTTCTAGGTTTTTGAGCCTTTAAGGTGTACTCGATTCATGTTTTCTCTGCAACCATGAGGGTGAGAAGCTATTTTTTTTTAAATGAAAGCTGAGGTCCTTAGGCAAGATCATGATTCCAGCTGCTGGAAAGGAAAGTGCCAAAAATCACAAGGTGCTGCTAAACTATTTGTTGTTAAGTTTTTCCAGTTACAGACTAACTCGGCCTCTGAAGTTTTTGAATTGCAGCCAGTAATTTAATGAGGTACTTGTGTGCCAAAACTAGCCCATACACCAGCACCTGCCTAGGAGATGACAACTGACAATGTTCAAAGTGAGGGGGTAATTCAACCCTATAATTCCACTAATCCCACCATTTCAGACAAAGATGAATAAATAGATCTGAAAGCAGCACTACAGGGGAACACAATTAGCACTTGCACAGGGCCAGGATGGGAGAAGCCTTTGCCTAAGCTCCCACGGACAATAAGGTAGGAAAGCAGCCTGGCCCTATGCAGCTCTAGAAATCCTGCCTGCATTCAAAGGCCCCTCCCCCCAACCTCAGGGGAGAAGCCACTGAACCTAGAGTTCAAGTAGATTTGGGGGGCAACCAATGATAACACAGTGATGGGATGCAGCTGCACAACTGTGTAGCTGTCTCTTGTGTTTTTATCACAAGCCTGAACACCACGGTGACTTTGAGATCCATTAATGAGTTCCCGGGGAACGATAAAGTGTTCTCCAACAGATATGCCCCGCTGCCATGTATATTGGCCAAACTGGACAGTCCCTACGGGAAGAATTAATGGACACAAATCAGATATCCAAAAAAGCACAGAAACCTGTTGGAGAACACTTTAACCTGCCCTGGTACTCATTAATGGATCTCAAAGTCACTGTGTTGTTTCAGGCCAATTCCACAAGTCAAATACGCAGAGAAGGGTTGGAACTTAACTTCATTTACAAGTTTGATTCCTATCAGAGAGGAATGAATAAAGACATTGGCTGGCTAGCACACTACCTTCCACATCCTATGACTTAACCAACCAAACAATGGCTACTTAAAGAGGTGCAAATTGTTCTTATCAGCTTCTTGTAACTTGAACAATCTAATTCACTATTTTTTTTCTTTTTCCCCCTTTCCTCCCCCCCCCCTTATTTATTCTTGGATCTGGACTTTTAATACTCCCAATATCTAAAGAAGTCGGTTGTGCCCACAAAAGCTCATAATACCATTTACATGCTTTATTAGTGGTTAAGGTGCTGCTAGACTATTCATTGTTTTTTAAGTTCAGATATCTGCAGTTCAGATATTTGCCAGTGGAGTGGAGGGCCAGTATTTTAAATGCTTGCCATTTCAGCCAGACTGATCATTCCCTCAGTGACCTTAAAACATGCATATTGCTTCAAAGAGACTTTAACTCCAGACTTCAACAAGAAGCTTCAGAATTGTCATTCATGCTTAAATTTGACACTTTATGTATGGGTTTAAACAAAGACTCTAATTATCTCACCCATTACAAAGATAGCTTCCCCAATTATCACCTCTAATGTCATTACCTCACAGAAACTAACCTTCCCCCCTCACCCCCACTCTGGTCTAAAATTTGATTTGTCAATTTCACATGCATTCATTTTTTTTGATTGTATCACTTTGGTATTTATGGTTGTGCCAATTTTCTTCCACATATTGATCTGAGGAAGTGGGTCTGGCCCACGAAAGCTCATCACCTAATAAACCATCTTGTTAGTCTTTAAAGTGCTACATAGTTCTGTCTTTTGTTTCAGCTATACCAGACTAACACGGCTGCATCCTATCACTGTTTTAATTTTGGAGAGTTTTATACTTTAGAGAGTTACTCCAGTGACAAAAGAATACATTCATGCTGCTTTTTGCTTCTGTTAGCCCCACAAAGCCAAACCAGCAAAGAGCTAGTATTCTGGAAAGGCTTGTGTATTCACTGAATTCTTCACTTAGTTCTAATTGTTTATACATGTGCAAACTCACTAGACTATATAAATGTTACTAAAATCAGAATTTGACCTAACTAACTCTCTACTACTGGTGAGAATGAGTAAGAATGAAGGAACCCAATAGTACTTTCAGATCTGAGGTAGAGTATATGTGGTTTGTTGTTAGGAAGAATGCATCTTTTTTATTTGCAACATGAATATATTTGATATGGAAAATCACTGAAAGCAGATAAGCAGCAGTAATTTGTTTTGGTGGTAGAAGAGGGTTTTTTGTTCTAGCAAAAAAAGGCATTACAAGATCCAATGGCTAGATGCTGAAGCTAGACAAAGCTAGACAAAGTCAGTGCACATTAACCTTTGCAACAATTTACTTAGAGGTTTGGTGTCTTCATCACTTGAAATCATTAAATCAAGATTGGATGTTTTCCTAAAAGATATGCTTCAGCTCAGTCAGATCTTACAGTACATGGTGGCAGACTCATTGCGGGAAATTTGATGGCTTGTTTTATGCAAGAGATCAAAGTAGATAATTATACTGTTCGCTCCTGGCCTTCAAATCTAAGAATCTATGAAAAATAGGGAAATTGATTCCGCTGGTTTCGCAGTCACATTTCAGTGTAGAAACACATTCTAATATTGTTTGTTCCTTTGTATTCATGTGAGACAAGGCAGCATCTAAATTCTAAAGGGAAACAAACATTTTCATGCATCAAACCAATCAATCTTTGAGGAGCTTGCAGTCTCAGAAAGCAATGATCAGCACCTACTGAATTTTATCAGTCAGGTCAGTTTTGGGCCTTCACACCCAAATATTTACAAATGGAAGAACTACACCATGAAGAGCTTTTTCAGCCAGGTCTCTCTTCTTGAGTTCCCAGTAGGGATCAGTGTACTGTAATTACAATGTCTGTTTCAAATAGGACAAAATGGTTAATATCATGCTTAAAGAACTAATTGTGTGCTTGGATAGCACTAAGTCCAGTGAGACATGGAGCAAAGTGTGAGAGTAATGCCTCTGACCCTTATCCTGCCTTTGCAGTATAGACATAAAGGAAGAGCTTATGTGTGACATCAGGAAAGCAATGATGCAACAGCATTCCTGGGGGTACAGGAAAGGTTTTGTACTAATCCAGCACTAAAGAGCTTCTCACCCCTAGAACCTGGTGATTTCCCTTTGGAGTTTATCTTTTACTTGAGCGATGGCAATTTGAAAGATACCGTCAAGTACTGCAATTCTTCACAATTAGGGTGCATCTACACTGCACCCATAGGTCAAAATAAGATACGTAATCTGAGCTACGCAAATTGCATATCTTAATTCAATCTAATTTCGAAATAGCTTATTTCAAAATTTGGCGCTATTCTGAAAAACACAGCACCAAATATCAAAATAAAGCACTATTTTGAAACATCCCTTAACCCTCGTGGAATGAGGATTATGAGGATGCCAGAACAGCACATGGAATAGCATGTTTAAAGATGCGGAATAGCAATTTGGGGATACTTCTGGTATCTTGAAATAGCACTGCTGTCTAGACGTAACCTTAGAGATTCAGCAATTTCCCATCCAGTGGTTTGGAAATGGGTCCTATTTTGCTTTTCCCCCTTTAAGCTCAGAGTTAAGGAGAATTAGGTGGAAAGGGAAAAAAACACTTCCGTATGGCATTCATTTTTTTCCCCAAACAGAACAAAATGAAAGGACGAGTTGTGATTTGTCAAGCCTGAGCTAGGTTTTGTTTTTCAAAATCCAAACCGGGGGATGGCTCACATCTGAATCATCATTAACTAACAGCACAGTATAAAGGAAATCAGAAGTTAAATGTTCCTGCAAATGTAATTAAATGGCTATTTCAGTTATACTAGTGTAAAGTACTGTGTAAAGGGATACACTGATGTTTGCCATAGATAGGAAAACTGGCGCTAAGTAGATGTTTAACCTGACAGTGTATCTTTTACCAGTAAAAACATTTCAGATCTGGAAAGTACTTAATGTTATATCGAAAGAGACATAATAATAGCTATATAAGTGATGTAACATCTGTTGCTGTTAGGAACTCCAGTGTCATTCCCCAGAGACTGTTTTGGTCAAAGTGTGTAGAAAGGGAATGGCCATAGTTGGTTTTCTGATGCCTAATGCAAAGTTAGTAATGAGGAGCAGAATGAGCCAGGAGCAGTCATTGGAGCTACACAGCCCAGTAGATATAGCCCAATCAAATTCATGGCCATGAAAATATGTCACCATAGACCGTGAAATCTTGTCTCCACCCGTGAAATCTGATCTTTTGTGTGATTTTATCCTATACCATACAGATTTCACAGAAGAGACTAGCAACGTTCCTGCTAATCTTTTCCATCCATGTGCGGAATTTTTCCACCCATGCGTGGAATAAATGTTATGTGCACCGAGGCATGTGTGAATGTGCACTACCAGTAGAAACCAAAATTCTACCTGTGGGCACTCTGGTAATCCGTTGGGAGGCATTTGAATCGTCCCTGAGTAGCCACACAAGCACACAGCTTACACAGAACACAGGAGACTAGTGTTTCTCAAACTGGGTGTTCTAACCCAAAAGGGAGCTGTAGGGGGCTCACAAAGTTATTTTCGGAGTGTCATGGTTATTTTCACCCTTACTTCTGTGCTGCCTTCAGAGCTGGGTGGCCAGAGAGTGATAGCTGCAGACTGAAGGTTCCAGCTCTGTGTGCCATGCCATTCTTACTTCTGCACTGCTGCTGGCAGCAGCTCTGCCTTCAGATCTGGGCACTGGCCAGCAGTCACTACTCTGAAACTACCGTGGACTGAAGACAGTGCAGCTGCCAGCAGCTGTGCAGATGTAAGGATAGCAGTACTACAGCCCCCCGTCATTACAATAGCCATGTGATCCTCCCTCACAATTTCTTTTTGGGTCAGGACCCATACAATTACAGAACAGAGAAATTTCAGATTTAAATAGCTGAAATAATGAAATTACTATTTTTAAAAATCCTATGTCTATGAAATTGACCAAAATGGACCGTGAATTTGGTAGTGTGCTACCTATAGGTCTGTAGAGCTTCTATTGGTCATGATCACATAAGCTCCTTTTCCTTTTCTTTCATGCTGGGCCAAATCTTGCAGGTGTTACTCAGTGAAAATGTCCATTGACGGAGATCCTGTCTGAGGCTACATCTAGACTGCAGGCTTCTTTTGGAAGAAGCTTTTCTGGAAGAGATCTTCCAAAAAAACCTCTTTCAAAAGAGAGCGTCCACACTGAATGGACGCTATCTCTCATTTAAGCTGTGATTACTATGGACGGAGTGGCAACCAGCGCACCTGTGTTTTTCCTCTTTCCTCTTCTTTCAAAAGAACTCCCTCTTCTCCATCCACACATGCCTTTTTCCAAAAGAGCTCTTTTGGAAAAAGGCTTCTTCCTCATAGAAAGAGGTTTACCAATATGGAAAACCCCCTCTGTTCTTTCGCTTTTCTTTCTAAAGAATGCGATTGCATTGGAAAACAGCTGTTTTTCCAAAAAAAAGCCCCTCTGTAGTGTAGACATAGCCTGAGTCCCTTTGAGACTAAACCATAATGGGATTTTTGTGGCAGGCTTTCAAAGAACTTCCCAAAGCTGCCTCTAGTCAGTTTCCAGTTGAGTCACCATTATTTCCATTAAATCAGAACTGCTTTACAGTTTTATGGTTGTTAAAACTAAAGATCACACATATGCCTTTCTTCAGGCCATATGCAATTTATTCTGTTTTTCCATTGTTTTGATTTCACTATGTGTAATTCCTAACAATTAAAATAAAAAGTGATTTGCCTTTCTCTTTTCAAATCAGGATAAATTATTCTGGAGTGAAGGAATAATTATTTAATTCACAGAGTATGTAGCTGAATGCAGCTTAAATTGAACAACTTTATTAAAAACCCTGTGCACTGCTCTGTTCATGTGCCTGAATTATTTTCTGCCTAACTCCTCCCATTTCCTATTCCACAGGGACATGGTATCGCAGGGGTCCCCCTGGGATTGTCACCCAGTGTGCTGATTATGCCACTGAGCCCATCAACCTGCCTTCTGGGCTGCCCCACCACCACCCTGTCCTGCTGGTTCAGTAGCTCTGGTCTTCCCCAGGCAAGGCACAGGGTAACAGCCTCCCCAACACACACAGTATAGCAACATAGACACTGAACCATCTCAGTTCTGGGAGGGCTCAGCTATAAGGCCACAGACTATAGCCAGGAACACAAGCCCCAAAGGAGACCAAAGCCCCCAATAAATCCTCTTACTCTGTATAAAAGTTTTAGGCAGAGAAAGGTTACAAATTCTCCCTCTTTATCAATGAAAGAAATATGGTTGCTCCGCCCCAGATAAAATTATTTACACTGGATTTGATAATAAACAAAAGTGTTTTATTAAGTATAAAAAGTAGAATTTAAGTGAAAACAGACAGAACACAGTAAATTCCATAAACCATCTTTGAATTACGTATATTCATATTAATAAGCCAATTTTTATAAAAGCCTGGGGAGAGCAGTGACACACGGGCCTTTTGATTCCATTTCAACTGATCATGGTACACTTCCCTATTTTATTAAAATGTTAATATAAACATTAACGACATTTAATTGATGCTTGTACACTTGTACAGTCTCACTGAATCCTCCTGGACCTTCCTAAGTACCATCGATTCTAGACCATCTCTGACAGATGTCTAACCTGCTCTTAAAAATCTCCAATGATGGAGATTCCACAGTCTCCCCAGGCAATTTCTTCCTAGGCCTAACCACCCTGACAGTTAGACATTAGGAAAATTTTCCTAACCTAAGCTTCTATTGGTGCAGTTTAAGTCCATTGCTTCTTGTCCTATCATCAGAGATTAAGGAGAATAATTTTTCTCCCTCCATCTTGTAACAACCTTTTAGGCACTTGAAAGCTGTTATGTGCCCTCTCAGTCTTCTCTTTTCCAGACAAAACAAACCCAGTTTTTTCAATCTTCTTTCATAAGTCATGTTTTCTAGAACTTTAATAATTTTTGTTGCTCTTTTCTGGACCTTCTCCAATTTGTCCATATCTTTCCTGAAATTTGGCACCCAAAACTGAACACAGTATTCCAGATAAGGCCTAATCAGCACATAGAGCAGAAGAATTATTTCTTGTGTCCTGCTTATAGTACTCCTGCTAATATATCCCAGAATGATGTTTGCTTTTTTTTGCAACCGTATCACACTGTTGACTCATATTTAGGTTGTGATTCACTCTGACCCCTTTTCATAGTACTCCTTCCTGAATAGTCATTTCCTATTTTGTTTCTTCCTAAGTGGAGTACTTTGCATTTGTATTGAATTTCATCCTATTTATCTCAGAGTGTTTCTCCAGTTTGTCCAGAAATCAGTCATGCTCACCATGAAAAGCAAACACTTATTTTAAACATTTATAAAAAAATGACAATACTTGTCACTTACATTATTGCTTGCCGTCCTTGGATCTCAAACTACTTTACAAAGGAGTTAGCTCCTTTACCCCTCTTACCACTGACAGAGGAATCTGAGATAAAGGGCAACACAACTAATTTGTCCAAGATCACAAAGTGAATTAGAGTGGGGAATTGCACTTTGGTCCTCAGAGAATTAGCTCTCTAACCACTGGATTATACTGTCTTATCTTTCACAAGATAAGAAACCTTTCAAAAGTAGATACCATATGCCAGTGCTTCAGGGCAGAAGACAATCTTTACTGTTTATATCTATACAAAAATGTCATCCCAGCCTTAGATGGACTCGAATCAGCTGATGTTGCTTTGAGAACCCAGGGCTGGAAAGTCTACACTGTTAGTTAACCCTACATCAAGAATTTTCTAACCCAGGCTCTAATGTGGGGCACTAGTATCCATACTGCAGCACGCAGTCCCGAGTCTCCTATCCCAGACTCGCTAGTGCCCTACCAAAATGTGGCTGTTCTAGCTGTAAGGCTTATAGGCAGCACAGGGATCTTTTTTGGAGAAAAGGCAATACATCATATTTATTGAGAATACAAAATAAAAAGCATATGCATTAATTTACACACACACTGTCCTGCTGATGTTATAGTTCCCAGGTTGTTGCTTACATAAGCCTAGTGGCCAGCTAAGTTGAATGTGAGGGAGGGGCTGGGTTTCTGTCCGTCTGACTGATGATCTGATCTTTTCAGGACAAAGACTCAAAGAACCATGCAAGATTCGCCATTTTAACAGGAATTTTTATGCAAATGTATGGCTTTTGCTGAATTACATTGTAATTAGTTATTTTGCAACATATGTTTATTTGGAGATTGTTTTTATTGTTGTTTAATATTAGTCTTTTTTGATGTGATTTGTTATTTTTACATGTTGGAAGTGCTTACTTCTAACTTCAGTATTCCCAATCTGCCCTTCATCCATCACTGAATACTATGGGCACATTCGCTAGTTCCTTTGCATCCCTGTGCCACCAGCCCCTTCACTGACCATCTGCATGTTATGCTAGCCTTCAGAGTAATTTTTTTCCCCAAACACTCACATTCTTCACTCACACAAACAACTTACCTAGTTGCTTCACACAAGTAAGAATTACATAGTTTGTTTTGGGTCTGCACATCCTAAACTCAAAACTCCAGTCATCGGAAGAAGTGGGCTGTGCCCACGAAAACTCATGATACCATCTACATGTTTTGTTAGTCTATAAAGTGCTACCAAACCAATTATAATTGTTTTGGTAAGAGTATTCTTAAAATTAAAGTAACTATTACTATTCTTCCATAACACAAAAAAGCATTCTTACACTTTTAAATTTAAAAAAATCCAAAGGGTAAGAGTGATATAGTGAGTCACAAGGACCCTTCTGGTTTGTTCCTGCCTTAACATTAATTACAAACACAAGCAGCCTGCTTAATGTGTTTTTTATCACCACAAAGCTATTCCTTTCTGCTAGTCAGAAAGAATGGCTGGCAAGGTACACTACATTGCATAAGGCAACATTTTATCTATATGGCTACATAGTTCTTCAGTTGTAGTGCACTGTTTGTCTATACTGGCAATTTTGTTATTCACAGATGCTTAACCCCTTCCCTGAACAATAAAAGCTTTGTGGAGGCAAGCACTAGTGTAAATAGTGGTTTGGTGGCAGGAGCGTTCTCTACCAACAAAGCAAATGCTGCTCATAGGGGGTGGAAGTTTGCTGTGAGAAGTGCCAAGGGTATGTTTACACTGCCTGACTTTTAGCGGCCCAGCTGTGTCGACACAGCAATGTCACTAAAAGCTGTCTCCTGTAGCCATACCCCGAGAAAAGCTGACTGCCCATTCTGCTTGGTACAGGAAGTTTGAAAAACTGGAGAGCTCTGCTGAGCAGTCTTTGGGTCTGTGTAGCCCTAGCTACTGGAGCCAGCAATGTAGAAGAGTTGCCTTTTAAAGAACTTCTCATGCTTGCACTTTCGCTCCGGTGCCAGGAAGTGGGCAGAGTTTCTGTGAGGTGCTGATGGATATTTTAGCAGCATTTGCTGACCCACCAAAGGCACCTGACAGCACTTATGATGGAGTAGGACGAAGTCAAGGAAGCCAAATAAGCAGGCATAGAAGATTCAAAGTGGCTGATGCTGCTAATGATTCTTGGTATAACTACAGACTTGGTATAACTTGTGGAGCTGGGAGGGATGGCTGCATTGAGCAAGGTTGCCCAGCTCAGCAACTCGTGGGGCCCAATTGCATGAGCCAACCAGCTATGAAGTCTTCCAAGCTGTGCCTGGATAGCAGGAGTAGTACACCAGGTACTTGGGCTGAGGTGTCAGTGATGTAGCAGGAGCTGCTACTCTGGTGGTCATTAACGAGATGAGCCATTCAAGCAGTTCTGTTTGCTGAGCTCTGTCCTCCTGCCTTAGCCACCAGTCCTGTTCCAGGAATTGTGTAGCAAATGCCTGCTCCCATGCTGAAACCCTGTCCTCAAGCTGTGCAGCCAGCTTGAGCCTTTTCTCTTGCCTCTCCTCTTGCTTCAAGTCCCTCTGTCTTTGGGACAGCACCTGCTTCTCCAGAACCATACATTCATCCTGGGAACACATCCTCTCAGTACAGCCCATGAAGGCTCATTGGCCCAGACTGCTGCTGCAGTATGTGTGAGCTGATGTGGTACAGCAGACAGTAAAAGTCAATGGGCCTGGAAGAGGACAAAACACACAGAGTTATTGCCTCAAATAGCTCAATGCAAGAACAGAGAAGAAAAACCCTTATGGAATTTCAAGGACAAAAACCAATGCTTTTACATACTGAACTTCGGTGTGTTGTGAGAGGGATGCTTCAGACAGAATACTGCAGCTCTCTGGACATAGCCTGGTTAATTGCAGTGAAAGAATTTCAGGCACAATGGTAAGTTAAAACTACTTTGGAGTTGAGTAGTGAGGATGAGGGCCTATCTGTGGCCGTGATACAAAAGCTTTCTCTATCATTTCAGGCCTTCCACATTTTGGAGGCCATACCCGTTCTTGTGATGCCCAATTGGCAAAGGGAGATGTTATTCCAAGCTGCTGATAGGAAACCTGTCGACATATTCAAAGGTCTAGTGACTGAACAGCACATCTATGGAATGGGCTCGTCAGCTACTAGAAAATATGCCCTTCCCACAGTGCGACTACCTATCAGGAGTTCCTGTTTTAATAAAACTTTGCAGCTACAACGTCTGTGATTGGGTCAGAATTCAAGAGGGAGTTAACAGGATGGTGAGTTAGCTTCCACATGCTGTATTTTGGTTTAAAAAATGTTGAAACAAAGTATTTTTATTTGGAGGGTATTTTTGGGAGGGAAAGGGGGGATTCAATTGAAATCATCCTTTAAAATTCTACATGGATTTGCTAAATGTTCCAGTCAGCCTAAAACTGCAATTTTTTTTTCAGCAAAAAGAGTTTTGTTCAAGGGAGTTCACCCAGTTCTAGTATTTCAGCTGTATACTTATTTTCTTTCTGGATTTTGTAGCTGTCTCCCCAGAGAGAACCTTAAAGGCAAGGTTTAGAGAGTACTTTTCAGCAACAAGATTTTACGTGTTACCTAGTTAGGGAAAGTTCTTGCTGGCCAGAGTCTGGCATTTCTTGCATTTTCCTCTGAAACCTCTGCTACTGGTCACTCTCATAAGATACTGGATTAAATAGACCACAGGTGATCTGACATGTTCCTTTGTATCATCACATAAAGTAACCGCAGGAAATATTATATGCATTACATAGCATTTTTTTACAAAATAATATGGACACCAGTTGAATTATTAACACACTATGGTGGGTCTACTTAAAATTCACCCTAAAAGTGTCAGTAAGATGGCTGCAATACCATGGTGTATGTAAAAGCACTTGTTTGACTTTTTAATATGAGACAGCTCTCATATTGCATAATGCAGCAAAATCTTACATTTGGTAAAGTCACACATATACACATACTCCAAGCAGACCTGCCTTTCTACCTTATTCAAATGCAGTCATCACTATTTCATAAGTGTGCTATTGACAAACGTAGACCAAACAAACCATCTATTTAAGACTATTTTGGTGATATTTTTCATCAAAATAACGATGATTCTATGTAGCAGAGAAAGATATTATTGAATTATGATGTCTTTAGGATGGATATGTACTGATTAATATTAATTTTTTAAATGTAATTTAAGTAATTTCAATACACTGTAACAATAGGGCTTTAAGAAAAGTAATCATAATTTAAAATTAATTTTAAATAGTTTTTTTTAATCAATTGGAGTAAAAAATTTGATTTACATTTAAAATCCATTTTTTCAGTTTTGAAACATCATTGATTTTTATTTGCCTGGCTGTTCAATAATGCATGGAGAAGGGGATTGTGCTTCCCTTATTTTGTCACTGAATGGAAATAGGATAGATACATCTGTATCTATCTGCAAAAATGAGTGGTGGATATCTTCATTGACATCCACGATATCCGCAGATTTGCTGGGTTCTAGATAAATCTGTATCTGCATTCATATCCATATCTGTAAAAATGAGCTGCAGATATTCACATCTATATCTACAGATGTGGATACCTGTGGATATCCATGTATTTTCAGGGCTCTGTGGATCAGCATGTTTGTATATTCTCATTGATAACTTTCTTTATAGCTAATCCAGTGAAAATAGCCTTGAATGGAAGCATGATATAGCTTTAGTAATTTCTCACGTACAAAGACCTTTGTTGAAAACATATTTTGTCTTTGCCATGTCTTGTAGGTAATTTTCTTTCTTACTTCGCTCTAATGATTGACATAGTGACCTGTCATATTGTTAGACAAGGTTTGCTGTTGTTTCCCTTGATCATCCAGGCCTCTGTAGAAAAAGATAGGCTTTTAAGGCCCATGGGAAGTCAGAGAATGAGCACTATCTACTGTCAAGAGAAGAATTTTAATAGGCAACAATCCAGTGGCAGACAAGTATTTGAAGTATGTGAAGGATATTCACATCATGCTTAGGGACTTCTGTGGGTAGCTTCCAATCCCCCTATACAACCAGATGAGACTGGTTGTTTATGACCAATATGAGTTTTTGTTCTTCTGGGGGAATGCATTCAAGAATTGCCCTCTCTGGGAAACCTGTCATCTGCAGCGAATGTAAAGTCTGAATCAAAGGATGCATCTAGAGAGTGGCGCTATTTCAGGATACTTCTGATATCCCAAAATAGCATTTTCTGCATCTTGACAGCATGCCCGTTATTGCAAAATAGCTTTCGAAGTAATGGGTGTGCTATTCCAACGTCCCTGTAAACCTTGTTCCATGAGGATTAACGGACATTTCGGAAGAGTGCTCTATTTCAAAATTAATTCGAAATAAGCTACGTAATTTGTGTAGTTCAAATTGCATCGCTTATTTTGAGTTAAGAGTGCAGTGTAGATGCACCCAAACTGCGTGTTTTTTCTAGAAAACAAAGGAGTTTATGGTTTGCATGTTGTTTTCTACAAGAACGGAATCTCATCGCATTTTATTGTAACTTGTCTCTCTCTACACCTGGATTTGATATTGCATAATAATATATTTACTGCCAGAGACTCCAGCAAGCAGGAGCAAAAGCAAACAAAGCAGAGACTGCTGCACTAGATATAGGGGATAAAATGGGGCCCAGGAAGAGCCGAGCTACACCCAACACCATAATGGACCCACAACTACCAGGCTCACTGCTATTCTGGTGGCACGAGGATGTAGGTAGACCCTCTCCCACACCAGGTGGCCTTGGTGTAAAACTGCAGAGGAGCTAGGCCAATGACTCTAGCCGGTAGGGGCAGAAACAGTCAAAGAGAGACAAAAAACTTTCTAGAGCATTGACTGCACTTTCTCTGTTCACTGATTGGCTGTTTGCTCCAACACCCCTCCCTCTCTGATCCCCTCCTTCGGCCTTGTCTACAGTTACCTGCAGATCAACATTGTGGGGGGTCAGTCCCTCAGGGGTTGATTTAGTGGGTCTAGTAAAGATCTGCTAAATCGACCACTGATAGGGCTCCAGTTGACTCCATTACTCCATCAGATTGAGAAGCGTAAAGGGAATTGATTGGAGATATACATACACCCTGAAGTGGAAATGCCACAGTAACTCGACCTAAGGTATATTGACTCCAGCTACACTATTCATGTAGCTGGAATTGTATACCTTAGATCAACTTTGTCCCTTAGCGTAGACCTGGCCTAAGTCTCTTCACCTTAGTTTCACTCCATACCTGTTCCTTTTGCCCTCTTCTCCTTTCTACTGCCCTCTCTCTCACCTTCCTTTCCCTTTCTTTCCATTTATCTGATCATCTTCTAAGTAAACTCCCTCCCTGCCACCTGCCCCCAAAGAAAACCATGGAACTAATCTGCCATATTCCACTATTGCTGGTGTGTTATAGCCCCTCCCTACCCAGTGTCTGTCTTCTCTATTTCAATTGTCAACTTTTGAGGACAGGATCCAGCGACCCAGCCTCGTTCTTGGTTAGCTTTTAAGCACTGCCTTAAGAAACATGACCATAGTTATGACTTGCCTTCTAGAATCTTAAAAAATACAGTTAACCCTTGTAACAGGAATAAAACCAAGTCTGGCAACAAGGATACATTAAAATATAGGACATTCTTTACTTTCTAGGTGAAATCCTGCCTTCACTGACCTCAGTGGAGTCAGAATTTCATCCCCAATATTTAACTAGCTACAAAGCACAACATTTATAATACATATCAATTCTGAAGAGATTAATTCTGATGACCTAAAATGTCCCTTGGGCCCTTTCAGTCATTTCTGCTGTAGTGTGGGCACTTAGCAATTTCCGGGGGTTTGGAAGCACTACTATTGTAGAATATCCCACAATGGTAACTGTTAACATCTTAATGTTGACTACTCTGGACAACAATAAATTGGATGGGGAAGGATGAGTTGTGGTTTTTTTTGTCACTTTTTTTTTTTCACATAAATTATCTGCTTGTTTTCTTCCACATAAATTATCTGGGAGACAAAGTTAAATGGAAATAATCTAGTCACAACTGGGCAGATTTTCTAAAGCACTTGTGGCAGATTTTTAAGTGTTCAGCACCCACAACTGAGGCCAGATTTTTAAAAGTGCTCAGCTCCCATTGTGACTCTTAAAGGTCAGATTTTCAAAATGCAGCCCACCTGAGGTGCTGCACACTTCTGAAATTCTGGCTATTTGACATGTCTCTGAGTGCTGATGCTAACCCATGCGAACAAAGCATTCAAACTGGGAAGGGGAGAAATCCTTGCAAGTACTGAAATTCACTTGAAGTTCATACAGAGTTACGCCCTAAATATCACAGATTTTATGACAAGTATGGTAGCAGCTGAATTCACAAAAATACAGTAACCTTGGGGAGTGTGGACCATGCTTTCAGGTCTTTAAGGTCATAGTCTTTAAGGCCAAAAAGGGACTGTCATATCATCTACACCCACTTAACCATGCACTGGGCCCAATAAACTGCATTAGACAGAAGTATCAGACCACAATAATTGTGTGCCACAGGCAGAAGATAGGAAGGACCAAGATGCACCAATGCATGCGACTCAATGATATGTTGCTCTTTCATATTGGTTGCTGAATATTTCCAATGTAGTCCGACGTAGTCAGACGTCATTGCAAACTGACAACTCTCTTATGGACTTCCCCAGATAATAACAGTCTTTCAGAATTACATCAGAGCAGTGTTCAATATTATTTCCATTTAAGATCATTCCATCTTCCCAAGCCTGAGAGAAAGCATAGGCAGCATTTAAAATATACTTGCTTGATATTGCAGTTGTAACCCCAGAGCCTGAGATAAAAAACACAAGCACTTGCAATCCTTCAGCAGTATATGCGGTTTGTTACACCTTAAGCTATTACATAGATGCCGTTCCGATGTGTTCTTTAGAACAGCCTGATATTGCTACATGATATGTACCTACCAAACTATAGGATTCCCTCCTCATAAATATATATCTGGGAAGGCTTTCAATATGTTAGTAATAAACAGCACTCTGTGAAGGTTCTGAAATGTGATTATGTGCTGAAAAGTGACTGGAAAAAATGGCATCTTGCTGTTCCATGTTTATCCTCCCCATATGACTTTCACATTCAATTTCCTCGGTTTAAAAGATAAAGCAAAAACTACTTGACTGCAAATACTACAGATGCAAACATTTTCTACTTTATACATCACCAACAACAGTGGCCTGGAGTCAGAACTAAGGGTATGTCTACACTAGCCCCCTAGTTCGAACTAGGGAGGCTAATGTAGGCATTCAAACTTGCAAATGAAGCCCGGGATTTAAATATCCCGGGCGGGCGCCATTTTTAAATCCCCCTAGTCCGAACTAACTGCCCGCGGCTACACGCGGCAGTTAAAAGTTAATTCAAACCAAGTCCTTAGTTCGAATTAACTTTTAACTGCCGCGTGTAGCCGCGGGCAGTTAGTTCGGACTAGGGGGATTTAAAAATGGCACCCGCCCGGGAACATGCAAATGAAGCCCAGGATATTTAAATCCCAGGCTTCATTTGCAAGTTCGAATGCCTACATTAGCCTCCCTAGTTCGAACTAGGGGGCTAGTGTAGACATACCCTAAGATACATAAGTAAGTTTAACATGACAGATGTACAGGGCTGAATTCATTCCCAGTATAATTCCATACCTCACTAGAAACACCTCAGGAAGGAATTTAATTCCTAAGAATTGATCCAAAATTAAGTGAAGTTGATGGAAAAGCTCCCAATTCACTGTAATGGGAGGTGAATCAGGCTTATAGAGGTAGGCACGTGTAGAACCAAATTGTCATTTATACCGACATTGTCCTAACTCTAACCTCATGTGGACCTGGTTCCACAGTTGAGGCTCCAAGTTATATTCACAGCAGGATTAATCTATAGTAGAGGAGCTCATAAAGAGCTCAAATACTGCACATTTGACTGCAGCTCACATTCTTTAGTCCCAGAGAAGTGTTTTATACAGGTTCTCTTGGGGATAGAGAAGATATTGCCCATAACTTGCTCTGTGTGCAAAATTTGTAAGTTTTTGGTTTCAGCCTCTTTTCCAGTTACATTGTTCATGACTATCAACCTGAATCCAAAGCTTGAAACAGAACTCATTCAAAATGACTGAGTTTCACTTGATTTTGAGCAGAAACCAGAAGATTGTACAAATTCATGAGCCACTCACTTTGGAACAAATCTTCCATAACAGGTGACATACAATATTTGATAACTAGAGTTTTGCATGTGTCTGTGGCTCGGAGAGAGTGTTTTCCATCTTGTTTACATCTCCTCACAAATGCACATTAATCTTGCACCTATCTCTAGCAAGATACAGATACATGCCATTTAGCTAGACATATAGGTATGTCTACACTGCACACTTATTTCAAAATAAGCTATTCCAGAATAGCATGTCTACATTGCAGGGAAGCCTCAAATTTAGTCTGAGGCAGGCTTCCCTAATATAGACATGCTATCTCAATTTAGAGCCTCAAGTGGCAGTGGGAGAAATAACTTAGAATGGCCCTGGTGAGGGACTCTCTCAACATAGCAGCAGTGGCGCATCTACACACTCCTTATTTCAAAATAGCTATTTCAGAATAGGCGTTATTCCTCATAGAATGAGGTTTACAGATTTCAGAATAAGCCACCCATTATTTCAAAATTATTTCGAAATAATGGAATGGCTGTGTAGACACTCGCATTGTTATTTTGAAATAATGCTAGTTATCTCAAAATAACAGTACAGTGTAGACACACCATAATGATTACTCAGCACTGAGGAATAAAACCCTTGCTCTCTTGCCAAGAAAATAGGGGCTGCAATCCTGTTCCATTGGATTGAATGGTCACACTCTCACGGACTTCGTGGTCAGGATTTCATCCACAGAATCCTGTTCAGCCAGCAAGAGAAGCAGCTTCACTGTAGGATTCTGCAAGGTGTGAAGGAGCAACATCAAGAGAGACACTTAAATAGGTCAGAGAAAGCAACCCAATGCTGATCAATAACATTGCCTGAGACAGAATGGAACAGAAACAGAGCATAACTTGAACAGTGGTAGTATAGCATGAACAGTCAGCAAGATTATGAATTATCCTTGGTATGATTCATGTTAAAATGGGTTTAACTGTTCACAGGAAAAAAGAGGGCATTCTGTAGGAAGAATCCACTTTAAAGTTTGAGTCATTCAGAAATTGCCTTGTAGAAGCAGTGCCCGACTCCTGAACATTCTAACAGGAGTTGTATTTTATTGATATTACAATCGCTGGTGCTAGCTGCTTTGTATTTTTGTAGATGTCTTGATTAATTCCCTGGTATATGCTTTCTATTTAGGAATGGATGGCATTAACAATACTGGAGACTATACTATGTCCTGTTTTAAGAGTTGCGAAAGGGGGTTACAGAGCTATGTAAGATGTTCACAATGGAAGTAACCCAAATTACAGAGAACAGAAGTGTGACTGGATGAAAAAGCCATTAAGTACCATGTCTTGCTCTCAAGGCCAGCTCAACTGAAACTGTGTGCGTATCCCAGTCCAATCATGCCAGCTCTTCTGGCCACCTACTCTCTATTCTCTACCTCTGCTGCTGCCCACCTGCCTGCCTCTCTAAGCAGGGAAGGAGACCCTATCATCACTGCTTCTCTGGTAGGGATGGGAAAGGAAGGGCTCACCTCTCAACATCAATGCAAGTGGGATGGGGCCTCAGCAAGGGTGTAAGGTCAGACAGTCAGAGCCAAGGAGTAGCCTGTGTCACAGTGTGCCTCGATGGCTTTCAGTGCTCGATTAAGGTAATCAAGGGACTAGATCACGCAATTATGAAACTGGTGCTTCTGAATGATCTTGAAATTATTTTGGGGGGGGAGCTGCCAAAGTATGTGGTGACCTGAATTTTCCCTCCAAATGACTATAGAGCTGGAGAAGAACGGTGCTCATGTAATTATACAGAATGACTCATTCCTTCTTCTGGATCATAAGTGTGTCAATGGCCCTCCTCTTGAATTTTAGTTTAAAGACTCACTACACTGCAAAATTACTACACATTCATGGCACACATGAATGGTTAACATTCCTGGCCAGGTGCCCCCCAGGTATTAAGCCTTGGATTTTTTTCAATAGTATTCACACAGCACTAATGTTTTGCAGACAAGTACCAGTTCTGGTTTTGAAGTGTTGTATCTAAACTCTTACCAAACTGCTGGAAACGCGCCTGCCAGAAATAACCTTGACCCACTGGAAAACAGGCCAAGGAACAACATAAATGAAGCTATTTTAAAAGATTAGATACCGCGCTGTGCCAGCTATCAGTTTCAAGAATAGTCAATTAAGCTGATGGACATATGATGGGTGGCTATATGTGAAATACTTTAGCAATCAGTAAGTAATGCAGCTTTTCTGATGACTCATGTTAGATTCTAGCACTTTACTGAGCTAAAAGAAATACTGCATTAATGGAGTGTGGCTGTAATGCAGTTAGTTTGTGATAAAGATTTTGCTGTGTCTGAATTGAGGGGTTCCTTTTGCTTACTGCTGTCAGTCATGTTCACAAGCATGAACTTTACCTTGTCAAGGCCCATACCCTAAAAATAAACCTAATCCTCCATGCCATTAATTTACCATGATTTTTATGATGGATTAGTGATTAGTGGCCATTTCATAAGAATCCAGCATGACTAAGTAAATTCTGAACAGGTTTGGCAAACCTCAACAAACCATTATGCACACGCACACAAATTACATGCAAACAATGCCAAAAATGAAATAGAAACAACAGTAAAAAGTCTTGAGCTTTGCATACCTACAAGGAAGAGAATTCCACAGTGGAGAGCCCTAAACAGCAAATTCCCCATCCCCCTAAACCCTCAGGTCAGACAACAGCTGCAACCTTGGGAACCACAACTGCAAGTACAACAGACAGTCAAAACAGATAAAAAGATCAATTGTATCTGAGACTTTAAATGGTAATAAACCCTCAATGGCTTTACTCCAGATCCAAGAAGATGCTTAAAGAAGAGAAACATTGTGTGTTCTTGAAGCTGAGGTGGGTGATGTCAAAGCCTGAAGTCAAGGTCTGCTGCTAGCCACAAAGTTTAGCAAATTTGGAGAATGACCACAGCTTCCTACTCATGCACCAAGAAAAACAGTTCCTAAAAATAATCAGAACTAATTAAAAAAATACCACAAAACCATCTAGACATTTTAGTCCACCATGTCCTTCCACCTGCACCCTGAAGTTGATCTGGACCTAATAACAATAACCAACTGAGTATGGGGTGAAGATGTGACTTCTGTGATTCAGAAGGGGAAAGTGATAGATCTGCATGTATTCTGCAGGCTTGTCCTGCATTGGTACTGTAGCAGAGAAAGGAGGAATTACAGGGAAATTCTTCAGAAAATTGAGCTGCCAATATCTTACAAGTCTCTGCTGAGCACACATCCATAGATTCGAAGACCAGAAGTATCCACTGTGATCATCTAATCTGATGTAAAACAGCATGTTAGAACTGTGATTCCCCTCCCCCCCCCATTTTTAAATGTTCATAGTTGGGCCAAATTTGGGCATTTTTTTCCTAGAAATATCAAAATGTACATCCCTAACACCAAGTTGATCACCATCCCCAACCAAACTTCAAGTCCTTCCTGCGAAGCATTTGGGCACTAACACTTTAAACAAAGTGATCATTAGAATTTTATTAACATGGGCAAAACAAGGTATTTTCCCTAACCTCATTCTCAGGAATGTCAGAATGGTTTTAACTGATACTCTTTTAAAAAATGACTCTGAGGCAGACCTTGCATGGGACATTTCAGCCCAAATAGTTACAATCTGGTAAAGCAATTAACACGGTAACTACTAGTGGAAAGTATTGGGCAATCTTAATTTTAGATGGACCTCCCAGCAGTAAAGATAAAATAATCATAATGTAAAAAATATTGTGCTCTCTGTATGGTATTTCAGAAGGGCTTTTAGTCCACCATGTCCTTCAGAGCTGATTTCTATATGCATTGTATAGAAAATATCATGAACAAAAACGCAAAAAGCTGTCACTGTAGAGACAACTTTTCTAAATAATATGCTTTGCTCAGTATGAAGCCATAAGTCTCTAGTGTTAATCGTATTGTGTTCAGTCTTAAGATGCATTTCAAGTACAGTCAATTGCAATTGGGTTTCTTATTAGCTGGCTACTGCTGCACTATTAGAAAAAAGAATTGTATAGGGCCAAAGTGCTACACCATTTTATTTTATTGAAGAGCAAGCACTTTGTCCCACTTCTGTCAAGTCAGCCCTCAGGTTATTTTGGTCTTTGTGAAACACAAATACATAAAACAAGTTTCACTTCTGGATGGAAGGATGTGGCAAAAAACAAACCTAATGGCATATTAGAAATGACATGGAGATTGAACAACACAAATAATGTCAAATGATCAGGTACCTTCCATACATTTCTATTGTGCTGAAAACTAATAATATATGTGTGACAAAGAAATCAATGGCAGTGATACAGGAATGTGTTTATCCACTACACCAAGGGCTGCCTATTATTCAATCTGTCTTGGGGCATATTTTCAGCAATGAACTGGGATTTCAATTTGCGGCTCCCTGTGATGGGACACCTGCTGCCACTGATTTCTTTGCTCTTCCAAAAAGTGTTCAGCAATCTTACTGTAGATATCAGTGTAGTTTACAGGGCTTCATCTCACCATCTTTCCCATTCTTATACAACCCGACTGTTGACAGAGTCATTAGGCTTAGCTAGCCCTTCTACTAGGGATGGGGACAGGCCTGCCAACTTGGGGGCAGGGATGAAAGGGACACTTGCACAATGCCCTGGCATTTCAAAGGGGCCCAGAGTTCCCGGCCACTGCTGCAGTAGTAATGGTAGTGGCTGGGAGCAAATGGCTGCTCTGCAGGGCTCTGAAGGCTGAGTGGGAAGGCCCGGCAACATGCTCTGAGCAGTGCTAAAGGCTGAATGCCATGTACCCCCACCTCCTGCCCAAGGTTTCATCCCTTCTGGGGGTGCAGAGCCAAGCATCCCCTCCCCCCCCCACACACACCTTGGCTCCGGGGGCTGTCAGCTCTGCTAGGTGGGGAAGGGAAAGGTGTCCCTCCATACAATGAGCTCTCTTTATGGACCCAGCTAGCCTGCTCTCTCTCGCTCTGTCTCTCTCTTCTGCTCCACACTCCCTTGCTTCTTGTGAATGGGCTAACTAGCTCATTAGCTTCCCTTCCCCAATCTGATAAACAAGAACTTCTCTCCTTAGGCCTTTCCTGGGAGCATTGATGGTTAAACAGCGATTAGGGTGCTGGTTCAGTTGCTGATTCCCAGCATCCTGTCACGCTGCCATGAAAGCCAAAGGGGGTTCCAGAATTTCAAAAGGAAAAACACACAAAAGAGCGACAAGGAGTCCTGGGGCACCTTATAGACTAAGAGATGTATTGGAGCATAAGCTTTCATGGGCAAAGACCCAGTTCGTCAGATCTCTAGCCTTATTCTGGCCTGCATATTTATACCTGCCTCTGGAAATTTCCACTACATGCATCTGACGAAGTGGGTCTTTACCCACGAAAGCTTATGCTCCAATACATATCTTAGTCTATACGGTGCCACAGGACTCCTTGTCGCTTTTGCAGATCCAGACTAACACGGGTACCCCTCTGATACTTGACACAAAAGAGCATTCCCCAAGATCATGGTTATGCCTCTCCATATGTATTTATCAAGGACAATATAGATCATGCAAACCTTTCTGAAAGGGACATGCTAGCCTAGACTGTTTTGTCAGGACTGTTCCAACAGGCTCTAGAATCAAGTCTCCTCAGCATCCAAAGACTGGTCATGTCCTGGCTGTGTGCACCAGGGTCTAAAGAATGTGACAAACAGAAAGTGTTGTGATATTACATTTTGACAAGACTTGACATTAGAGCTGGGTGGCAGGAGAAAGGGCACAGGACCCAGCAAACAGAACTGAGAACAGGAAAGTTTAAGGGAGAGTTTGCTAAGGGAGTTGGAGAGAGAGTTTGTTAGTGGACCTTGGGGGGAGGTGTATGTGGTGTTTTTGTAGGCTTGAGGCGTGTGGCCAGAGGTGGTTCCTTCTTAACTTAGGCACTTAGGAGTGAAGGCAGTAGTCGTAGTGACCCGAGGAATAGACGACACAAGGAAGACACTGTGTCACACGGTTGACTCACATTTAGCTTGTGATCCACTATGATCCCTTGCTGCAGTGCTCCTTCCTAAGCAGTTGTTTCCCATTTTGTATATGTGCAATACTTTAATGTGTAGAATACTTTTCATTTGACCTCATTGAACTTCAGCCTGTTTGCTTCAGATCATTTCTCCACTTTGTCTAGAACTGTGAATTTTAAACCTGTCCTCTGAAACACTTGCAACCCCTCCCAGCTTGGTGTCATCTGCAAACTTCATAAGTGTACTCTATTATCTAAATCATAGATGACGATATTGAACAGAACTGATCCCTGCAGGATCCCACTCAATATGCCCTTGCAACTTCACTGGGAACCACTGATAAGTACTCTCTGGAACCAGTTTCCAATCAGTTATGCGCCCACCTTATAGTAGTGCCACTTATGTTGTATCTCCCTAATTTGTTTATGAGAAGCTTTAGTGAGACAGTATCAAAAACTGTACTAAAATCAAGGTACAGCACATTTACTGCCCTCCCCCCCACCATCAGCAAGGGCTGTTACCTTGTCAGAGAAAGATATTAGGTTGGTTTGACATAATTTGTTCTTGGCAAATTCATGCTATTACTTATCACCTTATTATCTTTTAAGTGTTCACAGTTTGATTGCTTAATTATTTGCTTCATTATCTTTCTGGGTACAGATGTTAAGCTGACTGGTCTGTAATTCCCTGGGTTGTCCTTATTTTCCTTTTTATGTTGATTTAACTACTTCAGGTTACAGAGAACCCACCATTTAGTGTAGTTCAAACTAGTAGGTGACCCATGCCCTATGCAGCAGAGGAAAGCCTCCTTCTCCCCAAAAACCCCCCAGTAAAACCCAAGTATCTGCCAGTCTGGTCTTAAGGAAAATTCCTTCTTGACCCCAAATATGGCAGTCAGTTAGCTAAGCTGTTGGTGTGTCTTGTCTTTTTTCTGTCTCTGTCTTCAAAGCATATGAGAGATGTGGGCGAGGTTCCATGGTATGGATCCCTCTGGCTTCAAAATCCAGTAAGCTAAGTGTTTGTCCGCAACATCAACTTATCCAAACTCTCAGAACCTGGGAGCTGAAAGACTGGGTCGGAAGTCTTGCCAAAATACGGTTTGGGGTGAGATTTCTGGGCATCCCTTCTTCAGACAAGGAATCTCTCTTCCATCTCAACAGACTATCTGCCCCCAGCTTTTGCAAAAGGCAAAACCATAGAAACTAGATACATTTTTAATCTAAAATAATCGGGGGCAAAAATCAAGGTTCAGTTCAGATCTTGAGCAAACTTTCAGTGATATTCCTATTTAAGCTAAACTACTTTGCCCATTGCTATAAAATAATGAAATTCTCTTTTCACCATTGTCATATTTGTTATACAGAAGTGATGGATCACAGAATAAGTCTTAGTCCAGTGACAATATTCCTGTTTAATACCTGGCCACATGGCAAGGGGGAGGTTTTGCTTCAAGTTAATAGATCTCCTGCAATGAAAGGCAAGTGCCAGCAGATCTTCTCTAATAGCCTTATGTTTAGTTGGTTTTATCCACTTGAACCAATGCTATGGGCATTTGTCCTGTCTGTGACATTTTAATAGAAGACATTCAGTACCCACTCTCCTCATGTCTGAAATTCTTTCAGCCAAGAACAGATGAGCAAATATTGCAAGGGCCAATGTGAAGGAAATGCAGAATAAAAATGCTGTACTCGCAGTGTAGATTTCTTCAATAATATGGTTCAGGGGAGCAATGCATGTTTAAGGAGACTGATTTTACAGAGGTGTTTCTCTTTTAAAGCACTTTTTGCTTTTGCAGCTCTTGATGTATGACAAATGTGCTGATGTACTTTATCCACTTCACCCCAGCTGTTTGCATGCATTTATGTGTTTCCCTTCTTCACTGCCCTTTTAAATCTGGTCAAAGTGACTCACTGTTTTCTTCTCCGCACCTCTGAATCACAGTGCTCCCATTCTTTGACCTATTGATTTGATGCCATTACTGATCTATTGCCCTCAGGTCAGGCTGCAAAGCTCTTCTGTTTTCACAGACTTTCTGGGAAGGAAATAGATAGGGAAGGGGAGCTGTTAGTCAGGATAGGTTGGGGAAAGATGTAAATTTGGGGTCCAAATAATATGGTATGTATTTTGAATTAACATATTCTCATGTGCCTATTGTCCAATGAGAGCCACATTTTAAATACCTCTAAATAAAGAAACACAGTCCAAACCAGAATCTTGCATTGATCGCCAATATGCCAAGATAATATAATGGGCAAGTGCAAACAATTATCTCTGTCTACCGAGACAAAAAAGACTCTCCCACTTACTCGCGATTAAAGCAGTTACTCTCTTAGGCCAACATAGGAGTGGCTTATGCTGGGTCATCTTTGATGGCGGTGGAGGTATGTATCCGTGGTCACCATTTGTTCCTTTAACACATCTTGCTTACTAGGGTACTTAAAATTCTCTGAATTTAGAATTTTTGATTCAGCTTTTCATCCAAAATTCAATGTGTAGCCACCTACCACTCCCCCTTAAAATATTATTTTAAAAAAATCAGGTTTTTCAACTAGTTACCCTTTAAAGGTCCTCAGTCTCATTTGGCACCCAGTTTTATCTGAAATACCCCACTTTTATTTTTCCAAATATAAGGAAATGACAGGGGTCTTTTCACTTGTGGCCACATGTTGACTTTTGATAGACACTGTTTTATGATTTTACTTCGGAAGGTCCTGTTCCAGGACATGAGCCAACATGCTACATGCTGCTTCACTGCAATACTAAAAGGGTGCTGTGCTACCACAAAAGCAAACTTGTTCTCATGCCTCCCAAAAAAACCAACTTACAGCAGACCATGATGGTGGAACATCCTAATCCAGTCAGTGATGAGAACAGGGTTCATGAAAGAAAGGAGAGGTAACTGGCAGCTGCTGCAGGAGCTAGAGTGATGACAAAAGCCAAAGAAATGTTATTGAACTGGAACTCTAGCTCCAGACACAGTTTTAACAGCAACAGCTTGAAACAGCATGAACATCTTCAGGTGAAAAATTATTTTACCAACAGACTAAACCATTACAGCTTTTTATACTAAACACTGTCAGGGTCAAGTCAATATCACACCCTCTTATCACTGGCACATGCCAGCTCAATCCAAACCCAAAGTTTCACCCTCCAGTGAACCACCAGAGGATAACACAAAGATAAACAGAATTAGCTCCAAGGCCTTAACTACTCTCCAGAGTTTATTGCTGAGCCTGCTGTCCTGAAGAGGCTTGGAAACATGGCTCCTCTTAGAAATCTGGCCTCTAAAATAGTTCCTCTCTTGTTTTGATGAACAGCTTTTGTAAATATATCACATTGAGCCCAAGCTTGCTAGCTCAGAGTTTTGTTGAGTGTTCTAGCCTACTTCTGACTCCTCACAGTAGCAATAGCATATGCATTCAGTCAGCAGACCTCTAGAATAGGATTCTGTAGCACCCCAGGAATTGTATGGCTTCAGGTTAAATCTTAAAGTACTTCCAGATCAGATGGACGTTCTGTTTGTTATGTCGTGGGGAGTTTTACAGTGTAGGAAGAAATCAGTGGAAAGGCAGAGAGCTTGAATAGGTACAAGTGTCCATTTTATTGCATAGCACAGAACAAACTAGAACAAGCCCAGACTACCTGGGCTGACCCCAGTGACCTACTCAGTTACTATAACAACAAGATCTATATCTACAACCCAATATACAACACATGTTGCCTACCTGCCCTCCTCCCGCACTATCCCAACATGTTATTTCAAATGTTGTATACTCTGTACAGTACACAGAAGTATAATGAAACAATCTTGCAGACCTCTTTGCTGATGACTTTATTTTTTGCATTCTTTAAAAGAGCAAGGACACTAATTTTTAAAAAAAAACAACAGAAACATGTTAATGTAAATTAGCGGGTCAAATTTCATACCCACGAATGCTAAGGAAGTCAAAGTTATAGTTTTGACGCTCACCATAACTTAGACGCAGTGAGTCAGTGAGGCTGACATCCATGCCGGTGGGGGAGAAACTCAGCATCCCCAGAAGGGGTGGGACCTTGGGTGGAAGTGGCAAAGCTGGGATTAGCTTCTCCCAGGCAGCATCAGTGGGGCTCTGGCAACAATTTAAAGAGCCCGGAGCACCAGAGGCTGCTGCAGTAGCAGTAGCAGCAGCCAGGAGCTCTGGACCCTTTTGAATCACTGGACCCCGGAACAGTTGCCCTCTTTACCCTTTCTTCCCCCCCTCTGGTGGGCCTGCAGTGAGCGCACACGACATATAATACAGCTGGTATGGAGCAGCAGGCATTGTTGCACAAAATAAGCAATGCATCCAGGTAACTTTTGAATTCCTCATTTCTATTTATAAAATCTCCATAGCACTGTTGAGATTGAACCAAGGGTTTTTTTTCATATATAATTAGGCTGTATGTTGCTTTGGTGAGAGGATGTGTGTGCATATAACACCTGTGACAGACATACCAGGATTCCAAAGGGGTGACATGACAATTACTTAAACCAGAAGTCCTATCAGAGGCTGTTTTGGGCTAAATGGAACTCTGCACTGGGGGGGGAGGGACCCCAGAATACAATTTTTAGCATGCTTTTTGGAATTGGTATTTTTAAAAAATTCTTAAGATTGTTCTGTGCTGCTTCAGGAAAGTAGAAGAGGAGGAAAAAGTGAAAGAATTCCTTTCAGCCCCAAGATTACCTTACAAGCTCTTTGGTTATGCCAGGTGACATGACAGTGTGATTCTATTAGGACAAATTAAAGTTTTTAAACAAATGTGTGTTCTATAACCTAATTTATTATTACCATCTGCCAACACCCATGAACAGATGTTTTGAGGAAGCTTGTTAATTTGCACTAATGACTAGCAGACCCATTGTGAATTATTGAATTTTCTGAATTAGTCAGTATGGCAGGATAATAAACACTATGAAAAAAACCTCAACAGCATCACACACTTACACACACAAACCCTAGGGTAGTGCGTCCCAATTTTCACTTTATACATCAGTTTTCAACATGATAATATTTCAGTGCATATTAATAGATGTGCTTGTGGGTATGCTTTGTCAAAAAAAAAAAAAAGGCAAAATCTTATTTCACTAAGATTTAGCTACAGTCCTCTTATTAAATGCTTCTTTGAGGAGAGGACTTTTGGTGAGAATCATGTTTATAGATCAGCAACAGGACAGTTAATAAGTTCTTACTGTATCTAGCAATGTCCTTTAAAAATGGAATTTAGTGGAGGGAGAAGCTGTGAGACTGAATGGGAAATCTTCTAACTATCCCCTAAATAGCAGAAAGCTGGGAATCACCACTATAAACCTACTCTGAGGAAACAGCGAGAAAATAGTTTAGCTTCTGTGCTCATTTAGTTGGTAGACTAGAATAAAAATTCACCTCAGATGGCTAACCCAAGCTGCCCTGCTCCCATGAGGGTTTTAAAAGGTGTTAAGGCATGTTAGCTGACATTTTAAAATACATCTTTTGTTCACCTAAAGCCAGAGGCTACTGAAGAGACCTCAGATGGCAATAACTTTCATTTCCTATCGCTACCAAACTAGGCTAGTTTTGGACATCTGGATCTAGAGCTCAAAGACTCCTTGTATCACTATGGCATCAGTCACACTACTTCTCTGTGGAGAAACAAACAGTTAATATCATCTGTGGAAGCTGTAAACCCCAATAGGGAATGATTAAATGTACTGAGAAGCAAAAACTTTAGTTTTTGTAGTCATTGTAAAGAAAAATGACATTTTGATTTAAATGTGTGTGTTTGTAAATAAAACCCTCTCCAAATCTAGGTGAAGCTTTTCAGCTAGAAGAGCCTGTGCATTTATTTGCATGGAAGGGATTTTTACACATTGCATTGGACTTTTGAAGGAGATGTGATCTTGCTGTTTGATTGCAGTGGGTTTACACACACATTGTCATTAGCCATGTGAGAGTCACAAAATTCAGATCTGGAATGTGATTTGAATCTGAACTACCACAAATTTGGAATTCTCAGAGGGATAGCCATGGTAGTCTGTATCTACAAAAATAACAAGGAGCTCTGTGGCACCTAGGGCATAAACTTTTGTGGGCAAAAACCATTTCGGATGCATGCAAGTGGAAATCTGTCAACTTCATGAAGAAACGCACATAAATAGACAGACAGACCTCATCTTCCCCAGATTTGAAAGTTTGTTTGGATTTTGTGTTCAGCTCTTTGGCGACTGAGGCCCAAGTCACACAGTTTGGAAGGTTTGGATCCAGTGTTCTACCTAACTTTTATATTCAAAAGGTTATTTGCCCTAACATCCTTTGGTGTCAGAAGACTTACATTTAGGCTATGTCTACACTGTGCATTGTTATGCAAGAAGATATGCAAATGAGCCACCATTTTTGCAGAAGAGGCTTTTGCGCAAGAAGGAGTTGTCTACACTGCTCCTTTGTTGCATAAATTGATAGTTTCGTCCCCTGGAGGCTAGTCCAATTTGCCCCAAGAAGAGAATCACACTTTCAGGCTGGGTCCAACTCCATTTTATTGTTTGCAAACAAGTTCGACAAAGGAGCTCTGTCGCTCAAAGCAGAGCCAACCTTGAACGACGGCTGGGCTGAAACTTTTATGGATTCCACATTCCTTCTGGTCAGCGTGTCACAATGTGATTGGTTACTGTTACTGCAAGTTTGCTTAGTTCCCTAGCAGAAAATTTAGCAGCTTCTGAGACATGCGCAGTTATCTAAATGATACGTGCTGTTTTGAGCTTAAGCAATGAAGAAGAAGCACACTTAGTTTTTACTACAATTCCCTCCTCAAGATGCTTTCTTCGAATTATACTTAATCTGTCTCAGCCATTGCTAGTCTCTGGTAATGTACAAACATTTCACGTTTTACAACTGACCGCACAGTTCGCTGTACAAGAGCTATAATACATGGTACTAGGCAAGGCAATAAGCATAACGTCATCATAGCAAGACAAAACACTAGGAAGGCCCCTTTGAGCCCTTTCAAATTTGGCAGGCAGGAAGTGAGCCAATCAAAATCCCAACCTTTCCAGGTTTGCACCGGGACATGGGCTACACTTCGAATGTCTGAAGCCAAATTCTTAATCAGCTTGCCATTATCGTCTATTTGTAGGCAGCAGTCCGTCCAATTAAACTTTTGGCACAATCCTCCTTCTGCTGCCAGCAAATAGTTAAGACCCATTCGGTTCTGGAGGACTGCAGTCCGCAATTGGGTAAGCTGGTTGGCTATCAAATCCAAAGCATCAGCAGTGCGGTTAGCAAATATTTCTACTACTGCTTGGAGTCGAATTATTCGGTTAGTTAAGTAAGTAGGCTCTCTGCCGACCACATTGGGCTCCCAGGTGGCAGGACCATAATATCGTACAATTCTCTCTGCGGGCCACTCATCCTTTCCCCACTTTTGGGTAGCTGACAAGTCTGCGGCTGTGAGGGTACGCTTGGCCGGTGTATACATGTGGTGCAAAAGTGGAGCCTCCTTGGGGAGCAGAGTAAAGGGGGGTCGAAGGATGGCAGGGTAACATACACCAGTCCAATTTGCAGGCAGTTGTGTGTATGCGTGGGTACCACACACCCAGTAATGACCCGTTAAAGCAGGCCAGGGGTCATGTTCGACATCTTCTGCCCTTCCAAACCTACTATTTACAAACCTACTATAAAACCCAAAGACGGGGAGAGAAGAAACTCCTGCCCCCTTCGTCCGTGTACCATTTAAGAAACAGGTCTCTTCATTTGTGGAATCTGCAACACAATAGTACAAAGTTTTATCTCCTCTTGTAACTAAGGTTGTACAATTTATGGAGACCTCAACGTGACCCATTGTTAAGCTAACCAAATTAGTGAGGGAGAAGAAATCCCTATATCCCGTGCAATATGAACGATTAGTGGTGCTGGAGTTATGCCAGGCCCCTCTATTTAAGAAATAATTCTTGCAGGTGCTATTTCCTACAAAATGCGTGGCAAAGCGCAATTTATTCTTTGTGAAGCACCATTCGCCTAACTGTGGCTGGACCTCCCACGATAGGGTTTCATGGGCCAACTGGTCCGTTGCCCTTTTCCCCTTTTGCATATCAGGACTTGCAATCAACAAATCATCAACATACTGGAGCAGAGCTACCTCAGGGTGCTGCCTCTTCCAGTTTTCCAAATCTTTCTGCAATGCGGTCCCAAAGATATGGGGAGCTGATACAAAACCCTGGGGCAACACAGTCCACAACAGCTGAGTTTTGTAATGGGTATCTGGGTCCTCCCACTCAAAGGCAAATAGTTTCCAACTGTCTTCATGCAAAGGGATAGAGAAGAAAGCATCTTTTAAATCCAACACTGAAAACACCTTTGCATCTGCTGGAACTTGTGTTAAAATGGTGTGTGGATTTGGGACCATAGGGTGATCCACAAGAACCTTCTTATTTACAACCCTCAGGTCCTGCACTAATCTATATGAGGTGCCATCTGCTTTGGGCACCCCCAAAATCGGGGTGTTAAAGGGGGAAGAGCCCTCTACCAACCAGCCATATCCTTTGAACTTTTCAATTAATGGCTTCAACCCTATTCGGGTGGCTTTCTTCAGGGGATATTGCTTCACACACACAGGGCCCTCTCCTTCCTTGAGAGGAATTTTTACTGGAGTCACGGACTTCACCCGGGCAGGGGTCCCATCTGCCCATACACATGGATTGACACCTTCTAAGATCTCAGTCCCTTTTGCCTCTAACACCGTCTCAATTGCCCGGAGAGCCATCTGGTAATTTGAGCCCTGTTTCACTGGTAGCTGCATTATAATCTGATCTCCTCGGAAGAAAATTTCAGCCTGCAGCTTAGTTAACATATCTCGCCCCAGCAGAGCAACTGGGCACGCAGATGAAACAACAAAGGCATGTTCCAGCATATTATTTCCAATCTTCGTGAGGAGGGGTTTACATACAGGTAGCCTGGTTCATCTCCCTTCAATCCCTTCCACTACCACATGCTTTCCACTTTCCTTAGTTGAGGGGGGTTTCACAGGTATCATAGAAAATGTGGCCCCAGCATCCACTAGAGCCTCATAGTCTCTGCCACCAACCCTTATTTTCACCATGGGATCCTCTCGAGCCTTAGCTCGTAGGGTGGTGGCCTTAGATCCTGGTCCCCTTCAGCTAGAGTCCCCTCCAGAGGATTCCGCCCGCATCTGCCAGCCCTCTGGCTGACTCTCCTTTTTCTTATCCTTCAGCTGAGGGCAATCCCTCTTCCAGTGCCCTTTTTCTCGGCAATATGCACATTCATCCGTGCCTACACGTCCTTTTCCTTTCTTGGAGTACTTTCCCCTGCCTCTTTGCCCGCCAGCCTTCGGGTCTGGATTGCCAGTTATGGCAGCAGCCAGCATTGCCATCTGCTTCTGTCCCCTTTTCTCTTCCTTTTTCTCTGCAACCTGCTCTCTGTTCCCATACACCTTGTAAGCTATTTCCACCAATTCAGAAATGGCCCACCTTCAGTCTTTTGCAACTTTTTGCGGATATCAGGGGCAGCCTGTCCTATAAACATCAAATTCACCATCCGTTGGTTCTCAGGGGCCTCCGGATCCAAGTCACTAAACCTTCAAAAAGCTTCAAACAAGCACCCCCAAAAGGCAGAGGGGTTTTCATCTTTCCCTTGCTGAACATCATACAACTTAGACAAGTTTGTGACGTGAGGCACCGCCTTGTCCAGTGCCTCCACTATGATTCCTAAATATTCTGCATTTTGCTCCCGGCCCGCTGCCTCGCGGCCGTTCCATCCTGGATCCTCTATCGGGCACAGTTCTCTTAACCCCCTTCCCCCTTCTCCAGCCGCGGTTCTACGCTCTTCAGCTATTCAATCAGCAGTGCCAAGAACCAAACGCCGCTCCTCTGTGGTTAACAGCATCTGCAACATCATTTGGACATCTGCCCATGTGGGTCGATGGGTCTGGCCCACAGACACAAAAAGGCTTTGCATCTTTAGGGGATCCTCTCTGAAAGAGGGGTTCTGATTCTTCCAATTGAACAGGTCAGAAGTACTAAAGGGGACGTAGACAAAAGCTGTATCCCCGTCCCCTGTTGCCACCTCCCTCATAGGAAATACACATCAGGGCTTGATCTTGGGACGGGGACGCAGATCATAGGAGTCTTCCATGTTGTATGGCTTGAGCTGGGGCATAAACGCCCTATCCTCCAGAACTTTCAGATGGGGGGATTCAAGAGGAGCAGAGGGTGTCTTCCCCTCATTGGGCGAGTTATAAGGCGGAGGGGTGTGCTTTGGAGACGGCAGCGGAGTTTGAGTTAGTGCCTGAGCTTCTGCTGAGCTTTTTCTTTCCCCCTCCTCATGTTGCTCCACCACAGGAGTTTCTCTACACCTGCCTTGAGTCAGATTAACTTCACTACCAGAATCATTTAAAACCCTGGGGCATGCACCACCCTTGCCTCCCGAGGCCTTAGCTTTTGCTACCATAACTTTACAAGCTCCCATGCTACACTTCAGCAGCCATGCAGGTCGCCTCTGCGTGTGATTCAACCAACAATCAATATATGGGAACTGATCCCAGTGCCCATCTAGCGTAACAACACCATGCACAGAGGTAACTAGATTTACATCAAAAGATCCTATATCTGGCCAGCCTACCCCAAAGGTTGGCCACTCTAACTGACAGAACTTAATTAAATCATCCTATGTCATCTTAATTCCAAAATCACCCTTAAATTTACTGAAATTGCGCAGCATGCATCCCAATGGGGTTGCGGAGTTTTCTACCTGGGAGCAACCCGAACCCATTGTGTCATCTTCTCAGCCCCAAGTGCTGAGTGCAATGTTCAGACCTATGTGCTGAACGCAAGAGTCCCCGAAGGACCAACAACCACAAAAGACACAGGGAATATGTATACTTACTCCGTCAACACCCTGGCGCCGTTCCTTCGGACCTCATAGCCTGGTTGACTCTTACAGTGGAGATTCCTTTAACTTTCTGGATGTCCCAACTCACGCTTTCGGTGTCGTGACGGACTCAAACACGGTCCGGTGCGCACTTCACGGTCACCTACGACGGTCTTGTTGTCCGACTCCGGAGTAGTCCAAGGGGTATCTCCTGGCTGGCTCACCAAATTTGTTGCATAAATTGCTAGTTTCATCCCCTGGAGGCTAGTCCAATTTGCCCCAAGAAGAGAGTCACACTTTCAGGCTGGGTCCAACTCCATTTTATTGTTTGCAAACAAGTTCGACAAAGGAGCTCTGTCGCTCAAAGCAGAGTCGACCTTGGACGACGGCTGGGCTGAAACTTTTATGGATTCCACATTCCTTCTGGTCAGCGTGTCGCAATGTGATTGGTTACTGTTACTGCAAGTTTGCTTAGTTCCCTAGCAGAAAATTTAGCAGCTTCTGAGACATGCGCAGTTATCTAAATGATACGTGCTGTTTTGAGCTTAAGCAATGGAGAAGAAGCACACTTAGTTTTTACTACAATTCTTGTGCAAAAAAACCCCCTCTTGCGCACAACCGTTCTGCCACTTATTTTCAGGAAGAACGGCTCCTGCGCAAGAGGGGGTGTTTTGCGCAAGAAGGAGCAGTATAGACAGCTCCTTCTTGAGCAAAAGCCCCTTCTGCAAAAATGGTGGCTCATTGGGTATGCAAATGAGGTGTGGTGATACTCATCGCCATGCCTCATTTGCATATCTTCTTGCGCAACAATGCACAGTGTAGATGTAGCCTTAGTGTTTTGGAAGATCATCCTGATTTTTAGCCTTCAGCACAAAAAAATGGAGAAAGAACAGTAAAAAGTTTCTGCTGTATGTTCATAGCTAAAGAAATAAATAAAAGAATGTGATGATAAAGGGAGCGGGAGGAAGTGGTGAAAAACTGTCTTTCACTTAACTCATAGATCATCCTCCCAAATTATTTAACATAACAGGTTTCTGACCCAACTGGTATGTATTTCAGTGCAGAGGTGGCACACAAAACTTAAGCAAGGGAAAGAACCGATGACCCTCAGTTGTCCTCCCTTCTGATTTCTGAACAAGAAGGGGTTTTCCAGACTGCTGTAAAAAGGTACACTGGAGTTGATGCGGACTTCACCGTTTTCTTGGAAGTTCCACTCTGGCATTTTAGTGTTTATTTCTATCAGTAACTGCCTTGGAGAAAAAGGGCACTGAAGAGAGAGAGCAGAAGAAAAACAGTTAAACAAAAAAGAGGAATTCTGCAACAGAAGGTCTTTTCTACAGCAGCAGTGAGGTCAGTAACTGAAAACAAAGTTTCCTACCATCTGATTATTAGGCTGTCAGATTCTATGGCAATGGTGCCAAACAAATGAACAGATAGCTAGTCTGAGAAATCCTCAGGTGACATGACCAGTACAGAATCTGAAAAACTCCTCCTGATTGCAAATGGCTTTGGATCAGGTCATTAAGGCATTTCCCAAATTATTTGCAAGATGCTGTCCCTGCTCCCAGAAAACTCTATGACAAAATTATCATTGACGTCAACGGGAAGGTTTAGGCCCAATTTTTTAAAGAAAGATTCAGATAATGAAAAGGCTCTATGGATCTCTTTCCAAGCATGGATTCAAAGAAAATGTACTCAAGACAGACAACAAAAATCTTTTGTCATTATCAAGTGCACCTCCCCAAGGGCACACAAAGGCACATGAATGACAAAGCATTTCTCAAAGCATAAGCTCTCCAGCAGAAAAATCAACTTTAGTTACTTTCATTTTGCTTTAGAGAAATCAGCAGAGCCCCTGTGAGAGATCAGGGAGAGCTCTCAGACTGCTTAATGCAACTAGTGAAAAACAATACAAGACTCTTCTGTAGACAGGAGCCTTTCTTTCAAATCTACTTCTGCTGAATGGTGACTTTGTGAAAATGGCACTATGGGTCTCCAGGGCTGGCTCTCAGCAATATCCATATTGAATGTACAGAGGTGGAAAGAAAAATTACGTGTGTTTCTAACCAACAGCCCTATAAACCCAGGCTGGGATCGTAAAGTCAGCTGGGCTCTTTCCTGTTCATAAGACTCAGTAAGAAAGATTCTGCAGGATTCCCCTTCGGAAATCCTATTGCCTTTTGGGGTTTCCACAGGTAATTAAGGCCTGAATTGTTTAAATGTGAATACATGGGCTTCACTATTGTGCTCTGCTATTGTGCTTAGTTTATCCCATTGCATACAAGCAAGAGTCACTGAGCTCCACAGCTATGTTGGGCTGACAGTAGCAAAACCTTACCTTCCCCACTAAATGTTATGTATATGAGCCAACCGGAGGTATGCCAGTATAGACTAGGAATGTGGAGGACTAGTTGACTATCCTATAAGCAAATGCTTCCCCCCCTTGCTGCCTCTATTAGGTGGGGGCAGAAGAGGGGATACTTCAAGTGGCAGTACTGCTTCAAGCCTGGGGTCAGACCCTTAGCTCCATGTAGCGCTGCCGCTTTGAAAAGCCGCGTGCAGCCTGGTACCAGCTGGGGTGTCCCCAGGCTCCTCGCAGCATTTCAAAGTGGCAGTGCTGCATGGAGCCCAGGATCAGCTGGGGACTCCCCCGCTGGCTCCAGGCTCTGTGCTGCGCGGCCACTTTGAAATGCCATGAGCATGAGGCTCCTCGCAGCGTTTCAAAGCGGCAGCACCACATGGAGCCCAGGGTCATTGGGAGAGTCCCCAGCTGATCCCAGGCTCCACGCTGTGCTTTCGCTTTTGAAGTGTAGCAACAGCCCTAGGGCTGTTGCACTTCAAAGGAGGAGGCACCCTATCAACTAATCGAACAGTCAATGCAAAATGCATCAACTATTCGATTAGTCAATTACCCGATACTTAACATCCTTACTATACCCCACCCACCGCTTGGCTCATATAATTCTGAGTGCACATAGAAAGTAGATCTACTTTGGGAGAAGGTGCCATTAGGGCTAGTCACAATATTCAAAGCAAAACATTTTCTCATTGGAAAATGGAATGCAGTTGGAATTTGCCACAGGAAAGGAGCAATAGCAGGGAAATAGAAGCACAGCATTTTATTTTGTGTCAACATTAAGCCCAACGCCTGAGCTACCATGGTGACTTATGGGAGTTGTAATTCCAGGTCCCTAATTCCTCTGTACTCCCTTGCTTCCTGGCCATATCACATCTCTTATGTTGAAGTCCAATCTCTCCCTTGGCTGAGCTCTGCTACAGAGACCGAGAAGGCCCCAAAACTACAGCTTCTGCGAGGCACTTTGGTGGCTTTGGCAGTCACAGAGAATAATATTGACCAAAACATTCCCAATGGAAATTTTTCAGAACTTGTTATTCTGTGGACAAAAGCAAATATCAAAATATGGGAATTTCCCAATGAATGGAAATGCTATTTTCTGATGAGCTCCAGTGCTCTTTTTACATCATCTTTGTACAGAGTAAAAATTCACTTGTGGCTTTGTTGCACATGTAGATATTTCGATTTTTTTTCAGGTACATCTACTTTAAGGGCCATATTCGCCCACTGGGGTTATGTGTCATAGATCTATTGATATCAATACAACCACACAAATTTATCCTAGCTGAGAAGAAGGTCTTCCCAAATGCTGTCATCATAATGGCCTTCTTTTCGACCCGATGACTAGCAAAAAGAATCGATAACGACCGTATCTACCAAGAGGCTCCAGTTCCTGTCAGAAAGCAGACAATTTTTCTCTCTGTGGGTGTAATCAGCACATACATGCAGCAGCAGTTGCACTGTTTCCAAAAGCAAAAGGAGCCCAGCCTGTTCCCTGATAGCTGCTGACATTTGAGAGATGTGAATACAGATACAAAATATCATTTACAATGTACCTTTAAAGAACCCCCAGTAGCTTCCTATTTATTAAGCGCACCACTTTGCAGTAGCATCCTCTTCCACTTAAGCAAACACCTCTGTGAGACTACTTTACCTGAATGTTAATGTATATTAAACCTAGCAGCAAGCACTTGGTAGTGTCAGTTTCCATGGTGCTGTCACATACTTGTGCTTTCTCTCCCTCCCCCTACCTCCCCACCAACACCTTCACATATCAGCATTTCCCACCCCGCTTGCTCTCCATAATGTGCTGCTTACTCACCCAGAAAGTTCAACTATTGTAATGATGATTTAAGGTGGGGGAAGGGTGGCCGAAAGTTCAACTATTGTAATGATGATTTAAGGTGGGGGAAGGGTGAAAAAGTGAGCTGTGTGTGGGAATGTGAGCGAAAACCTACAGGTCAATAAACACAATAAGGAATTCAAATTAGTCCCCTCAAGGGATCTTCAGGAAACAAGCTGTAATCCCCACCCTTGCTGCATTTCCCTTCTTGGCACAGTATGGTACGCTGGCACGGAGTTAGAAGCAATTTGGGCAGGGGTATCTTGATATCCACTTTTTTTTTCCAAAGTCACTAGAAACCAAGGTGTAAGTGACTGCATGGAGGGAAATGGGACAGTGGCTCCTTAAAATAGAGGTAATTAATGCATGTGTTTCTTAGTCCTCCTCCACTATACATCTCTCCTCCCCTCCTCCCAAAGCAGACTGCTGATTAAATAGTGCATCAGAAGGTAAGATGCAAACTTGTTCCTCTGACTTTAGTCCTGCTGGCTGCCTGAGTAATTTGATACATCTGTTAATTGCCTTCCCTTTTTTTCTTCTCTATAGGACAGCTTCCCTGCTCGCTTTGGAGGAGTCCATTTTGTCAACCAGCCCTGGTACATCCATGCCCTGTACACGCTAATCAAACCATTCCTCAAAGACAAGACAAGGAAAAGGGTAATTAGAGGGGGGAAATCCTATGAAGCCTCAGCCCTGGAGTGGCTTGAATAGCTCCCTGCTTTCTTTGCTTTATTCTTTTTTCCTCTGTTTTGGAATGGGGCTCTGGGAACTGCAGCTAGGACTGAAGCCTCTGCTGGAGTTTGCAGTTGACCTGGATTCAATCAGTAATTCAGCAGAAGTAGGTTATTTTCAGAATCCAAGTCAAGGACCAGAGAACCTTTACATACTTATAAAGAACAGGTGTTATGCTGTCCTACAATGGACAAGGCATGTCTCTGGAAACAGAAAGTATTTACTAAGCTGTGAGAGTGGAGGGACAGGCAGAGTCTCCCACTGAAACTACCCATATGAAGAAGCACCCATAACACTAGATCTCTGCCTCGTGGGGTACTATCAACTCCAAGGAAACTGCCAGTTTTGCTTCTTCAGCAGGATGCCTTTCTTAACTCCCATGGTATCCATACAAACTTCCTAGTGGTGTCCCCCAAGGGTCAGTCCTGGGACCAATACTGTTCAACTTATTAATAAATGATCTGGAGAAAGGGGTAGGCAGCGAGGTGGTAAAGTTTGCGGATGATACTAAACTGTTTAAGATAGTCAGGACAGAAGCAGACTGTGAAGAACTTCAAAAAGATCTCACCAAACTGAGTGATTGGGCAACAAAATGGCAAATTAAATTTAGTGTGGATAAGTGTAAAGTAATGCACGTTGGAAAAAATAACCCCAACTATACGTACAGTATGATGGGGGCTAATTTGGCTACGACAAATCAGGAAAGAGATCTTGGAGTTATCGTGGATAGTTCTCTGAAAACTTCCACACAGTGTGCAGCAGCGGTCAAAAAGGCAAATAGGATGTAAGGAATTGTTAAGAAAGGGATAGAGAATACAACACAGAATATCTTACTGCCCCTGTATAAAACTATGGTACGCCCGCATCTTGAATACTGTGTACAGATGTGGTCTCCTCACCTCAAAAGATATTTTGGCCTTAGAAAGGGTTCAGAAAAGGGCAACTAAAATGAATAGGGGTTTGGAACGGGTCCCATATGAAGAGAGGTTAAAGCGATTGGGACTTTTCAGTATAGAAAAGAGCAGACTAAGGGGGGATATGATAGAGGTATATAAAATCATGAGTGGTGTGGAGAGGGTGAATAAAGAAAAGTTATTTATTATTTCCCATAATAGAAGAACTAGAGGACACCAAATGAAATTAATGGGTAGCAGGTTTAAAACTAATAAAAGAAAGTTCTTCACACAGCTCGTAGTCCACCTGGGGAACTCCTTGCCACAGGAGGCTGTGAAGGCTAGGACTATAACAGAGTTTAAAGAGAAGCTAGATAATTTCATGGAGGTTAGGTCCATAAAAGGCTATTAGCCAGGGGATAGAAATGGTGTCCCTGGCCTCTGTTTGTCAGAGGCTGGAGAAGGAAGGCAGGAGACAAATCGCTTGATCATTGTCTTTGGTCCAGCCCTTCTGGGGCACCTGGTGCTGGCCACTGTCAGCAGACAGGCTACTGGGCTAGATGGACCTTTGGTCTGACCCAGTACAGCCATTCTTATGTTCTCTCCTCTGTATCTGCTCGCACAGGAGGACATGCAGGTCTTCGCTGCAGGGATGCCCCTGGTTTATTGGACCTCACTGTCCTTAGTCATTGACCAATTTTTATCCCGGAGTCCATGGTCACTAGAATGAATCTCAGAAAGGCACCAAAATCTGGCCTGGGCTCCATCTGATGAGTACTGAACAAGCTGAGGAGTCCTTCCCGCTGAAAACAGGTCTGGATTTAAGAGGAGAAGGATAAGCAGAGCTGGGCAGAATGTTCAAACAAAACCCTAAATTACTAGAAGCGTTGTGTGGTTCAGTGCTTTGTTACTAAGTCAGAAAGAGAGGCTGAGTTTGCAGAAAGATGTTCAGGTACGTGGGACTTGGGTGAGTTTATAATTTTGTGTTGAAACAGCACAAAATTAGCAAATTGTGCAATGTTGATGAAAAAATCAGTTAAAATGCCATGTTTTTTGTGAATCCCAAACTCAAAACCACTCATTTAAGAGGAGAGAATGTGGATCCCAATGTGAATCCAAATGGAGGAGAATGTTTGCACATGACCCCATTGCACACCAAGACTACTGAGTTTTGCACAGCTCTGAAAATAAATAGGTCAATTTTGGTGCCTATCTGAAATAGAGATTCTGTCACTGAGCTGGGCTCCAGGTTTAATTGCTATTGTACCAGTTCCAGCTCTAGCTTGTTGCCTTTATCTTAAAAGTCTTCATAATCTTGTTTTAGTTTATGTCTCTGACCTTGTCTCCTCTTGTTCCCCTATAGTCCTCTCACTTTTCCCACCCCTTTATCATATTCTATCACTTTCTTCTTCATGGTCTGTCTTGAGGTGTCCACTAATAGACCCATATTCCTACCCACTTCTTCCAGGAATCTTTCCTCCTTCCCTCAAAAATAATTCCACAACACACCCTTTTCCTGGTTTAGTATGATATATATCATATTGTAAGGTAGGAATCACCTCTAATGCCATATGGATTTTCTAAAGTATTTTCAGTGTATGCCTAACTGTTCTCATTCAAGCCAATGCTGAAACTCCCATTGACTTCAATGGGAGCAGTGTTACGCTAATGTGGAGTAGTTTTGAAAAGCCCCATCCATAAATTGCAATGTACATACACAGCTCTACATTAGAATGCTTACTGAAAATAAGGAACTGACTGTGAATTTGTTTTGTTTTGTTTTTTAAAGATCTTTCTCCATGGTAACAATCTAAACAGCCTTCACCAGCTAATACACCCTGAATGCCTGCCCTCTGAATTTGGAGGTACGCTTCCGCCATACGACATGGGAACTTGGGCTCGGACATTACTTGGCCCTGACTACAGTGATGAAAATGACTACACTCACACGTCCTACAATGCGATGCATGTGAAGCACTCATCGTCCAACCTAGAGAGGGAGTGCTCACCGAAACACATGAGAAGGTGAGAACTGACCACTACTGCAAATTTAGCTCTGTTTTTCCCCAACCAGGTTATGAATTTAGTCATCAGTCTGATTATTGGACTAACCCAATTTAATAAGAGGCAGAAGCTCATTTTGCTGCAGCTGAAAGTGAGGGGCACTTAAGTCTGAAGCGTGATTGCTCCATGGCAGGGAAAGCCAGTATCTCAGCAGTACCATAATTACTTCTCTGCTCACTACTGACTGTGAACAAAAACAAGTGGAAACTAATGAGCCCTTTACATTGTATTCAGTGGAAAAACTATCACAACTGAATGCTACTTTCATGGCATAATACACCCTGCAGGATAATTTCTGTTCTGTTTTGCATTCACAGCTGTTGCTTTGGTACATGCTGACCACACTTGTCAATGATAAATTTTTACCTCCTCGTAACATAGTACTTGCAGTTAGTGTATAACAAGCAGCACAACCCTCTAAAAATGAAGTCTCCTTTAGGTGCCTATGCAGTCACTACCCATTTCCTCTTGAGCTAGTAAAGCTAGTCTCTTAAGCCTAGAGGAAGAGCTTTACTGTCAGATTTGATGATTGTGCATACTGCTTCCACAGATTAAAGTGGTTGTTTTTAAATCCACAAAACTCACTAATTTGCACTGGAGCGGGGCCCAGTGCACAATAGCAAGATTTGTGGATTTCTGAGCACCATGGCGGAGGCAACACTGGATAACACTGCACTCTGAGATCTAATGTACACGACACAACACTATACTGGTGTAGCTACAGTCAAACATCAGAGTTACGCACACCTCAGGAATGGAGGTTGCTTGTAACTCTGAACCAAACATTCTGGTTCTTTCAAAAGTTTATGCCTAAACATTGGCTTAATACAGCTTTGAAACGTTACTGTGCAGAAGAAAAATGCTGCTTTTAACCATCTCAATTTAAATGAATCAAGCACAGAAACAGTTTCCTTACATTGTCAAGTCTTTTTTAAACATTCCTTTATTTTTCATAGTTCATATTTAGCACAGTACCTTACTGTATTTGCTTCCTCCTCTGCCTCTAATGCTGCTGCTGCACTGCCTGATTGCATACTTCAGTTAAGGCCCACTAATGGCTGGGGGAGGGGAGGGGGAAAAATTGCTCTGGGGGCCAGGAATTTAAAAATCAGTGAAGGCCTCCTGCCCAGCCTTGCTCTGCACCACTCCAGAAGTGGCTGACATGTCCTTGCAGCCCCTGTGGGGAGAGAGTTTCCACATGCTGCCCCCGCCCTGAGAGCCAACTCCTCAGCTCCCATTGGCAGTGAGCCCCTAGGGTTGCCAGGTGTCCGGTATTGACTCTGTGTGGGAAGAGAGCTCCCCTGCAGAACCAGGTAAGTGGGGGGCGGGGAGATCCGGAAGGGGCACAGGGTTTGGGTTGGGGGGGGACCCGGGGTCCGGTTGCTGAGTGTGGTAGGCTTGCCAGATGTCTGGTATTTTCGCCTCCTGTCTGGTAAAAAAAAAAAAAAAAAAAAAAAAAACCAAAACACCGGACACCTAAAATGTCCAGTATTTTCTGATTTTTTTTTTCCCTGCAAGGAGGCAAAAATACCAGACATCTGGCAACCTTACACACACTCAGCAACCGGGCCCCAGGCCGGCCCCTCCGACCCAACCCCTGGGCCCCTCCCGGCCCCCCCCTTACCTGATTTTGCAGGGGAGCTCTCTTTCTACACAGAGTAAGAAAACAATATGGCCACCAGCAATAAAACCCCAAAGGCCTTAAAGGGGCCATGCTGGGTTTTTTGGGGGTTTTTTTTGCTTAATAACTGTCAGGGTCTTTTTTTTTTGCTCAATAACTTTTGGTCTCCCCCCCCCTTTTTTTGCTCAACAGTGGGTTTTTTTGGGGGGCGGGTGGTGTTTGGTATTTTTGGTTAAACCATCTGGCAACCCTAGGAGCCCCCCCCCTTCCATGCCTAGGAACCGTTGCCAGAGATGTGTGCTGGTCACTTTGGGGAGCTACCCTAGGTAAGCGCTGACACCCCTGATCCCCTGCCGCACCCCAACCTCCTGCTCCAGCCCAGAGCCCACACCCAAACTCCATCATAGACTGCACCCACTTCCACACCCAAACTCCCTCCCAGAGCCTGACCCCTTACCCACTCCTGCACCCCAACTCCATACCCCAGCCTGGTGAAAGTGGGAGGGAGTAGGGGAGAGTGAGCAACAGAAGGAGGGAGAATGGAGTGAGCAGAAGATGGGGCAGCAGAGAAGAGGAAGGGCAGAGTATGGCCTCAGGGAAGGGGTGAACCAGGGGCTGGGGTAAGGAGCTTTGGGTTTTTACCATTAGACAGTTGGCAACCCTACTGGGTGTGTATGAGGAAGCCCTGGCCATACCAAAGAGCACACCCAGCTGCGCAGCTGGCAGCTCACCAGGCACCAGCCAACACAGGCACAGCACTGCCCAAATGTCAGGCTGACCTCGTCCACCTGGGAACGACTTATGCATGTGTTGGGGCCCATGGACCATTCTGCCCTGTGGCCTCGAGCAGCTGTCAGCGAGCCTGCTTCTGGTGCCAAGTGAAGTGTGTGGCTGACCATTCAGTTCGTAACTCTGGTGTTTGTAACTGTGAGGTTCTATTGTATATTGCTCAGGGGTGTGAAAAATCCATGCCCTGGAGCAAAATAGTTATACCTACCTAAGCCCTGGGGAGACAGCGCTAGCTTGGGGGAGGTGAATTAAGTATGCTGAGGGGAGTGCTCTCTCCTGTCATCTTAGTGAGTCTTCATTAAAGTTTTAAAGTGTAGACCTGCCCTAAGAAAAGTCAAGGATGTAGGGATATGTTGGCCCCTGGGAAATGTGCCATCATCTTCGCTAGTCTCAACAGCCGTGCAGTAGCACAGCCTCTCTGCTCTATTCTCAATTAAAATACAACCCACTACTGTTTTTTCCAACACAGTTTACATCTGTTTACCTCACTGGTGGCACTAGCAGACCAGTGCTCAGACTCTGAATTACTCTGTAACAGGAATAGCATCTCATTTTGTGACTGTGGAATCCAGCTGGACAGGACTGACAAGCCATAATGACATGCAATTAATTACAGCTTTGGAGGAAACATGCATTTTTTTAAAGCTTCCCAAGTGTGACTCCACATTTAGGCGCTGATCCTATAATAAAGCTTTAGGCACATGCTCATACACACACACTGACAGGCTTTAGTGAATCTACTCACAGCATATACATTTAACCACACCTGTAAGCCTTTGCACAGGGGTGGGGAACCTCAGGCCTGGGGTCCCCCTGCTTGCTGGGATCCAGCCCCTGAGGCTTGGGACTTCCCCTCTCCCCCAGTAATGGGGAGCCTGTGATGGTGCTCCAGTCTCTAAGCCTGGGCCCCCGAAGGCTCTGGTGTGCAAGGGAAATGTGGGGAGGGTCTTTCTCCTTCTTAGTTGGCGGGGGGGGGGGGGACATCACTGAGGGTTTTGGGGTTTTTTGTCTTCTCACTTGTGTGTGGTCCCTGACTGATTTTTCTGTAGGTCAGCGGTCCCCGACCCAAAAAACGTTCTCCACACATGCCTTTGCAGAATCAGGGTTTTAGCAAGCTGATAATTGGCTGTTTATACACCTGAGCCACTAGTCAACAGTGTTCTTTTTGAAATAAGTGATTTCTTGATCTTAAATTTCCCACTTTCATACAAAACACAAGTTTTTTCCCCCATTAAAATAATTTAATCTCTCTCTTTCTCCTCTCAGAAAACCTCTGCTTCTCCACTGACATCATGAAACTTCCCTCTTAACTCAAGGCATGATTTTGTTTATAAAGTATCAGATGATCAACACCTGTTGTATGCTTGGGGTGGGGAACCTTTTTTGGGTCAGAGGCCACTGACCCACCGAAAAAATAGTCAGGGGCTGCACAGGGAGGCAGCAGGAGAGAGCGGGCTGGAATGCCAGTGCAGGCTCCCCAGTGCTGGGGGAATGGGGGAGTCCCAAGCCTCAGGGGCTGGATCCATGCAAGCTGGGGGCCACATCTGGCCCCAAGCTTTAGCTTCCCTATCCCTAGCTTAGTGGCTTAAAGATAAAAAATATCTGACACTTTTAGTCAATATACTATTTTCAAAGGAACAAAAAGAAGGATGATTCTAATAGAATCATAGATTTTAAGGCTGAAAGGTATGATTATGAATACTTCTGGCCCAGCCTCCAGCATAACACATGTTATAGGACTTCACCCAGGAATGTATCAAGCCCAATAATCTGTGGTGGAACTAAAATATATTATTTATAAAGACATTATTTATATGGCTAATGAAAATGCAAAGTGATATAAACATATGCTATTGTTACAGCTCCCTTCTACTATTCACTTAAAATATGGGGGGAGTATATGCATGTGGGTCCATGTATAAGACAGTGTTAGGGTATTTCGATCATCAGAGCCATCCCCCCCTTTTTTGGGGAGAAAACCCTGTAACTATAGAGCCTCATGTCTTGATCATACATAAAGGCAGAAATGAATTGTAGCTCAAATTGCTGCAACTTTGAAAACAGACATGATCACCACAGCACTTGAGCAATATATAAAGGCAACTAGTAAGCAAAGTCTTCTGTTAGGGTACGTCTACACTAGCCCCCTAGTTCGAAGTAGGGAAGCTAATGAGGGCGATCGAAATTGCTAAAGAAGCATGGGATTTAAATATTCCGTGCTTGATTAGCATATTCCCGGCCGGTCGCCATTTTGGAAACTGACTAGCCCGAAGTTGAGGTTTAACTGTTAATTCGAACTAAGGGGTTTATCTCAGAATCGCGCTTCTCTGCCGCGTGTAGACCCGGGCAGTTATGCTGAGTACACACATTCCACTACAAATACAGTCTGTGAAACACTGTCTATTCCATTTCCTCTGAGGACTTTAGTACCATTTACACTGAGAAAATAAGGCAAGAACTACATATCAGAAAGAAACCACCAAGAGATGGAATCAGAGAACCTAACTGATACATGGTCCTATTTTATTTCATGAAGTTAATACTAAGCTGTCAGAAAAACCAAATGTTTGAGAGGTTAGTAAAGCAGAGCTTGAAAGAAATTCTCACTTCAAAGAAATGCTGAGCATATCAAAGTATGTAACACCAGAGATAAGAAAATACCCCAGGAAGTCTAGTTTGATGGGAAATGATTATGGGAGCCAACAGCCATGCCAAGCCCCTGAGCAGGGTGCGGGGGGTGGATCTGCTCTCCTGGAAGGGGAGGGGCTGAAGGCTGCAGACCCTCAGCATTGCCCAGACCACAGCACCCCCCCACCAGCACTGCCTTGGGTGCAGCGCACAGTGCCTCACCTCTCCAAACTGACCTAAGAGCTGCCTGGAGTGTGTCATGTGGCCCTCCAGTGGTGATTTAAAGTGCTCAGGGCTCCACCACAGCAGCGGCTGGAGTCCCCAGCCCCTTTGAATCACCAGGCTCTGGGGGCAGTTGACCCCTTTCCTCCTTGTCCCCCGTTGGTGGGTCTGCAAAGGGTACAGGTACAATGGAATAGAAACAGGTACATGATTAGAGCCCTAAAAGTCCACAGATATCTGCTTTATACCCTTGGGCTTCTGTATCTGCAGATAAGGATGCAGATATCTGTGGCTCATTTTTACAGATACGGATGTGGATACAAATTTTGTGTCTGCACAGGGCTCTATACATAATCTGCATGAGATATGCAGAAATGAGCATAGAGTTTTGGAATGCTAATTAGCAATGAGACTACCACTCTATCTACCTCCCCCGTCATCAGCTGGTTTTTTTCCAGCACTATGAAACTGTGTAAGATCTGTTCTTATAAACAATTCTATGATTATTTTAGCAAATGCCAGTCTGTGTAAATGAGGAAAACATTTTTTAAAAAAACAGCAAAGAAAATAATTCTTCAGCCTAGGAATTAAAATGGATTTTGAAAGCGGCTTGACGACCTGGCAAATATTGTTGCGTGGACAAAGTCTTAGTTAGACCATCTGCTTTTTCCTTTTGGTCCAGCCAAGCACCTCAGCAGAAATCAACAACGGAGACTTTAAAAAAAAAAAAAAAAAAAAAACACATGACAAATGTAAATGCCCCATCCTCTGAAATGATCTCATATCTGATACTGAATAACAGATGGCAAACCCAGGAAAACTGCTGATGACTCCAGATAATGAGTTTAATGGCCAGAAAAGCAGCAGCAATGGCAACTTCTTATCTGTTCACTAAGATTCAGATCAATGAAATACATAGACAAAGTAATAAAATATGAAAAATAGCATTAATACAGCAGTGGCAAAGTCAACCCATTCTTAAGGTGTGGTTATGTTGGTTTTAAATTGATTATCTAGGTGAGAACAGTGGTCAGGCATCTCTCCTTATGAAAAAGCTTCTGTATAGGCCCAGTTCTTTGAATGATGGTAAGCCTGTTTGGTTGAGCAATGTAACTATTGTAGGAGTTTGTGATTAAGGAGGGAGAAGTAATCTTGCCTCTAATGAGGACCAATACCACACAGGATTTTGAATATCAAGAAATGGGGCCCGATCTGGACTCTCTATTCCATAGGAAGCCAGTAGGGAGACCAGAGCACCAGACTGAAGTTCTCAAGGGGGACTCACATGCTTAATCCATGAGCTGCTGCATTTTGTTCCAGTTGGAGTTCTTTTTCTGGGCATGTAGTTTTGCACTTAGACATAATGGGTTGAACTAATTAAGCCTCGGGGTCAGGAATGCCCACATCTCAGTTACAGGTTGAAATGACTGCCCAGAGCTATTTGGGCTTCCATTAGCAGGCTGGGATAGCAATCAGGGTGGATGTTACAGAGAAAGACAAATAATTAAAAATCTTCCCTTCTCCCAAGAATGTCACAGTCTGGAATGGGTTCAGCCGTAGTGTGTAATGTACCCTTATCATCATGTGAATCTCCTTGGTTTCCAATACCTGCCTTTCCATTAAGCCTCTGTCACCAGTCAACAGCTGGGTCTTTGGTCACTTCTTCCTCTGCGAGCTAGATCCTTGGCAAAACTGATGGAAGGGGAGTCTCTGACTTGTGGTAGGTGACAACTTAGGAACTGGGACATAGTATGTCAGCTGACTGCTCCTCCTCCACTTTCTCTGTTGCCCATGTCAGCAGAAGTGCACCCTCTAGGAACTTGCTTTCAATCAAGACAGGTGTGATGACTCAATACCACTTAGAAATAAAATATTGAGAAATGAAATTTAACAAAACTACCCAGCCAAAAAACAGCAAGCAAATGGTCTGGTAGCACTTTATAGACTAACAAAACATGTAGATGGTATCATGAGCTTTCATGGGCACAGCCCACTTCTTCAGATGACCGGAGTTATGACGAGGGGATAAGAAAACCTGAAAACTGTATTAGGATAGAGTTTAGGCTGAGAACACATATAAACGATTTAAGGGCAAAATACCATAGGTACGGGAATTTTCATAGGGCTCTGTTGCCAGCCTGTGTCTGGGATTCTGACTGCCACCTGTGGGGATCTGCTCCTGGGCCCACACCTGCCTCCAGCTGTGTCCTCAGCTTCAGTCTCTTTACCCCTGTCCGGGTCCCTCCCTCCTATAGACATGGTCCTGCTCCTGGCCACAGTTCAGTGAAAGGGGAGAGAATAAAGGGGGCTGACTTTCCGCACCCCCACTATTAGAAGTGCTCCAATGCCATTGCAAAATACACTGCCAGGATGCGGCAATTATGCCAAAAATCACACATTATAAACCAAGGAAATTCAGAATTACAGTCACACTTAAAAGAAATCCAGACATGCTAACAGTTGGAAATGCATGGTGTAGGCATCAAAACATCCTTAACTCTGCCCATAGTGACCAAGGATCAGATTTTTTCAAAGGATTTGTGTGCCTAAAGATGTAGTTAGAGGCCTATTGGGATTTTCAAAAGCATGTCAATAAATTAGGCATTACTCCCATTGACATTAATAGGAGTTAGGTGCCAAACCTAACTAGTTAAGTGCTTTGAAAATTCCAGTAGGCCGCTATCTTCATCTTTAGGTGCCTAAATTACCTGAATCATCTCACCTTCCAGGGTTATGATGTAGAAATTTTTTGTGTTTGTGGCTTCAGATTAGAGCAAACAGATTTTTAAAGACACATTAGATTTTTTTTTTTTTATATTTTATGCTCATGATTCAATTTCTTAAAGGATCCTTTTCAAAACAAATAACACAATCCAATTAACACATTTACTTCTACTGACTCAGAAAATTCCTCCTGTGCTCCAAGAGAAGGTGTTCTAAGTTTGTATAGAACAGGTTGAATTTTCCATATGTAACAAAGACAATGAATCCCTGCTTTAAGTGAAAGGGGAAAGCATTACCTAACTATGGTGCCATGACTGGACAGCACAATAAAAACATTTTGGGAATATTTCTGAGCTTGACCTAAGGGCTCATTTTGGGCAGAGACATGCAGGGTTCCTATTTATTCAGACTGGCTCCTGATGACTAAGTTGCGCAAGTCACGTTTTTTACTGTTTTATTAGTTATTAACTCCAGTGTGACCTTACAATCCCACATCAGCAGATGCTTCTGTTTTTATGGGGCACATTTGCTGCTGGCTCACAGTCAGCACCTCATTACTGCAGAAGCACAAAAACACCCATAACATAAAAATCAGTAAAAAAATGTGTAAAAGCTTCTGATTGCCCATTGAATAACAACTGCCTTGTCCCCCACACTAATTGGGAGCTGGCCTGTTCCATGCCAGCTGGAGGGATGTGGGGAGGGGAAAAGATATTTCATATGAGTATGGAGTTAAAATAGTTCCATTCCCTGTGTTAGAACTAACCAGAAGACTTACTCAGTGTTGCTCGGGTCCTTCAGGACAGGGGGCTGGTGGGAGAGGGAGTGTAAGAGTCTGGCCAGGGGGTTGAGTGTGGGGCAGGCTCAGGTCAGCAGATAGGGGTGCAAGAGTCAGGGAAGGGGGCTGGGAGGTGTGGGGGGCTCAGGGCAGAGGATGGGGGGCAGGAGTCAGGGCAGGGGGTAGGAGGTGCAGGGCAGGGGGGTGAAGAAATCAGGTTGGGGCTGAGAGGTCAGGGGCTCACTGGGGCTTCCCATGGTGAAGATGGTGCTGCAGCTGCCTCCCCCTGGCTCTTCCTGGGGGTGTGTGGTGCCCTGTCCCGGCTGCCAGCTGCTGGGGGGCAGCTCCTCATGGAGAGTGGGGCTATGCAGACCAGCCCTGGTTCTGACAACTCCTTGCGGGGGGGGGGGGAAGGAGTTGTGGTTGCTGGCCAGTGAGGCTCCTCTGCTCCCATCCGGCACTGTGGTCAAGGGTCAGGAGGAGGGGTTTGGGACAGGGAAGGCCACTTATCCGTAGCCAGTGGCTGGCAATATGAAGAACTCTGGCCCCAGCTGGCCAATTTCTTCCTGGTGCAGCTGCCCCCCCCCCCTCCCCACCATGGTCACTCTGCAGTATAACTGTCCCTTGCACTCACTGCCCCCAGTGGTCATTGCAGAGCATAGCTGTCACTGCTTTCAGCCAGTCCCTTTCTTTGTTATGGAAAACAATCGAATTCCAGGCACATCCCATTGTCCTGGCACAACCAACCCCTGCCCTTGCTTTAAGTTAGGAGAAGAGGAAACTGCATGCCAAATGTGGTGGTCCTAGCTCTTGCCATTTAGGAGGAGTTCTTGAACACACAGACAGACAGACGGACTCATGGACAGACGCTTTTAAATATACATATCGATACAGAAAATACTGGTGGAGTCAGCACTTAGTTTTCACCATTCATATTTTGGGTTAAAAAATGAGGAAATTACTTAGCTTTTGTGGTACCACTTTTCCCATCAGGGGTTCCTGATGAGTGAGACAGGTGTCAAAGCAGGTGCCTAAAATCTGTACAGTACAGTAGCCTATGATGATTATTAGCTGTTGAAAAATATTACAACTGGTGACTTGATTTTGCTAATGTTTCGGAAACTACTGGAAAAGACTGTGGTGCACTTGCCCTGTTAACTGACCTCTGGCAGGCAGCATATGAAACACCGAAGAACCAGAGGGCAAGGGAATCTGAAGGTGTGATCAAAAGTATCAGGCCATGACTACACCAACAACATTAGGGATCCTGAGCAAACCCAGAGCAGGGCAGAGAACTGGTTGCTCTCCGTGGCAGCTCTGGCTGTGGTTTTAATCCGTATACAGCACTCAAGTACTACAACGATCAGTGAACTGTAGAGTGCAGACAAATATAGCTGATATGTTATAGCCAGACTGATAGCACTGCCTATCAGTAAGGTAGCCAAACTTCAAACCAGAAGGGTTGAAATGTTCAATGCCAAGCTTTTCCTGGGAGAGAAATTTTAGCCAAAATTTAGCTTTCAAGAATGAAGCAAGAAAAAATCCATTGTTTTGCCCATGTTAAAATGGTCTTTAAAACTTTTCTTTGAACAGCTCTAGTTCCCCTATGCTTTGGAGCAGGGACTGGAAATGTGGCAGGTGGAGGTCTGTGGGACAGTGACATACACTTTGCGATAGCTGGGAAAATCCACCCATATTTGGCTCAATTACACCCACAGTAGAGACATCATTGATGTTAGCAGCTAAAATCTCCAGCAATCCCATTTTCCCAAAGCCTCTTCAGTCCTTGCCAAGTGCTGGTCAATCCCCAGGTGAACATGCTAGCCAGAGATATGGTAACAAAGTGAGATTTTTCCTGGAGTTATAGTTTCCAACAGCTCTGGGCCAGACTGGGACTGGGCACTGAAACCAAAATCAAGGAGTGTCTCTCTCCTGTGCTGGCTGTAACCTCCCCTGTTTGCACATAGGCAGCACAGAGAAGGAAGCAATCTGGCTTTAGCCAGTCTGGGTAGACTGGGACAAGAAGTCTGGTCAAGCTGGGAGTTGGGGAGAGAAACTGTGGGCGTTGGAGGATGAAGAGGGCCAGGGGACTGGGAGCGGTAGAGAAAGTGCGAGGATAACACATGTTGGTGTGATTGGGGGAGAGAGACTAGCTAGACAAAAAGTCCGGGCCTAGGAAACAGTGTGGGAGGGAAAGGGATGGGGAGGGGAGACAGCTCTCTGGGAGGAGAGAACAGGGACTGGCTAGACAAAGAGGTTGGGGAAAGAATGGGGAAACTGAGATGGTGTGAGGACCCTGGGGCAGCAGACTGAAAGGCAGTACAGGCCGATGAGGGTGGGAAAGAGATCAGATGAGATCCAGCAAGGGGGATCTGGAACCAGCTGAAGAAGGAGGCTGTGGGTGAGTATAGGGAGGAGGTGAGACTTGGACTAGGTTGGCAAGGAAAATGCAGCTGCAGTAAGGAGTCTCTCCCCCAATCAAACCAACATGCATTATCCTCCCACTTTCCCTGCCCACTCCCAGTCCCCCAGCCCTCTCCATCCTCCAATGCCCACAGTTTCTCTCTCCCCAACTCCCAGCTTGACTAGACTTCTAGTCCCAGTCTACCCAGACAGGGGCATGTTGAAGGGAATGGAGCAGAAGAGTCTCTGCTCATTCAAGCACAGCCCCTTCTGGAGCCTGGCCAGTGGCCTCTCATTTTCCGGGTGCCTGACTTGAGCCCCTGAGCCCTGATTTGCAGAAATGGTTGCGAAGTGAAGTGAGTGGGAGCAGGGCTTTAAGACAAATTAAGTGCTATGTAATTCTAAGTACTCTGAAAAATCAGGTCCTTTGAATGGATACCTTTGACCTCCGCTCTGGTTGTGTCTCAGTTCTAATATCTCCTGACTCCCTCACCCCCCCGAAGGGCTACTGTGAAGATAAATTCATTAATGTCTGTGAAGAAATGAGAGGGACAAAGAGGGTGAGGTGATATCTTATATTGGACTAACTTTTGTTGGCATGAGACACAAGCTTCCAAGCTACACAGAGCACTTCTTCAGATCTGGACACATTAATATGAAGAAACAGATCACACGGTCTTCAGATCAGCACATGATGGCAGTGCAGGCCTGGCGTCACCCACTGAATACTGAGAAAACAAAATGTTGACTGGCTGGTGATTAAGTGAGCACCATCCCAGTGACTAGGAACCAAGATCACCATTAGGGAATGGTAGTAAGTGAGAAACTGGGAGACCTCTGTTTTATTCTTGCTTTGCTACTCTCTTACTGTGCGTCTTGATCACTTAACTCCTGTGCTTCCATTATCCCCCTGCATTATGATCATGCACCTTTGTGAAGCACTTTAGACCTATGGGCATGAAGTGATGTAAATGTGCGAAATAATTATTTGCATCAAAACAAAACAGAGGCATCAGGAGCCCATTGGCACTACACATTCACAGAGTACAAGGCAGTCTTTGGCCTACTCTAAATAGACAAGGCAACAGGCGAGGAGAAAGAATCAACTTCAGTTATCAATGGGAAAACCGAGGCATGGAAAGATGACATGACTTGCTCAAGGGAAGTCTTAGTGGTGGTGATCAGTAGTATAATTTTATTTGCACAAAATCCAGAGCCAGGTTGATATTTCAGACTTCCATACCTTAAAACAGGGAAAACTTCATCTGGCATCTCAGGTGAGGGCTTGCAGGGTCCTTAGTTAATGGAGGGGGCATGCATGCATGCATGCATTAGAGTTGCAAGGAAAGGACATGGCATTTTCTCTGCTTATCTTTTAAGATCTTGCTACCCATAGGCAATCATTGCCACCTTTTATCACCCATAATCTATACTTCTTTGTCCTGCCCCAATCATTCTTGTATTCCCCTTGTCCTCTGAAACAGAGGAAAGAACTGGGTTCCCTCCTGGGAAGGTTTAGTTTTGGAAACATACTGTATAATACAACCACCATTTTCTCTCCCACCCCTGCCAGGTTACACAGCATGGGTTGGGGGAATACCTCATGCTTCATCAATAAGAAAATGAATGAGTGTGTGTTTAACAGAAACGTTTAACAGAAACATTTCCCCGGCTTATTCTTTTCTACAAATGGAAAAAATGATTGCAAGATGAGCAGCCCTGAGGTGCTCGTGAAATGGGCGGCGGAGGAGAGGGAACTGAGCAGATGGGAGGTGAAAGGTAAAAGAATTCTGTTTCACAATGTGGTGTGATTAATACACCACAATGTGTCTGTCTGAAAGGCTTGAAGCCTCTCACGCCCAGAAACAACAAGTCAAATCCTTGCCAAGACTGGCATGTTTGCAAGGGCGCATCAGCTTGTTATCAGCAGGAAGGAAAGATTAAATAAGGGCAGCATAAAGCTGGAAAAGGTGGCGTGCAAGGTGAGCATGTCGGGAGGATGTTATTGGGTGTGTGTTGGTTTATAAAACCTTTTGGAAGTGCAATTCAGCCATCAAACTCCTGACTGCTGCTTTACTTCAGTTGTACCCTACTCTGAAGTAATATCTCCGAAGTCAGTGGAGCTAGAGCAGTATAAAACTGGATTGACAGAGTAGTAATCAGGCCCTTGTTTCAGAGTCTGTGACTGAATGTAATGTAATCACATTAAAATGATCAAAGTATGTAACACCAGAGATAAGAAAATACCACAGATATGTAGGCATGTGCACTCTCACACATATTTGTGTACCTATGCCTCCATCATGCTGTCATTTGAAAACTCGGGGTAATGTGCTGGAGAAACACAGGGTTTTCTTGGCTTTCCCAGCTTCAGAATATCCCCACTGAGGAGTGAATCTCCCCCACTTGTTTTCATTTCCCTTGTCAATAGTAAGAATATATTTGAGCATTACTCAAAGCTTCAGACATGTGCATGAGGATTCAGTTTTCTATCCTCTTTGGATTTGCTCTCCTAAGCAAGGTTAATTCATTAGAGATGTCTAAGATCACTGAATAGCTCTGAACAAGACATATGCCTGGTTTCCAGTCCTGGAAAGAAACTCCTGTACACAGGAGAATAGACTCACTGAAATCAATTGAACTACCTGCATGCATAAAATGTAACACGCATAACTGTTTGCAAGCTCAGGACCTTACACAGAAAACTTTTTACATGTAGTGAATGTGACACTCTGCCAAGTAGTTAAACTCCAGCTCACCCCCCTAACTTATCTCTCCCCCTCCCAGACACACACTCCTAGCCCTACATACACCTAAGCAGTTTCACGTTCAGATTTATGGAACAGTTTTATTGCACAAAAGCCACAGAATCTGGGCTTCAGCTGTGCCCACCCCCAACTATGCACGTAAGTAGCATAAAAGGGCCTAAGTTTAGCAGGGGTATAACTGCGACAGATGAAAACTATTTCTTCTCAATTTAAAGTCCCCATTCAACAAGACTCTTTTTACTCCTGTGAGATTTAAGTGCTTTGCTGAATCAGGGCCATGTTCTGTGCATGTGTCACAGGGCCTGAAGGCCTATGCAGGCTGCTGAGGAATCATCTGATCCCTACTAAACACCAGAGCCAAAATTGACTTGCTAAGTGGTCCTCCACAAGAGGAGGGATTGGTGAATAAGTATCTACTGATACAGTACAAATCCCCATCTATTTCCAATATATATGAGGCAAGATTTAAGACAAGGGCTTTTAAAAAAAAAAATCACCTTTAAAATGGCCTGCCATTCCTTGTGGGAGCAAATAATAGAATTTCAATGTGTGACTAACCAGTCAGTGAGTGCAAACATTTGTGCTGCTAGTTGGGATGGAGGGTCCCAGGCCTGCAGAACTAATTAAGGCTCAGCAGGATGAGCATGTATCTTGCCACTGCTGAGTACTATTCAAGACTCGTGTCTTTCTACAGGCTATCCCAAAATAACTGAATGTAAATGCTCCCCCCTTCTTCTGCACTGTTGGAACTCCCCCTTAAGAGAAGAGTTCTGGGAGCACTCTCTCATCCTAGACATCATTCTGAAACTGCTTCTGTCTCCCTCTCCAGCACCAATAAACAATGATGTTGCTCCCCTCATGATAACCCAGTGTGGGTTTTGAAGTCCCAGTTACTCCAAGTCCACCACAAAAAACTACTTGAAGATTCAGAGGAGAGAAATCCTAAAGCAGTGTCATCACCCCTTTCTTGACTCAGGAGGACTACAGCTGTCACCATCACACACTGTAAAAGTGACAGCACATTCCATGCATAATTTCAAATAAATCCACCTATTTTTAAAATGTATGTACTGTAGAAGCTCAGAGTTACAAATACTAGAGTTACAAACTGGCTGTGTCAACCACACACCTATGCAATCAGGCAGCAGCAGAGACAGAAAAAAAGCAAATGTAGTGAAGTACTGTGTTAAATGTGAACTCCTAAAAAATAAAGGGAGGGTTAAAAAAGATTTGAGAAGGTAAAGAAACTGTTTCTCTGCTTGTTTCATTTACATTAAGATGGTCAAAAGCAGCATTTTCTTCTGTGTAGTAAAGTTTCAAAGCTGCATTAAGTCAATATGCAGTTGTAAACCTTTGAAAGAATAACCAGCATGTTTTGATCAGAGTTACAAACATTTTAGTTACAAACCACCTCTATTCCCAAAGTGTTTGTAACTCTGAGGTTCTACTGTAGCTGGACAGAATGACCTTGCTCAAGCATGTGAATTTTGATCCTTAAAACTCTCCACCCCTTGATTCTTTCATCATAAAAATTGTGTACTCTGTACCAATCTGCTGCTGACATACAGGCCCTGAAAGAACATGTGCAAGATTACAGGTTAGATTCGTGCAAAGCAGTCTCACTAGTAGCTTTGGTCTTTCATTGGTTTAAGTGAGGCAAAGAGAGTCCAGGAAGAAAAAGCTTCAAAACATCTTAAATAGAATGTTATTTACTGAAGACAAAGAGACTTACCTGGTGATGCCCAAGTGCTGCCCAGAGGTGGGGGGCGTGCAGGCTTCCTTCCAGCATTCCCCAGGCCCGGTCCACGGGGAAAAAATAATGGGGGACCACAGGATGGCCAGTGCCTGGCAGTGTAGGTGGGGGGAGCTGTGGCTTCTGTGGTGGGGGCCAGGGCTGTGCTGCACTGTCATGCCCAGCCCCAACAGTGATCCCAAGTAGGGAAGAGGTGGCAGTAGGACCAGCGGGATTTCCTTCCTCCCTGGTCCAGTGCTGGAGCTGAGGCATAGTGGTTTGAGGCAAGGGGCTGTCACATGGCTATGGGGGTGACACTGTCCCACTTTGCCCCTATTGCACTTATCCCTGACCTTTTTCTCCCCAGCCAATGCCTCTATTCTCACCCCAGAGTCCATTTACTCCCTCTTCCTTCAAGCCCCAGGCCCGACATATATCTCATCCCTATTGACAGGACAGCCCCATCCAATAGTCCCCAAAGTGACCCAAGGCTTGAAGTCTAAAGCTCACTCCCTTTTTGTCAGGGCAGTGCAGTTCGATAGTCCCACAGTAACCCAAAGGTAGAAGTCTGTTGAAGAGTCAGTAGAAAGGAGAAAGGTTTACATACTCTGAAAGAGGGGTCCAGGCCCTCCCACTCCACTGGACCCCAGCCCAGGGCCCTATTAGTGGCAAGAGCAAACCACTGAGTCAGCGGGGGAATCCTAACCTCAACACGCTGACTCATCAACAACAGCTCGCTCACCCGGTAGCTGTTGCTGCTCCTGGGCTGCCTCCTGCTTCTCTGGTCTTGGCTCACTGGTGAGTCTGTTTCAGCACATTCCTCCACATTCTGGCTATTTCCCCTTATTTCTAAATCCTGCAGCATCTCTAGAGGCGTCCAGTCTCCAGCCTGTGTGCTAGCATCCGAGCCTTTAGGTAGTCGATGGGGCTTGCTGGGAGCTGGTTCAGCACATCCTCTCCCTCTGGCTGCCAGCCTCAACTGAGCTGAGCTGCTCCCTTTTATAGTAGTGCAGCCTGAGCATGCCCAGTAAGGTACAGGGGGTGTGGCCTCTTCTGCTCTCACATCTGAGTTAATGCCCTCCTGCTCAGTGTGGGGGGGAGGGGGATATGCCCCATCACAGGGGCCACTTATGTGGGCCAGTGGCAGGCAAGATGGCAAGTCCTGGCCCCAGTTGGAAATTCCCTTGGTGGTGCAACTGCCCCCGGTGGTCACTCTGCAGTACAGCTGTCCCCTGTGCTTGCTGCCCCCCAGTAGTAACTGTGGGTATTGCGCCTCTCCTCTCTGCACTCTCTCCATGTTCTGGAAAACAGTCCCATTCCGGCAACCTCCCATTTTCCTGGCAGAACCAAACCCTGACCTTGTTTTAAGTTAGGGTAAGAGGAAGCTGCATACCAAATTTGGAGGCCCTAGCACTTACTGTTTAATTCTTGAACAAATGGAGACAGACGGATGGACTCAGACAGACACACAAATCTCTAAAATATAGATATTGACTAAATGCTGTGAGCCTGTGGCATAAGAATAAATACTTTTAATGCTATTCTAGAAAGGAACACTTCATTGAGATTTAGCATTGATAGCTCCAAAATTCCTAGACAATGAGACGTTTGGGGCATTATTATTCTTTCCTCTCATACCATTATGAAAAGAAGTTCCAAGAATATTTCTTTTGCATCTTACTGCTGAAAGTGGGTTTTTTCCCCTAGTAGCAGAAGCAAGGGGTATTGCATGAATAATCAGTGAACATCACAGGCTTACCTTGAGACAAGAAACAATTCCAGGGGTAGAAAATGTTTTCTACTTTCCTTCAGTGGGAGGAACACTGTGATCTTGGGAGAACAAAACCAGAATTTGAAATATCCAGCTCCTGCGCCCAAGCAGATCTCACTTCTAAATATAAAGTAAACCCGCATCCATTTTAGATCAGTGGGTTTTAAGGAGACAGCAGTCACACATTTCTCTGACTAGCCCTAGCATTTTAGCTTGGCACATTTATCAATACCTTCAGATAATATTATCAGGAAGATGATTCATACTCTTCAAATCCAACTAACGTTTGGATGGTATTAAACTGGAATGAGTCACCAGCACTAAGTGAAATGTGTGTGGAGGATCACTTGGCACAACCCCCTATGGGTTTAGTACAGAATGTTCAATTACCACAGAAGCAACATGAATCCCAATGAAGTTAGCAAAGGAGGCAGGGAGTGAATACATGATTCAAGCGCTCAGGCTCACAACCATTCAGGATTCCTGTTCCTCCATCGTAACTCATGTTTCCCTGAAATGCACAGGAAGGACCCAATCCTTCATGCAATGATGTCACCAAAACTTCCATTAGCTTCTCTGGGAGCATGAGTAGGCCTGAAGTGTTCATGTGCCTCTTGGGACACTGGGGCAGGGTAGCAGGTAATCCATCCACAACCTTCGTTTGAGTTGAGATGCTGGCATTCAGCAGAGATGTTTCAGTTTAGTCAGTCAATTATGGTTTGCTGTATGAAAAACATGGACAAAAAGATACTCGTTGCAATGCTTTAGAACAAAACCAGCAACCAAATCACTAAAAATAGCGAGGTGGGGAAGCAGGCCAGATGGACCAGAAAGATTGGCTAATTAGCCCCTTTTTCATTACCATTTAGAGTATTGGTTCACATATGGCATAAGACACAGTGACTTGGAAGTGGCTGGTTGCCTTTGCCTCAGCAAGCAGAGATCCACACCATCAAACTCATATCACAGTTGGTACCTTTGATAATTGTACTGCAGAAGTCTAGGAATTAATTGTCAGGGAGACTGAACTATCCTCCAGGCCAAAGACACACAGACACAGACACAGACACACAGACACAGAGTGGAGGGATTTTGGGTCACCTTCCTTTCCATTGCCCTTGTTCCATACATGAACAAAGTTCATTATTACCCAGGACTGTGCATCCAGTGACATTCACAAGAGCTAAATACACTGAAGAACATTCTTTTTCAAAAAGTGGATAGACAACACTAAATTAAATTTTAAATTAAATTGATCAAAATGCTACATTCCCTAACTCACTAGGAAACACACACACAACGGTGTGGAATTGACTGAATTATTTTCTTGAATATAGAGAACAGGGGATTATAGAGGGGCAGGAGAGCATAATTGCGTAGATTAAATCTGTTTCTCCAGCTGCAGCTTATACCCTGGCCCTATGAGCTAATCTTTTCTCAACAGCAGCTAGTCATAACCCCATGACTTCTGAAGTTATCACTTTGAGGACACACAACGGAGCACAGTCAGGAGTAAGTCAATATTGTACCTTATAAAACATTCAAGTTAATTTACAATATCTAGGATATGACCCCTGTGTACTAAATCAGTCCAGACCATTCTCTTACACCAGGGGTGGGAAAAAGGCCTTTGTGGGCCAGATCCGGCCCACCAAGTGCGTGGATCCAGCCTGCAGAGGCCCTGCTGCTCCCTCGGTCTCAGGCCAATTAGGGTAAGCATCGCATGCTGTGCGCAGGGTGGGGGTAGAGCAGAGAAGGCTTTGTGCACTCCCTTGCCCCCAGGCCTTAATTGACCTGGGGGCGGGGGAGCGCGTGAAGCCTCCTCCCACACTGCCAGGAGAACGTGGAGCTTTGAAGCACCGCACGCTGCTTGCAGGGCGGGGGGGGGGAGAGCAGAGGAGGCTTTGTGTGCTCCCCTGTCCCTAGGCCAATTAGGGCCTGCGGGCGGGGGAGCTGCATGAAGCTTCCTTCTCTTTCCCCCGGCCCTGCAAAGAGCCCACAGCACTTCAAAGTGCCACATGGTTCTCGCAGAGCGGGAGGAGGCTTCCCGCACTCCCGACCCTGATTGGCAGGGGGTGGGGGAACGTGCAAAGCCTCTTCCAGGGCATGGTTGCCTAGTGGGAAGGGGGGGCAAAGGGGCTCCCCCACCCCCAGACCAATCATGGTCTGGGGGTGGGGTAGCCCCGCCCCTTCCAGGGTGGCCCAGGGCTATTTCAAAAATTTTTTAAGTGGTCCCCAGGCAAAAATTATTGCCCACCCCTGTCTTACACCATGGGAATCAATAATGTGAAATGTCACACTTAGGTACAGAACCTCAGCTGGTGTAAATTGGTGCAGCTTCATTGAATTCCACCCAACTCAGGATCTGGCTATAAGTTTAGCCTCCTAGTATGATATACCATAATATCCCATTTGCGCATGCTGAAAATGGCCTTCAGAGCCAGCTAACTTAGTTGCACATGCATTGGAGTTACATGACGGGTGAACTCGGGCATGGGAGATATCTTCAGAAAGGTACATTTAATTATACCTGCTTTACTCGTGCATAAGGAAGTCAGCATGGGTCTGCCTTACACATTGAGAGTCTAGAAGCTACAGTATCCTCCATTCTTCTTTAATGAACATCTTCTGGCTTCTTTGCATGTAATGTAGATGTGGACACAGAGCAGGCGTTCACAGGTCATGGAAATCTAACTTATATCACCTTATCCTTTGCTTCTGAATTTGGCATTAGGTAATCACTTAAAGGCAACAAAAACATTTTGGAGATGAACTTTCATTCATTTTTGCCTTCCATTTACTGAGTGTTGCATTGTACTGATAGGAAAACAGCCTGATTTTTATCAGGGTTAATGGTATAAGTCAAGGTAAACTCAACTACCGTAACTGAAATTTTTGCACTGCCCGTTGAACAGTTAAAATCAAAGTGGCTTTAACTGGTAGTTAAGTAGTGGGGCTACAGTTTATAGATAGAATCAGGCAGTGTACCTGATCACATTCCATTGCTAGGTTTTAATGAGTAATTGATCAGAATTGCTGTGAAGCAAGTATCAATACACCTTCATCTATTTGACATTTTTGAAAAAAAATACTGTGAATCCTAGTTTTAATATTAAATTGAGCATAGAATCCACAAATGCAGAGTTCACTCAATTTGTGCACATCTAAACCATAACTGCTTTCTATGGTTTGAAAGCATTTGTTAGTGACATGAAATAGGCCCTGAAACAGGAGACAAGAGAGAGAGTTTCACTGTTAGAAAATAGGTGTTTTGTTTATTTTAACTGGTTTTTAAAGGTGCAAAGTATTATAATCGATGACAGGCAGAAGTGCCTTGTAATCAGGCAGTCTGTAATAGATCACAGCATGCCTAACCAAATTGATTGCCTTCTATGATGAGGTAACTGGCTCTGTAAATACGGGGAAGGTGGTGGATGTGATATACCTTGACTTTAGCAAAGTTTTTGATGTGGTCTCTCACAGTATTCTTGCCAGCAAGTTAAAGTAGTATGGCTCAGACACATGGACTGTAAGGTGGACAAAAAGCTGGCTAGATTGGACTCAAAGAGTAGCGATCAACGGCTCGATGTCTGGTTGGTGGGTTGATATCAAGTGGAGTGCCCCAAAGTGGGTTCTGAGGCAGGTTTTGTTCAACATCTTTATTAATGACCCGGAGGAGGGGATGGATTGCCCCCTCAGCAAGTTTGTGGATGACACTAAGCTAGGGAAGGTAGATACGTTGGAGGGTAGGGATAGGGTCGAGAGTGACCTCAACAAATTGGAGGATTGGACCATAGACTCATAGACTCATAGACTTTAAGGTCAGAAGGGACCATTATGATCATCTAGTCTGACCCCCCGCACAATGCAGGCCGCATAATCTCACCCACCCACTCCTAGAATAATCCTCACCCCTATATCTCAGATATTGAAGCCCTCAAATAGTTTGAAGACCCCAAGATGCTGAGAATCCTCCAGCTGTGATCTGTACCCCATGCTACAGAGGAAGGCGAAAAACCTCCAGGGCCTCTGCCAATCTACCCTGGAGGAAAATTCCTTCCCGACCCCAAATATGGCGATCAGCTAAACCCTGAGCATGTGGGCAAGACTCCCCAGCCAGACACCCAGAAAGTTCTTTATAGTAACCCCTATCATCCCTCCATTGACCTATTTACCACTGATAATGACTAGTCAATTAGTTACCAAGACCATGTTATCTTGTCAAACCATCCCCTTCATAAACCCATCTAGTTTAATTTTGAAGCCAGGTAGATCTTTTGCCCCCACTACTTCCCTTGGAAGGCCATTCCAGAACCTCACTCCTCTAATGGTTAGAAACCTTCGTCTAATCTCAAGTCTAAACTTCCTACTAGCCAGCTTATATCCATTTGTTCTTGTGTCCACATTAGTATTAAACTTAAATAATTCCTCTCCCTCCCTAGTATTTATCCCTCTAATATATTTAAAGAGTGCAATCATATCCCCCCTCAGCCTTCTTTTGGTTAAGGTAAACAAGCCAAGCTCCCTGAGTCTCCTTTCATAAGACAGGTTCTCCATTCCTCGAATCATCCTAGTGGCCCTTCTTTGTACCTGTTCTAATTTGAATTCATCCTTCTTAAACATGGGAGACCAGAACTGCACACAGTATTCCAAATGAGGTCTCACCAATGCCTTGTATAATGGCACTAACACCTCCTTATCCCTACTGGAAATACCTCGCCTAATACATCCCAAGACCATATTAGCCTTTTTCACAGCCATGTCACAGTGGCGGCTCATAGTCATCCTATGACCAAAAGAAATCTGATGAGATTCAACAAGGGCAGAGTACTACACTTGGGACAGAGAATCCCGTGCACTGCAGCAGGCTGGGTACTGACTAGCTAATCAATAGTTGTGCAGAACATAACATAACTTTAAAACATAACTCTTGTAATAATCTATATTCCAGAGGTTTAAAAAGAATCCCAGTTTCTGCTTAAACTTATTCATTAGGCAAATGGAGACAGAAGCCCAGCAGCAGAGTGGGGGCTATCCTGTTTATTGCGTCGAGTGTAACATGTATGATTACCTGCCCTGTGGGTGGGTGGCATATGTGTGCACCCGTTGCAAGGAGCTCCTGACCCTCAGAGACCGGGTTCGGGCTTTGGAGGCCAGGGTGGCTGAACTGGAGGAGCTAAGGGAGGTAGAGAGATATGTTGATGAGACTTTCCGGGACATTGTAGTACTGTCCCACCTCCAGTCTGAGAGCCCCAGTGCTCTTAAGGAGGAGGAAAGTCTCAAGCGAACAGACCATTCAATGGGAGCGGTGGGAAACCATCCCGTAGTTGGGACCCTCCTCCCAGAGGATGTTGCGGTATCCTCTCGCACTGAGGATACCTCTGAGGGGGAGGGAATGCCAGTTAGGAAGAGGCAGGTGTTAGTAGTGGGTGATTCCATTGTTAGAAGCATAGATAGTTGGGTTTGTGATGACCGGGAGAACCGTATGGTCACTTGCCTGCCTGGTGCGAAGGTTGCGGATCTCTCGAGGCATCTAGATAGACTTATGCGTAGTGCTGGGGAGGATCCGGTGGTCGTGGTACATGTAGGTACCAATGACATAGGGAAGGGTAGGAGAGATGTCCTGGAGGCCAAATTTAGGCTGCTAGGAAAGAGACTGAAATCCAGGACCTCTATGGTGGCATTCTCGGAAATGCTTCCAGTTCCACGCGCAGGGCCAGGTAGGCAGGCAGAGCTTCAGAGTCTCAATGCGTGGATGAGACGATGGTGTAGGGAAGAGGGGTTTGGATTTATTAGGAACTGGGGACACTTTTGGGAGAGGGGGAGCCTATACAGGAAGGATGGGCTCCACCTAAACCAGGGTGGAACCGGACTGCTGGCACTAAAATTAAAAAGGCCGTAGAGCAGTTTTTAAACTAAGAGATGGGGGAAAGCCGATTGGTGCGGAGATGCACATAAATCGGAGGGAGACTTCTCTTAGAGGAGAATCCATTGATAGAGATTCTCTAAGCTATAGTCAGAAAGAGAGGAGGTGAGAGGGCAAACCATGGGCCAGAGCAGACAAACAACCGCATACAAAGGAATCCAATGCACCAGGAAAGGGCAGACAAATAAGCAGTGGCAAATTTTTAAAGTGCTTCTACACAAATGCTAGGAGTCTGACTAATAAGATGGGTGAACTAGAGTACCTAGTATTAAATGAGGAGATTGACATAATAGGCATCACTGAAACCTGGTGGAATGAGGAAAATCTGTGGGACACAATCATACCGGGATATAAAATATATCGGAAGGATAGAGCAGGCCGGGTGGGTGGTGGAGTGGCACTGTATGTGAAAGATAATGTAGAATCAAATGAAATTAAAATATTAAGTGAATCAACATGTTCAATAGAATCGCTATGGATAGTAATTCCATGCTCCAATAATAAGAAATTAGCAGTCGGGATATATTACTGACCACCTGACCAGGACAGCGATACTGACATTGAAATGCTGAGGGAGATTAGAGAGGCTACCAAAATAAAGAACTCTATAATAATGGGGGATTTTAATTATCCCCATATTGACTGGGTACATGTCACCTCAGGAAGAGAAGCAGAGAGAAAATTTCTCAATGGCCTAAATGACTGCTTCTTGGAGCAGCTGGTGCAGGAACCCACAAGGGGAGAGGCAATTCTCGATTTAGTCCTGAGTGGAGCGCAGGATCAGGTCCAGGAAATAACCATTATAGGACCGCTTGGGAATAGTGACCATAATATAATAACATTCAACATTCCTGTGGTGGGTAGAACACCTCAGCAGTCCAGCACCCTGGCATTTAACTTCAAAAAGGGGAATTACACAAAAATGAGGAGGCTAGTTAAACAGAAATTAAAAGGCACAGTGACTAAAGCCAAATCCCTGCAAGCTGCATGGAAACTTTTTAAAGACACCATAATAGAGGCCCAACTTAAGTGTATACCCCAAATTAAAAAACATAGCAAGAGACCTAAAAAAGTGTCACCGTGGCTTAACCACCATGTAAAAGAAGCAGTGAGGGACAAAAAGGCATCTTTTAACAAGTGGAAGTCCCATCCTAGTGAGATAAATAGAAAGGAACATAAACACTGTCAAATCAAGTGTAAAAATGTAATAAGAAAAGCAAAAAAAGATTTTGAGGAACAGCTAGCCAAAAACTCAAAAAGAAATAACAAAATGTTTTTTAAGTACATTAGAAGCAGGAAGCCTGCTAAAAAACCTGTGAGTCCCTTAGACGATCGAACTATAAAAGGCGCAATCAAGGACGATGAAGCCATTGTGGAGAAACTAAATGATTTCTTTGCTTCAGTCTTCACGGCTGAGGACGTTGGGGAGATTCCCAAATCTGCACCGTCCTTTGTGGGTGATGAATCTGAAGAACTGTCCCGGATTGAAGTGTCATTAGAGGAGGTTTTGGAACAAATAGAAAAACTTAATGTTAACAAATCTCCGGGACCGGATGGCATTCATCCAAGGGTTCTAAAAGAACTCAAATGGGAAATTGCTGAACTATTATCTGTGGCTTGTAACCTATCCCTTAAATCGGCTTCTGTACCTAATGACTGGAAGGTAGCCAACGTGACACCAATATTTAAAAAGGACTCTAGAGGCGATCCGGGCAATTATAGACCGGTAAGTCTAACTTCAGTACCGGGCAAATTAGTCGAAACAATAGTAAAGAATAAAATTGTGAAGCATGTAGAAGAACATAATTTGTTGGACAAAAGTCAACATGGTTTCTGTAAAGGGAAATCCTGTCTTACTAATCTATTAGAGTTCTTTGAAGGGGTTAACAAACATGCGGACAAGGGGGATCCAGTAGATATAGTATACTTAGATTTTCAGAAAGCCTTTGACAAGGTCCCTCACCAAAGGCTCTTGTGTAAATTACATGGCCATGGGATAAGAGGGAAGGTCCTTTCTTGGATTGAGAACTGGTTAAAAGACAGGAAACAAAGGGTAGGAATAAATGGTAAATTTTCAGAATGGAGAGGGGTAACTAGTGGTGTCCCCCAAGGGTCGGTCCTAGGACCAATCCTGTTCAACTTATTCATAAATGATCTGGAGAAAGGGGTAAGCAGTGAGGTGGTAAAGTTTGCAGATGATACCAAACTGTTTAGGATAGTCAAGACAGAAGCAGACTGTGAGAGACTCCAAGAAGATCTCACCAAACTAAGTGATTGGGCAACAAAATGGCAAATTAAATTTAATGTGGATAAGTGTAAAGTAATGCACATCGGGAAAAATCACCCCAACTATATGTACAGTATGATGGGGGCTAATTTGGCTACGACAAATCAGGAAAGAGATCTTGGAGTTATCGTGGACAGTTCTCTGAAAACTTCCATGCAGTGTGCAGCAGCAGTCAAAAAGGCAAATAGGATGCTAGGAATTATTAAGAAAGGGATAGAAAATAAGACCCAGAATATCTTACTGCCCCTGTATAAAACTATGGTACGCCCACATCTTGAATAATGTGTCCAGATGTGGTCTCCTCACCTCAAAAAAGATATTTTGGCCTTGGAAAGGGTTCAGAAAAGGGCAACTAAAATGATTAGGGGTTTGGAACGGGTCCTATATGAGGAGAGGTTAAAGCGACTGGGACTTTTCAGTTTAGAAAAGAGGAGACTGAGGGGGGATATGATAAAGGTATATAAAATCATGAGTGGTGTGGAGAGGACCGATAAAGAGAAGTTATTTATTAGTTCCCTAAATAGAAGAACTAGAGGACACCAAATGAAATTAATGGGTAGCAGGTTTAAAACTAATAAAAGAAAGTTCTTCTTCACACAGTGTGTAGTCAGCCTGTGGAACTCCTTGCCAGAGGAGGCTGTGAAGGCTAGGACTATAATAGAGTTTAAAGAGAAGCTAGATAATTTCATGGAGGTTAGGTCCACAAAAGGCTATTAGCCAGGGGATAAAATGGTGTCCTTGGCCTCTGTTTGTCAGAGGCTGGAGAGGGATGGCAGGAGACAAATTGCTTGATCATTGTCTTCGGTCCACCCTCTCTGGGGCACCTGGTGCTGGCCACTGTCGGCAGACAGGATACTGGGCTAGATGGACCTTTGGTCTGACCCAGTATGGCCATTCTTATGTTCTTATGTAGAAAAGGAACTGGGGATTACAGTGGATAAGAGGCTGGATATGAGTCAACAGTGTGCCCTTGTAGCCAAGTCTAATGGCATATTGGGGTGCATTAGTAACGACATTGCTAGCAGATCTAAGGAAGTTATTATTCCCCTTTATTAGGGGAATAATCTTACGAGGGGAGGCTAAGGGATTTGGGCTTATTTAAGAGAAGAGTGAGGGGGATTTGGTAGCAGCCTTCAACTTCCTGAAGGGAGGTTCCAAAGAGGATGGAGACAGGCTGTTCTCAGTTGTGACGGATGGCAGAACAAAGAGCAATGGTCTCAAGTTACAGTGGGGGAGGTCTAGGTTGGATATTAGGAAAAACTACTTCACTAGAAGGGTGGTGAAGCACTGGAAAGGGTGGTCGAATCTCCATCCCTAGAGGTTTTTAAGTCCTGACCTGACGAAGCCCTGGCTGGGCTGATTATTTGGGATTGGTCCTGCTTTTAGCAGGGGTTGGATTCAATGACTTCCCGAGGTCACTTCCAACCCTATGATTCTATGATCTTTCTAAAATTAGGAAATGTAAATAAAGAATATAACATTTCAATTTGTATTTAAAAAACTAATGCATCCATTTTAAAAACCTTCCATCAATTCTTACCATCATATAAATATGAGCAACATATTATCTTCTGCCTAAGGTGACCATACATCCCGTTTTGGCTAGGACATTCCATTTTAAGCCCTGTTCCGGCTATCACGACTGTTTTGGCAAAAGTGCACTTTCATCTGGTTGGCTCATGCCAACTTGATTAGTTGTCCCAGTTTCCCTTTGGTAAATATGGTCATCTTGCTGCTATGAAAACTAGTACATTATGAGACATATTTTCATTGGTGTAAATGGACAACATTCATTTAAGAGCTACATTTTTAACAACTAACAGAGTCTATATACCTGAAAAAAACTGAGAACATAATAAACAACTGTTTCATTGTTTTCTTCCCAACTCCTTCCTTAAACCAACCAACTGAAACAAACAAAAGCAAAACCCAACATCAACAAAATAAAAAAAACAATGAGTAGTCCTTTATGGGTACAATTCACTTCCTCAGATAAGCAAAGTGGACAGAAAAGGAGGGACCCTTACAATTTATAACAGAAAAAGAAGGGGGGCGGGGGGGAGAGAAGTACCTGTCAATTGTAGTACAGGTGCTAATGAGGCTAATTGAGTTGGCTGGAAGTGTCCCAAACTTAGGTTTTGATGTCAAGTGGGTGTTGAATATAAGGAAAGCAGGTTTTATAATGGCCCAGCCAGTTCAGGTCTTTGCTCAAGCCATGAAAGTTAGTGTCAAATTTGCATATGAAGGCCAATTCTGAACTCAAGTTAGTTTTTGAAATTCCTTTGTAGAAGAATGACTACTTGTAAATCCACTAATGGAGTGCCCAGGTAGGTTAAAATGTTCTCCTACAGATTTCTGTGTGTTACCATTTTGAATTTCTGATTTGTATCCATTTATCATTTGCCATAGAGATTGTCCATTTTGGCCAATACACATGGCAGAGGGGCATTGCTGGCACGGATCACATTAGAGGATGTGCGGTTGTATGAGCCTCTGATGTGGTGGCTTATGTGGTTCGGTCCTGTGATGGTGTCACTTGTATAGATGTGTGGACAGAGTTGGCAGTGGGGTTCATTGCAGGGATAGGTTCCTGGGTGAGTACATCTGAGGTGTCGTGTGGCTGCTGGAAAGAATTTACTTCAGGTTGGGGGGGCTGTCTATAGGTGAGCCAACAAATAAAAATTGTTGCGTTTAGAAAGTGAAAATCCAAACCTTAGGGCTGGTTCTTTGCTGTGATTGTTCAGTGCTGTTGAGATCAGGCATGCTGTGCTGATTGTTTAAATCAATACTCTGCCCTGGGGTTAAGCTGGATTTAAGTATTAGAAAGACAGCTCAGGAGAAAGGTCTGAACATTTTTTTTGCGGGGGAGGGGGAGAAGAGGGGTGGTGCTAAGCTGCTTCTGATGAAGACAAAGAGGGAAAACCGATTATTACTGTCAGAGAGCCAGGCCACAGATAACACTGAGACTGGGTCCCTGTCTGCGTTGTTTTAATGCGCTGGGGATTGTAACGGGTTTATGCAGTGGCCTTGAGTGTGGCAAACGACTGCACTGCAATGTATCTAGTGGGCAAGTATATTATGATGAGTGCTCTTTCAATGTACAGTCAGGCTATGTTACCTCAGACTGAAGGGAGGTTGGGGCAAGAGCAAAGGCCTAGTCATTGGGCGCAGGATGACATATGCGCATATATGTATTGTGGCTCCTATTCCCTCCCATGCACTATACACACCATGTGCCTTTCTTCTGTCAGGGAGAGCTCACATTCTCTGGCACATCAAGTTAATCTCAGGGGGGGAGCTTCTCACTTATGGCATATTCCTAAGGAAAGGGCTGCTCTCATAAAACTAAACTGAGCACCTGCTATGTTGGGAGCACAATTAGGTGTCTGGCACAGAATGGGGTGAGGGATCTCAGTTTCAATGGTTTATTACAATGCAGAGCACCCAGCCGTTACGTCTCTTCCTCTGCACATCACTGTGCCACAGGAGGGTAAGTGTGCATGGAATAGGAACAATGGTGGGTAACACATGGAAGAAATAGAGGATATGGACCCTACAATCCAAGCAAAGGAACAAAACCCAGGTGCCCCGGACGCTCAGGTACTTGAAGGGAGAATTAAACAAGTTGACAGACTTTAAGGGAGCAGCATGTATCACACAGGAAGACTGGAAGGAGGGAGATGAAGCACATCATACCCAGTCCAGATGGGATGTCTGGGCCCAGATGGAAAAAGATGATATGAGGTGCCTGGGAAGGATACAACACAGGTGATGAGAACTGCAGCCTTTCGAAACAAAGACACCCAAGTGAGGAGTGTTGATAAAGCTTGAGCAGAGATGTCCAGAGGCAGCCACTGAAAGGCAGCATTTAGCAAACAAAAACATGACTTTTTTCCATTATACGTAGAAGAGGAATGATCCGTGGTACATTTCCAAATGTTGATTTTTTTAAATTGCAACCACTAGGAGCATAAACTGAGTGTTGCAGAAGAAAGGACTGATAGACTATTAATGCTGTTTTCCCTCTTGGTTTAGTTCTTTGCTATATTGCTGTAGCGTGCATGCATGGATCTGCATAAACACACATCCAGAGAGAAGGGAAGAGCAAAAGACTGTAGATCTTATCTGAACTCAGGTTGCAACATTTTCACTGCTGTGTAATTTGTTTTTATGTACCAAAGCTGTAGGCAAACTCCATTTTTGTGTGAACTCAAACATAATGGATTCAGTAAGCTTTCTATATTAAAATGTATTAATTCTCCATGCAGTGGAAATATTTGGGGAAATGTATTTTCTTTTAAGCATTTGATACGATAACTTCATATTAAGTATCTAGAAACTTTAGAATGAAGCTGCTTGGAGATTTTTTAAGTTGAAAAAATAGCTAGTAAAAAACCTCTATTTAAAAGATCAGGATTTAAGGAAAATGTTCAGAAACCTGAAGAATCTACTAGTTTATTCATCAGTCCTCACTAGCAATCTGTTCTCAGTACTGCAGGATGTGTTCAAGTAATGATTCTTATCAATTGCCCAGCAGTATCTAACCTGTGAGCAGTGAGTCAACTAGTGGTCAGAGGTTATCATAATATAAACGTCTAAGAATTAGAAATAGAGATAATGAACTGGCAGTAATCCTGGATAACTCCAGCAAGGAAGGATTTGTTCTTTAAAACCATACTGATTTCACATGTGGTTTATGATTCTATTTCTATCTTTTTTAATTTTAAAACTAAATGATTTCCTCTTTGGTTTATTCTTAAATATTAAAACCAAGTGATTTTGCCCCAACAAATAACATAAGCAAATCCCAACTCCCAAACACATGGATGATAGAGACATGTAGACCAATCCCTTATCCTCCACTAGAACAAGAAACATCACTGGAACTATTCGGCATATCTGTCATACAAAATATACTGGCTGTTCCTTTCTTAAATTGTGAGCATGAGAGCAACAATAAAGGCAAGTAGTTTGGATAAAATGAATGTATTTTATTTTTTCCTGTTAGTTTAATGCATTCAATTTTAGTTTTTGCATTTAACTTGCCATCATCAAACTAAACTCCCTTTAATACTCACTCATTCACACCTTTCTAAAGTCTCAGACACACATCAAAGCTTAGCACTGAATGGCAAACTATTCTCATCAGCTTGAGATGCCCGGGACGTCCTTCCCCTATGGGGGGGGGGGGAAGGGGGTAGGAGTCCCAGGAGGAGGCGAGTGCTGGGGACTCCCTGCCCCCACCAACACCCTGTCCCCTGCTGCAGCACCCTATTCCCTGCCCCAGCACCCACCAGCAGCCTGCCACCTGCCCCCACCAACACCCTGTCCCCTGCTTCAGCACCCACTGGCACCCTGTCCCCTGCCCCAGCATCCTGTCCCCTGCCCCCACTAGCACCCTGTCCCCACCGGCACCCTTCCCCCACCCCAGCACCCACTAGCACCCTTCCCCAGTACCATATTCCCTGCTCCCACTAGCATAGTTGGGGCCACAGTGAGGCTTGGAGGAGTTTGTTTTTTTTTTTTTTTTTTGCATCTCACTTGTGTGGCCCCAACTTACTTTTCTGTGGGTCAGTGACCCCTGACTCAAAACAGGTTCCCCACCCCTCTCGTAAATAAAGACTAATGCTGAAACTTTTTGTGTTTGACATAATATTTTATTTAAAAATGAAGCCTGGCGAACAAGCCCCCAATTGGGGCCAAGCCCCCGTCTGGCCGCAGCATCATAACACTCCTGTACCGCCCCCAACCCCAAATCTGAGCCCCCTGTCCTGAGCCTCTCACATCCCCAAACTCCTGCACCCCGACATCCTCGGTCTTCTGCCACAACACCCCTGCACCATTCACACACCACAAATCTGTGTCCTGAGCCTATCATACTCCCAACCTCCCTCCCCTGAGCCCCTCACACATCCCAACCCAAACTCCTGCACCCTCACATCCACAAGCCTGTGGCTTGCTCAGCACCTCAACCCTCCAGCTGACCCCAACACTCCCTAGCCTGGAAACCCCTCCCTGAGCCAGCATCCCCTTCTCCACCTCCTCCTGCATCCAAATTTCCTCCCAGACCTTGCACCTCTCACCCCTTCCCACACCCAAATCCCTCAATACCACCCCAGAACCCGCACCTCCTGTCTCAACCCAGTAAGGGTACGGCTAGACTACAAGAGTTTTTCTGGGATACCAGAGGTATCCCAGAAAAACTCTTCCGCATCCAGGGTTGCGTTTGTTCTTCCACTTTTTTTAGAAGAAGAGCAAACATGCTTTTTCGGCAACCCCTGTATTCCTCGTTTCACGAAGAATAAGGGGGCTTCCAAAAGAAGGGGTTTTTCTGACATTTGACCTAGTCTAGACAGGCCAAATGTTGGAAAAACCTCTTCCTACAGAAGAATGGGGAAAAAAAAGCAGTGTAGCCGTACCCTGAGAGTGTATAAGGGCTGGGGATAGCAAGTGATGGAAAGGAGGAGAACAGAGAGGGCGGGGCTTCAAGGAAGGAGCGGGGTCTTGGGGGAAGGATGAGCTAGATCTTGGCTTGTTCTGACATTTAAAAAGTGATCTTGGGCGTAAAAAGATTGGAGACCACTGATCTAGAGATACGAGCACAGCACTGGGAGCCAGGGATTCTGTCTTGTCATCCTGGACTTGATTCCTCCTGGGATCATGAACTAGTCTCAGAAGCTCTGTGCCTCAATTCCCCATATTTGTAAATCGGGGTTATCTTTTTTGCTGGTCTTAGGTGTTTATCAAGAATGTCAGTACTGCAAGCACAGTCACACACAAATAAGTTTACACATCTGAGTATTTGGATTATAATGTTTGTAGGATCAGGGCTTTATGGTCTTGTCCAGAAAGAGAGCCCCTACAAATCCCATTGTCTTCGTTTCAGCCTCATACGAACCTAATGGCTGTACTGGGTCAAAACCAAAGGTCCATCTAGCCCAGTATCCAGTCTTCTGACAGTGGCCAATGCAAGGTGACCCAGAGGGAATGAACAGAATAGGTAATCATTGTGTGATCCTGTCGCCCATTCCCAGCTTCTGGCAAACAGAGGCTAGGGCCACCCTCCCTGCCTATCCTGGCTAAAAGCCATTGCTGGACCTATCCTCCATGAATTTATCTATTTTTTTTAACCTTGTTATAGTCTTGGCCTTTACAACATCCTCTGGCAAGGAGTTCCATGGGTTGACTGCATTTTGTGAAGAAATACTTCCTTTTGTTTGTTTTAAACTGCTCACTGTAAATCTCTCTGGGTCAGGCCTTTACTTTGCCGCAAAGAAGTTGAACGATAATGTGTAAGTGTTAGATATTTAAATAGAACTATATGATGCATGTAATCAGTAAGTGGCATTCCTATTAAATGTATGTTTTCCGGTTATTTTATATCAACTGTACATAGTAAAACCAGTATTTTTATGCATTTCATTTGAGCACCATAAAAAAGGAAAGGTCACAAGATTCTGAAGTAGCTAAGGTGGGTTGATGTTTGTATTTCTGCCTCACTCTTACTTAGCATAGGTGTGTTTTTGCTTTCAGGTCTCAGTCCGTGGTGGAACCTGGCACGATGAAACATGAGGAACTGGGTGAGAGCGAGAACACCCAACTTCTACTGGCTCTAGACTGAGTTCTGCATTACCAACTCTCACAAACGCATTGCCAAACTTCAACAGCACCAGAAACCTGCGAAGCACACAGCCGCTTTAAAGAAACAAGCACTCTTTCTGCTTGAAAACAGGACCTCCATTTTTCCAGACCAAGTAACGATTGTCACAAGCCCCCTGTCTGTTCAGCCAAAGCTACACAGAGATTTCTTTTGGTGCAGAATGCTAACTCAGATATCGTAAGGAGTCTAGTTGTAAAAAACAAATTATTCATTTATTTTTTTCCTTTTTAGTTTTGCAACATTAAAATGACTGAAAAGTGAAGGACAGACTCCTTTGTACACATACAAATGATGCACAGATGGAGGTTTTTCTGGGATGCGCTTCAGTTTTCCTAAAATGATGTTTAGATTAAGTGCATTTTAAAGTACAGTATTTTGAAGTTATCACGTGCAGTCTAATTATTAGGTTTAATGTAGCTCACAGACCCGAGATAACAGCATCTCTAATACCTTTGAATCCCTAACAAGCTTTTTTTCTTTTTTACCCACAACATCACCAGCATAATGTTATTCAACATTACAGTATGTGATATCACCCCGGCTACTTGCAGGGTTCACTTATTTCAGTACCTGCAAAGATTATTTTTTATTTATGAAGCTTTTATAAAACTGTCAGATAAATGTAATGAGCTATGTGGGCAGCAGACACACACAATTTGAAATGTAATTATTTAATTTCATTAATGTGTTTTTCCACAGGCAGCTCAACATCCTGTTAGCTCTGTGTGTGTGTGTGTGTGTGTGTGCCTGTGTGTGTGGGTGGGGAAGAATTCACTGGAAACATTGACTGGTGATGAATGGCTCAATCCAGATTGTTTCATTTAGGTCACTACTGCAAATGAAAGCTCTGCAAAGCCATTTAACCCTCTTTCCTCCTGCAATCAGCTAAAGGTGTAGCCAGAGGCATATATTGATTGCAGATGGAGGCTGTGGCTAAAATGGAAAGGGAACTCTTAGAATGAATTATATAAAATAATGCTTTGACTGGAAGGAAATGTGGAAGAAAAGAAATGTAGAACTGAAATGCCAAAGATCAGTTTGTTATTTCTCTCTATGCTCTACTTACAAAATGAATCCCATCCTTACACTGAAATGGAAATAGATTAAAAAAATAAAAAATCCACTGTTAAGAAATTTCATCTGCAGTGACTATTTTCTCAAACAGTTATACAGATTTTTGCATGCACTTTTTACCTTCCATTCATTGTATTATGTAGCTTTTATTAGGACAAGCGTTCAGTGCCCATATATCAAATAAGGCAATGTAAGTCAGATACACAATACGCGTTGACAGTGGACAGCACAATATTCTTTTTAACCATGCCTTAGGGAGGGCCACATAACTCATGAGTGGTACGCTGATGTGATGACATAGTTCAACTGGCACAGTCATCTCTAATGAGTGAAAACAAAGTGTGTTACCTCTAACTGACATAGAATATCACACTTACACCTGGCCAGACGGGGTAGTGTCAGACACTATTACACACAAGTAGGCATTAATAGCTATTAATAGAGCTGCTAATGGTACGGGCTGAATAACTGCAGAAAGAGTACAGTTTCTGTATAGTTTATATTTCTCAGCATTATGGGGTAGATATAGGGCTTGATCTGCAGGGCAGTAGGAGGTCTGCAAGGTGATGCTGATGTCAGCAAGTGTTGAGGGCCCTACACATTTTACAGGAGTGCCCAGAATCACAGAGGAGAATGCAGCATGTTGCAAGATTGAAACCATATAGCTTAGGGATATTTCCCCTCATGAGAATCCATGGTAGAATGCACTAAGCAGATTGGCAAGTAGTTTAACAAAGCACTGGCTTCCATGGAAACTATTGTAATGTCACTAAGCCCTGGTCTACACTAGGACCTTATTTCAAAGTAACCCCTCCAAAGTCAAATATATAAGAGATGTATCCTCATTACCAAACCCATTATTTCAAAATAACAGGCCATGGAATTCGAACTCCGTGCTCCTGCTTTTCATCAGGAGTAATACTAATTCTGAAATCGTAATTTTGAAATAACGGTAGTGTGGATGCTCCCATGCGGCTAATTGAAACTTATTGGCCTCTGGGAGACCTCCTGCAGCTCCATTAGAGTGCTTCCTGGGGCACTAAGTCCAAGGTAGTGAGAACATGCTAGTTCGAATTTGTTAAATCGGGAGTTCTTAAGTCGAATTTAGTAATTTCAAAAGAGTTTCCTAGTGTAGAGATAGCCTCAATCCCTTGTTTTAGTCTTCCTAGATAAGACACTTAACCTGTGCTGGCTTTGAAATGATGCTCTCACAAAAAGAGTGTGCTAACATTTTTGAAGTCATGAGGTAGAGAGAAAGAAAACTGAGAAAATCTTATCTGCGGAATTCTGCAGTACATTTTAATAGCCTGAGTTTATTTCAATGAGAGTCGTGCGGCTCAAGCATTTTGAGTGCCACTGAATTCCTAGTGAGTGAACATCAGCCTCTAGTAAAGATTAGAGACCATTAAAAAGTTATGACTATTACATACAGTGGTGACATAAATAAACATCTATATTGCCCTGTAATATATATCTCAATATATCAGTGCATGAATAAAAGATGGTGGCTCTCATTTAACTCTGTGCTTAGGTACATAACTATAAACAGGAAAAAGAAACACGTTTTATTGATTTATTGGTACAATACAATACAAATATTACAAGAACAAATCATATCACACCAACTCGATAGCTTTCTTTGATAGGATAACAAGCTTTGTGAATAAGTGGGAAGCAGTAGATGTGGTATATCTATCTAGACTTTAATATAGCATTTGATACAATCTTGCATGGCTCTCTCACTAACAAACTAGGGAATACAACCTAGATCAGAGCTGGGCAAGATTCGGCCCAGGGGCCAGAACCGGCTTGCCTATCACTTTGATCCAGTGGACTGGATCTGTCCACTTTCTATTTATATCCTACTGCCTGTGCCAGCAAATTTCCAGGCAGTGGCTCAGCCATCAGGATCCTATTTCAATGGCTCACGGCTCTCAGTTGTGGCACGACCTTGGCAGGAGCCGTAGCTGTGAGCCTTTAAATAGCTGAAGCAATCCCAGGCAGCTGCCAGGCAATGTGGTAGTGGCAAGGCTGGGAGCCACAAGCCCTTTGCTGTATATTTAATTCAGAGCCTGAAGCCTCAAACTACTCTGAGGGAAGGCTAGTCCTAGCCCTACCCCTTTTACCCTAGACCCTCTTCCAGGGGGTAGAGCCAGCCCATGACCATGTTGCAAACTTCATTAAGTGGCCTCCCTACAAAAATTATTGCGCAACCCAACCTAGATGGAGGTACTTTAATGTGGATGCTTAACTGGTTGGATACCCATTCTCAGAGAGTAGTTATCAACGATTCACAGTCATGGTGGAAGGGCATAACAAGTGGGGTTCTGCAGGGATCAGTTCTGTTCAATATCTTCATCAATGATTTAGATAATGGCATAGAAAGTACACCTATAACATTTCTGGAGGAGACCAAGCTGGCTGTAAGTGCTTAGAGCATAGAATTATAATTCAAAATGATCTGGACAAACTGGAGAAATGGTCTGAGGTAAACAGGATGAAGTTTAATAAGGACAAATGCAAAGTACTCCACTTAGGAAGAATCAATCAGTTTCACACATACAGAATGGGAAGAGACTGTGTAGGAAGGAGTATGGCAGAAAGGGATCTGGAGGTCATAATGGACCAAAAGCTAAACATGAGTCAACAGTGTGACACTGTTGCAAAAAAAGCAAACATGATTCTGCAATGCATTAACAGGAGAGTTGTGACCAAGACACGAGAAGTCATTCTTCCTCTCTACTCTGCACTGATTAGGCCACAATTGGAGTATTGTGTTCAGTTCTGAGTGCCACATTTCAGGAAAGATGTGGAGAAATTGAAGAAGATGATTAAAGATATAGAAAACATGACCTATGAGCAACATACCCCTCTAATTTTTTCCATCCATGCTCAGAATAAATTGTGTTATGTGCGGCAAAGTGTGTGCAGATATGTACTACAAACAAACACATGCTGCCAGCTGTGGGTGCTCTGCTAATCACCTGGGTGGCATTTGAATCTCTCCTGAGTGTCTGCCCAAGCACTCAGCTTACAGGGAACACTGCCTATGAGGGAAGATTGAAAGAACTGGGTTTGTTTAGTCATAAGAACGGCCATACTGGGTCAGACCAAAGGTCCATCTAGCCCAATATCCTGTCTGCTGATTGTGGCCAATGCCAGGTGCCCCAGAGGGAGTGAACAGAACAGATAATCATCAAATGATCCCTCCCCTGTCACCTACACCCAGCCTCTGACAAACAGAGCCTAGGGAAAAAGAGAAGACAGAGGGGACATAACAACAACTCTCAAATACCTAAAAGGTTGTTACAAGGGGGGGGGGGGGAGAGGAGAATCATTCTCCTTAAGTTCTGATGAGAGGGAAAAAAGCAATAGATTTACACTGTAGCAAAGGCGATTTAGGCTGGACATTAGCAGGGGTGATGCATGCAAGGGCGCAAGGCAGCATGTGCCACCCCACCACCACCATGGGCAGGAGCAGCAAAGGGCCAGCAGCCAGTGGTAGGGTTAGTGGGGATGCCTGGTGTCCCTAGCAGGGGTCCAAACCCCCCCGCACTCACTGGCAATGGCCCCAGCTCACTCTGCTTTCCCAGGCGTGTCAGCTGGGGGAAGGGATGGGATTCCTGCCACACTCCTGGCAGGAAGCAGAGCAAGTTGGGGCTGCATTGCTCCGTTTCCCATGCTGTTGCCAGTGAGTGTGGGGGGCCAGACCCATACCAGTCCTTGGGCTGCATCAGTTGGGGGAAGAGGTAGTGTGGAGCCTGGGACAGAGGGGGGTTGCCCTAGCCCTTCCTTAGGCTGTGTGGTGAAGGGCATGTCACATGGCTGGTGGCCTCCTGGGTCCCCCTCATCAGTCGCTCCTGGACATTAGGAAAAACTTCCTGTCAGGGTGGTTAAACACTGGAATAAGTTCCTAGGGAGGTTGTGGAATCTCCATCATTGGAAATTTTTTAAGAGCAGGGATGGTCTAGATCAGTGTTTCTCAAAGTGGGCTGCGGGCCCGCACAGCTTTGTTTATCTCAAGGCTCCATAGCCATGGAGCCTCACAGCTCCCATTGGCTCTGGTTAGCTGGTTCCCCCTGCCATGAGGGCAGGGGACTGGACTTGATGACCTCTTGGGGTTCCTTCCAGTTCTATGATTCTATGATTAGTTTGTATGGTCCTTCTCTGTCAAATCACCTGAAGGACAAAATGTTTTCCTAAGGATATTTTTCACTTTAAAAAGTATTTTCATTTGTTTCTTCCATTAGCATTTCCAACGTAGAAAGGTTCTTTCTTCTAAGAAAACATCAGTTTGCAACTTAAAAGGCTTAAAATGAGGTGTCACATATACACTGTACAATTTTATAAGTTCCTCCATATGCTTAATGGGTGCACAGCTATTCCAACTACATGCAACAAGAAACAACATTCTTTTCTCCTTGTCATCAAAACACAACAGAGTCAAGGCAATTTCAGTGGAGCAGAAGCTACTAATAATGAAGCCACATGATCCGCATTGCCACATTCCAAGCACTCCAGTTTTTAATGTACAATATAGCAGCCCACACTATTTAATGAACATTAATATGCTTGTAGGTGCAGCTTCAGTGTAATGTATTTGCCAACCATAATCTCAAATGATAAAACATCTACCTTCAGAGGAAGAGAAAAAAAATGTTATTAAGCAATAATGGAACAATCGGAGCTACAAGAAAAGCACATGAGTTTTCACAAATTAAAAACTAAACCACATCTGTTATACCTCTAGAGACTGGATTTTAAATCCAAGCAATGCAAACTGCAATGTAGTCTAAAGTGAATTAAGTATACTCTAAAAGGAAGCAATTCTGGTTCAAAGACAAACACTTGTTGATCAATTTAAAAAAATATATTTTATTTATCTTTCTTGGATTTTTTTTTATGGTATCACAAAATATGCCATGCAACTAACATCCCAGTAAGCCTAGTTATAGTGGGCACTTCATTTATAAATAGTTCTCATACACTCATACTAAACCAGGCGTGGGCAATAATTTTTGATGGGGGTCCACTCTATGACTTCAGTAAGAGGTCAAGGGCTGCACTCTTCCATGATATTGAAGGAGGTGGTGCAGGGTCTGGGATGGAAGTTAGGTGCAGAAGGGAGCTTGGGGGAAGGGACTGCGATGCAAGAGGGTGTGGGGGGTCTGGGAAGGAGTTTGGGCGAAGGAGGGTATTGTGATCTGAGGCACGGGACTGAGGTGCAGGGTCTGGGAGAAGGTGGGGGTGCAGGAGAGGATTCTGACCTGAAGGAGAATTAGGAGGGGCCGGGGTATGGGAGGAGGTTGTGATCTGGGACAGGAGTGCAGGAGAGGTGCAGGAGTTTGGGTTGTGACCAGGGGCAGAGGATTGGGGTGCAAGGTCTGGGAGGAGGTCGTGACCTGGAAGAGGGATGTAGGAGGGGGTTGTGATCTAGAGCAGTGGTTCAGGGATTTGGGTTGTGACCAGGGGCAGGTGATTGGGGTGCAGGTCTGGGAGGGACTATGGGTGCAGGAGTGGGGGTGCAGAGGGCTTGGGTAACATAGGGTAGGGATGTAGGGGGGGGGCTGAGGTTTGGGGGGAGAGAGGGGTTGGAGTGCCAGAGGCAGGCTCTGACCAGGAGACGCTTACCTAAGTGGCTCCTGGCCAATATCCCAGCAGGTTCCCTGCCTGCTCCGCCCCCGCACACTGCTCATAAGAGCCACCGGCGGAGATCATGTGCTGCTCCGAATGCTGCAAGCCGAGGGGGAGGGTACTTCTCTTTGGCCAAAGCTGCCAGGCGGCACATGAGCAGCAAGATTGTGCTGGGCAGGGACAGCTCACGAAGCCTCTCATCCCCCTCCCCACACGCCCACAGCATGCTCAGCCCATTGCTCTGAGCAGTATGTGGGGACGGGGCAGGCCAAGAGACTGGCTGAGACTCCTGCTGGGCCATGAGCCAGATCCAGCAACTTGGTGGTCTGGATCTGGCCCGTATACTATACCCTCAATAAGCATTTTACATGTTTCAAAGTGTGAAATGAATAAAATTATTTTAGAATCTCCTGATAATTCACCTGAGAGTTGTGAATTTCTGTTCAGGTGGATACACAGTTGTCTCTGGGTTAGAAAGCACACTCGAGCTTTTTCTGGATCATACTTAGCGGAGACTGAAGTCTTCTTCAGTGCATGACCACTACATTTTGCTAATCCAAAAGGAAATAAAAGTGCACACCACCAAAAAAAAAAAGTGTTACATGCAATGTGTTATATGGCACTATATGACCTAGTAATATCCAAAATCTGAGTATGTGCATACGGTGCTTAGTTACAACCATATAAGGCACCTTAGTAATATAAGACATTTGACAATTTACTGCAATATGAATGTTTCCCAAGACTAAGATGGGGAGAGGGTAAGCAGCCCATTCTTTTCTATGGAGATATAGCAAACAAAAATCTAAACTCTCTATTAATTTCCATGTCAGAAATTAAAGTGAAGAAAACTGTGCTCAAATCTCGTCTTATCTGGTTCCACATTCTAGCAAAAAGTCAGTGCTTCCAGGCAAGGATCAGAATTCCAAATCAGAACTTTGCTCCCAGCTGAGGGAATTCTGTTCCTCTTCTAATTAGGTTCTTATTCTGAGGAATGTCCACTCAGGTCAATCTAGAAGTTAACCTTGAATGGAGCTGTGTCCAACTCTTCTTGGACAGAAGATGGCATGACACAAAGGACCTTGAAATGATAGGGAACAAAGCAATTAACATAATCCTAAATTCTGAACTCCTGAACACCTGCAAGGCCCACTTAAGTTAATGGATATCACAGATGCTCAGTACTTCCCAGGATCAGGTCCTAGACCTGAAGAGATCCTTGTAGCCAAAGGAGATTTAAAGGACTCTTTCACTGTAGGAAAACAAAACTGATTGCATATCAGTTTTCAAACCCATCTTACAGTCTACATTTCCAGATGGCAAGAAGAGGTTGCCACATTTCGCAAAAGTAAAATCTGTTCCTATAAAGTTCCTCCCTCTGCTAAAAGCTGAAGGTGCATTTATTGTACACATTTAAAAAAAAAAAATTAGTGGTTCACAAAAGGAAGTGATCCATGTACAGCTCTGATAGAAAAATACAATTACCCATGTAGAAAAATACAAAATAAAACCATCCATTCACATTATCTACAGTTGCGCCTATATGCATAATGTTTCATACCTAAGACATTTATGATTAGAAATCGTATGACAGATTTCCAAATCTAGCTGTTTGCAAATGTTTATGCACATCTATTGCATACGCATCATTTCCAGGTAACAGTGCATGTACAAATCAGATATTTGTGCATTAACATGGCCAATAAGATGATTGACTGGCTGTGTGCATATATATGTCTGTGGTATTGGTACATATCATATGGACATGTCACAAACATTTGCACATTCCTCATTATAAAAATCTGGCCTTTCAGCTCTTTGGCTGAGAACAAGCAAATCCATCAGATCAGTGCCATGTTAGTGTGAAACAGAATGGAACATTTTTAGATAAGTCCATAGTAAATGTGGAACAATTTCTTCACATCTCCAAGCCCCAAGAAGGCTGACCTGTTCCGCATGGCAAACCAAGTTAGTGTTGTATATTTATATTCGCGAACTCCAATGGATTAAACCTCATCTTTTTCTTACATCAGAAATGACCTCTTAAATGGCAGGAAGGGTGCGTCTCTGTTGAGGTGTTAACTCAGGGTGCCACACGTCCACAATGAATATCAGCCGATAACGGTCAGCATCCTGCCACACTTCATGCTCGAAAGAATCATCAAAGATAAGAACCTTCCCTTCTTCCCAGGTTCTGTAACAGAGAAGAACATCCTTTATTATTGTTTTTTGGGTACCCAATAGTGAGCACTTATCTGGGCAGGTATTTGCTTTGGAGATATGGAAAAGATATAATCAGCATGCTTTTGCCTTAAGGAATGTAGTATTTAATAAAGAGAAATGAGATGCCTGTATCATAGCTCTAAATGAAATAACTATAAAAAGTTCAATTTGATGCAGCTCCATAAACTGAGCTGTACTTTTATATTCTCTCTGAGTACATCTACACAGCAACAATATTTCGAAATAACTAGCATTATTTTAAAATGACTTAGTCCGCATCTACACAGCAAGCAGTTATTTTGAAATAATGTTGAAATACTGTCAGGCTGGAGGACTTCTTACTCTGACTCCTGTAACCCTCACTGTATGAGGAGTAAGGGAAGTCGGAGGAAGAGTGATCTTATTTCAAAATAAGTGCCATGTAGACACTCCCAATTTCAAAATAAGCTATTTCGAAATAAGCAATGCAGTTGATGTAGCCAATTTGCATAGCTTATTTTGAGTTAAGCCCTTCTGTGTAGACACACCCTCTTTGTATGCACACAGGCATATGCAAGAATGAGAGTCTAGGAAGCACTGAGCATTTACCGTTCTCAATTATGTGGCCACTTTATATCAAGCCCCCTGCTTGCATTTCAGACATGTACATATTAGAGGATAATGGAAAGATGTGCAATAGCCTGGTTTAAAAATAAACAAATCACATCAAACAAACTGGATTAAAAAACTAGAATTGCCCTGGTTCATATTTAACTTCAAGAATGTGAATAAACTCATTGCATAAACCTTTGCAGGAGGGCTTGTCTACAGGAAGAAAAAGCTGCACTAGTTCAGTTTATTTTTGGCATAATTATGCCGATATAACTTAATCAACAGGGCAGGTCCGTGCTGCTCTGTCCAAGCCCCTTTAAGCTACAGAAGAACCTCTCCTTTGCGAAATGGGGATTGAGGAGTTCATAAAAATAAAAAAAATCATAAAAATAGAAAACATTTCAAAATTATACTCTGTATGGTGCATAAATTGCAGCATTGTGCACTGCATCGCTTTCTTCTTGTCCTTCCAGCCACTACCATTGTTTTCTAATGCCCTGAAAGCACTGGAATGTGATGGGATGCCAGCTTGTTTTTCATTGACATCGCGTACATTATGTGATGCCTGCCACGCCCCAAATGGGAACAATGGTTTATACAATCGGTCATTTTTAAGACTGGCATTTCTAAAGCCATGGTTCTACTGTGCTTTACTAAGCACTGCTTCCATGGAGTGACACACCATATGGACACAAAAAGAGAGAACTCTTAGGGTGCGTCTACACTGCACCGTTATTCCAGAATAATGGCCATTACTCCAGAAAAACAATATTAGTGTCCACACAGCAACTGTGTTATTTCAAAAGAAAATCGAAATAATGGAGGGCTTTTTCCGACATTGGTAAACATCATTCCACGAGGAATAATGCTTCTTCCGAAAACGCTATTTCGGAAGAGGGTGTGTGTGGACACTTCACTGCTGCTATGTTGAAATAACTCCCCCCCAGCGCCATTCTAAGTTACTCCTCCCCAGTGCCTCCTGGGGCTCTAATCCACATTAGGGGAGCCTGCCACTGATTAATTAGGAGGCTTCCCTATTGTCTGAACGCTCTATTTCAAAATAAGCTATTTTGGAAGATAACTTCCGGAATAGCTTTTTCCGAAATAAGCTTGCAGTGTAGATGCACCTTTAGTGGGTATTCCAGGGTGTAAAGCCCAGCTAGGCAGGAAAAGTAAACTTATTCAAGTGCAATTTTCCTGTGTAGACGTGGCCTTAGGGAGGGAACACTACATTTTTTAAATTTTAGTGCAAAAAATTGATAGTGTCTCACAAAACATAATACAGACAATTCACTCAAACTGGCTTGTGTATAAGCAGTCACATTCTTTAACAAGTTGAAGACCAAAACTTAAAGGAGAATGGTGAGAAGCAATGTATCAGAAACAGGGGTATCTAATTAGTTGGGAGGATCAGAGTTAAGTGCAGTTTTAACATCTTCATTAATGACCTTGAAAAGGAATTTAACGGCATGTTAAGTAAGGGCTCTGTGTTGCAAAGTCAATAGGATTCCCAATTCAATATAGAGAAAAATGAGAAGTCTAGAATGAAATTTATCTACTTGGCATTCGAAATGAACAATGCAAAAACAAAAATAAATATTTTTATTGATTTTTTTCTACTTTTCATTAATTCTAAAACAATTATACTGTACAGGGAAACTGCTTAGTAGGTTACACTTTAAAGTTGTAACTAGTTTGCGTTGTACACAGTGTTTCTGGTTAGTGCTCTAAACAGTTGCATTTCAAGCTGCAACTGTTTTCCTTCCACAGGAACTGAATTTTTGGGAAGCTATGAAAATATTTATCCCTTGATACTGAATTAAGTTTGTTTTTGAGTTATAACCCTTTTGCACTGGACCATCTGTTTGTGTAAACATTTAGAACATGGCTTTTTGTACTTTTGCTTTTGCAAATTGAGCAATAAGTTGTTTGAGACAAAGATTTGAAGCTATTTTGTGTTCTATTGAGATGGTGGCCAGGCCAGCAAGTCTCTCTTTCAGATGGAAGAATGAAGGTACATCTTTATCAACTTTAACTTTGAAAAGCTACAGTCCCAACTAGGAAAAGAAAATGGAAGAGTCAAGAGAATTCAAAGAGTCATGAAGATGTTGGGAAAGCTGTCTGAGTTTGCATTCAGAAATAAGCTTCAGTACATCTTGAGGTGTAAGACAGGTGTAAGACATCTTGTCATGAAATATCCTTCAGTTCACTGCACAAATCTACTGCATCAATATCTTTTGAATTTCCATGTTGAAATGCTGACTCTAGTTTAATCTTACAAGTACTTGTGATTCTCCTTTTACGATCTTGTTCAAACCTTTTACCAAAATTTTCAAATCCAACACAATACAAATTCTTTGCTGGCACAGCGTCTTCGGGATCACAACCCATAACACATCAGAACAACTGCTGTGGGTTTCTGACCAGCCTTCACTAAGCAGCGAGCCTCACAGACCCAACTGTATGACTGGCCAACCCTGGGCTACTGAGAATGACTGACTTGCCAGACCCTGCCCCCGGTAGCACTCTTTTGAAGCTATGACTTGACACATTTTTACTGTATTTACACACACAGCCATGCTCCACAATGTGAAATAAATAATATAACTCAATGACATGGCAATGATGCACTGTTTTATAAGTATAATATTTGATACTTTCATGTATAAAGAGATAACATATTAATATACTTTTAAATAGAAAAAAATCACTTTCATCTAATTTGGCACCTCTTAAAACCTGGTGCCTTAGGCAACCACCTCATTCGCCTGCACGAATGCATATTAATTTAAAAGATTAGGGCCTTAATTCCGAGATGTTGAATGAAGTGTTGCATATACTACTGAGGACAGAGAAATAATACAAAGGGAGGTAAAGAGGTTAAAATATGGACAGGAAATAAATGAGGTTCAGCTTTAAAAAGTGCAATCTAATATACCTGGGTAACAATACGTGGAGGCAATAACAATGGGAAGGAAAAAGTTGAACCTTCGGAAGGAGATTTATGATGAGAGCACACAGCAAATTTTGTATCACTCTGCAATGGTGGGCAGGATTTAAGACGACTAATATCAGAGGGGTAGCCGTGTCAGTCTGAATCTGCATAAACAATGAGAAGTCCTGTGGCACCTTATAGCTAACAGATTTATTGGAGCATAAGCTTTTGTGGGCAAAGACCGACTTCGTCAGATGCATGCATCTGACGAAGTGGGTCTTTGCCCACAAAAGCTTATGCTCCAATAAATCTGTTAGCTATAAGGTGCCACAGGAATTCCCATTGTTTAAGACGACTAATGCGACTTTCAGCTGCAGATGAAAAGGCATCACTTCATGGAAACAGGAGGTGATAGTCTCTTCTCCCTGCATTCTGATGACACTGTACTGTGGATACTGCACACAGTTATGGGCACCTCATAACCACAAAGGTTTGGAAATCTAGACACAATTCAGAGTACAGTAACAAAACTGATTAAGGGATTGACGTAGAATAGGAGAGATGAAAAGAATTTTGGCCAAAAGTTTTTAAAAGTAACCAGTGATTTTGAATGCTTTGTTTTCACTTGAGTCTCTTTAAAAAGGCCTAATTTTTAGAGGATACTCAGCATTTTCTGAAAATTTTGACCTACCATTATTGGTTAAGCCTCCAACCATATGAAAGGCATGAAAGTCAAAGATATTGGAAAGTTAGTTGGGATACAAGAAGAATATTTATAAGGGATGGGAAAGGATAAAAGATATTCAATTGTGTCTACAAAGGTTAAATTGGGTTTTCAACTGAGTTACGTTAGCTTCGTTGAGCTAATTCAATTGAAAAAACAAACCATGCTTTTTTTCCGAGGGTAGACAAGGCCTAAGTCATTTTTGAAAATGGAATTTGGGTTTCTAAATCCTTTGAAACTTTTGAAAATTTTACCCACCATCAGGAAACATAAACCATTATTAAGAACCACTAGCCTATACAATCGTCTCCTAAGGGAAATAGCAGAAACATGATTGAGACACAAATTTGAAGCAAACGTGGAGAAATCAGCAGGCACAGCGAAGTAACAAAAATCACAAATTGGCTGTCAAATGGATGTCAGCATCCAAGGCCCAGATTAATTGATCTATTTGACAGTGAACCTTTCCAGATTTCAAGTATGACTGCCTCTTAACTTCACTGCCACCTTGATAATAGATAAATGCAGATTAAGAAAGGTATTGTATGTGCATGCTCCTTTTAAATAAGGCTCAGTTATTCTACATTTATACCTGTTTTAAGAAATATACTCCTTGATTCTTATGCCAGGTATTACATTAATATTGCTCTAATGAAGTCAAAGTTGTTACACACTGATATAAGAGAGTAAAAAAAATCAGGCCTATGATTTTTTTTATTTTTTGTTTTGGGTTTTTTTTTTTAATTTCATCTGAAAAGCACTTCCTTCACTAGTTAGTCTGAAAGAGGAGCTCTACTCTGGAGGACAAACCTTCAAAGGAGTGCCACCAGAGGTTAAAAGAAGGCTCAATCATTTGCATCATAGTGGTTTGGACTGATTTATACAACACACAGAAAAAAAGTCATAAAGTTGTCAGAGCCATTATCTTTCATTTGGATCACCTACAAGACTTGCCATTGAAATGCAAATAAATATCTTCCGGATGCCTTATTCTGTGAGAAAATCATCACATTATGACCAAAAGGTAATATGGAATGGAGCTAGTCTGGGAAGGATTTCTGTATCATTTGCTCAGAAGAGAGCTTTTACTACCTTTATAGATGAAAAGTTTTTACCTTGACTTTATGAAAGGGACATATTTCCCTCCCATTACAAATCACAACTGCAATCCTTGACAAAGTCATTATATTTTGACACTGAAATTTTTTTTTTAACCACCATTATTAAGCATCTTGCATGCTACAGCTTTTAACACACCAAAAATGATGTGGGGTTGTTCCTGCCACCCTAAGAGCTGATCACGACGTGACAGCATTAACAACAAAGACTCATCATGAGCAAACACTCTGAAGTAGGGGAAGAGTAAAATGTAAGGCTAGACTGTGAGCCTATGCATGTCTTCTGAAAGGTCATCGTGTGAAGAAAACTTGCCTCACACATTCAAAGACTCCAAGGTCAGAAGGGACCACCAAGATTAAGGCTGTTTTAGTCATGGGTATTTTTAGCAAAATTCATTGACAGGTCACAGGCACTAAACAAAATTCACAGCCCATGACCTGTCCATGACTTGTACTATATACCCCTGATTAAATCTAGGAGGCACGCAGTGCTGTTCAGCTGACACCGTGAATACTCAGGGAGGGGAAGGGCGGCCCAGGAGAAAATTCCTTCCTGACCCCCATTTGTCCTTGTGTCTACACTGGGACTTAATTTAAATAACTTCTCTCCCCTCCCTGATATTTATCCCCTGATGTTTCTATACAGCACAATCATATCTCCCCTCTAACCTCTTTTGGTTAGGCTAAACAAGCCAAGCTGCTAAGTCTCCTCTCAGAGGATAGGTTTCCATTCCTCTGATCACCCTAGGGTCCCTTCTCTGCACCTGTTCCAGCTTGAATTCATCTTTCTGAAACATGGGTAATCAGAATTGCACATAATATTCCAGATGAGGTTTCACCAGCATCTTGTCTAATGGTACTAAAATGTCCCTGTCTCTACTGGAAATACCTGACCTAGAATTGCATTAGTCTTTTACATGGCCTCGTCATACTAGTGGCTCATAGTCATTCTGTGATCAACCAGTACACCCAGGTTTTTGCCTTCTTTGTCACTTCCTTACCACCCATTCACCCTGCCTTGCCTCTGTGTACCTAGGAGTAAATAAGCAACACACTACACAAGTGGGAGGGGACAGGCAGGGAGTCAAAGCTGTGATCCCTAGCCTGCCAGCTCAAGTGGGTGGGGTAGTAATTTGCTACTGCTCTTAACCTGCCAAGAAACTGCACCGCGCAATGCCTCGTGCAATGGCATGAAGTATGGCTACTCTGGCTGGTACACTGGTCCGAGACAGACTATGCATATTAGCTGAAGATGACGACTAAACCTGCTTCTTCCTTGCTGAGAGGAAATCGTACCTGTCAGAGACAATTCCTTCCCCTCACTATTCTCATCATGTCCCCGCCCCAAATGCCACCCATGTGCATAACCCTTAATTTTTATTATGACAAATAATGTCATTTTGGAGGGGGGAATTGTGTCTTTGGTAATGAATCTACACCTCCTGCTGAAGTAGACCAGAGCTGCACATATCAGCCCAGGCAGAAGCTGGCCCTTCTGTATTAATTTTACATTTGTAATTAGTGAATTTAGTCTGTGCAGAATGTGCCAGATGCAGAGCACAGAGGCCTGAAGCCCTCTCTGTGCAGAGCAGTAGCAACACACACCTCCCCATGCGGCCCTGACAAGTACCTGATGTGGCGGGACCAGTGCGATAGTTGAGAGAGGGTAGTTCAGTCTCCGTGCCGCTAAGCCGTCTGCTCAGATTATGACAAATAGGGATGTCCATTGTGATAATGGATTGAGAGTGGTGGACACTGGTTCACTTGGAACCGGAGTGTGACCACCACTTAGTTTCACACAGGTCATTGAACAGCCATTGGATGACTTTCAGCAACTACTGACCTGAATTCAGAACAGTGACTGAAAAGTGAAAAGCTCCACACTTATTAACAATCCTCTAAGCTATCTAGCCACCACTCTTTCCTGCCCAGATTTGTACCGGCTTGCAATCTATTCCAAATATTGAGCTGGAAAGCTGAGAAAAAATGCATTCCTCAGTGATTAGACAGAAAATACTGCATTAGTTGCAATGCTGACACCAGGACAGAATATTTATATAAGGTACATGCTGGCAGGAGCCCCAACACTTGTGCAGAGATAACAGCTAGATTATTGATAGCTGAAAACTCCTACTCTCAAAATTCTATAAGTCATCTGCCCTGGATGGTTTACAGAACACTTCTCTCAACCACACACTCTTGTGATGATTGACATCTGTTTTTCATCACCAAATGCCTCTCCACTGTAGAAGCATGCACTCAGATGCGGCACGAAATATCCTCAATCTCTGAAAAATCTCAGGGTAACAACAGATAGCTTTAGAATTCCAGAGGTGGTTTCAGACTCAGAAAATAAGAATCTGCAAGTGAAAGGCAAATTTTTGCAAGGTCAGTTGTTAAAATTGTTTCACTGTAGACCTTGCCTTTGTTCAGTTTTATATTTTTATGGGTTTATTTATAATGCCATAGGCAGGCATCGGATGCTAACATCTGGTCTTTTATAGGTTCCTCTGGGGAATATAGCCCTGAACTCAAATATATAGTTATGGGTTCGTAAGGTGAACAAACAGAGATTGAATGTAACATTTCCTATTGGAAAGGAGTTTTCCTTCTTAATGCATTTTAAAATTAAGAACATTTGTTATCAAAGCCACATAGTGAGATAAATCCTCTACTACTGTAAAATGAGCATAGCTTCACTAGCTTCAACTTCAATTGAAATCAATGGAACTATGTCAGTTCAGACCAGCTGCGGGCCTGACCTGTACGGGCAGACTAGAGTGCTCATTATCCACAGAAGTAAAGAAGCAAGCAGAGCTGCAGTTAGAGCCTACATTTTGGTGATCAAGATGACTGACCTCCAAGCACAAGAAAGAGAATACTCTAGTATTCAGTTGGTAAACATCATTAGATTTGAGGCCTTTGATTCAAAAGCTTTGGGTTATGGACACAGTTACAAAGAGAAAAATAAATGACCATGATGGGAAAGAGCAGGTTTCATCTCAAGAGTGTTGCATAACTTCATGACAACTGAAATTAATGTATTTGAAACAAGTTTGCTTGTTTTATATAACAGAAGACCCATCAGCTAATAGTACACATGCATCAGAACTGTCTTTTTTTTGTTTTGTGGGTCACATCTGTAAGCTAGTGAAATCCAATTCCCTATGCCTTTGGGAAGAGACAGAAAAAAAAATATACCTGTTCTCTTTGGCGCATCGAATTCTGCAGCCTTCTTTTGGTATAACCAAGCCCAAATGCATCCTTAGCCTACAGTTAGTAGGACCTGTGTGAGGCCAAACATGAGTTCCTGGGTGCATGACAGAATACTTGATCTGCAAACAGAGATACAATTCTTTAATGAGGTCATTTTCACTAAATTCCATGAGAAGAACAGAACTTTACTACAGCTGATCCAAGATGACAGACCAAAATTGCTATATGCAGCATTGCAGTAACTATGTCTATCCGAGGATATTAGAGAGACAACGTGGGTGAGCTAATATCTTTTATTTGGCCAACTTCTGTTGGTGAAGGAGACAAGATTTTGAATGACACCAAGCTCTGCATCAGGTCTGGGAAAGGTCCATGCTGGCACTTGTGTCAGTATAATTTACATTGCTCAGGAGTTTAAATAAACCAGCCTCTTGAGCAACACAAGTTATATCAACATAATTCCCAGTATTAACAGTGCTGTCAGCATGACAGCTTCTATCACCAACACAGCTACCACTGCTCATTGGGGGGTAGATAATTATGTTGATAAGACAGCTCTTTTCTGTTGGCATGGAACAGCTACACGAGATATCATATAGCAGCACAGTTGCATCAGTTCAGCTGCGCCACAGTAAGCTCTTAGGCTATGTCTACACTATGAGTTTTCTCAGCAAAAAATATGCTAATGAGGGACTCATTTGCATGAGTCAATCTCATTTGCATATTTTCTGCCGATCCGTTTTTTTCGCTAGGGTTTTTGTGCAAAAGCAAGCAGTGCGGACTTTTTCTTTCTGTGCAAAAACCCCTTTTCCCGCAAGATCTGATCTGGTTTTTGAGGAAAAACCCTAGCGAAAAAACGGATCAGCAGAAAATATGCAAATGAGATCGTAACTCATGCAAATGAGTCCCTCATTAGCATATTTTTTGCTGAGAAAACTCATAGTGTAGACGTAGCCTTAGTGTACACATGGCCTAAGAGTGTCCACAGCTAAATACAAGATTGAACAGAGAGTTTAATGTAAGTAGTTAGCATGTACTCTAAGGCAGCGATGGGCAACCAAGACTACCGAGTGGGCCACATGATTGAAATCTAGTGGTGGGCAGCTTACAGCCCGCAGCCCACCTACAGCTTGTGCACCCCGTCTGCCCCATTCCCCCACACCTCACACACTGGGGCACTGGAGCCCTGCATTTCCAACTACTCCTCCTCCCTCCCAGCACTTTCAGAGCACCATCAATCTACTGATTCATGCTCCATGCCTGCTACTTCCCCCTCCCTTCCACAGCTTGAATAGCTGCAAACAGCTAATATAATTATTCTATCAGGGGTGATCTAGACGGTTTTAGGTCCTGCCGTGAGTGCAGGGAACTGGATTTGATGACCTCTCGAGGTCCCTTCCAGTTCTAGTGTTCTATGATTCTCGGGTGTATTAACAGGAGTGTCATATGTAAGATACTGGAGGTAACTGTCCTGCTCTACTCCACACTGGTGAAGCCTCAGCTGGAGTACTGTGTTCACTTGTGGGTGCTGCTCTTTCAGAAAGATGTGGACAAACTGGAGAGAGGCCAGAGGAGAGCAACAAAAATGATACCAGGTTTAAAAAAATCTGACTTATGAGGAAATGTTAAAAAGGGGTATATCTGTTTTGAGAAAAGAACACTGAGAGGGAGCTGATAACTGTCTTCAAATATCTTAAGGACTGTTATAAAGAGGATGGTAGTCAATTATTCTCCACGTCCACTGAACGTGGGCATGTAGTAATGGGCTTAATCTGCAGCAAAGGAGATTTACATTAGATAATAGAAAAAACTTCTAAACTACAAGGAAGCCAAGCACTGGAATACACTGGAATAGGTTGTGGAATCCCTGCCATTTGAGGTTTTTAATAACATGTTAAACACTTATCCAGGATGGTCTAGGTATACTTAGTTCTGCCTCAGTTGGGTCACCTTTTGAGGTCCTTTTTAGCCTTACATTTCTATGATGCTTTAAATGTTGAATGTTTGATTTTGCAACCCTATCATCCCTTGAATGTAGTTTTTGGATGTAAGTCCCTACTTAAAACATTGAAAAACCAACATTTCATCCTATAGAATCATGCTGACTCCAGTCATCAGTTGGGTCTGGGCATTTAGATCCTTAACTAATAGAGTAACTGGTAGCAGCAGTAGGCTGTTATCCTCTATGTGGAACAGGCACTGGACAGGGATGAGATACATACTTTGCCAACATTCCTTGCTGGCAACCTGCACTGAGTCTTAAAGCTGCCTCAAAAACCCGAGGAAGGGCATGTGGAAGTAGCTTTGAGGTGAATCTTCATGCTCCTATGCAGCCAACCTGGTGCAAGTGGATACAGTTTATAACTCCCTGAACCAGGCTCAGGGAGTTATAAACTGTGGATCTGGCCCACTGACTGAACTCTGCTCATGTCAGCATTCCCTGTGTGTACTCGTCAGCATCACCTTACCCCACCCTCTTGTGCAGCAGCAATGAAGCAGGTCAGTAAGTACCTGTCCTCTTCGGCACCCGGTAGCCTCAGGGAATCTTTCCAATAAAGCACATGTTTTAGGAACGCCTTTACACGCATTTTCATTTTTTCTTCCTAACAAAACAAATTGGCAAGTGAAACACTAAATACACAAGCATTGCTACACTTCCCACTCACACAAGCAGGTTTCAGCCAAAGATTCCAAAGAGCTTTCTACAGAAGCCGTGCCTATATTACTGATGCCATTTCATAGAAGCAAAGAGAAGACAGAAACTGAAATGAAAGCAAAGAGAGGTGGCTTGTAATATCAGATAAAATTATTGCACCCTGCTTTTAAATCATCCATTTGCGGGATAAGTCATAAGCCTATGAATGAGGCTTGATGGGGAATAAAGGTAAAAATAATTCCTATCAAGACAAACGATACCTTAGTACTGAAATATTTTTAAAGTTCTTTCTAATGTGTAAATCCCTACGGTCAGTCCAACATTCAGGCCTCCCGCATCACAGCTCAGAGAAAGAACAGCTGGCTTATTAAAACACATACTGTAGCTCATATCATTTCTGAATGACAGAATTGCAGTTGGTGGGTGACAAAAGGCTAGAGATACATTTTTTTTCCTTCCCAACTTCTCTACTTCCTCCAGGCTGATTTGTACTTGTGCACTATTGACTTTGCTAGAACAAAATCTTGGCAACCTTGTCAAAGATGGTTATTTGTAGTGCTGGATTCTGCAGGTGTTACTGGGCAATGTGATTTAGCATCAAGTATTCTTGCTCATTATGCTCTGGGTGCAAATGCCATTTTATTGGCTTCCTTCTTCTACAGGCTCAAAAGACTGATACAGAAATGTAATAAAATATTATTGGGTTTGTAGGAAGGAGAAGGAAGCAATAAAGTAATCGACAGGTAACTTACCTTGCTGCCACAATGTGAACTGGCTCCAATCTCCCTTTTCTCGCAGGTTCTCATCTTCAGGTAAGAAAAGCCCTTTTCCTTTATCCATCACCGCAAGCCCTTCATCACGAATAAGCTTCCAGTTTTTTTCTAGGGACTGCAGTGAGAACCACAATTATTATACAGGTTGGACCTCCCTGGCCTGACACTCTCAGGACCTGACTGGTCCTGAATGAGGGAGTTTGCCAGACCAGGGGAGGTCAATTCCATCCCTCTACTGACGGGAGTCTGGGCTCTCCCAGGGTCCATCAGCAGACCTAATAGAGCTCCCTTGCTCCCAGGCTGCCAGCTCCTAGCTCCACTGGCCAGTCCCTGCCACCCAGCTCTGCTGCCCCAGGGCTGCCACAGCTCCAATGCCCAGGGACTGCTGGGATTCCACTGTCCCAGGGCCACCGTGGCTCTCAGACACCAACACTGCCACAGCTTCGGGGTGCCGGGGCTGCTATGGCTCTGAGGCTGCCAGGGCTCCGCTCCCCGCAGCTGCTGGACTCCGTTATCCCAGGGCCACCACGGCTTCCTGGCTCCAGTGCTGCCAGGGCTCAGGGCATTGGAGCCAGGGCTCCACTCCCCAGAGCCACCAGGGCTCCGCTCCTTCAGGGTGCCAGGGCTTCCGCTGCCCTGGGACAACTGGAGCTGCTGTTGATCCACCACTCTGGAGCCACCAGGGCTCTGCTCCTTGGGGCCGCTGCGGCGCTGCTGTCCCAGGGCTATCATGGCCAACCCCACGGTCACCCAGCCCTCTGGTCCAGGGGCTCTCTGATCCAGCAATATCCATGATCCTGCTGGACCTCGCATGTCGCCAGACCAGAAAATCCCAGACAAGAGAGGTTCAACCTGTACTAAGAATGTGTGTTCTCACTTTAGTTCCCCCCGCTCTAATTTAACAGCAGGAACAGCATTCATCATTGTCAACTTTCCTTATTTTCAATTTCTACCATGGCATGTTAAGGCTGTAAAAACAACCACCGTGGTGTTCTTCAGAATCAATTACTTTTCTATCATAAACATTCCAATAACTCTCAGCCAACTCTCAGACTGACCCCCCCACTTTAATTTGCTTTCTGATTAGCCTAAGGCTGTGTAACAGATCATTTTATATTGCAAGTTAATAAGAGTACTGATCTTCAATCTCAGTACACTAGTACTTGGCAAACTCTCAAGACCCGCCCACTACCATAATCTGGAACTTGAGTGCCAGCTGAGTTTTACAGCTCTGAGGGGAACAATATAAACATTACACTTAATTCTGCAATTACAAGTTAGAACTTCAGTTAGGTCTACTGAGCTTTATTTGAACACTGATGCTCCTGAAAAGGAAGATATTTGACTTGAAATTCCAGTAGAAATATTACCTACACACACTCCGTGAAAATGGTGGGCAAGTTTAAATCATAAACATCTGTCACTCTTTTTATACAGAATGTATTCAAAACTTTGAATCATTCTCCAAAAGTTAGTATGAGAAATTTAAAGCACCACTCCTCTCTTTTCCCTTAGAACACTGCTTGCATAGCATCTTATACATTAGAGAACTAATATTGTAATTGTTGCCAGCAATTTTAATCTTACATTCCTAAAAGTGAATATAGTAACAATGCGACCTAATGATACAAAATTATTTTCTATTTCCCAGACACTTACTTGTTTCACTAAACCACATTCTGCATGAGCAATATTGCATTTCCTCCTCCAGTTTTTGAAAACAAAAAAACTTCTGTAGGAATATTTTAATTCAACAACATGCAAAATGGGCCCTCACTGGTTTGTCTCTACATCATCTGTTTCAATGTGATGGGCTTGATGCAAGGATTGCTGTGAAAAATTTTAAGACCTGTGTTCATGCAGGAGGTCAGAGTAGATGATCAAAATGGTCCCATCTATCCTTAAAACGTGTAATCCAGGGCCTTCCTTACCATAAGCAGAATATACAGCTGCATAAGGCACCTGAAAATTTGGGGCACCACTGGGTCTTAAAATCCACCCACCTGCCTCTTCCTATCCCTGTTCTGTGGCTTTGGTTCTGCCAGAGACACTCTAATTAACTTGCAAGCGAAAAAACCTGCCAGACCTATTAGCAGAACACTGAACCCATGAAAGAACCATTCCAGTTGTAATGAAGCCATTTAACAGGCATTTGCCAACCCTAGGTACATACAGTCAGTTTCTGAATTTGCTGTGTAAGTCAACAGGACCTTAGTTTAAAATTTGCTTTACAAATATTAAATTGGCGTGCTGCTCAATATTATAAAATCGCATCTCTGAAAAGTCATCCCCCGCTCCCATGACTGCCATTGAGCACAGGAGCACCTGTTGAATAACTCTGTATAGGGCCCCATAGATCCTAAGGTCAGCCCTTTGTGAATCCAACAACAATAGCAGTGTTGATGCAGTGGCACCAGCTAGCAACCTGAATATACACCCCAGCTCCCTGGTGCAAGTCTACACTGCAGCTGGGAGCGTGCCAGATTGGCACCAGCGTTGCTCAAACGAAAACTCTGAAAATATCACTGTGAATGTTGAGACATAGATGATTGCTTGGCCAACCACCCAACTTCAAACACAAGAGTCAGACAGGCTAGCTCAAGCTAGTCTGGCTATGTAGGCTGAGAGGCACACTCCCAGTTGCAATGAAGACATGCTCCGGAGGGACTGGACTCTGGTTTGCTAGGCTGTGCTGAAATCCATGCCACCATATTTACACAGCTATTGTTACCAATGCTAACTAGATTAAAACTAAACCTGTTTATACTGACCCATATGACAATGATACCTTGCAGCACAGTTGTATCTAAAGAGCATTAGAAACAAAATTCCTAGAATTCTCTCAGTATTCAACAATGAAATGACTGACTGACGCTTACCAGCTCTTTTCTGAGAAACTGAGTAGGTGAGCCAAGATCTACAAAAGTTAGGATTATAACTCCCTTTCTATTGTAGATTTCCTTTTTTCTTTCCAGTGACCAGGATTTACTCTCTCTCTAATATAAAAGACAGTGTGTTGGCAATTATTTCACTGCCTACTGAGCTCATTCTAGCCTTTTTTCTCATGTGGGTTTCACTACAATCTTGCTGAATACTTAACTCCAGCAAGGGAAAAAAAAAATCCTTTTCCAACAAAAACTACAGTGGCTTCACTTTTCTTTCTGGCTGTGGGGGGAAGAGGAGAAGTCCTAGCAGCTAAAAAGTTTAGTGTCGTAGCCAGACATACATTGATAAAAATATCTTAGGCTTTTGCTGCTTGAGAATTCAGGCATATAAGAGGGTAGAAAATATCCTTGACAAAAAGCTGGATAAGTAGAGGGATCAGATGTAAACCCTAGAGGGATCGGATGTAAACCCTAGCAAGCCAGCTGGAGATTTCACCTTTCCCCACTGGTATGCCTCCATAGTGTCCAATCAGATGAGAAAGACTGCACTGCCTAGATCTGATGAAAGAGAGCTGTATTTAGAATACAGATAGCAGTGTATTACTAAATAACTGTAGCTGCCTTATGTGCATATCAAAGAGCTTTGCAAACCGAAAACAGAGTAGTTTATGGACAGCATCAGCCACTGAGACTTTTTTGGAAAGGCTAGACTGGAGCATTGTTGGCAGGTGAGTGAACCCCATTTCAGGTTCAAAGCTGTAAAAGGCAGTTGTTCCAGATGAAAATAGATAACTGACCACCTACTAGCAGGAAGAGATCAAGGAAACCACTGCATCTTGACCTGATGCATCAATATCAAGCACTGCTTCCATTACTTGGATCTATTGCTAAAAGGTCTGTATCCTGCCCTCCCAAAAGGAGACTGTGTGAATCCCTGACAATAACTGACCCAGCACCCCTCCTCCTGCTAGCATGAAAAGCATGGGTGTATATTACAGATTATGTCTATCATCTTCACTACCACTTCTAGAGGTTTGCTAGCAAAACAGGCCAACACTAAACCACCAGGTGTTTGTACTCTCCTTTTAAGACTTAGCTTCCGCAGAAACTGGTTGGAATACAATCGCAACTGGTTTGGATTATGTTTCCAAAGCAAATTGATAATTCTCCATTTCAAATAAATATTCAAATCTGTTTCTTAGCAGAAGGAAAGTGGATGCAGGAACCTGAGCACTACTTGGAGAAGTTTAAACTCAACTCAGTGTTTATCCCGAAGGGCCTGGTTTTGAAGTTACTTCCAAGTGTACCAAACTTTAACTACGCACAAGTGAAGTCAAGAGCCTGAGTGTTTGCAGGACTGGGACCAACTGTCTTGCTGTTATTCCAAGTCCTGGCATTTCCCAGGAAAATGTTAAAAATTACTAGGCTGTATTATAAGCACAATTTCAAACATCAGGGTACAACCAGCCACCTCTTTTCAGTTGTGATCCAATCTTAGTTCGAACCAAGAATCCAGATGTGACTAGCACCTTGAGTACAAGCATTTGTTCAAAAAGAGCTGATTTCTATAAACCCCTACACATTTTTCCTCAATGTCTTCTTCTAAAAATACTAATTGCACTTTATTGTTGCTTTACATCTGATTATCCTGTAGAATTTAATTGCAAACACTTTACTACACTCAGGTACTGTTTTCTTTCACTTAAACTTGATTTTTAGAGAAAAAATATTACTGAGCATACCAAGAAATCCTCACTCTGTTTCCAAAGCCTATTTAATCTATAGCCATCACCAGCGTCACAGAAATAAATGTCTAATACCTTTACTCTTTGAGAGACAGGGCTTTCCTTAAAGTCTCCACCAACTTTTTTATATTAAACAGTTACTTGTCTTACTTTACAGCTTAATTTCACCATTAAGTTTTAACCTTTATCCTTTGTTTTCTAAACCATTTCAACTGAGGTGTCAGTATGACCAGCAAAAGGTGATATTTAACCATCTAGCAGTCCTTTCAAGGTCTATTATGGATTGCAGACGTGGTAGGGTAGCTAGCACTTTAATTTTCTCTAGAGGATGGCTTGACTTTCTTAATTAATGAAATCCACATTGTCAGAGAAAATTGACAGTACATGATCCACTTTAAGCAATGATTTCCACTCACTGAAAATCATTTGTAAAGAACAAATCAAGTCAAACCAATCTGATAGCTTTCTTTGATAGGATAACGAGTCTTGTGGATAAGGGAGAAGCGGTGGATGTGATATACCTAGACTTTAGTAAGGCGTTTGATACGGTCTCGCATGACATTCTTATCAATAAACTAGGCAAATACAACTTAGATGGGGCTACTATAAGGTGGGTGCATAACTGGCTGGATAACCGTACTCAGAGAGTAGTTATTAATGGTTCACAATCCTGCTCGAAAGGTATAACAAGTGGGGTTCCACAGGGGTCTGTTTTGGGACCGGCTCTGTTCAATATCTTCATCAACGATTTAGATATTGGCATAGAAAGTACGCTTATTAAGTTTGCAGATGACACCAACCTGGGAGGGGTTGCGAGTAATCTGGAGGATAGGGTCATAATTCAAAATGATCTGGACAAATTGGAGAAATGGTCTGAGGTAAACAGGATGAAGTTTAATAAAGACAAATGCAAAGTGCTCCACTTAGGAAGGAACAATCAGTTTCACACCTACAGAACGGGAAGGGACTGTCTAGGAAGGAGTACGGCAGAAAGGGATCTAGGGGTTATAGTGGACCACAAGCTGAATATGCGTCAGCAGTGTGATGCTGTTGCAAAAAAAAGCAAACATGATTCTGGGATGCATTAACAGATGTGTTGTAAGCAAGACACGAGAAGTCATTCTTCCGCTCTACTCTCTGCTGGTTAGGCCTCAGTTGGAGTACTGCGTCCAGGTCTGGGCATTGCATTTCAAGAAGGATGTGGAGAAATTGGAGAGGGTCCAGAGAAGAGCAACAAGAATGAATCAAGGTCTAGAGAACATGACCTATGAAGGAAGGCTGAAAGAATAGGGTTTGTTTAGTTTAGAAAAGAGAAGACTGGGGGGAGGGGGGGACATGATAGCAGTTTTCAGGTATCTAAAAGGGTGTCACAAGAAGGAGGGAGAAAACTTGTTCATCGTGGCCTCTGAGGATAGAACAAGCAGCAATGGGCTTAAACTGCAGCAAGGGAGGTTTAGGTTGGACATTAGGAAAAAGTTCCTAACTGTCAGGGTAGTCAAACACTGGAATAAATTGCCCAGGGAGGTTGTGGAATCCCCATCTCTGGAGATATTTAAGAGTAGGTTAGATAAATGTCTATCAGGGATGGTCTAGACAGTATTTGGTCCTGCCATGGGGGCAGGGGACTGGACTCGACCTCTCGAGGTCCCTTCCAGTCCTAGTATTCTATAATTCTATGATTCACTGTAGTACATTGCTGGCAAAGTATTACTGGGATCTTTTCCAGATGTCAAATCTATACTATAAGGAAAGGATAAAGTTATCTTGAGGGTACTTATGTAGGACTAGCAAAGATGACTTCAGGGTACAGAAAATGTCTTACTTCTTATCCATTTTAAATGAGAACTAACCAGCTGGAAAGTAAAAGTTAAACAAATATACCACAGAATGGTATAATGCAAGGATGTTAAGTGGTTAACTGACTAATCGTGTCGTCAATACAATTTGTATCAACAACACAATTAGTTTATAAGGGGAGGTGTGAGCCAGTGGGCACTTCTTCAGATGACCTGAAGAAGTGGGTTGTGCCCACGAAAGCTCATGATACCATCTACATGTATTGTTATTCTTTAAAGTGCTACTAGACTATTTGTTGTTTTTTTAAATTTTTCATATTCAGCAGTATGCAGAATAGCTCTGAGGGAGAACAGGCCTGATTATCCACTGCCTTGCACCTTGTGTAGCCAAGCCATGTACCCTATGCAAAGGAAGAGCAATACTCTACTATTCCAGTTTGGTTGCAATTTACATCCCTCTTGCACAGATGTTAAATGACAATACAAGATGCAAAGCAGTGAAGAATGAGTACAGATGGGCTTTTATTGTGTGGGATAGGGAAACTGCACAGATTTCTTTCTTTTAAACAAAAAACAGAAGTCAGAATTGTTGAAGAGTGTAAAAATTAATTGGGGTCTGAAATTAGTGGGTAAGGGGTCTAGCCAGAAAAGGCATTGCCATTTCCCTTCAAACATGTTTTTCCTCTTTCTCCTGGCAGCCTTGGAAAATAGATAAGCATGCAGCTTGACTTTGTTGTGTCTTTTGCTTATCCTCATTGGCTCGACATAACATATCTTCAGGGTCAAAATCCCTTGTAATTAATCTCTGTAATCTGTTATCTTGTAGCATGGGAATGTGTTGATTTGACTGGAAGTTCTGTAAATAGTAATTAGGGATGGGTATAATTGTATTCATTATTTGCCTATTAATATTCATTTTATGGGAGTTAACATTACTAAATAAGGCGTTAGGAGAAGTAGTGATGGACATATGAATTAACATACTAAAAAAGATAAAAGGGTGTGATTGTCACCAGGTTGTTGCCACCCCAACATTGTGTTGAATGTCCGAGGTAAACATGAGTAGGCAATAAAGTAGCCCTTTCTACCCAATCCACTCCTGGGTCACCTGTTTCTTCTCTAACAAGAATGTTTTAAGTTAATAAAACAACTGTTTTTATTAAGCTTATTACCACTGTCTTGGAAATGCTACTGCACACTTTGCTTGCATCACAGTAGATTTTTAGAATTAATTTTAGCTTTTTAAAAATATTGAAATTATTGTATTGGATCATGCAGGGGGAATGGTAGTAGGTGGGAGAGGATACAACAAACTTTTTTTTTTGGAGATGCCTTCAAGTTATATTTTGGACTCACACTAGCAATTGTGAAGGTTACCTTAAAGAATATAAAACACCTCTTTCCCCAATTAAAGTGAAATGTACACATAAATCAAGCCCAGTAATACAGGACAAGTGCAATGACAATCTGTAACCAATAACACAGCCAAGGAACTAAATATTGCAATACCTCTGAGTGTTTTATTACTCATTGCCTCGTTGTACTGTGCATATGACCTGATTTAACTTTTTCTTTTAATCATTATTTTGCTCACAGTAATTAATAAATGTTAAAGGGACAAGCTTCACAGTTATTTGGACAGATGACTGACCCAACTACCTCTGTAGTGATGCTACATGGTGCGGGGACCATATTGCACAGCTTTGTGTATAACTACAACTGTGTACAACTACAAATGAAAATATTTAAAATTCCACCATGGACAATATGTTTAATAGATAAATGAACAATCTGAAATAAAATAAATATCATGAACAACTAATATGTGAGACATAATGTGAGTATAAAAATATTGTCCATACTTAGCTTTCAGATCCAAATCAACAAAAGCTTGGAAATTGCAGATGGTAATTCATATCAGGCTTCAGAAATTCTACTTTTTCCTTGGCATCCATCTGTCCCAATTACTGTTTCACTTCCTTATATTATTGCTCTTCCTCTTATTGTTCCTACTCTCTGCTGTCATTCACTGTAATTGTACCTCTGTGCCTTCAGGGATTCTACTTCTTTGCTGATTTGTTACATAGCTATATGCTGTGGGCTTAAATATGCTTTGGAGGTGCCACACCACACCCTATGAGGAATTCAGAGAGGCGCTGTACTTCAGAAAGCCAGGTACAACAGTTCCTGGAATTCCCAAAGTGCTGGGGTAGCATGACCACTGCATTGCCCTTGGTGAGGATGCAATATTCACTTCCCCTCTGTGCTTCTGCTGGTGGATGTGGATGGAATAGAAGCCCGGCTCCATCTTTCTTGAACTAGCTCTGAAAGTACACTGCCTTGTGGACTTCCACAGTGCACAGCTCCTCCATGGGGCAGCCTGTGTTCTGACCTCCCTTGTGCCAGGCAATATATGGTCCTACTTGTTTTTCTTCATATACATTGTGTGTGTATGCACATGTGTAGATACATACAGATTTTATATTCAGGAAAATGTGTTGTTTTTCTTTAACTGGAAAATTACAAAGGACAGTTATCTTTCTTTTAAAACTAAATCTTTCATGGTAGGTTAGAATACAAGTTGTAAAATTGTATATACAAATATAATATAAAAAGGCTGCCTGAGAAGGAATCAGTGTTTCATCATGAAAATATGTAGTGCATTACATAGAAATGCCTACACAGTAGACTGTTGCTAATTCACACCTTGTGACACACAAGTATGCAAAAAATTGCTATTTCTTCCAATTTCTCAAGATTTAATAGCAGTCTGCTGCAGTGAGGTATTCTTTTAAGACTATAATCATTACAAGAGACAGTAGAATACATTTTTGCACGATTATAAATATTAAAACTGAACCACACTTGTCCAATTACATGAGCAAAACACATTAAAAGAACTAAACAGTATTATTCTGCTGTCCTTAACTGTATCCATCACTTAGGACCTCAGCTTAAATTCCTGATGCTATTAAAACTCCCAACGAAGCCACTAGTACAAAGGAGGTAGGATATAGGCCTTACTACCTAATTACAAAACTAAGCAATCCATAGGGGGCGCCCATTATAGGTGAAAATTACTGAGGTTCTGCTGTCATTTTGCACTTACTGTAATAAACTTTAATGGCCTATCATATAAATGTTGTATTTACTGATTAAATCTATTTCAGTCACTTCAGTCCAATCTATTATATATCCTTTGTAAAGTATCTGAAATTCACTTTAAAGTCTATTAATTAAACTTTCTGTAGTGAATCTCAGAGCTGATGTTGGGGTTTGGGGTCAGCGGCTCTTCATTTGCACTTTCTCCAAGGACTAGGACTGTCTCAGTTAAATACCTTAGACTTAGTTTATGATCAAAATAAACCCCAAAGCATATTAAAAGGAATGAAAAAGAGAGGAGGAAGAAACTCACTTACCTTCACCAATTCAGTATAACCAGTTTCTTTTGCTGTCCACCAAGGCTGAGCTTTTAGTCCATTAACATTGTAGAGAGAGCGCTGCCAAACTGATGCAAAGTGACCTCTCTGGTGCCCAAGCTCATACCATTTGTATGCCTAGAAGATCACAGTTGTTTACAACCAACTTGCACCAGTCCAACTTCATCAGAAAAGAATAATTTACTAATTTTAAAAGGGCATTTCAACACATCTGAATGACACTCCCTCTTGGCAAAGTAATAGGCTTCCTATAGGAGCACCATTTTATCCTTTAAGTTAGGCCTGCAATAAGCACTTAAGAAAAAAAACTAATAGCGTAGGTAGCTCAGATCAACCAACATTGTGAGACCCTCCAGTCTGTATTCACCAAGACAGTTGGAAACTAACACACACAGAGAGGGGGGCTGTTCCAATAGTTCAGGGGCTCATGTGGGGGTTCAATCCCTTGCTCCTCCCCATGAGCATGGCACTCCCCCGCTCTGTGCCTTACTTAGTTCCCTGTCTGTAGAGTGGGGAACAGAGAAGTTGCTGCTGCCACAGGCCGAGCAGGAGGCTTGGCCCCTCTATCATGCCTCAGCCACTCCAAGCCAGCTGGGGAGCAGAGGTCCAGGCAGAGGTGGAAGATCAGCTGACTCCAGAGAGACGACTCAGTTTCAGTGTCCTGATTGTCCAGTAGGGGAGCAGTAACCCCTAAAGGCAGAAGGCTGACTGGCAGCTGCCTTCTCTCTGCCTAGCTCCATGTGGCTGTGCACATTTTGATTTACCGAGTCAATTATGGAAACTCATTTGATTGCACCCAGTGTGCTAGAGTTTGCAAAGCCTTGCTCTACAGTAAGTTCTGTCTAATTCTCATACTCTTGCTTTGGCCTGATCCTGCAAGCTTGACCTCAGTGGGACTATTCATAAAAAAGCAATTGTAGGCTCACACCCTTTATCAGCTGGTTAATTTTGCCTTTTTCGGCCACTAGCATACAGATCCAAGAAAAAGAAAAGATGATCTGCCTCAAAGAGAACTCACCAGGAAGTGGAACATTGCTTGCTCTTTGATGTTGTATGAATTGTTATTTGTGTTCAAGTAACATATAAAGGCCCTGGCAAGGCTCTTTGTGCTAGACACAGTATAAATATAGAATAGAAAATAGCCCCTTTACCCCTTCAGTTACAATGAATCCCTGGCTGTATGCAGTAACTACAGTAATCTAGTAAACTGCACATGTGGTACAAAGGACAAAAGCCCAAGATTGTTTGCAGTGGAAATAAAGGTGTTTAGCACTTCAGCGAAAGGACAATCACTTTTGGTTGTCTCTAACAGATATGAACACAACCAACTGAGCACATTTGACATGCCATCCAGCAGCGGGCAGTAATGCCATCATAATAGATTGCCTAAAAAAGGCTACTGTTGTAAAGACAAAAATTGACGTGTTTCTTATACAGGGATCAGAAATTACAGTACTGCATGCTTTGACTTAGTTTGGGCAGTCACAGATTAAGGGAAATTAGTATTGGATTTCTTCATATAATGGAATTCCTTCCTAAAAAATCGAATGTGTCATTGTGATGGGGTGTCTGCCCTGCACTGGCCCTTTAAGGGTAAAACCCAGCCCTGGGAGAGGACAGAGAGCAAAGCCCCATAGCTGAGGCAGGTATTAGATAATTAGGGTCCAGCTGAGGGGAGTATAAATAAAGGCTCCTGGAGGGGAGGAGACATACTCTTGCTCTAGCTGGGAAGCAGGATGGACCTAGCCTCTAGGTTCTCTGGCAGCTTTCTGACTTAGAGCAGGGCTGGGGAAAGGCTGGCAGAGCTGGGGAAACTCTGGCCAGGCAAGCTCCCAGGCTGCAGAGCCTGAAGCAAGGCCTGAGGCTACAGAGAGGCAGCCAGGGTAGGCAAAGGCAGCAGGTCCACATCCCCTTGCCAATGATGAGTGGACAGTTCAGACTGCAGTTTGCCCCTGAGGAAAGGGACTAGATGATGACTGGCTGTGGGGCACTGAGGCAAGGTGGGCATTGGGGGCTGGGGGCTCCCAGAGTGGAGGACCCCAGAGTGTGGGGGCACTGTAATAGGGCAGTACCCAGAGGTGGAGAAAAAAAATAGGTAACAGGGGGTGACACACAGGCCAAAAAAGGGCGCTCCAGGGCTGAATGAGCTAATTCCCAAGTAACCAGCAGGAGGTGCCCGTGGCAGCGAGACATGCCTGGTTACAGTCATTTTAACCAATTACTTGATACAATGGTTCCCAACATTTTTTATACTGCAGACCGACAAATCCATTCACAAGTTTTTGGTGGACCGGTAACATTTTATTTGTATATTTGCATATTTGTCTGCCTAGTCCCCACCCAGCCCCTTGCTCCCCAGTGCCTAACACCCTTTAACCCCCCCCACCCCTAAACCCTGTGCACTTTGACCCTTTAACCTCTGACCCCTACAGACCATGCCATCACTCTCTTGCCCCGTGACTCCGCCATGCCCTCACCTAACACCCCTTTGCCCCCACCCACTCCCGCACTCCCCAGAGTGAGGCTGCTCCCCCTAGGGAGTATGGCCATTACTGCCGCGCAGGCAAGGGGAGTGGACATTGGTAGCATGTGCGCTTCCTCCTCCCTCGCACCCCCCTCCCCAAGCACATCTTGTGCCCCCCTGGGTAGAGGCAGGGGGAGCGCCATTACCGAGTGGGGAGGAGGGACAGAGGCACCTCCTGCTGCTCTGCCTCCTCCTGCTGCCGCCTCAGCCCCAGTGTCACCGCCGGCAAAATTGGCTGAGCTAAGGTGGAGGGGGAGGCACAGAGCCCCGGCCACACCACCATCTTATCTGAATGGGAGTGGGGCGGAGAGAGGGAGGCACCTCCTGTTCTGCCTCCTCCTGCTGCTGCCTCAGTCTCAGTGCAAAAATCAGCCACCACGGCTGCTGGAGCTGAGCCACCGCGAACAGCTGGTTTGAGCTCTGGCAGCCACCTTGGCCCAACAGCCAGTAGTTCTGTCCACAGATTGGTGGTTGGGAACTCTGACTTTTCTTTAGGGTTGTCAAATGATTTAACCAAAAATACCGAACACCCTCCTCCCCCCCCCAAAAAAAAACCCACCAGGGAAAAAATTCTGTTGAGGGGAAAAAAAAAAGAGGGAGATCAAAGTTGTTGAGCAATCACAATGGCCCCCTTAAGAAATGCTTTTGAGGCTTTTTGGCCGTCCGCCATCTTGTGTCTCTGCTCCAGGCCAGACAGTTCCAGTGCGGAACCAGATAAGCACCCAGTATTTTCACCTCCTGGCCGGGAATATATCAGAAAATACCGGATATTTTAGGTGTCTGGTATTTTCTGAATTTTTTTATCACACAGGAGGCAAAAATATCGGATTGTCTGGGTCAATACTGGACACCTGGAAACCCTACTTTTCTTTATTTCAAAGAAAAAAAGCACTTTACATTTTAATGGATAAGCTGGATTTCAAAGAAAACATTTTAAATAATCATCAAGCACTATGAAACAAAAGAGAATTATTTTTTTGGAAGTCTACATTTAAGTTTCCCTCACTCTCATAATGCTGCCTGATTCTCTGGTGTATAAAATCTGATGATCTATGAAGAAGAGAATTGCTGCGAAGTATGCTACTCCAGTAGATGTACGAAGCATTGAAAAGCCATGTTAACAAATCGAACAACAGTGGACAGCCTTGGAGCTTTTCCTTTTGACTGCTATAAAATATTTCAAGTTTCTCAGAGGAGATTTTTAAAGTTGTGTCTTTAGGACAGATCATAAAAATGTTATGTATTACACTGTATATCTTTATCTTTTAAGCTTATCTGGAATGGAAACAGGATGATTTTCAACATATGTTCCTCAGCCTGTGGGTTGTAATAACTACGGCTACCAATAGACTTCAAATGCGCACTGCCTGCACTCAGTTGCAATACACCTAAAGCTAGCTCAGGTGACAAGAGTATGAATTACCTGTTTCAACTACTGACTGTAGAGAGAGATCGCTAGTGTTATTTATGTGTAGCGATTATTGCTAGCTTATATTAAAAACATTTTTATTTCAAATACATTTGTTAATGTAGAGAAAAATTAGGCGTTGTCCACTCCACAATTCAAGATAACTGTAGAAATAATGTTTTCCAACTGATTAATAGTCTAATAAATATTTAGTCCATATATTCCCCATGAAAAGCACTTACTCCACCTTTTCTTTACATCAGCCTTTCCATTGATTTGATGTTTTTATGATTCATTGTACCATTTTATAGTATTATTTGAGTTGGAAAGAGCCTCTTCCACTCTACCTCAGCTTTGGTAAATTGCAGAATTCTTAATTTAGCTATAATAGATGAATGTCTATCCTCTGTGACGACAATTCCATATATTCCTTATGCATCCATCTCTCTTCTTGATTAAATCTGGAAGCTCAGTAAGTCTGGCAGGGCCAGGTAGAGAAATGTAGCTTAACAGGGGACTTTCCATTGGGACAAATTTAAAATTTCCTCTGCCACAAGAAGTTCATTGATTAGATCTTTTTCTACAGAAGTTTGGCCTGCAACTCCATGAACATTAGTACAAATCCCTACCTGGGAATCAGGATGGCATAAATTAACTGTCCATAAGGAAACATTAGCAACACACAGTCAATAATTTAATCCTCTAGCCCAGGGGCTGGATGCAGACCCTGGTTTGCCTGGATCCAGATACTGAGGCCAAGGGCCCACCCTGCAACTCCACCGTGGAGCCGGAGCACACAGAATCTCACTTGTATGAGGCTCCCACCTGATTTTGCTTCAGGTCAACGGTCCTGACTCAAAAAAAGTTCCCACCCCTGCTCTCGCCTTACAAGCAAGATTATTATTCCAGGGCAAATCCTTAAACTTCTTCTCGTTGAGCATAAAAGCATTTCTATTTTGTGTATCAATTTATAGATACATAGATATATAAAGGAAGACCAACTAATTCTTACTTGTGAATGAACTTTTAAATCCATAAGAATTCAGTAAAAGAGTATTTTTATTATTCTTCCACAGGAGAGACCCCCAACTTTTTCAGACTCTAGCATGTTATCACCTGGATCTGGAAATGTAGCTTCAGTGTAATTGTCCCATGAGAAATTACAATCACAGTTCTAAAAGATTTGTCTTGAATAACTGAAGGTCTGTCATGTTTGGTGATCTGGTTCCAGTCAAGATCACCACCAAAGTCTGATTATAGCCACTGGTTTACATTGACTACAGAAATGCCACCAGCAAACTATCATATATACTCTAAACCCATTTGTTTATAAGCCAACCCCTCAAATTTACAAAGAAAAAATGGTAAAAAAAGTAACTGACCTGTTTATAAGTGGACTTCAGAGTACAGCCGTCTGGAACCTTATAAACAGGCCAGTGACATTTTACCATTTTTTCTCTGTAAGTTTGGGGGGTCAGTTCTCAGATCACAGCAGCTCTGCTTTTCAAACGTAGTAAGAGCCACTAGGCTCTAACTATGTTTAAAAGACAGAGCGGCAGCATCTGGGACTTAGCATGAGCCTGGACTGCTTTGTCCCGGCTCAGACTGGATCCCAGTCGCTGCTGCTCTGCCTTTTTAGAATCTGTTCATAAACCAATTCCCACTGTCCCCAGTGGAAATTTTTTCAAAAAAAAAGTCGGCTTATGAATCAATATATATGGTAATTTGTTACACTGATTGGACACAAGATACTCAAGAGGTCTGCATTTCGAAAATAGTGTGAATGTCAATGCCTCTGAAATGTTTTTATGCCACTGATAAATAACATACAAACAGATGACTCTCTCAAGACAGTGTTTACCTGCTTTCAGCTATCCATATTCCTTATGAATGAAGCTTTCTTTATTTTCATGTCAACATTAGTGTTCATAGTTAAAAAAAAACACATCTTCTGATTTCTCTCAAAAGAAGCAGGGCTAATCTACCTGTGTAACTTTCCATTTCCTAAATTAGATAAACGAGGAAAAGCTCTCTTGGTTTCCATTGCCTTATGTTTTGCACTCATTATGTCTTGGAGAAAGGATCCTTGCATAATACTGAGGATCTAATATTCTGGCCTGCCCGCTAATCTAACGCAAACAAATACAGGAAACGAGTGCACTGGTTCAAATCTCACGAAGTCCAGTAATACTTATACATCTGTTGCAGCGAGAGTCCTACTCCCACAGCAGAGTTCTGAGCAAGTGTGTTGCATTAAACCTGCACATATACACAGTATTCATTTATGTTTTCCCCTGAAGGAAAAGATCCTGTAGCTCCAGGGTTGGTTCTACCTGCAGTGGTAGCAAGATACCTCTTAGTCAAAAATTTCATGTACTAATTTATGAATTTCCCTGGTTCCCTGCTAGCCCTCCCATGTTTGTCTTGCCTGGCTGGTATACCCAGACTGGCTTGCAGTGATCATCTTTGTGTGCCCTTCCTGCTCCCTCCTTTCCCTCCCTGCCAGTAGACTGAGATGTGTTAACAGCTGCTGTGCACCCACATTCTAGGCAGACTTTCTGCTGCTGATGTCCTACAGTCTGAGATCCACCAGACCCTGGGCTGTTAAACCAATGAGACTACTCAGGTTCACAATGTTAAGACCATGCTTACATGCTTTTCTGGACTGGAAAAAGAGTGCAGAGCACCTTGCAGGATTGCATTTTTTAGAACAAGGAACATGCAAAACTTGTACCTCTTTGTTTCCAACTCTCTGCAGGGCGTCCCCTAAATGAAAATAAAAGCGTCCATCATCAGTGCCAGGGTCACCAGACTCCAGTCCTTCCTAGAGAAAGAATGAAATAAACACCAGTAAAACAGTTCATTTAGCTGTTACAGCAAGCAGACCATTCAATCCAAGAAATAGGCATGTAAAATAATAGCCATGTAAAATATATTAGTAAATAACTATATACAAAGTAAAATAATTTGTTATCCTGAAGTTACGGATGAATGAATAATACTTCAGCCAAATAATTCTTGAAAATATCATTTTTTCAATTTCCTCCTGTCCCATAAAATCTCCAAAAAAGGCGCTTTTTTTTTTTTTTTTTTAAAAAAGAAAGTCTGGAAATTCCAAGACAGGTTTCATTTTAAAGACTTTCCTCCCAAACAATCAGAAATATGAAAATCAAAGATTTGGGATCACTCATGAATCTCAAGATTGGTTCCAACCTGCCAGCCTCAAAACAGCTAGAAACTGAAACCTTTCCATCATACAGGACCATTCATTAGTGACCGAGGAAACATTAATACTTTATATTTAAATCTTGATGAATCTTGGTTGTATAAGGATGTCTCTGTTTATAAATCTGTGCAGTTATGAATATATTTTGGGATAATATAAATGGTTATTTATAACTATTGTGCTCATTGCTAAACCTGTGTTATCACAACTTCCCCCTTTTTTCTACCAGTAAAATATGTCTTCAATGAAAGAAAGAGAAGAACTAATGGAATAATACCTTCAAATATGGAATGCTCTCTGCTATCTTGTTTTCTGCCTTGAGGATGAAGCCATAGTGTACTTTGGCAAAGCCATCATTTGGAACCAGACTCAGAACCTGTTTAAAGCAAATTAGTAATTATTACACATTAATGTATGGGTTTCATTATAAAATTAATTGAGATTGCAACACTAAGAATCGTGTTGGGATTTTGTGGTTTAAAACAAATACTGTCATCTGCTTCAAACCCTTTAAGAATTGCTTGACTCACTCAAGTTTTTCCAGGCTCATTCTTTGTACTTTGGTCTCTCGCTACACCAATTCATGTGCACAGTAAAATGGTGGCAAGCACAATTTTACGGTTAGAAATCACGAGCTGCGCACATGGGGCGATGGAACAATTTTTTATAGCAGGGGTGCTGTGATCCATGGAATCAAAGTGAAAGTCTTGTATATATTGAAAACCACTTCAAGCCAGGGGGTGCTATGACACCCCTGCACCCAAAGTTCCAGAAATTAACATTATCTGCATGTATATTAGCTGTTCATCTACATTTCTTTATTTTCTTTTCCTCTCTGTGATGTCTCAGAGTATGTCTTCACTTCAGAGTTAACTTAAGTGATCTACACTGCAATTAATTCTCTGGAGATTGCCTTATTCAGGTGAGAGTGGTCAGACTGTAAAAATAACACTGAGCTACCATGACCATACTACACTTATTCATGTAGGTGTCCATCCCATGGATTTCTGCATTGCAGCAAACTGAACTGCTCTATGAATTTCTTCCCAGTGAGTTGTGGGAGAACTTATTTGTCCTTTCTTGGCACACAAAGGGAATTACATCATTCAAATGGAGCTAGACTGTCCACACTGCAGCACTGCTGTGTTACCATCTGACAAGCTGTGCAAATTCTAGCTATAGCCTATAACGGTCATTCCCAACCTTTTTTATACCGTGGACTGGAAAACCCATTCACAAACTTTTGGCAGACTGGCAACATTTTATTTGCATATTTGTTATATAAATAATGAATATGCAATGAAATATTTCTGGTTCATCAAAATATGTACCCCAGCTACCACATACACTACAATCCTGACTCCTGCACCAGTCCCATATCAAGTTATTCAGCCCAGTCCGCCAGAACAGGCACCCGCCGGGCGGAGCAGGTCCCGGCCCCCCTGCCATGCAGCAGGTCCCATGCGTTTCCTCCCGCAAGAGCAGGGATCTCCCCGATACATGGATGCAGCAGGTCCCGCCCTCCACCACGAGGCCACAGCAGGCACCGCCCCCCCAACATAGCAAACCCCGGCCCTCCGCTGGAGTAGGCCCACTGGAGTAGGAGCAGGCACTGGATGCTGGAGCAGAAGCAAACCTCCTCCCATACGGCAAGTCCTACCTTCCCATGCCACGTGGCTGCAGCAGGTCCCAGCTCCCCACTGGAGCAGGCCCTGGCTGCCCACCATGTGACCACAGCCGACCCCCCCAGCGCCGCAGCCGCTCTTCACGTGGTCCCATGAGCTGGGCTGCGTAGCGGCTGCTGGAGCTAGAATCGGGACCATGGGGAGGCTGCCCCAATAAGGACAGCCTCACTGTGGTCCTGGTCCAGCCACAGAACACCCGGCTGCCCACTGCCCCACTCAGCCTGCTGCTGCGTGGTGAAGTGGGCAGGAATTCCCTTATGGAGAATCCAAGCAGGTGGGGCTAATCAAAGGCTGGGGGAATGGCCTGGCAGTGTGCTGCGGCCCGGCAGGCAGGGGTTTGCAGCCCACCACCAGTCCGCAGATTCGCGGTTGGGAACCGTGGGCCTATAACACTTGACAGCCTAGCCAGCTTGGGTGAGCCTTTGCTCTAGACATGGCAATGTCTTATTAGTTAAGCTTAGGTTCTAACATGCACGTTAGGATTCTATTTCAGAGATAACCCTTTGTTTCTGGTACTCCAGCCTGCTCTCATTTGACTCTCTGGTCTTTGTTCAATACATGTATACTTGTGCTTTTTCTATAAACAAATCTAAGCGCTGTGTATTAAACAGTTGCCCCAGAGCCTGGCGATACAAAGAGGTCCACGTCTCCCAGCTGCTGCACTGTTACTGTGGCAGTAGTAGCAGCAGCCAGAGTCCTGGGCCCTTTATTGCCACTGAAGTGGCAATGATCTGGTTACCGCTGAGGGCTGGGGTCAGGGGGTAGTGTAGTGCCCTGGCCTGCCCCTTCTGCGAGCATGGAGCCTCCACCCTGCCCATGTGTCTGTGTAAGCTGTCAGCTCTCCTGGATAAGGGCAGGTGGTAGCAAGGTTCCCTTAGGAAGCATCACAACATCACATGCATCTTCTCATCCCTGTATAATGGGAGTGTTTCAGGCAAAGGTCGAAGAACAAAGAAGGTGGGTCTAAGCTCCAGTACCTTCAAACTACACTCACCGCTTTACCTCCTCTTTTTTTAGATTAATATATGTATTTACTTCAGTGCCATTTGTGGTATTACAGAGGAACAGCAGCATAGTTGCTGCTCTAGCCCCATAGCCTAGCCTTTCCTTACACTGATGTAAGGGAGTTACCATTAATGTAGGTAATCTACCTCCCCATGTGGCAGTAGTTAGATGGATTGAAGAGTTCTTCCATTGATCTAGTCACGTCAATAGTGGACTGGCTTACTGGTGGCACTAAGGGAAATAGGCACACACAGAAAAAAAGCTAGTGAGTGTCCAGCACCTACCAGTCATCTGCAGATCAGCTGCTTGGCAAGCCCTGCCAATTAGCTGTTTGGTGGCAGGCAGGCACTGAGGGGAAGGAGGAAAGAGTGGGGACAGGGTGCACCAGGAAAGGGAGCAGAGCAGATGGACTGGGGGCAGCAAGAAGACAGGGTGCACTTGGGGGAGGGGGCAGAGAAGGGGCAGGACCTGGGATGTAGCAGGGATGGAACACTTACCCAGAAAAATGACAGTGTCTGTGCTCAGAGACGTGAATTTTTATTCCCCGAGCAATGTGACTAGGTTAATTTAACTTTAAGTGTCGACTATGACTAAGGCAATAGCAAAGCCCACAATATTTTTAAATTGCAGTTACAGAACTATGGTATACAAGCATTCCTGAAACTACTAGTTATACACAAGTTCTTAGCAACGCACATACATATTTCACCCATATTTCCTTGTTTTTCCAGATATTGTTTAACTTAACACAAAATCCTGCCTCTTAAAAAGTTATTTGAGCAAGTAAATTCTCTTTCATTCCTTAGGACCAGATTCTGTGCTGTTTTCACCTTATATAGTCATTTATATCTGTGTAAACTAAGTACAAAGTGTGTGTAAAATGATGCTAGCTAAGAATGGTAGCATTTTACATCTACTTTGCTCAGGAATAAATGATTAGAAAGATTCAACCAAACAGATAATCTGGGAGTCTATAAAATTCTATCAGAATTAAAGAAAGGGTAAAAATATGGACTTGCAAACCACAGTTAAAAAACTGTTTGACCGTCCATTTAGAAAATAAATGGTATTGCTATTGATTTTCATTTTTTGGTTACAATATTCCATAGATAATAACTCTGTTCCAAGAAGCTGTGTCTAGTGGACCACACAAATTGAGTTTAAAAAGTATTTATGCGCCATATAATTTTGTTAATCTGATTAACTAAAGTAGAAAAGCCAAACATACAACATTTGACTCAGTTTTACAAACCATTTGGCATGGTAGTTCACTTAAGTAATCCATCTACATTAAGGCAAGAATCTCCTGACCACTCCAGGAGAGTGATTTAATAAAAATCAACAGGAAGTACACGTGAAGCATTTAATGTAAATTATATATATTAACCTGTTCCAATTGTTACATAGAATATTAATTATTTTTAGAAAGAAGTTATGCTGAATTGCTGCTTAGTGCATTAAATATTAATCATGGATATAGCAATAAACCTCAGGGACTATTCAAAATAATAGCCAATCAGTAGCACAAAAGTGCAGACAGAGAATTTGCCTTCAGAGCAATTGCTCTGCAAATGAGGAATTCCATGAAGAGTGTTAAATCATGATCTATAGACCTTTGAAAATAAATGCATCTGTGATTTCTCCAAAGATTGTTTTTAATGTCCCGTTCCTAAATTCCTACATATAATATTCAAAGGAAAGACATTTAACAGGAGGAAAAATCTGTCTATTTCTTAACATTCCCTTCCGATTGTAGTACAGTGCACAGTTTTGTCAAATAGGGCATATATCCCATCATATTAAACTCTAGGTATAGACATAAAACTTAATTCAAAGTACAACGTTCAGGTTCACCATCTTTGAAGTGAAAAGAAAGGACTTGTTGCACTTAAGCTGATCACCTGTGAAATGAAAACCACACCATACTACTTCTTCAGCTATTGACTCCTTATGGAAACTTTATAAAATTGATTTTAAAACAGTCCTGGTTTGATCTCATTTTCTGTATCCAACTCAGCTGTTACAAAAATGATTACAACTTCAATGACAAATAACAGGATGAGAAAGGAAATGAAAATTGAAAAGCCTTCATTGGCCAAGACCCAAATTCAGATTATTTTCTTTGCATTACTTCTTTGTAATACAGCCTCTTCCTGACTTATGAACCGGTTACGGACCAAGCAATTGGTCGTAACTCAGCTTGTTCATACGTTGGACCCCATAGAATTAAACGCAACCATGCTGTTCGTAAGCGCGGATCGCGTTCACAACTCAGGGTCTGCCATTTATGACAGCTTTGGTCGTAACTGCAAACAGTCGTAAGTCGACTGTTCGCAACTCGGGGACCGGCTGTACTTACAAATATCTCCATCCATTTTCTTAGATGTCATTTGCTGTTGCAAGAAAAAAAAGCTACAGACCTGAATTCATATCACTATTTGAACTGAAAAATGATTGTCAGCAATATTTTTAAATATAGGTTATGTAAAGCTAAATCAAAATATATTCCATTACTTATTGCATAAAAAGCCTCCGCCTGAACTTACTTGATTTTACGCATGCATTTTCTGAAAATATACTAACTGTAAGGTCTAAGGTTTTAAACTGCAACTCATTGTAACCTTTGTCAAACCTTGCATCTTGCTGTAATCTTTGTAAAACTTAGTAACTCTCAGCCACCTTGCTTGTAACTTGCTCTAAACTGCATTCTCCCCTGAGTGATGGAGAGAGGGGAGTGTGAGTGTGAGTGTTTTTGAAGTTGCAATGCTAAGGCTGGAGCATATGGTGATGAGTCATCAGAGACTGCTGCTTTGCAGGATAAAGGGAAGTCTGGGCATGCTCCCTGGGGACGAGGTGCATGATTCACAGGGGCCATACAGACACAATATAAGGAGAGGGAGCACATGTGAGACTCTCTCTTTCTTCCCCTGCTCCTGAGAAACTCCTCTTTACAGCAAGTCTCTTTCATGACCAGCTCCCCAGCCATGATGAGCAGACAGACCCTCCAGAATCTATATGCCTTGGCTCCTTCTGCAACCAATATGCCTGTGTAAGTGTGAGTGCGCCTGAGGGCAGGAATGAATGTGTGTGAATGAATGGAGGAGTGTGTGTGCTTGTTTGTGTGTGTGAGAGAGATAGCTGGTTCCCTCTTTAGATTAAACCTTTGGTGGTAGCTCTGTATCTTCTTTAGTTTAAACATTTGGAGGCAGCTCTATTTTTTTAGTGCATACAAAAGTGGAGTGCTAATTCCTCAAACAATAAACGCATGCTAGTGTAACCCTGGGTGGTCTCCAGTGGGAATTTTTGGGGGTAACGTTTCTGATTTAGGATTTTAGGACTAGATCCTCTGTAATGATGAGTGCCTCTTTGTAACCAAGTGATATCAGTGATAGGGAAGGAATCATCCAACATTTTTCAAGTTACTCAAGGAAGCGAATAAACAAAAATCTTGCTTCTTGTACACTATGCCAAATACTGAGATCCAAATTTATTTCTTACTAAGGAAAGCAGTGATTAGAGTTTTTTACAGTTGTTTGTATTATGGGGATAGCATTTAAAGGCTCCCAGAAAAAAAAAAACGGGCTTCCTTTGTGCTAGGTGTCATCCCAGGACAAACAGCTCCTGAGTACTCAGAGCTAACACTGTAAACTGACCAAACAAACATAAGAAAGTAACTATTACCATCATTCTAATGAAGGGGAACTGAGGCACAGAGAGAATAAGTGACTTGCCCAAGGCCACACAAGAATTCTGTGGTGGAATCAGCAAGTGAATTCAGAGGTCCAGCCCTTGCATTAACCAATCATCTCGAAGAAATCCATGAAAGTTTTTTGTGAGTATAGATGTCAGGGTTTTGCTCACAAGAGTGTCAGAATATGAAGGAGGGGGAGGAGCATTTTTTCAAATAGAACATCAGCCAAGCTATCAAATGAGGCAATAGCTGCTCTTTTACAAGGACAAAGCATTATTATGGTCTTCTTCATTACACTGGCTAGTGAACTGCGAAAGGAAGTAATTGTATTAGATGAAGCCTACAACAGCATGGCAACAGACATTAAAAACAGACCAGCAATAACTTAGCATAGCTAGTTTTACTCAGAACAATATTTTTGGGCACCATCACAGTATTTGGTACGATACAGCAAAATGTATACAATGTACTCATACCAAAATAATTATAGGTAGAGCTGATAGCAACCTCTATCTACATTTAAGTTGTCTTATGCTTTTTTCCCCTCACATTATAAAGGATTTTGTGACCTTTTTTAACAAGCTCTAACACCGACATTGTATGTAACAACATCAGAAGGAAGACAGACTTTGGGCTAGAAACATATCTTGTCTTCATTCCATGAAATTCTGTGCAGATTTGTTTGAGATACAAACCATTAAAACTGCCAATTTTTTAGTCTCACGTTCCTCAGGAACAAAAAACAGGACTATGTAGCACTTTAAAGACTAACAAGATGGTTTATTAGTTGATGAGCTTTCGTGGGCCAGACCCACTTCCTCAGATCAAGGAAGTGGGTCTGGCCCACGAAAGCTCATCAACTAATAAACCATCTTGTTAGTCTTTAAAGTGCTACATAGTCCTGTTTTTTGTTTCAGCTAGACTAGACTAACACGGCTACATCTCTATTACTGTTCCTCAGGAACACATTGGTGACATGCCGAAATATTAACCAACATAAACATTCTAAGGTTGGGTCGATAAAAGATGCCAACACCACAGCAAACACTGTACTCAGAACACCTCGGAGGTGGGTGCTGGGACTGGGCTCCTTGCTCCAGCTACACCCTCCTGTAAATATTGCACCTGGCTCCAGCAGCTCATTAGCCCAATCGGGGCACCAAATGGAGCAGGAGCCCTCTCTAACTCGCAAGAGAGTGGGAGACACAGAGCTGTGCAAAGTATAGCAACAGTTTTATTTGCTGCCATAGCAACTGGATATCCTATGGGACCCAGCTTGTGGCACCCAACAGCTTAGACCCTATTTCTCACTTTGGATAACAGGCTTCTTCTGTGCCAGCCAGTCTAGTTAATCTTGTAGCTCAGGTGCTCCAACAAGTTCACCAGCATAGTCAGGGGAAGGATGGTCAGCAAGAAAGGGCCCCTTAACCAGCCTGACTCTAGAAGCTCTGACCTGATAGTCCAGATGCAGTTCCACACATGGGGTACGTCTAGACTACATGGCTCCGTCGACAGAGCCATGTAAAGTAGTTTACTCGGCATAGTCAAAGAAGCAGAGATTTAAATAATCCCCGCTTCATTAAAATAAAAATGGCCACCATGCTGTGCCGACGATCAGCTGATCCGGCACAGCGCGGCAGTCTAGATGCGGCGCGGTTGACAAGGGAAGCCTTTGTCGACCGCTCCAGTATGCCTCGTGAAACGAGGTTTACCGGAGCGGTCAACAAAGGCTTCCCTTGTCGACTGCACCGCATCTAGACTGCCGCGCTGTGCCGGATCAGCTGATCGTCGGCACAGCGCGGCGGCCATTTTTATTTTAATGAAGCGGGGATTATTTAAATCCCCGCTTCTTTGACTATGCCGAGCATACTACTTTACATGGCTCTGTCGACGGAGCCATGTAGTCTAGACGTACCCATGGTGGAAGGGGTTTCCTGCTTTCTCTGTCAGTGGGCAGGGAAACCCTCTCAGATGGGTGGAGCTTGCTCCAGACTATTCAGCTACAGTGTGAAACAGGCAAGCAGCACCAATCCAAGGCACAAAAGCTGCCGCAAAAAAACGTGACTAGACTGGCACTTGTGTTGGCAGTGTGAGCAAGGTTTGAAAGGTCAGAGATTGGACCACCCTATCGCATCCTGAGAGCCCTACAAAATTTATGTTCCATTTTTATCAATTTCATGGACAGCGGTTTTAAAATTGGTCTATTTCATATTTTCAGATGTTGAAATCTGAGCTTTCCTGATGGTGTGGCTGATGGAGTCCCAACCCGAAAGGAGGTCATGGGGGGTTGTAAAGGTGTTGCAGGGTGCTGTGGGACTGCCACTTTCACTTCTGTGCTGCCTTCAGAGCCCCATGAACCTTTCTGCAGCCAGGGGAGGTTCTCAGAGGTAGCTCTGACCTCCCGCCATGCTACTGGGAGTGCCCCAGCCAGGGACTCCTAGCTTCTAGTCCCAGCCAGGCTGGGGAGGGCCAGGACTTCCTCTTCCCCTGCATGGCCCTTGGGAGCTTCCTGCAGCCAGAGGAGGTACCGAGAGGGTACCTGATCGTCCCCCGCAAAAAGCAGCCATGCAAGAAAAGAGAAAATCCCACCCTCCAGAGCTCTGCAGATTAGCAGCTGGACCCCAGTGAATAGTAGATGCCCCCAGCTGAGACATCCTTAGCCCTGCCCATCCCCCTTTCCTCCAATAGCTAGATTTCACACAGGTGGTCCGATTTCACTGTCCATGACACATTTTTCAGGGCTGTGAATTTGGTAGTGCCCTACTTATTTGACCTTCCAGAACAGGGCAGAGGCACACTGAGGAAAGTAAGGGATCTGTGCTGGATTCTGTCCTACACAAACAGAAGTCTTCATCTCCCATCATAAAGATTATTATTTCTATGTATATATGTATTTAAATACATACACAGCTGGTTACCCTAAGGAATAAGGAGACAATTTATGTTAATCACATGAAAAAAATTTCACCTGAATTTTATTTATCTATAAAGAAGAGTATTTAATATGTTGATAACAGGAATATTTGACGAGGAGTCCTGTGGCACCTTATGCTCCAATAAATCTGTTAGTCTATAAGGTGCCACAGGATTCCTCGTCGCTTTTGCAGATTCAGACTAACATGGCTACCCCTCTGATACAGGAACATTTGAGTAACCAATTTAAGATCAGCTTAAAAGTGTTATTTATGGTTACCCATAAGAGCTATACATACACATGATTTGCTTTACAAAACATTAAGAGAATTAAGTAAGCAATTTTTTAAGTACATATGTTAACAATGTATTTTTTCCTCAATTGATATGAATGGGAAGCTCACCTCCTCATAAACTTTCTTGGCATTGCTGTTATCTCCTATCAAGAGGTAACCCACTCCAAGGTCATTCTTGAATGAGATATCACTGGGAAATAGATCAATTAGTTTCTGAAGAGTAACCAGAGAACTTCTCATGTGACCTAATTTGATTAGACAAGAGTAAATTATAACAAGGGTTACAAATAAGAGAAATAAATGCTCAAAGACAACTGACATTACATGTTCTGGAAAACCCAAATTCAGAATTGTGCACCCTACCTTTCATTAATGGTCATGGATAATGCAGAACATAAAACTGGACTTCATTACATGTGAATACATTTAACTAATTCATTTTCACCTTAGAAGCAATAGCTACCAAATCTCTGATGGAACTGTACATTTATTTCAGTGTTATGAGAGCCTCTCGTGGACAATCACATGTAGTGCAGTAAAAGTAATAATACTTTACACTTCTGTAATTATTAATCTTTTGCAGATCTCAAAGTGCTCCACATAGTCAGGAAAGCACTTTAACTCAAATTTTGGCCCTGATAAATCAAAACATTTATGCATGTTCTTAACTAAGTGTGTGAATACTTCTATTGAAATCAGTTGTTTCACATGCTTTATGTAAAGTATGTACGTGCTTCACTATTTTGCTGGACTAGGACCTTCCTGATGAACAAAGAGATGAAGAGCAAGCCAGTCCTGAAATCTGACCAAGCTGGATCGACCTTTATGCCTACTGAAGTCAATATGAGTGCAGGGGTCAGCCTGGATCAGCACAGGACTGGGATCTACATTTTCAAAAGTGTCCACTAGTTTGGCAGCTTCAGTTTTGGGGTCCCAACTTTAAATTCCGATACTGTGATTATCAGCACCCACAAGTCCAGGCAGCTGAAATCAGTGGAAGATATTGATGCTGGCAACTCTGAATGTCAGGTCATTTGAGTCAAAAGTTAGGCAACTTAAAAACCTGAGGCACTCAACATTTACTTTTCAAAATGAGTGCATAAGGGATTCCTTTCAAATCATGGTGTGTCAGTGTGTGCAAACCTAGGTCTCCTGATGCCAAGGTGTTTACTCATTCCACTAAACCACATCTCTCCAATATAATATTTGGGAAGGCATAAATAGGATGAACCCACAATCCTATGGGAGCCTGAGCTCAAAACTTTTTTTTTCCTTCTTGTTTTTTAAGAAAAAAATTCCAAAACTCCCCTGATTTTTTTAGGGAAGGGATTTTAAAGTTTATTTTATGCAGCATAAGGGTTGGACTACTTTATAAAACCCAGACACAGAAATATACATGGAAAACTATACAAGATAACATATGTATTAGACAATCTAGAGGTAGATTACCTAAATTATCCATGAATGTACTGATTACAGTTGTGTGCTATCAATACCCCATCCATTAAATAAACAGGTGATTTTTTAGTATTGCAACAACTGCTGTTGGTGAAAGAGATTGCTTTGGTGCTCACACAGAGCTCTTCTTCAGGTGCAAGTGAGCCAGAGTCAGCCTTTTTCGCCAACAGAAGGTGGTCCAGTGAAAGATATGACCTTACCCACCTTGTCTCTCTAAAATCACCATCCTGCATCGTAAGTGGGGAGGGTTATTTGGCTGGCTGCCCAGAAGAAGTGATTCTGTGTAAACACTTAATCATGGGAGCACCTTGCCTGAGGCTACATTTACACTGCAGGTATAGAGGTTTGTTATACCTGTGGGAAGTGGTAGCCTGGCCTACACTGCTTCCCAAGGCTCCCCTTGGCTGCAAACAGCAAACCGGAGCCACTGGGAGCCATGAGGCTCTGTGGCTGTGGAGCTGGTAAATAAACATGCTGGAGCAGCTAGTTAGCTGGTTTCTCAGAGTAGTTTCGCGGACCACTTTGAGTAGCACTGGCTTAATTTAGCACATGTGAATATCTCCATCATAAATTCTGCACACTGAATTCATACATGTAAGTCATATTTAAATCTTACCAAGAAATTGCTGCCTGTCTGCTTTTCGTTTCAGGCTCAATTTTACCAGATCAGCAGGGACGTCTGGCAGATTAGCAACCTCCCCATAGGTGTTGATGGCTTTTTGCAGTATTTCATTGCTTCTCATTTTCTCAGCCAAATCATCCTCACTCTAGGTGGAATCACAAAATTGTTATAACACATTATTATATTTGGGAAGATTAATAAGATTGAGACTTTTCAGTTTGGAAAAGAGATAACTAAAGCTAGGTATACATTAGTGGATAAGTTTGAACTGAAGGTATGCAATTTCAGTTACATTAATTGCATAGCTGGAGTGAGTGTACCTTAATTCAAATTTGGCACCATCCCCACAGTTGGAGTTTGACAAGAGAAATGCTCCTGTCAACTTCCCTTACTCCTCACAAAGAGGAGGAGTACTGGCATCTAAAGGAGAGCCCTCAGCATTTGATTTAGTGGGTTCTTACTGGACCCACTAAATCGAACGCCATAAGATTGATAAGCATCGATCTGCAGGTAAGTATACACATGGCCTGTGGGGGGGTAATATGGTAGAAGTCTATACAATCATGACTGGTGTGGAAAAAGTGAATAAAGAGTTATTTTCTCCTTCCCATAACACAAGAACTAGGGGTTATCAAATAAAATTAATAGGTAGCAGGTTAAACAAACAAAAGGAAGTATTTCTTCACATAGTGGAGTCAACCTATGCCAGAAAGTCAACTCCTTGCCAGAGGATGTTGTGAAGTCCAAGACTATAACACGGTTCTAAAAAGAGCTAGATAAATTGATGGACAATAAGTCCATCAATGACTACTAGCCAGGATTGGCAGAGGTGATGGCCCCAGTCTCTGGTTGTCAAAAGCTGGGAATGGACGAAAGGGAATGGATCACTTGATGATGATTACCCGTTCTGTTCATTTCCTCTTGGCCCCCCTGCAGTGGCCACTGTCGGCAGACAGGATACTGGGCTAGATGGACCTTTGGTCTGACCCAGTATGGTAGTTCTTATGAAACAACATTCTTATATCAGAAGGTCTAGCATCATAGACCATTTCTTAATACAGAGAGATTTTGGGCCAAATTTTCAGTTGAAGTCACTGAGTTATTCCAACTGAAAATCGGTCATTTTGTAGTTTTCAAAGGTCACATGCGAATACATAATACCAAATTCTAAAAATGTTGTGGTTCATTGTGATGGACAAGAGGAGTTGGCCAGCACCCAGTGACTAAAGAGTTAAACTCAGGTAGCTAGAAGGGATGTTGGCAGAAACTCAGGAAAACCAATGGGAAAGACTGTTGAAATTTGAATTGTATATAGATACCCTAGCTGCTTTTTCCTTTGTGTGAGTTCTAAGTTAATGGCTGGGAGGGAGCAACATGCAGTAATCAGAATAACCATGCCTACAAGGAATATTGGGCATGGGAGTAAACTGGGCCTTGAACTACAGACCAGCACGGATCATCAGGAGATAGAGGAATGTATGTTTAGTCACATCCAGGGTATTTTCTTTGTTTTGGTTGTTTGGTTAAACTTCTCTGAATAAAATCCATGTGTACTCTCCTGCCCATTCACTATATTTAAGCTGTACCCAGGGATACCATGTTCTCTATCTTTTAATTTGTTTTTTTCCAGTTGCTCTGTAACACCTAGCAACCAAGTATGCTTTATCAAGGATATCTTTTTGTTTTTGTTAATAAAATCAACTATTTTAAGGCGATGATTTGATTCTTGTGTCCTGAAAGGTAATAGGTCTGTGTGTGTGCCTGCCTCGCCTGAGAGGTCAGCTATCAAAGACACAGTTTGTTTTCTGTGTTTTGTTTTGTTTTGTTTCTTTTTTCAAGCTCTCTTGTGGCAGAAGTGTTTGGGGGTACCCCTGGGGAAAGTATTCAACTGTTCCTTCCTGGTTTTTCAGGTTTCTTGAAAATCACTTGATGGTGGCAGCCTTTTTTCCAGAGTGAATGCATCTGTGACTCTGGGGAGGGTTTTTTTGTAAGCAGAGTCCATAGAGAAAAGCAGAGCCCATAGAGGTATTTAAGGTCTTTTGTGGGTCCCCACCTTCTGCACTCAGACTGCCAGAGTGGGGAACAGCTGTGACAGTGGTCAAAATCAGAATTTCTGCTTTAAAAAGACTATATTAATGATGTGTAAGGATTATGTTTTACACAGATCAGAGCTATCTGTGGATAATGCCTAATTTTTTAAACTTCTCCAGATGTTGCCTAATGAGAAAGTGAGAGAAGCAGCCCCAGGAGCTGAAAGATACCTGAGTTACTGTTAAGGTGATACCACCATTTGCCAGGTACTCAATTATTTTCTAGTAGCTTGAGGCATCTACCTTGCTATAGCTAAATCTTGTGTTATTTAAAGACAAGTTGTTACACTTAAGCATCATGTGAATGAGAACATTGATTCTATAAGACTTAGAAAAATGCCCAGAGCACATGGATCCATCACTTTCTCCCCTCCATCCAAACCCCCCTCACCACATGGGGAACAGCAGCCATAGCCAAGATGAGTTCGGGGGTGGGGGGGCGGGCACGAGGCATTACAGTTCCCAAATGCTCAGGACTCCTCCTTCAAAGAAGACAGCACCAGTCACAGCCAAGATTGTTCTCCCAGTGAAGTGGAAACAGCCAGGAGACATAGTCTCAGCCTTCTGACAGCATGAGATGTCTAAATATTTCCCCTCTCGTTGCTGTGTTGCCATTGTCTGCTGCCTTCCCAGCTTCTGGTCACTTCTTCCACTACTGGAACCCTTCTGGTCCCCAACCTGCTTCTCTCTGTTCATCATGCTTTTCAGCCTTACTTCTTCCATTTATACCTTGCGCTTGGTGCAGTCTCAGTTGGCCCTTTACCTAGTTTCTTCTTTTATGCCCAACTGTTCTTTCCTGTCCCCCACATCAACCTACGAAGAGCCAGTAGAATTCTACTAAGAATGTTCTGTGAACCTCATTTTGTTTAGATGCATTTTGAAATGTAGGGTGAAATCCTCGCTCCACTGTAGACAATGGCAAATATCCCACTGACTTAAGGCAAACCAAGATTTCATCCCTGGCATGGAACTTCTCCCCTTTGTTTATAGAGAAGCACTTTTCAGTACTGAAATGGAGCTAGACTGATCTCACATACATAATTTTAAAAGTATGGATATTATTTTACATGCTTTCTACGCTGAGTGAGATTAGTAGCATTCTATGAATCCCTCCTAACTTCTCCTATTTTCCCTGGCTTGGGTTCCATTCATATCTTGCTAATTAGTAGTTTTAATGCATCACAAGTACTTCAGTAATGGAAATATATATATGTCAATCTGGATTCAATCTTTTATCCACTATACTGGCATTAATTTTAAAAAAAAGTTTCACATTAGCAGCATATTGTTACTGACGATAATTAAAACCTGGGAATTCGTTACCTGCAGCTTCATAATGTTTTAGAAGTTTGCAATGTTCAGTGAAGTTCTTTGTTTCTACAATCAATTCAGCACATCATGACTGACAGGCTCAGACTGAGGCCAAATGTTCTGCTAGTGTAAAAGGGTGTAGATCCATTGACTTCAATAGAATTTCATCCGTTTCCCTGACCAGAGAATTTGGTCCATGGTGAATTAGTGTCTACGCCAGGGGTAGACACGTGTGCCGTAAGTGCAATTTTGAGTGTGCGACCGGCCAGCGTGCAGCCACAGCACCAACTCTGGGGGGCAGGCAGGGAGGCTGCAGATTGGGCTTTGTGTGAGCGGCCGATGCTCTCCACCTTCTCTGCCTGTCCAACTCATTGCAGCTGCACAGCAGTGAGCCGCTGGGAGCAGATGAGCCACTACTGCTGGTTGTGGTGGGTGCGTGGGGGCTCAGCTGGGAAAGTTTCTCCAGAGGCCAGGGTGGGATTTAGGCCATATGGCCGCGGTGGTCGCTCCTTGTTGGCCGGGGCCAGGACTTGGTCCACATGGCCGTGGCGGCTGTTCCTATGGCAGCCGGGGCGACTGCATGGCGGGCAGCTGCTTCGGAGGCCAGGGCTGCTCCAGGGGCGGCCAGCCAGCCAGCCAGCAAGGAGGAGTGGAGCTGCTCTGGAGACAGCCAGGCCACTTGGTGGAGTGGGGCTGCTCTGGGGATGGCTAGGCCACATGGGAGAGTGGGGTGGCCCCCAAGTTGGCTGCTGGGAACAGGCTGGATCTGGACTAGGGTGTGGTGGCCATGGGGAGGAGGGGAGCTCCCTGGGGGGTGCTGTTCTCCTGCTTTGGTGAAGCCACCTTCCACCCCTCCGCTGCCTTCACCTGGGAGTTCATCCCTGCCTCCTCCAGCCTGCTGCTCTCCATCCTGTTGCACAGCCTCAGCCCTGCAGCCTCAGCACTTCCCACTCTGCTTGCCTCCCTTCTGCCTCACGGTGCCCCCAGCAGGTGGGCTAAAAACAGCACCAGAGTCACACCCAGCTGCCAGCACCGCTGCCACCAGGCCCCTGCTAGAGGGAGAGTGCCCGGGCTGCGGCTTTGGGGCTGGATGGCAACAGGGGCAGCTGAGGGGAGTGGATAGGATAATGCGTGGGAGGGTCTCCCTACCCCAAAGCTGCATTGGCCCCTGGGTGGAAAGTGAGAACGCCATGCACTCGACTCCCACGGGACCCTGCCCCCAGCAGGGCCTCACATCCCGGGATCATCTACTCACCCACTCCTGCCTTGCTCATTTCCCTGAACCACCCCGCTCCGAGCCATCCTGACCCCCAACCCGTGCTGGTGATCCAGCTCCTCCTCCCCACCCCGCATGACCGGAGCCAGTGCTGGCTTCCTGCGGGGCAGAGGGGGAGCCCCGAGGCTCCATATTACATCCAGCTTCCAGGGAAACACGCACACTTGCTGCTTCTCCCCTCCCCACAGAAAAACCGGAGCAGAGCCCAGGGCAGGGGACCAAGCAGGGCACAGAGGGGAGAGAATCTCTCCCCTCCCCCCAGGAGAGTGACGCAGTCCAAGGGAGGAGGGTTAAATCTTGGCACACCACTTTGGAAAGATTGCTGACCCCTGGTCTATGCACTAGTTTTTTCATCATCTTTATTTACCTTATAAAAACTGATGGTGAGTCCAGTTGAAATGTCTTACTAATTGTAGCACACACAACACCTTTCTACTGTGATGGTTTCACTTTGCTTATCTTGAGTTCGAATGGATTCTTATTAAACCTATTCCTGTGAATTTCATGCTTTATGAAAATAAAATGATTATTTCTGTTTTGGAGTTATTATATCAAAGAATTATTACAAAGTCAGAGCTTGTTTTCCAGTATCTTCAGAAGGAGGATACTTGAAATAACCAAGTAGGAGGGGTTTTCACTTAAAAACTGGGATCACTGTACAGAATACAGAAACAATCTGCTTTGTACACAACAGGACCCAATTATTAGATAACCTCTAAATTAGCGTTTCCCAACCTATGGGTCAGGACCCAAATATGGGTCACCATTACATTTCCAAAGGGTCACCAAGTGTCTCCCCAGGTGGCTCTGCCCTCCTTTTCTCCCCCCGTTTTTGAATTGCTTTGGGTCACCAAGTCTTCCTGAATTGTCAAAATGGGTCCCCATATGGAAGAGGTTGGGAACCGCTACTCTAAATATTATATTTGCATTTACAACAGTTTCAGTGGTACCTGTGCTTTCCCATATCTTGCTCGTGGACTCTGTGGATATTTGCTCACTAATACTTCAAAGTCCTTCATAGCTTCTTCAACTTTTCCCTGAAAGGAAGATATTTCTACTAAATATTTTATCTTATAGCAAAGCCCTTATAGAATCTTGAAAGATAAACAGCGTAGTGTAATTTGATTACTACTCCCAATTCTATAAAATAAAGCAGAAAGTATTTCATATTGTTTATTACAGGTTTTTTTCTTACACACCATCTGACCAGATTGGCTGACAATTCCAGAGACATCCATTTTTGTGCATACATATAGATCAATATAATTAGCTGTTCTTGGTTAAAACCAATTGTTTTATATTATAGTGGCTGAAAAAAAACACTTAGCTGGGTTAAAGTTGTACTGTGAAACACTAGACACTAAGGTGAATCACATTAGACATTAAGGAAATTTGGTCAAAAGTGGTCAATCAAGTAATTTAAAATGCAGTACAAAAATAGATGACTGTATCTAACAAGACTTGATTAACTCCTTTTGGTGCCTGGGGTTATTGGGGGGACTCCTAAGCTCTGTGGAGTCCAGAGAGGGCTGCAGGTTGAGGCAGGAGGCTGGGCGTGGGAGGGAGGGCTTTGGGTGGGGCTGGGGATATGTCATTTGAGGTACAGGAGGGGACCAGAGGTAGGGGTAGGAAGTGCAGGGCCTTAGCAGGAATTAGGGTGCTGGAGGGGCTCAGGGCTGGAGAGTGCAGTCTGGGAAGGAGTTAGTGACTTACGGCACAGGCGGGGGCTTAGGGCTGGTTCAGGGGATCAGGGTGGGGGCACTTACATGGGGCAGCTCCCTTGTGGGAGTGGGGGAAGCAGATGGCTCAGTGAAGGCCATAATGTGCTGAGCCCACCTGCAGGCACTGCCTGCTGCAGCTCCCATTGGCTGGGATTCCTGGCCAATGGGGGCTACAGTGGTGGAGCATGCAGGCAAGAGCAAAAAGGAGGACAAAATTTTGCACAGTGCCCACAGCAACTCAGCTCCAGCCCAGTGTGGGGGAGGGAGGAACAACAGCATGTGGAGCTCACTACAAAGGTGCCATGTAAATGCTTTCAGGTGATGTAAATAAGAAGCAGGCATCATTACCTTCTGTAAACATAAACAAACTTGTTTGTCTGAGCAATTGGCTGAACAGAAAGGAAGACTGGATGGAATTGTAGGCTTTGAAGTAGATGTGGGGAACTTCTGGCCCTCTCCTTAATTTGATCAGGTCCACAGCAAGTTTCTGTGCTAGGGAGCCAGAAACCCTGAGCCTCGGCTCCACTGCATGGGGCTGGAGCACAAGTGCCAGTACCCAAAGCCTGTTTCCACTAGATGGGACTAGATTAAGGAAGAGGCTTTAGGGGCTACAGCCCAGGGCCCCTGGCTAAAGGAAGCCCTGACAAAAGTCCAGATCATTTAGCAAGTTCCCTTAGCTCAGGACCTTGGGCTACAGGCAGTAAAGACTGCGAGTTATCCAGCCCTGCCTGGCTGGGGGAAGTGGCTACGTGCACTTCCGCCCACTGAGCTGGACACACATGGCCACGAGCACCAGGGGAAGCTCTGTCCCTGCACAGCTCTCTCCTGCAGGCTGCCTCTGCAGCTCCCATTGGTCAGGAATCCCTGGCTGCAGGTGAGAGCAGATCAACTTGGCCCATGTAAGCCACTTGCTTCCTCCCACACACACCGAATAGGAGCTGCCCCAGCCCATTCCCCAACTCTGTGCCCCGCACCTGAGCCCACTCCAGCACCCTAATTCTTGCCCAGACCCCTCCCCTGCAGCCCAACTTCCCATCCTGAGTCCCCTCACTCACTCCAAGCCCCTTGGCGCTACCCTATAGCCCCCTCCTGCATCCCAAACACCTCACTACCATCCCCACCCCGGAGAGCACACCCCTTCCCACACCCACAGTCTCCTCCCACTCTATGAACTCCTCATTTTTGGCCCCACCAAATCTAATAGCCCTAGGCAACCAAAAGAGTTAACCAAGCCCTGACTACAAGTGAGAGGTTTTGAGTTTTTTTGCTTGTGTGTGGCCCCTGACTGATTTTTCTGTGGGTCAATGGCCCCTCACAGAAAAAAGGTTCTCTGGCCCCGCACCCACAATGGCCTTGCTATTTGGTTCCCTCTTTTAAGAGACTATCCCCACACGCAAGGAAAAAATCCAATCTGTGCATTTCCCTGAGGCATCCTGCAAAGTGTTAAGATGATTACAGTTTCTGATCTTAATTCTTGTACCACTATGGAATTACCCTGACCTCAGGATCAAAGCCAGCTCTACACTTAAAACAATATGGCTAGAAAAAATATTAACAATAATTACAGATATGATACAAGATAATAGACTGGTCTCCTTTGATTGCACGTGCAACAAATACCACAGCCTCGGAGTTCTTTCTTTCAGCAGCTATGCTGAAGGATTCATGCAAGGGAGAGGGGGCAATTGGTCTGTTTCAACTCTGTCACCTCTAGCGGAACATGTTAAGAAATTGGAAACAAAAGTAATTACTTATAGGTGGCTTAAAGCTTTGCATTACTCGCTCACTCTGGGTCTCAAAGAAAAATGGAGAAAAGAACTTAGCCTTATTGTAACAACATAAACCTGGGAGGATATCTGGCTTAATGTGAAAGATACTTCAAAAATTCCAGAGCCAGATATTAAAAAGACATTACGAGACTCCAAAAAGTTTGCTTAAGGCTACATCGGTAACATGCAGTGAAAGTTGGAGAGGCCAACAGCCCCATGCCAACCTTTCACATATCATCAATACCTGTCAAAAACATTTGGGTTCTCTAACTCCATAGTCAGTGCTATTTTTAAGTGTTGCTATTTTTCCTTCTCCAAGCCTGTGCTTTGAAGAGGTGCAGAATGAGACATTACCTGTTCACATTAAAATGGATTACAGTGTTTTAGTGGCCAAAAGAGTTCTCAGAAAATGGAAATCTACAATTCATTCCTCCTACACAGACTGCCTTGCTACTGCATCAATGGAAAATAGCCTCTTTCCCCCTGCAACAAGTATTGCTATCTGGTCACACATGGAACTAATACATCCATTTGCAGTTTAATATATATTAGTCCCCAAAACTCATAGGTTGTGTTCTCACTTGTATATTTATTTAGTTACTTTAACAACTGATGCCCTGTGTGACCTTTATGGGTTTAGGGTTTTTTGTTGACTGGTCTGGGTTAGGTTTTTTTCCATGTTTTACAATGAATACTGAATTTTGTTATCCATGTGATTCTTTTCATCTTGTGCATATATTTTTATATCTTTTGCTTTGTTTGCATTTATATTTCAAAAAATAAAAAAAGATTTTAAAAGATTTTAACCTGTGGTAGTGTCATCAGTTGATATGATCCTATTTATCTGAAGAATTCGCTATCTCCTTCATCGCTTTAAAGACAACTGAGATCAGTCAGTGTGCTTTTTGGTAGCAGTGATTCAATTTGCACATGCCACTAGGGGGATAGGTGCTTTGTGTACCCATTAGTAAGACAGAGCCAAAATGTATTGATCTTCAGGACAATTTGTAAAATGAGTCTGTTCACTCAGGTTTTTACCTGCAGTGATAGAAGAGTATATTTATTTTACAGTTGGATATGGAATGTCAGTATATCCATTGACCAGGGTCTGCAAATTTTTAAAAATATGACAAAGATGCAAACATTTACAAAATTCAATTAATGGTTAAGACGCAAATTTTACAAAACACAGTCTATGACAGACATGATGGAACACTCCTTATGATCTAAAAGGATGAAAGGTGAATGACCAACCTAAAATAAACATTGAAGTACAATCACAAATGTGTGTCAAATGCTGAGGGAAAAACAGAAACAAATATAAAATTCATTATCCCTTTTATTTTTGTGGCTGTTAGTTTGTAGCCATAGTTTGTAGTACCCAGAGAAAGAATTCAAACCTACCTTTTTACGTAGCTTTTCTGCAGCATTCAGTTCAGCTTTAATAGTCTTATCAAACTTGTTAAAGAGTTTTGGTTTCTTCTTCACAGCTAGAAAAGTTTAACAAAAAAAACAAAAATCCACTATGACTGTCGCTGAACTTTCACAAGTTTTCTTTGGAAGATTCCTTTAACCACAGCCCGATAAGGTACATAATCATAGAATAGTAGAATCATAGGGCTGAAAGAGACCTCAGGCGGTCATTGAGTCCAGCCCCCTGCCCAAAGCAGGACCAATCCCAACTAAATCATCCCAGCCAGGGCTTTGTCAAGCTGTGACTTAAAAACCTCTAGGTATGGAGATTCCACCACCTCCCTAGGTAACCCATTCCAGTACTTCACCACCCTCCTAGTGAAATAGTTTTTCCTAATATCCAACCTAGACCTCCCGCACTGTAACTTGAGACCACTGCTACGTGCGTCCACATCCTCTCTGTAATGGGAGGCCCCAGAATTGGACGCAATACTCCAGATGTGGCTTCACCAGTGCCAAGTAAAGGGGAATAATAACTTCTCAAGATCTGCTGGCAATGCTCCTCCTAATGCACCCTAATATGCCATTAGCCTTCTTGGCTACGAGGGCCTACCGTTGACTCATATCCAGCTTCTCATCCACTGTAATCTCCAGGTCCTTTTCTGCCAAACTGCTACTTAGCCAGTCAGTCCCTAGCCTGTAACAATGCTTGGGATTCTTCTGTCTCAAGTGCAGGACTCTGCACTTGTCATTGTTGAACCTCATCAGGTCTTTTCAGAATACATTGGAAAAAAAATAGGCAATCATTTTGCCTACAAAAAATATTTTTTATATGTGAAAGGCAATAAGTATTCACGCAAACGAAATAACTGGTCAATTAAATGGACTTTTGGGGAAAAAGTATCCATTTTGCATACACAGACATATTTTCTGACTGGAAACACTCTAAATAATTAGTGCAACAAGATATACTCTACAGAAACATATTTTCCCATGCCACAATTATTTTTTCACTGGGATTTGTATCCCTTCGTGATTTAAAGATCTCTTGTGATGCAGAATCCATCTCATCCTTTGGTACATTTTTCAAATAGTAAATTATCCTGCTAGATAGATACATCTATTTTGAGTTCGAATTTATCTAGCTTCAACTTCTACCTATTGGATCTTATTATGTTAGGTTAAAGAATCCTCTACTATCAGAAATTTTCTCTGAATGATCATGTTACCTCTTAACCTACTCATTACACTAAATATTCATAAATGATCTAGAAAGGGAGGTGAACAGTGAGGCAGCAAAATCTGCAGATAATAGAAAATTATTCAAAATAGGTAAGTCCAAAGCTGTCTGTGGAGTGTTACAAAGGGATCTCACAAAATTAGGTGACTAAGAGACAAAATGGCAAATGAAATTAAACGCCATTCTTCCGGCTGACTGAGGGCCTGGCTTGCCATGACTCCCCTGGTCTCTTTCTTTGTAGGCCCCAAGTGCCTTGTCAAGTCCAACTGGGGGTGAGCTGACCAGTCACAGGTATATGGGTCTCTTCCCTTTTAAGGGGCCAGTGCTATGCAGTAACAGTACAGTTAAAAATAAACACCAATTTTTCCTATGGCTAAGGACACAATTTTGCCCAATATGTAGCCCTAAACCAATATTGCTATGAAACTATAGCAAAGGTGCCATTTACTGAATCACCTTTTCTCTCTCAGACAGTGTTTCTCAAAATGGGCTGCAGGCTATTCTGCGTCTATCAAAGCAGCCCGTTATTTCGCAATAGATTTTGAGGTAACAGGCGGCTTATTTCAACATCCTGGTAAACCTCGTTTCACGAGGGCTAAGGGGCATTTTGGAATAGTGAGTTATTTTGAAATTTGGTGCTGTGTAGACAGTGCCAAATTACGAAATAAGCTATTTCGAAATACACTCGAAATAAGCTACGCAATTTGTGTAGCACAAATTGCGTAGCTTATTTGAAGCTAAGGGTGCTGTGTAGATGCACCCCATCAGAATATCCCTTTCGTACGTGAGACGCTTATGTTCCAATCCCTTAGTCAGAGGGGGAACCTGAAACCAGTCCCTCCCACATCCCCAGCAAGTGTCCAAATGACTGGGCTATAGATTAAAAAGGTAGCTGCATCCTCCAAAATAGCCAAAATGTAAATGAACATTTTCAAGCTGAGTCGAAACAAAACATTCCATTTACACATTTCTGAAATATATTAAAAGTCTCAAAGGGGTAGCTGGATTAGTCTGTGACTTTAAAAATAACGGGTAGTCCGGTGGCACCTTAGAGACTAACAAAAAAATATATATAGTATCATGAGCTTTCATGGGCAAAAGTAATTTTGCCCATGAAAGCTCATGATACTGAAATATACTGATATTAGCTGGAGTTACCCAGCGTTGCTCGGGACGGGCAGTGGGGTCCTGCCGGGGGTGCCCCATGTGAGGGGCGGGCGGGAAGGGGCGAGCATGGAACCTAGGGTGGGCAGGGAAGCCCAGCTCTCACCCATGGCTGCAGGTAGCAATGACCCCACCGCCCGCCCTGAAACTTTCACCCCCCTACCTGCCGCACCATGAAGCCGCGCCGGGGGCTCCCCTCGCCTGCGGGCCGCGGCGAGCAGGTGCCGGGCTCCCCGCCACACGACCAGGAAGCTGCATCAGACCCCGGGCCGCTCCCACCACCGCCACCTCCCCACTGGGCTCGCCCCGCTGTGCCTGCAACCGCCCCCTAGCAGCGGCCGCGAGCTCCAGCCCACCGCTCAGCAACCCTCAGGTGCCGCCAGAGGGGAGGGGCCTGGGCCAAGTGACATCACGGGCAGGAGGGAGGAGGGGGCGCCTGCGCAGTGGAACGGCCTGGTAGAGGCAAGCGGGGCAGCTGCCACTCGGAGCGCCGCGCCTCCGCCACTGACCTTAGTGAGTGACTATTCCCGCCTCTTCCCCCGAGAAGCCGCTTCTCCCCGCACTGACAAAAGTACCTTAAAACCTTCTCCTGGAGGAAAGGTTACCCCATGCAAAGTTTGGTTGCAGTAGCTCTTCTAGTGCTCGAGTTATTAGCGCACAAACATACAAACATTCTCCTTTATATATTAGATTTTTGGTTCTAACTGCTTGTGTTAATTAAACGTGCACGTTTTGCATAACACTCTTGTGTCTGATTCAAACTTTAATTCTAGTAATTACATTTTTATGTAATTTATGACATTTATGACTTCCTGAAGTTTCACATGGAGAGAGTATTCTTTTATATTTTCTTTATAAGCTGTTATCTAGCATTACTGTGAACTGTTAAACAATTGCGAAATTACATTTTAGAGGTGGTGATATCTAAATGTTGCATAAAGTATCTTACCCTTCTTATAGGGGCTGTTGTGAAATGTTTAGTACATAAAGCACATTGGGATCCTTAGATGAAAAATACTATAAAAGCACACATTTATTACCATTGTTTTAACCCTATTGATTCCTGAAAGAACACAGTGACTAACTGGGTTTCAAAAACTGCTTTGTAAGAAAGAGAGAACATAGAAATTATTTTTAAAAGATTTTGCTCCTGCTTAGTATTTATTAATAAACAACACAGAGAAGAAACTGAAATAACCTCTTTTCATTAACTGATTGTTTTTGCTTTCCTACCCATTTTATTGTCTCTATCTCATTCTTTGAAAATTAACACTTGTAGATGAGTATAGAAGAAAATAACTCCAGGAAGATAACTATGATATAATCAAATTGATCCTCTCTGAGTGTTTTAAATAATATGGAAACACAGAACATTCTTTCATTACCAGCCACTCTCAAATTGCACTATCAAAATGCACAATGTCATATGAACTATGCTAGTGAATATGGTTTGGAGTGAAAAATGCAATGCTCTAACACAAAACCATTAACACACAAAATACAGTACAGTTCTTTTGTTCCCAATGGAGGATTTAATAAATCTTCATTTTACTTTGTGGCCTAAGCTGATATTCTGTCTTGCTAGGTCTCTCTTTTGTACTGATCTATGTCACAAGAGGAACAGGTTTATGACACAAGAGGATCATGTTGGTGGATCATCTAGTCCAGCCCAGTATACTGCCTCCAGCAGACCAGCACTATATGCTATAGAGATAGTGCCAGAAACCTAGTAATGAACAATTTTGAAAAATCTGGCCATTAGAAATCTTCCCACCAGCTAGTGATTGGTATAGCCCCTGAAGCAAAGCTTTATAACATTTTCCTCCTCCTCACTCATCTAATGAGCCTTTTCTCATTATCCATGTAGTCGCCAATTCACAGAAACCCTGTCCATTTTAAGGACAGGATTTTCAAAGGCTTTCCTCCACTGATATCCTTACAGTAACATCTCAAGTACCCAAATGAGGTTAAAACCATTGTGTTATGTGCGGAAATATAAATGATACGAGATAGTCTCTACTATAAAGAGCTTATAATCTAAATACTGAAGAACAGACAAAGATCAATCGAATTGCCCAATTCAGCAAGTCAGTGGATGAACCACCAACAGAAATCAGGTAAAATTCCGTAGGGGGAAACGGGCAGTTTGCCCCACACAAGGGCTACTCCTATTGATCGGAGGACAATGCTGTTCATACAGATATGAAAAGGGAGAGAGGGGAGATCAGAAAAACAGCAGCACAAAGAAATTGCAAGGATAAAAACCTAGCACTGTAAATTGGACAGATAGGATATACCAAGTCTCTTTCTCAGAGAAGAATTCTTCCTTTTCCCTGACATCTGGTTTAGACGAGGGTTGGAAGAGCCCTTCCTCTGTTTCAACAAAATAATATTTTTATTCCCCTTAAAATTAAACATCAATTCTATACCAGCAGGAGGCCAATATGCAAAGTGGAAAACAAACTGTTAAACATTATTCAGCTGTGAGGCACTAACTAAAATGACACAGTAAAGATTACATAAAGGGCAATCATTTTCATCTGCCCATTTTAGTGAGATGCTGCAGGATTCAACTGGGGGCTTTCAATGCAACCATCAAGTATTCCAGTATATTAAATGTAGTCTGTAGTCTCCCTGCATGGGTATTTTGATAAATTATACATAAAGGATTATTACACTTGAAAGACGTTAACAGCTGAGGTCACATCTGTTAAATTAGACATTAGAAAGAATCTAACTAATCTGGTTTCTGGGGGAAAAGCCCCTTCCTAAATAAATGCAGACTGATAAGACCACTGAGGAGATTTCCATTCTCTGTTCAAGTACCAAACTAATAATCATGCTAATCACTCTGGTTTTGCAAGGACAGCCTGGAGGGTGTTCAATTACCATCCTGGATAAAGGAACAGGTGTGTTACTCAGTATCATAGAACTACTCAAAAATGAGTTGGTGGCATATGAACACCTCTCTCAAAACAATTTCCCTTGTTAAACAATGGGTAGGACCTTATCAATTTCAGGGTTAATGAGATTGCAGGGGGGGTGACAGCTCTGGCTGCAGCCTGTCCGCTTGAATCGGGGGCTATCCCAGGCACCTCCATGAAGCTTCCTGCAGTTGTGGGAGGTTGGTCAAGGTAGGTCTTTCCTTATTCCAGAAGTGGCCCCTGCAGGGTAATCAAGTCCCATCCCTCCCAAGCCTAGGCTGGAACTGGTAGCTGGAACCCAGCTCACAGTTGGGGAGTCCCCAGCCCTGCCTTGCCCCTCCCTTACAAAAGACAGATTTCACAGAGGAGATCAGATTTCATAGTCCATGATTCATTTTTCACAGCCATGAATTTCTAATTATGGACCATGTCACCAAAAGGAAGACCTTATTTTCATTGATCAAAATAAGCTGTAATATTAATGGTGATGAATAATGAATATCTTATTTTTATGCCAAGAAGCATTGTATCATTTGGGTTTTAATAGATTGCAAGTTATTTTAATTGCCCTCTTACACACAAGATTCATCAACTATTTATATTCATCAACTATATTTACATATAGGCACTTCTAACTGATCACATCTTTGAAAAGTTAAAGGGTGAGATACCAGTAGTACAACATATCAGGCTCAGAAGAGGAGGTATATTTTGTCCCTCCAGGACACAGTATTATCCCTTTGCTTAAAAGCACCAGTATAATTTTTTCTCCCACAAGAGAGGACATCAGAAAAAACTAGAACAGTGTTTCTTAAACTTTTTAAGACTGAGGAACACCAAACAATTTTTTTTATGGGGAACACCAACAGTTTTTTTGGTCAAACAAAAAAAAATGCAACTCCCAGGGAAAATTTGTTGAGAAAGAAAAAAAAACAATAAAAAACCAACCACCCGGACCTGGGAGACTTGGGGGTCGAAATGCGCCACGACTCCCCCAGGAAGACTGCCCTAATAACAGTCTGGTACATGGAGCTGAAAACATAGGTCACAAAAAAGTAAGGATAATAATAAACAAATGCTAAATAAGGTCATGTGTCTGGCCAGGAGGGAGGGTAGAGGAGGGTCTCAGGGCAGGGTGTCTAGCCAGAAGGGAGGGTAGAGGAGGGGTCTTGGGCAGAATGTCTGGCCAGGAGCGGGTACTGGGGCAGGGTGCCTGGCCAGAAGGGAGGGTGCAGGAGGGGATTTGGGGCAGGGTGTCAGAGCAAGCTGGGAACGTGGAGTCTTGGCGGGGCAGGGGTTTGGGTGCGGGGTCTGGGCATGAGTGGGGATGCTTACCTGGCTTGGCACCCTGCTGCAGCAGGGAAAGCCTCCAGGGATCATGCTCTTGTTCCTCGGGGGGGGGGGGGGAGCGGGGGGGGGGGGGCAGAGCTCAGTTCACACTCCCCCCCCCCCATGCAGCGAGGAACCCAGCGCAGCTGCAACACCAGGCCAGGCTTCCCATTGGCAGGGCAGGGAGTAGAAACCCTGACTGTCCCCACCAGATTAAACTCTGCCATTTCCCCAGCAGGCTGAGGAGGGGTGCAGGGGAGAGAGAGCAGCAGCACATGGGGGGCAGCAGAGCCCAAGCGCACCCCGGGGGGGGGGGGGGAGGGCAGCAGCAGAGCCTGAGCCAGGTTCCCTGCAGGCAGCAGTTTTAAAACGCCAAAGTCTGGGAGCAGCTCCTCAACTCCGGCCACCCCTCCCTCTCCCCTTCCCAGCAGCAGCGGCTGCTATAAAAGTTGCCACCTGTAGATGTGGAGGAGGAGGAGGAGGCTGCGCAGCACCGGAGGCCCCCTGGGACAGAGGCTGTCCTGAGGGCTGGGGAGGGGGCAGCCGCAGCGGGAGCTGCCTACGGGCTCTGTAGGGAGCAGGGGAGCAGAATTTTTTCAGGGAACCCTGAGTTCCACTTCACGGAACCCCAGGGATCTGCAGAGCACTGTTTGGGAAACACTGCCCCAGGGAAAAGTTGTTGAGAAAAAAAAAATTCTGTTCTCTCCGCAGCACACCTCCAACTGGTGTGCTGCAGAACACACTTTAAGCAACGCTGAACTAGAAGATAGTTAAACAATTTTTAATAATTCTAGAACAGTAATAGCATGCGTCAGACAAACCAGACAAAAGAGGGAGAGGAAACTTCTGGACATCAAGTACGTACCAAGCTGAGGACGACCCCTTTATGACCGCTGAAAGATTAGCTTTCCCTATCACTTTCCATCACACACTTCAGATCTGCCAATGGGCCACCAAAGCAAGAAAGAAACTACCCACCCTGATAGTCTTGTTGTACCAGTGAGTGTGGGGCCTGTGCTCACACACCAAGAGCCAAAGATTGTTTACTTGGTCCAGACTACCTTCCCCTCCCTTGTGCTTAAAACAGGGAAAATCAGGGTGGATATGGCACACCCCACAGTTGATAAGAAAGTGAAAATACCTGACTGAATTGGCCTTGTTAGCAATGGTCTTTTTCAGAGTAACATAACATTCCTTCCTTGCATGTTTGAACAGATCCCTGCAAAACTGAAGAGTCCACTCCATGCATATGACAAAATGGGTCCAGCCCATGAAAGCTTATGCTCAGATAAATGTATTAGTCTTTCAAGTGCCACAGGACTCCTCAGGCTATGTCTACACTGCTCCCTCTTGAGCAAAAAAATATGCAAATGAGGCAAAGCATGGAATATCGCGTGCCTCATTTACATAATTAACTAGGCTCAATTTTTGCACAAGAGGCTTTTGCACAAAATCCCCCTCTTGTGCAAGAGTCGTTCTTCCTGAAAAAGAGGAAAAATGGCTCTTGCACAAAAGCCTCTTGTGCAAAAATGGAGCCTCATTAATTATGCAAATGTGGTGCGGCAGTATTCCACGCTTCACCTCATTTGCATATTTTTTTGCACAAGAGGGGGCAGTGTAGACATAGCCTCAGTGTTTTTGCTAAAATAGACTAACACGGTTACCCCCTGAATCAAATTGAATGGTCTTTCCTCGTCCTCATTTTTTAATTAAAACATTATGAACAAATGGCAACAGTGCATCTACACTGAATAATGAAGCACAACTGTAGTGAAAGATACATCACCAGTTCCAAATAAGTTAAGCTTTCATAAAATAACAAATCTGAAAGACAGAATAGGTCATTATGATTGGCTCCCCTGCATAACACAGGTCAGAGAGTTTCTATATCAGTCCCATCACTTCTTATTCAGCTAGGCTGCGTCTAGACTGGCATGATTTTCCACAAATGCTTTTAACGGAAAAGTTTTCCGTTAAAAGCATTTGCGGAAAAGAGCGTCTAGATTGGCATGGACGCTTTTCTGCGAAAGCACTTTTTGCGGAAAAGTGTCCCTGGCCAATCTAGACGTGCTTTTGCGCAAGAAAGCCCCGATCGCCATTTTAGCCATCGGGGCTTTTTTGCGCAAAACAATACCACGTTGTCTATACTAGCCCTCTTGTGCAAAAGCATTTGCACAAGAGGGCTTTTGCCCGAACGGGAGCAGCATAGTATTTCCGCAAGAACACAGACGATCATACATGAGATCGTCAGTATTCTTGTGGAAATTCAAGTGGCCAGTGTAGACAGCTGGCAAGTTTTTTCAGAAAAGCGGCTGATTTTCCGGAAAAACTGGCCAGTTTTGACACAGCCCTATAGTATATCTTTTAGAAAGATACTTAGGAAAAATTTACTACATCCCTAGCCAAATTGTTTTAATAGTTATTTATCCTCACTGTTAAAAATTTGCACCTTATTTTTAATTTGAATTCATCTAGCTTCAAATTCCAGCCATTGGACCTGATTATACTTTTTTTTTTTTTTGGTAGATTGAATAGACATTGGAAATTTCTTCCCTGTCAAATGTACCCAAGCCACCTCTTAACTTTCTCTTGGCTAAACTAACTAATATGAACTTCTTTAGTCTCTCTCTGAATGCTAAGCTGTGCAGACTTTGAATCATTACTGAAGCTCTTTTCAGAAGCTTCTGCAATTTGTCCACATCCTTTCTGAAGAGTGGATACCCAAACTGGACACAATATTCCAAGAATAGTCTGACTAATGCTGTATAGTGCTAATTGATCCTTCTCCTAGGGCATGGCTAGGTAAACAGTGCACAGCAAGCTTACATTTACAGTGGTCTACTATAGCACGCCATGAACTAATCACCTACATGGACCCTGCTACTCTGATTTGACTTACTGCTGTTTAAACATGTATTCAGATCACTCCACCAAAGTTGTTGATATTGCTCTAGTGAAATGTTTTCAGATCCTACATGGGAGAGGGCTTATCTGTCTTCAGATACTGTTGTTGAACAGAAACTCCACCACAAGTAGCCTAGTGGTCTTGATCTTCTTAAGGTCACTGAGAAACAAATAAAACTTTAGTCTGTGCTTCCTGAAGGACTTTTATTAAATCCATGTGCTTGAAAATGTATGAAATTTTCCTGCACTAAATGAGCCAGATCAGTGCAGTAAATTAAACGCAGAGGAGGACAATAAGTAAGAGGGACTTCCATACTCCATAGTACATTAAGCCCTGGTCTACAGTAGGGAGTTATTTCGAAGTAATGGACTGGGTATTTCAAAATCTGTACTCCTGCTTTCCTCGGGGAATAACGCTATTTCAATTTTGTTATTTTGGGAGTTATTTTGATTTTAGTGATTTTGAAATAATTTCCTAGTGTAGACATGCCTGAAGAGACTATTAGCACGACTATTCTGTTACAAGAAAGGGGAAGCTGTGCTAGTACACCTGGCAAGCCAGAGAATAAGAGAGAAAGCAGCTCTCCCATATACAAAAGCATTCTCACTGAAGGATTCTTGACTTTGTGGTGTTCCACCTGAAACAGCCCTGATGTATTCACTTTCAGGACAAAATAATGAGCCATTCAGTGTAAGAGTAATTGAGGAGGAAAAATGTTTAGTTATTTGTTAGATTATGTGGAGCTGCTAGTGCTGGATTTTCTATTATTTCAAAATATTCATTAGGTGTTTGATCAGTTGTCAGGTTTGCCTACAGTGAGACAAGGGCTGCTTCTTGTGGTTTTAAGGTCTGTTCCTGTGATACGTGTCATAGTTGGGATCAGTGGAGGCAGCGATGCTAGATCCTCCTAAATATATGAGAGAGAGAGAGGGGCTGGTTGGCAAGACATTTTCAGTAAGGATCTGGGTCTCTGGAATGTCCTTCTGCCATTGAGCTGTGAATGGGGACTTTTCACTTTTTCAGAAGAGAGAGAAAGTAATAATAAACATATTTCCGGCAGTCATCCTTAAGAGTTGCCTGTTTATTATTAGATAGTGTATTAAGAGTCCTATTTTCAAAGATACAAAGGCTACACTGAAATGATAGTAAGAGTAGCTACTATGTATTGCATATAAACTAGGACACTAACTACTTTATACTTGAAATTCAAAACTTGCTCAGGAAATACTGTTTTTATTTCTCTCCCAACTATGTCTTCATCATTATACAAATTAGCTGTTGAAATTGCACGGTCTCTTGACGGGCAGCAGAAAAATGGGAATTTGATGATGATGGAATACTCCTGTCATAGCCCTATAGTTTGGTGGGCTAAATATTCACTTGGTGAGCTACAGGTGGCCTAATAATCAGCTAATTCTATAGGTTTCTATAAATGAAAAATTAGAAGATAGCAAAATAAATGTGTGGTAGGACTATTTAAAAGTGCTAGAAATGCAATGAATAAAGATTTTTCAAAATTATACTAGTGTAACGGTCGAAAAATGTCCCATAATTAACTTATCTAGAGATGTAATCAAGACAATAAATGCTTAGGTATTTTAGAACTATTAAAGATGTTGGATTTAATGACTATAATAAATCTTTAGCAGCAGCTATTCCACGGTGTGACTTTCTCTGCAGCATAAAGTGTTCTTCGGGGTTTCTGCTGAAACTAGTTATTAATGTACATTAATGCTGGTGCTCATAACAGAGAACAATTACTTATCAGTATTGGTATTTTTTGGTATATCCCCTCTTTGCTCATCATCCCAGACCTCTTAATGAGTTTTGGCTTCACCCACAGGAAATGATTATACATCCCTCATTAAGTCCAGAAATAAATTTCCATATTGACTTCCATAATAATACACTCTAGTAGTCTAGTAATGGGCATGAACACACAGGGTTAGCATGAGTTACAGAGCTTTATAAGAAGATTCTACAGTATTTTTACAAGGGTCTGCATATTAATATGTTTGTGATTTGTAAGTGATAGAGTAAAATTCATGTCAAAACCAAATCTGAATTATAAGAACTATGCATCTTCAGAAGCAGACTAGGCTAGATTCTGAATGACACCCCATCTAGAGCAGCAGAAGAGGTAAAAAAGCCTTGGAAGGGAAGACAATTTTCAGACAGATAAAATTTTCAGACAAAGGAGAGGACAAGAATTAAAATTGATAACTCATGTTACACGGTGACTATCCCCTTTAAGAGTAGCAAAGCCAAACTCATGACAAGCTAATGAATAGTTAATTGAAAAACAAACACCTGAGCCTTATACAAGGCCATCAGGGCTCAGTTCCAGGAACGTGCTTAGAGAGAGATGCTCTTTTAAAGGAAAGGAGCTCCCTAAGAAACACAGGCCCCAGGGAATAAAGCTGTACACACCCTGAACCTGAGTGTGGCATTTGCAGACCAGATAACCACAGGCCCAAGGAGGAGTGCAACCCATGAGCCCAAGAAAAAGACTTTATTAAATCCAAATTAACTTGAAATAAAGTGGAACCTCAGTAGGGAAATTTTGTCTTAACAATTCCATACAGCCTCAAAGTGTGTAAGGGGCCCTGAAAGAAGTAAAACTTTGGCAAAGGAATGTCTGCAGTGTCACACTAGTCCAGGACATGGCATTACTGGGTGAGCACATCCCAAAGCAACTGGTACTAGAAGAGGGATTCTGAGACACCCTCCCATTAAGAAGGGATGACCAAGCAACGTAGTGCAGGGACCTCTCTTAGCCATTAGAACAGAGAGAACAGCCATACTGAGTCAGATTAATAGTCCATCTAGCTCAGTATGCTCTCTGATACTGGCTGGTGCCAGATATTTCAAAGGGAATGAACAGAATAGGGTAATTTCAAGTGACGCATCTCTTACTCACTGCTAGCTTCTATCAGTTGGAGCTTTAAGGACATCCAGAGCATGGAGCTGCATCACTAATCAACCAGCTAATAGCTATCCTCCATTAGTTTAGCTACTTCTTGTATGAACCCAGTTACACTTTGGCCTTCACAACATCTCCTAGCAATGAGTTTCACCTCATAACTCTGTGTTATATGAAGAAATGCTTCCTTTTGTTTGGTTCAGCTCTGCTGCTGATTAACATTTTACTGGTGTCCTCTCATTCTTACACATCGCTATTCAGTGTCACCACATCATTTTATAGACCTGTATCACCTCTCCCCTTAATCTCCTCTTTCCTAAGATGAACAGTGCCAGTATTTTTAGTCACTCCTTATATACAGGCTATTCCATATCCTAATCATTCATGTTGCCCTTTTCTGCACCTTTTCCAATTCTAATACATCTTTTCTGAGATAAGGCAACCAAAACAGCATGTGGTATTCAAAGTGCTGGTGTACAATGTCCCTATTTCCCTATGTTGAGTATGGGGTATCTGGAAAAATCACTCATATTCAGGTGAGTTCAATGGCAATTAATCAGAATTGTGCAGTACAAACTTCCAAATTAACATCAAGTTGACTGAGCCACTGTTAAACATAAATACTACGTGGCTGAATTCTTTTTATTTATCTTCTTATCTGGCTTTAGGGTTCACATGGGCAGAGAAACATACTCCCCCCCCCCCACACACACGCACCCCTCTCTCTCACATGGGTCTGGGGTGACAGACTGACCTGACCTTCCCTGGCTAGCACTCTCCAGCCTTCCTTGCCTGACTGGGCCCCTAGGACAGAGCCACCTCATGCCTGGAGCTGCATCTTCTTTAGGCAACACAAGGGGTTCACAGGTCATTGGGAAGAGATGTACTCTGCAGAGGGGGATATGCAGGAGCAGTGGGGTTGGGAGCATGAAAGAGCATTGCAGTGAGAGGCAGCAAGAGGGGGAGCACATAAAAGACGGACAAGTGGGCAGCAGAGGCAACAAGTAACTGGCTGCCATCTGGTCCCTGCTCAGTCACCAGCCACTGCTGCTCACAGCGCACAGTCAATGCTGTTTGGAAACTGGATGGAGGATGGGGCTCTACTGGCCGACAGCTGGCATACAGCAGATGCTGTGCTGATGCACCAGCCGGGGGAGTGGTGGGCAGTTTTGCCCCGCCACCAGCTTTGCATACCCATCACCATAATTAGTCACTGGACCCCACCCCCTGCTCATCACTGATCTGACCAGCAGCAGCAGAACCTGCTAGTACTAATGTGGAGAGAGAGAAAATTCAGAACAATTTGTCTGCTTTTAAGAAAGACTCAGGACACTTGCAGGAGGACTTAAATATGGAATTGTCCCTTTAAAAACAGGATGTGTGGTCACTATAATTATAAGTGACCTTGTGGTATTTTCTAGAATATTTTATGTATTCCTTTCCTAATGGTTTCTAACATTCTCTCAGCATTGTGTTTATTTTTTATTGATTTTTTAAATTGCTGCTGCATACTTGAGTAGATGTTTTCAAGGAAATATCCACAATGACTCAGATATCCCTTTTTTGAGTAGTAACAGCTAATTTAACCCCCATTATGTTGTCTGAATAGTGGGGATTATGTTTTCCAGTCTGCTTTACTTTGCACTTATCAACACTGTGTGTAACCTGCCATTTTATCTCCCAGTCACACAGTTTTGTAAAATTTCTTTGTGGTGTTGTGGTCAAACTTTGGGCTCAACTGTCTAGCGTAATACCATATTGTCTGCAAATTTTGCCACTTTACCGTTACCCCATTTTCCAGATCATTTATGAATATTCTGAAGAGTAGATGGAGGGGCTGCCAGAGCTTTGGGAATGCCAGCTCCAGTTCTGGGAATGTCTAGTCACCAGGAGAGGTCTGTTGAGGAGGCACCATGATGTAAAATAATCAGTTATTGTTAACACTGAAAGAAATCATCACAGGGCTCAGATCAGTGGAAAGTTTTGACTGAAGTGAGGCATGCAGGATGGCTTTGCCCCAATATGAACCATGATTGTAAGGCTGGCCTGGTTGCACTGAGCACCAGAAGGACCAGGGAGAGAGAGGCTGTCAGGGAGACTATGACACAAACTGCTGTGAAGTCTGAATGACTGACTGTGGAGACAGAAAGAGCAATATTCCACAACAATATCCCAGGGACAGAGTTGGGGGCACTGATGAGGTCAGGAAGGTGGGCTCAGTAGTATTTCAGCACATAAATTTATAGTCCTACGGGAATCCCAGCAACTGAACCCGTCACATGCACTATTATTGAAAATTGCATACTCTCTCAAATAGTTATAAAATACATCAATTAGAATAGAAGTAGTGTATCCACTATACACTAAAATATCAGTAAAGCATCATTTAAATACACTTTGAAGACTCTTGGCACTATAGAAAGGACCTTGTACTGAAAATGTCTTTGTGCTACCAAAGAAACAAGAGGTACTTGTATGGTATGGCTGGATAGAAACATGTTTTAAATTTAGAGCTGAAAACCAATTCATATTGAAAATGAGGGAATTATGGAGACCATAATTATAATATGGAGACCAGGGTTAGCATTTGAAAGAGAAATGAAAGAGAAAAAGAATTTGATCCATTTCTGTAAATCTAAAACTAGACTAATACCAATCTTCTCTCTGCAACAGGAAGTATCCTGAATAAAATCCATTAATCCCACAGATGTCTGAGTATCTCCTTCTCCTTATCCAGCAGAAGAATTTCTGACAGAAAAATAACCTCATGAGAAGATGCCTTGAAAAAGGAAGTATGGGGGAATTGGAACAGGGTATTATTTCAAACTGCAGTGCATTGCCCTTTATTATTTCTAGGAACCACTTGTCTAAGGTAACAATCTATCAATTGTTGACAAAAAGGGCTTCTGTCCATCATTTTAAAAAATGATTTTTTAAATATTTAAATACAGGTTAGTGGCCATTTTCTCTCCTACCACCCTACTTCTGAACCAACACAGCTGAAACCAAGAGCTTAATCTTAAGATTCTTTGCCATCAACAGAACTGACAGTGCTTTTGTACACCTCAGCAGGAGGATCTGATCAAACAGGAGCCCAATCCGTGACACCACAGATTCCCCAGAATCCTTTAAGTATCTTAGCCAGGGGTGGGCAAAAAGGCCCCTGCAGGCCGGATCTGGCCCACCAAGCAGGTGGATCCGGCCCATGGAGGTCCTGCTGCCCCCCCATCCCAGGCCAATTAGGGTCTCGGGGAGGGGGAGCGCGCAAAGCTTCCTCCAGCCTTGTGAGCAGCATGCAGCGCTTTGAAGTGCCACGCGCTGCTCGCAGGGTGGGAGGAGATGTCAAGCGTTCCCCCGTCCCCAAGAATAGAGGGTGAAGCATCACCTCAAACAGTTTCACACTCAGACAATTTGGAGAGGCTTAGTTTAAGAGGGGGAAAATCTTGATGGAAATTTCATCAAAAAACCCACTATGCTGAAAGAAAACATGCATGGCTAAGCACTCAGGAGCCAGGAAACATAAAAATTATGCTTCCACAAGGAAGAAGAGAAAGGGGAGGGGGAAGCTTTGTAGCCCCATTTCCCATATCCAGAAATAGATGCCTCTTAGTGAAGAAGCTCCCCAGAGTAGTCAATACTACTTGGGCCACATACGTACCGGCAGCTCGACAATCCAGAGGTCTATCTGGTGTTTGGTTTAGCAGTCTAGTAAGGACCCACCAAATCAAATACTGAGGGCATCCCCTTTCGGTTCCAGTACTCCTACTCATCGCAAGAAGTAAGGGAGGTCAATGGGAGAGTTTCTCTCATCAACCTCCCACTATGGAGACATCACCAAAGTTCAAATCTAGGTACATCGACTCTAGTTACACACTTAACTTAGCTGGAGTTCTGTATCTTAATTCAAACTTATCCACTAGTATAGACATGGCCTCAATGTGCATTGCCTGACCACAGGAGATGCAGCCATGTATGGAGGAACCTTGGTGGTAAAGTAGAGACGCCTTATTATAATGTGACTCATGCACTGTTGTAAGCAAACTAAGTAGAATGAGAGATGTTTTTAGTGCCATCTGGTGTCCATTTAATGCACAAACCAATTTCTCTAAATGATATACTGTACTCCCCTTTTCCAGACTGAACGCAAGTATATGATGTTAAGTATGAATTTCTGAACCTAGCCTATCATTTAGTTCATACTAGATTTATACTGTACTAACTAATGCAGCCATGCTTTAAGTATGTTCTATATTGCTGCACAAATATCTAGAGCTCCTGTACAAGGATTTTAAATTCATTGACAGGTATACTGTATGTGTGGTTATGACACATATGAGCCAGCCATATAATAAAAGCTTTTATCTTTAGCATATATATATTTGCCAGCCTCACTTCCACTATGACTAGTAATTCATTTCCTTCAGACAAGTTCTATGATTCTAAATTCATAAGCAACTTCAAATAGATTATTTTAAAGTTATCACCCAAACATTTCCTTCTTTACAGCTTAAATGTGGAACTTTCGCTCCCCACAGGTTCACTCGTCTGACTCTGAGGATGAAATATATTGAATCCCAGACCAGATACAAATTTAAGGGACAGTGTCCTGACCTTTAAGAGATAGAAATGGGAGTTTGGAAATAGAAGGGGAAAAATCCTTGCTTTTCTTTGGACAAAGAATTTGCTTTTAGCTCCATAACTAAGTAGCATTTCCATAGCAAAACATTTGCTTTGTAATTTTTCCCTCCAAAATCTGTACTTATAACAATAAATTATACATGTAAGAGTAACCCCCAGGAACCCCAATTATGGACCAGGACCCTGTTGTGCTAGACGATCTACAAACACAGAACAAAGACTGTTCCTGCCCCAATCCTTGTTTCAGTGAGTTTTGAAAACACTTCAAAATACTTCTTCTAGAAAATACATTGTCATACAGAATACATGTGTACTCCCAGGAGGACAAAAGGACTGTGTTATAAGAACACAGCAATTTTAATTGTGCCTGATAGTTTGCTTATCTACAGAACAGCATGGGCTGAAGTAGTAAAAACTCCCACCATGCTATTCTGCTAATGTGCTTCAATCTTTGTCAAGTGGGACTATTTGTGATTAGCTATTCCCATCTTTTGCATCATGTGTATGAGAACAATTAGGCTATGTCTAGACTACAACCTTCTGTGGAAAGAGGGATGTAAATGAGCCCGATCAAAGGGGAAACAAAGCAGGGTTTTTTTTCCCCCCCGAAAGAACTGTCTAGACTGCGGTTTCACTTTCGAAATACCCTTTTTCAAAACAGCAATTGGACACAAATATGCAAATGAAGCGCATGATATTTAAATCTGTGCTTCATTTGCACTTTCAATCAGGCTCATTTACATCCTTCTTTCGACAGAAGGATGTAGTCTAGACGAGCCCTTAGTGAGACTTCCTGAGAGAACACAACTCTCAACTCCTTTAAGATTATATGTACAGTAAACTTCCGATAATCCGGCACCTTTGGGACCCAGGGGATGCCGGATTATCGAATATGCCGGAGTATCAGGAGGTACTCCGGAAGGGGGGCTGTGAGGGGTCGGGGGGAGCAGCAGGGAATGGTGCGGTGTGGGGCGAACCCTCCACTGTTTTGCAGGGAGGCGGGGGAAGCCCCATGCAGCCGCTGGCGACAAGCCAGCTGGGGCTGCAAGCAGCAGCAGCGACTTGGGGAAGTGTCAGGGCAGAGCAGCTGGAGTGCTGCCGGGTTGGTCCTGCAGTGCCGCCCCTCACCTGAGCGGCGCTGCGGGACCAACCTGGCAGCACCCCAGCTGCTCTGCCCGCGGCTTCCCCAAGTCCGCCGCTCATCAGTTTCAGCAGCAGCAGAGTTGGGGAAGCTATGGGGCAGAGCAGCTGGGGTGCTGCCCGGTTGGTCCCGCAGCCCCGCCCCTCACCCCCCTGCTCGGCGCCCAGCAGCACCCCAGCTTCCTCAAGTCCACCGCTCGTCAGTTTCAGCAGCGGCAGCAGCAGACTTGGGGAAGCGGTGTGGAGCAGCTCCAATTGTCTGGCTGGCTGGAGCACTTCGGGGTTCCAGTTGGTGCCAGACTATCGGGAGTGCCAGACCACGGGATGCCGGACAATTGGAGTTTTACTGTACTTGCAAAAGCAAACAAACATTATGCATGTCTAACTTGAAATTATATATTTAATGGAAAAAAATCATTTCCTAGAAGATATAACTTTGGACTTCAATGTCAAATAACTATGTTAGTTCTTAAGAGAAAAAAAAAATTACCTTTTTCTTTTTGTTCCTGTTCAGTTTCTTTATTTTTTCCTGGAAGGTTAAAAATAAAAATACCATAAGAATTTTAGCAAAGAATAGTATAAACACGCTACGGGAAAATCAAAACCTGTGGAAAGGATACAGTTAAATTAGAAATAATCCATTGGGACTGGGTGGCAGCATATTTTCACTTAAATAATTTTGATAAAAAATACTTGGGTATTGTATAGTTTAACATAGCTTATCTAACAGAAGGTTGCTAACTAGTAACATTATTCCAATCTTTTCAAAATAAAAGTCTCTCACACACAGTCTTCTAGGCTCATCAGCCACAATATGTTTGATTACATTTGTACTATAGGTTCTATTAACTTGTCTTAATTTTACCTATTCACTTGTACTTGTAAATAAGAGTAACATTTTTGAATGTGTTTACGTCTCTAACTTCCACTCAGTTTGGATCCTTGGTGCAAAGTCAGTTTTGAAAAATGGAACTTAGGCTTGAGTCATTTAGATGTTTATGAACATTTTATCTGTGATATATATTGATTTTCCTACTTAGTACTTTGGATAGCTTTATACTGACAAATATCAAGAAAACAACTCTGCCTGAAAGAATGCACCAATGCAGTCTGCCCAAGATCTCTGATTTCTAGTTTTCATAGAATTCCTCTCAGTAACATACACCCTAATTCTTTCCAAAATACTACAAGACAATTCTCCTAGGCAAGGACTACAAAAAAACCCCAAAACCAATTAGAAATGTCTAGGCCAAGAGACATGATGAAAAGGAAACAAATAAGTAAGGTACATCTAAATTTTCAACATACTACATCTTTAGAACTTTGCCTAATTTTTACTAAACTTCCTAGAATGATCTGCAGCACAAAATTTTACACACACACACACACACACACACACACACACACACACACACACTGAGGAAAACTAGAATCTGTACATATGCCAAATGCTGGCTTAGTATATAGAGAGAGCTTCAAAGTTAATTATGGAGTGATTACTGTTACTTCAGGATGTCCAAATCGCTCAATTCTCTGGATTTTCCTTATATTACAGAGCACAAATCAATATTATTAACTAAGTAGTAAATTAAGTAAACGTCGAAGTGCAAGAATTATTTGCCTCTGTAAAATTATAAAAATCTTCAAACTACAAATTACCATAGTAATTAGAAAAGGGGAAAGATTCACAAGTCCAAATATTCAAAAGCTACAAGTCCACTTGGATAGGGAATACATTTTCTGATAGTACCCACACAGATGTAGTGGTCTCCTGTTTGCACAAAACATTTGCCTTATTTGCATGTATCATTTTAACAAAATATTTTTCTACGTCCCTGCTTCAGTGTCTCTACGGAAAAATATTTGATAGAGACTTACAACTTAGTCTCCAACTGACAAAATGATGCATCTGACTATTATAGAATCATAGAAATTAATAATGTGGAATTCACTGTCACCTCAACTCCACCCACAGATCACGAGGCAAGACTGGATAGTAAATGATGCAGTAATGAATAATTTAACTTCCCACTCATCTCATTTCTTTCCCATGCTTTATCCTTCTACAACACCCTACATCCAGCTCTATAATCTCCTCCCCTCGCCTGCCTTCCCTTACCATTCATGTCTTACTTCTATGGGGTTTTTTCTCTCTCAGTAAAAAGGTATATTCTCCCTTGCCACTTTACCTGTAAGTTCACTCAATGTGCCGTCTATAACTATGGCCTCAAGTTCCTCCTCTCCATCCTAAATTCTCTCCAATCTGGTCTCTGTCCTCAGCTGCATTTGCTCTCAAACTCAAATTACCTTTTCTTGGGCAGTTCTTAAGGTCTCTCTTCCATCCTCATTCTCCTTGATCTTTTGCTTACTTTTGACATCAATTGTACCATCCTTAAATTTTGTCCTTTGGCTCTCCATCTTACCTTGTTTTCTGCCTACTTAACTGAGTGTTCCCCTCTGCATTCTGGTCTGTGAATACTGCTTTCCATGCTACTTATGTCTAGGTGACCTTATGTGGACACATGGTTTTAAATATATTCTTCATGGTGAAGACTTAAAATATATTATCTCACCCCTCTTGTCTTTCACATCCTGGATTGAAAACATCTACAACACTGCAAACAACTGTCTTCCTCCAGATCTGATGTAAGATTGGACATCTCCTTGCAAGTGTCCTGCCAGCAACTTATCCTTTCACACCCACCAACCCCGTCCCGTTTCTCATACAAAGCACCTCCATCTCCCTGTCACGCTGGCTTATAACTCTTAAATGCCGTAATTGATTTTGACTAATGTGCAAAAGTGAACATTTCTGGAGCAATAGCATGGTTATTGAAAAACTCCAGTGTCCTGATTCTAACACAGACACCTGGGTAAACTTGCTTTAAACTGACTTTAAACTGATTGTACCAACTAGAGCAGCTCTCAGCAGTCAGCAAGTAGTTGTGCAAATGTAATGTCCTCCCCCATGAGGACAGAGATGTTGCCACAACATTTACCTATTTACTTTTCATGTAGCATCAAACACAGTATTTCTAACATTGAAAATATATTTTACACATTAGAAAAAATGTCCCTTTTCATGCTTCAAATACATGCACTATCTTGCAGATATATATTAAATACACAACCATATATATAATTAACATGAACTATACCTATATACATATAACCTCTAATATACAATTTATAAGTTTGTGGTTACTTTTAATAATTATATTTGCAGTATTTACAAATACTCTTATTACAGTTTTATATCAAATGTGACAAAATATATGTTGATGCAAATATATGAATTATGCCTACAGTATATTCCAGAATTTCCTATTTTCAAGAGTTACATCATAATCACTAGCTCATCTCCAATTAGTGGGAATCAAAGAATCACAGGACTGGAAGGGACTTTGTGGTCTTCTAGTCCAGTCCCCTGCACTCATGACAGGATTAAGTATTAGGTACACTATCCCTGACAGATGTCTGTCCAGCCTGTTCTTAAAAATCTCCAGTGATGGAGGTTCCACAACATCCCTAGGCAATTTATTCCAGTGGGTAATAATCCTGACAGTTAGGAAGTTTATTCTACTGTGCAATTTATACATCTCTTATTGAGTTTCATCCTATTTACTTCAGACCATTTCTCCGGTTTGTCCAGATCATTTTGAATTTTAATCCTATTCTCCATAGAACTTATAAACACTTTAAGAGGTATTCTCTACGTCATTATCTAAATCACTGATAAAGATGTTGAACAGAACCAGCTGTTCACCACGGGCTCCCATTTGATATGCTCTTTCAGCTTGACTGTGAACCACTGCTAAGTACTTGCTCTTTGGGAACAGTTTTCCAACCAATTATATACCCAACTCATACTAGCTTCATATAAGTTGTATTTCCCTAGTGTGCAGAGGAAATTGAAGTGGTAATATATTTTCAACCTTACTATCACATTTTAATTACACATTTACACTACTGAAAAGACAGCCAAATCCAAGAATCCATGGTCTTTGAGGGCACAACAGGGCAGACATGGAAAAGTACAGGGAAGGGTAGGGATGTACCTTGCTTAGAATCCTTTACCCAGATACGGGGTCCAGTCTTTTTACACTGAATGTGTGACCTTTTTACCAAGCACTGATATATTTCAGTGAATAAAATGTCATCCCTGCTAAGAAAAAGAAAAAATATATACATCCCAGACCAAATTTTGGCCAATCAATTGTCTCTAAAACTGGACAGACATGATTCAAAAGCATAGTAAACAGGCAACAACATTCTAGTTGACAATGTCAACACATTGCCCTCCCTTCATTTTCCCTCCCCAGAACCAAAATAAATATTATATTTTGCTAGAGTTTTATCCTTCCTGTATATTAAATGTTTAAACAGATGGTGATATTAATTCCTAGATAAGTAGGCACTGAAATATCTTTAATAGACACCAGATTTCTGTATTTAATACAAAATAAAGAGATCACAAAGCAAAGAGAGTCTTCTGTGTTTTATTGCAGATAACATTAAAACAGAAGAAATCATTTTTTTTAAGATCCCATTGACCATTCCCAGCTTGGCACACTTTTGTAAACAAGAAGCTCATAAAAATCACATACTTAATTACCAAGTGTTCAAAATTTGATCACAACACATCCTCATAGTCCCATAATTCTACAGAATGTTATATTACACAAAAATTCAGTAAAGTTTCTGTTCTTTTCTTTACAAGTCTTAAATTTTACTCCCAAGCTCCCTACAAAATATGGCTTTGTAAAATGTATTGCTTTTGCAATTAACAATCACTGAGAATTTTACCCCCAAAATAATACCATACTCTGCTTCAACCCACATCACAGTTTAAGAAGATTATTGCTAACCTGATAAGTGTAAAAGAAATCACTTTGGGGCATATTTCATACTAGTTCTGCTCATGGAACTCAAAGTGATAGGAGTCCCACACAATAAACAAGCATATATGTCCTTTCCTATGGGTGTAAATGTAAAAACAATCAGAACAATATTAAAGAAACAAACAATCTCCCTGCCAACTAAAACAAAACCTCTGTTATTTTACTGATACCTTATTTTAAAATAAAGTGTATTTTATTTTCTCTAGTTCCCATGTCAGACTTCACAATATTTTAATCACAGCAACTATTCCTGAGCCAAAAAGGAACACAAAAAAGGCCCAAGAATGAAAAGATGTCTCTACAGTTGTGGAACAGCAGCATGCAATAGGTAGACAACATTTCAGCTTTATTAAAAGTTTCGTTCATTCAAAACCTAAATTAAATAGAGTTGAGTCATTAAAACTGTTTTTTATATTTACAATATTCTTAAATTTTAAAATCTTACTTTTAGGTAAATAATATTATCTGACTGGGTCAGTTTTTAAATTTAATAGCTGGGTATTTATGCAAATCTATTTTGTTTTTCCTTTTCCAAATAGTTAATTGAGTATCACACTACATAAATTCCAACTATGATATTGGTCAGTGCTCTGGATAATAAAAATGTCTTACTAAGCCCAAACTGATCCCAATTACATACTTATGTGCCAATATACACCCACCCTGCCTTCCTTCCAGACTGTATTGAAGTCTTCAGATTCCTTAAGTTTTAAAATAAAATGAGAATAAAATAAGCTATTTGAAATTTGATATAAAAGATTATGGAAAATGCCATTTAATAATCTGTCTATATATTGTTTTGAATTAGACTTAAATGATTTGAAGCTCATGTAGTGTAATTGTTGACATGATATCAGTGCAGACAGATACAAATCAAAATTTCACAGTTCAAGGTCTCACTAGTGTTTCCAATAAAAATGCAGTTAGCTCATGTTACATTAGTAGTAACAAGTTTTGAAATCATGATCACATTTTTACATTGGTTGCCCAATCTGTTCCCAATTTTTACTGTACGTACCCACAACAAACATATAAATATTAATATCCGAAAAAATCAATTGATGCTCTGTCATAAATAGAATATTAAATTGCTTCAATAGCACATCTAAAATTAATGTCAAACACACAGCTGTCACAAACAGGGAAGAAAGAGAAATACAATAAATGAATGCACGAAACCTGACAAAAAAAGTTAGACAGGAATGTAAATTTAAACATCTAAATGTTTAAAAAAAGTAATAAAATGACAGTTGGCTACAACCCACTTATAATATTTTAGTGTTCATTTCCCAAGATCCTGAACTGCTCAGTAATTACACCATGAGATCTATCACAACCATCTGCTCCCCTTGTGTAGCGTATGGTTAGGGCTGGTCCTCCTGCTGTAGGAACAGTCTTTTTGAAGCTTTAAGTATCTGAAAAAATAAGGGGAAAAATCTAAATTAAAGGACCAACCAAAACACAATTAAAAAAATCAACTCTACATGCTAAAAAAATTGCAACTTTGTAGCAATGTAGTTAATTTAGAGAAAGCTATCATTTCCAGCAGCTATACTACTTAAAGAATAATCACAAAGTTGCTATCGAAGATGGGGACTCCCAAATTTTAAATACTGATCTGAAGAATAGATCTTTGAATATGCTGTGCTTATTTTAACTTTCAAAGGAAATTAGGGCCATATCCAAACATAAAAAATTTATACATTTAAAAGTCAATGACAGGTAGAAGGGAAGAACCTGTGACAGGGGAGAAAGGGATTTCAACGCAAATTTAAGCTGAACTTAAAGATGTAAACACAGGACAACATAATGAAAGGAAAAAAATCAAGATAATCTGACATTTTTAAAAAAAATCAGAAAGCTGGGGAAAGTTTTGACTAGCCTGTAAATACAGAATAATCTTAACTTTGCCATACTGAACCTTCCCTCTATCCTTGCCACACTGATCCCTTCATGTAAGATGTGTTATGTCTCTGGTAAATAACATGCTACGGTTACTATTGGTTGTTCGGAGACCTTGAAAAATGGCTTGAGCTGCTGTAATTATATTGGTCTAGGAACAGATACAGTTAAAGCGATATAATTCCCTAGTGTGGGCTAAATTATACTGGTGCTTGTATTGGTACAGCTTATCCACATGAATTTGAGAATCTGAGCAACAAAAGTGTAAGAGACCCATCCTTGCAAAGGCTGACCACAGTGGTTTTAAAACAATTTATAAAAATTCTAAAAACTGCACTTTTTCCGTTATTTTGGGGAAGGTGAAATTGACAGGCATTTGGTCTTACATTCTTGATAATGGAGGATTTTTTGATGGACAATCTCTAACATAGATCACACATATCTCTGGTGAATATTACTTACATCAGATTATAACGTTTGACAGTCTAATACAGGTATCTAGTTTATTATCAATATTAAAAACAGAGTTTGTGTAGATTCTGAATGAGTGGGGAGGGTACATGGAATTACAGCAGGGGTATGCAAGACAGCCTTCACAAGCCAGATCCGGCCTGCAGCCATCCTGCTGCTCCCTTGCCCCCAGGCCAATCAAGATCTGGGGCAGGGGAGCGCGCAAAGTGTCCTCCCCCACCAGGGGCACACAACATGAGGGGGAACTGCCAGCTGTTCAAAACAGCTGTTGGTTCCCTCTAGGCACTATGCACCCCTGGCACGGTGGGGTCAAGGAATGGTAGACTTTACATGCTTTTAAGCATGAAAACTCCTCCCGCTGCAAGGAGCACACAGCGCCTAGACATCAGTGGTTCACTCTAGTTGCTGTGCACCCTTTGCAGGGTGGGAGCAAGGGGCAAAAACTTCATGCACTCCTCCACCCCCAGGCCAATCAGGGACTGTGGACTGGGGAGCACAGGAAGTCTCCTGGCTCCACCCCTTCCAGGGTGGCCCAGTGCCTCTTTAGAAATTTGTGAAGTAGCTCCTCCCCCTTCAAAAATTATTACCCATCCCAAATTAGAAGGACAACGCTGTGGGTTGTTTAGATTTCCTTACCTCACAATTCCTATGGTTTTGAAACTCTTTTTAAGCCAAACATCATTAATTTTATTCCCTGTAACTAAATGAAATGTGTTTATGATCTACCCTATAGTTATCAATACTGGGGCTTGAAATTTCATGCTTTTAAAAAATATATTTAGCAATTATACTATGTAACTTTGAATATCACAATGTATTCAAGTCTATCTCTGAGAAGTATTATTGTGCTGTAGTGCTTGCAGGATTGCCAATGAGGCTTCCATTTTCGAAAAATCCATAAGAAGCCTGTTTCAGAACTCCAATATACTCAAGTCCTATCTAAACCCCCTTCTCCTATACACACACAAACCCCTCTGTTGAGAGATCCCACATTATGGGCCTGATCTTCAGGTGGTGTAAGTCTCTCAAGTTAACTTATTTGAAGCTTGACAGTTTTACATGAGGTAAGAATCAGGCCCTATATCCACAAGCCAACCCTACTGACATTATTATATGCCTGTGAAACTTATTGGATCTCTCAGTTTCCACCAAAGCAGATCAAACATATTTAATATTAAGCAACCAACCTTTCCAAAGAAACTTAAATGCACAAATAAAGCACATTGAATTGAAAAACTACTTCTGTTGCATCATCTTAATACAGTTTTAAACTAACAGGAAATTCATACCGAACAACCCTACTCCAGTGACACAGTAGAACATAAAAGGATATGATGAATTGATTTAAAATCAGAAAACATGAAATTGATTTAAACTATTTTGGTAAATTCTATGATCTCTGTTTTACAGGAGGTCAGACTAGTTCAGTGGCTCCCAAGCTTTGGGGCAACCAGCTAGGAGGGTGCAGTGGAACCTGGGCCAATCTCCACAGGGGGCAGGGAGGATATACCACCATGCCCTCAGCACCAAAGGGGAAAGGGAGGTGAGATGGGGGAACAGGCATATTCCCTTACTAGTAAGGAATAGGCACAGGAGGAAACATTTGAGCATCACTGCACCCTTCCATCCTTAAAATAAATTCTTTTCATAGATTCTAATTGTGTTTTGCATTTGTGCTTTCTGTTTTCTTAAAGGTTGAGTCTCACTGGCTGTTTTCTAAATATGCCGAGTCACAACTAAAGACAGCCTTTGCACTAAATTTAGAAGATTACATAAATGTGTAGATATAAGTAATTAAACAGCTTACGCTACATCTATTCACATTCTTAATTTTTACATTTGTGATGTTAGAAATGGTGATTTTTTTATTTCTGTTAACTGTTTACTCATGATTTGTATCAAAGTCTATTTGAATGAAAACTGGAATTTAAAACAGTTTTTTACTTCAGGTTGAACCTCCCTAGTCCAGAACGCTCTGGCTCGGCAACATCCCTGGTCCAACATGATTTTAGTTAGACAGATGTGCATTTATGTGGCCAAGTGTGCCTTGGTCCCATAAAGTTTGTTTACGGCCACCAGTTCTAGTTCTCAGTGTTCTGTGCTGTTATTTAGCTCTAATATACCCCCTAAAAGTCTTGTAAGAGCCCAGTAAACAGTGGAAGGGTTCGTAGTTTTCCAAGACAATAGTGACCTCCCGTAGTTCAGCAAATTCTCTGGTTTGGCAGTTGTCAGGGCCCGACAGTGCCGGACTAGAAAGGTTCAACCTGTAGTTAAATAAAACTACCTTAAACATGCTGGATACAAAAGTAAAAGCTTTTGTCAAAGCATATTTTGACTTCAGAACTACCTGTTGGATTAAACAAAGGAAATATCTATATTCGGTGAAATGAACTGGTCATTTCTGGTCACTAGGTCCTTCACAATTTTAGAATAAAGAGATTTTGTCCTCTTATATCTAAATTTTATTCATCAAGAGGAAAAACAAGCTTTCCTGTTTTTTCAACACCCAAATAGTTTCTTAACTTTCAATCGATTAGGCACTGAACTGTGCTAAACAGTTGAATAAAATGAAATGAAAGAAATATTCCCTATGTATCTGCAGAAGAGGCTACTGCTGTCAAAGATAGTTTAGCACTTCAACAAACTCTTGTTCTAGGTATGTGACCAGTGACTTCCACCAATTCAGTGGTCTGACTTTGAAACTTCAGCAGCAAACATACACTGATAAATATTTAACTTTTATTTATGCTAAAATTCAACACTTTGCGAATGGGCCTTAATCAAGATGATAATTATCTTACACATTACAAAGACAGCCTCCCCACCTTTTGATATTCATAGTGACCCCAGATTAGCCACTTAATTGACTCTTACAATAAGCAATTTCCTCCTTCCTTGTCGCTTCCCCCCTCATCCCCACCTTCTGTTCTATGTAGCTGATTTGCCAGTTTGTAATTTTTTTACCTTCTTTCATTGTATCCTTCTATTATAAAATGGTCATGGCCTATTCACTTTCAGAATATGATCTGAAGAAGCAGGTCTGCCCCACAAAAGCTCATCACCTAATAAACTATTTTGTTAGTCTTTAAAGTGCTACATGACTGCTTTTTTGTTTTGATAAATATTTAAGTGATTTTAACAGTTTATTTTAAAATTATGACATCCAGTATTAAGGCCTAATTTTTTTTTTATATATATATATATATATATATATATATATATATAAAACTTATTTAAAAACTTTAAATTCATCATTTAAAAATGGTTTGTATCCATCTGAAAAAAGACAAAACATTCAATCATCCTGAAATGTTTTTTGTTAGAATTGTTTATAAGTGTACTTTGGAGGAAGGAGAAGAGAGAAATATGAAAAGAAGCTTTCACACAAGACAGAAGCCAGGAAAGTCTGATGCCTTGAAAATAGCATTTATCTGAACGAAAGTTACATATCCAGTTAGAAATGTATAAAAATTATCCTCCCCTCCCCAAAATGACAAATGAGTAGAGAAAATGCTCACAGAATGCCATCAAAAACTAGGGTTGGGGAAATGGAAAGCTAGGGTGCTTAAAACACAAGAGAAAAGCCATTCATTAGTGGAAGGACTAGATGGCAGCTGGCTGCAGACCAGCCACGAGAGGCATATAAGAGCTGAGGAAAGCCAGCTGTATTAAGATGGGGGTTGAAAGAGAATTAACTCAAGTCAGCACTTGGGAGAAAGTTTTTCTCTTTCCCCATCCTGAACAAGTTACACTACCAAGTACTGGCTGTAACGTGTGTTTCCCTTTAACAGTTCTACTTGGTCAAATCTGAAATGACAGAATGAGTGCTGCATATTTTTCATTCACCTGCCATATGCACATGCCCTACAGTAACAGCAAAATTCATTTCTCATGTATGCAGACATTTAGGCAAGACATACATTTTACAATTACTTCCCTTACACATTCACTTTTACTTATTTTTAATTAATTGTAGATTTGTAACGTACATACTGACATAAAATTAAGTTTTACTTACAATATGTATTTTCTTAAATGAGTATTATTTTCCACACTTTGCCAAAGTTTCTCATCTGAGCGAGGAAAAATACTTAGTCCTTTGCTTATGTACTGTATGTATAGACAGGGTAGCCGGTTTCTTTTTATTGGGTGGGACATTTCATTTTGAATAGTTTATTTATACACTATATTTAGTAATCATCACTGAATTTCTAATTTAAAAAAAATGTAGTTTATTCCAAGTCCTAAGAAGAAAGAGAAAAACATATTCTCTTCGGCTCTCTGTTTCCCAGCTTTTCCCAGAAGAGAAGTAACATGTACCAGAAGTCCAATCTCACAGTTTGAGAAGGGCTGCATTAAAGATAAAACAATACAATGGAAGGATAACCCTAACCAGCAAAGAAACCATGACAAATCTGCAGTAATTAAACTTTTGGACCTTTTTACTTGTACCACCTGAGATTTCTAAAACCTTGTACACAAATCAATGAAGGCTCACTTAAAAGAAAGTAAATGCCTTTCAAGCTCATCTAAACTACCCTTCATAGAACAGTTACTTCAATGAATAAAAATATGGAGGCTAATATAGAAATGAAATCCTGCCTTCCTTAGGCTCTAAAAAGGGAAGTTTACTAACCTTGTGCAGTAACAACAGTTATTCAAGATATGTATCCCTTTGCTCCATTGTTGGTGTCGGGTCTGTCCCAACACTGCAGGTTGGAGATTTTTCTAGCAGTATCTAGTCAGGCCACACATGCGCAGCGAGGGGGCATGCCCTTCATGCCTCTGGAGTTCGCATGCGCAGCCTGACTCTCCTCAGTTTCTTTGTGCATGCACTCTTGCGTGTCTAAATCCTCCATCACAAGAGAGGAGCTATGAGGACATGAGGCTGGCACAGATCTGTGGGGAGATGTTGAATGATGCCTCGATGGAACGCAATGATGGCATGGTGATCACCATGATGGGTGGTCAGGGTGGTAGGACCAGTAGTCTGAATACCACGGAGGATGGTGGAAGTATCGTGGTCGGTGTCTATCGTAAGGTGTGTTTGGTCTTGTTGGAGAAGGAGTGTTGGGACAAGAACACACTCCTACGATCATCGTCATAGCCATGTAATGTGAGGTGGGTTGGTCATCTCGGTAAACGGTGAGAGTCCCTAACCGGTGATGGGGACTGAGAAGATTGTCTGTGGACTTCATTGTGTGGTGACCTGGCAGCGCGGTCCCGAAGTCAGCACTGATACATAGTGTGTGTGTGAGTGCGAGTGCGAGTGTGAGTGTGGTGGCAAAAATCAGAAGGTTCCCGCAGTGCCAAAGGAGGCAGCATTGGTGCTGGTGGAGAGTCACTTGTGGCCTGATAGGCGTGTGGTAGGTGCAAGCCCTTTAAACAGAAGCAGTTGAAAGGGCTTGTATGTCTCTAGCTCCCAGGCAATGTGCTAGTGGTGCTGGAGCTGGGAGCTCTTTTAACTCTTTCTATTTAAAGGGCTCGCATCTCCTGGTCAGCTGTGTTTCCTGGCAACCACCCAGCAGACGCAAGCCCTTTAAACAGAAACAACTGAAAGGGCTCACAGCCCCATGCTAGCCCATTGCCTGGGAGCCAGGGACCCGTAGGCCCTTTCAAATCCTTCTATTTAAAGGGCTCCTGCCTTCCCTGCAGCAGTCAGGCAACAGCAACAGGGAAGGCATGAGCCCTTTAAATAGAAGCAGTTGAAAGTGCTGACGTGCCCCCAGCTCCCAGACAACGCACTAGCATTGAGGCCAGGAGCAAAGAGCCCTTTAAATAGCAGGAATTGAAAGGACTTGCAGCTCTAATCGCCAGCTAACGTGATTCCTGGGAGCTGCAGGGGAGGCACGAGCCCTTTCAACTCCTGCTACGTAAAGGATCCACCCTTTGCGTCCAAGGCTCTGCTCCTTCCGAGTAGGCCCCCACCCACCCCTGCTGTAAAGTGTTTCCACTTCTGCAGGTAAGTACTGAGAGTAGTCTGTCATGTACTATGAAGCAAGACATACCTCTCTTGCTGTAAACATCTCTTTTCTGCCTCCGAGAACCAGAGAGAAACCATGCCATGAAGTGTAGCATTTCTGGTTGGGGATTGAGAATGGTGCCTGCATTCTGAGAAAGGAGATCTTGATGAACCGCAAGAGGATAAGGAGGTCAACAAGATTTTCGATAAAGACAGGGAAACCATATCTGTCTGGCCCATGCTGGGGCTATAAGGATGACTCAGGCATCGTTCGACTGGATCTTTGTGATGACCTTCGGTATGAGAGGGATTGGGGGAAATGCATAACAAAGGGGAGCCTCCCATGTGGTTAAGAAAGTGCCTATCAGTGAGCCTGGTCCTATTCCTGTTCTGGAGCAGTACGAGGGGCAATTAGTATTCTGATATGTTGCAAAAAGGTCCACGGTTGGAAACCCGCACTGGCAAAATAGGGCATATAGGATACATGTATGGATCTCCCACTCGTGATCTGTTGCAAAATGCTGGCTAAGAGCATCTGATGATGTAAAACACAATTGATGTAAAACATTGTGGTGACATTGTCAGTAAGGATGTGCACCGTGGACAAGTCAGCTTGTCTCCTATGCTGACTCTAGGAGGCAGGGAACGGGCTGGGGAGACCTTCTTTTTAGCTGCCGGCTTAGATGAGGGGGAGTTTGCCCATCTCTTCTGTTTTCTGGGGAGGTCTCCCCTCCTTGGCTACTTGGGGCTCGAAGGCCTTATCAAAGAGGAGCAACCTTAATCTGAGCTTACTGTCCTTTCATGCCCTTGCTGTGAGGCTACAGCAAGTGCACATATTTCTGAGGAACATGTGCCTCACCCAAGCACTGAATACAATACCTGTGGGCATCGGGTCGCAATACTTGTCTCATTTCTTAAACCCAGGCATCCTGATTAGTTTTTTCCCCTATGTCTGTCTTCATTCTGTATCTTGTTTCCACAAAATGGTGGGGGGGGGGTTGGGGTTTTTTGCTGAGTTTGTCTCGGCGTTGCCGTACCAACCTGATGTCTCTCACTGCTGTGTTATAGTCCAGAAGACCCGAAGTTTATTCTTGCAATCTTCTCTTCTCTTTTCTTCTATTTGTGGGGTGTGGGTTTTTGTTGTTTTGTTTTTTCGAGAGGGTCATCGTTAGGCCCAGTTTTGCCATGCAGTGGCATTGGGGAAACTATTTACATGAGGAAAAGTCTGTGTTTCTTTCTTTCTTTTTTTTTTTTTTTAAAACATTCTGATCAAAGAAACTAGAAGAAGAACAATTTTTCAACTAAACGAGCCAACCTCTATTCTCCTTTACAAGAACGAAAAGTGGAGGAGAGGGGTTGAGACTGTCTGCAACCAATGAAGGAACTGTGGGGGGGTTGGTTTGTGAGCACAAATGGCATGTGCCCCAATGTGCATGCCCAGCCAGACCAGATACTGCCTGAAAAATCTCCGATTTGCAGCAGCACCAGGACGGATGCAACACCAACAGTGGAGCACCTACGGGGACATCACTTGACGAACATGTTTGGTATGCTAAACTAAATTTTGTTAATGCTGGTAAAAGAAAGTATCATCTTCAGACTGAAAGTGTTATCTTAGAAAAAGGGGTACTTGCTGAGACCAGAATCAAATTGTTTTAGCCACTGTAATTTTCTATATTGGCAGCAAAGCACAATTTCTCCAGACATGGATTCACTAGACACTACAATGCTGGCAAAAATAAACACGTCATAGCATACCTCTCTAAGCCAGTCTCAGCATGGGTTATGAAAATCTGCAACAACCTTAAAGGCTCTCTTTAAACCAGAACATATGGAACACACAGTAAACAATCAGGGTCCATTTCTGCCACATTATTCATTCACACTTTTGTTAACAGTAATAGATTTACATAGTAACACGTGGAACAATAGGAGTATTTAACATATGTCATTTAAGTTTGGGCAGCTATTGTAAACATTTACTACCACGTGACTGAGGCAGAAATCACATTGGAAATAATGCTAAATTACAGGAATGCCATCATTCAAAACCCAAAATCAACAAAATTCAAGTTGATGGCTGGAATTTGAATTCAGCCTCAAAACGGTATGCAAATCCTGCAGCAAGGTAATCTTACTACATTTTGTACTGGGCTGCAGAATATTACATGAATGGGACAATTCTCCACTTTGAAAATTATAGACTAATTACGCCAGAGCCATAAAATGTTAGCATCTTTATTATTGTACTACCATACAGTATTCTTATCTGTACTGCAGTAGAAATATTTCCATGGAATACATCAGCCTTGACAAGTAACTTTCCTTGGACTAAGGTTGCTACCTCAAAAACAAAAATGTACCAAATCTAGATACTGTCCTATCTTCACTGAATTTACTATTGTCAAAGATATCCATCAGCCATATCTTATTCAGTGTATAAACCTTTTCTAAAACAGCTATTGTTAAACAATTAAGTAAATTACATTTTTAGATAAGTCCCGTAACAATGCTACTACCAATGTCATACAGTGGCATGTACCATGCCAGGATTAATAATACCTTTGTTAGGTAAACTTCATAGCCAATATGGGATTACGTACAATTAGAAACATTTTACATTCCCTCAGTCAAAATTCATTATGTAATTTAGCACACTAATCATTTGGTTAAACTATTTCATTTTTAAAAAGTCACAGCACGGAGTTCTTGGATCTTTCACTCCCACAGACATTCCTGCATTGACTAAAAGTCAAACAAATACAGGTACCGTGAATAGCAGGTGAGAAGTTAACCACTGAACCACTTATGCTCTAGATGATAACTGAACAGAATATGACTGCATTTAAAAATAGAACATTCAAAAGTAGTATAATGAAAACTTTAACCAGAAATACAGCCTTCACATGAAATACCTAAGACTCCAGGTATAATGTAAGATGCTCAACAGTTTGAGGATGAAGAATTAACTGAAAGAATGGGAATAAAACTAAATACTGACTAACATATATGTCCAAAATCTCTAGACAGAACTTGCTGAAAACTGAATAAAGGATGAGCCTATCTCTGTCCTGTACCAGAAAATAAACCCAGACAATATTTTGCACTTGAAAACAAAAACTTGACAAATTCTAAGCGGCACAAATTAAAAAGTATATTAGCCCTGTGTCTAAAACTCTACTGGATTGACCAAAGACTGAAGAAACAGACTTGTACCCAAAAGAGACAGGAAATATGACCGACCGACCGACCCCCCCACCCCAAAAATATAACGGATTTGATGGTCACCTCTACTTCAGCCTTTTTATGCCACATGAAAAGCCTGAAGTTGCATAAATGGATCTTAGAAGTACTGAACACTGTCAGACGCAGATTCCTACAGCAGAGATACAGTAGAAGATATATATAAGGTTGCATTTCAAGGATGTCATGGCAAGTTCTAGTGAAAAGGGTATTCCAGGACATAGCTAGGGATGGCATCACAACACAAATACTTCAGAGATTCTGGGCAGCACAGATAGAGTGCCAGAATCTACCTCAAACAAGGGCTAACATTATGCTAGGGGACCCTAAGACCAACCAGAGTCAGATGGGCACATCTGTTGTTCTGAACTGCAAGGCCTAACCATCACTTTGTGTGAACTTCTGCACTGTACTCTTACAACTTGTCTACTCCATTTTAAAAGAAAAACTGGTAATGATATTGAACTCTAAAAGTGGGACCCAAAGAAAGTATGTGCAAAATGTTCAATTTATTCCACAGTAACAAAGGAACAAAATGATGTTCCTATCTGTAAAAGTAAATAGTCTTCTAAGTTCTGCAGATCTGAAGCATATTTATGGGCGTGACAAACACTATGCATCACACTGTTCATTCAAATAACGAATGGAGGAACTTTAAGTACTGGAGTGGCCCAGTTAACTGATGACAAAGGCAAAAATACTCAGCAATACATCAAAGTCTCTGCACCAGACAAGGATATAGAAATTACACTAAAAAATACACTGCTTTCTTCAAATACACACATTTTTACCTCTTTAGCAGCTGGATAGTCCATTTTTGTTATGGCAACTTTTTTTCTTATTTAAAATTTGAATTAAAATTCATTAGACTAGGGCTATCTGAAGTTGTTTCCCGTTAACTCAATGATAACTGCTCGCAGACCAAGATAAGACTTACTTGAGAAACAGAAAACTCAAGTCATAATGTCTGAGCACCCTTACTTTCTCACACACAATTTCTTCCTAAATTTCCAACTGTAAAAAGTTTAAGCTTATTAGAAAAGAATACTCTAAAAATTACTTACCTACTGAATCATCATTCGAGTAATTCTCTGCTTCAGCACGAACTTCTGTAAATCAAATTTTTCAGCAATTATATAAAATGTATCTGTTTTCAAAACTCTTAAATAATTAATTCTGTATGGATTTTTTTAGTAGTAACTATTTCATTAATACAGGATACTCTTTCAAAATGCCTTCTGAACACATTATTTTTAGGGCTTGTAGGGAGAAAGAAGATTTTGCTAGGGGTCTGTAATGGGGACACTGAGCCTAGTTTATATTTTAAAATGTGCGTGTACATTGGTCATCCATTTTGCAGTAATGGATACCTTTCACCTATTTATGTACAGTAACACAATCTTAAATTCAATGTATTTTACCACCAGAATTTGGGAATGGACAATAGGGAATGAATTGCCCTGTTCTGTTCACTCCCTCTGAAGAATCTTGTACAGGCCTCTGTCAGAAAACAGCATACTGAGCAACATGAACCAGTGGCCAGACTCAGCATGACCATTCTTATGTCCTTACACATTCAAAGCCAAAAAAATATCAAACAGTGAGGCTGAGTGACAAGGGGTATAACAAATAATATAGCAAAGGTATTATTACAAAAATGCAAACACTAAAAGCTTCAAAAATAGCATGCATTGTAATACTGTTAACCTTTGCAGAACAAATCGGGTGAAAAAAAAAATTAGTTCTTATCATAATTATAGAACAGGACTGCATTTTACAGCAGTCATAGTCCTTATGTTTCACAACAGAAATATTCAATAAAAAAAATTAGGAGTGTAGAGATTTATTGCAGAAGAGTGTCTACACAAACCTGTTTCCTGAGTTTCAGCTGCCACATTATCTTCTACATGCTCTTCTTCCTCTGTTGCAAAGAAATTAAAGAATATGTTACAGTTATAGTATTGTGTACCTAAATTTACTTATGTGACACTAACTGCAGACACAACAAATAAGTGGGTATGATACTAGACATTACTTATTAAAATCTCTTATGAGCAATAGTTTTAATGCCTCTTCACTACAAGTAGTATCTTTTAATCTATGGCAAAGTTAAAATAATTGTAATGTGAAATACCAACTGAAATATACACTTTCAGTTAGTTATATTAGAACAAGATTTTAAGTTTATTAAACAAACATTTTCATAAGGGAAAAAAAAGATACATTAATACAGGGTCAAATCCTGTAGACATTACTCAGGGGGAAAAAACCATTTCGTTTCCTGGAAATACTGCCTGAGCAAGGACAGAGGAAGGCTTGTAAGTTTTTTCTTATACAGATTGTACCTCCCTGGTCTGGCACCCTTGGGATCTGACTGATCCCAAATGAGGGAGTTTGCTGGACGAGGGGAGCTCAATTCCATCCCTCTGCTGACAGGACTCTGGGCTCTCCCAGGGTCTGTCAGCAGACCTAGTTCCCAGCTCACCCTAGGACCCACAGCTCACCCTAGGGCTGCCACAGCTCCAATGCCCAGTGACTGCCGGGACTCCACTGCCACAGCTCTTAGGCACCAACACTGCCACAGCTCCAGGGTGCCGGGGCTGCCATGGGTCTGGAGCTACCAGGGCTCCACTCCCGGGGGATACTGGACTTCCTTATCTTGGGGCTTCCGGAGCTTTCTGGCTCCAGTGCTGCCAAGGGTGCAGGGCATCAGGGCTGCTGCGGCAGTGGTGGCTTCACTCCCCAGAGTTACCAGGGCTCCACTCCTTGGGGCTGACAGTGCTTCCGCAGCTTCGCTAACCTAGAGCCTCTGTAGTTGCCGTGGATCTGCTGCTCTGGAGCTACCAGGGCTCTACTTCTTGGGGCCGCAAGGGCTGCTATCCCAAGGGCTACTGTCCCAAGGCTGCCTCAGCCAACCCCATGGTCACCCAGCCCTCTGGTCCAGGGGCTCTCTGGTCCAGCAATATCCGTGGTCCTGCCAGACCACAGATGTCACTGGACCAGACAGTCCCAGACAAGAGAAGTTCCACCTGTAGTGAGCTAGCATATTAAGTGGCCCTTCCAAGACCACTACTTTGTATTATGTTCAGCCCAACAAGAATATAGCTAGCAATGACAAAGTCACAAATATGAAGATTTTTAAACTTGTATATTTTCAAATAATCTTCAAAATTAAGAGAGGCAAGATTGATGAGGTAATATATTTTACTGGACCACTTAAAGTTTCTCTCACTCATCAACAGAAGTTGGGCCAATAAGGGTTTGTCTAGACTACAAGGTTTAAAAAAAAGTGGTCTTTTTTCAAAAAAACTTCTCCTGCGTCTAGACTGCTGCTGCGTTCTGTCGACAGTAAATCAAAAGAATGCAGCAGTTTTTGTTTTACGAGGAAGAACGCCTTTTTTCAAAAGTGCTCTTTCGAAAAAAGGTGCTATGTATTGCAAACTGTGCTTTTTTGAAAGTACCGGTTGTAGTCTAGATGCTCTTTTTCGAAGGAGGCTTGCAGTCTAGACATAGCCTAAGAGATATTACCTCACCCACCTTTTCTCTCTAATTTTCTGGGACCAACATGACTACAATAACACTGCACTCTGAATTAAGAGTCCATACACACAATCTATTAAATTATATAAATACATATTTTCAAGTAATTAAAATATTTAACGTTTTGTGCATCAATGAGCAAAATAAACTATTTTGGGAGATGTAAAAGTTCAACTATTTCTTTTAATGCACTGCGGGTAACATTAATTATATTCCTCCTTTTTTACATTAGTGAACAGATATAGAAATTAGAACATGAAAATAAATACTTTTACAAAACAAATATTCATACCTGGTGGTTTTTTATTAATTTCTACATCCTCAGGAGTTTCATCTAGAGTTCAAGGTTTGCAAAAAAATAAAATAAAATAAAATAAAATATCATTAGCTGTTTTAGAGTCAAAGACTACAAAAAAGAACATGACATATATGTGCAAGACTATTATTAAAAATATATATACCTGGCTCTCTATCTTCATTTACTGGTTCTGGAAGAACCCCTGCAACTGAGAAGACACAATATTTGTAGCAACACCTAATATGAAGTTCTACACTTGTTAAACCTGCAACAACTTTCTAAGTTAAGGCTAATGTCTAAGGCTCCCAAACCTCACAGGACTGAGTTAAGGAAAGGTCTTTGAAGTTTATGTCTGATTCCCAAACTAGCACCTCAGCCAATGGACCATCCTTCTCCTTTGTGAGAAGCCTATGTTCAAGATGCAAAAATTTAAGTCCACTTCAAATAAAAAAAAATTCAAAGTGTTAATATTTCCCAAAACCATTAGTGACAACTGTGTTGTACAGAAACCATACTACATAACAGAATTAACATCGCTGTAAGAGCCAACATTTCTCCTTCCTGGCATATCATGTTTGATTTCGCAGGTTACGTGGCACTAAAGTTAATGGATATGTTTACTAAGACAAATTAAGGCTCAGTTTATACTTTGCCTGTACCAGAGAGCAGGAGCATGATGATAGATACCAGAGATGTATCTGGTAGATTCATGAATTAGTGGGACGTGAAAGACTTCATGAACTGTAGTGGGAATCCTGGACTATTACTGTGGCATTTTTGTAATAAACAAACATGGAAAAAGGCTATATACATATAAAGAATGTGGATGGTGCTATTAGGGACTCTAGGAGAAAGGGGAAATTGAGGCCCATAGGTCTGTCATACTGCGACCTGCAACTGGAAGTTACCACAGGTGGGGGCCATCCTACCAAAGATTGTGGAGAATGTGGGAGGGCGATGGGCCTCTCGGAAGAGGGAAGTGCATGGAAGAGGGAAAGTGAGGCAAGGGGATGCTCACAGGGCCACTCTGAGGTGGGGGAGAATGGAAAGGGACACCCTTTGATGTACAAACTACTTGCAGCAGTAGAGCTTAATATTATTTGAAAGAGGTTTGCAGCACCAATGCAAATTGTGACTTACAGTACATCACTTTATCTTCTCTACCCCTGGAGGTTAAATTGCTTGAGCTACTCTAGTCGCTGCCCATCAACAGCTGAATTCAGGTGAAATCCTCAGCACAGACAAAGTCTAAGGCCCCAATTCTGCAAACATACACTCCGATGAGCAACTTTAAGCATGCAAGTAGGTCCACTGAAGCAAACTGTTCTGTTCCTGCAAGGCTCTGAGTACTTCCCATTTCCTTTGGGTTATACAAGAGGGAAAAACACACAGAAGCAGAGCCTAATTTACTAAGTCCACAGATACTGAAGAAAGCCAAGTATAAAATAGTTAAGGAACAATAAGACCACAAACAGGTTTAGACAACCATGGAATTCAGATACCACACCCAGAATCTTAGATCCACAAGAGGCAGTAAGCAACTGAATGGTTAATAAACTTTTTGTTATAAATGGGGTAAGGAGGATGCTTTTATTTTTAACAAATTTTACATTCCAAGGGAACTTAGCTATTTAAAACTATTATATGCAACAGGGGGAAAAACTCAATTACATTTTTAACAAGTGTTTTCAATTTTTATTAAGATGAGTGACTTTAGAAAAATAATCTTTCCATCTCTTTGAAAGGAGGGCTTAAAAAAACTGCTTAAACTCACTTTCATCTTCCTTTTCAGCATCCTCAGGAGGTTCTGTTGGGAACAACATTTCTTAGTTTCAAATTTATTATTTTGAGCCAACATCATAGCTAAATGTCAAGAGAACATTTATAAAATGTGAAATGCTAAAAAAGGTTAAGGAAGAAAAAATGTTTTCCAATATTAAGAAATTTCTAATACTCTTTAAAAATGGAAACAAGTACATGATTTTGTTGAAAGATAACTGACAAATGCAAACAGGCTTGCATTATCCAGAGCAGAAGAGAGAGTCTACATAGAACCTATTTCAGTGGGGATTAATTTAAATTGTGCTTAGTTTTAAAGAGGCTAAAATTCCTAACAAGACTGAGAAAGTGATCATGCCAATATGATAAGGGTCCCAATTTTCATTGAACATTATTCCATATTAATGTAATATAAAAAAACAAATGTATTTATTTTCACCTTGTATGCTTTCATCAAAGTAGTGTTCATTTATAGGCTCTTTACCTGCAATGGGGATACATTCAAATGATACATGAAAACATTTTTTTTAAATTATCTGTTTCACATGGATGCACAATTCATGAGCAAGGTGTCATTTACAGTGTAATTTACAAAAGGATGTTAGTTCAAAACCCTGTCAAGTTAATTGCCTTACAATTAGCTTTAGATATTAACGTGACCTAGAATCTCTCTCTGCCAAATTTCATAGATATAAAACAAAATCATTTTCCTACTTTTTAATATGATTACCTTTTTCCCCACGCTATAAAAATATGGGCAAACAACTGGCTAGGCAGACAGAACAGTGAAATTACCTATATACAGCAATTGTAAATGCACCAAAAACATTTTTGGTTACAAGCAGAGAAAAATTAACTTCACTCTCTAATTTTTTAGTAGTGGTAACCTTGGATGCTACTTAACTTAAAATTCACTCTGAAAATATTATATTGTAACTGTGCCCAGTTTTTAAAAAAACCTCCTTTTGGCTCTAACAACACTAAATAGTAGTTGGGGTTGTTTTCTCTCTATTTTGGCATTGGAGAGATTTAATTATATCTAAAGGTTGCTATCCTAAAGCAGTTTACCTGCAGTTTCTTCTGTTTTTCCACTCTCCAGTTCTGCATATACTAAGGGGATATAATTTTAATTTAATTATTTCCGTAAGTGCACATACAAAAAACACTAATACATTTAACTCTGAGTCAATTCACCCGTCTCCTATCCCCAATTCTCTCTATTCTTTTTTACTATTACTTTTATAGGTAGGTAAGAGCTGCCACAGTGAATCACACCAGTGGTCCATATTCTAGCCCAATATTCGGTGTCCTGTGTGAGCCTAAGATATATTAAATCTTGCTTTAGGCAGCTCTGGGATCATCTATTCCTAACACCAGGTTGCCTCTGAACTCCTTTATTGGTAGGTCCTGTCTACACCCCACAGTTCTGTAGATAAAAAGCAGCTTTTGTCAATAAAACAGTGCAGGTATACACACTGCCAACTGAATTCATCACTGTGTTGATATAATAAAACCAACCTGATGAGAGGCATAGAGCTTTTTGCAATGTAGTTACAGCAACCCAGCATCAGAGTAGACAAAGAACTTCTTACACTGTCATAGCTGGCTTCCAAGAAGTATCCCACAATGCCCACCATTTGAACTCTGCTGTCCCACAGCCAACTTCATAGCTGTGCACTGCTCGGCCCCAGCCCCCTCACCAGCAAGAGACTGCTCCCTGTCGACCGCCCGGCTCGCTGAGCCCGCCCCGCACCCCTTTGTCTCCGCACCGCCCGTTCCCCATGACGCCCCTGCTCCCCTGCACCCCGGACCCCCTGCTCTCCCTCCTCCCTGCGACTCTCTGGCTCTGTGCCGCCCTTGCACCCCGCACCCTGCTCCCCCGATGCCTGCATCCCTCTGGCTCTGTGCCTCCCGTTCCCCGCGCCACCCCTGTACCCGCCCACTGTTCCCTGCACCCCTCTGGCTCTGTTCTGTCCCTGCACCCTGCTCCCCCTGTGGTCAGGAGTGAGGGGTGCTTGTCCACAGGGAGGGGCTGGACAGAGCAGGGAAAAGGCTGCTGTGACCCAGTAGCGAGTGAAAGGGGGAGTTCACTTGAAGCGCCTTTGCCTTTATGGAAAAAAAACGAATGAAAATGCTATTTGCTATTTATAGGGCTAAAATCCCGGGACAGAAATGAAAACAAACCAAAAAAACCCCGCCCCGCCCCCTCACCGGCGGTCTCTTGCCGGTGAGGGGGCGGGGTGGGGCGGGGCCTGGCTGCGCCGTGCGCTGCAGCCAGCTCCTGGGGACACGCAGCCGGAGCCGAGCTGCCGCAGCTCTTTAAAATCGGCAGGGCCACGTCACGCCAGCGTCCTGGCATCTGCCGGAGTCCCGCCCTCTGGCATGCGCCGGATCTGCACGCAGGCAGCCCGGTGGCAAGAATCGCCACACTTCCCCCTTCCCGGTGGCGCTCTGCTCCTCCGCTGGCTGGCGGATCGGATGGGGCCGTGCTGCCCGTAGTGCGGGCTTCGGCCAGCCCATCACAACAGCCCACCGGGCCAGTCCGCCCCAGCACTCGCCAGCTGGTAAAATCTACTTGCCGTGGGTAAGTGTATTTGTCGAGCCCTTTTCATAAGTAAAGTCTCATTATCCCAACCGTTAGCTGAAGAGAATAATCCATCTTTTCCACCACCCAAAGTATATTCAGATTGAGGTTATTTGTAACTTTCTGACATAACCCAGATTCCACACAATAATACACCTGGATTGTAGGTTGAAATCGAAGTTGTTTGGGTAGCATTAACTAAGAAGTATCTAAAGTTTAATGCTTAATTATTCTTAATTTAAACTAAAATATTATCATGTTTAATTGGTATTTACAGTTTAACATCACCTTAATGACATGTTTATGAACCAAAATATCTTCCCAGGTATTGAAAATAACAGTATTATCTCTACCTGTATCCTGAGTCTCAGGCTCTTCTCCATATTTTGATTCTAAAAATGGAAGAAACTAATATCAATCAAAAGTTCAGGGGGCGGGGGGTCTAATTTAGCAAAGCATCATAAAACATAACATAGATCTCATGTGATAAACATAGATGATATAATTGGAATGCATCTAGTCAATGAAGTGTATGCAGTGTATCGCCCAATAAAAGTTCTGGGGCCTGTCTATGCAGCAGCTCTAAATGCACAGAGCCTTTACTAAAATCAGGGGGAATTCCGCACATAGAGCGATCATAACTGGACACATGGAGCAATCATAACTCGATTAATGTCCCATTAAAAAAAAATTAGTCAAGAGCTCTATGAAAGTTCAAAAAGGGTTTTTTCATTCAACCAGATAAGATGAAAAAGTTACATTTCAGCACACTGATCCAAGCAGAGATAAATACTCAGAACAATCATTGTTGATAAGCAGAATAGATTTATACATAATTCAAGAAACATTTTTTTCTTTCAAGTCTTTGGAGAGGAACGATTAATTGTCTGAAAGGCTTTATTATTCTGCTGTCAGGCAGATTAGAATTTTAAGAATTGTCTATTTATTACATAGAGGTTCTAATATGTTGCTGATGTTAAAATTTTGGAAAGGTATCCAGTACATTAGATGGGCAGTGAGTATTTATTTCAATTTATAAAATATCAATAAATTGCGAACAAACTAACATGCAATTCTAAAACTAGAGTGCCCCTCAATTTAGGACAAGATTCACAAAGGAACTTGTGCTTAACTGCCATTTCAAGTGCCTATATCCCAGAATCAGGCACCAGCAGGATTCCCAAATCCCTATTTAGCTACCTCTGAATCTCTGCAGGAACATAAACTCACCGAGCACTTAAATATTTGCAGTTAAAGTTCCCCAAGTGCCCGTGTTTCTGCCTGTGAGTAGACCCACTATAACCCATGTCACAAGTCTGGACACCTAAGCCCCACAGCGATGCCTGAAACAAGAAAATATAGGCATTCCTGTGACTAACTCATCTACAGGGCCCAATCTGGTAAGCGTGCTGAGAGCTCACCTATTGGATCAGGCCCCTGGAGAGATGCTTACATAACACGTTGGGGGAAGGGCAGATGAGAAGGATCTCTCATAATTTTTTTGATTACAGTACTCAGTTGGGATATGAGAACACTAGATTCAAGTCCCCTCTTCATGAGCACGGAAGAAGAGATTTGAACTGGGATCTGCTACTTCAATATCCTAGGCAATAGGATATTCTGATATAGATATCAGTCTCTCTGTAGACGCCTTTATCCATCTTCATGGATAAATAATTTAAAAACACCACCACTGGCATAGAGAGACTGGATTCTGGTTCTTCCATCTCTCAGCCTGATATTTGGAAACACTCAGCTACCATGTCATTCTCATGCTCTCTATCTCCCAATGTGGACACTATTATCCCCACCCTAAACCCCACCCCAGCTTCTTCCTAAAACGTCATAGCTACCTAACACCAAGAGAGGGTTTCTATCTGAGACTACGAAATGGAGGGAGATACTTATATGTAAATCTGGGCTACAGAGATGTAGAAGTTTAGCACAGTACCCCTTCCCGTCAAGGTTCGCACCTTTCTTCAGCTATTTTAGGTATGGAGCTGACTAGAGAGCTGACTTTTGTCAATCCCATTCTGAAATACTCATCTTTCCACATTCATTATATAGGGAGCCTAGGCACCCATTCAGGATTTGTGAATCCCAGTGATTTTCTAGTTGATTAAAATTAGGCATGGTGACGTAAAGGATCATCATGCCTAACTTTCTGTGAATTTAGCCACTGGTGCTTAGCGTTTGGATATAGCAATTAGCAGTAATTTATAATGCTGTTCAAAAAATTGGTTTCTGTTTTCTTATACACTCACTACAACTTGAACCCCCAGGTACCCTGGGTGTGTGATTGGTCCCGAACAAAGGAATTTATTGGACCAGGGGAGGTCAAGCATTCAAGCTCTCCTGGGCTCCCCTCCTGGCTGCTGCCCCAGGAGAACCTGGAGGTCTGACCTCCTCTGGCCCACCTGCCTGATTCTCCAGCCATCAGCCCGCTCCCGGGGCTCTGCCCCCCTGCCACCTGACCCCGCACAAGGCAGCAGCCACTCTTGGGGATCCTTGCCCTCTCTACCCAGCACCACCCTGGGTTGCAGCTGCTCCTGGGGCTCCTTGCCCCCATCCTCTTTGGGGCAGCACTCTTTCCTGGGGCACTCTATCCCCAGGTCACTGGCCCTGGGGGCTCACACCTGCCAGAGTGGCTCTACTCCCAGCTGCTTTCAACATCTGTAGCCAGGGCTCTCTGTTCTAGCAACATCTGTGGTCCTGCTGGACCATGGAAGTTGGCGGACCACAGAGTCCTGGACAAGAGAGGTTTAACTATAGTTCAAAGCAAATGAAAGTCACCAGTGTATTGCTTCATTTTTGTATTAAGTTTCATAATCGAAGTCTGAAAGTTAGTATCCCTCTTTTTTGTAACTTTATTGTTACAAATATGTGCTTCAGTTCTGAGCATCCAGACTAATCTATTTAATTTATGTTTTTCAGGCTCTCCCATTGAGGAAAGGGATGGGAGGTGAAAAGAGGGTCTAGTTTTACAAAAAAGAAAAAGTGAAATATTAAAATGTCAGAACAAGCCAAATTTATCATAATCAATACGTTCACTAAAGATAACAGTTATACAATGTTCATGGATGGACACTATAATATAAATTTCAATACTGAAAAAGTTGATGAAGTTCTTAAACTCCAATAAGAAATGACCCCCCCCCAGTGAAATACAACTTTTTAACCACGTGATATAAAAAGACGTCTTCTTGTACAGTACCTTCCTGATGTTCAAGGGCATCTTCCAGTGCTAATTCAGTGTCATCTAAAAAGAAAGATGCATTTACTTGCTTTGCTTAGAATAATCTGTCACCAAAAACCCAAGGAACACAGCAATAACCAAAATAGTCTGAGGATAAACATTTAACCCCACTCCAATTATACTCCTGATAGGAATGCTAATAGTATTTGTAATCATGAAATCTTATGTTTAATAGGAATGTTAAGATACAATTTTTATTGACTATTCAATTAGCCAGTTAACTGTATCAACTACTCCGTTAGTCAATACGGGAAGGCAACCCAGCTCAATCCAAGCTCGCACCGGATCCGGCACCTACCCCTGCTGTGGCTCTGCACAGCTGGGGGGGGTCTCAGCAGACAAAGGCTGCTGCCAGAGCAGCCTCTGTCCACAGCCAGCCTCGGCCGCCGCAAACAGTGGCTGCTGCCCGCAGTGGGCCCAGGCTTGCCGCGGACAGAGGCTGCTCTGTGGGATCTGGAGCAGCCTCTGTCCGCTGCAGCAGTGCAGGGGAGGGGGCAGGTGGCACCGTGGAGATGGTGCTGGGGGAACCGGCTGCTGCTTCCCCACCCTCTTGCTGTGTCTGATACAGAGGCAGCAAGGGGGGGGGGGTGCAATGGGTAGCTGACTATTTGCTTACATCCCTAATGTTTAACTAATGAAATACTTATTTATAAAAATACATATCCACACTCTACAATAGCAGTCATGGAAATATTTTATGCAGATGCTTTAAGCACGTGAGCAGTCTTGTTAACTTTGGTGGTATTATTTCCATAAGTCAAATGAAGCACATGTGTATTTATAGGATTGGAACCTAGAGAATTGAATTTACAACTACAAAGCAAATAAGCATTCCCCCCCATCCCCCCCCAAAAAAGATTTTTGTATTTAAGCAAAATGTTTCTTCATAGACCACACTTTTTTTTTCTTCATTTCACGTGTGGTACCAGAAACAGGGTAAGAATTATTTCAAGATGAAAGAAAGAAAGGATAAAATTATGAACCTGATACTGTTTTGCAAACTATATATTTTTTAGATGAAATTATGGGTTTGGGTGATAAAGATAACAGCTGACACAGTATACTTAAGACTTCTGCAAGTCATGTGATACTATGTGAAATGGCATTTTGATTAAAAATAGTACTAAACAAAGTGGCACATATTAATTGTATTACAAACTGGCTGACATTTGAAAAGATAACTAATTAGGACTTATCAACTGGGGATACTTCTAGTGTAGCCTCTCCTGAATCTGCTCTTGTCTTAGTGCTATTTAATATCTATCAGAGACCTGGAAGAAAATACAGGATCTTTACAGATACAGTTTGCAGATAAAGCAAAGATTGATGAAGTCATAAATAAGGACGGGTCATTAATATAAAGGGATCAGGACTATCGAATAAACTGGACTCACCTGAACATTTAATGTAGCCAAATGCAAGATAATACATTGAGGAATAATGAACAATGGTTAGACTTACAGAGAACGAGGGGACTATACCCTGGAAAACAAACTCCCAAGCAACTTAGAGAACATGGTGTATAACAGAAGGTTACTCACCCTGATAGTAACTGATGTTCTTTGAGATGAGTATCCCCATGAGTACTTCACATTAGGTTGGTGCACCACCATCGTGCCTTAGATTGGAGATTTCAGAGCAGTGTTCCCGGGGACCATGCATGTGTGTACAGCCACGTGCTCTTAGGTGGTAGGCACTGCACATGCGCAAGCCCTCCATCCCCCCCAGTTCCTTCCCTACCCCCAGAACAATGCCAATGAGAAGGCCAGAAATGTGCAGTAGAGGGGAGGAAGGGAGGGTGGTGGAGCACCCACAGGCACACTCATCTCGAAGAACATCACTTACTATCAAGGTGAATAACCTCTGAGAGAGAGAGAGAGAGAGATGTCCCCATGGGTGCACCACACTGGGTGACTAAAAAGCTATTTCTTGTTAGGGAGGTAGGGGCTTTGGATCTTGCAGAAATGCAATGGAAAGGACTGCCTTAGCAAGTTTCAGATTGGAGAGAGGACGCTGCGTAAGTGCATACAACCATGTAGCAGCTGTGCAAATGTCTCTTGTGGGTACTTTGCGGAGGAATGGTATTGAGGGGTAGCCATGGCTCTGGATGAGTGTGCTGTTATTCTGTCTGGAGGGGGGCACCTCTGATTGTATCAAGCTCTGTTGTTCCCAATCTGAAATCCATTGGGAAAGCCACTGCGATGAGACATCCTGGACTTATTGTGGTTTGCTATCGACACAGTCTTCGAGATGCTCAAAAAGGTTTAGTTTGTTGCAGGTAAAAAGAAAGCACTCTGCACAGGTCAAGGTATGCATTTTCATCTCGAAGGAAGTAGCAGTGTCATCTGGGGGAAGAAGGTGGGAAGGTGTATTGTCTGACTGAGGTGGAAGGATGAGTATACCTTAGGGAGGAATTTGGGATAGGTACATAAAGTGATCTTGTCTTTAAAAATGGTGGCGTATGGGTGATCAGACATTAGGGCTGCGACCTCTCTCACCCATCTCGTCAGTGTAATGGCTATGAAGAAAACAGTTTTCACGGATAAGTGTAATAGTGAGCTGGTGCCATTGGTTTGAAAGGCAGCCGAGTTAAAGTGTTCAATACTAAATGCAGGTCCCACAGTTGGTGGATTCATGTCCAGATGAAGTGCCTAAAACCCTTTAAAAACCTCTTAATGAGTGGACGTGCAAATATGGATTAGTCATCTATTTTAGGGTATGTCTACACTAGCTCGTTAATTCGAGCTAGGTAGGCAAATCAGGCAACTGGAGTTGCAAATGAAGCCGGGATTTAAATATCCCGGGCTTTATTTGCATGTTCCCGTCCAGCCGCCATTTTTAAATCCCCCTTAGTTCGAACGAACTGCCCGCGGCTACACGCAGCAGTTTAAAGTTAATCCGAACTAAGTGCTTAGTTCGGATTAACTGTTAGTTTGGAATGAGGTGTAACAGTTAATCTGAACTAAGGACTTAGTTCGGATTAACTTTAAACTGACGCGTGTAGCCGCGGGCAGTTCGTTCGAACTAAGGGGGATTTAAAAATGGCAGCCGGACGGGAATATGCAAATAAAGCCCGGGATATTTAAATCCCGGGCTTCATTTGCAACTCCAGTTGCCTGATTTGCCTACCTAGCTCGAATTAATGAGCTAGTGTAGACATACCCTTAGAGTGGAAGGTAGTAATAGCAGCAAGATGAACTTTAATGAAACTTACTGCGAGGCCTGTTTAAGATGCAGACGGTAATCAAGGATGGTAGGTAAGGAAGATGTTGAATGTGCTAGTTGGTGGCGCACATACCACGGTGAGAATCTCTTCCATTTCTGAAGGTAAGTCTTATGCATGCTCTGCGTGCTCTGCGCCCTCCTGTGTAGAAGGACTGTTTGTACTTGTTCTGAGCAAGTCAATTCTAGTTCAGAGAACCATCCAGGAGCCACGCCTTTAGGTGTAGTGAGTGGCGGTTCGGTTGGGATGGGTGGCATGAGGGCCTGGATGAAGAAGGAGATCCTCGCTGTAAGGTAAATGGATCGGTGATGCACGGGACATTGCTATTAGAAAGGGGAACCGTGGCTGGAGTAGCCATCCTGGGGCTATAAGTATTAGGTGGGCTTTGTCTCTCCTTGTCTTGTGGACTACCCTATTCAACAGGGTTATGGGAGGAAACGTGTTTGTTAGGTGGAATGACCAGCTGATGAGGAAGGCATCTCCCACTGATCCCTTGCTGATGCTTGCCCTGGAACAGAATAGGCAATATTTCTTGTTGGATTATGTGACAAATAGATATATGGTAGGGTGACCCCACTGTCGGAAAATGTCTGCCAATATGTGTGGCCTCTCATGTTCAGTCAGGAGGGCTCTGCTGAATGCATCTGCCGTTGCATTCTGGGTGCTTGGAAGGTGCACCATGGTAATATTTATGTTGTATTTCAGGCACCAGTTCCAAAGTGCTATGGCCTCTGTGCAAAGTGCTCAAGATCATGCTCTGCCCTGACAATTTATATAAAACTTTGTTGCGACACTGTCTATGTACAGTCTTACGCGACTGTTGGCAATGAACGGGAGGAATTTGGTTACGTATTCCTGACTGCATGGAGTTCCAGAACGTTTATATGTACGTTCTTGTCGCTGCTGGACCACAGAGCCTGGGATGTGTGATGTCGTGGGTGGGCGCCCCATCCTGTATGAGATGCATCTGTCATCATGGAGACAGATGGTTCTGGTGGGTGGAAGGGAACTCTGGAACAAAGGGTATGCCTACACTGTGGACTCAACCACCACTGTAGGGATTCCTTTACTACCACTGGGAGGACTAGGGATTTGGGTAATGGGTCTGTAAAAGTGCCCCAGCCAGTCCTGTAAACATCTCATGTGAAGGCAAGTATTGTTGACAATGAAACAGTACGCTGTCATGTGCCCCAACAGCCGAAGGCATTTGAATGCTGTCGTGTGGGAGCTGGATCATAAGGTGTTCACAAAGGCCAAAATTTTTTGTAAACTGTCTGCAAAGAGGAATGTGGGGGCCCTTGTTGAGTCAAGGCATGCTCCTATAAATTGTATCTTTTGTGTAGGAGACAGCATTGATTTGGCATCATTCACTTGTAGGCTGAGGTGTCAGAAGAGGTGTCTTGTGATTGATAATGATCGGCACGAAATGTGTGAGCGTGCTTTGAGGCAGCCGTTGTTCAGGTAAGGAAATATGATGATGCTTTGCTCCCTCAGATATGCTGTGACAACCACCAGAACCTTTGGAAAGATCCTCGGGCCATAGAGAGTCCGAATGAAAGCACCTTGTATTGGTAGTGTTGAGAATCTACAAAGAAATGAAGAAAACGTAAGTGCGCAGGGTGGATGGAAATATTCAGGTATGCAACTTGCAAGTCGAGAGACGAACACCAATCGTCTTGTTCCATCGCCAGTAATATAGTGGCAAGTGTTACCATCTTGAATTTTTCTTTGTGAATGAATTTGTTGAGTGCCCAGAGGTTGAAGATGGGTATCCAACCTTCCGATCTTTTTTCCGTCAGGAAGTAGTAATGGGAGTAAAACCCTTTGCCCCTAAATTGTTTCGAGACTGGTTCAGTCGCACCTATGTGCAAGATATGCTCTACCTCTTGTTGAAGTAGAATCTAGTGAGAGTGGTCCCTGAAGGAGGACTGGGAAGTGGGGTGTAAAGGGGGTAGAGACACCAATGGAATAAGATAGCCTCTCTCAATTATCTGGAGGACCCATCTGTCAGAGATTATAAGTTGCCAGTTGTTGAAGAAGGGTAACAGTCGATGATGGAACAAGTTTGCTCGCGATGATGGTGCTGGAATAGATGAGAGGCTCTCACGACCCTCCACCTGATGTTCAAATTTGCTTATTGGACTGCTGCAGCAACTGTTGTGAGTTGGTAGAAGAAGGGCATCATTGAATTCTGCCTCTTCTGTTGGTGTTGATCTTGTCTGCTGTAATGTTGAGCATACGGAGGGTATTAAGGTCTTGGGTAGGGCTGATACCTATATTGTCTTCTCCTAGGTGCCTGGTTGTAGATTCCTAAGAAATGAAGCATAACTCTGGAATCCTTCATGGAATGGAGAATTTCATTGGTGTTAGCTCCAAACAACTTCTGACCATCAAAAAGGAAGATCTTCTACTGTAGATTGGATCTCTCTGGGGACGGGAGTAGAGTTAAACCATGAAGCCCTTCTCATAACTACGGCTGTTGATGTCAATTATGCAATAGCTTGCAATACTGTTCTGGCAATCGTGTGACCCTTTGATACTAACACTTGTACTGTTGTCTTTTAGCCTCAGGAATATCTGTGATAAAGTCGTTAAGTTTGGTGTAATTTCTGTAGTCATATTTGCTTAATAAAGCTGCATATATAGAAATGCAAAATTGTAAAGTGGAAGACATGTATATTTTGCGACCAAAGGAGTCAAGTCTTTTGCTATGATGGTCCGATGGGGTGGACTGACATTGTTGCTGCTTGGTTTTCTATGGTGTAGCCTCCAGCACAAGAGAGTTAGGTATTGGGTGAGTAAAGAGAAATTCAGATCCCTTGGGTGGAACGTAATACTTCTTACCTGTTCTCTTAGGGTGTGTCTAGACTACAGGGTTTTTTCGAAAAAAAGTAGCCTTTTAAAAAAAAAAAAAAAAACCAAAAAAAAACACAACTTCCCCTGCGTCTAGACTGCTGCCGCGTTCTGTCGACAGTAAATTGAAAGAATGCGGCAGTTTTTTGGTCTGCGAAAAAAGGCGTTATGTAATGCAAACTGTGCTTTTTCAAAAGAGAGCATCCAGATTGCCTGGGTGCTCTCTTTCGAAAAAGCGGCTTGCTTTTTCGAAAGTACTGGTTGTAGTCTAGATGCTCTTTTTCAAAAGAGGCTTTTTCTCTTTCTCTTCGAAAAAGAGCGTCTAGACTACAACCAGTACTTTCGAAAAAGCAAGCCGCTTTTTCGAAAGAGAGCACCCAGGCAATCTGGATGCTCTCTTTCGAAAAAAGCACAGTTTGCATTACATAGAGCCTTTTTTCGAAAGAGCATTTTAAAAAAAAAAGGCGTTCTTCCTCGTAAAACGAGGTTTTCTGCGGACGAAAAGACTGCCGCGTTCTTTTGATTTACTGTCGACAGAACGCGGCAGCAGTCTAGACACAGAGGAAGTTTTTTCGAAAAAAGACCACTTTTTTCGAAAAAACCCTGTAGTCTAGACACACCCTTAGTGATAGAAGAGATTGATGCAGGAGTTTGCCTCACCGTCTTTGCCGGTTCCATTATTGCTGGATTAATCAGCACCAGTACTATTTTGGATGGCGTTACAGAGTGCAATATGTCAATTAGCTCATGCTGATTCTCAACAACCTCCTGGAAAGGAATATTTAATTCAGCACCTACGTGTTTAAAAAGGTCTTACAAATGTGCAACATCATCTGAGGGAGCTGGAAGCACAGACGCGCCCTCCACTGGGGTAGATTCATTTAGGTCCAGGGAGGCATCCTCATCTTATTTAGGTCCAGGGAGGCATCCTCATCTTATACCCTTTGTGTATTTGTTTAGAAGGGGAATATTGCACTCTGTCATTTCCAGCCACGCTAGTGTTTTGATAAGATTGCCATTTGTCCCAATATTGCCAGTGCAGGTATGGCATGGGTAGGGGTATCCAGGGATTGCCGTGCTATGGAGGCATATTCCCAAATTTATGGTAAGATCCGGAAGAGTTAACAGTCTGATCTGCGTTAGGAGAATTTTCTGGAAAAAAACACTTAGAAAATAGCAGGAGAGCGATCAGGGTCTAAAAATGGTGAGTTGAAGGTAAATGAGACTAACAAGTCTCTGTGCTGAGTGTAGTGCTCAGCTGCTGTTGATAGTACCGTAGCGAGAAGCACGGACGCTATCTGAGGAGTTGAATCATGTGTCGGTGCTGAGCTGACTAGCACCATGTTAGGCATCTCTATGGTAGAGGTGGAGGCGCCAGGTAATACGGTAGGCACCGCACTCTTATGCTGTGCCGGCAAGATTATATCAGTGCCGGGTGCTGCTGCAGCTGATGAGGCAGGCAACTTAAAGCCTGATGCCTCAGAGCATGGTTTAGCACATGTCTATTAGCTGCGCTGGTGACCCCCGAGACACCTGAAGCGTCATACGTGCTGAGATGCAGTGCCGCCGCTGTTCTCAGCACCGGCCATGAGGGAGATGGCCGTTTCGGTGCTGTAGTCCCCTGAGGTAAGCAGCAGGCTCGCTTTTTGGCAGGCTTTTTGGCTCCACGCTGTTTATGTTCCTCAGGCTGCTGGCCCAGGTCAGAAGCTGATCTGATGGAATACTCAAGTAAAAATAGAGACGGAGATCTCTATCCTTTCACACCCGCGATTTCAACTTTGCTCAATGAGGGCATTTTAGAGAGACATGCTGCTCTCCGAGGCAGCAGACGCATTGTGAGTGCCATCCGAGATGGGTATAGGCTCTTTGTACGAGGAGCAGCATTCAAAACCCGGCAAGCCAGGCATGACGCTGAAACAGTACACTGCAGAAAGGGGTTAACTGGGAAAAAAAAAATGTACCCTAATCTAGTTTGTTTGTTTGTTTGTTTTTTTAAAGCTAACTAACAACACTAATTAACTAGTGAAAGAATACTTGGGTTTTGAAATGGGCTAAGTATCGAGACGCAAAGAAGCTAGGGAGCACAGCTGAGATCCATCTGTAGCTGGAGGCAGTAGAGAAGGACCTAAGGAGCAGGGGAAGGGGGGGGGGGGACTCGTGCATACATGATCCCTGCCACCTAAGAGTACGCGACCCCCAAGGCCACTGCTCTGAAGCCTCCAATCTAGGGCTTGGCGGCAGCACACCGACCTAATGTGCAGCACCCATGGGGATATCTCTTGAAGAAGAACCAGTTGATACAAACTCACAGCACAATGTTTGGGCTAAAAGGGCTAGCAACAGGGCCAACCTTAGGCACACACAGCTGTGTAGGGAACCACTAAATTGGTGTCCCAAATTTAGTGGTAACCTATGTTCCATAGGCTAGAGATGGATGTTAAGAAGCCAGGCAGCCCTCCTCCTGCCTAGACTCAGCACTGGCTCCGGCAGCCCCTAGCACAATACCCCCATCCCTGTGGGCTCTGTATCCAGCTCCTGGTGGCAGCAAGCGGCGCAAAAGCAGGCCAGAGACTCCAGAGGAGCAGAGGGTGGCCGCACAGCCAGCAGCTGGAGAGAAGCGGCAGTTTCCCATTAAAAGCGCTGTTTTTCTCTGGTGAGTACTGTAACTGCCTCCTGCTTCTCCAGCCCACACTAGCGCTGCCCATGCCCCTCTCCTGCTGTCCTAAGACTGCATGGCTATGTCTACGCTGCAAGGTTTTGGTGCAAAAAACAGTGGAGCATCCACACCTCAAGCGCGTTTTTGAGCAAGAAAATCAACAGAACAGAGGGCTTTTGCAAGTAGAGTTATTTCTCTCCCCATGAGGAATAACTCCTTTTTGTGCTATAGCTCTTGTGCAAAAAGGTAGGTGTGGATGCTCCGGAGGAGTTTTTGCACAAGAAACCCTTATTGGAAAAAGCACAGATGCTCTGATGACTTTTGTGATGCGCTTTGAGGTCTGGATGTGCTTTTGCACAAGAAGTTTCAGCGCAAGAACTCTTCCGCAAAAGGCTTCTTGTGCAAAAACCTACAGTGTAGACAAAGCCCAAGTGAGCCTCCTCCCTGCCCTGCTTCAGATCTACCAACAGTCCTGGGCCAGATGCCATTGCAACAAATAGCATCTAGTTTGAGAGAGTTGGCACCCTCCCACCCAGCTTCTGCTCCCACAGTCCCTTCCCATGGAATAGCTACTCTCCCGTGGGGAGGAGAGTGCCTGCGCTGGGCTGCGTAGGACACCAGCACCGGTAGGGATGGCCCTGGCTAGCAAAATCCTTGGATGTATAAAGAGGGCAAAAAAGGATAAGAGTCAAGCAGTGCTATTACCTATACAGACTCAGATGGAATACTATGTCCCTGTCTTCCATTACAGTAATGCAATGCCCTGGTTTTCACTTTAAAAAATGCTGACAAATTGAAAGTGATTCATAAAAGAGCTCCAAGAATGATTCAGGGTTTGGAAAACCTCTCTTATAGTGGGAGTCTAAAGACCCTTTGTCTGTTTAACTTATCAAAGAGATGGTTATGGAGAAACTTGATCACAATCTGAAGGTATCTCTAAGGGAGAAGATTTCTTATAGCACAGTGATCCTAAATTTAACAATGGCTGAAAGTTAGGCTAAACAAATTCAAATGGCAAATAAGGTTCAATTTTTTAATCAGTGATGGTAATTAGTTACTGAAAAAACTTACCAAGGGATATGTAGGATTTTCCTATAAACTTTAAATCAAGATTGAATGTTCATTTTAAAATGCAGCTCTAGTTTAACCAGAAATTATTTTATACATAATGCAGGAATTCTGGGTGAAACTGTATGGCTTGTGTTATGCAGCAGAACAAAACTAGATAATCACAATGGTATCTTCCGGCCTTAAAAATTTATGAATCTGTAGTTACTCCAATTTAAGAGTCATAAGTGTGCATAGGAAACTCTTTTCAGATTATAGCTTTAAAAAATTCCACACACAGAGTGAAATCCTGACCTCACTGAAGTTAATAGGAGTTTTATCGTGACTTAAACGTAACCAAGATTTCACTAATGATGGCCTACATTTTTTCCACTCTTAGCAAGTTAAGGAGAATTGCTGTTTTACAAAACCAAAGTCACACCCAGAGTTGCCCATTCCTCATTATAGATTCTAACATATACAACATATACCAAGAGCTATTTATTATGCCAAAGTACTCAAAAATACAAATGTGAATATATAAAATATACAAATAATTTTTAATAGGAAGGACTTTTTAATAGTGTACGAACCTGAAACTTCTAGCTCTTCTACATCCATTAAATGTTCATATGGATCTGTAAAGTAAGAAATAAGCTGTTTTTTCATACTTAATGTTCTGATATTTTCATGAGTGACCATATTCTGCTCTTAATCAATCACTGCATATAACCCCCAACATCTTTATGAACATACGGACAACAAACCAACTGAATGAACAAACTGAGGCCCTGCAACTGCATCCGTTCTGTGATTCGATTCATGTATGTCTCATAGTAAAATTCCACACAGAACATGTTTTTTTATGAAGAGACAGACTAAGACAACAAGAGAATGAGATGAGAAATTTAACAAAAATTTCAAAACCTGATTACTGTACAAAAGGAGACGGCTGAACTGCAATTCATTTGCAAATTCAACACCATCAACTCAGGACTGAATAAGGATCTCAACTGGTTAACGCATTACAAAGAATTTCCTCTCTCTGAATATTCACATTTCCACACCAAATGCTATGAATGACCCATTTCTACACTGACTTAATTAGCTTTATTAACATAATCAACTTCTTCCTTGTAGTATATACCCCTGCTTCTGTAACTTTCACTCCAATTCATATGATGAAATGGGTTTTTCCCCATGAAAGCTTATGCCCGGATAAATCTGTTAGTCGCTAAGGTGCCACAGGACTCCTCCTTGTTTTAACATTAGATTAGTGATATCTATTTTACTTTTCTGTTTTTATTTTTAGCAGTAAGGCAAAAAAAATAGTGTGCTGTTAAGAAAAAAAAAAGTATTTGTACCGGGAATATCAACTGCTTCAGGCTCACCTACTCCGTGTTCTTCTACCTGATCATGACTGTCAGTTTCTGAGCAACAACAATGAAAGAATTCTTTTCAGTTACTGTGTCAAATTTCAAATAGGCTTTAGCCCAGCCCCTAAATTTCCACAGTAAGACTATTTGAAGAATAAAACAATGTATAAGTATAATGAAGAAAATCTAAAGGAATCAAAAAATTATCTTGTTTAAAAAAAGCTTAATAAAGACAATAGGATCAGTTAATATGATAGTAATTAAAATGCACTAATTTTGTTTTGATTTGCAAAATATTTATATTTGGGAATAGCTTTTGTTGAATTTTAACATTTGTCACTTATCTGCATCATACTGAAATTTAGACTTAGTCACACTCTTAAGAGGCAGGCATTACATACATCTAATAAATTGCAATGTACACTCTGATAGGTGAACAGAAGCATATTTGCTTGTGAATATTGACCTGTTCTGTTCTCAGTTAATGGTTTGTACACAAATGCAGTAACTAGCCTGTCACAAAAGAAAGGACTGAAAAAACTTCAATAAGAATTTCTTTCTTGCTATAAGAGGAATTTCCATTATATTAGATTTTATTATTTTTACAAGAATCAGGGGCGGCCCTGGACTAGCTGCCAGCAACTGGCACCCTAGGCAAACCATGCACTCGGTGCCCCCACCTCCAAACCCCTCAATGATATTGCACCACCATTTGGCGCCCCATTTAGCTTGGCGCCCTAGGCGACCGCCTAGTTCACCTATATGGACGGGCCGCCCCTGACAAGAATCAACTAGAAATATTTTCATTGGTTCAGATACCTTCCTGAACTGGGGGTGTTTCAGATGCTTCAGGCATTTCATCTTCTAATGCTACATAAAGGTCATCTGTTGTAGGAATTTCAAAAGTTTCTTCATATACTTCATCCTTCTCCAGGTGCTCATCATTTAATTCTTCCTCTGCACCTTCCTCATGCCTTTCTCCTGATTAACAATAAGTACAGAAGACGTAAACACCATACCTAGCACCCCCTGAATTAAATTTCCAGCAAATAATCCACATTCCATTTATCTCTAGTAGTTCTTAGGTCCAATAATTCAGTAGGCTCTTATTAGAATGTACTTCTAAAATGCCTGTACATCAATCCACTGGAGAAACAGCTAAGAGAGAGAACCATAGTGACATGGCGCCATCCCTGTCCTTCCTTGCTATAGCAAGACGCAAAATTTTGAAACATTATTTGTAGACTGGTCAATAGGAGCTAAGTTACTCAGAACCTCTGGAAAAAAAAAAATCAAGCCAATTATCAGGCTTTGCTCTCTAAACCACAAGGGTGTTAACAATTTGTTGGCTATCTTCTCACATAGGGTTGAAAGGAAATGCTGTGCACCATCATCAAGAACCCCTCTCAATTTTGTATGCTATTTATAAATTCCACAGTGACTTATAGTTTGAAGTCATACCAGGTTGCGAATGAAGTGCTTCATGAAGAATGGACTGGATTTCCTCTTCTAATTCTGCTTCAACCTTCTTGTGCTCTAAATGGGTTATAAAATGTGTCAAAGATAGGTGAAAAGCACAACAAAGTTTATATTTTGAAACTATTGAAATTAGTTAGTTTGTAGTAAAAAGACGAACATATTCAGTAAAGCAACTCCTTGACCATATTAGATGACCGTACAGTTTTCCTTTCACCTCTAATTAATTGGATTGGGGTAGGATGTGAGATAAAACAGGTTGCATTTTTTAAACAGTAAAATTGAAGAGCTTCTAAAAGATTTGCCAGGCTTCTAGCAATTTTACTGAAGATGAACTGAAAGACTATGTTTTATGCTTTAGTATGTCAAGATCATCAACTTTTCTGTATATTTTTTTAGGAGACAGTATCACTACTGACTCCAGATAATTACTATATGGCAGCTGGAATGCAATTATCAAGAACTCTCTGGCTCCAACCTATGCAGAAATATTTACTGCAACATACCCAACAAAAAACAAACACAAAACATCCCACATACCTTTTAAAAATTAAAATGGCAGGCAATGAAAAGAATTTAAAACAGCTTCAAGTAGCAGCAAAGCTCTGTATCTTGCCCACTTCATTATTACTTTTTATGGTTCTCAAAACCTACATTCTTTTAATCCCTTAAATAAAACACTTTTACCTTATGGGCAATGGTGTTTGTGTGTCATGCTGTAGAACAGCAAAATACTATCCAAGTGAATGAGGTGCTTTCTTTGTAAAAATAACAGGCAAGTGGTGTCAATTTCTCCAACGGTAAGACCTCCACGTAGTTGATGTTATTAGACAACTGTCCTATTTCTGACTCATTTATTTATGGTAAAACCTTTGCTCCACTCTCTCTCTGTTCTGCCCCCTTCCCCCCATCTATATTAAATATTGTTTCAGCTAATTGGCTCTCATTGCAGCAATTGCACAGCTCCATAAATGTGAAAACACAATATTTTCCAATATTATTTTTTGCTTCCTTTATCATCTCATCTTCCATGTCATGGATACAGAACTGATTACCACAGTTAGGTATGGGCAACTGCATATTTGCATATACACCGAAGTCAGCTCAAATGTGCACAGGCTAAACCAAAAACATCAAAGATGCACCTCACCACTTTGTGCTCAACTACCAGGTGAATACAAGAATACCCAATTTTAATGAAGATATCAAGTTATGAACACCTGTGTTAATGTGCAACAGTATATGCACAATAGCATCTTCCTACACTTCCATTATTTGGCGCATATTGTTACTCTAGATACTATTTCTTCTTACAGCACACACATGCTGGAGAAAGATTGAGCATTTGCAAGTCACCAGATCATTTTAAGTTCCAGAAAGATGAGTCCAGGGATTTCAATATGAAATTTTAGAAAAATACAGTGCTCCATCAACTGAAGATAATTTCATATTATGAAGTGTGTATCTATAAAGATATAGACACACACACACACGTGTGTCAGTGCCCACACATACCTATATATTTAAAGATGAGATATGGAAAGAAAATACTAATTTATTAATTTTTCCATGAATTTTTTTCTGAATTTGAAATGTAAACATAACAAAAGGTAAACAAAATAGTAACTAAAGTCTTTGTAAAGCCAATAAGCCTTCAAATGCCATCTGGTTCTTCAGTTTTATACATACTGAGCATATACAACAAATTCATGTCAACCTGAGCAATTTAAGCTTCTCAAAAGATTAGAATATTACTCGTAAAATAGATTAATTTTTCAGAAAGGAAGTCCTTGTCCAGAGCCTAGCCCACGGTGGCTCAACCTGATCCAAGAAAAATTGAATAGGTGTAATATTTAGTGCTGAACAGTTACTTAGTGATTCCTGAATAGTCTGACTCAATTACTACAGTAAACTGAAATTAAGAAGATAATTGGCAAATTGCTGGGAAGAGAAGGAACACTTTTTTTTATCTGTAATGAAAGATCATGCATTACATCAACAGACACAAATCATAATTCAAGTGAACTGTGTGCCTTATGTTTTCACGTGCAGTTTAGCAGACACCTTACCTGATGTAATGAATGACTGCTCGGCAGGTTGAATGGACTCCTCAGATTCTGCTGGTGTTGACTGTGCTGGGACAGATCTTTCTTTAAGTCCTGCATTTTTCAGTTATAAAGTTAACTTTAGGCTTTTTTGGTCTTGATTTCATTATATATCAGTATGAGATAATCTTGATTCTATTATCAGTAAATTAAAGCACCTCAGTGGACAGTGTAAGCACCTCAGCATCTATTCTAGAAATATACTGTTCTAAGTTACTTACGAGTACATTTTCTGCAAAGACAAAAATTAATCCTCTCAACATGAGTAAGACTATATAAACATGAGATTAAAAAATGGGTAATGATGGCCAAGCTTCTTTTATTGGTTTAAGTTTATTGAACAAAATCTGCAATAATTTAAACACATCACAATTATGCATTCATAGGTTTTGCAAAGTACTATATGCTAATCAAAACAGATGTTTCTTTTCACTTCACCCTTTTTTAATATTTGGTAATAGGTGTGTTTATGTGATCTTTAAGGTTGTCTTATCTTGAGTTCCTCTAAAAACAGTCATAGCACATAGACAATTGAATAGGCTCATAAAAATAGCTCAATACATTGTAAAGAAAGCTATAAGCATAGCTTTGCCTTTGGATTCAGCAACTGATCCTTTAGTTCTCAGTCCACAAATCAGGTCCATAAATACTACAGCAAAACTACAATTTACAGAGTTCTGGGATAAAGGTTCCCCTAATGTAGGAAGAGCTGCTGTCTAAATTAAATAAGTGTCTCTGGATCTCAACATGATGAAAACAAAGGAGCTGTAGATATACAGTGATCAGCATCAGGGTTAAAAGGATCACAGAATTTCTAGGTGGGAAGACCAGCTAGTCCCATCTTTCATGTGTCCAATGCAGATTTGTTAAACTTCCTTATGCTACATTTTAGAAAGTAACAAGTTAAAGGTTTGAACCACTTATATTGAGAACAATCTCAAGAAGAATACCCTGACAATAAGCCTCCGTTTTAAGGGTACATCTACACAGCAACGTTATTTCAAAATTACTAGCATTACTTCGAAATAATTTAGTCTGCCTCCACACAGCAGGAATATATTTCGAAATAATGTCAAAATACTGTCAAGATGAAGGACTTCTTACTCATACTCCTGTAACCCTCATGGTACGAGGAATAAGGGAAGCTGGAGGAAGAGTGCTCTATTTCAAAATTAGTGCTCTGTAGATGTTCCCAATTTTGAAATAAGCTATACAATTGACATAGCTCAATTTGTGTAGCTTATTTCGAGTTAAGCCCTGCTGTGTAGACACACCCTAAAAAAATTGTTACTCAGTAACCACACTACAAGATCTATCTGTACATGTCCTGTGTTGTTCTCACTGAAACATTTAAAATTGTATTGTCTCTCACATTAATAGAAACATTCATAAAATGCCAAATTCATAAGATTTGAAATTGATTATACATCAGATTTGTTTTATGATTAACGAAGTCCAACATTACTCCCTGAACAGTGTTGTCTCAACTTAAGGAGGGAGCAGTGAAAACTTTAGTTCCCTCAACAATAAGGATGTAAAATCCTGTTTAATACATTAACCAGATAACTATATGTTTAACCATTAAACAAACCACACGGGTTGGCCCACTGTGTCGTGGGCAGGTAGCCACTGAAACAGCCCCCTACCTGCAGCACAGCAAGCCCGACTGGGCTGGAACACCGGTTAACTGGTTACCCCAGTAAATATGGCAGTAGGGCAATGCTTACCAGGTAATCAGTTATCCTTTACATCCCTAATCTGGACTAGGGATGTTAAAATTTGATTAAAACAGGTAACCATGTAACCACTGAAAATCTCAGTGGTTACAAGCTACAGGCTCTGCAGTATAAAGCTTAGCCACCTGTGGCAGGGCTGCCAGCCTGGCTGCCAGGGAGGTGGCTTCCTTTGCTACAGGGAAGTCTCCTCTCCTGGAGCCAGCTGAGTCTAACATCATTAACCAATAAACACGGGCTTATCCATTAAACTGTTACACTCTATCATCCCTACTCAACAAAATTTCAAGTGTTCCTAGACATCTTAGAATATATAGGTTTTTAAATTCATTTTCAACCGAACTTAGTCAAAATTGGTACTAAATGAACAATTAAGACAGAGAAATGACCAAGTAGTTCAGCAGCTCTGTGAGATCTAAGTCACAAGCACAGCTGAAATTAGTCAGTACTTAAAATATTTGAAGCCTGATTATTTAAAAAAAAACTGCCGTTCATCACTTTGTATACTAACTCCTACTCATTTTTAAAAAGGCAATTTAGACTTCTACTACACACTCAAACAAAATCTCAGATTTAGATCTTTCAAAATATCAACAGTTTACAATCTTGGTAGATCTACAGAGCACAAAATGCATGTTAAAGTATGCGCCTGTGTCTTGGTTTCGTCGCTTCAGGTTCTCCCTTTGTCTTTAAGTATAAACTGGCAGAGCAACAGATGTGCTGTAATTATGCAATGGCAAGTCAGGAAACAAACAGATGCTCCAAAGTGAACTATACCATACTGCTATGAAATCGACCTTAAGCCACCACTTCAGTTCCATCAGCCTTTTTACTATCACCCTATTCAGAGCAACTTTTCTTGAAACTAAATATGCGTAATATGTCTTAATTTCACAACCATTTCTAGGCTATTCTGAACGATTTTCATTAGTGTAAAAAAGTACTTTTATATTACTTAACTGGAGTTTTTGAAAGTTCTGTAGTACAAGGATTGTCTAACTCATATCTTTTATACTAATAAAAGTCAAGTATTTTTAAACTAAATTACATGGAACAGCAGGAGCAGACTGTAGCAGTCCAGCAAATCCAGAGCTAAAAAGATGAGTATTACATATTTGACTTTTTTTTTTTTTTTAAACACTATATACATGGAAACCAAGCAACTTTAAAAAAAACTGACTACATCATTTGGGTCACTCTACTGCCACATATTTATGCAAGACAAAGTAACAAATGACCTCAGAATATGACAAAGGATCAACATCTTCCAGAAAGAAGGTAAACGATGTTGAACAATCTTCTGTTGTGATGTTCCTTGTAAGTAGAATTTCCCCGACTGAAACACTCTGCACATTTTATTTTGAAGCTCTTAAATATGCCTTTATATAAAAACAACTCTCTGATGGATTTAGATGTTTGATTTTAATGAAAGGTGTTTTGAGACCCAATCCCATGCATTAGATTACAGAGTGACAGTGTGATTTAACCTTTCACAACACCATAATCCTGTATGTTTATCCCATTTAAAATTATGTACATATTGGAATTTACAGAAAAAAATTAGATTAACTATTAGAGAAACATGATAGTCTGAACTACATCAGAAATTGTAATGAAGCTGCTTTCAAACAACTGCATCTTAACTGATGTCCCATTGATGCAAACATCCACACATGCTTAACTTTATGCATGGGAATAATCCCAGTGAAATGAATGGGTCTTTACACGTGTATAATCTTTGTAAGAGCGGGACTTAAGAGGATGAACTGTTTGTTTTGGTGGCTTTTGGGGGGGGGGGTTGAGGGAGGGTTAATTCTCAATATCACTTGATGTGTGCCATTTAAAAATATATAAGAACATGCATATGTATGTAACTGCTTTATTCACACTGAAGATTTTTTTATTTCAAATCTAAAAAGTTGATTTTTTTGTATACATCTGCTCCAGTTACCCAGAAGGAGGAAAAAAAAGCAATGTAAAATAATTGATGCTGTTAACTGCAATAGGGTCATTTGAATACTGGAAAAGAGTGGAGGCATTCCTGACATCTTTCTCCACATGTACTTTTCACTGTATCAGATGAAAAAAATGTTGATGTATACACCCTCAATCCAGATACAGGGGGACCTAGATGTAATTAGGTATTAAAAGTAATGTTATTGGCAAATTACAACAGAAGTATTTCTTGATCAAATATTTATCTTCACATCCAACAGGCTACAATGTAAGTGTTAATACTGTTACAGAAACTTAAACTTAGGAGAAGTCTGCGCTTATTATGCAAGCATAGGTATCAAATTCCCATTTCCAAAAGAAGTTTAAGATTATTTTTTTCCAGAGTTGTTCGAGACATTTCTATATTAATTCCCACATTTTTGCTAATAACTTCTAGAATGTACCCTGATCAATGTGTATGTATTTTATTTCATTTTCCAAGTATTTAGAAAGTAATTAGTGAGATTTCAGCACTACAGGAGTGACCCTTGAGTATCATTTTCAGATTTTCTTTTAGTCTCCTGTAACTTTATTATGCAATTCATTCAGAATATAAATCCGGTCTACTGTTCAATAAAGTCAGGATTTATAAAGTATCTGATAATATGCCAACTATGAATTAAGTATAGATTTTGTAACATATTGTAATACACTATTTCTAAAGACAGTTTGTAACATCCTATTTACTCCACTTAATAAGACTGTGATACTTCACACTGTTCATTGCTGAAAACAAAAATACCACCCAATTCAAAAAGTGAGCTAATCCATAGGAAAAGAATATCTAAAATTATTCTGGGAATAAGTTATTCTATTAGTGGGTGCAGTACACAAGTTAGTCCTCTACTACAGTCCAGTCAAAATACAGATAATGGTACAGATAATGGTACAATATCAGCTTCCTAAAAATGTGATCAGCATGCAACAACTGCCATTTGGACAACTCAGTAACTGGCCAGATTTTCAAAAGCAGAAAGCATACAGAAGCTTCCACTGGGAAGAGTCATGCTGGCTTTTGAAATCTGTCCCTGCCCCACAATTTTGGGTGCTGAACACTTTGAAAATCTTGCCTATAGTAAACTAATAAAAGTTTTGAGACAAAAATGAAGTCAACACTACAGTAATTTAGCATAGTAACGGCAATAAAAAACAAATGGTCACAGGACCACTAAAATGCATTACAACACTCAAAAGCATCAAATTATAGACGTCAATGAAACACATCATCAGAGTTTGCATTAAGGATGTTAAAGACTAGTCGATTCCCCTCTCCCTTGCTGCTTCTATCAGATAGGGGCAGCAAAGGGGGACAAAAGAGGGGTACTTCAAAGCGGCAGCGCCGCACAGCTGATCCCCAGCTCAGCTGTGCGGCGCCACTCCTTTGAAATGCTCTCTCGGCATTTCACAGCAGCAGTGCCACGCAGAGTCCGGGGTCAGCTGGGGACTCCCCAACTGACCCTGGGTTCTAGGGAAATGCCACGTGGAACCCGCAGTCAGCTGGGGAGTCCCCACCTGACCCAGGACTCCGCATGGCATTTCAAATTGGCAGTGCAGAGTCCCCCACTGACCCTGGGCTCCATAAGGGTGCTTCCACTTTGAAATGCACAAGAGCCCCCGCTGGGGACTCTTGTACATTTCAAAGATGGCATGCCCATGTGCGTCAAAGATGGCATGCCCATGTGCGTCAAAGATGGCATGCCCATCTGAGTCAGTGGGACTTCACGCTGGCCCCGGGCTGCACACGGAGTTCCGCATTCCTCCTTTGAAATGGGGCTCTTGTACATTTCAAAGGAGGAATGTGGAAGTGTCTATTGACTAGTCGATAGAAATTTCATCGACTACTCGACTAGTAAATTAACCGCCAGTTACCATCCTTAGTTTGCATACTTTCTAATGAAATGAGAATTAAGAGTCTTACAACAGGAATTTTTTCCATTTAGGTCATGTCCAGATTATCCTCTAGTAATACATTAATAAATGTTTACATATGATCCACAAAGTTTTTGCACTTTTCACATATCTACAAGGAAAAGGTAAAACTTTACTACAAACTAAGAGCCATATATTTAAGGGTATGACATTGTATGCCAAGTCAGATTTCAAAGCTATACCAACAATTTTTAATGTACAGGACTCATCATCAAATACATTATGTTCACATTTGAGCTCCACAGCCCACATATTTATTTGTGCTGTGTTTACAAATGCACGCACACACAAGCAGTCTTATAACCTCTACTCACACTAATGGCTTTCAGAAAAATTATGGTACTAATACACTCAGTTATGTCACCAAAGCACTACATTTCTCCCCCCATCAAATTCCTATTTCTGTTTTTTCTTCTCATTTTCTTTTGCTAAATTTTCAGAAACTCCTGAAGGGATTTTAGCTATCTTTTTAGTTAGTTTTTCTTTCTCTAAATTAGAAAGAGTAACCTCCTTTTCAGTGGCTGATTTTTTCATAGTCTCCTGATGTTTTAGTCCTGATTTTTCATTTTCCTTGGCGTTGTCTTTTTTAACCTTGTCAGACTCTTTCCTCAATTTGGCCACCTCAACAACTTTCTTATCCTTTCGGTCAGCATCATCTTTTCTTTCCATAGTTTTCTTTTTCTCTGCTTCAACTTCTTTTTCCTTCTTCCTGGATGCTTCTCTCTCTCTCGTTTTCTTGAGTGGCTCTTTGATTGCTTCTTTTACTTTTCAGATTTCCATTTAAAAAAGGAAAAATGTTAATTTAAGAGCACCATTTTTAGATTGTGGAATACCAATTTTGGGCAAGTTATCTACACAATTCAATGCCAATTGCAGCTCCAAACCTGAATAATCTAAGATGACCAATGCATACTATTTTTCCTCTCTTCTCTCTCTCCCCCTCTCCGCCCATCGAATGCTCACATAGCTAGCAGTCTATTTTTTATTCTAATTAAACCATAACAAAATTAATGAAATAATCGTGATGAAAGATCTCTTGATGCCTAACTACTAGTTAATTAGGATGGCAATTTAAAGCTATTAATACATTTATAAAACTAAACAAAATTAGATCCAAGTTTAGTACTAAGGTTTCAAACCATACAGCAGATGCAGAAAATAATAATCTTATATTAAACTGCTGAATTTTTCATTTCATGATTTAAGAAAATTATTTCTATTACTAATACTATGCATATATTTTATTATAGAACATTTGTGCTTTTCAATGACTGTACAATACCTCCATGATCCTGGTATTTTTAATCTTAAGATCAAGCAAGTATTGCATTGTAAGACTAAATTCTTTAAAATAAGGATCTGCTCATCAATTTTTCAGCCTCATGAAACACCAAGCAATTTACAGTAACTAATACAGGTATCTATAATATACTTTAGGGGACACTGTCACCTTAGTTAGGCCAAAGATTACCTAAAAATCAATAAGAATAAGAAAAAGTTGAGAACCTAACAGAACTTTTAGTGAATTAAAACCAAAATGGGTATTACTAGGAACAGACTGTAAGGAAAAGGAAAGTGATCCATCTGATTTCACTGTACAAATGAAATGCAAATTAACATGATGAGAGGTAAATCTGATTTAAAATTTTGGTGTTTTCATCCACACTATGTATATGGTGTGGATTTTATTACTATTTTAACTTGACATTGTCCCTTTTATATTTAGTTTTTCTCAGTTATTTAAAATACAGTATATTAGGACTGTAATGCAACAGCCAGATAACATGCAAACAGCAGATCAACACAGCCTTAATTACTGAAAGTACAATTAAAAAAAAGAAATCGTTACAGTGGTATTCCTCATTTGAAATATAAAGTATTTGGTATATTAAACCGGTAGAATATTTCAAGAGAGGACAGAATATTTATGCTAAAGTTTATCCTCACTTTGAAGAATTTAATATTTAATTTTCCTTAATATGCAGAAAAGATTATTCAGCAAAATAAAATTACTTATTTTCAAATTTTGTGCAAAAAAAAAATCTATGCCAAAATAACCTTCCACTTTATGTAGAAACCTAAAAACTAGGCAAATATTTTGCTAACTATGACAGATTCAACATAGCAAAAAAAGCAGTTTACAGGTCAGCCCTATTTATAACTACAAATAAAAGAAATTAGTCTGGTCTCTCCTTATGAAAAAGCAATAGGATTTTTTTTTACCTACATACTTTAACTGAAGCAGATATTCAATCCTTACTCAGGAAATTCTCTCCTTGAAACCTACTGGAGGTTTTGCCAGAGTAAATAAGAGTGGAAGCTGTAATGTAGTAGTATACTACTACCTGTTTTCCAATAGCTTTTCATTACATTTTCTGCATATGAAAAGAATAGACTCTTTCAATTCATAAAATTTATAATTCAACCACCATATCTCCTCCCCAACAGGTTCTCCATGTGATGTAAATGGACTGAAAGCATTTCACATTCTTCCACTACAATACCAAAACATCCTTCAGGAAGAACCCAAAAAACAAGTAATTAAATGGCTCATTATTAATATTTTTGGAAACAGACATTTTCAACAAGTTATTACCAACACAATGCAAAATAAAGGCTATGAATTTCAGATGGCATGCAAAGTTCTCAAAAATAGTATTCACATGTGTATGAGAGCTTTCACCGGTATACAATTTTTTTAAAACCATCTTTCCACCGTAAATTCACAAAATTAATTTGGTGCTGTAGACCAGTGGTTCCCGATCTTTTTTATACTGCAGACCGGCAAACCCATTCACAAACTTTTGGTGAACGGTAACATTTTATTTGCATATTTATTATGCAAATAAATATTCCAATAAAATGTTATGCGTTCGCCAAAAGTCCCAGCCTCACCAGGGTGGCCGGCTGCTGCAGCTGAAGCTAGCTGTTCACAGTGTTTATGGGGTCTGGATTTGGGGTACACCCTGACTCTCCAGTGCCAACCCTAACCCCTAGAGCCCACCCACCCCTCTACTACTCCCCAGCGCCAGACACTGACCCAAGTCCCTACACCCAATGTCCCCAGTGCCAGTCCTGCATCCCAAATGCCTCAGAGGCAATCCCCACCCCTTAGAGCCCACCACCACCACCAGACACCCACCCCCATGCCAGCCTCCTGTTTCCAGAGCCCCACTGCATCCAGTGCCAGCCCCCAATATTAGCCCAGTGCCCAGAGCCTCCCAATGCCAGCCCTGTCCCCATAATCCCCCCACTTCTAGCCGGCCCTAAAAGCCCCCCAAGTGCCAGTTCCCCACCCCAGATGCCCCAGTGCCTGTCCCCCACCTCTTAAAGCCCCCACCCCTTAGAGCTCCCCAGTACTAGCCCTGCCTCCAGAGTCCCCCAATGCTGCTTCACCTCCAGAGCCCTCCCAGTGCCAACCCCCTGCCTCTTAAAGCCTCCCAATCTTAGAGCCACCTAGCACTAGCCCCACCACTAGAGACCCCAGTGCCTGCCCTGCCATGCTCACCTAGCCCTGCGCTGCCTCCCAGCTGCCAGCTGAGTGTTGCTTCCTGGGTCACGGTTGCAGGGCTCTGCACAGCCCTCCTGTGGCACAGTAAGCCACTCATCCGCATCCAGGAGAAGACCCCACTCCTGCTTGGCGCTGGTTGGCTGAGAGGTAGGGCAGGACATGCCTCTCTCAACAGCCGCGGTGGGAGGGAAGGCACTGGGCGGTATACCCTAACCCAGCAGCCACCGGTTCGCAACCCCAAGGTTTCCTGAAAACAACTCTGGAAGTAATATCCAATTATAATGAGAACAACCACTAAACTCTATTTTAATCTCTAAACCACACTTAAAAATTACTGGATGAAAGTCTATGGATTATTTCAGGCAAATTTCCAGACTATATGATACTAATACTCGCTCTTTTGCCTGAAACAAACAAAAAAAAAATCTATAAATCCTTCAAATATTTGAAAACAAAAGATGTCATTGAAGAGGACTAAGGAAAAAAGAAAAATGTATCTCTCTACATACACAATATGAAACAAAAGTGATATAAGACAATCAACTAAATCATGCAAACAAACTTGCACAAAGTGTTTTTCAACAGATTTACATTTCATTATATCCTGTATTAGAAAAAGCACTCAGCTTGGCTGCAGACTGATAACAGGAAACTGAAATTCTGACTGAGATAATTTGCACAGTATTTGTTTCTTGCATCTTCAACTAAAATGACAACCATTACATCTAGCATTAGTAGCCAGACTTCAATTACCTGGTTTGCAAAATTCATGCATTTCACACATTAGCAATTATTTGCACAAAACCCACCAACAAAAAGCAATGAAGTACCTTTGGCCTTAGTTTTTCTCTTGTCTACCCCTCCTGGCTCCTCTCCTGATGTTTATAAGATGGAAACAGGTTGGGATATTCAATACATTAAATAAAAAACATACATATTTTACCAATCTAGTGCAACAAAATTTCATTGGTTCATGATAGATTTCTTCTAAATGCCAACCATTTCGAAATATATTTTGTGTTATATATTTGTTAAAATAAGAGCTCTTCATTATACTTCTGTTTGTTGCAGACAGCATGGATCGCAGGACTAAGCTCAAATTAGGATCAAATGTTCATGGAACAGCTAAATGGTTAAATACCAAACATAAGCAGACCCCTGCACTCATCACACAGCCTGGAAACAAAAAAAAACCTTATAAGACCATTACCACTAAGGTGATGGCAGCCTTCCCTACCTATGGGCAAGCTTACTTCAGTAGATAAATTGTATAATCTGCTACTGTATAGACAATCAGTGAGTTGAACACCAAGTACAGTATGTGTGTCTTGGGCTATAGGTACTTTAATTGAAACAACTTTAAAGCTACTAAATGAAACCACCAATTGATTATATTAACACTTTTGACCTCTACAGTTAAGTTGGGTAATTTGGGCTGAAAAAAAACCCAAAAATAACTTTATTACACTGAAAAAGAATTTTTGAACTGCTAGCCCTACAAACTTGATCTGAAAAACAAACTGCATTCTCTACTTCTCATGCTTTAACATCAGTGATAAAAAAACAGTTACTTACCTCGTGACTGTAGTTCTTCGAGATGTGTTGCTCATGTCCATTCCAATTAGGTGTGTGCGCACCATGTGCACGGATTCTGGAGCTTTTTCCCTTAGCTTTTTTCCCTTAGAGTGGCGTTGGCATATCGGCACATATATACCCCTTCTGGCCCCTCACCCCTCAGTTCCTTCTTGCTGGACTCCTCCGACGAAGGGGAGGCGGGTAGGATTTGGAATGGACATGAGCAACAACCTTGAAGGACAACAGTTACGAGGTAAACAACAGTTTTTTCTTCTTCAAGTGCTTACTCATGTCCATTCCAATTAGGGGACTCCCTAGCCATGACCTAGGAGGTGGGATCGGAGACAAACACTGTTTACATGTTAACAGACTACAACATCATCATGCCAATGGTTGCATCTGCCCTGGCCTGCTGCATAATCCCATAGTGCTCTGAGAAAATATGCCCGGAGGACCACGTGGATGCCCTACACAGGAGTGGCTGAGGCCAGCTGCGGCAGCTGGAGCCCCAGGTGGAAGGCGCGATCGGCGCCCCCGCCTGCACGGCCATCAATGGCCATGACATAATCATCGGGCGCCCGGGCGCCGTGTGACGTCATCATCGGGGGCCCCGGGCCGGCGGCGCCATAGGCAACCGCTGAGTCTGCCTAGGCTCATGGGCCACCCTGGCCCTACAGATATCAAGGATAGGCACTTGCGCAAGGAACGCACTTGCAAGACCACCTTGGGAAGAAAGCTTGGGTGATGACGCATTCTAACCTTGTCCTTAAAGAAAATCATGTATGGGGGGTTCTGAAATGAGGGCTCTCAATTCCAAGACCCTCCTGGCAGAGTAATTGCGACCAGGAATGCTACCTTCCGTGACAAGTGTTTTAGACAGCAAGTGTCTAGGGGCTCAAAGGGTGCCCTCATGAGACCCGTCAGAATTGAGATCCCAGGAAGGTACTGGGGGTGTGTGTGTGTGGAAACAACCAGTCTACCCCTTTCATAAACCACTTTACCATCATGTTAATTAACACAGACCTGTGACCCTCCCCCAGGTGAAAGGCTGTGATTGCTGCTAAATGCACTTTTAGTGAGGATGTAGCGAGGCCTTGCTGCCTAACCAGCAGCAGGTATTCTACGGTTAGGGGGACTGTGGCCCGCATCAGGCTTATGCCCTTTGCCTCCGTCCAAAGGGCAAAACGCCTCCACTTGGCCTCATACAGTGGTGGAAGGTTTCCTACTTTCCAGCAACACCTTCTGTACTTCCTGAGAGAAGAGTCGCTCTAAGCCTGTCAGCCATGCAGGTCCCATGCTGCCAGGTGGAGGGCCGTTAGGTTCGGGTGGAGCACTCTCCTCCCTCCCCAATTCTGGGTGATCAGGTCTGGGACCAGCGGCAACCTCACCAGGTCCTTCACTGCTAACTCCAACAGAGTGGTGAACCAGTGACCATGACCACCTGTGCCCCGAAACGCCTGACACTGATGAGGGTCTCATGGCTTGGGGGAGGGGAAGAGGGAAACACATACAACATCCTCTGGGGCCACTGGATATGTATTGCATCCCCCTGAGACCCGAGACCTCGGCCCACGAACAAGCAGTAGATCTAGCATCGTGTATTATTGTGAGGCAAACAGGTCCAGATGGGGATAACCCCACCTCTGGAAGACTTCCCCTATGAAATTGGCCCTGATGGTCCACTCGTGGGCACGAAAGGAGCAGCTGAACCTGTCCACCAGAACGTTGTTGGACCCAGGCAGTTATGACACCTCCAGGTGGATATTCCAGGAAATGCACAACTCCCAGAGCTCTAGGGTTTCCTTGCAAAGGAGAGAGGAAGGAGCCCCACACTGTTTGTTGATATAATACATAGTGGTCGTATTGTCCATAAGTACTGCGACCACTCTGTTCTCTAATTGGGGTAGGAAGGCCTGGCACGCCAGCCTGACCACCCTGAGCTCTTTGACTTTTATGTGCAGGGAACTCTCCCCCGGGGGACCACATACCTTGAGTCCCCGAGGGATCCCGTGTGGGCTCCCCAGCCCGTGTCCGATGCGTCCATGTACAGCTGCACCGATGAGCTCTGCCTGGTAAATGGCACCCCTGCACACACCGTCTCCTCCCGCCTCCATCAGTCCAATGAGCGGAGTACTGACTCTGGCAGGGTAACCACTGCGTCCAACGGTGACTGCGCCGGATTGCGTACACTCCTGAGCCACTTCTGTAAGGGTCAGAGTCTTAGCCTGGTGTGGCTCACCACATCGGTGCAAGCCGCCATATGGCCCAGTAGCCTCATACATGCCCTTGCTGTGGTCATAGGGGACCTGTGGAGGTCTGCTATCATTGAGCTCATGGTCAGAAACCTGTCTCTGGGCAGGGATGCCCTCTCGATAGTAGAGTCCAGGCATGCCCCCATGAACTCTATCTGTGTGGGGCATAGAGTGCACCTGTCCTCGTTTATAAGGAGACCTAGCTCGGTGAACAGTCTCCTTGTCACCCTGATGTGGCTTATCATTTGTTCCCGGGACATTCCCCTTATCAGCCAATCATCCAAGTACGGAAAGACTTGGATTCTGAGGCGCCTCTTGAACGCCGCTACCACGGCCATGCACTTGGTAAACACCCTCAGTACTGTGAAGAGGCCGAAGGGGAGGACCACAAATTGAAAGTGATCCTGGACTACTGAAAACCTTAAAAATTTTCTGTTGGTGGGGATCACTGAAATATGAAAATATGCATCCTTTAGATCTAGGCAGCATACCAGTCTCCTTTCTGTAGGGAAGGGATAATGGAGGCCAGGGTGACTATCCTGAACTTTGTTTTTTCTACAAACAAGTTCAGGTCCCTGAGGTCAAAAATAGGACGTAGGAGCCCTTTTGCCTTGGGAAAAAGGAAGTATCGGGAGTAGAAACCCCTTTCTCCTGAACTCTTCTGGGACAGGCTCGATTGCCCCAAGCTGAAGTGTAGACACCTCCTGTCTTAGCAGAATCTCATGAGATTGTCCCTCTTCAGGAACTGGGATGGGAGGAAGGGATAACAAAGAAGGGAATAACATAACCCTTCTCCACCAGGTCTAACACCCATTTGTCGAATGTTATCCCGGACCAGGCCCAGTAGAAAAGGGACAAATGGCAACCAAAGGGGGGGGGGTGACAGAGGTGTGATTCTTATGCTGTCCCCAACCATACCTTCAGAATGAAGGCTTGGGTTGTTGGCTCTGGGGCGGGGCGGAGCCTCAATCAGAGTCGGATCTCGAGCCTCTGCGCCTATTTCTAGGCGGATCGTTCCAGCCATTATTACGGCCTCTCCTCCTACCCTGGTGGGAACCGAACCCACGCTGGAAGGGCCTGACATTAGGTCTGGGGTTGTGAGGCCTTCTCGGTGGAGCTGGAGTGTGTATCCCCAAGAATTTCAAAGTCACCCTGCAGTCTTTGAGACTACGAAGCTTTGAGTCTGTCTGATCTGAAAACAGGCTTACCCCCTCGAAGGGAAGGTCCTGTAACATGGTTTGCACCTCTGGAGGGATGCCCGACACCTGTAGCCATGCACTCCTTCTCATAACTATGGCCATGGCCATTGTGCGGGCTGCTAAGTCGTCAGCATCCAGGGCCACCTGCAGCGCTGTTCATGCGACTGTTCTGCCCTCCTCTGTTATAGCACCAAATTCCTGATACGACTCCTGAGGGAGATGGTCTTTAAACTTGTTCATAGTTGCTCAGGTGTTGTAGGTGCATCTCCCCAGTATCACCCGCTGGCTGGCGATGTGGAGCTGAAGACCTCCCATGGCACAGGTCTTCCTCCCAAGGAGGTCGAGCTTTTTGGGCTCCTTGGCTTTGGGCGTGGGCCATGGGGGGCCCTGACGCTCTTTCTGCCCAGCAACCTGCACTACTATTGAGCCGGGGGGCAGGTGCATGAAGAGGTGTTTGTGGCCCACCTAGGAAACGAAGTAGCACCTTTCACCCCCTTTTGTGTGGGAGGAATAGAGGCCGGGATCTGCCACAAAGTTTTTGACAGTTTGTCCACCGTCTTGTTGAGCGGCAGTGCCACCCTGCCCGGGGCAGCTGCCGACAGGATGTCCACTCCTCCTGGACCTCTTCGGCTCAGACCCCCAGGGTAGCTACTAATCTCCTGAGCAGGTCCTGGTGAGCCCTAGCATCCACTGATGGAAGTGTTGGAGCAGGGTCCACCAAAGGCGTCATCTGGTGAGAATGACGATGACTCTCTGACCCCCACTTGCTCCTCGCCCAATTCCATCATCTGTGGTAGTCCCGTCACTGGGGGTTCCACTTGGCCTGCCACTGACGTGGGAGCTATGCCCCCAAGATCGTCCCCTATGACTGGGGGGGGGGTCTTGCTGGGTCCTTGTCCCCTGGGTGGCTCTCCTCCAATGGTGGGGCTCTATGTAGGGGAGCTGCTGTGGGGACACTCCCCGTGTGATGACCCAGACACTGATGCCGGGGGAGGTGGGCCTTGGACCTGGTGGTATACCCACAGAATCCAGAATGGCCACCGAGGATGTGGTTGCCACGGAGGTGGCCAAGCGTGCCAACTCGAGGGGCTCCATTGCCATGATCTATGGTCCGAGTGGGAGTGGTTCCAGGACCTCGACCTGTATGATGACCTGGCCGAGCATACAGATTCCACCTCAGACTCTGATGAGTAGTCAGAGGCAGACCATGGGGGAGCTGCCTCCGGGTGCCCCCTCTGGTGCTGGGCCATGGCTGCCGGCTTCCCTCTATGTACTCGGCCCAGTGCTTGTGGAGGCATTATCGGTGTTGCGGTCGAGTGCCCCTGCTCTGATGGCACTGGATGTAGCGGCACTACTCTCCTTGAGTACACTGGTTTGGGGCCAGCGGTTGGGTGGACAAGTAGTCCTGCGGTGCAGGAACACTTTGCGGTACCAGACCCCCCTGATGCCGTCCATGGGAACATGGGCATTGCAGGTACCGCTGGCGGTGCTGGACCCTGTGGCGGTGCCGCTGACGGGGTTGGTACCAGTAGTAGTGCCAGTACTGGTGCCAACTTCTGCACTGGTGCTGGTATGGTCCATTGACCTAAAGCCCACATCGGCACCAGTTCAGGTGCAGATGGGACAACTCACGGTGCCGGATATGGCAGTCTTTGGTGTCTGCGACACTGAGGCCTCTGCCTCCGGGGAGGTCAACTCAATGAGCTCCCGTGCCACATCAAAAGTCTCTGAGGTCGACAGATGGCCGAGTTCTTCTAAAGTCCCTGCCAGTACCGGACTTTCACTCTGCGTAGGGCTGTGTCTGCCCCTTGGCGGCACCAGGGCATCCCGGAGTGCCTTTGGGGCTGAGTACCCCTCTTTAGGGCACACTTTGTGGCCACGCCTCTCCGAAGACCTTCCCCTGGCATTCTCTCTCCTCGGTGCTGGGGACTGCGACCGGTGCCTGGTGGCCTTCAAGGAGGTGATCTGGTGTGTAGGCAGTACCGCAGAAGACTCCCGCACCGAGGATGATGCTGCACACCGACAAGGCCCACTTTGGAGCCAGCGGGTTGCAAGGCTGACTACATTAGGATAAGCTTTAGCCTGGAGTCTCTCTCGCGCTTGGTCCTTGGTTTAAAACTCTTGCATATACTACAGCTATCAGTATGGTGGGCCTCCCCAAGACACTTCAGGCAAGAGCAGTGTGGATTTCCGCAGGGCATAGGTTTCAAGCACAACATGCATGGCCTGAATCCCTGGGGCCCTGGCATCCCCTCCCCAGCCAGGGAGAGGCCCACGGGGAGAAGCCCTTCTTAGCTAAACTATTTAGAGACACTAACAAACTGCCAACAGATAACAATTAACTCTATACACAATCAAAGAGTAACTATATACAGACTAAGGATAAGGACTATGAGCCTTAACAATGCTCCAGCTACTATTAACTGAGAGGGTGAGGAGCCAGCAGGAATATATATGCACCAATATGCCAGCGCCACTCCAGGGCGCTCCCTGGCTGGCCCAACGGATACTGCTCAGGGAAAAAGCTCTGGAATTCGTGCACATGGCACGCGCACACTTAATTGAAATGGACATGAGCAAGCACTCGAAAAAGAACCTAAGGCCTAACTTGGCTGGCAAAATTGCACTTGTGTAACTGTACTACCTTCAGTGAATTGCCATAAGAACTAAATAAATGATTCTGTTGAAGCAGAGGAGGGGTAATATTGAACCAGTACAAAAGGCAGAAGTAATACAAGTTATTTAGCAAACTCCTGAAGCACATAGATATGAAAAAGTCTGTTGAAGTTGTTACAGTTTTTAATAATTAAAGATGGTAAACAAAATCTGGTTATTTCAAAAGTTTTCTACAGAAATAAGAGCGTGATTTCATTAGAAAAAATACAGAACTTAAGTTTACCATTTCGCAAAAGATCAGTAATTTTAAAATTTTATTTCAAATTGAAATGTGCATACTCCACAGAGAGAGAACTCAGCAAACAACTTATTCATATTTTATGGATGTTTCACTTGTTTATAGATACCCATAATTTACAGATATCTAGCTCTTTTTATGCAAAAAACAGCAAGTTCTAACATTCTGAGCAAGTTCTTACAGTAGGCCTCAGTTGTAAAATTTTGTACTTCTATTTAGCAAGCCAACTAAAGATAATACTTCGAAGCTATGTCTATCATCATTCTTGGTCACAGAATTCTATCAATAAATGCTCTTTAAACAGGTAAAACAAGAACACCACACTTTAAAATTACTACTATATTTGATCTAATTTGAATGTTTTACAAACTTTTGGGATCAGCACTAGCTTTGTTTTGTCAGAGACAATTATAGTGAACATATAATTTAAACAGAACAAAACCCTTGCCACATATCAATTGGTTAAATGCTTAACATTATCATTTGTAAGTGACACATAAAAAAAAGACACTGTTTAAAAAGTTAAATCCTAGTGAGGAAAATAGAAAAGAACATAAACTGTCAAATTAAGTGTAAAAATAGAATAATAAAAGCAAAAAAGGAGGTTGAAGAACAGCTAGACAAAAATCAATAAGTAATAGCAAAATGTTTTTAAGGACATCAGAAGCAGGAAGCCTGCTACACAACCAGTGAGACACCCTCCCCCCCCCCCCCCCCACACACCCCCGGATGATCAAAATGCCAAAGGAGCACTCAAAGATGATGAGGTCATTGCGGAGAAACTAAATGAATTCTTTGGTTTGGTCTTTACACCTGAGGATTTTAGGGAGATTCCCAAACCTGAGCCATTCTTTTTAGGTGATAAATCTGAGGAATTTTCTAAGGTTGAGGTGTCACTAGAGGTGGTTTTGGAACAAACTGATAAATTTAACAGTAACAAGTCACCGGGATCAGATTGCATTCACCCAAGAGTTCTGAAAGAACTCAAATGTGAAATTGCAGAACTATTAACGGTGATCTGTAACCTATCTTTTAAATCAGCTTCTATACTAATGATTAGAAGATAGCTAACGTGACGCCAATATCTAAAAAGGGCTCTAGAGGTGATCCTGGCAATTACAGACCGATAAGTCTAATGTTAGTACTGGGCAAATTAGTTGAAACTATAGTAAATAATAAAAGTAGCAGACATGTAAAATAACATAATTTGGTAGGCAAAAGTCAACATGGTTTCTGTAAAGGGGAATCATGCCTTACTAATCTACTAGAGTTCTTTGGGGGGGGGGGTCAACAAACATGTGGACGGGGGCGGGGGATCCAGTAGACATAGTGTACTTAGATTTCCACAAATCCTTTGATAAGGTCCCTCATCAAAGGCTCTTAAAAACTATAAGCAGTCATGGGATAAGAGGGAAGGTCCTCTTATGGTTTGATAACTGGTTAAAAGACAGGAAACAAAGGGTAGGTATAAGTGGTAAGTTTTCAGAATGGAGAGTGATAACTAGTGGTATCCCCCAAGGGTCCATCCGGTACCAATCCTATTCAACCTATTTATAAATTATCTGGAGAAAGGGGTAAACGTAAGGTGGCAAAATTTGCAGATGATACTAAACTGCTTAAGATAGTTAAGATCAAAGCAGACCGTGAAGAGCTTCAAAAAGATCTCACCAAACTAAGTGATTGGGCAACAAAATGGCAAATGAAATTGAATGTTGATAAATGTAAAATAATGTGCACCAGAGAAAATAATCCCAACTATACATACAATATGATGGGGACTAATTTAGATACAACTATGAGAGAGAGAGAGATCTTGGAGTCAATTGTGGTTAGTTCTCTGAAAACATCCACTCAACGTGCAGCGGCAGTCAGAAAGAAAACAATGTTACAAATCATTTAAAAAGGGACAGAGAATAAGATAGAGAACATCTTATTGCCTCTATATAAAACCATGGCACGCCCACATTTTGTATATGCGTACATATGTGGTCGCCGCATCTCAAAAAAGATATATTGGCATTGGAAAAGGTTCAGAAAAGGGCAACAAAAATGACTAGGGGTTTGGAACTGGTGCCATATGAAGAGAGATTAAAAAGACTGGGACTTTACAGCTACGAAAAGAGGAGACTAAGGGGGGGGACATGATAGAGGTCTATAAAATCATAACTGGTGTGGAAAAAGTGAATAAGGAAAAATTATTTACTTGTTCCCATAACTAGGTTCACCAAATGAAATTAATAGGTAGCAGGTTTAAAAACAAAGAAAAGGAAGTTTTTCTTCACACAGCACAGTCAACCTGTCGGACTCCTTGCCAGAGGAGGCTATGAAGACTAGGACTTTAACAGGGTTCAGGAAAGAACTAGAGATTCAAGAAATTCAGGTTAGGTCCATCAATGGTTATTAGCCAAGATGGGTAGGAATGGTGTCCCTAGCCTCTGTCAAAAGCTGGGAATGCCAGAAGAGAAATGGATTGCTTGATGATTCCCTGTTCTGTTCACTCCCTAGTGGTCAATGCCAGCGGTCAGAAGACAGGATACTGGGCTAGATGGACCTTTGGTCTGGCCCAGTATGGCCATTCTTATCTTCTTATAGTTACACCTTTCAAGAACAACAATGTAATAACTGAAAGCAATTCTATATCACAGGGCTATATACATATATAAATATCTAGCAACAATAAAGATTTCAACATCAGTAATTTTTCCTCAAACTTTTGTTTTGTTTTTAGAAGATACTAAAAATAGTTTTCATAAATTTTCAGAAATATATTGTAGAATGTCACTATTAGTTTAATTTAAATCATGCGATAAAAACACTATTTGTAAAATTTGTAACAAATATTGAATCTTCTGCAATTCTTTTCACAGAACTAATTAAATCACGTTAAATCAATATAAAACCTTTTAATAATGCCTAGTGTTAGTTAAGTAGAATTGCGTAGTACTAAGTTGATTGATATGAATTCTTAAAACATTACATAGAAAAAATTCTCACACTTGTACGACAATTCAGTTAATTTTCTTTTTTTAGTACAAAAGAAACAATGCAGAATGAATTACAAATAAAGAACCTCAAGCATTTCATCACTAGAGAAATAATGCACATGTACAATTAATTCAGAAACGACAGCATTTAAAGACAAAGAATAATTATCACAGATTTAAAAAAAAATTAACCTTCAAAGGAATATCATTTTAAAGATGTTAGAACTTTATACTCTGATGCATGACACCTTTTTGCAAACTTCACGTTTTAGTCTTTAATATATGAATTAAAAACAATTTTTTTGCACATTTTCTTTGACAAATATTCATTTTTTCTAAAATTGAAATTAACATGACTGAATACACTTAATGAAAGTGATACTCAAAGGTACTTAACTAATGTCAGTATAAACAACAAGGAGTCTAGTGGCAATCATCTATTGTAATGCGAGAACCATGTTTAAACAGACACCTGGAGTGGTTCTCACGTTACAAAAGGTAATTTCCCATTCAGGTACTCTCACCTTCTCCTTTGCTGCTGGAGATAAGCTACATCCACTCTGATTAATTAGCATGGATGTCACAGTCCCATGTCTGTATTCATTCTTTTTTTTCTTTTATCTTCAGTCTCTGAAGAAGTGAGTTGTAACTCAGGAAAGCTTAATGTCCTAATACCCTAATAAAATTTGCTAGTCTTTAAAGTGCCACCGGACTCCTTTTGTTTTTGCTAAAACAAACTAATGTGGCCACCACTCTGCATCCTGAGGTCAGTATAGATTTCTAAAGACAACGGCTGGTACAGTTTGTTGTTTTGTATTCCAAGGATTTTTTTTAGCTGGGTCTACTAATCCTGTGGCTATTCACAAATAATTAAGGATGGTATTTTTCTCTTTAAAAAAATGAACACTGGGTCATAAAATGTCAGATTTTTAGACAGAATTTCTAGTTGATGGGCCTTCAAGGCTCAGGTGGATTGTTTAAGATAAAATGTAGATATTTCTGAGCTGGCTTCTAACAAGAGAAAGTCCTGTTTTCCCAAGAGTCACAATGTTGAACTTAATAATCTTACTATACATTTTAGAAATGTGTGTCTGAGTCTGTTTGTTCAACAACTTCTAAATAAATAAGAGCCAGGATCACCAAATTTGGTATGCAGCTTCCTCTTATCATAACTTAAAACAAGGTAAAGGTTTGGCTGTGTCAAGAAAATGGGATGTGCCTGGAATTTGAATGTTTCTCATAAAATTGAAAGCGAAGTGCCTGATAGGACAGTTATACTGCAAAATGACCACAGGGGGGCAGCAAGGGGCCAGAGTTGGAAATCAGGACAGCTATAACCTCATTGGGCCAGCAGCGGGAAAGGGGTGGTGAGAGACAGTTATCTACTATGCATTTCAGAGAGTTTCTCCCTTAGTGTGTGACTGTCCCTCCAGCATCCCTCCTCCGGCTGTGCCTGCTGCAGCAGCCATCGACAGACACTTTTTCACCAAGTTGTTGCGAGGCTGGGGTTGTCCTCTCTCCTTGGGGTAGCCTGCACACTAAACCTCTTATCTCTAGCCCCAGAGCAATCTCTAGCAGAATACTGACAAATGAAGGTATTTAAATTGTGAAACGAAGACTGCAAAAGAAAGTTTCCAAGCAATAAATTAATCTTTAGATTATAAATCCACTGAACTTGAATACTGGGTTCTGCACATCTATACTCTACAGAAGAACCCCAAGGAAAAAAAAACAACAAATGGTCTGGTAGCATGTTTTGTTATTCTATAAAGTGCTATCAGACCATTTTTTGTTTTTTTCTGTACCGACTAACTCAGCTACTCCCTGAAGCTTCCCAAGAGAAAACTCACTTCTGCAACACACTACATTTGAATTGTATGGCTATCTACTCAACCAAAATAGTTTGCTTATAACCGGCTATCACTTACCTCAAATTGGCTTCTACTTCCTACCAACTTCCACTGGTCCTTTTCACAGCCAGGCTAATAAGAGCCTGGGAAGTTCTTCTCACACACCCAAATGCAAGAGAGCTTTGCAGTTTACACAGCTAGTATAACAGGATTGCAGGAACTGTCGTCAAGTTATTCAGAGTACGCTCTCTCAAGTTTTACTTGCTTGCCTGCTCATCTAACTAAGTAGTAGCCAGCGTATATTTCATCAGGGTTTCTGATCTGCAAGATTTTGACCAAAAAATATGTTAAAAACCCTTTCCTGAATTGTATGGATCCCAAGAATCTCTGGGAGAGAAGGTATGCTGTTAGAGGAGAGTCATAACTCAGATTATTATATTCTCTCTATAGAAAGAATTTGTCTTTAAAAAGGTTGGATTTATTTATTTTTTTTAAGATAAATTACAGATCTATTATTGTTTCTGCTTGGCAAACAAGATACGAAGTGCAAGTAAGTCTCTTGTCTTTCCTAGCCTCATTAGAATGGAAGAATTATTCATAAGTGTAATAAATGTAAAAGCTGAAAAACCTCTCAGTAGTGATGCAGAATGCACGCAATTAATCAAATACTACCTTGCTGGATGGCTATGAAATTGAAAAACACATCAGTTGCAGACTGATTGATCCATAGTGACAGACTTTTTCACCTCAAAGTAGTAAGCAAAAAAATGTTTATAAAATTGATTTGTTCTGTCCTACTATTTTTGCACAACAGAAGATGTAACTAATATCATCCCTAGCCATTCAATGCCTTCCCTTCCTTCCCCCAACCCCCACAAATAACCTAAATGAATAATCCACAAAAAAAATTAATTTCTTCTGAGGTAAGTCACTGGAGACTAACTAATGATACAACATTATGAAGTGTTATCTAAAAATGAAGTCTTATCAACTGCCCTTGAAACAGTTTAAGAGAAAGTTTCAAAGATATTTTGAAAAAAGGCTCCAAAATATATGCAATAGTAATCTCAAAAGATGTATAATCAAAAAAGTACTGTTGAAGGTGTCACAGAAATCAGGAGTTCAGCCTTTAAATATATGATTATGATCAGCCATTATAATTTTTGTGGGTGGAACAGAAATATAAACTTTTATGTAACTTGTTTTTATTAGTATCACAGCAAAGCAAGCAAAAGCTTATGCAGATAAATTGACACTTTCCAGCATTCATTAGCTCAGCAAACTAAATAGCATTTTAAATAAGTTGGTCAGAAGTTAAGTATTTTTACCATCTGACCATTTTAACAATGCTCCCCTAACCCTTGCGCAGAAAACAAAAATAATTAAACAGAAATAACCTGATTTTCTTTCAGAATAAAATTATATAATATTGCACAAATTAGAAGAATCACATTTCATATTTACAATTAAGATTTCTGTTTGCAATCTCATAACTACTTATTTTCAGATGCAATCCATTAAACTGAGGAACTGTGCCCAGCTCTTGAAATGTCACAATTTAGTTCCTAATGCTTTTCTTAGCTCTCTGGAAAACTTAATTTTATAAATGCAATTTGTCAGAGTATCTTGTTTGTAGGTTTTTTGGCTTTTTGTAGAATATTTTAATATACTCAATGTATTTAAAATATGAATTAAGCCTCAAAGAATTACTATATGACTGGATTTTCCCCCAGACAGGGCCTCTCTTTGTGTCACCTTTCTCTGTCCTGTGGGGATTTTATAAACAGAAAATGTTCTAGGTTTTTGCAGAGCAGACAAGCTGCAACTCAGAAAAAGTCCTCATTTCTCCACTTCTCAGTTGTTCCCTACCCTGCAGCCAATTGGTCCATTCTCCTGCAAGCCACAGCTGCTGCATCTCACCTACCTAGGTCCTGGATCTCAGAACCAGAGCAAGAGCTCCCACAGGCACGTGCTGACTGACAGTTGTGACTAGATCTTGGGCTTGCACATGCCACTCTGCCACAGTGACAGGGAGCAATGTTGCCCCCCACCTCCAGTGAGTACCCCAACACAGGAACCTCGTCCTGTACCCCTAACTGTACCCCCAAACCTATCCCTCCTCTCCTTCCCCCAGGTCTCCCCTTTGGCAGTGTCCTCTTTGGGAACCTGAGGTATAGTAAACCTAAGCAAAGCTTTAGCTCCCCATTGTGTTCTATAAGCATTTCAAAATAAACTACACAAAGCTCAGGTATATTGTTTGCAATTAGACATGATAGTATTGAGTTTCAGTTCAAACTATTCCCTTGCTAATTTGAATATAACTGTAGGCCTGCCCTCTCATAAGTAATTTCAATCATTCCTTAATGGGCATAATTGTTAGATTGTAAGTAGGAGCTTAACATGTAGTAGCATGTTGGAGTAAGGATGTCTGTGCTAGTTAATATAAACAGGAATATCTTAATATTACGACAATGGACAAGATAAACATGGAATGCAAAGATCAGGTTCTATATGACCAACAGATTGTACAGGGATAGATTCCTGAAAGATAATGAAGCCAATCAAGACAGGTGATGCAATGTAATAAACTTATATGTAAATGCATATAAAGGAAGAGGGTTTCCGTGTAACTTTGGTATGTGGTATGCCCTATACCCAGTCCTTATGCTTGAATCTGATTTACTCAGCATAGCTTTGCTATATGCAAAATTAAGCAACTTAAGGGTCTAGCTAGACTGCGAGGATCTATCGGAAAAAGATACGCAAAATGTGTATCTTTTTCTGATACTTTTGTCAGAAGATGCTTTTCCGAAATTTGGCCCATCTAGACTGGGCCAAATTTTAGGGAAAAAACCCTCTTTCGAAAGCCCCCTTCTTCCTCATGGAACGAAGAATACGGGGGCTTCCGAAAGCACGCTTTGCTCTTCTGCAAAAAAAAGCGGAAGAGCAAATGCGTTCCCTGGATGTGGCGGAGTTTTTTCGCAATACCTCTGGTATCCCAAACCTCGCCCCTCACCCCCCCCTTCCCCCCCCAGTCTAGCCGTATACTGAGTGATGACATGTGAAGTCTATTCCTGGATCCCAAAGAAATGGATGAAGTCTTCTCCCAAAACTGGTGAAGGTGTTCTGGATAAGCTGAATGCAAAAGGTCTCTGAGGGAAATCTCAACAAAAACAAACCTATTTTAAAAAATACTAAAATAATTTTTAAAAATACTAAAATACAACTAAAGCTCACCAAACTTATTAGGACCCTGAAGACCTAAGCCTCTCGCACTGTCAGATAACAATTAAATTATTTCAATGCAATGAAACTAAGTTTTGTCATAGACTTTTGGAGTGGGATTTTACAACTGCTGAGCATTGACCTAACACTGCTCCTACTGATGTCAAAGGGAGTTTTAGGGTACATCAACACCTCAAATTAATGTGTAATTGTAACACAGGAATACCCACATTAGGTGTAATCAGGTTAGAACGTAACAAAAACAGCGGAGATGTAGCTGCTTCAGCAATGACTATACCATTGCCCATAACAAGCTAACTCTGGACTCTGGACATGTTCTCAGGATGCTAACACACACAGAAGATGTGCCAGCACATCTTCGCTACGATTGTTATCCACAGAGGCTAAATTACAGTTAGTGCAGACATACGTGCCCACACTACAGTCACATCTTAATTCACTATGTAGACATATTGTTGACTTCAATAGGAACCGAGTTGAGGACAATAATGAGCCATGTCAATAATGAGGACAATAATAAGACCCATCCTAGAGACGAACTCTAGTAGGCTATCTTCTAGTCCATCCCTCTGCCTGTTGTCTAAGGTATTTTCTACTGTTCTGTCTAATTTTGTTCTGAGGGTCTTCAGCTTCGAACATTTTCCTTGAAAGACTGACATTCTTAATACAGTAGACTTCTGATAATCTGGAACCTTTGGGACCTACGTGGTGCCGGATGATCTGATATGCCAGACTATCAGGAGGTACTATAAGATGGTTATATCTATACTGTATACAGTATACACTGTATATAAATTTTTTTAATGCTTTTTATTGTACATACTGTATACATTATACTCTAATGTTTTAGTTTTTTTAAACCCTTTTTTACCCCTTTCGCTTGGTTCAGCTGCTGCCGCTGCTGCCTTGTGACTCGTTTTTTGCCGAAGTTCATTCACTAGGCTCTTGCCATTTCGATGCCAGACTATCAGGAGTGCCGTACAATTGGATGCCAGACTACTGAAGTTTTACTGTATGTCTTATTACTGATTAACATTCATTACACTCAACCAGACCTTTCCCTCTCTTCATTTCACTTTATTTCTTTACATATACCCTACACTTAGTAATTACTTTCAATTTTTTGTGTCTGCAATTTCCTAATATTTCTAGACAAATTCTGTATCTCACTCTGCAATTTAGCTGCAGTTCAACATGCCAGCTATATTTATACTTTCATTAGTGTTATTTTGAATTGTGTATCAATGCTGTCTGAGTTACAGAACTATTTATATATCACTAAAATATCCATGTCAATTCAAAATTTATTTAAAATAAAGCACATGAAGATTCAGCTAGATATGACAAATTAAAACCCTGTGATACAAGGTTCATAGTGGAAATTTTTAAAAAACATAAGCATAGGAAAGTTAGAAGGCATCGTTAATAAAGTCCATATGGTCTTTTCAATAATAAAAAAAATCTGAATATACCATATTTGTATATTTAAAATGAGATCTCAAGTCAAGGATTCTGAACTACATAAGAATGGAAGCTTATTGAAAACATTCCTTTCTATAACAATTACCTTACTATCAACAAATCCATGCATGATAAAACAGACTTTGGAAACATGCATTAATCAATTTCACAGAAAAAATATTAACCTTTTTAAAATGAAATCAGGTTTGTTCAATTTGGCAAGAAATAGAAGACATTAAAATCTACTTTTTGTGGAGTAATCTTTAATATATTCAGCATTACATTAATACATATTCACAATTTCCCACATTCATAAAATGCCCACTAAAAAAATCTCTTGAAAACAGGTCAGAACAGCCCTGAGGGTGTGATTATTATACAAAAAAATTAGACTGAAAACGATTTCAAATTACACAATCATATTGACATGCTATTTCCTGAATAAGGTATATTAACTAACCTAAAACAAATAACTTTTATATTTTACAAGCACTATTAATAAAGTGCTTCTAATTAAATGGATAAAAAGCATGTATTTGAGGAATGAGTCAATCACAAAATTAATTTTAAAGTTAAGATATGAATAATTTATCATAATATTTCATAAGAACTCTCATTTGTATAATAGCTATATTAGTAAGGATTAACATATAAATATATATTTACATAACATTAATCATTCCAGAATATCTTGTAATCAAGCCCATTACAAAATGCCTCAATTAATGCTTGTTAGAAAGACAAATGTTTGTAAGGGGTAACAGTACAGCTTACTATAGTTAGTTCAGCAACTTTAGTATACAAAATGCACAAACTGAAGTAAAACTATGCAGAAGCCAAATATATAATTGCAGACAATTTTTATTTAATTGTTCTATCCTAAGCATAATTACACAAATGTGTAATGTTAATTTCCCTGTCACAAAATGAAGAAAGTCACTGAAAGGCTTTTCAAGTAGTGAAACTAGATCAAATGGCTGATTTTTAGCTCATATTTAAATAATGTTCAGGGTTTGGTCTGTTTTCTTCTCCACCAACTGCCATAAAGTCCTGTCATAGTAATACTGATTAATTCATGAACATTTTCACAGGCCAATAAAATTAGCCCCTGATTTAGTCACTGGTTCTGCAAATCCAAAATAACACAAGTCTTTTTTCCCTGAATCCCTTCATTCTGTGACGTACCATCAACATCATCTGCAGCTTCGCTCTCTTCTTCTTCTAGCATTTCAAAAGGAGTCATTACATCATAGAGAAATGAGAGGAAGCCATAAAACCAATCAGAGCTTTCCTCTGCTAAAATATTAAGGACTTCCTCAAGGGAATCAATATTTTCATTACTGCCATCTTTGGTCAAGCCTACACAAGAATAGAGGAAAGAGAGAGAGAAAAAAAGGAGAGCAGTTAGGTGGAAAAAGGAAACTGAAGAAGGGGGATCTATGAAAGACATCTTATGGCATGATAGCAGTCTTTACAGGAATGCCAATTTGGAAAAGAAAAGAAAAAAGGGGTTATAACGTCATCCTGCAAAGAAGTAGAGATTCAAATTTGGACAATACGGGCACTGGCAACAAGGCAAATCTGGTCCTCTTTCACACCTTCCTCCCTGAAAGCAAACTGAATAATGTTCATATTCATCTTGTCTCTTGTGGCACTTAATATTGAAATGCAGGCACTGTCTTAGGAAAAAATGGTTTTCCAAACTGTTGTTCAATGTATGTTGCTCAATTCCATTCTGTGTTAGGTGTGCATACTGTCATGTGCACAGTTGATGGAGATTTTTCCCCTAGTGGTATCATAGGGCTGGTCGTAGTGCCCCTCGGGAGTGCCATGCTCATGCACAAGTAAAAGGAGCACCAATGTCCTAATGGCCTCTTAGTTCCTTCTTTCTGGCATCTCTGACAGAGGGGAAAGAAAGCAGGTTGCAGAATGGACATGACCAACACATTTCAAAGAACAGTTACAAAAAGTACGTAACTTTTTTTTCTTCAAGCACTTGCTCATGTTGAATCCACGTTAGGTGATTCACAACCAGTACCCCTGTAGGTGCAGAGTGTACAGGCATGCTGACTAACACTACTCTCACAAAGTGTGCGTCATCCCATGCCTGATAGTGCACTAGGATGCGATGTTATGAATAGATGACCATGTCATGGCTCTGCAGATGTCCAGGATAAGAACTTAAGTGAAGAAGACTTCAGACAAACTGAACTTTTTGTTGAATAGACCAGTCAAGAAGGCCAGGAATGGAACTTTTGTCAGCTTTTAGCAAAACTTGATGCAGGCAGTTACCTAGAGCAAGTCTTCTGAGATGACATAACATTTCACCCTGTCCACTATCAACACAAAGAGCAGCACTGACTGATGGAAGGGTCTAGTCCTCACAATATAGAGGGCCAGGGGACACACCTAAGGCAGGGATTATCAAACTTCATTTCAATGTGATCCCTTCTGACAATAAAAATTACTCCATGGGTCCAGGAGGGGGGATTGAAGCCTGTGCTTTCCTGAGCCCAATGCCCCAGATGGGGTAGTGGGGGGGATAAAAAGGCATAGCTGAAGTCCCAGGGTGCCTCAGGCCTGTAACCAAGTCTCAACATGAAAAGCTGAAATCTTCAGAATTCAGCTTCAGGTGTTGAATCTAAGTTTGATGACCTAGTCATCAATGTATGGATAAATCTGTATGCCTCAACATCTCAGATGAGCCCTAACTACCTCAATAGGCTTCATAAAATTCCTTGGGGCTGATGAAAGTCCAAAAAGGAGCACAGTGTATTGGTATTGGCAGTGGCCCACCACAAATCAAAGGAATCTCCTGTGTCCACAGAAAATGGAGGGAATGATGGGAGGCCAGGGAGACCATGCAGAATTTCAACTTCTTGAGATGTTTGTTAATGCTACACAGGTTTAGGATTGGCCTGAGGTCTTTTGACCTTTGGAATTAGGAAATATTGGGAGTAAAATCCCTTAAGTTTTGAGGAACTACTTCTAGAAGCAGAAGGGTTTCTATCTCCTGGATGAGGAGATACTCATGAAAAGGGTCCCTGAAGAGGGACAGGGAGGGATGGATAAAAACTGTAGGATGTATCTGAATGTCAAAATGGAGAGCACCCAGTGGTCCAAAATTATTTGGGACTATGTATATGAAACAAACTAAGTACAAAACCAGGATCCTGGACTATGTCTGGTATGCCATCCCCAGGCAGCTTTAATAGGTCTGCCTAGGGCCAGGTGGGTATCAACTCAAGCCCAACCAGAAGACAGAAATGTAAGGTGTATGCTTTCTGCTTTTATAGCCCTTCCCTTTCTTTGTGAAGGGCTCATGCCTAGGAGATCCCGAGAACCTGTGTGGTGGTTGCAGCTAGAAGTGTTTTCTGGAGACCAGGGGCATATTTAGCATCATGTGGACCTTGAGTCTTTCAGCCCGCATCGCTCAGTGTCCATCAGCTCAGAGAACAGGACATTGTCCTCAATAGTGAGGTCTTAGGAGAAAGGCCAGATGACTGCAAATATGTGCTGCACTGCAAAGGACACTGCTAAGGCCACAATCAGCTGCATTCAAGGTGCCTGGAAGGGAGGCCCTGGCTACTGCTTTGCCATCCTCCACAATGGGAGGCATTTTTGCCTTGAATTATAAGGTAAGGAGCCTTTAAATTTCACTGAAGAGTCCTAAATATTATAGCATTATATCCCCAGCATTATATCCCTAGTGGTTGAAGATCGTGAGTTGGACGCTGGCTGTGGAATAAGTTTTTCTTCAAACAAGTCTAGTTTGCATCCATATTTTTAGGCATGGTGCTCACCTGACCCTGACTGTCCTGTTTATTTACAGTGGACACTAACAGAGAGCCCACGGATTGGTGCAAACACATATACTCATAACCCTAGGCCAGGACATAATACTTTTTCTCTGTCCTTTTCGGTGTTTGAACCTGACAGAGTGCTTTGACCAATTTCAGCACCTCTTCACTGCCTGGCAGTGCAATCTTACAGGGGATTGCAGCAGCCAGAATGTAAATGAGGCTGTCTATGGACTCCATCTCCTCCGCTTCTAGCTCCAAATTCAAAGTTATCTGTTTAAGGAGCTCTTAGTGAACCCAAAAGTTATTCAACAGTAGCAGATGGGCAGGATCAGACACCACCTCAAGTGGGGATGAGGAGGACAACGTTAACGCTGTGGAAAGAGCTGGAACCTCCTTGACAACTGGCATAGCTTCCTCTCAAACCATTGCTAGAGTTTTGGTACTGGAGTCCAAGTCAGGTTCCTACAGCTGCATGAGCTATGGCTCGCTTCTCAGATGCAGCTGCATATGACCAATAGTCCTGGCAACAGGTCTCCTCCACCCCCCCGCCCCGAAGAGTTCCAATATTGCCAAAGTGTTGGCCAGTGTCCTAGTGGCCAGACAACCTGCTGCATGAATGGCCCCAAAGTCCAGTGTATACGCCGGATCATGTGTCTATGACCAGGGAATGGATTCCCCCTTCTACTTCCAATGAGCACTCCTACTTTGGAGACCACGCTTAGGCAGTCAATGCTTCCCCCTGCCAGCTATGTTGGGAAGTAGCGACTGGGGGAAGCAGACTGGTGTCACGACTCCAGAGACTGGTATCACAAAGAAGGAAATCAGTGCTTGATGAAAGTGAATGCCAAGGAATCTGGAGTCAAGATGCCAGTGACAGATGATTGTGAAGGGCTTTCAGATGAATGTTCCTGTCCTTTTGCTTGCATGGCCTGAAGCCCCTTCACATGTGCTTCCCTGAGGTATTTTAATCATCTTGCATAAGGATCGCTCACTGGCATAGATTTATGAGCGGCAGCACGCCACTTTGAAACCCAGGGACCAGGGCATGCCACATCTCTGGGACAACCTCCTGCAATGGGACCACTATCTATACCAACTAATCTAACTACTAACAACTAATAGGTAACTATAAACAAGAAACAGAGACCAAACTAGGAACACTTGCAAGCACAAGAGAGAAATATGTTCCAGGAACTGTCACAGGACCATAAGAAGGAACTGCGAGGGCAACGGGCTGGCAGCATCCATTATACTGATGCATGGGCATGGAGTTCCAGGAGGTACTACAGCTGGCCCTATGGAAAGTACTAGGGAAAAATACCTCAAGCAGCCATGAACATGGGCTTGCACACACCTAATGTGGAATCGACATGAGCAAGCACTTGAAAAAACTAAGCATGCCTGCTTAGATCAAATCCAATTTAAAGCAATCAAACTCTGGAGGGAGCTTTATTATTAAATCCCTCACAACAAACTAAATATTGTTCTTGGATAACAACTGTGCATTTTAAACAAAAGTTAACCACAATAAAAGAGTAAAATGTATTTAATCACATGTAATTATGATATCTCACAGTATCCACCAGCCTGATTAAGTGCTGGAGTTATTCTGCCCATTCCAGCTTATATATGGAGTTGCGTATGAAGAGATTTGCTTTTTCTTGTTTTCTATCCTTTCTATCTCAGTCTTCTATAGTACCATAACAATAATTTTTTTTTTTACTTGCTTGACGTTCCTCTATCTGTAATACTGATAGAACTACCTACTCACAAGTAGTTACCAAAGCTGAGGATAGACACACACAAGAAAATACCTGATCTGCAGGAACCAGAGATAAACACAGATGCTTTTTTATACTTTAGCTTTCTTATGTTACAAAAGCATCTTCATTAATTTTAAAACAAAAGTATTCTGAGCTGGGCCTCTCCAGAGTAGTGAAGAGCTACTCAAAGAAATCAAAATTATAAGTGCACAGATTGTAAACTCTTTGAGGGAAAGACTTATAATGTTTGCATGGTACCATACACGACTGGAACTTGAACTAAGTGGGGTCTCTGGAAGCAATAATACAAACAATGATGGTACAGTTTTTGCACACAGAAACCACTGCGCTGGCTATATACCATTTGAAAGAAGCCAGAAATTAATATGGTTTCAACAATATAGGAAAAGGCAACAATCAGCCAATTAACAGGTAATTAGAAGTGAACTTAAAAAACTGCCAAAAATAACTTCAGAAAGATAGGCCCTAGTCTTTAGTCTTTACAACAAATACAAAACCAAAAGCTAGTTTACATTGCATATAGGATTTCTCTTGGATGGTTTTCATAATGTGTTTTAGACCAAAACAAGAAACAGATGTCTTTGCTGGAGTAACAAGAAGATAAGAAGTCCAGATACTTACATAGGCCAAAGTGCTAGAAGTTCTTCTATTTTATCTAGAAGTAAACTTAGTATTAGGAACTTGTTCTTAGGTCCCAAGTGGTAAATTTCTGCTAGGTAGATCAGGCTCACTCAACTGTCCTTGATTAAATAGCTCCTTAATCTCAGAAGCCAGATGTTGCTTTCAAATAGCACTATCAACCGAGGCAATCAGAGTTTTCACTGACTGCAGAGTGTGCTATGTACAATTGCTTCAGTGTCACGACTGATTTTTTTTTTTCCTGGAGGGAAGAAGGGGCTGGGATACATATTTGTTATCAAGAGAAATAAGGAAATGCATTTTCTTCCCACAGATACTTCAACAGAATATGAGCATGCCAATCTTCCATATATGAAGATGCAATATTGAGAACAGAATCTTACGATTGGACTGAGAGCTACGAAAAGTTCTGCTTCTGCATGGTACTACATGGATGTTACGTGACCAGAGACTTTTCTGATTGTTCTCTTCTTCCTTCTGCTTACAAGTATTTTGCACTGAAAGTCTGTGACTGAGAAGGAGTTTGCTGCCTCACAGATTGAGAGTATGCTTCTGACAGGACCATAGCTGTTTCCACTTTCTATATGGAAAGATAAATGTTCAGGAATCCAGAAAAGCAATATATTGATGGAGTTTCTAGAATACTGATCATGCTGCAAGCTTGCAGGAAGGTCTGCCTGGAATAACCCAGAAAGAAGTATATCTTCTTCTATATTCCAAATGGTGTTAATGATTCAGACAGATGGGGAGAACGCTGAATTTAGATTTCTATCAGTAAAGGGAATGTGCTAGTGAAGAAGTGCATAAGAAACTTGCAGTGCCTGTAAATTTCAGTCTCTAGGATATGTAACATTTTCCAAGGAGTCCTGTTCACATGGCAAGGCCATTTTATCAACTAGTTACAGGTTTTAGTTGTGTGGTTAAGGAGCAGCTTTTTTAAAAACTCAGTCTTGTACATTTTTTCCTACATAGTTCCCAATAAGCCTGGAAAATGTGACCCGAAGGCAACTTCTGCACTACGCATTGCTAAGTACATGTCTCTTTCAAGTCTCACTGAAGCCACTTCTATCTGTAGCAGGAGGGAGCACTAGAGGAGAAATCTACTGCTAAGCAAATTCCCCTTCACTACTAATCAGGTCAATTAGAATGAAAGCAAGGGAAGAGGTTAAAAAAGGATCAATAACTCATGCTCTAAGAACAGCAGACGAGGATATTCCTTTTTTCTAAGCAGGGGCAGTGCACAAGACTGAGATGGCATTTCAGTCAACAGGAGGATCTAGCAAGTAAGGAAAAATGGAACAAGAACTCTTAGCAGGAGTCTCTATCATTCGGAATGAGAAGATTAATACAATAGCTAGACCAGTGGACATACAAGAAACTAATTTAGGAAATGGACTAGTTAGCTTCATTTTAGGAGGGCATGTAAAATACCAAGGAAAGAATACCACAATTAAGAAACCTAACATTCTCTGTTCTTGATTACCTAATTCACTGCATGGTTGGGCAATTTAGAACATGATGCTCTGCACTAATTTTTAAAAGAAACAAAAAAAATAACAAATATGGAAAAATCCAATATAGATTTAAATTAGCCACACATTTATTTACTTCAGTCCAAAATAATACAAAAACCTTACATTTGCTTAAAGTTTAAGAAATAGGTTTGGAGTACCAAAATTCTGCCCTCCATTACACCAGTGCAAGCCCAATTATTCATACAGTAGTTCTATGTCACCATCTCCAATATGTTTTTTCTATAAAATATATCATTCAACTTCCAAACATCCAAAAAAAAAAAAAAACAAACCCTGAAATCAATTCAGACCTGAAAATAAGGGCCTGCAAATGATGGCATCAGAGATGTATATACAGTTCAAGTACTGAAGAAGTGTTTTGTTTAGGCAGAAGGATACAAGTTCTCTGCCCACGTGTATGCTACTGTTTCAGAAGTATAAAGGGTAGTACCCAAATACCCAACCTTGTTCCCAATGAAGTCAATAACTCCAACAGGAATAGGGTCCAAAAATCAGTACAAGAGAAATTTAAGATTGATACTGCATTCTCCTAATGTTCCAATGTACATAATTATTGTAGCACATAGTATATTAAATCAACTACTGATCAAACTTCTGCAATAAAAACTTACACTTCTTTTGCTCCTCTTGAAAGCACATTGGTAAGAAGAACTTTTCACTATTTAGAAAATATAAAATTGTATTTATAATTAAGTTCTTAATTTAAACAAATTTGAAACCTCCTACTGGCTACCACAATATTATTGTAAGTGCACACCACCTATGGTGCTGCAAGTAGGAGGTATCAATATCGGCGATTTTAAAGCACCATGGTTTCTCTCCTGCTTTGAAGACTAATTAAAAATTAGAAAATTACAGTTTAATAGCATTAAATACGATACAGTAAACATCTTGTTATTAATACAGTATTAAATTAGTATGGAAACAATCTCTTTGTATCTCCCACCAATATATGCACCACAAAATATATTCTTTGACAAAAATATTCTAATAAAAAATAACATAAGGTACATAGTAAAATAGTCACACCATGGAAGTATTTGGATAGTCATACACAAGCAGGTGGACTACCCTTATTAATATACATGTCTTCATTAGCTTAACAGACTTAACTGTAGACTACAAGTTTCTGAGAGCAGGGTCATGTCTTTAGAGCACTATGAATACATAGGATAATAATCTTGTATAAACAGATAATAAACTGAACCAAGCACTTTGTTTACTGTTTCTTTCAGAAAAGGTGAACTGCAATTAAATCATGCTATGACCATTTAATCAGTTTTACTTTTTAATTCCTAAGGTTTGTATATGAATGGGCAACAGAACTTCTTAAAACCACCAATTATTTTTCCCATCCTCCAGCACACATTATTGTAATTTAATTGTAAAATTATATTTAAAAATTGGTATTTGAGGGAAGTATCCAATCTGTGACCTTTTATAGTATATTTAAAAGGAGAATGTATTTATGTTTTATGCACATGGGAAGGTGAGATTATTATAGAAACAGTGTCACAGAACTGGCAGAATCCCCAATCATATCAAGTTAGATGTATCTAAGAGTATCACAAGTATCTTGCTACCAGCTGTGCAGTCAGAATGAGACTGTCATGAAATGCAATAATTAGAATACTCTATTTGAATACACCATGAGAAAATTCAGATTTGAAGAATGACTAAGAAAAATCTGTTAACAGTTTTATCATAAACTGACAGAAAACAAGGTAAAATACAAGCATATGTAATGATCAGTGACAGCTCCCAATCTGTAGCTCTCCCAGAGCCATAGGTTTGTTTAGAATTCTTCTTGCGCTATCTGATCTTCAGCCAGCTGAACGCAGCTCTGATCTCAGCAGTTCTCTCCTTACACAAAAGAACTAAACAAATGGACTATGAACAAAGATTCCTGCCTCTCTCTTCAGACAGAAACTGGGAAGAATAGCAATAAATGGCTGGTCAGAGAGTATATTACAACATCCTGACACTATACTGGAAGTTTGCACTGAAGTGTGGCATCAACACATAACACAACACAAAAACTAGGGGTCGCTAAAAGAAATTAGTAAGCAACAGGTTTAAAACAAAACAAAATAAAGTATTTCCTCATACAACACACAGTCAACTCTTTGGAAGAGGATGTTGTGAAGGCTAAAACTATAACTGGGTTGAAGAAAGAAGTAGATACATTCATGGAGGATAGGTCCATCGATGGCTATTAGCCAGGATAGGTGATGGCAGTAGTCTCTCTTTGCCAGAAACTAGGAATGGGCAACAGGGGATAGCTCACTTGATTATCTGTACTGTTCATTCTCTCTAACGCACCTGGCATTTGCCACTCTCAGAAGACAAGACACTGACCTAGATGGACTTTTGGTCTGACTCAGTATGGCCAATCTTAATGGTCTTATGTAATATTTTGCTATGATGCAACATCAAGATGCAAAGACTGAAGGTAATTTCAGGATATTACACATCATCAAATGGAATTGGAGAGAGTAACTGAAAAATTTCAAGTAATTTCTTCAGCTTTGTACAATGAATATCAATTTTCAAAGTTTTATAATCAACAAGAACACAAATTTTCAAAAGTGAGGTGAGTTTTTCTATAAATATATTGCTCCTTATTAGGGATGTCAACATGTAGTTGACTGCCCAATCAACTTATAAGCCTGGGTTATCAGAGGCAGCAAAGAGGGTTGGAAGGAGCAAACAGGGGGTGGTGCCTGTGAGGAGCTGGCTTTAAGCAGGCTCCCCCATGAGCACTGGATCCACCTGCCCCCTCACACGCCCACGCTGCTGCCTCTCAGAGGCAGCAGCGTGAAAGGTGAGATGGGCAGGCTGGAGCAGATACGTGCAGGAAGCCATCTTTCAAGCAGGCTCCCCACACTTGCCAGCTCCATGGACTCGCCTGCCCCCTTCCTTACTGCCTTCTACAGAAGGGGGGAGGGGGGGCAGGAACCAGTACTGGGGGGAGCCAACTTAAAAGCTCGAACCCCCCCATGGACAGGGGCTGCAACTGCAGACCAACCTCTGTCCAGGGGGAGCTTGGACCCCCGCAGACAGGGGCTGCTGCCACCCATGCTGCTACCTCTGTATCAGAAGGCAGACAGTTTGCGTAGGGAACTGGTTTTTAAATTGGTTCCCCTGGCAAACTGGCTCCCACCTGCCACTGATACAGAGTGCACTGGCTGCCGGTCCCGCCACCAAAGACTGTCAAATAGTCATGTAACTGTTAAGAATTCACTCAGTTACTTGACTACTGAATTACTTGATATCAACATTCCTACTCCTTATTGTCCTCTGATCTAGTCTATTTACTTTTTAAAGAAGACTGTAACAATCAATGTTATAAAATAGTTAATAGTGGGGAAGGGTCTTGTGGGAGAGATTCAGAAAGATTTCTTTTGGACAATCAGTCAAATTAGTATGTTACTATTGTTACTCAAAACATTTCTGTATGTGCACAAAATTCTAAATGGATTAATTTGAACAAACAAAAAGAAAAAAGAAAAAGCTAGTCAAAACCTACCAGGGAATTTAATTTCAGATACATATGAAATATTCTTGCATCTTGATCCAAGTTTGAGGCATGGTGGTTCAGAGGCCTTTGTGAATCTGCTGTAGTGCATTCCTATGAATATTACCTGAAGTTTATGTTCTAGAAATAGATTTCAGATGAGTACAAGAAAAGATATTCTCTAGTCACATATGGAACAATGCTGGTGTGCTCCAGAGGAAGCCTAGACTAGTTTTTTTCTTTATGTCAAAGAGATAGTAAATGTTATGCAAGACCTGTGAAGGCCAAAAAGTAAACAGTGGTCTCTGGAACTTTCTGAGAGACCCCTCAGAGAAAAATCAGAAAATAACTGAAAAATGCTCCTACTTTAACTGTAGAGAATGTATTTATGTACTTCTGGAACAACCTGATTTACAATGTACCTGACATTTGTGTGTTTGAACTATGCTGTAATACTGTGAGGATTTTAAGTACTAGTGTCCATCTTACATAAAGCAAAACACTTTAAAACATTTCTTGGTAAAATTTCTTGATAAATCAATACTTTGAGAATTGAAGATGTTAAAGTCAAACAATACAAGGTACTACATAATTCTATCTATATTTTAAAAATACTAGGACAAAAAAAGAGTTCCTATAATTTTCATGAAAAGAATTATATTCTTAAGGTATTGCCCTAATTCCCAATTCTATCACTTCGTATAATAAACTAAGACAAATCAAGCAATCGGAAATATGAAAGCTATCTTACATAGACTTCAGATTGTAATCCAAAAAGTTGTTTGTGTACTTGCCTAACAAAACTTTGGCATCTTCCACATCAAAATCTCCATCTCCATCAGCATCATATATCCCAAGCTTGCCTAAAATATAAACAAGGGGTAAGGATGAAAGAATTCAGTAACATGCTACTAAATCAACATTTAACACGTGTTCATTATACAGTTGTTTGTAAACATTCCATACACACAAACACCATTGTCTACACATGATTCTTACTGAAGCATAAATCGATATCTATTTCAATGTACAATTTCTTTATTATGTTACACAAAACAGCAGGTATACAATTCAATTTGAAATTGTGCACTTTATATGATTGCATAAATGTGTTTCATTGCATCCTTTCAGATTGCCTTTTGTGCAGCTAACTTTGAATTCAGTACATTCAGATAGTCACCATTTTTCTTTCTTCATATTGACTGCTATTCTAGACATATCCCATATACAAATGTTAAAATTATACTAGACTGATTTCAGTACCAGGTTAGTGGAGCATAAGTAGCCCATATCCCACTGAAAATGTACAAGAATTCACAGACATGTCACCAATAGCTATTAGTTTCTTAGCTATAGTAAACCTACTATCCAGGATATACCATCATTATTAGCCATGAGCCTTGGTATACATGGATAAGCAAAAGCAACACATCATAAATGGTAGCTGTCTTATTCAGTAAGATTGAGTAAAGTTTTTTAATACACAATTTTTTATTTCAGGCACAGCACCTTTAGAAGCTATAAAGAAGGGGTGGGGAACCTCAGGCCCGCATACAGCCCCCAACTTGCCTGGGTCCAGCCCTTAAGGCTCAGGGTCCCCCAGCACTGGGGAGCCTGCACTCGTGCTCCAGCCCCACCTGCGCCTCACCATGGGGCTGGAGCACACAAAATCTACTAGGCTGAGTCTCCCCAGGCTCTGATGTGCAAGGGGAATCTGGGGAGTATCTTTTTCCTTTTCAGTCAGGGACCATGTCAGTAAAAGTTTTGCATTTTGTTTTGGGAGGGTGGGGATTTTTTGCCTCTCACTTGTGTGTGGCCCCCAACTGATATTTCTGTGGGTTAGTGGCCCCCGACCCAAAAAAGGTTCCCCACCACTGCCATAGAGTTAACACTCAGGGGAATGTAGTTGCTCTTAGAAAATGAAAAAGAAACCTAAAACTATGCCATCTAAAAGTAGATGTTTAATGGGATCAACACCTGAATTAGTAGGTCATTTAATATTTTAATTAGTTTTTGATAAAGCCTCAATATCATGGCAAAATTCAAGTGTAAATCACAACGCTATAAGATCACGGGCAGCAGTTGTAAAGTTAAGAGATTCTTACAGCCTGTGAGCATGCCATTGCTTTTTCGTGGATGAAAGAACTGTCACCAACCACTACAACAGCAAAAAAATGTCTACAAAACAAAGCGTTAACTGCTACTTTCCTGTTCTCAACAAATCTTACAGAAAATATTTTAAACTAAAGCATAGTACTGAAAATAAGACAGTAACAGGTAGAGAACAGACAATAAATAAGCCATCACCACTCCGTTGCAATAATAAAAACTAAATTATTGCTGTTGATTTTTAAGTTAAAGCACATACAAAATTTCTAAGTAACATTCACCTAATGAACAAGAATATTTTTTTTCCCAAGAATAGAAAGAAAAGTTCGAATAATAGTGTGCTGGAGTCTTATTTGAATGACGACTGAAGGAACAGAAAAAAAATTAAAAGTTAAAATAAAAAGTAAAGCAGAATATGATGAGCATAAATTTTAATCCCAGGGAGAGTGAAAGAAGTTTGTTTCCCAATAGCCTACCTTGAAGTACCTCTGACAAGTTATAACGGAAGTCCTTTGCTTTGGCTGCATGCATTGTAAAAATAAAAAAACCATTATTTGTATCATCAGACCCTGATCAGATTTTAAATCAGATGCTTCCTGTACCTTACAGTTCAAGTCTAATTCTCCTAGATTCACCCACATCAAAGATAGAGATAAACTAACAAAGCATCTGCATTTATAATATGAGGTGAACACTGGACACATTTCTTCACTCCTGACAAATACGAATTTTTTTTAGATCAATTAGAACTGTAAATTTTAAACAATACACAAAGCACAGTATGCATCCTATCATATCAAGGGTCCTTTGATGTTTTTGTCTTGTAAATATAACACACTTGCAAATATATGTATAGTAGTTAATTTGCAAATTGATTTATGTGCTCCCACCTATCTAAAGGCAAGATTAAATTTTCAGTCTTTCCTCCTGAAATCAGAAAATGCTTCTATTTAATTAAATGAAGATACAGGTAACACATTTTCTGATGTACTACATTACATATATTGATATATGAAATTCTTACCTAAAACTTCTTCATAATCTACAAGTTCAAACCAAACAACTGCTACTGATGTCCAAACTCCGAGCAATGCTATTACCATAAACCAGGTGAAAAATGAGCTTCCAGAGAGGCCTTCTTTCTTCCCATTCTTGTTTCCTCCATGTTTTGTCTCTGTTAAAAATGTGTCAACATGAAAACTGGATTACTATAATATGATACAGTATTTTATTATACAAGTATGCATGTTTTTACAAACTGTGCAAGTAAAGTATTCATGAGTACTTCAATACTACCAAGTGCTCAATAAACCTTTGTAAAGCTGTCTACTAGGAATGTTAAACGGTTATTATCGTAACTGGGTAGCCGCTAAAAAAAAAAATTAATGGTTGCACACTGGCTCCCATAGGCACAGACCTGCTCCTGGGTAACGGTTAACCATTACACAGAGACCATGACCCGTTAAGGGTGATGCTTCCTGGGTATCTGGTTAATCGGTTACCAGTCCACACCCCTAATTCCTATCCATCCTGAATAACAGACATTGATGGACCTAGCCTCCATGTATTTATTTAGATCTTTTTGAACCCTGTTAAAGTCCTGGTTTTCACATGTCTTCTGGCAAGGAGTTCCACAAGTTAACTGTGCATCGTGTGAAGAAGCACTTTCTCTTGTTAGTTTTAAACCTGCTACCTATTAAGAACTGGGGGTCACCAAATGAAATTATGTTATGGGAACAAATAAATAATTTTTCCTAATTCACTGTCTCTACACTATTCATGATTTTTAGACCTCTATCATATCACCCTTAGTCTCCTCTTTTCTAAGCTGAAAATTCCCAGTCTTTTTAAATCTCTCTTAATATGGCATATCCCAGGCTTTTTAATCTCTCTTCATAAGGTGAGGGACCTTGTCAAAGGTCCACATGCTTTTTTCATACCTTCAGAAAAGTCTAGTAGATTAGTGAGGCATGATTTCCCTTTACAGCAAACCATATTGATTTTTCCCCAACAAATTATGTTATATTCACCTAAGTGTTTGACCATTTCTGTTCTTTACTGTAGTTTCAACCAATTTTCCCAGTACTGAAGTTAGATTTGCCAGTCTTAATTGCCAGGATGACCTCGAGAGCCCTTTTTAAAGATTGGTGCCACACTAGCTATCTGCGACTTGTTAATGTTTAGTTTATCAAATTGTTCCAAAACCTCCACTAACAACACTTCAATTTGGGACAACTGCTCAGATTTATCACCTAAAAAGAATGGCTCAGATTTGGAAATCTCCCCAACATCCTTAGTCATGAAAACCAATGCAAAGAATTCATTTAGTTTCTCTATAACGACCTATCATCTTTGAGTGCTCCTTTCGCATCTCAATTGTCCAGTGGCCCCAAAGTTTAGTTAGCAGACTTCCTGCTTCTGATGTACTTAAAAACATTTTGCTATTGCTTTTTGAATTTTTGGCTAGCAGTTTTTCAAATTCTTTTTTGTCCTTCTTAATTATATTCTTACACTTCATTTCACAGAGTTTATGCTCCTTTCCAGTCTCCTCACTAGGATTTAACTTCCATTTTTAACACAATGCCTTTTTATCTCTCACTGCTTCTCTTACTTAGTTAAGCCAAGCCACAGCAGGGATGTTAAATTCCGATTAATCAGCTAATCGAGTAGTTGATGGAAATTCCATCAACTACTCAATTAATCAACGGGTAGGGTAGTGCACTCGCTATCCTGGCTGCACCTTTGCCTTTTAAATGTAGTAAGAGCCCCGTGGTGCTCTTGCTACATTTAAAAGGCAGAGGCATAGCAGGGAACCCAGGGCCTCCTGCCAGGTCTCAACTGCATCTCCACAGGGGGGCGAGAGGGAAGGCAGAGGTGCAGCAGGGAACCCAGAGCAAATGGGCCTGAAAAAGTCCCTGCTCACGCAGGGACCTGACTGCTGTGCCTCTGCCTTTGAAGTGTACCACAAGCCCCGTGGGGCTTCAGTCCCCACTCGTGCAGTTTTCCTGTTTCGCCTCTCCTCCTCCCCCCTACCACTCCCCAAAGAGATGGTGCTGGGGGAGAACCGGCTTTTAAGCTGGCTCCCCCCAGCACCAGCTCCTGCTCCCGCCCCCCTTCTGCCTCTGATACAGAGGCAGCGGGGGGGAGGGGGGCCCAGTAGTAACTCGACTGCCCGATAAGCCAATGGTTATCGGGTAGTCGACTAGTTGCTTACATCCCTAAGCCATAGCGGCACTTTTTTATTATCTTACTGTGTTTTTTAACTTGGGGGTATATATTTAAGTTGGGCCTCTATTATGGTGTCTTTGAAAAGTTTCCAGGCAACTTGCAGGGATTTTACTTTTGGCACTGTACCTTTTAATTTCTATTTAACTAACCTCCTCATTTTTGTGTAATTCCCCTTTCTGAAATTAAATGCCACAGTGCTGAGCTGCTGTGGTGTTTTTCACACCTCAGGGTTGTTACATTTTATTATATTATGGTCACTATTTCCACAGTCTAGCTATATTCTTGGACCAGATCCTGTGCTCCACTTCAGACCAAATGACGAACTGCCTCTCCTCTTGACAGTTCCAGAACCAGCTGCTCCAAGAAGCAGTCATTTAAGGTGTCAAGAAACTTTATCTCTGCATCCCATTTAAGGTGACATGTACCCAATCAACATGGGGATAGTTGAAATCCCCCATTATTATTATTATTATTATTGAGTTTTATATTTTTATAGCCTCTCTAATCTCCCTCAGCATTTCAGTCACATTATCCTGATCAGGTGGTTGGTAATCTATCCCTACTACTATATTATATATAGAAACTATACTGGCATAAGTAAAAAGAGTTATGATTCCATTTTGTACTTTCATTTCTTTTCTATACTCTTTTCTCCTGTGGCATCTTTACCACTATTTGTCTCTGGAAAAAGGACTGTGTAACACAGTGCAATAAGACAGAACATCTAAATAATACTGTCTTTAATTAAATACATAACCAAATATTATTACTGCAGATTTTCACATTTAGTGAAGTGCTTTATCTACACCTTCCACAATCAGATGCTACAACACAAACATTTGTTACAAGGGCAGCTTCCATCTACAAGCGTTGATTCCCAATCTCTGGGTGCTTTGAACACTTTTGCTACAAAAAACTCAAAACAAAACATATCTGCGCTAACTTGTCACAATTCTTCTTTAAAAGCAAATGTTAAATTCTTCACCATAAGATTCAGTCATCATTTACAGAGGCAAACATACATATACAGAGTCAGAGATAAAAGCTAACAAACCATTAAGGAATGACGACTCTGGATTTGAACTCATTCCAGGGAGTTAATTCCACTTTGAAGCCCTTTCTCTGCATATATTATCAGCTATGTAGAAAGTAAGTCAGTTTCCATATCTGGTAAGCCTTTGCTTACCCTGACATATACCTTCACACAGACATTATAAAAGTCTTGAAACACATAATACTCCTCAAAAACAAATGTTAAGGTACTAAATATGACTGGTTTCTATGAATAAAGAGACTACGTAGGAACAATTTGGTTAATTTACTTATATTTCTTAACATGTTCAGAAATAGCATGTTCAAGTAAAATCTTCCCATGTAAAAAATGCTTCCCATAATCAGAATACTATGCTATAAAACTATATTGGATATGACTGACCACTTGCCATAAAACCTATAAAAAATATATCTATTTCAGAATTAATTTAAATAGCAAAAATAAAAGCAGTTTTTGATGCAGAGCAAAATAGTGAACAGAGTCAAAAGCAGTCACACACCACAATAAACTGGTTATTCTGTTGAGAACAAAAGACAGACACAAACAAATACATAATTATGCATTTCCAATTGTTTGCTGGTTAGTTTGTTTCTGCCAAAGGTTAGAACTATACCTGAATCTTCAGCCATTGCATTAGTATCCTTTATCCATGGATAAAATAAATCTACTTGAGTCCGAAATCAACATCCAAGGCAAAACAAGGAACAAGTTACCCTCATTCTAGTCTTGAAAGGGTGGTAAAAAAAAAGTTTAATAAAGCTAGCTCAGCTAGAACCTGAAACTAAACCTGACTGCAAACTCTTCTCACAAGCTATTTTTAGAGCAACCGTCTTCACAAGCTACAGGCTTTTAAATACTCATATGGAAATCTACTGCTGACGACAATCAAATTTACCCCCTCCCCTTCACAAAGCATTCTGGATAGTTGGTCCTGTCTCCTCTCTTTAATCCCTGAACACCAAACATGCCAGGGGAATGAAATAAACTGTGCTGCTGTATTTTTTGTAGTAAGTCATGCCTCAGTGCCTAGGTTCTAAGGGCATTAACTCCAGCAGCATAAATTAAAATGAAAGTCTGGACCTAGAGTTTGTCTATGTAGCATTTTTAAAGCTAGACTTTTCTCAGGAAACTTGCTTTGTGTTGACAAATACACAGTAGACTTTTTCCTAATATCCTGGGTCAATTTGATACCTATTACTTTCTACAGTCATGATAAAACACAAACAACTCCAAATGAAAATTCTCTTGAAATTAGGGATGTGAATGGTTAACCTTAATAGGTGAGTCTTACCAGTTCTGGTTAATGGGTGGGGCTGGAGCAGCTTCCTGTGCCCCCCGAGCAGAGAGCTACTCCAACCTGGTGGGCAGCCCATGCCCATGACTGGCCCAGCCATGCCACAGGTAGGTGGTGTTCCAGCCCAGCATGAGCAGTCCCTGCCCTTAACAGCAGGGGAGGGGGTCGCTCCAGCCTGGCCACGGTGCGGGACGCAGGGGAAGGGGGAAGACATGCTCCAGCACTCCCCATCCCTTTAATCAGTCAACAGCTTAAACATTATGTTTAACCGGTTAACCAAATTAAACAGGATTTTACATCCTTACTTGTAAATAAGTAAGACTCCTGCTCCACAAAGAGCCTGCAGGAATTAGTTCATATATATTCTGAGTAACTTCCAGATCTATTCCCTCCCTTCATCTCTAACATTCTTAACTTGGTTTAGGGCTACTAGTCATTTTATATTAGCAAAAAGGAATAAAGAGAGACTTCTCAAACCCCAAATGACAAACTCAGCAGCATGAATACAAAAAAAATGTACTTAAATGAGCATTTTTCTACAAAACTCATATTGATTTTACCAATAGTAGCCACATCATTGCTCTAGAACAGTAGTTGTCATAGTGAGGTCCAGATGGTCCGTGGCTTCAATTCATTCTCCTCCCCCCGCCCCACAACCCCGACTGGGAGGGTGCCCAATAGGGTGAAAAAAGCCCCGATCTTCCCTGCCAGACCCAGCTCCCCACTCACGTCTGCCCCTGGTGCCCCCAAGAGTTGCCCCTGTTCCCTGCCCACCGTCACTGCGCAGCATAGGAACCCCACGCAGAGCTGGGACACACATGTCCCTGTGGGATTGAGGCTCCCAGCATGCCACTGCTGCTCTTGGCAGCTGCCACTGCACAAGACTGACAGACGGGATCTGGGGTGTCTGATGCTGGGGGATATGAGGGTGCCAGGTCCAAGGAAACAATAAGGTGGGGGAGACAATGGTGGAGCTGGGGGAGTGTGATGAGGCAGTGGAGGGCCTGCGGTAGGAGGAGCAATGGGGTGGGAGCCAGGGGTGGGGAAACTGGGGGCCAGGATGGAGGCGGCAATGGGGGAATTAGGGACTATGGTGTGATGGGGTCAGGTTCAGAGATCGTAGAACCTGAGGGCACATGATAACGTGACTCCTTCCCACAAGCAAGGCTGTGCAAAGAACAGACCCCGGGGACTGCCCACGGCTTGACCCATGCCAAAGGGCAGGGCACAAACCGACGGACAGAGCACAAGCCCTGGACCAATGCAGGGGGTGGAGCGAGGCCTGGCCTGCTCTCAGGGAGTACATGGATGCCCAGGTCAGTCCATTCCTCTGAATTCACCCCCTGTTGTAACAAGCTAGACAACTTCACTCCCTCCCCCCCCCCCCGCCCACCTGGGGACAGAAAGTCAACCCCTTTAGCATCACGTTAGAGAACTGAGGTCAGCGTCAACCAACAGTTCTTCCTGAAACCACTGAATGACTACTTTTAGACAGCACTACCCCAGAGGTGGCTGCATCTCAGCACTGAGCAAGGGATCCCTGCCTAAACAACTCCCGTACCCTTCCTCAGGGCCAGCTGCTTCTCTGTACCAGGTGAGAGATCCCTGTATTACCATCCCTAGTGTCAATGCTGCACAGTCCCTAGCTGTCTCGTAGCCTGTGAAGCGTTCCTGAGAGTCCTGCTGTGGGGGGGATGCTGGGAGCCAACATCTCTGGCTGGGTAAATGAACTGGACAGTCATGGGACTGGGGAGCCTAGGGACTCTTTGCTGGCCAGGAGGGAGCTGTGCTCCCTCCCCTCCCCATCCTGCTGGGGGCACAGCAACACAGTGACATACTGTCTAGGCTTTCTCCACTGCACCAGGGTACGAAGCCAGTTAAGCATCCCCCTCTCATGCCCAGACCCCTGCACGCCAGTCCCCCACACTCACTCCCCTCCCCTCGCCAAGACCCCCATACCCATAGCTTGCTCCTGCAACCTCCTTCCTGGCCTGACTCTGCACCCTCCCTTGCTCCTGTACCTCCCCCCGGCCAGACACCTACACCCACCCTGCTCCTGCACCCTCCCTTGCTCTTGCTCCCTTCCCCCCAGCCAGATACCCTACTCCCAGCCTGCTTGTGCACCCTCCCACCTCCTCCTGTACCCCCATCCCTATCCCACTTGTTGGCAGCCCTATCCTGCACACTGAACCCCTCATTTTTTGTCCCCACTAACTCTGGAACCCCAGGAAAGTTTAAATCTGGTCTATGGGAAGCCCTGAACCTCAGTCCTCCCTGTGCCTTCCCCTCACCCCGTGGGGCTGGAGCATAAGAGGAGTGAGGTGTCTCAGTTGGGGCCACATCAGTGAGAGTTAGAGGTTTCTTGCTTCTCACTTGTGTGGTCCCAACTGATTTTTCTGTGGATCAGTGGCCCCCAAGGCCCAAAAAGGTACCCCACCCCTGCCATAAATAAAGAAAACATTGAAACCTTGTGTGTTGGACATACATTAATATTTTACTTGAGTATGTTAATGTTACTCAAATATGGCCACAAGAGGCTTTTCCTGTAACCACAACCTCCTGTGCAGAGATTGGGGCAGGGGGAGGGGGGAACAAGAGCAAAGAAGTGGAGTCACAAACACTAGAGGAGCAGGCAGCTAGTGAAAGTTCCCCACCTTCCCAGGGTTTGTGGGGTTCAGGCCTCTGGCTTCAGCTCTGGGGTAGAGGGTTCCATCCTACAACTGTGTTCTGGGCTCTGGCACCAGCCCAAGGCTCATCACGCCACTGCCTCTCCTAGCCCCTGCTGACTCCCTACCCACCTCCTCATCCAGGGCTTACCATGGCTGAATAAGTATGTTACAAATACCACTTTAGGCAATGAAAAGGGGGACACGGACACCATTTTAATAGAAACAGACTGACTAACTTGCAAGTTATTTTTTAAAAAGCAAGCAAAAAAACTAACAAAAAGATAAGTATATGCAAACACTCTGTGTTTTGTTTGCAGTGCCAGTAAAGAATACGGACAAGAGTTGGTGGCTGCACTCTGAAGCCACCAAATTTTTTGTTGTGAGAACCCCTGGGACTATGTGAGTTTGTACAAACCATTTGGTCTGTGATCATACAAGGTTAATCAGGGGTTCAAATATGGTAGACAGGATGGACAGACATACAGAACCTAGTTAGATTACATAACAGTAGTATGTAAGAAAGCTCACTCCTCTTTTATTGGACTTTAAAGGAGATTTTCCATTAAAAACCCTCTTCTATGAAAAATTATAGTTAACAGAGGTGAGAGCAATTTCAGAGATTTATAGTCTGCCATACTCTAAGTTACTAAAGCAACTGACACTTTAACACAGACTTAATCTACCCAGTCTCCAAAACTGAATACTTGGATGTATCAATGACTTATTTGTCAACTCTATATTTTGTGGCATTTTTTTAAAAAAGTCTCTGCATCCTACTGTTTCTCTCAACTGTTCCCCCCCCCCCCCGCTCCAATGTCTGAATCTTTGATCCTGCTCTACTGGATTATTGTTGTTTTGCAACAATACATTAATTGTACAGCAATTTTATATGGATATACACAAGAATGTGATGTCTCAGTCATACTTTAGCCACTCTTATCTAAAATGCTTCCTTGCCATTGTAAAGCTGTAATAATATTGATAATGATACATTACTCCTAAAATCAATTAATTATAACTGAGCAGTTTATTTAAAAAATGTCTTACTTGTATACTTACTAATTTACTAATCAATCATTCAATGTAATGTGGCAATATTGATTCAGAACTATGGGACATGTCCTATTTGTCACAAGCTGGGGATCAATTTTAAATCTCTCCCTTCCTTTCTTCCATGAATAAACCCTTAGATTTTAGATACTAAAGGACTAATTTTTATTTTTGGGTAAGATCTTAAGTTATGAATTGTCCTGGGCATATGGCTGGTCCTTAGGGATTGGAAGAACCTTTTAAATTTGATGAGATAGGTTTTCATAACCTCTCATCTATATAAAGAAGTGATACCAGTGCTGATAAAAAAAAAACTGGAGTGTCTGAGGGAACTGCTTACGTGACTTCTTGTTAGCCAGTGAGGTGAATCAAAGTGTTCTTTGTGACTGGTTTGGTGTGCCTCCTAGTGGAGGAACCCCAGCCTTGGGCAGTGCCAACTCTGCCTCCAAGCTAGACAGATTCATGGAGGTTAGGTCCATCAATGGCTATTAGCCAGGATGGGTAGGAATGGTGTTCCTAGCCTCTGTTTCTCTGGAAGTGGGTGACGGGAGGAATCACGTGAGGATTACCTGTTGTGATCCCTCCCTCTGGGGCATCTGGTGACAGGATACTGGGTGAGATGGACCTTTGGTCTGACCCAGTATGGCCATTCTTATGTACAGGGCTCGACAAATACACTCGCCCGTGGCGAGTAGATTTTACCAGCTGGCGAGTGCAGGGGCGGACTGGCCCGGTGGGCCGTTGTGCCGGGCTGGCCAAAGCCAGCACTACGGGCGGCGTGGCCCCATCTAATCCGCCGGCCGGCGGAGGAGCAGAGCGCCGCCGGGAAGGGGGAAGTGCGGCGATTCTTGCCACCTGGCTGCCTGCGTTCAGCTCCAGCACGAGAAGGCGGGGCGCGAGCCAAAGGGCGGGACGCCGGCAGACGCCAGGACGCTGGCGTGATGTGGCCCCGCCGATTTTAAGGGGTTGTGGCAGCTCGGCTCTGGCCGCGTGTCCCTGGGAGTTGGCTGCGGCGCGCGGTGCAGCCAGGCCCCGCCCCGCCCCCTCCAGTCCTGCCACAGCCCCAGCCCCCTCGCCGGCAAGAGACCGCTCCCTGCCAGCCGCCCAGCTCACTGCACCCACCCCAACCCCTTTGTCTCCGCGCCACCCCTTCCCCACGCCGCCCCTGTTCCCCTGACCCCCTGCTCTCCCTCTTCCCTGCAACTCTCTGGCTCTGCGCCGCCCTTGCACCCCGCACCTTGCTCCCCCTGATCCCTGCCCCCCCCCAGCTCTGTGCTGCCCATTCCCTGCACTGCCCCAAGACCCCGATCCCTCTGCCCCTCCCATTCCCCGCGTCCCATTCCCTGTGCCTCCACCGTACCCCGCACCCTGCTCCCCCTGATCCCTGCGTCCCTCTGGCTCTGTGCCTCCTGTTCCCCGCGCCACATCTGTACCCCCCAACTGTTCCCTGCACCCCTCTGGCTCTGTGCTGTCCCTGCACCCTGCTCCCCCTGTGGGTCGGGAGTGAGGGGTGCTTGTCCATAGGGAGGGACTGGACAGGGCAGAGAAAAGGCTGCTGTAACCCAGCAGCGAGTGAAAGGGGGAGTTCACTTGAAGCCCCTTTGCCTTTATGGAAAAAAACGAATGAAAATGCTATTTGCTATTTATAGGCCTAAAATGCCGGGACAAAAACGGAAAAAAAACAAAAAACAAAAAACATTGCAAAATGCAAACGTGTAAAAGACAACAAAAAAGAGGGGGAGGGACCAAAAAATGTTTTTCTTGGGGCAGCAAAAAACCTAGAGCTGGCCCTGGGGGAGAGGAAGGGGCTGGGCTGGGCTGTGGGGAGGAGAAGGGAGGAGAGGGGAAAAATATGGGGAAGGGGCTTGTGCTGAGGGGAAGGGAGGGGAGGGGAGGTGGTCAGGAGAAGAAGAAAAAGAAGAAAGGGGAAGGCACCAAGGGACAGGGGTGCAGGAGAGACAAATCCCAGGGGGCCAAGTGCAGAAAATGAGGAAAAGGGCAGGAGGGGAGTTGTCAGTGGGAGGGGGGAACAGGGTGATGCTGGGAGAGGAGAGGGTAAGGGCACTGGGGGCTAGAGGGGGAAGTGCTGAGAGAAGGCTTGAAAGAAGGGGTGGGCATGAGGAAGGCGGGGATAGAGCAAGGCATGTGTGAGGGCACAGGGGCATGATGGGAACTGGGGCAGAGGGCGGTGAGGGGGTGGGTATCAGGGAAAAAGAGGGCAAAGGGGGCAGGGGCACTGAGAAAAGGGGGAGGCACCAGGAGGGTGCAGGTGCCAGGGGATTCTGGGGGTGAAGCAGAAGGGCAGACATCTGCAGGGGAGGGACCAGCACCAGAGGAGAGAGGCAGGGCAGGTGTGTAGAGGGAGGTGTTAGAGGGGATGAGGAGGGGTAGCTCACATGATCAGAGTGGGGCTACTGGAGGAGTGGGCACAGGGGGGAGAGAAGGGCTGTTGGAGGGGGGCAGGTCTCAGGAAGGCTGAGGGCAGTGAGAAGGGCAGGAGTCAGGACAGCAGAGGAGGGTGAGGGGTTGGGGTGCAGCAGGCACCAGGGGAGCTGATGGAGCAAGGGGAGGAGACATGGCAGCAGAGGGAAAAGGTAGAGGTTTATAAGATATTTATTAATAACTTGAGTGATATTTATTAATAACTTATTAGTAATTACTGTTCTTATTCTTATTAGGAATTTATGCCATTAAAAAAACACTTTTTTGGGGGAGGGTGGGGGTGGCGAGTTCCTTTTTTGTCTGGCAAGTAGGGATTTCCATAATTTGTCAAGCCCTGCTTATGTAAGCAGTTCAATCTGAATTGATAGAAAATGAGATACTGTAATGATAGAGATGTTTCTCATGTGAATATAGAGGGTGCAGAGGGCACCTTACATAGCAGTTTCTAGTCACAGAGGATTTTACGTTCTCAACTATAGTTATAAACATCATGGAGACATTCGAAACGTTTTCAAACAGCTTTTATCAGAATTTCTGAAGTTGGGAGATTCAAGTTAGACATTTCATTAGAGCAGCGGTGGCCAACCTACGGCTCATGAAGAAAAAGATTGCGGCTCCTGACGGAACCAGGACAGAACCCAGAACTGCTCAGGTCAGCCGCTCTCACTGGAAATTCCATACACTACTTGACTAGTAAATTAATCCATACTTAACATCCTTAGAGCCACAGTGGGGGTTGCTCCGGGACCTGGCGTGAGCCAGGACTGAGCTGGGCTTACTCAGTCCCAGGTCATCCCAGGTCTAGCAGCCTCTGTTCACAGCCAGCCCCAGCCACCACGAACATAAGAACATAAGAATGGCCGTACTAGGTCAGACCAAAGGTCCATCTAGCCCAGTAGCCTGTCTGCCGACAGTGGCCAGCACCAGGTGCCCCAGAGAGGGTGGACCGAAGACAATGATCAAGCGATTTGTCTCCTGCCATCCCTCTCCAGCCTCTGACAAACAGAGGCCAGGGACACCATTTCCATCCCCTGGCCAATAGCCTTTTATGGACCTAACCTCCATGAAATTATCTAGCTTCTCTTTAAACTCTGTTATAGTACAAGCCTTCACAGCCTCCTCTGGCAAGGAGTTCCACAGGTTGACTGCACGCTGTGTGAAGAAGAACTTTCTTTTATTAGTTTTAAACCTGCTACCCATTAACTTCATTTGGTGTCCTCTAGTTCTTCTATTATGGGAATTAATAAATAACTTTTCTTTATTCGCCCCCTCCACACCACTCATGATTTTATATACCTCTATCAGATCCCCCCTCAGTCTCCTCTTTTCTAAACTGAAAAGTCCTAGTCGCTTTAGCCTCTCTTCATATGGGACCCGTTCCAAACCCCTAATCATTTTAGTTGCCCTTTTCTGAACCCTTTCCAAGGCCAAAATATCTTTTTTGAGGTGAGGAGACCACATCTGGACACAGTATTCAAGATGTGGGCGTACCATAGTTTTATACAGGGGCAGTAAGATATTCTGGGTCTTATTTTCTATCCCTTTCTTAATAATTCCTAGCATACTATTTGCCTTTTTGACCACCGTGCACACTGTGTGGAAGTTTTCAGAGAACCGTCCACGATAACTCCAAGATCTCTTTCCTGATTTGTCAAAGCCAAATTAGCCCCCATCATACTGTATGTATAGTTGGGGTTATTTTCCCGATGTGCATTACTTTACACTTATCCACATTAAATTTCATTTGCCATTTTGTTGCCCAATCACTCAGTTTGGCGAGATCTTTTTGGAGTCCCTCACAGTCTGCTTCTGTCTTGACTATCCTAAACAGTTTGGTATCATCTGCAAACTTTACCACCTCACTGCTTACCCCTTTCTCCAGATCATTTATGAGTAAGTTGAATAGGATTGGTCCCAGGACTGACCCTTGGGGGACACCACTAGTTACCCCTCTCCATTCTGAAAATTTACCATTTATTCCTACCCTTTGTTTCCTGTCTTTCAACCAGTTCTCAATCCATGAAAGGACCTTCCCTCTTATCCCATGACAATGTAATTTACACAAGAGCCTTTGGTGAGGGACCTTGTCAAAGGCTTTCTGAAAATCTAAGTATACTATATCTACTGGATCCCCCAGTGGCTGGCTGCGAATAGTCTGCTCCAGCAGCAGCACCTGTCTACAGCCAGCCCTGGCCACTGTGAACAGAGGCTGTTGCTGTGGACAGGGGAACTGCCCCCTCTCGCAAACAGGGGCTGCTGCCAGAGCAGCCTCTCCTGCCCTCCCCCCGGCACTGCTGCATCTGACAGAGGCAGCAGCACAGGAGTGTTTGGTATTAAACTTTTTCATAAATAGATATAAACCTGCAACAGCACTATGCAGTAGTAGGCAAGTTATAATATGTACAAAGGCACGGGTTAGGATCTCTTGTGAACATTAAAAATATAAACAAAAACTGTACAAAAGTTACAGTCTGTTAAAGTTCAGCATATGGGTGCCTGATCACTTCATACTGGAATGCTTGCAAGAGAGTTCATACAGGTAATATTCACTTTTCATTTCAAAGTCACAAAAAACTCTACATGCAGAAAGACAGTCCATATGATGCAGTTAGAGCAGAAAGAAAAAAAACAAGTCAACCACCGCATGCTCTCCACACAAATTACCAGATTATGATCTTCATCAGGAAAGAACCAACTGAACAGAATCAGAACTTCACTGCATAAGATCTCTACAATGAAAAATCCAATAAAGGAATTAGCAAGGGCATTAAGCAGAGGTACCATGTTTCAATGCAGATTTTTAAAAATTGAAGTTTTTTAAAAGATTGAACTATTTTTTTAGTGACCCTATGTACATGGAAGTTTTATTTTCAGTTTACAGAAACAGCGGACTTAAACTCACTTAAACTATCTCTGCATAATATACAACCAGTAGTCCTGTGGCACCTTTTACTGCATAATATACACTTACACAAGTTTGTCTTTATTGCAACAGTTGAATATCTGGGATTCTAAACTTTACTTGCTCAGATTTTCAAAGGCAGGCCTGTATTAGGGATGTAAATGGTTACTCGGTTAACCAGTAGGGGTTGGAGCAACTCACCGGCTCCCCAGGAGCGAGACTGCTACCAGAGAGGCTTCTACTGTAGAGTCAAACCTGGAGAACAGATACCAAGCATGGGAACAATAAAAGCAGGGCTCGACAATTAATGTAATCTACTCATCCGTGGCGAGTAGATTACAAGCCGGCACAGCCACGCAGCACGGTCTATGCATGCGCAGCGTGTTGAACCGTGTGGCTGGCGAGCGGGGCTCGCCGCGGCTTGGCAAGCCCCGCTTATTATGGCCCTTTACACACTAAAGCTGGACCTATAATTTAGTAGATAGGACAGAGTAAGCATAACCAATTACACAAATCAACATACAGCAGCTTTTGTGTCTTTGTCCAATACAACTTTAAATGTAAACATAGTATCCTATTTAACCTTATTCTGGAACACTTAGGTAGCTCATTCGGGCACACTTAGGTTAACGTGCTGTCTCACAGCAGTAGAATACCCAAGAAATGTGGGTTCTTCTCCATTATGGATTTCTTAGGATATGTCTACACAGTACAACTTTTAGTCACTAAAAGTCAGGCAGTGTAAACACTGCATGTTGCCACTACTGCAGACAAAAGTCTTCCACCCGCTACCAGTGGCATAGAGCAGTCTTTCCAACAAAGCATTAATACTTGCCTCAACAAAGCTTTTGTTGGGGGGGAGGATATTACACACCTGTGACTGACAGAAGCTTTGTGACTCAGTTGCCATTGTAGACAAACCTTATTTAAACCCATAATCCCCTGCCTCAGGAATCAAACTGATCATTTTTCCTTCATTTTGTTCACAGTGACATTGCAGGATGACGGACATTTCACCTTATGCTGCTACCAGATACAAAGCCACCCATGCCATTTACCAATTAGTGATAATATAGAAAGTCACTGTATAGATGTAATAGACAGGAGGAGTGCTGACAAGCACCTGGTGACTGAGGGGTTAAACTAAGGTAGCTAGCAAAAGTGTTAGCCAGGGGGCCAGAAGAATCCCCTCCTCTGAGCAGGATTACACAAGGTGGTGGCAAAAATGTTTGAAACCATGGGAGTCCTGTTTGCTGGAAGATCTCACTTGTGACTGGTTAATGTCAAAAACCTGAGAAATTGGGAAGGGAGGGAGACAAACAGGAGATACAACTTTTTCATATTTTGGGCTACTTAAAACAGAGTAACCCACTGTCTACTCAAATAATGGCTGTATCTTGCTCAGTTCCCTACTCAGCGATCACAAGTATTTATCATTAAGAATTTATAACATTGGGGGGGGTTGCTCTTAAGCACAAAACTGTATCGGTTTTGGTGGGTTTTGGAGCCTCCAGTACCCATTCTCTACTTCTGGATTGAGGTCAGGAGTCATTTTTATGTCTCACGGTGGAGCAAAGATTGAGCAAAGAGTATCTTTGCACTAGGCTGAAGAAATGTCTATTTCATTACACTGACATTTAAAAATTGGTTATTTTAACATTTATCTACATATAGTTCAGAAAGTTTGTGTGTCTGTGCATCTGTCTGTCCATCCAAGAACTCCTCTGAAATACTAAGAGCTAGGACCACCACATTCAGTATGCAACTTCCTCTTCTCATAATTTAAACCAAGTTAATAGACATTACTTTACCAGTGGCTAGTAAAGTCACTGACTTTCAGAACGAAACAGAAAGTGTCAGAATCAGCCAGACAAGTTACTTACAATTTTTGCAGACAAACTAGTTTAGAATAGGAATGTAAGTATCTAGGCGACTATTGGATAAGCTTAGGCTTATCCAGTAGTCAAGTCACTACTCAACTAGTCACTTCCCCCCTTCTCTTGCTGTCTCTCTATCAGAGGCACTGAGGGGGAAGGAAACTTAAAAGTCGGTTCCTCCCACCATCTCCAGGGGAGAGCAGCAGGGGAAACAGCAAGAGTATGACAGAAGCAGTCCCTGCTCCTGGCAGGGTCCTGACTGCCGCACCTCTCCCTTTGAAATGTACAAGAGTCACCCGCAGCTCTTGTACATTTCAAAGGGAGAGGAACAGCAGTCAGAACACCACTTGAGAGGGAACTGCTTCAGTCCCCACGCGCATGGCTGTAGCAGCTCCTGTCTGCAGGGGGTCCGAGCTCCATATGCATGGGTTCCCCGCAGAACCCCTTGCTTTGAAATGTACAAGAGCTGCTCTTGTACATTTCAAAGGCAGAGGCACAGCAGTCAAAGGCAGAGGCGAGCGCCCCCCTTATCAAATAATCGTGTAGTCAATAGAAATTCCATTGACTATTCAATTAGCCGATTAATCGAAATTTGACATCCCTAGTTTAGAATGACAATGTTCAAAATCAGAAAGCATATTTGGTAGTTTAAGACACCAAAAAACAAGTATTTCTATCAATTAGTAGTTAAAAATAGAGCTAGAGGCTCACACTAAGTGTAGAGATGTTAACATACAGAAGACTACATGATTAACCAATAAGCATAGGATTATTGGTTAATCCTGTTGTCATGGCTCCTTCCCCACTCCAGCATGATAAATGCAGAAGTGGGGGCCAGCAAGTGTACCCCAAAACCTTATCTACCAGGCTTTGTTATAAAACTTCCCCCAAAATCTTAAACCCTAGATTTTGGGAATAAAACTTCTGCTGCCACCACCCAAATATTAATAAAGAAATCAGGGGAAAGATCATTTGGGAAATCTCACCCCTAAAGTAAAAATCAGGGCACACAATTAACCAGTCCCAGGTTCATAAAAAGAAGAGAGAAAGAACTTTTATTATTACAACAATATTCCTGTCGCAAGCATAATGACTAGATGGAAAGGTAACAAAATATACTCACGGAGAACTCCATGGGCCTAGAACTTAGTTACAAAGAAAAGCCAAAACATCTTTTAAACAGTGCACAGACATCAGATTCCATAACCAAACCATAAAACAAGAAAACCTAACGGATTTATCTAAACTTTACCCGACTTACAGAAAGTGAAGAATTGCGTTCTTGGAGAGAGAGAGAGAGAAACATGTTTGACTCTCTCTGTAGCTGCAGAGGAACTCACACAAAGAGACAATGGAGGGAAATACCCAAATTCCTCTGTCCCAGTTTGAAATTCCTACCTACATTCCTATTGGCCACTCCACCTGGCTAGGTGTAGTTAACCCTTCGTCCCCAGGCTGCTGGCTAACCCTCATAATCATGACACGTCAACTACATGTATCCTCCATCCTGATACATAGGCTGCAAGGAGGAGGGGGGAGATGAAGCCCATGTGCAGCTGGCTTTAAGATGGCTCCCCATGAGCACTGGATCCACCTATCCCCTACCCCCGCACTCCTGCCTTTAATAGAGAGGCAGCAGCAGCATGGAGGGCAAAGGAGCCAATACACATAGGGAGCTGGCTTTTAAGCTGGCTCTCCGCATATGCCAGCTCTGCTGACCCACTGGCCCCCCACCTTGCTGCCTCCTACAGAGGCCGGGGGGCAGGGGAGAAGGCAGGAGCTGGTGCTAGGGGAGTGGCTTAAAAGCCAGCTCCCCCCAGCACCACCTCCACAGTGCCATCTGTTCCCCTCCCCGCCAGCCGCTGCCTCTAGCAGAGGCAGCAGCACAGTGGGAGGGGAAGAGGGAAGGGAGGCTGCCACAAGGTAGCCTCTGTCCACTGCAGGTCCAGGCTCAACATGGACAGCTGGGGGGGGGGGGCCTTGAGTTCCCACAGACAGAGGCTGCGTCGACATTCCACAGAGGCAGCAGCAAGGGGCAGCAGGTGGGAGCTGGTCTGCACGGAAAGCAGTTTTTTAAACTGGCTTCCCATGCTTATCGGCTCCCTCCTGCCACCCCATACTTCTGCTTCTGATAGAGAGAGGCAACAGCACAGGGTGGCAGGGGGCTCCCCAGGCCTCCAGGAGTGAGGCCAGGAGCGCACTGGCTGCCAGCCCTGCCCCTGAACACTATCAAATACTCATATAACTGCTAAAGTTTGATGCGGTTACACGATTATTCAATTACATGCCAACATCCCTAATTAAATAGTGATTTGATCAGAGAACCAGCTAGTAGTTTGTTAATGCAGTATCCAGCTCTTCACTTTCAAGTATCTGCAGAATTTGAAAAACAGTTGTTTCAAAACTCCCATAATGCAGCTTGGTGTCAAAAAGGGCCAAACTAATGAAGTACAAATAGTAGGTATTCTGTCATTGTAGTGAAACTGTCCTAAGAGATCAAGTAAGATCCACACTTTTTAAATAACTGCTATTGGAAATTGTGAAGAAAAGATTTTATCTTGATTTAAAAGTGAAATAAAAAAAACTGAACAGATTTAACTGAACAGTACAATTAATTCTGGCACATCATCATTTAGAAATGGGGTGAGGCACACTGGGCCATCAGCCCAGCCCGAACACTTACATAGCACTAACTTTAAGTAAGTCTTTAAAAAGTTTTTAAAAAATTGCCACCTGCAAGAATTTATCATTCAAAAGTAGACCAAGGGACGCATAAGAGACTGAAATAGTGCAAGAAAAAAAACAGGAGATACAATAAAGCAGGTGTCAGGAGGGATTTCAAGAGAGAATGAGTGAGGATGCTTAATGATAAAGAGTGCGCCATTCCAGAGAAAAAGCTATGCGATGAGATTAGGAAAAGAAGGTGAGCAAAGCATAGATGAGGTCTGAGGGCTAAGATGTAGGCAGGGGCATAACCTAGACAAAACAGTGGCGAAGAGGACAAGATGTTTGACACATGAGCAAGTCAAAGCACTAGGAAAAAAAAAATCAGCTTCCTCAAAGACCTTGAAGATAACAGAGAAGGGAGATGAGGCAACACAAAGATACAGGATTTGTCTACAGTTTTGTACATCTTTATTGTCAGTTTCAAACAGATAATTAAAGTAGTACATCATCCTAGTATGCATGCATATTAGTATTACTCCTGGAGGAATCCTGCACCAAAAACTTTAAAAAATTCTGCTCACAATATTTTCAAATTCTGCACATTTTAATTGGCAAAAAACCAAAACAATATAATCATACCAGTTTCAATTATTTATGGTCATTTATTTCAAATCCCTGTCAGCAAGTGTGCCTGTAACAATCCAGGCAACAAAAAAAGATTCAGGAAATGGTTTCAGACAAGCAAATTCCTTACTGGGTATGTTAATATAGAACACTGAATAACAATTCATTTAAACTACAGCACAATACTATATTTCCCACACTCTTCAGAAGCAGTGCAAATATGTGAACAAGTCAGGGATAACAGAAGAGCTGAGGTAGAAGGAAGTGATTGCTGGAAAGGAGTCTAGATGTGAATTTGGATAGTTGTTGGGTATGGGTGAGGAAAATATGGAACAGAGGGTTTTGGGGTTTTTTTGAGGCGGCGAGGAGGGTATTATTCCCTCACTGAGCACCTCTGCCATTTCCAGGTTTCCTGTTATTGTTTCTCCCTCCTCACTGAGCAATGTACCTACCCTGTCCTTGGTCTTCCTCTTGCTTCTAATATATTTGTAGAATGTCGTCTTGTTACCCTTTATGTCTCTAGCTAGACTGAACTTGTTTTGTGCCTTTGCCTTTCTAATCCTGCCGCTGCATGTGTGTGTTATTTGCTTATATTCATCCTTTGTAATTTGACCTAGTTTCCACTTTTTATATGACTCCTTTTTTATTTTTAGTTCATGCAAGATCTACTGGTTAAGCCAAGGTGGTCTTTTGCCATACTTTCTATCTTTCCTACACAATGAAATAGTTTTCTTTTGGGCCTTTAATAATGTCCCTTTGAAAAACTGCCAATTCTCTTCAGTTGTTTTTCCTCTGACTTGGTTCCCATGGGACCTTACCTACCAGCTCTGAGTTTGTTACCCCCACTAGCAACACAAAATCTAGCTATGGGCACTCTGCTAACCAGTTGGGCAGCATCTAAATTTCTCTTGAGTGGCCACACAAGTGCACAGTTTAGAGGGAACGCTGTCTCTAGCCATTGTGAAAATTGAATTTTTATTGCTACCTTTTATCTAACATATAAAGGAGAATGTTTGTGCTCTAATAACTTGGACACTATATGACCTACTGCAACCAAACTTTTGTAGCCAAACAGAACCCCTCCTCCCCCCTCCTCCCTCCAAAATCCTTGGGAGGGAGAATCCTTGGGAACGAAACTCTGTCTTCAAGGCTCCAGGGCCTCCAGAGGTGCCGGAATAACTATGGCCCTAGATGCTAGACAGAAACCAGATAACAGCGGCAGTTGGGCCAGCAGACGATCAGGGCCTCGGGCTGCCCTTGGCTGGTACCAGTAATTGATACACCTACACACCGTCGCAGAAGAGGAATCTGCCACCCCATCAGAAAAGAATGTCCAGCCCTAATGATTTAGTTACCTCCACCTCACAGGTGCAAATTAAGCTTTAGCAACTCCCTGTGGGAATGGGCATCACAAAGATGTTCCAACTTAATTGGCATTTTATGATAAGAGAAGCGTTTTTGTGACCACAGGGGTATAAAGTGGGGTCCTGTGCCCCACTCTAATTGGAGATCCAACCATATACCTGCTGGTCAGGCAGTCCTGGACCCGAGACTTTAGGGACGCCTTCGTCTCGTACCGACGCTTCCCACTGGGATTGAGAGAAACACTGGCTTCGCGGGAGTAAGGATCGCAGGGGTGAGAATACACCTGCTCGGTGTCTGTTTTGCGCGCATTCAATAAGAGCTCAGAGAACCAAAGGGTTCCATGGTACCTTTAAGTGACATTTATTGTATTTCTGTCTTGTCTTTGTAGTGACTGTGTTATCTGTAACACAGCAGTAACATTTAACAGCTAAGCTTGCCTTGTAACAATAAAGTAGTAACTGTTTGGCTGTGTCTAGACTGGCGCGATCTTGCACAAGAAAAGCCCTCTTGCGCAAAGCCGTTATGCCTGAAAATAATCAGCATAACGGCTTTGCGCAAGAGGGTTTTTCTTGCACAAGACAGGGCAGTGTAGACAGCTCCGTCTTGCGCAAGAGCCTCTTCCGCAAAAATGGTGGCTCATTAGTTATGCAAATGAGGCTCGGCGATATTCCACGCTGTGCCTCATTTGCATAGCTCTGGCGCAAGATCGCGCCAGTCTAAACACAGCCTTTAAGTCTTAACCTGACTCCTCCTGTTGCTGTAGCAGAACCGAACACAATCAAAAGAACCATAGCCGGTTTGGCTATTTTGCCGCAGTCAAGGGTAAACGCAGCAAGAGCTGAGCGTTGAGTCGTGCCGCCTCCACGGGGCTGACTCTTGGGGCTCCCGTCAGCCTCCCTGGCTGCCCGCTGCGAAGGGACTCTGTCCCAGCAGTTAAAGACTCGGGTGTGATAGGGCTCACAGACCACTCATTACCCCAGCCACCGGCTAACAACTTTCCATGGGATAAAACCTCCTGGAAGAAAGGTTAAGGTACTGTGGGAGGGAAGAGATGAGAGACCGACGCCTCTCCCCGGGGCTGCACAGAGCTTGGCAGTGCGGGGAGAAGTGGCTTCCTCACCATTGCTGGAAGCATGTGGAGGCCCCTCTTCAATAGTGCAATTGGCTCGGGGCCCGGCACCGACCAATGGGCGGGCAGGTTGCTGCCGGGGCTCGCTCTAGGTGGAGGGGGTGGGGCTGGTGTTACTGCTCAGCTGCCACTTTGGAAAAAAATGTCTGGAAGGAGACGCATCGGGGACCCAGAGGTGAGAGCGGGGGAGGGGGAGAGGGAATGAATGGGGGGGCTGAACCATTGGGGGTGTGGGGGGGGTAGGGCAGGATTGAGGGGGCTGGATCGTTGAGGGGGCGGGCTGGTCCACGGGGCTGGACCGTTGGGAGCGAGTGGGGGAGAGGGCAGGATTGGGGGGGGGGGGGGCTGGATCGTTGGAGAGTGGGCTGGTCCAGGGGGGCTGGACCGTTGGGAGCGAGTGGGGGGAGGGCAGGATTGTAGGAGGATGAAGGAAGTGGGGCTGGACAATCCTGCAGGGAGTGAGTGAGAAATGAAGCCCATGGGAAGAAAACAGAGACATAGTTTCTGTTGTGACTTTCGTATCTAAGTTTGCCAAGTCAAATAGCTCTGATCCTCAACATTGCAATGCCTCTTTGAGTCAGAGATTTTGCTTTATGCAGCAGTAGAAAAGCATGGGGGTCTGCCATAATGGCCAGATGTCAGGCACTGGCAGCTGCGGTGTGGCTGGAGGCTGTCAGGACCAGCTTCTGTTTTTCTAAATTTTGTTCCTCCAGTTTCCCAGGCAACGCCGGGTAAGTCCAGCTAGTTACCTATATTTTAACCAATTATTGATGTATGACAGGATTCTGTTATACCTTGACCGCTTAGTTTCCTTAAAAGTGTTTGATGAAGAATCTTACAGAAGTCTTTCTAAAAGGCCAAGTCTACTACATGAACTAGATCACCTTTGCCCACATTTGCTGACATTCAAAAAATTCTAATTCATTGTGGAGGCATAACTTTCCTTTACAAGAAGCCATGCTTATTTTTCCTCAACATCTTGTGTTCGGTGTCTCTCATCATTCTATTCTTTAGTATAATTTATACCAATGAGCCTGGTACATAAGTCAGGCTCACCAGCCTCTAATAGCCAGGATCACCTCTGAAGCCCTTTTTTTTTAAGAGTCAATATTACACGAGCTACCTTCCAACCAAAGGCCTGTTTCAGCAACAGTTACATACCACAAACAGTAGTTCTGCAATAAGAGATAAAATTAAAGAGAAGATAAAGGTCTCCAATTTTGCCTTTAAAGAAGTTTGCAGGAACCTACAGAAAGAGAGAAACAACAGAACTAATCACTCCACTATTCTGAAGTAACTGGAGAATCCTCCTCTGATCTTCTAAGGACTATTGAAAGGCAGAATGAACGTAAGTCTCTCTTGTCCAAGAACATCATTTGCTATGAGAAAGGGGAGCAACTACTCCCTCTCCCCATATATCATAGCTCTTTGCCAACTGATGCTTGAATGTCTCCTCCATGCCTGTGAGGGGAAGGGTATCAATCACCAAGTTATCAATCTCAGATGGACCGAAGTAGTAACAACCTAGAAAAGAGCTGAGTACAGAGTGAGCCAGGCCCTTTACTGGGCCAGCCATCAGTGAAGAACACTTTCCTGTTCATCACTGCCTCCCACCAATATCTATATATCCCCTAGGATAGGACTGACATACCACCTCATCACCCTCCTCCAGGATGGAACCATCCATTAACCTCCCCACAAACAGCACCCCCAGAATTTTTCCAACATGGTATCTCTGAGCTTATCTAGTATACGTAAACTGTAAGCAACTTGGTGCAGACACCAGATGCTGTCTTTTATTGTTTGGCTGGTAGTCCATAGCATAATGGAGTATCAATCACTCATTGGGGAGTCCAGATTCTATGCATATAGATATTAAATCAAGTTTTATAAGGGAAATGTGAAGGACTTATATGAGGGCAAAAGCCAGCCACCAACTGACATGCGTTAGAAAAATACTTCCCAGGTTATATTTAACTGACCAATAAGAAGGTTCTTGAACCTTTTTCCTTAAGCCAGTCTCAGACAATAGATGAAAATAAATGGAACATTGTTCTGATAAGGAGAGTTATAGTTATGATTCAGAGAGAACTGCAAATGTTTAATAAGGAGTTAGATTTGAGTGGGGGAGAGGGAATTTAAAAAAAGGCTACCCACAAATATGCAGAGATACATATATTAGGCCTGCTCTATCATATCACAAACCCTTGATATGCACATTCTAACACACTGAAAACTCTAGTTTAAAATGTTAACCTTTATAGCCAATCTTCTCTTTCTAATCCATTTCACTACTAAAGTACATCACTAATACAGACGTTTTTATAACAAGCCATATCCAAATGAAAATGCCATAAATCTGATCCTAAATAGAGATGTTAAATTGCAATTATCTGACTAATCATGTCGTTGATAAAATTCATATTGACTACATGATCAGTCGATAAGGACTGCTCTGCAGAGTCATAGCAGGGGTAGTGCCAGGAGCTGGCTCAAGCCAGGACTGAATGGTCCCGGCTCTTGCAGGCTCCGGGAACCACCAGCATTGCAGCTCTGCATTTTAAATGTAGTAAGAGCCCAGCGGCTCTTACTACATTTTAAATGAAAAGGTGCAGCGTCCCCAACCAGCGCAAGCCAGGACTGCTTGGTCCAGGCTCGCGCTGAGTACAGCAGCCTGTTCGCCTGGCCACCACGAACGGGCTGCTGCTGGAGCAGTCTCTGTTCGCGGCAGCCACAGTAGGCTGCGGGCTGGGGCTGCTCCCAGAGCAGCACCTGCACGTGGCCAGCCCAGGCCACCGTGAATAGGGGCTGTCTGGCGACAGCAGCCCCTGTCCACAAGAGGGCCCAGCTCCCCGCTAGGACCCCCCCCTAGACAGGGGTTACTGCCCGGGCAGCCTCCCCTCACCCCCAATGCCTCTGATAGAGGCAGAGCAGGCACAGCAGGCACCTTTTAAGCCAGCTCCCGCCCGCCTCTCAGAGGGAGAAGCGAGTAGTCAGTACTCAAGTCTCCTACTAGCTAACATCCCTACTCCCCCATAAAGCAGTTTTAAAATGTCTCCATTTCAATTTCAACTAGGGATATCAGTAGTTAACTGGTAAGCATCACCTTTACCAGCTGATGCTTACCAATTAACCTCCAGGCGGGGGAGTGAGGGAGAAGGAGAGAAGAGAAGCGCTTCAGCCTGGCTCGGCTAGAACGGCCCCTTGACAGGTCCCTGTTTAAGCAGTTAACTGGTTAAACAGAATGGTTAATTGGTTAACTGATTAAACAGGATTTTACATCCCTAATTTCAATTATCAAAAGCTTTCTGATTCACTTTGTGACTTGATAACAATATCTATAGGGGATAGTGTCATACTACTATTAACACTGAGTTAGATTTCTATTCAGTTTCACAATACAGAAGTTAGCAAGCCCTAAACAATTTGAGGTTATTAGTTACACACCCAAGACAAAATTTTGTTTTACATATACTAAGTTACTAGCTGTATTTTACATATAAAAGATTATAAAGGCTCTCGGCAATTACGGTAAAAATTAAGTTGAGCTTATAAAAGTTTGTGGAACACTACTAGCATGTTTGTACCAACTTTGAGGAAAAAATAGTTGCAGGAAAATCACCATAATTTCTCAATGTAAAGAACATAAGCATTCAATTACTTCATACTAATATCTAAAGATGTGAAGCAGTCAGTAATGACTCACACATTCTAATGGCAATTACAAAATCTACACCAATGAAGAAACTCATGTGATGAATATCTTGTAAACCAAATCCACCTCAGATTAATGTGTACAAAACTTCTTCCCCTACTTGTCCTCTGCCCCATATCATGTAACTATCTTGCAAGGGTGACCAAACTGTGGCTTGCAAGCCACATGCGGCTGTTTTACCATTGAAGTGTAGCTCACATAGCCTGCCATGCCTCTCTCTATTCTCTACCTACCAGTCGAGGAGAGGGAGGATGCTTGGAACCTCTACTTTACAGCAGAGTAGTGGAGTAAGGGTCTTCTGTCCCACAGATAAGAAGGTCTTGGGTTCAACCACACAGGGCACACCCACTGGGGCTCAGGGCTTCAGCAGGAGCAGGGCTGAAGCCCAGACACCACACAGGTGTGCACCTGTTCTCGAATTTCTCAAGACTGTTGTATGCAACATAGATAGTCAGTAAGTTTGGCTACCCTCCCTATATTGCTTCACTACCCTTCATTTTAAGTTCCTTGGGTAGCCACTATGCCTCTTCCTAAAAAGCATCCCGTACAGTGATGCTTTATACAAATGCTAAATAGTTAGATTTAAACTATGAACTAATACACTTTGTCACTCTTCAAAGGGCATGTATTTCTCAATGGGCCCCTCTGGCAATGATAACTGATTACAGTAAAACTCCAATTGTCCAGCATCCAGTGGTCCGGCACTCCTGATAGTACGGCACCAACTGGAACCCGGAAGTGCTCCGGCCAGCCGGACAATTGGAGCCACCCTGAGGCGGCGGCAGAGAGGGGGCAAGAGGCAGGCAGCTGTTTAAGGCAGGCGGGCGGGGGGACCGGCAGGGAACGGCGCAGTGAGGGGCGAACCCTCCGCCATGTTGCAGGGAGGCGGTGGAAGCCCTGCGCAGCCGGCTTGCAAGCGGGGAAACTCAGCCGCCAGCTTGTAAAGGGCAGTGGTGGAGAGGGGGCGAGAGGCAGGCAGCATTCCCCGCCAACCCCCACCCACCCGCCTTAAACAGCTGCCTGCCTCTCACCCCCTCTCCGCCGCTGCCGCTTACAAGCCAGCGGCTGAGTTTCCCCGCTTGCAAGCCGGCTGCGCAGGGCTTCCACCGCCTCCCTGCAACATGGCGGAGGGTTCGCCCCTCACCGCGCCGTTCCCTGCCGGTCCCCCCGCCCGCCCGCCTTAAACAGCTGCCTGCCTCTCACCCCCTCTCCGCCGCTGCCGCTTACAAGCCAGCGGCTGAGTTTCCCCGCTTGCAAGCCAGCTGCGCAGGGCTTCCACCGCCTCCCTGCAACATGGCGGAGGGTTCGCCCCTCACCGCGCCGTTCCCTGCCGGTCCCCCCGCCCGCCCGCCTTAAACAGCTGCCTGCTTCTCGCCTCCTCTCTGCCGCCGCCGCCTGCAAGCCGGCTGCGCGGGGCTTCCACCCCCTCCCCGCAACACAGCAGAGGGTTCGCCCCTCCCCACGCCATTCCCCGCCAACCCCCCCACGCAGTGCAGGTCCCAGAAGACCTGTCACAGCACCCCGCTGGAGTACCTCCCAATACTCCGGCATATTCGATAACCCGGCACTCCCTCGGCCCCAAGGGTGCCGGATTATCGGAAGTCTACTGTAATAGTTGGAAATAAGACACTCTTTTGTTTAACTATAGTAACATAACTGATCCATTCTGTTTCAAGAGAAATTAAGCTCCAAAACTTTTACAGGTCAGAACTGCTCTGACTTCTGCTCCAATACACCGAATTACATTGGTTAACACATGTGCAAGTTTTCTAGTGTGACTTTCCAGCAAGATCACCAATAACCGTAGATAAACTCCTATCTATGGACAGAAAAAAAACTACTTATGAACACATCAAAATTATGTTAAAAGATATTTTAACATCTACATTTTTCAGAACGGTAAAATTCTACTCACTTTATTCAGTTTCTGTAATCTTAAAAGTACATTATTTTTATAAAGTCAATTCTAATTTTTAGTTTCAACTTCAAAGTCTAAATTAATTTCAACTTTTGTATAACAATTTCAGGAACTCATACTGTTTCAGATTTCATCTCCTACTTGTGAGACTAATGCCACAATGGGTCAGACCTTCATGACTAACGGATTGCTCAAATGTCATGATATTCAATGCTATTGCAGTTCCACCTGACTTCATTGACTCCAGCGTCCCTGGCCATGCCTGGGTGGGAAGACAAGTCTTTCTTCATTAGTTTCTGAGAAAAAAGGATACCTGGAAACTTTCTTAGGTGGTGCACACAAATCAGAGGTGTCTTTGACACCCTCATGTTGCAAATGTAAAACTTATTTCCCCACTTCATCACATTTCTCTTTTCCGGGAGCTGGAGTGAAGAGCTCTTAGCCTATGCCTACACTATTACAGAAAGTAAATCTAAAGTACACAACTCTAGCTACATGAATAACATAGCTAGAGTCAACTTACTTTAGGTCAAGTTACCATGGAGTCTATGGAAGAAACTCCCACATTGACTTACCTTAAGCCAACCTTCTGGGTCTAGTATGGACCTGGACTTATGCAGACACCCTTCCTTCCTTCTGTTTACACCAGTGTTTCCCAAATGGTGTTCGTGGGTTCCACAAAGTGAAAATAAGGGTTCCGCGAGAAAATTCCATTACAATAACATTTTATGATTTTAAAAAATAATAATTAATATTATGTGATTTTTGTTTTTAAATATGTGCAATTAAACTAAACGTTGATCTCATGACCTTGTTAAGTAAGCATAATAATAAACAAATGCTAATTTGTGGTCTACTTTTTCAGCTCCATATATTAGACTGTTATTAGGGGTTCTGCAAAATTCTTTCAAGTTTAAAAGGGTTCCGTGGCCAAATAAAATTGGGAAACACTGGTTTCCACCATTCACAACTGAAGGGGGTCCTGTGTAAGCATACAGGCCAAGTCTTTTTAAAAATAAAAGGACATATTTTTACAGAGGTCAACTGCACACATTAAGGATATGAATGTGTAAACGTGTACACGGTTACATGTAGCCTCCTCCCCCCACACTGTATCAGATGCAGAGGCAGCAGCGTGTGGGGGAGGTGTGGCTCCATGGGAGCCAGTATGCACAGGGCGCAGTCTTTTGCACACCAGCTCCCAGGGAGCCACCCAGATCCCCATGTGTAAATGTGTAACTACTGAAATTTTCAGCAGGTAAACATTTACCTAAATAAATGCATTTTAACATCCCTAGTAAATATTTGGGAAAGGTTCTTACTCATCATAGGTAAATATGATCAAGAGTTTTGGGTTTTTTTAATTTGAAATGTTAAAACAAATTTGGAACGTGTATTGGAGTTCTCTGTAGCAGTCCAGATTCTACACAGGATGCATTTTTAATGTCTTGTTTTTCAAAAGATGCATTTTACAGAATTTAACACTGAAATAAGCTCTTTCCTGTTGCTGTATGATTATTATAATAAACACCCATAATTCCCAGATCAATTGTGCAAGAGAAATTTAAGGGGCATACCAGATGTTAACCTAATGAAGCACTGTGTAACTGGAAAGCTTGTCTCACCAACAGAAGTTGGCCCAATAAAAGATATTACCTCGACCACATTGTTTCTTTAGAGTCATTTGAAACCATTGTACTCAATTATCAAAATGATCAATAAGTATAGTGCCATATGTATAAACCTCTGATAGAGCACTGTAAGTTCTACTAGTACTATGCACATGGCTGAGATCACATGTGATCAACATTACATCTATGCTAGTAGTGATAAATAAAACTGAAAAATTAGAAGTCCACAGAGCTAACAATATACAGGCAGAAAGCGTGCTCACTGTAAAGCTAATGAGATCAGCTCTTTACAACCTGTACAGTTATATAACTACCAGAAAGGCATTAATATACTTTCATCTCACAAGTATTTTTCTTCCAGAGGTTTACTTTGTTTTGTTATGTGAGTTTACTGTAAAAAAATTATTAATTCTATTGTTAGTTTTGTTGACCCAGTTTCAAGTTGCTCATGTCTTACTCTCTGAAAATAAAGTCTTTCTAATTTACAGGTAATTAAGAAGCCTTCAGATTACTAGAGATAAAAACTTGACAGTTCCGGTAACAAAAGAATATTTTGACATCAATATTTTTAAACATGGTGGTATCAAGTGACTAAAAGGAGTCTTATTTTAAAAAGATGCCAAACTGCACTTTTTCACTCATTGCAATGCTCACTGTAAAGCTCTCTGCAAAAATCAGCCTGCTTTTTATTCAGGAATTTAAGACACTCCTAGATTTAGAAGCCTTAGACAATCAAGTTTAAAATTACTGGGCTAAGCACACCTAGTAATACATCTAGCTCTACTCATTATTAATCCTGTGCAATGAGGAATTCCTCTGTTTGCTCAGCTACACTCTAAGCTTCCCCTCCACTTCAAACTCGAGCAAAAAGGGGAATACGTGAAATCTGAGTAACGGATTTAAACCATCTGTTCCGACCTCCCTTCCCTGCAAGAGCTGAGCTGACACGTAAACACATGGAGGAGGCTGAAGGTGACCAGGCAGTCAGGGGGAGGCAGATACACGCGCACACACCCCTCCGGCGCTTTCCCGCACCCACCACCCGCTTTCACCTCCTGCCCCCCCCCCCGGGATTCCCGCACGAGCCCAGCGTGCAGCGAGGCCCAGCCACCGGAGCCAGACACTCAAGAGAGCGGCAACTTCGAAAACGCAGCGAGCGGCGCCCACAGTCCCGCGGGGCCCCCAACACCCCCGCCCCGCCCACTCCCCGCGGAGCACCAGGGGCCGAGGTTGCTGCAAGCTCGACGGGCCCCCGCTGCCGGGCACTCGGGGAGCGGCATCCCCTCGCCCGGCGCACCCCGCCTGCGCTCCCAGGAACCGCCCCGTCCCGCGGCTCTGCCCCCACAGCTTGCTGCTCAAGCCTAGCCCCGGCGCGGGGCGCGGGACGCGGGGCGGGGCTGACCTCTCCTGGGCCCCTGACTGGGGCTGCTGCCGCCGCCACCGCCGCCGGTGCCTTTGGAGCTCTTGCGCGGAGCCATGTCACCGTCTGTCAGGTAGCGGAGGGCACTGCGCGCGCTCGTTCGCAAGGGGAGGAGCCACTACCCGCCCAACCGACCCGACGTCAGCAGCGGGGCTGCACCCAAAGGACCCACCCCCTTCGGAAGCCGATTGAGAGCCACCTCCACCAATCGCAGCGCTCTCGCCGGAATGGGGCGGGGTATCGTGTGCGTCCTATTGGTACGGACAAGAGGATTGGGTGGGATGCGTTGCGCGTCTTTCTCTGTGCCGAAACCGGGCGCTTGGAACGTGGCAACATGGGAGCGCTCTCGCGAGGATTCAGCTTCCAACCCAGCAGGAGCGGCGGGCGCTGCCCCTGAGCGAGGGGCGCCCGTGGGCGGGGCGGCTTGGCCGGGTGTGGGGTAGCCAGGCCTCAGCGGCGTTGCCGAGTGAGTCGCCGTTCCTCAGTTTCCCTACCTCTAGTAACCGGTCCCAGGGGTGCTCAGTTATCTGGGGGTAAGGGCGCTTGTGATGGTGACACAGGAGCTATTGCAATTGGCTAACGCTGCTGTGCACCCAGGGGTGGTGTACGCTGCAGGGCGCGATCCATGCAAGACCGCTTACCTCAACCTAACTGTGGTAAAGGACCTACGTTTTGCTCTTGCCCGTGTAACTGCCCCCCCAGCCTGACTGCATAGCGTCAACTCCACATGGAGTCAAGGGCAATGTGCATAGGCTGAGGCAGTATCATTGTATGCATTGCAGGCCAGTACGCAGGGAGGGGGGACTGGAAGATTGCGAAAGCAGCCCCCATGGCACACCACGTAAGCATGCTCCAGCCGGCTAAGGGAAGGCAGGAGCAGCGTGCTGCCCGATCCTCCCACCCCATGCTCTGGCAGGCCTGGAGAAGGCTGGGGCTGATATCTCTGCTTACTTGGGGGATTGTGGTGGTGCATTCACACCTTTGTGGTCCACGTTTACAAAAAAAGCACCACCACCCCCCTACATACAGAAATTCCTGCATAGGGGCCTGCTTTGTAGTTCTGTGCTGTAACCTGGGTGGGACAAGCAGGGCAGCCACTGGCAATGTAAATAGGAATATGGGGAAGGAAAATGATGGGAAAGAAACTAGCATAGGGGCTGGCTCCACCTGTAACTGGGGGGTACTTGACCATTCCCTTCCAGCCCTGCCCCCATTTCATACCTTCCTCTAAAATCACACCTCTTCTCCAACTATGTCCTGCCCCCATTGCACTCTTCCTAAGCATCTGTCCCACTGCGGCAGCAGCTGTGTTGTGGAAGGTAGGAAGGAGGGGGAAGAGTTGGTCGGCAGAGCCACTGGTGGGCTACTATAGATGAAAGGAGAAAGAGACAGAAGGGGGGAGTTAGGCTGCCAGCAGGTACTGAGCACTGGCCAGTTTTTCCCCATGGGTGCTCCAGCCCCAGAGAACCCATGGAGTCTATGGTAGAAGGTGCAAATATGCTTGCTGGCTCTAGTTGCAAAGATGCATAGGTAGGGTTTTGCTTACATTGACTTACTGGCTTTCATGAATTTCCTTACAAGTAATACAAGTGCACCTGGGGAGATGTGCACCCCAAAAAAAGTGTAGTTATGCACAAGCAATATAATTACTGTGACAGTTATCCAACATTATGTACATAGAAAATAATGTGTAATTTCTAATTTAAAAGAAGAAAAGGTTGGATATCTATCCAGTTGCACAATGTAAGTATATAATAATAAATTATACAGAAATTTTCTTCAGTAAATCTCAAAGCATCAATACCCTCATTTTACAGATAGGGAAACTGACAGAAGTATGATTTGCCCAAGGTCACCCGGTAGGCCAGTAACAGAGCTGGGAATAGAACTCCTGAATTTCAGTTCAGTGCTCGCCCTTACATCACATTTTTCTGATTACATTGGTGCCAATTCTGTCAGCTGGGCTAACAGGAAGAAAAATGGCTGCTCAGCATCCAACGGGATAATCAGCTATGACAGCCACAAATCCACTCTTGTGCCTGCTGGGCTCCCTCAGTCTTTCCCCTGAGCAGCAGGATTTGCTGTGTCCAGCCAATCAGCTATAGTGTATAGCCATCGAACAGCTGCTTGGCAGGGAGCCAGCACGAGATCTTTTGCAGCATGTGGCTGCAATTCCGAGCCTGGCTCCCACTACTGTATTGGCAAAAGTGGTCTCTTTCCAGGGCAGAAGGAGCAGGAGCCCTTCAGGGAGGACATGGAGGGCTGCTACTCCTCCATTTTTCAGCTGTGGCAGGAAACTCAGGAACTGCTGCTCCCTGCTGTCACTGAAGAAACCTGAAGCTCTTAGCTGTGAGCTGATCAAAAAGTTGCTTTGGCTGATGGGGCTTTTCTGCAGGAGCTGGATCAGTAGCTTCCCCCTCCTCTGGGCTGTGGGAAATGTGAATTCCCCTGGAAGGACTGCTGTTGCTCTGTGCCTGGGACCAGGATGGGAGACCTCTCTTTATTGTTCTGTCATAAGAACATAAGAATGGTCGTACTGGGTCAGACCAAAGGTCCATCTAGCCCAGTATCCTGTCTGCCGACAGTGGCCAGCACCAGGTGCCCCAGAGAGGGTGGACCGAAGACAATGATCGAGCGATTTGTCTCCTGCCATCCCTTTCCAGCCTCTGACAAACAGAGGCCAAGGACACCATTTTATCACCTGGCTAATAGCCTTTTATGGACCTAACCTCCATGAAATTATCTAGCTTCTCTTTAAACTCTATTATAGTCCTAACCTTCACAGCCTCCTCTGGCAAGGAGTTCCACAGGCTGACTACACGCTGTGTGAAGAAGAACTTTCTTTTATTAGTTTTAAACCTGCTACGCATTAATTTCATTTGGTGTCCTCTAGTTCTTCTATTTAGGGAACTAATAAATAACTTCTCTTTATCGGTCCTCTCCATACCACTCATGATTTTATATACCTCTATCATATCCCCCCTCAGTCTCCTCTTTTCTAAACTGAAAAGTCCCAGTCGCTTTAGCCTCTCCTCATATGGAACCCGTTCCAAACCCCTAATCATTTTAGTTGCCCTTTTCTGAACCCTTTCCAAGGCCAAAATATCTTTTTTGAGGTGAGGAGACCACATCTGGACACAGTATTCAAGATGTGGGCGTACCATAGTTTTATACAGGGGCAGTAAAATATTCTGGGTCTTATTTTCTATCCCTTTCTTAATAATTCCAAGCATCCTATTTGCCTTTTTGACCGCCGCTGCACACTGTGTGGAAGTTTTCAGAGAACCGTCCACGATAACTCCAAGATCTCTTTCCTGATTTGTCGTAGCCAAATTAGCCCCCATCATACTGTACGTATAGTTGGGGTTATTTTTCCCGATGTGCATTACTTTACACTTATCCACATTAAATTTCATTTGCCATTTTGTTGCCCAATCACTCAGTTTGGTGAGATCTTCTTGGAGTCCCTCACAGTCTGCTTCTGTCTTGACTATCCTAAACAGTTTGGTATCATCTGCAAACTTTACCACCTCACTGCTTACCCCTTTCTCCAGATCATTTATGAATAAGTTGAACAGGATTGGTCCTAGGACTGACCCTTGGGGGACAGTCAGGGGGAGGGGCTACCAGAGCTATATAAGCCTGTGACTCAGCGACCAGGGAGCTTGTGAACAGGAGCAGCTAACAGGGAGTTTGGAGAGGGAGTTAGAGGGGGAGGTTAGAGGGCACGAGGGACTTCTGACCTTCTTTAAAACATAACTCTTCTAATAATCGATATTCCAGAGGTTTAAAAAGAATCCCAGTTTCTGCTTAAACTTATTCATTAGAAAAATGGAGACAGAAGCCCAGCAGCAGAGTGGGGGCTATCCTGTTTATTGCGTCGAGCGTAACATGTATGATTACCTGCCCTGTGGGCGGGTGGCGTATGTGTGCACCCGTTGCAAGGAGCTCCTGACCCTCAGAGACCGGGTTCGGGCTTTGGAGGCCAGGGTGGCTGAACTGGAGGAGCTAAGGGAGGTAGAGAGATATGTTGATGAGACTTTCCAGGACATTGTAGTACTGTCCCACCTCCAGTCTGAGAGCCCCAGTGCTCTTAAGGAGGATGAAAGTCTCAAGGGAACAGAGCATTCAATGGGAGCAGAGGGAAACCATCCCGTAGTTGGGACCCTCCTCCCAGAGGATGTTGCGGTATCCTCTCGCACTGAGGATACCTCTGAGGGGGAGGGAATGCCAGTTAGGAAGAGGCAGGTGTTAGTAGTGGGTGATTCGATTGTTAGAAACATAGATAGTTGGGTTTGTGATGACCGGGAGAACCGTATGGTCACTTGCCTGCCTGGTGCGAAGGTTGCGGATCTCTCGAGGCATCTAGATAGACTTATGTGTAGTGCTGGGGAGGAGCCGGTGGTCGTGGTACATGTAGGTACCAATGACGTACTGAGTTCTGTCCATTCTCTCCCCTTCTCAGGCAGAGGGAGTCTTTTAATGAAGTTCTCAAATTTCCCCTCAGGCTGTGAGACTGAGTGCTTGTGCACCTTAGGGTAGTAGGCTACACTACAAACTTGGTAGTGTAGCCTACTACCCTAAGGTGCACAAGCACTCAGTCTCCCAGCCTGAGGGGAAATTTGAGAACTTCATTAAAACTTATGTAAACGCCCAGAAGTCAACAAAATAAAAATCAGCAGATTCACACTTGCTCCCTCTGTCCACAGATCATGTCCACATTGGGGGCACCATCACTGGCATTGTGAACAATGCACAGTGAGTACATACCCCACAATCGGGATGGGGATGGGAATGTGTATCTGAGAGGGTCAGGACATGGTGCTGGATTTGTGGGGGGGGAGGGGGCTCAGTGCAGGAAGCTGGAGGTGTGGTGCAGGAGTCAAGACACAGCACTAGTGGTGTGTGTGTGAGGGGCTCAGGGCAGGCGGCTGGAGGTGTACAGGGTAGAAGTCAGAGCAGGTGGCTGGAGTGAGTGTGTGTAGGATGGGAGGCTCAGGGCTAGGGTGATGTCTGTTGGTGACCCTGCCCTGCTCCGGTTTCCAGCCAAATGGGAGCGGTGGGGGCAGCACTCACAGGCAGGGAAGCCAGCCACTTTCTTACTAGTACACCGGCTTACTTTCACCTTTATCCACAATGCAGAGTTGTGTTAGCTGGAAATATGGGAGTGCCTGCACTATGGGAGCCTCTCTCTCTCTGGAATCCTTTGAATCGAGTAAGATTTCTCCTTAGACACTTATAACTGTTGAGTGCAAAGATGAGAAATTAGATCAATTCTGGCAAGAAACACTCTCTGACAGTGGCTGTGTAAATGCCACCAGGTAGATTCAAACCTGGGACCTCAGCATAGGAGTCTCTACAGCTTGAGCTATAAAGCCAACTAGCTTGCAGCTTAGGTTGTAGAGCTCACTTGTTCTTATCTCTCACTGTAAGTGGTCTAAGTGCCATTACTTGGGACGTTAAACCACACCCACTAGGTGTGTGGTTTACAGCTGCACATGAGTTCTCTATCTCCAGCAGCGCCAATGTGGGCTGGGGCACGCTCCTTATGTTGGGCTTTCCAATCTTCATGGAGACAACGCTTGATCTCAAAGTGACAGGCACCATTCTTGATGGTGGTCCTCCAGGGTACCGGATCCTCCACCTGCCTCTCCCAGGTGTCAGCATCAATGTCATACTTTACCAAGGTGTCCTTAAAGATGTCTCTATAGCGCTTCTTCTGCCCTCCACGAGACCTCATCCTGATCCTCAGCTGAATGTAGAAAATCTTTTTAGGCAAACGTGTGTCAGGCATTTTGACCACATGACCAGACCATCAGAGCTGCCTGTGGGTGATTATTGTCTTGATGCTGCAAGAGTCAGCCTCTGCAAGGACAGTAACATTGGTTCATCTGTCCTGACATGTGATGCCCAATATTCTCAGGTGCCTTTGGTCGAATTTCTCCTGATCTTTAATATGACATCTATATGATGTTTTCATATAGCAAAGTTGGGATGATTATGGCTTTGTAGATGTCGATCTTGGTCTGCGTCTTGATGTCACAGTCATCAAAGACTCATCTCCATAAACGTCCATAAGTCTCACTGGCACTGGTGATTCAGTGGTAGATTTCATCGTCAATGTCAGCATTGCTGGACAGATAGCTTCTGAGATAGGGGAAGCTGCTGACATTCTCCAGCACTTCAGTCGTCCGCCGTGGTGGTTGATTCTGGTAAAGGTCTGAGGGGTGTTGGCTAAAAGAGAACCTTGGTCTTTGAGAGTCAATCCCACCCTGTGGTAGGTTCTGGTGAAAATGTCAATGATTGCTTGAAGACCATCTTCCGAGGTGGCACTGACCTTGGTGTTGTCAACATACTGAAGTTCTACCACTGACGTTGTGGTCTTGGTCTTGGCTCTGATGCAGCCCAGATTGAAGAGGCTATCATCCACCCTCTAGGTTATTTCGACTCCGCCTTGGAGCTCATCTTCAATAACCTGGAGCATGGCTGCCAGAAAGATATTAAATAGCGTAGATGCTATCACACACCCATGGTTGACTCCAGTCCTTATGTCAATTGGTTCAGTTACGTCACCATTGTTGAACATCATGGCCTGCATGTTGTCATGTAAGAGGCATATATTACTGACAAATTTTGGTCGACAGCCAAAGTGTCGCAGGATCTTCCACAGGGCTTCGAGGTTGATGGAGACAAATGCTTTACTCAAATCGAAGAGTGCCATATACAGAGGCTGATGTTGCTCCCAACATTTCTCTTTTATTAGGCGGGCAGAAAAGACCATATAGATTGTTCTTCGCTCTGGTTGGAAGCCACATTGTGACTCCAGAAGGACTTTTTCAGCCAGTGGAAGGAGACAGTTCAGAAGGACTTGTGTTGAAAGCAAGGAGATCCCTCGGTAGTTCCACAGTCTGTCCTGTCACCCTTCTTAAAGATGGTCAGTATGATGGCGTCTCTGCGCTCACTGGGTATGGTTTCCTTTCTCCAGATCATCAGAATGAGGGAGTATAGGCACGACAGCAGGGATGGACCTCCATCGTGCCTGTACTCTCTCATTCTGATATGGGAGACTAGCAGTCTATCAAATTGCACCATTGAGAGCAATCTGAAGGAGCATTTTAAAGTATTGAGCTATCACCAAATTAACTCTGAAACAGTTTGTAAAAGTAATTCAGTTAAGAAAAAAATCCATCAAACAGCCAGTAATAAAATAAATCTATATTTTTTATGGAAATTCTTTATCTTAATGTGAGGTTTTATTTTTGGTCAGTTTCTGATCTGGAAAAAACATAATTGAATAATACAGTCATAAAAACAAATGAACTCTCATGTCCAAAATAATTCACGTTGAGGCCAAGAACATGAAAATGAAGTTTTAGTTCAAAAGAAATATTTGTAAGAATTATGAACAATTGAAAAAGAAATCTAGAATGGATGAAACTCTTTGCAACATCAGCAGACTACTTGCTACTCAACTAAACAACAAACTGAGGGCTGGTCAGAAAGAATTGCTTATTGCTGAGCACTTAGAAGCAATTCTGTAATGATGCTCCAGATTTTGGAAAACACAGTCCAGTAAACAGAAAGGCAGCATTGTTTTGTACTTTAATTAATAAAAATGCTAAGCGTAATTCATTTGTGCAACATGCTTAGTCTCCTGTTTTTTTAAAGATATTTGTGAATGATGAAATATGTTTCATAACCCCTAGCTCTTTCTCTAGCCACACATTTTTCAGATGGTTTTTGAAGTGCCTCTGCAGCTAATTTCCATGTGAAAAGTTGCTATATCTGAGTTCTTGTCTACAGTGGCAAGTTACAGCTCAGTACATCAGCTCAGTAAAACAGCACTGTAACTCCTGAGGTGTCCACAGTGGCAAGGCACTTAGTGTGCACTAATTCCATAATTGCTCCACTTTTGCCGGCAGAGTGTATGCTAATGAAGCAACTTCTCACACTTCATTTGCATAATCTCTGTCCCAGGCTTTTTGCACAAGAGGTTTTTGTGCAAAAACTAGCTAGATGGATCCATTTTGTGCAAAAACACCCTTTTGCGCAAGATCTGTGTACATCCTTTTTTGAGGCATAAGGATCTTGCGCAAAAGGGTTTTTTTGCGCAAAATGGATCCATCTACACTGCTCGTTTTTGTGCAAAAACCTCTTGTGCAAAAAGCCTCGGGCAGAGATTATGCAAATGAAGCGTGAGAAGTTGCTAATGAGTGCTTCATTAGCATACTCTCTGCCGGCAAAAGCTGGCAGTGTAGACACAGCCTAAGTAAACCACCAGAGTGAGAGGTGTAAAGCTATAGCGCTGGGATGCCAGTGCTCCTCTCCTACAATGGCTGTTCTTGCCTCTCTAGTCACTGGTTTGAATTCTACTACCCTGCCCTATGACCCGCCCTTTATATTCCTTAGGAATTTTGAAAGTCCTGTTCCTATTTGCTCAGTGACGTGCAGGGTACTCTTAGTGCATATTTCCAAGTGACCATGCACCAAGCAATTCCCCTCCCTACTTGGAGCGATGATGAGGTGCTAGACCTCACCAGCATTTGAGGAGAGGAGGCTGTCCAGTCCCAGCTGTGGTCAAGCCATAGAAATGATGATACCTATGGGCAGATATCAAGCTAAATGACTGAAAGGGGCCATGACCAGTACAAATTGCAGTGCAGAGTCAAAGTGAAGGAGCTATGGCTATGTCTAGATTGCAGGCTTCTTTCAGAAGAAGCTTTTCTGGAAGAGATCTTCTGAAAAAACTTCTTCCAAAAGAGAGCGTCCACACACAAAAGTGCATCAAAAAAGCGATCTGCTTTTTTGAAAGACAGCATCCATGCTGAATGGACGCTGTCTCACATTTAAGCTGTGATTACTATGGACGGAATGGCCACCAGAGCACCTGTGCTTTTTCCTCTTTCCTCTTCTTCCAAAAGAACTCCCTCTTCCCCGTCCACGCACACCTTTTTCTGAAAGAACTCTTTCGGAAAAAGGCTTCTTTCTTGTAGAAAGAGGTTTACCAGTGTCAGAAAAAACCCTCTGTTCTGTCAGTTTTTTTCCGAAAGAACGCGATTGCAATATGGACGTAAGTGAAGTTTTTTCAGAAAAATGGACATTTTTCCGAAAAAACTCTGCAGGGTAGACATACCCTGGGGAATGTCTACTACCCAAGGTGAATGTCTGCTACCCATGGTGATCCACAAGCACCTGGAGAACCATGGAGAAATACTCTTACCCTTTAATGACCTGGTCTACACTACAGTGGAAGGTCGAAATGAAATATGCAACTCCAGTTACATTAATTACGTAACTGGAATTGATGTATCTTAAATTGCGTTTCTACGCCATCCCACAGTGGGAGGTCAGTGGAGCAAACGCTCCTGTCAGCTTCCCTTACTCCTTACAAAAGAAGGAATACTGAACACTGAGCAGAGCCACCCTCAGAGTTCGATGGGGTCCATACTTGATCTGCTAAATCGAACGTCAGAAGATCGGCCTCTGGAGCATTGATCTTCCACATAGTGTAGATATGCCCAATGTGCTTAGAGGCATGATCTGGTGCCAGAACTGGAATATGTGTGCCATCTATCGCCCTTCCACAGTTAAGAAAGCCCATTCACAATTTCAGGCATGTTGCCCAGAGTAATGGTCTTTTGGAGCAGGATGCAATTAATGGTCTGCACACTTCCATCAACACAATTTGTCTCAGTTGTCTCAATTCAGCCAAAAATCACCAGCCATTTTTGAAACATCTGAGCCTGAACCTTTTGTCACAGAGATAGGTGAAGTGTATGTCAGCTATGCCAGATGCTAATGTCACTTCCAGTAGGGATATTAAAATGGCTAACCGGTTAAATGATAGCGCCTAACTGACTATTGTAACTTAGGTCCTGCCACCACTGCTGCTGTGAAATCCCGCCATGGCCGTGAGGTCTCACTGCGGGCCCATTGGTGGCTAGGGCTGTTCTGGCCTGGCGTGGCTGACCTCCACTGGAGTTCACTAGCATGGACCAGTTGTCAGTTTAACATCGATAACTTCCAGCTAGTTTCATCCAATGATACTGCTAGGCAGGAAAAAGTGACGATAACAAAGAAAGAGTAGCAGGAGGTAGTTATGATGACAGATATTACAACTGCATGCAGTGGTGGTGGTGTTGTTGTTTTGGGTGGGGACATATTTAGCTAAGTTTATGCATCACTGCCATGACATACTTAGTCAGACATGCAATTATGCACTTACATGCAAAATAGCATCCTCCATACAGCATGCCCTCACACTTACAGTGTATGTGAGATTATGCCATGTGGAGGACACCATTTTGTTTATACATTGGGAGGCCAGGGAGGATTAATCTGGAAGCACAGCTGGTGCTGGAGCATGCAACACATGTTGTATACGATGGTACGTCACTGTTCACAAAGGATTGTATGTATAATTGTATTCTGCTCATGGGGAGGGGGTGGTGTTACCACAGCTCCTTCAGGAACTAAAACAGTGTGGGTGCATCTAGACTGGCAAGATTTTATGCAAAAGCGGTCGCTTTTGCGCAAAAACTTGCCGCCTGTCTACACTGGCTGTGAGAATTTGCGCAAGAACACTGACGTTCTAATGTACGAAATCAGTGCTTCTTGCACAAATACTCTGACGCGCCCGCTCAGGAATAAGCCCTCTTGCGCAAGTGTTCTTGCGCAAGAGGGCCAGTGTAGACAGGCAGCTAAGACATTTTGTGCAAAAGCAGGCTAAACAGAAAAAAGCCCTAGTGGCTGTTTGGACGCTCCGTAGCTGCAAGCCAGCTCCTGACTTCCTGGTAACCCGAGACCCCTTAAAGACAGACGCAGCCTGCAGAGGCCACGAGGCAGAAGCCCTTCTGCGACCTCTGCTGAGAGCTCTGCCACGTGGCCCCTGCTGTCCCCAACAGCCACCCAGAGCACGATGGCAGCTCCAGGTGGGGAACAGCCACCTGCACCCCCAGCGCAGGAGGCCCCGAGGGGCGGAAAACGGAGGGCCCCATCCTGGTCCCTGGGGGAGCTGGAGGCCCTCATGGACCTCTGGGAGGAAGAGGAGGCCCTGCACGACACCCACTCCCGTCGCCGCAATGCGGACATTTTCAACCGCATGGCCCAGGCGCTCGCCCACCAGGGCCATCCAGCCCAGACCCTCGAGCAAGTCCGGGCTAAAGTAAAAGAGCTGCGCCTGGGCTATGTGCGGGCCAGCGAGCACCAGGGGGCAGGAGCTAACACCTGCCCCCACTACCAGCGGCTCCACCGCATCCTGGGCCAGCCAGCACCCCAGAGACCGTCCGTCCCTGTGGACACCAGCATGCGCCCCCCCCGTCACCAGGACCAGTGAGGCGGGGGAAGAAGGAGACACTGCCAGTGGGTTGGAGGACGAGGCCAGCACCATCACCCTCCAGGCCCCCTCCGGCAGCCCCGATGTCTCCCGTGCGTCCTCGGAGGCCGGGGAAGGATCCACCGGTGAGTGTTGCACTTTGCACTCATAAGGGCGAGGGGGAGCCAGGTGCCCGGAGTGGGGAGGGGGAGAGCACATCACTCAGGCCACATGAGCTGTATGCTGTGTAGCATTAGGCAGTATGCATCATGTGCAACCACGTGCAGCCTGGTGACCAAGAGGCACGTGGCCGCGGCAGGCAGCTCCAGGGCACGTCTGGGACCGTGCTGCTCACACACATCTGGCGGGACCGGGGGGAAGGGTGGATGCTGGCTGGAACCAGCCAGGGCCCCAGGGGCTCAGGCCAGAGCCCACACCTCCACAAGGGTGCAGCACACAGAACGGCTCACTGTCCCATGCCTCGCTGTGAGGCACAGCCAGCTGCTCCTGGGAAAACCGCAGTGTCACAGCCTGTGAGCGTGGCCCCCACTGAGCCCCTCGCCTGCTCCCGGTGCCTTGGCTGGCTCCCCGAGGGAAGTCCCCACTGCGGCCACACATGTCCCTGGGCTACCGTGTGTGAGGGCTAGCGGGAGCGGGAGGGGGGAAGCGTTCGGGCCAGCCCTAGGGCCACCTGAGTTTTGCTGCAAGGATGGTACACTCCCCAGTCACTCTCCTGGTTCCGTCCAGGAGATATCCTATGTGATGGGGATCTGAGAGCCCAGCCCACGTCTGCCATATGTGCTCCCAGGCACTGTGTGGGGATTCATCTCACTCCCTGTCAAACACCATTGATTAGCCCAAAGACTCTCAGCCTCCACCGGCAGGGAGTTCCACAGGTTAACACAACACAAGCGCCCTCCCACCCTCCAAGAGGCCAGGACACAGACCAGTGGTTACAATACATGGAGGAGGACCCTACTCCAGGGGCGGTCCTGTATGCAAACACACAACATGGGGGGGTAGCCAAGTGGGCCCAAGCCACACTACTATGGTGTCACCTGGGCTCAGGGGTGGAGGGCATGGGGTGTGGGGACAGTGGCCGGGCTGCCTGACTGACCCATCCTTTCTTCTGTTCCCTGCAGCAGGACCAAGCACAAGCCGGGGACCCTCCAGCTCTGCGGCAGCGGCGGCAGCAGCAGCACCTCCAGCTGCCCAACCACCAAGGCGGCGGGTCCGGCACCGGGACCAGTTCCTTCGGCACCACGTGCAGGCAACCGAATGCATCGAGGCAGCCATCACGCAGCGTGTGGAGGCGGACCTGCAGTGGCACCAGGAGGCCTGGGGCTCCTTCCAGGCCCAGTGCGTGCGCATGGTGGATGCCATATCGACGCTCACCACGCACATTGGCCATGCCATTCACTATGGCATGGCCTTGCCCCATGCACCTGCCATCCCTTCCCTAGCACTGCCTCTGCCCCCTCCTGCAATGGCCCCTCCTGCTCCTGCCCCTCCTGCAATGGCCCCTCCTGTTCCTGCCCCTCCTGCAATGGCTCCTCCTGCTCCTGCCCCTCCTGCAATGGCCCCTCCTGCAATGGCCCCTCCTGCCCACCTCCCCGTGCTGCCTGCCCCAATGCGGCCTGACCCCCATGTGCAGGTCCGTTAAAACTTTTCCGTTAAAAGTATTTGCGCAAAATCATGCCAGTCTAGATGCAGCCTGTGTGTGTGAGCAGGGGTCAGTTTGAGGACTCATTCTCCTTGTCAATGTTACTAGAGTCACATGGTTCAAACTGGATTTCTAGAGATTAGGAAAACAAATAAAACACTTTTGTCTTAAAAAGACTGTGTTTAGACTGTCTCAGGGCCTTCTTCCTGATCCAGCAAATGGACAGGACTTTCTCTGCAAGGGCCCAACCCTTGCAGAAGGGTTAGAAAGAATTTGGCCTGCCAGGACCCCATACATCTGTTGAGTGACTTCCGGTAAGCTTTTAGCATGCATATGGGACATGTTATGGGGATTGCATGTTTTCTCTCTAATGCTTATGCCCATGAATAAATGTAGTTTGCTTTGTGAAAGCTGGTTGATAACTGGAAAGCTGGTTGGTAATACATAATTATAGTCTTGAGGAAGAGTTAGCCACAGATGCTGGACCCTGGTCAGATCTGCTGAAAACTGAATGGGGTCCTGGCATGCCAAATCCTGCAATCTGAAAAAGGCAGTCTGCAGGGAGAGAGAGATGAGTTTCCACCCCAGGAGTGGCGAGGTCTGGAAAACCTGAAATCTTAAGTGGGTGCCTTCAAGGAAGAGGATCAAAGGTGCAGTTAAACCTGAAACTGTTATAACTACTTAGGAAGTACTTAAAAAACAACAAATAGTCTAGAAGCATCTTAAAGATTGAGCAGTTATAAGAGGCTGATAAGACCCATTAGTTAGCACTTGGAAAGGAAGATGACCAACACCAAATTCTAAACAGACTGTTTGTTGTTTTTTAAGCTTTTCCTGTTACAAACTCACTCTGCTATCCCTCTGAAGCTTATCTGCTCACTGTCTTTTTTTCTTCCTCCCCTTCAATTTTTTTTCTTTCTCCCTCCCTCATTTATTCTTGGATCTGGACTTCCAACACTCCAGTCATCTGAAGAAGTGGGCTGTACCCACCAAAGCTCATGATACCATCTACATGTTTTGTTAGTCTTTAAAGTACTACCAGACTATTTGTTGTTTTTTAAGTTTTTCCTGTTAAAGACTAACTTGGCTACCCCTCTGAAACTTAGGAAGTAGTTACTTTGTGAATTCTCCAAATCAGAAACTCCTGTTCCTAGGTGTGTAATTTGTCCTGCATTAAATACATTCTGATATAATTATTGTTAATATATGAAATACTTGTTGGGACAAGATTTAAGAAAGCTACGACTGTCTCGAGTTTAAAGTCAATTAAGTACTTAAAGCCAAATACAGCAGTCATAGCTCAGCAAAGCTTCAACTAAGCCAAGTTATCCTTAAACCTGTCAGTTAAAAAAAAGGCCACATGTTAAGGCAAACTCCGTCTCCTCTTGCTTTGTTGACTTACATCAGCATTGCACTACGACCCTCTTCTGACAATTAAAATTACTAAACGACCCCAGGAGGAGGGGACTGAAGCCTGAATCCACCCGAGTCCTGTCATCCCGGCGGAGAGGGGGGACCCAAGACAAAGCCCAAGCCCAACTGTCCCAGGCAGGGGTGGGGAGAATGCAAAGCCTAAGTCCAGAGGATTCAGCCTGAGGCAGAGGGCCTGTAACCTGTGTCCCTCCACTCAAGATGGAAACCCTCAGGCTTCCGCTTCAGCCACTGGCAGGGAGGCTTGGGCCCCAAGAAGTGTAACACCAGCACTGGCAACCCGATTAAAACAGGGCGGCAACCCACTTTGAGGTCCCTCCCAACCCACAGTTTGAGAATTGATGACTTACACTGACATTTGATAAATTTATTGGGAAGTTTATGTAGCATTTCTTGACTTCTGGACACTTTGTACTGATTTTTTTTTTCTAGACATGAGTCAGCAAGAGTCCTGTAAATGCAATTACAGCTGGCAATATACCAATAATAGTAAGGGTCACTTTTTGCATTTTCCACTTCTCAGGACAAGATTTTGCATCTGGTGAGGAAATCATATTGATTTTCACTGAGTTCATTTAGGGGTGATATGGAGGCAGGGAGGGGGTAAAGCAGGGGGTTGTCCTGGCCTCCCACACCCCCCAGCCTAAGTGATAGCCCTCCTGGGCTCAGCCCACGGCAGGGGGCTGGCTGCTGGGGTCAGCAATGCCACATACACAGCTGCCTAGGGTACCATGGAATTTGATTACACTCAAATTTCATGGTGCCGTACGCAACTGTGTATCTTAAGTATTGGTAGGGTCAGTCGGGCCTTTCACCTTAAAGTGATAGCTTGTTGTTCCATACACAATCCTCAGCATGTTACATATATGCTATGTTCAATTCTGGGAATCTCAGAACCAGAAAATACCAAGAAGATGGAGGTTATGGTAGGGAATCTCTCCACCTAAACCTCAAAGGATTTTAATAGGTCCTCTGGACAGTCATTTCCAAACTGGTGAATCTCTGAGGCTTGTCAAATCTCTGAGGCTTGTCAGGCCGGGAGAAGGGCAGATCCGTGCTGAGTTTAGGGGTGACACTCTAAATGAGCAGGGCAAAACCACTTGAGAGGCTTAGCCTCCCAGGCCCTGTCAGAAAGGAGAGTCACCAGTTCTTTTCTTTTTTTCCCTCCTCTCTTTTTCAGATGTCCTAAAATCTGCCTTTTGTGAGCTGCAGAAGCATTTGGAAGCTTTTTGCAGAAGATGCTTTTATTTGGACTTTACCCACGCCATGGTAAGGGGGCAGGTGCTTAAGCAGCACAACCTGAAGCTTGCTCTCCAAGCTCTGGGCCAATTGCACAGCAGTACTATGGTCCAGTGAGGGATCTCTGAGATAGGAATGATTCCACGTATTTCACCAAAGGGGTGCCATAGAAGTATAACTACTACAGAGGAAATTCAGAGAGGAATAATACAAATCGAGAAGTAATTGGAAGGCGTGTCTCTGAGGAAAGAGTAAAATAACTCTGTGTTTTGCTTATCCAGTTAAAGATTCCTGTTGGAAACTAGGTTGATGGGGATGTGATGGTCTGTACCCCCACGTTCACCCCTTTTACAAGACTGTGAGAAATTTCTTAACAAAGTATGCCTTGTAAAGTATCATTTTAAAAGTCATTTGCTAGGCATTATTGTCTTGGTACAATATGTGTGGCAACAGTGTTAATGCAAAGTTATAAGAGTCTACTGTATATTATTAAAAAATGTTCCATTTCTGGGGAGCAGCCACAAACTAGTGCCCTAGGGTTCGTGTACACAGCAAGGCTTAACTTGAAATAAGATATGCAGATTGAGCTGTCAATTGCGTAGCTTATTTCAAAATTGGGAACGTCTGCACAGAACTTATTTTGAAATAGAGCACTTTTCCTCTGTCTTTCCTTACTCCTTGTACAATAAGGGTTACAGGAGTCGGAGTAAGAAGTCCTCCAGCTTTACAGTATTTCGACGTTATTTCAAAATAACTGCCTGCTGTGTAGATGTGGACTAAGTTACTTTGAAATAATGCTAGTCATTTTGAAATAATGTTGCTGTGTAGACGTACTACTAGAGACAAAAGGCTTGGCTGATGCCAGAGCTAGGGGTCAAAACCAAATGGACCAGCACCTGGTTAAGGGGCCATACCATAGCAGGGAAAAGTGTGAGGGTGGAAAATATATATCTTGACAAAGAAACAGCTTGGAGCTCCCATCCACACAGACTTTCTGTCTCCTGAACCTCAATTGGAGATTATTCTCAAAGAGGAAAAAGAGCTATAAAAAGGGAGAGCAGAGGCTCCAGATTCTCTCTCCCATTCTCTCTCCCCACCACAGTGACACAAAGAAAATAGCACTGGACTAGGTGAGAGATCTTGACTGAAAGGAATTCAGCCAGTAAAAATTACTGAAACGTGGTGAGAGAGACCTTTGCTTTGAATTCACTTCGATTGGGCATTAGTTGATTTTATTTTTATTTTCTTGTGACAAATTCTGACTTCTATGAGTCATTCCTCGTAGTCACTTAAAATCCTTCCATGGTTAATAAACATGTTTTATCTAAATCAGTGTGTTTGGATTGCAATGTTTTGGAAACTCCATTGGGATAACAGGATTTCTCAATATTATTTATTAATAAAATGAGTTAATAAACAGGCTTTATATGATTTAACAGTGCAAAAGACACCCCAGGTTGGAGAACTGAGGAGACACAGCTCTTCATTAGTCCATATTGTAGCCTGGGTAATGTCACAGTGGGATATTGAGTACTACTCTATTCTATCAGAAAAAGCCTTTGGGTTTACTTATACACCATTATTTCATTTCTCTAGTTCAATCAGAATTTATGGGCTTAATGCAGGAATTCTGGGTGAGATACTATAATCTGGGTTCTGCAGCAGATCAGTCTAAATCATAATGGTTTTCTGGCCTTAAAATCTATGAATCATTTACATCAAACAATAGAATGCACTGAATAAACAAACTGAATGGCTCTCTGCTGTTCTGGTAGTGTAGTGTATGTGAAAGTTCAGTGATTATAATCTTCTGTTAGAGTCCCTAATCTGCTCCTGAAAAGTGCTGAGCACACTCAGCTCTTACCAACAGCAGTGGGAGTCAGGGGTGCTCATCACTGCACAGGATAGAGACATTGGTAAACATTCTGGTGAGCAAACAATTCCAAAGAGGTTTACATTTTAATTTTATCAAGGGCAAACACAGAACAAATATAGTAGGAAGGAAAGCATTTATTTCATGACATGAGTCATACTTTTTGCAGAGCAACTGTACATGGCACATCTCAACTTTAAATGGATTTCAGTACATGTATACTGTCTTTTAAAGTAACAAAGGATTTTCTCCTCCTTAATGGCAAATCAGGTGTTGATATCAAAATATAGTTGGATCCACATTATACCGATTTTCATAATGACATCGGAGAAACCATGTGGGTGCACAATCTGTTATTGCACCAAATTCTGTTAGTGAGAGTGACACGTTTTTGAGGTTTCACAACACTCTTCTTCAGGTCTAGGAAATATTCTGTGTCACAGCTAAATATAAGATAAAAAAGATTGTTTAACATAAGAGTTAACACCTCTTTAGTCATAAGTGGGAAGCGGGGGGTGGGGGGGGGGGAGATCTGGCCACTTCACCTTAAATGTTCCCTTGAAATATGCATTAATGGGTGTTACATTTCATAGGCCTGAAGAAGAGCTTGGTGTGCTTGAAAGCTTGTCTCTTTCACCAACAGAAGTTGATCCAAAAACAGGTAGTGCCTCAACTACCTTGTCTTACTGACATCCTGAGACCCAAAGAGCTACATCAGCACTGTGTCTTTCAGATATATGGCACTGTAAGTAAGTAGGTCCCAGCCCTTTTTAAAATTAATGGACTCTGGATCTTCAGCTATGTATGAACTGTACTTATCTCTTTCATATGAAATATGCTGAAGCTTTCCTTTGTCCTTTCCAGAATGTAAGTAGAATGGAGTAGCTGTGTTTACTTTCTAAAAATAATTGAATCTAAAAATCACATGATTATTTATTAAATTATAAACATAAATTGCAATGTTATATTATAAATGAGATGTGCACTTTGGAGCTGTGTGCTTTGGAGGCAAGAGTCTATATGCCTGTAATGGACAGGAGTGCTGACCAGCACCAGGTGACTAAGGGGTTAAACTCAGGTAGCTAGCGAAGGTGTTGGCCAGGGGGCAGAGAGGACCAATAGAGATAGTGTTGAAATTTGAATTGGATATATATTCTTTGCCTGCTTTCTTTGTGTGGGAGAGAAAAACCAGGAGTTGAGAGACACAGAATGATTAAACCCAAGTAGGGCTACCTTAACTCCAAGGAATTTCAGACACAGGAGTGGACTGAACAAAGAGAACATTAGAAGTAAGTAAAGGGAAAAGTGAAGCTAGTCGCATTCAAGTTAATTTTTCTTTATTTTGTGGTTTGATTTGAACGAAGCATGTTAAATGTTGAGTAATTTACTAGTCGAGTAGTTGATGGAATTTCCATTGACTAATCGATAGGCACTTCTGTATTCCTCTTCGAAATGTTCAAGAGCCCCAGTGGGGGCTCTTGTGCATTTCAAAGCAGAAGCAGCAACCAAGTTACTCTGTAATATCTAGCAACCAAGTATGCTTTATCAAGTTTATCTTTTGTTTTATAATAAAAAACACTTTTCTTAAGGTGATGATTTGATTCTTGTGTCCTGGAAGGTATGTCTGTCTGTGTGTGTCTGCATGTCTCAGACTGAGAGGACAGCTATGGGAAACTGCAGCTTGTTTTCCTCTTTTCAAGCTCTTTTAGGGCAAAAGAGCTTGGGGTACCCTGAGGGTAGGTTCAAGTGTTCACCCCTGGGTTTTTAGGGACAAAAATCACTTGTTGGTGGCAGTGATTCCCCAAAATCTGTGTATTGTGATTCTGGGGAGAAATTTTTGTAACCAATGTAGAGGCAAAGGATTTTTTTTTCTTTTTGATTTTTGTGGGCCCTCACCTTCTACACTCAGAGTGCCAGAGTGGGAAACAGCTCTGACAGTGCCATTGGAGGGTAGTTGCCTCTTCTGAGGCCAGATTGTGGCTAATGATGATTTCATATAGCTTTGTGCCATTTTCACTCTGGCTGGTATTTTAAAATGTGCACCACATTGTACCAAGTAATGCAACATTTGCATTTCTTTCATTTAACTCAGAGGGTTTTCAATTGTTCTCAAAAGTGCACTTTCCATGAGCCATGCATTTTAATAAGCTATGCCTCAGTCACTGACAGGTAACAATATTTCTCCCCTTATGACTAGAGCAGAACTCTAAGGCTACGTCTACACTACAAGTTTTCTCGGCAAAAAATATGCAAATGAGAAACTCGTTTGCATGAGTCGTGATCTCATTTGCATATTTTCTGCCGATCCATTTTTGCGCAAAAACAAACATTGTGGACATTTTCTTTTTGCGCAAAAACCCCCTTTTCCACAAGATCCAGCATGGATGTTTTCTTTGCACAAAACCCCCTTTTTCCGCAAGATCCTTATGCCCCAAAAAAGGAGGTGTACCGATCTCGCAGAAAAAGCAGTTTTTGCGCAAAAAGAAAATATCCATGCTGCTTGTTTTTGCACAAAAACCCAGCTCAAAAATGGATTGGCAGAAAATATGCAAATGAGATTGCAACTTATGCAAATGAGTCCCTCATGAGTTTTTGCCAAGAAAACTCGTAGTGTAGATGTAGCCTAAGACTAGTAAATTTTATTGCTTGTTTGAATGACCTATAAACTCTTTATTTTTGTTTTACTTTTTTCCATTTATTTCCCCAGAAATTTAGGTGAAAAAGAAAATAATGAAACTTAACTAAAGAAAAGAAACAGACAACACCACAAGATTCACACCTAGTTTCATTTTATTTACACCAAATTAGTCAACAAGTTCAACTTGATTTCTGATCAACCTTAATATCTTCAGGCTGAAGTTAGCAATTACATTTGAATTAGGCAAGTAGGCAGACTAGTACAGTCTTGTCTAAAAGGAACCAGAAGTGTCATGTAAACATTTGGTTGCATTACTCTTTCACTGCAATGTGGATTGTGCATCATTGCTGGGCACCTTGCACTTATTTGGTAATCAGAAGATCAAATTCCATGAAATACAAGTGTATTACGTCTCTTCTTGATTGTATTTTTCTTGTAGATTATAAGGGTTTGCTCATACATCATCTCAGGGCAACATACACATCATCTCAGGGCCTTATCCACCTCATCGCAGACAAGTTACTTCCCAGGTTAAGAACTATTTCAGATTTTACCTAAAGCCATGCTTACAACCAATTCTTATGAACTTTAAAGTAAAATTTCTTTAAAAAAGAAAATAAAGAGGAGAGTATTGGATAAAATATCAGTATACATATGCACATGAGCACAATTCTTGAGATTCAGATTAATAATTGGGATGGTGAGCTTTGTAATTGCAGAGTTCTTTCAGAAATAGTCCATAGGTTATAGACCAATGTTTGTATTCAGGGAGTTCCATCTTAGGAGTGGGATCTCACTCTCATGACTCAAACTTCCTGTAATGAAGCTTAAGCAGACCTGAAATTTAAGGATCAAGTACCAAGATTCTTTTATACAGTTTTTTAGTAGCCTCTTGACCATTCAAGTCCTAGGTGACCAATAGGCTTTTGGTGTAAACTTCTGTTTCCCAAACATGGTAATTTTTACATGATTTCACATAAAGGTCTGCATATCCTAAACTCAAAACTCCGGTCATCTGAAGAAGTGGGCTGTGCCCACGAAAGCTCATGATACCATCTACATGTTTTGTTAGTCTATAAAGTGCTACCAGACAATTTGTTGTTTTTTAAGTTTATCCTGTGCACACTAACTCAGCTATCACCAGCTTATTATATCTAATAAGGTATAAGTGAGCACATACAATTAGTTTCACCTCTAATTCTCTAACAATACAGGTTTGCATTTCAAAGTTCTAGCCTACCTAACATGGAATGACCCTACTTACCATTTACATAGTTTTCTAAAACACCTCTCAGGGTTGAATCTAGGTCATGATTGCTGCTTAACCCTTTCTAGTCATGTGTCACATAATTACATACAGATGTATAAGGAAATGGTATTCTAAAACTCAAAACTTGTCAGCATGCATTAACCAAATTGGTCGTGTTAAGTATTATGTTGAAAAGAAGTGTCTTATTTCAAGAATGTGTTTGCTTTATTTCTGATTAGATGAAGAAATGACATGAACCATTAAAAAACACACCCTGTGAACCATGAATACACAATGGCACAATCTGAAATTATTTTGTAAAGAAAATAGCGTTGGCAATTTTTGGGGAGGTTAGTTGGGAAGGGAAATGCTGAATGAAAATACAAGAGCAAGGATCAAAGATATTGAAGGGAGGAGGGCAGTAAAAGAAGGTGGGCTTTGAGAGGCAGGTGTGTAGTGGGGTAGAGGTGAAAAGGCTGAGAGAAGGTGAAGGAAGCAATTGGTTTGATAGTAATTTCTCTAGATTAGTGCAAACAGTATTCACAAGTAGGTAATGTCCTACTAAACAAATAGATGCCTTTTCTCCCCTCTCCTGGTGACCAGTGCCAGATTTATGCACAAACTAAGTAAACTACAGCCTAGGACCTCAAATTATGAGGGGCCTTTAAATTAAAAAAAGTTTTTAATTGTATCCTCACCTATATACCAGTATATATGCAAATATAAAACTTTATTATTCCTATTTTCATTATCCTTTCTATTAGAATAATTCACATTTTTTGGTAATGCTATGGGCTCTCTTAAACTTGACATATTTTAGAGCCTCAGCCTGTGTCATGATCATGAGAGATGGCCAGCAGCCTAGTAACTAAGGGGTTAACTATCCCTAACTCAGGTAGAGTTGGCCAATAGGAATGTAGGTACGAATTTCAAACTGGGACAAAGGAATTTTTGTTTTTTCCCTCTCCCTTTTCCCTGGGCAGTTCCCTCCACCTACTGAAGGAGACAGACATCTCTCTCTCTCCAAGAAACAATTCTTCACTCTTCTGTAAGTAGGGTAAAGCTTAGATAAATCCGTTAGGTTTTATTGTTTTATGATTTGGGAAATGGGATCTGATGTCTGTGTACTTTTAAAAAATGTTTTGGCTTCCCTTTGTAACTAAGTTCTAGGCCCATGGTGGAGTTTCTCCATGAGTATTACTTTATTACTTTTCCATTTAGTCATTATGGGTATGTCTAGACTGCATCCCTCGGTCGGCAGAGGGTTGCAGATTAGGCAGGTCGACATTGCAAATGAAGCGGGGATTTAAATATCCCGTGCTTAATTTGCATAAAAATGGCCACTGTTTTTGCCGACTCAGCACTTTGTCAGCAAAAAGAGGCAGTCTAGAGGGGGATCTGTCGAGAAAGAAAGCCTTTTTCAATAGATCCCTTATGCCTCCTGCAAGGAGGTTTACAGGATGGCCATTTTTATGCAAATGAAGTGCGGGATATTTAAATCCCCGCTTCATTTGCAATGTCGACCTGCCTAATCTGCATCCCTCTGCCGACCAAGGGATGCAGTCTAGACATACCCTATGCTTGCAACAGGAATATTGTGGTGATAATAAAAGTTCTTTCTCTTTCCTTTTTATTAACCTGGTATTGGTTAATGGTTGTGTCTTGGTTTGTACTTTAGGGGTGAGATTTCCCAAGTGATCTCTCCCCTAATTTTCTTATCAATACTTGGGTGGTGGTAGCGGAGTTTTTTATCCCCAAAATCTAGGTTGTTAAGATTTTGGGGGGAAGTTTTATACCAAAGCCTGGTAGGTAAGGTTTTGGGGTACTTTTGCTGGCCCCCACTTCTGCATTTATCATGCCAGAGTGGGGAAGGAGCCATGACAGCCTGTCTTAATCCAGCCCTGCTGGTGAGCAGAATAGACAGCATTGCTGGAGCAATTATGTCAGAACTGTGTCTGTAACTGATCCAGGGAGCTGCTGACAATTGTCACAAATTAAAACAGCCTGAAGGTGTCAGGTGACTCTGTGGAGAGCAGCCCAGCTCCTATCAATGTAACATTTTCACCTAATAAACCATCTTGTTAGTCTTTAAAGTGCTGCATAGTCCTGTCTTTTGTTTCAGCTAAGCACAAGCACTGAATAGCATTAGTGTCACTGTCACTGCTGCTCTTCTTCCCAATGGGTTGCCATTTAAAGTCTGATCACTCCATCTCTAGTTACAAACAGAACAAGATCAGAAAATAGCATGACACTAAAACAGGGCAGAGTTGCATTATTTCCTGTGTAAGTACAGCTTTAAGACTATAATCTTGTATGTCTCCTCACATGGCATACTGCTTTTACATTTAAAGATTTTACAAGTGCTTCTTTTGCTGACTCTCACAGCCAAACAGTGTTAACTAATGAATTATTCCAAGAGAATTAACAGACTGAAGGGATTCTGTACCTGTGTAATGCTTATGGAGCAATCTGTGAAAACAATACATTCAGTGAAGTAGGTCGAGTTTGAAGTGCCCATAACTCTCAGTGCAAATTTGGGCCTCTCACTGTGTTATTTAATTGGGTGGCCAGTCAAGTGATCACTGTCAGTTGTAACCACTGAAAAGGGTGCTTTACTTTGCAAAACGCCTGACCCAGCATCTCTTGAAGCCAATGGAAATTTTTCCATTAGCTTCACTGGGCTTTAGGTCTAGCTCCAGTGGTCTCAGACACAGAGGCTGCTTTGAAATGTAATGAGCGGAATGGAGACTCTTTTCTATGAGGTACAAATGTTCACTTTTTGAAAGCTTCAGAGGAGTAGCTGAGTTAATCTGTCCTGTCATCTGAAGAAGTGGGTTGTGCCCACAAAAGCTCATAATACCATCTACATGTTTTGTTGGTCTTTAAGGTGCTACTAGACTATTTGTTGTTTTTTAAGTTTTTTTGGTTAGCCAGAAAATTCCCAAACTGTTAAACTCTGAAGACAGGTGTAAACGTTACCACCAGCACCAGCTCTCAACTTCAGAAGTAGAACTACATGGGGAACACTTGTGTTTTTCTGCACTAATGCAGCTTCCCCTGCGCTATCAATGATAAAGCTGTATTGCAGAATGAGTGCATGCAATTTTACCACCATGTCATTTGACCCTGAAATACAGCACTATAAATGCCAGCAGCAGCTACATTAGAGCTGTTATTGGTAACACTGCTGGAATTCCGCTGCTGCCGATATCAGTCAGACTCTAAAATCACTTCCAGTTAGCAAAGGCAACATAGATATGCCACCCAAATAGTTCTGTCCTCAACACATTGGACACCCCGACATATAATTCCTCCTGAAGTCTCCTCCAGCCCTAGGATTCTATCATTTTATGATAACTGCAGCATGCAGGTGTAATTTGCTCCTGTCACAATAGCAACACTCTACCACCAGCACAAATGTCCTCCTGCCTTCAATTTATATCCTGAAACATGAATGCTGATGAAGCCTGTAGCTGTTATCCTAACTAATGTAACAGTAGAAGGTATTCATATTCATGTGTCTCCTGTCTCCCTCTATTTTATACCTTACTAATTAGTTCACCTCAATAATATCCTACTAGAACTCTTTATTAAGTTTAATTTGAATGAGGAACAAAAGGTGACAATATACAGTAGTTTTCTACTACATCTAATAAGTTGTGATGTTAGTTAACAATTCCTCAGATGAAGAATCATTCAACCAGGTTGGTCTTTTCCCATTTATGGACAGCTGTGAGATTGGACCCATTTATTTCACATGCAAATCTTGTCATGTACACTTTTTCAGCCTTAAGATTATACTACTGGAGTGCTCCATAGGGAAACAGTGCTTGGCTCTATTGAGAAACTGCAACTGGTGCAGAAATTGATGGCCAGCTTTTTAAGTGATGTTTCTTGTATGGAACATATTTAACCTGAATGGCTCTCAATTGATTTCCAGATCAGTTTTAAGATATTAGTTTTGACGTATTGAGCTGTAAATGGCCTCAGGCCTATATAAGAAACTTCTTCTGTCCATGTGACATACTGCCAGAGACTCAGCTCAGTGACAAACTTGAGCTGATGCCTCATTGGAATAAGTGTGGGTGGCTGGCAGGCATTCTCCATTAGAACCTTTGGAACTTGTTTCCTCCCCAGGTCTGTAAAAACAACAAGCAACACAAGATAAAAAAACCACACACACAAACCTAATTTTTTTTGTCAGCCTTCTTGGTGTCCTGCAAGACTCCTCTTTTCTTCCAGGCCCATGAAGGGATGGGACTGAAGTAGGGCTGTGTAAGGATGATGTGGGACTTGGGTTGTGGATGTGGGTATATTTGTTTTTTGGATTTCTGTTTAATTTATCCTGTCCTTGGCTCTTTGATCTGAGCTTCGGGAATTGACAAGATTATTCATCTAGTCAAAGACTGTGTATGCCTCTCAAAATACTGTACAGTGGCTTTGTCAAATCCAGTTTAATTACATAAACAAATGTGTACATAAATTGTAATTGAAATGATCTGTCACTCACTTATTTGGATACTTTTATGATGCTAAGAGGGTTTTAGTTCTCTTGCATGAGTGTAATGACAGACATTTCTCATTTATTCACAGGGTGTGTGTTGGTGTAAGTGTAATTGTATGTGTGTGCATGACTGTGTAAACTGAGAAGTAAAGCATGAATAGTAGCAGGTTCAGTTTGCATGATTATAAGGGAAATGCCTGACAGTCAAAATGTAGGAGCATAGGATTTGGTATACAGAATCAGCTCATTAAACTACTTAGTCTAGCATCTTGTTTCAGGCAAATGCTCACACCTATCAGTTCAGAGGAAGGATTAAAAATAATTGAAATAGAAGTCCACCAGAACTGCTAAGCTACATGTCTGAACAAAATTCCTTCCTGATATCTACGGGTGATCAATTCATGCCTTGAAGCATGGAATTTGATAACTCATATTATCTTAACTTGCTTAGCCACAAATGGATTTTAATGGACATAAAATCACCCAATCCTTTAAGAAAAATCAGAAATCATATTTGATGTAATGACTTCCTGTTAAGCTGAATGTAATTTTACTTCTATAACATATAAAGTAATATTCTCTTAACTTGTACCTGTACTAAATTTGCAAGCTTTTAACTTCAAAGGTGGCCCTGTGTGTTTGTATTATAAGGACACAATATAAGAGCAATCAATTTTCATTAGAAACTTCATCTTTTGAATGCTTAAATTTAGAAATATGATGAGTGAGGTAATATCTATTAATAGATCAACAAAAAGATAGAATCTTTTATTAGTAATCTTTTTATTGGCCTAATAAATATGATTACATTATCCACTTTGTCTCTCCAATATCCTGGGACTGACACACCTGTAAAACTAAACTTGGGAACATCTAGTTTCTCATTTCCCAACTAAACAATTATAGTGTATTTAATTTCTTATTATAGAGAAGTCGTTCAATACCTCTAGCCATCTTTGTTTCCCTTCTTTGTCCCTTTCTTATCTGACAGCCAAATTTTAAAAAATTAACTGAGCTTATACTATTGTGTAATAAAGTGATTTGATTACTTCCTTATGTAACCCCCAGAGCTAGAAGGCTTAGATGGATGAAACTGAGCTCTATCTGCAAGGGAAAAGCCAGCTCTGGCCAGCCTTATTTATATCCATTATAATGTTGCTTACGCATTGTTCCCACATACTGTGTTTTCTTGAATTAGTTGGAATTTGTCTGTGTTCTGAGTGTGTAAATGATAACAGATTGTTCCTTTGAATGAATTAATGACAAAGCAAAGGAATAATGCTCAATATGCTCTGGAGTAAGTAGACCACCCTAAGCATATAGATGAGTTCAAAAAGTAAGGTGAGAAAAATGTATCCTACAAAATAGGAGCTCTGTCTGAAAAAGCAAGAACACTAGTGGTGTTCCCCAGGGGTCAGTACTGGGACCAATCCTGTTCAACTTGTTCATCAATGATCTAGAAAATGAGGTAAGCAGTGAGGTGGCCAAGTTTGCAGATGACACAAAGTTGTTCAGGACAGTCAAAAGCAAAAGGGATTGTGAAGAACTACAAAAAGATCTCAGCAAACTGAGTGATTGGGCAGCAAAATGGCAAATGAAATTTAATGTGGGTAAGTGTAAGGTAATGCATGTTGGAAAAAATAACCCAAATTACACGTACTACATGATGGGGTCAAATTTAGCTACGACAGATCAGGAAAGGGATCTTGGAGTTATAGTGGATAGTTCTATGAAGACATCCACGCAGTGTGCAGCGGCAGTTAGTAAGGCAAATAGGATGTTAGGAATTATTAAAAAAGGGATAGATAATAAGACAAAAGATATCATACTTCCCCTATATAAAACTATGGTACGCCCACATCTCGAGTACTGCGTGCAGATGTGGTCTCCTCACCTCAAAAAAGATATATTGGCATTAGAAAAGGTTCAGAAAAGGGCGACTAAGATGATTAGGGGCTTGGAAAGGGTCCCATATGGGGAGAGGCTAGAGAGACTGGGACTTTTCAGTTTGGAAAAAAGGCGATTGAGGGGCGATATGATAGAGGTATATAAAATCATGAATGGTGTGGAGAAAGTGATTATAGAAAAATTATTTACCTTTTCCCATAATACAAGAACTAGGGGACACCAAATGAAATTGATGGGTAGTAGGTTCAAAACTAATAAAAGGAAATTTTTCTTCACACAGCGCACAGTCAACCTGTGGAACTCCTTGCCCGAGGAGGCTGTGAAGGCCAGGACTCTAATAGGGTTTAAAAAAGAGCTTGATAAATTTTTGCAGGTTAGGTCCATAAATGGCTATTAGCCAGGGATAAAGTATGGTGCCCTAGCCTTCATAACAAGGGCAGGAGATGGATGGCAGGAGATAAATCACTTGATCATTGTCTTCTGTTCTCCTTCTCTGGGGCACCTGGCATTGGCCACCGTCGGCAGATGGGATGCTGGGCTCGATGGACCTTTGGTCTGACCCAGTATGGCCATTCTTATGTTCTTATGTTCTTATGTTCTTTCCAGGCGTCCTAATTATACTAGACTCTCTATCTGGAGATTCTGAATTCTGGGTGTGGGGATTCTGTGGACGGGAATGGGATAAACTGGATGAGGCTGAATTAGTGTGCAGCAATTTAACGGTACCCTAGTAGGTGGCAGAAGCTTAGAGTTGAACTTCATAAGTCCCAAAAGACCAATAGTGCCAGAGCTGATGTTCTATAGCAGCGATGGGCAACCAAGACTAGTGAGTGGGCTGCATGAGTAGCTCTCCATCTCAGTGGGCCACAGGATTGCCGGTGATGGGCATTCATGGCATTCAAGCTCTAGGAGGGAGGGGGAAGGAGCAGGGACGGAGCGTGAATCAGCAGATTCATGGCGTTCTGAAAGTGTTGGAAGGGAGGAGGAGGAGGAGGAGGAAGCGTGGGGCTCCAGTGCCCTAGTGTGCAAAAGGTGCTGGGGGAGGGAGGCAGACAGAGGGTCTGTGGGCCACATGTTGCCCAGCCCTGTTTTATAATGTAGACATCCCTGGACTGAAGCAGTTGGAGGAGAGCCAACCCCTCACACTCTTAGATGATCTATTAAACTGTGAGTGGGGATTCGGGCAGATGGTATTTCTTTCATAACTACATTCTGGATTTCAATAAGCCAGATAATAAATATTTTAAACTGTGTTGTGGCCATGCTCCTGATACAGTGACTGGGATTTGTCCTTTTTGTGTATAAATACATGTAGGGCTATTATTTATCACACACATACACACACACACACACGCCACCCCTGTTTGGTTCCTTGTTCTCTGGGAATCCTGAGTGCTCTGGGAATCCTGAGTGCTCATGAGCAAGGGAACCACCTGCAGAGATGAGCAGGAAGGTTACATTTATATTTCTCAGAGCTAAGGCAGGAAAACAGCTATGGGTGGAAACTCAAGCCATCATTCTATTTATGTTAGAAGAGGATCCCACACAGGTTGCACCAAGCCCTGATTGCTGTCACGGACATCTGGCTATTTATTTTGTATCTTTCTTTTAACCCACCCTTGCTTCCTGTTTGTTTCTATAGCTAATGCTATGTTACTGGGCTTGATGAAGTAATTACTATGGGAAGTTTTATGGCTAGTATCATGGAGAGACTAAATTATTGTAATTGTCTTTACAAACTATGAATTTGTGTTGGGCAGACATTTTAATCGAGCTATATAGATGGTTACTCTATTTCTTCCTCCTCATGCAAACTGAGAGCACATCGGCATACGATAGAGAATGGTGCACCAGTCCTGCAGCAGTCACAAAAGCAAGTCCAGAGCTGAGGTGAGTGGGGTAGCAAAAGGTACTAAAGAAATTCTGGGCAGCTCAAAGCTGTGGAGCAGCCCATAGGCAAGCCTCAGGAATCGACTATAAATTAGAACAATTTCAGATTGATGGACAGGAGCCCGCAGCTGTGAGCGGAATCTCTGTACTGAATAAAGACTTGCAGCATTGTGGCAATATACAGGGGTGCCAACAGACTTGTTGGGCCCCTGGGTAAGGTGGGGATGGCCCGGCTTCATGCTCCTGGAAGGTGCAGGGCCTCAGCCAAAAGGGGCAGGGTTGCTCAGAGTGCACCACACGGTGCTTCAGAAGCAATTTAAAGGGCCCAGGGCTCCTGCAGGAGCAGTGGCGGCAGCTGGGAGCCCTGGGCCCTTTTGAACTGCTGAGCCCTGGTGCAACTCTGCCCCCTGTGCCCTCCCCATTAGTGGGACTGCCAGTAAAAAATGGGTTATGTAAGTGAGATCAGAATTAGGCTGCATGTAATATCAATCACATGCATGTGCTTTAAAACCTACATCAGAGAATTGTGAAAGCAGGCAGAACACAATGAAAATATCTTTCACACAAAGTTATAGATATGCCAGAAGACTTACCCAGCATTGCCTGGGTCCTTCAGGGCAGGGGGATAGTGGTGGAGGGGTGCAGGAGTCAGGGCAGGACCTTGGGGATGTGAGGGAGGAGCAGTGCAGGAGGCTGGTGGGCTGCAAGAGAGAGTTGGGGGGTGAGGAGGGGCACAGGGTGTAGTCTACCATCCAGCATTGGCCTTTTCTCTCCCCCCCAGTCCTTGTCATGGCCATCAGGGGCCTTTTCTCTCTTCTCCCCCTACCCCCCAACCCGGCACTGCAGCCAAGGGTCAGGAGTGGGGAAAAGGATTTGGGGCAGAGGGGCTACTTACCTAGTGTGCTGGAAGGAAAGATAGCACAGTCCCAGCCCTGTTGGCCACTCTGTTGGTGGTATGGCTGTCCCCCCCAGTGGCCACTCTCAGTATCGCGTCCCTCCGAATAGCCCCGCCCTTTCTATGTTATGGAAATGTAGTCCCTTTCCCAGTGCTTCCAGTTTTCCTGGCACAACCAAAGTTAGCAAAAGAGGAAGTTGCATACCAAATTTGGTGGCTTTAGCTCTTACCATTTAGGAGCTCTTGAGCAACCCGACTCAGATACATGCACAAATCTCTAAACTATATACACAGATTCACAGAGTGGTTACACTCAAAATGTTCGTTTGCTTGTGTGAGATGTTATTACCAGGTCTAGGTGTTGAATTAAATTGAATTTATAAGAAATGTATCTCCAAGTGGTACAGTTCAATATTTGTAGAAACATTTTAACAGTGAGGTGCGTGAGAGAGAGAGAGAATAAGAGATCAAATTCTGCTCTCAATGTATATACGTGGCTCCAAATGGCATTTAGTTCTATGAGTCTGTTTGAAGTGAAATTAATAGGAATCTCTCTGTTGACTTCAATGGGCTTTGGATCAGGCCCTGAATTAGAAGCCATTGTTAATTTTTCTTTAGCTCTCTTAAATATCTCTGGGAGACAATTGCAGTGTTCTTCAAGTTTGCGACTTACTTTCTACTCATTGCAACTTAATTTTCTACTCACCTTTAGTAATGCATATTGCTTTGTTCTTAAGCAATTTTGCCCTGAAGAGTTTTTGGATCCTGAAACAATACTGACAAAATTAGTTTTAAAAACAAAAGTCTTTCTATTGTATCAGATTCAGGAGTCTGGAATTTCAGCAAGCATGTTCAACTTCACTGCTTTGGAAGGCTATGTGACTAATGTGAATTTGCAGCTCAACCTGTTTTTATGGTACCTCCTTTTTCAGACAGGCATTTAATTAGAAGTGAAATTTAATGAGGGTAATCAAATTCTTAAAAGCAATGTTTATGTAAAATAACTGTCAAAATTATCCTTAGCTATGCTACCACATGCTATTAAATTATCCTATTTGTTGCGCCTTTGTATTATACACTTCACCTTAAATCAAAAAGATAAACTCTCCAGCCAAGAGTTGTTAAGACACATTCAGCATAGAGAGAGACATATAACTACTTTCCCATGCATAGCATGCTTCCCGTTCAGCCAAGGAGCTCATCCCAAGCACCTGAGGTTCATAGCAGTTTGAATCTAGATAAGCCCCTGCTTGTGTGATGGCTGCCATCTTGGTTTTTTACCAGACTCTAAACCAGCAACTTCCAAAGCTAACAAAATGAGTTTCTACAATTTGAGTTCAATATCTAGCCCGTGTAACTGAGCTGCAACAAACTCACACCTCCTTTGTGGAACAGGAGTAATGAGGAACAAATACAGTAAATGGGTCACACTTGCATTTTTGAAGTCACAAAACACCACATGGATTTCTTCAACGAAAGGGTTAACTTGGATTTAACATAGAAAAGCTCAAAGATTAGAGAGCAGTGGAGCAATGTAACCAGTATAGAAGACATCATATTATGTTCTCAGGGAGGTCACTGCATAGCTCTGGATCCAGAATAATTAAACGTAGATGTAAACTAGAATATTTGTTTCAATAATGTGTAATTTTGTGTTTTTCCCCCAAGATTTCCAGCAGCTTACTTGGCCACTAGCATCTCAGCTGAGTCTTATCAAGTCCGACCCCAGACTTTATGGCACCCCAGGTAAAGAACATCTTCTGCACCCGCCTTTATTTGTTAAACTTTTGAATAGCTTGTTTTTATTGACTTTGATGCATAATTTGCATGCATGATTTATCCCTGTCATATAAGATAACAATTCTGCATGCTAGGTTCTATAAATCTGTGATCCTGGTGCCCCTCAAACCCACCTGCCCTAAATCCAGCCCTGGATCTTATCCAATGCCCATTGAAGTTTGTCTGTTAACTTTAATAGGTATTCAGTTAGTATAACTGATCCTTGCTTACTCTCTATATGCTCACATTTCAGAACCTGCTTCAAAGGGCAAGGTTCATTAACAGTAGATCCAAATCTTTTTTTAAAAACCATTTATAAACACAAAGAATAGGAGAAATGTTACCTCTAACTTCCAATGTAATCATTTCACAGAAACATTCATCTTTATTACAGACAAACATGCCACTTTATGCTAATATCTGAAAACATGGCTGAATAGAAAGTTTCTAGAAACACAAGTGAAATTGAGTTATAGGTTTCCATTGTCCAAACAGAGAAAAATAAACAATATCACCATTCATATTCTGAGATGGTATTTATAGTATAGGTAAAGACATTGTTGTGGTTAAAAAATATTTTAAATCTGACAGAATCCCTTTAGTATTCTAGTAGATTATTGGTTTAGATATGTACCAAATAGAGTTGCCAGATGGTTTCAACAAAAATACTGGACACATTTGACATTACATCACAATCTACATTACATCTTATTTAGAAAATACTGGGCATTTATATTTTCTCATTTATATTTTCTCAATTTGTTTCCTGAAAAGAAAGCTCAAATACTGGACTGTCCAGTTCAACACTGGACACCTGGCAACAGTAGTACCAAAGTTTCTCTTTAGTTACTGGGCCTTATATGGATTATACCCCCAAACATTTAAAACAACAGTTTTATAGAACCTTACAGTTCTTTTCCCAAACTTTTCCTATGAGGGGACAACAAATTTCTTGAGCTTCTCCTTGCAAACATTTCTGTGTAATATTCCAATTGCTACAGAGGAAAAACAAGGATTTTTCCCTTCCAGCTTGAAGCCACAGTAACAGAAGATGGCTGCAGGTTCAGGAGCCCACAAAGGAGAATTTTAGAGTGCAGAAATGTGATGGCAAAGTTCAATGAGAATGTTTGTAAACTCCACCAGCCCAGGAATGGAAATAAACACTAATCCTAAATTGTATTTTGCCTCCAGCAGAATTTAATGTTTTAATACAGAAGACATAAATAATGCAAACTAAAGCAACTCTAATGACCAGCAATGGCTGAAATCCCAGAAGGATTCTCCATTTTGCTAACAGAGGGGAAAATAGGACACAATGTTCTCCTCTGTCCTATGGGTTCATCTTTCTCCTTTTGATAGCTCCTACCCAGCCATGATGGGTAGGGGCCTTTTGCCCCTTTCCAGGCTGCTGTTTCTTGTTGACATGGTGTTGTGGAGCAAGTTGTCTCCTCCACCAGCTGCCTCTCCTCCCTCAGTCTGTGGACAGATTTCCAAATCCTCTGAGGGCTTTACTACAGAGAAGCTATGCCAGAATAAAGTGAATTGAAAATGCAATAGCCCTTCTGGAATAATTACCTGGGTAGGCACTATGGGCATGTCTACACAGCAGCATTATTTCAGAATAACGTCAGTTATTCCGAAATAATGTATTGCACGTCTACACAGCAAAATAAATTAGAAATAACGGGCTTCTTACTCCAACTTCTATAAACCTCATTGTATGAGGAGTAAGAGAAGGTGGAGGAAGAGTGCTCTATTTCAAAATAAGTGCTGTGTAGACATGCCCAAATTCAAAATAAGCTATTTTGACTGAAGCTACGCTATTAGCGTAACTCAAATTTCGAGTCTAGCCCTGCGGTGTAGATATGCCCATCAATTATTCCAGGGTAAAAATAACTTTTTCTGGTTTCACTTAATCTACTTCCACAATTGATTTAGGTAAACCAGAAAAAGGCTCTCTACTCCAGAATTTGCTGGTAATCCATCATGTCCGATGATGCATCTTGAACTTGTACAGGCTCATCGGTTGTGGACTCACACGTGGCTAAGGAGTCCAAGCCTTGAACGGCATGGGCGTTCACAGAAGGGGCAAAGGAATTGTCCTGGCTCTGTCAGTGTAGCTGCTACTGTGCTTCTTTCCTCTCACGAGCATCAATCAGGTGTATGGGTCACTGCTCTTCAAAGTTGTCATACGCGTGTCGTACGAGAACACGCCAGCCTGTTCGGTCGCCTGCATGCTGCTCTAGCTGCTTTGCCTTTAATCCAGCATGAGCAATGTTGGCCTTTACGCAATCTTTATACCTCTTGCAAAGCCTACCTTAATTCCTTTTGCCCTGGGAGAGTTCACCATAGAGGAGTTGCTTAGGAATTCTTGACTCCTCCATTCGAATGACATGCCCTGTCCAACGAAGCTGGGCTTTCAGAATCATGGCTTCAATGCTTGTGGTTCCTGCTCTGTCAAGGACTTCCAAGTTCGTGACTCCGTCCTACCATCAAATGTGCAGTAATGACCTCAGGCTGCGTGTGTGGAAGTGCTCCAGTAGTTTCACATGTTTTCTGTACAAAGTCCAGGCTTCACATCCATACAGGAGGCTGGATAAGGCTATGTCTACACTATGAGTTTTGCCACAAGAGCCTATGCAAATGAAGCGCGGATTAGCATTTTCTCATGCTTCATTTGCATATTCTTCCGATCCGCTGGCATGTCCCTGCAACCCCTGAGAAAGGCAGAGCAGGGGGTCTCCACATGCTATCCTTGCCTGCAGACACCACTCCTGCAGCTCCCATTTATCATTAACATGGAACCGTGGCCAGTAGAATCCTTGGGCTCAGTGCCTGTAGATGAGGGGCAGCACATGGAGCCATTGCTGTACATACCAGCTGCTTTCAGAAGTTGTGCAAGGCCAGGGCGGGAGTAAGCCTGCCTTAACTCCACTGCTCCACCACCTGGGAGCCATCTCAGTTAAATGGTGCCCAGCCAGGGCCTGCTTCTTGAACTCCTATCTCAGCCCTGAATCACCTCCTACACCCATCCTCCTACCCCAGACGCGAGTTCCCTTGCACCCAAACTCCTTTCCAGAGCTTGTACCCTGAAACTCCTCCTGGACCCCAATTCCCCACCCTTGACTAAGCCCTAAGCCCTCTACACATCAAACTCCTTGGCCCAAGACCAGAGCCTGCACCCCAACCATCTACCCCAGACTGGTGCAAGTGAGTGACAAGGAGGGAGAAAGAGGGAGCGAGCAGGGTGAGGCCTCGGAGAAGGGGTGGAGCAGGGGCAGGGCCTCAAAGAAGGGGCAGGAAGGAAGTGGGGCAAGGGTATTTGGGTTTGAGGTAGATCTTACATTGCACTTAAACTGAAAAAGTGATATTGTGGTTTAAAAGGATGGATTTGACTGAATTAGACTGACAAAAGTCTTCCATTATTAACATCAGCAATCTGGAACTTTTCACAAGGATTACTATGTATTTTAAAAACCATATCTAATTCTGAGTCTAAAGTACTTAAGTAGAATCAGGATTAGAAGAATATAAAATATTAACACAATCCCCATTCACACTAAATGTAAACCAGAACATTAAAAAGCTACAAAATGATGATTTAAAGTGCTCAGCCTCAGACAGTGTATTCAGTGTTTGTTAATGGCAGCCATGCTCTTGCCATAGAACATGATATGCCTCATGGACCTCATTAGTTAACCTGTTAGACATCAAGAAATGTATGTGCTATTTTAATAACATTCTATAGTTACAATACAAACTTCGGCCCCTGTTCCTGAGACTTACACGTGTTTAATTTGAATCACAGGAGGTCTAAGAGCCCAGTGGTGAAAGCACCCTGCATGCAGAACTGACATTGACTTTACTGGTAGTGCCCCATACCCATTGTTTACACAACTGGCATAAGATGCTAATGTTTAGAGTTCTGACACAGTTTCATAACTACATTCCTTATCACTCTCATAGCCTTGCCATATGTTTTAATGCAGGGGTGGGGAACCATTTTTGGGTTGGGGGCAGCTGACCCGCAGAAAAATCAATGGGGGCTGCACACAAGTGAGAAGCGCAAAAAAAAAAAAAAAAAAATTCCAAACCCCCTCACTGATGTAGTGCCTAACTGAGAAGGAGAAAGACACTTCCCACATTTCCCTCACACACCAGAGCCTACGGGGGTCCAGGCTAGTAGATTTTGTGTGCTCCAGCCCCGTGGTGAGGTGGCAGGCTCCCCAGTGCTGGGGCAGAGCCCTGAGCCTCAGGGGCTGAATCCAGGCAAGCTGGGGGCCACATCTGGCTCCCCGGCCTGAGATTCTCCATGCTGGTTTTAATGATAACCAGCTCCTTCAAAGGTTATAGGTTTATAGCATCTCATTTATTAAAAGCAATCTAAGGATATGATTCTACAGCTCTTACTCATGCAAGCTTTCCCACAGACTTCAAGACAATAGCTCATAGGAAGAAAACATTACAATATCAACCATTTCTCCCTCTGCTATAAACAGGCATGAGACAATGTATTCAGGCAATATAGATATTGCTCAGCAGAGGTCAGTAGAGAAGCATGGCAGAAAAGCACTGAGCATTCTTAAGAACTCTTAGTTCCATACAGCAATGTTGCAATTGGAAAAGTGTGGGAAATTGTAATTTCTAGAAGTGGAATTTAAATAAACCTCTTTTTAGCAAAAGTTTAAAGGAAAAAACAATGGAATATAAAATAGTTTCCAATCATTTTAATCAAAATGATTAAAATAGTATTAACTCACCAGTAATTGTTTAATACTATGCTGTAAATACACATATATTTGAATTTAAGGTAACTATTACCTAAACTGTAGGTGCTCTAAAATTTAAAGTCAACAATACTTAAATGACAGAATACAAGATTTATTAATAATCTTAATATGCCCTTGAATAGAAAATACTTAAGCAGGGGACCATATTGTCAGCCTGATAACATGTACCTATTAAGAAAGATCAGTTTTACAGCAAGCGGGATGGGAGAGAGTAGATTTCTCCTTTTAAGTTTTATGTTTTCTGTTCTTTGTTTTATGTGGATATTCAAATGTACAAAATAAAGGGGTGAAAAGATGTAAAAATCTCTTGCTGTCATCGGTAGCTCAGGAAGCATCTCTGGTTATCCTGTCTTGATACATGTCATTAAGCTAATTTCCTTTTGGAAATATAATGGTGGTGATCCAAGACTTCACCAGAGTCAATGGACTCCATTGTTTTTAATGGATTTTTGTAGTATGTGGGACAGGAGCCTCAAGGATAAACATTCATGTCAGTGCAGATTTTGAAACAGTTTAACATACATTTTAAAGCACTACTTTTTAATATTCTTACATATCCTCATTAAATTATTCTGTTTATAGTTATTTAAGGTCATAAAGAAGAATCGTTGCCGTTTTCCTTTCAATATTATATACTTTTCTCTAGAGACAGAATTATTAATGTACTAAATCAAGTAAATTAGATATCATGCAAAACCAGATTTTTGACCAAAATATATAGATTTTTTTTAGGTTCTAATAATGTAAAATCAATACAAATATTTAACACATTCTGGTATTTTCTGAATCTGACTTGAAATGCAGCTTCTCAGAACACTGACTGTGTTGTAAACCATACTGTATTTGTAACCCACACACCTAGGCTATGTCCACACTGCAGAGTTTTTGCGCAAAAACTTGTGGAGCGTCCACACTACAAGCATGTTTTTGTGCAAGAAAAAGTACAGTAAATTGTAAGAACACAGGGCTTTTTGCGCAAGAGCTATTCCTCTTTCTATGAGGAATAAGCCTTTTTGCGCAAGAGCTCTTGGCCATCAGAGCTTTCTTGTGCAAGAGAGCATCCACACTGCCATGGACGCTCTTGCACAAAAGCACATCTCTTGTGCAAAAATACATGGTAGTGTGGACGCACTGTTGCACAAGAACTTTTTGCGCAAGAACTCTTGTGCAAAAAGCTCTTGCGCGAGAAGCCTGCAGTATAGACATAGCCCTAGCGTGGTTCACTGTCCCATGTAGTGGCACTTAGACCTCTTACAGCTAGAGATAAGAACAAGGGAGCTCTACAGCCTAAGATGAGAGCCAGCTGGCTTTTAGCTCAAGCGGTAGAGGCTCCTATGCTAAACTCCCTGAGGTCCCTGGATTTAAGCTCCTGAAGTTCCAGGTTAAAATCCGCTTAGTGGAGGTTACATATTGCCAAAAAACTGCTCTCTGAATAGGAAATGTATTTCCAATGCTTGCACAGTTTAGTAGTTCTTCTTACCTTTGTACTGTTACTGAGTTTCTAATTGAATAGACTTAAAGACTCTCTCTCCTCTCAAACAATAATTCAATGACACATTAATTTAGCACAATCATCTGTCTTTGTTTTGAGGAAGCTCAGAACTCAACTTCAGATTAAAAAGATTAATTTAATTTAGAGTGAAACAAAGAAATGATGCAGCCCATAAATCCAAAATCCCAACATATGCCTGTTCCATCCTGTTCTCTCAGCTGTGCTAGGACTTTATCCATCTCCCATTAAAATCAATGAGTGTTTTTCTGTTGACTTCATTTGGGTGGGATGGATCTTAAATATAGAGCACTTTTAATTCTGACACATATTAAGGGCCCAGTTCAAAGTCTACTGAAGTCAGTTAACAGTCCCAATGATTAATTCAGTTGGCTTTAGATCACATACCAAATGAATAGGTATAGATTATGTACAGGCAGGGGGGTGCTGTAAAGCATCTTCTAGTAAGGCTGTGCCTTCACTGCAGAAAAAGGTGTGTTCTTATCTCAAGTTAGTGTTCTTTTGCCAGTATCGCTTATACCAGGTCCGTGCTCCCCCGTAGGAATATGATTTTTATTGTATGCTCCTAATTGAGACAGCTATGCTGGCAAAACTTTTAAGTGTAGACCAGGGTTTAGTGACAATGCTCCATGCTTTCTGTAATCTCTTTCTGTCCTTTCTTAATTAACATTTCAAAACTAACCTTTTCCTCCACAAAAAAAAAGTATTCTCAAAAATGTCTGTACATTATGCTTTTGCAGTCACAGTCAGCACTTTGACAAGTTACACATCCATTTTCTGCACTGGGCCAGGAGCTCCTCTCACATCAACATTATAAAACCTCCATAAGTTGACTGAATTCAGAGAAGTTACTCCTGATTTACACCAGAACCAGTTGCACTGTCTCTAGAAGTGCCCCACTACTAAGCATAGACAGCTTTGATTTGCAGTATGCAGTAGCATTAATGCAACAAATAACTAAAATGGGTTATCTAGAAATGTAATTGCTAATGAACACCCCAAGCATTCCAAGGTCAATGGGGTTGTGCGTGCAAAATTAATTGGAAGCTGGGGACAGTGAGAATATGAGCTCAGCTTGATCTACACTTAAATGTTCTGTCTGCATAGTCACATCAGTCAGGGATATGAAAAAATCACTCTCAGTCAACATAGCTATACCAAGAGTAGACATAGCTGTGTCAATGGTAGAGAGCTTCTAGGATGTAGTATAGGCTCTGTAGCATAGACATACCCTTAGGGAAGACACAGGAGAGATTGTATCACATAGATGGGTCATTCTGCAGCAAGAGTTAAATGATTAACATTAAAAGAAAATTATAGTGCAGATTTTTTCAGTTTCTCATGTATACCATTTCAGGATTTGTGGCACTATTCTGAAACCTAACCTATTGGGCTGTACGTCCTTTGGGCTAACTGCTCTGTCACAGTTCATTAACATCCCAATGAAGACAAATGGAATGTATAATTTACCTGCAGAAGGGAGGTTAATATGATTCCCCTCGTGTTGCCTACACCACACTTTCCCCATTCAGATTGCACAGGCTGTTATGTGTGGTGGTGTTACACTCTCTAGGGGAACCCCAGTTGTGAGACACCTCACCTCTAGCTGCCCTTAGTGTGAGTAGTCTTGCCTGCTGTGGATCAGCTTCCTGAAACTACCAGCCTCTGGCAGCCCAAGCACTACCTTGCAGGCCCCTGTCGGCCTTGCACTCTCTGTACAGGTAGAGATGGGGACACACCAAACTCCAGGTCTTCACAGCATTTCCTGCAATTTCCAGCTCCTTATGCATTGAACACACAGAATTACCAGGCCCACTGTTCCCAAATCTTTAAGATTCAATTCGTTTTCCTCCTGAAATATATTTAAACTTATTCTTCTTTTCACTGTATTATCAAAGAACAGAAATTAAACTAATAATGAGAAGACTATTGGAAACAAATAGTTACACATAAAACAGAATCCTAACTTTAACACCAGCTTATTCAACCAAGCCTATCTGAGGCCAGATCTACACTAAAAGGGAAGGCTGAATTAAGATTTGCAACTCCAGCTATGTTAATTATGTAGCTGGAGTTGACATACCTTAAATTGAGTTTCCTCACTATCCCTACAGTAGGAGGCTGACGGGAGCAAATACTCCCATTGGCTTCCCTTACTCCTTGCAGGAGCAGGAATACAAGCTGCCAACATGGGCACCCTCTGAGCTCAATTTAGTGGGTCTTTCCTAGATACACTAAATCGAACTCCAGAAGATCAACCACAGCAGCATCAATCTTTCCTGGAGTGAAGGCATAGCCCGAGACCCCTTTTTATGAAGCAAAATCACTGTCCTTTTACTACTTCAGTGTAGCGTGCCCAGGTGGCTTCTCTGCTCCCCCAAATATAGTCAAACCTTAGAAGTGAATCTCAAGTTAATGATCTCTCCCCCACTGGTTTTCTCCTCCTGCTAGTTTCTTTCTGAAGGTCTGTCAATCCTATTGCATTCAGTTCAGATCAGTGATACCAAGCATATTCTGAATGGACACCATTCGAAGATATTTTCAATGTACGTATACATAACTCTATACGTAAGATCTGGACTTTTATTTCAGAAAGATATTAATGACCTTGGGTTTTATTTGTGAACTCACACAATGGTCTTTTTGGTGAAATAGAACATATGCGTCAGACCCAAGCAAAGCTACTAGTGACCTCACTAGGCTTTAGACAAGATCCTAAATCGGTTTGCACACTACAGCTCAAGGACCTAGCAAAGAGTGAAGACTTTGGAACAGGCATGCATAACTCAGAAAGCGGCAAGGGCCATATTACTCCAAAGAAAACAGCTGCGGGCCGCAAGTAGGGTTGCCAGATGCTCTCCCAAAAAATACCGAACACACGGGCTAAAAATTTTTGTCAAGCAAAAAAAAAAACAAACCCACGCGTGTCGGGCATACAAAAAACCCCCACACCGCCCGGCTTCAGCATGCAACCACAGGAGGCACCACCAGGCTTCCATCCAATGCCCAGCCAGAAGTTCCGAAAATACCACACATGTCAGATATTTTCTGAATTTTTTTTACCAGGCAGAGAGCGCAAATACCGGACTGTCCAGTAAAAAACCGGACACCTGGCAATCCTACCCACAAGGGTAGGTTGGGGGCAGGGTGATACTTTATTAAGAATTTTTCAATTAAATCAGGCCTGCACAACATACGGCTCCCAATGCCCTTACCCTCTCCTCTCCCAGCATCACCCTGTCCCCTCTCCCACTGACACCTCCCCTCCTGCCTTTTTCCTCATTGTCTCCACTTGGCCCCCTGGCATTTGTCTCTCCTGCACCCTTTCCTGTGGTGCCTTCCCCTTTCTCCTGACCTGCCCCCCTCCCTTCAGCACAAGCCCCTTCCCCTCCCCTACCTGGCTTCTGCCTTCTAGTCTGCGGAGCTGCCGGAGCCTTTTTGAATCTGGTGGTCGCAGGCCGTGATGTCATGACGCCACGTCACGCCAGCGTCCTGGCGTCTGCCGGTGTCCCGCCCTCTGGCTCGCGCCCTACCTCCTCGCGCCGGAGCTGCACGCAGGCAGCCCAGCGGCGAGAATCGCTGCACTTCCCCCTCCCCGGCGGCACTCCGCTCCTCCGCCCGGCCAGCGGATCGGATGGGGCCGCGCCGCCCGTAGTCGTCACAGGCCACACAGTGAGCCCCTGCGGGCTGCATGTTGTGCAGGCCTGCTTTGGATATAGTCTCCCAGTGGGAGATCCATGTCCTACTAATTGTTTAGATGGTATCTTCACTCTCAGGGATTGCCTATACACCCCAGAGGTTAAAATGGATTGATTTGATGCACATTATTTAACTCAGTCTGTAGGCCACAGTAAGTGCCTGTTCATGGAATGCTGTGCCTCCTTCCAATTCACATTTACTGTGTACTAAATGTGAAGCATTCTTGAAGGGTGTCCTATAGATATTTTCTTCAGTGTTACACTCTGCTCAGCAGTGCACATCCTGGGATTTTTCTTGCTCTGCATTTTGGGATGCATAGTGGAAGCCAAGTTGGTTAAATGTTGTAAAAATTCCGTGTTTCCCTTTTCTCTGCCCTATTCTTCCTTTCTGGGCAGCCTAGCTCTATTTTGAATTATTGTCAGCCAGCCTTGACCTCAGAATGTTCTGCACCACTGTAGTAGCAACTGCAAAGACACAGAGATCGGTTGGGCTATATTTCACCTTTCTGCAATGGACTTCACTTGCCACATCTTCAGTGGGATGATGTTGTAGCAGCAGCAGCAGCTCCATCAGCAGATTTAGCAGCCTTTTAAACTGGCATTTTGCATTCAGCATGACTTCACATGCACTGTATGGCTTTTTTTTTTACAAAATGATGTCCTCTGTACAGTGCGACATACACACACATGGTGCATGTGAGGTCAAGCTGTACAGAGTGACATTTAACAGAGCAAAACAGCATTCTCCATGTTGCATGACATTGCACACACAGGCTGCATCTAGACTGGCATGATTTTGCACAAAAGCAGCCGCTTTTGCGCAAAAACTTGCCAGCTGTCTACACTGGCTGCTTGAATTTGCGCAAGAACACTGACGTTCTAATGTAAGAAATCAGTGCTTCTTGCGCAAATAATTTGACGCTCCCGTTCGGGCAAAAGTCCTTTTGCGCAAAAGGGCCAGCGTAGACAGCTCAGATTTGTTTTGCGCAAAAAAGCCCCGATCGCAAAAATGGCGATCAGGGCTTTCTTGCGCAAAACTGCGTCTAGATTGGCACGGACACTTTTCTGCAAAAAGTGCTTTTGAGCAAAAGCGTCCATGCCAATCTAGACGCTCTTTTCCGCAAATGCTTTTAACGGAAAAACTTTTCCGTTAAAAGCATTTGCGCAAAATCATGCCAGTCTAGACGTAGCCACAGTGTGTGTGTGAGGTAACGTTGTGTGGGGGATGCTATTTTGCACAACAGTGTCCTGACACTATAACCTCATCTGTTGATGGAGAGATCCCAATCCTAGGGGTAATAGACTTTTAGTCTTACACTGCTTAAAACTTCCTTTCCTGATCTATTATTCTTTATATAAAGAGGAACTATATCATTTTCAATAAAGCTGTCTTGCCTGGGAGGGTTGAGAGCATTTTTCCATAAAATTTCTCACTTGTCAATATCAACATTGTGTTACTTGCACTTTCTTCCTCTCATTTTCTCATTCAGCCAAACTGTGGTGAAAAGATGCCTAGGTGACAGAGGACCTTCACTGAATACCAATTATTTCAGGTCACACTAGAAATCACTCAAAATTTCACTTCTGATCCATGACAAGCTCAGAATACATGTGCTGCTGTTCTCTTAAGATATGCTTCAGGCTGGTGGTATTAAGGAATAAGAGTAACAGGCCTAATGTTCCCCTGCCTTGTGCCTCATGTAGTTATATTTTAAACACACGTTGCAGATGTGTAAATGTCAGTGAGCTGAGAATTCTGTTTTGTTAATGTTTTACACTCATGCTTTTCATGGATGCCTAGGCATGTTGCAGGCTAGGAGAATCAAGCCCAATGCACAACCGGAATGGAAGGAGCTCAGAAAGTCCATTTATGTAAGTACCTTGTAGAACTGTTAAATCCCCTTTCAGTTGCACCCTTTCATACACAGTATGAATGAAAAATTGCTGAACTTTACTTTGGTTTCCTTTACTTTTCTAAGTTCGTTTTTGAGGCGACAGTGCCAAGTCCACACAGGAGTGTTAAGAACCTGGATACTTTCATATTAGGTGTCTTGGGATCTATGAATGGAAGATGCTATTGAGTTGTGAAGTAGTGATATTATTTTCTTTCTAGTAATTATTATTTTCCACATTTCAGGGTGTTTAGATTCTACCCATTATAGAGAGTGATTTAGAGCTGTGAACTCTGATCTGGAGTTTTGGTTGATTTCTGAGATGAGCCAAAAATCAAGAGGCAACATTCAGATGCTGCCTTAGACAACAGGATTCCAATACTGACTCTTCAACCTTACAATGGCTAGTACTGACTTACATTCATTGATCCACAAGGGGTATGTCTAGACTGCACCCTTCTGCCAGCAGAGGGATGCAGATTAGCCTGGGCAAAATTGCTAATGAAGCGGGGATTTAAATATCCTGCGCTTCATTAGCATAAAAATGGCCACCACTTTTTTCTGGCATGGAGCTTTGTTGGAGAAAAGCAGCAGTCTAAAGGCTGATCTATCGCTAAAGAGAGCCTTTTCCGATAGAGCCTGTATACCTCGTTTTACGAGGCATAAGGGATCTATTGGAAAAGGCTTTCTATAGCGATAAATTAGCCTCAAGACCAGTGTTTCTCAAACTGTGCTCCGCGGAGCCCCAGGGCTCTGCGAGACATCTCCAGGGGCTCCGTGAGGTTGACAAACTGGAAACATCAATAGGTACAACACATATAGTCAGTGGACCGCTGGGGCTCTGCATAAATTTTTACGCATGTAAAGGGCTCCGGAGCCCAGAAAGTTTGAGAACCGCTGCTCTAGACTGCTGCTTTTCTCCAACAAAGCTCCGTCCGGAAAAAAGTGGTGGCCATTTTTATGCTAATGAAGCATAGTATATTTAAATCCCTGCTTCATTAGCAATTTCACCCAGCCTAATCTGCAATCCTCTGCCAGCAGAGGGGTGCAGTCTAGACATACCCAAGGTGACTAGCCCCTATAAAGGGAAATGGCACCAGCCCCACCTGTGCCATAATTCACTGCCTTCTAGCCTGAGGGGCCAGGCTCAATGGGGCCAGGGGAACACAAGGGCTTCGTAAAAAGTGTGAGGGAACTCAGGATGGAAAGGAACTACAGCAAGTAGATTAGGCTCCTATGGGAGGCTCTGAGGTAGAATTTGCCTAGAGAAGACGCTGCTAGAGTCCCGAGAGATGAGGCAGCAGGAACCTGATAGAAAAAAAATCAGTCCTCAGAAAGAAAGCTTTGGGAAGCTGTGCTGAGTTAAGAGGAAGGGAAAGCTTTGTGGGGCATAGGAGGAAGGGGTGGAGATATACAGTGAACAGAAGAGACAGAAAGTCCATGGAAAGTAGCCTGGGATTTTTGTTACCACAGAAGGGGCCTGAATGTGAAGAGTGACCTGGCCAGAAGTGTGGCCTGTAAAAACTGTCTGACTGCAGAACCAGAATGGCTAACAACAGGGGGCATTAGAATAAAAGAGCCCCTGCAACACTCATGGCTGGGGGTGCTTTGGCTGTGAGTGCCCCTATCATATACAGGACAAATTTGACTGAAGTCAGTAGTATTCTTCTGTGATTAAGAATGCAGCATTGACTCCTTGTAAAGTGTGAGGTACCATGAAGCCAGCACGAGACAAAAGGGATCTGAAGTTAATACCCACTTATCAGACTGTTGGCTCATGTGAAGATTGTGTATCTATCCAAGGACACAGCACTGATCACTTCCCCACAGTTTCAGCATATTTACAATTGCTGAGCAGCATCATTCATTTATTGTGTAATGCAAGAACAATCAACTACAAAAACATTTAAGAAAGCCAGTCTCCTACAGCTGACTGATTTGTGTAGAAATGAAGCAGCTGGAGCCCTTTCATCAAATAATTCATCAAAAGGGCCCATTACTATTAGTCACACTAATGTCCGCTCGCACCATTAGCTTAAGCGAGCTCATAGGCAGCCTCCATTTCATTTTTCTTTCATGAATGAGTCTTTCAGAGAGCCTACCGCTGCTACAAGTCACAGGGGATTTTCCTCTCCCTTCCCCCACCCCCCATTCAAATTTGCATTATATTGTTATGATACACAATTTATATATTCAGATCCATTTGAGAGGCAAGCAATGCAGCAGCAGGGGAAATCAATATCCAGGAAAAATATGGTGAAGATTCTAAATACTCAGCAAAAATAGAAGGGTCAGGTTGTGAGCAGTCCTTATGTTTTCAAGTATGGTTCGAAGAGATAGCTAATATAGTCTTGTGTCATTGAGAGACTATGAAGCTTTGGTAAATGCTATCTTTTGCCCCCTCCAATGTACAACTGACCCTCTCCTTTAGCTGCACAGTTCTTAAGAGGCTCTTTGAGGAAACTTCTACTGGTTCTGGGGAGGAAAGTCGTTTCACACAGGCAAAATTGCCTTCCACATACAGACAAGTTCTGATAGATCCTTTCATTCCTGACTAGATGTTATGACTGTCACAGAGCAGCACTCACCCCACAGTGCCTCCTGCCCATAGGACTGGGAATTAGCTCATATCTGCCCCCCAGAAGCCTCCCTCTGGCTGGTGTCCCCATCAGTTCCAGACCCACATTGCTCCCAGACTGCCCACTCCAGTGTCTCTCAGCCCCCTTCAGGGGTCCCCCCCCTTCCCCCACAGGGAGAGAGTTTATCAGTCTCTGCACTCTGGGATCCTCCCCTCCCAGAGAACCCCCAATTCCCCTATACCCACCTTGCCTCAGTGACTCACTGCTAGTCTTCATCTTAACCCTGCCCCAGCAGCAAACTGTCTGAAATGACCACTCATCATTGACAAGACGATGTGGACCTGTTGCCTTTTCCTATCTTAGCTGCCCCCCACAGCCCTAGTACTTTCAGGCCTTGCCACAGGCCCCCAGCCTGGGAGCACAGTCACACCGGGCCAGAGCTCCCTCTGCTCTGCTCTGCTCTGCTCTGCTCCATCTTGGGACACCACCAAGCTTCCTTACCAACCAAGCTCTTTCTACTCCCCCAGCTAAAGCAAGTCTCCATCTCACCCTCCTGGAGCCCTTATTTATACAGCCCCCACCTGGGCCCTAATTGCCAGTATGTGTCTCAGATGTGGCCTTTGCTCTCAGCCTTCTCCCAGGGCTGGGTTTTACCCTTAAAGGGCCAGTGTGGGGCAGATGCCCTGTCACAGACCCATTACCATTATTGAGACTTACTATAACCAATCAATAATATTGTCTCGTTATGTGTACATACTCCTATATCTTACCAGTTTGTTTTACACAAATGTATGACCATGGATACATAAAAATTATTTGCAAACTGCAGCTAGCAAAATAAGTGTCAGCCAGTCACCTAAGTAAAGAGCATGTTGTACCTCTGATCTGGGATCTGTGTTGGTTATTGATTAATTTTCTGTGTGAATTTTAAGGTGTTAATTTTGACCTTTCAATTCCTAAATGATAGTTTGGATCTGGCTATCTTAGATCTTATCTCTACTTCTGTGCCAGACACATTCCTCAGAACACTCGAACAAGCAGTCCCCCATCCTCTTAAGTGGTGGCAGAGCATTCTTAGAAGATGTCCTCGGTTTTTGAACCTAGCTTGCTAGTTGGTCTGCCCGAGCCCAGATTTGTTTAAACTGTACACTACAGCTATTTTGTTCACTGCAAATACATAGGGAAGTTAGATAAAAATATTAAATTTTTTTCTGGAAGACTGCTGAGTAACACAACTGTATTTCTTAGAATGCAGAATCCTAACAAATGTGAACACAGAGAAAAAGCAAGGTACTCCCTGAGGGCACGTCTTCACTTGCTGCGCTGGAGAGCGACGTTCTGGCATTCAATTTAGAGGGCCTAGTATAGACCCATAAACTGAACACTGATGGCAGCTCTGGCTGGCATCTGTACTTCTCTCAATCGCAAGGAGTAAGGGAAGCCAATGGGAGCATTGCTCATGTTGGCCTCCTGCAGCGTGGACAACACCAAGCTCAGCTTAAGGTAAACCGGCTCCAGCTACATATTCTATGTAGCTGGAGTTGCGTATCTTAAGCCGACCTTCCAAGTCTAATGTAGACCTGGCCTAAGAGAGGCACAACTCACCTCACCTTACTCTAGCTGGTTCTTTACACACTGACTACACAAATCCCAGATCACATGCTTCCCTACTGAGCACCCTACTCTGAAAGCAGGACTAGGAAATATTTAAATCATTATATTTAAAGTAGTAACTTTTGATTTCATCAATACCCCACAGATAAATAATATCCTTCATACATTTCCCTTTTTGGGAAACAAGATATCTTACAAATGTGATGTCCACTTTTTTCCAATCTCTTTTTAGAATAGAGGGACTTGATTGCAAGGCTTAGCAAAATTCTTCTGCATAACAGTTACATCCGATTTATGTACAGACTATTTTGGCACTTATACCCATCTTCTGACAGTTACTTAGGCTCCAGTTCAGAATAATATTTTAACATGAGCTCTAGTCCCATTGAAGACTATGGGCCTCTGTTGTGTGCTTAAACTTGAATATGTACTTTAAAGCTCTGATCTTGCACCATTAAAGTCACTGAAGCTTTTCCATGATATCAGTTAGTGTAAGGACTTTGTCCTGCTTCACTTGTGGGTTGGAAGGTAAGGGGGAAATGCCTTCTCTAGGCTGTCAAAATTGGGCTAGATTTAAGCATGCGACTAAAACCTGGATTTATCAAAACGAAATGTGCACCACCATATATATCAACTGGTATATCTACTGATCCCACCATATATATCAATGAATTTCAATGATACTTTCTAAACTATTTCTCATGGCAGACTGTCACTTTGATCTCTCTGGATGTGAATGAATATAATTTTGCAGGACCAGTCGTGTTGCAATAAAAAGTGTCCTTAGAAGAAATATTGTTTAATATAGAAATACTGATAAAAGATTCAATATCAAGAAGTGGATGTTGATGTAAGCATTTGTATTGTCCTTAATTTGTTCAAGACTTTGTAGCCACATATGCCATTGGCCATGCCATTGACAATTAAAACAACTATAGTTACTTTTTAAAACAAATTGCAAGTCAGAATTAATTTATCTTTCATAATCTTAACAAAGTTATGGGAAAGATACACAAACCCTTTTACAATCTTGATTTTCTGCTCTATGATTTCATTACTAGCAATAAAATTCAAATTCAAGAAGGCAACAGCTAACTGATTACTCAATGATGCAGCAGAATAAATCTGTCTCAAACATAATTAAAGAGCAAATGAGTTTCACACTGCCCAGGCAATGAACATCAAATGTGCTACATACAGGAAGCAGACATCTTATTGATTACTTACAGTTCTCTAATAAATTGAGGTAATTAATTTCTCCTGAGAATGTCTCAGATGAATATAGCTTAAACTTTGTAAAAGTGCTTTTTGTATTCAGTAGTAATGGCTTTGTATTTAGCTTTCCCAGTGAAATATTTAGATATGAAGATCTAATTAAGCCCATCTCTTAGGCTATGTCTACGCTTGGGGCTTCTTGCGCAAGTATGGCCGTTCTTGCGCAAGAATCCACAGAGCGTCCACAGTGCCTGCCTGCTCTTGCACAAGGAAATTTACAGTACGGCATGGTAAGAGAGGGCTTCTTGCGCAAAAGCTACGCTCTTTTTTAACAGGTGTAAGCTCTCTTGCGCAGGAGCTCTTGCGCAAGAAAGCCCTATGGCTAAAATGGCCATCAGAGCTTTCTTACGCAAGAGAGCGTCCACACTGCCATGGGCGCTCTTGCGCAAAAGCACAGCTCACGCATGGCAGCGTGGACGTGTTCTTGCGCGAGACTTCTTGCACAAGAACCCCTGCGCAAGATGGTCTTGCACAAGAAGCCGCTAGTGTAGACATAGCCTTAGAGTATCTTCCATTTAAAACAAGCTTGCAAATTCTGCTCTCCCATTTATCTGAGCAAGGGTGGCTTTTTGTTTGTTTCTAAAATGTTCTGGGCCAGATCTCATTCTCCTGCAGTAAAGCCTATTGGAGGTTTACAGACCCCACACTAAACCAGGGTAAGGCATAGAACAGTACTGGGGTAGGGAGACCCTGCCTGTGGGCAGCTGCAGGGCAAGCTCCATGTGGAACGATAGTTTAAAAGGTCCCCAATAGGTTCAGGGAAGGAGTTAGAGGGTACACCAGGAAATGAGACACTGGTTGCAGCATTCTTGGGGCTATTCTGGAAATAGTGATCTAGATTACACACACACATCCCTTTTGGGAGCTGGAAACTGACAAGAGACAGTGAAGAATGGGACATTTTCCCATTTACAAATAAGTGAATATGCAGGAGTCAGTGACCATCACACCCCAGACTGAGGAGTCATGTAGTAGGAAGTGACCTTGGGGAGAGGATAAATTGAGGTGGATCTGTGAGTGGCTCAGACTCTTTAGTGGCTCTCTAGGGCCCTAGGTTGAACCTGCTGAAGCTTAAGTGTTGGCAGCAGGTGGTGCAGAAGGTGCAGCAGCACCCCCTGACTTGAAGTGGCTTCCATCATAGACAAGGTTTACAGTTTGGTTCAATGGCTCTTAGCACCCCCACTGTAAAAATGTGTCCAGCACCCCTGTGCTGAAGTGGATGGCCTAGGTTTCCCTGCCTTGCTTCTCCATGCCTCTGTTGTGACAGAACCCTAAGGGGAGTAGAAGAGACACTCAGGAGGGACTGAAGCCTACCACATATGACCTGGCCAGGACCTGCTCTGGAATCATCAGGCCAGAAAGAACTGTGGAGCCACTTCCGGACTGCTAGGACAGCTGGCTCTCAGTGACCTGCTATAGCACCACTGCGGAATTATCCTTCACAAAGATTCCCGTGCATTTTATCATTGAGGGGATGAAGTTTCACAGATGGAACAAAGGTTCCAACACGTAAGTCTCCAGGTTTTTCTAACAGCTAGGAATCTTGGGGAATACACCAGAAGCCCATGATTATCTGTTCACCAGTTTCTGAGTGTCCTGTAGCTCTCCACGCCTGGGAAACGTGACTGTCAGAGCTGTGCTGTCAGAGCTGCTTCTGCTGCTGGGTTGCTGCTGGAGCTCCTAGGAAGCAAAGCTCAACTGTACTTTGAGGAATAATGAGAAGGTCCTGGGGCTCTATGATCCTTTTGCTGTGGCTCTGCTGGCCACCACTAGTGGCTGTTGGGAATATTGCTAGCCCTGCTCCTGTTTCACTCCTCCCAACACGCAGATCCATAGAGTGTAAAAGGTAAGTGTCTGGTCCCTATTGATCCTCAGTGTGGAAGGGATGAGCTCAACACAGTCTGGGAAAGTGACTTCATGCCAACTTTTTCATTTCCCTGGTGTAGGGGGAGGCAGTTAGATTTTGTGCTCCCCCCCCCCAAGGTCTTGGGGTTTGTTCATTTTAATGTCAGGTTTGCCCGCTGTAGATGTACTGCCCTGCTACCTCGTGCAGTCCACTGGGGTTACACCAGTCCACAGACCTTCTCTGTGCCCCTTCCCCCATGTGCCTCTCACGCACTGGGGCACTGGAGTTCCACACTTCCTACTCTGCCTCCCCTGCCCTCCCAGCACTTTCAGCACACCACAAACTGTCTGATTCAGGCTCTCTCCCCACTCATAACTGATTCGCAACATTCCAGTTTCAGGAGGGAGAGGGAAGAGTGGGGACAGAGTGTAAATCAGTGGCCGAGAGGGGCAGACGGGGTCTGTGGGCCACAGATGGAATCCTAGTTAGCTGCATGCGGCATTCAGGTTGCCCACCATAGGTCTAGCTGTTTTGCTAGGTGCTGCGGAGACATAAATGAATTAGTCCTTGCCCCAATGGCTTAGAGTTTAAACTAAAAGATAAGATGTATACGTATAAGAGACAAACAAAGAGGCCTAGATATGGGGGGGGGGGGGCAAGAGGGTGACAAATGCTTGATTAATTGTATTTTTTATAGAACTATTTCACCTTTTCCCATTTCTGTATTTCAGATTTTATTTGATACCTTAGTATGCTTTATTGCCCTACTGTTTGGCTAGTTAATTGTTAACACAATACATGGTAAGGGGTTGTTTGACATGATTTTGTGTATCTGTTTCCTACGCTAGATGTCACACTAAGCATGTTTCTATTTCTTTCCTGTCTGGAGAGACTTCAATCTACAGACAAAGGGAAGACTGGACATTTTAAACTATAATTTTAATCTTGGTTATTAGAATCAGTAATTTAGTCTTTCATGTGGCACATACCAAACCATATTGGTGAAAATAAGAACATTATTAGAATAGAGTTCTAGAAGATTTTTTTAAGATAAAACGTACAGATTTTTGCTCCTTCAGCTTGCTATGCTGCAAGAAAGATTTAAATCCAAACTGTTTGTAATTCTCCAGCAACACACAATAGACTCATGTTGAAAGCACTATAAAACTTTTTTATGAGAGCTCAGAGTGAAAAATTGTTGAGTTTTAAATTGTGCGGATGAACTGGGACTTTACAAACTTAGGGCCTGGTTCTTTGCTGCCTCGCAGCTCATATAGACAGTGACACATGTAAAGCACGGCCAAGGTAGAATGGTTTATGCTCACTGGGCACATGTGTCAGTGGCACCACAAGCGGCAAGGCAATAGAAAATGTTTTGGCTTGTGCTCTCTCACTTTTTCCTAGGTTTTGCAATCTTGATATATCATGAGGAAGATCAATGGCTGGGTGTCGACACCTGCTCTTTTCCCATTCCTGCTTTAGCAGCAGTGAAACTCAGTGGTGGTAAGAGCAGAGGGAGTAGGTTAAACCAGGCAAACAAATGTTTACCGCCATGTCATTTTACCCCAGCTCTTAGGGATGGAGGAAATAAATCATGCAGGCTTCATGATTCCCTTGAGCCGAGACAGTGATTTGGTCATTTTCAGATATCTTTATCTCTATAATTATCTTGCACAAACTCTCCATTGTTAACAAGGACAACAGGAGATATGAACAGCAGGATGGTGACCTTTGGGAGTCATTATGTCAGAAATGAAAAAGTTATTGGTGGAAGGAGCATCACCATATGTTGAAGTCTGTGTGTGAGGAAAGTTAATGCAGGTTTCCTACATGGAGCAGATGGGGTCAACATGTTTTTGAAAGCTTTCTAAAACCATTTTGAAGCCTGCACATGAACCACTTGGCCATGTTTGAAAATGGCTTAGGTAGGACTGTGTTTACATTTAATTCACAATTTAGATTTACAAGTTTTATTATAAAGGATCAAATTAATGCCTGGTACAATTGGACAACTTTAATTTAGGGTTGGCCTAACTTTTCTCCCATGGATTTCAATGGGAACTCGCCCCCCCCCCCCCCCCCCGCCAGCATCTCCTATTTATTTTTGGATCTGGACTTTTAATACTATATTCATCTGAGTAAGTGGGTTGTACTCACAAGCTCATGATACCATCTACATGTTTTGTCAGTCTTTAAAGTCTGCTAGACTATTCATTGTTTTTTTAAGTTTTTCCATTTTCAGACTAACTCAGCCACCCCTCTGAAGCTAAAGGAAGAAGAGTTAGGTTAATGATTGCTTCTGAAAATCCCACCCTAAATTTCTTGAAGCCTTTTTAGTCCTAGTGTATATGAGAATTATTATAGGCTATAAATCATGTTGACGCTAGCACAAAGAATGAGAGAACAAAGCAAACAGAGCACTAATAGGTCTCCCAACCCCTTTGAGTGTTCTAAATTATGGAATGCTGTCAGGCAATTTAGATCAAAGATTAGCACAAACACAATATAAAAAAGTTACGAAATGTGGATGTAAAGGTGTTCAGGCTATTCAAAACAAAACATCTGTAAAAGTCTTACTTAGATATAAACATTGTTTTACTGTGTTTACACCTCTGCCATTGCAGTATGAGTCTAAGAGCATGAAAACCGGAATCTAAAAATCATCATAAGCAAAAAACCCCAAACAAACCCCACAGGTGCCAAATTTTGTGCTGCTTCATGTGTGACATTTAACGAAAATTATTTATTAAGGAAATTTTCGAATGTACAGGAAGTTTATGCATTTCACACACCCTGCCTCAAGCAATGGTGGAAGTAGGGCATAGAACTGCATGAAACTTGGTGGTTGTTGGAAGTAGGGTTGCAAAAAACACCAAGCATGGCGGGAAAAAAATTGGTTGAGCAAAAAAAAAGGGGGGGGATGAAAGTTGTTCAGGAAAAGCAAAAAAAACCCCCCAAAACAACAACAACCCACCACCAAAAAAAAGTCACAGAGCCTTTAAATCCCACACTCCCTACCCCCACCAGACGCAGCAGGGGAAGAGTGTTCAAAGTGGCCTTCTGTCTGGTATTTTCTGGGTTTTTTAACAGACAGTAGCCACAAACACCAGACTGTCTGGGCCAATACCGGGCACCTGGCAACCCTAGTTGGAAGGGAGAGGGAGTGCTGAAGGATGTGACTGTTCAGGGTAGCAAGAGCATGAGGCCAGAACTGCGACCCACACATTCGGTGCCTGCTGCCACGGCTGCCACCTCCACTTGCTGCCACTGCTGGTTTCACCACCTGCTCCTGCTATTCCTTTCCAAGTTGGACTAGCAGCAGCAAGATGGGAGGCAGAGAAGTCATCTGGCTGCCAGATCAGCAGGTCACCCAACAGAATCACACCCCTGCACAGCAGGCATAATGGTCTGGAGAATCAGCTCTATTCTATGTAACTCGAGAGTTTCCCTTTAATTAAGGGAGAGTTGTTGTGCTTTATGTGTATCCAGGCTCTTTTTTTCCTTGTCCAGGCTGCTTGCACGCATGACAGGGAATGTGTAAGCTGAGTGGGCAGCTTTACAAGACACAGAGCAGATTGCTTCCTTCTAAGTGGTTGTCTAGAGGCAAATGCTTCTTAAATCACTGGATGTGAACCAAACTTTGGGACAGTTTGGATCCAAAATGTTTGGCTTGTATTTTTCTTTCATTCTAGCTGCTTACCTCTTCAGTAGTAGATAATTATCTGTAATCCTTTCTTTCTGCTGCTTTTACAAAATGACTCCTGTCACTTAATTGAGTTGTCAAATAAGTGCATAATTAGCACAACGAGTTAGTATTTAGGAGAGGGAGCCACAGTCAGGGCTGGTAAATGCAGTCAGCCTCTACATGCCTGATCTACCACTATTGCTTCTAGACTCTGTACTGAAGTGTTAAATTTTCCTTACCTCTAGGATGGAGGTTACAAAATAAAGTGCAACCTGAAGAGTGCTCTCTAAGAGCAGTTCCAAGTACAATGTTTACCAACAGCTTAGCTGAACAGTGCAGAGGTTGATAAAAGACTAAACTCAGCAAGCTTGCTGGGGGGGTCTCATTCTGACCCAGTGCTGGATTTATCTGCTTATTTTTTATTCTACTCACACAAGTCCAGCACCAGTTATTTTGCTGGCGGCTGCTGCTGCAGAAGATTATTGCTGGCTCTTTTTGTACTTGTCAGAAGTCAAAATATCATTGTAAAGCCATTAAGATACATGAATGGGACCATCTCCATGGGCTCCTTAAGAGGAATGCAGACAGTTCGTGACATTTTGTGTAATAGAATTCTGTCTGCCAGACTCGTTATCTTCCATCAGGTTTCTAGGTTATTTCCTTTAGATGTGTTAAGGAAAGGATGTAATCTGATAGTAAGTTAAATTCTTGTATGCTGTTTCCTTGGGTGGGTGAACAGGACATGTCTATACATCTTGCCTTACACAATTTTGACCCTTCCATTCAAACTGTGTGTTCTATTGTCAACTGCAGAACTTTTTGGCAAACATTAACAGATGAGCATTATTCAGTTTGTTTCAAGTTCTCTAGGTCTTTTGTCTAGCCTGATACAACTTGGGATGGTTTGCACAGTCACGCCGATACTATGGTGATGAATGTGACGTAAGAACCTATAAGGAAGTGGGATGCTGGATAATAATTGAGGCCACTGTTTATTAGAACAAAAATGAGTGAGAGAAAGGAGGAGGATTTACAAAACTTATTAAATACTCAATTCAGTCAGAGTTCTGGAACTGTATCTGGCATCTATGATCTGCCCTAATACAAATGTTATACAAAGAACACAGTGAAAAATTTACCAGAAACCGTTTTTAAAATAACTAAGGGTTTGATGGCCATCAAGTTCCCAGCCACTCAACTGACATATGACTATACGTTAGTGAATTAAGGAGTTATTTTTATTTTATTTTAGAGTTCAAGGGGAAAAAACAGAGGAAATTACCTAATATTAATGATTTAGTGTAGAGTGCACCTAATTCTCTCTCCTGATAGCTCCCAGTTTCCAAGACTATTTCAAAGCCTTTCCTTGAAACAATTTTGTTTCCCCTGTTTTTCTCTGTTCCCATGGTTTCTTTTCTCATCCATGGTTCTTGCCTCTCTCTCATGATTCTGTTTCTGCCTCTCATGCCCACCATCATTTCCCCACATGGTACCATGTCTTCAGAAGGTTTTGCTGCATCTCCATAGAGATCCTCCTTTCTGCCCCACATCTAGCTGTTAAGCCAGTGGTCTCCAACCTTTTTACACCCAAGATCACTTTTTAAATGACAGACCAAGCCAAGATCTACCGCCCCGCCCCGCCCCGCCCCTTCCTTGAAACCCCGCCCCTTCCTTGAAGCCCTGCCCTCTCTATTCTCCTCCTCTCCATCACAATCCTTATACTGCTGCATTTTTTTAAAAAATTCTTCTTTTGGAAGAGGTTTTTCCAACATTTGGCCTGTCTAGACTGGACCAAATGTCAGAAAAAAAACCCTTCTTTTGGAAGCCCCCTTATTCCTCGTGGAAAGAGGAATATAGGGGTGACCGAAAGAGCATGTTTGTTCTTCCACTCAAAAAAGCAGAAGAACAAACGCAACCCTGGATCCAGAAGAGTTTTTCTGGGATATCTCCAGAATCCTGAAAAACTCCTGCAGTCTAGCTGGACCCTCACTGGGTTGAGACAGGATGTGTAGTCTCTGGGGTGGGAATGAGGGATTTGGGTGTGGGAAGGGGTGAGAGGTGCAAGCTCTGGGAGGAAATCTGGATGCAGGAGGAGGTGGAGAAGAGGACAGTACTGGGGAGGAGTGCTAGTGGGTTCTGGGGCAGGGAACAGGGTGCCAGTGGGGGCAGGGTGCCAGAAGGGCAGGTTTCTGCAGCAGGGGACAGGGTGCCGGGGGTGGGGGGGACAGGTTTCTGCAGAGGGGAGCAGGGGGACAAGTTTCTGTACTGGGGAAGGCAGGGGGACAGGTTTCTGCAGTAGGGGACAGGGTGCCGGTGGGGACTGGTTTCTGCAGAGGGGGCAGGGTGCCAGGGGGGCAGGTTTCCACAGAGGGGGGACAGGTTTCTGCAGCGGGGGGGGGGGGAGCAGGGGAGAGGGAACAGGGGGGCAGGAGGGCGGGGGACAGGTTTGGGGCAGGGGAGAGGGAACAAGGTTCCAGGGCAGGGAGTGCCCTACACCAGCCACAGAGGGAAGCCTCTGTACTGCGCTCCCTCCGGGGCCGACCCTCCTCTCCCCCCCTCCCCCTCAACGAAGGAAGGAAGCCCCGTTGCACGCCTCTGCCGGGCCTGACACCCCCCTCCCACCGAACAGGGAAGCCCACTCAGGTGACCCCTTGGGGGCGACCCCCCCCCCCACGCGCCTGCCCCGGAGCTGAAAACCCCACGCGTGCCTGCTCTGGGGCAAACACCTGCCCCCCGCAGTGCAGGAAAACCCCTGCGTGTGCTTGCTCCGGGACCGAAACACCCTCCTCCCCCGCCCCGTGCGGCGCAGGAAAACCCCGTGTGTGCCTGCCCTGGGGCCAACACCTCCCCCACCTCCCACAGCGCAGGGAAACCCCGCACATGCCTGCCACAGGGCCAATCCCACCCGCGGCACAGGGAAACCCTGCACGTGCCTGCCCCGGGGCCGACTCACCCCTCCTGCGCCCCCTCCCACAGCGCGCCCAGCAGAGCAGCCAGCCGCTTCCAGAATCCCTGGAAGTGGCGCTAAGCTGCGGGATTTCTGTCCACCCGCGGGAAGCTGGCACTCCCTCCATTTTCGCTGGAGGTAGGTAGTGGGGCTTCTCGGGGGTGGATGGAAAATGGGGCGGGGGGCCCGGACGCCTCGCGATCGACTGGTCGAGGCCTGGCAATCGACTAGTCGATCGCGATTGGCCTGTTGGTGACCACGGTGTTAAGCACTAGGTAAACTGTGCTTCAACATGGTTTGGTAAGTCTATTTGTGAGCCCTGACTTGATCCTTAACCGTTTCTAGACAGTGCCTTGGAAGGTTTTTTTATTAGCTGAGAAATCCGCAGGGTTACACATAATCTTTATTTTCATCTGAAATTAAATGAAATTCAATGTTGTTAAATGCAGAATAATGCACATTGAAAACATAATCCCAATTATACATATAAAATGCTGGGGTCTAAATTAGCAGTTACCATTCAAGATCTATATCTTGGGGCTCATCTAGACTGCATTCCTCTCTCGAATGAGGAATGCAAATGAAGCAGATCGAAAATTCAAATGAAGCGCGGATTTGCAAATCCATGCTTCATTTGCATAATTGCGTGAGCGCGCTTTTTCAAAAAAGGGTTTTTCGAAAAAAAAATCCCACAGTCTAGACAGGGTTCTTTCGGGAAAAAAACCCTTTTTCGAAAGAACCTGTACTCCTGAACAAATGAGGAATGCGGGTTCTTTCAAAAAAGGGTGGTTTGTTTGTTCTTTGTTTTTTGTTTTGTTTTTTTTCCCGAAAAACTGCTCTCACACGATTATGCAAATGAAGTGTGAAATTTGCAAATCCGCACTTAATTTGAATTTTTGATCTGCTTCATTTGCATTCCTCTTTCGTGAGAGGAATGTAGTCTAGATGAGCCCCTTGGAGTCATCATCACTAGTTCTCTGAAAACATCCACTTAATATGAAGCAGCAGTCAAAAAAATCCAACAGAATGTTGGGAAACATTGAGAAAGAAATAGATAATAAAAAAAAATCATATTGTTTTTATATAAATCCATGGTATGCCCACATCCTGAATACTACATGCATCTCTGGTCACCTCACCTCAAAAAAGAAATTTTGGGAAAGGTATGGAGAAAGGCAACAAAAATGATTAAGGGGATTGAACTCTCATATGAGGAGAGATTAATAAAATGGGGACTTTTCAGCTTGGAAAGAGATGACTAAGGGGAGAGGATATGATAGAGGTATATAAAATCAAGACTAATATAGAGATAGTGAATAAGAAAAGTGTTATTTACCCCTTCTCATAACATAAGAATTAGGAGTCAAGTGAAATAAATAGGTTTAAAATAAACAAAATGAAATGTTTCTTCACACAATGCATAATCAACCTGTGGAACTCTTTGCCACAGGATGTTGTGAATGCTAAGACTATAACAGAGTTCAAAAAAGAACTAGATAAGTTCACGGAGGATAGGTCCACTAGCCAGGATGGATAGGGATGCAAAACCATGATCTGAAGTGTCCAGAGTAGGGAGTTTGCCAGAAGCTGGCACTTGGTGACAGATGATTAGTTTGATTATTAGCTGTTCTGTTCATTCCATTTGGGGCACCTGGCATGGGCCACTGTTAAAGACAAGATACTGAGCTAGATGGACCTGTGGTCTGACCCAGTATGGCCGTTCTTATGACATGTATCAATATTCTCTCTTGACTTGGATATTAGATTTACATGTGTAAATCTGTCAATTTTAAAAGAATCCAACATACCAATGGGGGGCTACCGAGATCTATTTTGGCATCAGCTTTCTTTTGCAAAGTGTCAGGGTTATCAGTGGTGAATGAGGAGTGTAAGAACAAGATGATGGCCTATTGCACCCCACTTTAGAGTCCCATGTTTATGGTCTACACAAATCACTTGCAATCTTTATTTCCCTCCTCGTAGACATGCCTAAAAAGATTGTTTCCAATTTGGTTGTCCATACAATTATTTTTAAATTCAAAAGCATAGCGCCCATAAAACTAATCCCTGTACCCTGATTGTTGAATAGAATGTACGTACCCTGATTGTTAAATAGAAAGCTGCCACCCCCCAGCCACAGTCACCCCAATGACTGTTAAAAATTTTGCTATTGCCATGGCTTGACTTAATTCTTATCTGTGCCACAGGCAACAACTGTTTATTTTATTTATGTTTCTGCAGAATAAATTTTCCTTGACTACTATAATTCTTCAACAGGAGCCTCATTAGACTTTGGTTACTATCTGTGTCATATCGGCATTTGGTTCCTTTTATTTATTGGTTGGCACAATGCAGTTCTGTTTCTTCACTGGTGATGTATACAATCTGTAGCTGTTCCATATCTTTGACCTTGAAAGTTGGCATTTCAGATGCTCACTTATGTCTCTGTGTGATAAATAGAAAACTGTGAATGTCTCAAAATTGTTTCCAGTTCAGTTCTACTAACACAAAATTTATGGGACCTGATTCCATTGCACAGGCACAGCAACTCAGGGATTTAAAAGAAAAAAAATGTATTCTGGATCGGGTGAGATTCTAGCCTCTTTCTGAGCTATTGCCAAAAGTGTGAGGTGAAGGGTAGTGAAAGTTGCATTAATCCAAAGCTCTTCTGTCAATACCCACATTTGTAAGATCACCACTGTGCCTTACGAGGGAGATTCACGCTAGGGAAATGCATGTAGCAGACTTATTTCAGTTATTCTGGAGATAGGCCATTGAGCCATAGATTCAGACATAGATTCAAGCTTCTCCAAAATTCAGGGGTGATCACAGCCAAGGTGCTGGTTCTCTTGTTTGTCTATTCTTGCCATATTTGCTACCTATTGAATATATTTTGTGCTCGATTCTTCACTTCCTTTTACCTTGCATGGCCATTTACACCCATTCTAATATTTCACACCCATGTTGTCCTGGTGTAAATGACTACACAATGTGCAAGGCAGGAAAGAACCAGGTTTATTTGTCTTTAAGCAAACATGTATTCTTTCCTACCTATCTTGTCCTGTTATTTGACCCTCAAGTGAAATCATAAGGTGAAGTTTGTGACATCATGAACTTTTAGGCTTGGTCTACAGTACAAGTTTTTTGCAGCAGCGAGTATGCTAATGATGGACTCATTAGTCGTGAAGTCATTAGCATATTTTCTGCCGATGCATTTTGCGCAAGGGGTTTTTGCGCAAAAAGAAGCAGTGTAGCCGCTTCCGTTTTGCGCAAAAAACCCTTGCACAAAAAGCATCCGCAGAAAATATGCTAATGACATCGCAACTCATGCTAATGAGTCCATCATTAGCATAGTCTCTGCAGCAAAAAACTTGCAGTGTAGACATAGCCTTAGAGTGAAATTCTGGCCCCGACAAAGAGAACAAGAGTTTTGCCATTGACTTAATGGGACCAAGATTTCATCACCTTGTTTCACTCAATTGTTGTATTGCAAACATAGAGTTATGACTTCACTGCAGGTTATATAACAGGAAGACAGAGGGAAAAAGCTCTTATTCAAACAAACCAGCCCCCTGAAATAACTAAAAATTGAAAGGAAATATGACTGAACAAATACATTATTTTCTGTGGAATATTTCCCCTTTGCTAGTTTGGAACCCCTTTTTAAATCCTCTGTATTATGTTGATTTGTATACTTAGTATACTTGCATGTTCAAAGACCAACCGACACACTTCATTTACTACTGTTGTCTGGCAGAGGGAGCATTTTGCATATATTTTTGCTTACTAAAAATAGTAATATATTGAAACTAATTTTGTCCCTTTGCACTGGCATATAGTTTTAAGAAAGTCTTTGACTCACACTGATTTTGATTATATATAATGTACATTATTTGGGGAATTTAGTTCTCGAACTATACAGCCTGAGGGTATGTCTACACTGCACTGTTATTTCGGGATATCAGAGGTATCCTGAAATAGCTCTCCTGTGTCTTCACAAGCCACCCGTTATTTTGAAATATTTTTTGAAATAACAGGCGTGCTTTTTCAGTATCCCGGTAACCCTCATTCCACGAGGGTTAAGGGATGACTCAAAATAGCATTTTTTTTTAAAATTTGGTGCTATGTATACTATTTCGAAATAAACTCTAAATAAATACGCAATTTGCTAAAGTTATTCTGAAATAACATAGTCCTCATCTACACTACAAGCAGTTATTTTGACATACTGTCAAAATAATATCAAGTTGGAGGACGTCTTATTCCAACCCCTGTAACCCTCATTTTATGAGGAGTGGGGGAAGCCAGAGAAATAGTGCTCTAACTTGGACTTCCTGCTGTGTAGACAGTGCCAAAAACCAAAATAAGCTATTTTGACTTAAGCTATGCTATTGACGCAGCTCAAGTTGAGTAGCTTATTATGGCTTTAGCTCTGCTGTGTAGATATACCCTAAAGGTGGGTGTGTGCGTGTGCGTGCATATATGCACACATATAAACATACATGCATTATACAGTCTCTCTACCTGTTTTTTCACATGGGGATGATATAATTTCTTAATGATTTAAGCCTTGAATTGAAAGCATTTCCTGTCAATAGGCATCTAAGCTGTGGGACTCGTTTGAATGCTATTAGAGGCTGACTGTGATTCAGACGCACCCTTCATTAAATACATTCCTGTTCTCCAGAGATTTTAGCTTCAGTTAATCGTGTTGATTCTGGCTTTTAAGGCTGACAATATTTACACTGATGCAAAACCTCACAGGATGTGATTTGAAAATTAAGCAACAGTATAAGCTTAATAAAACAAACTTAATGAGGAGTTTAACAAGCAGCTTCATGTACTGTATTTCTACATGCACGAATGAGCATAAAATTCCATATATTTAAATATGGTTTGAACTAACTGCAAATCTGTGTTTTTCTTTTGCAACATATATTGGCGTATGAATCTGTAATAAATTGTATTCGGATCATTGAATGTCCAGGATTTCAGGACCATTTTGAACCAGGGTTTTAGCTAAGGTCCATCTCTACCCAAGCACATTTTACAACTATAATTTATACTGCTGAACATTAGATGGTATGTTGCCTTTTCGTTCTGTAGAATGTTGATTCATTCTTGACCAATTCAGCAAGGCCCTTAAGCAGGTGCCTAACTGTAACAACACGAATAGCCCTATTGAAACGAAAAAGACTACTTATGCGACTGAAATGAGGCACTTGCTTAATGACCTTGCTAGAACCAGTACTTGTACCTCAGAATATGTGTGGCATATATGTATCAGAATGTTAAAGAAACTAGGATGTAAGAGTTCAACTGGTTAAACTAAACTTAAAAGTTAAACTCCCAACACGTGCAGAGCCCGCGTGGCCAGTAGCTGCTGGAAGCCTGCAGGGCTGGCAACCTGCAGGGCTGGCAACCAACAAAGTGTTTAACCATGTAACCAACTGAATTTCAATTGGTTACACAGTTATTGTTTTTTAAATTTTTCCATCCCTAATGGAAACTGTCATTGACGTTTGCTCTTCTCCCAGCCTAATGGAGGCTGAGACCAACAACACATATTTTACTATATATTTTAGAAATGTGCACCTATCTGTCTGTCCACCCTTTCGTTCAAGAATTCCTCTTACTCAGTAAGAGCTAGGACCACCAAATTTGGTATGCAGCTTCCTCTTGTCATAACTTAAAGCAAGGTCAGGATTTGGTTGTGTCAGGATAGTGAGATGTTGAAGGAATATGATTGTTTATCATAAAATGGAAAGGAAGGGGTCTTATAGGAGGGACAGTTATAGTGCAGAAAGACTACAGAAGGACAGCAAGGGGACCGAGACAGTTATAATGCCATTGGGCCAACAGGGGACAGGGTAGAGAAAGGGACAGATATCTACTATATATTTCAGAGACTTTGTGTTTGTGTGTGTGTTTGTTTGTCTGTGTGTCTGTCTGTCTCCCATCCACGCTCGATGCAGCATCCGTGAACAGGCATTTCTCACCTGGCTCCAGGCTGCTGTGCTGAGAGAGAGCTGAGGTTGTCTCTGGGGATGAGGACAGCCTATACACTGAACCCCTCATCTCCAGCCACACCCCAAAACACTGGTTTAAATGAAGAAAAACAAAACTTATTTGAGTTAAGGACTCAAGCAACACAGGGTACATTTTCTAGTATTAACTATTTGCCAGTGGTTCAGATGAAGCTGCTAGATGGAGGCTCCATTTTTTTCTCTTTCCCCTGCCAAAAGTACTAATTATGGTTTTAAGAATACAGCAGTTTGGCACTCACCATTTAAGCAGGATCATTCTTGATCAATATGAAGCCTTAAGTGGGAAATAATGTGGATTTATAATAATTTATTATTTCAACTTCTTTAGAGTCTACAAATCTTATGAACTGCTGTCATGCTCCTTACACATGAACCTTACTCCAGTGATGTTTACCACTGGAATCAGTGAGTAATTTTGAACACTAGGGACCATTTAGCTAATATCTAATCCTCTGTAAAACATGCTAGACATTCAGGTTCTCATCAGGATTCAAGGGAAAGAAGAAAAAACCCACTACCTCTCAGAAATAGACAATATAGTCAGTAGATTAATGCTATTGTCTATCTATCAAGCAGTAGTAGATGTCCAAGGCCTTGCAGATTGGTTTCTAAGTGGAAGAGAAATCAATGGTGCAGAGTCTGGATAGATTAAACTGCATGTAAGACAATTGTTTTTTCCCAGAATCTCAGCCTGGCCCTAATACTTGATTCCCCGGGAGCTTCACATTTGGAATGGTGTCTTTTTATTATGTATTTAGCACAACAGAGTCCTGGTCAGTGACTAGTGCAGAGGTGGCCAACCCATTCCGGGCAAAGAGCCAAGGTATAAGTGGATCCAGCGCAGCGCGAAGAACTGGAGCAAAGTTGTCAAGCAAAAAAAAAAGGTCTGCCCCCTTCGCCCCTTTAAAAGTAGTGATGCCCCTGGTCGCATTTAGAGGCTTTTTGGCCACATCAGGCTTCCGCCAGCCAATGCCATCTTTATACTCCGTCTTTAATGGCTTACACCAGATGGCTCCCGTACCCCAGTGAGCACAGGGAGCCATTTTCCGGGACTGTGGGGGCAACTTTACGAGCCACGGGGGGGAAGCCGCACCCTGGGGGTGGGGAAGAGCCGCATGTGGCTCGCGAGCCGCGGGTTGGCCACAACTGGACTAGGGTCTCTAAGCAGTATTTCAGTACAAATAATAAAAAAATTGATTCCATTCAGAAACCAAGGTAGACAGCAAACTCTACTGCTATTTTCATGGCTTCCACCATCTAGAATCTTGCATGACTAAAACTAACATCAATTTTATAAAAAAAACTGGATGTGTTTAATCTTGAGAAAGTAAGCCCAAAGGGAGGAGGACCTGATAATCTTCAAATATGTTAGGGATTGTTATAAAAGACGTTGATAGTTACCAATACTAATTATATTGGTAGTTAAGCACTAGAATAGACTTTCAAGGGAGGTTGTGGAATCCCCAATAAGAATAGTCTGGATAAATGCTTGGTTTAGATCAGCGGTTCCCACTGGTCCGCGGACCCGCAGCAGGCCGCGAACCCCAGACTGCCTGCACGTTACCAAGCCATACCCCCAGCTTTTAATTAGCTCTGCCTTCTGGGGTTCCCCATAAGGGAATTCCTAGAAGGGTGAGTGGGGTGGTGGGTAGTGGGTTGTGCTGCAGCTGGAGTCGGGGCCACGGTGAGTTTGTCCCAACTGGGGCAGCCTCACCGTTGTCCCGGTTCCAGCTCTGATGGCCGCTACGCGGCCCGGCTGGCAGGGCCAAGTGCCATGTGGAAAACCACCAGGGCTTAGCGCAGTAGGAACTGAGGTAGGTTTCAATGTTTCTTGAGCTTATCAATGCAATGAGTTATGTCTATTGTCTGTTGTCAATGTCTATTATTATTTCTGCATCAAAATAGGCCACTTTGGATAAGTCATGATTGGAAACATGATAATATGCAAGGGCTTCACAGCAAGAAGCATCGTGTTCACAGATCCATTCCCATATTATATTTTCACCATTAGAGAGGTGAAGAGAATATACTGTTCTGGGAAAATACTCTTTTATGGTAGAAGAAGAAAATTCTGGGTTCCTTCTGGGGTATGAATTGTTTTCAGTGAACCAAATCTCTCATCCACAGCTTCAAACTCCAACCTTGCAAATACAGTATAAGAATTAACATGATTTTATGATTTATTTCTGGTAGTGCCTTCAGTGAGATGATTAGGGCTTGGACTGACATTATTCTACCTAGCCCTATTCTCTTTCCAGTGACTTATTAATGTCTGTTGGATTGGAAACATGTTTGTTTGGTTACATATCTAACAAATGACTTCTTAAAGGGGGCTTGCTACACACACACACACACACACACACACACACACACACACACACAAATCAGATCTTTTTAATTAAATTAAAAAAATCTTTAAAGGAGTTTATTAATAGAAAGGGATTTTTGGGCTGTTTATTTACATTAGAATTTCAGGTCTGGAGAATATTGTGATGGCTGGAGAACTAGTGTTAACCATCATGTTCCCCCACCTTTGATTTGCCTCCTATACTATGGTCTATGGTTACAATGACATGTATTGCATGGGTACAGATGCGATGTAAAATAATATGCGACCCCCCCTTAAAATAACCATAATGAATGTATAACTATGCAAATACATTAATTATAACAATGAATATGTGAATGTTTCAGTGCTAATCCACCAACAGTTTTTGAATGAGTTTGCCACTCTGCGATATAAAAAAGGTTGGGAACTACTGGTCTAGATTTATACCTCAGCACAGGGGACTGGACTTGACTTCTTCAGATTCCTTCCAACCTTTCATTTTTATGAATCTGTGACCATATCTTTCCAGGACTGAACATTTACTCAAATGCAAACAAAAAGAACTTGGAAGAGTATGACAGTGCCATCTGGTAACAGCTGCCAAAACAATATAATCACAGTGCCACTGACCATGCCCCCTCCCTTCCTGATAATCTGTGCTCTACTCTTGCAATTCATCTTGAAAGGTGTCCTGATAATATACTGAACATTCTGCTTGCCCTCCAAAATGAAGGTGGAAATATTATTCAAGTGCTAGTTCCTCAACTGTGTGATACCAGCAACAAACGGGCTTTATTGCAGTCACTGAAATTCTTGTAATACAAGTGCATGCCAACATAAATCCTCTTTTTCTATTCTTTGCACTTGCTTTTTTATTTTTATGTTTTCTGAGGCAGCAGGGGATAGTACCAGACAATCCTCTTCTCTGATGTGAGGGGAAAAAATTCTTGTCAATGATGGGCTCCATTATTTAAGTATTATACCTGACACATTTTTCTAAATGGAAAGAATTTTTTTCCCTCTGACATTTTCCAAGTCATCACATACTAAAATTTGGCCATCAAGTATGGAACGGTAACTATCATATAATCGTGATAAGCTGGAATAGCTATCATTACTCCCATAATCTTTAAGTGTTTGCTCTTTCCTCAAGACAAAATGTATAGGTATTATTCAAGAGCAACACGAATAGGACTGGAACACATAAAAATAGCAGGTGTTTAAGGAAGATATTGGAAGAATGAAGGGAGGGAATGTATTAGAACAGCTTTTGTTTGAGAATAAAAATGGTTACTTTCTAAAATAAGGACCGTAAGAACCTAATTATTCAAAGATGACATTAATTAGCCTATAAAATGATCCATAACAATGATAATCAAAGATCATATAGAAGTACCTTGAATACATTGGACTTATTTGACTTAGATCATTGCAGTAATTTAATAAATATAGACACATTTTCCCATTTCATTTTGGTATTCTTAGTTAAACCACTCATGATGAAAAAGTTGAGGACTACTTCTTCATGCTACGGGGCTAAAAATAGCAGTGTAGCCCTTCAGGCTTGGGCTGGAGCCCAGGTTCCCAGACACAGCCCCTCTGTTGCTAATCATAGGGCTCTCACTTCAAACAATTAACCAATACTTTCATAGGGAGTTTTGTGAAGGAAAAGCTCAGTAGACAGAGGCAGTCCTAGGATTGCTAAGGGATGTTAATGAACATTGATATATTTGCTATTAGAAGCACATTAACTGAAGCATGTCGAAAAGAGACTGTCTGGAGCACAGACCAAAGGAAGAACTGTTGCACAAACATGGAAGAGTTGCTCTAAATACTTAGCCCTGCCTCAGGGCAGGGGCCTGAATTAGATGGCCTATTGAAGTCCTGTCCAGTCTTATATTTCAGTGATTCTATTTTAAAACCCTTGTTTCCAACTACAATACTTCCCTTTCATGATTTATAAATTGTAAAATATACTTAAAATACCAAATCTAAAAGGAGTAGATTTACAAAAGCTTTAAAGACGTGAAAGCACATATTTCAGGGTAAAAAAGGTTCAGGGGGCGGGAAACAGTTTTTGGTAAATTTGCTGAAAATCTTTGGAAAAAAAAGTAAGCAAGGGAGTTCCAATGCAAGATGAAAATGTAACTATCTCTGCAACTCTTTTCTGTTGCAGCTCTGTCAATGACAGGAAAGGGTGGGGAGAGTAATGGAATAATTGAACACTTGTATTCTTTAAGCTGGAAAGTGAACGTAGAGGTTATCATCTCAAAATAGGCATTCAGCAGAACTAGGTTAGATTGCCATTGTTCCTTTGGAGGCTTAAATGTTCTGCCTTGCCGTTTAGTACAGTGTGATGCTAGCTACGTGACAGTTACAGTTAAGAATTTGTTTCCACTACCAAAGTATGTGGGCAAAGGAGAAAAAAGTGGTTTGGCAGCTTCAGAGCTTTTTAAATTTATGATGGGCTGGTAAAAAGCCCAGATACCTTGGTTTGGCTGCAACCCCCCAAGTTTTTATATCAAGTTTTGAGTCTCCTGAGAATTTCTCTTGAGGCACCTGAGATTTGATGTTTTTTTCAATTCATCAGCATGCACTGAAGCAGAAAGAGTAAAGGAGCAACTCTGGGCCCAGGCACCCCCCACCCACTTGCATCTGCAGATCATGCTCCAGCTAGAGGTGGAGTTTAAAGGAAGCCAGACAACTCAGAAAGTGACTGAGAGGGCAGGGGAGAAGACCTACCATAAGAGCTCCTGGAGAAGGGCACTACAGAAACAGGGGTGGGAGGCAACAGAATTGCTGGGCCCCCTGAGCAAGATGGAGGTGGTGTGGCTCCTGTGCTTCTGGAAGAGGCAGGACCTTGGGTGAAAGGGCAGAGCTTGGGGCTAGTCCCCCCACGAGCCCTTCACTGCTGTCCAGAACACACCGCCCAGGCCTCTAGTGAGCCTGGGGCTCTGACTGCCAGTGCTGCCACAGTAGCAATGGCAGCAGCCAGGAGCTCGGCAGACCCTTTTGAATCACCAGATCTCAGGGTAGTTGCCTCCCTCTGCCCACCTCCTCTGTGGGCAATGCTGTACTGAAACTACCTTCCACAGTGTAAGAGCTTGTCGGCTGGGCCCAGAGGGGCTTGAAGTATAATCTTTTCTTTTACTCCTTGGAGGAAAACCAGAAGACTCTGGCAAGAGAGGGGTGCTAGGAAGTGGCCCTGGGAGGCAGCCTTGAGACACTGTTGGATGCTTGACACTGTTGGATGTTTGACAGACTGCTACAGGGCATGATGGTGGCCCAGCGAGAAAGATTAGAGTCATGGCAAGCAGAGGCCAAATCCTCTATTAGGCAACAATACCAGCAAACACCAACCATTACAATCATTTGAAAGGTTTTAGGTTTTTAATAATGCCAAAATACATGGTAAAACCTGTATCATTGATCAACTAGCAACTCTATGTTTTGCATCAGTCATTGTTCAAGCCTAAAGTAAATCTATTATCATTCATGTCTGAATGTAGGTGTCAGTGCAGAACTTTCAAGCACTCTGCAGCTGGCCTTCCACTGATCTGCTGCACACTACCCATCCATCTCTTCGCTGGTTGTGCCCTAATACAATACCCTCCACCATTTCTTTCACAGAAACTGTGATACTGGTAGACCAGCCAACCTGTGTATGACCCATAACAAAACAGAAGGCATTAGAATTGTAATCAAGGCAATATACTTGTATGTGAATTTCAAGGAGATGTACTAGACTAGCAATCAAACTCATGCATTTATTTCAAGATCATCTCATCTAAGTGGGTTTTGCCCACGAAAGTGCATGATGCTTATATGCAGCCGGTCCCCAACTTACGGCCACCTCGACTTACGACCATCCACACTTACTACCAAAGCGGTCGTAAGTGCGGGCTCCGAGTTACAAAAGCGACTCGCACTTATGAACAGCGCGATCGCAATGTAACTCAATGGGTTCCGAGTTATGACCATTCTGAGTTACAGCCAAGCATTTGGTCCATAACACGTTCGTAACTCGGGGACCGGCTGTATAAAAGTCTCTAAGGTGCTACAGGACTACTCATCATTCACTTGTAGTATTAGAAATCAAAGGTAGATGTTAAGTGAGTTTATCTGTGTTTACCTATGTCTTACTAGAAATTTAACAATGTAGCCAGATTAGCTTGCAGATGCTGATTCATTTTTGTGTCTTAATTATGTATATGATCAAAGATCAAAGATGTAAGATACTTCAGGAATCTAATGATATTTTTTATTTTGTCTTCAACTAAACTACATCTGTTATAATGAAGGACCAGTTTATTGCTTCTGTGCTTGTAACTAGTTTATCTGGATATGCATAGGAAATAGAAGATTAACTTCAAAGCAAAGGTCTAAATTACTTATGCTTCCTCCAAGGAAGGCCCTGCTGTGCCAATTGCTGTGTGGAGGCTTGTCAGCCAACCATGAAAGTGAAACCTTGAGCCTGATCCTGCCATCTTGTCCGATTAAATTTTGAATAGGGAAAGTATAAGCAATGGCAGATTAGCCACTAGACCAAAAGTACCCATGCTCAGGGGCCCATGGCCGATTGGGGGCAGAAAAATGGGTTCTCCTGCCCCACTTCACCCACCACCCTTCCAGCCAGGGAATGGGGTCAGGATGTATTTGCAATTCTCTTCTTTCTTTTTCCTTTTATTATGAAACCTTTTAGATTTAGTTAATAAAGGATTCGCATCTGGTTATTGGGTAAAATTTGAGACTCAGATTGACCTGGGGCTAAGTGACGGATCCTTTGGGATTGGTGAACTTGAGATATGGTTAATCAGGTTTTCAATAACCCCTCACTATAGTAGACCAAGCATGTTTAAAAGTCTCAGAGGGGTAGCCATGTTAGGGCATGTCTACACTACAGAGTTATTTCAAAATAACTCACGTAATTTCGAAATAACAAGGCGAGCGTCCACACAGCAAGGTTATTTTTAAATTATTTTGAAATAACGGGCTTCTTATTTTGAAATCATAAACCCTCATTTCATGAGGAATAACGCCTATTTTGAAATTGTTTTTTCAAAATAGGGTGAGTGTGGATGGCGCAGCTGTGCTTATTTCAAAATAATTGGCCTCCCAGGCTTCTCACAGCTGTCTTGGTGGCCATTCTGTCCACACTCCTCAAAACTCTATAGTTTCCCTTCACCTGCAGCCCTTACAGCAGGGCTTTAAAGCAGGACCCTGCACAGCCTTCTCTGCTGCCACGGAAGACCCCAGCAGTCCTTCTGAGTCACCTATGGCTACAAGCATGCTGGCAGCCACCTCTGAAGTCTCTGGCCAGGGGAGGAAGAGGGCCCCATCTTGGACTGGTGTGGCAATCCTAGATCTCATAGAAGTCTGGGGCAAGGAGTCTAATCTCCAGGATCTCTGCACCAGGTGCCTGAACACCAATGTGTACAGCCAGGAGGTCCACACGCACACGATGGACCAGGTGCGGATGAAAAGTAAAGAACTGCACCAGGCATACACCAAGGCCAGGGAACAAAGTTCCCTATCTGGAGTGGCACCCCAAATCTGCCACTTTTACCAGCAGCTGGATGGCATCCTGGGAAAAGGGGTTGGTTCCTTTCCCCCTGCCTTCCATTGTGCCCTCTGGCCTGGACACACCCATCGTCAGCCTCCAGGAAGGTAGGACTGTGGATCAGGACGATGAGGAGAAGCAGGCCAGCCTGGACACAATGCCTGCCAGCCGGCAGGTGGTCATCACCCTCGAGCTCCAGGGATGTCCCCCCCCTTCACAGAATGTCTCCCAGGGCTCCAACAAGGCTGGGGAAGGCACATCAGGTGTGTTCTCTACCTTTCCCTATCTACACACAGGGGCAGGGGGCAGGCTGCAAGGGGCTGCACGCTCCTCGCTTGGCCTTCTCAGCCTGGGGATTGCACAACAGCCTGTGCATGTGAGTGCACATGGAGCGCCAGTCCAGAGCACACAGCCCCATGAGGCTGCCATGCAGGAATCTGTTGCTTCTTTTCACAAGGTTTCTGGACAGGCCTGCCTCCCAACTCCATGGCGAGTCATGCCTGTATTCTTGGGGCAGCATCCATTCCCAGAGGCGGAGGACACCAATCCCCTGCAAGAGAGCCTGATGGGGAGGAAGTAGAGGGGACTCCAGTTGTAGTTCTCTCTCTGTGGGATGCTGCCAGTGCCTGACCCGGCATGTGCGGGACACAGAGGGAAGCCAAGCCACCCCATCCCCCCACACCTGCAGGCTCCTGGTCTGGCCAGCAGCTTCCCAGGCCTGCTTGTCCCTGGAATGTGGGGGTAGCAAGGCTCCCCTGGGACATCTATGCCCCTGCTGGACAGTGCCTGCTGTTCTTGCTCGAAGCACATCATCATCTGACCTGAGACCTTTGGTGTTGGCTCAGATATTAGGGCTAGGCTTCATGCACAGTGTCTCCTGGGATAACAGCCCTTTTCACTTTTCTTCGCAGCTGGACCAGCTGTGAGCATGATGCATCCACCACCTCCCGCACCATCAGCATGACCCCATGAGAGTCATAGGCGGAGGCAACCCCAGAGTGACCTGACGAGGGAACACCTCGAGTGCCTTCATTCACTGAGCAAGAACCTTGATGAGAGGCGCCAGGAGTGCCATGCTGACCGGGAGCTGCACCACACTGTCTGGGAGCAACTGTCCTGGCAGCACAAGGCGCTGTGCGCAGCATACACCAATGCCGGTGAGCGTCTGGTCACTGCCATTGTGTGGTTCAGCAGCTGCCCCCCCAGCATCTGCTCCTCCCTAAGTAGCTCTTGCCCTGTCCCCTGGCTTCTCCTCCTAACTCTCCTGGAGCCACCGAGGGCTGCACACACAAGGCAATGGGACCTCTCGGGCAGCCAAGGCATCCTGACACACTTGAGGCAGTTGCATCCCCATACCTGAGCCCCTCCTCCCCTTTTGTCCCCTCTCCCAGGTTCTTTCACCAGTCCGTCCCCAGTTATATATTCCCCAAATAAATATAACAGTTTTTTTTTTTAAACAGTCTTTTTTCTTTGCTCTGCAGGGGAAGGGTCGTGGGGGGCGGGGGGGAGGAAGGTGGGAAGAGCAGGCAGGGGAGGAAAGGGTGTCAGAGGAAAGGCACACAGGGGCTATGCAGAGGCCCTTGTGGGGAGGCCTGGGAGAGAGTGTCACAGCTGGCCTTGGCTAAAACTCTCCCTCAGAGCCTCCCTGATGTGCACAGCCCCCAATGGGCTTGCCAAATGGCAGCGGTGTGCGGCTGTTCAAAAGTCCTTGTGAGCTCCTCAACCTCTGCCCCCACCCTGGCAGGAATGCCTTCCCCTTGCTCTCACACTGGTTATCGAGGACACAGCAGGCTACAACCACCGGGGGGATGTTCCAGTCACTGAGGTCCAGGGGGCTGAGGAGAAACGAGAACTTCCTACTGAGGTGGCCGAAGGTGCCCTCCACCATGATGTGGCAACTTATTTCGAAATAACATGGTAGTGTAGACATAACTTTAGTCTGTAACTTAAAAAACTACCAGGGAGATGTGCCCCCTGCTTGCTCTGCTCGCCAACCTCTCTGTTACAGGGGGTGGGCAACCCTGGCTCTCCCGCCGGCCACCAGGGAGGGGCTGGGCTCCAGCTGTGCCAGCCAGGGTCCTCTCTCCCTCCCCCTCCCCTACCAACCTTACTCCCCTCCTCCCCCCCGCCAAGCCACCCTTCTTACTCGCCCCTCCTCCAGCCAGGGCCCCCTTCTCCCTCCCCACCTCTCCCAGCCAGGGCCCCCTTCTCCCTCCCCACCTCTCCCAGCCAGGGCCCCCTTCTCCCTTCCCCCTCCACCAACAAGGCCCCCCCTTCTCCCTCCACCTTCCCACAGCCAGGCCCACCTTCTCCCTCCCACAGCCAGGGTCCCCTTCTCCATCTCCCCTCCACCAGCTAGGGCCCCATTCTCCTTCCCCCTCCCTCCTCCTCCATCCAGGGCCTCCTTTTCCCTCCCCACCTCTGCCAGCCAGGCCTCCCTTCTCCCTCCCCCTCTTTGCCATCCAGGGCCCCCTTCTTCTTCCTCACCTCCCCCCATCCAGGGCCCCTTTCTTCCTCCCCCCCGCCACCACCACCTAACCGTAACTCCAGTGGCTGGGTGGTGGTGTGTTCCAGGCCCAGCTCCTGGGATGGCTTTCTCCCCGTGCTCCAGGAGGGGGCAGACCCAAGCCGCGCCAGCCTGGTTTTCCAATTGGAGGGTCCCACTGGGAGGGGCTAGGCCCAGCTTCCCCCACCCCCATTCTGCTTGCCTGCCAGGAATGCCTGGACCCGAGATATGCTGGCCTGGTTTTCCCGCTGGAAGGGTCCCGCCAGCCCTGAGCCTAGCTTTCCCTCCAGCCACTGTCGACAGCCCCAGCCCTCCATGTGGGTCCTGGGAAGGGCCAGGTTGGGGATGGAGGGGCATTTTCCTGTGGGATGCAGAGTGACATGATGATGTCACTTTGTCATCCCACAGGCAAAACTTTTTTAAGGGTATAGTAAGATAAGATTATGGCCATCTATTGGGAGCGGAGCACTGAAATGCCTAAAGGGGACTGTTTGGCTTCTTAACCAGTGTCATATTACAGAAGCTCTTTTGTTGCTGCTTTGGCAAATCTAATTAGAGAGTAAGCCACCAGTTTGGGGGATTGTCTGCCCTATTTCTTGCAGTCTGCCTGGAGTGTTGCATTCTCAGTGTCGTCCATCCAAGCACGCCGCTCACTGTAACTTTCTCACAGTTATTTCCATATCTATGCATAATGTGAACAAAGTACATGTGATTGTATCTGCTATTTCTGACACCAAGGTCTGCTTTCCCACCCTAATATTTCTAACTAGCAGGTGAGGCCCGTCGTTGACTGGGCAAAGTTATTTTGTGTCGATTACACTTATAGGAAAGTTCAAAAAATTAAATACAGTAGACTTCTGATAATCCGGCACCTTTGGGACCTAGGTGGTGCCGGATTATCGGATATGCTGGAGTATAGGGAGCTACTCCGGCGGGGGGCTGTGACGGGTCTGCCGGGACCTGCACTGCGTCTGGGGGTGGGCGGGGAATGGTGCGGCGAGGGGTGAACCCTCCGCCGTTTTGCAGGAAGGCAGGGGAAGCCCCGTGCAGTCGCCAGTGACAGGCCAGCTGGGGAAACCCAGCCGCTGGCCTGCAAGCATCAGTGGAGGAGAAGGGGCGAGAGCTAAGTCCCCGAACTTGCCCCGTTCCGGCTGCGCTCATCCCTGCGCCTCTGCCGAGAGTTTCTGGGAGGGGAGTGGGCTCCCCACCCCCCAGACTGCAGTAGTTATCGCCGAGCAGGGGGGTGAGGGGCAGCTCTGCGGGACCAACCTGGCAGCACCCCAGCTGCTCTGCTCCACCGCTTCCCCAAGTCCGCCGCTCGTCAGTTTCAGCAGCAGCAGTGGCAGACTTGGGGAAGCAGCGGAGCAAAGCAGCTGGGGTGCTGCCGGGTTGGTCCCGCAGTGCCGCCCCTCACCCCCCTGCTCGGCGATAACTACTGCAGTCTGGGGGGTGGGGAGCCCGTTCCCTTCCCGGAATCTCTCGGTGGCGGCACGGGGCTGGGCGCAGCCGGAACGGGGCAAGTTCAGGGACTTAGCTCTTGCCCCTTCTCCTCCACTGCTGCTTGCAGGCCGGCGGCTGGGTTTCCCCAGCTGGCCTGTCACCGGCAACTGCGTGGGGCTTCCCCTGCCTTCCTGCAAAACGGCGGAGGGTTCGCCCCTCCCCGCGCTGTTCCCCGCCCATCCCCCACGCCCCAGCCAGACGCAGTGTGGGTCCCAGCAGACCTGTCACAGGGGTATAATCCCCTTCCCCTCTTCTCCCCTTCCCTTTCCCAGCCGCGAGTACCCATGGGGCTCACAGCAGCTCCAATTGTCCCGCTGGCCAGAGCACTTCCGGGTTCCAGTTGGTGCCAGACTATCGGGAGTGCCGGACCACTGGATGCCGGACAATTGGAGTTTTACTGTATATGTAACAGAATTTTGTATTAACGTGCTTGCAAAAGAGAAGTAAACAAACAATTTAAAATTTGTAGGATTTCAACTTCAAACATTATTCATTTTATTGAATGATTACCATACACAGTAAATTTGAATCAGAAACTCATAAAGCTTTCATTACCCTTTCTATAACTAATTTGAATTATTTTGTGATTTGTAACAGTAAAAAATTTCTTTGCACTAAAATGACAGTTGAATAGGCAACTCGATTTTAATTTTGTTAGCAAATATTTTTTATGGACTGTAATCATAATAATCATGACTTTTTTCTGATGGAAAAAAAAATTTAAACCTTTCACCCAGTATATTCTGGTGTAAAAAGTAGTGCATTCGGCTAATTTAAGCGGCAGGATTGTTTATGCAAAATTTGGTATTTATAGGTAATCCCGAAGTATGATTTTATTTTGCACAAACAAATCCGTAAACAAATAAACTCTTCAAAATATGTAATAGATATAGGCATTTGTCTTTTTTTTCTGTCCAGCAGATAGAGAAGAATCTTAACCAGCACCACATTTCAAAAGCTTCGATTTTCTCCTTGTCAGCTCCACTTTATATCCAGAAATTGCTATGGAACAAGTTCGGCTTTCCACCAGTCACACTTCTGTACATTTGCAAATGTTTTCTACTCTTTAAGGGAGGCTGCAGGTGAGCAAACAATCCCCTGTTCATCTTTCTGATTTCATTTGGAACAGCCTTGATGCTTGGGTTTATATGAGATCAGATAATTAAATCCATCTGCCTCATGACATGACAAAGAAGCATATGGACAAGGTAATGATACTGCAACACTGGAGGTCAAGTGTCCTATGGACAGAGATTTTCCTGAGTGCAGACTGTGGGTCACACAATCAGCTGTTCACCTCAAACATCAAATTAAAATATAAAAAAGAAATGACTAGATTTGATAGGTCCACTACATTTGGATTGTCCAGAATCAACAAAAACATATGTAACTTTTGTTCAGAATGGGTTTGAGCATTAGCATAGGTGAAAGAAGAGAATAACCCCAACAAATTTTAGAGTAAATGAAAACAATAATAATTGATACTGCCAAAGTACATATTCTGAAAAATCTGTGTGAGATTGCACCATGATTAACTGAGAAGGTGTTTGAGATTATGGAAAAATGATGCCAGATGACAGAGAATGATTTGGAGACAGAAAAATGTAGGCGAGAATATATGGAACTGAGCATGTAGAATCAAAGGCCAATGAGACAAGATGAGCAAATTTAGAAGGGCAAAACATATGGAACTTGAGAGCTATACAGAGTAATCATACAAAAGGTATGTTCGCAGTTGTGAGACCTTAAAGGTTTTCCGTATAATCAAACATGAGCATAAGGGCAGAGTTCTCACAGTGCGTAATGATAGTAAAAAACACATGGGGAGAGTACTGTGCCAGTCTGCGGGACTCACAGAGCCACTCATAGTACAAGAAAATGGAAAAGAGCGTATGGAGCCAAAGCCATCAACCATGCAAAAGAATGCTCTTACTATCAGGAAAATGAGGCCAGGGAAAGCACCAAGGACAGAACTTGCCTACAGACCAGTTAAAAGCAACTGGTGAATGTGGTCCTGATATTATGTGGAAAATGCGTAATGAACAGTGGATGACCAGAAATTGGTCAGATAACTGGCCAAAGGGAATTATTCTGTCCTTGCCCAAAAAGGGAGATGTAACATAATATGGTAACTCTCAAAGCTCTGATCTACATATTTAGCATTGCCTGAAATGAAAGAGAGGAGTAGAACTAGCACCACACCAAACTAGTTTCAGAGAGGCCTGGGGTACACATGACCAATCATGAATATCCTTCATATCACTGAAAAAGGCAAAGAGCACAGTCACCCATTGATTATGTGCTTCATTAGCTGTTAAAAAGCATTTGATCCTGTCCCAGCATAATCACCTTTGGAGGATACTGGCAGACATGGGGATTCTCTCTGAGTTCATCACAAGTTTCTACCACATCACCAACAGACCACAGTATGAACAGCAGTGGACTGTGGTATTCCAGTGGACAGGGTGTAAATCAAGGGTTTATTTTGTCCTGAGGTTTTTAACTATATACATAGACTTTATTATGGGACAAACCTTGGAAGGTTTTGACAAAGTGAAAAGAACTGGGATTTCCATTAGTACACACTTCTTAATTGATCTCCAGTAGGCTGATGACACACTACTCTTTGCTCCAATTACCAATACAACGTAACAAATGTTGGAGTCTCTAAAAAGAGGGAGAGAGGAATATAGACTCTTCCTGAATGTAACACGAACAAAATGCTTGTACGTTGACACAACTAACAATAACAGGATGCAAGCATGGGCGGCGAGTTATATGGGCTCGTGGTGCCCATGCTCCAGCAATATTCAGAGCCGGGGGCCCTGCTCCACCAATATTTGGAGCTGGGTCTCTCCCCTGGCCCTGCCTGGAGTGGGCCCTGGCCCCCCCCTGCCGGCCCCCCCACGCGTCCTCCCACCCCGGCCCCAGAGTGTCCCCCCCGTCCCCGTCCCGTCCCTGCCGTGCGCAGCTTTCAGTCTGTCTCCCCCTTGCTGGCGCATGCTGCCGACTGCTGCTGCCATGCACGGCGTTTACAGGTGAGCAGGGAGACGCCCGGGTGTGATGTGATGTCACGGCCCGGGACTTTAAAACTGCTCGGTGTGGCGTTGCACCAGGTTCGGAATCCGGGGACTTCTGGGGCCCGAGCGCAGACTCCGGTCCCGCAAAGTGGAAGGCAGAAGGTAAGGTAAGGGGAAAGGTAAGGGGAGGGGGAGGAAGGGGCTTGTGCAGAGGGGGAGGGGGAGGGGGAAGAAAGGAGAAGGCACCAAGGGACCGGGTGGAGGAGAGACAAATGCCAGGAGGCCAAGTGGAGACAATGAGGAAAAGGGCAGGAGGGGAGGTGTCAGTGGGAGGGGGGACAGGGTGATGCTGGGAAAGGAGAGAGTAAGGGCATTGGAGGCTAGAGGGGGGAGGGGGAGGTGCTGGGAGAAGGCTTGAAAAAGGGGTGGGCATGAGGAAGGCGGGGATCGAGCAAGTCATGTGTGAGGGCACAGAGGGGCATGAGGGGAATGGGGGCAGAGAGTGGTGAGGGGGTGGACATCAGGGAAAAAGAGGGCAGAGGGGGCAGGGGCAGTGAGGGAAGGGGGAGGCACCAGGAGGGTGCAGGGCTAAGGGAAGGTGCAGGTGCCAGGGGATTCTGGGGGTGAAGCAGAAGGGCAGACCCCTGCAGGGGAGGGACCAGCACCAGAGGAGAGAGGCAGGGCAGGTGTGTAGAGGGAGGTGTTAGAAGAGGGGATGAGAAGGGGTAGCTCACATGATCAGAGTGGGGCTACTGGAGGAGTGGGCACAGGTGGCAGAGAAGGGCTGGTGGAGGGGGGCAGTTTGCAGGAGGGCTGAGGGCAGTGAGAAGGGCAGGAGTCAGGACAGCAGAGGAGGGTGAGGAGTTGCGGGGCAGCAGGCACCAAGGGAGCTGATGGAGCAAGGGGAGGAGACATGGCAGCAGAGAGGAAAGGTAGAGGTTTATAAGATATTTATTAATAACTTGGGTGCCACAGTGGCACATCCAAACAAGCCACATGAACTCAGTACTGTGCACAACACAAAATTCATTCTGCTCATGGGAGGAAACTCTTAGGCTATGTCTACACTGGCGGCTTCTTGCACAAGAACATCTTGCGCAAGGGTTCTTGTGCAAGAAGTCTTTCACAAGAACATGTCCACACTGCCATGGGCGAGCTGTGCTTTTGCGCAAGAGCATCCATGGCAGTGTGGACGCTCTCTTGTGCAAGAAAGCTCCGATGGCCATTTTAGCCGTAGGGGTTTCTTGCGCAAGAAATCCCTGCCAAGCATTCATACTGCCCTCTTGCGCAAGAGAGCTTACACCTATTAGAAAAGAGCATAGCTCTTGTGCAACATGCCCTCTCTTACCATGCCGTACGGTAAATTTCCTTGTGCAAGAGCAGGCGGGCAGTGTGGATACTCTGTGGGTTCTTGCGCAAGAACGGCTGTACTTGCGCAAGTAGCCGCGAGTGTAGACATAGCCTTAGAGGGAACACTTCCCCCAGCCTCTCTGCCCCCGAGTTCATGTTATACACATTGGGTTAATGCAATTGCAGGATAGTTGCATGAGGGGGGTTTAGTAGAGGCCAAACTAATCGCTGTCGGTAGGAGGATGGTGGGAAAAGTCCTTCGAGAGGGGTGACATGACACCTTTTACTTCTGGTCATGTGTCCATCTTGCCCTGAGTGTGTTACCTCCAGAGGCCTGGTTAATCGGGGTGTCAGGGGGTGTGGTTAATGGGGGGGGTCAGGAGGCGTGGTTAACAGGGGCCAGGGGGTGTGGCTAATGGGGGTCGGGGCGTGGTTAACAGGGGCCAGGGGGTGTGGCTAATGGGGCACCACCAAAAATTATACAAACCTGCCGCCCCTGGATGCAAGTAGACATCATGATTAACTGATAAACTGTAAAGGCGGTTGATGAATGTATTTATCAAGCCTACAGCTTGGCATAATCTGTCAAACCCACGGCATGCCAATGAATTAACCCAGTCTCCTCCCCACAGGACTCTGATCTGACCCCTTTGTCAGATCCTTGTCATCTTCTTCCAGTCTGTGCTTTGTACAGTTTATCGTTCAGCTCTCTCCCCTATCTTGTCTGCAGAGTGACCATTTTTTTCCTTTAAATCCACTTCTTCCTGGAATCTTTCCTACCTTGTTCTCCTCTATTGTATTCTCCCTTCTCCCACCCACCCACAATCTGTTTTATGTCTCATCTTTGAGTGTAAGATTCACAGCAAAAAAAAGTTTTTATGAAGTGTTTTATGAAGCTTCTCACACGCTTACACCACTGTATAAATGAGTAAGTCATTACTGACCATCTACTGAACCTGAGATATACAATAGGTGGGTGAATGAGATGACCCTTAGCTCTCTTCCATCTATAATTTATATTAATAAGCCTTAAAAGTACACTGATTATATCTTATTACTTAATTTCACATTTTAGTAACACTAGTGTATGTGGTATTTCCATCTGGGTTATTTTAGAATGCAAGAGAATAGCATTTAATTCACTTTTTTCTCTTTCTGGCTGGAACACAATAAAGGAAATTAAAATCAGTGATTGATTGTCTTTGGGAGCATTATCATCAAGGCTGAATACATAAACAATGTACCAGATGAAAAACTATTTAATCACACTCTTTCCTCTGTGTCTTGCTGTTCTCAATTGCTGTATCATGAACCAAGTACATGACATTTATTTTTATTCAAAATAGGAAAAGTTCATGTATTCAGTTTAAATATTCCTCCCATGTCAAATACGTGGTTTTCCTTTTACTTGACGTCTCTCTGCTTAGGAAAACATAACAGTATTTGAATTTGGCACTTGACATTATATATATATATTTGGCATTATGTATATATAATGCCAAATGCCAAATTCAAATACTATGTTTTCCTAAGCAGAGAGACTTCAAGTATATGTATATACGCTTTAGAATTGGCTCACAGAGGGGTTCTGTAATCATACTACAATACAGATAAAGCCCTAGTGAATGTGGATGCTGTTTCCATCAATATACACTTGTGTACAATTGCGGAATCCTTCTAATAGATGTTCAATACTATTTCGCATTCGTCTTGGCTAGTGTTTCTTTCAGTCAATGTTATGTATTGAACAACATGGTCTTTTTTTAGTGCTATGTTTCAGTTCTATTCTGTGGGGATGGGTGTGCTATAGAAAAACAGAATGTGTCTATTCTGCTCTGTGCCCTCATTTTCCATGATCACAGACAGAGCAAGACAGTGGAGACTCAGGATCTCCCTTTTTTTAATTAATGTAACGCACCAGTATTCTATGCATTTCTGACTTCTCTTATGAAATATTGGTGGACTTTTTTGTGCATTTCTTATAAATCAAACAATACGTGGCTACATTACTAAAATGTACAGATACATTTGCAATGTAGTGATCTGAAAACAAAGAAATAATTTCAATAAATTTAATCATGTTCGTCTTTAGCTATATTTATTTAGAAAAAATATTTTTCTCCAAACTGTCACCTATCATATTATGGGCCAATATTTTGTGCATTTCTCTTCTGCAGGATCTGTTGCTGAATCCTTTTACTGTGACCATCCAAAAGATCTTTTTATTTCTCCTCCTCACTATGTGCAGAGGGACACTTTTATGCCAACCTTCTATGGCCTGTGTGCACATGTAAGCCTGGCAGAATCTGGCCCTTAATTTTCATGTTTTCTCAGCGCGCATAGAAGTGGGAATTTTATCTTGTAATTTTATTTTCCCAAAATTCTTAGGGAAAGGAGGGATGATGGTTTTTTGTAGCTTCCCCAACAAAAAGTGAATTACATTTGCATGTGGGTTTTCAAAGAGTGTTGACAAATTAAGCTTTTTTTCACCAGGTAGTCAGTATGCGTGTGTTCATGTATGTGCGGTGTGTGTGCATGAGAGAGAGAGAGAGGTAGAGCGAGAGAAGGAAGCTGGTTAAATTTATGAACACCTTCACTTTTATCCTCTTTCAGGATCACCTCTTTCATGATGCTAACAGAACATTGCCCTCTGATAACAGCTCAGCAGGTGATGAGCAGAGATTACTGATATTGATCAGTTTATTTGTGCAAACAGTTGGCCTCCAAAATATGCTTGATTTACTCTATCCTGTCCTCCCATTCAACTCTTCACCCATTTGTCTTGTGTTTTGTCTTTAAGGTTGTATATGCTTTGAGGTAAGGATTATCTTTTGCTATACAGCTGCAGCTCCTAGCACAATATGTCCCCAACCTGGCTGGAGGCAATACTTAAATACATACAATAATAACAATAATTAATAATAAACTGATCCACTGACTTCTCTTAAACAGGACAAGGATTGTCTGGACATTCCAGTTGTCCATTTTAAACTGACAACCTACACAGAAACCTGTTTTATATAAAGAGATGTAATTCGTTTTAATCCGACTATCCACCATTTTCACCAGCATTCATCTTACCATGGCCCACCCTTGTGGGACTTCTCCATCCCCACATCCCAGCTGAATATCACCCTCCATGAAATACACAGATCTGTGGCATGCTGTCTATTAACTACCAGAAATCTGATGAGGTTCAAGAAGGACAAGTGCAGAGTCCTGCACTTGGGACAGAAGAATCCCAAGCATTGTTACAGGCTGGCGACCAAATGGCTAAGTAGCAGTTTGGCAGAAAAGGACCTGGGGATTACAGTGGACGAGAAGCTGGATATGAGTCAACAGTGTGTACTTGTAGTCAAGAAGGCAAATAGAATATTAGGTTGCATTAGGAGGAGCATTGCCAGCAGATCTAGAGAAGTGATTATTCCCCTTTTTTCGGCACAGGTGAGGCTATATCTGGAGTACTGCATCCAGTTCTGGGCCCCCCACTACAGAAAGGATGTGGACACATTGGAGAGGGTCCAGCAGAGGGCAATCAAAATGATTAGGGGGGTGGCACACATGATCTATGAGGAGAGACTGAGGGATTTTGGCTTATTTAGTCTGCAGAAGAGAAGAGTGAGGGGGGATTTGACAGCAGCCTTCAACTTCCTGACGGGAGGTTCCAAAGAGGATGGGAAGAGGCTGTTCTCGGTAGTGACGGATGGCAGTACAAAAAGCAATGGTCTCATGTTACAGTGGGGGAGGTCTAGGTTGGATATTAGGAAAAACTATTTTACCAGGAGTGTGGTGAAGTACTGGAATGGGTTACCTAGGCAGGTGGTGGAATCTCTATCGCTAGAGGTTTTTAAGTCTCGGCTTGACAAAGGCCTGGCTGGGTTGATTTAGTTGGGATTGGTCCTGCTTTGGGCAGGGGGCTAGACTCGATGACCTCCTGAGGTCTCTTTCAGCCCTAAAATTCTATGATTCTACTATTCTGCAGGCGGTTCCTCTCTCAGAACTTGCTGAAGGTAAGTGGGATAAGAGATGTGCTAGTTGTAGGTATGTCATTAAGCGGTCCCTCTGCATTAGCTGACCACACCAGTTTAAAAGGCACTTTATGCCAGCAGTGCAGTGCAAATCAGCTGCAGCATACATCAGGATTTGGCCTCTATATTTACACAGAAAACGAAAATACTAATATTGGCTTTAAAAAATGTTGGCTTTAACAGTGCATTTTACTGTTCAAATGACAATGATCATTCCAGCCATCTTAGTAAATAGAGCTTTTATTTGTCTTGTCAAAAGTTCCCATTCAGGCCATTTCTAAAACTGAGTAAAACATAGCTCCCACGACTATTGTGTTCTGTTAGCAGTCAGCAGAAACAGCATAACGTTCTTTGTGAAGGACAGTTTTGTAATGTCAAAATCCTCATTAAGGGATGGTCCTTCTCTACATAGTGACACTAAAATGGCATTATGTGTTCCATGCTTATTGTTGCTCACTGACCTTCATCTCATCTTTTTACTTATAGTTTCCCTTGCTCTTATTGCCAGAAGTTCAACCTGGAATCTGAAAGTCAAGCCAAGTTCTTTCTGGCAATATGTTGCAGCTGAAACATGTTCGTTTGGTGCACAATCCAAAAAACAATCTATCTGACACTCTCTTTTTGCAGTGTGGATTCTGCAGGGTAAGATTAAATAGTAATACAAAAACTACTAGTTTGACCAATAAGTAAACAACATAAGAACATAAGAAGGGCCATACTGGGTCAGACCAAAGGTCCATCTAACCAAGTATCCTGTCTTCCAACAGTGGCCAATGCCAGATGCCCCAGAGGGAGTGAACAGAACAGGTAATCATCAAGTGATCCCTCCCCTGTCACCCATTCCCAATCTCTGACACAGAAGCTAGGGACAGCATCCTGGCTAATAGCCATTGATGGACCTATCCTCCATGAATGTATCTTGTTCTTTTTTGAACCCAGCTAAAGTCCTGATTTTCACAACATTCTTTGGCAAGGAGTTCCACAGGTTGACTGTGTGCTGTGTGAAGAAATACTTCCTTCAGTTTTAATTTAATTTAGTGACCCCTCATTCTTATGTTATAGGAAGATGATTCTGAATACCCAGAATGTGCACATTTCTTTTGGGTATGCAAAGTGTGTTTAGAGATGGGGAGGACAAGCATAAAGAACCTTGCCTCTTCCCTTGTACACCCCATACAAGGGCCAAACAACATATCTGCACTCTTGACAGCACAAAGACTGTTCCTTCCATTAGTCCCTGTGTGCACAAGAGGGGTCAAAAAGAATGGGGCAGAACAGGAATGGAAGCAGCTAAGAGCAATTCAGGGTGGACATGCAGAAGAGAAAAGGTTGCCTTCTGCAAGCTGTAGCTCCCAAAGAGACAAACTTTCCTCAAGCTCCATTGGGACTGGGAGGCTAATGGACACAGCCTTGCCCAAAGGGACAGATCTGTTGAGTGAGAAGATGTAGTTTTTACATATCTGCTTTTCTGATTGCACTTTCATCATCATCATATACCTCTGGTGCTTAAGGCAGTGACAAAGCTCCTTTATTCCTGTCTGTTCCTGGCAAAACTTTTGATGGTTTCCCAACTGTGTCCCGGGTTTTTCAGCTCAGCTTCCATAGCTCTTCACCGTGCTGGTTTTGGGTGACATTGTTTTCACTTGCGTTCAAGTAGTCATCTTATTGCTACATTGCTGATGGAATCAGTTTCCATCGGAAGGATCTGGCCAATCCATCTCCAACATCTCCTGGCAATGATGGTGCTTATGTCCTCTTGACTGTGTTATGTCAATAGATCTTGAAGTTGTTCTGGGCCAAAAGAAACAGGATTTTTCTGTGGCACATTGTATGGAAGGAAGACAATTTGGACATATTATACTTTCTCATTCCAAAGCATACTGGATTATAAAGTAAAGTTGAAAGTATGCAGCTCTGATACATCTTCAGCTTGGTTTTGTTGTTGTATTTTGATGATTTGCCAGCTGTATTTAAACTCCTGGTGGAGTTCCTCGCTTTACTGATCTTGTTCTGGATATCTTGGCTTGTTCCATCATCCTGGCTGATGGTGCTGCTAAGTATATGAATGTTTCAACATTTGTGAGAACATAATTCTCCATCTGTACTGGTGATGGTGGGGCAACATTAAAAGTCATGATATCTATCTTACTGTGGCTGAGTTTCAGTCCAATTTGCTGGCTGAATGCTTTGAGTTGAGTTGTTTATTCTTGTATATGGTGTTTGGTATGTGATAGGAGAGGAAGATCATCTACAAAGTCCAGGTCTTCAAGGGATGAGAAGGGTGTCCATTTAATGCTTCTTGGCATATCTTCTATTTTGTGCATCATTACCCATTTAATGTCTGAAATCCTCTTCACTATTGGCATGACAGAACCCTGATGTACTCCTGTTATAACTTCAAAACTGAGCTCACTATAATCAGCACTGCATGTAAAATTGAAATAGAAGCTTCTGATGTTGATTATATGGAGAGGGATTCCATGTGCCCTCAGAATACGCTATCGGCTGATCGTGTGAATGCTCTCAAAAGTCTTCTCAAAGTCTAGGACATGTATGTAGAGTTTCCATCACTGTTCTCAGCATTGTTCTATTATGTTTCATAGAGTGAAAATCTGGTCTGTGTATCCATCTTGCTCTTTTCTGAGAATGCTATCAACTGCCTCAGATATATGCTGGACTATGATCTTAAACAATACTTTGCATGGCACAGATAAAAGTGGGATACCACACCAGTTATTACAGTCACTCACAGAATTCCTTTCTCTGGTATCTTCATTATGACTCCATTGATCCATTCATCTGACACTTTTTCCTTTTCCCAGACTGATGTAAAGAGAGGGGCCAGGATAGATGCTACTAATTCAGGATTTACCTTAAACAATTCTGTATTCAAGTTATCCTTGCCGGGAGCTTTCTCATTATTTAAGGGAAATTATTTGATGGATTGAATGATCTCTTTTTTAGTTGGGGTGTCTGTGTTGGCATCAAGATCTTGCTTTAGGTGGCTTCCTTCTCAGCAATTCTTTTAAATCCTCTGTCCAGCACATTTCTTGTTGTTTTTCCATTGTTAGTGAGTGACCCTGTTTGTCCCTGATGAGAGAGTTTGTTGGTGTCTGACATTTACCATGTTTGCCAGTGGCCCAGTTTAGAGAGCTTGAGCTTTCCCTGGGTGCCCGCCCAGCCAGAGGCAGTGGGAGAAGGCAGGAGCCTGCCATCCAGGCTGTGGGTGAGCTGAATGATCCGACCAGGGGCTGGTTGTCTGCACATTGCTGGGAGTGGTGGGAATAGGGAGGACCAGCAAGGCTGGGAAGGTTGAACGGGCACAGCAGAAGGACAGTAAGAGGGGGAAGCATGTAAAGGACTGATGGGTGAGCAGCAGAGGTGACACTGGCCACCACTAGCTCACACTCACCAGCCCCCGCAACTAGTATCCAGTGCTGGCTGGAAACAGGACTGGGGGCTAAGGGGGCCTGCTGGCCAAGAGGAGGCATATAGTGGAGACTGCACTGATGGACCAGCACTGGGAAAGCGGCTGGCCCTGCACACTGCTGCTGTGCCCATCCACCAGCCTTGCACTCCCAACCCTATTGTCAGCCACCAGACACCATCCTCCCCCCCCCCCAATACTTACTGCTGGTGGGTGGGCAGCTGGTGAGCAAGGATCTGGCCAGGAGCATGATCCACCAGTACTAATGGGAGGGGAGAGACAGAAAATATGGGACAATTGGCCCATTTTTTAAAAACTAGGGACACACGCAGGAGGGCTGAAATATGGGACTGCCCCTTTGAAAACGGGACATCTGATCACCAAACAAAATTCTCAGTCTGTAAGAAGAATGAACCACAAGTGGGTCAAATTCATATCCAGAAGTTCACCATAGTTTCATCGTTATTGCAAGGCTCTTGTTCCTTGCTGAAAAGATGACATTTCCAATTGAATGCTGACATTTAAAAATACAAAACTAGAATATTACACTTTTTTTCTGAAATACTTGATATTTTCTCAAACAAATGACAGGCAAAGCTTTTCTGGTTTCATTAACTTTTGAGGAAACAATACCTAAGTTATTTGTGTTGGAGCCTTACTTCTCCATTTCGGTGGAAAATGGATGAAAAGCTGATCTTGAGTTGTTTAAGGCAAATAATATTATTTTATTTGTCACGGTAGCATCCAAAGACAGACTGGGGTCCCTTGGGGGTAAGGTGGCAAATGTAACATAAAAGATAATCTCTGCTTTAAAGTTTTTGATAAATATATCATGACAAATTAGAAAACATTTTAAGAGGAAGAGTTTACTCCTTTTTTATATCAGAAATGCAAGAGTTCTTATTGCAGATTATGGAATGTATTAAATCAGCCCAGTATTAAAATGAAAACAGAAAGGTATATATACAAAACAAAACTATGCTCTAGCATCAGAAACATGCATTGCTGGAGCATATATGCACAATTCCAATAGTATCAAAGATATAATCAGACTTCAATCAATGGAGCTGCACCCCTGTAAAACCAGAGGAGAAAGTAGAGCCATCTCATGGTTGTTTGATTCATTTAATGTTGGCAGGACTGCTTTTTTTCTTACATATACACAGATGTGCAAATTGTAAAGTTGGAATAATGATTATTAGTGGGTTGATCCAAAGCCCACTGAAGTCAAATAGATTAGTTTAGATTAGTTCTTATTTATATCTCCTGATATTGTGCCATTTTAAAGGACTGTACAAATATCCTTTTTATTTTGCAATAGATAGAATTCAGATGTAGACTATTTTTAATTTAAGATTAAAAAATCATCCGCAATCACATCCTCATTCTATCCACTGTTGGAGAAAACTCTCACCATTAGAGCTGGGGAAACTATTTGCAGCAGACAATTTATTCGTAGCCTTTTTGTCTGAGAATTATCTGCAAACAGATTGAATAATAAACAAATTCAGTTAGTTGGTTATGCAAATGTGCTTGAGCTCCTGAACTACTTTTCAGCTCTTCACTCTGTCTATCTTTTGTGCTGGGTAATCAGTCAAATAATCTGGTTGTATTATTTCTGTTCCCTGAATGGATGATTTCCAAAGCCTTGGAGGGCCATCTACGATATGGTAGCCAATCATCAGTTACTGATGAGTGGTAGTGCTCTCTAGAATTTTTGTAGTTCTATGCACCATGACTCTACCTATTCCTATCCCTGACAGGTGCCTTTAACTCTACCCAGGATACCCTGTGATAAAGTGTTATCCCACACCTGCATAGGTTAATGTGGGCCTGCTCAAACACTTAATGATATCTGGTTGCATCTTGAGGGTGAGCCATCCTTAAATGAACAGTAGCCCCATCTGGCAAAGGAACTAGGTGGTGACTATAAACAGAGGAAATTTAGAGCAGAAAGGCACTGGGTGCTGAACTAGAGGGAGGTGGAGAATTTTCTGACCTATTGTTACTGAAAGATTGAAACCAATTATAGTAGGGTTTGCCTAGAATACTGCTTTTTAATTGAAAACCATTTTTGTTTCTAAATTTCTCTTATTCTGGTATTCAAGGTTGTGACAGCCCTATGGACTTTCCAGGGAAAGTTGCTAATTAAAGCTAGTCGACTTCCCCTTTGAAGGACACGGATACAGCCCTCCAATCAAGAACAGGTGACAAGCAATAATTGATAAATTCTTCAAAAACAAGAATAACATTTGTTTAGAAGTGATGTTACAAAAAAGAGAGATACAGAGGTAGAATAAAATAAAGCAGTAAATATTACAGTTACAATTTAAAGAAGAGCAGCATGATAAATAAAGACTCAACACCGCACTAACAATTTCTACTTAACTCTATGGCATACAACAATTTACCAAAATAATCTTTCACTAATTACTCTGTGATATAACAACATATAGCAAGTAAATGTAACAATGTAACATTTTACATTAAATACTTAAATCATTAAAACATCCAATAAAAGGTGGGTAGAAGAAGATCTTACTCAGACCACAAGCATCCAGTTTTACTGACAGACAAAACGCATGCTTTTCCGGGTGTTAAATAAGAAAAGAAAGATTTTCACTTAGAAGCTTATCTAAAATCCCTCTGAATCAAGTCCAGAATGATCCTTCTGTTCTGTCACTCATGGAGGGTGATGTGCTTGGGGAGCATTATTCAGTGAAGGGATGCTTTCTGCGCTGTGGTGGCTTCTGAGGTAAAGCTGTTGCGCCAGTGGGAGATACAGCAGACAACTGGACACCGCTGCTGATGAATGAGCTGATGAATGAGCTGATGAATGAGCCTCCTGCTGGCCAGGTACCAGGAGTGGCGGTTGCCAAGGCAGCCCTGGAGCCTAGGAGTGGGCGGCTTGCTGCTGCTGTTACAGTGACAAGTCTTAAGCCAGCTCTTCCCTGGCAGGGTCTGCCCACGGCTTCTCGGGTGGCTTCTCTTGCATAGGTGTCTTCTTATAAGTGTTCAGCAGTGTTACATGCTCTGGCTGGTCTCTCTGTACCTTCTGTTCCCTTCAAAGCTTAAGCCTGTGCATAGTGGCTCTTATATACTCTTTGGCCACCTAGCTCAGCCAATCAGCTTTCAGTTTTGCTCTGATGTTATGACTCATTGACTTCTATGGACTCCAATATATCCCTCTGGGATTTTGCTGAGTCATTTTGACACATTTCCTCCCACTATATTCTATGGGCTGCAATGCATTTTGATTCAGGTTGCCAGATGGTTTAACAAAAAATACCGAACACCGCCTCCCCCCAAAAAAAACACCGGGAAAAAATTCTGTTGAGAAAAAAAAGAGGGGGGAGACCAAAGTTGTTGAGGGAAAAAAAGGGGGTGTTGCACCTTTAAATGGCCCCACGCTCCTCACTCCCCCACCCCTGCCAGACATTGTTATATCACAGACATGGCAGGGGAAAATTGTCCCCGCCAGGCTTCCTGCGCTCCTCATTCCCCTGCCCCCGCGCGGCAGGGGAAAATTGTCTCCACTGGGCTTCCGTCCGAGAGAAACAGGAAATACTGGACATTTCACATGTCCGGTATTTTCTGTTTTTTTTAACCGGACGGGGGACCCGAATAACAGACAGTCTGGGTGAAAACCGGACTCCTGGCAACTCTAATTTTGATGGGTTTTTTTTTAGCAGACCTTTAGATGAACTCTAGCTACTTCCTATTTAGAGATCTCACTGCTTTCGATAAGCTATAATGTATCTCTATTGGGTTTTTCTCAGTCATTCCCCTGATGCCACCCTGCACCAGGCCCCCTGGTAATCCCCCAGCTTGCATCTCTCAGGGGAGGAGACTTTGGGGAAGAGGTGCAATGGGGCAGGAGGGGGTGGAGCAGGGGCAGGAAGAGACAGGGCAAGGTGGAGCAGCAGTGAGGCTTGGGGGAAGGGGTGGAGTGAAGATGGGATGGGGGTTGAGTGGGGGTGGGAAGAGGCAAGGCAGGGGGAAGAGCCTGGGGCAGGAGGAGGTTGCCCCAGGCTCTGTGTCCACCAGACAGCCCTGTCCTTTAGCAACATAGTTATACTGAAATAATTCTGCAGGGTAGCTCAGGGTTCAGCTATTCTGAAGCAAGCCATATATTCCCCCTTTTTTGTACCAATGTTATGGGCACATAGCCACTGTTTGTAAAGGGAAAATGACATGCAGTAAATGTGAGGGAGAGAATTCATATGAATATTCTACAGATGGGGCAGAGGTCAAATATAGTAGATGCGGTGTAAACACAATCCAGCATATAAAGGTTGTATTGAGGCAACGCAAGCTAAAGAGATACAAAAGACAAAAATTTGTTAATAACATATTTTTCCACAAGCTGTAAGGAGCGTCTCAAAGCATCCAGTGGAAATGGAAAAGAAAATCAGCCAAGGAAAAGGAGTACAGAAGACACATTCTGTAAACAAGAATATGATAAACAGTGGAAAAGGAATAGGCAATGATATACTAGTAGTAACAGAGTAAAGGTTTATTGCTTTTATGATAGAAGTAATATATTGTACATCACAAACAAGGAAAAAAATTAAGAAAATGGAAATTATAGCAAAAACAGCCAAATATTTGTATATTAGCAATTTTCCAATGAATTGTATTCGTGCAATTTTGAATGAGGTTAGTGGAGAAATGTCTGGAATGTGCACAGAAAATATACTGGAAATGAAAATTAAATCAGATATATTCATACAGGAAACATGGCTGGCCAAAAAGCTTGCTTGTAAAATATCAGGGTATTTTGACTTGAGGCAAAACCAAAAACTAGGAAGAGGAGAGGTGTTTGTACTTTCACAAAGAAAAAAATTATACTACATAACAGGAGAAAATAAAGACGTTAGACTAGAATATGCTATTGAGATCCCCATGCAGAAGAGATATATTTCTGTAAGGGTTTAGAATCTCTATAACCTGTGTGGGAAGCATAGACTCTGACTCCATGGAGTGCCAGGGCTGGAGCACCCACAGGGAAAGAAACTACCTCAAATACTGAAGTACTCAAAACTAAAAACTCACTTTCAGGGTGGAATGAAGAATGCAAAAAGGCAAAAATAAAAGGAACAAAGTCTACAAAAAATGAAAAATACAATGAATAGCTAAGATCTAATAAAGTATAAAAGAAACAAAGCAATAGCACAAAGAATTATTTTTAAAGAATCAAAGAAAAAGTTGGAGAAAGCACTGTGGGCAGATAAAGAAAGTTACCAAAATATACAGGCAAATTAGAAAAATTAATGGAATTCCGACTAATAGTCACATCACAGGTCTGATTGCAAATGACAACATAGACGTTCTAACAACGAGAAAGCAGAAGTTTAGCAGAAACTTTCCTGGGGGAGAGTAATGATGAAAATCAAAGTGAAGCTTTTAATTAGATTAAGAAACAATTCATTAAAGAGTGTCATAATTAATTATGTAGTTGGGGTAAACATGAAGAAACTACACTGACTAAATGCTTTTGCAGTGGAAACTTGAGAAAGTTATTGATATCAGCAAGAATAAATCTCCAGGTAAATGTAATACATGCAATGTAGTGTTTAAGTAACTCTCTGAAAGCACAACAAATGGTCTGGTTGCACTTTATAGACTAACAAAACATGTAGATGGTATCATGAGCTTTCGTGGGTACAGCCCACTTCTTCAGATGACTGGAGTTATGAGTTTAGGATGTGTATACCCAAAATAAATAGGAGAGGGGATGGGGGAGGGAAAAAAGAAGGGGGGTGGGAGACAGGGAGCTAGAGGGAATCAGTAAGTCTCTGAAGATTGGGAAGTTAAAACGAAGCAGATAAGAATCAAAGTCAATAGATAGTATCCTTCCTGACATAAGAGTCTAGAGCTGTTTGCACCTTCAATGGTTTTTAAGTTGGTAGTGTCTCAACCAATTTTCATCAAGATTGAGTCCATTAGCATGTGAATTGAATTTGCGGATGAACTCTAATTCCAATGCTTCTCTGTGGATCTGCCTAGTAGAACTGGTTTATGACAAGACAGCTACTTGAAGATCTTTTAAACAATGATTCGGAAGATTGAAGTGTTCCCCAATAGGTTTCTGTATGTTTCCTTTACGTATATCTGATTTGTGTCCATTGATTCTTTCCCGCAGAGACTGTCCAGTTTGTCCAATATATATATGAATGTGGATGCGGATACAAATTTTGTATCTAGAACCCTGCACATTTTCAGATATCCACTTTATATCTGGTGGTATCTGCACCTGCAGATGTGGATATCTACAGATCATTTTTGTAGATGCAGATATATATACAATTTTTTTTGTATCTGTGCAGGGCTCTTCTTATGGGTGGGAAAGCTTCATGATTAAACATGACTATATATTCCTTTTGTAAACTTAAGGGAAAAAAGAGATAAGTAGGTATTAGAAATGAAGTGTGGCATTATGTAGATGAAAAGTGGAATTAGTTTTGTCAGATATATATAGATGGGTGCACAAAAAAAAAAAAGAAAAAAAAACCCCACCAGAGTGGCAGAATGGAGACAGCATATTGTATACCAAAACTAGGAATTAGTACATCTAAAAGAATATCCAATTATATAGCTGTCATGACAGCTGAACTAGTAGCAATAATGCTAACATTAAATTGAAACTGGGATGTACGCCCAGCAGCGGTGGTCATTTTTTAAAATTCAGTTTCAGGCCTTATGGTGAATAAAAAGGGTGTCAGTATGCAGAAGTGATTTAATCAATGAAATTGTATTTCCAACAACAGCTAAGGAGACATAGCATTAGCTTGGATTCTTGTGAATATTGGGATAACAGGGAATGAAATGACAGATAAAGCAACTAAAAACACTGTAAGAAATGGAAGGATTGACACATAAATAGCCTTGAGTATACAGAAATTCAAATAGTGCCTAGTACAGAAGAATTTAAAAATAGGAATAGAAAGCAAACTTAATTCATAAAAAAGTGGACGATTATTTTTTGAATTGTGCCCTACAGTTGAGGATAACAACAAAGGACTAGTGATGTACCTTTGTTTAGAGTACGAGCTGGCCAATGTGGCTGAAACAAAAATCTTATTTTTTATAGACATAAAGAGCAACTATGCATGCTCTGTAATGTGGAAGAAGCAATTGATCACCTCATACAGGTATGTAAGGATTTTTATAAAAAGGAATTCTGAGGAATTTAAATGATTTGAGATAACAAATTACATTGTTATTTCATAAAACACTGGGGAATTGGGGTATTATTAAAAAAAGGCACTGTTATATCACCTGAAAAAGTCAGGGCAGAATGAGAGAATCTAAACTGCTACATATTGAGGAACTACCATTAGCAGGAGCCATAGACTATCAATCAAGACTGCTTTGCTATGAAAAAAGAAAGGGGCTGCAGATTGGAAGATCTCTGCTGTCATGCTCTGGGAAGTAGAGAGATGAGAGCGGAGGGGGAAGAGAGAGGAAAGGAGTTGGAATTCCATCTCACTGAGAAGGAGAAAGGGGAGGAGACCAGCCAAAGTGAGCTGGACGCCCTAATGATCCCTATTAAATGGAGGAGTGCGCCAGCCCCTGGATTGTGGGGTGGGTTGAGGGACAGGACAGTGTAAAGCTACAGAGGCATGCTAATGATGAAATGGCAGCCAGGTGAGCTCAGCCAGGCAGAAGGTTTGTTTTTTTGTATTGCTACTACAGGACTTTGGTAAAGGGCTTGGTAGCCCTGGAAGAGGCAAGACTATAAATTGGAGTAGGCCAAAGGACAGAGGGAACCTGAGACACAAGTTGCTGCAGCACTGTATGCAGACAGAAGAGAGGATGTTGGGCTAGCAACTGTGTCACTGCCCCACTTTAAACTAAGTTTTGTGAGAGTGTCCTTAGAGGATAGCCTGCAGCTGTTTTCCTCCATGCCTATGCCAGGAGAGTTCTCAATTTTAAAGCTCCTGTACACTGTTTCAAATCCTTTATCCAATGTCCACAGGCCACACTGGGGATGAAAATCTCTTCCAACGTATCTCAGTCTAAGGTTATGTCCACACTACAAAGCTAAGTCGGCCTATATTTGGTCGACTTACAGCCACCACAGTAAATACTGCAGTGGTGTATGCCTGCATTACCTCCATGGTGTGTGGTGTGTGTTGTGACCCGGAACACTTCCACTAAGGGCAGTGTGGGGAGCTGCGAGCCCAGTCTCAGTTCCTCTAGCAGCTCCCTGCAGGGAGCTTAGCCCCCCCAGAGGCTCCCGGGCTCAGCAGGCTGTGCCCCCACTCCCTGTTCCCTGCCAGGAGCAGGAAGAAGCTGCCTGGAACTTCTCACCCTGGATCCTATGCAGCAGTGGGATCCAGCTGCCTAGCCCTCTAAGGAAGCAGGAAGAGGAGGTTGGAGGGAGGGAAAATTAGTCTCTAGATGCCCAATTTTCTTGTCAGTTTCACTTTCCCTGCCATGAAATTGACAAGACAGCAGCTGTAAGGAACCCATAGTCTTTACACAGACACAGTGTCACCCTAAATAGATTGACATAGGCCTTGTACCTCTCATGGATGTAGTTATGATGTCGGTGTGCTAGGGCTCTTACATCGATGGGAGGAAAGTTGTAGTGTAGACACTGACATAATTAGGATGATGTAAGCTGCCTTACCTTGACCTAATTGTATAGTATAGACCAGAGAGCAATCCTTTCTGATGCTGTTAGGGTTTGCCCTCCACATAGGTATTCTAGTAAGTCTAACAAAAGTGCCTCTCTATAAAAGTTAGATATAACTGTGTAAAGGACAGAAAGTAGAGTAGCGCTTTTTTTTTAGTAATTTAGATACACAGGCTAAATTAGGTTTCAGTGAACTCAGTTATGGAAATTGAAAACTAAAAAATGTATTTATTTCAGTGACACATAATTATGTACTTCTAGTTTGTGCTATTTCAAATTACTTTATGCAAATCTCATTTCAAGGATTATGTATGGAGTATAAAATTAGGTAAATCCTTAAACTGCTAATATAATTGTGGAATTATTGTGTGCATTAGCAGGCATATAGACACATTCATATATAAATGCCATGCTGTTTAAAATCCAGATGATAATTTGTAAATCTGGTTGGTTTAGCTAGTAGAAATTGGTTTAGTTTTTAGGAAAATTGAGAAGCTTAACTTTTTCCAGCAACTTAATGTTTATATTATGAGCTCATTGAGCTGAAAGAAAAAATTATATGGAGCAAAATAATTGTGTGTGTGAAGATCCATGCTTGCCCCCAGGCTTTGTATCTTGTGGGCTACATAGCCTGGGTAAGCCAGCCCTGATTACAATATGAGTCCTACCTGAAAGGAATCAAGTAATTAAAGTGAAAAGGTAGTGTGAATCTGTGTGTGGGGTGGAGGGCAGACAGAGCAAGGAAGCCCAAGACAGAAGTCTAGGTTTCTGTTGTGCCGTATACAAGCTTTATGAATGACGGGGCATTGTTGATGGAGGGTAGTGTTTCCTACAATTTGTAAGCCACTAAGAAGAAATTCAAATGCTGCTCAGCTGATTATCAGAGTGCCCGCAGCCAGGTTTTGTGTTTCTATGTGTGGTGCATATTTGTACATGCTTCAGTGCACATAAAATTTATTCTGCACATGTATGGAAAAAATTAGAGGAAACACTAATGGGTATGAACCATGAAATTACTATTGTGTTTAGACACTGGAGACTGTTTTGAATTACTCTGAGCAATTAACAGTTTCAGTGATAATCTCTCAAAGCTATATGTGGCTCCAGATAGCCACTGAAGAGAGTATACAGAGGAAAGACTATGGTAACATCTTTGGCTCTCAGGAGCACCTGGCAAATAGTGACTCTCCTACAACACACATAGGGGAAGCCTACTGACTGCCTAATTTGTCTGGCCTGGCTGGTGCAAATAGAAGAAGCTTCCTGCTCATGGATGGTTGCTTAAGTTCACTAATCAAAGATAGGAACCCCCTAGTGACTATATAACTCAGTAGCTCATAGGATATTTTTGACAGTCAATTACCAAACCTCTCCATTACCAATCACACATCTTTGGTCCATGTTAACTCATGAAGACATGCTGCAGAATTTTAGGCCTGAGTTGGTGTGTCAGCTTCACAAGTGCTTGGGTTTTTATGGCACTTTGCACCATCAGCATGCCAATCTTCTCCACCCGCCCTCCGCCCACCACAGATCCCTAAATTCCAAAGTCCTATCTAAATCCATTCTTGACTAACCCTTTATTAGCCCTGATAGACATCACACATCCAATAACCTTGAAACACAAATTGTAATGTCAAAGTCTGAGACAATTACCTTGCCCTCCAATGAATTGAGTAAATGCCTCTTCATCCCCCGCTCCCTATAAATACTTTGAACAGCCAGGCATTAAGCATTTTGCACAAAGACAAAATTAGTCAAGGACCAAGGTTGCAGAGATTTAGCTATCTGAAAGGGCTCCTTGCTGGCCAATTCTCAAATTCTGCACACCTCTTATTCTGAGTGACTTGCAATAAAGAGTTCAGACTGGAGGGACAGGGTTTATATGCCCTTCCTCACATACACAGGGAGGGGTGATGGTTTACTTCAGATCCACAGGCCCAACTACCAGCTTAGCTGATACATCCCTTCACTCTCTCTCAGCTCTCTTTCCAGTCCTCTAAGGTTGGGGGATGATTAAAGGAACCACTACCACCTATACCACATGCCCAGTCAGAATATCCCCACACTTTGAGATTGCAGGGGTTGCATTCAGGTTGGTGAGCCAGAATGCTTCCCCATGGGTTGGTGTGGCTCCTCACAATATTATACTATGGGCTGTGCCTTGTATGCTGCAGAAAACAGCAGACACTTTACTTAAAATGTTTAATACAACAGACATGTTTTTTAAAACAAAATAATAGCTATAGTTTAGGTGAATTTTGTTGTTCGGCATTTAGCATTAAGTCATCTTTACCTTTCTTGTCATTACATGTTGGTGATGATGATCAAGTGTAAATCAGCCTAAAAACACCAAGTCTTCTAAAACTGCTACCTAATACCAAAATAACATGGATCCCTCCCTGCACAAAGGCAAATCCTTCAATACTCATTCAGGTCCCAATACTGAATCCTTTGACCACTCAAAACCTCCACTGGCTTCAGTCGGAGTTTTGAATGCACAGGGAATAGAGCCTACAGCTCCTACTCAGCAAGGCTCTTGTTGTTTGGTAGGCATGGTTCCCTCAATCTGTGGATGTCCAGACCAAGATTTTTCACTCCATGGGCCATGAGACTGAGACAGGCATGCGCGTAGTAGAGAGAAAGTACCTCATGCCACATTTAACAGAATGATGTTGACATCTGCAGTGTCCTGCATTAGTATGTTATTAAAAATTAATATTAGAATAGGATCAAGAAGAAGAGAAATTACAAAGAACACCTCAGAAATGTCCTATATTTTGGATAATCTAAATTCAGGGATTTTCCTCCATAAATATTACCAGAAGTTTCCTGTGTTCCATTTCAAAAGCTTCTAAAGAATAAATAGCAACACACTATTTGTTACCACTTCTGCAACTAGAAGGTATGTTAAATGTTGTCACTCATTCACTACTGGAAAACATGCATTTTTTAAATGCTTGTTTTTTTTAACTAAAATATTTCTGTATCTCATTATCCAGGAAATATGAAGTCACTGGTATCCTGATTTTTAAAAGTGTTCATTCCATTTCCTAATGATAATGGGTAACCCTTTCAAAAACACCTACACTTAGGCTCCTGAATCAGCTGGACCGAGATGAAAATGTTACCCATTTTCACAAATCTTTGCTACAATCAGAAGTCTGTTCATTGTTGTTGCTTTAGTGAATACAATAGGGTGAAACAAAAACACTTAGTCTATTGTGTCAGTTAGTTTGGTTTTGTGTAAATGGTAGTATTTCCATTAATTTTTGTTTGTCTGCAGTCAGGCTTTGGTACCACACTTTTATTCAATTTTTTATCACTGAAAGAAAGAATAAATAAATAAATAAGGACTGCAGCACTGTATTTGTTCACCGTGAATGTTTTCAAGTGAAACATTTATTGCCTAGCAAACAAAAAGAAGTGTCAGTACTTGTCAGATTAAGTGTTTCTATGGTTAAGATAAACAAGAAAGTTAAAAGGAAAGATCTCTAGCAGTGTCCTAGTTCTACTAACGGTGATTGTGTCATTTTAGCAATCACTACATATAAATAGGAGTGCTAAAGAAATAGAAAACAGAGGGAACATAGCTTATCTGGACAAAATATTTTGTCAACATTCCAAGACACTTTATATTTATACCCCCAAAACAGACTCAAGTTTGCAAACTTAGTTTCAAAAGTCATCTTGGGTTATAAGTAAAAATTAGCTTGTGTTTTCATGCCACTCAGTCAACATCCATAGTCAACATCTGAACAAGGAAGCCAAAGACTGGAAATCAAGTATGTTGCAAATCAAAGTTAAAGTATATGGGTAGAGCTACAAAAGGAAAGTAGTGCAACAGCTGCTCATGCTATTCCTTGCTCAGATCTGTGCTATCAGTTCACATAAGATATTATTTAAAACAATATCTTTTACATAACATTTTTCACTGATCATTCAGGACTTAGTAAACTCTTCCATTCCATAAAGTGCTTACATTTTAATGAGAAATACAATTTCCTAGCAGGAGGTGTTAAGATTGGAATGAAAAATTAGCTCATTATACTGCAGTTCTGCCTTCTGAAGGATAAACTGAAACTGGAATTTACTAAAACCGATAATATCTTGAAATACTCGTTTGTCTTTAAACATATATTAAATTCTATCTAGTTTCTAGGTTGTTTGCAGTGCAGTATTTTAAGATACTTATGGAAAATACAGTAGAATAGTTTTTTCTTACCTATTGCAATTGTATATCTGACTGAAAACTCAGCCTATTGTTAACTATAAGGAGAAGCACTATGAATTTTGTAAACACAGAAGACAAATATTAAAAAAATACTAGCTCAGACTCCATGTACTCCCATTATTTCTTCACTATATGCAGAAGAACCAAAATCTATAGACCACAGGAAACTATTTTAAGGTCTAACCCTGATTTTTAGGTGAGTTGGTTTAATTTTCCATACTACTGTTATGAATACTCAGAGTTCATAAACTTGGCAGGGGCGTAAGTCTTTGCAGGATCAGGGCCTAAACTGTAAGAGCCAGATTCTGAGACTAGTCAAAATGAGTGAAGGGGAGGAGGAGTCATCTAACTGAAATCAATGAACTCCTTTCGAGTCAGGTAGTATTCCAAATGTCAGACCACAAAAGAAGAGTCCATTCTCCATTTTGATAATGATTGGCTGTGTTGAATATATGTAACAAAACTACTTTCCTTAACTTCCTGATCAACCATATGTAATAGAGGTTAGGCAGAGAATTAAATAATCATGTTACTAGCTTCTGTGAATAACATGATCAATTTTAAAAGTTACAAGAAAATCTGGGGGGCAAGATCACTTCAATATCATGAATTCTACTTACTTTTTGTTTGTTGACTTGAGCCTTTTAACATTGGTTGAAGTGATTAATAGAGTCCAAAGTATAGTCTTTGCGTAAGGATATAACCTATCAATCCCTGTACATATTAGATATAAACAATCTCTCCTGCCTAATAGTATAAGTAAATATTGACCCAAATTAGAATTGCAAATCTGAATCCCTAAAACTCTGAAAAAGTTTGATGCAGATGGATCAAAATTTCATAGCTTGTGATTAATTTGATAATTTATTTGACATATAAAGTATTTAATGTAATATTAGCGATGTAAAAGGTTAACCAGTTACCTGGCAAGCATAAGCCTTACCAGCATGCTTACTGGGTAACCAGTTAAGTGGAGAGCCCGGCTGGTGGGAATTGCCCCCCACCTATAGCAGCCCAGCTAGTAGGACCCTGGCAGTGGAGGGCCAATGGGGCCGGAGCAGTCTGTGGAGTGGTGGACCTGGGAGAGAGCAGCTTCCATCACCCACAGCTAGTGGTTAAACAAATCGTTTAACCAGTTAACTATTTTAGTGGGCTTTTATATCCCAATGTTATATACATACTAGCAGATGTACCCAGCGTTGCTGAATGAATTTCTTGTTTTGGAAAAATAAATTAAAAACATACACGAGTTATTTCAATGATTGTATTTTTTATGAAGGAAATAGAAGGCTGGAGTGAGAGTTCAGGGGTGAGGAGGTGCAGAGTGTATGTGGCTTAGTGAAGAGGTTGGCAGGTGTGGGGGGCTCAGCGCAGGGGGAGAGGGTGCTGAAGTCAAGGCAGGTGGGAGGTGCAGGACTCAGGGGAGGGGACTTAGGACAGTGGGCTGGGAGATTTGGAGGAGAGGGGGCTTACTGGGGCCACCCATGGTGATGAGGGTGGTGCTTCTCCAGCAGCGCTCCCCTTCCATTGGACCCCCTCTATCTGCACCCCCCGCCCATGACCTGCAGGCTATCGGGGGGCGGAGGGGAGGGAAACCAGGTTCTGGAAACTACCGACCCCTCCAGTGGTTAGGGTTGCCAGGTGTCCGGTGTTGAACTGGACAGTCCAGTATTTGAGCTTTCTGTTCAGGAAACAAATTGAGAAATTATAAATGAGAAAATATAAATGTCCGGTATTTTCTAAATAAGATATAATGTAGATTGTGATGTAATGTCAATTGTGTCCGATATTTTTGTTGAAACCATCTGGCAACCCTACCAGTGGTCCTCCCTTGTAGTCTGCAGCCTGTTGGAGTGGGGGTGGGGTCAGGGCTCCAGGGGCTGCTCCCAGCCACCAACATTTCCCCCCCCGTGGCCTGCAGGCTGTCTCGGGGGTCAAGGCTCTGGGGGCTGCCCACTTCTGCAGTGCCCCCCCCCACAGCCTGCAGGCTGTCTGGGGAGGGGCTCGGCTCTGGGGGCTTCCCCCTCCTCCAGTGGCCCTCTTGCAGCCTGAAGATTCTCCAGGTATGGGGCAGGGCGGCTCCTTACTGGTGTGCTGTCAGGCAAGATGGCAGAACCCCAGCCTTGCTGTCCACTTTCTTGGTGCTATAGCTGCTGTAGCCAGACATGAACCCCATCTTGTTTCCCCCCCCCCCCAGAGAGCAAGAGAAAGGCAGTCAGCCTTTGATGCCCTGGGAACGTAGGGGTGCTGCTTGTCCCTGACTCTAATAAACAGAAACCAGACAGTAAATGGGCTAGCTGACGACCAGGGGACCTCCCGCTGCCCTGATGGCTAGCACCAGTAATTGACATGCCTACACTGTCCCAGGAGAGGAATCTTCGCCCATCACATACCAGAGGTGCCCATTGTCTGCATTTTCCCAGGTGTGAATTATGCTTTGCACCCTTCGTGGGAAACTTGGCATTCAAAGCCATATTCCCTAATTGGCCATTTGAGACCAGGAAGAAGCCTACGTGGCCCAAGGGGTATAAAGAGGGGTTTAGTAGCCCACCCCATTTGAGCTCCAATCATCTACACCTGCTGGCAGGTATTGGTTGTCTCCCGAGGTCTGTGGGACGCCCAGCCTCGCCTACTTCTTCCCGAGGGATTGAGAGAAAGACGCTGGCCACGCCAAGTCTGGAACGCAGGGGTGAGAATATATACCTGCTAGGTGTCTATTTTGCATGCATTTAATAAGAGCTCAGAGAACCAAAAGGGTTTCATGGTACCTGTAAGTGACTTATTAGTGTAATTTCTGTCCTGTCCTTTGTAGTGGCTGTGTTATCTGTAACACAGTAATAGCATTTAACAGCTAAGTTTACCCTGTAACAATAAAATAGTAACTGTTTAAGCTGTGACCTGACTCCTTCAGTTGCTGTAACAGAACCAAGCACAATTTTAAAAAGAATTCCAGCCGGTCATAAGGGACAGATATAGGGAGAGCTTGAGCGTTGGATCGTGTCGCTTCCAGGGGACAGATCTGTTGGGGCATCTCTCAGCCTCCCCAGGCTGCCCACTGTGAAGGGATTGTGTATCCTAGCAGTCAAAGTCGGAGGTGTAAAGCTCTCCCTGTAACTCTTTGGGGCGCCCGTCAACCTCCTCCAGGTTGCCCGCTGCTAAAGGACCCCAGTCCTAGCAGTTGAAGTCTCGGGTGTATAATACACACACACCACTCACTGCCCTGACCACCGGCTGACAGCTGCCCCAGTGGCCACTCTCAGCATCACACCCCTCCCCTCACAGTGCCCCTCCCTTTTGCATTCCTCCACTCTCTGCCCTCCCTTTCCATGTTATGGGAAATAGTCACATTCCCAGCACTTCCCATTTTCCAGGCACAACCAAACCCTGACAGGTTTAAGTTGGATAAACTTAAAAAAACAACAAATGGTCTGGTAGCACTTTAAAGACTAACAAAACATGTAGATGGCATCGTGAGCTTTCATGGGCACAGCCCACTTCTTCAGATGACCAGAGTGTTGGATATCCAGGACCAAAATAAATAGGGGAGAAGCGGGGAGGGGAGGAACAAGAGGCGGCAGTAGGTAAAAAAAAATATCAAGGGGAAAGTCGAGCTGGAATGAAATAGGAAAAACAAATAGTTTTTAAGCACGTAAAGGCTGGATAGTCAAAAGAGGCAGATAATAACCATTCATTAGCAAACAACAAATGATCAGGTAGCACTTAAAGATGTACCAAACATGTAGATGTACCAAACATGTACATAGTATCATGAGATTCTACATAGACAAAGAACCATTGTCACCTTCATTGTTTGGTAGGTTAATAATGACCCAGCCATCCAGTATCTTTATTCAATCCGTGGGTGTGAGAGTCGAACTTTGAATGAGTTGTAGTTTCAGTCCTTCCCTGTGTATTTGGCTTGTGGAATTGGTTTAACAAAACAGCTACTTGAAGATCTGTTAATGAATGCCCAGGGAGATTAAAGTGTTCTTCCACAGGTTTTTGTATGTTTATGGAACCACACTTAAGTTGCGGCCCTTGGCCTGTGCTGTGAGTAGCACTATGGCCCCTGGGGCTTCCAAAGTTGAGTACCCTGTCATAAACCATACAGAAAAGAGACAGAATCACCAGGAAGGTGAAAGAAGCTGGCTAGGGGTGTGACCCCCTGCTCAGGACTGCCCCAGCTCCGAGCCTCTCACTCCCAGACACTGCTTAGGGAGGGTGGGAGGGGCAGTTAAGCTTCTTCTCCCCCTCCCCTTCAGTTTGCATGGGAACATTGCTGGCTGTTCTCCATCATGGAGCAAGGGTAAAGTGTACAGTTTACTGCATTCCTCACTCTGGCTGGGGAGTGCAGGGGGCAGACAAACCTGGATCTGCCCCAGCTGGGGGACATGCACCCCTCCCCTGGTTCTGCCTGCTGGAGCTGCAGTGGCCATGAAGAGGTGCTTCTTTACCACAGCAGCTTGGGCCAGGTGTCATCTCTCTCTGGGGCAGCTTGCATACGGAACCCCTCATCTCTACACCAGAGTAATGATTTAAATGAAGCATGCAGATTTTTATTTTATTTTCCAAAACCAAAAATTAATCGAGTTAAGGACCTGAGTAACACCAAGTAAATCATCTAGTATATATGTGCTGACCAATGTTCTCTACACACATTTTCAAGTTTAGTTTAAAAAACACTTCATAACCCTCAGCTCCTCAAATTATGTCATTATATTTGAATATCAGCTTTTGTAAAGTAATTTTCTAACTCTCCATATTTCCAAAGAAAAACTTGAAAATGTGAGCTCACGGTAAGCAAAGCAGCACTATCTGCTTGAGTCTGCAGCCAGCTTTATTCAATAGCTAAGAGAGGTGCAGACTGCCCCATGCATCTCAACTGAGTATTTATTCCAAGATCCACTCTGATGGACCAGTCCAGCCAATACCACCCCGGCAGAAGATTATATTTGTAGCATGTTGAGAAAACTGCGATGGACTCAGCCCATCTGTCCAATTTGACAGGTAGCCCAGAAGCAGGGATAAGAACTGGATGGGTCCTTGTTGCCATCCCTGCCTCTCTGGGGTTGTGGAGGGGAAGAGGTGACTCTTACTGCCCCCAAGGTGAGTACTACTAATATTGGGTGTGCATGTTAAGGAAGCCTCAGGCTACAGACCCTGCCTCTTGAAGTACAGGTGAGGTCATGGTGCAAGAATGGAACCCCAAGAACAACTGGAGACCTGAATCATGGTGGGCCCTGAGCACCAGATTATCATACCTCTGCTCCACCACCCCAATATCCCTGAAAACAAAAGTTAAACCACAAGCATTTACTAAAGTACATAGGTGGCAGAGACTTCTCTTGGTGGCACTATCACTGTCAAAGCCCCACTCTCTGTAAGAAAAGCCTAGGAGAGTAGATGGGGCTCCCAGCATACCCAGAGAGCTCTGCTGGTGTGAGTGTAAAAGTAAAATCCAAAGCTGTTGATCCCGCACTGAGAATGCCCTGCTAGCTGCTTGCTCTTGTCTTAAATAGGGGATTACTAACTTGAATGCATCTGTTGAGTTTTTACTATCATGGAATCACATTAGGAGACAGGTGGTATCTGAAGTATCAAAGCCATGCAAACCTTTATGGCTGACCAAGCAATACCTTAAACTTCATCTGGAAATCAGTCAGAATGTAGGCTAGTCCAGATCATGGAAGGCAGCTATCATGTACTTTCAATATTACACACTTCTTAAAATGTGTGCACCATATTCTCTGCTTGCTGCAGGTTCTAAATGGTTTTAAGGTTATAGTTGATTCAAGTGGTGAAGGAATGAATGACTGTGACAGAATCTGCATCTGGGGAAAAAAAAAGGACTGCAACTTTTTTTATTATGTTGCAGATAAGAATGCTGTTGGTAACTGCTGCTACCTGAGCATCTAGCAGCAGATGGGAATCCAACAAACCTCCTATCTCAGGCACATCTGCTCAGAAAAGGAAATACTGATCTCTCTTATTCCTCACAATTGCTTCTACTAACCTGTAAGTATCACCTCCCTTGTATCTGGAGTTGAAACCTCAGTAAACCAGCTCTTTTATTCAGTCTGAGTTAGATGCTCAACTCCAAAAGGTTGGAAAATAAGTAAATATAAAGACTTGGTGTCACCCCTACATTGAACGGGGAACTAGATGCTTGTACTCCACTGACAGTATATGAGCTCTTTCCCTGCATACAGGGATCAAGATGGAACCTTTATTTTCTATACCCTTAAATTTTCAGAGAGCTTAGAGCTAGGCTTCAGTTTGTGTTTAAGGCATGTGTGTAGTACATATAAACCTCTGACAGTTGTATTCAGTATATCCAGTGCTTTTTTTGTGACGGTACTGCCTGGTATGCAATACCGGCACCTCCAAACGCAGTACCAGCACCTCCAGTCAGAGTTCGACAACTTTTCCCCTGAAGTACTGGCACCTGGTTTTGGTTTTTTTTGGGGTTAAAAAAAAAAAGCACTGAGTATATCCCTTGAGGATGTTTTAAAAAATGTGTTTAAATTTTGCTTTCCTTAATCATGTGACCCATTGGTTACTCATTTGAGCAAGGGGAGCATTATGGCTTTCACTTCTTTATTTTGTTCCTTTATGAATATAAAACTGTGCTAAGCACTTTAATAAAAAAAACCCCTACAATTTCCATAATTTAAAGCAACAGTTCAGATCCAGGTAAACATGTCACAGTGCTAGCTCACATTTAATTTTCTGGTAATCTTAATTGTGTTACCATTACTAACATTAAATCCATCAATTAAGTAATAATTAGATGTTGGTGACCAATCTTAAATAACCAATAAAGCTGTTAGTCTATAAGGTGCCACAGGACTCCTTGTCAATCTTAAATAAGTCACTTATCTCTTTAAGGAATTTAAGCCAGTCTATGTAACTTATTTTAATTTTTGGGTACTGTTCATTTCAACCCGGAGTATTAATCAGGTATCTGTCCAACCTCACAGAAATGTAGGTTTCTCCAAAAGCAACATTCAACAATTATTGGTAATCATTAGTAGATAATAGAATGACAGTAGTTAGTAGACCACAGAATGTTGGTAATTAGTGAATGGAACATGCCACATCTCCCACTATGCCTGTAAGAAACAAGACAATTAGTTATGCCATGCTAAAGGGAAGATGGGGATAACTGACATGCTATCCACTTGCACAAATATTTTTCCAAAGGGGATGCACACATGTCTATTGCTCTCACTTTCTCCTACACACCCCACTTGCTTCAGGCCTAGATCTTGTAATGTGGTGCAGGAGTATGGATCTTTATACTCGTGGGGAATCCCATACATCCTATAACACTCACATTCCCATAGCAAGACTTTCCCAGAGGAATAGTACTCATCCTTGTGTCACAAAGGCACCCTCCTTTGCAATAAGAACTATTCATGTGGCCAAACCTTTCTCCTGGGGGGGGGGGGAAGGGAGGGTGCTCTCGCTCAAACATGGGAACCAGTGACTGAATAACCCGCCAGGCTGGGGCAGCACAAAGGAGTTGCTACGGAAGGAACCGCGATTCCTCAAATACCCCGGGGGTTAATTAGCTTGGGAGCAGATTAAATAATCTGATCCCCCGGCCAGGGCACCCAACTGCCTTATCCTCCAACAACCATCTCCGCTATCCCCGTCTGCACTCTTGTGCTATGGGGAAGGGGAGGAGGGTTGGCTCCCCAGCGGAACAGCCTAGAAACGAATAGGACGAGTCTGGCCCACATTCTGCCATCAGCTACACCTCGGCAGCAACCCGCGATGCTCCGTGGAACAGAAATTTAGACCAGTATCCGAGCTCTTACACCTGTGCAGCTCCCCCAATCCGGCCTAGAAACTTATTCCTGCAGGCAACGCCGCCTCCCGGACGCGTAACCGCGGCTGAGATTTGCACGCCCAAGCAGGAGGCTTAAAATGACACTTGGCTTCCTCAGTGCGACCGGCGCTGGGGTGCACTTCAGAGCAGGGGTCGCCAACCCCGGGCTGCCGAGGCGCTCGCGCGCTCCTTCCTTTCCGAGAGGGATGGATGCGCGCCTGACCAGCCAGGCAGCCCGATCAAGTGCCGCTAGCCCCCGCTCTCCCTTTGCCTTCCTCAGACGCGCCGAGCCCCCTCCCCACGTGCTTTCGGCCCCTTGGCGCCCTTCCCCACCGGCCCCGGGGGCTCCCAGGGCTCAGGCCGGAGCCGGGAACAATGGAGCCAGGCGCCCGGCCCCAGCTGTGAACACTGGGGAAGGGGGGGGGGTGGGGGTGGTCGAGTGCAAGCCCCTCCCAGCAGCAAAGCGTCATCGCCTCGCCCCCCTCCCCCCGCTCTCCAGTCAGCCCCCCCAAGTCCCCTGAACTTTCCCTGGCAGGCTGTGGCACTAGCACCCGGAAAGCGCCACTCCGCAGCAGCCTCCCGCCCGGGCTCCTCCAGGCTGTCCCGCCCCGCGCGGCGGCGCCCCCCGCCCTGGGCCGCTCCCGCCCCGCCCCGCCCTCACACCCCCCTCGGCCCGGCTCAGCACGCTCACCGCCGCCCAGAGCCGCCGCAGCAGCAGCTCGGGGCTGCCCAGAGCCCCCTGCCCGAGGCGCCCGCCACAAAGGAGGGAAGGATCCCGGGGAAGCGCCGCGCAGCCGCCGGGGCCGCCTGAGCCGGGCGCGGGCAGCGGGCAGCGGGTCGGTCCGGATGCGGTGAGCGCCGCGCAGCCTCCGGGGCAGCCTGAGCGGAAGGAAGGCGAGCGGGAGACGAGCCGGGACTGTCCCCGGTGGCTCGGGCACCGCCAGCCGCCACCATGGTCTGCTGCACCGGGCGCTGCACGCTGATCTTCCTCTGCGGGCTGCAGCTGGTGAGTGGCCGCCCCGCGCTGCGCGCCCCCCGGCAGGGCCCGCCTGGGGCTGGGGGTCCCGTGCGCGCTGCAGCCGGCGGGAGCCCCCCGCTCCTGCCGGGCGTTGCCGGGTGCCTGCCGGGCACGCTGCAGGTGTCGGGAGTCTCTCCGGCTCCCTGCAGCCAGGTCCCCCCATGGGCACTGCCAGCTGTGGTGGGGCCGTTGCGGTGCAGAGACTCATTGCCCTCTGCGCTGCTCACTGCCCCAGCACCTGCGAGTGAATGCTGCCCAGCCCCGCGCTCAGCCAGGCAGCGCTGCCCGCTCTGGGATTCCGTTCTTGATGTTAAATCCATTTTGTTTGGCTCGAAGTCTGCTCCTTCGGGGGGAGGATCTGCTCCCATCCCAGGGCCAGGCGTCGCTTAACGGTGCCCAGCTTCTGTTGCGGGTCTCCGGGGAGTTGGCACCGCTTGTCATACCTGGGAAGTCTCCTGTGTTTGATTCTGGACTCATTTGGAGTCTCTCTCTTCTTCTCTCCCCAGTTTGCTTAAACAACATTTTAAAAATCTCATTCAACTTGCTTTGGAAATCTCATCCGTTCACAGTCTGAGGTTGACAGCCCTGTAAACAAACAAACAAAAAAAAAACAAAAAAAACAACCCACCACTTCATGATCAATATCACGGTATTCACGCAGCAGAGCCTGGGGCGGGGGGAGGAGGGGTCCGATGATGATGCGGGCGTGTAATATGAAGTCCACGCGTCTGAGACGAAGTTGTGATAGCCTAGCACAAGAATGAAGCCTTTAGGACATGTTTGTTGGGACTTGACAGTGCACACCGCGATTATTTTTCTAGTCATTTTCTTGGCACTCGAGAGGTACTAATCTTTTGTGGGAGATCCATTGGGCAGTGTGAAACAAATCGTTGTGTTTAAGAATGCAAAAAACCTGCACACCCTTCTGCGTGTCTCACTTCAGTGAGTACATCTGGAGATGTAATTGACAATTGAAAATGTATCTTGTTTGAGTTCTAAAGTTGGCATATTTGTTTAAAAAAAAGTGTTAGAACAGAACTATGCTGAACAGTAACAATTCTTTGTGTGGCTCAGCTAAATAATGCTCTTCCTGTAACAGTTAGTCCCTAATCCTATAAAAATTGAAGAAGTTTTTTTCTTTTCTACCCATTTAGTCATCTTTTTGCCACCTGATCTTTCTTTTAATCAGGGATCTTCATTTTGTGTTTGTGAAAAGTAAAGCTATTAGATGATTACTGAATATAATCATATGTCAGTCTAACTTTCTCCTAAACCTTTGGAAAAGGTTTCTGTTTCATGGGAAATAGTAATGTACTGCTAAGCACAATGTATTCAATACTTCACTTTAAGAACATCATTCATTTTGAAGGATCAAATCCTCAGCTGGTGCAAATTGGTTCATTAGTATTGTCTCCTGTTAAGAATATCTGAAATAGCATGGGTGGGGTAGAGTATTAAAACCTGAAAAAATAGACTGACAAAGGAAAGATTTAGTATACTGGTAATTTGTACTTTTAATATTAGCAAATAACTCTGTGGCCTTGATCCCCTGGGCTTGTTTTACACTGCTGTGTAACCTCTTGACTACTGAGGAGTTATGTTTGATTTACACTGATGTGTGAGAGGAGAACCAGGTGCTTCATCTTTCAAAATATAACACCAACACAGCTATGAAGGTTATAGTAACAGTATTTACTATTCTGAAAAATTACTTGGAGGCTATAAAAACTGTAGTAGTAAAGAATAACTATCATAATATGTAGAGTACTGTAGATAAAAATCGTTCAGAAAAGGTATCATGTTTTATAACAGACCTATCAAATAATCTAACCACTTTCAAACAGTAGATTTTTAATATGTAGATTTTTCTACTGTTCTTGCCAGTTTTATAAAAAACACAAATTAGGTACAGTCTGCTATAACATCCATAGGTTTTAATGACTGATCAATTTATATCCACTCAAATTCTTTCACTGTAATTTATTTTCATTAAAACAAAAATAAACTGCAGTAGAAATGTGTTAGATCTAAGATTTAATCTAGTAGACATAAACTCAAGCAAAGATGCTCTCACTAGAGGTGGTGCTGAATTTATGTTTGTAGGAATTGTCACCACAGGGGACTTTAGATCTGTTTTTAACATCAGAGGTTGCTAGTATAAAGTATGCCCAACAAAACTGCATCCCCAGACATTACTATCATTAAGAGAGATTTATTGAACGCTGAATCCATTTATGGAGAGGTGAAATATATATTACTGACTGTGGACAATGTTTAGATTAAGGTTACAAAAGCCAAAGTACGTGTCATACTAATGTGTCACAATGCAAAAATAAAAGTTATTTCTATGGATTGAAAAAACTTTGGAAAATAGAAAGATGGCAATGCTTTAAAAATAAGTAGTGAATTTTCACACAGGAAACAGTTCACCCTCTCATTAACAGAGTCTTGTAGACCACACCAAAGGAAACAAATAGGGTAATAAAAAGGGATTCTGTGAAAAATTCAAGTCTTAATTTGATTAGGAACTGTATATAGACACCTCCTGAAAAGACAGCCAGCCAAAAATCTTCTTGAACATTCTTAACTGGCAGTTCTCTTTGTATGTTTGTGATGTGGATGTGCTACTCACATCTTCCTGGTTGGTAAATGCATATTTTGGAAATACTAGATGTCACAGCATTTCTCTTGTGCAGATGTATTGATGCTTGCTATTGGAAGTCTTTCTGTACAAATTGTATTATTATCATCCATAAATGGAATTCCCCTTGCACAATTCTTGGCCTTGGAGGTTCTCATACTGGTTTTTAGTTGTTCAAAATGAGACAGTTGAGTTTGATTTTTTTTCCACAGAGTAACACTAATTTTATATCAGGGGATTTAATTTAAGTAAATAGTCACACCAGTGTAAAACTGATGTAAGATAGCAGAGAATCGAGAGCATGATCTCTTAGGATTCCATTCTAATTGGCTCTGAAAATGCTGGCCATATTTGTGACATGCTGGCTTCACAGCAGTTTTGCTCGTTTCCCCACAACCTTTCCCCTTCACATCTATTCTCCCCTCTTAATTTTACTCATTATGCTTGTATATAGAAAAATGCTGTTAGGAAGGGATCATAGTCATTGAATGACTGTGGTGGCAATGGTGATCTATATGCCATCCTTTCTCTGATGGTAACATACTATGGCTTACTGTCTTCAAGAGGAATTGTTTGTAAACATGGTGTGTGTCAGGCAAGATTTCGGTAGAAAATATTTATAAAATGTCATTACTTTCATTTCTATATTTTGATCTTCAAAAATGTATACATCAAACTGCCCACATAACCTTTCAGATTTGGTATGGAATATAGTTCAGTGTTAAGTACACAAGATTCTCAATATAATGCACAATGTTGAAGACTTCAGAGGCATTCCATGGTTAATCTTATATGGTTTCATGATAAATTTGTGATTTTTTTGATCAACTTGAAGTTTAAATTTGCATAAATTAGGGATATAAAATTGTAATAACCTCTTATCGGTTACCCAAATGGTTACGTCGGTGCTCTCTGTATCAGAGGCAGCTCTGTGGGGCAGCACCTGGCTCCCCAGGAGCCGGGCAGCAGTCAGAAGCCGGTAGCATGGGGAGCCAACTTAAAAGCTAAATTTTTTAGCAGCCACACAGTTACAATAATAATCGTTTAACATCCTTAGCATAAATAGGTATAATACAAAGTGTCTTGCAACAGGGTGGAGGTTAATGATGGCCCTGCAACTGAGTCTATATGACCATTGGAATAGCTTGGCCTAGCTGCCAGAGTCAATAGGGCTGCCCTAGACAGCATCCAGGTAAGGGACCCAGGCTCTCCCTACTCTACCAGGTTCCAGCACAGGGCCCTGACAGTAGCAAGCATGCCCACCATTGGGTCAGCAGGGATTCTGCCCAAAACACACGGACACCACTCTGTACAATGTCTAGTGCCTCAGAGCTACTTCTTACCCTGTCCCTGGTGTAGTGGTCCTAGTGTCCCAGAAGTCCATAGGTTCCTTGGCCTGTGCAACTCTTAGCATCTCCATCACTTCTTGGGCATCTGCAGGAACTGGGGTGCTTCTCTGGGTCTCAGAATTTCCAGCATCTATAATGTGCAGCTCTAGCGGGCTTGGGCTTGGGCTTGGGCTTGGGCTTGGGCTTGGGCTTGAAGCATTCATCCTCCCCCTTCAGTGGTCAACCCAGAATGAACCAAGCTGCTCCCTTTTATACTTCCCAGTCAGAGCATGCCCAGCCAGGCTGAGGGGACATGGACTCCTTTGCCCAGGGAGTGGACTTAACCCCTTGCAGAACCACAGAAGGGCACTGGAAATTGCCTCACATTGATTGAGGCTCTGTTAGGCCCTTAAGCACAAACTTTCCTTAATTGGGTCATTGTACAGTCTTGGAGGATGTCTCATTAGTCTTTTCTTAGGCAAAACTCCCTTTGAGGAACCTGGAGTCAGGAGAACAATTTTGAAGACCTGGCTTTACACTGTGATATTATTAGCTCTAGTATTGTAATACTCATTTCTGAAGATGTCATATTGGGAGCTCTAAAGTGTGTATAACAGGAGTTATGTACATGTATTGAGAATATATCACAATGTGTGTGACCGTAACTCTTATTAGCATCATCGGGAGTCACATAAGTTGACCTTTTCTGTACAAGATAAGTCAGTAGCTCTATTGCAGAAACTGCCAGCAATGGTGTAAACTCTGTTATAGCCACCAGGTCATTAAACCCTGCAAAATTAAAATGCTCAGAAAATAAAGCAAATCCAAAAATACTAATACCTCTTCCAGAATGTAACTTGGCAAAGAATTGCACAGAGTTACTTGTGTGAATCCAACTGAAATTAATGTTACAGCTAAAGCCTTTATGCAGCCTAGAAAATGTATCTCTGAGGAATTTACATTTACATTTAATTTTGTTTTAAAGTTTACATTAGATGTGTGTGCCAGTGGGGCAGCGATATTTGTAGGCAAAAATTATATAGATATGTAAACACAACAGAAGTGTAAATAATAAGTCATGGCTCAGATTTCCAAAACCATGCAGAGAAGATTAATGGAAGGTGTATTGCTAACACCCCATCATGGTTTTAAAAATCTCAGTCTCTGTTTTAATCTACAGTTGTTGGTGAACTGTGTTCATTTACAGACCCTGATTTTAAAGTATAACATTATATAGCGCAGTTGGTCTAAAACAGCTTATTTTCTACTTACCATATTACTCACACTTAAATTTTTGATAGGTTAGCATGAGTTTAGATACTTGTAATGGAAATGTGACTGCTTATTAATATTTGGCAAGTAAGTGATTATTTGGTGAATGCATTCGGTCAGCTTAATCTAATTCTTCTTTTGATATGCTGGAGATTTATGCTTGTAAATCCCATTAATGCTAATTGCAGTAATGTGTGTAAATCCTTGCACTTTGAGATGAGGCTGTATCCATTAGACTAAAACATAATACTTTACCATTGATAAGTATGCATAATACCATTTCAATAGTGGTAGTGGCAAATGATACATAACACATAGTGTAATAATTTACATTTTTCATCTCATTGGGGTATTCTTTATAAAGCAGGAAATTATAACTGCTGCTATAATGCACTTTATGTAACCTTCTAATTTTTGGCTTTATACACTCTTTATGTTAGAATAGACATATAGCAATTATATAACAGCATAAAGACTTGAGAGATTTGATGAGCTAGAGAAAGTAAACCCTTTGAACCGATAAATTGTGGAACCATTTAATGCTGGTAAAAGAATCACCAGTCTATTGATCTGGAGGTGAAGCATCTGTCTATGGGTAAAGCAGGAGGTGGAGAATGTATGTTTTATATTAGCAGGGCAGGGAAGGGCTTTGTACCTGGCACTAACAGATGTACTGACTGCAGGAAACAGAAGGCCAGTTGCTTCTATTAAGGGAAGAAGGTGTGAAGTAACACTGGCAAATTTTCTCTGACATTTCATATGGCTTCTACAAAATGAAGTCCTGCTTTTTTGGCTGTTCCTGATAGAATGATTCTCTTGTCTAAGGCCCTGATTCTATAAAGATTTATATACATGCTTAATAGAGCTGAGTGGAAATTGGGTTTTTTGTTTTGCAGGAAAAGCAGTGATTTTGGTTTTAAAATTCCAAAAAAGAATAAAACTAATGTTTTAAATTTTCTGTGAAATGAAAGTCTAAAAAATATTGTGTTGGGTTGATTAAAATGCTTCATTGCAATAAAATCAAAATGTTTTTCTCTGAGATGGATTTATTAAAAGTGTATGTTATGTAATATTAAAACATTAAAAGTCATTTGGAAATGGAAAATCAAAGCCTTCTCTTTTGAAAAGTTGTTTGAACCTTAAAGTAATATTTTCAATTTTTTTCCTTGAAATGAAATTTTGTCAATCAGCATGTTTCCACAAAATATTTCGCTTTCAACAAATTAAAATTTTCCATTGGAAAAATATTCTGTCACATTGCTGATTATATCTTCTGCTTAACTTCAAGCACGTGAGCAAACCTATTTGGTTGACGGAGGTACTTGTATGCTCCAAGTTGTGTACACCTAAATCTTTACAGGTGGGAGCCAAAGTTGTCATTTAGAATCAAGCTTCTGAAACTTGTTGGTCACCAGGGACATAAATATTCCTCCCTCCTAAAAATAATGCTTAACATCTGCATTTCAAGTATGTTTGTACATACGTTCCATAATGTGATATTAATATATATTTCCAAATGGCCTCCTATCTTAGTTTCTGAACACTCTGCAAGAGGAATAATATTATTAATAATAAAATAACCCCAAGAATGAAGAATATTTTTATTTAAATCTAATTTATTTCAGATACTAGGGGCTGGTGGTTGATTTTTCAGGAGATTTCTATTGAGAATCATGATATAGTTGTTTGGGAAAACATGATTCTGCAGAGATGTAACATCCTCTGGAGCTGGATGGCTATAGCACTGGGCTGATGTTGGGTGCAAGTGAGTTCCATAAATATATGGTCTCCATCAGGAACTCTGCATTTTTTTTGTTTGTTTTTTCCAGAGGACAAAGTAAGTCCATATACCAGGAACTGAGCCTTAGAGTAGCTACAGCTAGCAAGGCAGAAAGAACTGCGGGATATGCCTCGAGAAACCACAGCATCAGATGCATATCACCGCACAGTCAGGATGAGCACACCTGCCTAGATATGGAATGGAAAAGAAGTGTACACACCAAAGTACAGTTTTCACCTTCCAAAACTGGGACTCTCTGGTCTGGCAACCTCCATGGTCCGGCATCTTGATAGGTTCTCTCAGGCTGGAGCACTCACGTGGAAGAAGCTGGGAGCCCCACGCTCAGCAACTCCTACCCCATTCTCCCACAGCTTCTGGAGTGCCACAAATAGCTCATTTGCAGTGTTCAAGCTCAGGGAGGGAGGGAGAGAAGAGTGGTAAGGGGGAAGAAGCTTGTGGAATAGTGAGTGTGGCTGCAGGGCCAGGTGTGCAGTAAGGATGTTAAGTATCATGTAGTTGGCTAATCGAATAGTCAATGCATTTTAGCTGCGCTGCCCCTTTGAAACGCTTCTGCGGCGTTTTAAAGCGGCAGTGCCTCATGAAGCCCGGTTCTGTGCGGCGCTGATGCTTTGAAGTACCCCTCTTTATCCTGTCAACTATCTGATAAGCCTTTGCTTATCGGATAGTCGACTAGTCCTTAACATACCTAGTGTGCAGTGGGGTGGCTGCAGGGCTCGGTGGGCTTCCATGAGGCTGCGCCCCTGGCTGTGGGTCTTCACAGCTATGCTGCCTCTTCTCTCCAAGAACCTCCTCTTCAGTCTCCACCCAGTCAGTGTTGGCCCCTCTCCTACACTGGGGCAGAAGCCCACTGCAGCAGAGGGGCTGGCATTGACCTCTCCTGGTCCAGTATATTCTCTGGTTTGGGACCAATCAGGTTCCAAGTGTGCCGGAGCAGGGAGGTTCAATCTGTAACTCTAGTGGCCATATAATCTTATCATTTTTAGGGCTATCACAGTAGGATACCAGTTCCTGCTGCACATCTGGTGTTGTCCCAAACAACAGATTCTTGGGGTGAGATACTGTGATTTACAAAGCTTCCTCTTGTAAAAATATATTAAATTCAAAATAGGAAAGTTATATCTCATGTAGAGTCTGACTCTGGATGCAGAACTTGGATGTGGATGTGCATTAGGATCAGGACAAACTTTGTATTCTCCACTCTAATCATGGCAGAGGTTGACTAGATGATGTCAGTTGCTGATTTTATGAGGTAATGGTACAAAGTGGAAAAGAAACGCTTTGAGTTTAGGTGACCTAAATCTTTAAATACCATCTTTCAAAGAGATTTCAGCCACGTCTGCACTGGTACCAGTGCATAGGTTTCCTTGTACTCTTGCATCTGACCTGGTACCAACTAAACTGTAGTGGCAGGCTCAGCTATGAGATTTGAAATCATTTTCCTTTTACATTTTTAAATAGGCACTTGGAGTTTTGTCTTGTGTCTAATCTACATACATCTTCCTTACATAACTAAGTTTAATTGATTAAGTGCGTAAAGAAGTAATGGAACAAGTCACAAAATTCTTATATCCTGATCTTTCACTATGGAAGACCAGGGCATTTTTGCAATTCACTTCAGTAGGAGCAGGATCAATCTTGAGTGCAGACAGAGGTAGACATCTTGCTCAGGTTCAATATAAAAAGCCATGGATTCTTCATGAGGAGGTGTGACAAGGTCTGTCAGGTCTTCTCTGCTTGATGAAGAGGCATAAGCATACGGACACTCCCTGCCTAAGGAAAACCCTCTCAGGCTGAGTGATCATCAAGATAGTGCACCAGAGGCCAAGAAGGGTGAGGAGGAAATACTGAAGCAGCCAGGCCAGTTAAGAAGGCTTGCCTCTTTTTGCTTTGGTACAGTGGAGGCCTCTTGGCCCCACTGCATCCCCCTGGATATTTCTCTGCACAATTTGGGGACCCCTGGTTTAGACTATTGCTAAGCTCATGGCACACACTGCCCTGGTGCAAGAGGGCAGCCAAACCTTATAAACTAAGATGGGGAGATCCTGCAGTACCATGTGTGTCCTTAAAGAATGCACTATGAGGAAGCCGCAACTCCCACAGGACATACAGCGTATTCAATCATTTAGATTACACCTAGGGTGCAAGAAGTCCTTACAGTCTTTTAAAACCTCCTAGTTTGATGCTGTGGAAATGGATCTGATGTAGCAATGGTAATTCTCAACCTTCAGATATCTCTTCTCTATCACATTTCACTGTTAAATTAACAAAATAATAGCAATTTTCTGCAGTAATTTTTCCATCTTGTTTTTATTCCAAAAGCTGATGTCAAATGGTGTATATAGGCATTTGTATTAAAGTCAGCTATAGTTTATTCATTCAATTTTACAGCAGACTTACTAAAACAGACTGCAACCATTTTGGGCAGGGGTGGGCAATAAGATAGAGGTGGCTTGCCAAGGTTAGCCCCTAGTGGGTCACCGCTGCTATATTTACCTGTACGGCTACAAGTATCTGTGATTGCAGCTCCCATTGGCTGTGGATCACCATTTCTGGCCAATGGTGGGGGGGGAGGGAAAGCGGTACAGACCTAGATACTGCTTCCAGCAGCTCCCATTGGCCAGGAATGACAACCAGTGGGAGCTGCAATCACCAGTACCTGTGGCCATGCAGGTAAATATAGTGGTGGAGGCCCACCAGGTGCTAACCCTGGGGGACTGGATCTGGCCCGTGACTTTATCTCTGTTACAAATTGTGATGTACATTTATGGCTCTAGATAAATAATAGGTACTAATAACAATAAGGGACTTCATGGTTCAAGAGACCAGTAATATGATGAGTCTTTCTCTCATTTTTAAGTGGTTAATTGAAATTCAGTGCAGGTTAGTTGCAGCTGAAAGTCAGTAGGCCTTTGTGCAATGAGTGTTTCAGTACAGTTTCCATATAAAAACTCCATATTAATGCTAAGGGTATGTCTACACAGCAGGGCTAAAGCTGAAATAACCTATATAACTTGAGCTACATCAGTTGTGTACCTTAAGTCGAAATAGCTTATTTCGGCTTTTGGGTCTGTCTACACAGCAGGAAGTCTGAGACACCACTCTTCCTTCGTCTTTCCTTACTCCTCGTGAAGTGAGGGTTAATGGAGTCAGTGTAAGAAGTCCTCCAGCTCGACATGATTTTGACATTGTCAAAATAACTGCTTGTAGTGTAGATGCAGACTAACACTGATGTATTGACATACCCTAATTGGCACCCTGGATGATATTGTAGGACTAATCTCAGCTAAAAGCTATGGAGTTATGAAGACCAAACCAATCCTTTTTCCTAAGGGTTCCCACAGGCGCTTGTTCAAGAATATCAGCAGGATGATGTGATGAAGTTTGCATTATTTTGCCTATGCTGTACCTGGTTTGTTATACAGAACATCATTGTCTAAGGCTTTCGCTTTGACTCCTTTCATAAGCTGTACATTAAGTTTAACACCCCTAAAATTCCAAACAAGCAAACACACACATGCTCTCTCACACACTCACAAAAGAAATGACATTGATTATTAGCTAAATTTTAATTTTGTTAAGGAAGAGACCCTTCCCCTTCCTTCCTTTGTCTGCCTTACTTGAAAGACTTTGACTTGGAAACAAAATTCATGCAATAGAACTTGGAAATACTTAATTTAGAATCTTTAAAGTTTTTCTGAATTTCATTGCATAAAACTATCTCGTTTCATGTCTCAAGAGAGACTAATGCATACCTTTCCAAAGCGGGTGTCAGCAAGTTTAGGCCTGTGTGTGGCTACTTTCAGTGTGGATTGCAGTTCCCTGACAAATCAGTGCTAATGGCACTAGTATAATTTTTAGTGTGATCATGGGGTTTTTATCTCTCTGTGTGACCAATGACATCTTTGTGATCTCACTACAGATTGATGCCTTTTGATGAGTTTGCAGACAGTAGTGAATTGGGATAAATCTCTGATGTCTGGAAAGTACCTAATGTTTAAGATCATGGTAACAAAGAAAAGTAGATTTTATTTTAACGTTTTTATTTATTAGTATATTCCTTTGTTTTCTTCCTGAACATGGAGCCATACCTTGTGCATTACTTTTCCTTGGCTCAGTAAACTAGTAGACTAATGTTTTTAATGGTGTGTCCGATGATTTTGGGCCCAATTTTATGAGTTGCTGAATGCTCACTAAAGTCACAGAAAATCATTCTTATGGGTCCAGAACTTTTACAGTGATAAGCTCAAGTAAAAATAGCAATAAAGTCTTCCTTAAAAGTAAAGGCACACAAACATAATATTAAGAAAAGTTGATTTTCTATTTGGATTTGAAACAAATAATGCCAATGAGACAAACGTCCCCCAAAGTAAGTTCCAATACAAAGAACTAAAATGAGAACTTATGATATGCAAAAGAATGAGGTGGTTCCCAAACTTTTTGGCATCACGCCCCCCCTTCTCGATTTTTGAAAAAACCCTCACGCCTATGGGAAAAAAAAAAGGAACTGAGTGGGGCAGCAGAACTTGATGGGGGGGAGAGGAGGCTGGGTTGCCTTGCCCCCCCCCCCCGGAATTTCTTCATGCCCCCCAGTTTGGGAACCCATGAATTAGAGGATTCATGATGGAAGTTGAGACTGGTACAGCTTTATTGACGAAGAGAATTAGAAATTATGAACATAGAAGAAATTTACACCCAGAAGAAGCCACAATTAGAGACAGATATAGGCGAGAGAGGAATAAGATAGGAGGTGAATCATATCGGTGGAGATCTAGATGTGCTGTAAAACTAGAGAGATGGTCTAGGTTGAGAGGATAGACTGAATGGACTACAGTACACCCAGCTGAATTGAGGTCAAGGTAAATGAAATGGGCAAAAAGCCACCATCAGTGAGCAGATGGAGACCAACATTTTATACAGAAGACATGGCTGTTTTGCAGCGAGAATGAAGTCTGTATTTTGGGCAAGTAGCACTGTTCCATTAGGGCCTGGTCTATACTAGCTGGAGTTGGATTACCTTAAGCCAAGCCTTGGCAGCATCCACACTGTGGCAGGCTGATGGTGGGAGCTGCCTTCAGCATTCGATTTAGGAACCTATACTAGACCTGCTAAATTGAATGCCAGAAGATCAACCTCTGGAGCATCAATGTTCTGGTAAGTATAGACATGCCCTAGGAGTCTTGGATACATTGTGCTTTAAGCAGTGAAGTGTGCAGGTGAAGCACAGATACCATTATTCCCATATGATTCAAAGCATTCATGGACGTACCATCTCCATGTGCCAGTTTAGTGCCATCCCTGCCCATGCCCATGTTTTTAAATAATTTTTTTATTCAGAATGAAGCTGTGGAATACATCAGATGCAACCTCTGCTGCTCTAAGAAAACCCCCAAAGCTGAGCAGTGACGTAAATTATACTACAGAGATAATATCACAGAAATGTATAGGCTGTATCAATGCAGTGGATAATATCAATATTTATTTTTAAATACAAATATTTTTATCTATTTACATTTTTATAGTGGTGGGAAACTCCGGAGAGAGTTCAGACAATTATTTAGTAGCAATGAACCTTGAGATTCAAAAAGATAGTTCTATGACTCTTAACGCACACACCGTCAATATCTGATGTCCAAATATACAAAGTAAACATCCTTCAATTAATAAATCACATCTGGGTTTGTTTATTTGCTAGTTAATTTGTAATAAGCCTGCTACAAAAGTCTAAATCACTGGATTTTGATTCGAATAAATTCTCAGGCTACATTTTTCTTACTTTGCCTATTTCCAAATTTCAATTATCAATGAAAATATATTTTCATGGACTTGTGTGTGTGTGTGTATATATGAAATTGGTATTTACTGATGTTTATTGGTGATAATCTAATCCCTCCAAACCTAGGTTTATCCCACCTGCCCTCTCAGTACAACCTTAGTAGCCTTTGCTTGTGGTCCATTTATTCTTACTGCTAAAAATCTTTGTGTACCTTTTTCCTGCACAGTAAACTGAAAAGTTTTGTTTGTTTAATATTTATTCTCTTTTTCTGAATTAGGTAGACACTCTCAAGGTAGGTGTGTTCAGAGGTTTTTAACAGTCAGAAGCCTTGCTACTCCCACAGACTATCTGAATTATTTACATCATGGAAATCTCCAAAGTGTTTTAACTGAGACTAACCCACTTTCAGAACATTGAGGAGTGGATTCCTCATTAAAGTCTACTGAGCTATTGAAGAGCAGTTGATTTCTCTGTGACCATCTGTTCATTTTAGGGTGCCCATCACTATAGTATGAACATGCAATACAAAGTGCATACATTCTTCCTCATTCCCATGAATGACCTAAATTTCAGTCTATCCTGCTGCTTACACTTCCTGCTATCTCTCAGTTGACTATCTTTTTGGTAAACTTCCCAAACTACTGCCCTAGCAAAGTCTTTCTTTCCTTATATGCCTCCCATAGCAAATTCCTGGCTCCAGATATTTTTCATGAGATACTGGACTCTGTGCCATTCTAGCTTAGAATCTGGACTCTGTGCCATTTTAACTTAGGAAGAGGAGAAGGACCTCGGAGTCCTGGTTGATCATAGGATGACTATGAGCCGCCATTGTGACATGGCTGTGAAAAAGGCTAATATGGTCTTGGGATGCATTAGGCGAGGTATTTCCAGTAGGGATAAGGAGGTGTTAGTGCCGTTATACAAGGCATTGGTGAGACTTCATTTGGAATACTTTGTGCAGTTCTGATCTCACATGTTTAAGAAGGATGAATTCAGACTGGAACAGGTACAAAGAAGGGCCACTAGAATGATCCAAGGAATGGAAAACCTGTCTTATGAAAGGAGACTCAAGGAGCTTGGCTTGTTTACCTTAACCAAAAGAAGGCTGAGGGGAGACATGATTGCTCTTTAAATATATTAGAGGGATAAATACCAGGGAGGGAGAGGAATTATTTAAGCTCAATACCAATGTGGACACAAGAACAAATGGATATAAGTTGGCTATTAGGAAGTTTAGATTTGAAATTAGATGAAGGTTTCTAACCATTAGAGGAGTGAAGTTCTGGAACAGCCTTCCAAGGGAAGTAGTGGGGGCAAAAGACCTATCTGGCTTCAAGATTAAGGTAGATGGGTTTATGAAGGGGATGGTTTGATAGATAACATGATCTTGGTAACTAATTGACCTTTCACTATCAGTGGTAAATAGGCCAATGGAGGGATGATAGGAGTTACTGTAGAGAACTTTTCCTGGGTGTCTGGCTGGTGAGTCTTGCCCACATGCTCAGGGTTCAGCTGATTGCCATATTTGGGGTCGGGAAGGAATTTTCCTCCAGGGTAGATTGGCAAAGGCCCTGGAGGTTTTTCGCCTTCCTCTGTAGCATGGGGCACGGATCACTGCTGGAGGATTCTCTGCATCTTGGGGTCTTTAAACCATTTGAGGACTTCAATATCTGAGATATAGGTGAGAGGATTATTCCAGGAGTGGGTGGGTGAGATTCTGTGGCCTGCATTGTGCAGGGGGTCAGACTAGATGATCATAATGGTCCCTTCTGATATTAAAGTCTATGAGTCTATTAGAATCCTTCTGCTTCTCTTCCCTGAGACAAGTGCGTGGCTCTGCTCCTCCCACTGATATGATTCATACAGTTTTTATTAGTGTATGTAGTGATTATAACACCACCTGTCCCTCCTCAAGCTGACTTCTTTCCCTTCTTTTGGCTTCAGACCCTTTCCCCAGCACTCAAGACAAGATTATAGGTTGCTGCTCACCGCTGCTAATCACTGAGCTGGCCTGAGGCTCTCCCCACTCCCTCAGCTATTCCTACTCACAGTGTTCAACTGTTACCTTACTCCAGATGAGGAGCTGTCCCATCACCACACCATTTCTACCAGTGTCTTCCACTTGAAAATTATGTAGCGTATGAAGGATTAATGTAGGGCTTGATGAGAATTATAAAGGAACTGGTAGGTAGGTGAATACTGTATAAAGTTCTAACATATATCTTAATTACACAAATAAAGATTAAAATTTATGTAGCTTAAAAAACCCACAACAACACACACAACTGAAAGGGTATGTCTACACAGCAAAGTTATTTTGGGACACCAGAGGTATCCCAAAAAAGCTACCCTGCATCTTCTGAACACTTCTGCTATTTTGAAATATAGCGGACATGCTATTTCGCCATCCCTGTGAACCTCATTGTACGAGGAGTAAGGGATGGCTGGAAATACCGCTGTATTTCAAAATTTGCTGCTGCGTAGACAGCGCCAAATGACAAAATAAGCTATTTTGAGACTAAAAATAAACTACACTATTTGCACTATGCAAATTATGTATCTTATTTTGAGTTTTGGGTGCTGTGTAGATGCACCCAAATTGAGCGCTACATTCCTGTTGAAAACCAGAATAGGTTTTCAGAATGTCAGGTCTAGGTTTTCACTCATGAATTTCCCTATCGTCTCTTCAATAAAGTAAAGCTATTGCACGTAGTAAGCATCCTTAATGCTGCGATACACATCACATTTTTTTCTTAATCTACGGGTTTAAAAAAAGTATATGAAGTACTGGGTTGCAATTTGATGTAGTTTATTCCTTCTGTGATCCCATGGAAGTTAATGATATTATATGCAGTCTTAATTAAGAGCGAATTTGGTTCTTCATATCTTATAGGCACCAGGATGCTAAAAAGGGAGTGTGACTGATAGCATTTTGTTTTAGAAAAACTAGAGCATAGATGTGATAGGCAATAACTGATGCTGGATGAATGAACTAATAATGTCATTTTCTGTAATGCCATTGTCACAGTGGTTCTTTCAACAGAGTAGAGAAATGGAATTGAAAGGGTTTTTCTGTCAAAAACTGCATTTGTGATGAGACTTTGTAAATAAAAATGAAAGTGTTCTAATTTTAAATTTCATGTGAACATCATGACTTGAAGTGCATTGAAGTATTTTAAATGTAGTCATGTCTTGAATGGCTTTAAATTGTATTATTAATGTATAATTTAATCACAGTGGCTTGATGAAAGTTGAAGATGACTGTGTTGTGTTAGAAGTAACCACAAAGTGCCAAACTCGGTTTAAATTGGATTAATATGATCAAAACCTTAGACATCAAGGCATACAACATTTCGAGCTATTTCATAATATAGCTCTGCACATCTGTGGACCAAAGTCTGATTTTATGCTTCCCCAGCCTACAGAACTTCCATAAGCAATTTGCATCATGGACATAGACTACACAATGGTTGGAGACTTCTACTGACCTGTAATCTATTTTGGTTGTTTAAGTGAATTAAAGATCAAATGGAAAGAATGAAGGGAAAGCTGAGGTGAAATAATTTCATCTAATTTTTGTATCACTGAAATGTATACATTCTCTTTGTGCAGAGACGGATCTTCACTTACATTAAAAGCTGAAAAATCTGTTTTTTGCAGGCTTTGGGGATGCTGGAAATGTCACGATTAATCTCAGATTTTATTTAAAACCAAAGTTTCTAGGCCTTTTCTCTCTGTAGATAACTGTACAAATGAAAATGGATCTGTATGGTTGAAAGCGTGTCACTGATCTTATCTATAGAATCACAGTTTCTCTAAGTTTCAGGCAGTTCCTGTATGGTCAGTGAAATTCTGGCCCACCAGTCCCTTAGTTTTTGAGAGAATTAAAGAGAACTTGAAAAAGCGAAGGGATGAACCACACATGCTGCTCCAATACTGAGGGCCATTACAGATTTCTTCCAAGATGATTCATTTGTTGCCCAGCTCCTAACTTCTGATCAGAGTCCAGCATTGCTACTTTTAAAAAGTCATTTGTTATGCTGCAACTAAGATTGCTTTCATACTAGGTTCTGTGCATACACATGCACAGAGACTGCCCCAAAGAGCTTACAGTCTAACACAGGACACACAAGGTGGGTCAGAGGAAGCACAGAAACATTAACTTGCTTGAGTTCGAATGCAAAGTCTGGGAGCTGAACTCAAGTGTCTGTAGTGCAAATAGTTAGCTACTTTTCTTCTCTGTGCCTGTTTGTGTGTTCAACTGCCATAAACGGTGTGTGTGTGTGGGGGGGGGTCTAACTCACATGTGACTATAGGTGCCTAGCCATGTGGAAACAGTTGATTTTTGTATGTGTACTCATGGTATTTGGAATGCAAGAGTGCATATGCCAAAATATGCAGGGTTTTAATAAATATTTGTAAAGTATATGCAAAAATGTATCCACTAACATTTCACTGCCAAGTGTCGCTCTTACTGGCGATGCTTACCGGTTACAGTTAACCACTGGCCCGGTAGGGCTGCAACTGCCCGATGCAGGCAGGAGACTGCTCCAGCCTGGTCAGGCCCACCATGCAAAGGGTACTCCAATACAGCCATGCTGGAGCAGCTTCCCACCCACTGTGCAGCACAGTGGGCTGGGCTCGGCTAGAGCAGACCCCACTCATGGCACAGGGCTGCTCCAGCCTAGCCAGTGGGCCGCTCCAGCCCAGTCAGGCTGGAGCAGACATTCCATTCTTTCCTGTTTAAGCAGTTAACTAGTTAAACATAACATTTAACTGGTTATCTGATTAAACAGGATTTTACATCCCTAGTGTGAAGTGAATTCTAGTGGCCCACATACACCCACCATATTTGGAAAATTGCCGCCTTATAAACTATTCCATATGTTGACAAGTATGAGTAGATCCCAGTACAAGCTGCTGTGCTCCACTTCACTTGCAGCAGGAGGCTGGTGCTGACCAAAACATACTCGTCACCCCCCTGACGAAAGAATTATTTTTGTCTGTGGATGTTACAAAGAATCTTCATGCCAGACGTATTCATGGGGAAGAGGTAGCACAGAGGACGGGAGTTAATTACTTTTTGTGGGTTATGATGAGCAGGGGAGTGAAAAGTTTTCACTGCAAAAATATTAAAGTTGATTTTACTCAATGCATAGAGGGGGGCATTTAGAGAGAATGAAGAATTTCTCACAACCCCCTCCCCACAATAGATAGAAGAAGTGCTTTGACTTTGGATATTTACAGTACAGTTTGGTATATTACTTCCTTCAGCCATCTGATGGCTTTAGTTTTCGATAACTGGAATTAAAATGCTACAGAACTCTTATTGCAATGACAAAGAAATTCTATCCTTTTGGCAGGCGAGCCTTTGATTTGTGCATGTGCTCTTTATTTCAAGAAACAAAAACATATCTGACAGTGAATCCAAGGTATCTAGGCAGATTGGCAGATCATTCATAAAGCAATAGTTTTTCCTCCAAGAAACAAAGCCATAAATTATTTTCGTTGTCTCGGAATAGTCTCTCTTGGCCTTAGAGTGTATGAAATATCAATGGTCTAAGTGCTTGATTCTGCAATATGTGTACCACCTCCTTAAAAAGTACTGAGTAGCCTTAGTTCCCATTGAGATCAGTGGAAGTTAAGGGTATATTACCTTCAAGGAGGTCCTCAAAACCTTGTGGGATCGCATGATAATTGCTATAGCCATGCCTTTGTAAATGTGAGCACTATTAGAAGGGACCATTAGATGAACTCACTGAACCATTAGGAAGCCTGCAAAAAATTAGTACTCTTTTTCTGATCTAAAAAAGTGTTGTGGTTGCGCACAAAGCCATCCTCAAGGGAAGATTTCTTTTACATCTACTGACTCCATCAATGCTGCCACCCAGCAGTTCACTAATAATGAGTCTTATGCTTTGTAACGTTTCACAGATTCCTATATCATGCTGAGTAGAATTGGTCATCTATTATTAACATGCTGGCATTTTTGCTAAAGTAAAAGTGTCTTCATATTATCCATATTTCTGTTAACCCTTCCATCATAAAAGAACCTTGCAAGCTCTATTCTGTTGTTACTTTATCACTCGGGAACAAAAGACAGTTCATATCTCAGAAACTATAACATGCTCCCTACTGAGCTTACAGAGAAAGATACATATTGATTTCTTAGAAATACCTCTGATATTTGAACCTAATGTCGTCTGTAAAATACTTGTTTTTTTTAAAAACCATATTTCATTGGATAACATTTTTATACTGTTGCATTAGAAACATGAATGATAATTGAGACAGCATGTTTTGGACTTATACAGAGACTTGCATCTACAGCAAATGTTAAGAAATTACTACCCTATGAGGTAAGGAAGAATTTTAATTCCATTTTTGCTGATGAGGATACTAAAAGGGCTTTGTCCAAGGTCACAAAAGATGTCTGTGCTTGTGGCAGAGCAAGGACTAGACCCTTACTCTTATGACTCATGTCTAAACCACAAGACCATCAGTCCTCTTTTTGGAGCCTTTCTTGTTTGGTGTTTTCAAGTTTTCAGAAAAATTGGCCTTTGTGCTAGGAAAAAAGCTCGAAAATCGCACCACAAAGATGGATTTTCTTGTGGAAGGTTTGATAATGTTACACTTGGTGGTTTGTACTGATTGAGCATAAAGTAACTGAACAGTTAAGAGCTTTATCAGATGCTTTTTCTTTGCATGGGTAAGTCAGAGCTCATTTTGGGCTCGCTCCCCAGCTGGTGCAAATATATTGACTTCAGTGGAGCTGATTTACACGAGTTGAGAATCTGGCCTGTTTTGAAAACTTCAGATTTGGAGCTGGCCCTCAGTGATCAGCATCATTCACATTTTTGAAGAAACTTGGTTTAGAAATGAATGTCCAAAAATCACATCTTTACAGCTTGCTGCTGAATTTTTAATACAATACTAGATGCTGTGGTAGGAGTATAGTGAGGCCCCTGTGGATTGAAACCAATAGACTTGCGTTGCTTTCAATGATTACTTGTTCAAACACATACATGTAGGTGATTCTTCCTTTCTATATCCTTCGAGCTGTTTACATGCCGAGGAATGGAGAGGCCCAAGATGCAGCGGAATCACGGAGGTTCTGTCTCTGTAGCATGGCTTTTGGCATAAAGGCCATGTAGAGTAACCAAGCAATCTCTGTATGCTATAGAGCAGTTCTGCATGGCAGCCTTCTATAGCACACAGAGGGATGATGGAACGGAATGGGAGTCATGGGGAATCACAGATATATTCACCAAATCCATGTGTTATATGATCAATAGCCATGTCCATGCACAGTAATAGCAACAGCAGATCAGGTGAATATTCCATTCCCACATATCTTGGGGAGATCTCCAGCGTGAGGCCCATTTACTCAGGTGTTACACAGAGGTCCACAATTTAACATGGTTGCAAACTGTATTGGATTGTGTGACCATTTTCTACTTTTTCTCCTGTTTTTTACACAGAATTTTATTCTTGAAATTAAAGAGGAATTACATGCAATGTTACAGTTACCATTTAAAACATTTCTGGTAAAATTTTCCAGACAGGAGATGTGCACAGCTTGAAAAACTAATCACACTCTGTGTGGTTTCTTTGTAGGTATTTCTTCCTGTTCTTTACCATGTGAAAGGTGAACTTGATTATTGGATTGTTCACTTACTGGTATTTGTAGATGGCTCTACATTATTTTCCATGCTCTATCCGATATTGATCAGTGTGTAAATGAGTCTGATGGAACATGGGGAAAATAAATATCCATCTGGGAATGCAGTTGTGAATTTCCACAAATATATTAAGGGTCAAATTCTCCCTTCAGACACTTATGGGCGGATCCCATGGACTCTAAGAGTTGCTTACACAAAATTGCTGATGGCAGAATTTGGCTCCAAGTACATCACTAGATACATCATGGAAAAACATTCCACAAATAAAAGTCTCTGTTAACGGGAGAGGAAATGTTGTCCAGTGCTTAGAACACCACTTGAAGACTTAAAAGAACTGGGTTAAACTCTCTGATCTACCACACGACTCATGTCTGACCTTGGACAAGTCATCCTGACACTGTGCCCCATCTCTAAAATGTTGTTAATAATACTTCTTTGCCTCGGGGGTATTGTGAGGATAGATACATTAACAATTGTGAGACACTCAAATATTAAGTACCTTAGATTCCTAGATAGGCTTTTGTTCCATATTCATTGCTATCTCTCCCAGCATATGAATGAGCCAGAGCTACTCTTTAAAAGAGCACTATAATACTCACTTTTAATCATGATGGGCATGATTTTCTATTCCCCTTTCCCCAGTTATACAGCAAACCCTATTTTATCTTAAATAATGAATGGAATTGTATTCTGTTTAGAAGAATGTAAGCCTAATTAAGTGCAGGCAGGAAGGAGGTGCAAACCATGCAAACATTAAGTATTGGAAAGATTTAAAGTTAATTATAGATTATAAAGATATGTTTATTATGGCCCTCTATTGCATTCTTTTGGGAAGTTATGTAATGCTTGAAAGATAACAGAAAATGAACACATCAAAGGAAAGAAAGAAAGAAGAAAGGACAAAATAGAGAGAGAGATAAGAGGATATGTTTAGATGTGAAAGGCTCTCTTAGTTAGTTTTTTTTTTTGTGCCAGATTTTGCTAGTCTTACTCAATTTGTGCAATACCTTGCTTCTCAGGGAGTCCCAATAGTTCCAGTGGAACTCCTTGCAACACAGGGCAATAGAAGTAGCAGGATCAGATCCTTTAAAACGTTGGTTATTTTAGTTACGATGAATTCAATATTTTGTCTCTAGCATGATAAAACATGCTGGATGTATGACAATGAACTTGAACCCATTCATTCAGCCTCCTGATCTTCTGCCTCCCTGCCACCTAATCCTCTCTGTTCCTCTTTCTCACTCCTTAGTTCTTCCTTCTTGATACTCCTGTCTTTCAAAATCTCCATTTGGTTTAAGTCAAAAATATAATTGAGAGTCTAATCTAGCTTCCAACAGTCAGGGTCCACTTCACTGTACCACCATGAATTCCAAATACTGTGCCTGTCAGGTAGACAGCTGAGTGCTGTAGCCAGCATGCAGGGGAAAGCAGCAGAATTTGTCACTTGCTGGAGCAGAGAACCGTTTTCTGTTATATATTGTACAGTACCAGGCACAATGGGGCTGGCATCTCTACATGCAATCCAAATAAGCAATAATTTCAGTGTTAACAAATGTACAACTAACTTGGGGTCTGTTAACTTGGACAGTGTCTCTATTGAAATATTTGCTTGAGTTATAGTGAAACCAGTGTTTGAGATTAGTTCAGATGGGGAGCTCTTACAAATTATAGAGGAAAAGGAGGCAGCTGAGCTAAAACTCCCAAGAAGCAACATAGCAGCATTCTTCAAAGCTTTTTCTTGGTTTTGACCAGAAATTTTTTTTCAGTCAAACATTCAAAAATATCTGCAGAAAGCAGACTTTTTTTTTATAGGAAAAAATAATGAATCAGTAGTGGGTCAGGTGGTGTTGGAGAGAGGGGTTTAGATTCTTTGATCATGGGATGTTGTTCCAGGAAAAAGGATTGCTAGGTAGAGATGGGATCCACCTAACAAAGAGAGGGAAGAACATCTTCACAGGCAGGTCTGATAACCTAGTGAGGAGAGCTTTAGACTAGGTTCACTGGGTGATCGTGACCTATGCCCTGAGGGAAGTGGGATAGCAGGAGGAGGGTGCAATAAGGGAGGCTTCCTGATTCATACTGAGAAAGTAGGGCACTCGGCTGGTTATCTTAGGTGCCTGTACATGCATACGTGCAGGAAGCCTGGAAAACAATCAGGAAGACGTAGAAGTCCTTGTACAGTCAAATAACTATGATGTGACTGGAATAATATAGACTTGGTGGAGTGACTCACATGATCGGAGCACTGTTGTGGGATGGGTATAAAAGATTCAGGAAGGACAGTCGGGAGAGAAAAGGTGGAGGAGATGCACTGTATGTAAGAGGGCAGTACGATTGCTCAGAGCTCCAGTATGAAACTGGAGAAAAGGCTGTTGAGTGTCTTCAGATTAAGATTAGAGGTGGGAGTAAAAAGAATGCTATTGTGGTAGGTGTCTGCTATCGATGACGAGACCAGGAGGGTGAGTTAGACAAGGCTTTCTTGGACAACTAACAGAAGTTTCTAGATCACTGGCTCTGGTTCTCATGGGGGACTCCAAACACCCTGAAATCTGCTGAGAGCTATGCGGCAGTGTACAGATAATCCAGTAAGTTTTTGGAGAGTGGGAATAGGAAGAGATGGGGCCTGTGGTGGAGGAGGGGATTGTCCCAGCCCTTCCCCGGGCTCTGGGTGATGTGGGGAGGAGTCACATAGGGGTGATCATGTGACTGAGGCAATCATGTAGCCAGTGCTCCTGGTATGTCCCTCCTCAGCAGTCATCCCTGACTCTCAGATGGATAGAAAGCTGGCTAGATTTTTGGGCTCGACAGGTAGTGATCAACGGCTCGGTGTCTAGTTGACAGCTGGTATCAATCAGAGTGTCCCAAGGGTCAATCCTGGATGATAGGACAGAATACACGTTCAGCAAATTCATGGATGACACTAACATGCAGGGAGGAAGGTAGATATGCTGGGGGGGGGGGGGTAGGGATAGGGTCCAGAGTGAAGTAAACAAATTGGAGGATTGGGCCAAAAGAAATCTGATGAGGTTCAACAAGGACAAGTGCAGAGTCCTACACTTAGTCCATAAGAATCCCAAGCACTGCTACAGGCTGGAGACCAACTGGCTAAGCGGCAGTTCTGCAGAAAAGGACTTCAGCTTACAGTGAATGAGAAGCTGGATATGAGTTAAATGAGCTTTGTTGCCAAGAAGGCCAATGGCATATTGGGCTGCATTAGTGGGAGCATTGCCAGCAGATAGAGGGGAATAATCAGTTCACTATTTGGCACTGCTGAGGCCTCTTTGGAGTGTTGCATCCGTTTTGGGCGCCCTGCTACAGTAAGGATGTGGACAAATTGGAGAGAGTCCAGTGGAGAGCAACAAAAAGGATTAGGGGATTTATGAGCAGAGTTTGAGGGACTGGGGTTTTAGTCTGCAAGAGTGAGGAGGGATTTTGGTAGTAGCTTCGGATACCTGAAGTGGGGTTCCAAAAAGGATGGAGCCAGGTTATTCTCAATGGTAGCAGATGACAGTACAAGAAGAAATGGACTCAAGTTTCAGTGGGGCCAACCTGTGTTGGATATTAGGAATAGCTATTTCATTAAGAGGCTGGTGAAGCACTGGAATGGTTTTAGAGGATTTTTAAGGCCAGGCTTGACAAAGCCCTGCCTTGGATGGTTTAATTGAGTTCTGCTTTAAGCAGGGGGTTGGACTAGATGACTCCTGAGGTCTCTTCCAACCCTAATCTATGATTGTGTGAAAGGTGTTCTAATGGAGAAAAACTTCAACCAGCTCTAATAACCATATGCAAAGTTTAATGTAAATTGCACTACAGAGGCCCAAATCCCTCATGCACATACTTACCTTTAAGCTTTAAGCAGTCCTGTTGACTTCAGTGGATACAAAATTCTAATCTGAGCATCAGCTGCTGTTGCATGGGCTTATTAATGCCAAAATTTGTTAAGCTCTTGAACAAGTATAAGGATAAGAATCATGGCCTGAGGAGTTTACAATCCAGATCATTTTCTTTCTAATAGTGTCACAAACATCAAACTGAATAAGCTCATTGAAATCAATGGGATTGCTCATCTGCTTAAAGTTAAATTCACAGATAAGTACTTTGAGCCTTAACCTGTGAATGATTTGTGCCTTTACAGTTCTATCTAGTTTGTTCTTAGCATAATAATCTTTTATTTCAAATGGAGAGATAAGCCACTTGAAGATATAAAATATGGAATAAATAGTGAAGCCACTTCATATGTAATGTATCAGTCTGATCAGAAATTGTCTGGAGGCTGCTGCATCTGGAAAAAAGTTAAGGTAGGCACCAGAAAAGAAAGCAGGCTATTACATTTTCAGATTTATAGCTGGAACTACAAAAAAAGAACTAATTGTTAGAAAATTTTGTTTTGTATAACTTAATTTTTGTTTTTCTTCATTTAAATCATTGTCTCGGGAAGCCTGCATACGGAACCCCCATCCCTACCTGACCCCAGAGCAGAGAGGACAACCGCAGCCGTCTCTCACTATAGCAGCTTGGGGCCACGTGAGAAGCACCTCTCTATGGCCACTGCAGTTCTAACAGGTTCAGCCTGTGGGGAGGAGTGCATGTTCCCTGGCTGGGACAGGTACATGTTGGTCTGTGCTCCCCAGCCAGAGTGAGGAATGCAGCAAACTGTGCTTTTCTCTCACTCACTGATGAAGGGGAACAATCAGCAATGTTTCCATATGAATTTGGGGGGAGGAGCTTCAGCTCCCCCTAAAGGAATCTGGAGGTGGGAGGCTTGGGGCTGGAGCAATCCCAGATGGGGAGAGGCACCCCCAGCCAGTCCCTTTTACCTGCCTGATGGTGATCTCTCTTTTCTATATGGTTTTGTGAGATACAGCTCATCCCCGGCACATCCCATTTTCCAGGCTTATCAGATAGTTGACAGGCTAGTTGACCAGTTGCTCCCCCCACCCACCCCTCCTGCTTTTCTCAGAAAGAGGCAGCAAGGGAGAGAAATACAGGGGGTTCTTCAAAGCAGCAGCGCTGTGTGGAGCCTGGGGCTTTGAAATGCCATGTGCAGCTCAGGCCAGCTGGGATGTCCCCAGGTTGCATGCGGCAGTGCTGCATGGAGCCCGGAATCAGCTGGGGACTCTCCCACTGACCCCGGGCTCCGTGCGGCACTGCCTCTTTGAAATGCCATATGGAGCCTGACGCTGGGCTCCCTGCAGCATTTCACAGCAGCAGCACACATGGAGCTTGGGTTCAGTGGGGAAGTCCCCAGCTAAACTACAGGCTCCATGCGGTGCTACCACTTTGAAACGCCACGTGCAGCCTGATGCAAGGCTCCGTGTGGCCTTTCAAAGCAGCAGCACCGCACAGAGCCTGGGGTCGGGGGGGTGTCCCCAGCTGACCCTGGGCTCCATGCGGCGTTTACGCCTTGTGGCTGTTGCTACATTTCAAAGGCAGAGGTGCCCTATAGACTAATCGAATAGTCAGTGCAAAATGTATTGACTATTCAATAAGTCAATTACTCAAAATTCAACATCCCTAATTGAGATTTAGCATGATTCCACTGATCTTATGGACAATGATTTTCTCCCCCTTCATATTAAGGTGACCAAATCATTTTGTTGCCTACTGTCAGATTCACTAGGTATAATGACCATGACAGGATCCAACATGGACAGAATATTCGTGCTGCTCAGGGAGACAATGCTAGAACTGTGTAGGGATGAAAGAGTAGTCAAATAGTCAACTACTTGCATTTTCCCTCTCCCCTCCTTGCTGCCTGTAGGGGAAGAGGAGCTGGTGCTGGGGAGAGCTGGCTAAAAAGCTGGTTTCCCCCCAGCACTGTCTCTGCTGTGTGGGGAAGGGGCAGGGGATGCAGAGCGGCAGCAGCTCTGCCTTTTAAATGTAGTAAGCTCAGCAGCTCTTATTACATTTAAAAGGGAGAGCCATAGCAGGGTTAGCTCCCAGGCTTAGTCCTGGCTCACACCACCCCCTGAAGCCAACCCTGCTGTGGCTCTGCAGTTTAAACGTAGTAGGAGCTGGGCTGTGTGACCAGCTCCTACTACATTTAAACTGCAGAGCCACAGTGGGGGTAGTGAGTGCCCCCTCTTATTGACTAATCGAGTAGTCGATGGAAATTCCATTGACTATTCGATTAGCTGATTAATCGCAATTCAGCATCCCTAGAATCGTGCTAGCAGCAGCTGTGTTTAAGTATAGTACAGTGAAACCTTTGTTATCTGGCACTCTGTTAACCAGAAAACTTTGTCTACCGGCATTGCTCCCAGCCACAATACTGTCACATATTCAGGAGCACAGGCCTGGCTTGGTTTACCATGATTGGCTTAACAATTTTTTATTTAAGAAGTACTAATCATCTTTAACTCAAAATAGAAATGTGAGACCAAGTGCCTCACGTTACAAAACTACCAATATTAAAAACTTGAGTTTTACTATTAGTGTTGATGGGACAATCAGGCGGAAGGCGCGATTGGGTTGATGGGACCCTCAGATAACCGGAATGCTCTAATCCCCAAGTGTGCCGGATAACACAGGTTTTAGTGTAGTATGTAACTCCAGAGTAGGCAGAGGCTAAGAAATGTCTAAGGTCAAAAAGAAAAGTAATAACAAAGGACAGACTGAATATAATTATGGAACTGGAAATACTCAGAAGATCATAGGTGGGCTAAACTTCTACATTTATCCAGTGTGCTACTGACACAGTATACTTCCAACTTGAATTGTCATTTCAGGAAGCAAGGACTGTAAAATCAGTAGTTTGGGGAATACAGTTACAACAATTGCTTTTTAGTGGGAGAGAATGTCAGTGAATAGTATGCAGCCCAGTCATGTATGAGGTTAAGTTGTTGGTATAGATTTCCACTTAAAATTCCCCAAACTTCCACGTAGGTGCTCTAGTCTATAATGCCACAATCCACAAAGGAAACCCATTAGCTGTATAGATATGTGGGAAGGATATCAGAAGGTAGCATTTCAGAGTTTTATAGGCAACATTTCTCACAGAGATACAAACACAAAGGCATTCCAATCACTCTTTTCATGGGTATACATTAATTGCCAGCAATTTTGGATATACCTGTCTGTAGTGAAGATAGTGAAGACCTATTTTTGCAATAACACAGTTAAACACAAGTATTACATTGTAGCTTGCTAAGCAACTTCACTGTACTTATGCCAGAGGAATCCAGAAATACAGTAATTGGACCTAATAGCTACAGTTTTATTGTAATGACTGAAGAGCTTGTAAAAGATGAAGGCGCTAAGGTTGGAGCCTGATCTCATAAATACTTTACTTTATGTAACTCTACTGACTTCAGTAGACTGACCCTAAGTAGAGTTACACCTCACTTACAGAGTAAGTATGGTAAGATAGAATCAGTTCTATATGTTCCCCATTAAGCGCTGACTGTAAAATATAATGGGACAAATTTTGCTCACACTTGAACATTTGCAACTGCATTTAAACAAATGGTCTTGCACGGCGAGAAAGTGGGATCAGAAATCGGTACTTGCTTTTCAATATAGTTGCATATACATTTTTGCACAGTAATTGTTGCAGTTTTGTTCCATTTCAGCAAATTCAGTCCATTTGATAAATGCAGCTTCTACGGCATGATATCTTAAAGCTTAGACATGTAATCCAAGAAGTGATATAGAAAGAATTAAATGATGTTTTTCCCTCATGGAAAAAATGTTTTATGTCTTTGATTAAACTTTCCTTAGAAATGTTTTGGGGGTTTGTTGGAAAATTCTTTTTTTTTCTAATTTTTTATCATCTCTGATTTAAAGATGGAACGCCTTATGCTTTTACTCTTACTCTGATGGTGCACTGAACTTTTCTTCTGCAAGAAGTACAATGTTCTGGTGAAAATGGGAATGTAGAGTGTGAATAGTTCCGTAGTCTTGTCCAGACTAATTCTAATTTTATGCATATTTCTTACCAAAGGTTACTTTACTCAATGAAGAAAACAATGTTTAGATTTTTTTTCTTTTTAAATTGCTGGGCATTTACTTTATACCAAGTTTTCTCAAATCCATTTTTTCTGCCAAAAAAAGAAGTAATTAACTTATTTCCCTTTTGATAACATCACCAATAAAATCTCTTATCACTTTGTCCTAAAAGGATGACTACATTTACCAACCTGTTCACATCATCTCTGTGTTCCCCAGGACTTCTCATTAAGTATCTTTTCTGGCTTTCAGAATTAAAAGACCTGTCCATAAGGGATCTATAAATGGACACTGATAAATATAGTCAATGTTGGGAAGGTCTTTGGAAGGATGGTGCTTTCCTTTCATAATTAAGGATTATTGTCGTCTTCCAGGGTGAAATGTATATGCAGGGCATGCATCCTATCTTTCACAAAGCTTGTATAAATGGGCTTTGTAAATTATGCAGCAGCTTATTAACAGAGTCAGTTCCAAAGTACGTGCTGAAGTAGTGGCTATTGTCCCTCAATGACCATTAATGTTTGGAGTTTGTTCAGTTGTATCCAGGTAAATGCATATCGAGAGGCTCTTTCCCAGTCATAAGAATGGCCATACTGGGTCAGACCAAAGGTCCATCTAGCACAGTATCCTGTCTGCCAACAGTGGCTAATATGAGATGCCCCAGAGGGGGCGGGAATACAACAGGTAATCATCACATAATCCCTCTCCTGTCATCCGTTTCCAGACAAACAGAGTCCAGTCCACCTCCAAATTCTCCTTTTGTCTATTTGGGGTTAACACAGAGCTCATTTTCCAGTGCTTTTGGGTGACACGGATGCCCCATTGTGTAGTTCCGAAACATTTGTGTTCAGGAGCGGCCCAAGGCTGGCTGTAGCAGCTGGCGCCCCAGGCGGAAGGCGCGATTGGCGCCCCCGCCTGCACAGCCGTCGATGGCCATGACGTCATCATCAGGCGCCCGGGCCGGCGGCGCCCTAGGTGACCGCCTAGTCTGCCTAGGGTCACGGGCCGCCCCTGTTTGTGTTCCTCCTAAACATTTCTTTTGGGTTTCTGTGGCACAGAATGCCTTGTGTAGGTGCTCCACTAGGGGTTGAATTTCACCCTCAGTACATTTACTAAACTCCCACCTACTTTAGCGGGGTCAGGATTTCATCCAAGGTGTCTTAGCATGTTCATAATAGTGTTATTGGGAATGAAATGCACATGTTAAGGCCATATCTTCTACTGGTGTGAATTGATATAGCTCCTTTTGAAGTCAATGGACCTTCAGCAATGTATGCCAGCTGAGGATCTAGCCTTCAGTGTGAAATCCATCTCAAGCAGAGAGGCAGCACAAGGGCATTAAGTACTACTATGTTTAAATGAAATGTATCAAAATACAACTTACATGGGATTTAAGAAGGATCTAATCTGGGGTAGGCAATCATTTTTGAAGGGGGGGGCCACTTCACAAATTTCAGAAATGGCTAGGTGTCAGCCGATGGTCAGGGCAGTGCATGTGTGTGTGTTACACCTGAGTCTTCAACTGTTGAGACACAAGGCCCCGTCGCAGTGGGCAGTCTAGGTGAGACTGACGGGCGCCCCGAGGAGTTTAACGTCCGTGTCTTTACCTCTAGGATTGGGATCCTTTCGTGGTGGGCAGCCAACAGGCCGACAGACGCCCCAGAGTTTACAGGGAGAGCTTATTACACCTCAGATTTTGACTGCTAGGATACATGATCCCTTCACAGCGGGCAGCCTGGGGAGGCTGAGAGATGCCCCAACGGATCTGTCCCCTGGAAGCGACATGATCCAACGCTCAAGCTCTCCCTATATCTGTCCCTTATGACCGGCTGGAGTTCTTTTTAAAATTGTGCTTGGTTCTGTTACAGCAACTGAAGGAGTCAGGTCACAGCTTAAACAGTTACTATTTTATTGTTACAGGGTAAACTTAGCTGTTAAATGCTACTACTGTGTTACAGATAACACAGCCACTACAAAGGACAGGACAGAAATTACACTAATAAGTCACTTACAGGTACCATGAAACCCTTTTGGTTCTCTGAGCTCTTATTAAATGCATGCAAAATAGACACCTAGCAGGTATATATTCTCATCCCTGCGTTCCAGACTTGGCGTGGCCAGCGTCTTTCTCTCAATCCCTCGGGAAGAAGTAGGGCGAGGTTGGGTGTCCCGCAGACCTCGGGAGACAATCAATACCTGCCAGCAGGTGTAGATGATTGGAGCTCAAATGGAGTGGGCTACTAAACCCCTCTTTATACCCCTTGGGCCACGTAGGCTTCTTCCTGGTCTCAAGTGGCCAATTAGGAAAAATGGCTTTGAACGCCAAGTTTCCCATGAAGGGTGCAAAGCATAATTCACACCTGGGAAAATACAGACAATGGGCACCTCTAGTATGTGATGGGCGAAGATTCCTCTCCTGGGACAGTGCAGGCATGTCAATTACTGGTACTAGCCATCAGGGCGGCGGGAGGCCCCGGGTCGTCAGCTAGCCCATTTACTGTCTGGTTTCTGTTTATGGTAGAGTCAGGGACAGGCAGCACCCCTGCGTTCCCAGGGCATCAAAGGCTGACTGCCTTTCTCTTGCTCTCTGGAGGGGGGGGGGGGAAACAAGATGGGGTTCATGTCTGGCTACACTAGGGCAGAAAGGGTAGCTCTTAACCCCATCCCATCAGGAGCTTTGCTTGGCCTGGGGTCCTTGCCCCCTGAGTTCTGGCCAGTGGAAGGGACCTGGAGCAGATGGGAGGGTGCTGGGGGCTAGCATCCTCTCAGAGTTGTCTGGAGGCTTAGGATTCACATAACACAGCTGGCAGCTCCTGGCCCCGCTGCTAACCTGTTTCTTGACAGCCTCCTGGCAGGCGCAAGCTCTGAATAGAAGCATTTGAAAGGGCTCGCACGTCACCAGCTCCCAGGCAACGCGCTAGGGCAGGGGTCAGCAACATTTCAGAAGCGGAGTACTGAGATTTGACGTATTCACCTCTATGTACAGATCCAAGTGCTGGTGATACTTTTAAAGTCAATAATAGTCCTACTTACAGCAGCTTCATTAATAAATAAATTAAGATGCATATCTTGTCTTTTAGTGCAGAGGTTGGCAACCTTTCAAAAGTGGTGTACCGAGATTTAACTTACGCATGGATCTGTGTGCTGGGGGAAGGAGAGGAGAAGGGAGGAAAGGTCAGGCTGGGTTCGGTCACCTTATTTTCTGGACCAGCTCCAGCTAGTGAGAACAGTTTAATTTAAATTATGAAACAGGTTAAGTGTTTTAACTTTCTCATGTTAATTTATCAGACTTAATTTTAAATAAAGTAAAATATTATGTCCAACACAAAAGGTTTCAATGTTTTCTTTAGAAGCGATGAGGAGTCCTGTGGCACCTTATAGACTAACAGATTTATTGGAGTATAAGTTTTCGTGGGCAAAGACCCACTTTGTCAGATGCATGTAGTGGAAATTCCAGAGGCAGGTATAAATATACAGGCATAAGAAAAGAGTACCAATCAAGAGTAAGGCTGGAGATAATGAGGTCAATTCAGTCAGGGAGGATGAGGCCCACTTCTAGCAGCTGATGTGGAGGTGTGAACACCAAGAGAGGAGAAACTGCTTTTGTAGTTGGCTAGCCATTCACAGTCTTTGTTTAATCCTAAACTGATGGTGTCAAATTTGCAGATGAACTGCTCAGCAGTTCCTCTTTGAAGTCTGTTCTTGAAGTTTTTTTGTTGCAGGATGGTTACCTTTAAATCTGCTACTCTGTGTCCAGGGAGATTTAAGTGTTCTCCTACAGGTTTTTGTATATTACCGCTGAGAGGCTTTTGCCCACCACTGATCTAAGCCTTGTACTTACCCTTTGTACAGGGACCAGTGGGGCTGACAGTCATTGCAGGCCCTGTGGGGAGGGGTGGCTCTGTGCCTTTGAAGGGGCGGGGCCTTGGACAGAAGGAGCAGGGCTGGGGCAGCCCAGCCCTCGGTGCCTCCCAGACCGTGTCATGCGTCCCCCAACCCCACAGAGCCACACGAGTGCCATTGTGGCACTCCGGTGGTGATTCAAAGGGGGACAGGGTAGCAACAACTGCAGCTGGGATCTCTGGGCCCCTTTGAATTGCCCAGCTTCTAGGCAACTGTCTCCTTGGGTCCCTTCCGACCCCATTGGAAGGCCTGGCAGGGACAAAATTCGCACTGGGTAAAGGATAGATCTCAAGCTCTTGTTCAGGCCTTTCTTTGGTCTTTTTGTCCTTGTCTCATTGTGAACTGAGATTGTAAAATAAAAATTCTAAATCTGGATGCACATGATGAAAATAGTCTTTACTGTTGACTTGCAAACATTTATATAGGAGGTTTTTTTACCACCCATCATGTGTGCATCTAGGCACGTCAGGCAATTGAAATTAGATGAATTCTTATATTTATTAGGTACTTATGTGCACAGAAAAATGAGCCATTGTCACCACAACAAATTAGCTACCTTTCTGTGCTTAAAAGTAATCCTTCTTATGGCTTCTTGATTGCTTGTTAAATATTTGGCTACAATCTAATTGTGCCCTTCTTCTCCTTGAGAACTGCAGTCTGAGAGAATACCTATGGTAAGAGTAAGGTAGATTTCATAGCATGTTGATGTGTTCTCTGCCAAAATTTGGCCTACCTTGCCTTCTGACAAATTTGTATGGCTTGGAGCACCACTAATATTTATAGTTTGATCAAGTTAATTGCATCAAATCCTGCATTTTATCGCCAAGCATAGCGCTTACTGCCATGAATGGTTCAGTTAATGGGGTTACTGACAGTACTAAGTGCCGCAATAAGTATTTCCTTTATCAGATGGATTGTTAGCTTCTTGAGTCGGGAGGTGCACACATTTAAACTTCTTGTTCTAAGAGTCCATGCTGTAAATATGTAGTCTCAAAAATCCCTGGTTGCGGTGAGTGAGGCAAATTTTAGAAAAGAAATGCAAATCCAACAGTTTTATTCATTTTTCATGGCTGTCAGTGCCAGGTGACATTGATCTGTCTTTAGACATGTCACTTTTTTCCATGTTGCAGTAATGGGTCTGGAAGATTTTTAGATAATTGTACAGATAGACAGATATTCTAAAATAATGATAATCACAGGCTTTTTACACTCTTTAATTTACATGCATTATCATCTCTAATGTATTTTTTACACATGCCAAGTATTGACAGGTTACACTTAGTCAAGAATTTTGATGCCAAAACTCCCTTTCATTATACTTATGAGCACTCATATCTGTGTTCTGGATGTAAATAGTGACACAAGCTGAATCCTTCCACCCAGATTTGTGCATGGATGCGACCTTATGGAGGGTACCATCCATGTACAAAGCAATCGCCTCTTACTTTTGTAAATGAGAGAGTTAGCTCCTCTGAGATTGAAGGCTCCTGGTGGAATACAGGATTTGCATATGGGGAGGAGAAATGGTGTGTGGGGACACCTGTCATCTGTACACAAACCACATGGGGTATATTTAAGAATATGAGAGCAGTCTGGGAATCTGTAGAATCCTTTCTGGCTGTTTGACCATCAATTTTTTTTTCTAAATGGACTACCACCATAGGATGATGTCTGTCAGGGTCTATTAGATTGATGCAGGAGCTGCTGATCTATTTAATACAAAGACACATATTTATTGCAAAAGAGTTAACACAATGGACTAGACATCCACCTGATGCAAATCTGTATAGCTCTGTTTACATCAGTGGAGCTATCTTCAGATACACCAGCTACAGATCTGGCATTGCTTGCCTTCTCACACACATACTTTCCTGCAGTGAAAATTTAAATGCACACTAAAAGCTTTAGTCTGTAAACGTTTAAGTGAAGAAGGAATTGTATGTGAACTTTGGAGAGCCACATAGCACCCAAAATTTGTTTCTGACTTTTATACAATTGTATACTATAAAAAATGAAAATCATGCTTGAAATAAGAGACTCCTTTTTATTTGTATTTCCCATGCTATCCTGGAGAGAATACATGTTGCTGTGTTACAAAGACTTGTAAACATACTTTTAAGTAGGAGTTGTGATATTAACTAAACCATTTCTTGCAGGTGCCTTGTGATGGGGTGCCTGCCCCACACGATAGTGAAGAAGGGTTAAAGCAGCCTTTGGTAAGGTTGTCCAGGGTCTTTGAGAATGAGAAGAGGGCTTGTAGAGGCAGCCAATGAGAAGGCGGCTTGCTGGGGCAACCAGTTGAGAAGGCCATATAAAAAGGGCTGCTCAGCAGAGCAAAGGCAGTCTCTTCCTGGAGAGCAAAGGGAGGATTGGCTCTAAGAGAGGCACCTAAGATAGAGCAGTACTGGGCAGGATCAGTAGAGGCTGAGAGAGCGCTAGGCTTACTGCCAGACTGGGACCCTGACACACAGGGCAGAGAAAGTGCTGGGGCTCTGGGGAAATAGGAAAGGGAAGCAAGTAGTAGAGGAGAGGTGGAGGAGGGCAATAAGTGACTGCTGCTTGAGGATCCCTGGGTTGGGGCTCTGCTTTCTCCCTGTTTGCTGATAATGAGAGTGGCTAAGCCAGACAGCAGTTTGCCCTTGAAGAAAGGGGCTAGACTGAGGACTGCAGAAACTCACTGAGGTGAATGATAAAACCAGGAGCTGCTGGCCTCACTGGAAGTGGGGAGAGGAAACAGAACTGGCACAACTGGAGGGCCATGGCCTCAAGAGGACACTGCGACCTGGGAGCAATGTGGGTCCAACTGTGAAGATGATAGAAACAGCAAGAGCAGTGGTAAGCAAGACAGCAGCATGAAGGTGCTCTGTGGAATGAGCTAATTTTCAAGATAGCCAGCAGGAGACGCCGTAGTGGTGGGTCTGCACCTCATTACATGCCTCTGTAGTTTATGGTTAATTTTTTAAAATTCTCCATTGATATTAAGAGATTATTATCAAAGATATTCTGAAAGCCTACAATAAAGTGTTTTTCTATTGAAATATCAAAGACACAAAGGAAAGGGGTGTGAACCAATTTGCCATTTTTGGGGATAGATAAACAGGTATGTTTTTTAGTACTGACTGTATTTTGATCCCAGGAACTGAAATGCATATAGGCAAATCTGGATACCTCAACAGGAACAAACTTAGTCGCAACATTTACTGTTTCTCACTCTCCTGGGATATAGCAAGTACTTCAGCAAAAGTCAGATTAACTTTCATAATTTGCCAGTAGTTTACTTCTTCCAGTTATAAACCAGTAGTGGGGTTTTTTTTAACACAACATATGATAAGTCTGTGAAGAATGATTTAACTTTTCCCACTTTCCTGTCTCTCTGCATTTTGGAAATATTAATGAGCCCTTCTGTTTTTTTTTTTAAATAAAGGTTGACAACCATTTAATGAATATTATCTTTTTAATAGAAGCTTTGGCTAAAATACATATTAAATGGCTCTTGTTAAGTTTCAAACTATCTGAAGAGAATTAGCACATCATACTATCAGAAAGTTTTCTCTGCATAAAATGTTTGTGTGATCTCTGAGAAAGAGACTACTTCAAAGAAGCTATACTTTTGTTCACTGTTGCAAATACTAAATCAGAATTTAAAGGTAAAAGATATGCAGAGAGGTATTTGTCTAAGCATTACTACTTTGTGTATATATAGTTTAGAACCCTTTCATGATGGTATGCTGGGTCATATCCTTAACAATGGAGAGTTCTCAGCACCTTTTTGACGTATCAAATGATACAAAGCAAGGATTTGTCCTTGCTTCTCTCCTGTTCAACATCTATTTTTCAATGATGCTGTTAGTTGCTTTCAAGGATTACATGTTGGGCATACCTATTCCGTTCTCAACAGACAGTAGCATTTTCAACCTCCGAAGACTTCAGGCTCACACCAAAGGTTCTCTATGACCTCCTGTTTGCTGATGATTGTGCATTGTTGGCTTATTCAGTTGGCTCATTCAGTATGCATCAGGGATGTAAGCGACTAGTTGACTACCCGATAAGCATAGGTTTATTGGGTAGTGAAGTCACTACTCGACTAGTCACTTCCCCCCCGCCCCCCGCTGCCTCTGATACAGAGGCAGCAAGGGGTGGGGGAGCAGGAGCTGGTGCTGGGGGGAGCTGGCTTGGTGCTGGGGGGAACCAGCTTTTAAGCCTGCTCCCCCCAGCACCATGTCCATGGGGAGAGGGGAGACGGGAGACAGAGGCTCAGTGGGGAAATGACGTGAGTGGGGACTGAAGGAGTCCCTACTCACGCCAGGTCCCGACTATTGTGCTTCTGCCTTTAAAATGTAGCAAAAGCTCTATGGGGCTCTTGCTACATTTCAAAGGCAGAGGCACAGTTTCCACTCGGCCTGGGTTCCCTGCTGCACCTCTGCCTTTTAAATGTAGCAAGAGCTGCGGGTGGCTCTTACTACATTTAAAAGGCAGACGCACAGCTGGGATAGCAAGTGCTCCACCCCCCTTATTGACTAATCGAGTAGTTGATGGAAATTCCATCAACTACTCGATTAGCTGATTAATCGAAATGTAACAGTCCTAGTATGCACAGGAGGCTTTTGATCGTTTTGCCGCAGGGAGCTTGGGATCAGCTGGGGAGTCCCCAGCTGACCCTGGGCTCCTAGTGGCATGCACCATAGCATGGAGCTTGGGGTCAGTGCAGGACTCTGAGTCCCCCGTTGATCTCAGGCTCCATGGCTTTGAAATGCACAAGAGCCCCTGCTGGGGACTCTTGTGCATTTCAAAGAAGACATCTGCATGCAGCCCGGAGTCAGAGGGACTTCCCACTGGCCCTGGGCTGTACATGGAGTTCTGCATTCCTCCTTTGAAATGTAGAGCCAATGGGGCTCTTGTACATTTCAAAGGAGGAATGTGGAAGTGCCTATCGACTAGTCAAAAAACTATCTGATAAGTAAATGCTTATTGGATAGTAGACTAGTCTTTAACATCCTTAGTCTTGGGAGGAATCCATGGTCTTGCTTGGGACCAAATAATATTTTACTTATCACTACATGATGTCTGGCATGACACTGTCAACTATGATCACTCTGACTGGCACAGCCTTCCTCAGTAAACCATTGAATGTTGGCTATTCAAATACAAATGCACAGCCCAAGTTGGTATATCAAAACATACTATGAAATCTCATTGACAAATATTTCATTGTATACCTTAGTCAAGCTGCCCAAAATGTTTTTTATTTTGTTTAGAGCACTGGCAGCCATGAGAGAGCCATGATATAACCATATATTGCTTATGTGCAGTGTACAGTATAAGTGATTTAATCCCTAAGCATAAGTAAAAAATATAGTTAGGATTTTCTTTTCAAGCAATGTAAGTGTTACTTTTTTCATAACATGAAAACACTATTTGAAATAGCTGTGGTAACTGTTGTTGGGCAATTCTATAGAAGTTACCTATATTTTTACCTTCTCTGAAACACTTTTTAAAATTGTTTATTTAGAGTAGCGTACTCTCTGTTAGAGTAAAAACATTTCCATTCTCACTAAGCCATTGCCTTTAATTGCATCTATATTTCTGTCAAGGAGAGGTTTTTAGTGTGATGGTTTGCTCAAGCTGAGGAGCTGTCAAACATTTTCTCTTACAGTAAGTGAATTCATGATGGATTTGTTCATTCTTTTGTACTGGAGCAAGACAAATTCAGATGACATGCATGGAGGTTTTCCATCAATAGTAAAACAGTTCTGGATCCTAATGAGGCTGATTAGAATATCATCCACATCCAATGTTCTTTAAGGCTTGAATTCAGAATCAAAAGCCTAAAATCCTTGGAGAATATTTCCTTCTATAGTACCTGTCATCACACATGAACTGTATTTTAGCTTCACTGCTTACAGATGAAGATAAGTTGGCCTCAAGACTTTTTTTTCTCTTACATACAAAGATTAGTATTTCTGTGAACTTGCATAGTGCTGACAAATCAAAGAGGCAAACGTTTGCTGTCATTGTGCAGAGTGTCGTTTTCCTATGCGTCTTCATCTGTATTCAACAGAACTGTTTGATTTGGCTAATTTGTGGTACATTAACTGGGGGCTCTTTTAGTGTAATGATACTCAGAAGAACAATATCCTGACAACACTTTACAGGCAGCCAATGCCATGTGTTGAAGTGGTTTAATTGTAAAGCACATGGCTTTTTGCATGTAAATTTGGCTTTGACTTTATTTAAATACTGTATTTTGCAAGTGATAACATCTAGTAATTCAGCAACAAAGTCAAATTACTTTTCTGAAGTATGATGCACGAGGGTATGTTCATATTACCCTGACATTAAGTGAGCGTGAACAAGTGTTAATGACTGGGAACTTGATATCACCCCACCCTTTGATAGGACTTACCTTCTTTCTCTGTCCCCATAATCACACTGAATCAGCTCATAGCAGAGTCCCTCTCTTTCTTAAAATAGCTTTGGGAGCTGTGATTTTTGCTGACTCCCTCCACTTCTTCAAAGCAGTCACCTTTTTTCTGCATGGAACAGGAATCTTCTAAACAGATCATGGCCAACCATTTCTCAGATGATGAGATGGATCTGATAGACCTCCTATGGACTTCAGAAATCAAGATTGCTGTTATCTGTCACAAAGATCCACCTTTCCATAAGACCCTGCTACTGGAATTTTGGAGTCTCTCGCCAGTTAGGGGCAGCTGTTACCAATTAACACAACTGACCCAAATTGCTCCATTTCATTTTGGGAAAATTTTGTGATATTATGTAAAGGACTTGATTTCTGTGTACCTGGACAAATCTGACTGACTTTGTGTTCCCCTCGCACTGATCATCACACTCACAAGATGCCCTCCCTAGGGAAGTGGTTCCTGAACCATTGTCTGCTGGGCTGCATAACACTGCCAGGCCATGCCCATGGCTTGACATTCCTGTATGCGGGGGTGCGAAGGGTGCGAATGCACCCCCCCTCTGGTCCCTGTGCTGGTCTCTCCCATGGCCTGATGGGGGTGCCAGTCCCTTGGCCACCCTCCATGCTTTGCCTAACTCAGTGTGGGTCGGGGTTGCCGGGGGAGAGAGCAGGAGGCCGGCTCACAGTGCCTCACCTGCCTCACAGAGCGCTAGCTGCTGCGGCTCTGCCCCTATTGCTGAGAGTTTACTCTGGCTCTTCTCTCCTAGTGTGGTGGAGCCAAGGTGGGACAGACCCAACTGTTGCTCGGGCAGCTGTGGAGGGACTGCCAGGGGGCCCTGGCTGCTAACAGAGCCCCCCTGTGGAGATGTGAAATCTTTCTGCCTGCCCCATGTGCATCCCCTCGTCCTGGAGGTGGGTGGGAGCATCCCAGCTTCTCATGCTGCAGTTGCTCCTGCCTTCCCCAGGGGTGCCAGGTAGAATGAAGCTGCTCTGCCCGGTTCACGTGTGGGGCATGTAGGCTGGGGAGGCCTCGCTGTGCGTGTCTCCTCTCTCTGGGGGGTGGGGACTACTGCAGTGAGGCGGGGACAGAGGGGAGTTTGGGGTACCTAACTTGTTTCCCTCTGGGCTGCAGGCAGAACAAAAGGCCTAGCTCATGACATTTTCATGATTACATTTCAAACAAAACACAGTCTGGTAGCATGTTAAGACTAACAAAACATGTAGATGGTATCATAAGCTTTTGTGGGCACTTCTTCAGGTCATCTGAAGAAGTGGGCTGTGCCCACGAAAGGTCATGATACCATCTACTTGTTCTGTTAGTCTTAACATGCTACCAGACTATTTGTTGTTTTTTTTAAGTTTGTCCTGTTACAGATTAACTTGGCTACCCCGCCAAAATTTCAAACAAAGTTTACATAGATGTTAATGGCTCAAGATAAGAAAGGAAAGGATTATTTTAACAGAATTTTTTTTAGTGTTGCAAACTCTGATCTGTTACAGTGACATGTATTATGTGCCTACAGATGTGATGTAAAATAGTAATTTTAAGAGGTCAATGGTTTGCTACAATGAATATGCAAATAAAATGTTACTAGTCCACAAAAGTTTGTGAATGGGTTTGCTGGTCTACAGTATGAAAAAGATTGGGAACTACTGCTCTAGAGGCCTGGCATGTGTCACTGAAGCTTGATCCAAGCAAGACCAAGGCAGCTACCACCACGAGGCAGTCATAAGTCCATGCCCTGCCAGTCAGCTCTCCCCTTCCAAATACCAAAAGAGCAGTCAAGAAACTTCTAAAATCTTGGTTACCTTCACCTAATCTATTCTTGATGTGGTGGAAATAATTTCTACTTGCTTGGAAGAAAGACCCACGTTCTCAGGGTAAATAATTGGGTTCCAGATCAACAGTGCCTTCCAATGCTGCTTTAAATATCTTGCCTGCTGTCTTCAATAATAACCAGTTGGAACACAATACTTTTCCAAATCCCATGTTCCTGAGACAATAACTCTTTCCCAGTCAAGATTCTAGGATTTTGGGAATGTTCACTTTAGCTACACATTTGTCTTAGATGTTAAGTATTCAGAAGAGTGAGAAGAGAGATGGCACCTGTCCCCTGAGCATGTGGAATTGGGGATCATTGGTGGGAGGGCTTGGTGCCTGCCATGCAGCAGGAGCAGTCGTGTCCTTCCCATGCCACCACAGGGAGCAGGAGCTGTGGAGAACCGGAGCACGCTGGGCGGGCACACTCACACCACTTCACCCATGGCTCCTGCTGCCATGGGAAGTGTGTGTGTGAGGGAGATGCAGCTGCTGCTGCCGTGCAGCATCAGGCCTCCATGATGATCCCCAAAGCCATGTGCTATGGGAGCGGGGTGCCATGGGGGAAGAAGGAGGGGCAGTGGTGGGAAGGGATGGGACTTCGGGGACAGTAATAGACGGCCCCCCGTTCCAGCCTGCTGGGAGTCCAGAGCCAGATTGCACAATCACCCCAGCTAGGAATGGCCCATGGGCCAGGAGTTTGAGACCCCTGCTCTAAACATATGTAAACAAGACAACCTAAAAATTACTTATTCTCACATCCTATGTACATATAAAATACTATGAGTCTCCTACCCCCATTCCTTCTCCTTATCAATTATCTCCCGATAAATAGCAATGTTAGCCCAAATCATGAGAGGTACTGAGCTCCTGCTGAACATGTCATTTCCCAGTGATTTGGCTTGTTATCTTTTAAGGTAGAACTTCATTGCTAATTTGCACTGTTTAAATTAAGGAATTATACCGGTAAAACAAGTTGAGGGGTTGTAATTCAGACTCTTTCATCAAGATTCAAAAGAGGAATTTAATGGTGAGAGATTATTCTAGCAGAGAGAGAATAAATCGAGAGAGGCTAAAAGCAATATGTGTCCAAGGAGTTCCTCTTGTTACACAGGTGGTCAGAAAATGGTCTGGCTGGTTTTAATTAGCCCTCTGGGACAGGGGAAACATGTGGCCAGCCACTCATTGCTAATTTTGGACAAACAGATAATGCTGTGTGCCCTATGGTGCATTTGAGTCTGTAATTATGAGTTACTATTTTTCATGCTGCTGTTTGTCACTAATCAGCAAGTTATGTTTTTGATCTGGGCATTTTCCTTTTATCTGTCTGTTGCTAAGGTTTCTGGGTTTTGGTGTAAACAATAACAAATACCTATAATCCCAGGAATAACAGTCCACCGAGCTGTTATTCTTTATGTCCATCCATGAGCTTTGTGCTGCTTCTTGGCAACTTACAACTAGAGATTAATGCAGGGCTGACAGCCTGGGGCATGCACTTAGGATCAGTTGAAAACCTACCCATGGAATAGGGTTTTATAGCCCCAAACATATTTGACAACCAAAACACCCCTTTCCCCTTTTTAATTGATCAAACAAATCTCAAGAATTATAAATTTAGCCATAATTGTGTTTACAAGCTTTATTTTCAGAGTTCTCTTCCACAGCTAAACAGACGATCACTCATTCCTGCCCAAAGGCATCATATATGAGATCCGAGTGAATTATCCTGAGTTATCTTTGTGACCAACAGGAGATGAAATGTTGCGTGGTATCTTAAGCCATGTGGTACTAAGGAGAAATCATTGTTTCATTTAATATTCTTCCAGCCAGACACAGTTTTTCTCACAATAACTTTAAGGATGGCAGAGGAACAAATACCATTGATCATTGCTATATCAGTTTGTGCTATGAAAAAATTATAAATAATTAAATCTGGTCCTGTAACTGGTCTCTTACAGATGTTGTTCAATGAGCTTGTGCAGTTCAGTCACAGAGATCCCCTTGAGATTGGCACCTGATGTGCTGAAAATACCACTGACCCTGCCTATCTGCCCTCAGGGGTGCCCCAGCACTCTATCCTGCTGACTCTCTGGTCTCCCCCAGTGATGGCTCAGAGTTGGAATCACAACCCACAGTAGAGCAACACACACTGAGATGCACTCAGCACTGGGAAGGTTTAGTCAGAAGTTTACGCAGCACCCAGGTGCACAGCCCTTGAGACCAGAACTCTGGATTGATACAGAACAGACTCGTAAATTGCACAGCTGTTATCCTCTCCCTGGTAATATTTGCACTGGGTTTAATAACAAAATGAGTGATTTTATTAAGTATAAAAGTAGGGTTTAAGTCAGTGGTTCCCAAACTTTTTGGCATCACGCCCTCTTTTTGATTTTTTGAGAAACCCTCATGCTCTTTCCCCCCCACCCCCATAGCAGCAAAAGTTGTTGAGCAAAAAAAAAAAAAAAACCCAAAAAATAGCCTCATGCCCCCTCCCCCCCCCAGAATTTCTTCACGTCCCCCAGTTTGGGAACCCATATAAGTGGTTGCAAATGATTGCAGACAGATCAAATTAAGTTACTAAGCAAAATAAAACAAAACATGCCAGCTAAGCCTAATACAATCAGAAATTGTTACAAATTAGAACTAGAATGAGAAGTTGTATTGCAGGTAAAGTCATTCTCAAGCCAGAGGTGTCTTTTTCTGACATGGGTCCAGCAGTTCCCCTTCATCCCTGTTCTTACAGCTCTTTTGTTTTCAGGTGCTTTCATGTATCTTTTCTGGATGAGAAGGCAGTCTGTAATGCCAGCTGAAAGCAATCATTATTTACTCCCCATGCCATATACTTAGGTCAGATTTTCCGGGACGCTCCCTATTTTTAATACTCTGTCCCAGTGTCCCTGTCAAATACTGAAATGTCCTGAATTGACAGGCCTGTACGCAGGGTGTGTGTATGCGAAGGGTGTGAATACACCCACCAATGGCCCTCCCATCTCACGTGAGCAATGTCTCTCACTAGGTCACAGCACCTGCCCCTGCGTGACCTGAGCGTGCCCTGCACTATGCTTACCAGCGCTTTAGCCTCCTGCATCAGACGCCCCAACTCTAGGGATGCCGTGGATGCCATGGGAACCACTCCATTCTGAGGGGGTGTAGGGTGCCGTGATGTCAGCATGTTCAGACATCAGTCAAAGGGCAGGGCTAAAATCCCACCCCTTTCTAATGGTAAGGGCGGGGCTGTGAACTGGAGAATGTGACTGTGGCATGAGGGCGCTTAGGCTGCCTCTCACACACTGCTGCTGGTTTAACCTCCCAGCCTGGCTGCTGGCTTGCCCACTTTCCCCTTCCCTGTGGCTGCACTTCGCAACTCACTGCACGTGAGGGAGTCTGCACTGTGAGGGTTTGGGAGGTACTGGCAGGGACAAGAGTCCCCCTGGGACAAATCCAGCTTCTGGGAGGAAACCACTGTCCAAAGGGCCCCCCCTCTTCACAGGGCTCAGGGGCACCACAGCAACTGCCCCTGGTCCTCCACAGGGTGCAGATGGGCACTCTGCCCGGGCTGAGCTGGTTCCACTTTTGCATGGGAGGAGGAAGGGGCCACTCTTACCTGGCGGAGTGCGGGGCCACCATGACTGGGGCATGCAAATGCACATGTAGCAGCACCTGCCTGCTAGGAGTAGGAACTGGGTGCAGCGCCTTTGGCACTTGTGCGGTCTGCATTGGAGCAAGCTCCTTTTGCTAATGCAGTGGGTGCTGCGTGGCATTATGCGCCTGTGCGTTTTGCACAGAACTCATGCTAAAGGTGGTTGTCACCTGCCCCAGGCAGGATGGATTTTTCATTTCCTTTTATTAAAAATGAGTGTCGGGGCCTGTGGCAGGAGTGGGGAGGAGGTGCAGGGAGAAGCCTGACAACATGACTTAGGTACTACCCCCAGATGCACACTTCAGGGCAACCCCTGGCCAGACACGCTACCCCAGGCTCCCTCATGGCCAGACGTCCTGCTCCCAGTCTGCTCCTGTATCCTCCCTTGCTCCTGTACCCTCCCCCCTGGCCAGACACCCCATCCTGCATCCACCATTGCTCCTGCATCCTTCCTTGCTCTTGCTCCTTCCCCCTGGACAGACACCCTGCTCCTGCACCCTACATCCCTCATAGCTCCTGCACTTCATCCCTGTCCCACTCCCTGGCAGCCCTGTCTTTCACACTGAACCCCTCATTTTTGTTCCCACCCCAGAACTTAAGGGAGGTCCATAAAATCCACTAATCCCAGAACCCCAGAAAAGTAAATCCTGCTTGTGGGAAGCCCTCACCCTCACTCTTTCCTGTCTCTTCCCTTTGCCCCTTTGGGCTGAAGTGTCAGAAGAGTGAGGTGTCTCATCTGGGAGCCACATCAGTGAGGGTTGGGGATTTTGGGAGGAGTTTTTTTGCTTCTCACTTGTGTGCTCCCCAGCTGATTTTTCTGTGGGTCAGTGGCCCCCAACCCAAAAACGGTTCCCCGACCCTGCCATCAACGAAGAAAACATTGAAATCTTTTGTGTTGGACATAAATTAATATTTTACTTTATTTGAAATGAAGTTTGATAAACTAACATGAGAAAGTTAAAATGCTTTATCTGTTTAATTTAGATGAAACCATTCAACCCAGCTGTAGACTAGCAAAGTGGCTTGGGTGTAATTATGTAATTAATGGTGAGTTTCCATGGTGGTCTGTGAAAGGTTTGCATTGAGCCAGGTGGTCCATGGGCCAAAAAGTTTAAGAATCACTGATATAGAGACACCCCCGGCCTCTCCCCCTGAAAGACCGCTCTGGGCTTCCTGCTGCTCTGCAAGAGCCCACAGAGAGATCAGATCTGTTATCATGGCAGTGAAATGACCATGTCACTCAGGTGTGGATGATGGACAGACTCTTTGTCCAAGCAGTTGATGATTTAAACAGCATATTAAGATGCCACATGAAAACTCTTGGTGCATCCACAGAAAGGGAGGATGTATCATCTCTCTACAGAGAGGCTTGTTATGATTTGTGTGTCTTATGATTTGTGGGTAAACAAGCCCTTTATGAGCTCTGTGAAGAGGTGAGATGTCTTGACTTCTAGTTTCAAGGGATTTGTTCTTCTGTCTTTGGGCTGCATGTTGCCTAGATCTGAATGAAGTTAGCTGTAACAATGCATTTCTGAGTTATTCTGACACACAGAGTGAAATCTGTGCTAAAGACCCCAAATCCAGTGAGAGAAAGTGCTGCTGTCAGAAGAATTCAATTCAAAGTCTCTCCCATTTTCTTCAAAGATTGTCTCTTACCAGGTAGTAGGACTTTTACTGATTGGTCCCTTATATTTTTGAAGGGTGACTACCCAAGAACATCCAGTTAACATTTAATGTCTACAGATTGCTTTGGGTCCAATCCTAGCTTAAAGTTTAATTTGGATCAGGCCCTTTGTAAGCAGGTTGGGATGTTGTCTCATTTGGCAATTATTATTAGGTATTATTTACATAGTATAGGCATTGCCATCATGGTATTGACATATACACTTCTCAGTAGCTTTACGTATAAAATAGCCCAGCCCCATTGACCTCCCTGGGAAATGTACCTTTCAAGCAGTGATGGTGAGGGTTAGTGACATAGTCGTCTTCACCCTGTAATTGTTGTGGTTAGTTCAGTATTGTCATTTTGGCTTAGAAACGGAGGAGACTGGATAGTTTTGCAGTAACTACAAAAATGCAGTTGCAGTATATCTCATTAGGGATGTAATTCCCATTCATCAGTTAACCATTAATGTTAGGCCACACTGGGGCTGCCACCGGCACCCAGCCCATCTAGAGCAGCCCCTGTCCACAGCAGGCTGGACTCCCCAGAGAGAGAGGCTGCTCCCTGGACACTGGCTCAATCCCTGTCTGCAAGGCCCCAGGGTTCCACACAGACGGGCTGCTCCAGACGAGAGCAACCCCTGTTTGCAGGAGGCCCTCTTTGGGGCTGAAATAGCCCCCTGCCCACAGCAGGTGGGGAGCTGCTCCAGTCCCCTCTGATTACCAGTTAATTGGAACCAGTAGGCATCATCTGTTAAGAGGACTAAGGAAGTTGTCCCATGAAATTGTGGGATAGTTCTGGATGACTCCCGGGCCCTGAGTCAAATGGGGCTGCATCTACACTGCAGAGTAATAGGTCTTGGATCCTGGATCTCATATTGAATTGAGGTTGGACCCCTAGCGCTGCGGTATCATGGGACCCTACATCGGGGTCTGGGTTAATGCAATGGCAGTCTAATTGCATTGGGGGGGGGGAGCGGTTCTGTGGGGCCCAAACCCATCCCTATTGGTAGAGGATGGTGGGAGGAGTTCTTAGAGAGGTCACATGACACCCTTTACTTCTGGTTGTGTGTCCATCTTGATCCTGGAAGTACTGCCCCAGGCGCAGAACTTCTTGTCGAGGTGGGCAGGACCTAAAGGGTCAGTGGGTGTGGCCAAAGTGTCCCTATTTTTGGTTCAGAAAATATGGTCACCGTACTTATTCAATTCCCCAGCCCTGTGGAAAAGTACCAGAGTCAAGATGGATTCCAGCACCAGGTGACATGGATGCATGTTTTCGTCTGGAGGGAGATAGTACTCCCCTACTCAATTTCCTCTTGCTAATGGCTATTGTCTCTGTGTCTGGCCTCTTCATTGTTGTTCCTGATGGGCTGGAGGTAGGCTTTCTCAACATGAACACTTTGATAATAAATCTATAGTCAATATTCTTAATTTCAGACACAGAAATGGTATGTGCATACAAATAAACTATACACATTCAGGGGATTACAAGCTTTCCAATGATATGTTACATGCAATACTTTGTATAAGGCATATTTGAGTTAGGTCATAGTAATAGGCATATTTCCAAAAAGAATATGGGGTGCAACATCACACGTTCCTTCTCCAGAACTGCCACTCATCCTCTTTATTTGTATGTGGGGGAGTGCTTGTATCTTTATTGGTCTACCTCTGCTCCAATTGAAGTCAATAGAAACAAAGTTAGGCTAAGATGGAATGATTTTGAAAATCTTGCCTCTAATTAATAATAATGTGGGCCCTTGCTCATGTGTTCAGTACATGTTTGAGATGTCCAGTTCAGGGATTCTCAGACTTCACCGCACTGCGACTTCCGCCCCCCCACTGACAACAAAAATTACTACACAATCCTGGATGGGGGTGTGTGTGGGGGGGACGGGGATGGGGGACTGAAGTCTGAATCCATCCAAGTCCTGCTGCCTTGGGTGGTGGACAGGGGGCAAAGACAAATCTCAAGGGCTTCAGTCCTAAGCAGGGGGGAATCTTAAACCTGGGCCCCAGCAAGTTCAATATGAGTCCTGGCAACACCATAAAAATGGAGTCCTGACCCAGTTTGGGGTCCCAACCCGTAGTTTGCTGATCTAGTTCAAGGCTAGATTGTGACTAACCCTTATGAGGATGCTATAGGTATTGAGCACTTTGGGCCTCCCTTGTTTGTGCATTGCACACAAGGACTACCCTGAATGGCAGGTGGCATGGCCAGGACCCTGTCACTCTTCCACAGTCAGAAACTCGGACAGAGGTGGTCAAGCCTAGTGGTCAGAATCAGGAGTTAAGGGCAGGGTTGGAGCAGGTCTGGGAGCAGGATTAGGAACAGGGCTGGAGCAAGAGCAAGACTGGACAAGGCTAAGGTCTAGGGAATTTGTTGCCACTATCAGGCAAGAGAGAGTTCCAAGCCCTGGAGTGATATTGTGTGGGCTGAGCTACTGGTCCTCCTGTAGGGCTTATGTACCTGGTCTGGAAGTCACATTACCAGTTCCTGATTTGTGGATTGGCTGGAGTCTAGCAGAGGAGTGACTCATCACCTTACACATACCAATGTTAGTGTAGTACAGCCTGCACATTCCACCTGTGAAGTAGGCAACTGTGGGAAGGTGCCATTGTGAGAGACAGTCCCCCTCTGAGCACTTCATTGAACAGTGTGCTTTTGTACTGCCTCCTATTGAGATTAGTGTGAACAAATCCTGACGCTAATTAATACTAAAGTGGGCATTTTACTATGTGGAATTAAATTAGAGCTGGTCAGGAATTTTTTGAGTAAAACACTTTTTTAATAAAAAATGCTGATTTGTCAAAATTAAAGCTTCATGGGGAAGAGCCAATTTGGAAGAACTTTCTGCTTTGAAAAAATATCCCATTTTCACATTTTTTAAATGAAAGGTTTTTTTTGTTTGATATGATTTTATTTAGAAGTCTAAATTGATTCATAGTTTTTTAAAAAGTCAAAATTGAAACAAAATTTAGCCAAACCATTTTTTCAGATTACTGATTTATGAATAGTTAAGATTTCAAGGTTTTTGTCCTGATTCGGGATATTTTTTTTTTAATCGTTCAGATTTTCCGGGAATGTATAAACCATTTCTGGCTTAGCTGTATGTAGCTAAAATCTTATAGCAGGCAAGGTGCAAGCAACAGTATAAGGTTTCATGATGTCAAGTTATATGGTGGCTGCAGCTTCTATAATCACCCACCCAACACATTTTGCGGCTCAGCTCAAAATCTTGCTCCTGTGATCTCATTTATTGATACTGGAATTATAGTCCAGTTGTTATAGAGGGAACTCTCCCATCATGAGCCTGTTTGTCCAGGCTCTTACTCACCAAGTTAGTTTTGATCCTTTCCATTTGTCTGGAAAGTTCTGCTTCCCTTCAGCAGGAAGAGGGAGCCATCCCACACCCTCCCCCAGATACATTACAGAATCATCTCCATCATACACCTGCTTCTCCTCCTCCTACTGAGAGCACGCTGTTTCTTGTATCTTCCAGCAGTCTTCTCAGTCACCTGTTCTAGGACTTCAAAAGTCTCAGATGACTATGGAGGAAAAACCAGGCACATATCAAATCTGGGTCTTGAATTCTTAAAAGATCAAGCACTGATAGAAGGTACATGCATGATACAGATGTTCTCTGTGTGTGTGTGCGCGCGTGTCGTGCGTGCGTGCGTGCGTGCGAGAGAGTGCGTGCAAGAACGAACACTCTCTCCGCCTCCCCCCGACACCGAGCAGCGGATATAGGGCAGGGCGAGTGGGGCGGCTGTCCTGGGCCCCGCACTTCAATAGGCCCCGCGCATGCGCTACTACCTGTTGGCTGTGGCCGTGGTGCGTGCGCGAAATTGTGCTGCAAAACTCTCATCCGCCCCTGTCGACACCCACCCACCCACACACCATGGTACTATTTAGTGGGTGATTTGTAAAGATCTCAATCTAGGAAGTCTGACTTTATCTAAGGCATAATTCTGCCACTCTTACTTATGTTAGATATTGGCTTATTCAAATGAATAAGCCATCAAAGACAATGGTTCTGCTTGGGTGAATCAGAACTTTTCAGTGCAAGGGTGGCAGATTGGGGCCCCCCTAATTTGTGAAGTGAGGCAAAGTATTTATGTGATTTGAGTTGGGACCAACAACAGTGAAGACTGTCCTGGGGAGGAGGGGTAGGGGAGACAACGACTTTTACTTACAGGCTTTGACATCCCGCAGATCCCTTTTGTTTCTGCTGTTCACTGTGCACAACATGCTTCTGAAGTGTATTTTAATTTTAAAGAAGTACTAGCACTTTGGCAGCGAGAGGCAATTTTATACACAAGCTAACAATGATATTTCTTTGAATTTTTTTGTCTTGAGGGATTATATGACACTCATTTGAATCTTTTCCTTCCAGACTGGGACAGAAGCAACTGGACTCTCTTAAGTGATAAGGGATACATGTCTTTTCCTCCATTGTGACCATCAAATTTATTCAAAGCAGCACAATAGACACGTTTCTTGTTAGAAACTTCATATGCTATTGAAAGAGAGAAAATGCTTCTCTCTACCTTTCTGCAATAGAACAAATAAATGCTGCTACTGAATGTACTTCTCACCTGGACTCTCTTCATCTGCCAGAAACTAGGGAGAAAGGAATGATAAAGATTTCTTTAAATTTTACCTAGGAAAGCAGGGTCAATTGACAAGCTTTAACTGGAGTCCCTTTCATCTGAAGTGCATGCCTGTCTCATATTTCCTCTCTTTGCTTAAGCCCAATTTGTTTGAATTTAGCACCTACATTCATATCTACAGGGCTGCTGGTGGGGGGTAGGAAAGGGTTCAGTTGTCCCGGGGTCGGCGATTTAAAAGGGCCCGGGGCTGTAGGCTGCCACTACCATTACCTCCCAAATACAGTAGTGGATAGTCTCAAGTTGGCAGTATTAGCATGTGCATGTGTGTGCACACCTGCATGTGTAAATATATGAACCAATCATGAAGCAGATTCGGTAGATATTTCAGCCTTGATCCTGAGAGACGTTGTACTCAGTATTTGCCAGGATTGGGTTCTATATAACTATAAAGTAAAACTAGGATGGATTCGTGTATCTAGTCCATTTTTTGCCAAGCTCTTGATTCTTTTTTGTATTCATAATGCACAGCACACTTTATTATTACTGTGGTTTCCATTGTGGTACCATATAATTCTTCTCTCTTAAGAATGCATCACATTCTGTCAAGCTCAAGTTGTTGTGTCTGGCCCTCAGAGAACTCTACAGATAATAAACTGTGAAGTCCAAGCGTAGTTTGATGTTTATTGTAAAACTTATGTTCTTGTTACAGCCGTAGCTGATTTCCCCATTGTGAATGCTCACCAGGCTGCTATTCTGGATCCAAACCTTTGATCCCACAGGATTTTAATCTTACTCAGTTTGAGCAGCTCACTTTAGTAATCAAGGCATACTGTTGGGGAACTGACTCAGAGTCTGGTACCTTATCAGAATGTGGGGTCCATGGCACAGCTAACTTAGGCCCCAAGGATCACTGCTAAATCAGGACACCCCAGAAGCTTATGAATGCACACTCATGGGCACCCTGAATTACTGTTTCATCCTTTGGGAAGACTGTGATAATTAGAGAAAGACTGTGTCATTAGTCAACGTCACTGAAGGCTTTTCAAAGGCACTTCTACCTACTGCATCTCTCCCTGCACCCCACTCATTACTCATAGACAAAGAAAGAGATATATAGATCCATGGGCAGATAAGTAATACGCACACACAAGTTTCCTCACCTCTACCCTGAGCCCTTTCTACCTCAGGCAGTATCTTTCAGGGCATTCAGAGCTGTGTTATCCCCTCTCCTGCTGAGTCTTATCTTCTGGCTCTGGTCTGCTGCCTCCTTGCGAGGAAAAATATTTTTTTGAACAGCAATTTGAATATCTGGGCTCATCTTGTCCTTCTCTTGGGCTCTTCTGTGGGCTGCTACCTCAGACCCTTTACCTTCACAAAAGCAGATAAGAGTCATTAGCCCTTGAGTGGTAGTCTCTATTAACCTGCTGAGGCAAGGTTATTCATTTGTTGATGGTTCTAATCACTATCCCATTCAGGGTGAATCTTCCAGGTGCCAGTCTCTTCCCTCTTAAAACAGTGATTGTGCCAGGATACAGTGTAAAACGTCAGTAAGATATAAAGTAGAGATAGTCAATAGACGGAACATGGGCCAAATCTGTTCCACAGATGTTTTTGAACAGACCCAAAAATGTTATTTACTTATTATTGTGAAAAGTCTCAGAAGGGTAGCCCTGTTAGTCTGAAGAAGTGGGTTGTGCCCACGAAAGCTCATGATATTATCTACATTTTTTGTTAGTCTAAGGCCGTGGTCACCAACCCGTCGATAGTGATCGACGGTCGATCGGGAGGCGTTCGGGGCCCCCACAATTTCCCTCCACCCCCAAGAAGCCCCACTACCTACCTCCGAAAATGGAGGTAGTGCCGGCTTCCTGGGTGAAGGGGTGAAGGGAAGTCTGGCAGCTGTGTGCCACTTCCGGGATTTCCGGAAGTGCGCTGCCTGCTCCCCTCCTCCAGGTCTGTGGCGCGCTGGGAGGAGGTAGGAGTCCCGGAGGAAGGCGCGTGCTGGGGCTTTGGGGCCGGGGGGGCGCGGAGAAGAGAGGGGAGGGGAAGCGCGCACCGGGGCTCCCCTCCTCTGCGGGGAGGAGGTAGGAGTCCCGAGGGCAAGCGCATACCGGGGATGGGGGGAGGAATCCCGGGGGGAAGTGCACGCCGGGGCTCCCCTCCTCTGCGGGGGAGGAGGGAGGAGTCCAGAGGGGAAGCGTGTGCCATGGAGGAGGTAGGAGTCCCAGGGGGAAGCGTGCACTAGGGCTTCCCTGCTGGGGCGGGGGGAGAGGGGAAGGGAAGGGAGGTGCACACTGGGGCTCCCCTCCTCTGCGGGGGAGGAGGTAGGAGTCCCGGGGGGGAAGCGTGTGCCGGGGAGGGGGGAGGAGTCCTGGGGGGAAATGGGCGCCAGGGCTTTCCTCCTTTGTCGGGGAGGAGCTTCCCTCCTCTGGCAAGGGGGGGGAAGGGCGCGTGCCAAGGATTCCCTGCCCCAGCCAACACCCTGCCCCCTGTTCCCACTGGCACTCTGCTCCCACTGGTATCCTGCCCCCTGCCTCGCCAGCACCCTGTCCCATGCCTCCACTGACACCCTGTCCTCTGCCCCAGCACCCACTAGCACCCTTCCCCAGTACCATGTCCCCTGCTCCCACCAGCATAGTTGGAGCCACATTAGTGAGGCTTTGGAGGAGTTTTTTTTTGTTTTTGTTTTTTTTGTATCTCACTTGTGTGGTCCCAACTGACTTTTCAGTAACCCCTGAATCAAAACAGGTTCTCATAAATAAAAACAATGCTGAAACTTTTTGTGTTTGACATATTTTATTTAAAAATGAAGCCTGGCCAACAAACCCCCATCTATCCGCAGCATCATAACACTCCTGCACCCCCTCCCCCGACCCTAGATTTGAGCCTATCATACACTGGAACCCCCTGTCCTGAGCCTATCAGATCGCCAAACTCCTGCACCTCCACATCCTCAGTCTTTTGCCACAACACTCCTACACCATCCACACACCACAAATCTGTGTCCTGAGCCCATTATACGCCTAACCTCCCTGCCCTGAACCCCTCCCATCCCCCAACCCAAACTCCTGCACCCTCACATCCACAAGCCTGTGGCTTGCTCAGTACCCCAACCCTCCACCTGACCCCCAACACTCCCCAGCCTGGAGCCCCCTCCCTGAGCCAGCATCCCTTCCTCCACCTCCTCCTGCATCCAAATTCCCTCCCAGAGTTTGCACCTCTCACCCCTTCATACACCCAAACCCCTCATTTCCACCCCAGAGCCCACACATCCTGTCTCAACCCAGTAAGGGTACAGCTAGACTGCAGGAGTTTTTCCAGGATTCCAGAGGTATCCCAGAAAAACTCTTCTGCATCCAGGGATGCGTTTGTTCTTCCACTTTTTTTAGCGGAAGAGCAAACATGCTCTTTCGGTAACCCCTATATTCCTCTTTCCATGAGGAATAAGGGGGCTTCCAAAAGAAGGGTTTTTTCTGATATTGGTCCAGTCTAGACAGGCCAAATGTTGGAAAAACCTCTTCCTACAGAAGAATTGGGAAAAAAAGCAGCAGTATAAGGGTTGGGGATAGCAAGTGATGGAGAGGAGGAGAATAGAGAGGGCAGGTTGGGGCTTCAAGAAAGGGGTGGGACAGTAGATCTTGGCTTGTTCTGTCATTTAAAAAGTGATCTTGGGTGTAAAAAGGTTGGAGACCACTGGTCTAAGGTGCTACAGGACTATTTTCTCTGGGATCTGGATCTTGACAATGCTTTGAAATTCAAAGAAGTCATGAAATCTAATTGGAATTCATGAGCTCGCATACATATTCCCAAACTGTCACAGTTAAGATAAATTTAGGTTAACAAGATTCTTTGTTGAAAACCAAAGCTTTGGAATAATAAAATGTATTTAAATATATGTAATCCAGGGGTTGATTTAATGTTGTCTTTCAAAGCAAGTGTAGTCTTCGGTGACTAATTCTATGACAGTTTAAAATGTAATGTGTGACTCTGCTGAATTATCTCTGTATAAGCACAATAAAACTGGTCACTACCCTAGCAGATGTGAGTAGATCTTTTCATTTTGATTTGCTAAGGTTATCACAAGACTCTTGACATATAGTCTATGTGTGTGCAGGTCTAATTTCTAGCCTTACCAGTCTCAGTGTATTTTTAATGTGACTCAAATAAATATAAATTATGTGTTTGGAATGACCAAGCTATATTTCAGAATGCTCAGGTGAGTCTTCATGTCATTTGATTGCAGATGAGATTGTGGCTTTCTTTTTTTCAGGATAATGTGGTGAGAGGGTTTGAGTTCACAATTTAATAAAATGAAACAAGATAGTTGGCTAGAGGTAACTAGTCTTGCATGTGGCATGCGCTACTCGTTCTTTCCATGTTTGGATGGGGCCTATATAAGTGCAAAAACATATTGCTGTTACATGTATTTTAAATAAGAGATTATTTTAAATTTACAATACATGTATAGGATTACAGTGCTTTGTGACCATGCTGACCAATATTATCCATTTTTCACTTGTGTATCCATCCTCCTCCATTTATTTGCTATAGCTCCCTGTTGTTGATTGTTTCATATTTAGAATGTAAAACATTTGATGTGAGGATAGTCTCATTATTATGTTTAGGGCCTACTCCAGAGGATCCCTGGTCTCTAGTTCCTACACACATTACAAATAAATAATAATAACTTCTCATTTTAAGAAGGATCAAAGTGATGGCCTGACAAACCAAAGAACACAGCTGCTATTGGGTTTTTTTTAAACAAATCATAAACTATAAGCTGAAAAACTGATGTTCAAATTTCAAGTTAGAGGTTGGGTTGATTATTTTACCAAAGGCTCAGATGCTTAGCATAGAATCACGGGCAACTAGTGCCTGTGGGGTGGGGGCAGGGAGGTGCAGGGAGGGCACATGTGGGGGCACCCCATTTAGCAATTAATAGGAACTGTAAGGAGCTAGCAAATCTCTAAATAAAATACAAACAGGAAAGAAAAATAACATGATGCAGACTTTTCCTCTTTGGTATCGGAGAGCCAAGTCTAATTGCTAAAACTGATACTATTAAGTATCCTTGGTAACTGCACATGAGGCTGACTAGGTTAGTGAGTAGAAGGGGTAACTGGTTAACAGATGCCCGTCCCAGTCAGAGCAGTCCAGCTGGACTTACCGTGCTGCACCGCAGGTAGAGGAATACTGCTCTAGAATTGCGATGCGGCAGGCTGGTTAACCGGTTAAATATATAGTTAAACTAGCTAACATTTTCAAAGGGATTTTATATCCCTAGACCAGATGAAAAGAATCATGGGAAGGAGAAGAGATTGTTTGGGACCAAGCTGTTGATTGTGCAGGGGAGAAAGTTAATGCTGTTTATATAGGTGTCATTGATCATGACTTGTCACCAGCACTGTCTCATTTCCTTCTACTTCCCCATCTGTCTATGTCCATCTGCTGTTTCTTGTCTTATGCGTCTATTGTAAACTCCTTGGGACTGGGATGGTCTCTTTGTTCTGTACTTGTATATCTTGTAGCACCATGGGGACCTGGTCCACGAGTAGGGCTCCTAGGGTACATCTACGAAGTGGAATTAAGCTACGCAACTTCAGCTATGTTAATTGCGTAACTGAAGTCGAAATAGCTTAACTTGGCTTCTGGCACTGTCCACGCTGCAGGAAGTTGAAGGGAGAACACTCTTCCTTTGACTTCCCTTACTTCTTGTGAAAGCAAGATTACTGGCATTGAGCGGTAACTTCGAATTAGCTGTTTTAGCTAAACCGCTAATTTGAACCCTGGAAAATCGACAGCACCAGCTTCAGTCTTCCTCTGTAGCGTAGATGTACCTTTGGCAGTGTATGCACAACACGTGACAGGAGTGAGACTATTCCGGGGTGAGGATGCCACCCAATTGGCTGCAGGGTCATTGGGCGTCTCTTTAGTCTGTAAATATCTCCTTGTCTCTGGGTAACACGGAGTCCATAAGCAGCCCTGCTCGCAGGGCAGAATGCCCAATGACCAAAGTCTGTAAGCAGCCCTTGTCACTGGGTAGTATGGCCTGCTGGCCAAAGTCAGTAAATAATCCCTGTCTCGGGGCAGCACAGCGAGTCAGTTAGCAGCCCTTGTTTCAGGGCAGTATGGTCTACCGGCCAGAGTCTGTAAGCTGCCCTTGTTTCAGGGTAGTATGGTTTACCGGCCAGAGTCTGTAAGCAGCTCTTGTTTCAGGGCAGTAAGGCCTACTGGCCAGAGTCTGTAAGCCGGCCTTGTCTTGGGGCAGTATGGCCTAGTAGCCAGAGTCTGTAGACAGCCCTTGGCTTAGGGCAGTATGGCCTGGTAGCCAGAGTCAGTCGGATTGGTGGCTAGTGCCCTGGTAGGGGAACCCAGGCCCACCCAGCTTCACCAGGTCCAGAACCAGGGCCCCATGAGTGTTAGATCAGTCTACCACTCCCTTGGCAGGGAATCAGGCTAAAACATGCCAAGTGTGCCTGGGCAGGAGAGGCTGCTCCTGCACCCTCCCTGGGTCACTTCATACTGGTGCTGCTGAGGCGTCATCCCATGTAGTGGTTGGGTTTCCTGGTTTCCCGGCACTGACTTCTCCCTGGGGTTCCACTGGGGCTGAGTAGCAGCACTCTCCTGGAACTTCGGTTCCAAGTGTCTGGATCGCTGGCTGTTGCAGCTCTGGAGCTCTGGCTGGAGGTCCTTCCACTTCACTGGCTAGCCCAGACTGAGCTGCTCTCTTGCCTTTTATGCTGCCCCAGCACTTGATGCGTGCCCAGTCTGGTTGAAGGGGCGGGACTTCCTCCGCCCAAAGGGATTTCACCCCTCCTGTTCTAGTGCGGGGTGTGCATATCCCGTCACAGTACCCTTTGGTGCCTCAATAATACAATATAGTAATAACGAATAATAATAATTTGCCCCTGGGTGAAGCCTTCTGTATTGCTAAGGCCAAGTGTGAAGTTATGACATTTTTCTTGTTAGCTTTGCTTTATTATAATGGAGGCTCAGTACTGTAAGTTTTAGGAGTCAGATTTTAACTAAAATCTGAGGCCTTGATCCTACAATGAGCTCTGGAGAGGTGGAGTTTCACTGATTTCGGTGGGGCTGGGCATGAGCCCAGGGACCTGCACAAGTGCTCGCTGCAAATTTGTGGCCTAAGGTGTGTCTAGACGACAGGGTTTTTTCGAAAAAAAGTGGCCTTTTTTCAAAAAAACTTCATCTGCGTCTAGACTGCTGCCGCATTCTTTCAAAATTAAATCAAAAGAATGCAGCAGTTTTTTCGACCACAGTAAACCTCATTTTACGAGGAATAATGCCTTTTTTCGAAAGTGCTCTTTCCAGACTACCTGAGTGCTCTCTTTCAAAAAAGTGGCTCTCTTTTTCAAAAAAAGTGGTTGCTGTCTAGACGATCTTTCACAAAAGCCTCTTTTGAAAGAGACTTGTAGTCTAGACGTAGCTTAAGAGTTCAATATCCCACATCATGCTAAATATCTGCCTCTGTCAGTCCTGTGAATGCCAATATTATTTTTAAAGATGTTCTGTTATTAAAAAAAACCTTTTAAAAAAATAAAATGCTGATCAATTTTAACAGCATTATCCAAGCAATGTTCTTAATAGCTGTGAAAGACTTCCCTTTGGCAAACAAAAGCTTATCTACAGGAGCTATGTCATAATCCACAACAGAAAATGAGTTTATTCTACGCTTGGGGTGGTTTAGCTCCCAGGAATAACATCTGCATTATTTTACAAAGACAAATTGTAAGTTCAACAAAGAACTACCTGTTCTGTTTGAAAAGTAAGGTGAATATAGCAACATTTGATGAATACCCTGACTTCCTTAATATAGCACGTTGGCTATAGGCACCGTGGCCATTAAGTCTGCTGTACTGACATGTAATGCTTCATGAAATATTGGCCCTATAGTGGGGTGTCTGTCCAACCTCCCTGGCAGAAGAGAGGTTTAAAGCAACCCTAGAGAGGCTATGCAGGAGCCAACCAGTTAGGAAAGGATAGCCAATCAGGGCCAGGCTGAGCCAAATATGAAGGGCTGCTGAACAGAACAGCTTCAGTGCCTCTCTGAAGTTGGAGGAAGGAGAACTCTCATGTCTTGAAGGAGGGAGAAGACAGTCCCATGAACAGAGCAATTCTGGGCATAGGTAAGAGAGCATGAGTGAGCTCTCAGCTGACTGCTGCCAGACTGAGGCCCAGATACTAGGGCAGAGAAGATGCTAGGGCTGAGTGGAAGTGGCCCAGGGGAACAGACAAGGGTGGTTGGAGGCAACACTGTGTGGGTGCTGGCTAGAGAGTCCTTGGCCTGGGGCCTGGAATAGTGGGCAGGCCTGGGTTCTCCCCGGCCCCACTTGCCATTGAGGGGAATGGCTAGAGCAGTGGTCCCCAATGCGGTGCTTGTGGGTGCCATGGCGCCCGCCGGGGCATTTATGTGCGCCCGCCAAGTGACCAGGGCCGGCCCAAGCCATTCTTGCACCCTGGAGCCCCCGGGCCGAGTGGTGCATGCGCGGCCACGCCCCCAGGTGCCCGGCAGCCCCAAAAGGTTGGGGACCACTGGGCTAGAGTATGGGCTGAGGTTTGCCATTGAGGCAAGTGACTGGATGAAGGACTGCCAGTCCCCCGGAAGTGGGGAGAGGACAGAGTGTCCAGAAGAGGACACTGAAGTCCTAAGAGCAACACAGGCCCTGGTGACAGAAGTGATGGTGGTGAAATGCCACTAGATGAAGGCAAACCAGAGCTAATTATCAAGAAAGCCAGCAGGAGGTAGTACAGTGGTAAGTGCGCCCTGTTAGGGTGCATCTATACAGCAGGGCTTAACTTGAAATAAGCCACGCAAATTGAGCTATGTCAATTGTGTAGCTTATTTTGAAATTGGGAGCATCTACACAGCACTTATTTCAAAACAGAGCACTCTTCCTCTGACTTCCCTTAATCCTCATACAATGAGGGTTACAGGAGTCAGAGTAAGAAGTCCTCCAGCTTGGCAGTATTTGGACATTATTTCAAAATAACTGCCTGCTGTGTAGATACGGACTAAGTCATTTTGAAATAATGCTGCCATGTAGACATACCCTTACGGGCCTTTATTTATTTTGAACCTATTTTAACTTAATGTTAAATAATTTAATACTCTGAATATTACTTATATGAAATTGGAAGATAGATTTCTTTGCTTTCATACATGTGTGAAGAAGGAAAATACCAGCACATCTTAAGTCACTTTGTAGAAGATTTTTCAGTAGGCAGTTGAAAGACATCAAGCACTGTAGAAAGAAACATTGAAAAATACATTAGATAACAAATGGAATGAGTTAAGGCTACATTGTTGACTGGAGTTTGTAGTTTAGATTTCCGTAATAATTATAGTACTTTAATTTTACATTCTGCCTCACTTACAAATTTGTATTATATAATCGAGTATAGCAATTTTGTGGGAAATAATTTTGATCAAATGAATTTTTTTGTCAATAAGCAAAGTACTTTAATGATACACATCTGCTGCTTAACTTGGTCCTGTAGCTTGGTGTGTAGCACCTGCAAATAGAAAATAATATAATTTATTTCATATAGGATCTTTCATACCAAATATAATGATTTACAGTGCAAATGAATTATAAGCAACAGAGGAAAGCAAACATTTAAGGTGAGATTTAAGGAGGAAAATTGACTTAGTAGCTCATAAGGGAGGAGAGGATAGAATTCCAGATAAATGAAGCAACAAAAGTGAAAGTGTGACCTTGACCATTTGGGAGGTTGTGAGGCTGCCAAATCTAGAGGAGTGGAATGTGCAGGGGGCAGAAGAGTAGGTGAACATAAGTTTATGGAGGTAGGGTGAGAAAGTCAGTAGGGTTTCATGAGGTAGGAACATAATTCTGAAAATAAGAAATATATTAATTTTTACAGTGATTTCAAAGATGGACAAACGACTGGGAATGATAGTGGTGTCTTTTCACTTTTTGGAACAAGATGTTAGTTTGAAGCATTCTTGGCCTCTTGAAGTTGTGTGTAAAGCTTTGGGAAGAATAAAAGAAGAAATTACAGTAGAATCTCAGAGCTGTGAATATCTTGGAAATGGAGGGTGTTGTAATCTTTTGAAAGAGCAACCATAACATTTTGTTTAGAGTTACAACTGAACATTAACTTAATACAGCTTAGACATTTGTTAAAAGCAGCATTTTTCTTCTGATTAATAATCTTAATTTAAATGAAACATGCAAAGAAAGTTTCATTACTTTGTCAAATCTTTTTTATACTTATCCTTTATTTTTTAATAGTTTACATTAGGGCTGTCGCCTGATGAAAAATTGTGATTAATTACATCGTTAAACAATAATAGAATACTATTTATTTAAAACATTAGGTTGTTTTTTAACATTTCAATTATAACATGTACAGTGCTCACTATATTTTGATTACAAATATTTACACTGTAAAAAACCAAGAAATAGTATTTTAAATTCCCCCATTACAGTACTTGCAATGCAGTCTCTTTATTATGAAAGTTGAACTTATAAATATAGAATTATGTACAAAAATAACTGCATTCAAAAATAAAACAATGTAAAACTTTAGAGCCTACAAGTCCACTCAAACAAACATGTTTGTTTACATTTACAGGAAATAATGCTGCCTGCTTCTTGTTTACAGAATTACCTGAAAGTCAAAACAGGTGTTGGCAAGGCATTGTTGTAGCCAGCATCACAAAATATTTACATGCCAGATGTTCTGAAGATTCATGTATCCCTTGAGACTTAACCACCATTCCAGAAGACATATGTCCATGATGCTAATGGGTTCTGCTTGATAATGATCCAAAGCAGTGCAGACGGATGTATGTTCATTTTCATCACCTGCACCAGATGCCCCCAACGTAAGGTTGACTTTCTCTTTTGATGGTTTAGGTTCTGTAGTGTTTGCCTCAGAGAGTTTGCTCTTGTAAGACTTCTGAAGGCATGTTCCACATCTTGTGTCTCAGATTTTGGAACCTTGAGTCAAGTGCTAGAGGTATCTTTAGACATCTCACACTGGAATCTTTTTTGCATTTTGTCAGATTTGCAGTGAAAGTTTTCTTAAAACGAATAACATGTGCTGGGTCATCATCCAAGACTGCTATAACATGAAATATATGGCAGAACGCAGGTAATACACAGAACATGAGACATACAATTCTCCCCTAAGGAGTTCAATCACAAATTTAATTAACGCATTCTTTTTTTAACCAGTGTCATTAGCATGGAAGCATGTCCTCTGGGATGGTGGCTGAAGCACAAAGAGGCATATGAATGTTTAGCATATCTGGCAGGTAAATATCTTGCAATTCCTGCTATAAAAGTGCCATGGGAATGCCTGTTGTCACTTTTAGGTAACGTAAACAGAAACAGGTAGCATTATCTCCTACAAATGTAAACAAACTTATTTCTCTTAATGATTGGCTGAAGAAGTAGGACTGAATGGACTTATAGGCTCTAAATTTTATATTGGTTTGTTTTTGAAAGCAGTTAGGTAACAGTCTACGTTTGTAAATTGTACTCACAATAAGATCACACTACAGTACGTGTATATGAGAAATTAAAAAATATGATTTATTTTATCATTTTACAAATATTTGTAATTAAATGTAAATTGAGCACTTTGTATACACTTTGTAGTTTGTGTTGTAATTGAAAATGTTAAACTGCCAAAATATTTAATACATTTCAATTAATATTGTGTTGTTTAGTGTTTAAAATTGTGATTAACCACAATTTTTTGAGTTAATTGCCTTAGGGCTGTCAATTTAATGCAGGTCACTATCTTATGGTTAACTCAGTAATTTACTGTGTTTGCTTTTTTTTGGCTCTGTTGCTGTTTGACTGCATACTTCCAGTTCCAAATGAGGTCAGTTCATAACTTTTGTGTTTGTAACTCTGAGGTTCTCATGTATATTGGTCAAGCTGGAATATGGCAAAGGGCTAAGCCTGTAAAAAATGCTACTTTTCCATATTAAATGGTGTTTTTCATGTTTCACGAAACAGGATAAATACTTTCTCTTTACATATTGAAGTAAAAGAGATAATATATTGTCTGCTTTTTGGTCACATGCCACAAAATACCACTGCTTCTACTTACTTTCTTTTGAAAAAATAAATTTATCTTTTGGGTGACAGTAAACATAACTTGAAGAATAATCCACCAAAGAATGTACGTAATCTTTGCCATGAGGCTGATGACAAACATTGTATATGATAAAACTTAAAAAACAACGAATAGTCCTGTGGCACCTTAGACACTAACAAAAAATGTAGATGGTGCTGCAAGAGTATTCGTTACTTTTTAAGTTTTTCCAGTTAGACTCACATGGCTACACATCTTACAATTTTTAATGATAAATCATTGTAGGTAGAATAGTCTTTGAGATAATCTGTTGTCACCCTGATCTTCTACCAAACACAAATGTTTCAATTTGGTAAAACAGGATTTGTGGCACCAGCTTGACCCTGTCAGCCTGAATAAGGCAGATTTATAGACCTTGCACATCATTGGAATCTAGTTCTAGATACAGGAGACCTATTGGAGGCATATTGGATAAGCATTTCCATATTTGAAGTGTGTGGATCTGGAAGGGTCTCCTATAGCTACGTCTGCAAGAGTTAGGCACATTATCATGGCAACTTATCCTGCTCACGAACAAAAGTAACAGCTGTTTAGGAGATTCATCAATGCATTTGTACATATGGCGGATGATATAATTTTAGCCATAACGCGTACAGTGTATTTTCCTTCTTTCTTATCATTTTTTCAGTGTATAGTAGTTTTTTTTTTTGCATAGTGAAAGAAATGAGATTTTAATATGTTTCAGTCTCACTTTGGAGGGACAATAGTTTCAGACTGATTTTGAAATAACACGTTTAAAGGTATGTGGTTGTATGTCTATCCATCTTGAGTAGTCCTCCTCTAAAGACATTTATGTTCAATGAATCTTACCCCTGAAAGCTATCCAGGTCTGTGGTCCCCAACCGTTTCATGCCCAAAATCACTTTCTGAATATTAAGGGCAACCAAAGATCTATCTTGTTCCTTCCCCAAAGCCTCACCCCCTCTCAATATTCTCCTCTCTCTGTTGCTTGCTCTCCCCTCACCCTCACTAACTTTTATTGAGCTGGGGCAGGGGGTTGAGTTTGGGAGGAGGATTGGGAAAGCGGTATAGGTGCTGGTTCTGGGAGGGGGCTCAGGGCTGGGGCTTGGGGTGCAAGAGAGGCTATGGGGTGCTGCCTCAGCAGGGTCAGGGCTGGGCAGGTTGCTTGGGGTGAAGGAGAGGGGTTTGGAGTGCAGGAGGGGATCTAGGGTTCTGCCTCAGAGGGGGATCAGGGTTGGGGCAGGGGTTAGGGTCTTGGTTTTGGGAGTGGCCTGCAGGCTGGTGTGTGGCCTCCCACTGGCAGTGGTACTGGAACAATTCTTGGAGTGGAGGTGCTGAGCAGCAACCTCCTAGCCCTGTCCATACCCCTCACTGCTCCTTAGACCTGGGGTTAGTGGCCAGGACAGGGACCATGACTGGCAGACCCCCAGGGCCATCCCTGCAGAGAGAGACTCAGGGACAGCAGTGGTGTGCAAGGTCAGGGTCCTGGGGCCACTGGGTGGTATTTGCTGCAGGTGGCTCCCTGCTGGTGGTGCAGCAAAGCTAAGTCAGGCACCCTGCTTACTCTGGCTGTATGACACTCCCATAAGGGGGGCAATGCACCCCAGAGGTAAGGAGTGGGGAACATGTGGCTTGGTGTGCTGTCCCTCTCTGCTGGCACCACCCCCTTAGTTCCCAGTGACCAGTTTTCTGTTCTTGGCCGGTGAGAGTTGTGGAGAGTCATGTTTGTAGGCAGGGACAGCACCCTGAGACTCCTGCCTCCCAGCATCCTACACACACACACAGGGCTATGGAGCTGTGCTGGCCACTCCCAGTAACAGCTGGTGGCATGGGGCTACGGTAAGCAGCGAGCCTGTCGATTGCAGTCGATTGTGAGACTCCCTAGGATGGACCAGTCGCTTGAGTTGACTGGTTTGTGACCACTGAACTAGTTAATGTTATTGTGAATTATCTGCTTTAAGCAAGTTAGAGCTATGTGGGTACAGCTCTAAGCTTTGATTGAATAAATGTGCTGTGCTTCTTTGTGCCCCTATAACACTCTTTCCTGTTAGATCCAGTCATGATGACTTTAGCACGTTAGTGTGTCCTTCAGCTAACAGGTGTCCTGAGGAGTGTTGATGAATCTGTTATTATGTAAGTTGCACATAATTAGTACAAAGGAATTCAGTGTCGCTATTCCTGTTTTTAAAGATGGTAGGAATGAGGCACAAAAAGGCGTAGTATATTAGCAGGTCTGGCCTGACCATCTTCTAGATGAAGTAGGGGTCATCAAATTAGAAAAAGTGATTTTTTTCTCTATTTTAAAAATATATTAATGTTATCTCGTGTGTACTAAAGTATCAAATATTGTACTTGTGAAGCAGTGCATCATTGTCATGTCAGAATTTGAGTTATATTATTTATTTCACATTGCGGAACACATCTGTGTATGTAAATACGGTTAAAAAGTGTCATGGCATAGCTTCAAAAGAGCACCACCTATGTTTGCTGCCTTGGGGCAGGGTCTGGCAGTTATAGATTCATAGAATACTAGAACTGGAAGGGACATCGAGAGGTCATCAAGTCCAGTCCCCTGCCCTCACAGCAGGACCAAGCACTATCTAGATCAGTGTTTCTCAACCTTTTTTTAGAAACTACCCCTTTTAAAAAAAAATTATAAGTACCCCTAGTACCTACAGTTTTCAGATGCACACAATTTTTTTCTACTGTTGCAACACATTTATTTAAACAACTTATTGGTGGGCAGTGAAATTTTTGGATGTAAAAAGTACAAAAATAATAAAACACTGTAAAACTTAAAACAGAAATTCAGTTTTCTCCAAATTTCAGTTGTGTTGACGTACCCCCAGACTTTTCTCAAGTACCTCTAAGGGTACTCGTACCACTGGTTGAGAAACACTGATCTAGATCATCCCTGATCGATGTCTATCCAACCTGCTCTTAAATATCTCCAGTGATGGAGATTCCACAACCTCCCCGGGCAGTTTACCACCATGGCAGTTAGGAAGTTTTCCCTAATGTCCAACCTAAACTTCCCTTGCTGCAGTTTAAGCCCATTGCTTCTTGTCCTATCCTCAGAGGTCAAGGAGAACAATTTTTCTCTCTTCTCAGTTATTCTCAGTAGTCCAGTGTTGGCCAGGCATACAGTTGGGTCTGTGTTGCTTGCCACTTAGTAAAGGCCAGTCAGCCACCCACAACAGCTGTTCTTCCGTGTTATGAGCCATGATCCCGAAGACGCTGAGCCAGCAAAGAATTTGATTGGACTCGAAAATTTTGGTAAGAGGTTTGAACAAGATTGTAAAGGGAGAATCACAAGTACTTGTAAGATGAAGATTGTGTATTTATTGTAGACTTCTATTGTTAAAGTAATATTAAAGGCCTAATTTTCGAACACCCAAGTGCTAATGTTAACAAATACCACTAAACATATACATCCTTTCCATTCTAATTGTAGTTTTGTAATAGAAATTCTGGTGTTCCATTTAATTTTTTAAATAGTTTTTAGTGAACATTAAAACGATAAATTAAAATTTACCAAGATGTATGTTACAGTGTCATCACACTGCATGAACATTTGGAAAATTTACAAAATTGGAAAACTTGAATTATGATTGGAAAAAACAAAACTATTGAAGAAAATTTACCTGTAATCAAGTGAGAAGAAGAATACAGGAGCCAAATATTGGAGTGTCTGGTTGCTTTAGTGAGAATTCTCAGAGGGCAAAACCTGGCATTCTGTGGGACAAATGAAAAATTATACAGTGCAAGTAACAGAAACTTCTTTAAAAGTATTGAATACCTAGCTTTGTTTGATCCATTCATGAAAGAGCATCTGTGTAAAATAAGTGACCATGAAACTCATTTTCATTACTTTGGAAAAATTCTGCAGAATGAACTGATTCAACTCCTAGCAAATGCTATTAAAGAGCAAGTCTTAGAAGCTGCCCATTCTGCAAAATACTTCTCAATAATTCTGGACTGTACACATAAGAATGGCTATACTGGGTCAGACCAAAGGTCCATCTAGCCCAATATCCTGTCTGCCGACAGTGGCCAGTGCCAGCTGCCCCAGAGGGGGTGGACTGAAGACAATGATCAAGCAATTTGTCTCCTTCTATCCATCTCCAGCCTTTGACAAACAGAGGCCAGGGACACCATTTCTTACCCTCTGGCTAATAGCCTTTTATGGACCTAACCTCCATGAATTTATCTGGCTCTTTTTTAAACTCTGTTATAGTTCTAGCCTTCACAGCCTCCTTTGGCAAGGAATTCCACAGGTTGACTGTGCACTGTGTAAAGAAGAACTTTCTTTTATTAGTTTTAAACCTGCTACCCATTAATTTCATTTGGTGTCTTCTAGTTCTTATATTATGGGAACAAGTAAATAACTTTTCTTTATTCACCCTCTCCACACCACTCCTGATTTTATATACATCTATCATATCCCCCTTAGTCTCCTCTTTTCTAAACTGAAAAGTCCCAGTCTCTTTAGCTTCTCCTCATATGGGACCCATTCCAAACCCCCTAATCATTTTAATTGCCCTTTTCTGAACCTTTTCTAATGCCAAAATATCTTTTTTAAGGTGAGGAGACCACGTCTGTACATAGTATTCAAGATGTGGGCATACCATAGTTTTATATAGGGGCAGTAAGATATTCTTCATCTTATTTTCTATCCCTTTTTAATAATTCCTAGCATCCTATTTGCTTTTTTGACTGCGGCTACCCACTGCATGGATGTTTTCAGAGAACTATGCAGGATAACTCCAAGTTCTCTTTCCTGATTAGCTGTAGCTAAATTAGCCCCCATCATATTGTATGTATAGTTGGGGTCATTTTTTCCAATGTGCATTACTTTACACTTATCCACATTAAATTTAATTTGCCATTTTGTTGCCCAATCACTCAGTTCGGTGAGATTCTTTTAAAGTTCTTCACAGTCTGCTTTCGTCTTGAACAGTTTAGTATCATCTGCAAATTTTGCCACCTCACTGTTTACCCCTTTCTCCAGATCATTTATGAATAAGTTGAATAGGATTGGTCCTAGGACTGACCCTTGGGGAACACCACTAGTTACCCCTCTCCATTCTGAAAATTTACCATTTATTCCTACCCTTTGTTTTCCGTCTTTTAGCCAGTTCTCAATCCATGAAAGGATCTTCCCTCTTATCCCATGACAATGTAATTTACACAAGAGCCTTTGGCGAGGGACCTTGTCAAAGGCTTTCTGAAAATTTAAGTACACTATATCTACTGGATCCCCCTTGTCTGCATGTTTGTTAACCCCTTCAAGAACTCTAATAAGACATGATTTCCCTTTACAGAAACCATGTTGACTTTTGCCCAACAAATTATGTTCTTCTACATGTCTGACAATTTTATTCTTTACTATTGTTTCAGCTAATTTGCCTGGTACTGACGTTAGACTTACCGGTCTGTAATTGCTAGGGTCACCTCTAGAACCCGTTTTAAATACTGGCATTATGTTAGCTGTCTTCCAGTCCTTGGGTACAGAAGCTGATTTAAAGCATAGGTTACAGACCACAGTTAATAGTTCCGCAATTTCACATTTGAGTTCTTTCAGAACCCTTGGGTGAATGCCATCCGGTCCCGGTGATTTGTTACTGTTAAGTTTTTCTATTTGTTCCAAAACCTCCTCTAATGACACTTCAATCCAGGACAGTTCCTCAGATTCATCACCCACAAAGGACGGTGCAGGTTTGGGAATCTCCCTAACATCCTCAGCCGTGAAGACTGAAGCAAAGAAATCATTTAGTCTCTCCGCAATGGCTTTATCATCCTTGATTGCTCCTTTTGTATCTTTATCCCACTGATTTTTTAGCAGGCTTCCTGCTTCTAATGTACTTCAAAAACATTTTGCTATTTCTTTTTGAGTTTTTGGCTAACTGTTCCTCAAAATCTTTTTGGCTTTTCTTATTACATTTTTACACTTAATTTGGCAGTGTTTATGTTCCTTTCTGTTTACCTCATTAGGACTGGACTTCCACTTTTTAAAAGATGCCTTTTTATCTCTCACTGCTTCTTTTACATGGTTGTTAAGCCATGGTGGCTCTTTTTTAGGTCTCTTGCTTTGTTTTTTAATTTGGGGTATACATTTAAGTTTGGCCTCTATTATGGTGTCTTTGAAAAGTTTCCATGCAGCTTTCATGGCCAGATGTGAGTCACATTGAGCAGATGATAAATATGATGATTCACTTTGGAGATCTGTCAATAATCTGCAGATGAGGATAATGCTGAAGAGATCACAAAGGAACATTTTTGGGGGGTTTGTATCACTGAAGATCATTGAAGGAGATGACTGATGCTTTTATGACTGAATGTATTCTATGAGAGTTTTGAAGGAATCCCGTTATCTATTGAGAACTTGAGTGGCCAAGGCTATGACAATGGGAGTAATGTGAAGGGTAAAGAAAATGGTGTTTTAAAGAGAATAATAGAAATGTGTCTGTGGGCATTTTTTGTTCCTTACTTTACACATTCCCTGACTTTAGTTTTGAATGACACTGGCAGATGTTTGAAGGCAAATAGTTTCTTTGACCTAGTGCAATGCATAATGTGTTTGTATTTTTTCCTAAGTTCAACACGCTGTTGGGAAGTTTTTCGTGCCCATGTGCGTTCTCTGACTCTGAAACCATTGAGTCACACAAGATGGCAGAATTAAATTGATGCCTTGAAGCCTCTCCAGAATGAGCTTGAAAGTATCTATGATGCACTAATTGAAATTTATGATGGTATTATCCTAACAGGATCATCTGGCAATACGGCATGTGCAGATGCAGAACCTCTTGCAAATAGCTTTTGCAAGTTTAAATTAGTAGTTTCACTCATTTTGTGGTATATCTTGTTGGAGGTTAACCTTACCAGTAAGAAAATTCAGGCAAAGGACTTCAACATACATTTTGCTATACGACAATTGCAAGAGGCCAAGAAGTTCCTAGAGGAATGCGGGAATGATTAAGTATTTGAAAAGACACTAATAGATGCTAGTGAGCTTGCTGAGAAATCTGAACTACCAACAGACTTCGAACCAGAACCAGCACACATTTGGAGAAAGAAGCCACAGCTTGCATATGTAGCAAAAGATGAATCAGTTCAGGATCCAAAACAGAAATTCCAAATAAACTTCTACTTTTTAGTCCTAGGATACTGCAGTCCGGTCAGTTAAAGAATGATTTGAACAGATATAGCAGCTTGATTCTAGGGATGTAAAAAAGATTGAAAATGTTAACCATGTAACCGATTACAATTCAATCTGTTATATGGGTAACCACTGCTGGCCAAGCTCCCGGCGTTCATGGCCCTCTGGAGTGTAACCAGCAACTGGAACCGAAAAGCTGATGCTTATTGGTTAACCAGTAAAACTCTTACATCCCTACTTATTTCAATATTTGGTTTCCTCAACAATGTGCACAGTTTGCAAAATAAGTCTTAAAAACATATATTAGAACATTGCTTGAAGCTAGACTTTGCATGACAACATGGAACTTCAAAAGATATTGATTGTTGTAGATTTGTGCAGTGAAATGAAGGATACTCCATCACTACTTACACCTCAAAATGTACTGAAGTTTATTTTTCAACAGATTCAGGCAGCTTTCCCAACATATTCAGTGCTCTTCACTGTTCCTGTTTCAGTTTCTAGTGGGGAGCATAGCTTTTCAAATTTAATATGAAGACATACCTTTGCTCTTCCATGCAGAAAGAGATACTTGTTGGATTGGCCACCATCTTATTAGAACAGGAAATAGCTTCAGATGTTTGTCTCCAACAACTTATTGTCCAATTTGCAAAAGGAAAAGCAGGAAAAGCAAAGATCTAAAGGTTTACACAAATTAATGGCCCAGTGAAAAGGGTTACAACTCAAAACCAGACTTCATTCAGTATCATAGCTTCCCCAAAATCAGTTCCTTTGGAACAGGCGTGAGCAATAACTTTAATGGGGGGGCCACTCCAAGATTTTGATAAGTGGTCAGAAGGGTTGGCTGCCAGGGTTCCCTCTAAGCTGTGTGCCTGTGTGCGCTTGCAGAAAAAATTTCTACCCGGTCCACCTCCTATGCAGAGCTGTGCAGCCACGTGGCAGGCAGCAGGAGGCTGCTGCAGTGGCCGGGGTCAGAGGCGCTGTGAGCTGCATGGCGGGCGGCAGGAGGCTGCTGCGGCTGCGTGGGCCAGAGGAGCCGTGTGGAGGGTGGCAGGAGGTTGCTGCAGAGGTCAGGTCCATGTGGTGGGTGGCAGGAGGCTGCTGTGGCAGCCAGGACCAGAGGAGCCACGAGCTGCATGGCAGGTGGCAGGAGGCTGCTGCGGAGGTTGGGGCCAGAGGAGCCACGAGCCGCGTGCCATGTGGTGGGCGGCAGGACGTTGCTGCAGTGGCCAGGGCTGGAGAAGCCACGAGCCCTATGAGAGTCTGGGTGAGGCTTGGCAGGCTGGATCCCACCTGCTAGCTGCCTCTTGTCTACCCCTGCTTTGGAGGAAAGACCATAACAACTTGAAATGCAGTTGTTATAGCATTGATCAGAAGCACGGTGTACATAGGGTTACCAGGTAGACCCCCCCCCCCAAAATACCAGACACACTTGATCGGGGATGCAGACTTGCTGGGAGGGGGGCAGTGCTGGCTGGGAGGAAGGGGGCGGGGCTGGCCCCACGAAAGCTCATCACCTAATAAACCATCTTGTTAGTCTTTAAAGTGCTGCATAGTCCTGTCTTTTGTTACCTCTAGGAGAGGCACACAGTTTTTACCCATGATGCTTTTGCAGTGATGTGCAAATGAAGATACATTCAAACCCTTTACGAAGCTTACAGCCTAGCAAGGCTGCTCTGGTGCCAGGTAAACAGACATTCACCCCTCCTCCTCTAAAGCCCACGGAACTTTGAAACTCCCCTTCCTATTTTCTCATCTCGCTTATATAGCCAGGTGACAATTAGGGTTGCCAGGTGTCCAGTTTTGAACCAGACAGTCCAGTATTTGAGTTTTCTGTCTGGGAAACAAATTGAGAAATTATAAATGAGAAAATATAAATGTCCGGTATTTTCTAAATGTGATGTAATGTCAAGTGTGTCCGGTATTTTTGTTGAAACCATCTGGCAACCCTAGTGACAATGCCTTTTCTGAGTTGCTGTTTGGAGAGAGAGGGCTATACAGGGACCCAAGATGCACTTCAGTCACAGCCCACTTGCCTCAGGGCACTGCTCTCATTGGGGTGAGGGACAGAAGTAAATGTAAACACACTCTGATGCCTGTGGAAGTGAATACACAAACCAACAGTTTTCTTTTATGGGTTCCCTCTCACTGGCGAAACTTACAATGGATAAAACTCTTGTAATAAGGCTATGTCTACACTTGCAAAGCTGGGTTCAGTGGGTTTACACCAGGGATGAATTTGGACTGCAGTGTGAAAAGGCATGAAAACAAATAGCTTTATGGTAGCAAAAAAACCCTAGCCCTTCACTAGTGCTCAGTTAAGTTTACGAGATGGAAGTGTGTGGGTGGGTGAGTGGGGGTGTAATTTGCTGTTCTGTGGGCTGTCTCTCTGTATGAAAGATGAAAGCAGCTGCACTCTGTTTCTGTCAATGTAATTTAGGTGCATCCCAAAAGCTTCTGGCTGGTTGGTAATTAGGCCCGCAGTTGTACTACCTTTGTGTGCACCAAAATTAGTGCAAGTTCTGGTTGGTTTCTATCCTAGGAGAAATGAACAAAATGAAGGAAATTAGTCTTTGATCGAAAACCCTGTGCAAACATGTGGTGTTTGTCTGTATGCCCTGTAGGATTTTTTCATGGAAAAGGGAATTTCCTTTCCTTGCTAAATTATACTTTTGCCTAACTTGTTTAATTCTATTGTGCTCCTTTTCCATTTCTTTCTTACACCTTATGAAATGTTCCACACAGACGAACAAACTGCAGAGGCAGGGCATGCTAATTATACTTTCTAAAGACTTTCACTCTCATGTTCTGGTTTGTAATGAATTCCAGTTGTTTTATAGCTAATTTGTGCAATCAGCAAACATTAGGTTGGTTTGTCTTTATTATTTGCCGATGGTTATTTTCATTCTTTAGTAGGAAACAAAAATGTAGTGTACAGTGCAGGGCCAACACTTCTAAGGTGCTGTAACAGGATACTCAGAAAATCAGAGTTAATGCAGCCCAGTCATCAATAGAATGGGGAAACTCATTGCTCCATAAACTGGTCCTGTGGAAAAGCCACATTCAAGCCCTTATTTTGTGCTTACATAGTTGTAATTTATTATTGTCCTCTTATGGTTCTGATCTCACTTTCTGCTGTACTATTGACTCCGGCTTCTGAAATGTAATGCTTCAATAATGGACTGTATTCTCTTCATGTCCATATGTATTTCTCCTCTGCCATGCACCTTTGTACCCTCCCTGTTCTTTTGTATGAAGAACACATTTTTCAAAGTAAAGCCACACTAGTGAATAGTCATTTTTCTTATTCTGAAGGGGGCAGCTTCGTATTTGTCGACCTTTCCTTCTCGGGTTTAACTGAAAACTGCCAATATGCAAGAGACAGCCAGGGAAGGCTGTAAGGGGTACTAAATCCCAGACTAGACTCCAGTGTAGCAAAACAGACTTAAACTCCACCCGAAGTGCTATTCACTGATCAGCAGCAGTAGTTTTGAAGATTCAGTGTGATAAGTGGCAGTATCCCACTGGTGTAAGAATATGATGTAGCACTATTATCATGCTGACCATGCAGAGTGGCAAAGGAATTCCATTAGTTGCTCTCTTGGTTATATTTGGTCTTCATTTGTGCATATAACTTATCTAGTAACAAGATAACTGAAGGCAACTTTTCTTTCACCTGTTCTAGCTATTTTTAAAAGCAAATTAGACTACTGCTTTGTTTGATGAAAACCAGTTCATTTGGCTATATGTGGTTGATGTAACTCAATTAAAACATCAAGTTCTTGAAAAGCCGCCTTATGATAACCAAAAATTATGATGCACAGGATTAATGTGTTCAGGTCTTTAACATGTAGATGTGGAGAACAATTAATTTATCTTTAAAATACAGCAGCAACAAATGTGTATTTGTCACAGGCACACCTTCATTTCCAATTTTTTTCCATTTGTGTTTGCAATTGTTTTTCCATTTGCAAAGTAAATCCCAGTGGTTATTCTTTTGAAATTTAACAGGGGATATATGTAGTAGCACACAATAAATTAACTATTAATTCAAAGAATATTTTTCTAAACGTTATCATTTCAAAACAATTAAGTTAATAATGATTTTTCATATTGGTTCCATCCTCAGCACATTAACTGCTCATTATATCCTTGCATTGTGTATTGATCCATCTATTATGCTAGTTCATTCCTTTCTTATGCAGAGAAAACGCTTATCAATTGTACCCATGAGTTTGAATTTATTGGAACAGTTAAATGACATTTAATGCACTGTAGCTGGGAAACAGTGCCAGCAGACAAACCTATTATTATACTAATGGAGTTTTTGAATTACATCGCTAAGCTCAGCATTATCATCTATGGTATTCTCAAAACCAATGACAGGTAGGATAGTTTAATATCTCCTGAATTGTGTACAATTCTGATTTGTTTGCTTAATGGACCCACAGTTTCTGACATTGTTTTCCTTTATTTCTTACTGAGATTAAATGTTTTAAAATAATTGTAAACAAACTAATAGGGATGTTAGTTAGTGTGTAATTGAATAGTCCTGCATCCGCATCAAAGCTTAGCAGCTACGTGACTATTCGATAGTCTCTGGAGGTGAGCAGCAGCTAGTGTGCTCCCAGCTAGGGGCGGCCCGTGGATGTAGGCAACCTCGGCAGTCGCCTAAACGCAGCGCCCAATGATGATGTCATGCCATTGAGGGCTATGGAGGTGGGGGTGCCGATCGCACATTCCTCCTAGGGCGCCAGTTGCTGGCAGCTCTCCTTGAGCCGCTCCTGCTCCCAGCCCTATCCCTGGGAAGCCCCCTGCTACCGAGCACTCTGCTGCCTCTCTATCAAGGGCAGCAGTGCAGGGTAGCATGCAGAAGCTGGTTTAAAAACTGGCTTCTTGCGCAAACTAGCTCTGCCTGCTTTCTCGGAGTGTTGCCTCTGATATAGAGGCAGCAGCATGGGATGGCAGCATCCCCTGTCTGCAGCAAGGGCCGAGGGCGGGGGGGAGGAAATGTGTGTAGACAACAGGATTGATTACAAAACAACCATGTGGTAAAGGTAGACTAGAATTTTGGAGGTGGCGTTAGTTTTTCATTAGTTGTCTTTTTCTTTCAGAAGTCTGAAGCAACAGTACAGTTGCAACAATTCAAACTCAGAATGAAGTTAGTTGGTCAAATTCCAGAAAAATGAAAGCAAGATGGGAAACTAGATTCTCTTCAGTGGAAGTGTGGATTTATACCAGCTAAGTAGCTGACTCAGTGTTTTAGTCATCCTGAAATATTTACTTGAAGCCTAATATTTTCAGAAAGACTAACTACTTACAAGCTCAATGAGGGAGCTGTCCCTATTAGACCAGCTTGCCATACTGGGATGAGGCACAAGGTTTAATTAGTAGAACCAGGTGAATCCAAATAACTAATTCCCCTTTCGAGAGCATCAAAAAGTAACTGAGGGGGGAAAAAGTCGGAACCAGAGGGAAGCTGGTGTGAGAGTTCAGCAGAGGCTTGTCCAGACAGCAAATGGGTGCTATGAGTGAGTAGGCACCAATGAAGCTCTCTTATGGTATGTCTATGGAGAGAGTGCTGGTTTGGGACAGAGGTTGAGTGCAGAAGGGAGCTCACGGTAGGGGAGGAGGACCCCAGTCTTGGGCTGTAAACAGCCTTGGTTCTAAGCAGGTCACCCTGATTTGACCCTTTCTCTGCTCCCGGACCTTCTGTTATATTTACACTGATACAGCCCCGGAATACCCAGAGTCAGTGCTTATGTACTGTACCAAAAGGGATATATTAGGGGGCAAAAACTGATTTCATCCTCCTACAGATCAGAACAATACCCTATAGGGCTGATACGATAACTGAGTATCTTTGATATGCTGTTGCAAAATTTTTCACCTGTCAAGACATTTTCATTTAGAATTGTGTATGCTAACATTATTATGCCCAAATCTGCTCTGATTTACACCCAGGCATATTTGGAATAACTCTTCTGAAGTCAGTGGAGAGACCTGTGAAAGGACAATCAGGTGCTTTACATTTATATTAATTCAAATTGCCAGTGTCTGCACTAGAGCCAGCAGAATAATCTTCCCTCTCTGGTGTGAGCTGCAGCACACTCTGTTTCTTATGTTCAGACTCCCAGTGCATATAGGCAACTTACAGTTCTTGTTATCCATTAATCTAAGTATTTTACATATAAAGAACAAGAGAAGGAATGTCAATTCCAATACTGGGCAGGCCTTTTTATATTAATCCAGTAAGATTAGAGTAGAGCCCTTATTTTGTTCCATTCTGACGAAACATAAAACTCTAAGTAGAGTATGCAGCCATTCTTTCAGATTAATCAGACTGTATGTGCTGCTGGTAGAAGCATAGTGTGTCATGTCCCACTCAGTCCTGCGTTAGTTACTGTATGTGGAGTGAAAGTTTCATGTCCTTAGGATAGGAAAAAGAGAACCATCCTGCAAGGCCTCATAGCAGCTTTATTGTGAGCAGCGAAGAATAACATAATTAGAATTAGAGATGTATACTGTGTGGATGCAGTGATACAAAAGGGAAGTGGCTTCAAAAGGGAATCCAGTTTCACAGAACAGTGTGGACATGCTGCTTTAGGAATAATTATTCATAGAGAAATGTGATCCAAAGCAATTCTCAAGTGCAGATGAGCTCCACCATATATTGCAATATTGGTTTCACTCTGACCCCACAAAGTTCAAAAAGCATATCATTGAAGCTAATTAATATAGTTGACAAGGTGCACTCAGGCCCATCTCCACTTAGGATCTCTTAGTACACGGTCTGCAGATGGGATCCAGCCCATGGCTTGTCTTGATTTGGCCTGTGAAACACGGGGCACGAGGTGGTGCTGGTGCTTCAGCCACGTGAAGGATGCCGTGGCTGGCTCACCAGCCCCAGCCAGCTTGCACCAATGCAGGCGGAGGGGAGCCCCAAGTCTTTGTGGGTCCAATCAAAGCAAGATGAAGGCTGGATTGGGTCTGTGGCTCTGCCTGGTGGGGGGAGAGGGAACTGCTGTGTGTGGTGCAGGGAAATGCTCTGTACAGGCACCGTCCCTCGTTCCTCCCTTTGGCAGAACCAGGGCCGGATTAAGGGGGGGGCTAGCCGGGCAGCTGCCCGGAGCGCCAACCTATGGGGGGCTCCAGATGGCAGCTGTAAGGGGCGCCGTGCGCCCCGCCGCGTGGCGCCCCTGAGAGCTGCCATCAGGTGTCCCGGGGCCGGGGGCCGCGTGGCGCCCCTTAGAGCTGCCATCAGGCGCTGCGTGCCTGATTGCAGCTGTAAGGTGCGCAGTGCCCCGGGGGGGGGCGGGTCCACGTGTGCGCAGTGTGCCGCGGGGCGGGGCACAGGAATGGCTCGAGCCAGCTCTGGGCAGAGCCATGCGGAGATACCGGTCCATCCCACCCTGGGAACTGTGCCAAGTAGGTCCTGCCATCCACTGCCCCCTCCCACCCAGATCCCGGACCCCCACCTCACTCCTGCACCCTCCTTCCCACCTAGACCTCGCACCTTCAGCCCACTCCTGCACCTCTCCCCCCCGCCCAGTCTTTGTACCCTCACCACACTCCAGCACCCTCCTCGACTTGATGCCAAGAGTGGGCAATCATTTTTTCAGGGTGGGGCAGTTAATGAATTTTGCTATGTGGTTATGGGCTGGCTCCCTACCCTGAAAGGGGCAGAGTCTGGGGCAGAAGGGGCGGAGTTGGTGACTAGCTTCCCCCCAGAGTCATCTGGGACTGGAGTCTTTGAATTAAAAACACAGCAAAGGGCTCCTGGCCCTGCCGTTGTTGCATAGCCTAGGAGCAGCCCAGGTTGCTGCAGCTATTTAAAGGACTCATGACTCTGGCCCCTGACTGGGAGCCATGAGCCATTTAAATAGGATCCTGCTATCTGGGGCACCACCTGGAAATTTGGTGGCACCAGCAGCAGGATCAAAATAGAAAGCAGCAAGGTGCAGTCCACAGGCCAGATCGAAGTGTTAGGTGGGCTGGATCCTGCCCAGTCCTGCCCACTCTGCTTCTGCGTGCCTTCTTGCCTCGATCCTACACCCCTATGCCAGCTCCATTCCTGCACCTCTTTCCTGCCCAGAACCCACATCTCCATGCCCACTCTGCTCCTGCACCTTCAGAGAGCCTGTACCCTCACTCCCAGCCCACTCCTGCACCCTACCTGTCATCCAGAGCCTGCACTCTCACTCCCAGACTGCTTCTGCACCCACTTCCCATTCAACCCTGCACCTCACAACCAGCCTATTTCCCAACACACACACCCCACATTGACCCTCCTCATTTTTAGCTCCACCCCAGAGCCTGAGGTGGGTGTCTCACAGAATCCATTAGCCCTAGACCCCCAGAAGAGTTAATTCAGCCTGGGGAGAAGGGTAAACCCAGAACCTCAGTGGCCTGGAACTTAAGGGGAGTGAGGTAAATGTTTTTTTCTCCTTCTTTTCATTTAGGAGCCACATCTGTGAGGGTTTTTTTGTTTTTGTTTTGTTTTCACTTGGGAGCCAGGTCAGTGAGGGTTGTGGGTTTTATTGATTTATTGACTTTTGCTTCTCATTTGTGTATGGCTTCCAACTGTTTTTTTTTGTGGGTCAGCAGTCTCCAACCTGAAAAATATTGTCCACCTCATCTTAGTGCTTAGGAGTGCAGGTTAGGATTAAACAAACATCCATCCATTGAGTCTTTTTTTTTCTGCTTGGGATAAATGGTTGCTTTTCTTTTTCCCCTTTTTGTTGGGTTGGGTTGGTGTTTGCTTCTAGAAACTCCTTGCCCCATTAACTTTGTTCCTGACACCTTAAGAGTGCATGGCACTAGTCCTTCCACAAACACGCAGATACAGAATGGAGAGCAGTGCAAACAGTTGAGCAAAGAGCAGCCCAGCTAAGTAAGCAGCTAATGTCACATGCTCCTTTTCTTAACTGAGTATGTGGTCTCCAGACACCATGGTGAAGGGTGCATTAGAAATGCTGAGTAAGAGAGTAGAGACTTGCAGTTAGTGTTTCTCAGTCCTGTAATACCAGTTCTATTCTCAAGGAAGTCTTGTGTGGAAGTGACAAATCCTCTCTTGAATGAGGTGTCTAGACAATCCTCATGAAGCCCTTCTATTGTAACTAAGCTGTTTATTCTCTTCCTCTCTGCATACATTAAAGCTGGCTGAATCTCTCTCACATATGGCTAAGCAAATTGTTGTCTCACCAGTGTTAGAATGGAGAGACTTCTGCACAAAACTCCCAGAGCTTTTGAGTTTCATGATCTAGTGGCACAGAGTTACTAGGCTCCTCTTGTGGAAGAGCTGAATGAAAGAAGGGTTATCACAACAGCCATAGCCAACATGGCATCGCTTGCCCGTACTCTTTCTGATATTTCCTGAAAAGAATATATTACGGGAGTCAACGTTTGTCTTAGGTTGTCAATCAGACATACAACAGTTTGCTTGGAGAGAATAAAGTCTTGAGACAATTACTCTTTTCCAGATTGTATTCATGAGGAATATTCTACATACTATGTGAGGAGACATCCTAAGAAATGTTAGAGATTAAAAGACTTTCCTTTTAAGAGTCAGTTAACAATGACGAGGGCTCTTTAGAGAAATGAGTAAATTTATTCCCTAGAGTAATCTTCAGAAGGCTGGAGTTGGTTATGTTGGCTTTTCAAAAATTGTTGTTGTTATGCAACTTTATTATTTGTGTGTTTTCTTTCCTATCATCTACCTTATAATGAATGAATCATTACAATCACTGTGGAATTTCTTTATAAATTCAAGAAATCCTTAATATTTCATCTTAATATCTTATGGCAGATTTTTATATATTTAATCTTACACAGTTTAGAAATGTCCATTCAAAAGAGAGACGTTACAATATATTTGTCATAGATATGTAGAAGGATGTTCTTTCCACAGAGTCACCAAGAAGTGACCCAAGGAGATATTACTAATATGTTTCCTTTCTCAAACTCTTTCAGAAAATGTCAAGCTACTTTATACTAATGGAGGTCAAGAAAATTGCAAAGAGCTATAGATCACCTGATAAGTTTTGGTTTGGGCTTTTCAGACTCCTTCCCTACATGTTGTTCACATCACACCAAATGAGACTGTAATGAAAAGCATCTCTTCCACAGAAGTAGCACATGCTGGAACATACCAATAGATTTAGATATGTCCATCCCAGTCTAAATTTTAGGTGAATAAGAAAGCTTCAGTTCAGATTTCTAGATATCTGTGATTTGAACTCTTCTCACAGTAAACTGACTGTCATTCAAATGTAATCCAATATTTGAGGATGCCCACTATTGGAGGATTTATCATGTGAGATGCTCTCAGCCTGGTAAATTGTTCACTGAACTGTCATAGCATGTAAGTGACAGGGTTAACTTAGTAGAGCTGAAAATTCACCCCACGATGTTTTGTTTCTACCTGAAATTGTTAATGTTCGTTCTGTGTTAGCAGACGTAAGGAATTGGATGGTAGTCTGTAATCCCCCCCCCCCCACACACACATTTTAATTTCTATAATTTCACTGGACACTGTAGTGATTAAAAAACACAACCAGGATTACTTATTTGTCACATACAAGGTGATATTTTTAAGAACATTTACAGAAATTAATTTTTATTCTCTAAAAAGCAGTTATTTTTACATTTAAAAAGTGGTTTTCCATGGCAAGGTTTTTCAGAAGATGGGCCTAAATTACTCTTGTGTAACCCCTGACAACAGTATAAATAGCTGTGATAGGTTGAGAGTTGGCTTTTCACAGCAAATACTTCAATTTATCTACTGAATGTGTCCTCTTTATTAATTGCCCAGCAACATATCACAATACAGATATATCTATTGTTCAAATACTCTGCGCCATCTTCTTTTGGTACGTGAACTTTGTGAAAACTATTGTCCAATAATATTTTTTGGATTCATTACTTGTAATTTGCTGTGTCATTAGTCATCTAAAGCACATGATATTGTTTCATTTCCTGGGTTTGGATGACTCTAACTCTTATAAACAGCAGAAGTTCCTCAGAAATCATTGTGACTTTGATTCTGTCAGGCAGCAGGTGGCATGTCTTGAGGGAGAAATAAATAGCAGGAGGTAAGCAGACTTGGGGATTTGAGGACATTCACTATAACAGATGTGTATGCATCCTCATTTTGAATTAAATATTCTGCCTCTGGTGGGCCTCCAGTTGCTGTTCCACAGTGTACTGCTACACAGCAGAGCCATCTATCTCATTCCCTGTGTGCCCTCTGATCTGGGCTTATTTTGATGGGATGTCACATTCCTATTGAAATACTGGTGTACAATCACACACTCTTCTTTGTTGTTGACGTTAGTGGCGAGTTCACACACTGGGAGTCGCATACTGTATAGAGCTGACATGCCCCATATTTCCATATGGTCCCATGCTGAGGTCCATGCTAGATTTACTTAGCCTGTGGGGAGAGGAGCAGATCATGGGCAGGCTCCAGCATTTGTCGAGGCTGACTTGAGCACCAGAAGCTCCCCTGTCACCCAGACTGTGGCCTTGCTCACTCCTGCTTTGCCCCAGCCCCCATTCATGCTGGGCCCCTTTCCCCAAAGCTCCCCCACCCACTGGTCAGAATGTATGGGTCGAAAAGCAGCCAGGACTGGGTGTGGGGCCATGGGAGGAAAGTGGGAGGGAGACTTGGGGCAGAGTGCATGTGGGGCTACTAGGACCCAGGCATCTGCTCTCTCAAAGGCGTTGGATCAGTAGCTGTGCCACAGGAGAGGTTTAGCTTCCCTGGCCTATTAGGGGATCCAGTTCCATTTTAACAAGTCACCAGAATGCACAGCTGTGTGAGAAGCTATCAAACCAAATAAAGGAGAGGGGGCATTCCTGGGACCCAGTTCAGTGTAGCATTATAGAAATGTCAGGGATGACAACAAAACTTCTTCTTGTCTGTAATGCTGTCTGGACTAGACTTTTGCAAGAGAAAGTGCTGCTGAACTCGGCATGTTCCAGACAGCACCAAAGCCACGTCAGCAAATGCTGAGCAGGACTCCAAGTAGTGGCAGGTTACCCCAAACTTGCAAAACCTCAAGACAGGCACCAAGGCAGCGTGTGTGCTAGAGACGCAGGAGACTCCTCTTGTAACAACCACAAGTACTGGCTGCTTCTATTACCATCAGACAGCCATAGTCACTGAAAACAATGTGACACATGCACGAGTTTTTTACTTCATTGTCACAAATATGAACAATGAAGGTGCCTTTGACCAGTTGCATCCTATGTGAAAGACGACCTTTCTCGCTGTTCATAATGTTCCAAAAAATCTTTCCTTCTCATATTCCCAACCCATTTGTGAGAGTATTCCTTGCTCTCTCAGACATTGTGCAAAATGTAGTAAGTAGCTAGCATATGAGGCAGATATTACCCAACAGCTTGCAGTCTTGTCATGTTTCCTATCTGCTTTCCCTTTGGTCTTTTAAACACAGAAATTGTCATTGAGCAGCTACTCAGAGTGTAGTTGAGTGGCCCCACTCTCCTGTCCAATAAAAGTCTCCAGAAGCCTGGTACACAGAGAATAAGCTGGTCTACCAGAAGGAGTGGAGAACTCTCAAAATCATTAATACGAACAGGCCTAACTTGGACATTAATGACAGACAGGATTGCAGGGCTCAGGCATGTTTCCTCCATGCTGCGTGACAGTAGTTGAAATATTAGTGCCATCTTGTAAAAGCATGATGGGACCACAAGAGAGGATCATATGAATAAGTTAGTTTGATTTAAGTCCCAGAATTCTAGTGTCTTCTAGTAAATATCTTATGATGTGTCATGAGAAAAATCCCAGGATGCACAGTCTAGTGGTGGAACACTGCATCCTGGGATGTATGCTTGGACTCCTGTGTGGTTAGCTGGAGTGGGGAAGGAAAAATCCAAAGTAGTTTCCAAGTCCTAACATATACTGCAGTATTAGTTTCATTTTGAACCTCAGAAGTTCACAAAGCATAGTGTTGAAACTAATGAATGTTTCTATTTTTAGTATCCAAACAGCTGAAGTTAGCAGTTAATTAGACTGTTCTTCATATTCAGTCAGAAAATGGAGATAATTAGGAATGAGAAAGAACTGGGTAGGTCAATTATGCATCATTATTAGAGCCATTTAATGCATTTTAATAGTAGTTGATAAGATGCAAAGTGCTGTGTAAGCCAAAAGTCAATGCTTTATTCCATTATACATTACATATATAGTTGTAAATAGACCCACATTTGCGTTTTGCTATGTTGTGTTCAGAAAACTGAAACTTGTTCTCCTATGATGCTAATATGTAATTGTGTGAGACCTATCTGTTGGTGATGTCAGTGACTTAGTATTTAGGTATCCTAGGCTTTTCAGGGGTAAGCTGACATTTTGCACATATACACTGACATCAACAAGGAAAGGTGATTTTAATGCTTTATTTATCTACGGAGCGTATGTAAAGTTGCAGCCTGTGGGCTCAGTTCTGCAACCCTTATTCTCCTTGAATAGGACTGACTTGAATTAAGCTAGCTATAACTGTTGCTTTGAATTGTGCTGAGGGTTATACTCAGGCCACTTTATATCACTCCACAAAGTAGCCTTTAATCTGACAGATACAGCTCTTGGAAGGTATTCTTTGCAAAGCTGCAAAGAGCCACCTTGCTGGCAGCTATATTGTTCCTTCCCAGCACCTGGCATGGTGGACTGGCTGGGTAAAACAGGGTAGTTAGGGCTCCAACAGTTATCCCCGATCTTTTATTGGTGTAGCATAGTCAGTGTCAAAATTAGGAAACTGGCCACATTTGATAAATCTGACTTTCCTTGATTTCCTCCAGCCATGGCTAAGGAGAATTAGTTGAAAGTAAATTTAGTAATTAAACTGTGTCAAGTTTTAATGCAAAAACCTAAACTTCTAATTCTGTCAGAGTCTGATCATGTGGTCTGCATCCTGAACATAGTTTGGCCCATCTCTATCAGCACAAACACAACTGAAGGATGAGCTTTGCAGCTTTGTTTGTAACCCAGTGTCAAACAATTTCTTTTCTAGCATAGGAATATTCAGTAACAAAATAAATACAATGGTTTCTTTTTACCAGAAAAACATGAACGTTGGATGTGTTGTCTCAAATTTTCAAGTGACTAGTTATTCTGGATGCCTCATACTTTGGGTGCCCAACAACAGAAAGCGGAGTCTGATTTTCAGAATGTCGGTTCCCGCAATACACGAGGTTCGAAAAGGATGCCGGAAAGGATGGAACCACGACTTAGGGTTGGCAAAAAGAAATTGATTTTATTTTGACAATGACTCTGGCACGTGGTGATAAAGAACTCAGTCACATGTGTGGGCGCCAGACAATCATTAAAATGAAAAATAAACAAATTGCTAAACAATACAAAACAATCCCCTGAGGCTTCTCCAAATCACAATAGTTCTCAATAACTGCCCAGGGGTTAGAGGCAGTTGAATTAACACTGATGTTGTTCATAAGGTTAACTATTTACACTATTTTATAAAAGATAACAGTAAACCTTAACAATAACTACTCATTAACTAACACAATGATTCTTCAACTAACTGTCATCTGATAAGTAACAAGGGTAACTGTAATAAATCAGGATGGGGATAATAATGGCGGGGGAGGAGTGTTATACTAGTTCTGGAGACAACAGGAACACAAGTACCAGCCACATGCCCATAAACTGTCTCTGCTCGGGTCGACCAACTCGAAATACGCTCAATAAGACTCGAGAGCGGGGGGTGCAAGGCGTCTGGTTGATCAGGCCACGCATTCACTCGATGCGATTCCCTACTGAGAGGGGGTTCGGCTGCCTGTTTTATTGCCTGACCACTTAACACCTGATTGGTTGATTTTTGCTGCAGTGGGTGGAATAAGCAGGCCTGACCACGAGTCAACCCATTGGTTAATCTTTGCTGCAGTGGGTGGAGCTAGCAGTGGAAGATGATTAGTTTGTATGCCCTTATATGGAAAGCGCTCCGCCTCACAGACAGAGCCCCCTATACCAACCTTCTCAGGTGTAATAGGCTATGGCTCACCTGCGACGGGCAGCCATAGTTGTTGTTCTGTCTCGGACACAAAAAATGCTGGGCACCCACTTTCTGAAAATAAAGCTCCTGTAAGGTGTCTCAAGATGGTCTCCCTTCCCCAAAGTAGAAACACCCAGGATAACTAGTCACTTTCGAAAATATGGGCTAATTTTGTTTTCTATTTTGCAAATTCATTTGTATAATGGTGGCCATGTTTTTTTCGAAATGGGGCTTTTCGAAAGAAAAACGGCTGTTCACCCGGGGATCGATCGAAAATAAAACCCTTTTTTGAAAGATCCTGTACTCATTTTTTCAGGACCTCATTATGCAACGAAGTGCGGGAAATTTAAATCCTGGCTTAATTTGCAGTTTCGAACTGTCTAATTTACATCCCTTTTTCAAGAAAAGAGATGTAGTTTAGACACAGCCTGACAGTCCTGAAAATATGGGAATTCCGTATGAGGGTTTTAGTTTTCAGTGCTATCAGTCTGGCACCTTTGAGAAGCAACTTCATTTAAAAAAATCTCAGCAAGTCTTTTGATAACATACAGAGATTGGTAGTGGGTTCTGTTTTTTGTGGTTTTTTTGGAAGGGGGTTTGGCTTTGGGTTCAGGTGTTTAGTTTTTTAGTGAATGAAAGGGAAAAAATGGGAGCCGAATGCTGATTTCTAATACTGGAGGGCTTTTGCCAAGTTTGATTGCAAGAAACCCTGAAATGTACCCACACCAGCAAAAGAGGTATTTGTGGAGTTGCACTGAATGTTTGAATTGAGCCCTAATTTTGTTTGTATACAACCTTGAGCTCTTTTCTTGTAGACTAGATTGACTTATTTAATTCTAGAGCCTTGGGCTAAGTCTAGATTACATGCCTCTGCTGACAGAGGCATGTAAAATAGGCTACCCGACATAGTCAATGAAGTGGGGATTTAAATATCCCCGGCTTCATTAAAATAAAAATGGCCTCCGCGCTGTGCCGGCTCAGCTGATTGTCGGCACAGCGTGCGAGTCAAGACGCGGATCGGTCGACAGGGGAAGCCTTTGTCGACCGCTCCTTAAACCTTGTTTCACGAGGCATAAGGGAGCGATCAACAAAAGCTTCCCTTGTCGACCGATCTGCGTCTTGACTCACGCGCTGTGTCGTACCCCTGGTGTCCAGCAAGTTCTGAAGCAGTAGTCACCGGTGTTCCCTCTAAGACAGACCTGGGCAAAATACGGCCGGGGGGCTAAATACGGCCCGCCAAGCCACTGGATCCAGCCCATGGACCCTGCTGCCAGGACCCTCAGGCACGTAGCTGCTTCAGTTTAAAACCCAATCCCTGCGTCTCTCTGCTGGAAACAGCCATCCAATCGGAACTGAGCGATTAGCCTGTGTGATGGGCAATGCAAGCCTCTTCCCACACACTGAGTTAAGAGCCATGTGGAGGGAGGAGGCTGCATTTTCTAGTGGCCTGGGGTTGCAGCAGACAGGGAGCTCAGCCTGGCTCAGGGGTACTGCAGCCTGCTGGCCAGGAGACACCTAGGTAAACTCCTCCGAGCCAGCACCTGCCTCTGGCACCCCAGCTCCTCCTGCACCCCGACTCCCTCCCCCAGGTCAGCATCCAAACCCTCTGTGACCCCTGCCCAGGTCACAACTCCCTCCCAGACCATGTACCCCCTTTAAAATCCTTCCCCGAGGCCAGAATCCTCTCTTGCACCCTCACTCCCTCCCTGACCCTACATCCCAATCCCCTGACCCAGGTCACAACCCCCTCCTCCACCCAAACATCCTCTCAGACCCCACACCCTCTCCTGTACCCCAGTCCCTTACCACGTGCACTCTTCTGCACCCAACCTTGACCTTGAACCCTCTCCACAGAAAAGTGTGGCTCTTGACCACTTACCAAAATCTTGGAGTGGCCTCCCACCAAAAATTATTGCCCACTCCTCTCTAAGATTTTCCATCGTTGGGCGGGTTGAATTTTCTTTTGGGCAAGTTGAAATTTCTTATGTGCAGCACCAATATTGAGGTAGTGTGTGGATGTGCACTCACCAGTACAAACAAAAACCATAGATATAATCATATTTTAAATAGTTCATAGGTGTGAAAGAAAATATATTAAAACAAGGGATAATTAACAAGGAGCCATGTTTATGATTATTTAATATGAAATCAAATACAAAGAAAATTAACACTACCCTTAGCTGAAGAAGTGGGCTGTGCCCACGTTAGCTCATGATACTATTTCTATATTTTTGTTAGGTTAAGGTGCTATAGGACCATGGTTGTTTTTTAAGTTTTTTTAGTTGCAGACTAACACGGCTACTCCTCTGAGACCTTGGAGCACATGTATCATCATCCTTTCTAACAGACAGATGCATGTTTCAAAGATCTTGCAAATCAGGTTTCATCCTACAAAACAGCTAGCACCATACCTAGTACTTGCTACTTCTGACTCCTAAGAGCCAGAACTCTACCAGATAGCAAAGATCCCTTAATGCAATACAGTTTACTATGTATTAATTAGTAACACAGGATTTTAAAAAATCATTAAGATCAGAGTTTTAGATATCTGCAACACTCAACAAGTTCTGTTAAAAGAATCTTTCTCTTTCTTTCTTTAAGCCATTAACACAGGGATGGGAAATAATTTTTGATGTGGGGCCTCTCCAAGAATTTGGTAAGTGGTCAAGAGCGGCACTCTTCCATTATGTTAATGGAGGAGGTGTGGGGGTCTGGGATGGAGGGTCGGTGCAGAAGGGAGCTTGGGGTAAGGGATTGGAGTATGGGATCTGGGAGGGAGTTTGGGTGAAGTATGGGAACGTGACCTGAGGCAACGGACTGGGATGAGGAGGGGGTGCAGGGATTTGGACTGTGTCCAAGGATAGCAGATCATGGTGCAAGGTCTGAGAGGGGGTTGTGACCTGAGGAGGGGTGTAGGAAGGGATGCAGTGTCTGGGAAGGCATATGGGGGCTGGAGCAGGGGTGCAGAACATTTGGGTTACATGGGGTAGGAGTGCAGAAGGGGAGCAGAGGGTTGGGGAAGGGAGGGAGGGACTGGGGTGCCGGAGAGAGGCTCTGGCTGGGAGAACTTACCTGGCTCCAAGTCCGCAGCCCATCAGGTTCCTTAACCAGAGTCCCTATCTTCTAGCCCCTGTACATGCTCAGGGGACCTGCGGGAGTCTGTTTATTTATGGCTTTAAACTGAATGCTGCGAGCCCAGGGGATGAGGAAGGAGGGGCACTTCATATGCTGCCAGTCCTGCCAAAACCAGCCAATGGGAGCTACTGGGGATGGTGGCATCATGAGAAGCCTGTGTCCCCTCCCTTCCTCTAGGCTTTCTGCATTCACAAACACACACATGGCCTTGCACCTGACTTTTCGTAGTGCCGAGCGGGTGCGAGCCGGATGAGGCTCTCCTGGCCTGATGATCATCTTTTGCCCAGCCCTGGAACAGAGGCTGAAACCAGTTTCTCCATTTATAGCAGGCAGCAGCAGCAGCTGCTTCTACTCCTCCAAGAAGGCAAGTGCCCCGCCCTCCTTCCCCAGCCAATCAGCTGAGCTCCCTACCTGGGTGGGGAGCTCTGAACCTCTGTGTTGGACTCAGAAAAGGGCTGTGTGCCCTCACAGATGCACAGTTTACAGGGAACCTTGGTAGCCACTATAGTGGCTACTGCTATAGTGAACTAGCCACATTCAACAGGCCAAATAGCCACATATGGCTAGTGGCTAGCGTGTTGGATGCTATGGTTCTAGAGTATCAGAACTAGAGTGTGTAGTTCATAGCAAATTGTTAGTTTTGTGATAATTTTTTCCCCCCTCAGTGAATTATCTGATTTGTTGCATTTGAAATTATATGCCAAATAATGCTGAAAATAGTTCTTCATATTGTTTCAATGGAGCTCACTGCAAACATTAGAAATTGATCCAGGTTGATCAGTTTTTATTGTGTATATACAGGCCACATGAGATATTTTCATTCCCTGACTGAATTATTGTCACTCTTACAATACGATTTCTGATGTACATTCTCATATTTATGAATGATGTTAGCTTTCTATAAATATTTATCTTTTGATTGTAAATACTCCCGAAGTCAAAATGCAAAAGTTATGATTCTTATCACCCTTTATTGGCCTATGTGGCATATTTGAGGTTACTAGCTATGCTAAAATACAATCTTCATACCGAATGGTCCTGGCCCAACTGAAGTTCCAGATAGTCACAACAGGTCTGGATTTGGTGAGGTTTTTGATTAAGGGTCCAATCCTGTAATGAGGTCTGCACAAGACCCTGCAAGCTCATCACAGGACTGAGGCCTAAAATTATAACCCTAATACTACATTAATCTAAAGACATTTTTAAAAATAAAAGTTATACATCAGTGGTAGTACTAGTTTCTTCTTATCATAATGTCTCAGTTCTTTAAATCACTTCTTTTTCTTATTCCTGTTAGGAGAAGTTCTCCCGAAATTATCTCTGCACTTAAGATTTCTCTGACTATTAAGATTTTTTGCCTTTTCATATTTTTCTCATAGTATTTATAGAAATTAGAGATATTTTACCCTGTGCAGGAATGTTACAAACTATTTTACAGTGGTTTCACTGGGTTGCCAGGTGTCCGGTTTTGAACCGGACAGTCCAGTATTTGAGCTTTCTGTTTGGGAAACAAATTGAGAAAATATAAATGAGAAAATATAACTGTCCAGTATTTTCTAAATAAGATGTAATGTAGATTGTAATGTAATGTCAAGTGTGTCCAGTATTTTTGTTGAAACCATCTGGCAACCCTGGATTTCACATTATTGCTTTCTAGGGTTCCACTTCTCATTGAATATCCCATATTCATGATTTTTCCATAGCTATACAAATGTGCATCTAAAATAACTCCCAAAACAAATCAACCCCCACCACAAACCATGAATCTCATCCTTTTTCCCTGTCCCCATAACTTGGCCGTCCCTGTATATTGTTTTTATGAACATGGCTAGTGGTACTAAATTTGTCAAGCAGTGTAGATAAGGTTGGTATGGCTGTAAAGTCCTGATTTGATCATTTAAAAAGTGGGCTTTAGATGTTACCTGTTTTCTCTGAGTATGTTGACTTGTGCACTTCCTTAGGTCTTTTGGAGGGTGGGGAAAGAAGGACAAGAAAGTAATAGTTTCCAGATAGTGGCTCTGAGAATATCTCGTGCTACCAACTAGGGATGTTAGCAGGAAATAGAATAGTCGACTAACTGCATGAATTCTTAGCAGTTAGTTGATCATACTGTAGTCCCCGAGGTGGGGCCAGCAGCTGTATCAGAGGCAGCAGTGTGGGGTGGGAGGTAGTCCATGAGGAGAACCAGTTTAAAAACCAGCTCCCTTCCCGGACCCGCTGCCTGCTACCCTGCACTGCTGCCTCTGATACAGGGGTAGCAGTAGACCGTATCCATGGAAGGGTCCAAGCTCCCCGTGGACAGAGGCTGCTAGTGGGGTGAGTGTTGGGGGAGTTGCTCCTGCTGCTTTGTGGCAGCCTCCCCTGCTTCTCCCTGCAGTGCTGCCTCAAATAGACAACCACCTAACCTCAGGATGATTCTTACCAACAACCACAGGACATACCACACTAATACCAACCCTGGAACTTTCCCTTGCAACAAACCCCGGTACCAGCTTTGTCCACATATTTACTCTGCTGACACCATTATTGGACCTAACCATGTCAGTTACAAGATCAAGAACACATATTCCTGTTCATCCAGAAATATAATTTATGCCCTCATGTGCCTAAAGTGTCCGTCTGATATGTATATTGGACAAACTTCTCAGACACTTCAGCAAAGAATCAATGCACATAAAACAGACATCAGGCTCTCTCTCAGAGAGAAAACTGTTGCTTGCCATTTTAACCAGACTGACCATTCTCTCAATGACTTTAAAACATGGATATTGCTTCAAAGAGATTTTAACTCCACACTTCAAAGAGAAGCCTCAGAACTGTCATTCATGCTTAAATTTGACACTTTGCATATGGGTCTTAACAAAGATGCAAATTATCTCACCCATTACAAAGATAGCTTCCTCAATTATCACCCCTAATGTCATTACCTCACAGACACTAACCTTCCCCCCTCACCCCTCCTCTGTTCTTAAATCTGATTCGTCAATTTTATATGTGTTCACTTTTTGTTTGATTGTATCACTTTGGTATATATGGTCGTGCTAATTTTCTTCCACATATTGATCTGAGGAAGTGGGTCTGGCCCACGAAAGCTCATCACCTAATAAACCATCTTGTTAGTCTTTAAAGTGCTGCATAGTCCTGTCTTTTGTTTCAAATAGAGGCAGTAGCATGGGGGCAGGGGTGGCAGGTGGAACTGCAGAGCTGGTGCTGGGGGGAATCGGCTTTTAAGCCATCTCCCCCTAGTACCAGCTCCAGCTCCACGTCCCCCCCTTAGCTGCCTCTGATACAGCAGGGAGGGGAAATGCAAGTAGTCGACTAGATTAACTGATAAGCCTAGGCTTATTGGTTAATCATCTAGTCAACTACTCATTGATATCCCTACTAGTAACAGGAGTATAAACTGTTATGAATTTAATTTGTTCACTTTCAAACAGAAATATGCTTGCATTTATTAAAGTAGAATACAGATCACCAAGTATTCTTGTTACCAGTGTTTATAGGGAGAATATTACAGGCAAGTGACTGCACTAACATTTTAGAAAATATACTTAGATGACTCATAACATGTTTGCTTTACTGTTTCCTTATTTTTAACTTGAGGCACTACCCAGGCATTGAGTCAGTTCTGTGTGGACAATGGAGAAATGTGGGGAGGGAGCAAATGCTGTCTTCTTGGCCTACTGTTAGGTGTGCGTCTCTTAAATAACCTAGTTTCAGAGACAGATTCTGTGTTGGTTATGGAATTATGACTGTTCCTACTATGTCATTCCATCAATTCCTCAGCTAGTAGTACACAGAAACTAATGATGATTCTCCTGCCTAAACAGAAAGCAACAGATTCATTGCTCATCTGTCATGCCCAATAAATTCAGTCAGGTGTTTAATCAGGTTCTTTCTGAATTGCTTTTTTTCAGCACAACTGAAGAAGCAAAAGGTACACACCAACATACTAACAATGCAGAATTGTTGTGTGGGTGTTCTCTCCTTTGTTTTTTCAATGTGACAGCTTATTTGTACGCTACTTCTCTCCTCTTTCCTCTTACTCATCTGTGTCTCTCCCTCTTTCTGCCTGTCTTTCTCAAACACACTCATGTGCCCTGCCTAAATCCATCAGAATGCAAGTATGTATGTACTTTTAGGGATATGAACAGGTAACTGGTTATCCGGTAAGCAGCACCCTTAGCGTGTGTTGCTTACCAGGGACCGGTTCAGAGGGCTGCTTCAGCCCTGTGCTGCTGTTCAGAGGGCTGCGGTTCAGAGGGCTGCTTCAGCTCCTGCTGCTGCCCCCTCCCCCCCGTGCAGGGTAGGAGGCAACCTACTTAATCAGGTAACTGGTTAAACCTAAGGTTTAAGTGGTTAACTGATTAACTGGAATTTTGTATCCCTAGTATTTATTGCATATGTAAATCAGTAAACACATTCTTATATGTGCTGCATTTTATTCCCGTTAAGTGAGAGCAAGAATAAATTGGAGCATTATTTAATGTGGTGTAAAACAATTAGCATATGAGAAGTCAATTAACAAGATAAAATTTGCAGTAATGCCTTAAAGGTGAAACTCAAAAGCTTTAAAAAAAAAAATTAAAAAAACCCCTCTTAGATCCCAAACTCTCTATAAAATACATCTGTAAGTGTAAAAATGACAAATATATTGTACTATTGAATATTTAAAGATGATTTCTTTCTTTCTTTTCCTGTTGGGTTGTAATTTCAGGGCTTTGAGACACACCTCCTAGAACATATAATCACACAATGTACAAGGAATTAAATTTTTGGTGCTTGTCATTCTGTCAGCCTTAAATTCAGACCCTGCCTTAGAGCTGCCTCACCTCCTCCTTCATCATGTGCTGAGATCAGAGACAACTCCATTTTCAAAGTGAAAAGCAAGGACTCATAATATAGAGTGTCATAAACTTTAACCCTTTTTTTCAGGAACTGTGAAAATCCCCTTGAATGCTTTTGAGCTACTGGTGTGCTGGATGGAAGTATATATGGGCTTACCATTGTTTGCTGCCTCTGGAGAGTAAAAGGGCTAATATTTCCAGTATAATATTCTTAATGATGATAGCTATACTGCTATCCTCTATCCTTTATGATTTGCATTCAATACAAAATTTGAACTTGGTAAACAGGATACTTTTAAAGGATGGCTAGCTTCAAAATAGTTTTCAGAACACTGAGTGAAATAAAACCAAAATGCAATCATATGATACTAGTTCTGTTTTCTGGAATATGGGAGTTTATTTAATGTCTTCTAAATTACAAACTTCATGGCCTTCTCTTTTATACTGCCAGCAGTTTGCTTCTTAAAGAGTGTGTGTCAGAGAGGAGAAGGTTGCTGCCTTTGAAAGGCTTGGATTTTCCAAAGAGCATATAGCATTGCCTACCCCATAGAGATCAGTGCTTATTATGTGGACAATTGTCTGAATGCATTTGCAAAGCTGGACTTAGGCATAGGGTAGGTTCCCAGCTACACATACAATACAGAATACCCATTGGGCTCCTCCACCTGGCATTCTGAGAAGCTCCTATGTGATATATGATAGAATTTACAAGAAGACTAGCTCAGAAGGCAGTATGCGGAGGTGAGGGAGCACTTATGCACTGTCTTATCACATTGGTCCAACATGTCATAATTAGGGTTGCCAGGTGTCTGGTTTTCTACTGGACAGTCCGGTATTTGCATCCTCTGTCCAGCAGAAAAATTCAGAAAATACCGGACATGTGCAATGTCCAGTATTTTCTGACTTCCCAGCTGGACGGAAGCCTGGCGGGGCGGGGGAGTGACTGGGAGGCGGGGCGCAATTGGCACTGGGAGCCCTGTGGTCGCGTGAAAAAGCCAGGCGGGGCGGGGGCAGTGGCTGGGACTCCCAGCCACCCCCCCGCCCGGCTTTTGCACGGGACCAGAGGCTCCCACCGTGAATCGTAGCCCCGCCTCCCAGCTGGGAGCCTCTGGTTGCATGCAGAAGCTGGGTGGGGGGCAGTGGCTCCCAGCCCCCGCCCAGCTTCTGCTTGCAACTGAAGGGAGTGCCTGCCGGGGGCGCGGCCCGAAGGACTCTGGCTGTGGCCAGTGGCTGCACCACCCCCCCTCCCCCGGGGCCAGGTCTGCTTCCCGCTCCCCTTCCTCCGGGCCCCCCTCTTCTCCCATCCAGCCCCACAGCCCCTGACGCCCCCCAACTCTGCTTCCCGGCTCCCCCTTCCTCCCAGCCAGCCCCCGGACCCCCCGCCAGCTCTGCTTCCCACCCTGCCCACCTCCCGGCCAGCCCCGCCCCCCCTCCCAGCCGGTTCTCCCTGCGCCCCTCCCCCCCCGCCCACGATCAAGTGTGTCCGTTTTTTTGGCGGGGTCTGCCTGGCAACCCTAGTCATCATAGGTGCAAATGTTGCTTACAGAAGGGTATTTACTGAACATTTGGTTAGGAATGCAGAAGCACTTAACTGTCTGAACAGTTGTCTGACTCTTGAAAGTAATGTGATCTGAGTAGATACTGAGCTTGATTAAAATGACATTTTATAGTATATTTTCAATAAATTTGACTGTTTCCTCAAGGATTCATTGATTATAAGGCCAGAAAGGAGCACTTGATTCTCTAGTCTGAGCTCCTGCATACCAGGTCAGAGGAGTTCCCTAAAGTAATCCTGCTTCAAAACCAATAGTTGTGGTTGAAATGAAATGATGCATATCTTTTGGAAAAACAGTGGATGTGCCTGTGTGAAGATGCTCCAGTACCTTGGGGATTGGTGTGGAATAAATCCTTACTTCAGTACTCTTGTCTTTCTAATGCAGAGCCTTAAACTTAATTGTTTTTTGGTCTTTAATTTTAATACAGTGGACATTAACAGTGACATTTTGTCCAAATGCAGTAACTTCTTTCACTGCAATAAATCGTAAATTTTATCAAACATATATCGGGTAATGGAAGAACAGGGAAACATATGAGCTGCTGGTTTTCCTAGATACTCAGTTTCTCAAGCATTCTATTAATGTCACTCTGAAAATGTGCTAGGAGCTGTTCAAATTCATAACAAGACCAGGTTGTAAACTCCAAGGAAAAGACTTTAACAGACAAGAAACAAGCAAAAGATGAAAGCATACAACAAAACAAAGTGATTGAACAAGATAGTTTTGAATATCTTGTTAGTTAGATCTGAGAACAGAAACTTTCTAGTACTGATTTTTGTCAACACTTCACTTCAGGAAAGGAGCCAGGGTTTGTCTTTTTGCAAGAAATGTGTTTTAAAGAATGGCTTTGTCCAGAGAATATACTATAATGCCTGAGGGTTTTTTTTACATTGACAAGAACTTCTTAATAGCTGGCATATTGCCTTCACTAAGCAAATAATGCCTGCAAATTAAAAATGTATTACCTGAATTGCCAGCCAAAGTGCTTCCTGGTCCTAAGAGCCTTAAGCTACAATATATGGCTGCTGTGCTGTTTCACCCTTTTCTGGAAATCAACATAGCCTATCCTTCTAGGAAAATGGTACTCCCTGCAAAAACATAGGTATGTGTACATTTATTTAATACTTAATGTTTAATATATTCCCAGTTGTGGCTGCATCAGACTCCAGCGTTGTGTGCTTATAAACTTATTTATGGAAATAATCACTGTAGAGTGATAGATTGTACTTCGTGGTATCACTTCTTTTCCCAGATGTCTTTGTTTGAAAGGTTTGATTGAATGAATTGTCATATCAGGAAACTCAGTAAGTCAATTTGTTATACTGATATTCCTGTAAAATACATGGGGAGTGAGCCAAGAGCTGCTGTATTCCATGAGTCATTTCAACAGTCCTAACTGATAAATCAGATTGAATCACATTCAGTAAATGCTGTGGCTTAAATTTCCTTCCACCTTGACTTCAGCTAAATTACAGCAACTGAGATACCAAATCCAATCACCAACAGCAAGGCCTGAACTGTAAGGAAGAGACAATATGAAAAAATGGGGAGAGAGAGAGAAAGAGAGAAGTGGTTTTATCTGACATTCTTCATACGTGAGGCCCTCAGCTCAGAATAATCTACACAATGTATATGATCAGAATCTTAAAAAAACAGGTCTGTGAATTTTGGAGAGGCTCAGGTAACTGTATTACAAACTTCACAGAATACTAAATTAAAGGGTCTGCATTAAGCTATGCAGGATTACCTACAGAGACTTGTTTTGTGGTTCTGCCTCTTTCCACAACAATGAATTTAATATCTAATGTGACCACAAATATCTGATTAAAATAAAGTGGTTTTCTATATTATGACAGGGGAAATCACAAAGATCACACCAGATCGGGTTGTATTGCATCACATAACAAAACTGATTTTATGCACTGTGACCTTATTGACCTGTCACCATGGAATGGAATGCAAAACACTTCTTTAAAAACCCAGAAAGCCCGCATAGCTCTTCTCTCCTTCTGATTTTTTTTTTTGGATGAGATACTCGTTGTTTTAGCCCAGAGTCTTTGATTTTGTCCATAAGCCTAGCTCTCAGTAATGGGCAGTTTGTAAAGCTCGCTCCTCAAGAGGTGCCCCAAGAGGTGCCATACTCTGGGTCCAAGGTAGGCAGAGAAAGGTGCATCCAGCCTCATGTACCTGGGCAACAGCCTCTGCTTTCCACAGAGGATCCTGACCTGGGTAGCCCCAATGTGGCCTTTCTGAACATTAGTCTCTATATAGTTCTGTTAGGGCTAGTTACAACACAGTCTGTGTTACATATACGCTAGGTGATTTGAATGTGTTTTAAAAAAGTCATTATGGTTCAATAGCAGCACATTTTCTAGCCTGTTAACACTTTAGTCGTGGGGTCTAAACATTTCATTAGACAGGAGGTAGAATTCTCACTTAAACCCTGAAATTCTTAGTCATCACTCAGAGCAAATTCTCATTCAGTGGTTTCAATCAGTTTGCCCTGATTTGGGGCTTCAGGATTTGTGTCTCGTTTCTTAACATGGGTATCTAATGTGGCAGCCTGGTAGGATGATTTATGCATGTTGCATTAAACTTCTTGCTCTGTTTCCTGTTTCCTCACTCTTTCCACTGCTCTCCCAATCCTACTTGCCTGACTTAGGGGAGTAAGTCTGTTGACACCACTGGGACTAATCATGGGAGTCATAGGAGTGGGTCTAGGCCCATTGAATAGGCCTCTCATTCTGCATTACCTTGAATTTCTTCGAGTATTTTCTTGCAGAATAAGTTCATATAACAACTGGTATCAAGTGGAATGCATCTTACAATGGGAACTATTGAATCTTCGTCAATGATTTAGATATTGGCATAGAGAGTGCGCTTATTAAGTTTGCAGATTATACCAAGCTGGGAGGGATTGCAACTGCTTTGGAGGACAGGGTCATAATTCAAGAATTGGGCTTGTTTAGTTTGGAAAAGAGAAGATTGAGAGGGGATATGAGAGCGGTTGTCACATATCTAAAAGGGTGTTACAAGGAGGAGGGAGAAAAATTGTTCTCCTTGGCCTCTGAGGATAGAACAAGAAGGAATGGGCTCAAACTGCAGCAAGGGAGGTTTAGGTTGGGCATTAGGAAAAACTTCCTAACTGTCAGGGTGGTTAAACACTGGAATAAGTTGCCTAGAGAGGTTGTGGAATCTCCATCTCAAGAGAGATTTCAGAGCAGGTTAGATAAATGTCTATCAGGGATAATCTAGACCAGTGTTTCTCATAAGAACATAAGAATGGCCGTACTGGGTCAGACCAAAGGTCCATCTAGCCCAGTAGCCTATCTGCCGACAGTGGCCAGCACCAGGTGCCCCAGAAAGGGTGGACCGAAGACAATGATCAAGCGATTTGTCTCCTGCCATCCCTCTCCAGCCTCTGACAAACAGAGGCCAGGGACACCATTTCTGTCCTCTGGCTAATAGCCTTTTATGGACCTAACCTCCATGAAATTATCTAGCTTCTCTTTAAACTCTGTTATAGTCCTAGCCTTCACAGCCTCCTCTGGCAAGGAGTTCCACAGGTTGACTACACGCTGTGTGAAGAAGAACTTTCTTTTATTAGTTTTAAACCTGCTACCCATTAACTTCATTTGGTGTCCTCTAGTTCTTCTGTTATGGAAACTAATAAATAACTTTTCCTTATTCGCCCTCTCCACACCACTCATGATTTTATATACCTCTATCATATCCCCCCTCAGTCTCCTCTTTTCTAAACTGAAAAGTCCCAGTCATTTTAACCTCTCTTCATATGGGACCCGTTCCAAACCCCTAATCATTTTAGTTGCCCTTTTCTGAACCCTTTCCAAGGCCAAAATATCTTTTTTGAGGTGAGGAGACCACATCTGGACACAGTATTTGAGATGTGGGTGTACCATAGTTTTATACAGGGGCAGTAAGATATTCTGGGACTTATTTTCTATCCCTTTCTTAATAATTCCTAACATCCTATTTGCCTTTTTCACCGCCGCTGCACACTGTGTGGAAGTTTTCAGAGAACTATCCACGATAACTCCCAAGATCTCTTTCCTGATTTGTCATAGCCAAATTAGCCCCCATCATACTGTATGTATAGTTGGGGTTATTTTTTCCGACATGCATTACTTTACACTTATCCACATTAAATTTCATTTGCCATTTTGTTGCCCAATCACTCAGTTTGGCGAGATCTTTTTGGAGTCCCTCAAAGTCTGCTTCTGTCTTGACTATCCAAAACAGTTTGGTATCATCCGCAAACTTTACCACCTCACTGCTTACCCCTTTCTCCATATCATTTATGCATAAGTCGAACAGGATTGGTCCCAGGACTGACCCTTGGGGGACACCACTAGTTATCCCTCTCCATTCTGAAAATTTACCATTTATTCCTACCCTTTGTTTCCTGTCTTTTAACCAGTCCTCAATCCATGAAAGGACCTTCCCTCTTACCCCATGACAATGTAATTTACACAAGAGCCTTTGGTGAGGGACCTTGTCAAAGGCTTTCTGAAAATCTAAGTACACTATATCTACTGGATCTCCCTTGTCTGCATGTTTGTTAACCCCTTCAAAGAACTCTAATAGATTAGTAAGACATGATTTCCCTTTACAGAAACCATGCTGACTTTTGTCCAACAAATTATGTTCTTCTACGTGCCTTGCAATTTTATTTTTTACTATTGTTTTGACTGATTTGCCCGGTACTGAAGTTAGACTTACCGGTCTGTAATTGCCAGGATTGCCTCTAGAGCCCATTTTAAATATTGGTGTCACGTTAGCTACCTTCCAGTCATTAGGTACGGAAGCCGATTTAAAGGATAGGTTACAAACCACAGATAATAGTTCAGCAATTTTCCATTTGAGTTCTTTTAGAACCCTTGGATGAATGCCATCCAGTCCCGGAGATTTGTTGACATTAAGTTTTTCTGTTTGTTCCAAAACCTCCTCTAATGACACCTCAATCCGGGACAGTTCCTCAGATTCGTCACCCACAAAGGACGGTGCAGATTTGGGAATCTCCCTAATGTCCTCAGCTGTGAATACTGAAGCAAAGAAATCATTTAGTTTCTCCGCAATGGCTTTATCGTCCTTGATTGCTCCTTTTATATCTTGATCGTCCAGGGGACCCACAGGTTTTTTAGCAGGCTTTCTGCTTCTAATGTACTTAAAAAACATTTTGTTATTTCTTTTTGAGTTTTTGGCTAGCTGTTCCTCAAAATCTTTTTTTGCTTTTCTTATTACATTTTTTCACTTGATTTGACATTGTTTATGTTCCTTTCTATTTATCTCACTAGGATTGGACTTCCACTTCTTGAAAGATGCCCTTTTGTCCCTCACTGCTTCTTTTACATGGTGGTTAAGCCACGGTGACTCTTTTTTAGGTCTCTTGCTATGTTTTTAAATTTGGGGTATACATTTAAGTTGGGCCTCTATTATGGTGTCTTTAAAACGTTCCCATGCAGCTTGCAGGGATTTGGCTCTAGTCACTGTGCCTTTTAATTTCTGTTTAACTAACCTCCTCATTTTTGTGTAATTCCCCTTTTTGAAATTAAATGCCAGAGTGCTGGACTGCTGAGGTGTTCTTCCCACCACAGGAATGTTAAATGTTGTTATATTATGGTCACTATTCCCAAGCGGGTCCTGTAATGGTTATCTCCTGGACCTGATCCTGCGCTCCACTCTGGATTAAATTGAGAATTGCCTCTCTCCTTGTGGGTTCCTGTACCAGCTGCTCCAAGAAGCAGTCATTTAAGCCACTGAGAAATTTTCTCTCTGCTTCTCTTCCTGAGGTGACATGTACCCAGTCAATATGGGGATAATTAAAATCCCCCATTATTATAGAGTTCTTTATTTTGGTAGCCTCTCTAATCTCCCTCAGCATTTCAATGTCAGTATCGCTGTCCTGGTCAGGTGGTTGATAATATATCCCTACTGCTAATTTCTTATTATTGGAGCATGGAATTACTATCCATAGCGATTCTATTGAACATGTTGATTCACTTAATATTTTTATTTCATTTGATTCTACATTATCTTTCACATACAGTGCCACTCCGCCACCCACCCGGCCTGCTCTATCCTTCCGATATATTTTATATCCCGGTATGATTGTGTCCCACAGATTTTCCTCATTCCACCAGGTTTCAGTGATGCCTATTATGTCAATCTCCTTCTTTAATATGAGGTACTCTAGTTCACCCATCTTATTAGTCAGACTCCTAGCATTTGTGTAGAAGCACTTTAAAAATTTGCCACTGCTTATTTGTCTGCCCTTCCCTGATGCATTGGATTCCTTTATATGCGGTTGTTTGTCTGCTCTGGTTTGTCCTCTCCCCTCCTCTCTTTCTGACTACAGCTTAGAGAATCTCTATCAATGGATTCTCCTCTAAGAGAAGTCTCCATCCGATTTATGTGCATCTCCGCACCAATAGGCTTTCCCCCATCTCTTAGTTTAAAAACTGCTCTACGGCCTTTTTAATATTTAGTGCCAGCAGTCTGGTTTCACCCTGGTTTAGGTGGAGCCCATCCTTCCTGTATAGGCTCCCCCTCTCCCAAAAGTGTCCCCAGTTCCTAATAAATCTGAACCCCTATTCTCTACACCATCGTCTCATCCACGTGTTGAGACTCTGACGCTCTGCCTGCCTTCCCAGCCTTGCGCGTGGAACTGGAAGCATTTCCGAGAATGCCACCATAGAGGTCCTGGATTTCAGTCTCTTTCCTAGCAACCTAAATTTGGCCTCCAGGACATCTCTCCTACCCTTCCCTACGTCATTGGTACCTACATGTACCACGACCACCGGCTCCTCCCCAGCACTACACATAAGTCTATCTAGATGCCTCGAGAGATCCGCAACCTTCGCGCCAGGCAGGCAAGTGACCATACGGTTCTCCCGGTCATCACAAACCCAACTATCTATGTTCCTAATGATCAAATCACCGACTACTAACACTTGCCTCTTCCTAACAACTGGCGTTCCCTCCCCCTCAGAGGTATCCTCAGTGCGAGAGGATACCGCAACAGCCTCTGGAAGGAGGGTCCCAACTGTGGGATGGTTTCCTTCTGTTCCCATTGAATGCGCTGTTCCCTTGAGAGTCTCATCCTCTTAAAGAGCACTGGGGCTCTCAGACTGGAGGTGGGACAGTACTACAGTGTCCTGGAAAGTCTCATCAACATAGCTCTCTAACTCCCTTAGCTCCTCCAGTTCAGCCACCCTGGCCTCCAAAGCCTGAACTCGGTCTCTGAGGGTCAGGAGCTCCTTGCAACAGGTGCATACATACACCACTCGCCCACAGGGCAGGTAATCATACATGTTACACTCGAAGCAAGAAACAGGATAGCCCCCACTCTGCTGCTGGGCTTCTGTCTCCATTTTTCTTATGAATAAGTTTAAGTATAAACTGGGCTTCTTATTAAATGTCTGGAATATAGGTTATTATAAAAGTTCTGTTTAAAGAAGGTAAGAAGTCACTAGCGCCCTCTAACCTCCTCCTCTCCAAACTCCCTGTTAGCTGCTCCTGGTCGCAAGCTCCCTGGTTGCTGACTCACAGCTTATAAAGCCCTGGTAGCCCCTCCCCCTGATTGAGGCTCAGCCAATTAACAGAGGCTTCTAGATTTCAAACCTTTTAGAAGCTCCTTCAAACCAACCAACCAACCAACCAACCAGACAAGCACAAGCTCAGCTCACAACCCCCACACACACAAACACACACTACAGACAGCCACTTACCACAAGGGTCCCGTATTTACTCCTCCTTTACCTGGAGTACTCCCTCTCCAAACTCCCTGTTAGCTGCTCCTGTTCTCAACCTTTTTTGCTCATGGCCTCCTTCTGAGCCTCATTCATCATACGCCCGGCAGTTAAGTTTGGGTGGCCCCCTCAGAAACTTACTGTGGCTCCCTAATATTCCATTTTTTTTCCATGTGGCCCCCTAGAAGTAAAGCGTGGCCCCCTGGGGAGCCTTATGGCCCACGTTGAGAACCACTGGTCTAGACAGTACTGGGTCCTGCCATGAGGGCAGGGGACTGGACTCGATGACCTTTCGAGGTCCCTTCCAGTCCTAGTATTCTGTGATTCTATAACTATATAAACAAGCTTTAAAAATGATGCTAATAAAATACAGAAAACATTGACCAAATCTTTAGATGGTCTAAAGTAGTAAAGCTCTATTTATTTCAGTTGTGCAAAAGCTAATTTATGCTAGCTAAGCGCTTGGCCTGCTGTGTTTAAGAAAAAATGATCACCAGGTTTTGTTATAGTCAGGTCTTGACGAACGGCGGCGAAAGCCACTTGCCAGCCCCGCACTGCGCATGCGCACTCCGCAAATGAGCAGGGCGCCCGGCTGAAATCTACTCACCATGGGCGAGTAGATTCAACACTTTGTTGAGCCCTGGTTATAGTAATAGAGATGTAGCCATGTTAGTCTAGTCTTCCTGAAACAAAAGACAGGACTATGCAGCACTTTAAAGACTAACAAGATGGTTTATTAGGTGATGAGCTTTCGTGGGCCAGACCCACTTCCTCAGATCAAATTGTGGAAGAAAATTGGCATGACCATATCTACCGAAGGGATACTATAAAAAAAAGTGAACACACATAAAATAGACAAATCAGAGTTTAGAATAGAGGAGGGATGAAGGGGGGAGGTTAATGTCTATTCATTAAGCAATTCATGCTTAAATTTGACACTTTACGAATGGGCCTTAACAAAGATGCTAATTATCTTACACATTACAAAGATAGCTTCCCCAATTATCACCTCTAATATCATTAGCTCATAGACACTAACCACCCCCTCTCATCCCCCCCCCCGACCCCCCGTTCTAAAATCGGGTTTGTCTATTTTATATGCGTTCACTTTTTTTGATTGTATCCCTTCGGTATATATGGTCATGCCAATTTTCTTCCACAATTTGATCTGAGGAAGTGGGTCTGGCCCACGAAAGCTCATCACCTAATAAACCATCTTGTTAGTCTTTAAAGTGCTGCATAGTCCTGTCTTTTGATTCAGGTTTTGTTATGTATTTATATTATTTTCTGTATTTAATGGTCATGGAAGATGCCAGACGAACAGTTAATTAAGCCTGATGTCCTCTTCTGTAATCTCAAAATGTGTCCCATGAATGTCCAAGCTTCTTCATACTGTGCATGAACCTTTGCAGAATGATCATCTTTATAAGGGAGAGTCTAGTTTGCTATTCTGCATCCATTTACCGCTGGTATTCTCTGATGAGGTTTCTAAAAGGGGTATATCAATTGTGACAATTTTTTCCATTAGGCAGAACAAAGCTAAGATCACCAAATGATGTCAGGCCATCAAATAGCTGCCAGATGGTAACAACTTTTGGCCATTACTATCTGGACTAGTTTCAAGCCAGTGACCTAGAGGTGCAATGCTTTTTGTCCCATTAACAAGCCATTCACTTTTTCCTGTTTTGCGCTCCAATTATAAATAATAAAAATGAGGTGCATCTCAAGCTAATATCACAGGCCTCAGTTGGCTCCCCTTTGAGCTGCTATAGGAGTGCAAAGGACATTTCAAGCTGCTTTATGGCAGCATCCCAGGACTTTCCTATCTGAAGGAAATTCTCTGAGCATGTCAGCAGAGTGGTATATTCCCGAGATTCTGGAATACTGCCTCCAATAGAGAGGAGCCCAGATCGTTTCTGAATTCTGGCCAAAATAAATAAAGACAACAAATTAAAAATTAAATTATTAAGAATTAAAAATTATTTGTGGAAGGGCTACTGCAAAATCACTTCATAATGCAGTTTAAAGAAGGGAAGTAGAGTACCAGCTGTGCCTACTTCCCATTTCTGAAAGCGGTTTAGCATCTGGAGGAGAGCAAAGAGAAATGTGACTTCCTATGCTATTGGTTTTCCATGGTACTACTCCCCTTCCAAGAGAAAATATATTGCTGTCCTCCAGCACTTGATCCTTGTATAAATCTTTACTGTTTCCTTTCTCTTTCATAGTGTACCTTTCTCCATTTTCTGTCTGGAGAAATAGACACACTATTTCAGTGGGTGAATAAGAATGTTTTATTATTGGTCATTCCATTATGTATGGCTTTGGAGGGAAGATTTATCTCACTAGATCTGTCTTATTGATCTCTTACAAACCTGTCCATCCCTCCATATCCACCCCTTACATATTACCACCCTTTCCGTACATCACCCCTGCCTCTCTGGACTCCCTTCTGAAGCAGCAATCTCCAGTTCATCTTAAAAATGCCTATGCCTATTATGACAAGTTCTCATTAAGAAACAGTCTGGGGTTTTGTTCTTTTTCCTCTGAATTCAATTTATTTTCCTATTCTATGTTTTCTTGGTTCTGTAGTATGACTAGATGTGCGAGGAGCAAAGTGTGCAAAGATGTAAACTCTTCTTTTTTTTCCCTTTTTGCTAAATACAGCAGTTTGTGCATTCTGTCTTTCATTGAAAACAAGTAAAATACATATGAGAGATTTGCTGGGGTACTAGTGGCTGAAGGAGCAAAATTAGCTAAGCCCTGTTAGGCATGGATTGCGGTAAATTAGCAGACCGAGTACCTGAAGAACAAGAACAGGTTGAAAAACCAGAAATCTCAAGAGAGCAGGAGCTGTCCAAGGAAGTTCTGATCAGAGTTGGCTAGTGATAGAATTATAAAATACTAGAATTGGAAGAGGCCTCAAGAGATCATCAAGTCCAGTCCCCTGCCCTCACAGCAGGACCAAGCACCATCTATCATCCGTGACAGATGTTTGTCTAATGTGCTCTGAAATATCCCCAGTGATGGAGATTCCACAACCTCCCAGTATTTAGTCTATGTGGTGTGTGAATTTTGTTGATCCCTTTCCGCATGGTGTTTTTTTAAATCCTGATTGGACTAGAGTACCCTCCCTCCAACTTTTCCCCATCTGGCAATCCATTCCCTCCAATCCCAGCCATTTGATCTCAAAATCATCTTTTCATCCCTCAAATCCTCCATCTCCATGCATCAGAATGGTGAGGAAGCTGCTTCTGCAACTAGTTTCTCTTACAGTGGTCTCTTCCTTTCCACGAATGTAACATCAAAGAAACGTCATGCTAATGCTGGATTTCTCCTCTCTGCTCTTACTGCATCCAGCACTTTTCCTCCTTGCTCCTGTGAGTAATGCTTTGTCCCTATATCATGTAACTTCACAGGTCAATGATATGGCACAAACAGTGAATGGTTAAAGCAAACAGTTTGTGTGCAAATGGTAAGCTAGTATTTATTCACATGGCCTGCTCATCAGATAACTGGGGGTGATGAATAAATCACTGGTAATCACAACCTGTTCTCAGATAATCCAGAGAGAGAAAAGAAAATGCTATATTTGTCAATTGATTCCTTACAAATATTTGTCAGCTCTGTTTGTGATAAAACAGGAGACAAAACATCTGTCTTTATTTATTTAGACCATGATATGATAACTTTTATTATAAAGTGGTAACAACACTTTCTAAAATGGCAACCACAGTCTTGCAAAATATACGACTGCATCCGTGGTGCAAAGGGCAATATACGGCTCCACTGAAGTCAATGTAATCTTTGGCATTGGGTGAACTCCTGGCTCCACTGAAGTCAATTAGTAAATTTTCAATGCAATTTTCAAGTTAATAGAAATTATACGGCTTGTCTCTGCACATTTTGAAAATGTATCCTTGATTGGACAATGCACATATGTACAAAAGGGCCATCACTAGATAGAGAAACCCTTTTAGTTAAGTATTACCCATGAAAATCGCCTGTAATACATTATCTGATATCAAGTGACATCCTTCCAGAAAGAACAAAATTAATCAGCTCCAGCTGCCATTGAACTGCTCCCATCCCCTTGAAATGAGTGCTGAAGTGAAAGGACTCTGTCATCCACGGTGCTGATGTGTATTCCACCATGGTGGTACAGGTTGGAACTCTCTTAACTAAGATTCTCTGGTCCAGCAGCATCCATGGTCTGATATGGATGTTGCAGGACCAGAGAGGCCCGGTGGAGGAACAGCAGTAAGGATCCCTGCAGGGCTAGCAGTACAGTGGGCTGCCTGCAAGTAGCTGACAGCAGGCTGCCCAGTGGGGCTGGAAGCCTCGCTGTGTTCATGCGGATCTTCAGGGAGTCCTGTCGCATGGGGCTGACTAGGGAGCCCCAGCATGTATGGCTACCCGGAGCCCCAGCGATGGCTGCCCAGCAGGTTGGCAGAGCGGCAGAGTCAGCAGGAGGTGGGGAGCCAGCTGGAAGTCCAGCAGCCAGGCCTGCTGGGCTGGTGGCAGCAGTCCAAAATTGACCTCCTCTGGTCTGGCAAAATTGATTCCCCTGGCCATTCAGGTCCTGAGGGTGCTGGACTGGGGAGCTCCAACATGTATCTCAAAAGCCAAAGCGAAGTCTGGCTTGGCTTAGACACAAAAAAAAAAAAAAAAAAAAAAAAAAACAACTGGGGGGAGAGAGGTTGCTTTTGAGGGCCCCTGATTTCAGTTTGATCTATGAAATGGGGGTTATTGGCAAGTTGTAAAGATGCAGATGTACACATTCTGTCAAAGATCTACTTTATTAGTACACATGTATAGGAATAGGACACTGCTGAGACCAGAACTCCAGTCACTGGCTTCTGAAGAAAGTGCCGTGCCTATTAGCTGAAATGGGCTGCTCCTGTCTACCCACTGCCAACGTCATTCCAGTACACTGTCTACAGAGGAATTTCAGTGCAGCCTCCAAGGGGGACCTTTCACCTGTGTTAGGGCTGAGGCTTGGAACCCCCGCAAATGGCAATAGAAAAATCTTGCTGAGGCAGGCACTGGAAGACAGCGCTCTTCTGTTAGAAGTGAAGCAGAAGAGAAAGTGTTTCAAATCCAGAATAGGAGAACAGTATCAAAATGCACTGCATGAAGTTACACTGAAGATGTTTTTCATAAGATTTAGGAGAGGATCTTATTAGACTGTCAGGGAACTTTCCTTAAACTTCTTAAAGCATATGTGTGAGGAAGGATGTGACCCTCCCTGAAATTCAAGAGAAATGGTTAAAAAAGTGAACTTTTCTCAGCCAGAAAATTATTTCACTGAGCGTTTAGAATAAGTTGGATAAATTTAGTGTAAAGACATATATTTCATCTGACTTAACCTGTGTCAAAGCTCAAAATAAAAGGTGCGCAGAGACTACAATAGATGAGCCTCTGTAACTTCATAATCAGGCTAAGGTTTCAGTGCAGGGAAAATATGTTTAAAAGAGGCTGTTAAGGACTTCATGTTGCTTTTCCCTTGAGAAGGTTGCATATGCCTGATATGACAGAATAGTGTCAAGAGTTAACTACTAATGAAGGCCAGACAACATGCTACAACATTCACCCATGCTAGTTTGTGTGGCAGACTGTGCAACAAAACCATGTCAATTTCAAAGCCTCTTGCTCTTCACACAGAATTAAGTGAGTGCAAAAAAAAAAAAAAAAAAAGCACTTTGAAGAGAAAATAGGACAGATAATAGCTCAAGCTAGGTGCAAATGGTCCATCAAAGTGCTAGGAAGTAGCAGATGAACAATAGTTGAGATCTAACACAGTCTGAAGGATTAATTATAATGAATTTTTAAAGACTCTTTGTCCCTGCCTCCCCTCACTGCAGGTACACATGTGTGCATGCACACACGTGTGTGCACACTCTCTTTCTCTCTCCAGAGAGGCAAAGAATACACACGCAAATTTCACATCGTACAAGTGGTCTTATCCATCTCCAGCAGGGCCAATCACCCCCACGGGCCCCTGGACTATGTGGGGAGGAGGTGGCTCCGTGCTCCCAGAGGGGGTGTGGCTGAGTCCAGCTGGCTCTCCATGCTGGCTGGAGCTGGTGCCTTCACCCCAGCCCTTATCACTGCAGTGGGGTGCTCAGGCAGCAATTTAAAGGGTGCAGGACTCCAGCCACTGTCTCTGATACTGCTACTGTTTTTAGGAATCAAGCACTTGTGACTTCTTTTGACTTCAGTGATAGTTTAGAGGTCTGAATAAGGTTACCGCCCCAATGTAGTAGATGCCATTCAAACACATTGCAAGAGAGGGTCCCTGCCCTGATGAGGTTACAATGTAAACTAAGCCTTTGTCTACATGCAGCAGTTTTACCAGTTTACATTAATTTTTTAAAAAGCAGTGTACTTACATGTGTGCAAAAGTGCTATGTATACATACCTTAATTTTGATAAGAGTAGGTTGTGTCACTTCTGTGTAAATCTGTTCCTAAGCTAAATTCCAGTAAGTCTGATTCTTCCCGTGTAAGAGTGTCGAGACAGTTTTTTGCACTGATTTAACTGACCGTTTGAAATGGTATCTTTAGCAGTGAGTCGTCATATGTAAACAAGCCTAAGACATTGTACAAGTGAGAATGACCAGCAAAAGGTGAGTATGGAGGATAAAAAAAGGAGGGAAACGGTGCCAGGAACACGTAATAATTATGTACACTATCTGCCCAAATTACTGTTCCATATAAACTAGCTGTTTAGATATAAATAAGTGGTATTAACTCAGTGTATAAAATCCCATGTAAATTGTTAACTGATTAACTGCTCACCATGCCATAGGAAGGGGGTGGCACTGAAGCAGCTCCCACCCATGGCATTATGGGCCCCAGCAGGGCTGGAGCATGCCCATAGTGCAGCGGACCCGGATGGGCTGGAGCACCCCCCCATCCATGGTAAGCTGTGGTGGGCCCGTAGGGTTGTGAGATGGTTTAACCAAAAATACCGAACAGCCCCACCTTCCCAACAGGAAAAAAATTCTGTTGAAGGGGGGAAAAAAAAGGGTGAGACCAAAGTTGTTGAGGAAAAAAAAGGACCCCGACAGCAGTTATTAAGCAAAAAAAAAACCCCCAAAAAACACAGCCTGGCCCCTTTAAGAAGAGGCTTTTTTGCTGGCAGCTATTTTGTTTTTCTGTTTTAGCCATAAGACAAGCTCCTGAGGAACCAGGTAAGTTGGGAGGGGGGATGGAGGGGTGTCTGGGGGGGCTGGGGCTGGGCCTGGTTGCTGAGTGTGTGTAGGGTTGCCAGGTGTTTGATATTTTCGCCTCCTGGCAGGGGAAAAACCCCCAGAAAATACCAGACATTTTAGGTGTCCGGTATGTTCTGATTTTTTTACCAGACAAGAGGTGAAAATACCGGACTGTCTGGGTCAATACAGGACATCTGGAAACTCTATGGGCCCGGCCAGGCCAGGCAGGGTCTGCTGCACCTTGCCGTGCCACGGGGTGGGGATGGGGTTGCTCCAGCACAGCCTGGCTAGAGTGCCCTGCCTGTGGTATAGTGGTCCCAGCTGGGCTGGAGCAGTCCTCTGCCCATGACACAGAGGGTCTGGCTGGGGCTGGAGCGCACCCTGCGGCGTGGTATGGATAGCCGGGCTGGGCTGGGCAGGGCCTGCACTGCAGCATGCTGTGCTGTGGGAGGCTACTCCAGCTCAGCTGCAGTGCCCCCTGTCTGTGGTAGAGTGGGCCAGGCTCCTCTGGCTGGTCTGGGCAACAGTTAACCAGTTACCCCAGTAATCATGCTGGTAAGGCAATGTTTACTAATTAACTGGTTAACCGGTTAAACCTTTACATCCCTAGTATGTACAAGGACAGTAATCTGTGCTAGCTGCCTACTTAAACAATCTGCCCATCTCCTTGGGTGCTTTTGGATGGTATGGTTATGTGTAACTCGCACTCAATGATTTGTGGGTAATTTAGGGCACAGCTCATCTCCTCCACTATTCTGTGCACCACAGGGGTTGATGTGGTTCTTTTTGTTTAGCAAAACAAAACTAAGTTGTAATGAGAAAATTAATGTCTTGGAAAATGACTCTAAACGAGATAATACATTTTACCAACAAATGACATTATTTTTCATCCTCTAACGCAAGTAAATACTAATCCTGAGGTCGTGTATCTCTTTTTCTGCAACTAAGAACTTTAGAGGCTCCAGTCTTGTTCATTTTCTCTGCATCAAGTCTTCTGTCCCAGGGGCCCCTCTTTCAAATACAAATATACTTTCTCTGCCTCACAAATTTCAATGTTGCTTTTTGTTGTTTTCTGGTTAATCTTTGTTCAGCAATCCTTGTTACCATTTAGCGCATACTTTTCTTGGTCTCTTATATTTCCTTCTTCCACTGGATTATTAGACAATACCTCTGTTTCTGCCTTTCTTTTTAATTTTTCCTTCAAACATAGAATCATATCAAATCTAGTCCCCTGCAATCATGGCAAGACCAAGCATCATCTAGATCATCCCTGTCAGTGTTTGTCTAGCCTATTCTAAAAAATCTTGAATAATGAAGATTCCACAGCCTCTTTAGGCAATTTATTACAGTGATTAACTACCCTGACTGTTAGGAAGTTTTTCCTAAAGTCCAACCTAAACCTCCCTTGCTGCAAATTAAGCCCATTGCTTCTTGTCCTATCATCAGAAGTTAAGGAGAATATTTTTCTTCCCTCCCTCCCTGCCCCACTTTTAGATACTTGAAAGCTATTATCATGTCCTATCTCAGTCTTTTCTTCTGCAGACTAAACAAACCCAGTTCTTTCAATCTTCCATCATAGCTCATGTTTTCTAGCCCTTTAATCATTTTTGTTGCTCTTCTCAGGACCTTCTCCAGTTAGTCCACATCTTTTCTATGATGTGGTTTGCAGAACTGGATAGAGTACTTCAAGTGAGGCCTATGCAGTGTGAAAAAGAGTGGAACAATTATTTCTTGTCTTGCCTTCAACACTCTTGGTAATACATCCCAGAATGTTTGCCTTTTTTTTTTTTGGCAATAGTGTTACACTGTTGATTCATTTAGTTTGTGGTCCACTGTGATCTCCTCTAATATCGAACCATTTCCAAAACTCAGTCCTACAAGGAATAACATTACAATTCTAAGAAAGAAAAGTACAAAAGAAAGTGCTGTCTTAAAAAACATGTGTAGGGGGGGAAAAACACTTTCATACTTTCAATTCTAGAAGCATCTAGTAATTATAAAAAATTCAAGTACTCAAACAAAATCTCAGCACGCATTTTTACTCACCATGTAAAATAGGAACCCTATTGAACTTAATACTACAGAAACACAACACCAGTAAAGTGCAATATGTAAACTGATTTTTTGTGGTGAGCAGTGTTCCAGCACAAATTGAAGAATATAATTCACTACTTAAACTACAGATTAAGAGTGTTCATTGTGCTAGGGTTTTTAGTAGCATATTATAATTTTTATAACGTTATCAGCCAGTGTTTCTCGGAACTGGAACCATATTTTTAGTTTATAAAAGATTACTTAACAATTCCTTGTTTCCCCAGTTCCTGTTTCAATTCTAATGTTTCTTGGACTATAAAAAGGTATGGAATTCAGTCTTGAATGATTTTATCTTTAAGGTGTTTGGTATCTGTCATGGCATATGTGCACCCTATTTCTTGGGGTGCGGGTACCTGGGGAGAAGACACCCCCTACTCAGCTGCCAGGTTCTCAGCAGTCTCTTTCAATCTGTAAAAACAACCCTTAGTCTAGGGTAGTACCGCCTAATGACTAGCGTCAACAGCAACAAGAATTAATGGTACCAGCCCTTTGTTCAGGGTGGTACGGTCTAGTGTCTAGAATCAATAGGAGTAGCCCTCAGTTCAGGGCAGCATGGCAATTGGCCAAAGTCATTGGGGGGGGAGGGCCGCTTAGGTCAGGGCAGCACGATCCAATGGCCAGAGCCAATAGGGTAACCCTTAGTTCAGGGTAGCACAGCCAAATGGTCAGAGTCAATAGTTTGGGACAATAGCCCCAGCAGGGGGGGCCCAGATCCACCCTACTCCACTGGGTCCTGACCCAGGGCCCTGTGATTGGCAGAGTTCTCCACCATTTGCTTAGCAAGGAATCTGACTGCAACACGCTGAGCTCACTCGGGTTAGAGATACCACTCTAGCACCCTCTTTGGGTCACTTCCTACAGGAACTGGTGGGGGGAGTTCCATGAGGTCTCTGGGTCCTCCAGTTCCACTGCAGTTGCCTCACCCTGGGGCTTCTTTGGCTCTGGTAGCTCAAAGTGGTCTCCCAGGCTCTGGCTCCCGTCGTCTGGGTCTCTGGCAGGAGGGTCCCTGCAGCCCAGACTGAGCTGAGCTTCTCCCTTTTATACTGCTCCAGCATTTGGCGCATGCCCAGTCAGGGTAAAATGGTGGGACTCCCACTGCCCACAGGTTTTTAACCCCTCCTGGTTTAGTGCGGGATATGCACACCCTGTCACAGTGCCCTTTTGACTTTCACACTATTTTTGTTATGGCTCAGCTTTCTTTTATACCTCTGTGTTGACTGCTGTATATATTTTACTCTTGGAGTGAAGACTTCCTGAATTCCCTTATAGTCCTGCTGATTTTTCTCCTTTACCATTTCTGGCTGCTATTGCTTCTATATATAAAAGCTGTACATCAATACTTCCTATTGAGGAGGACCAGGCATGAGCCATTCAATGATTTGTCCCCATTGCTCCTGAGCAGGCCAGAAGAGTTGTTTTGAAGTAATGTGTAGCATTCTCTCACCTCAAAAGTTTCAAACCACCTTCATGATTCTACCTTGCTCCTGGGCTATCTAGGGCTGTTTTGCCCCCATCCCTCCAACACTGCCCATAGCTGCTCTGTTTCCAGGTGATCGCTTCCTGTTAAAATTATAGTTACAGCTGTCTGCGATATGATGTAAATGATTAATCTTTACCTGACCCTGATGATATTCAAAAACCCTCTCCACTCGCTTTACATGTATTCCCATTCTAGGTATTTGCTTTGTTCATGCTTCTATATTTTATAAATAAATTTCCATACTTCTTTCACTTTTATGTGACTGAGACCAGTAAAAAAACCCTCAAGTTCTTTGACACTCAAATGTAATGTAAAAGAGGAAACCACAAGACACATTTTAGCCTTATGCACTTCCCAGGCTCCACATTCCAGACGTTGAGAGGGCTATATTGCTTCAAGTAAACTAACCCTAACATGGCTGATAGAACCACAGCAATAAAGGTGGTACTATGTGTAATGTCACTAGGGATCTATTTAACAAAAGAATACATACCAATTAACAGCACTGGGTCAGTTCTAATTGCTGACCTAATAACCCTGTTCTGACCATGGTTTTCTTTCCTGCTAGTTGGAGGAAATGATTGGTTTCTTTTAGAGAGTTAAAAAAATGGATTTGTCATGATAGCAGAGAAAACTATTTTTTTCTCACCACATTCATTATTGGTACCTAGATTTGCTTCAGGATCTGTACAACTTGAGGGGAAGTTGTATTGATTTGTTATTTTAAAACAGATTTCAATATTTCTAGACACTTGCTTAAATTATATTTGATATATAATTTTCTGTGGCATCAAGCTTTGCTAGGCAATGAATAAACAGCCCCAAAGAGATTGCAGTCTAAGGCCCAGATCATGGAGTGAGCTCCGTGCATGTGAATTCCTGTACCTGCACAGAGCTTAACTGAAGTCAATCTACCCATATGGAGCTGAAGACTAGATTGAGCAAACACAGAACAAAGTAGTGGAAAGGTATATACAGCAGGCAATTGGAGCTGGTCAAATAATGGATTTTGTAATTTGTTGGCAATTTTGAAAAATTAATAGTTTAATGTCAAACAGAAAATGACTCCCTTCAACATTTTTAAGCAAATTAAAATTTCAACTAGAAGCCAGTCAAAACAGTTATACATTATAGGAACAACAAAAAAATTACCTTGAAATTTATTGGTAAAATAAATGTTTCATTTTGATTAAATGTTTCATTTTTAAATGTTTCATTTTGACTTTAATTATGTTAGGCAGTGTTATTGTAGCCACATTGCCCCAGGGTAATAAAGACAAGGTGGATGAGGTAATGTCTTGTGTTGGACCAGCTTTTTTTGGTGAGAGACTCACTTGCTCTCACCAAAGGTAACTGATCCAATAAGATATTACTCCACTCACCTTGTTGCTCTCATTTTGACTTTAAGGCATTTTGACACAAACAAGCAGCGGAATCACAAAATGGCTCGAGGTGGTCCTTCTGTCACACTGCCCCCACTTTTAAACTTTAGCCCAGTGGTTAGGCTACTCACCTGGGACAAAAGACCCAAGTTCAGTTCCCCCTCTTCCTGATGTGGAGAAAGAATTTGAACTTGAGTGCCCTGGACTATGAGGTGTTTGGGGCTATGACTGTCTCAAGGTCTTCTCTTGAACCTGATCAAAACTTGGGTCCCCCAGATCCAAATATTTTGACTTTCAGTTTGGTCAAAACTATTTGGAGAACTCAGTAGGAATTTGTGAATAGTTTTGGTCAACTTGAAACTACTGATCTGAAAATTTTCACCCAGATCTATGGATAAGTAAAGTAGTCTAAGTAATGACTGTTCATGTCTTAATAAAACAACTTCATTACATACATAGACATTGATCAGACTTGCTGTTAGTACGATAAGCATCAGTAGGAAAGGGCAGTGGCCAGCAAGTCCCACTCAGGCAGGGCAGCTCATGTGTCTGAAATAGCCAAAGATCTTTTGTATTTAAAGAGTGAATCATGAGTTACTTCACATCAGTCTTAATAACAAATACTGAGTGACATTTAGTAACAGTTCAGTAGTATCAATCCTTTTTATGACTTTGGCATTTTCTACTGGTACATTGCCATTCCCCAGGAAACATTGGATAGCTTCCTAGTCACACTGGTTTGATGTTTTAGACAACTTCACAGCCTCTCTGAGGAATATACAGAGATTAAATAAAAATGGTCTTTAAATCCCTTTCCAGTCAAACTCTGATCGACACCAGTAATTTCTACCAGTAAATAAGGCTTGATTTGCTACCATCACCAGTGCATGTGCACCCCTTTTAACAAGCCCTGACAATTCTAAAGAAAGGTTCTACTCTGATCTCAACACTCTCATCAAATCAACACTGCAAAGTGATCAACTAATCATCTTCAGAGTTTTCAGTTCAAGAATAGGTAAAGATAACAACTGGCAAGTGTCACTGGAAAAAATGGCATTCCATAAATGAATGAAAATGGTCTCCTATTACGAAGCAAGTGTGCAGAACACAGCCTGAAAATTACAAACACTATCTTCAGACAGGCAAACAAATATAAACTATATGGATGCACACCAGATTCAAGCAATTGTATCTAATAGGTGACATCGTAACTGGCTGGATAGCTGTTCTCAGAGAGTAGTTATTAACAGTTCACAATCATGCTGGACTGGCATTATAAGTGGGGTTGCACAGGGGTCTGTTTTGGGACCAGTTCTGTTAAATGTCTTAATCACTGATTTAGATGATGGCATCGAGAATACGCTTATTAAGTTTGCAGATGATACCAAGCTGGGAGGGGTTGCAAGTGCTTTGGAGGACAGGGTCAAAATGATCTGGACAAACTAGAGAAATGGTCTGAGATAAACAGGATGAGGTTTAATAAGGAAAAATGGAAAGTACTTCACTTAGGAAGGAACAATCAGTTTCACACATACAGAATGGGAAGTGACTGTCTAGGAAGGAGTACTGCAGAAAGGGATCTAGCGGTCATAGTGGATCACAAGCTAAATATGAGTGAACAGTGTGACACTGTTGCAAAAAAAGCAAACATGATTCTGGGATGCATCAACAAGAGTGTTGTGAGCAAGACACGATAAGTCATTCTTCCGCTCTACTCTGTGCTGATTAGGCCTCATTTGGAGTACTGTGTCCAGTTCTGGGCACCACATTTCAAGAAAGATGTGGAGAAATTGGAGAAAGTCCAGAGAAGAGCAACAGAAATGATTAAAGGCCTAGAAAACATGAGCTATGAGGGAAGACTGAAAGAACTGGGCTTGTTTAGTTTAGGAAAGAGAAGACTGAGAGGGGACATGATACCAGTTTTCAGGTATCTAAAATGATACTCTGTTACAAGGAGGAGGGAAAAAAATTGTTCTCCTTGGCCTTAGAGGACAAGAAGCAATGGGCTTAATTTGCAGCAAGGGAGGTTTAGGTTGGACATTAGGAAAAACTTCCTAACAGTCAAGGTAGTTAAACATTGGAATAAATTGCCTAGGGGGGTTGTGGAATCTCCATCTCTGGAAATATTTAAGAGCAGGTTGGATAGACATCTAGATAGTGCTTGGCCCTGCCATGAGGGCAGGGGACTAGACTTGATGACCTCTTGAGGTCCCTTACAGTTCTATGATTCTATAATGTTAGCTCCTGGGAGGAATTCAGAGACAGTACAAAAACCTCCAGTTGGCTTCCTTGGATGGAAGAGAAGGGCTCACTGTGACTGGTTTGATGAAAATAAGAAAATCACGGTATTCTTGAAAGAAATAATGAGGCTTTCTAAAACTGGCAAAATTATATTCAGTCCACCTCGAAGAGAATGAAACCAAGACACAAAGACAACTAAGGTTCAATACAAGATAATGATGGGAGAAGGTAGCAGAAGACACTCACTCATATGCGGAAACAAATGAAACAAAGAAATTCTTCGACTGATTGAAAATAGTCCATAGTTGGCTCAGGTTCATTCTTGATGGCTAATGTTAGGCAAAGACAAACATGGCATGGAACAGGGATTGGTTGAACACTTTAGCCAACTACTGAACAGACCATTCTTCATTAAAATAAGTGCTATTAACTAGATGACTCAGTGTAGCACCACCACCTTCACTTGATGAAACAGAAAAGGCAAAATCATCATGATGAGCTCAGGAAAAACCTCCTACAGAGATGGAATACTAGCAGAAATATATAAATCCGCCAGTCCAAAGGGGCTCCCCCACCCCCAGACCAATCATGGTCTGGGAGTGGGTAGCCCCGCCTCTTCCCATTTAGGCCCCACCCCTTCCGGGGTGGCCCAGGACTACTTCAAAATTTTTTGAAGTGGTCCCTGGGCAAAAATTATTGCCCACTCCTGCTCTAGAAGATACTGACATCTGGGAGAGTAAAGAAATGCCATACAGCTTCAGAGATGCCACAATTACTCCTGGCTCCCCCCAGCACTGCCTCTGTGGTGCCGCCTGTCCCCTTCTCCCCTCTGTTACCTCTTTTAGGGGAACCAGCAGGGTGGGAAGCAGGGGAGTCTGCTGCGAAGCAGCCTCTGCAGGGTGATCCTGGGCCTGCTGTGAACAAAGGCTGGGCACTGGCAGCAGCCCCTGGAGCTCAGACCACCCCTGTGGACAGGGGTTGCTGCTGGATCAGCCGCTGTCCACAGCAGGCCCGGGCTTGCTGCGGACAGAGGCTGCTCTGTGGGAGGCGGAGTAGTCTTTGTAGACAGGGAGTTTGGAACCCCCGCATACAGGGAGTGCTGCCACCCCGCACTGTATCAGAGGCAGTAGTGTGGGGCGGCAGGCAGCCGGTTTGCGTGGAGAGGTGGTTTTTAAACTAGCTCCCCTTGTGGACAGGCTACTGCCTGGCACCTTGTGCTGCTGCTTCTGATACAGAGGGTAGGGATTTAAGCAAGTATTCAAGAAGTTGACCACCCGATAAGCCAGAGGCAGCAGGGTGGTGGGGGAGTAGGAGAGGCTGCCACAAAGCAGCCTGTGCCTGTAGTGGGCCCAGGCTTGCCTCAGGCAGAGGCTGCTTCACATCCCCCAGAGTAGCCCCTGGCCAAAAGAGTCTGCTGCGAGATAGGGGCTGCTGGGCCCGGCATGAACCAGGACCAAGCTAAGGCTGTTAAGGACTAGTCCACTAGTTGACTCCCCCCCTTCCCCCCTTTCTGCCTCTATCAGATAGAAGCAACAGAGGGGGTACTTTAAAGCAGCAGCACTGCACGGAGCCTGTACCCCGGGCTCCATGCGGTGCTGCCCCTTTGAAACACCTTGGCGGCATTTCAAAGCAACAGCGCCGTACGGAGATGACCCTGGGCTCATGCGGCACTGCCCCCTTTGAAATGCCGTGACGGCATCCTACTACAGTTAAACTGCAGAGCCGCAGCGGGGGTAGCTCCTGGACTGGTGCGGCCGGGACAGAGCCCTTCCCTTATCGATTATTCATGTACTTGATACAAGTGCATCGACTACATGATTAGTCAATTACCCACCTTTTAACATCATTAGTGTGGGTTGGCAGGGGACTCCCTGAGAGTGGGGCACATTGGCTGCCAGCCCCAGCCCCAGCTCCAGGGACTATCGAATAGTTGTGTCAACTATAAGAATTCATGCGGTTACACGACTATTCAACTACTCACTATGTAACATCCCTAATTAAAAAATGAAGGCAGTAAAATTGTGTGATAATTACCATGGAGTAGCTTGATCCTCACTAAGAGAAGAAGCACTTTTAGAAAATAGGCAATATGAGGTGAGGGTATTGACAGGAATACAGACCATTTTTGCCATCTCCTGGGAAAGGCTTGGCACCTCACAGGGTTAGGCCCCTTAGTCTTATTAAAGATATGCTTCTTTAATAGTGAATGGACTTTAGATAAGGCATAAAAGGGAAATGGATATGCATTCGTAGGTCTATTGGAAAGCACATAACTGCTTTAAATAGGAATTTGTATATTACTCTAATAGTAATAAAAAAAGTTGAAATGCTCATAACATGTTCAGATGCTTTTTAGTACATTAAGTTTAAAAAGTTATTTTGCTTACTGAACCCCTTTATTATGCAAAGAAAAGGGCAAACGTATTCTAGTCATTGAACCATTAAATGGGAGTCCAACAAGCCATTAAAATTAATAGATCAACCTGGAACTTGGGCGGATGGAAAAGAAAAAAATCAAGGTGATTAGCTGTCAAAACGTTGCATCCATTTGCCAAGATGAACGGCGTAGTCCAAATTTTGTATAATAGTCTTTCCATTTTAGTATTATCAGTATACAAATGCTTGTCATCTTTAAAAGTTGCAGATTAGAATTAAATGGAAATGATATACCCATCCGGCAACAAAGCTAGAAAAAAATATGATTTAAGTTTTGTGGGAATTGATTTCATGTTCAGTGTTGCTGGTCTCTTGAACTACAGCGTAGTAGGTGAGATCAGTTGCATACGTAACTGCTTTAAAAGCTTGTGCCGATATCCATTGTAGGGTTAGTTGACACGAAACTATCAGGTATCGTCACAAGGTAGAACACAATGAAATGTACATTCTATAAAATGAATAGTTGAATGACTAGATGAGCTCAGTAGAAGTGAGCAAATGGAAACAGTATGTTGATCCAAGTTTTAATATTATTTAAATAGAATTTGTGCCGTGGCAATTAAGAATAATAGAACAGGCAGCGGGATGAAGCTGAACAGGTTATTTCTATGGGTGGAAAGAGTAATGGGCGGGGGTTATGAATGGAATGTTGTTTTAACCCCTGGACTACTGCTGAGAATCTTGCTAATCCTCACAGAATGCACCTTGCTATGCTCCATAAACCTAGTGCTCCATTGACTGCAGTGGAACATAAATGGCACATCTGCAGCGCAGCAGGTACAATGGGAGCCTGCAGTGAAAGGATTAATAAGGATTATGACCTACAGCAGTGACTAGTTAGTTGGTGATTCTGAAGCGCAGGACACTTCCCTTTCCCATTTATTACTGCAGGCAGCTTTCCGTTGCCCATTATTGCCTTTACTGTGGTTGCATGTGTGATGACAAGAATACTATTGCAATAATACTATGCATCTGAAAGCAATTGCAAGATGTCTGAAGTGTGTTGGAACACATTACAGAGGGGATATTTTCTGTGCTTTGTATTGTGAAAGTTGTTTAGATTTAAAATGTGGATTCAAACTAAAGAATGCTAGATAAATATTGAACATTTTACACTGTGTCCTAGCGCTGCAAACCAGAACTCTTAAGTCAGCATTAAACTATAAAGGTTGGATTTACTTTTAATCCTCTAGAAAGCATAAAGTGAAATATTTTCAAGAATTTCAGTCAGGAGTCGTTCCAGCATTGAATGAATAACAAACCTGGATGTGGATGCTTATGCCAGTTATACAGGTATAAATCTGAAGTAACATCTTGGACATCAGCAGAGTTAGTCTGGATTTATACTAGCAAAACTAAAGGAAGGATATTAGCACTGAATTTTAAGATTAATTATGTTCAACTCTCTCCCTAAATTAGATATTATATGGTACATCTGATCCTCTTGAGACATGCTATGCTCTTGAGACACTTTCTGTAGTTTTGACAGCTCACATTGAATCCAAGCTCTTGTGATGCCACAAGTCCAAGTTATTGCATAAATGCAGTCATGCCCACTTATCAGAACTTGCAGTTCATCTCACTGGGTTGTAGGTTCTTTGAAACTGGCCCATAAATCATACTTTGTGTCACAATGAGCCACTGCAAAATTTCCTTCTTTTAGTGCAGACACTTGCTTCAGTTTAAATTATGCAAATTGTCTCATAGCAAACCACAAGACATTAGTGTTGGGGTGATTCATTGATTATTGGTTGGCCCTAATTATCTCACTGATAAAGAGCGATCAGTGGTAGGAAACAGCTCATAAGTTGGTCTTTCTTAATGAAAGTTATCAGATCCAGATCATATAAATTTGTAACTTCCTCCAACTATATATTTTGATCTGGGATTAAACTCTTCACTAAAGAAAAGTCAGGAGAAGGAGGGTGTGCATGCTATCAAGAAAATTCAAATGTCTTCTATGTGATTTCAAAGATTTCTTCTCTACATGTAATGAAGGGACTGGTTGCAGTATGCTGGAACAATTAAGTTATAAGAGCCTGATTAAAAGCCTCCTGAAATCAATGGAGATTTTGTTGTTCGCTTCAATGGGAAGTTGATCAAGTTTTTAGTTCATAGTCCATAATGAAATCCATAGCTCAGTGTGTTTCACTTATGGCAATAGTAAAATAAATTCTTGCTTTAAAATACCCTGTAAACTGAAGAGAGTTAGTCAGTGACCATATAATTCTCAAGCATGATTAAAAAGGAGTCAAGTTCGGAAGTATTTTTCAATAGAGTTCAGCTAATATAAAATAACAAATACAATTCACTCTATCAAACAGATTAGCTTTTAAAACCCCAAAGTTTAAAATGTCTAGAACTGTTAAAGGATGCGGCCATTTCCCCACTGTCATAATTCTTTGTCACTCAATATCCTCTCACCTGATTCATACCATCCCCAGTTTTCTGGCCTTATTCTTCCACTTCTGTCCCTCCAAGATTCGGTTCCTTTTCATGCTTATGCTCTGTGCGCCAGTACCCTGCAGTTCTTGCCATCCCCTACCCTCCCTCCCATGCCCCTTTGTCTTTCCCTGGCTCCCTTCACTGCTCTTCGTAATAGCAAGCTAACATAATTTTTAACTATGGCGCAGTTTCTACAATATTGGATGGGATCTTCATATACAACAAACATTGCTTGTTTGTTGTTGCATTGTATTCAGGACATGGACGTTAATTTCTGATGTACTAGACTTGCCACTGAACTGCAGGTAGGAGATCAATGTCCAGGTGCTTAGGAATTTTTTTTTCTGTACCCTCCTCTTTGGTCTTGAAGGACTGCCTGGCAGCAGAAAGGGCTGGGTATGCCATAGATATTGCATGCCACAGTGCACCAGTCAGTGGAGGCTCTTTGCACAACAATATGCAGGGGTAGAAATGATAGGATGGCCTTATGCCCAGAGGATCTAGCACATTGCTGATTGTCTAGTGCTCATTCCTACACAGGAAGAGGGGCTGTATGGGTCTGCGGTCCTATTGTAGATGCAGTAGTCCTGGGAGAGTTCTGACTTAAAAATATTTTTCAGTTGGGGCAGAGGATTTGTTGCCCTATGCATCTGCTCAGCACCTAGTCCAAACACTTCAGATGAGCATTGGGTGAGGATTTGGCCTCCAATGTAGATTTAAGCTGTGGGCTGAATGTTAACAAAAAGCAGTTTTTATATTCTAAAAATTAGGTTAAGATGTGTGAAAGATGGTCATTTTACCAACAAACATAGAATAAAGAGATCTCCCTGAACCCAGGCACAAAGGCAATCAGAGAAATTGTCAATTGGCCTAGTTTGGGCTGATTTCACTGAATTGCCTTTTTAATACAACTAGCATCAGAAGCCCAATATATGGGGCACAGAGATGAGACTTTCCTGTACATATCTTACCTAAGTACACTTAAGGAAGCAGAAGGAAGGTGTGGAAGAGAAAAACTTTCTAACATAGGAAGTTTTGTAGCTTTCATTCTGTCATTTTACATACTCAAAGGAGGTAAGGGAAAACTGGCTTTTGAGATGCATCACAAGGGACATTATATTTCTCACACATAATAATAAACACATGGATTTCACTCATGGATAAGGTGGACTGTAGACTAAAAAATAGGGTGTTTTGGGATAGTGTTTTTCTGGTACAGATTCAAAATCATTTTCATTGCCTATTTTTGAGAGGGAGGGTGCCAAGTCTCTTGGGAGGTCATAGGTGTTCTCTTGGGAGTGTCTCCATGACAAAACTGACAGATGCAGACTTTTCAAGAAATGGAATTGTGAGGGAAAGGAAAAAGAAGGCTCTCATGAATTATGCAGGTTTTCAATATCTAATCAAATGAATACAGCTGGACTCCTTCTTAATAAAGTTGTCATTATGATGTTGCATCAGCATAGCATAGTAATGATGTACTAAAATTTGTATTGATTAGTAATTGAAAGCTAAAAGTAAGCTTAAAAGCAGCAATATGTAATCATCCCTCTATTTTCCAATTTGCCATTCTCTGTTTTGTCTTATACTGTCACTAGACCCAGCTTGCAAATAGAGAAGAGGCATGGAAACTAGATAACTGTTCTGCCATCATCATTTGCATTTTAAATGCATTGTGTATAGCCAGGCATGAAGAGGGATGACTCTGTTTTCCTTTGGTGAGAGTTATATTGTAAATCCTACAGTCTAACCAGAACTATGGACAGCATGTATTTGTACTGCCCCAAGAATAAGGCAGCTCTGAGGTCTTGTCTCCACTTACCAGAAGATCGATGCTCTGGCTATCGATCTTCTGGGGTTTGATTTAGTGGATCTAGTAAAGACCCGCTAAATCGAACACTGAGAGTGCCCCTGTCGACTGTGGTGCTCCTCCTGCCATGAGGCTGCCACAGAAAATCGATGCAAGGTACATTGACTCAAGTATGCAATGTATATAGCTAGAGTTGCATATCTTGCATCAATTTTCTCTGCCAGCATAGACCTGGCCTCAGTCACATTCGATCCTTCTTTCCTCACAGGGTGAAGTAAGCCATGCTAGTCCTTTTTCTGGGGAATGACATTGTCCTGTGGAACCCTGCTATGTTTTTCTTTCTTTCTTGATTTCCTTCTCTGCCCAGTGCCATGGGATATCAGATTCTGAGGGGGGTATTATTAGGGAGATGTATGATTAGCAAAACCAGGCGGTGTGTGTGATATATGGGAAGTTGGGGATATTTAAACTGCCTTATTTTCACTTCAGGAGTCAATCGGGCACCTTTATTAGTATTTTGAGAAATTTTTGGAGTCATATGAAATAAAAACTGAAACTTTCATGTTACAGTAGTGTTCAGAAAGAGAGAGGCAATATAAATTTTTAAAAAATGAGTTTGATATCACAGCAAAGGCCATCTATGAAAAGAGGAGAGAAACCAGAAATGGCAAAGTAGGAGAAGAGAGGGATGGAATATCTTTTGGTGTCTTTATTCTGAAGCCAGGTATACTCCAGCAAGCCAGATGTATGCCATGTGAACAGTTTACATTTCATGTGCTGAGTATTCTGTTTGCATAATATATTTATCTTAGGGCCTCATTTGTACATCTCTAATATAGGTGCTTAATTTTGTTACTTTAGATCTGAGGGCTGAATTGACTGAACAATTCAAGTCCTTTAAGGTTGTTTAGAGGATGTTTCATGCTGTGAAACAAACTGTTCTTAGATTATTCCATGGTTTCCAACCTACTCAGATAAAAAAAGTGTTTTTAACGCTAATTTCTATATCCCATCCAAGAATTGTTTGAATACCCCCCATTATAAAGATAGGATCCTTACGACGGCATATAAATGTGAATGATATTTGTAATAGGGAGATTGAGGTTGATAAGCACTACAGGAAGCACATAAATGGATTTTTAAATCCTTTAAAAATACTGTCTCTCCACCATATTAATATATTGGAGCTTTAAAAGTTTTAGCTGGCAAAGCACTCCCTGATAGCCATTGACCAGGGAAATTGAACCACTCTGACCCTCTTCTCAGCCCCATTATGCTGACAGTTAAGAGTCCCTTATAGGAAACACTTGCCCAAGCTAAGGGTTTTCTCCTTTCTTTATTGTTTCTCTTTACTCTCATGTACAAAGCTTCTACCCATTTATCTACCTTTCTTCCTGCTGTATGTTCACTAAAAGCTAATTGACAGAGTGCCAATGGCCACAGTCTTTCTCTCAATAAAGCCTGGCAGTATCACATATAATTGATTGTGCTAATCCATGACATAATGTATAGCATCCTGCATTCAAAACCCAGAAGCTCACTGGTCAGTGCTGCTGCTGTTAGTCTAAGATACATTTTGTTGGAAAATGAACCACTGACCTTGGAAACAGCCTGTGTAGATTATTAGGATTATGAAAAGAACTTCAGATTACTTTGGCATGTAATATATTAGTGTAGTAAAAGGGAAAGATTTTTTTTCAAGAGCTAAATCACCTTACTCGAGTGAGTAGTCCCACTGTAGGCATTGAGATGAAGTCAAAGAGGATTTGGCTTCCAACATGTGCTATCATTTTATATAATCTTTTATGTTAAAATATACTCAGGTAGTTTTAATGTATTTTTCTATCTGATTTCAATTTAATGTACTTTCACATCTGTGTAGAGATAAGTATGGTGCTTACTTCAAAGTTTACAAATTTGCTAGGTCAGTATTTTGTGAAAGGTTTTATAGTAGTCATAGTAACACCAAAAAAAAAAAAATCTAGTGAAGTCTTATATGTTACAATAATCCTTAGAGAACCCTATTAGCATTTCTGCATTGCTAATTTTGACAATGGAAACATACTTCAGCTTGATAAGGATTTCATTAATTCATCACAGACTTCTGTCCTAGTTTTACTTTTCTTTAATATTAAAGACAGTATGGACAAGATTAAACTACATTTAAATGTCAATTAAAATTGGTAGGAGGACCACGACGTCAATAAATTATTCACATACAAATAAATTCAGTAATGATTTTTGTTATACTGTAACTTTTGGAACGGCATTTGTATTGTAGTTTAGAAGCACTAAATTCTGTCTGCAATGAGGAAACTGCAGTTGAATTTGTAAAGACTGGCACCATTAACAGATGTTAATTTAGCTTTCTTGTGTAAAGGACTAATCTGGATCTAACCTCAGACTGAAAATATTGAAGACATTTGAAACAAAATAGTATCTTTGTATAATTCTAATAAGAGTTAATAAGTATCATGAGCCAATTTAATTTAAATTACATATAAACCGAATATAATTGAATTGCTATTTCCTCTCACATAATTGAAGTATAAAATTGAATTGAATCTGTTTTGATTTAACCATAAAGAAGTATTTGCACTGATTTTTTTCAAACTTCAGTGCTGTTAATTTCAATGTATTTTATATAAATATGGAGTCTGTTTCTTCCTTAGAACTATCCTGTGTTGAAGACTAAGGATGAATTTAGCTCTGAGATAAATTTGGCCCATTTTGGAATTTGTTCACAGGGCACCTTGGTTGAATGATGAATGATGAGCAAAGAGAAAAGACAGTGGATGTCACAAAGATTTTCCACACTAGGTAATCTAACAAATAAAAAATGAGCTTCTGAAGACATGTGCATAAAAGACATGGCATGCTCCTCTATTTTTCAGTATGGGTGGGTAAGTTATTAGTTTTTTCCAGAGGTCCCTTCTTGTGAATAACATGCCATATACATCACACTCCAGGAAGGTGAAACAAACCTATACTGATTAGCCTCTGGAAAGACAGTAGGTGGGTACACTTCTCATTCTTTGTATTTTCTATTTTGGAGAGGATGTTAAGAGTCTGTACCTCAGTGTCACATACAGCTGAATTATCACTTGTGTGTGCGAAGAGTTATTTTTAATTAACCACCTTCTTCCATGAAAGGGACACATTTGAATATTGGGGATCTGAGAATGACTAGAACTAAAATTTAAATACTTCCTAACACTGCCCAAGTGAGGGTTGCAATGGGAAGATTCTAGGAGACATCAAAGCCATTTTAAAAAGGAGCAGATGGCAATCACCTTCTTTTGTAAAACATTTAATATAATTTTCCCATGTATTGCACAACAGAGGTGGTGGTGGTAAGACCTGATCCAAAACCCATTAAAAGTAAGTGTTTCCATTGACTGTAGGTGTGGCTCTTTGTGAGTGCTCTCTCCTGCCAGACAGGAATGGATTTGCAGGGCTGGAATTACAGTGGGTGTATTGTGTTTATTCTTTTGGAAGAGGAACAGCTTTCCATTACTCAGTAATGAGTATTCTGGCCAGTTTAGGAGTGGAACTAGTGACTGGAAAGCAAATCCCACCCAGTCCTGCTCTGCCTAAAGATTAACTGTGTTTTGTACTGTTGGGGACTTTATAAAGCCCTGTAACTCCATGGGAAACAAAGAAGTATGATATGGGTCCTGTCTTTACAACATTTCATTCTAACTGAATTTTGTAGTGCAATTTACATTAAACTTTGCATATGGTTATTAGAGCTGGTTGAAGTTTTTTTCCACTAGAACACCTTTCATAGAATCATAGATTAGGATTGGAAGAGACTTCAGGAGTCATCTAGTCCAATCCCCTGCTTAAAGCAGGACTAGCTCCAATTAAATCATCCCAGGCAGGATTTTGTGAAGCCTGGCCTTAAAATCCCCTAAGGCCATTCCAGTGCTTCACCACCCTCCTAATGAAATAGCTTTTCCTAATATCCATCATAGATTGGCCTTGTATGTGCATGTACAACCTAGGGCTAGATTCATCCCAGAATTCATACTGGCTAATTCTATCATACAGCCTGATGTAGGGCAAGAAGTTGTTGGTGGAAAGTGTCCACAACATGTCTTGGACCAGGTGGGATGATAGGGACTCACCCAAAGTGAACAGTATTGGAAATGGGGGGGGAGGGGCGTGGAGGATGATTAGGAAATACTCAACCAGACTTCCAAGGGAGCCCCTGTTGGTGCTAAAGCTGGTTCCCTAGTAGGGAAGTTCTCTGCTGTTGCTCCTTTAACTTCCCTTTCAACTGGGATTTTTTTTAACCAAAGAAGCCTTGTTTCACGATTGCAGAATATTGGTATTTTGGGCAGCCTGCTACCTACTTTGTTTGGGTTCCATGCTCCTAAGCTGCAAGCAACTTTGCTGAACAAAGCAGATGTAATTTACAATCCCAGCAAGAGCTCTAGTGAATATGGCCTTTCTGACAAAACATTCTACTTACTCTGGAAGGTATATTGTGTATTCTACTTACTCTGGAAGGTATTCTGCTCTGAAGATGAACATTGCTGAATGGAAGTGAGTTAAAACCATGTCTTTCCTTCAGGATAGGTGGAATTTGAATGAAATAATGTGACTGAATGCAAAGTTTATCTGTTTTATATTTATATTTATAAACAGATGGAAATGCAAGGAGAGTAAACATGAATTATTCAAGATTGAAGAAAGACCCTTGATTTTTAAAAAGCCCAACAACCTGGAAATATAAATGTATCTAATTATCCCATTATTTTCCTCACCGAAGAAATTTCTTCAATTTTAATTTATTAATAGCTGTACACCAAGGGCCAGATTTACAAAGGTATTTAGGCAGTTAAAAATGCGGATAGGTATATAATAGAGGCATAAATTGATTAATGCAGCTAAATTAGAATTTTTTGGTAAATCTATGTCCAAGATCTCAGACCAAAAGCTGTTGAAGTCAGTGGAAAGATTCAGAATCCTCAGACTCTGATTTTTGCTCACATGCACACTGATTCTGAGTTAGAAGTTGCTCAGTTTAATAGTGAGGGGCAGCAGTAGAAAAGTGCATAGCAGATTCAGTAAAGAGACCTATTTCTGTTTCTGAACTCAGGAGTGCAAATATGTTTTTGTCCCCAATGGCTTTTCTTGATGGCTTTGAAAGGTCCATAAAGAATGCAACAAATTATTATCTTCTCCCTAATATGAGCATGTATGTCTAATTAGTTTGGTGCACATCAGAGATGCAATGGAGTTTTTAAGTGTGTGTGAGGTTTGTGACCCTAAAGTAAAATAATTCACACTGTGAGGAAAGTCACAGTTTCAGTGTTCTGTAGTCGCTTGTCAAGAGCATGTTGATTATACCATCTTTCCTCATCAGAGAAAGGTGATTTTTTTCCATTGTTTTTGAAAAACAACGGAATACTGCAAACAAAAGACAAAAAGGCTCATTGTGAATATTTGTTCTGAGTTTTAAATCACTTTGTTTTAGCCATATATAGACCCAAATATTGGTAAACAACTTTATGCTCTTATTCCAGTACTAGGAAGTGAAATTGTGGACTACAAAAAGTGAATTAATAGTTTGTAGTGAAAAATAAATTAGACTTTGAGTTCTTTAAAATTTATTCAGTTTTAATAGTAACATGAGGAAGAAGTCTTAAGTATTATTGTCATCTACACAGTGGAGTTTTTTATTATGAACTGACTTGCTTTAAGAGGGTGAGCTGAGTTCAAATGCGGGATTAATTGTACCTCCAGCTTTGTTCAAGAACAAAACAGAAGTGCTTTGATTATATACATGGAAGTTGGACGTGTGCTCAGCTGTGATCTTATAGAAATATTTTTGGCATATTGAGTACAGTTATTTTTAAAGGAAATGATTGAAAAGGTCTTAAGTGTTAGCTTACTATCCCAATGATCCTGAACTACTGTATATATGACTCAGTTATTTTCTGAAGATTAGGCTAGATGAACTATCAAGGTCCCTTCTAGCCCTACATTTCTATGATATTATATGTGGATGTTTTCAGTAGGGTGCTCTGTTATAGCCTATATGAGTTACATGACTGTTGATACAATGACAGGTGTGCTAAGAACTCAGTTGCATATCTTAAGGCTAGTGGTGTACTGACATGGACCCAAGGTTTTTATTTTTAAATGTATGCTGACTTTGGTTGTCTTTAATCTAGAAAAATCAGTATTTGAGAGAACTGAAACTGTTAATTGATTTGGCTAAGAGTTTACATGTCAGGCTAATTACTTTAGACCGAAAGCATGCCCTGTGGGTAATCATGATATGCAAATTACAGTCCCCATTTCCCTGTACATTGTTCTGGCTTTATTTAAAAAGGGTTTCAGGTCTTGACTTCCAGGAAAGATGTATATTTTAAATTAAATGTTCTATCATTCCAGTGGAAAAATTGAACAGCTAATTACTGATAACGTGACTCTGATTACATGAGCCAACTGAATGTAACTTCAAAGAAGGAATGCTGATAATTTAGGGTCTGTAAACTATATTCAGGGCTTGGCACTCTCATTACAGAGCAAATGAAGTGTCAGGAGCCTCCACAGAATTGTCATGAGATTTCCTGCTCCTTTTGAATATGACTTTGTACTTCAGAGACTGTTAGAGGCTGGCTTCCTGATCATTCACATTCATAGGACTCTTACTCTTAGAAGCCTCTGATTTAAAGCTGACATGTACCCAAAGCAGAATTAAAGCTGATTTAAAGCTGCAGAATTTCCGAGACTTGGGCCAAATTCTGTATTGACTTGTATCTCATGCAGTTTTGCTTCAAGATTAAATCATTAGCAAAACCAATTTAATCAAGGATAAATCTTGGAGTTGGGAAAAAAAGGATTTGAGACATCTTGGGAGATCATTCCTTAAACAATGGTAAATCTACATAAAATCCCAGCCAGTGCTTTTTTTTTTGTTAAAAAAAAAAAAAAAAAAAGGTGCTGGTACTCCAGAAGAAAAGTTGTTGAGCTCTGACTGGAGGTGATCCCAGCGCTCTTTAATTAGACCAAAGGTTTCAGCCAAATACCTCAGTGTTCTTTAAAAGAAAGTATTGAAAGATTTCCAGACAAAGTTGGAAAATTCAACTAATAACAAATGTAGATTGCTTTAAGACAATGAAATGTACTAATTATATTTTTCTATATACTTATTTACTATTTTAAGGCTGTCACCTTAACTGACAAATTAAGGAATGTTTGGAAATAAATAGAACAGACTATTAAATTACAGCTCAAACTGTTGCAGTTTCAGTCTCTTAAACTGTCTAAAAAAGTCTGTGAGTCAAGAAGGATGAGGTAATAACTTTTATGGGGTCAGCTTCTGTTAGGGTACGTTTACACAGCGGCGTTATTTTTCGAATAACGTTAGTATTTTGTGTCTACACTACAAGCCTTTATTTCGAAATTATGTTGAGCTGGAGGACGACTTATTCCAACTTCAGTAACCCTCATTTTTTGAGGAGTAAGGGAAGTCGAAGGAAGAGTATTCTTCTTTCGGCTTCCTGCTGTGAAGATAGTGCCAAAGCCAAATTAAGCTATTTTAACTTCAGCTACACAATTGACGTAGCTATAGTTGCATAACTTATTCTGACTTTAGCCCTGCTGTGTAGACATACCCTTAGTGAGAGAGACAAGCTTTTGAGGTACAGGTTTCCTCAAGTCTGCTTGCTGAGAGGCTATTTAACAATGAAGACATCAGAAAACAAAATGGCTAAATTGAAAATTAATGCTTGTCTTAACAAATAGTTAATCACAGAAGTAGAATTCAGTTAAGGTGAGCTGCTAGCGTAACAGTTTGAGGGCCAGGCCCTTATCTACAAAGAATATCAGTTGGTATTTTATATTTGTTTTAATTACAGAATTTTAAAGTAGCACTTAAAGTAAGGTTAAGGCACACCTTTAAAAAACAAAAAAAACAAAAACTGCAAAAAAAGACAGCTTGTTACTCAAAAGGCCTGGCTAAACAAAAGATTTATTTAGCTTCCAGCATGAATAATCTAATTACTGCTCCCCCCTCATTATTTCTACTGGTGGAAGATCAGGCATTTTCTTGGCCAAATTTATTCAGAATTGCCATGCTAGCTTTTAATTTCTGTCTACGATTTTATCCCTTAGGTTGCATAATTTTAGAACTTTGCTTGCTATGACAGCATGCCTCTGCATTGAAATACATTTAGCTCATGTTTAGATCTTCAAGAAATTTGTATTTTTCCTTTTTATGAAGACCATCCTAAAAAATGAATTGATTTGATATTCATCATCATCAACAACAACCACCATGGGCTCAGTGCCCGTTGTTGTCCGATGCTTCCCTCACTATTTGCTTCCATCTTTCCCTGTCCAGTGTGGAGTGGCTTAGTTTCTGTAGACCAGCTCTGCACCAGACTAGTGATTTGATATTGGAGGTAGCCATTTCTGCACATGATGGAACTATTAGACTTCTTGGTATGTGGCAACTAAACATTATATATCACCTGAACAATGCAACTTTCCCAAGCAATACTTCCCTTTTGTCTTCCTATTTTGAACTTTGCTGTACCAGGATTCTACAAACCATTATGATGATGGTATGTATCAGAGGCCAATCGAGTACCTTCATTATGAGAAACAGGAAGCAAGTTTAGAATTTAGCTAAATCATTAGCAAGTATCATATTTCTAGTGGGTTTTTTTTACTTTTCCTGATGTTGCACTCCATACACGGATGAAAAATTCCTATTGACTTCAATGGGAGCTTTCCTTGAGAGAGGGTCATGCTCTGTTTATCTGAAAGCCTCTTATATGCTTTTAAGATGCATCCGAATTTATTGTAAGAGGAAGGAATTTGGCGCAGATGAGATGAAATTAAATTAAATAAAATACGTTTTAGTCAGCACTGAGGCTATTTTGGGAAGCGATTCAGAACTTTGACATTTAACTTCTCATTTCATTGTTTTAATTCATTGCTAGTCTCTCTTTCCTAATTAAGGGATAAAGACATTCAAGGGATAAAGACAACAGCAGGTAAAACCACCTTCATTGAGAGCAATAGTGACTAAATTATCTTTATACAACCCTTCACTTTCATGAGAGGAGGAAGAATAATAAAAAAATCAAATAATGGGAATTTGAAAGACAGACTCCAGGTCTGTGACAAAATATAAAATGACAACACAAAAAACCACTAGCAAGCAGATGAAATGAGGTGGGCATTTTTGGATTATATTAAATTGGGCTAAATATAAACTTCCCTGCTGGTGAGAGGAATTGATGTGGGGCAATGTGATAAGGACATGCAGACCAGTTATGGGAAATGAGCAGCAGCAGTGCTAGTCTCCATGGTGACTAAATGGCTGACGGACTAGTCATTCATTTGCAAGTGAGAACAATGTGTATTGTTGCTTTTAAAAAAGAAATGTCTCTGTTACAGTCCAGCACTTTTTGAATGTGCTCCTAATTCTTTTTTTTTTAATTGGTGCCTCAGTAACTGGCAGTGGCTTGCCATAGTACTGCTAGAGCAGGTAAGGGCAGTTAAGGGTCTCCATAAAGAGGTTTGAAATTATTTTTAATTTAGGGAGGTAATTCTCTAGGAAAATATTTTGGCTGTAATACCTAGAAAGAAGCCTTTGTCAAATTTTCAAACTTGGCATCCTAAAATTAAACCCTTAAATCTGTATTTAGGTATTTTAAACCCCAATGTTTGAAAATATTTACTCTTGAATTTGGGACAGGCCTATCTCTCTTACCTGCTGAGGAAGCTGTCCCATAGCTTGGGTGAGAAGTGAACAGTCTGGGTGCATATCTTTGTATAGACAGTACACAGCACAGTGGTGCAAACATGCTATTTCAAAAAATCAAAGTGCCACAGATGATTCCTTATGGCAGATTTTCAGTTCTATTCTACTTCCAGTTAGTATTAGGGATGGGGAATGGTAACTGCTTAACCAGTTACCAGGTAAGCCCCTCCAGGGCCGCAGGTTGGACACCACTGCTCTAGGATTCTTCGTTAGTAATGCACAACATATATTAGTATAGAACAATATTCCTGACTTTCAAAGTAACCTCAAGCCCATGAATACTGACCTTGGACAAATAACTTTGTTACAAACAGGGCAAGTTACTGTTTGTAACTTGGACCCATGTCATCTGGGGATAGAAAGGAAGATATCAGTATTCTGGCATATGACTCTTATTGCACTACTGTGATATTACCACTATTAATATATTATAATAAATGGTTCAGAGGGGTAGCCGTGTTAGTATGGAACTGAAAAAACTTAAACAGTGAACTATTTGCTGTTTTTAAAGTTTTTATAATAAATGGCATTGCCAAGCAGTTCATTTGTCACAAACTGTCTTACGTTTCATAGTTAAAATCTGGTGGGAAATATCATCTGGTTTATAAGGCCATATTTTCAGACAATCATCTAATTTTTTAAGCAAAAATCACTGTGGGTATGCTATTTACAACTGCAATTATTTATGCCTGCAGTCTAAGTCACTTGGACAACCCAGCTTCTGATTTAAGGGTTTAATTAGGGCTTAGAGGTGTACCATGACCTAATTGGCTGGCACAGTTTAATCGAAGGCATTAAATTATGCTCACATGTTTATACTTGTGATTGTGTACCTACAGAAGTAAAGGTCTCATCAAGGTCTCAAATGTGGACCTAAATATCCATTTTTGTTCAACTCCACTATGTGGTGGCAATTTTTTTTTTTAAAAAGTCAATGTTTAGGTGAGACACAATATACTGCAGTTGCTTTGCTTCTTTACAGCCATCTGTAAGATTAGTGAATGAGTGCTAGCCCTCAGAGCCATGCAGGCACCGACGGTGATAGTGATTCCCAAACAAGGAAGCAAATGAAACAGAATGATGATAGCCTGTGCTTCTTAGAAATGGAAGAATAAAACTGTCAATATTTGGTATATGTACAAAGGACAGAGACCCTGATGTGTGATCTGTGATTTTTACTCAGTAGGTTTACTCACGTGTAAAATTGCGCATGTGAGTAAGAGTTTGCAGGATCAGTACTCTGGTTGGGAAAAGAGATGACAAAGACATAATTATAAAATATGGGCAGTAAAAGTGGTTTATAGTGTGAATGTTTGTCTTACACATTATGGTAAAAAAGAATCTGAGTTTGAAGGCAGTTGTGATACAGCTCATATAATCTGTCAGGCAAGTTTATTTACAAGTGGCCTTCTGTGAAATCACTCTCTTCTTCAAAGCCATTGATGACCCCTGATTCTCATGAAATGCTGATCTGTTAGGATTGTTTATTTTCCTTATTTTGAGCAGAGTCAATATCCTTGAACATTAACAGCATATTTCAGATTCCTAGGAGGAAAAAATAAACTTAATGTAGCCTGTACTAAGATCCTATGTAAGCACCTACTGCCTTGTTTGTGTAGTTTAGGTTTTCAGCTTTTCATTTAAAGGTCCAGTCATGCTAGGTGTCAACCGTAGAGTAGACAAGAATAGCAAAATCCCATTGGTTTCAATAGCAGCTGAATTAAGCTCCCTGTTTAGTATGATATTCAAATATAAGTTCTATAACATCATTTCTTTTCTGCCCATTGCATCCTATTAATGTCTGGCATTCATTCACAGCAGATTTCTATACAATTGACTGAAAGATCAGATCAGTGATAAATCAGCACTGCATTCATGATTGAGTTTTGATTAAAAATGGAAGAGCTGTGAATCCAGCACCTAATTTTAAGTACATAATCCTCTGTCAGATATTCCCTAGAACTAGAAAATAAACCTGATGACATTCTTTGTATGCCCACACTATAGGATTGTGTCTAAAACATTTGTTTACACTGTGGCAATCAATTTTTTGTGCTCTCCAACAACAGCATTTTTTTAGTGTATTCAGGTAACCTGAACAAATAGTTTATTTTCTGTTAACTACTGTTGGTAACACGTGAGAAGAATGATAACAGTTCATTAACAGTTTAATTATCTTTTTTGAGATCCTTTAAAAACTACTGAAACAATTACTAATAAAAATAATCAATTAACTTATCCTGCAAAATATCCCTTCCAATTAAACCATAACAGAAATGTATGCTTGGGAATTCTAACATCTTTTGAGATTGTTTCAGCTGGAGACACTGGAAACAGATGAATTAAATATAGCAGAAGTACAGGCAGATTCAAACACAACAAACAGCACATGATAGTTTATAGCAGCTCTTTAACTGCATCTCCATATGACAGACCATTCATCAAAATTGTCACCTGTAATACAATACTGTTTAGAAGGAAGGTTTAATCATTTAAAATAGGCCACAGATATTGTTCAGATGATAAATCTGTGCTGTGGCAGCTTTATATCCTTCAGAAACTCACAGAAGAATTGAAGCACCCTTGTCAGCAGATGGTATCATCAACAACTTGTGCTCACCCCCCCCCCGGAATCAAGTTCAATTGAGAATTTTCATTTAGTTACATTTCCTAGCCTGCTTCTTCTCCTTAACAGTCTCAGTATGAGCCTCCACCCAAGTCAACAGAACTTGAACAAGAAATAGTCAAAGGATCTGTTCTGACCATGATTACTTCCAAATAGCTGTAAAAGGAATTTTAATCAGCTACTTCTCTCTCAAAAGAGAACACTGCCATGCCTTTTAATTTAGTGACCCAGAAAACTTTCTCTGATGTTGATGTCACCCAAGGGCATGTGCATTACAATTAATCTGTGCGAGACACTGCATATTAGCATGATATTTAATGCCCTGCCATATATTTTTTCTTGCTGTCTTTAATCCTTTCTGGAGGGCAGAGATAAGTGCTGGGAATGGCCACCATTGAAAGAAATGCAAGTAGGCAAATACTAGTCTGTGGAAAAAAATGACTATTTCTGTAAAAGTGCACACTTTCCGTTGTTGCAGTAAGAACGTGAGTGTGGCTTGCCCACATGGCCCTGCAGTTCAGACTATGGAGGTGTGAATTTCAGCACTAGCATGCTGCCCTGTAGTTACCCCATATAGGCCCCGTGGGCATGAACTAAAAGTTCAGGGTCTACACAAGGCAGTTACAGCACAGCATGCTAGTGCTTGCTACAGGATATCTCCTGTAGTCTGAACTGTGGGTCTGAGTTCTACTGGTGGCTTGTGTATCTGCATGAAAGATACAGCGGCTCAGGGGTGAGTATAGTAGAAAACACAATGGCATCTTTAACTGTATGTCGTTTGTGTATGGAAATGGGTGATGGCGCAATATACTAGAAAAAGCATTCCTGTATTTATTTCCACTGTTACATAGTCATTATGATGTGAACTGTAATCAGTATGTTGGAATGGAATGTGATTCGTGGGGTCAGAGTGTCTACTTTGGGAATGAAGCTCAAGTATGGATTGGAATTGAGAGCTCAGGGCATGTCACACAAACTTTTATACTTATTTCCATTAAAAAATTGTATGAGGAGAATTATTATATAAATTATCAGGATTTTGATTTTACAGGGGCAGATTGTGCCTATGACTTCTATGCTCACCACTTGGGTCCATGCCACAAGGAACTTTCACCTTTGTGCATCCTGCCCTTATGCACAGTCAGAGCCCTTATGTGAAGACGGGGGCCATTACTTCCATGCACCTCTTGGGAACGAAATCTCTCAAAAGGGGACAAAGGAAGTAATGCCATGAATACTCCACTCTTTATGCTGGCTTTTTGAGCCAGATGGATATAGAAAAGGCTATACCATGTAGATGAAAAAGATAATTCAACTTCTGTGCCCTCCCTGTGCACTGGGGATGTGTAGGATGGATTGCACACACCTTCCTGGAGCTTCCTCTGGGACAGTGCAATGCCTGTGATAGTGGTGAGTACCTTATGGATGCCCACTGTGTTAAAGGCAGTGCAGTGAAAGGAGCGACCTTTTTATATCCCATTATGTCTAGTCAAGGATTCCAAATTATTTTGATTATTTCTCAGCATGCTTGTTTATCTTTTGAGGTTTTCTGATTTCTGTTGCTGCCTGATCCATACAACTGTGCAAAAAAAAAAAAAAAGTAGAAGATTATTTGGGTTGACAAGAAGAATAATCTTTGGGGGGTAGGGTATAAGAAATCTCCCAAATTTGGAATTTTGCATTCAGCAAAAGGATAGATGTCTCAATTCAAATTGAGTCTCTATACTGCTTTCCTAACTCACTGGCAGCATGGTCCCACCAGACAGAGGGGAGCATGTGGCCATGATTTGGGGGATCACTGCAGGCTACAGTCAACATTCCAAGTGTTCACGTATGCTGGGAACCTGTGCAGAGAGTGGGATGACTCTGTAGAAAGTTGCTCCCTCCAGTGCTAACTTGTCCTCAGTATAGAACTGAAGAGTGTACCCGTGGTGTTAGGCACTGGCAAGAATGGTGAGGTGCTAGTACTTCCCATTTTATGGACTACTCATCAAGGAGCTGAAGCTTTAGTTTCTAGAGGAGAGAATGTGGCTCTCTGCATTATCATTTTGATACATTGAATATCACATATTGCTCAATATTTCATTTTTACTTGTTTCCTTTTTATTCAGGTGAGATGCATCTTAATAATTTATCCTTTCTGCAGTTGTCATAACCCATTGTGAATTGTGAATTCTTAATACAGAACACAGGCATTGGTTTCTGAATGAGAAGAGCGGTTTCTTCTTTGAGGAGTGTCCCTATGGTTGCTGCGCTGTAGGTGTCTAGGTGTACCTGCACTTCTAAAAGGAACTTTCTAGCAGCAGTATTCCCCCTGGGTGCCGGCACGCACACATGAGGTCACCTGTGATGCAGTGAGCGTGCTGATGCACACGCACCATCAACCATCCCCTCAGTTCCTTCTCAACCAAACCTGGCTTGGTTGGAACACCACAGTGCTTCATGCTAGAATTTAGTTAGAGTAAACTAAAAAAGCAAACATGATTCTGGGATGCATTAACAGGTGTGTTGTGAGCAAGTCATTCTTCCGCTCTACTCTGCGCTGGTTAGGCTTCATTTGGAGTATTGTGTCCAGTTCTGGGCACCGCATTTCAAAAAAGATGTGGAGAAATTGGAGAGGGTCCAGAGAAGAGCAACAAGAATGATTAAAGGTCTAGAGAACGTGACCTATGAGGGAAGGCTGAAAGAATTGGGCTTGTTTAGTTTAGAAAAGAGAAGATTGAGGGGGGACATGATAGCAGTTTTCAGGTATCTAAAAGGGTGTCATAAGGAGGAGGGAGAAAACTTGTTCATCTTGGCCTCTGAGGATAGAACAAGAAGCAATGGGCTTAAACTGCAGCAAGGGAGGTTTAGGTTGGACATTAGGAAAAAGTTCCTAACTGTCAGGGTAGTCAAACACTGGAATAAATTGCCCAGGGAGGTTGTGGAATCCCCATCTCTGGAGATATTTAAGAGTAAGTTAGATAAATATCTATCAGGGATGGTCTAGACCGTTTTTGGTCCTGCCATGAGGGCAGGGGACTGGACTTGATGACCTCTCGAGGTCCCTTCCAGTCCTAATATTCTATGATTCTATGATTCTAGTTTTACTTGTTAGTACATAGGAATTAGAGTTTAGAGTTTAAATTGTTTATTCATGGTTTTCTCCCCACTCCCCATTAGTGTTGTTTTTTTAAAAAGGAAGGTTTTTTCTGTAGTTATTATAGTGTTAGCATAGGCATGCCAGGCTCACCAGGATTTAACGGTGTCTAACATGCAGGATGTCTATACCCATTTCAGATGGGCATGCCCAGTGCATTAGGTGATTGGGCCAGGATCACTGTCCCTGAAACTGCCACCATTCTAAGAAAATGTCGGCTATGTTGTTGAAAACAAGGGAACTCCAGCTGAAGCTTCTCACCATGGAGAAGGTAGAGGGACCTGCCTCAGAACTGACTTCGACTGCATCGCCACACTGTACCTCACCGACAGCAATATCAGACCAGAGACCCACACTGAGAGACGAGTCTTCAAAGAAAATGGTGATCTGGCTCGCCATCTGGCTACAGACCACCAAAGAAAGCATCCCCTTAGTACAAGCCCTTTCATCCAAGGCAAGAGCTTTGGCGGAAGCGCAGGTGCCAGGGAAGTCCGGTACGGACAAATCCCAAAGGGCAGTGTCCTCCAAAGACGCACACTCTGTGGTCTCAGTGACGAAAATGAAGATGACCGCCTCTGTGTCATCAGTACCAAAGGCTCTGGTACTGACAAAATCGGTGCCCAAACCGCCACTGCAGATTCTGGCAAAAGGGTGACCAGAACCGGTTGTGCAAACACCCACGAAATGAGTACCAACCATATGTATTGAGTGTTTCTTAGCACCGTTGACATACAAGGCATGCGATGAGCCAGTGCTGCAGTGATCACAGGCTTCCATACCAGCAGAACCAGCCTTCCTGCCTCCTAGAATGCTTACCACACAACAGGAGTTAGCAGTCGCGTTGGTACTGGGTACGCCACTCTTCGGTACCGACACTACTCCTTCATCAGCGGAACCGAGTAGATTGACGATGCCAGCAAGCTCGGTACCTTGCTTCTCCAGTGATAGTGAGGATGACCTTCTCCCTTTTCACCATGCTGTTCATCGCCCAAACAGACCTTGCAGTTGCAGCAGCAACAACAGCTGGTAAAGATGCAAATGTGGCAGCCCTTCCCATGGCTCCCTCCCATCCCATTCCCACAACTTTGGCAGGGGTGGGATCCCTGGAGTACCATGAAGGCCCAGATGCCACCACCGGTGATGGTGAGACCGCAGCCGATGGCACCCAACTTTCCTGTGCCCGTAACATCAGAAGTGACACAGGAAGACATTGAGGACATGGATGAGACCCAAGGGGAGGAAACACTTCCTCCATCTCATATTTCCTCATCCTCCCTGGATGAATCCATAATACCCCTGCCGCCTGCTATGGATGATAACTTTAAGTCCTTTCAGGACTTGTTGTACAAGAGGGTGGCTGACTCCCTCAATATGTCACTGGTCGAGGTCCTGCACATTGAACATAAACTAACTGATATATTGCAAGCTTTGCCTTCAGTGAAAACAGCCTTGCCTGTTATCAAGGCCATACGTGACCCAGTAAAGATTTTGTGGCAGACTCCAGCTTCCATCCCACCCACATCGAGAAGGGCAGATAGAAAATACTATGTTCCAGATAAGGGGGCCAAGTTCCTTTTTATGCATCCTGCCCTGAATTTGCTGGATGGTGATGCTGCAAACAGTAAGGGTACACAAACCCAGTTCAAATCTACCTCATATGACAAAAACTGGAAAAGGCTGGATCTCCTAAGGAGAAAATCATACTCATCAGCATCCCTTCTTATTAGGATCACAAACTATTTGGCATTATTAGCCAAATACACTTACAACCATTTTGACAAAATGAGACCATTTATTGAAAAGGACAAGGCCACATTTGAGTCCAACATAGATGAAGGCATCTCTATAGCAAAGACGGCACTCCAGGCATCCCTTGATACCGCCGACATGGCTTCCAGATCTCTTGCCACATCAATAGTGATGCGTCGCATCTCCTGGCTGCACCACTCTGGGCTCCCTAGGGAGGTACAGAACACGGTTAAGGACCTTCCATTTGAGGGTCAGAAGCTATTTTCTGGTAGCACAGATGCATCCCTGCATTCCCTGAAAGACCTTAGGACAACTTTGAAAGCTCTGGGGATGTACGTCCCTCAACCAAAAAAGAAGGCCAATCGTATGTGTACGCCCTATGGCAGAGCAGCATCCTACCTACCTCAGAGGGCCTATGAGCTGAGATGCTGCTAGGCAACAGAAGTGCAGGCAGCCTCAAGAACAGCAAACAATGCCCCAGTCATCCAATGGTATACCAACATTTTGAATTGTTGGTCAAGGGTTTGATGTTGTTTCCGCCAGCCAACCACTACAAATTCATTCTACCACGCTTGGTCCAACATAATAACTGACACTTAGGCTCTAAAGGTCTTTGCAAAAGGCCTAGCAATTCCATTCCTCACATTTTCCCCAACCCATTCCCACCCCCTTCCCCATTTCTCTTCTGGGATCCATCTCACGAGTCCTGGTTGCAACCAGAGATGGGGGCAATAGAGATTGTCCCAGAACATCACAGGGGATGGGGAGTTCTGTTCCGGATACTTCCTCACTCCAAAAAAGTCTGGCAGATGGAGACCCGTACTAGACCTGCTCAGACTGAACAAATACTTTAAAAAATAATTCAGCATGGTAACGCTGGCAAAGATCATACCATCTTTGTAACGAAGCCATTGTACTATGGACATAGTGCATCCATCATATCAGCGGTATATATCCCAGGCAAACAAAATGTCTCAGTGGACCATCTGAGTCATTGTTTCCACCAGAAGCACAAGTGGGAGATGCACCCTCAAGCCCTGAATTCCATTTTCCATAGGTGGGGCTTTGCGAGAATAGATTTATTTGCAACATCACTCAATTCCAAATGCCCCAAGTACTATTCCAGGGCAGGCCTGGGAATAAACTCCATGGATGACGCCATGATCAGCAGTTGGCCTCACAGCCTATTGCACACCTTTCTGCCCCTTCCCCTCCTAGGGAAGGTCATTCACAAGATAAAATACGACCAGGCCAGGGTGATCACGATAGCACTCGCATGGCCCAGACAGACGTGTTGCAGATGTCAGTTGCTCCTCTGATTCCTCCTCTTCCATGGCTGAATACAGTATATTAGGACCAAGGCTGAGTTCTGCATCCAGAGGCTCATAAGCTGCAACTCATCGCATGACTCCTTCAGGATTAACAGTGCAACCTTTCATCTGTCTAGATGAAATACAAAAGATAATCCTTAGCTGTCGCAAACAGAGCACAAGAAAAATTTACCTTTACAAATGGTGGCATTTCTCCCAATGGGCTAACCACAGAGCACTTCAGTTCTGGTCAACACAGCTCACAATGGTCTTAGAATACCTCTTTGCACTCAAAACGCAAAACCTGTCTAACGAATCTATTAAGGTGCATGTGGTGGCCATATCAAGTGAGCATGACATGGTGGACGGACAAACTCTTTTTTCTTACCCGACCACCAAGATATTCATGAAAGGAGTTAACAATAGCTTTCTTCCAAAAAAGCCAATAGTCCCATCTTGGGATCTCAACTTAGTCCTAAACATATTGACTCACCTTCCATTTGAGGCCATGGCAACATGTTCCCTGGCACACCTTTCCATGAAGTGGCATTCTTGATAGCAATTACAACAGCCAGAAGGGTCAGTGAGCTAAGCCACCCCAATGGCTGATCCACTGTTTATGACGTTCCATAAAGACAAAGTTGTACTAAAACCACATCCGAAATTCTTTCCAAAAGTAGTCTCACGTTTCCACATCAGTGAGACTATATACTTACCAATCTTCCACCAGAAGCCTCATCTGGATGCCAATGCAGCAAGGCTCCACTCCTTGGACATCAGGCGTGCTATCATCTTTAATCTGGACAGAACAAGACAATTTAGACAATCACACAGGCTATTTGTATCAATAGCAAACAACTCTAAAGGACAAGCGGTATCCAAACAGGCTTTTCAAATGGATTGTGAACTGCATTCAAGAATGCTAGAACATTAACAAAGTCACATTACCTGCACCCTGGCAGGCACGTCCCGTGAGAGCGATGCCACATCGATGGCCTTTTTGCACAATGTGCCCATCAGAGACATTTGCAGGAAGGCAACATGGGCTTCCACGCATACCTTTAAAAAACATTATGCAATGGATACTTACCCTTCACAGTGTACTACCTTTGGGATGGCAGTCCTCACTGTGGTCCACTACTGAGGTCTGAAGCCCCTCCTTCCTAAAATCTCAGAGTACTGCTCTACAGTCACCTAAACTGTAGTGCCCTCAGGGACACTCCTCAAAGAAGAAAAGAGAAGTTACTCACCTTGTGCAGTAACTGGTGTTCTTTGAGATGGATATCCCTGTGGGTGCTCCACAACCCAGCCTCCTCTCCTTCTGCTTCAGAGCTTTAATGTCTCTCTGTGATCAAGAAGGAACTGAGAGGACGGTTGACAACGTGCATGCATCGGTACGCTCACTGCGTCACGAGCAGTCCCATGTGGATGTGCTGGCACTTGGGGGGGAATACTGCTGCTAAAAGTTCAGATTATAAGTGCAGGGGCATCTAGATATCTACAGTGGAGCGCCCACAAGGACACCCATCTCGAAGAACATCAGTTACTGCACAAAGTGAGCAACCTCTCTCTTTTCCTTTTCGAACTGAGCAACTAATAATTTAGAAAAGTAAGTGAACAGATCAAGCTGGGAATAAAGGAAAGCTAGGATGATGACATCAAACCGTATAATGAACAGAGCAATCATTCTAAGAACAACAGAAAAACAGATTGGAGCTTATCATTGTTCTCAGGGAAACATTATGAAACAAAATATAGATTCTCCTGTGCTATTTCCTGGGTTAAAGACGACATTTAACCTGAGTGCTTAAGGAAAAAGCAAATTAATTTTGGGGTTTGGATTGTATTTCCCCAGGCCAAGAAAATTGTGTAGCACAGCTACTGAAGTAATAAGGTATTTCATTTATACAGTTGTCTTTTTTCTCTTGATGTTAAATGCCCAGACTGGAATACGGAATCTAAATCAGCTGATGCTGTTCCTGTTCACCTCACCTCCAGCTGGTACTTGGGAGATGAAAGATGACACTACAACTGTGTGAAGGGTGCAAGACAAACCATCTGTTTTCACACAGCTGTGCATGATGGTCCTGTTTCTTGGGGTACAACTAACTAAGGTCAAGTAGCACGGTGGCACCGGTGGGAAATTGGGTGAGTCAAGTATCTCAATAGCCAGACATGTCTAAACATCCTAATTAAGTCAGTATTAATTAGCCTCTGTAGGTTCCTGAAAGTGCTCCTCTGGATATGTGCCAATATTCATAATTCAAGAGAGTTGTTTTCTGTAAGGGATATTTGATTGTATTATGAATGATTATCAATATATAATCAGCTTATATGAGGACATTGTCTCTGTCTCAAGAATGTTATTATCTTGATAAGTTAGTGCAAATGCTCCTGTTCACCCTAATGGAAGTTGGCTCATGCTTTAAATGGTAAAACAGCACAAGATACACTGTGAGACCAAGAGAACCCTTGAGATTTTTATAGAGAAGAGGTGTTATCTGTCTTTCTTTCACTCCCATTCCTCATTGACACCAGCTAGCATTTGTTGGCCTAGTAGAAAAGTCATCAGTGAGTATTAGGGTTGTAAGCAACGGTTTCAACGGTGTGCCTCAAGGACTGGTGGCATATGAGATGCTATGAAAGAGACGAGGATGGGAGAAAAGATCAAAATTAGTGGTAAGGCATGATTCATGAAGGAGATTAGGAGGAATGCATTCAATATTCTCTGTCATTATGGTGCCTGATACTGAACTCTGTGTGCATGTGTAATATTACCTTTTTCCTTCCTCAAATTCCTAAATTTGCGCAGCTAAATACTTTACGCTGTCAAAATAATTGGAGGTCTATGAATTGTGCACATGCTGGCCTGTGAAAAAGTTATACTTGTACATGCTGACTACTTCCAATCTCCTGGTTTCCTGTTTCTTCATTTCATGTACCTGTTTTGTCTGGGCTTTAGCTAGGATTATAAAGTTTTTTAACAAAGGGATGGTCCTTTGGGGCATTCTTGTGCAGTGTTTTTTAGAATGGGAGTCAAAGTTGATTGTGGTCTGAATATGGTATTGTATTGCAAAGTAATACAAATATTGTTTCACTTCACATCATATTTTTTTCCTGATGAGAACTGTCAGTGGTGCATGCTGCCAAAAGACTTCCCAAAATCTCATGAAGACTTCTGTAGATACAACTGATAAAATCAAGTAGAATTCATAACCTCTTCTTATTTAGTGTTTATGAATGTTTGGATGGAAAAGAACATAGGAATGGCCATACTGGTCAGACCAAAGGTCCATCTAGCTCAGTATCCTATCTTCTGACAGTGGCCAATACCAGATGCCCCAGAGGGAGTGAACAGAACAGGGAATCATCAAGCAATCCCTCTCCTGTCACCCACTCCCAGCCTCTGACAGTGGCCAGGGACACCTCTGACAGTGGCCAGGGACACCATTCCTACCCATCCTGGCTAATAGTCATTGATGGACCTAACCTCCATGAATCTATCTAGCTCTTTCTTGAACCCTGTTATAGTCCTGGTCTTCACAAGGTCCCCTGGCAAGGCGTTTCACAGGTTGACTGTGCACTGTGTGAAGAAAAACTTCCTTTTTGTTTTAAACCTGCTACCTATTCATTTCATTTGGTGACCTCTAGTTTTTCTGTTATGGGAATAAGTATATAACTTTTCTTTATGCACTTTTTCCACACCAGTGATGATTTTATAGACCTCTATAATATACCCTTTAGTCTCCTCTTTTCTAAGCTGAAATGTTCCGGTCTTTTTAATCTCTCTTTATATGGGATCTGTTCCAAACTCCTAATCATTTTTGTTGCCCTTTTCTGAACCTTTTCCAATGCTAATATATCTTTTTTGAGATGTGGTAAACACATCTATACACAGTATTCAAGATGCAGGTGTACCATGGTTTTATATAGCAGCAATAAGATATTTTCTGTTTTATTTTCCATCCCTTTTTTAATGATTCCTAACATTCTGTTTGCTTTTTTGACTGCCACTGCACATTGAGTGGATATTTTCAGAGAATTATTCACAATGACTCCAAGATCTCTCTCTTGATTTGTTATAGCTAAATGAGTCCCCATCATATTGTATGTCTAGTTGGAATTATTTTTTTCAATATGCATTACTTTACATTTGTCAACATGAAATTTCATTTGCCATTTTGTTGCCCAATCACTTAGTGAGGATGAGGTTTTGTAAACTCACAAGTTATGTGGCATCTGGTATAAATGAAGATGAACTTGCTCACACATGAATATTAGTTTTCATGTATGATTGGGTCTTCATGCTGGACATTATAAAAAGTAGTCAGCCAATCTGGTAACCAAACAGTATCATGACACTTTTGTGATGAATCCGGAAGCGTGAATAACAGAGTAAAAAACCCATCACAACGAAGAGTTCACAGATTAATAAAAAGGTGGAAATGTATTCACATTAAGCATTCATTGAACAACTTCAGCTAAAGAACAGATTTGGAAAAACCATATGCGCAACTTGCAAACCAAATAAACAAAAGCAAACCTAAATTCATTGAATAAATTGTTAGCTGCTATTAGTTAGTTTTGTTCTAATAAGTTTTATTCGATATCTATTAATGAATGCAAAATAAAGTATTAACATTATACTTCAGCCCAAAGGATCTGCATGAAGAACTAATTTGGACAGATCTTCAAACAGACACTTTTCTTTCCCAATTTTCTCACTGTTTGCTGTAAAAATCATGGCCGTTGAACTTCGTGGGTAATCACAAAACAATTCATGTGATGCTCTAGTAGGATTCACCATATGTAGTATGCACTTGGAACAGACCTCTTTAATTATTTTTTCCTGTTTGAACTGCAAGGCTAAAATATAGTTGTTTCCTACACGTCTTAGGTTCTCTTTGCTAGAGTCTTTATTGCAGTAAGACAGGGTTTTCATTTTCACAGTCCTTTGTGTTCCTTGGTCCATGTAAATACAAGATTTTTTTGCCAGCTTTTATCCAGTTCTCAGCTGGAAGGTTTTTATTTTAATCTTTATATTGTGTGTACCTCATTACAGCTTGAATTAGGTCTCTGAGGGGGCCTGATGCCCTTTCCTGAAAGATGTGTTACATCTTTAAGTGCTTCCAAGGTCAGGTTCTTCTTAAACTGGGAAAACATAATTATCTTTTTATTGATCTATGGAAGTGCTTTTATTTACCTTCTTACTGAACACCAAAACAGATAAGGAAATATACCAGAACAAGCTGGATCAATCATAAAATTTCTTTTTTAGCTACCATTTTTGCTATGTGGTTACAAATTAATCATTTTCAAAACCCGAGTTTTATACTGACAGCCTCTGAACAAAAATAATGACCTGATTTAGAAATGGATGAGTGGACTCAGTTCCTGTTGTTGTGGATGGGAGTTGAGGTTCCTCAGCATGTCTAAGAGTTGGACTACGGGTAAGCTTTAGCCTAGTGATGTAAGCAAGTGTCTCCTTGTGGAACCAAGAGCCATGTTGTCATTTTATCATAAACGTGAACATCTACACGTAAACGTGTTTAATAATCAACCTAAAATATGCAATTTCCTGCAATCTAAACAGTATATTTTAATAGAAGAACTGCAAAAAAACTCTGTGTGAGAGAGAAGGAGCAGACGTGTGGCAGTGGGTGATCTTTCTCCTTTCCTTTCTCACTTATGTCCCTCTGTCAGTTTTATCACATTTGATGTATCACAATTCCCTACAATTTGATAATATATTTCTATTTATGGGATTTCTGGCTATGCTATATTCTAGTGACATAAAGTGTATATGATGCCACAAATTGCATGGCCTGTTTTGCTGCTATAACATATTTCATACTCAGACTAGTTTGCTGTTCAGTATTATCCTGGATTCTTTCCCAGGCTCCTTTCTTCTATTTTGCTTCCTATCCTATCACCCCGTCACTCTGATTATTTCTGTTTGGTTGTCTATTCCATTTTCCATTGCCATATTATGATATATCCCTCTGCTAAGAATTAGGTGATGCTGAGAGTCTTTCAGATTGGTTTGGAGGAAAAATCAGTTGATGCAATGTCTGGGTATTTTCTTGGTATAAAATGTTTTAAATAAACAAAGACAGTCACAAAAGCATGGTGATACTTCAGCCTCAACATCAGAGCCCCATTTGAAGGAAACAATTCCACCCCAAGAACTTAGTCTAATTAGATTCGGTCTGAGAGCAAAATTTCTTGCTGTTTGCTGCAGCTTTCCCAAAAGAATCTACGTCACTGAGCTTACAATACAGTGTTTTTTCAAATACTACGTAGTGCCAAGACACTCAGAAAAAGAATTTGTAGGACTGTGTGTACCATCTGCAGCATAACAATACTGACCTTACACCTATAAGAAGAAAAACTTACTAATTCTCTTATGTCTTGTATTCCTCTTTTTCAGAGAAGCTAAATATACAATAGTGTTATGTCCATTTATCAATGTTTCATGAATGAATCACTTGTAACTATAGCTGATTAAACTTTCCTGTGGGAAATTCCAATATTTTCATACTTTGTTTTCTTCCCAAATTGACACTGACTTTTTGTATCTAAATTTTTCATGGAACAAAAAGCTCTGCCAATTTTCAGTTCAGAAATGTTAGTGAAACACTTCAGCATTCTCAAATTGAAACATTTTGGTTTGGCGAATCATATCAAAATATCCCATTTTCAGCTTGGTTTGTTGTTGATTTGTGTCCTCTGAACTGCTGGAGTGCTTCTTGATTGTTTTTGTTCAAGTGCCTCATGACCTTATTCTTCTCTATGAGCTGGGCTCCCAACAGATTTGGATTTATCATGGTGCAGTGCATTGACACAACTCCCATGCTATATATCAGTAGTTTAACAAGAGGGGAGACCTTGGTGCTTTATGGGAGCTGTAGGTAACCCAGGGAACTGGGTCCATGGAGAAGAATGCGGGAATGAGGCACTGGAATTACAACTCCTATGAGGCACTGTGTCAGTTTGGGGGAACACAGATTAACATTGAAATATTCCCCCCCCCCCATATTTATATACAATGTTTCTCTCAGGTGAACCTGTTCTAAAACCAAATATTTTGTTTTACCAATACAAGATGAAAAATCATTTCAGCAAAAATATTTTTTTCCTGTGGAATATTTTGGTTTTTTAGAAACTTCATAATTTTGGTCAGAAAATCATTTTGACAGAAAATACCAGTCCAGCTCTAATTGCAGAGTTATGTAAAGAGCCTTCCAGCTTGTGCCTCAAAATTTAATGTTCTGGGATCCCCTCGGAGAATTTGATATGAAATTAGATTCTAAGTGGTTTTCCAGAAAGCACTTCAATAATAAAAATGAACAACTTGTGCAAAAAGTCATGTCCATCTACATATGTAGCCCAGTGGAATGTCCAGAGAATGCAATGGAACATTGCCATATGTATCTCTGTCAGTTGTAATGTGTATTATATGTGAAAAATAGGAGGGAGTATGAAAGGACTGTTAAACTGGGATGCAAACTGTTGTCTGGAAAAATGTGCTTTTCTATATTCCTGAAGGCTAATGTGAATTCATAACACAATATAATCTAGAGTTTGTTAGGACAAGAAGGTCAGGTCTTCAACTGGCATCAATCAGCATGGAGTTCCACTGATTTACAGGAGCTATGGTACATGATATAGTGCAATAAAGAGTTGATTTATCTACTGTGTACAAAATCCTGCAGCATGATGTGGTGAGATTTTAGTCAAATTTTTCAACCCCTTTGTCTCTGCTGGGCCATACTTTCCTTGGCAACACTTTTCTATAGAATATTCATTTAAATAATGGGAATTAATATCAGATGGGAACAAGCATCTTTTGTTGAACTGGGACCCTGCATTTACCATTTGCACAAGGTAGAAGTTGTAGTTCATTATGGAAGAGTCAACACACAGCACTCATCATCATGACTGTGAAACCAAGCTCTTTTGCTGTGTGTGTCACAATTCTGGGCAATTGCAACTGTATGCTCCCCTCATGGTCCACCAAGGGTTACTCACTGCAGGCTCCTAGTTCTGCTTTCCCTTTCAGCTCAACATTTCCCTGGTAAACCATTTTGATACTGTTTGTCCTGAAATCCATCCTTGGCATGTTCATTATAGTCCCTTGAAGTTCATATACCCTTCCCAGGGCTCACATCCATCTTCTCCTTAGAGAGTTGACATACAATCCTGAATCACAATAATAATTAATAATCTTCGCATTTTAGACAATGGGCCCTAAAGATATTTAAACTTAACTCAGTAGGGTTTTTCAAGGATATTGCTGAAAATTGACGTATCTGTTACATTGTGGTTTATTTCAGTTTTGCTATTATAAATGTTACATAGATGCTGGTTGTAGTTTGTTTTAATTTTGATTTTGCTTTGTACATGATAACCTAGAATTAATTCTTCATATAATTTGCACTACAGTGTGAAGTCACATAAAAAGCAGAGACCAAATAACTGCTACATGAAAGGAAATTTTATTTTTTCAAATTACAATCTAATTTTACATATGAATGATAAAAATTCCAAGGGAGGCAAAAAGCTAGAGTGAGCATAACAAACTTCTTCTACATAAGCCCTGACTGTCAGACAATTGAAAAAATGCCAAGACCGTATTTTTTAAAAAACATTTGTATAAACAAATGCAGCCTGAGCAGAAAGGTACAAGCTACTTATTCAAAATCAATACAAATTAATTTTTACCTTGTAGAGAACACATCTTGGAGGTATGCAGAAGCTACACCCACACTGTGACAGGATGCATTCTGCCTGGGAAGAACAATGAGGGAACACACTTTCTTACTCGCACACGCAAACACAGTTGTGGCCATCAAGTGTTCTCTCTGACTACTATACCAGACCACTAGCCAGTTCTCAGTGGGGGTGAAGAGTCACAATTCTGCCCCTTTAGGGCATCTGAGCCTGATATGCCGAGACCTGCCCCTTTTTTGTCCCCCTCCCATTTAAATCTGAGATAATAATTGGGAATTCTGGCAACAGCCCTGCAAAGGAGCACATAAGGGGATAGCTCCCCATACCTCCTCTTCTTCTCATATCCACATATAAGCAGCCAGAATATAGCACCTAAACATTAGTAGTATTCAGAGAAGTGTTGCTTGTTAAGACACTAGATTAACACTTGAGAGGCCAGGGTTCAATTTCTGACTTTGCCACAGGTGTCCAGAGCTACTTGGCCATGTCAGTTAATCTCTCTCTGGCTCAATTCCCCATTTATAAAATAGGGACTTCCCCTTTGTCTATTTAGACAGTCAGCTCTATGGGACAAGAGCTCTCTTACTGTGTGTTTGTGTAATACATAGCACAATGGGGCTTTGATATCAACTGGATTTTCTGGAGGCTGTGGTAGGAAAGGTCATTAATTATCTTTAAATACCATCACCTGTCTCAATACAGTACAAGGTGCCAAATTTAGATGGTTCCTTTCTGAAAGGGTTTTCAGTCTAAATTAAAAAAAACCAACAAACAGAAGACAAGGTGGACTGAAAAGCAACAGAAAAGACTGTGTTAGAGACTGAGTATAATGTATATTACTTGTTCACTTCTTCTGGGTATCATAGAGGGGAACTTGAAAGTTAAGACACTTCTGGATTGGAGAACTAGAATAATTAATGTATTTCCAGTGTACCATCTGAACAAGGCAAAGTGTCGGGACAGGAGGTGCCAACCAGGGCATTGAGGCTGACCTCAATGGTGAGACAGAGAAGATGTAAGAGAATATCTTAGGTGTAGGCTGGGTTTTGAAGCTGTGAAGGGCTCTTTGACATTTTCATTATGCATTGTGTGAGTAAGCATTTGTGCACGCTACTCTCCAATGTGATGTCTAATTCAAATATGTAGTTTAATACTGACAAGAGCACAGATTTATAACAACAATTTAAATTCCAGATCTAGTCATGGAAATTTTTCTGTGTTTATCTGCAAAAAGCACAAATTGTATGGTCTCATGCTGCTCTTGGTTTGTACTCAGAATTAGCATTGATGTAACTGATTTGGAAATGTGGTTTCCCCATTTGACCCAAGACATCTGTTTCTTTCTGATATTGAATTCAGAGGAGTTCATACAGCTCTGAGTACTTTTAAAATAACCTTGTAGTCCAGTAATTAGTCACTACTATAGCTACAAGCTAGCTGAATGACCTGCATAGATGCTCCCTGGTAGAGTTCTGGCCCACTGATGGGGTAAAGGAGGCAACTGCACAGGGACCTAGTGATTCAAAATGACTGGGGGCTCCCAGCCCGCACCACTGCTGCTATGGCTGAGGCAGCTGCCAGAATCTCAGGACCTTTAAATCTCTTCTGAAGCCCAAGGTCCTGCCCCTTTGGGGGGCGAAGAATTGGCCTCCTGCCTTGCCGTGGGTCCCGGCGAGTCTGCCAGGCCCCATTGGTAGTGCTGTCTCATCTCATGCCAGGGGAGATTAACTAGTGTAATGCTGGGTGATGTTCAGATCCAGGGTGCCTGCTATTTGATATGTACATATATCAGAAATTTTCATCTGACACTATTTCTGGTCTTTCCAGCTCCCAGCACTTCTTCCTACCCCTTGTAATTAAAAAGCCCCAGCCCTAGGACTCCAGCATTCCCTCACTATAGTCATTGGGCCATTCACGGTGCCACTTATTTTCTGAATATATTGCATGCGTATGGGAAAAGCATCCACCCGCAGGCCATTCACCTTCTTCCTGCATCACAATGGTGTGACAAGTGATCAGTGTCTCTGTTAGCCATTTTCAGCAAAGGAGAAGAACTGATCTCTGGTGAGACGATAGGCAGGTGTGTAGGCCACTGGTCAACCCCACCTCAGGATGTGTCAATATTAAAGAAGATCCCGATTGGTAAGCGGGAGTGTATTGCATTTTTGTGGGTTCATTCATTGTACCTGTCTTTGAAGTGTTGGCTCCAATATCAAAAGAAAAAGATCTTTCTGTTGCATATTTTTTCAGATGAATAATTGTTCATAACCCCATAAAATAGTGATTAGACGAATATTACCCAGCTAAAGAAATATGTTTAAAAGCTTGCAATATTAATCACTGTGAAAAAAATGGGCAGTGTAGAAATTCTGCAAGCAGGAATGTGTCATTGACAAACGCAGATGGAGCATATTAGTGCAAATCTTAACTGGGATTCATGACGACAATGTGGAAACTGAGAAATGTAAAATACCAACATTGAAACTACAATGACAGAAAGGAATCCTATAATAAGCTGTCTGTTAGAATACAGATACATATTTTACAAATTTCTCCATTAAAGCACATTTTGGGCACAAGATTTATTTTAAAAGCAATAAAATATGTTCTGATTCAGGGGTGGGAAGTAGGACACAGCTTTTCACTTCAAAGCTGCTGCAATTCCAGATTATAATATTCATTATCATCTAAGGCGGGAGTGAGCAATAATTTCTGATGGGGGGTCACACCAAGATTTTGGTAAGTGGTCAAGGGCTGCCCTTTTCTATGGAAGGGTGAGGGTCTGGGACAGAGGTTGGGTGCTCAGGATTGAGGATTGTGGTGAAAGATAGGGTGTGGAGTATGAGAGGGAGTTTGGTGAAGAAAGGGGTTGTAACCTTGAGCAGGAGATTGGGGTTCAGGATCCAGGAGGGGTATACAGGTGCAGGTAGCTTTTGACTTGCAGGAGAGGTTAGGAGGTTGTGCAGGATTGGGGAGGGTATGGGTGCAGGAGAGGGTTCACACTTTTCTATGGAAGGGGTGCAGAGTCTGGGAGGGAGGTTGGGTGCTCAGGGTTGAGGATTAGGGTATAGGAGGAGGTGTGGAGTCTGAGGGGGAGTTTGGGTGAAAGAGGGGGTTGTGACCTGGAGCAGTAGGGAGTGCAAGGTCTGGGAGGGAGTTGTGACGTGTGTGGGGGGTGTGTGTGTGCAGAGGGCTTAGGTGGTGACCTGGGGCAGTAGGGGGTGGTGACCTGGGGCAGGGAGTTGGGGAGCAGGAGAGGGTGGGGTGCCAGAGGCAGGTTCTGGCCGGGACGTGCTTACCTTAAGTGGCTCCCAGCCAGCAGCCCAACTGGGACCCTGAGGCAGGCTCCCTGCCTGCTGCAGCCTCAGGCTGCTCAAAACAGCTCCCTCCACGTGCCGCTCTGCATCATGCACCTCAGGCAGGGGCAGCATGCAAAGTCCCCCCCCCCCCCTGCCCACCAGGGGCATGCAGCCCTTAGAGAGCGCTGCCAGCTGTTTTGAAAAGCCTGGGGATGCAGCAGGCAGAGCACTTGCCTCAGGGACTCAGTGAAGGGCTGAATCAAAAGGCTTGGTGGACCGTATCTTGCCCTCCCCTGATCGAAGGACTGCCAGTGCAATGAAAGGAATTGTCCACTTGCCATCCAGTTCATAATGAATGGGTGTCCTGATATCTAAAACCAACATCAGACGTGAGATCTTATATGGCAATTAAAGCTGTTGTCGTCTTCTGTACTGTTCCTTCAGATCTTTGTTCTGTTTTCTCTATCTCAATATCTGTCTAGGTTCCCCTTGAATGACTCTCATCTCCCTGATCATCTATTCAAGAGCTCTATGTGGTGCCATAAATGTACATGTATAATATTGCACGTAGAACTGCATTCTGCCTTTACTGTGTAATCTGTACATGTTACAGATCATTCAATGCTGGACACCCTCTTTATGACATAAGTTTGTTTGCTCTTGGTGGGCATGATCTCTCTTTTTTTTCTAAAAGTTATTATGAGCAGACATAATGTTTCATTGTCCACTGACTAATGCATGTATGTATGCATGCTTTACACTTCTGGAAGACCAAATGAATGGAAGCAAACCAAGAGTTTAGAAGTTCTACTTACTTTATTCATAACTAAAATTTGCAATCTGCTAAGGACACACCTGACTTCATGAGCCGCTGTTCCAGTCAGCTTGCTTATTTCAAGTTCTTTCCATGTTTGACTGGAAGCATTAACAAATGGTGAAGGCATAAAATATTTAAAGCCTATGAGGCACCGCAACTGTCAATGTGATCTATGCCACACATGTGTGGCATTATATTGAGCCTTTTAGGGCAGCTTTTGCAATTTGTTAGCTCTAGGTAGAATTGCTGTTTTCTTATACTTCACTGAACTACATCATAAAACAAACAATTAACTTTTGAATATACTTTAATATCTCCAAGTCTTTTTTGTGTGGTCTATTTGCCTTCAGCTAGTACACATCAGAAAGAGTGGTGAGGTTGGGTGGGGGGATTTTACATTGTTCTAATGAATGATTTAATAGTTTTAGAATTGTAAGCAACCTTTGGAAGAATGTTTTCATTTGAGTCTTGATGCTTCCACATCTTTGCTGACTTGCCAGTATGAACAGAGTGGGTTTTTTTTTTTCCAATTTAGAAGGAGTAAGTCATGTTAAAATTACCAAACTTCCCTTAGGGCCTGAAGGAAACTTAGTAAAGTCTCTGGCATGTGGTCCTTTCATACTAGAGTTATCATCCAGTGAGCCTAACAGCTTTGACTGGAAATAATGTGGGTGAGGGGATGTATATGAGTTGCTAAATAAAAGAGCATCATTATCCTTGATGGAGAAGAAAAGAACATTTGAATCAAAATAACAGTACCCTTCATTTAAGGTGCTTTTTTTTGTTTTTTTGGGCAATTAAAGTAACTTTTACTTTCCCCTGCCCCCAGTTGCTTGCCGTTCAGAAAGTAGAAAGCAGTGACTACAAATTTAGAGAAACCTAATGATGAAAAATGAAGATGGGTTAAATAAGATTTCCAAAACACTCCCTAAATTCAGAAATTCTTCCTTGGTAAATCAGAAGAGCAAAGTAACAAATGAATCAACACAGGTGTCCTGTGACATTACTAATAGCCCTGCTTGAGGGAAAGCTCCTTGTAATGGAAGGTTTGTTAATAAAGAAGGCTTTTTGGAGCTACTGCATTTTTTTTTTTAATAATCATGGTGTCAGTTGACAGTGGCATTTCTAGGTAATGTTCGATATTTCTAATGAACTAATATATTGAAGTGGCTGCAAGGACATACACATTTAGGGTTTTATTGTTGTTTTGTTTTTTCAATTATCCTCCTTGATACAGATATCAAAAGGTACATCTGTGACTGGATAGAATTTCCTAGAAGGCTCCAACTTGTTTCTCAGCAGCAATTGGTGAAGAAAGGTTCTTAGCACAATTTTAATCACCAGCAGATTGCAAAATCTGGACCCATGGCTTGTAGGCACTTCAAGAGGTCATGTTAATCTACTCTCCTGCTCTGAAGCAGGACCATTTATTCCTGGATTATTGCTGATTGGGAACTGTTTGTCTAACCCAGGAGTGGGCAAAAGCCTCTCAGCGGGCCAGATCTGAGGCAATTCCAGGCCCTGCCCCAATGGGCTTGTGCCACAGAGAAAGAAGCTCAGCCCCGCCTCTTCTCCCCTGCGCAGCCGCTGGAGAGGAGGCTGTGCTGGGGCTGAGGCTCTTCAGCAGGACCGGCCCCGCAGGCTGGAGGCGTTGCTGCCATGGTGCCTCTGGGGTCAGCCCCAGGCCACCTGGCCAGGGCAGCAGCATCTCTGGCCTCTGGGGTGGCCTGTGGCCACGTTGTGTTGGGGCCGGCCTCAGGCTGCATGGCCGTGGCAGCACCACCTCTGGCCTCCAGCATGGTCTGTGGCTGCGGTGCTTTGGGGCCTGCCCCGGACCACGTGGCCGTGGCAGTGATATCTCCGGCCTCTGGGACTGCATGGCTGCAGCACCGGGGTCTCCCTCTGGGGCGGCTGGGACAGCATGGCTGCAGCTGTTGCTGCAAGGGGGCACGAAGCCAGGTAAGGTTCCCCCAAATGCCCAGACCTCCCCACCCCAAATCCTGTCACTTCCCTTCCCCCCCAAAACCCAGCACCCCCAGCTTGCTCCAACACCCTCCCTTGTTCTTGCACCCTCTCTCCTGGCCACACGCTGCACCCTCCCTTGTTCCTTCTCCGTACACCTGGTCAGACGCCCTACTCCCAACCTGCTTCTGCACCCCAGCTCCCTCCCAGATCCTGCACCACATCCCTATCCTACTTGCTGGCAGCCCTGTCTCATACACTGTACCCCTTATTTTTGTCCCTACTCCAGAGCCTAAGGAGGTCAATAAAATCCACTAACTCCGCAACCCCAGAAAAGTAAATCTGGTCCTATGGGAAGCCCTGAACCTCAGTCCTCCCTATTCCTTCTCCTCACCCCGGGAGGCTGGGGCACCAGGTGAGCGAGGTGTCTCAGTTGGGGCCACATCAGTTAGCACTGGGGAGGGGGTTGGGGTTGGGAGGAATTTTTTTGCTTCTCACTTATGTGGTCCCCAACTGATTTTTTTTTGTGTGGGTCAGTGCCCCCCCCATCCCAAAAAGGGTTCCTCACCCCTCCCATAAATAAAGGAAACATTGAAACCTTTTGTGTTGGATATAATATTTTACTTTATTTAAAATGAAGTTTGATAAACTAACATGAGAAAGTTAAAACGCTTCATCTGTCTCATAATTTAAATTAAACTGTTCTTACTCGCTGCAGCTGTTTCAGAAAATAAGGTCACTGTACCCAGCAGGGTAGTTCTCAACCCCGCCTCTTCAACCTGAGGCCTTGCCCCTTCTGGGTCAGCCCACGACCACTTCCAAAATTATTGCTCAGCCCTGGTCTAACCTGTTCTTAAAGGAGGGGAAAAAAGGAAAGGAGGGAAAAACCTTCAGTGATGGAATTTGCACAACTTTCCTTCAAAACTTATTCCAGTACTTAATTAGCCTTATATTTAGAAAGCTTTTTCCTAACATGTAACCTAAATCTCCCTTGCTGCTGATTAAGCTGATATGAAGACTCTTATCAGGTCCTCCATCAGTCTTCTTTTCCTAGACTAAGCATACCAGGTTTTTTTTAAATCTTTCCTACTAATAGGTCAGGTTCGCTAAAGCTTTTATCATTTTTATTGCTGCCTTTCTGGATCCCTCCAAATTGTCCACATCATTTTTTTTAATTGGTGCCCCAAACTGGACATACAACTCTAGCTGTGGTCTCACTTCCACCAGTTATAAACCCATCTATAGGAATTTTATCTATTTCCTTAGTTTGCTTATGAGAATATCACAAGGGATAGATCTTGTCTGCTGTTTTCCCTCCTTCCCCCCATCCACTAAGGCAGCAATGCTGTCAAAGAAGGAGGTGAGGCTCGTTCTGGCATGATTTGTTCTTGGGAAATTCACAGTGACTATTCCTTTATAATCCTGTTATACTTTTGGTCCCTGCCAACTGGTTTATTTAATAATTTGTTTCTGTCCTTCCCATCAACCTTTTAAAATCGACCCCTGTACTCTATCTGAATGAGTGGAGTAAAGCCTGAGGCGGCATTCACATCTTGAATTAAGGGCAGTGTAAAATACTGTATACTGTCATTCAGTGTTAGTGGCTTCCATATGGTGGTGCAGAATGCTCTGTTGTGAATGCTTTGGCGAGCACTTTGAACTCCAATACTCTTCAGGCAGGTGAGCAGGAAAAGCCCTGGGAACTTTTGAATGTTTATTTCCCATTGGATCGGTGTAGAGAGCTCACCAGCATTGCTGAGCATGCATGCCCAGCATCAAAAATTCCTCCAGCATGGAGTGTTCAGGAGACTGGATCTGATTGATGTGTGGGGAGAAGAGTCTGTGCAGGCAAAGCCCAAGCCAGCAAAAGAAATGCTGATATTCATGCCAACATTGCACAGGACATGGGGGAGAAGGGCATGGACACCACCAGGAGGACACAGTAATACAGCATGGGAATAAAGAAGCTTAGACAAGTGTACTATAGGACAAGGCTGGTTCTGAGTCATAGACATCGGGAGGGTAAATGACATGCACAAATAAACATGCACTGCAATGTTTTCATCCCATGAGGCATTGGAACCCTATCCCAGATTTCCAATCTGCTGCAGGGACTGTGAGATAGTTACCCAAAGTACATCACGCCTTGAGTCAATGCAACCCCTGGCAGCGAGGCTGTGCTTTGTTGACCACAGCCACCTAGAGGGCCATGCAGAATTGCATTTGTTAAATTGGATGCTCAAAGTTGAATGAAATAAAACGAAACTATTTTTGTAGTGTAGACATGTCCTGAGAGAGTATTTCCCCAAGTTGCACCTCTTGGGGGAAGGAAAGGGGATCTTGTTGCTTCCACAGAGCCACCTGAATCTTTATCTGATGTAAACCAGCATGGTTCTATTGATTGTGATTGGAGTTAAAATGATTTAGACCAGTTCAGGATCTAGCCCCCGATGACAAATGTGGTGTGGCTGTTTCACCCCAGCAGCACCAGCTGGAAGTTAATCATATTGCAGTGTGTTAGAAGGTGTACAGGTTGCTGCTCCTTTATTTCCTACCCCAGCCCACCTAGAAGTATTATGCTTTCATCTCTCCTCCACCAACACAATGCCCCATTACTGTAATGCGAGTGTAACACAGTGCATCTTAATGCACAATTAGAATTGATATTAATTATACCTGGTTGGGAGAATTCCAGTAAAACATTTTGTTTCAAAATCTGTCAAACTTGAAACATTTCTTGGAGACCGTTCTAATTTGACAAAGTTTTAATTGAACCCAGGCCTGATTCTAATGGAAATCTTATAGGCTTCTTGCTAGCTCTCCTGTTTGTCTCTAAGGCCATAAACAGTGCCTCTGAGTCAGGGACCCCAAGTTTTCCAGGATCCGTCACTGTAGGACAGCACAGCAGGCCAATTTCCTAAGAGCTGGGGCTCCATTCTCTTTTGTGGAGGATTTTTTAAAAAAATCAGATTTTGTTCCAAATATCAGATTCCTCCATGAAATAGAATTACTTTTCTCCTCCCAGCACTGCTACTACTGCCACAAACTGGCCCTAAAGAATCACTCTTACAAAAGCTGTTACTGATCCAATGAATGCCGTGGCTGGATGGGAGTGTGCAGACACTGACAGTGGTATTTCCTGCCAACTACCGTACATCTTGCAATCAAGAACTGAACTGAAAAGCATTTACTTATTGCAGAGGACTATTGTGCACTTTGTTAATAGGTGTAGTGAATAATTCAGCGGCATTTTCTCCAAACAGAAGCTTGGTTTCCCTCCACTGCTAAATACTAGCAGAGGAAGTGAGGACTCATCAGATAAAAGATTCTGAAGAAACAGAATCCAGGAACTAGCTTGGACTCCTGGCCTTCCTACCATTAGGTGAGCAGCAGTACCATGTGGTAGAAGAGGGGTCTCAGTCACATGCCAGCCTCTACCACAGAAATGAATCTCCCTACTAGCATTTCCTCTCCTCTAGGCAGAGAAGGAAAGAAGGGGAACCCCTGCAATGGAGAAGCAAAGGGATAGGATATAAGACACAGATGACCCATACACTGGCTTCCCATGCAGTCATATCCCAGTGCTAACAATCTGGTCCTGTCAGGCCCATCTGTCTTCATGGCACCTCTCTAAAAAGGAGAGAGGAGAAGTGAATTTAGGAGACATAATGGAGGGCAGATGGAATTGAGTAGGAAAAAATGAAATGAGAAGACTACATGGGAGGAAGGAAAAGAATAACACCATTCCCGCTTCGCTGGTCTCCTGTGTCAATGCAGTGACAAAGTCCTGTACACAGACAGAGTTGGCAGCAAAATCATTAGCTAATCTTGAACCATAAGAGGATTGTTCCATTTTGTTCAATTGATATTGTGTATTTGTTGTATGTAACCCAAGTAAAATTCTTCACGGGCTCTCAACTTGTGTGATCCCAGCATGTTGTGGAAGGCATGGGTCACCACAGAATGTGTTCACTTGAAAACTGGCATTGGCGTTTAGTTGTTCATCTGTCTGAATGAAAGCTGCTATTTCTGCCCTCATCTGCATTTTACCTTGTGAAGCCTTATCCTCACAATGCATCCATATTGTTTTTAGTGGTGTTGTAGCTATGGCCCTAGGATATTAAAGAAACAAGATGGGTGAGATAACGTCTTGTATTGGCCTGACTTCTGTTGGTGAGAGAGACAAGATTTTGAGTTTACACAGAGCTCTTCTTCAGGCCTGTCTAGGCTCGAAAGCTTGTCTTTGACCCATAGAAGTTGGTCCAATAAAAGGCACTACCTCACCCACCTGGTCTCTCTAATGTGTCCATATGGCATTTAAAACAGTAAGAGAGAAAATAATCTAGTAAAAATATATACTGTCAAAACAGCAGTGTTCTGTGATAATCTGCTCCTTAGACAGTAATGCGCTGTGCGTGCATCCTGTGTGAGAACTGTGTGTTGATATCTCATACAAATATTTTACAGTCCACACACCTCTGAATATATATTACATAGCAAAGCAGGATTGTCTAAAATCTCTTATAATAAAGGACTCTTTCTTTCCTTTCCTTTCTCTTTCTCTTTCTCTTTCTTCTCTGAGTAATTGTGTCTCCCACTCACAAAGGTATTTTCTGTTGAGCACCTTTCATGTGGTGAAGTAAAGGAATGAGCATGACAATTCTTAGTGACATTTTTAGACTTAAAAAAATAGCTCTGTGGTTTTATAATATAGGTATCATTATCTTTAGATATCTCAGAATATAGAGTACAAATACACCCAGCCCTTTTCCCGTCCTAATCTGATCAAGTGTATACTCTTATTTGTTTTTTAAGTATACATTGAAGAATTCCTTCCATGAATTACTCATGACTATATTCTGCAACCCTTGTTCAACTTGAGTAATTATCTAGCAGTAGCCCTATTCATTTCTCACAGAATGAGGTACTCTTAATTGCGAAAAAAGGGTGGTATGATATAATCCAAGCTAACTGCAGAGTAAATCAGTGTTTCAGTTTTTGGGATGAGATTGCATATATCAATATATCAGAGCCCTTGTCAGGTCGACGTGTTATTCACCATATCATGGGTTCCAATTTGTCCCTCTTGAAGCATGAAAAAACGCAAATGTGCTAATCTTAGGAAGTGTTAGGTCCTGCTGCATTTTCTGTAATTCAGGTTACATAATTTATGTGAATTTATTTATGGAATACTACTAGTAATATTCATATTGCATCCATCTGGTTAAGAACATGGCCTTTATGTAGAATGAACAATCATTTCCAAATATGGAGAACAAAACTTGTTTAATCTATGATTTAGCAATTATAATTGGGCGAATATATGTTTTTTTTTCAGTTTGGTGGCAGCTCCCTTATCTCGTCTATAAAGGCCCATGTTCCTCCTAGATTCCAACATTTCTCCCATGTGTCCATATTTTTTATTTACCTGTGGGCTTTTATCATATGCCCTTATTTGCATCTATGCTCTGAAGCACAGACTGTTACCTAAATCTCCCACCATTCACTGAGCATAGATTATCCAACAAGTTCTTGGAATGTATAAGAGACTTTTTTATTTAGTTTTTAATTAGTTGAGAGGTTGTTCTAGATTTGATTTTTGGCAAATAGGGAGGAACTGGTTGAGAATTTGAAGATGGAATGCAGCTTAGATAAAAGTGATCATGAAATGGTAGAGTGCATGATTCTAAATAATGGTAGGAGGGAAAACAGCACAATTCAGACAATGGATTTCAAGCAGATAGAACTTTAGCAAACTCAGTGAGTTGGTTGGTAAGATCCTTTGGAAAGTGAGTCTAAGGGGAAAAACATTTCAGGAGAGCTGGTAATTTTTCAGAGAGACATTGTTAAGGACACAAGAGCAAACTATCCAACGGTGTGGGAATGATAAGCAGTATTATGGCAAGAGGCTACCCTGGCTTAACCAGGAGATTTTTAAAGATTTGAAACACAAGAGTCCTACAAAAAGTGGAAACTAGATGAAATTATAAAGACTGAACATAAACAAAATTTAGGGACAAAATTAGAAAATCCAAAGCCGAAAAAAAGATTAAATTAGCTAGAGATGTAAAGGATAAAAGAAAATCTACAGAGACATCAGAAGCTAGAGGAAGACCAAGGACAAAGTAGGCCCATTACTGAATGAAGGTGAGGGGACAATAACAGAAAATGTGGAAATAGCAGAAGTATTAAATTACTTTTTTTGTTTCAGTTTTCACCTGATAAATTAGTAGTGATTAGACACCTAACATAGTGAATGTCAGTGAAAATGAGGTGGAATTAGAGACCAAAAGAGAACTAAAAAGTTAAAAATTACTTAAATAAGTTAGAAGTCTTCAAGTCAGCAGAGCATGATGGAAAGAAATCTTAGAATTCTTTGGGAGCTGACTGAGACGATACCTGAACCATTAATTATTATCATAGTGGACAACAACTTAAACATGAGTCAACAGTGTGACATGTAAAAAAAGCAAACATGATTCTGGGATGCATTAACAGGAGTATTGTGAACAAGACACGAGAAGTCATTCTTCTGCTCTAGTCTGTGCTGATTAGGCCTCAGTTGGAGTATTGTGTCCAGTTCTGGTCTTCACATTTCAAGAAAAATGTGGAGAAATTGGAGAAGGTCCAGAGAAGAGCAACAAAAATGATTAAAGGTCTAGAAAACATGAGCTGTGAGGGAAGACTGAAAGAACTGGCCTTGTTTAGTTTAGAAAAGAGAAGACTAAGAAGGGACATGATAGCGGTTTTCAAGTATCTAAAAGGGTGTTACAGGGAGGAGGGAGAAAAATTGTTCTCCTTGGCCTCTGAGGATAGGACAAGAAGCAATGGACTTAAATTGCAGCAAGGGAGATTTAGATTGGATATCAGGAAAAACTTCCTGCCTGTCAGGGTGGTTAAACACTGGAATAAATTGCCTAGGGAGGTTGTGGAATCTCCATCACTGGAGATATTTAAGAGCAGGTTAGACAGACACCTGTTAGGGATGATCTAGACAGTGCTTAGTCCTGCCCTGAGGGCACGGGACTGGACTCTCAAGGTCCCTTCCAGTTCTAGTATTCTATGATTCTACAAATCATGAAAGACGGGAGAGATTCCAGAGGACTGGGAAAGGACAATATAGTGCCAATCTATAAAAAGGGAAGTAAGGACAACGCAGGGAATTACAGATCAGTAAGTTTAACTTTTGCAAAAGCAATCAATTTGTGTACACCTAAAAAAAATTGTATGTCACAACCAGAGCTCCCTCTGTGTTGCGTGGCAGCACAACTTCACACAGATGATTAATCAGCACAGCTCAGTCAGTCAAATCCATGCATGCAGCTCTGAGCTTCTGACTGGACAGGGCTGGTTAATCACCTGTAAAGCTGTGTTGCTGCGCAGCTTAGAGGAACACTGGTCACAACATGGATTGGCCAAGAACAAATTGTGTCAAACAACCTAATAGTTTTCTCTAACGGGATAGGGTGAGGAATTGGCAGGTGTATTTATAAGCAGGGCTCGACAAATCCGCTTATCTACTCACCCGTGGCGAGTAGATTTCAGCCGGTCACCCTGTTCACTGGCGGTTCGCGCATGTGCAGTGTGGGTCTTGCGCATGCGCAGTGTGGGGCTGGCAAGTGGTTTTCGCCGCAGTTTGTCGAGCCCTATTTATAAGGCTTTTGATACTATCTCTCATGACTTCATGAACAAATGAGGGAAATACAACCTAGATAGGGCTCCTACAAGATGGCTACATAGCATGCCCAGAGTGTAGTTCTCAGTAGTTCACAGTCATACTGGAAGGGCATATTTGAATAGGATCTGCAGAAAGGGACTTGCAGGTCATAGCTGATCACTAACTAAATAGGAGTCAAAAGTGTAACACTGGGAAAAAAAAAAAGCAAGCATCAGTCTGGGATATATTACCAGGAGTGTAGTAAGCAAGATATGAGAAGTAATTTTTGCTGCTCTACTCCACGTTGATTAGACCTCAATTGAATTATTGTGTGTGTAGTTCTGGATGCTACATTTCAGGAAAGAGGCTGACAAGTTGGAGCAAGTCCAAAGAAGAGCAGCAAGAGCGATTAAAGGTCTAGAAAACATGACATATGAGGGAAAATTAAAAAAAAATTCATTACTTTTGTCTGGAAAAGAAAATTGAGGAGGGGCATTATAGCAGTTTTCAAATACAGAAAATATTTTTACTAAGAGGAGGGAGAAAAATAATTCTCCTTACCCTCTGAGGATAGACCAAGAAGCAATGGGACTAAATTGTGGCAAGGGTGGTTGAGGTTGGACATTAGGATAAGCTTCCTGTCAGGTTGCTTAAGCACTAAATAAATTGCCTGGGAAGATTGTGGATGTCCATCATTGGAGATTTTAAAGAACTGATTAGACTAACACTTGTCAGGGATATGTAGATATTCTTAGTCCTGCTCTGAGTGCAGGGGACTGAACTAGACAATTTTTCTAGGTCCGTTCCAATCCTATAATTTTATAATTCTATGAAATCTGGAACTCCCACATCCTAGGGGAGGGCCTTAACCATTCGGCTATAAATTATAATGGGGTGCACCACATCCTTTTCCAGCCACTTTTTTTCTGTGTTAAAATAATTGGTAAATACTGTCAAATTCATTAATCGGCACCCGAATCTGCATTTTTCTGTGAATAAATTGTTAATCCATGAATTTTTGCCTCCCTCAGTTAGCAATATACTTTGCTTTCTTGTTGCATATGAATCTCTTTTCTTGTATCTTAAAGCTATTCACTGCAAGGTGTAATTAATGAAGCAATTGATTGAAGAATTTATCACTGATTTTTTATTTAAACAAGGAAATGTGATATGTTAACTTAGATACAGATATTTTTTAAAATATAGCATCCTACCTTACACTGCTCTTTCTCACTATAATTGCTCTTTGCTCAATTAATTCTTACATTGGTTTCATTTACTAATGTCTGTTGTATATTAGGCTTGTATCCAAAATGACCCAAAGAACTATAATAGTTTCACTATTGATCATGTAGTGATTTTCTGTCTCCTTTGTTTGGGCTGTATCTATAGAAGAGATTCAGCAATGAACAGCAACCATGTTAATCCACTTCTATCCAGTTGCCAAGGGCTTCCAGGTTTAGATGAAACAAAAATATTGACAGTACAATAGGTAACAAGGGTCTTATAATTGTCTGCCTTTCTGCCTGTCTGACTTGGATTAACCTTTCCCGGTTTTGTTGTTGTTAGTGGTGAGGTTTCATAGTTCAACTCTTTCTGCTTAGGTCCATACATGTCACTCACCAAACCTATGATCCAGAAATAAACATAAAAGGTTTCAATAGATAAATAGGGTATTTAAGTAAATGAAGAATTGATCAATATCACCATTTATAAGATGTGACTGTGTGTGAAGATGTGGCTGATGATGGCTGCTGTATAGCAAGAGCTCTGTGTTGTCTGTTCCCTTGTAAGACAATAGTTGATGTTTCATCACTGAACTCATCATCAGCTATCACCTTGCAGGGTTGGGCAAATAATCCTGATATGTGGAAACAGCTGATGTAGATAGGAGTTTGTGTGCATGTGTGTGCCTGTTTGAGAAATAAAGAAATACCAGTATAACAATTACATATTTCTTAAATGAGGATGCTTTTCTCATTTAGATAAGCTTGCTCTCTATATAAAGGATGCTTATGCCTTTTGAAAAAAACAATAATTGAAAATAATTCAGTATGCTGATTGCTGAGGACATAAATGAGTAATGCATTTGTCATGTTCTTATGTTACCTTATCTAACCTTTCATCACAGCTATGACTATAAACTCAAATATTATTCTATGGGTGATTCAACATGAAGCAAGTAGGGGGGTTCTTAGAAAAGATCTCTGTTCTAATTACTGAGTGGACTAAAATCATAGTTTGCATGTCTGACTATTGACAGAGTGAATGCAACAGCAGTTGCAAGAATGTTATGTCATCAGATGTCTTTTATACCTTGACTTTTATTGACTTGCATAACAATTGCCTCAGCATGTTAGTGAATTGTTGCATTTGTATTGTTAACAGAGATTTGTGAACAAGGCTTGTAAGGGTTCCAAATATGGTTAATAGATACAAGTTGACCCTTTTTGCTTGTGTTGAAACAAGTGTTTTTGACATTTTCCACTTTAATCATTATTTACGGTTGCACAAATGATCGGGAGTGAGTGATTAAAAACAGTGATTTATTTATTTCTATCTCAAGTATTAATTCATCCAAAAATGTTTCTAGGTGTTCAGATTGGGACACCTCAGGTCTTAGTTTTGAGACATACTAATTTTAGATCTTGAATTTACTTTTAATGTGCTTTAAGCTTTAAGTTTGCCACCCTTCCTCATATTGGACAGTACTTCTATTTTGCAAATAGTCCTATTAATTATTCATGGTAGACAGTACTCTACTTGATGTAAGGAAGAATGTCAGAAATGGGTCTTTAAAAAATTGAAGGGGCTGGATGATTTAAGGGGATACGTTGCCAGATTGAATCCATATGTTACTAATGACAGAAAGTTGTTTACATCAGCTGACAGGTGAGTGTCGAATTGAAAATGACTTGGCAATCCTAATGCTTTTCCTGGTAGTGAAGTAGTCACATCTCAATTGTCACTAATTAGCATCCTTACTGGCAATCTGGCCTGAATGGACACTGTAAATTAACAACACTAGAATGATGGTGAGCCAGTAGGAGGTGATCTTAACAGCTGCTGCATGTGCTGCACCTGTTCTGTTGATAAACATTTGTAGCTTCGGTTTCCATCACACACTTTTCTTGACCATAAATTAATTTAAAAAAAATATTTACACTTAAATTAAATTCAGGTTTTGTCAGAGAAAGAAAAAGGCTAGAAATATGATCTGTATGGTTTACTATTTATTTAAAGTGGGCAGAATTTCATAGGTGCTGAAACTAAAGGTGCTGGATGTGGTGTGCAGTCCTTGACTTGAAGTGCATTTCATGATACACAGGGTTTACAGTTTGCTTCAACAGCTCTCAGCACCTCCACTGTGTGAAATGCTCCTGCACCCCTGCAGATTTCGCCACTTTTGTTTACAATTGAGTAATGTCTGGCTCTGAAAGAGCGGAGGCAGGTGCTAGTCGGAGAAAGTTGGTGTAGTGTAATATGTCCCTGTATGTATAGCACTCACGTATCTTCATCCTGCACAAACACAGTAGTAGTCTCCTCTTCCCAAGATGCTTATAATTAAACTAAAATGTAAAGAAAACAACTCAGACTTTGGCACAAGCCAAAAAAAAAAAAAAAAGAGTTGTAAGGAGGGTTTAGAATTTGTTGTGTTTTCTGAGGCTTTATTAGTGCACAGAGAACAGGGACAAGTGCAAGAGAAGAAGGCCAGGAGATGAGGACCAGAGAGGAACATAAAGAGGTGACTGGGAGATGTGTAGATTGCAGAGAGGAAGTAGGTGAAAATGAAAGACGAGAGATGGGGTGTTTTTGTACAGCACCTTAAGGTGAGAACAAGAAATTTAAACGTGATGTAAAAGGAAGCCAGTGTAGGTATTAAAAGAATGGAGTGTCCAGAAGAATGAAATTTAAATAAAATAAATACTTTCAGAATAGACCAGAACATGAACTGTAGATTGCCGTTATTAATTATCGTGATTTATAATTATGGTAACACCTAGAGGCCTCTGTGCACTGTGGAAAAAAATAGGACAGAGACAATCGCTGTCCCAAACAGCTTGTAAGCTTAGTAAATAGTGATAATGAGTAAATAAGTGTTTTTTCTTCTTTGTATAGATTTTTCATGTGTCTTGAGACTGTCCCTTCTTGCAGATCGTTGGTCATTATCAATGTTCCCTCTAACTTTTTCCATCCATGTTCAAAATAAATTGTTTTGTGCACTGAGGCATGTGTGGATGTGCACAACCAGTAGAAACATGTGATACCAGACATGAGCAACTGTGGACGCCCTGTTAATCAGCTGGTTGACACCTTAATCTCTCGTGGGTGGCTGCCCAAGTGCACAGCTTACAGAGAACACTGGCCACTATTGCAGAAACAACTCTAATATTGGCACCTCCCATGGGTGGCTGGTACGCTAGGCAGGGGAAGGCACTGACTTCCCAAACTGCCAGCCTCCCACTCTCTGCCCCCAAAATGCCTGTGGTAGGCATTCTGGAGTCAGAAGGTTGCTGTCCCCAGTGCCCACCCTTCCTGTGCTCTCGGGCTGGGGAGACTGGAACCATGTGCCCTCTGTCCTTCCTAAGCTTTGGGGCCAGGGAGGCTGGGGCCACATGCTCTCCTACCTCTGTGCTCTGGGGCCAGGAAGGCTGAGGCCACATACTGCCTGCCCGCCCTCCCCGTTCTCTGGGCCAGGAAGGCTGGGGCACGCATGTGCATGCCCCATCCCCTTCCCTCCCCATGTTGATGGGTGCCAGGGCCTTGGCAGAAGGGGCAGGCATGGGGGTAGGGGCTTGCCTCTTCCAGCCCTACCTCCACCAACTGCCTATGGCACTTCCCATTATTTTATGTGTACCTTCAGTTCAAATGTGGGCACAGACACATGACCATAAATTGAGCTCATTGAAAGGAGACCACCCATATGAAAATATGGTTTTAAACATCTTTTTTAAATAAATTCTACTTCTTAGAACTTATATTATACATTGGGAAAAGTTTCATGAGGATTTTTCCAGATTATAAAATGTAGTTTGGGATTTCTTTATCTTTTACTATATACTTTTAATTCTCTTCAGAATAGCCAATTGAAATCTCTACATTTTCTTGCTGAACAGTTAAGTGTATGAATGATATACAGAGATAAAACTTAAAAAGCAACAAATAGTCTGGTAGCACTTGAAAGACTAACAAAACATGTAGATGGTATCATGAGCTTTCCTGGGCACAGCCCACTTCTTCAGATGACTGAGCTAAATTCATCATAGGTGTAACTCCACTGAAACTACTTGACTACTCTGAAGTTATACCAGGGATGAATTTGACCCATATAATTTACATATTGTATCAGAAGGATTTAAATGTTTTTCAGTCCATATAATTTAAAATCAAATAATTACTATTAGGTCACAACTGTCTGGTTTGTACAGTGCACACCATATTCTTACACAAATTATACATATTTGGCTTCTCATTCCATTGAACTGTGCTTTGTGAAATCTAAACAAGACAATGGAATAGGAAAAACTCTTGATATATTCCTTATTTCTACAAATGCATTTTTGCCCAATTAGCACTTTATAATATTAAATGTGATATTTTTTTTAAAAAATATTTTGCTAGTTCATAGAACTTATAAAAGTATTTCTTGCAAGGTTGGTTGCCACTGAACTAACAATATAGCTCTCTTAGGGGATGAATGATATTCCTCAAATTTCCTTAATGTACATTTTCAGTATTTTCAATCTTTGAACATGAGTAATCTGATCCCACTCCAGCCTGAGTGGAAAGGAAGGGTAAGGGGACCAAATCTTCATGAGCCTTGAGAATTTTGCTGTTCATTCTGTTATTTTCAATGTGGGCTAAATTCACGCTGATGATATCAGTGGAATTTTAGTGGTCTGATGCCAAGGATGACTATAACCATTTTATGTCTTAATTCTGAGAAACTTCCCAAAGATTGATTAACATTTTTCATTTGGAGATATATAAGTGAAAATTAAAGAACCAAGGAAGATGATGATGTAAACTGAAAGAGAAAAAGTGAGGAAACAAATGGAAGGGAAAGCAGCAGATATACTTTATCTGCATGTAATGCTTGTCATATTTTTCTAGAGAAAAGTGAATAAAACTTCTAATATTAACAAAGAGGAGAAAAGGACTAATTAATTCCTATATTGCCTTTTGTGTACGTGGGGTTTTTTAGGCACGTATTTCTCACTAGGGATGCAAAGCAGCAGATTGCACACAAGATTTGAAAACAGAAGCTGAAAGATCCCTGTGGAGTGCAATTTGTTTTCTGTTAGAGAAAAATCTGCATATGAAAATTAACAAAACTGGCTCTTTACTTATTGTAATCTATTTCCCTATTATATTATTTAACCCTGGCTCCATCTCTGACATTGAATTTTGTTCTACAGAGAATCACTACTTCCCATTGACAAACATAGCAAATGTTGGGAGTAGTGGATAGAGCTTTAGTTGAAGAAGTTTCTTACAAAAATTGCAGTGATTGTGATGTAAAGAATCTTTGAAATATTTTGCTGTAGTTATGCAGGAAAAGAGGAAACATTTTAACACTTCACTATAATGTAAAGTTAATAGTTTTCTCAGGCTAGTTAAGGGTAGGGCTGAAGGGTATGGACTGGAGAAGAAAGGGTGGTCAAATGTTACCAATATTGTTGTTTACTATTAAGCTAGCCCCAAAATTCTCATTTATTTAGTTGCTTATTCTTTTACCAACCTTTAACTCTTTGGGTGTGTCTAGACTACAGGGTTTTTTTTAAAAAAAGTGGCCTTTTTTCGAAAACTTCCCCTGCGGCTAGACTGCTGCCACATTCTTTCGAAAGTCAATCGAAAGAACGTGGCAGTTTTTCAACTGCGGAAAACCTCGTTTTATGAGGAATAACGCCTTTTTTCGAAAGTGCTCTTTCGAAAAAAGGTGCTATGTAATGCAAACTGTGCTTTTTTGAAAGAGAGCATCCTGACTGCCTCGGTGCTCTCTTTCGAAAAAGCGGCTTGCTTTTTTGAAAGTACCGGTTGTAGTCTAGATGATCTTTTTCGAAAGAGGCTTTTTTGAAAGTATCTTTCGAAAAAGGCTTGCAGTCTAGACGTAGGCTTTGAATTGAATTTTTAAATGTTGGGTGTCTGCCTTTGCTTGAATATTTTTAGAAAAATTCTGCCAAAATGAGGTATCCGGTGTTTATAATAACAAGGCTAAGAAAACACACTATTTCGCTTATGTTAGAAATTCTGGAGACCCTACCTTTGAATAATTCTTGCCCTCCGTGCTTTGGCTTCTTTGATTTTAGTAGATACTCTTCAAAGATTCCATCCTCAGTGAGCCTGCTCAGTCCTCTCACAACTCCTAGTGCCAACCAGACTACACACACCATCCCCACAGTGTCTTAGCATGCTCTTCCAATTTAGGATTACTGGGGCAAAGCTGGACCTTCCCTGTAATGGCTGCTTCCAGATACTATGGGTTAGGGTGAGGGTGGGTATTGGAACCAGTCAAGGTGAGGAGGGAAAGGAGTTTGGGACTTTGAGTCTAGCTAGACTAGGGCTTGAAGAGGGGGAAAGTAAGTGGGACTGGGATTGGGTGATCAAGAAAAGTGGGACTAGGAAGTAGGGGGAAGAGGAACCTTGGACTGGAAGGTGAAGAGAGGTTGGGACTGGCTGGGTGAGGAGGCTGGCCCTTTTATGACTCTCTGATGCAATGTTCCGTCTAAGATGCACAACAGCACAGCTTCACAGGTGATTAATCAGCCCCACCCAGGCTACGTCTAGACTGCCGACTTTTTTCAGAAGAAGCTATTCCGGAAGAAGTCTTCAGAAAAAACTTATTCCAAAAGAGCACGTCCACACTGCCAAAATGCATTGAAAAAGCGATCTGCTTTTTCGAAAGATAGCATCTGCACTGAATGGACGCTATCTCTCATTTCAGCTGTGATTACCATTGACGGAATGGCCACCAGGGCACCTGTGCTTTTTCCTCTTTCCTCTTCTTTCGAAAGAACTCCCTCTTCCCCGTCCACACATGCCTTTTTCCGAAAGCGCTCTTTCAGAAAAATGCTTCTTCCTCATAGAAAGGGGTTTACTAATGTTGGAAAAACCTCTCTGTTCTTTAGATTTTTTTTCTCGAAAGAACGCGATTGCAGTGCGGACATAAATGAAGTTTTCCCTAAAAAACTCTGTAGTGTAGACATACCCCCCAGTCAGTCAGCTCCATGCATGGAGCCCTGAGCCTCTGACTGGGAGGGGCTGATTAATCACCTGTGAAGCTGTGCTGCCATGCAGCTTGGAGAGAACACTGGTCTGGGGGTGCAGGAAAAACATTAAGATTGGATGAGCAACTGGAGTATACGGGGACTGTTTGGAGAGGGAGACTGGGAGTAAGTGTGAGATGCACTGAGGGAGAGGGGAGACAGATTGTATGAGGAGCATGGAAGGATAGGCAAGAAGAATAGGGACAAGGCAGTCTGGTGGGAGAGGAAATAGGGACTTGTTGGGAAAGGAGACAGATTTATGGATGAAGAGATTGGGAATGTTTGCGGGGGGAGGGGTGAGATTGGGATTCAGACAGTGAGCCCAGCAGAAGAGACTAGAACCTGGTAGGGCAAGGATACTAGGACTTGTATATGCAATCTTAAATCAGCCCCTTTTTGTGTTGTGTAGTTGGAGGTGAAAGTAAGTGCGCAGCTCTGGCAAGGTCTGGCTGAGCTGCGGCAAAATGCCAGCAGGGAGCTATTTAAAGAATTGGCAGGGTCCCAGGTTGCAATAGCAGAGTACCTGTAAGAAACTTTACTTTCTCCACAAGAATTTCATTCTGGCCATTTTGTAACTTTTGAACGCTTGAGTTTGTAACCTTAGTGATGTGATTTTCTTGTGTGGTACGCAACTCTTTGAATACTTACACTGGCTTCCTTTCACGTCATGTTCAAATTTCTCTCTTTCCCTGCAGGCCAATAAGATGCTCTAGATCCGGGGTGGGGAAGCTCCAGCCCACAGAACAGATCCAGGTTAATTTCATCCAGCCCACAGCAAGTCTGTGGGCCAGATGCCCTGAGTCTTATAGTTCCTCCCCTCCCCCATAGGGCTGGAACTGCAAGCGCTGGCTTGTGGTGATCCAAGAAGCTCCATGCGCTGCCCTCACCTGCAGGTGCTGCCCCCATACCTCCCATTGGCCAGGAACTGCAGGCAGTGGGAGCTGTGGGGGCAGCATCTGCAGGTGAGGGCCTGCACCCCTACCCTCTGACTCAACCCTGCACCCGCTCCAACACCCTAACTACCACCCAGAACCTATTCCCCCCACTTCTGACCTGAGCTCCCTTCCGCACTCTAAACCCCTTGGCTCCATACCAGAGCTCTCTCTTGCATCCCCTCATTCCTAGCCCCATCACAGACTTCACAGGTGTCTCTCAACAAAGATGAGGAATTGCTTCACGCATTGTTCCTGCCAGTGCAGAACCCTGATTGAGAATATAGCAAAAGAGCTGTAACATTAATTTGACCACTTTTTCTCATCACAGATGCTGTTTGATAATCAAAGATAAGATTCTGTTGGAACAGCAGCTACTGTAACAAGTGTTCTTCATTTCCTAAATGTAGAATTTAAACGCTCGTTGGAATATTTGAATATATAGGAACTAGAGTGAAAATGATTTGCCTACTAGATCATACCACTGGCCAGTCAAGTCTGGATTATATTTTGCTTCCAGCAGTAGCGAATACATGGAAATTCAAGGGAAGACAAGTTCACCCCATCCCACAAGCACCTGCAACAATGCACTTAGCCAGTAGAGAAGTATTATACATGCGTGTGGGAGAGGGAGGTGGTGCAGAGAAATCCTTCCTGCCCTCTGCAGTAATAAGTTTCTGCCCTGAAGCATAAGACTTGATTGCTTTTCTTTGGGCTGATGATTCAGCAGGAGTGTAAGATTTATAAGAGCTGTGGTGCCACTCTTGTTCAGGTTGTGTCAGTATTTCATTATGAATGCCTTTGTGTACAAACCTGCTTCTCTCTGAAAGAGTTTATGGCTGTTAGATGAGGATTGTATTTTATTGCAAAATTCCCCCAAAGTTGGGTCACATTTATTATTAATGATCATTGTAATAAAAAGGTAGATGAGTTTTAATTTTCATGGGTGCATTGAACCGTATGCTTTTGTATTTTTAAAGAGAAATATTTTGAAACACCTGGACTAATAGGTGAACTTTATAAACTCAATAATTATCTGCACATGCTCTTTCCATGTTTCATTAGTATGATGTTTACATCATCCATGTAATAATTTTGTCATATTATACTATATATAAACTCACAAAAGCATAGCATAATTATGCTAAAACATGGTAAATATATTATTACAAATATTTACATTCTATGTGGTAATTTAATGTAATTTAGCAACATAAATATACAATAATCAGTGAAAACTTACCTAAACTAAGCAAGGACATTCTCCCACAGAAATCTATTCAAAATTACGATTAGGTGTGTGTGAAAATAAAGCACAGCTAATTGAAAGGTATTATCTCATTATCCAGTTTCAGCAAAGCAATAATTTTGCTCTTCCATATTATACGGTTTGTAGATCCTGGAACTTAAATTTTTTACTGTGATTTTCCTCATTTTTAAAGCTTATTAGAAAAACTTTGCCATTATTGCAAAGGAAAATGTGTGAAATGCTTCCTTGAAACATGTCAATTTTGCAGAAATTTTGTTTTGGAGAGAAAAATGACTGTTTCGTTTTTAATTCTATAATAGCATTTTTAAAAGTCAAAATTGAAACTAAACATTTTGATTTTGTCAAAATGAAATGTTTTGATTATTCCAAAAAACTCCAAAAGTAAAAACTTTTCTTTGAGAATTTCAAAATATTTGGATTTTATTATGAGTTCAAAGTGTCAAATTCAATAGAAAAAAAATCTTTTAACATGTTAGACCTTTTCCTATTTCCATTAGTGGCAGGTGCAGAGCTGTTATTGACTTCAACGGGAAAGAGATCGGGGCCTTATGGCAAACAAACATCTTGTTTCTGGTTGCCATATAAGAACCAAGACCAATCAATTCGCATAACTGCCAAACTTACACCAAACCACAACAGTACTGATTTTTCAGCTGTTATCAGCTGATGTATACCAAGAACGACACAAATCATTGTAACCGCATTGTGATACTTAACACCTCAGTTCATATACTCAGACACGTAAAAGGATTTTCATATAATATTCTACTGCACAAGATGCTTCTTTTGCTAACTCATTCAGTGTTATACATATCAAGTTCCTTATATTTTACTTAATCTGGGAATAAATTCAAAACATTTTCTAAATACTTGACTAATAGTTGCCATTTATTGCGAGCTATCAGAATGTGTAAAACAGCCTTTAAAACAACTCCAGCCAATTAATTCTAATTTTAAAACTCCAGTTTGGAGTTTTGAAAGTACTGACATGCACTTTTATAAAAGGCTTTTCGGATATATGAACTCTACCTGCCAATGCCATTTGTTACGACTGCTACTTAATTCTTCTTTTATTCAAATTAAATACCTTCTAGTTATTCAGAAACTGTGAATTATGTTGCCACTTCTTGTGATTGTCACACTAGTTAATTAGCTCTTGGCATGCCTGATTTGTCTGGAGAGATTGGAAAAATGATTTGTAATTGTTCACTGAAGTATGAAGAGGCACTTGAAATAAATAAAGCTACACAAATGTGGAAAAATAGATGTGTATTTCTATCTAATTTAGGTGTAAGATTTTATTTCATCAGCAGAAAATAGAAAGGCTCATTTGTTTTACGTACAAAATATAAGCTCACTATTGCTACCTTTACCAGAGCTTAGCAAGGTCATAAAACACTAGGAAGACTGTAAAAAGAAAAATAGGATTTTATAGAAGCAAACTGCCAAATAAAATTTGTAAAGAGTTCCTCCTGTAAGACCTTTGGCATAGCATTGATTCTCTACTAATGTTATATTGTGTTAGAATGGAGAGATTTAAACCACAGACCAAAGTTCATAAAGTGGGAACTTGCAAGCTTAAATATATAGGGCTGGGTTGTGGTCCCTTTTAGGAAGTTACTTGTATCTCTTGTGGCACAAAGTAGCCTTAAAATTGGCCTAAGCAGCTAGCAGATGATTCACCTGTAGCTGGTTCTGCATCACCATCCATCCCAGTCTGTGGTAGGAGGGCAAAGTTTGTGAAGGGATGCTTGCAGGAACCTTGAGAGGTCACTGGTCCAGCCCCTGGTGTGAGGCAGAACCAACTTTACCTACACCATAAGGTAGAAGGTACTCTGCTTCAATGATGTATGGTAGTCTGAACACCTTTTTGGAGCTGTTGCAAGTGATCATAAATTAGAGAAGTTCTGAAGATGTTTTTACTTTCACCTGGGGCTGAAGAGGCCTCTGACAGCCCTGGGTCTTGAGGGAGGACAGAAGTAGCAGGAAGTCACCTTCCCTCCCTCCTGCGTTTAGAGCAGATTATCTAGACCCCAAGGATTGTAAACCATGGAGTTTTGATGAGTTGTTTAGTCTCTTCTGTAGGAGAATAGGTGGTAGGATCTAGGTTAATACTTTAAGTGGTGTGTTTTTGGTGATTGTGGCTTCCTTTAGTAAAGATGGAGCCAAATCCTGCTCAGTGGGTAATGTTAAATCAATGGTATTTTTTTATCTGAGGAAGGGGTACAGGATTTTCTTACTTGTTTCTGCTAGAATTAGGAAAAAAGTGATCCAGGATCTAAGTGAGCTTTGTTTGTTTGTTTGATTGAAAGGAATTCAACGCTTCATTCTTAGTACAGTGGTTACCACAGTTGCACATTATATCATGAGGGAAAGCAGGCCATATACAATATGCGCCTACATTTCCTGAACATGAATAGAAGATGCCTGCATTGAATTGATAGAGTAAGAGACCTATTAGTTAAAAACTTCAGAGACCCAGTTGTTCTGTGTTTTTCTACCAAAAGGTTAATCTCCTAAAGAATCATGTAACGATGAGAGAGAATGCCAAATGCTGGGTTAATGCAGAATTTAACATACTGCAGTAGTGGTGTCAGATAATTAGCTTGGAAGCACAATAGATTTTCCAATAAAATTGATGGTATAAGCCATTTATTTTTTATTTTTTTATAGAAGACATAAAATCAATCTGAAAATAAAATATCAAACTCTATAGCGTGCTTGTAATTTTGGTTACCTTGGTTCAGAATTGTTTCAGGCTCATTTTCCTTCAGTGCTCTTCTTCACCTTAATTCTGGTTTGCTTTGAAAAAAATAAGCTTCCAGTGAGTGGTTCATTAATACCCTTAATTTGATCAAGAAGTGCAGTGTTGTGTGGAGAGAGTATTTTCACAAATAGCTGTTTCAAACAACTTTTAGATTTAGAGTGTTTTATTGTTTGAATTCTTCCGTTGATTAACCTTCCTAGCAACAGCATCATGAATTTTTACGGAGTCCCATTCTGTGATCACGTGAACTCTATGTTTAGAACAAAGATACTGTACATGAAGATGAGCAAAATAATTCACATTTATTATGTAGTGCTTTTTCATATTTAAGGCACCTTACACACTTTATTGTTTAAAATTTGTATTGTATCCAGCATCTCCAGCGAAGGTTGAGGCTCGATTTTGCTAGCTGCTGCCATTAGAACACAAGTGACATACAAAGAGTTGGGGAGAAGTATATAATCAAATATATTACAACATTTATTTACACAGATATACTTTCAGTTGTATATATAATTACTTTATCTCTATATAATATCTAACAAACCCCATTTGTCCCTCAGTATCTCTTTAGTTGTCCGATGGTTGACATTTTAGAAATGGATGATAATGGGAGATTTAAAAGAGTGGGCTGTGAGTTTCCCTCTCTAAATGAAATTTCACAACCAACCTGTAAGATTCTGTAAGGACTATGTATTACCTTCATTTTACACAAGGGAAAACTGAAGCCGAAAATGGAGGGACTAGTGCATAGTCCAAGCTGGTGTCTGAGGCAAAAATAGAGTTTAAGGCTTTCTTATTCTGAATCATGTGCTTGATCCTACATCATCCAAGTCAACAGTTTTTCCAATCAGTTGATTGGAATCAGGATAAAGTCCTATGTGCTTTAAAATACAAGACTGAGCCACTTTCAAGTACTGGTATAATGACTGAAATAATTGATATGATAATGACCAGGTAATTCTCTCAAAGCATTTAACAATTTTTTTTATATAAAATTGGTGTGAAATGCCCAGAGTTTAGGATGGGTAGAGCCCTGCATGGATACAAAATTTGTATCTGCATCTGTATCCACAAAAACGAGTTGCAGATATTCACATTGACAACCAGGGATGTGGATCCCTGCAGAAATAAAGTGGACATCTACACATTTTCAGGATTCTAGAAGCAAAATTTGTATCCCCATCCCCATCCATATCCACAAAAATGAGCGGATATGGACACCTGTGGCTATAAAGTGGATATCCACAGTTTTGCATGGCTCTAAAGATGGGCTCTTAGACACTGTGTAATTTGTTTTGATTGATTTTCACCCAAATCAAACTGAACTACAGACCCCAGTTTAACACTGTGTAGCAAACAGCGCTGGGTAACAATTTTGTATAGAGAGCGCAGAATGTCCTGCTCATGTGAAACTGCAGTGCCTTTTGAAAGCCCTGCAAAGAGAGAGGATGAGGGAGAGTGTGGGACAATCTTTTTTGGACACCTGGTATAAAAACAACAACCTGCTGATATTTATAAGGCGGAGTCTGTCTGCTAGCACAGCTAAACCTGGTCTTGCTTCTGTTGTTAAGTGGTCTATGTCCTGCAGTAAGCAAATGATTCTTAAAATCCTATCATCCTTGGACAGGCAAAGGTTTTATTCAAGCCACAGCAGGAACTCTGAGTAAAAATGTCCTGGGGCTGCAGAATTCCCTTCCTTCCTGACCCCATTTCTCTACTTACTTTATGTCTGAATTCCTAGTTTTTCTATTCATTCCTTTCTTTTACCTTGCCATAACGTGTCTCTTCCCTGTTGCATTATAAAGAGGTCAAAGGCATTTTAAAATGGATGACTGCACCAATACAGGAGGATATGCGAGACAGGGGAGTACACTGTGACTGAAGGATGAAATGACACATAGTATGGCTATCACTGCAGAGACAGCTTGGATTGAAGTGAAATGTAGGAAAGGCACAAGCGCAATCACAGGAAACTATTATAGATCTCCAAGGGCAGAATGAAAAGGCAGACCAGGAAACATTTATGCAGATAGAGGAAGCGGCTTGTAAAAAGGCTAGAATGTTAATCACAGGGGATATATTCAAGGCTCATCAGAGAATAAATTGCAGCAACCTTTATTGGATTTGAGGTGGGAGAGGCTTTAGAAGGAATTTGCACATGCCGTATGAAAACTTAAAGATGTTACTTGAAAGAAATTAGTCAGCAGATAGATATACATTATTGTTCCATTAAAAGGCAGATAGGTTATTAACACAACTGACACACAAAAACCAAAAGCAAGAGGGTAAAAGCAAGGCAGTTGAAGGGGACAGAAGTAAATAGTGAATTTGCTGTCCTATACAAATGAGCCCATGCCATGTTTGTATCATGAATGCTCCTTCTGCTTTGGTGTTCTGTATAGCTGATTCTTAGACGTTTCCCTATGGTTAGGTCTGTGTATGTGAGTGACATAGGATTTCACTCAAGGGTGCATCTACACAGCCGTGCTTAACTTAAAATAAGCTACACAAAATGAGCTATGTCAATTGTGTAGCTTATTCCAAAATTTGGAGCATCTACACAGCACTTATTTCGAAATAGGGAACTCTTCCTCCAACTTCCCTTACTCCTCGTACAATGAAGGTTACAGGAGTTGGAGTAAGAAGTCCTCCAGCTTGACAGTATTTCAACATTATTTTGAAATAACTGCCTGCAGTATAGACGAGGACTAAGTTATTTCAAAATTACGTTAGTTATTTCGAAATAATGTTGCTGTGTAGACATACCCCAACTCTCATTAAAGTCAGTCGGAAGCCTCCGATTGACTTGTATGGGAGTTGGGTTGGACCCTTTAGGAGCAGAACCTCAGCTGCTACACATTGTTCTAGCTCTACATTTTAGAAGATTTGGTAAACAATATGAACACTACAAGAGACAAGCAGGAAAGGATTTTGTAAGTATGTGAAGGAAGAAACTGCAATATATTATAGAAAGTCTAAGCGCCACCATATTCAGAAAGAATATTTGAAAAAAGGATAAGAGATCAGCCTCAGTGGAGCTTCTGCATATGTCTTCACTAATCCTAAACAAACTGTTATATTTGGCAGGGTGCCATGGAAATCAGAGGGTATAATCTAATAGCTGGGATATTAGGACCTATAAACGTTTTAAGTATGCAGGAGGGAATAAACATATGGAATACATTACTTTGCAGGGTTGTTCAAAGAATACTGGCAGGACAGCTTCAAGGCACAGCGTGAAAATAAGGAAGAAGTTGGAAACCATTTTAATTCCCTGCTTCCTGTAACATTTCCTGTAATCCAGTTATGTTAGATATTCCAAAACCATGTCTTTAAGCTGCTTCAAAAGCAAAGCAGTACCAGTCTGAACAGTTTTCTTTATGTAGCTCTTGATATGCCTGCCAGCAACACAATATCCATCAAGCCAATACATTTGGATAACTTTAAATATCAGGACAGAGTCCTGGAGGTGGATTCTGTATTCATTGGGACTGAGTGCAGGGAGCAGAGCAACAAAGTGATGTGTTCACTGCCACTCATCTGGCTGAGCAGAAGGGCTTTGTATTTGTACCAGTTGGAGCACTTCAGAGTGTGTTGGAGTTTGAAGAGGGCATGTGTAGGTCTGACTTGCAGTAAAACTCTAGATCATGAATGTATGGATCACTGTGTCCAGTTCTGTGTCTGATAGGGTGAGGTGCAATTTTCTAGCCAGCCATAGATGGAAATAGACAATTTTTGTTACCATGTCTGTTTAGCAATGAGAACAAGTCCAAATGGACCCCAAAGCTTCAAACTGGCAATATGAGAGAAGAAGCTTTTGATAATGGGGAGAGGACAAGGCAAGTAAAATTATTCCTTCTTACGGACAGCTGTTCTTCAACCTGGTGCTGATTTTTGTAGTTGGGATATGGTGCTTGTTTATCATTTCTAGATTACATATGGGGTAATGGGCAGGAAGGAAAAAAATAAAATAATAAATCAGTTGGTACTCCAATGATGTCAGAAATGTGAGAACTTCACTGTTGTGGTTTATTGGATTACAGGGAAGTAGATAGATTCACAGAATGATTTATTGTTGGGCTATGCAGGAAGAAGGACCGGAGATATTGGATGTGGTTTAATTAGGCCTCAATGTTGTTATTAACTGTCTGTGAATGCCCAGAAGATAAAAGTGCACAGTGCAGGTAATTTCACGATCATTTCAATATATATATCTGGGGGGCTTCCAGTCCTGGTCCTAGCTTACCTGCTTTGGAGACCTTACCATTTGCACCTCAAATGATGGTTAAGATGGGCTATAAAGAGGAGCAGGAGGGCTGGTTTCCTGCCATGCTGGTCAAAGGAGCCATAGCTCCAACACCCTATTCCGCAGCAACATTTCCACTCCTTTGACAAATACCTCCTTTGTATGCTTTACCAATCTATTTCATCCGATCACTGTCTCCCATCCCTAAAGAGAACCTGCACTGGGCATCACCCTTGGAGAGGTGCCAGCAATTAGTTTGGCTGCCTCCCCTCAACCCTCCCCCCCACACATGTAGCCAAGTTCTGGGGCACCTTCTAATGCCCTTTATTATCATACAAAAATGAGTCAACCCTCAGATCTGCAGGGGGGCCCCATCCTCCCTGAATAGTTCTGATGCCTCATGTGCTATGTCCAGATGTGAAATTACTGGTTCATCTGTGATGCCCCCATAAATTTGGCCACTTCCCTATTCAGTACCTCCTAATCCATGTTGACCTGAGGGGCCTTCACAGCTCTCTGCCACACCCTGCATTACAGCATGTTGGATCATACAATTTTTACTCCCAGGAAATGTCCCTCTTAGCTCTGACATTAACTATATGCCTTTTCAAATTCCCAAATCACTGTCCCCAAGGTGAACCACAGTTATAACCACAGTGTTCACTGAGCGGTCCCTACAGTGTACAGAAAGGGCATCAGCTGGTGCCATAACACATCCCTTCTCCAGTGCCAGTTCAGGACCGATTCACTACCGAGGCCCAGCTGCAAACCTGTAGACAATCTGGACACCAGCCTATGTATTCAGTAAACTGTATTGTGCAGATCCATGCCACATCCTTTCTGGCCTACCTATACCCATTTGGAATGAAAATATAAAGGAAAACTAATACAGATTCCCCACTACAGATACATTCTGCAGGCTTCAGAATGACCCATTGCTTGAATTGCTCTTGCCCCCTATACCTGGATAGAATGCTACTGTTGCCATCCCAATTCTGAATGAGTGAGTCCCAATAGCATCAGTACCCTCCTCAGCACTGTAAACCGACTTGTTTATTGTGAGAGGACCCCTGTCACCATGAATAAAGAAGTGCCCATCTCTCCCTTGTTTTATCACCATGTATGTCCCCACAGCCTCTAGAGGGCAAATCCTCCCCAACTGGATTCTATCTGACCCCCTGGAACTGTTTTTGACTTCCTCAAGTTGAATGTAACTGTGTACCTCTCTCAGGCTACGTCTACACTGGCATGATTTTGCGCAAATACTTTTTAACGCAAGAGTTTTTGCGTTAAAGTATTTGCGCAAGAGAGCGTCTACACTGGCATGTGCTTTTGCGCAAAAGCATCCATGCCAGTGTAGATGCTTTCTTGCGCAAGAAATTAACGTTGCCTGTCTACACTGGCCTCTTGCGCAAGAAGGCTTATCCCTGAGCGGGAGCGTCAGAGTATTTGCGCAAGAAGCACTGATTTCCTACATTAGAACGTCAGTGTTCTTGCGCAAATACTCGTGGCCAGTGTAGACAGGTGGCAAGATTTTGCGTAAAAGCAGGCGCTTTTGCACAAAATCTTGCCAATGTAGACACAGCCACAGTGTATATCCCTCAGTTTCAAGGCCCTTCCAGAAGAATCCCTACTGGACTCAGCTAAAAGCTCACTGATCCTCAAAACTCAAAAAAACTCCAAACAAACAAAAAACCCATTACCAGAAATGCAGCCATGAGTAAGGCCACCTCCTGTCCTCAGCAGCACCAGACCTTGAAGTGTATTAGCAGAATGGGATGATGTGTATACTCCCTGGAGCCAGTGCTTTACTAGGAACCTATGAACTAAAAAACTGCTTCAAGGATCTGGGTAACTATTCAGCCTGCTCACAAACGTAAGGACTTGATAGGCAATTGGAGATAATGGAGGATGCCAACTGTTGGCTTGCTGACAGCACCATGTACTACAGCATATGTTCCTATTTAATAGGCCCAAATCAGTGGCCAGTATTCCATATCTTGAAATTGCACAAAACGTTTAAAATTTCTCTCATAGCTCTGCTGTGTTTGCAGAGGCACCAACCTCTGTGATAGGCTGACAGTCATTATCTGTCAAGGTTCCATAGTGCATCTGTTCAGGTTTCTTGCGTATTTCCAATGCTAGCTCCTGAAATCTGTCCATCTGAAAACAAGAGAATGTATCTTCTGTGCCATTGTCAGCTCTGGGCACATATCTGACAGAGAAACAGATTTCAAAATGTAAACATTGTAGCACAAATGGCCTTAACAACCTAATAACCCTGTGTGACCTGGGGGTCCTGCAACTGATTACCTCTTCCACATTGTCACGAAAAACTTTTATTCAAAAATTCCATTCCCCAAATGACCAATGTAGCCAAAATGGAAAAAAATTCCAGAAGTGTTGTATCATGCACTGTCCCTTTTTGCTGCTTGGTAGAGAGTCGTTTCTGGGTGCATCATCTGCCTTGGTAAAATGCCCCCAAAACCACAGCTCCCAAATTGTCCAACTGCATTTTTAAATCCGCTTCCAGTACCCATTCCTCTCTCCATAATGGTACTTTATTAAACTGGTTCATTTACTGTTCCCATGCCCCCAAACAGCTCATCTGTCAAGTAACTCCTGTAAAATGGTAAGGTCTTGTTGCACTGCATTGGGGCTAACACCAGGAAGGTACAGTTAATATGTCCAGTAATACACTGCAACTCATGGAGTTTAACATCTTTTGCTCCTGTACCTTTCCTAATCAAGCCCAATAGCTTCCAAAGCTTTTCTTGATGGAATAGCCGTAGACCCAGCCTGCATGTCTAGATCAATGAAGGGGGAGGTCCCTCTGTTTTTCTCCACTAGAGGTGCCATCAATTTTTTAGCAAGACCCTGAAAGGTGTCCAACAGCTTAATATGCTTGTTTGAATTTGTACTGCTTGGCTGTAAACTAGCTTCCTGCCCAGTGTAGCTTTGTACTACATTTCTCATACGGGGAACATAATATTGACAGTAAAAATTGCCCCCTCCCCCAAAAAAAACCCTCCCCAATCCCCCCCAAAAAACAACCACCCAGAAGTCTGAAGACCTGCTCCAATTGGTTCAGGTAAAAGAGGCTTCTCCTTCCCATGCATGTACTCATATTAACATTCTTTCTCTTCTGGACACCTTGGGGGATGGGTCAGCATTGCCATGCAGACCTGCTTTGTAGCTGCTGCAAAATCTTAGTGGTGCACACCTTCCAGCAGCAAGCTGGTCAGTGCCCCTCCCCACCCATACCTCTGGCTGGATGTGGTGCAGTCATTGCCTATGCAAGGCAACATTTTTAGGATACAAATTAGTTTTAGTTTACAAATTTAAGTACATTTTAAAACGAGGGTTGCCAGGTGTCCGGTTTTGAACTGGACAGTCCAGTATTTGAGCTTTCTGTTCGGGGAAACAAATTGAGAAAATATAAATGTCCAGTATTTTCTAAATAAGATTGTGATGTAATGTCAATTGTGTCTGGTATTTTTGTTGAAACCATCTGGTAACCCTATTTAAAAATGAAAACCAACTTAAAATGTATCCATGTGATTCATAACAGACAGAATTAATTTTATTTCATGATATATGAGCATATTATAGAAGGGGGTTCTTTCCACCCTTCTATAATACATAGTTTTCATAAAAAGAAAATTTGCTTCTAAATTAAACTAAACTATACATTGGTATGGCAGCGTCAAAATATGGACAAACTACACATTTAAGCACCTACCACCTTTAAAACATTTTTCCTATCAGATTTTTAACCATTAGTGTTAACATATCTCCGAAGTGGGAGCAATTCAGAGATCATAGGACTGTAGCAATCCCACTGTGCTGTAGGCCTTTTATGTTCACAACTGCCTGCCTTCTCCGGTACAGCAGCAGCTGTTCTCCTGTTTCTTGTCTCCTTCCTTCTTAAAGCCCACCTCTGTATTTCTCTCCATCCCTTCAAGCAGGTATGCACAACTCCTCTCCCATGTACAGCTGGCACATCGCAACAATACCTCCCCTCAGGTAGCTGGCACAGATGTAGCCACTAAGTTTGAGCTGGCCAGCCAACTGCTCCTAATGATTCCCCTGATAGCTCTTCCAATTACTACTGCTGCTTTCCCATCTACCACCTGCTTGACTCTCCTTCCCCAAACGCATCATCTGCTTCTTCCCACAGTATTCTGTATCCTCCTGTTTCCAGGAGTCTCCCCACTTCCCCACAGCAACTGCTGTCTACCCAGCTCCCTCGTCCAGCTCAAGTCCAACAGCGAAGGCTAATTCTATTATCATTATCATCATCATAATTGAGATGACCACCCAGCTTCCTGCTCTACCATATCCTTGTCTCAGGCTTCATATATTGACAGGTTAGTATTAGAGATGGGCTCAAACCAACATTTCAAATCTGAATGACCTGCTAAAATATGGGGCTGTTTGGAGTCTGAGCCAAACGTTGGCCCTGTTGTGCCCATGTGGGGGCTTGTTGATGTCACCACATCTGTGTGGCTCTTCTTGCAGGTCCAGTGTCTTACGGATCCTATATGTTTCAGAGATTGAACCGAAATGCTGGAACCAAACACCTCCAGGCTTTGGGAAAACTTGGAATCACACCAACCTTTGCATCTGAAATCCCTCCCTATTTCTTATCTCTGCAGACACGCTGGGTGTGCATGTGTGTGCATACGTAATAAATCTCGTATCTGTGGACTCATCCGGGTTGAATTTGACCAGAATTCATGTTAATCTAAGATACTGTATGAATCTTCTTTCCAAGAATGTAGCAGTCTAATGCAGGCGTTTTCAAACTTGGGTCGAGATCCTGCCAGAGAAAGCCCCTTGTGGGCCCATGAAAGCTCCACAGCCATGGAGCCTTGCAGCTCCCATTGACTGGAAATGGCAAACTGCAGCCAATGGGAACTGAATGGCTGTGGAGCTTTAGAGTAAACAAAGCATTGCAGGCCTGCCAAGGGCTTTTCCTGGCGAGTCTGTGACCCAAGTTTGAAACCCCCTGGTCTAATGTATATTAAAGGCTATCCTATGACTGTGAAGTCAGAGCTCTTTGACTGCTAGTAGATTAGTCAGTAGTTCATGAGCTGGTCCAGAGAATGAAACTGGCCTACTGAAGGTTGTAGGAAAAACAGCATCCTGCCTCTTTGTGAGTTTGCGTGTTTCTGGATTAATAATCCAGAATACAGTACATTAACCAAGGGAGGTTTGGACTGTGTTACAAAGAGAACTACTAAAAGGTAGGAACTCAGGGGCATATATGCAGCTGACACACATCTGTTAACTTATATACCTGGTTCTGTGCTCTTATGAAGAATATCATGGTCTAGCCATGTGTTAAGATGCTGTTTACAGTAGGTAAACTTAGATGTAAGAGGTGAAAAAAATCATATTCCTTTATGGAATCAACAAGTTGATTAAGCCAGTCCATTAATGAGTCTCTTTTTTCCAACCCATATTCAGAACGATTACAGCCAATATAGTATATTCCCATTTATCTGAAACCTTACCATAGGAAGCTCTCCATTATCTGAATTGTTCCTTGTCCCTGCCTCCCAAATAACTGCCTCCATGCAACTCCTGCCACTTGTGCCTAGCTGCCTCCTTGCACCTCTGCCATGGAGCTCCTCTTTTCCTGGCTGATGTCATAACTCTGACTCTGTTATGGATCCAATACTGAGGCATGCATGTGCCATGCAGTCTCAGAAAGACCCAGGAATTAGGGAGTCTGCTGCCTGGTTGTTACTGTGTACATTTAGTGAGAGCAGTGAAGTCTATACCCTCCTGATAGCTGAATGAAATCCATATCCTCCAGGCTATGTGAATAAATGGGAGATGCAGACACTCCCAGTGCTACCAAATGCATCGAATGTTTAAATGCATATAGCAGGATGGCACTTTGCCTCAGAGCCCCAAATTTCCTAGACCTGATCTTGAGCACAATGATGTTAATGGAAAGACTCTTCAAATGGCTGCAGGATGAGGCCATCTCTAGGCAGGAATTGGAGCATTGCAGAGCAAACACTGCAAATATCTCTTGGATTACCTAGTCCTCTAACAAAAACAGCCACTCTTACAGTGACATTGATGAGCTCAACGATTGCTTTGCCTAGTCCTCCTTGGGCAGAAGGAAGATGCTGGGACAGTAATGCAAGTCCTGTGAAGATAGTGGTGGAGAGTACTAAGTAGCATGTGCCCTGAAAGAGTGAAAGTCCCTATATGGTTTCCCCCAAGAGAACCATAGCAGAAGACTCTGATATGATTAAATGTGACTAAAATTAGGAGAACTATTTCCTCCTTTTCAGCATTCCATCACTTTAGTGTCATTAATTTCTTATCAGGGAATGGTTCAGTTCTCTTTCCCTCATCCTCCCCAGTGTAATGATTTTTTTGCCATCTTAATAAGTTACAATGAATATGCTGTATTAATGGGAAGCATCATTAAAGAGTGTAATTTCTGAAAAGACTTAACATATTTCACAATTAAGAAGGCATTAATTCAAGGTCTTTTTCAACAAAGTAAACAGTCCAGATGTTTTCCCTCATGATATTTTCTGCCCTGGTGAGAGAGACACGTTTGAGTTTTTTCTGTCTGTATTTGTGTGTGGGTTTTTTTTTTTAACTTTTCTTCCTGAAGTGTACATTCATTTGGTTAAACCAGCATTATCTAGTCCTGTAAACTGCCTTAAATGTACAACACTTACAGATAGATAGTTCATAGCTTAAAATATGTCATTTCACAAACATAGCTCTTTAAAACTGAGTTATCCCCAAAAGAGGCAAAGCAAACATTGTAAATGTGTTTAGTTTTGTTTTAAAATATATGAAAATCAGAAAAGACAATTAGTGTTTCAAAGAACCAATTGCATTAGGATCCTAGGTTTAACTTAAAAACATTGAGATATGCTGCACTGTTTTCTTCTTTTTTACCCAATGGCCTGGCTTTAATGATACAGGTTGTACCACCCTTAACTGGGACTCCTTGGTCTGAAAACATCCACAGTCCAGCACAGACTATGGATGTTCCTGGACCATAGAGCCCAGGAAGAGGGATGTCTGGCAGCAGGGCTGTAATGAGGGGCACTGGTGACTCAGCTAGGAGCACAGTGCATGGGAAGGGGGATGGATGGCATGGCAGGAGGGAGTTTTAGCCCCAGTGGAGCTACCTGGCCCCAGTGGCCTGGCCAGGGAGCTTTGGCCCTGTAGAGCTCTCTATTCTGGCATGCCTTCATCTGTTCTACATCCCAAGGGTGCCAGGGCAGAGCTTGAACCCTCAACCTGTGGCTCCAGAGGTGTGTACCTTGTGCACTGTGCCACTGAAGGAACCCCAACTTCTCTAAGTTCTGTGCCCCCCTTGTCCATTCTATGTCCCAAGGGTGCCAGAGCAGGGCTTGAGCCCTCAACCTGTGGCTCTGGAGGTGAGTACCCAAGGGTGCCAGAGCAGGGCTTGAGCCCTCAACCTGTGGCTCTGGAGGTGAGTACCTTATCCATTGCACCATTGGAGGAGCCCCCCCCCCCCAAGTGTGGCCCTGTTTCTCCGGCCCTAGCCGCAGCAGCCTGGCTCTGCAGAGCTCTGCCCCAGTTGCTCAGCTCTGGCCATGGTGCTCTGGCCTGGCAGCAGTGGGGAAGGGGAGAGCCCTGGGGGGCTGAGGCAGCAGTGGGAGCAGGCTAGAGCCCTAGCCTGGTGACAGCCTGGCCACAAGGGGAGGGGCCTTCCCTCGTCCTGGCAAATCCCCTTGTTCAGGACCAGTCAGGTCCCGAGGGTGCTGGACCAGCGAGGTCCAGCCTGTATTTGTGAGTGCTCAGCATTGTGGTGCTAATTTAGCAAAGCACTTAAGTATAAATCCCTTTGACAGCAAAGGGCTTTGCTGAACTGGCATGGCGCGTAGTAGTTCCATTGAACTCAGTGGGTCTGTTTATGTGAGTAAAGTTAAACAAATTTGACTTTTTCAGGATTGAGACCTATAAGTTTCACACACTAATTTTAGAGCTGTGAAATAAATCTTGTGTGAAAATTAAATGTTCAGGTTATGTATAGTGCAGTATTTAACTATCTGCTTTTTTGTTGATGAAAATAACCTTTATATTTTGGTGACTGAGTTGGAAATGCATATGAGAGTGAATAAACTTTGTTCATTCCTTTATATAAAGCTACAGAAATGATGTGATCCCTTTCTGGTTCCCAGCAATGCTGCATGCAAGTGTCTCATCTTTGGACTGATCAAAATTAGTGCCAGTTAGCCATCATCCCTGCCTGCTATAGATTGTGGCTTTATATGCAGCAAACTCTTGCCAACTGTGAGCTACTCTGGCAAATTGTCAGGAGTTCAAGGTCGGCTCCTCTTCCAACTTGTATAAAAATTGTAACCATATATCCCTTGGATGTACAATATACTGCGATCTCTGCTCTCTGAAGGCCTTACCTCTGCAAACCACATTGTAGAAATGGATGGGTTTCATTTGGGGTTAACCTGGCAATAAGATGTGGTTTATTGACAGGAGTCCCTGTAAATGACAGCTCTCCGCCCCCCCCCTCCCCGTTTCTCTGTGCTGTACAACAAAAGATTTTTAAAGAGGTTACCATTTTAATTAATTTCTCATTATTTCTTGTCATGGTTGAGGCATCTTCAAAGGACTGATAATGTCAGGAAGATAGATTGCTGGTTCGTTTTGACAAGAGAGGCCAGCATTTAAGAGCAAGGGCCAACACTGACAACATTGAACCATTTTGCCTTGTGAATAGTAAGATACAGATCTGGAATGTTCTTTGACCAATTTCCCTTAAACTCATTAGGAAGCCTGACCCAAACCTGCTGGCTTGCTCCAATCCCATATAATTCTTTTTTGATATTAGCGACATTTGAAGGCTTACGTGTGTCATATCTTTATGCTCTGAACTTCTTTTACTGTTGTGAAAAACGAGGGATATGGGCACGACAGCCCTTCCATTTAGTTCTCTTCTGCTCTTTTCCATAGTTGTTATGAATTAAATTATATATGTAGCAAGAATCTGAATATGTTAAATTCATTGCTCATTACACAAAAAAAGTTGGGATTTGCAGTGCAAGACTCTAATGAGAATAATTGTTTCAGATGGCAAACCTTCCCCATAGTGTCTGTGATTTTTATGAATTTCTCCTCATAATACCCTTGTGAGGTAGAGCAGTACAGTAACACCCCCTATTATTGATGCGGAATTGAAGTACAGACAGGCTAAATTACTTGCCCAAGGTCACACGGGAAGTCTGTGGGGTAGCTAGGAATTAAGCCTAGGTTTCTTGAATAGTAATACAGTAGAGTCCCAATTATCCAACCTAAACGGGACCGACACGTGGTCAGATTACCGAATATGTCGGATGATAGGGACTCTACTGTAGCCTAGCCCCATCCCTGCCTGGCCCTGGCTCCTTCCCTCCCTTCAGCTCCCGGGCGCCTGGCCCTGCTCGCTGCCCCGTCACTCTCCTGGAGCCGCTGATGCCTGCAGCTCCCGGGACAAAGCGGTGCCGGCAGGAGCTGCATCAGCGGCTCCAAGAGAGTGACGGGGCAGCATGCGGGGCCATTCTCCCGGCCTGTACCCTGGAGCCACTGATGCTGCAGCGCCGCTTTGTCCCCGGGAGCTGCAGGGTCAGATAAAGCGGAGTGTCAGATTACCGAATGACGGATAATCTGGACTCTACTGTAATACTCAGACCTCATATAGAACTTTTCATCACTAGGTCTCAAAGAACTTTACCAAAGAGGCCAGCATCTTTATCTCCACTTTATAGATGAGGAAACTGAGGCACAGAGCAATGAAGTAACTTGTGCAAGGTCACCCAGCAAGTTAGTAACAGACCCAGGAATAGAAATCTTCTTTCTCTGTGCCTCCTCCTTTCTCCAAAATTTATAAGTTTACTGATTCTCTGCTCCCAGCCCTTTTGCTTTCCCTCTTTTCCAGTTCCTGTATATTGTTTCCAGTCCTTGTCACCCTCTTTTAAATTTTGCTCATGTTTTTCCTTGGTACTTCCCAGATTCTCATGCTGGTGTGACTTGCTGTGAGGAAGGGAAAGAAGGACTTTCCAACTCGTTGGGATTGCTGCAGTGATGGCTTTTCTCAGCCTCATTGCTTTAGTATGCTGACACTAGTGCAAATGTAAAGGGGACGCATTGATTCATAATCTAGTGATCTTTTTCCATATGTTCATTTCAAACCATTGGATTCAGAAAGGGCTGGATATGTAACATCAATGTGCCTGAACATACACACAAGTTCTGTAATAAATTTAAAAAGCTCTCCAGCTGAACTGCTCGACCTACAGTATGTCGTGTAGCATTGCATACTGCTTAAACAGATGTGCCCATTAAAACAGTCTAGTGATTCTGTGAGCTTTATCTGTCTTCAGCTCTACTGTAGAAAGTCACTTTCTATTACTACATTATATTATTGTGGGAAACCGTATCAAAAGCTTTGCTAAAGTCAAGGTATATCACATCCACTGACTTTCCCATGTCCCCAGAGCCAGTTACCTCATCATAGAAGCTAATCAGATTGGTCAGGCACAACTTGCCCTTCGTGAATCCATGCTGACTATTCCTGATCACTTTCCCCTCTTCCAAGTGCTTCAATGTGGATTCCTTGAGGAATAGAATACCAAATGCAATGGCCTTTTTGCTGTTTGTTGTGATTGCACAACACAATATTTAAAATAATTAACTGGGCATACTATGGACTACATCCTGAGCTAGATGCTTGTTGACCAATGGTAAAATTCATTGACACCAGTAAGAGATGTGCAATGCTTGATGTGGTCCGTGAGGCACAGTCTTGTGGTGTGCAAAGCTCTCTCAATTCCCATTGTTAGGAGAGGAAGTTGAAGTCATTAGCTCCCAGGAGGCAATTAGCATTTTACAGGCCCAGGCCCTGTACTTGACTGCCTTTCTCCCTTTAACAGATGGTCTTCAAAGCTCCCTCTCTCCACAAATGCTAATTTCTTGGCAGCTATGAATATGTATTCTGGACTATTAGCTTCAGAACTCCCTTATTCCCCCTGTCTTTATGCACTTAAGACTTTTGCAACAGGAATACTGATGCTTTCATGATCTGGTTACTTGCAGTGTGTTTTGACATCACTGATTCTGTCCTATTTGACCATCAAAGCTTAAACTGATTTTTTCACTGATGTTCTTAGACACACTCTCTCCTTCTTCTCCCAAACAGATGCTATAATGAAACCCAGTGTGCTAGTCCTTTCATTACATCCAAAAGGACAAGTACGTTCTGAGAGGCAGGGACAATTTTGTTCAGAGTTTATACAGAGGGTCCAGTGCACACAGTGTGCAAACGATTTCATTGTTTGCAATGATGGTCATTATTTGCTGTAGAGCTAGACAGGAATACGGAATACTAATACAGCAAAAAATACTTGACTCATCCCCCACTTAGATTTAGTCTTGTGATCAAGCTTTGAGATCCCCCACTTCAGCCCACGCTTGCAAAAAATTAGAAACAAAGAATGAAGTGGGACAATACAGAATCTATAAACTCTTCTCCTCCCTCCAAGCAAGCATCCTGAGTGTCCTCCCTTCCTTAGGGTATGTCTACACTAGCCCCCTACTTCGAACTAGGGAGGCTAATGTAGGCATTCGAACTTGAAAATGAAGCCCGGGATTTAAATATCCCGGGCTTCATTTGCATGTTCCCGGGCGGGCGCCATTTTTAAATCCCCCTAGTCCGAACTAACTGCCCGCGGCTACACGCGGCAGTTAAAAGTTAATTCGAACTAAGTCCTTAGTTCGAATTAACTATTCACCTCATTCCACGGTGTAACAGTTAATTCGAACTAAGGACTTAGTTCGAATTAACTTTTAACTGCCGCGTTTAGCTGCGGGCAGTTAGTTCGGACTAGGGGGATTTAAAAATGGCGCCCGCCCGGGAACATGCAAATGAAGCCCGGGATATTTAAATCCCGGGCTTCATTTGCAAGTTCGAATGCCTACATTAGCCTCCCTAGTTCGAAGTAGGGGGCTAGTGTAGACATACCCTTAGATATCTTTTGATGACAAATGCAGTGACTCAAAACTCCGGTCATTTGAGAAGTGGGTAGGGTTACCAGATGATTTCCAAAAAATACTGGACACACTTGATCTCAGATGGGGGTGGGGATCGGCCGGGAGGGGAGCGGGGCTGGCCGGGAGGGGGTCAGAGGGAGTAGGGCTGGCCGGGGGAGATCGGGGGGGAGGGGCGCAGGGGAACCGGCCGGCAGGAAGCAGGGCTGGCTAGGAGGGAGTTGGGGGGAACCGGCCGGCAGGGAGCGGGGCTGGCCCGGGCGCACGCAGATCCTGGGGTGCTGCCCGTCCTGCGCACAGTCCTGGCGGGGCGCACAGGCAAGTCCGGCCCCGGGGATTCCATCCAACCCCCACCCCCACCCCACCCCCCTCCTCTCTACTAGTAGTGTACTGATACTCATGATAATAATAAAACTTACTTAATTAGAAAATACCGGACATTTATATGTCCGGTATTTTCTCAAGTTGTTTCCCGCACATAAAGCTCAAATACCGGACTGTCCAATTCAAAACTGGACACCTGGCAACCCTAGAAGTGGGCTGTGCCCACGAAAGCTCATGATACCATCTACATGTTTTGTTAGTCTATAAAGTGCTACCAGAACATTTGTTGTTTTTTTTCTGTACAGACTAACTAACTCGGCTATCCCCTGAAGCTCCTTTCCTTAGTTCATTCTTCCGAGGGCATGGTTGTCTGCCTTGTGTGGGTCTTTGCATGCTATTGGCATCGGCAGGCTCTTCTGGAGGATTGTCCACACTGGGCTTGTGCTTCCTCAAATATCCTTACAAGGCTAGGTGTGTTGGCTCAAAAGAAAGACATAAGCAGACTTACTCCCTTCACTGCCTGATAACTTGAGTATGGAGTTAGCGAAAGATCTTGAATTTCCCCTGATTTTATGACAGTTTGGAGCACCTCCAAAGATTAAAATCATAGTGTTATCCATACTTTGCACTTTATAGCACCCTCAATCTACTTTGCAAACATTAATTGGTTTCATCTCCCACACCCCTGGGAAATAATGCTGTTAAGTACCATTTTGCCCTTTATGCTAATGGGAAAATGGGGAGTGAGGTGAAAACTCTGATGCTAATGCTGGCTCTGATCACTATTGTAGGCTCAGTTAAAAAGTGACAAACCCACTCCTTGAATACCCGGCCATTTCATTTGTATACTATCACAGGCCATAGCGATTGTATTTGGTGCTTAAACTTAAAAAAAAAAGAATGGGTTATTACATACGTTGTTTTCTCTTATCTGTATCCTATACTAATGTAATAGTGATTGCAATTATATTGTAATGGAATACACAGTCATTGACTTTTGGTTTTGCTGGTGGATGCTTTTGAAGAGATGTGCGTATTTGCAGAAGGGGGAACTCTACCAGTTTTAGAGGGAGATTATTTTCAGTGTATTTATACACTTCTTTCATATTCTAGTTATTGAATATGCATCTGTCATTGGTATTGTAATACTTTAATTATTAAAGCAGCAGTGAACAATATAAATTACATTATCATGAATTACAGCATATTAAAATCCTTGTTCTCACCTGCAAGCTGTCTTCACTACCATCCCCGTTTAAAGACATTTTGTCTCACTGTAGCTTTCTGGATGAAACTGTCAGCAGTCTTATATGCATCTTTCAGCCTGTCCCTTCTCACATCCGTTACTGAACTGTGAATTGTGGCATACTAATCTAATAATTCTGCCTGCGGGTTTCACTGCGTACCATGTATGTGCTCCTGTCATCTATTGATGCCATTGCAAAATGTCAGTTTAAGGCAAAGTAACTTCCAACGGACATCTTTAATAATATTTGAAATGTTAACCCCCGCCCCCTCCAAATGCTGGGGCTCATCAGTACTGAGCACCTCTTTTTTGGTGGGTTCTTGGAATGTAAAAAAGCTTTAAAAATAGTAACCATTAAAATCCTAGCAGTTACATGGTTAACCATTTTGGGGCTGTTCGGCTGGGTGGAATTAGGGAGGAAAGGATGCACCCTGCGGCTCCTGGGGAACTGGCTGTCGCCCCATGCTGTGGGCTCTGCAGTACAAACTTTATACTGCAGAGCACACAGAATGGGGTGGCAGCTGGCTCCCAGGGAGAGGGACCAACAGCCAGGAGCCACATGCCTGCAGGGCAAAGTTTAACTGTAACAGAAATTGATAAGCTGATGCTCATTGGCTAACCAGTTAAAGTCTTACATCCCTTGAATCCCAGAGCACCATGGAGGTGGCTGCTATGATTTAATGTACCCTTGTAACTAAATGGCCCATCAAATGAGAAACAAATCTTGTGTCGTCAAAAAGAAGAACTTGAGCATGAAAGTACTGATTCTTGTGCATTTGAAGGCAAGTAGTCATGGTGTGTGAAGACCAGAGACTCTACATTGGCTCCTCTTTCACCCCCAATTGAAGAAAGAACCCATGTGGGTGATGACTGTCAGCTTGTTTGCCATGAGACAAAGCTATAAACATGGATTTAGGGAAAGATCCAGCATCTCTGGACTGTGGCTTCTAACAGAACAGAATAATTGTACAAGAAGAGGGAGATCCCAAGAGTTATTCTGGGTAGCCCTGAGAGATTTTTGAGATCTTGGCAGATTACTACATTTGTTACCATTTGGAATTATAGATTGTGACTTATCTGTATGTATACAGGTTGGACCTCTCTGGTTTGGCAATGTTGGGACCTTACCGGTCCCAAACAAGACACTTGTATGGACCAGAGGTGTCCCCTGCCATCTGCCCTGAGCCAGCCAACCCCTGACTCTGGTTTGTCATGGGTTCCAGGGTTCTTCAGCTTCCCTGGCCCTGTGCTGCCACAGGTGGTCAGATTTCCCCGGCTCCATCCTGCTGCGGACTATAGGGATTCTCCATCCCTATGCTGCTGCAGGAGGCCTAGCTTCATCTTCCTCGGGCCCCGTGCTGCTGTGGGCTGCTGGAGTTCTCTGGCCTGACCCCAGCACTCTTGTGGGGCTCCGGTCACACTGCCCCTAGCTAGGCTGCTGGCCCTCCTGCTATTAGGCTCCAGGGCTCTCTGGTCCAGGAGCGTTTGTGGTCCTGCCGGACCGGAGAGTGCCAGTTTTCAGCGGTTCAGCCTGTATTTTACCTCTTTTAACTTTTTGTCATAGAATTGGCTATCATAATTGTCTTTGGTGTTACATGCAACCTGAACTGGGTGAATGACTGGTCTGCTGAGACTGGGAGCAACCTGGAATATTTGTGATTCCCCCCATCACCGTCTCTATGGGGGGCAGAGGTGGTAGAGGCATAGCAGGAAACAGTGTGAGCAGGGACTGAAGCAGTCTCCACTCAAGCCATTTCTGCTGCAATTCTGCTTTTGAAATGAACAAGAGCCCCTGCTGGCCTGTGCTCCCTGCTGAGCTTCCACTTTTGAACTGTAGCAAGAGCCCGCCAGTTCAGAGGCCAAGGCGCCCTTATTGACTAATCGAATAGTCGATGGAAATCCCATTGATTTATTCAATTAGTTAATCAAATTTAACATCCCTAGTACGAACTGAGTGTGGGGGGAGAGCATCAGCCCCTGACTAAAGGGCACCTGGGGAGTAGGAGACTTGGAGCTGGGACAGTCCCAGACAGGTGAAAGGGACTGGCTGGGTGTGTGTGTCCCAGTCCAGGACTGCCCCAACTCTGAGTCCCCACCCCGCACCATAGGTGCATGCCCAGCCAGCCCCTTTCGCCTGTTAGGTGATTCTGTCTCTCTTTCTGTACAGTTTATGAGAAGCACATCCCATTCCAGGCACATGCTGTTTTCCTGGCACAACCAAATCCTACCTTGGCTTATGTTATGATGAGAAGAAGCTGCATATCAATTTTTAGTGGTCCTAGCTCTTACCTCTAAGGAGGAGTTCTTGAACTTGAACAGACAGACAGACTCACACACAGACAGGCAAACTCTCTCAAATATATAGCAGGTTCCACCTGTCATTATTAAAGGCAGAGAGGGAGCCAAAAGGGGAAAAAAAAAGTTTCATTTCCTGGTTTGAATTTTGTTCAAATCAATGATCTTCAAGGGGGACTGTACAGCACCATGCCCCCATTCCTCTTACTTAATGGAGTTTTTTGCCATTCAATTAGAATTTCCCATTTTTTTGACTAGGAAAAGATATGCTGTTGGTAGGAGTTAATAGTTATTGTGGCAGTTGTACATCTCACATCACATAACTTGCATATTGAGTCAGCCACAGTAATCTGCCCTAAAATCATGAAGTAGTCACTTGTGCCTTCACTCCCACCCCGAAAGCTTGCCTACCTCCTGCCCTCATTTCCCACCACTTTTCAGCCACACACTTTCACTGTCATCCCAATGTCTCCTTGTTCCCTCCACACATACAAAGTTCTTTGCTTCAGGCTCAAAAATGTATTTAGCCCAGCTACTGACTTATTTTCTGTGTTCACAGCAAATGTCCCCATAAAGTAAAACCACTTGATGTTATAACAGAAGCAACTTGTAGCAAGCAACAGGAGTTATCAAATCTTTATTGCACTGGAATACAAAGCTTCAGATGAGAAATATAGTGGTGGGGCAATGCTGTCAGCACATTCCTTTGACCTGTCCAGTCAAGCATAAAGTGGGTGCATAGAAACCCTTCTGTGTTTGTTTCTCTGTTGGTGCATGAGCACTGTTATCCTTCTAGAATACACATCTATACATGTACATATGTTCTTAAATACCATTCTCAGTTTGCATTTCCCAAAGAGTTAGTGCAGGGCTGGGGAACCTAAGGTCCAGGGGCCAGATGCGATCCCCGGCTTGCCTGGATCCGGCCCCCGAGGCTCAGGGCTTCTCCCCGCCAGCATTGCAGAGCCCACAGTGGGACTCCAGCCCCTATTGCCTCCTGCCTGACTGATTTTTCTATGGGTCAGCGGCTCCTGACCCAAAAAAGGCTCCCCACCCCTGAGTTAGTGGGTGCCATGCATTCCCTTGAGGAAAATTCAACAGATTGAGCTATTTTTGATCCTCATCACATCAATAATTTGCTCTTTAACTCTCCGGGGAAAAATAACCCTGGTCACTTTTTGAAAAATTGCTATATTTGGAGCTTATGTCTTCACCGTTTCTAACTCAAATCACTCCAAATTTGGCTCACTTATCCTAGCCTGCACTCTCTTCAGGCACATAAAATGTCAAAGGAATCTGACTAAACATATCTATTTCAGAGAATTTAGAAACATTAGTCTCTAACCAGAAGTAATGCAATCTTAGCTATAGTTCTGCTGCTGCATCCTATAATGTGTCATTTACTCAGTTCTGGTTTCAATTGGTATTGCAATTGTCCAGTGGAGTGCCTTCAAATGAGATATTATAAAATCCTACCACAAAATTCTAGGCACTTTAAAGTTCATTGGAACACTATTGTTTCTAAGCTTTATCATCATGGTACATACATTGACAAAGTCAACCTGTTTGGCTACGTTGGTGACTGTTTATTTGACTTCACTATTTGGGACCAATTAGATAAGAGTTGCTCAAAGTGGTCTCATATTAATAGAGAATTATTTAATGCCATAATTCCTCTTTTTATTCTTTGATGATGTTGACGGTGAAGTTGATACTGGCTATTGAAGGTCTTTGTTTTGCTATGTCGAATCCATTACATTAGTCCTTGTATTTGTGCTGGTTGGATGAACTGTATTAATAGATAATGGGTAGTCCCACAGCACCTTAGAGACAAACAAAAATATATATATAGTATCATGAGTTTTTGTGGGCAAAATACATATTTGTTTGTCTCTGAGGTGCTATGGGACTACACCTTTTTTTTAAAGTTACAGACTAACATGGCTACCCTTCTGTGACTGTATAAATAGATGTTTGCAGTGTTGTACTACCATGTTGGTCCCAGGATATGAAACATATAAAGCAGATGAAGAAATATTTTTATTGAGCCAACTTCTGTTGGTGGAAAGACAAAGTTTTACAGTACATAAAGCAAAATAAGAATTCTGTGTAGGTCAAAAGCTCATCTCTTTCATCAACAAAATTTGGTGCAACAAAATATAGTACCTTGCCCACATTGCCCCTTTTACATGGATGTGTCTCTATGTTCACTGCTGCTAGTAAGTACATTTTACCAACTGGGAGACAAAAAGCTGACATTGATTTTATTCTTTTGTTCTGAGAGTGAGGTTTTCAGAACATATCAAGGAGAAGACCTGTGACTTCTTTGCCCTTTCAGGTGCTAACATGAAGCTGCTTTTCCCATACACTGTGCACATTTGCCAGCAGATTAAAAGCCTTTCCTTGGTGAGATTTGAGAGAGATATGATGCCTCACTCCAGACAACCCATTGCAAGTGCCAACAAGGGAGCAACATGCTTGTAGAAAAGACACATAAAAGGGAGATGGATGATGAGATCGCCTGAAATGACCTTCAGAAAGATTCTGGCTGTTCAAAAGTTGTTGACTAAAATTGCCAATATTTTAAATCAGTGGTATAAATATTGCTGAAAAGATTGACGTTTAATGTGTAAAACAAATGCATGGAGATGACAGACTTATCAGTCACAATGTTGGAGAATTGGTCTTACTAAAAGTAACCTGATAAATTGTCATGGCAAGAAAGCAGTTCCCCGTTTCCTTTCCTCTCCAGGTGGTTGTTTAAAGATAGTTTTGGACTAGTGATAAAACCACTTGTATTAGGAAACGTCAAGTGACACTCTGACATAGCATCCCACTGCGAAGCAGTATTTTTCCTTTTTCCATTATTATTCTCTTCTATAATTCAGTTGCGGAATAAAGGCCTTCTCTGCTCTAACCTTTATGTGCCTGCTGGTATTGAGAATTTTACAAAGGATATTCCTGTGTTTGGCAAATAGCACATCCTCCTCCTTTTCCCAAGTGAAACCACTCATTCTGATGCTGAGTTGGGTTTGGAGTGGCTACTCGTCTTTAATTAAACCTGCTTCCTCATGTCTTCACTCTGGCCCATCCGGAGGGTTCGGCTTTTCTGCTGGCTCCGCTGAGCAGGGTTTTTAGGCTCTGTCTCCACAAGCACATGGCCTATGGCGAGCTAGTTGGAACCCTGAGAAAGGGAGGAAATATACAGCTGTCATCTGCTCTGAGACTACCTGCTCTAGGCCTGATTGACTTCGAGTACGTGTCAGTGTCAATCCCACTGCAGATGTGCATGAACCTACTTCCAATTAGTTCTCTGCTCTCTAGTTCCTCCAGGTGCAACGGGTGGACTTACTGGCCTGCTGGGCTGTCTTAAACCTTTCCCATCACATCCTGGTGGTATGGCATCTCATTGTTTATCCTCATTCCACCAAGTTTCTGTGATGCCTGTTATATCAATAGCCTCATTTACTGCCAGGCACTCTAGTTCACTCTTCTTAGTATTTAGACTTTTAGCATTTGTAGATAAGCACTTGTACATTTTGCCAGTATTCATTTGTTTGCCTTTATATGTTGTATTTAAATGGGAGTCGTATGTTTGATTGTTCCTCATGAGCACCTACCTATACTTTACAAACTTCTTTCCTATCCTCTTTACTAAGATATAGATTTCCCCCTCCAATAAACTCATTTCTAAGGGACATCTCCACCCAAACTGTGCTTTCCCCTGATCCTTAAAAGAAATCCTCTACAGCCGTTTTAATTTTACCAGTCATCAGTCTGGCTCCCTTTTGGTTTAGGTGGTCATCCTTCTTGTATAGGTTCTTCCTTTCCCAAAAAGGTTCCCTGCACCTAATAAACTTAAACCCCTCCTCCCTACCCGATTGTTTTATCCACACATTGAGACACTGTAGTTCTGTGTATCTTTGATTCTGTACATGAATCTGGAAAAAAATTCAGAGAATGTTGCCATGGCAGTCCTGGACTTTAATCTTTGGTCTAGCACACTATATCTGACCTCTAACACCTCTCCTACATTTTCTGATATCATTGGTGTCTGCATACATCCTGACCGCTAGTTCCTCCTCAAAACTGCACAGAAGTCTATCTAGATGTTTTGTGAGATTTGCAACCTTTGCACCCAGGAGCCGGTTTACCACGTGGTTCTCCTAGTCATCACAAACTCAATTATCTATATTTCTAATAGACAGCTCCCCCATTACTATTGCCAGGCTCTTCCTCGGAACTGGAGTTCCCTCCCCAAGAGGTGAATCCTTAATTTCAGAGGAAGGAGGGTCCCAACTAACGGATCATTTCCCTTTGCTCCAGCTTGATGCTCTCTTTTCATGAGACCATCATCCTCCTTAACACCAACAGACCATCAAACTGGTGTAAGGGGAACACTGCTGTACTGCACCCCTCACCCTCTCCTCTGTGTACCTCTCTGGACTTCTTAGCTCCTCCTGTTTGGTCAGTCTGGCCTCATGGTCTCTGAAGACCATAATGTATGCTGCCTGCCCACAAGCCAGGTAATGGTACATTTTGTATTCAGTGAAATAAATTGGATAACTCACACACTGTTGCTGAACTTCTACCTGCATTATTTTTATTCTTGCTGGAGGGGGTTTTTTTTGGTGGGAGGGGCTGACGGGGTGGTTATTGGCTTAAGTTTAGAGTATGTTTGTTAGGTGGGTCTGCCTCCCGCTCTCCCCCTCTCCCTCCTTCTCTCTTTCTCTCTCTCTCTCTCTCTCTCAACTTCCTTGCAAGACTCTGTTGCTTCTCTGATCACTTAGGAATAGGGATTAATTTGTTAACCAGTTAAACATTTAGTTTAGTTAAACGTAACGTTTAACTGATTAACCAACTACGTGGGATACTCCGTTCACATCCCTACTTAGGAACTGGCTTTTTTAACCACCTGTGTAAAAACAATATAGACTGACAGGGATTGGGAAAAAGAAGGTGCTATTTATTTCTATTTTACAGGTAAAGATCAGAGACCAAAGCTGTACAGCTGGGGTATAAATAGCAGTACAGCCTTGGTAGCACAAGTATCTGCACCAGAGACTTTGGTTGTGTTGTGCCAAGTACAAATCCACTGGGTTCAGGTGGATTGCACTCCACATGGCTCAGCCATGCCTCCACTGTGGTTACCAGCACTACCACTGCCATACTTTGATTTACGCTCGGGCTAGTTCGGACAGAGCTAGTATGAGTAATGTGTACCTGAGTAGGGGATTCACGTCTCTAGTTTGTAGTGGGGCTGTAGGCTATTGACTTGCCCAATCTACCAAATGTCTCTGACAAAGAAAGAAATGGAAGAAAGATTTTTCTGAGTCACTGTCTGGTGTCTGAAGAACCATATCACCCAGGCTTTGCTTCCATAAAATAGAGGCCAGTGTTTTTTGTGAGCTGTTACTTTCTGTGTTTTTCTTCATTGATTCCACAGCTTATTGATTCCAGACCTTGATCCCTGTATTGTGTATGTACTTGACCACAGGTTTTTAGTCAATTAAACTGATATCAGACTTCCTAAAAAAGTTCCCTCGATAGGACCTTTGTTCAGCAGGGTTTCCTTTACTTTCAAGCAGACAATGTATTATTACCTACATCAGCACTACTCAACATGTGGCCGTCTGGCTGCACACGGCCCATGGCCTGTTTGTTTGCAGCCTGCGGGGAAGTTTGGGTTTATGCAGGGCTTGACACACACAGCCTGCGGGTGGGATCCTTTGAACATGGCCTCCACTGGGAACACACTCCACAACGGCAAGGTGTCTCTGAGGCGGGGTGAGCGTTGAAAGATGCAAGCGGACGGGCTGCCTGGAACAGACGGGTACGGGGTGTCGGCGTTTCTAGCCCCCAGGGAGGAGGTGCTGGGAGCTCCAGGGCATTGTGGGAAGTGATTTGTATTCATGCCCATCAGTATGAAAGAAGCTATTTGCATATATTTATATATATATTTGCATGTATATGCAACTACACTTAAGTTGCAGTCCTTGGCATGTGCTGTATCATTGTGGCCCCTGGGGCTTCCAAAGTTGAGTAGCCCTGACCTACGTACATTGAGTATTGTAAAAGTTTCTGAAATATTTTGGCAGCAGGATTTGTTAAAATATATCTTCTTGATTTTTATCATAATCTTTGCTGTTCATCTTATAAAAATATTAAATGTCAAATGAATCTTACTTTGACAAATCTGTCAATATTATTTCCATTTCTTTTGCCAGTCAATTTAGATGAAAAATAAACTATCTATTCCTGCCAAAACTTCCATGTCCTTTGAAGACAATGATTCCACTTAGGACTCTGCAAGTATATACATATATTCTTCAACACAACGATGAAAGAACACAAGGATATTGTATTTCCAATAAATGATATACAAGGCAAAACTTTGAGAATGGTTATTTTTATTTTGTGTCCTCCTCTATCTCATGTGGTACAAAAGATAGCATTAGCACAATGAACTGCACATGGGAATAGATTCTAAGAATAGGTAGTCTGGCTTTGTGATTAAGGCCCTGGGCTCGGACTTTGGAGACCCGTGTTAAATTTCCAACTCTTCCCCCAATCATTTCGTTTCTCTATGCCTGTTCTGTAAAATGGGAATAATATTTCTCTATCTCAAACAAGGATATTGTGAAGATGACTTTCTTGATGATTATGAGGTGATACTATAGTGATGGGATTTTTATAAGGAAATGATCCAAATTCTAGTCTCAGCATTTCCACTGGCTCATATTTGTGATCTAATGCAAGTCACTTCACTTCCTCTCCATCTCCTGTCTGTAATTTCCATCTCACAGAGTCTTTGCAAATGTTAATGACAAGTGTTTTGAAAACACTTTGTTTGGCAGTTAGCAGTTACTGTCTTGGAAATACCAATTATCTCCTGTTGTAAGTACAGGAAAATACTGTATCTCAGATGTCAGTATGGGGTAACAGTTGACTATCTAATGCTGCTTTTGTGTATTTTTAACAAATACTCCAGCTAAATTATGCACAACTTTAATACGTACCCCTTTCTGTCACCTTAGCTTCATACTTTGCTGAAACATGAGCCAAAGTTCTGTCTTTTTAGAGATTTTTAGAAAGCATTATACAATGTTAACCTCAGAGTTATTGTATGTAAGACCTTGAAAGTATTAATAGTAGCTCTTAGCTTTAATGAGAGAATACTACACCATTTCTAGTAATAGACAAAAAACAATGGATAGTATATACCAAACAGTATATGGAATATAGGTAGTGTATCTACTGGTGTTCCTGATACACCACTTTGTTACTGTTACATATATTTCATTAAAAAACAACAAATGGTCTGGTAGCACTTTATAGACTAACAAAACATGTAGATAATATCATGAGCTTTCGTGGGCACAGCCCACTTCTTCAGATGACTACAGTTTTGAGTTTAGGATGTGCAGACCCAAAGTAAATAGGGGAGAAGGGAGAGAGGGGAAGGAAGAAAATGGAATGGGGCAGAAAACAAGGAGCAGAGGGTATGAAAATATCAAAGGGAAAACCAAATAGGCAGAACTGGTAACCTATACACACCTAAAGATTGGATAGTTAAAAGAAGCAGATAAGGATCATAGGATAGCAATTAGAGAGGAAGGGTACTAATGCAAGAATCTACACAGACAAAGAGCTGTTGGCATCTTCACTGAATGTTAGGTTGATAATGTCCCAGCCATCCATTATCTCGATTGAAGAGGCCTTCAGAGTGAGAATTGAATTTATGGATGAATTGTAATTCCAATGCCTCTCTGTGCATTTGGCTAGTAGAATTGGTTTGTGACAAAACAGCCACTTGAAGATCTTTTAAAGAGTGATTAAGTAGATTGACATGTTCCCCAACAAGTTTCTGTATGTTCCCTTTATGTAAATCTGATTTGTGTCCATTGATTCTTTATATTTCATTGTAAGGTTTCATTACAATGAGAATACTTCTATACATTAGCACATACATAAAAACACATTCCCCTTGGTCCTTTTCTCAGAGATGATTCTCGGTATTTACACGGTAGCTGTAATATTTAGTGGGTTTCCTTTGAGTTCTTCAAAGCTTAAGAGATTGTCAGCACCTGGGTTCTTTTACAAATATTTCAGAGCCTTGTCGGCAAACAAAAGTCTAAGCATCCTTGTAGCTAGTAACATTTCAGTCTGGAGCTTAGTCTCATCAGTTTTGGGTGTGGTGAGAAATCAGTTGGTTGCTTGGTGCAGATATTGAAACAAGCATATCAAATATCCATCTGCTGTATTTCTATGAAGGTCTCATTCTATTTGGTGCTTTGCCCACATAAATCCAGTTAAGTCAGATGAGGTTCCAGTCACCTCTTTCTGTTCTCTTTGACACATTCCTAATTTAAAGCAGCTAGCTAATAGCTAAATGGGATTTCCATAGGCTTTGTAGCTTCTAAGAGTGACAGATGTTCTCAGCTCTCCTTCTACAAAACATATAACAATGAACCATACATTTATGCTAATGGAGAGCTTCCTTAGTAAATATAAATGGAATAATTCTAAGCTATATAACAGTGGCCAGATACTGGGATCCAGCACTGACAGCAGACACATCTCTTGGTCCTGCATCAATCAATCACGGGACTATCTTTTGATTCTTGTGTTTATATCTTTACCCAGACCCCAAACTCTGTCTCAGCTCTTAGACTTTGTGTGTGGTCCACAAGAGTGCTTGCCCTAACTGGAGTGTTTTTATATATCTTCAGATAGAACTACTGAGCATGCCTAGTAACCACCACAACCTTCATTCAAATGTTTCTGGGCCCTTCTTGCCTTGCCTTCGCTCTCTACACAAATGCAGAGACATAGTGTTCAAACAAAAGTCCATGTCCTCTCCACTGATTCGCTCCATTTCTTTGGATTTAAATGTCAGACTCTGCAGTATAATCTTTTACCATATAAAAATAATTCAAATAAGGAGGACCTATACCATTAAGTCTCACTTTAAGATATTAAAACAGAACTTAGGTATTTCTTAGACCATTAGTCAGATTTTCTGCATTGGGATTGATTTCAAACTCCATAGAAAGAGTTTGAAGAGCATCTCTAAGGCAGACGTTTAGATCAGTGTCTGGGATATATGTCTATTTCTTATTTGCACACGTCTGATTATACTGGTAATTTTGACATCTGTACTTTTTCAGCATGTAGTTTAGAAAAATATAACTTTTTTGGCTGTGCTATCATGGCTGCAAAACATGATTATTTCACAGGGCACGTACAATATATGGTAACAGTTTTGTTGTCAGGCTAAACTTTCTTTCTAATCATGCCATAAAAGAATGTGTCAACGTCAGAAAAATGGAAGGACTGGAGAAAACAAGCAAGCATGCAGCTACAGTCAGTTGGAATTATGGATTTTACAATACTCTCTGATATTTTCGCTTGTGACGTTAATGATTCATTCTCTTTTTTTCACTCACTATTAAAATGCTGAATATAACAAAAATTGATTTAGAATAGAAAAGTCATTTTCTTCAGATTTTACTGATGGGGAAAAAAATCTATTAGTTTTCTGTTCAGAATGGAAGCATTTCATACATGCTGTCTCATAGCTTGTCAGTAGAATCAGTCAATTTATGTTGCAGCAGCATTTCCCTAAATGATTATGAAATGCCAGAGTTTAGTGGTCATCATTATTGTTATGCTCTATCATGCATGCATTTTCTAGGAAGCTTTACTAAATTTAATTGGAAAATGTGTAGTCAAGTTCTTTAAAGTTGTAAGGGCCTTACATTATTTCCTTAAACAGCATAACTTTCTCTTCATATTATGTATGAGAAATCAGATCCAAATCTTGATAATCACTTGCAGTTTCTCCCTGTCTGTCCATGAGCATCTAGGGATCCTACCTGAGTTTGCATTGTGGCCTCCTGGCTCTGCTATATAGTGCAGGCTGCAGTATTGCAAAGCAGGTTTCAACTTAGCTATCAAGCCAAAGTTGAAGATTCACAGAGAAGCAAATGAACGTAAAATGTTTAAAGGTCAGAGCAGCAATGACCGAGGTTCATTCCACAAATATCTCTTGTCCTTTATGGGTGCATGTCCAGGTCTACAGAGCATGTCTAGTGTTTCTCAACAGACAGTCAAAGCAATAATACAGAGCTAACTTAGTCAGTATTGTAATATCATATGAATGGCATGTTTTGCAGATAAATAATGTTGAAACAAACACATTAAGATGGGGTGGGCAACAGTGTTCCCTCTAACATTTTCTATCCTTGGGCGGGTTGAAATTTCTCATGCGTACCACCAATATTGAGGTAGAGTGTATGTGTGGATGTGCACCACCAATCCAAACAAAACACGCACAGGTAATTTTAAGTAGTCCATATGTGTGGAAGAAAATATATTCAAACAAGGGATATTTAACACAGAGCAATGCATACGATAGTTAATATGAAATTAAATAAAAAAGAAAATTAACATTACCCGTGGAGTGCATGTATCAACCTTTCTGCATGTATCAACCTGAAGCTCGTGAGCAAATTGTGGCTCCTGACGGAACCAGGATGGAACCCGGAACCTCTCAGGTCAGCCACTCTCACAGCCGGGCTGCTGTGAGCCACATGCATGCTCACGGCCCGCACCGTTCCGCTCACGGCCCCCAGCGCACTGTGTCTTATACTGCATGTGCAGGCTGGATCACACACAGCCTCCCAGCCTGCATCTACTAGCAGCCAGCCGCTGAGCACAGGCAGTGGCTCTGGGACCCGGGCATACGGTTGAGGTGGGGGGGGGAGATGCCTGGCTCTGGAGAAGGGGAGGGGAGGGGGATCGGGTGGGGTGGAGGTGGTGTGCATGGTGTCCTGGATGCGGCACAGCAGCTCTGGCTCCAAGCATGAGGTTAGGAGGGAGGGGGATTGGGTTACAGCAGGGAAGGGAGGTGTCTGGCTCTGGGGAAGGGAAGGAGAAGGGAAAGGGGATTGGGTTGTGCATGGCATCCTGGCCAGCTTGTGCTCAAAGCCGGTTGTTCAGCGCATGTGCCTCAGTGCCTGGAGGGAGATGCGTGGCTATAGTGGTGGGGGCGGCTCCGGGACCTGATAATTAGGTTAGAGGGGGATTGGGTTGGGGGGGGGTGGTGTGCCTGGCTTTGGGGAAGGGGAGGAAAGGGTGATTGGGGTAGAGCGGGGGGGGGGGAACTGGGTTATAGGAAACTACTTTTCCCTTCCCCTAAACAGCTGGCACGCTTCCTGAAATGCTGGGTCTGCCACACCAACGGGGACTTTTCCCCCTGTTGCCTGTCTGAGCAGGGGGGAGGGAGTAGGAATCCTGGAACTGCATGCCAGCTCCAACTTCTCAGGAAGCACGCAGCTGTCGTGAGGAGCAGAGGAAGAGCACACGCTTCCTGAGAAATTGGAACTGGCATGCAGTCCTGGGACTCCTACACGCGCGCACATGCACACACTCTGCGCAGGCAGGCAGGCGGGGGAAAGGAAGTCCCTGGCGGAGCAACAGACCAGGCATTTCAGGAAGTGCACCAGCTGTTTAGGGGAGGGGAAGAGCAACCTGCTCACTTCCTGAGACCCAGGATCCCCAGGTACTGGCCCAAGCTATCTCTGTCCCCTCGCTCTGGCCAGACCTTCCCCCCCCCCACTAGCACCCTGCCCCAGCACCCTGTCCACTGCCCCCACCAGCACAGTTGGGGCTGTGTTAGTGAGGCTTGGGGGGTTTTGGAGGGGTTGTTTTTTTGCATCTCACTTGTGTGGCCCCAACTGACTTTTCTGTGGGTCAGTGATCCCTGACTCAAAACAGGTTCCCCGCCCCTCTCATAAATAAAGACAATGCTAAAACATTTTGTGTTTGACATATTTTATTTAAAAATGAAGCCTGACCAATTGGGGCCAAGTCCCCATCTGGTTGCAGCATCATAACACTCCTGCAGACCCCAAACCTGAGCTTATTATACACTGGAACCCCCTGTCCTGAGCCTCTCACATCCCCAAACTCCTGCACCCCCACGTCCCCAGTCTGCTGCCACAACATTCCTGCATCATCCACCCACTGCAAATCTGTGTCCTGAGCCCATCATACTCACAGCCTCCCTGCCCTGAGCCCCTCATGCACCCTAGCCCAAACTCCTGCACCCTCACAGCTACAAGCCTGCAGCTTGCTCAGCACCCGAACCCTCAACCTGACCCCAACACTCTCCAGCTTGGAGCCCCCTCCCTGAGCCAGCATCCTCTTCTCTACTTCCTCCTGCACCCAAATTCCCTCCCAGAGCTTGCACCTCTCACCCCTTCCCACTGCTTTTTTTGTGAACCACAGTAGCAGTGGAGACTGCGTGAAGAGCTGGGGCAAAGTTGTTGAGTGCCCTTCCCCCCCCCCCAAAAAAAGTCAGGGCCGTGAAGACCCGGGGAAAAGTTGTTAACAAAACAAACAAACAAAAACAAACAAGCAGCCGTGGGACGGTGTACCAGCACCTATTTATCCCCAGCGCGGCGGGGGTTTTTTTTTTTTGGCTTAGCAATTTTGCCCCGGCTCTTCACACTGTCTCCAGTACCTGCTATTGTGGCTCTTTGTCTGGAACGGGTTGGCCACCCCTGCAATATGCCATGTATTAATTAGTAACAGATTTTTTAAAAATCGGTAAGTTCAGATTTTTAGATATCTGCAACACTTCAAAGATATTCTGTTAAAATAATCTTTTTCCTTCTTATCTTAAGCCATTAACACCTTATGCAAACTTTGTTTGGAATGCAACCATGCAAATGTCCTGGCACACACATTTCCCTTGCAGCCTACTCCCCCACTCAACCCAGTCAGACAGAGAGGACTGCAGCTAGTCAGGCACCCCAAAAAAACTGCCCTTGCCTCCACTTCACTGCACAGATGCCATCACCCACCCACCCTCTCTTTTCCCCCACCTACCCCATCCATTCACTCCCTTATCTCCCCCTTCCTAGGAAGCTTGAGAGTACTGAGTGTCTACCTCTCTCTCCTCCCGCAGAGGGATGCTCTAAACTCCCCTCCCCTCTGACTCCTCATCAGCCAATTAATTAATTACTTACTCACTCACTCCCCATCCCCCCCAGCCACTAATTGTGTCCTTATCTTCCTTTTTACCAGCTCTCTGGAGCTCCTTAGTTCAAGCAGGCAGCTAGCTGCTTGCTCAGTGAGACACCCCTCTCCCCACAGATCAGCTGAGCTCCCTGCCTGCACGGGATCTTTGAACTTTTGAGCGGAGCTCAGAAAACGGCTGCGTGAGCACACAGGTGCGCACCTTACAGGGAACCTTGGTGGGCAATAATTTTTGGTGAGGGATCATTCCAAGAACTTGCAAGTGGTCAGGGGCTGCACTCTTTCATGATATTAATGAAGGTGGTGTAAGGTCTGGGATGCAGGTAGGGTGCATCTGGAAGCTTGGGGTAAGGGATTGGGGAGGAGGAGAGGGTGTGGGATCTGGGAGAGAATTTAGATGAAGGGGGGGTATGTGATCAGGGATAGGAGTCTGGGGTGCAGAGTCTGGGAGAGCGTATGAGTGCAGGGGAGAATTGTAACCTGGAGGAGGGATTCTGGAGGGGGTGCAGGGTTTGGGAGGGGTTTTGACCTGGGTCAGGAGTGCAGGAGGGGGTGCAGGGATCTGGATTGTGTCGGGGTAGGGGATTTGGGAGCAAGGTCTGCAGGTTCCTCAGCCAGGGTCCCTGCTTTCCTTGCCTCTGCACTGGCTGTGAGGCCCAGAGGAGAAGGGCCTCTCCCCCCTTCTCCTGGGTTTACAGCATTCAGAAAACTGCTCTGTGAGGCATGTGAGGGTAGGGCAGTCAAGGAGCTTTGCTGAGGCTCCCATGGGCTGCCAGATCCAGTGATTTGGTTGACCAGGTTTGGCCTGTGGGCCTATTTTGCCGGCCACTATATTAAGACTTACTATATATTAGAACAATTACACCATATTTACAGTTTGCCATTCTTAGGACCCAGTCAAGACAGAATCTCTCTGAACATGGGGTTTAGGGAAGACCCACAAGATAACAATGTTGTGAAACTGAAATGAGATTGAGTTCAGTTTCAATCTTAATTAACTTAGCTAAATGGATGGTCTTGTAGCAAAGCCCATGAACAGATGTACTGTCAAACCAATTCCCATGTAATACCCATAGAATTTAAAGCAAATCTGACATGTTGATAACACAATAAAGGGGACTAACCTGCACCCCCACAAAAATGTGGTTTAACACAGCTGTTGTTCATTCAAGTTTTATTGCCAACGTTAGAGGAGGGAAAGGATAACATACTGACTGCCATGGAGCTTAGAGTTGGCAACCTAATTTGATTTGTTAAGTTAAACTTTTGGGAATAGCATTCATAATAATGGTTTATCTATTTCCAAAGATTGAGACAAAGGAGATCACTCCTCAAATTATCTCCTTCTAAGTGGAAGTAATTTTTAAAATACTCATGGACTCTGAATAGCTAAAAAAATAAAGACTGGGGAGTGGCAAATAGGAAAAAAAAAAGACACTGAAGAAGATGTAAGGGGACTGTTAGCCCCTTACTAAAACTCAGTTGGAGTTTTTGGTTGGCCAGCTCCCAGTACCAAAAGGGAAAGGGTCCATGAGAAATCAGGGCCCTGAGACCGACAGACCCCAGGAACAATGGAAAGAGGCCAACACTCCAGCTCAGCCTGATTGACAGGTTGGACAGGCCAATGAGGAAATTAGGAGGCCAGGTCCCATACTCCCTGTGAGCTGGGATTTTCTGGGTCTCTCTGAGAAAAGGAGAGAGAGCTAAGAAGAGTGGCAAGAAGAGCAAGCTGTATTGAGAGACAGACCTGCAGTGTCAGAGCCAGAGGCCCATACAGCCTACAGAGCACAGACCCCGTGCTAAGAAGCAGACCTTCAGTGTCCGAGCCACACACACACAGCCCAAGGAGCGCAAGCTATACTGAAGGGCAGTCCTGCAGTGTCCGAGCCCCACACACACAGCCCAAGGAGCGCAAGCTGTACTGAAGGGCAGTCCTGCAGTGTCAGAGCCAGACACACACAGCCCAAGGAGCGCCAGCTGTACTGAAAGGCAGTCCTGCAGTGTCAGAGCCAGACACACACAGCCCAAGGAGTCCAAGCTGTGCTGAAGGGCAGTCCTGCAGTGACAGAGCCAGACACGTGCAGACCCTGTGGTGAGAAGCAGACCTGCAGTGACCAGAGCCAAAGGGGTCAGAGAAGCAACACAAGGAGCTGGAGGCTGGCAAAGCAGCACAGTCTGCAGCTGGGTGTGGTGAACAGCTGGGACCAGCAAAGTGGGGGGAGAGGCTCTGGGCAGGGAGACACCACCAGCCAAGAGGCCCTGAAGGCCAGACTTGGAGAGGGATTGTAACCCCAACTGGGAGAGGGGTCCTGCCACCTAGAGCCTGAAATCGTGTGGTCACTGCCAGAGCAAGCGTGTCCAACCTGCAGTCATCCCCCGCCCCTCCCTCCCCGCAGCACAGCCAGGGCCTGAGAAAGAGCCCTGGGACCTATAAGGAACAGACTGTGAACTGTCCTTACACTCTGCAAACTGCTGTTTGTGATATCCCCATGCTACAGAGCGGGATTATGTGTTCTCATTTAACCTTTCTCATTTTTTCCTTATTCTTTTCTTTTTAATCAGTTGCTGTTTAATAAATTGTATTTGCTTTGAACTGTATGTAATGATCACTGGGTCAAGAAAGCATCCAGTGTGAAGAGAGCACCCCAGAGTGGGAACACCCTAGCCCCTGCCCCAAGTGACTACAAGGTCAGGGATTAAGCCCCAGAAAACCTGGACCGAGCCTTGTTGGGATTTCGAGGACTCTGCTACTCAGGAGAGTGGAAGGGGAGCCCTCAGGATCAAGGAGGCCTTTGGGTAAAAGAAGTGGGAGCAGGGACTCAGATCCTTTCACTGGTCCATTTCATCGAGGTAGTATAGAAGCCAGGAAAGTTCCCCACAATAGCGGGACCATTCCCCTGCTTACAAAGATAAGATTTTTGATCAGATACTTATAGGTTTTCTTTTGAAGTGCTAAATAAAACTGCACTATAACGTTCCATGGTGGGAGAGGTTTTAATAGGTGTTTATTGTAAGAAAGTGAATTGTATAAGATATACTTTAATTTGAGAGAGAAGCCAGTATGAACGTGTGGGGGCGCGTCTCAGCTGTGTGAACTTCAGAGGAGTGATAAGAATTTTACGCCAGCTGAAGATCTTTCCCACAGGATCTAATTTTTCTCTCATTTACACTGGTTTTACACATGCATAACTTCTTTTGGATTCAAAGGCATTATTCTTGATTTACCCCTGGGTATGTCAGAACAAAATCAGGTCACCTTCTCCTTGCCAGGTTGGAACCAAATTTATTCTTAACATCATTGTCCTATAAGCAGAGGAAGTCTGAGACTTAAAAATATAGCCTCTGTGGTAAGTAAGAGAAGTGAGAGTGAATGACATTTTAGTCAGAGACAAATGAACCAACAGCGTACCTGCACTTCAGGGCTCCTTCAGTTGTTCATTTTGAGTATGTCCCTCAAGATGATCCTATGCAAATCCCAAATCACCTGCTCTGGTTTATTTTAGCTTGTTTTTCTGTGGCTCCAAGTCTTGCTTTTAGATCTTTGTTTCTAATGCTGTACCTGCTGCTAGGTTTTAAATTTAAATAACTCACAGTATAAATTATTACATAATTTATAGATAATCTTTTGGCATTGTTGTCTGTTTAATTTGAGCTCATTCACATTATGGTTGCTTAAGGACTGGACATTATATCTTTCAGACTTTGGGGTACAAAGTCTGTCTTATTTCTCAGGAGGATGGAAAGAATGACATTGTTAGAAAACCCTAAGCACTTAAAATATGAAAATGACTAGTTACAGGAAGATACCATTGAATAAATAACCAAATATTTTCAGAGTCCATAAATATATTCAGAATCTCTTAAATATATTACACAAATGTAAAAATTCACATTATACTTTACAAAGTTAGCCTTATTTTTACTCCATCCCATTTTATACTTAATTATCATCTGACCATCTACACATCAGAAAACCTCTTGTGCCAGACACCATATTATATCATGCACATTTCAAATGCAGGCTGCAAGGAGAAACAAGACTAAAAATATGTGGCCCACAGACTGTCTTCAAGTTCATCGACATTACTTTTTATCTACTTAGTATTTTGACTCTAACCAGAGCTGGTCAGAAATTTTTCAGTGAATCACTTTTTTTGTGAAAGGATGCCAATTTATTAAAACAAAAATGTTCCATAGGAACATGGAATCTTAAAGTCCTTTCTAGAGGACTTGAGTTCCACTGAAGCCAATGGATTGTTAGATAGATACACGTATACATAACTGTATATGTAAACATATAGACACATATATTAAAAATGTTTACACTCACTTTACATTATGCTGCCAGAATGGAGTAAAGGAGCCTTAGTATAAATGAGAATCAGACCAAATACGTACAGTGAAAATGTAGCCATTTTTTTACGTGAAAGGCACGTATATGAAAGGGACTGAGCTCTATTATTTGCTTTGTATGTACTGTTTGGAAGAGGGAATCTTATAAAGCTTTTGTTATCTAAACCCATCGTAGAAAATGGCTTGTGTTCACTATGAGACCTAAAATTAGATCCTTTAATTTATTTTATCATTGAATTATTTCAGACAGATCAAGAAATTACCTGATTTTAAATAGAAACAAATATATTGGACCAGTGATTTTTCCAAAATTTCCAGTGTCACTTGAGAGATGATTCCTCTATATGCCCCCATTGGGTCCAATTCTGAGTTGTTATTGGTTGATTTCAGGAATAATTCAGCCAAATAGTGGTGAATTGAAAAATGAAACTTCTCTGAAAGGGGCACATTGAATCTGATTACTGATTCCTTCTCAGTTTGTGGCCCAATGCAGGTCAATTAGGAAATGAGGCTAAAGGGAGCAATTATTAACCTTCAGTTTGAACAGCTCTGTTGGTTTTACTTCCAGAGACCTTAATTAACCCCTGTAGTTTTAGGCAATTGTAACAGTGTAAAACCACTCAAACTTAGGCATTTCTGCAGAATGCCAAAATAGGCCTCCAGGACATTCAGGTTCTTTTGCTTTCCTTTTAAAAGCTTTCAGCATAACAACTGTGATATTTAAACTCTTTTATTCTAAAGAGCATTTCCTTTCTTTTATTTGAAGCTTGCTACCAAGCACATCTTGACATTTTGAAAATGAACACAGGTCCCTGGAGCCGTGCAATGTACTCAGGCTTACCAGCTGCTTGAGTCAGTGATGTATACAATCATATTAAACATGTATTAATTGTGCATCAGAGTGACTGAAGGTTTGCTGAAAACAAAGCCCACACACTAGCAATCCATTACTTTGCACCTCTGCATTTACAGAGAGCTACTTCAGGAAAAAGGTGAAGGAGCCCATATTAATTTCTTCAATCAGCGCCAGCTTCATAATTCCACCTGTGAGCTGTCAAGAAGTCAGATTTAGCTTTAGTAGAGAACTGTGTACAGAGAATTCTGCCACAAAGCCTCCTAATGAGCGTTGATTACATTAAAAATTGCTTCTTAGGGACGGTATACTTATGTGTGAATTATAGCCATTGCAAAGTTAAAAGTCTGAAAGGAACAAATATTGAGGAAAAAGAAACAAATACTTGTATAGTGGGAGTAGTCCTTGCTATTTTTTAAAGTTTTTTTCAGTTATAGAATAATATGGCTACCCCTCTGAAACTTTTTTATGTGGCCGGGGGGTGCGTGTGTGTCACAAAACAGGCATTTAAATTTGCCAAAAGATTAGTTGCACTGACTACAGTTTTCCTGATTTTAGGTCCCCATAAACTCATTTCTTAATACCAGAAATGCTGCCAAATAACACAAGGCCAGATTCTGTTCTCACTGTAATCAGTAATCCAATCAGATTACATAAGTGGCAGGAAGAGTGGGCCGAGTTTATTTGGCTCAGTATATCGGAATCAGCTTTGAGGTTTGATCAAGTTCAGTCAACGCTTCCTAGTTCTCTGATTGGCTGAGCAGATGAAAAAGAATTTAAAAAAAAAGTCCTGATTGGCCACTATTAAAGGCAAATGGGACCAATCAAAATTTATCTCAATTTGTTTGATACATGTGGCAGTCTGTAAATAGACTATACCATTTTCTTTTACTGGATAAGCCTACAGACATATTGCTTCCAAAGGGGGTCAGTCTTCTTGCTGTATATGAATGAATTTGCCCTCACTTTATCCTTTGATTTGTGGCTTGAAAGATTCTTTATATAGAATCTGAAAGAGTTGGACTGAAACAGAATCCTTTCGGTACATTTGTTGTCCTGTTCCTAAATTGTGAGTCTTTGGATTCACATACTACCTTAGTAAATATTTTTTGACATTTTACTGCATTTCAGTGGAAATAATAGAAAAAAAGTATTAGCAGTAGTAGTATAATTCAAAAATAGGCCTTTACATTTCACACAGTTCGTCTCATCTTGTTAAATATATTTATTTTAACAGCAGTTATTTATTATTCATGCCATTCACCCATCTATGAATTCATCTACCGTCTATTACAGAGTGTTTCCTTGGAAATAGTTGTTTCTCTTGGACTGTGTCACGTGAACTATTGGAAATTTAGGACCAGATTGTTGGGAAGATGTATCCAGAAATTCAACTAATATGGAAATAAAACTAGCCGCAAGGAAGGAAAATGGAAACAATAGCTATATAGAGAACTTTTTCGCAATCCGTATTTTAACTTCTTTCTTAGCTCAAGTGGTCTAATGGGCTAATACTGTAGTGAAAAATATCAGAGCATGGCAACTTTGTAAATGCTCTACTTGTTTACTCAAGTTTGTAAAGTTCTATAGTATGACTCTTAAAAAAAGCAAAGTAAAAAAAGAAGTATTCAGTTCAGTTCAGTTCCAACTAAATTGAAAAATTACATACATCTGGGTGAACTGAAAAAATCAATTTTGGGTCGTCTTCAACTCCAAATAGATTTTTGGGGCATTTTAAAAGGGGCTAAATTCACAAGCTAACTGGAGCAGGGGAAATTTCCCCCTTATAATAACCTTATAATAACCCCAGGGATTAGAGGTGGACGTCCCAGGTTAAATTTTCTTGTCTACCTGATGTGGAGAAGGAATTTGAGCAGGGGTCACCAATATTGCAGGAAAGGATGCTAGATTTAGGACACTTTTGAGCAGGGCTTTCTCAGCCTTTCCTGTTGAAGTTCTTCTACTAGTAATACATTATTATCATTTAAGCAAGAACCTGAATGTGAGTCCTTTGCAGCTTAAGTTAGCACCCTGTCTACCAGGCTATATGGTTCTCCGTGCTCTTGTTCTCTTTGTGGTACAATGAATATTAACTGTCATTCATATTAGTACTCCATAGTCCAGGGGTGGGCAATAATCTTTGACAGGGGGCCACTCCAAGATTTTTTTAAGTGGTCAAGGGCCGTACTCTTCCATGATATTAATGGAGGAGGTGTGGGGTCTGGGATGGAGGTTGGGTCCAGAAGGGAGCTTGGGGTAAGGGATTGGAGTGCAGGAGGGAGAGTGGGGTTTGGGTGCAGGAGGCAGTTGTGACCTAGGGCAGGGGGACTAGGGTGCAGGGTTTTAGAGTGTGACCTAGTACAGGAGAGAGTTGTGACCTAGGCAGGGGACTGGAATGAAGGGGATTGGGTTGTAACCTAGGGGAGAGGACTGAGGTACAGGAGTTTGGGTTGTAACCTAGGTAGGAGGGGACTGTGATCTGGGACAGGGGATTGGGGTGCCAGATCTGGGAGGAGGTAGGGGTACAAGAGGGGGGCAGAGGGTTGGGTTTCTTGTATGGTGGGGGAAGAGAAGGACTGGGGTGCCAGAGGCAGGCTCTGGACAGGAGACTTACCAGCTAGCAGCCCAACCAGCATGCCTGCAGACTAAATGCCTGCAGAACTTAAAAAGTTTCTTAGACTGCCTGCCCCGTGCCTGCATAGACTTCAGGACCATGTACTTGCGTGAATAACTGAGCAGGAGGGGAGGGGACCGTGGTTCTTCATGTGCTGCCTTTTATTCAAACAGGCAGCTTTCATTGGCCAGTTTCTGGCCAGAAGCCAGCCAATGGGATTGTGCTGGGGGCAGGAGTTATGCCTGAAACTTTCTCTCCAGGCTCTCAGATTTTAGAGAGAAACAGCCCTGCAGCTGCTCTTCTGAGCGGTGTGTGGGGCTGCGGGGCAAACAGGGGAGCCAGCCTGGGGCTCCCCATTGTGTCCTCGGGCTAGATCTGGTGGCTCGGTGGGCCAGATCCAGCTCCTGGGCGGTATTTTGATCAGGCCTGCCATAGTCATTCACCATCATCACCTTCTCCTCCAGCTCTTCTGGCTAATTCATGAATTACACTTAAACCATGCATCTAAAAATACTTGGCCAAAATTTTTCTCACACATATTGTACAAATTAGTGAACAGTTTTGGTTTGGTGAAAAAAGCATTTTTCAACCAATTCTAGTGACAAATCCTGACTTATCCCCCTTCACCATATATGGCTCACAGACCATATTCCCCTTCCAATTCTAGATGGAACAAAGACTACAATTCTATCCCCAGTTATGGTGAAAAACTATCCATAATTTTATCTCATTCTTATTTTCTTACTAATCCTGAGGTATCTTGCTAGTAGCATTCTGAGACAAAGTACTGTTGACTTATTTTAAAATCACAGCATTGCGTACAAGAAATTGTCACCCAGAGACCTTTTGTCTGATGAGATGATTCAGAGGGAAATAGTAACAAAGCATCAGAAAAGCAAAACTTCTGATTAGTTTATTTTCTCTAGAACATTGTGTTAGGCTGCCAAAGAGAATTATTTACCTTTCCAATTAACAGAAAATGGCAATTGACAGTGCTTGACTGCATCACTAGTGAGTGACATAGGATTAAAATAAATTTGAAGACATGGGATCATTAAGATACAGTGCTTCCCTTTTTAAAAAAAAAAATACACTCTTAAATAGTGACCTATAATTGTATAATTATTACATCTGATATTTTTGTATTTGGGTCTGAGCCAGAACTTTGATACATCTAGTAAGATGTATTTATTGCAGTACATTTTAAAAGGGTAAGTTGTGTAGGGAGTGTGACGGCACGTTGGGGATCCCCTGACCCTGCACCCCCATCCACAGCCAGATGTGACTCTCAGCCATCCAGTAGAGTAGAAGGTTTTATTGCTTCTCAGAGATACAGCGTAGCATAGGAGCGATATTAGCACAGGAGTCAGGGCAGACAGCCTTATTCCTCTCGGGGGGAAGGGGCGTCACCCCCTTCCTTGGTCTAAAACATCCTTACTCATCCTAGCCCAGCCGAGACTCACCCAACTCCCAGGCCCTACCCCCCAGCCTGGTGGCCGTCCCCCCCATCTTCTTTTGTCTCTCCATCTGGGAATAGCCTTGTTATCTGCTCAGGCTGAGACTTAGGTGTCTACGACTAATACACATGTGGAGTGAGTCATTAGGAATCACACACAGCAACACAGCCAGGTGGGAACACCGGGTTACAAGGTAGACAGTACCCCCACTACATCACAGAGAGAGAAAAGGACTTTAACTTATTATGTCTGGCATCCTTTTGGCAAAGATGAACTTCATTTTGTAACATAAGGTTAATTTTAGTGGCTTAGTCATTCAAATAGAACATACTTGGGGACAAGTTATATGCTAGCTTATAGCAACTGCCTTTTGTTCTCACAATATTAAAGGATCTGAAGAGTCAGAAGAACTTCATGGGTAGGTCAGTATTTCCTTCACAAAGTAAATAAATGGAGCACATCTCTTAGTCATCTGTTATACTACCTGGCTTCTCTATTGTACGCAGAGCACTCAGTACTCAATCCTACACTAATTAACATTAATGCGGAACAGGGCCTTCTCAGCTTTTGCTCCCAGGCTGTGGAATTCTCTTCCTCAGGATATTAGTATGGCACCAATGCTAACATTGTTTTGGCGTCATGCTAAAGCCACCCTTTTTACTCGTGCTTTTATTGGCGTTTGAGTCTATATGTGTATGTTCCTCTTCTTAATATTTTTAACGGGTTTTATGTCCCTCTGGGGTCTCGTATTTTACTTTTTTATATACATTTGTATTGTGTTTTAAAAATTTTTGTAAGGTGCCTCAAATATTTTAAATAGAGAGGCGGGGTAAAAATATTTAAATAAATAAATAAAAATAAATAACTACACAAAACACAACTCTCTCCTTCTCACCGGGGATACAGATCATCTTTCTAGACGTCTACAAAATTCTTAAATTATGTATATTGCCTAATCCAGGTTCTGAATTCACTGCTTCTTGTAAAGCATTATTTCACACCAAAGATGAGCCAGTGATTTGACTATCTTGTACAATCTAACAATAAATAATTTGCATATGGACATTAACAAATAATAAATATTGAAGCTAGAAAGTTACTAGATACTTAGGAAATTGTATAAAATGAAAGATGATTTAAAGATACTAATGTACACCTGTAGAATAGTAATAGAGATGTAGCTGTGTTAGTCTAGTCTAGTTGAAACAAAAAACAGGACTATGTAGCACTTTAAAGACTAACAAGATGGTTTATTAGGTGATGAGTTTTCGTGGGCCAGACCCGCTTCCTCAGATCAAATTGTGGAAGAAAATAGGCATGACCATATTATGCCAAAGGGATACAATGCCAAAGGGATACAATCAAAAAAAGTGAACACATGTAAAAAGGACAAATCAAATTTCAGAACAGAGGGTAGATAAGGAGGGGGGGAGGTAAATGGCTGTGAGCTAATGATATTAGAGCTGATAAATGGGGAAGCTATCTTTGTAATGGGTAAGGTAATTAGCGTCTTTAAGACCCCAGCGTAAAGTGTCAGATTTAAGCATGAATGACAGTTCAGAGGTTTCTCTTTCAAGCCTGGTGTGAAAATGTCTTTGAAGCAGCATGCAGGTAATCAAGTCATTGAGACAATGCCCTTTCTGGTTGAAATGGCAAGAAACTGTTTTTTCTTTGTGATACTGTCTGATATCCGTTTTGTGTGAATTGATTCTGTGGCGAAGCGTCTGAGACGTTTGTCCAATGTACATAGCAGACGGACACTGTCGGCACATGATGATATAGATTATATTTCTGGATGAGCAGGAATATGTGTTCTTGATCTTATAACTGAATTGGTTAGGTCCAATAATGGTGTCAGCAGAGTAAATATGTGGATACCTATTGATTTTTTGAAGACTCTAATTTATAACTAGCAATTTTACAGCACCAGAAGTGCAACATTGGAAGACTTGCTATGGCTTTAATGATGCAGCGTTGATCTACAGAGATAGAGGACATTTAAGAGTGAATTTTCCATTTCCATTTCACATGCGTGACTTCTCACAAAGCTTTGTGTTGTTTCCTAATACTGGAAATTGGTGCTGGAGGGTGCAGAACCTTTAATCCCTAAATCAATGGGTCAAATTCAGGTCAAGTTGTTAGTGGATGAAAATGTTAGCAATATGACATCTGCATGGTGACATTTATGACATGAAACAGCAATTTTAATTCATTTCCCTATGGCTAGATGGGACTAAAACAAAATTCATCATAATAATTAGTTGGCAATTCTGGCACGAAATCAAGTTAATGAATGAGTTCATATAATAACTATCTTCCTGTTTTCTGACAGGTGTGTGTAAATTTTCCCTGCAGCCAAGTGTGCTGCTACCAGTTCTATGGGTAATTGGAGGACTTTTGATGTGTCCAATCCCATATATGTCATGTGTGCTTAATTTCTAATGGAAAAAAGGAAAAAAAATATAGTTCTATTTCCTTTAGAGTAAATCTATTAGATCTTATCTATCTGGATTTCTGTACAGTATGTGATATAATTCCACATGGTAATTTATTAGTTAAATCAAAGAAAGTAGGGATTAATACAAGAATAGAAAGGTACATAAATAACTGGTTAAAGGGAAACTACAGCAGGTCATGCTGAAAGGGGAACTGTCGGTCTTAGGATCAATTTACCACTTTTGTATCAAGTCACTAATGAAAATGTTAGACAACTAGTAAAATTTGCTGAGGACACAATGTTGGGAGGTATTGCCAATACAGAGGTGGCCCAGAATATCGTATAAGTTTTGGATGTCCTTGAAAACTGGAGTAATAGAATTGAAATGAAATCATGCAACATGCAAGGGTCACGCACTTGGGGACTAACAAGAGTTTTTGTTATAAGATGGTGATGTAAACTCTTGTATCAGTTGGAGGAGACAGAGGAAGAGAGACATGGGGCATTGATGGGTCACAGGATACCAGGTGAGGTATTTCCAGGAGAAATAGGAAAATATTATTACCATTGTACAAGGCACTGGTGAGAGCTCATCTTGAATATTGTGTGCAGTTCTTGTCTCCCATGTTTAAGAAAAATCAATTGAACCTAGAGCATGTGTAGAGAGAGGCTATTAGGATGATCACTGGAATGAAGAGCCTACCTTGTGAGAGAAGACTTAAAGAGTTTTGCTTATTTAGCCCAACTAAACGAGGGATGAGAGGAGATATAATTGCTTTCTATAAATACATCAGAGGGATAAACACCAGGGAGGAAGAGATGATGATAATGTTGACACAAGAACAAAATGTAGGCTTGAAATTAGATGAAGGTTTCTAACTACCAGAGGAGCGAAGTTTGAATCAGCTTTCCAAGCACAGTAGTGGGGGGCGGGGGCAAAGTTGTGACATGTTGTCTGACTGAGGCTGATAAATTAATGGAGGGGATGTTATAATGAGATAAGATAGGCAGTATGCCTTTGTAGGCTGTCTGCTATTAGCAAATATCTCTAATGGTTGGAGGTGGTACACTGGAAAGGGAGTTAGAACAGAGAATTCTCTCCTAAATACCTGGCTAGTGGGTCTGGCCCACATGCTCAGCATCTTTTCGGTCAGGAAGGAATTTTCCCCTAGGTCAGATGGGCAGAGACCCTACTTTTTTGCCTTCCTCTGCAACTCAGAGCCTGCATCACTTGAACTAGAGTAAATGGTAGATTCTCTGTAACTTGAAGTCTTTAAGTCAAGATTTGAAGACTTCAGTAACTAAGCAAGAGGTTATGGTCCCATTGTAGGTGTGGGTGGAAGAGCTTCCATGATCTGCAATGTGCAGAAGGTCAGGTAGGACTGAAGGCCCAGAAGGGACAATGAGTAGGACTTGGAGCAAGGGTTGTCGATTATTTTTTGTCAAAGCGTAAATTTCTTGGTCAAGATATAGTCAAGGTCTTGACTCCAGAGAAATACCACAAGGTGTTCAATGAACACCTACAATGCTGTGAAATATATTAAGGGTCTATATTGCTTGTATTTTTACTGCATTAAGTGAAAAATAAAATCAAACCACTATATAACCTTAAAATAACCTCCAAGAAGTAATTTATCTGAGACTTTGGGAAACTATTAAGATAAAAAGTCAAAGAGAGGCAAATATTTGCATTACAAACACTTTCAGACAACTGTTTCAAGTTTTGAATGAGTTTTGGCAAATGCAATTATTTTAATTGAGGCATATCTGCATATAAATACACATATTCAAAAATCTTTTCAGCCTTTTGGGGTTTGTGGATTATTTAACATAAGTTTCAGAGTTTGAAAGAAAATAACACTTAGTACACATGAACTCTTTGTCTTCAATGAATCAAGTCTGTCAAATACCAGGACTGTCCATGGGGGGGGGGGGCAAAGAGGGCAATTTAAGGGGGACTTAAGAGGATCCGGTGGACTTAAGGGGGTCCGGGATTGGCGCCTTGCCGGGGTTCTTTTAAATAGCACTGCTATGGTAGCACAGCAGCAACTGCAGGGAACTTTGGCGCTCCCTGCTGCTTTTAAACGCATGGCATGTCTGGGTTAGAGAATGGAGGGGGAGCAAGTGTTGGTGTTGGATCGCTAAGGGCTGAGCTGAGGCAGGTGGCAGTGGGGTTCGGCACAGAAGAGAGAGGAGCAGGCCAGGCTGTATTTCTATGGGATGAGATTGGTTGTGAGGGTGGGTACAGACAGAAGGGGAACAAGCCTTGCTGCTGGATCTCTGAATGTGGGTGCAGTGGGGGTAGATTGAGATGGCTTGAGTGCAGCCTGTGCTCTGGGAGTCTTTATGACTAAGAATGAAAACTGTGTGTATGGCAGAGAAATGACAGAATAGTGTCATCCAGAGCCCCTCACTGCAGCTCCTAGTTCACAGGCCCTGGTGAGCTTGGTGGACAGGTCCAGGCCCCCGATGGGAGGAGGGCAAAGGGGACAATTTCCCAGGGGCTTCTAGCTACTGCCACAATAGAACCAGCTGGGAGACATAGGCCCTTTTACATTGCCAGAGAGTGTCAGGACAGGAGGGGCTCTGGGTAGCCAGAAGGCAAGTCAGAAGTCAGGGCAGCAGCTCTGCTGCTGCACTGGAAAGGCAGAGCCAGGGGAAGGAGTGGCCATCACTGCAACTTTGTAATCTTGTGAGTGAGCGGGAAGAGGAGAGCTTAGCTGGGAAGAGAAGGAGCCAAGAGCTGGGAGTGGAGCCGGGCATGGGACTGAGTGGAGTGAGGGCTCACAGGTGGAAGCACCGGGCTGGGGATAGCTGGGAGGTGTCAGGCTGGGAAGACAAAAGAGCAGAGGGGTGGCGGCAAAGGTAAGCAGCATATCTGGGAGTAAGGAGCCAGGCAGGTATGGGTTGGGGCTGTGAATGGCGACAGGGTCCTCTGATTGAGGGATAGCACCTGGGGCTTTTTCATGTTGGGGACAGGGGGCTTATGGTTGCATCCAAGTGTGTGGAACGGGAAATGAGGGATTTATTGTGGTGTCCTGGCTTCTGAAATACCTATCAGCAGGCCTGCCAATAACAAGTGCGCACCCACCTATGTGTGTATTCACAAAATAATCATGAATTATTGTGAAATACCTGTTAAAACTCTAATATCATTACTAAAAATATAACTATATACAGCAACACAAATTTAAAATAGAATGTATGAATAATATAAAACTATCAGTGGGAAAAGTGATAAGGCCCTCTGGCTGGACAAGGGCTTTGAAGTTTGGAGCGAGTTCAGTCAAGTCAGTCAATTGCACAGATGATCACATAATTTAATGTTATTTATTGCTGAGAATACCGACTCAGACACTAGTCCCTCCACCGCCAGACTCCCAGCTGGCCCTCTGCTCCAAGCCGCTGGGACTCTCTTAGTATAGCAACATCTGTGGTCCTGCTGGACTGTGGAAGTTGCTGAAACAGAGAGTCCCAAACTAGAGAGATTAAACATGCATTAAATATTTTAGGTTCCGTTGATCTAAATACAAATGGATTTCAAGATTCACAGAAGTCTGTGTTGACAATTAAGTACTTTATATTATCATTGTTACTAATATTGTAGTCCTAATGTACCGTGTGAAATTTTAGCAAAACAATCTGTTCGCTGGGAGAAGATATGCAAAAATATTACATTTATTCAGAAAAAGGAAAAAAAGGCATAATAATTTTTTGCATTTAACACTGAAGTAATTATTGATTTTACAGGGTCTACACAGCAACGTTATTTCGAAATAACTTAGTCCGCATCTACACATCAGCAGTTATTTCAAAATAATGTCAAAATACTGTCAAGCTGGAGGACTTCTTATTTCAACTCCTGTAATGCTCATTGTATGAGGAGTAAGGGAAGTCGGAGGAAGAGTGATCTATTTCAAAATAAGTGCTGTGTAGACGCTCCGAATTTTGAAATAAGCTATTTTGAAATAAGCTACACAATTGACGTAGTTTATTTCGAGTTAGGCCCTGCTGTGTAAACACACCCATAGTGAGAATAAGCTCAATAATAATTTCTGGTCAAAATAAAACTATATGAGACTTTAATCTTTAAAATAATCAAAGAGTTATGTGTGATGTTTGTATACCTTTTCTGTAACCTTCAGGATTTATACAGCTCTTCCTTGGATGATTTTGAATGAGAAATTGATGCTGTCTGCATATTATCTAAAAACAAAACAAAAAACAATGCAACAGTACAAGTCTCTGGCTTAATATCCTGGTGACATACTTTTCAAAGGGGTATTTTGAAATGCTGCAGTTATTACCAATGATTTTCATGGTATCATTGAGTTTCTTTTCTTGCTAATGGTAGTTCTTAGATTGCTTCAGCAGCTGAAGAGAAGGAAAGTTCCACTGAAACACCAGAAAAGGGTGTTTTTGAGAAAAGTCTTTAGACTACGTGTGGGGAGAGAATAATAAAATACTGCAACCTGAGCTTGAAGCTGGGCACACGAAAGCCAATGGAAGCTTTACTATTGATCTCAATGGATGGAAAATCACTCTCCCCGCAGGAATAAGGTTTTCATAGCTGGGCTGGTGACTCAGTTTTGTACTGTCAACTTGTAGTAAGTCACCCAAGGTTTAAGAGTTGAGTGGATTAGAATATTGCTTGTGCCAGTACTGCATTTAACGTATCAGGCCAGATGCTCAGATGTCACTCACGCAAAACTTCATTGTCACCAGCAGTTTCTCCTGTGTTAGAACTTTTCAGGTTTTTCACTTTTAAACTGACTGCTTTCATTACAGTGCTTTATTTGTTAGGATTCCATTATATTGATACCATTACGCAAATAACATTACAAGGATTTCCATTGTTCAGTAATTGGCCTCTTATGATTTATACTGGTTCAGTTAATACCTACTCACATAGAAAATATTCAAATCATTCCAGCAATCTTGAATCTGAACTGTGAGAAAGAGTGAAAATTAGCTGAAGGCCTATTACTGAAAGGTAATATTAAACAGCAGAGGACTGAGTTACAAGGAGGCTGTTTAGTTTTAATGCAGAATCTGTTGTCTCTCCTTGTAGTTAATATTTTCACAAATGGTCTATGGGAAAAAAATTCCAGCTTACTAATGAAATTGACAAATAATTAGATAAAATTTGGAGGAACTCTAAACAACACTTAAGATACAAAATTAACACAGAGGGAGCTAGAAATATGAATATTGGCAGAATATAACAAAGTGAGATTCATAATAGAAATTACAAAGCAATACACATGAGGATAGGGAAATAATTTGGAATAAAAACAATTAGTCTTGGATGTGTAATTCTGTGAGCAAGTGAGTGCAGAAAGGTACGGGCAGTGCCAGTGAGTTAACACCCTCAGTAGTCCGGCAGAAGGGGATTCCTACTTCTCACTCTTGTCTATGAATCCTCCCGTCATTCGGAATTTTGATAATACATTGTTGTAGGAAATGGGTAGCATCAAATCTCATTCAAAAGCCCTTTCTCCTATGAACGCAATGGTACCAAACATAACAAATCTAGAACAATTATGTAGATATTTATTTGAGAAAATGTTTAAAAATCAACTTGTTAAATAATACCTTAAGACAGCCTTGTCAGACATGCAGCCTGTGCAAAGTTAAGTTGTAACCAGGTGACCTGACAGATTTGCTGGGCCCCTGGGTACGGTGGGCAGGTAGTGGCTCCATGGTCCCCAAAAGGGCGGGGCTTCAGGGAGAAGGGGTGGGGCAGAGAGTGCTGTGCTGCTGCCCTTCTTGCAAACCAGCCCTCAGAGCTGCCCGGAGCATACCGTCTGGCACACCAACAGTTATTTAAAGGTTTCCGGGCTCCAGCAACCGCTGTTCCTGTGGTAGTGGCAACCAGCCATCGGTGGACCTGGTTGTGGTCCTTGACTGACAGTAATGTGTGATGAGTTCATGCTCAGAGCAAAATACCTGATTAATTATTTTAATGTTACAGCTTACTCTAAATGAAGTTAAGTTGCCATCATCAGCAAAAGAAAGAAGCAGTTCAATGGTATTGATCAACAGCTTTGTTTACTATGCCAAAAGAATTATAATAAGGCACCGGTTAAGATGCCAGCATGCAGCCAGAAATTGCTGGAATCCATCCAAAGACTATATATGCATATAGTTACATAACATAATTAATTACGATCCCAAAGTAATTATAGCATCATTGTTTTTACTCTGGTCTTGATCATTTTTAGACATCAATGGGGAGATGAAGAATATTAACTAATAGCTGATTCTTTTGAAAATACTCTGAAGGACCTGGTTAAACATAATGCTTTGTGGCACCTTACATGCTAGAAGTGCTCCCATAAACTGAATGTGGCAAGGCTGGAAATGAAACACTTTTAAGCATTAGGAAGAAGTTCAATGGGCCAGCTCTTGGAGACTTGATTTATACTAGGTTCTGTGGCATACACTTTGAGAAGTGCACTTCCATTGTATGTTGGAAGCCTGAAGGTATCCATTAAGCACAAGTTTCAATACATGAAACTGGTGAGAAACTGTCTGAAGCAGTCACTCTTATTAAGAACACTGCATGGGAAATAAAGTGGGTATGTTGATCCACAAGACCCCTAGGTATAGGCTACAGCATACCACATCAAGCTCTGCCCTAAGAGTGGGATGCACCAAAAGGTGAAAGCAACCGAAACAATTACTGATTTTACTACTGTAAACTGTGCCACTCATCTGGAGTTCACATTGGCTCTAATGATTGGGAAAGTGGTAGCGATGGCTGATGCAGAGGATAAGTACAGAAAAAATATGTGCTTTGAAAGGACTGAAGAGGAACAAATGCTTAGCAGAAAGGCTCTTAAAACATTTATTGAAGATTAACTGTGGGATAGGGACATAACTAGCAATTCTATCCACAGCACATGAAATTAATCACAGCACATATCCTTAAAAGCTGCAAAAGACATGGCACTTTAAAAATGAGAAGAAAGTGCTGATATCAACAATAAAACGAAGACACTGTTTGCAGCTGTTAAATTTGTATGGAAAAGAATTTGGTCCCACAGTACATGGGAGCTTCGGGGATCTACAGCTGATACCAAACCTGAAAAAAGAACACCATGTGATCTGTTTTACTTCAAGAGGTGTATGTATGATCACAGTGATTTCAGCAGCAGCAAATCTGACAGTAAGCAAGGGGGTGCCAGCCTGCCGTCTTACAGCAAAAGCTCACATACAAGTGCTTGAGTGAAAGGGAGGTTTCCAACACCCACATGACAACTGTGGGACATGCGTATGAGCTATCACTGCAGGTGGTTGTTGGTTTAACACAACCCATAGCAAATTGCTCATGCAGCTTATGCATAACTGCCGCTCCTCCACTGATTACAACAAAGTACTCCACCTGGAAACTGCAGGTGCAAATGAGGTTCTTCACTGCATGGAACTGAAGGAACAGTTTTATCTTTCACCACACCTAATCAAAGGCAGACTTATATTTTGTGTTCCCAATAGCTTCTTTGAAGACACAACATGCTATTTCGTGCTCCTGTTATGGTCTGCTATCACAAGCACATTAATAAGGATCAGTCCGAGTCTCAAGTGTGGTCTGAACCAGCAAAGAACCATTTCTTGAAGGACTTTCTTGATTCCCTCACTTTCCTACCAAAGGCCAGAAATTCTGAAGAGAAAAATCCAGTTTTCAATGGAGCACCATTACATTGACTATAGTAGATCTCTCTGCATTCACTAATCTTGATCTCCCTTGGTTATTGCGGGAAGAAAAAATCCATGAGTATGGAGATTCATTTGAAGACCATACAGCATAATTTTTGGATCTGGGCTTTTAACTTGACTCTACATGAGGCGCCAGACTGAATGACCAGTGTATGTGTAGTGCCAGTCATATCGGCTAGCTCCACTGATAACTCAGTTCACACAGAAAAATTAGCATCAGTTGGGGGTGCTTTTATACCTGCTATGAAAAGGGCAAATCAAAAAGCAATGGAATGGTTCTGGAAGTGCATCCACAACTACCTTCCCATACCGAGAATTGATGGAGGTGGGAGGATGGACTGATCACATCAGGTATTTGTGAAAAAGCATGTGCTCCTGAAACAATCATTCAGATAACCGAAGCCTATGTGCAGAAACCAGAAGATCACCACCCTGCACATGTTTGGCCAATAGTCTGCCTTGTTTGGAAATAATGGTGTGCAGAGCAGATGAAGATCAGTGCGACAGTGTGTCGAGCAGTAGAACACAAGATGGAGATTACTTTGATGAGGGAATGTTTTTGGTCCTGCGTGTAAAGATTAACTTTCCTAGGATTGCCAAAGATCAGTGTTTTTTATGTGAGCAATTCATTCCTGTATTAATGGATAATTTTTTTTAAATGTTGATTTTTGTATATTTTCTCAAATATATATGAATATAATTGTTCTATGTGTGTCATGTTTAGTTCTATTGTGCTCATGAGAGGAAGGGCTTTCAAATAAAACCCATCTTGACCCACTTCCAACAACACTACACTATCAACATTTCTATCAATTGGAGATCTTGGAGTTGCCATGGTAGGGGTTGTTGAATTTCCCTTTTCATCATGCAGAGGATGACACCATTGAAATTATGATTTATGATTTGGTAGATTTTTACAAACCTTACTGTTCTGTCACTAATTTGGCTACAGAATGTGATTTTACTATATTGTGCTCCCAGACTATCTATAACCCTGCAGCTCACCAGGTCTTTAGCTTGTAGTTGTAGGTGCTCAGCATTTTTTTAAAATCAAGCCTTAAATGTACTTAAAAATAGTTCCAGGATACATCAAATGTAGTTTGTGGTAAAGATACAGATTGATTCAAAATGGATGTGTGGTTGTTGTCTGAGTAGCCTAGTGGTAGCTGTGCTCCAGGCCTAGGAACTCTGAGCCACTCCCTATTCAAGTCCTTAAGTTTGGGGCGTGGCTCCAAGAGTCCAGATTCCCTCTAGTTGGGGCTTCTCAGTAAATTCCCCCCTTTTCCCAGAGGGGTAGAGGTGGGGGCTTATTTGATTCCATGGCTGCTGAGCAGACAGGATCTGGTTTGTGTCATTAGACTGCTGAACTGAGCTCCTGCTTCCTTGCTTGCGAGCCCCAAACTGAGCCAGGCTCCTTCCTTTTCTCATGCCTCCAGACCTGGCATTGGTTGCAGATAAAGTGGGGTGGGGCTAGCTGGGCCCAGAAGCATTATTTTAACTCCTTGGATGCTGGGCCCTCCTTTCTCCACTCCCTCGCAGGATGCATTCAAGAACCTTTTACTTGGGCACATATCTGATTTGCATTCACATCTGGTTATCTGTGTACTTAAATTGAACACATGAAGTTTTATGTGTGCAACTGAGTGGACCTGTTTTAAAATAGGCTCATTATTGTACAGCCAAAAGTAGTTTTATGCTTAAAGAATGGCCTAAACTAAGCAATTAGGAGTGAGGAGAACTATATTCTGTTCCTGGCTTTGCCACAGACTTCTGGTATGATCGAAGACAAAATGCTTATTCTGGTAAAAGCTACTTGCCTATCTCATAGAGATAGTGTGAGAATAAATTTATTCGTGTTTGTTAAATATTCTGAGATCCTTGTGTGAAAAGTGCATTTAAGAGCAAAGCATCAAATTGTAACCCCTTGAAAAACAGTGGTTTATATTAAACATAGCAACCCAAGCTTAATTGAAGTGAAATTACCATTATGCTACAATATTGTATAATTAGCCTAATTTTTAGAGTGCACAAAGTTAATCTCATGAATTTGAGTAACAAGTTTCCAATGAAGTCATGCAAATTTGCATATATGGATGGCCATACGTACAGGAAAGCAACCAACCATCTTCAGCAACCTACAGTCCACTTTGAATAGAGACCTAAACATCACAAAGGAATTTTTCTGGAAATGGAGGCACAATCCAAATCTTCACAAAATAACAGTCACTGCATTCCATCTTGATAACAGGAGCACTAAGTGTCCTCTGAAAGTGACCTTCTGGGGCAACACTTCAATGGCATGACCACTCTCCTATCTCAGGCTATGGCTACACTGTAGCCTTTTTGCAGAAAAGCTTATGCAGATGAAGCGCGGCTGGAATATTGCTGCAGTTCATTTGCATAATTAATTAGCAGCTACTTTTGCGCAAGAGGCTTTTGCACAAAAAAGAGCTGTGTAGACGGCTCCTTTTTGTGCAAAACCCCCCTCTTGTGCAAAAACTGTTCTTCCTCATTTTTTTCATAAGCTTTTCTGCAAGAAGGCTACAGTGTAGCCAAAGCCCCTGTGTGAAGCTGACTCACATGTTAACATTCCACAACCATCTGAAGAAGGTAGCTCCCAAGATGAATACAAGGGTCAACCTTGTCCATAAACTGGCAAATTCAAGCTGGGGAGCATCAATATCAGTGTAACAAATGGCACTTGTGTACTTTGTATTTTGCACCGGTATGGACTAGAACGCCCAAATCAGCTCCAAAACCGTGGCTGCCAGCAAGGTTCCCTCTAATCTTTTCCATCAATGTGTGGATATTTCCCATCCATGAGCAGAATAAATTTTTATGTGCACTGAGGCATGTGTGAATGTGCACCGCTTGTAAAAACAAAAAATCTAGCTGTGGTGTTCTGCTAATCAGCTGGGCACCATTTGAATCTCTCCTGACTGGCCGCACAGCACCCAGCTTGCAGGGAACACTGGCTGCCAACGCTAGCACACATTGCTCCCCCATCCATTCACTGCACTGCTGCAACTTTTGGAAATTCCAGAGGACTGTGGGGAAAAAAATGTGTTCCCATCCAGAAGCACCTTAACCAAAGAAACAATAAATAATAAATGTTCAGATCTTTGAAGCTACCAAATCAGTTCTGCAGGGATGCAAAACTGAATGTGTGAGGAAAATCAGCTTGCCCACACATATCTGAGCAGTTGCCCATGCACTTGTTCGCATGCCCAGTTGACGTTGTAGGCCAGTTTTCAAGTGATAACTGTAAGTTAATTGTGTTTTGATCTTAGTTTTTTGCAAGCCTGTCTAAATCTCTGTGAATGAATTGTGTGTGACACCTTTTATAATCCTGGATGATATCCGAGGGGTATCTGTGTGACATCTGTCACGGTCAGGATGATAGCTGCAAACTCACTGCATGGAACCTTTTTTACAGTATGTCAGTTCTAGTACTGAATGATATCTGCGAATGGACTGTCACATAGTATTTTACTATAATCTATAGAACAGGGGCGAGCAATAAAAAAGGCAGCCCCCAGGGTTAGTTCCCAGCGGGCTTCTGCTGCTATGTTTACCTGTGCCACTGCAGGTATCAGAGGATCACAGCTCTGGTTGGACAGGTCCGCGACACTTCCCACCACTTGCATTGGCTGCAAACAGCGATTCACGGCCTACCATAGCTGCAATCCTCCAATACCTGTGGAGGAACAGGTAAACATGGAGATGGGGCCTGCCAAGGACTAACCCTGCAGACTGGATCCGGCCCATAGGCCTGAATTGGCCCACCTCTGCTATAGAAGATACTGCACAGAACTCATCTACTTTGTGTTTTTAGGTAGGCAACTCCATGCTCTAGATCAGTGGTTTCCAACCTTTTCCAAATGGGGACCCATTTTGACAATTCAGGAAGACTTGGTGACCCAAGGCAATTCAAAAACGGGGGGGAGGAGAGGGGGCAGAGCTACTTGGGGAGACACTTGGAAACCCTTTTGAAATGTAATGGTGACCCATGTATGGGTTGCGACCCATAGGTTGGGAAAGCCTGCTCTAGATGGTCTTAAGCCTCTGATTGTGAGACGCTGGGACTGTACAATGGAGGATGGGTCACTCAATTATTACCCTGTTCTGTACATTCCCTCTGAAGTATTTGGAATTGGCTACAGTTGGAAGATAGTGTGTGGGGCTAGATAGATCCTAGACCTGATCCAGTATGGCCATTCTTCTGCTCTTATCAGGAAGGCAGACCTTGATTTTTATGTTATAATTTTGACTGATAACCTTGATGTTTGTTCTTACACATTTTTTCAGTTTTATTGATTTAATTTTTTCCACAGGTGTGGGAGGTAGTGGGAGGTCAGACATTTATTTAATAAAAATAGACATTGAGATAGAAAGTGTTAAAGCTATGTAAACCATTAAACCACAAATTGTCAGCATCAGTAGCAGGGTCAGCACCCACCTCTTGTGAACTCCCCAGTCGAATGTGAGCCTGCTGTTTCCTGTTTGCTTGGAACAGGGTTTTACCTGCGTCTGGTGAGAATCCGCTGACCTTGGCCAATGGCTTTTTTCAGGAGGTTTTCCATGACTTAGCCTTCTGGTCATTCCATACTCTGTAGGTGGAATGGAATGAGCATGGTATATAGTCTTTACCTTCTACCAAGACTTCCTCCTTGGAGACACTGGCCTCTCTACCAATCCAACAGGGCCCATCGTGGTACCTTCTATTGGTGTGTCCCTTTCACTAGCCTCCCCCCAGACTTAGTCTTTAATCAGACTGACAGAGCCATCATGGTACTGATGAGCCAAAAGCTCCTATTTTGCTCTTCCTCCTGCCCTGGTCTTCAGCATCCCTCCCTGAGCTCACCCCTGCCTGCACTGAGGTATCCATGGTCTTGCTGCTCTTCCTGACAGCCGGGAACCTGGTCCTCTCTCTTCCAGTTTCAGGCAGCAATTGACTGCTTTGTCTTTGTTGTTTCTTTTTATATGGCCCTCCTGGCCCCAGTTCACCACTCCCGTAGCCTGTCTGATTGTCTGCCTCCCCTGCGGTCATGTTGGCTGTCTAGAGAACTTCTCGTTTGAGAATGACGTATTTAAAAAACTTTAAAAACAACAAATAGCACCTTAGAGCAGTATTTCTCAAACTGTGCTCCGCGGAGCCCCAGGGCTCCACAAGACATCCCCAGGGGCTCAGCGAGGTTGACAAACTGGAAACATCGATAGGTACAGCACATACAATCAGTGGACTGCTGGGGCTCTGCATAAATTTTTACGTATGTAGCGGGCTCTGGAGCCCAAAAAGTTTGAGAACCTCTACCTTAGAGACTAGCAAATAGTATGGATGGCATCATGAGCTTTTGTGGGCACAACCTGCTCTTTAAATGAATTGTATTCAAAGGCTTAGCAAACTGTATAGTGGACTGGTGGGTGTAAAAGTGTGTTAATTTAAGCTATCACAAATTTATTTGAGAATTCAGGGGCTGATGTTTTCTCACTGGCAGCTCCCATTGACTCGACTAGAAGTTGCAGGTGCTGAATACATTTGAAAATCAGCTCCAGAAACTTTTCCAGATCCTTTTGAGGGGCATCATATCAGTGCAAACCCCATATTTTATCGTATGGACTGATGCAAGGCCCTCTGCTTCCCTCAGTTTCTGGTGATATTCAAATCTTGGAGACATTTATCAAGTACAGTAGAACCTCAAAGATACAAACACAGAGCTATGGAGTGACAGGTCACCCAGACACCATATGAAACTAGAAGTAGCCAATTAAGCAGCAGCAAAGACAAAAAAAAAAGTAAATACTGTACTGTACCTGTATTACCTTTTAAAGATAGCCACATCTGGGCTGCCTGTCCCCACCCCCACCCTATGGGGCAGACACTTACAGCAAGATGTACTGTACATACAGTAGAACCTCAGAATTACAGGCACCTTGAGAATGGAGGTTGTCCACAACTCTGCAATGTTCATAATGCTGAACAAAGTGCAGTTCTTTGGGTTGCCAGCAGAGCTTAGAATTGGACAAAGGAGCTGACAGAGATGCTCTGCTGAGATAAATGGAGAGAATATTGCTGGATAAATGGAGAATTCTACTGCATAATACCACCTATCTTCTCTATGTGCTATACACTAAAAGGCAGCAGCACAGCTAATGGAGTGTGGCTGGAAATGTGAAGGTAAGGGCAGATAATAGCTAGTGCCATGGATGGTAAGGAGAGGGATAGATAAAGTTTGTAATAACACCTCAGGCACACTGCTAAATTGATAGAGGTTGCTACAGAGATCACTGTAGTGAGAGAAGCCAGATGGTAGAGAATTGGTGTGTGGGGAACGGGAAAAATAGAAAAACTAATGGATATAATTCATCATAACGTAAATTATGTAAAAATTAAAGTATGTGGAACAATGTTAACCATTTATATACACTTGTGTTTCAAATGTAGGAAGGTATCAAAAATGTAGTGTGCGATGATCATATGTACTGCTTGATTTGTCAGAGTTTCTTTTCAAAGTGGCATTTCCTTATTCCTAAATGCTTGGTTTCATGGCATCGATTGTGCATTAATTCATCATCTGTAATCAGATTTAAAATGTTAATAAAAACACCCTAAGGCTTGATAGACACTATTGCAAATATCAAGCAATATCACACCATTTTCCAGATTAGGTCAAGAGTGAAACAGCAAAGGGATTGACTTCTCTGTCCATTTTCCCCTCCAAGCAGAGCATTAGTTTTGTTGAAGAATGCTAATATACTTATCACTTGCTCAGTTATGCAAGGTGCTGAGCAAGGAATGACATTTGCTTCTATTGACAGCTTTCTAGGGAGCACTCAGTACCTTGTATAGCTGAATCCTCCATGTGAAGCTCAATAAAGACTTTATTTTGCACTGAGGAAGACAATGAGAGTTTTGTCACTGGTTTCAGTGCTCGCAGGTTCAGACCTTCAAAACACATGCAAAAGAGAAGGACTTGAGGCATTATTTATCTACCTTACTGAGCCTCTTTTTCTAGCTATGTGCTTCTGTGTTGGTCCAGGGATACCCTCTGCCTCAGAATTCCTATTGTTTTTAACAGGGTACAAGGATGTTCTTGTACATTCATATGAGATATAAACACACTTTTAGCCTCTCTCTCCCTTCATCCCTCCTCCCTCACATTCCTTATTTGGGAGAATGAAGAGCTGTTCATAGGTGATTAAGTTTACTTCTTTGCCCTACAAGTATACTGTGCTAGAATACAAAGTAGCACTTTTATAGCCAGATTTTGTAAAAACCTTCTTATTACCATCTAATGCTCTTTATAACCCTTATAGCTAAAGTTCCTAAGCAACAGGGTTAAAATGTCAGCACATTGATACTAATTTGTGTATTAATGTGGTACCTTTCTCTTGCCAGTTATGTAATATTTCTTGGAATTTAGTTCTAATTCCCACCATCCCAGTTTTTTCATAGAAAGTCTTCTGTAGAAAGCTTTATATGCATGGTTCTCAACAATAAATTATTTATATAATAGATGTTATTGCTGAATTACTTCTGAGACCACCAGGTCAAAATAATTTTTGAGCTGTTTTTTTCAATTTCTCATCCTTTTGTACTTGGCAAAAAGAGAGGTTTAAAAAAGATCAGTTGCCCTACTTCTTGTTGAGAGTGGCTGGCAAGAGGACAGACCATGGGATGTTGTGTGTGTGTCAAAGCTACAGGATCAGATATTTGAAACAAAATGCTGATACTTGAAAACAACAATTGAAAAAGATGTAGAGCAAAGAATGTATCACAGATAATGATTTGCATCAGCCGCAGACCTTGCCTATGTCCATAAAAATTAAGGATACCTGCTAGTGGTAGTCAATCCAGATCCTCAGCTATATTTATGAGAGTTTAAGGGGTCCCGGCAGATAGCAAGCCAAGCTACTGGAAGTATTAGATATTCCTTATTACACAGAAGCATAAAGAAAGGCAGTTTTGTATTTTTCCCCTAATGATGATGCACTAAATTATACTGCCTTAGCTTCCGTAGGTTCAGCTTACATTCTTAACAATGGAAATTGATCAGTTTCATTATAACATAATGGACCACCTCCCTTGACTTGCTGTAGTAGATTGCTCTGGAGGGGTTTCTCTCTTTCGTCCTGCTGGGAGGTGGGAGTGCCAATTGTTTCTCCACTATACTCCTGAACTGTGTCAGAAGGGACATGCCTGGCTGCCTGTGGAGAGGAAGAGCTGCAGACAAGGAGGAGGGGAGACAGGAAGGTTTACGTTAGAGATTCAGTACTTCCCAGCTGGCTTGTCCTCAAATCAAAGCATTGCAGCAGAGCTTCCAGAATGTTGTAGCACTGCATTGATTTGCACGGTGGAAGGGGGCCCAGAGGGCATTCACTGACCTTTCTGTCTTTCTGCCCCTCATATCCAAGGCTAAATAAACCATGAGACTTAAAGCTGAGGGATGGTGTTACTTTACTTTAAACAGGAAGCACTTGGAAGTTGTTGTTTTTATGGAGAAATATCCAGTGATTAAATGTCAGTCAGGTTTCTCCTTTCAGCCAGATGGAATGAGAAGCTGAGGTGGTCAGATTTGCAGTTGTGATATGTTTGAGTACTAATGGCAGCAGCAAATGGGGGAAATGCAGTGCACTTAGTGGGATCCCTTTCTACCTTACACCAAAAGAGAGGAAGCTTGGTCTCTTACAGGGATAGGAAAGGGAAAGGGATGCTCATATGCTTTCTGGGCTTTTCCCATTACATTCGTTTACAGAAATATCCCCTTCCAGGGACCCTGCTTTGTCTTTCTTTCCTCATGAGTTTGGGGAAAACAAGTGACTCCCCTCCCTACCTCCTTCCTGTTCCATGATGCTAGATCTCTGCAGAAGCCATGCAGAGAGGTTTCCGCAGAATGGGAAAACAGAGGGAATCATGCTGCAGACGCAGACTTCCCACTGCCGTGGGTGCTAATATAGAAGATGACATAGGTTCAGATGTTCAGTGTTTCACTTTATACCTGAGGAAGTTTATTGATCTAAGAATCAAGTTTAGCAATCCTCAACCCATTGGATCCACAAGCTTGCATCTCAGGCAAGTGGAGCATATTCTTAGCCTTTCAGGGGCCACATTAAAAACAAACTTTTGAACAGACATTGAAGATTCTTTAGCATATTTCATAAGACTAGAGGCTTGAACCACTTTCTTGCCCAACCAACACTGACCTCTGTTCTCTAGCCCTATATTAGGGCCTGATTCAGAGCACGGTGAAATCACGAGAAAGGTCCCATTGACCTCAGTGGTATTTAGATTAGTCCCCCATTATGGAAAGAGTTGTACTCCGTATGGGTGTTCATTTTGGTGGCATGTTGTAGGTTTGCTCTAAAACCCAATTTCTTAGTGTTTATAAAGTTGAATAACTATATTGGGTCCTTTATTAATTTGCATAATATGCTAATTAAGGAACAAAAATCATGTATTACCAAGGAGATTTTAGAATATAACTAGATGAATGGGTCCAATATAATGAACAGATACTTACTGGCTTTCGGATTAGGGCCATGTAGTTGTAAATTATTTTTACATAGCAAAAATATTTTAACAGGTTTTCTCCTTTAGCTTCACCTTCCGACATGAACACTATTGTACACAAAAAGATAGGGAGCTTTAAAGATTCTTTAACCCATAACCTATCTCTTATATCTACTTTTGCTGTGCATGTGTTGGCATTTAAATAAAACAGCCAAGGGAGTCTTAAATGCCATTATAGGCACATTCATTCCAGCTGTTGAGAGACTGCATAGGTCAACCAGCCAAGAGGCTGAATCTTAGTATTTGGGGATCAGTTACGGCTTCATTGGAGGGTTGAAATTCAATCTTAAGTTGCTGTTCTGTGACGAATTGGCACTTTGGGGTTTTATTACAATAGTTGGCTTGTTCCTTGTCTGGGCTATTCATGGACTGTAACTGCATTTTTATAGTGTCTGTTTGGTACAGCTCTAATAGTCAGGCTGTGGTATATTATAGTGGTACATGTAGTACTCTACAGTGCAAGATCCTGTGATATAACCCACATGTCATTGAGATCGAGGGCCATTGGGGAACAAATAGAAACAGAGTTCCGCTTCTCCACTGCATGGTCTGTTTCTTAAATAATTTACTATCAGCATTCTGGTACTGATCCTGAAGTCCTGAATCAGTCAGAGTTCCCAGGGGATTTCAGTGAGGATTTTGCCTGAGCTAAGATTGAAAGGCACAATATCTACAAAATTCTTTTTATAGAAGTCATCATTATAAAGCAGCAGAAACATCACCAAGGGAGCTGCAAACTTTTTGAAGTCCATGTAATTCAGAAAATGTAATGCCTCTTAGAATAGCCTTATAGAAAGATCAGTATTTTAGAATATATGACACTTTATTTTGTGTTTTTTTAATAATATGTAAAACAATGTTATGAAAACAAATGAGTATTTATCAAAATATAGTGAAAAATACATGTTAAGAATTAGGTTCCATTCAGTCTCATATAATTATTCTTGCAAGTCAAAATTTTCAGAAGAGCTCAACTCTCATTTAGACAGTCCAGTAAGGTGAGATTTTTGGAAGTGTTTGGCACCCAGAAGCTCCCTTTGTGGTCTTAGGTCAGGTTTGAAAAGATCTGAGCTCTTTTGAACATCTGACCCCAATTGTGGCTGTTGAGGTCTTTGAAAATATGTTTCTTAAGGATTAGTCATTAATTTGTATAATTCACAAAGCATTCTTACAGCAATAGAGAAAGAAAACAATGTATTTGCTGAAATTTACACTGCTATATGTTTGTCTCTTTTTGTGAGGTAATGATGAGATGTGGTATGCTAATTTTCATGTCTTCCTAATGAGGTCCATACTTATTTTGCCATATGTATATTTGTGACATCTTTAGTGCACATAGAGTATATGTGGTACCATTATGGATGTGGACACTTCCTTTAACAATAATTTCAAAGAAGTGGTTGGATGATGGACCATTACCCAATTCCTTAGATTTCTCCTTAGAGAGCTTTGCTACTTAAGCTATGAGCAAAAGGTGTCACATAAGAATCTCAGAATCTCTTTTTAAAAAACTAATACATTTATAGTATTATATCTACTTTCCTGTGTTCTGGCTTCCACTAACCTTTGTCATTTCTCTTTGTACCAAGTTCTTTCAGCAATAATGTTATATATTTCTTTTGTATTATGTTACCCATAGTCCCTAACATCCACTCAAGTGACAGCCAATTACCCATTTGACCGGCAGTGCAAAGTTGCTTTTGGTATGATACTACTAGTTTTCTTTAACAAAACCTTGTCTGAAGATTAATGATTTCTCATACGTGCACAGTGCAGCTGAACTTACTGCAAACACTGGTGATTGAGTTAGTGTCACATAATGCTTTCTGAATCTCAAAAGGCCTCATGCCACATTATTTAATGATTTTGTTTATCTGTTTATTACAAGGGACAAACCTTTCCAAAATCACCCAGAATCTAATGTTTCACTTGGACAAGTTAGTTCAGCACTTATACCACTCAACTACCACTGAATAGCAGGCCCACCAATGCGGGGGTGGAAACAAAGGGACCTGGTGATTTAAAGGAGCCTAAGGCTCCCGGTAGCTGGAGCCCTGGGCCCTTCAAATTGTTGTGTGACACTCCAGCGGCTATGAGGGCTGGGAGGGAGAAGCAGCAGGTGTGACATGGTACAGGTGGTGTTGAGGGCTCACTGCCCCAACTCCACCCCCTTCCACCTGAAGCCCCACCTCTTCTGGGAGCACAGAGCTGGGCCCCCCCACATCTTGCCCCGGGGCCCATGCAGGCTGTCAGCTCTCTGGCCTAATTGCCCATAGGAGTTTCTCAGATTTTGGATCTTAATATTATTTGCTTCATCTATACTTCACATTGCCTCATCAGAATCAAGCACGCTCGTAACATTCTAGAGTTGAAGTAGGAGAGTAGGATATTTACTCAAAAAGTGTTTTGCACTTACTTTGACGTTGCTCAGTCTCTGACTCAGCTCATTTTTGTTGTCTCTCTTGTTTTGGTTGTGCTGCACCTTTAGGATTTTGAATTTTAAATACTGTGCAAGTCAAACATTTTTACTCTGTTACAGTGGGTTTAAACAATAAAAAGGTGGCTCTGGCACTGTGATCTAAACATTTAGCTTCACTAATGCTCTAGCACAGATGGGACAGCAGCAGAGATAGTTGTGAATACTCTGTGGTTCTAAGAGTCAAAAGGCTAAAATAGTAGATGGGATCTTCCATCAGTGTCTGCAACCCAGCAATCATAGGAACTGAATGGCATGGAGTACATAGCATATGTTTTTCCTTTGTCAATGGGCAATGCCCTTATTACCAGATTGGTCTGCCACGGCAGAAGTCATGTTTGAATTACAAGGGGACCAGGTGAACTGCATGGGATTTTATTTTAGCTTTGATAGTTGTAGAATACCCCGTACTGCCTAAAACTGGAATGATCATGAATCTTGTAAGACTCCCCTTTTCTAGTGGACTGTGTGTGATAAGTTGTTAGCATCAGCCCTTGTGAAAGGATCTGGTAGTTCTTAAATAACAGAATCTCAGAGGAGTAGTTATGTTAGTCTGTATCTGCAAAAACAAGGAGTCCTGTGGTACCTTTTTTGGGTAACCCTACTTCATCGGATGAATTCATCATCAAATGAAGTGGATTTCACCCATAAAAGCTTGTGCCTTAATAAATCTGTTAGTCTAGAAGAGTGCGTCTACACAGCAGGGCTTAACTCAAAATAGCTACACAAATTGAGCTATGTCAGTTGCATAGCTTATTTCAAAATTGGGAGTGTCTACATAGCACTTATTTTAAAATAGAGCACTCTTTCTCCGACTTCCCTTACTCCTCGTACAATTAGGGTTACAGGAGTTCAAGAAAGAAGTCCTCCAGCTTGACAGTATTTTGACATCATTTCAAAATAACTGCCTACTGTATAGACACGGACTAAGTTATTTCGCTGTAGTTTTGTGGGGGAGAGATGTTCATTTGTTTTTATTGTGTTTTTTGATTTTGTTATATTTTGCTTTGAGCCTTAGAGGTGCCACGGATTTGGCATATCTTAATAAACATTTACAACTACAGTGAAATCTTTGTTATCCAGCACTCTGTTAACCAGAAAACTTTGTTAACCGGCATTGCCCCCAGACACAATACTGTCACATCTTCTGGTGTACAGGCCTGGCTTGGTTTACTACGATTGGCTTAACAATTTTTTATTTAAGAAGTACTAATAATCTTTAACTCAAAATAGAAATGTGAGACCAACTGCCTCACACTACAAAACTACCAATATTAAAAACTTGAGTTTTACTATAATTGTCCATTGGTTTTTCCTAGGTTGATGGACCCTCAGATAACTGGAATTTTTAGATAACCGGAATGCCCTAATCCCCGAGCATGCTGGATAACACTGGTTTTACTGTAATTGTATTTCAAAGAAGCTTTTAACACCACAGATTGATGTAGTTGTAATGAACCAAATGCACTCTTTTTTGGTAGATTGCATAGATTTCTACTGAAGCAAACTTCCTAGAAATAAAATGTATACATTATTAAATATTAATGTCATATGGTTTCTACAATAAAATCTAAGTGATTTTGTAATTTCAAATACAGAAAAGATAATACATTTCTAGTATTATAAACCCAACAATGTATAATACGTCAGGACCACTGATGGTTTTTTTAAATAGTACCATTGTTGTTTGGTATTATGAAAGTAAACATTTTATTGTAAGTCTTTATTAAACATCCTTCTTCATGCAAAATCTTTAAATTTGGCACTTTTGACTATGAAGGGTATAGAACCTATAATAATTTGTTTCAAACTAGTGTGCCCTTTATAACACAGGTCTTCTCTGTATAATGTAAAAATGAGTGTTATCCATGGGGTTGATGACAGAAAAGGAAATTGAATTTTCACATTCACATTTTTGAAAAGTTGACTTCCTAAGACTGCTGTTGTGGGTTCATCACCCAGACAGGCTCTGATTTGTACTTGGAAAACATAATAGGAATGAACAATTATTGGACGACTGTGATCCATAAAGGATTATTTGGTGGCGCTTGCAGTCAACCATGTGGTCTGATAACTTTTTGTTGTTCCCATGCAGCCTTCTTTATTGCAGTCTCACCCCTTATTATGTGTCTGCATATTCATAGGCAGGAAACGTGGTACTGAGAATTCTTCCTCACTCACATTGCAAGTGAAGTAAGATTTCTCTGAGTCTGTTACTCTCATCAAACCAAGCAAGACTCTGAATTAATATGAACACTGTCTGTTTTCAACACAGACAATTGGCAGAGGCCAGAGGAAAATGACTGAGCACTACTGAACAATATTATTGCAACATTGATCTGCAGCCTATCAGTACTCTTTCAGTGAACTTTATAGGAAGAAGGATACACAAAAGAGTAAGACAGACTTACTGAAACAGGAAAAAAAAATCCAGTCAAAATTTGACTCATTTTTATTAATAGATTTTTGTATAATGGCACTACAGTGTCCTGTTGCTAGTTCCTCTGATATCTCCACTCTTTGGAGTAGTGCTTTTTTTATCACAGAATTTATATAAGTCAATCCTTATAACTACTATAAGAGAATACTGATAGCTAAAGAACACAAAAAATTAGCTAATGGGAAGTTTGAAGATTTTAAAGTTTGCATCAACTCTTTTCACTAACTTTTTCAGGTTTTTTATTACCTGAGAACTGAAATATTTTGGTTTTAAAAGACTGAAAAGCACAAAGTTTTTGGTTTTGGTTGTCAAAATCTGAAAAAATTCAGGGTTTTGTAATTTCAGGTTTTTGATGAAAGCAGAAATTTTCACAATTTTTTTTTAGCAAAACCATATTTATCAGCAAAAAGATTTTGATGACCTGTCAACCAGCTTATAAGCACATGGCTCCATATTCCTCCTTATAATATAAGTTTTCTTTACCAATTGGCCCTTACTACCTGGCATGGATTAGGTTGATGGTCACCAGTGAATACAAAAACTACTACTTGTGCAAATCCACTTGTACCTACTGTTACCTTATCCAAACACTTGCTTCCTTCCTATTTGTTTACTTATTCACCTGTAATTTATTGTCTAAATTCAAGAGCTTCCTGAAGCTTTCTGAAGGAAGGATTGTCTGGGTTAGTTGCTTGTATCATGTTTAAAGATGGGTGGCTTTAATCTCTGTTGGGGGATTACTTTAGGTGCTACCACAATAGAAATAATAGCAGTTGCTGTATCTTTTTTGTGCCTTTGGTGCACTTGAACTAGAAGAGCTGTCTTTCTGTAACCATTAGTTATTAGTTATTTTGCTTTAGGTAATGCCCACCCTGTACTTGGTGATGTCCAAATGCACAAAGAAGGTTCCTAATCTAGAAGAGTTTAGATTTTTGAAACAGCAGAATAGTACTACCCATCCCTTTCCTCTTAAGAGGTTAGAGCACGCTCCTTAGAGGTATAGGAGATCCCTGTTCAAAATCTCTTGCACCGTGAAGCAGAAGGGGGACTTGAACACCAGTCTCCTACAACCAACCAATGGGCTATTTACTATAAGATGGGCACCTGCACCACTCCTCTGTAGATTTCTGTAGATCTTCGCTATTGTTGCATTCTGTGGGTTTCAGGGATAAATGAATAATTTAATGAATTTATAATTACAACAAATAATTTAATGAATATGAGAAAAGAGCCCAACAAATGAGGCATTCTGCTATGTTCAGGAATTTGGCCTTTACATTTGTAGGACGCAATTCTTGGCCAACATTCACCTGGATCACTAAGTGAGGAGAATAGATTACAGAGTTTACACCATGCCAGCCAATCAGTAGAGGGAGATGGGTGGGTTGTCTCCATCTGCTTTACTAGAGAAGGGGATTCTTCATGCCATACCTGCTCGCCCTTGCTGTAGCGCAGGCTATGTGTTCAGAAAGAAGTTATTCCTGTTGGGAAAGGGGCACTACTCAACTCCTGCTGTTATTGCCAATCTACTGAGAGAGATAATTGCCATCTATTCATATTGAGCCAGGTGCTCGGTGGGTGTAAGTTCGTGTGGCTCTATTGACTTTAAAAGACCAATTACACCAGCTAAGGAGCCAACCTTTAATCATGTAATTATTTTAGATGCAACATATTCACCAGGGACACACTGGAGAAAATGGCCAAAGACAAACAAAAATGGAGAACCTTCGTTGCTGCCCTACATGCCAGCGGGCATAATAGGCATTAACTAAGTATATTCACCAGGATGTATATAGAGGCCCAGATCCACATAGGTGCTTAGGAACCTGTGTCTAAGTTTACATAAACCTCTGCTCAAGTGTTTCCTAACCTGTAGGTGCTGAATGGCGCTTGGCACTTAAATTTTCACAGGAAAAAGTTTTATACTCACCTAAGTTCTCTGCCTCTGAGCCAGTGCACTGCTGCCTCACTCTAGGCATCTGGATGCCTATCTCCTGCCTAACTTGCAATGCTTGTGTCCACTGGGGAAAGATAAGGGGTAGAGTATCTATCTCAACCACAAGGCCGAATCCAGTAGGTGTTTGCAGAGGCTTCCTACTGGATGAGGTCCCATTCAAGAACTAGCCAGAGGAGGAGTGGTGCAGGTGCCCGTCTTATAATGAATAGCCCATTGGTTGGTTGTAGGAGACTGGTGTTCAAGTCCCCCTTCTGCTTCACGGTGCAAGAGATTATGAACAGGGATCTCCTATACCTCTAAGGAGCGTGCTCTAACCAGTGTTCTGATGTGGAGGCTCCCTCAATCTCTTATTGAAACTGCTTTGGATAAATAGTTAGACATTGGAGCAGAGCAATTGGAGTCTGGGTCTTCCACCTCCCAGGGGGTGTTCTAGTCATCAGACTATAAAGTAATTATTTCTCCATTATTTATCTGAAGTGGAACAATTTCAACAGTATAACTGAGGAAGCTACCATCTCAGGGTGTCGCACATTTCAGAGCACTCTCCTGAGAGGTATGAGAGATATTTGTTGGGATTTTTCTCTCTCTCAGGCAAAGAGGGAATTGAATCTGGGTGTCTCTTATCTTGTGTGAGTGGTTTGACCAGAGGACTAAGTCAGTTGGTTCCCAGCTGGGTCAGTTGGTTCCCAGCTGCCTCTGGGCACCACATGGTGCGTCCCTGCCCATATCACATCCTTCCTTCCTCTGTCCCTATGCCAGGGCTTGAGATGAAGTGTGGAGGACAGCCAGCTTCCTCAGTTCCTATACCAAGGAAATTCTCTCCTAGCCAGATCTAGGGCTTTCCAAACCATTCTTCATTGCTCTTGCCATTTTACCCATGTCAGTAGAATAAAGTATGGGTAAGAATCTCACCCATAGTGAGAGACCAAAGATTTTACAATATAGTAAGACTAGATCCAACAAAATGAAAGGAATAGGGAAGGAAAAATGATAACACTGAGGGAAGTATGATGACACACATTATCTATATTGCTGGCTGTTTGAAAACTATTTTTGTATTTAAATAAATAACAGCAAACATTACTCCTAGCAAACCAAAACCAGTTAATTCTGGGTGAGAATTCATTAGTGTTTGGTGCTAAGCTGTGAGAAAATACTAAAATAAGTCCCAGAGGTAATATAACTTAGAAATTGTGTACAAGTTAAGCAAAAATGTTCCGTTATTAGTCTAGCTCCCAGAATTCCAATAAGCACAGAAATCCAGTCCAGGTCAGTCTGGGAGAGTCTGATACAATGATAACGAATATCATGACAAAATCCAAATTCAACTGTTAATGTCTTGTTATTTGATTCCTTACAGATGGCTGCATTAGAGAGGCAGATATTTGACTTTCTTGGCTTCCAGTGGGCTCCTATTCTTGGAAATTTTCTACACATAATAATCGTCATATTGGGTTTGTTTGGAACCATCCAGTTTCGGCCTCGATATATAGTTGTGGTAAGTCTCTTTTATGGACTTTGTGTTTATAGTGGGCTTTAAACCCTCTTAAATTACAAAACATATATTTTATGCTTGAAAACATATGAATGATCCTTTCTGCATTTTCTTTTGAGGGCTCCAGTTATCCATTATTTTGAAATTTATGGCCCAATAAATGAGATCTTGTTTTGAAGAACCACAATAGTAAACCCATAGAACTCACTGCCAAAAATATAACTAGGCTTGGCAGAATTCAATTTTTACGATAATATCTGTTTGTTTTAAGCATTTTGGAGTTTTATTGATTAAAATGTTTACAGTTATGTAAAATTATGAGTCTTAAACATTTATTTAAATTATTTAAATGTAAATTATTGCTGTTACAGTACGCATGTGCAGATTATGGGAGAGTGAAGACAATAATTATTTAATCACAGTAGATGTTGAGATTAAACCATTATAGCCATTAAAACACACATTGCCAGCTTCACATATCAAAATATATAAACATCCGTAAATTGAACTCTAAATTGAGTTCTTGGGCAGCATTTTTCATTCATTGCTTACCTGTTCATTTTGATTATTATTGAGGGACCTATTTTTTCATTGGTCTGTGTGTATATGGTAAAATCAATGTTTACCAATACAAATCTAATCCTCCATGCCTACACATAATTAAGGTCAATGTCTTCATAGGAATTAAAAAAGGGATTAAACATTTGAGAATATCATAGTTAGACTAGACCAAAAGGAAAAAAAGCCAGAGAGTATAAATTGTCATGCTTTTAGCCATAAGCCAAACTGTAACTGATAGGAATTGGGGGAAAAAAACATTCTTTATGGGTTAGCTGTTCCATAATTGGTCAACATATAGTTTTGCCTTTCTGTTAAGCAAATGGTACTGGCCACTCTTGGGGTATGTCTAGACTGCATCCCTCTGTCGGCAGAGGGATGCAGATTAGGCAGGTCGACATTGCAAATGAAGTGGGGATTTAAATATCCCGTGCTTAATTTGCATAAAAAATGGCCGCCTTTTTGCCAACTCAGTACTTTGTCGGCAAAAAGTGGCAGTCTAGAGGGGGATCTGTTGAGAAAGAAAGCCTTTTTCGACAGATCCCTTATGCCTCCCACAGGGCACTGATCATGTGTCTTCCCATCTTAAAACTCTTTTTGTTCAACATCAAAGATGAAACACCGCATATTAACCCACTGTTTCTTTCGTTTATTTTTAGCGTAAAATACATTTTAGAGGTAACATTTCTCTAGATGGCCCAAACTTTTTACTTTAGTTGGAACCCGGTTTTTTTTCAGTACTGCTTTTTGCAGCCCAAAAATATAAATACATATAAAAAAAGAATGAAAAATGAATAAATTTTCAGTGTTTCACCCGGCTGCATCCTCTGCCCAGCCTGGGCCAAGGTTTGGGGGACCCGGCGCCACATAGGCACTCCAGGAGGTGGGAGCAGGAGCAGATTGGGGGTAGGGTATCTGGCTAGGAGGGAGGGTGCAAGGAAGGGTAGGGTTGCCAGGTGTCCAGTTTTGTACTGGACAGTCTGGTATTTGAGGGTTTTGTCCGGGAAACAAATTGAGAAATTACCAGACATATAAAATGTCTGGTATTTTCTAATTAAGTAAGTTTTATTACAATTAGGTGTATCAGTCCTTAGCTGCGAACTGCCTGGCTGGTAGATGTGCTCACGCTGAGTGAGTGTGTCTACCTTCCAGGCAGTTCGCAACTACTTGAGGGAGGGTATGTGGGGGGGGGGGGCAAAATGGAATCCCCAGGGCTGGACTCACTCGTGTGCCAGGGTCTGCACATGCCTGGGTCAGTCCCACTCCTCTCCCCCCTTTCTCCTCCCAATCTCCCCAGTCCAGCCCTGCTGCCCCTGTCCAGCCCTCCTTCCGGCAGCCGGTTCCCCCCTCCCCCCCACCAATCTCCCCCAGTCAGCCCTGCTCCCCCGATGACTCCCCCGATCAGCCCTGCTGCCCCCGTCCAGCCCTGCTTCCGGCAGCTGGTTCTCCTGTTGTCGTCCTCCTGATCTCCCCCGGCCAGCTCCCCCTCCCCCCGGCCAGCCCTGGTTCCACTGCCTGTCCTCCCCGATCTCCGCCGGACAGCCCCGCTACCCCCAACCCTGCTTCTGCCGCCCGCCTGCCCAGATCTCCGCAGGACAGCCCCGCTGCCCCCAACCCTGCTTCTGCTGCCCGCCCGCCCAGATCTCCGCAGGACAGCCCCGCTACCCCCAACCCTGCTTCCACCGCCTGCCTGCCCTCCAGCCCCGATCTCCGTGGGACAGCCCCGCTGCCTCCAACCCTGCTTCCACAGGACAGTCCCGCTGCCTCCAACCCTGCTTCTGCGGGACAGCCCCGCTGCCTCCAACCCTGCTTCCGCTGCCTGCCCGCCCGCCTGCCCAAATCTCCGCGGGACAGCCCTGCTTCCCCCAACCCTGCTTCCTGGCGGCCAGTTTCCCCCCCACACACACACCTCCTCCCAGCCCGCCCCACTCTGCTCCCCTCCCGGCACCCATGCTGAGGCCCGGTATTTTTTTCCCGCAGCTCGGTACTGGGCCGCGGCCCATAGTTTGGGAAACGCTGGGTTAGATCATTTAACTGGGATGTGGCTGATACAGATTCAAGTTCCTGGTCTACAGGAGGGTCTTAAACTTCTGTCTCTCATACTTGATGAGTGACTAGCTACTGCAGTGCTAGGCAACCTTCAGCCCATCAGGGTTCTATCTGTAGCTCGCAACACATTTTGTTTTCTGTTGCTCACACAGAGGGTTGCCAGAATCCACTGGTTTCCATCTCTATCAGTTGTTTTGTTTGTTTGTAAAGTGACTCACACAGAAGGCAAGGGCACATGAAGTGAGGCTCATGCCGATTGCACACAACATTGACTGAGAGAGCCGTGTGTTCCCTGTGCATCCAGTCAAAGCACTGCTACGGTTTAGTCAGCACACCTCGCAAATTCTAATTCCAGAAATACAGTTGGCAAAACTACCCTATCCCAGGAGACCTTGGCTATGACAATCTTGTGGCCCACTGAGATAAAAGGACACTCATGCAGCTCACATATTAGGTTGTCCATCACTGTGCTATTGGCTATGCTACCGTGAGCTGTTCTCTCTCTCTCTCTCTCTCTCTTTCTGGTTTTGACCAGAAATTCCATTCTAGGCCTGAGAAACATACCCAAAGAAAATGTCCTCAACATGGATACAATTAGTGAAAAGTGTCCATTTTGATTAAACAAAAAGCTGTTTTGATCAAAATTCTGCCCAGTTTTATCCATAAAGCAGTTTGCCTGGACTGTCTTTGTGTGCACTGTGGTATTAATTAATTAATTAAAAAACAACAAATAGTCTAGCAGCACCTTAAAGACTTAACAAAAACATGTAGATGGTATCCTGAGCTTTCATGGGCACAACCCACTTCTTCAGATTTATTTATTAACTCAGCTTTTACTAAAGCAAAACACTCAATGAAGTGCCAGGCACAGATCTTCAAGCCCTACAAAGCCTCCCCCCACAAAAGTCCCTGTTCCTTCTGAAGCTGTACTTCCTGGGGCTTTGCCATGTGCAACTGTCCCCAGATTCTTTGGGTATGTTTCAAAGGGATTCACAGCATGGAGTGGAAACAATGTCAGTTGCTTCAGACTTGTTCAGACAGCTCTGGGCTGTGTTAACTTGTGATACGTCCCACTAGGCAAGAGACAGTAAAGAAGTCCAGCCTAAGGTTAGCCTGTCAGATTCTGAGTTCTGATTAGATCACAGTCTGAAGCCATAGGAGTAAAAATTCAGTTTGTTGACATGCAGGCTGGATTTTGAAAACTCAGACTCTGGTTACTACTAAAGACCTAGTGGATTTTCTAAAGGGAGTTAGTCACCTAACTTACATAGGCACTTTAGAAAATCTCACTGGGAACCCAACTGCATCATTAGTCACTTGAACACCTTTAAAAATTTCTCCCTAAGTCCCTCAGTGAAAGGAATTATGCATTACAACAACCACCCAACTGAGGAAGTATGTTGAATTAGACGTTCAGAATCCTCTTTTCTGACTGACTCAAATCCCGGAGCTGACTTAATCAGATCTACTGTAAGTGAAAAAGCAACCAAATATTTCAGGGGGAAAAAAAGTGTATATTGTGTTCCCTGAAGACTTTCATTGGAATTAATTTGTCCTGCCTGTGTATCTGCTCCTACCTAAGGAAAAAACATATTTAGATTTCACATCAAGACCTAATAGACCCCAATCCACAGTGTGTGTATATGTGTGTCGATTTTCCTTTTAATATTATGTCATATTTTTTCCTTCTTTCTCCTCAGCAGGAGAACTTTAACAGATCAAGCCTTTGTGTGTAAGGGAGCCTGTGACTATTGATTTTTTTTCCTGTGCCTAGAGCAGTTACAGTGCCCCCTCTGTAATGTTCTTCATACACAAATTTTACATTTACTATATTACACAATTATGAAAGAGACATGAATAAATATGTTAAATGTTTGACAAGAAAAGTCAAACATTAAGGGTGATGATGCATCCTTTAAAAGTCTTAAGTCTGAATTTCACTGTGCCTTCTAAATAAGTTTAGCCAGAGCAGCTTCTCTTTGCTTCTCTGTAGAAACAGATTTCTGCAAGGAAACAGAGAGAATCTGTGGGGGTGGGGACATTTTTCTGCTGTGCAGGAGTAAAATCTTGGGCTGAGACTGATCTCTAGCAAGAGTAAATTCCTGCTGAGACCTTCCTCTGAGAAAACCTTGTCCCTGCCTTTGAGACCTCCAGCAGGCTTACTGATACTTGAAGATGGTATACATGGACCCAAAGAGTCAAAGATGATAACATTACCCAGTCATGGTTCAAACTTAAACAGATTCAAATAAGGTTTGTTTTACAGAGGCCTCTGCCTACTTAGTACAGTGGCAAACACAGCATTAAAAATCCTTTTCAAACTTGTAATAAAGATACAGAAAAGAAGCAAAAACAGTTAAACATTTAAAATGTAAAGTATTAAATTAGACTTTCACTTTCACAGCCCTCTCTGTTCCCTTTCCCAGTGCTGGAGAGAGTTTTTAGAAGAATAAAAACCCTTGTTTACTAATCTTTTAGATGGTATCAAAAATAGTGATAACTGTCCTTTTCAATGAAAAGAGAAAAGTTAGCTGAGATGAGTTGAGCTGTCCTTGTTGCCGCTTCTGTTTAAGTTTCTTAAAAGACAAACCAGATGAACACACATGAAAGCAGGGAGAGAAGAACAGCAAAGAGAAAATGCAGCTTTGGTCCATGCTGCTAACTTTCACTTGCAACTTTGCAGCTGGAAATACAGAGTCACAACACATGATCTCCATCAGCTGTTCACATCTGGAAAACTTGTACTAGCGTCAAGATGTTCAGAGCTTTGCTTTTAGTTTGATTTTTCATGCCACAAGCTTACAGTAACATTGCATCAGTAACAAGCCATCAAAGCCAGACTTTTATTAGACCGAAGGCAAAAGGAGAGGGATAGAAAGAGAAGAAATAAGGGGGAAAAGAAAAAGACACATGGGTGTGGAGGCAGGAGACAGATTATCAACATCCCAATTGATATTCAGGATTAAGCTGGAGCCTAGTAGAGGTGATGACTAGGGATGTAAAATCCTGTTTAATCAATTAATTGATTAAATGTTATGTTTCATTAGTTAGCCACTTAAACAGGAGTGGGCGGGGTGCTTCTCCAGCCCAGCTGGGCCACCAGTTAATCTGTAAGCATCACCAAGGAAGGTTAACCACTGACATCCCTAGTGACAATGTCATCTGAGTCCCTCAGACTTGTTCAGTCTGGTTAGGAGATCTCTCAGGCTCAAGATGTCAAAGGAGATGGTAAGGGTGGCAGCTCTGATGGTGAAATTCACTCTAGTTGCCATTTTTTCTCTGTAAAGTCTTTCTTTTAGAAGACTAAAAAATGGGAGTGGTGGGCAAAATAGCCCCCCTCCTCTCATTATTTGTCCACCAAGTATTAACAGTTTCTGACACAGTTTCTCTCTTGGTTTATTGATTTTTTTTTCAGTTTCACACTTTCCTTGCTTACCAAGTGTGAATTTAACATAATCCCTAAATTATTTCAGCAGGCCTTTTTGTTTCTACAAATCCAGGCTTTCGGTTTCACATTTGCATCTTATCCCATTGACATTTGTTTTTATAAATTACTGTGTCCTCTTATGACTTTACACTCATTTTTCAGAGCTTATCTCACAGTTAGGGTAAATTTGTAGGGTCCAGTTATTATAACAGTTCATAGGTGTTTTCAAGCTTTGACCATAATAGCTAGGCTCCTGAAATGCACCTTGAATTCATTTGGCTCTCAATGTAGAGTTCACTTTATTAATAATTATGGTGAGTTCTTGTTGATGTGCCCCATTTGGCATACTGGCCCAGCTAACATGTTGCAGTAGATGCACTTTTTACATCAGACAGAAGCATTTGCAGAAAAGTACTAGGAGAGTCACAAGATGGGAGGAGTGGAGAAAATGCAAGAAAACTTGTAAGCAAACAGTGCTTGGGCAGCTGAAACAATAGAGTACTCTCAGCATCAGTGGCAGCATGCCTTCTCTGCCAGCACGAGGCCACAGGCTTCATGTGGAGGATGCAGGAGCCACTATGGTGAGATCAACAAATGGGGTGGCAGGCACATGAGGTGGTAAGCCAAATAAAATTATCTGATTGGCTCAATGTGGTCATCAGGTCACTAGTTCCCCATTCTGGTTTTTTTTAATTTGATTTGGTGTTCGGGGAAACCTGTAAGATTAGTTAATCTGGGCCTGGATACCCATTTATAGTTTTCAAAGTAGACTGTTAAAATGAAGTATGCAGTTGTGCAAAACCAACCTGAATATGAAGTACCAGAGGCTGCATTAACAGAGGTGAGTGCAAAGGGGGTCACACCATGAAAAAGTCTGGGAAACACTGCCTTAAGATGGTGAAAGCAAGTATCACCGTGGCCAAGGCTGCATCCAGCAAGAAAAGACACAATCCCATGGGCTTCCTGGATGAAGATGTCATGGTTGGCAATCACTTCTATGTAACGTCCTGCAAAGGTCTGAGACTTTGAGTACAATCTAGCCAACAGATGGTGAGGAAAAGGTGGAATGGATTGGCATCCTTATCCAGGGCTGGCCTGAGCCATTCGTGCTCCCCGGGCCCTGGGAGCGCGGCGCTGCCCCCGGGCGCGCAGCGCATGCATGGCCCCACCCCGGGCGTGTGGCGCATGCGCGGTGCCTCCCCGGCCTGGCAGCCCCGCGCGGCGCCCCCTACAATGGGCGGTAGCTTGGGCTGGCTCTGTCCTTATCTCTAGATATACTGTACCTATCTGAAGTCAGAGAGTTCCATTATTTCACTATTTTTTATTAATTTATAATTTCAATAAATCTCATAAAACAATCCACCCTGTCATTTAGCAGATGTAACATATATGACACTTGAAAACTTTGTGGATGAGATTAATCAGGCTAAAAGTCCTGCAATACATCATAATTAAAAACTGGTTCCTGATTTTTTTATTAGCCTATCTAAAAAATTATACAAATATCCATTCACAAAGACCAAAGAAGAACTAAATTTGAATTATAACCCACAATGGAACATACTAATCTCACAGCTCTGAAACTACAGCATTATCCATTGTCCTTTCTTCACAGAACTCCCCATAGCTAGCAATATTTCTAAGATGTTAGAATCAATTAATAATTCTAACAGAATACTTGTTAAAATGCTTGTTAAAGTACTGTGCTGAACTTGAAAAGCATTCAGAAAGATGAGTCGTATGGTTAAGATGGTGCAAATCTGGCCCAGCTAAACATAGATGTGTTATTGTACAAATTGATGCGTAAATAAGACATTTTAACCTAAATTGAGAGATTATCTAATTAGCTTAATTTATTCTATTAAATAATAATAATTATTAAATAATAATATTAAATATGGTGCTGTTGTAGCTGTTTGATACGTGCAGTATAAAAACATGGCCAGAGTTAGATTTAAAATGGAAAGAAATTAGGGCATAGGATAGATTGATCAATGAAAAGTCATTCCACGCAAAATGTTACAGCTTCAAGAACTTGTAAAATATTTGGGCATTCAAAGCTACTTTGTGCATATAATGTTTGCGTAAATCCTGAACTGATAGTATCTGTGTTCTATCATATTGCCTTGTTCTGTGATTCCTGCTCATCTCTCATAAATTAATTTTAGTTGGGCTCTGTTAGTACTTGTGATACCTCCAAGGAGCACCTACACATCTTACTCAGTAGTTGCCTCTCTTTCCTTGAATTAGCAGTGACTCAATATACTGTTATAGAGTCAGGGACGCTTTGTTACTACATTTCAGATGAGCTATAAAGTTAAAATCCTGGTTCCTTCCAGCTTTTTTTCATACATGCTGAAGTATTGATCTCAGTATCCTAGTCAAATACAAACCCAGGAACATCCTGTCTTTCAGTTTTACGCTTTTTGTTATAAACTGCTTAGGAGCACTGTGCATTGTTAAGCAGTGGCTGTGTTTTACTCCAAAAATGGCTGCAGTTCACTGGGGGATGAAATGTAATTTCTCTGCCAGTTTAAATAAGCAAAATGCTTTAAGAACACTCAGAATGAAAGGAGCTGTATCAGTGTTCCATTATTATTATATTCATTTGTACATATAGATATAGGCATGAGACAGAATAGGTATTTGTTTAAAAAAGAAAAGAAAAAACAACAAATGTAAACAACTCTCCCTCATGAAATACTTCACACAGAGCCTAGTGGCCTCTAATTAAGGTTGATCAATGGCTTCCCATTATACAATCATAGTTTCACTTCCTAATAACTTTGCTAAATGTTAACTATTTGGGCTGAAAAAGCGGCGAGGAGTCCTGTGGCACCTTATAGACTAACAGAAGTGTTTGGAGCATAAGCTTTCTTGGGCAAAGACCCACTTCGTCAGATTCATGTCAATTTGGGCTGAAATTGTCCATACTCAGTGTCTGCTTCAGGCTGAATTTATCCGGGAAATTTCAATCAACACATTTCTGGAAATGAAGCTGGGGGGTAAGATAATACTTAGCTCATGAAAAAAAATTGTGTGTGTGTATTGATACAATTTGAAGGTGAAAAAATATAATGCTTATGGACATGTATTAAAATGCAGATCATCTCTCTCACTCTTACATTTCACTGTAGCACTAGCCACTGAATGTGGAACTAGTAAATAGAGGAGTGATTATGTTATTAAACAGATTGTAAAGCCATGGTACTGGAATGCAGAGGGGTTCTGTTGTGTGCAACTGTGTACAGTAAATTGGAGGATCGGGGTTTCCGCTTCATATTTGCTTTGTGTGTCTGTTCTCACACATCAGCAACCCTATTTAAATATATGAGTACTGGACCAAACCTTACTCAGTCCTAACTAAGACAAGCTCCCATTGGAGTTTTTTGATTCCACTCTGGAAAACTCTCAGTGATTTCCATGAAATAAGATCAGGTCTTGAAGGATTTGACCTGGCATGAAGTAAGAAGCAGCTGCCCCATTACTGCTAAATATCAGATGATATGTCAGTGCAGACATGCAGTTCTCTAATATGGTTTAAAAAATGGGTTTCTCTTGCCTATTTTGAAATCTGCTTTTATGAACCTTTATGGCTAAATGTGAGTAAAATGTTTACACCTACCATACACATCACAATTTGTTTACTGCATACATATAAATCAGTTATTGCATTTGATATAGTCTACTGTGAGTTAATGCAAAGTCTGTATGTGATGAAAATGATACTATCCTATTTAAGTAAATAATGATAATAAAAGCCAAAACCTTTATTGTTGATAGACCAAAATAATTTCAATAATTTCATTGCTGTTTAAATAAAAAAATTAAAAGCAGGCCTCAGGTAGTACACTGATCTATATAACATACAGGAGATTGACCAGGTCTGTTGCTCTTATTTTATAGATTAATTCTCTGCCACTTATGTAACAGTTCTCCTCAAACCACCTGGATATAAATAAATATAACTAACCTCTGTTGTGTATAGAAGTACACAAGGGTCTCTGAAAAAGTCCCCCCCCCCCCCCCCCCCCGCATGAATCTTTTCATTCTAGATCCCAGGGAGGAAGAAGGAGGAAACATAATGGAAATTGTACAACAAAGTCAAGCTGACAGTGCTATTGGAATAGAAAAGGGAACTGGGATGTTGGAGATTGGAAGTATATTGAGGCAAAACAATGAACGCTCTCCTGAGCAGGTCACTGCAAATTAGACTCTCGGAGCTGCTGAGCACAATTCTCTCCTGTAAAGTTGTAAATGTAAAGTGGCAGTGCCATTGCAGCGTCTCATTAAGCAGTTTAGTTGGATATAGCCCCAGCATTGCTTCATAAATGGTTTTGATCTAGAACATTTGGATTGCTAAGAGTGTAAAGTTTCACAATCCCATATAGAGAACTTGTGCATTCCCATTGTAAACAGCATCTGGATAGCAATAAAAATAGTTAGGATGAACAAAATGATTCCCAGTCATGCAATGTACAGATCTCTGCACCAGCATGGAGTACTAGGGACCCCAGAGGTAATCCACGTAGAGCTCATTGTAGGGTTCTAGCCAAAGTTTCCTGCTATCTTTAAATTCACAGGGCCAAATTGAAATGTGGAATAAATGGGTGCAGTGGCATTTATTTCAGTGGCATTCTACCCATTCGTACCAATGCTGAATTTATTTTGTTGTATACTTCTTGGCAAATAAATTAAAAACAAAACAACAATAAAAACAAAACAGGCCTGTCATGGTCAGTTGAAAAGCTGCCATCACTTCTTGTTAAAATACCTTTCACTGGAAGAAAGTCTATGGAGACTAATAAATTCACCTGCCTGATCATTTCAAATGACAACCAAACATGAGAAAAACACAATAGGGAAGCTAATATCTCTTACTGGAGCAACTTCTAGTGGTGGAAGGAACAAGCTTATGAGTTGCCCCCTCCCCCAAGTTCATTAGGTCAATTTTATGGTCATAAAAATTTAAAATCTATTTAAATCTGAAATTTCATGGTTTCGTAATTGGAGAGGTCCTGATCCAAAATGGAGTTATGGTGGGGGGATCACAAGGTTATTGTAGGGGTAGTAGGACAGTTAGAGAGCAGCAGCTGCTGGCCAGGAGTCCAGCTCTGAAGACAGAGCTGCTGCCAGGAGCGCCACATAAGTAAGGATGGTATGGGATGGTACTGCCACTCTTAATTCTGCCCTGCTGTCTGCAGAGCTGGGCCCTTAGTCAACGGCCGCCACTCTCTGGCCACTCAGCTCTGAAGGCAGCAATGCAGAAGTAAGGGTGGCATATTACGGTATTGTCACCCTCACTTCTGCACTGTGAGTGGTGGGGTGCTGCCTTCAGAGCTGAGTGCCTGGCCAACAGCCACTGCTCTCTGGCTTCCCAGCTCTGACACAGTCATAGAGGCGGCAATACCGTGACTTCCCCCCTCACCCCCCCAATAACTTTGTGAACTCCCTTTTGGGTCAGGGTACTCAATTTGAGAAATGCTTGGTTTCCCACTGGTAGAGCATAGGGTAAAGCACACAAAAGACTAGCTTTCATGTTCTGTGATGCATTTTTCATGACCACGAATTTGCTAGGACCCTCCTTATGAGTTTCACAGAGCTTTTCTTCAGGACTGGGGACTGGTAAGCTTGTCCCTTTTACCAATAGAAGTTATTCCAATGAAAAACAGTAACTCACCTACCTTGTTTCTTTAGTATCCTGGGACCACCATGGCTGCAACAACAGTGGAAATCCACACATCAGATTAATGGAGCTTCTTGTTTGTTTGTGGATTTTTTCCTACTTGTTTCCTCTTAACATTTAGCAAAGTATAGCACATCTAAATTACTGTACAGGTCTGGGATGTCCAGCAACAGAGCTGAATGACATACTCATAAATTACAAATTTATAATGAACAGTGATCAGGTCAACATTTTGGACTTAACTGGTATCAGTATGCTATTCTAACACCATAAAAATAAGTCTAACTTTTATTAGTATGCATTTAGAGCAGTAGAGAATATTGGATTTGTAATTTGCTATGGTTCTTAGGGGACTTGAGCCAGAAGTCTGTTTCTGGATTCTCCCTGTTTGTTGATTTCTAGGATAACTATATGTATTTATACATTTTCTTTAAAAAAATGATTTGCTCATTATAAAGCCTTTCCATCTTCACATTTTCTTTTTCTTTCTTTTTTGCTTTCATCTGGCTTTTTGTCTAGTACACGGTGTGGACTGCCCTCTGGGTCACCTGGAATGTTTTCATTATCTGCTTCTATTTGGAAGTAGGCGGGCTTTCTAAGGTAGGTCCCTTATAATTCTTGAGGGTTGTGTGGGAGCAAATGATTGTACTTCAATAGCAGCAATGCTAGGGTGTTTTAAATTACTAGATCCAGAAGAAAAACTAGTGTGCTCTTTTAACAAGTAATCAGAGCTTCAAAGGTTGTTGTTTTTCTCTAGCTAGAACTCCAGTATGGCAACTTATCTGTTGTTGTAAATATTCATAGACTGGAAATAAGTAAACGTAATTAAACTGAACATCTGTGTCTCTCTGAAATAGAGCTTGCTGCTGAATCCATTTTATCAGGTTGAAGATTATTTTGTTTGTTAAAAACATACAATATCTTTTTAGCAGATTCTTTGAGTAAATGAAACATGGATATAAATGTTCTGGGGCTGGTTTGAAAGCAGCTGAAGCAATTGATTGCGAAGGTTAATGCGATAACTTGTTGAGCAAATTGATCTCAGGGTAAAAACGCTAATGAAATAAAACAGAATTGCACAAGAAAAGATCATATTTTTGCACTTTTGAATCAAGTTTTCCTTTACTTGGTACTCAATACTTGAGTTTGCTGGTTCCTTTTTCAAAGTCCTGGTTAGAGCAGAAGTCTTTGCTGGAAGCATCAATGTATATATTAGATTTATAATATGTAGCACTTACGTTGATATCGCTTATTGTTAACCACATTGTGTTCACAGTGGCTTCCCTACAACATTCGTTGAATTTTATCCTAGTACAACAAACTCAACAAAATTAATGTCTTTGCATATCGATATCAATATAGAACATTTTTTTCATGCTACAGCCCATTAACACAAAGTTAGAATTAGTGTGGCTATTAACATTCTCAAACTTTGCAATATTAAGTACATTGCTGTGAATTATTACTTCTTTCTTAGCAAGTACAAACTTCAACTGGCTAATAGGAGATCATTTGTGGTTTAAACCCTTTATTATTAATCAGGAAAAGTCATCAATCAAAAGATCTGGAGAAGTCCATTTTATAACAAAGAAAACTAATTTAGTCATTCAATAAGAAATCAATTGAAAACTTGCTTTAGTACAGGGGTAGGCAACCTGTCAGAAGTAGTGTGTCAAGATCTAACTTACTTACTTCTATTTATGGATCTGCATGCCAGGAGGAGAGAAGGGGCTGGCTGGGTATGGTGACCATATTTTCTAAAATTGGTTGCAGTTAGGGAAAATGGTTTAATTTAAATTATTAAACAGACAAGTGTTTTACATTTCTTATACTAGTTTATCAAACTTCATTTTAAATAAAGTAAAATATTAATTTATGTTCAACACAAAAGGTTTCAATGTTTTCTTTCTTTATGGCAGGGGTTGGGAACCTTTTTTTGGGTCGAGGCCACTGACTCACAGAAAAATCAGTTGGGGACCACACAGATGAGAAGCAAAAAAAAAACTCCTCCAAAAATTCCTAACCCTCAAAAATGTGGCCCCCAACTGAGACACCTCACTCCTCTGGTGCTCCAGCCTCATGGGGTGAGAGGAAGGGACAGGGAGGACTGAGGTTCAGAGTTTCCCATCAGCCAGATTTCTAAAATAGACACTGCAGTTCAACCAGGAGTTGTGAGATTGATGCAGGAATTAGCTGATGCTATACAAAAAGTGACTACATGGTGATGCTGTTCCTTTAAAATCCATGACTCTATGAGATGAATATAGACATCACACATAGTATCCCACAAGAATAACACACTGGTAATAAATCACCAATATAATCTTTCTTCACTACTTATCCTTTAGCACGTGGGTCTCAAACTCCCATCCCGTGGGCCATCGCTGGCCAAAATGGTCCATGACTCCGGGCAGGCTGGAGGAGGCCTGTCCGTTACTGGCCCCCAAACTCTGCCTCTTCTCACCATTGCCTCTCCCCACATGGCACCCGTCCCTGAGGATGCAGCTTCGGGAATCATTGAGGGAGGGGCTTGGTGCCATGGTGGCAGGAGCTGTGGAAGAAACAACATGCACAGTGCTTTATGTCCTCCTCCATCTCCTCCTGCTGCTTTTATACAATAAAGTGAATTGTATGTAGTATTTTTCCCTAATGTTCTGTTGAAACCCCAACCTTTTGAATTTTTAACTACTTTGGCAGTAAACCTGGAATCTAATTTACTGCTAAGTTATGTTAGGAACGTCATGCAGAAACATTTCAGAGTTTCAAAATAATGACTCTGGCCTTGGGTGGTAGTAGAGACTATTAATCAGAAGTGCTGTGCAATGATGGTATGCCCTTCAACGGCAGTTAAATGGTAGTTTCTAATGTTCAGCTAATGTCATCAGAACATACCTCAGCAAAAACCTCATGCATTGCTTTGATTACAATACAAGAATTTACTGCAAAAATTAGACTTATGTTTGAAAAGGATCATGGGTTTGCAATTGTGTAGCTGTGCAAAAAGTACAGTGTTTAATATATTGTTTACATTATTCAACACAAACAAGAGAATAAATTCAATTAATGCTTCTAACTTTATAATGCACTGAAATCATTGATACCTGTACAGCATGTTGGCAGGAAATGCTTAACTCATGGTCTCTTAAAAATGGCAAGTAAGAACATAAGACCATAAGAACAGCCATACTGACTCAGACCAAAGGTCCATCAAGCCCAGAATCCTGTCTTCCAACGGTGGCCAATGCCAGGTGCCCCAGAGGGAGTGAACAGAACGGGTAATCATCAAGTGATCCCTCTCCTGTCATCCATTTCCAGCCTCTGACAAACAGAGGCTAGGAACACCATTCCTACCCCTGGCTAATAAGTATTGATGGACCTAACTTCCATGAATTTATCTAGTTCTTCTTTGAATCCTGTTAAAGTCCCGGTCTTCACAACATCGTCTGGCAAGGCGTTCTATAGGTTGACTGCTCACTGCATGAAGTAAAACTTCCTTTTGTTTGTTTTAAACCTGCTACCTATTAATTTTTATTTGGTGACCCCTAGTTCTTAGGTTATGGGAACAAGTAAGTAATTTTTTCTTATTCACTTTCTCCACACCAGTCATGATTTTATAGACCTCTATCATATTCCCCATTAGTCTCTTCTTTTCCAAGCTGAAAAGTCCCAGTCTTTTTAATCTCTCTTCATATGGGACCTGTTCCAAATCCCTAATAATTTTTGTTGCCCTTTTCTGAACCTTTTCCAATGCCAATATATCTTTTTTGACATGAGACAACTACATGTGTACACAGTTTTCAAGATGTGGGTGTACCATGGATTTATATAGAGGCAATAAGACAGAAAATGTCTTATTCTCTATCCCTTTTTAAATTATTCCTAACATTCTGTTTGCTTTTTTGACTGCCGCTGCACATTGAGGGGATGTTTTCAGAGCATTATCCACAGTGACTCCAAGATCTCTCTCTTGAGTAGTTATAGCTAAACTAGTCCCCATCATTTTGTATGTATCGTTGGGATTATTATTTCCAATGTGCATTACTTTGCATTTATCAACGTTAAAATTCATTTGCCATTTTGTTGCCCAATCACCTAGTTTTGTGAGATCCTTTTGAAACTCTGTAAAGTCTGCTTTGGTCTTAACTATGTTGAATAGTTTAGTATCATCTCTAAATTTTGCCACCTCACTGTTTACCTCCCTTCTCCAGATTATTTATAAATAGGTTGAATAGGACTGGTCCCGGTACGGTCTGTTGGAGGACACCAGTACTTACCTCTCTCCGTCCTGAAAACTGACCATTATTCCTACCCTTTCTTTCCTGTCTTTTAACCAGTTATCAGTCTATGGGAGGACCTTCCCTCTTATCCCATGACAACTAACTTTACATAAGAGCCTTTGATGAGGGACCTTGTCAAAGGCTTTCTGGAAATCTAAGTACACTATAGCCTCTGGATCCCCTTTGTCCACATGTTTGCTGATTTCCCTCAAAGAACTCTAGTACAGGGGTTCCCAAACTTTTTGACATGGGGACCAGTAAATCCATTCACGAACTTTTGGAGGACTGGTAACATGCATTTGCATATTTGCATATTCATTAATCAAATGATGAATATTCAAATAAGTTGTTTCTGGTCCTCCCAAAGCCTCCAGTGCCAGCTTTAGCAAAGCTTTTGATATGGTCACCCACAATATTCTTGCCAGCAAGTTAAGGAATATGGATTGGATAAATGGAGTGTAAAACAGACAGAAAGCTGGTTAGACCAGGGTTTCCCAAACTTTTTACTTTAGTTGGAACCCTTTTTTTCCCCGTACTGTTTTTTGCAGCCCAAAAATATAAACACATAAAAAACAAACTGAGAAAATACCAGACATATAACATGTCTGGTATTTTCTCATTAGGTAAGTTTTATTATTACTAGATGTATCATCAGTTTGTAGTTTCGAACTGCCTGGCTGGTAAATGTGCTCAGACTGCATGAGTGTGTCTACCAGCCAGACAGTTCGCAACTACTCGAGGGTGTGTGGAGGTGTGGGGTGCACAATAGAATCCCCGGGCCGGACTCACTCATGCTTTGCGGGGTGGGGGGGTAGGGGGCTGTGCCCCAAAATCCGCATATGGCCTGGTCAGTCCCACTCCCTGCCAGCCGATTCGCTCCCCCCCACTGCGCCTGCGTTCAGCCCCACTTCCCCCAACCCCCTCCTGGACAGCCAGTTCTCCCTTGTTTCGCCTCCCAATCTCCCTTGGCCAGCCCCGCTGCCCGCATCCAGCCCTGCTTCTGGCGGCCACTTCTCCCCCCCCTCCATCTTCCCCGGCCAGCTCCCTACCCCTGACTTCGCTCCCCCCGGCAGCCCTGCTTCCGCCGGCCCCCCCAATATCTCCCGGACAGTCCCAATGCCCCAGGCAAGCCCTGCTTCCATCAGCCGCTTCTGCCCTACTCCTACTCCTGATCAGCCGCCTGCCCCCCGGCCAGCTCTACTTCCGCCGGCTGCCCCTCCCCCAATCTCCCTGGCCCGCCCCGATTCCCCTGTCCAGTGCTGCTTCCGATGGCCGGCTTTCCCCTCCTCCTCCTTCTCCCCCCCTCCCCACCCGACCTCCCCTAGCTACGCCTCTGCCGGGAGCTGGAAGATCCAGCTGCAGACTCTGCCCAGGCCGGCCAAGGGCTTGGGGGACCCGGTGCCACACAGGCACTCCAGGAGCCCGGAATACCCCGGCAACCATGCTGAGGCCCGGTATTTTTTTCCTGCGGCCCGGTACTGGGCCGCGGCCCATAGTTTGGGAAACGCTGCTCTAGTACATTAGTAAGGCATGATTTCCCTTTACAGAATCCATATTGACTTTTCACCAACAAATTATGTTCCTCTTCGTGTCTGATAATTCTGTTCTTAACTATAGTTTCAGCTAATTTGCCCAATACTGATATTAGACTTACTGGTCTGTAACTGCCAGGATCACCTCAAGAGCCCTTTTTAAATATTGGCATCAATATTAAGTTGTCATGGGATAAGAGGGAAGATCCTTTCATGGACTGAGAATTGGTTAAAAGATGGGAAACAAAGGGTAGGAATAAATGGTAAATTTTCAAATGGAGAGGGGTAACTAGTGGTGTTCCCCAAGGGTCAGTCCTAGGACCAATTCTATTCAACTTATTCATAAATTATCTGGAGAAAGGGGTAAACAGTGAGATGGCAAAGCTTGCAGATGATACTAAACTGCTCAAGATAGTTAAGACCAAAGCAGACTCTGAAGAACTTAAAAAAGAACTCAAAAAAGAATTTTGTAATATTTGAATAATTTAAAGAAAAAATCCAAAACTGAGTATCAATTGAGACAATTTGCAGACTCACTAAAACGACCATCAAAATTTACTCACAAGGGATCATTGAGACCAAGAGCTGGATAGGATTTGAAAAGAGTGGACATTTGTATGGACAACAAGAACATCCAGAGTTATAGATTCATAGAATGTAGGGACATTACAGGACCATTAGATCATTATGTCTGACCCCCTGTGTTTCACAGCAACTAAATGTCATCCATTTTACCCCTGTGTTTAGCCGTTGGGCTAAATCATAGCTTACAGAAAGGAATCCTGGCTTGATTTAAAATAATCAAGAGATGGAGAATTCGTCACATACCTTTATAATTTGTTCCAATGACCCTCACTGTTAAAAATTTGTGCCTTCTAATTTGAATTTTTGTGTCTTTCACTTCTGACCATTGGTTATTGTTATGCCTTTTACTGCTAGTATAAAGTGCTCTTTAGTCTTGGGTATTTTCTCCCTCTGGAGGTACTTAGACTGTAATCAAGAGCCCTCCATTGTCTATTTTGATAAATTAAACAGATGGAGCTTTAAAGTGTCTCACTGTAAGGCATTTTTTCCAGACCACAAATCATTTTTGTGGCTGTTTTCTGTGCATTAATCCAGATTTTCAACATTCTTTTAAAATGTGGTCAGTAGCACTGCACACAGTATTCCAGCATCAGTCTTGCAAATGCTGTATGTATAGATGAAATCACCTGCCTTCTGTTACTCACTACTCCCTTATTTATACCTCCCTTTTTTACCATAGTATTGCATTGGACTCTCATGTTGAGTTGCTTGTTCACCCTGATACCCAACCCCTTTTCAGACTCAACTTTCAAGGATACCATCTCCTCATCCCCTTTTTAGACATGGCCTGCATTCCTTGATTCCATATGTATATGCATTTGATTGTATTTAAAAACATATTCTTTAACCAGCCCCAGTTTATCTAGTGACCCAGGTTGCTCTGCATGACTCCTTTTTCCTCACTATTATTTACCTCTTTTCCAATCTTTGAGTTGTCCACAAAGTTTATTAGCAGTGATTCACACTTCCAGGTCCTTGATAAAAATGTTGGACATAGCAGACATACATTTACAGAATATGCCATAACAAGAGTGTAATACAAAAACATTGTTATAAACTTTTGTTAAATACGTTAATCAGTGTAATGAGAATGAGATGGTCTAAGTTAACAGGAAAAACCACAAATCAACTCCCATCAAAAGAGAGAGAGAAAGAGACAAACTTCTGAGAACTTTGTGGGCAATGTGATTTCTGAGCCATTTGTTGTAAAGTTTTTGGATTGAAACTAACATATCCCTAACATTATCTGTTTTTCCCAACTGTGTTCTGGTACTGCAGCACATCTTGATGTCCAGAAGTCTGTACTGGCTCTCGTCCCATATGATGCCCCCTGCTGATGTTCACTTAATTGCTGTGGTAGTCTCTCTTGCTGTTACTTGGCCCTATGGCCAGGTACCAACTTTAGTCCATCCCTTCTGGGGAAAGAGAATCCAGTCAAACTATAGTCCAATGACCTTACAGCAAGTCTTCTGCCTGATTTTTGGGCTCTGTGGCCCTTACTCCTGTTACCAGTTTCCTTTGCAGCTGGTAGGGGAATCTAGTTCCGCCCTTTATTTTGGGTTCCGGCACAGGATCCCTATACCTGGCAGCTAAGATCTACTCCCTCAGACTCTTTGCTGCCTCCCTGAACTGCTTCCTGCTCTTTCTATTCCCATAGGAAATAACTGCCGATTCTTTCCTTCTTGCCTCTTTCTGCTGAAAACTTCCTGGCTTTATGATCACCGCCCAGTGCCTTCACTGCTGAACGTCATTTAGCTCGCTGTTAGATATATTGATTGGCCTCTCAGGGCCTGTTTCGAATACAAACCCCATCACACATGTACTTATGTAGCTTGTTGCATTGGGATCAATGTTAATAGTGCCTTTCCAATCACACAGAATCCTTAGTCCTCTTCTTTACTCACATATTGAAGTTAAAAATGCCTGCAGTAAACTTTCATCTTGCAGTGTCAAAAATTGAGTTCCCAAGATAAGAATGCATTAGAAATTATTACTCTAATTTTATCTTTTTTTTCCCTACACTCAGTACAGTGGTCTCTAAGCACCTTAAAATAGGCTATTTACTTGTATTGATTCTGCATAGGTTATATGTAAAAATATATATTCTTTGGTGATTAGTGCCTTATAAATTCCACTAAAGCTACATTAGGTAACTAAAGCTATATTAGGTAAATTGATTTAGAGCATGAAACTTGTGTTAATACTGATCTTTATTCATCAATTGCCTGTTTTAACTTGCCATTCCCAGGGATCGCCTAAACATTCCATAGGATTAAATGTATAAAGTTTCCATCAATTATGTGCAAACAGAGGCCGCTCAGAGAGAGAGCCACTCCTAGAGTCCAATAGATAATTAATCTCTTTTTCTTTCATAAATATAAAAAAGATATTAAAATTTGAAAAAGTACAGAGAAAGACAACAAAAAATATTAGGGATATGAAGCAGCTTCATATAAGATGATATTTAAAAGACTGACTGTTCAGCTTGGAAAAGATATGCCTGGGTGGGGAATTATGATATAAATGTAAAAAGTCACGACTGTAGCAGAGAAAGGTAATAAGGAAGTGTTATTCATCCCTTCACATAACACAAGAACCAGGGCCACCCAATAAAATGAGTAGTCAGCAGGTTGAAAAAAAACATAAGTACTTTACACAATGCACAGGCAAGTGTAGAATTCATTGCCAGGGGATGTTAGGAGGGTGAAAATTATAACTGGGTTAAAAAAAAAGAATTAGAACATTTCATAAAAGATAAACCCATCAATAGCTGTTAGCCAAAATAGTCAGGGATAGCACCCCATGCTCTTGGTGTCCCTGGACCTCTGAGTGCCAGAAGCTGGGAGTGGATGAAAGAAGGACGGATCACTCAATGATTTCCCTGTTTTGTTCATTATCTCTGAAGAATCTGGCTCTGGCCACTGTCCAAAGACAGGTTACTAAACTAGATGAATCTGTGGTCTGACCAAGAATGGCCGCTTTTTGTTCTTACCAGCTGAACCCTTTTGAACTTCACTACTCAAAAGGGCATTAAATTTGTACTTTACCTAATTTTGTGTATTGTTTTTAATTTTTATATATTGGAACCTCAAACAGTTACATGTAAAACATTTTGTACTTTTATTTCACCTGTCACAGATCAATATTCCCACTATAAAGTTAACGGAAGCTCTGCTCTTTCACAGTTGCTGAGAAGCTGGCCCTGTTGGTTCAACATATAACTGGAAGCTTGAGTTCCAAATAAATGAACCTTCATTGGCTGAAAATGATAGTTTACTATTCTGAGGAGAAATTTCAATAACAATTCACTCATCTTTTGCTCACAGGCAGACAGCTAAATACGTGGTGGTAAATAGCAGTAGGTCAGTGACTTTGGTCATCTAAGAAAGTAAACAGAGACCCACTATCTTACAAAAATTTCCCTGTTCTGCCAGCTAGGGCATGGTAGATCCTATAAAGGCCAAAATGGCCTTCACAGGTGAAACATCAACAGAGAAGATGCACTGCTTACTTAAGTCCACAGTCACAAATATAAACCCTCTGTTTCAGTTATGTAAAGGCAATTTGAGGCTTATGTTGCAACCTAAGCCACCCTCAGGGATAGACTAATAGGCTTCATCCGGAATTGTCTTAAAGGGCCTTCACACAGGCTGAAACAAAACTCTCACATTGATGGGTTTGAAGGGGAGCTGAGCAGAGTATAGGAATCAAAGGAAAAGGCAATTTTTCTATAGTGACTCACCCCATTCCTTGTCTCTCCTCTGCCTTCTCAAAGGAAGTGGAAGATGAACAAGGCAGAGAGAACCCTCTGATCATTCAGGATACCTCTTCTACTCTGTCTTTCTGCATACAGAACAATGAAATGGGTGGGATCTCCAAGCATTAGTGAGGGATAGATCCCACCATACAGTCCCAATCAGTGCACATGATGGGAGATGCTCCACACTGTTGTCCTCCCCTTCTGGATATTTTGTCTTTTATGTACAAATCAATGCCCTTTAGCTGATCTAGGGCCCGCCCTTCTCTTTCTGCCTGCTCTGTGTAACTCATTTTGCCTGTATTTGTCCTATCTGGTCTCATTTTTGGTCTCCTGTGTCCTGATCCTTATGGAAGTCAATCTAGTTTTTCCATCAATTTCACTGTTTTAATTAGCTCATTGGTGCTAAAGTGCCCTTGAAGACCAAGTATCCCCTCTGTTGAATAGAGTCCTGAGGTGGTATATCTGAAGCCTAAAGTTTTCTTCACCTTCAGAATACCTTTGTTAAACAAAAGCCAACCTTTTTGCTTATAGTTGATGGTTGTGTAGTAAAATTGGCATCTTAAGAATGATGAGTGAATCCTTAAGTGTGGTATGTGTCTTTGCTTACTGGATACGGTATCAGTTTTACATTTAAGATGGGAAGAAACAAGGAAAAGAGATACTTTAGTCTAATATCAAAGGCAGACTACAGGTCCCTGAAACCAATGACTCCCAGAATTGCTTAAACATTGAATGATATGCATGAATAATTTAAAACTGTTTGTTAAATGTGCAAAAGTCAAGTTATCCTTGCAGAGAGAGACACTTTGTCAATTGCCAGCAATTTATTGTGTTTTTGAAAACCACAGGCAGCAATTTACAGAAAAGATTAGCCTTGTTACTAAATATGTGTGACATTTTCTTGATTTAAACTGTCATTCTGAAAAGCTGTTAACTGACAACTAGAGTTTGGAATGAGGTTATAAAGTTTAGTGAAGGACTCCTTTTAACTGAGTGAGAGCTATATTTCTGCTCTGGGAAAGCACAGCACGTAGACCTCTTACTGGAACTAAAGCATGTATGCATTCAAATTAGCATTTTCAAGGGAAATTATACATGATCTTTTTAGACATTCATGTGCTGCAGAGGTATATGGTACTGTGCTGACATTTTACATCTCATAAACATAGTAATATATTTCTGAAATACCTTCATTCTGCTGAGATATATCAGAAATTCTGATTGTAAATGATTCAGATGGCTGGCACCACATCAGTATGCATCAGCTTCATTATTTCATCCAGTCCCTAAAGTTAGTTGATGCTTAGAACATAAGAAGGGTCATTTTAGCTCAGACCAATGGTCTATCTAACTCAGGAAGCTTCAAAGAGAATGATCTTTTTTTTTTCCTTTCTCTGCTGGGGCATTGGGCTCAGTGATCCTTTGGGCTTTTTTGTTTAATTTGATTTTTAATTTTTTTTAAAAGCTCAACCAGAGCTGAATTCTGCAGGTCTAACTCATTTCTCATTAAAGTCCTGGTCCCAGCAAAGAATTTAAACATATGTTTAGGTATTGTGCTGGTCCGAGGCATTACATCAGTGCAAATGGATTAATCTGATTGTTAGATACCTTTTATTTAACATCAGTGGAGTTGCTCCAATATAAATGACAGCAGAATCATCCCCTATGTATGTATTCTCTTTAGTGATCTTCATAAATGAAGATGGATTCAGGCTGGAAATTACTTCTATACCTCATATCTGAATGCTCTCCAGAGCTTATTTTCAGTATCCACTCAGATTGTTTAAAACTAACAAACTATATAATACTTTTAGATAATATTTCAGTGTATTCAAGTATCCAGAATAGTCTCCTTTCTCTGTACTGGATTAAAATCAGGCTAGATTTTCTCTTCAATGATGTAAACTAAATTTTATTGGGTTTGAGTTAGAGTTCACTGAAGTAAAAAGAAAGACAATGTTAAACTTCTCTATCAAATATCTGTGTTGTAGGTCCACAGTTCTTCATTTACTACAGATCTCTCCCGATTTTGCACTGACCAGCAATCTGAACTCTCCATGTAAAAAGGGAATACTGCAGTATGATTGAGTTAGAGAAAGAAGTACTTGATGAGGGAGAGTACAGCCTGAATGTTACCCTGTCTTCTTGGCTCTCTCCTTTTGTATGCATGAATGCTGAATACAGTTCCTTTAAGGTGGAGCAGAGAAGATCAAGAGAAACATGGTGAGGAGATTAGAAGCCAGTGGAATGTTTCATCACATTTAAGATTTTAAGAGTACTTATTAAAAATAAAAATATTCTACTTTAGATCAAAAGAATGGGAGGAGCTAAATAGTCCCCCATTAAATAAAAGCCCTGCTTTATCAGCATACTTAAACATGTGCCTAACTAGTCTACTCACATTGTTCAGTTTATGCATGTACTTAATAACTTAGCCAATCGGGGCCTAAATTACTATTGCTAAGGTGGCCTTTCTTCCAAATCTTCCTGCTTAACTGAGAAATTAGCCACTAGACTGCTAGGATGAAATCCCTAACCCCTGATCTACACAAAATATAAATCTTTAGAGAGAACAATCTGCCCTCTCATTCTTTATTTTGATGTGGGTCTTTGGTTTGTGAGTCCAGTCATCAAGACACCAGATCCAAATAGCATATTCCTCAAAAAGATCTTTCAGATAGCTAAACACACAAAAGGATACCATTTTGTCATGGTTTACTAGAAGCTGTTCTGATGGCCCCCCTACGTTTTATGAAGTTTGGCTTACAAATATAAATACGTATAACTCAAAGATGCTTTAAACGAAATACCTCATGTAACATATCAATTTTAATATTACAAACTGTTGGATCTGTAAATTCTGTTTTGGTGCATGTACCATTCTTGTATGTAAAATTAGAAATATGAAGTATAAGACTGTTTATCGTTTTAAATATGCTCTCTCAGAAGCCTTAACAACTTGGTGATCAACTTAATGACTTGTAAACAACCTTGTTTTCCTGTTTGTCTAAAGATGATTGGACTAGTAAGACTTGTGACCATACCACCTAGTCCTAGGATTCCATTTTGACCCAGGTATTTTTCCATGGAAATGGGGAATGCCGAACAAAAGAGTCCCTCCCTACGGAAAAGCTATTTAGGCAATGAGAAGCTCTCAGCCCTTTGTCTTCCACTGGTCTGCAAAACCGTGGAAGGATGCAGAGGGCTAGGGACACAGGTCAAGGAAAAAGAGGTTGTCTCTGACCTGAAGACTATATCTAGAACAAAAACAGTTCTTTAGGGTAAGAATCAGTTTGCAAGAAGTTTTTTTAGTGAATTAGCACTAACTTTGTGTTTTTATTTTAACTTAGTAACTTACTTTGATCTGTCTGTTTTCTCTTGCAACTACTTAAAGCCTACTGTTTGTACTTAGTAAACAAAAATTGTTTTTATTATCAGGCTCGGTGTAAATAATTGTTACCTGGGGGGGGAGGGGGAGGGGGCGGGGGCGGGGAATGACCAGAGTGCATATCTCTCTTTCATTGATAAAGAGCAAACATCCTCATTAACTTTCTTTGTGTAAAACTTTTACACAGAAAAAGATTTATTGGGGGGTTTGATTCCTTTTAGGGGTTGGTTTCCTGGGTGCTGTGTCCAAGAATGCATCCTCTCAGACGTGAAGTGGTTCAGTGTCTGTATTACTCTTCAGTGGGCCAGTAACCCCAACTCCATGCCTTGTCTGGGGGAGACCAGAGGATCTGGCCCAGGAGGACAGGGTGGTTGGGAGCCCCAGAGAGCAAGAAGGCAGGTGTTAGTGGCACTATCAGTACACTGGAGAACAATTCCAAGGGAACTTTTGTGACTTCACCCCATCACAGCTGTCACTTACGTTTCATGATGTGTGGATTTATTGTCAAACCAGTATTCTCTATATCTTGGTGAAACAGCCTCCACACTAACAACTTGATATGCCACAAGCCATTATTTTAATTACAGTGCACAAAATTCCTGTCATGAGATCTTGTGACTGAAATTAAACTAAATAGAGTCATCTGCCTGTTTGCTAGTTTGAATTATGCAATCTCCTAGGAATCTGAATGTGGCTGCAATATATCTACATATATGTTGTTTTATGGTTAAGCACTGAAATAAGCAAAGCAAGAGTAAACTTTGACCCGAAGCTGGTTTGGGATTGATTTTTCTTTCTTATGTTTTAAATCAATCTGTTCCAGGCTAGTCTCTGCTTTCATCTTTGATCATTTGTTTTGATCTCCTCTGACCCCCATTTTTTCTCAGAAGAGAGGAATAGTGGCTCTTTAGTAAATTACTATTTTTATCTCCGCTCTTAACTTTCAGGGACTCAAATTGAAAATACTATAACTTCATAACAGGAGTCAAAAATTGAAGTGCTCAGTGAATGGAGATTAATATTAGTCCATTAGTCTGGCATTACCTGGGTTATTTCATAAATAAGAAAGATCAATAAAACACAAGCTAGTTTCAAAGAGCCTGTGAAATCTTTTCTCTGCTTTTGATTTTTCAAAAGTGTCAAAGACAGCTCTAAATTGGGTTAGTAATAATAATTATTTTACCAGGCAGATCTACAGCATGAAAGATATTGGGCTGTACATTATTGACAAGCCCATATGCTTCTGACCTAATGACAAGAGCACTGCTATGAAATTTGATGAGCCAATAAAATACCCCCTCTCTCTCTCATGTTCTCTTCCATATAAGCTTTCCTCTGATCTATGATAAAAGGCTGCTAAATACAGGCTCCAAGTTCTTTTGATGAACACCATTCTAAACTTTTTGTGTCAAATCAAACTGACTTTGATGGCATTGCACATGGTGTAAATCGGCACAGATTTTATCCCCTTATATATAATTCTTTCTTTGATAGGATATATACAACATTCTGGATCTATGAGACTATTCTGTGTGATGTCATGTTTCATTATCTGTCTGGCATTCCATAATCAAGGATTTTTGATGGCCATAATCTAAAGTGAAGGCATTTTGCAAGTCTCACATATGGGTGATGTTATGTAGCAATGTTTCGAAAATGTCAGAAATTCTTGGCTGAAAGGCCCTATGTATATGCAAAGTAGTAGTACTAGTTTCATAACGGCTGTTTTTAAGGTTGCATTTGGAAGAGACAATTTATACCTTCATTTTCAAGTTTCAAATTTAACATTATACTCTTTATCCTCAACATACACACACACACCCTATTTTAATAGTTGATGGAGTTTCCACAACCTCCCTAATCAATTTATTCCCCTGGTTAATCACTCTGACAGGAATTTTTTCCTAATGTCCAATCTAAACCTCCCTTGCTGCAATTTAAACCCATTGCTTCTTCTCTTATCAGAGGTTAAGGAGAATAATCTTCTCCCTCCGTTTGTAACAACCCTTTTTGATACTTGAAAGCTGCGATCATGTCCTCTCTGTCTTTTCTCTTTTCCATACTGCACAATCCCAATTCTTCTTTCAGTCTTCCCTCATAAGTCATTTATTTAGAACTTTAATAATTTAACAAACTCAGGGAGTTGATAGATCCCATGGGAAGCAAGTCTAAGAGGAAAAATGATGAAAGATAGTTGGCTGTTTTTCTAGCAGACATTATTAAGAGCACAAGAGCAAACTATCTCATTGCATAGGAAAGAGAGGAAATATGGCAGGAGACCCACCTTAGCTTAACCAGGAAAACTTCAGTGATCTAAAAATCAGAAAAGAGTCCTACAGAAAGTGAAAATAGGTCAAATTATAAAGCATGAATATAAACAAATAACACAAGTATTGTGACAAAGTCAGGCCAGGTGGCTGCAAGAGCGTCCTGGAAGACCTATATATTAACCCTAGAATCTTAAAGGCCCTTTTCCCTCCAGAATGAGAAGTGGTTACCTCAGGGTCAATTAGAGGCACCTGAATTCAGTTAAGGGCTTCCCTGAGGCCTTTGGGATCTATTCGCAGGAGTGTTGTAAATAAGACATGAGAAGTAATTCAGCATTGTGTCCAGTTCTAGGCACCACATTCCAGAAAAGATGTGCACAAATTGGAGATGGTCTAGGGAAGAGCAACAAAAATTATTTAAGTCTGCAAATATGACTTATGAGGGAAGATTGAAAGAATTAGGTTTGTTTAGTCTGAAAAAGAAAATAACAAAGTTTTCAAGTACATAAAAAGGATGTTACAAGGAGGGGGGATGAAAAAAAATATCATCCCTCTGATGATAGGATTTTAAAGAGTGGGCGAGACAAAAACACTTGTCTGGGAGTTCTAGATAATACTTAGTCCTGCCTCGAATGCAGAGGACTGAACTAGGTGACCTCTCAAGGTCCCTTCCAGTAATATGCCAAGTGTTAAGTGACTATCTATCTATCTGTCTGTCTGTCTGTCTATCAAAAATACAGATCTTATTTTAAAGTTTAATCCAAAGCTCATTGAAGTCAATGGGAATCTTTCCATAATTTCAGTAGCACTTGCATAGAGCCCATAAAGAATCTCATAACAGCACTGAATGACAATGAGAATTTCCCAGCATTTGTTATGTGAAAATAGACTATATAGCTATAACTAGGGGGCTGTGTAAGCATCCAGAAGTTTGTTTACTTATTTGGAAGTTACCCCCAAAGTATTTTGGTCTAGAAATTTGGTTGGAAATGTTTATTAAAGAAAGCCTTGCTTTTGGTACTTCAGTTATTTTGATTCTTATTACTTCTAGTGCTAGGAGTGCAGAGATGTATGAAAGGAAAATACTGAAAGCAAAAAGGTTTGAAATAGAGATTTTCAAGCCTCAAAAACATTTTGATTTGCTTTTAGTCCCGATTTTAGAAGGATGTTTGTCAGTTCTTTTTTTCCCCATACCCAAAGCTAAACTTTAATGTTATATTAATATAGCAACTGTTGTATTTGTCTCTTCATTTTTATATCCTGATCCTACAATGATTTCTTCATGGAAGAAATCTGCCTGAAAGCCTCTTATTACAGTACTAGGTTTAAACTGGTGCTGTGATATGCAGAGGATTTCTTACAAACCTTTCATTTTTGTATCATTCAGAGATACCTAAAAGTTTCTCATATAGTAAAATTCATAAAATTCTCAAAGTATTTAAAATCACTCCTTTTTAAAGAATATTTTCAGTTGTAATATTCTAATTTCTGATTCTGATCCAAATTGATTAGTCTATTTCTGCAAATAACAAAGCTTTAAATATTACTTTCATTCTCCATGCATCTAAAATTTATGACTTTATTGCTGGCTGTTTTCTTCAATCCTGTTATCCTTGTCCAAATATCATGCAATCGTGTACAGAACATTTGAAGTCCTTCATAGGAACATACTGAACATCATCCATATTACTATTAAAGTAGGAAGAGATTGAAAATATAATTGTAATTGTCTCCATTTATATATGAGAACTCATAAAACTTGTTAACTTCCCAGCCTTCAAACTACTGACACCATTGGATAATAAAGGATGATATTAATAGTCTTGTAATGTATCAAACAATGGCTTTGGAAATGTTGACATTTTTATACATTTTTGGTAAACGATTAAAGTAATAAGAGATACCAGTTAGTCATTGCAGAACCACAAAATGCATCAAAATCTGAAAGATCAGGGGAATTAAAGGAGAATGTAGGACTAACCCAGTGTACTGCAAGGTTTGGTAGTAATTCAAATTAATTTCCTGATATTGATTAAGAAGAGATTGTAAGTACTCATTTGTGTGCCAGAAAGCTGATGAATTTCTTTGCAGGCCATTTACCCCCCTTCTTATTCTTAATTAATAGTGCTGATTTGAAGACTTGTGGTAGAACTAGCCTGTCAATTAAACTATTCAGTGGTAAGGTTTAATATAAAATCTTTTTTTGTCCTGTACTGTTACTATAAGTAGGCAGGATCCTTTTTTCCTTTGCAAAGACAATTAGCATTTAAATTGTTGTTCTTAAGTTAGAAATAAACATGCACTCAGCTCGGGAACTATTTATCATTTGCCTTAGGGAAAACAACAATTTAAAAATCACAATTTTGTCTGGAATTTTTTTGCCACTTTTGTTACAAATTACACTTAAAACACTATAGCTGAAGGAAATTAGGAAGAAATGTTTCCTTTAATTTGAATATTAGACAGAATTTTGCACATAGTGAGCTTTTTTTTTAGCTTTCATGTATATAGTCACTTTCCTCTTTTGATTATGTGGTTCTTTCCACAACAGCAGTAGAGAGGGAGGGTTTTTTTTAAACAAAATAAGAAAATGTAAAAAACCACAAAAATCAAAAGAGGGACTTAGGGATATGTGTTGCATACAAAACTACTTTAAGCTTATTATTAATACAGATTACATTTCACATTGATTGTGTTCCCTTGAATTTAGTTTACATTATTTATTCCCCTTTTATTTTTGTTTAGTTTTCTAATTGCTTTAGATTGCTTCATTCTGTTAAATTAAACATGATGCACCAAAATCTGCATGATTGTCCACTCTCTGCATTTTCACAGGCTCACTATGTAATCTTGGAAATTTTTTAGAATTTGATTGCCCAACTTATCATTTTTTTACTTTGTCAATATCTTTATTGTAGAGAAGTAAGCTGAAATAGATGAAACAGTGGTATGATAATAAAAGCGCAGATCAGCTTATGTACATTTCTGCAACGCACCTTTAAAAATGAATATTCACAATTTTTCAGCATTTTTCTTTGTGATATTTATGATCTTCCCCATACCTAACTGGAAAATACTAAGTTGCTTTAATGTAATGATTGCAAGGGGTAAATGTTACTTGATTCTAACACCACTTTGCTTTGTCCACCTCCACCTGCCAAAACCAGACCAAACAAAGACACCTCATAAAAAATCCTATTACGTTTATATGTGAAAAATTTTTCTAAACCTATTCAGAACTACCAGACCATTTACATGAACCAAATGTAGCTTAAAAGTCTCTGAGGGATAGCCGTGTTAGTCTGTAACTTTGAAAACAATGTGTAGTCCTTGAGCACCTTAGGGTACGTCTACATAGCAGGGCTAAAGTCGAATTAAGCTATGCAAGTTCAGCTACGTCAATTGCGTAGTTTAAGTCAAAATAGCTTAACTAGGCTTTAGGTGCTATTTACACAGCAGGAAGTCAAAGGAAGAACACTCTTCTTTCGACATCCGTTACTCCTCATGAAATGAGGGTTACTATGAGTTGGAGTGACAAGTCCTCCAGCTCGACATTATTTCTAAATAAAGGCTTGTAGTATAGACACGCTCTTTGTTATTTTGGAATAACTTTAGTTATTCCAAAATAATGCTGCTGTGTAGATGTACCCTTAGAGACTAACAAAAATATATATGGTATCATGAGCTTTCGTAGACAAAACCCATTTCTTCAAATGAGCAGAGTAGAGCGAAAAGGAGGGACCCTCACAGCTTATAACAGAAAAAGAAGGGTGTTATAAATTGTGAGGATCCCTCCTTTTCTGTCCACTCTGTTAATCTGAGGAAGTGAGTTTTACCCACAAAAGCATATATATGTTTATATTTATTGTTATAAATATAACAATATATATGTGTTAGTCTCTAAGGGTGAGTCTACACTGAAGGGCTTAACTTGAAATAAGCTAAGCAAAATCAGTTACGTCAATTGCGTAGCTTATTTAAAAATAGCTTATTTTGAAATTGGGAGTATCTACGCAGTACTTATTTCAAAACAGAGTACTCTTCCTCCGACTTCCCTTACTCCTCGTACAATGAGGGTTATGGGAGTTGAAGTAAGAAGTCCTTCAGCTTTAACAGTATTGTGACATTATTTCAAAATAACTGCCTGCTGTGTAGACACGGACTAAGTTATTTTGAAATAATGCTTGTTATTTCAAAATAATGTTGCTGTGTAGACATACCCTAAGGTGCTACAGGGCTACTCGTTGTTTTCAAATGTAGCTTGTTCTTCCGATACCAGTGAAAGCTATGAAAAAGCCAAGTTAACGTAATACTAGTATACTAGTTCAGCCATCATTTTTTGTGAACATAAATTCTGATTAGAACATTCAGGAGAAATATTGTGGGTTGTTTTTAATTTAACACACACAACTCAAAAACTACTGATTTTGCTGTAGTTTCCAAAAAATTTCCTCATCACCATGAGGCAAGATCAAGTATGGAAAACTTCAGCCACAAAAAAGGATTTCTGGGAAGTATGGATAGCTGAAAAATATGTGTCATAATAGAAATTGCACATAGTCTTTGAATATAGTGTTCATTGTTGTTATATATGCGCTTGTAACTTTTGGTGACTCACCATTGTGGCACCTCCTGTTGGTCTCAGAAATTAGCTCTTTTGCCTCAGAGCGCCTTCTGCTGGCTGTTGTCTCTCCCTCGGTTATCTATCTTCTGCACTGGCTCAGTCCCCATGTCCCTCCTGGCCCATGATGCCCTCTCCTTGCAGCTCTGCACTCTGGGATCTTCCCCTTCCAGGGAACCACAATCCCCTATCTCTTCCTTGCCTTAGTGACCCACTACCAGTTGTCATATTGCCCCTGACTCAGGGAAAACTTCAGTTTGAAATGGCCATGCATCATTGGCAAGGGGGTATGGACGTGTTGCCTTCTCCTGGCCTGACTGCCTCCCTGCAGTCCTAGTACCCCTCAGGCCCCTGTATCAGTCCTGCAGCCTGGGAATTGGGTCAGGTCAGAGCTCCCCAGCTTTTCCTGTCTTTCCCCAGCACTGCTCTGTCTTTTCTGTACCTGCTGTAGCTCCCCAGAGAGCCAGGTCCCTCCTGCTACACACCTGGAGCTAGAGAGTATGCCTGAGCTTAGCACTTCCTAGTTATACTGCCTCAGCTGGGCAGCAATTGGCTGCTTCCTGCCTCAGCTGCTTGCCCCATGATCCCAGTCCCCTCCCAGGACTGGGTTTAACTTTTGTTTCACCTAGAGCAGGATGACCATCTCGTACAGTGCTATACAATGTTTTTTTATCCCTTGGACTCAAATAGTAAAACTTGAAGAATCTTGTCACCTTGTTACTTGGATGCCATAACAGCTTTGTTATTTGAAAGTTTCACCTCTGTGGTATTTCTCTTGGCATTTTTAGTAAACCTTGACAACTTTCATAGTTACGTAGTTACTTTCCGTAATTCACTGTTTTCCCCATTATGTTTTCCCTTTTTATTTCAAATTCCCTTTTTGTTGATGGAGCTATTTGCATAAACAAAACAGGTTAATCAACTGTGTCCACCCTCACAGAAGACAAAGTGAAACTCACAAAATGAAGGGAATCCATTAGCAAATTGTTTCCACAGCTATGTTCCATTCAGGGTCACTTCATTTTTTGGGTTTACATAGCAAAATATCTTGATACTCTACAACTTTAAAGACAAGTTTAGTTGGGTAACAGAGTCTTCCCTTGACCCTAAATGTTTTTTTACTAATAAGTATCTTAAGAAAACCCTTCATCAATGTCTTCATGTGTTTTCAATGCAGTAGGTCTCAGTGTTTTCCATCCCACAACCTTCTTTTTTCAGGCTACATCTATACTGCACTCTTCTTCCGCAAAAGCTTATGCAAATGAAGTGCAGAGTAGAATATCACCATGCTTCATTTGCATAATTAATTAAGGGCCATTTTTGCGCAAGAGCCGTTCTTCCTGAAAAAAATGAGGGGGGGTGGGTGCAAAAAGGAGCCATCTACACAGTTCCTTTTTGTGCAAAAGCCTCTTGCGCAAAAATGTCCCCTAATTAATTATGCAAATGAAGTGCAGTGATATTCTACTCCGCGCTTCATTTGCATAAGCTTTTGCGGAAGAAGGGTGCAGTGTAGACGTAGCCTCATTGTGTGGCACCCTGCCTTAAACTTCCCTCACTTGTAGCCAGGACAGATACATTCCCATCATTGCCACTTCTCCCATTTAGTATTCTGGGGAAGGCCATATTCAGGGCAGCCATTCCCTCTCGCAGGTTGAGAACATATTTCTTAGGGAACAGAACAAGGATAATAACTTGTTCAAGAAGAAGAGTGAATCATAGAACTGTACCAGTTTCAGTCAAACAATGGATCAGTACTTTATCTGAGAACTGTGCGTGCATGTATTTAAATAGTCCTAAATTCATTTACATTGAAGGGCCTAGCTAGATCTGAATACATTTAATCTGATTGTGATTTGTTTTTATTGTTTTATTGAGTATCCAAGATACTAGAATCATACATCGCTATCATATTCAGGCATATAATTTAGCTTCAAGTATTAGACAAAGTAAATATAGTACTATAAGGGAAAACTTTTAGAAGTATAACCAATGCTAGCTGAAGAAAATTATAAGTGTATATTTTAACACTTCAAATGTCAAGAGAAAGCTAATCCTTTCTACCTTTTCTTGAATTACACAGAACATACTTTTTTTCTCTCCCTTTATTTTTTCATTAACTGGTTTTCCATTAAAATATGATAAATCTGTGAGCAATCACTGTATGATGAAAAGTGAAAAAATCATGGAAATAGCATGCTAATAAACAACATTTAGTTGTGCTCTTGGTGAGCTTTGTATCATAGCATTTACACAGGGTCAATGGAAATACTTTCAGATGTAAAGATCCAAAGCTCCAGTGGTCTTTGGTATTCACTTGTCAGAAGAGCTTTATGTCGAATTAGACAAAGGAAAGTAAATATATGTTGTTGAACGTTCTACTCTGCTTCTTTCCTTTTCTACCCCTTTCCTCTCCTTTTGTGATCTCTGTTAGGTTACCCTCCTGCAATTATCAGTGGGTTTGTTCATTCCCTATAGTATCTAGTTGGCATTTCTAGAAATAGCATGATTCTCAGTAAGGTTGGCTGATGCAGTATTTCCAAAATATCTCATTCAGTATGCTGGGGGCAGGCCAAACAGTAGGACAGCATAACAAGTGAGAACATACCAGTGATGCAAACAAAGCTGCTGGATAGAGATGATACTAAACTGAGGTGTTTATTCATGGATAATTTCAACTTTGTTGCCTGAAGTTAACACTTTCAACCAAAAGCTGAATGTTTCACCTTGGAAATGCTGCTGCAGTGCTTCATGGTACCTCTTATTCAGATGTACTATGTCCTCATTCTTCCTGCATGAACCAGAATTTCTATTCTTACTAAGCAACTATGAGGAACACATTTTCAGAATAATTTCAATGCTACTCTCTCCTTCCACTGGATCAGGGGTGGGGTTCCAAGCCACTGCATCCAGCCCACAGGCCACCCCACTGGGCTCTTCAAGCACAAAGCAGCCAGACACTTCAGAGCAGCCCCATGCCACTTTAAGTGGCTGGCTACTCCTTTTGACTCTCTGCTCTGGGCACTGGAGGAGGGGGGGGGGCAGTACATAGAAGGCTTTGTGGAAACCAGGCAATGGGAACTGAAAGATTTTGCTGGGGCCAGGAGCAGTGCACAAAGCCCTCCCTTCCCCCCTGGCACCCAGAGCAGAGAGTCCTTTCCTGCACCCAGACCCTCTCCCACCTCCTGCATCCCAAATGCCTGCCCCAGATCATAACTCCCTCTGACCCCCACACCCTCTCCTGCACCCCAGTTCCCTACCTCAAGCTGCTTTCTGCACCCAACCTCCATTCCAGACCTCGTACCCCCTCCATAGAAAAGTGTGGCCCTTGACCACTTACCAAAACCTTGAAGTGCCCCCGCTCCCATTCAAGGGCTAGATTCACAAAGTAGTCACAGGAGGAAGTACTGCCTTTTTACCCAATAATGAGAACACTCAGTAATGGCTTCGGAGACCCAGCTTCAAGTCCTCATTCTGACAGATCTGGATTAAGGACTTGAACTTGGGTTACACACTTCCCAGGAGCCTGCCCTAACCACTGCATTGTAGGTATTCTTGAGTAAATAGCTCTTTGTCTGTCCTGATCAAGCTTTTCTACTTTATATAAATAATTAGATAGTCATTGGGGTGGGGATGTTATCCATCTGTCTTTCCATTAAGCCTAATCTCCAGGCTATAGAGTATCTCTCTCTCTCTCTCTCTCTCAAAGGATATTTAAGTATTTATACAACATAGGACAGCATCAACAAGACAAGCTGAGGGAGACCTGCATCAGAATATCCCATAGCCCAATGATTTGAACATTCACCTGAGAGGTGGGAAACTCAAGCTCTTCAGCTGAGTCATGGACATGGGTGACTTAACCTTGTACGTCTCACCCTGAACGAACACTCTCACCACTAGGATTTGGGGCACAAAGGGACCACTGCCACTACTACTTTGGTGATTGGCATTTTCAAATTTCCTTTGGTTTTAATAAAAAAGTGGATTAATGAATGTTTTATTTCTGGTCAACTGAAACATTTAATTTGACTTAAAACATTTTGTTAATTTTGAGACAATTTGAAACCTTTTTCTTTAGTTTTTCTTTTTGGTCAGTTAATAAAAATAATTATTCACAAAGTTCTATGGCATCGTGGGAGATTTAGTCTATCAAACCCTGGTCAGTGGAGCTTAGGAAGAGGCTAAACTAAAGTCCCCATGAGGCACTATCGTGCCATTTTTGAATGAAGATTGGTGAAAACTTTTCACTTTGGGCTGAAGAGTGGCATTTTAGGTATTTGGTTATTTTCCACAAAAATTCCAAAATTTCCAAGAAAGCAGATACTTTTAGAATCTGCTAAATTTTATTTGAAAGAGTTTGTCTAGCTGTGAGCGGGTGAGCAAGACTGTTTGTCCATCCATCTGTTCAAGAACACCTCCTAAATGGTAAGAGCTAGGACCACCAAATTCAATATACAGCTTCCTCTTATCATAACTTAAAGCAATATAAAGGTTTGGGTGGAAGGGGCTGAAGTCCTCCCCTTTCCCCCCTCCCCCCCCCCCCATACATAGAGGGACACATAAAACCATAAAGAAAAGTGACAGAATCACTGGGCACTTGAAAAGGGCTTGCTGGGGTTGCTCCACCACCCCCATCTGGCTCTTCCCCTGCTCCACGCTTCCCACCACCCAGGTGTCCTTTAGGGAGCGTCTGGGGGGGGCTGCAGCTTCCTCCCACATTGCCCTATTTATCGAAGAACATTGATGGCTGTTCTCTTTGTCAGGGAGCGAGGGGAAGGTGCACAGTTTGCTGCATTCCTCAATCTGGCTGGGGAGTTCAGGGAGCAGAGGAACCTGGACCTGCCCCAGCTGGGAGACCTATACCCCAACCCTGGCTGTGCCTGATGGAGCTGCAGCAGCCATGCAAAAGTGTTTCTCACCTGACCCCAAACTGTTGTGGTGAGAGAGCTGCCTCTCTCCTCAGGGCAGCCTGCAAACTGAACCCCTTATGCCCAGCCTCACCCCAGAGCAATGATTTCAATGAAGAAAAACAAAAATCTAGTATCATATAAGTGAAACCTAATTTTCCATCAAAATCATCTTAAACAGGAAATGTTGACAAGTAATACAGTTGGTATAGGCATCCCAACCTGGATGTTTTGTTATACTGTTATATAAACTGATGAAATGTTTAGACATCTGCCTATACTCTTCATCTGACAGCATCTGATTCCTTTTCCCTATTAGACAGTCGATACAAGTAAAACTAAATATAGTTCATCATCTATAGCCCAGCCACGAAGAAGTCATTTTCAACTGTGTCCAAGAAGAATTGCATTTTAAAATGTATTTCTTACAACACTCTAGCTGTCACTGTTCCCTGTGCTGACAGAAGAAAGGTTTCTTCAAACATACACCCACACCCACCCATGCATGCACCCAACCACCAATACAATAGAAGTAGAAGAATTTTGTTGTTGTTGTTATGGTTTATTATGTGGGGTAGAAGGAGGGTTAAGAATTAATTAATATTTAGTTGGTGCAAAATGAAGTGAAGAATATAAAGACCCCTTCCACCACCTGCTGCCGCTTTCCAGGAAACATTCCTGTCCTTCTGTTCTCATGTTGCAGGTTTGTCTACACAGCATGATTTAACTCTGTGAGGGCTTATTGGATTCCCACGTTGATATGTATGAAACATATTACAATGCTAGTGTTCGTGGAGCTGGAATGCATGTAACTGAAGGAGCTCTAACTTTTTAATCTCGGAATCTGCAATAAGTGATTTTTGTCCTTCATAATTTCTCACAACTTTGAAAATGTAAATGGATAAGACTTGAAAAAGGCTTAAAAATAAACATCAAAATTATACATCAAAATTTTATATATAAAAAACTGAATTCTGCCAAACATAATTAGATCTCTGGTTGTCTGTACCATGTGTCAGGATGACACAGTCTTAAGTCCCACATTTCTGTGCCCAGTTCCATCTGAGAACATTTCCCAATCTGGGGAGTGGGTTAAAACCACAATGTAATGTTTATTACAGGTATGTCTGCACTCTCTGGTCCAGCAACATCCATGGTCTGGTATGATTTTAGTTAGCTGGATGTCCACTTTTGTTTGGCCAAGTTTCCCGCTGTCCTATAAAATTTGTTTACAGCCAACCAGTCCTGGCTCTCAGTGTTCTGTGCTACTGTTTAGCTCTAATTTACCCCTGAATGTCTTCTAAGAGCCCAGTAAACAGTGGAAGTGTTGGTAATGCTGCTAGACAATATTGATCTCCCATGGTCCAGAAAATTCTCTGGTTCTGCATCGGTCAAGTCCCAAGGGTGCAAGAGTAGAGAAGTTCAACATGTGCTAATTATTTGTGAAATAGCAGCAGCTGAGAGTCCTGGTTATGGAACAGATAGAGAAACAGACCAAAAAAAGTGATCCCTGCATCAAAGGGCTTGCAATCTAAGTTTAAACCAGTAAATAGAACTTCTCAGTAAGGTATTATGCTGTCTCAACCTTTAGTTGGAGCTGTTCTGAAGATTAATTTTGCTGTGTGAAATGAAAAGACAGAATTATTTTTTTGTAATTTAATTTTATTTTGTGTTAATGAAAGATAGTCAGTCAAGATCCCATTTATATACATAGCTTCTGGTTTTCAAGAAACTGCTAATAAAACTCATCAGTGTTTCCATATTTTAGCTGTTTGTAGACATTTAATGGATGTTGCAATTAGACAGCTGTTATTAATGGAAATCTAATGGTATCTAGTAATCAGCCCCAAATTTACTCCAAACAGCTTCCCAGTATGTTTAGATACAAACATAGTTTTCTATTTGTATGTGATTTTCTAGTAAGCGGGTGTTATATACAAAACTGAAGCACAAGAACAGTTATTAGAATCAGAAAGTTGTTTGTGTTCACTTGTTTTTAAATTGAGTGTTGCCACAATAATTTGTAGTCCTACCATCCATGGTTGTGATCTTATCAGTTTAATCAAACTAAACAGGCTTGAGGTTGATCAGCATTTGGTAGGGAGGCCTCTTGCAGACACCGAATTGGTATGTATAAATCAATAAGCGTATGTCTCCATGGTGGGACACTATGAGGGTGTGTCAAGGCTGTTCCCCACTCTGGCACTTTGAGAGCAGAAGGTGAGGGCCCACAAGAGGCCTTAATAATACCTTGCCTTCAGAGGCTTCTGTTTTAAACATTCCCAAGGTAAGGAAAAAAATTACAGCATTGTCACTCCTTCTGGGCAAATGCCCCATGTGCTTCTCTCCTGGGTTTAGTCCAGCAACTGTTTCCTTACCTGCTGTATTGTTATCTTTTATAGCAGCAAAACATTAATTATATTCAGTGCCTCATTTCTAAGGGGAGCAAATCAGAGAGAACCAGAATAATTCTCTGCATTATTCCTTAATTCCATGTAATGGGATAATAAAAGCAGAAAGCAACCAGTGTGTCAGCAGACGGAAGGAAGATTGCAGAACTTGGTACAGTACAACTTTGTCTGGAGAAGATGCACTGCCGACTACAGAGACCCAGTCACAGAATCTTTTAACCTTAGACAACTCCTGTGATTAGCAGCTTTTTCTTCTAGTAAATCAGAGTTCTGCCAAATAATCAAACCAATAGCTCAGAAAGTTTTAGAAAGGAGAGGTGAGGCAATCCAAGAAGGCCATGAACTTAAACACATCATCTGTAATGGCTGGGTGTTATCTCACAGGTCATTTGGTTTACATCGTTAGTAGTGAGGAACTGTTTCTTCATGGTACTGCAGAGATATACAGTTCAGCAAAGAAGACTGAAATGCCCCATTTGTGGGTTCAAGAAAAGCTAATGTAGGATGGAGATTTCACCATAATTTAATTAAATAGCTATCTTTGGAGACGGTTCAGTCACCTTGGGGAATATCTCTACTTTGGCCTGAAGAGAGTAGCCTGGGGTAAAGAAACTGTGCTCACCACTTCTCCACCTCAGAAGCCACAGAAAAAAGAATTTTAGGTGTTCTCCTATTAGAAATCTGGGGAAGGGATTAATGGCCTCGCAGTGTATTTTAACTTAGTCATGTAAGGTCCGAAGACTGAAAAAAAATTATTGGAAGCCCTCCCCTTCTATCTTCTAATTAAACTAGGATGTTTTATGTGTATAGTGTGTCAACAAATGACCATATGTATTAGCACTTTGCAGCTCTGTAATAGGGACTCACTTGTTAGTGCTACATAGTATTATTTGCATAATCTGGAGCAGATCCTTGATTGGTATGAATTATTTTAGCTTTGTGGTTGCCAGCTTGTCTCCTTGGCTTGAGAATGACCTTGGATGCTCTCTACCTCCCTTGAGGAAGTACGGGATGGGATATTGTATAAGTGCTTGCAGTATCAATGAGGGCTTGGCATCCTGCTACCATCCCTAGTTTTAGAAACCATTTGTAGCTGCTGAACGTGGTGTCTGCCACTGCGGGTTGTTCATCAAGACGAAGCAGCATCCAAGCTGCTATTTGGCAACAAAGTAACAGCATCTGGGATGTAGGAAAAGCCAAAAGATATTTTCTACAGGGAGAAATGGGCAGCCTTGCGGGAGAGCAAGGAGGCACATAATTACTTCCTAGACTACCATCTGTCTTGATTCAAGAACTCATGAAGAGGGAACAGTGCACCTGGAAAATGTAACCTTCCATCACAGCGCTGGATGAAATGATGAGATTCCATGGTACAGGTTGAACCTCTCTGGTCCAGCAACATCTGTGGTCTGGCAGAGTTTACCAGTGGCCAGGAGTGGAGCTGGCCCGGTGCAGCCCGGTGGGGGGAGGGGAGGAAGTGGGTGACGGGGGAAGTGGCCAAGAGGAACCTTGCCAACGGATGAGGAGCAGAACCTGACTGGCAGCCGTGGGGCAGGGAGCGCAGCTGGCCAGCTGCCTGGGAGGGGAACCCAACTGGCAGACTGGAGGCCCCTGGGTGAGCCTGGAGACCTAACCTCACCTGGTCTGGCAAACGCCCTTATTCTGGATGGGTCGGATTTGAGGATGCTGGACCAGGCACGTCCAATCAATAATCTGTTGTAAATTAAGATGCTTTGTACAGCTTTGTTTTCTATAGCATCTTTCAGACAAGCTTTATCCCCAAAATGATTTGCAGTTTTAAATAATACACTTACGGAGTTAATCATAAATACCTTCAGAGGGAGAAAAGCATTAAGAGGCTTAGGAAAGTGAGAATAGATATGTTCTCAGACAAGATTTGAGAAGAGAATCATAGCAAGATTTTTAATTACATGTGCTTAAATATCATCATCATTATCATTATCATCCTTGCACTGTTCAGCCAACTGGCCACTGGACATGGGTATAATGTAAACACTCAGAAAACTGACCTTTGAGCTAACATCGACGTCCCCATCCACGGTGGAAAACATTGCCAATCTGTACAGAGATAGCTACACCGACAAACCCTCCTGATGTGGCTGCAGCTTATACTGGCAAGGGAGTTATTTTGCTGGTATAGCTAATACCAGTTTTCCCTGCAGAATCAGATACGTAAGGCAATTTTTTTTCCAACATAGCTGTGTCTACACTAGGGTTTTGGCCCATTTAAAAATGTGAGACTCACATACTCTAACCAATTTTACTAGCCTGGCACAATTTTACTAGCCTGGCACTAGTCTGGAGACCTGGCCAGAACTGCTCCATGAAGTCCTTTTAACTTTTGCTAAACAGTTGCATTAGTTCTCAAGAAACGTGGCCCTGAGTTGAAGCACTCAGTCTCCTGACTGAATCATTAAATTACATAATGCCTCAGTGCAGTTTTCTTGACGATCAGTTACCCATTGAACCACGTAGTGCAATCCTACAAAGAAGCAATTGTGCTACCAGGCATTAGTGGATTTCTGATTACTTTTTTGTTATTGTGATTAGGTGGTTTATACATAATCTCTTAGCTGCAAAGATATAGTAAGAGGATGAATGTAGTCTGTATTCTCCGATACTGGACTTATGGATCATTTGTCATTAAAGAACCCTCTCTTTCTCAGTACTGCCTTAGCATTTAGCTTTGCACTGTAGAAATCAAGCTTGCACAATACATAGAACAATGATAACTATTACGGTCTTTAGAGAAACAGAGGTGCTGCTAAAATCCTGCTTTTGAAGTCTCTGGCTATGTCTACATGAGTGCTGAAGGTGTCGTTTCCTCCCATGAATGTACATGCTTGGCTTTGACTGAGCTAGTGCACTAAAAATAGCAATGTGGCCATGGGCAGTGTGGGTGGCTGGTGGGCTAGCTGACCCCAAGTAAGTACATGTTTTTCCAGGCAAGATAATACTCAGGATTAGTCAGGGAGACTAATCCTTTCCAGCACTTACCCCTCCATGAGTACACTGCTCCATTTAGCACACTAGCTCAGTCAAAGCTAGCATGCATATATCTATCCTAAGCAGGAAACAATACCTCCAGCTTGAGTGTTAGAGGTACCATTTCTCTCAGTGGCTCTTCTAACACCAGTTGACAATTCAAAATTGAGAGTGACTTTGGAGGAAAGGTTGAAGTTGGGGGGCCTGGCAGACTGGAACATACTCAGGGAATTCCGCCTCTTCTTCAGATCCCCACTGCTCAACTGCAGTTACTAAACCTTGTGAGGACACAAGTCTTGGCCCTCCTGGATTCAGTCTGGAGTGCTCAAACACAATGGTGTAATCCCAAAAGATGTTAGTGGTCCTGGCGGACTGGAGAATCTGCCTCATAAGAGGAAAATTCATTTGTGAGAGCTCTTCTTGATTTCCTAGTCTGTTGTGAATTGCTCCATAGCTTTGCACTATAAACCCCTGTCTGGGCGTAGTGGGGTATATTTTTATTTATTAGAACTAGTCACTTGGCAATTAACTTTTTCTTTTCTTTTTAAAAATGATCATTTGAAAATTTTGACTCACTTTTTCCATCATTGAAAAAAATCTGACCTGAAAAAACAAAACAAACGTTCAATTAAAAATTTAATCAAAAACTCAGAACTCAGAAAATTTTGACCAGCTCTGTGATTTAATGAGCACCTCATTGTGGGTTCCTGGTTTTCTGGGTATTGTGAGAAATCTGGAGCTAGATTTGTACAAGTGCTCAGTGCTTATAACTACATCTGAAGACAGTAGGAGCTGTGCTTTGAACACATAAAATGTTATAATAATGCTAACTGTTCTGAAAAATCTGACTGTCAGAGTGACAAATTTGGTATTTTATTAATGGACACTTTTAATAATTTTGACCTAAATCTTTCTGCTTCAGTTCCCTGTTTGTAAAATTAAGGTGATAATACCACTTAATCTCAGAGGAGAGCTCTGAAAATGAATTCATTAGCATTTGTGAAGCATTCAGCAGCAACACCCACAAACATAACAGAAACACCTATGAAAAAATAAATAATTCTGTATTCAGTGCAGAGTTTATAAGTATACATTAAATGAGGGGTGAGGCCACATTTTGAATGAGGAAGACAAAGAGATATATCAAGTACTTAACCAGCCATTCATGAATAAGGCAGGGGCCCTGTTGAAAAAATAGTGTCTGATCATGTAATTAAAGACTGTATCATAATGCATGCACACATTAATATTAATTGTAATGAAAATGTTGCAATTAATTTTAAGGGTAATTGGAACATTTAAGATTAATTGGAATGTCTACACTCAGAAATAAGGTCCTATGTAGTTTACACAATCTTCTCTTATCTGGAAAAAATAGCATGGAAAATTTGTAAACAGAATAATAGCACATGGCAAACATGTTTTGAAAATTTCATTTGGTACACTAGCTTAAGGCTTGGCTTGGACTGGAAGCATCAGTCACTGCCAAAGCAGATATTAAAGAGAATCTAGTGAAATTCTGTCATGTAGGTATGATTTGCATATACACAAATACATGATTAATCTTCAAGCAGAAAGATTTAGCATGCAGGAAGAGATCTGCTTTCCTGGTATGGTATAGGGCTATGAATTATCAACTGCAACATTGCACAGTGATTTATTTTTATACACTGTTTTGCCACAGTAAATTTAGTCTTCTACGGGGAAGAAGGAGAGGGAATTGCTCTCATCTCCATCTTGAAAGGTTGTGAATAAACAATAGCAGAAGTGTTCCAGAAGGAGAGGACAGTGTGGTAATTTGCTGTATGAGCCTTACTGCAACTGTGTTTGCATGGTTGTGTGTACGCATGTCTCTTTGCCAGCTGGTCTATTTCTGTAGGCCATTCAGATTTTGAAAAATGGAGACCTTGAATGATTCTTTCTTTGATGCAGCGAATATTTATTGTGTGGTGATGATAAAGAACAACATTTTACAGACTGCTTTGTCACAGAGTAGGAAATAGCTGCTGGTGATAAAGTTAATTATTAATGAAATTGGAAAAGCGGCCCTTTCCAGCCACAGGCAGTGTCTTCAGTCTATTTCTGGCACTAAAGAGAAAAAAGGAAGTTATAACCATGTTCACTGTAGCATCACAAAACTGCATCCTGCACAGCTTTGGTTATAATCCCAAAACCAGGTCATTTCTCTGGGTTCCTGGTCTTGGTATGGAATTGGTGAAGCAGTGAAGTGACCCTGTATGCAGGAGCTGTGTAGGTAAATACTTCCATTAGGAACCATAAAATTCATACAGCAAATGAGTGTTTCGGACATTTTCCCAAGCATTACACAGCTTATAGGATTTTAGTAAAAAAGTGTGATGAGTTTATTTCTAGGCTCTTGGGAAGCATTAGAATAAGGGCAAGTTGTTAGGTGCTGGCAACTGACAGCACCTCTTAATGAAAGGGTCTGTTCATTTGTATAACTTTGTTGAAATTAATTATCATCATGCCAGTTACAGCAATGTCAGCAGGTTCACCAGGCCATATTGGAGCATTCTGCATGCTATCTAGTCAAATATTTTTGGTGCTTAAATTTACTTGGAAGTGCTTTGTAAAGAACAAGAGCAAAAATATGTGCATTATAGTCACAAAGTGTCATTGTTTTAGTTTGCTTTTTTTGAGCAGGTCAGGGCAGGGGAGTGATTCATTGTGCAGCCAAGATTGTTTTGGAGAGTTAATTGCATTGTGTAACAAAGCAAAGCAAGCTAAGATTGAATGTATGTACAATTCCAATGGGGAATTTGTGGAGGGATTGTGCCCTGAGGATGTGTCAGTTTTCCCTCCTCTATAGCCAGTCATAACACAGAGCAATGTGAAGGATTGGGAGTAGTTAAGGCTGAGGTAGGCAATAAGCCAGAGATGATTCACCAGGGTTAGCCTCTAGCAGACCACCGTCACTTTCCAGCCAGTGGGACCGCCATTTCCAGCCAGTGGGAGGTGCAGACTGGGACACCATTTCCTGCAGCTGCCATCGGCTGGGACAGTGATCCGTGGCCAACAGGTGCTGCAAGAGCCCATACCTGCAGAGGCACAGGTGAATACAGTGGCAGAGACTAACCATGGTGAACTGGATCTGACCCACACACTGGTTAAGGCCACACTTCCACCATCCCTTTGAGGTAATTTATTCCACTGGTTTTGCACAGAATTACCTTTGTTTCAGCTACCCCAAAGCCTGTCATTTGCACAAGGGATGCAGTGTGGGCAAGGCTCTTTGTGCCCTCTCTTATTGTTCTGTGAGCTAGAGAAAATCTGTGTTTATTGGCAGCACCCATAATTACACTGAAAATGGTTTTTTTCCCCTTTTCAGTGAGACACTAAGCTTGTTTAAATGGATCTGAAAGAATGTGTTCATGCTTCAAGGAAATGCTCACCGGAGGGGGAAGGCTGGCTTTGTGCACAGGGATTTGATGTGGTCTAGTGCTACTCCTCTGGCACTAGTTCTTATTGCTGGCAGCCAGTAGAGTATGTGAGAGGAGCAGCTGCCAAGTAGGTCAGTCCTCTCACTAATCTTGTCCTTGTGTAATCTTCAGGGTTGGGTCACAGCCCCGGTAGCTGTGGACAGGAGATTTTTTAGTCATTTTAATCTCACCTCTTAATATTAAGAAGCAATGAACAAGAGAGCAAACATGGATAATAAATATATGACAAACGTTTCAGAGGGGTAGCCCTGTTAGTCTGTAATAGAAAAAACGTAAACAACAAATAGCCCTGCAGCAATTTAGATACTAACAAAAAAGTTAGTAGATGGTATCATGAGCTTTTGTGGGCACAACCTACTTCTTCAGGACTATTTGTTGTTTTTTAAACATATGACAGTGATTCTTAGCTGCACCCAGAGTATCATATTTAGTGATGGATCTAGGTCACAGTTTTGTTGTGACACTGTGTCCTGCCTTCGCTGCACATGCACTGATCAATAAAAGATGCTTTCAGTCTTTTGCTCTGGTGGCTGGGTTGTTTACTGGGACGTGGGTGCAGTCCCTGGGAAGCTGGCAGCATGCAGGTGGAGGATATGCTATACACTCTGATGGAAGTGCCATGCCAGTGGGGCATGTACGCCACGTTGAAATGTGGAAAAATTAATTTATTTTGACTTTATTTGCTCATTGTTCTGAATGAAACAGAGTCCTGCATGGCTCCCATAAAGTTCCAACATTACCAACGCAGCATGTTCAAAAATTATGAGTCAGGCTCCAAAAATAATTTTAAAATCATTAGATTAAACAGAATTATTTCTTATTATTTGCCTTTCAGTTTCTGAGCCTTTAAGGTGTGCTTGAGCCATGTTTTCATTATTTTCTCCACAACAGTGAAAGCTAGAAATGAATTTTTATAAATGAAACCTAAGGTTCTCACATAACCCATCTGCTGCAGAAGCTGGGGTGTTGAGCAAAGACATCAAATATCATGAAACTCACAGTAAAATTACAGGCAGTGGTAATACTGAAATACAACCTAGGGAAATCAGTGGAAGCTAGAACAGTAAAACAGATGCTAATCATAGAGTTTAAAGAATGCAAGGCCAGAAGGAACCACCAGGTCATCAAGACTGACCTCCTACCAGCACCACCCAACATCTGCACCGCAACAACTGAAATTAGACCAAAGTATTACAGCTTTCAGGAGATCAAACTATTATGTGCCACAGGCAGTAAACAGGAGGGATTGAGGTGCACCACTACGCCAGGGCTTTGCAATGGCAGGAAACTGATGAGTGAGATATATCCAGATGATCCTGGCAAGTTACCCACAATCCGTACTTCAGAGGAAGGCAAAAATCTCCTAGGTCCCTATCAATTTCATTTCTAGGGCTCCAGGCTCTACATATTGTGATCAGCTAGACCTTGAGCTTGTCAGCAAGAACATCCATATAAGCACCTGACAAAGAGAATGCTCATTGTTAGTACAGAGCACTGGCCTTACACTGTCCAACATCCCATCTTCAACTGTGGCCATTTCTGATGCTTAGAGGAAGGGACGGGAACGAGGAGTTATATCGTGAGCACGTTCAGACCCAGAGTGGTTGAGGCGATTTTTCATTATTTGGCTTGTCAGTGAAGATCTGTCTACATCAGATTCTTGACAGAGACAGATTGTTAGGGAAATGTTACAGATAAAGTATCCTACATATTTGACCTCCAGATTGCGCAAAGAAAATTACCAGGGTGCCAGTGATCTGTAACACAGCACTACATTTAACAATATGCAAACATTCGTGTTACCCATGAATTCTGCATGAAATCATCCAGCTGCAAAGAGCCTGCTTTGTCAGTGCCAAAATCTATTACCAGAACTGGATGCCCAGCTATTGCAATTGAAAAAGTGTCCCCATATTAATGGATGAGAAATGTCATCAGGTTATTGAAGTAATAGTTATAAAGTTTGTAGTCTGTGGTAATGAAAGAGAAAGGAGTCATTAACTAATGCCATGTTTACATTTAAATGCTGGAGTTTTGAACATACATTTTAAAATCTTTGACAGTGTTAAATTTTATGACTGCGGGTAAATAATTCTGAGGTGTTTTGAATTTTATCTGCCAGAAATTAAATAAAGTCCAGTTTTTTAATTGATCTTGGGTATCAACACATAGTTAACATAAAGAAGTCTTCAAGGATGAACTAATAGCAGGGGGCCTCATAGACATTATTCTGGGGGGTGGGATAGAGTTTCCACCCAAAAGCATTTTTCTGAAAGAATTTTCCTATCTGTTTTCACATTAGAAATATCTAGTTCTCACTTCCAAATCTTGCTAATACACTTTTAGGTGGATTGAAATTGTAATAACTGCCCTCTTAAAACTCTCTGCTATTATTTTTTCCTGTTATTTTTTGACCTTCTGTTATTCTCTCAGGGTAGGTCTACACAGCAGGGCTATTTTGGGATACCAGAAGTATCCTGAAATAGCTATCCCACGTCTTTTGAATGCGCCCGCTATTTCGAGATAGGTCTCACAATAGTGGACACGCTATTTCAGCATCCCTGTAACCCTTGAGGAACAAGTGTTACAGGGATGCTGAAATAGCATGTCAACTATTGTGAGACCTAAGGGATGTCTCAAAATAGCGTGTTATTTTGAAATTTGGCACTATGTAGGTGCATCAAATTTCAAAATATGCTATTTCGAAATTCAATCGAGGTAAGATAAACAGTTTGCATAGCACAAATTGCATATCTTATTTCGAGTTTAGGGTGCTGTGTAGACATACCCTCACAGTGTTTCCACTTCAGGAGTAATAGCTCAATTACTTTATGAGTTGTTATTTTTTATTTATGTGTGTGGGGGGGGGATGTTGTGGTGCTCTGTGCTAAGAAATTATGTAAGTGAAAGAAATGAGTTTTGCACTGAGTTCTGAAAACAGTAGGATTCAAGATCACTTTTCCCTCTTGTACTCACAAACTCTGTGTTCTCTTATCAGCACGTGAGATAGGTCTTTCTCCTGCTGTCAATAGCTTCCTGCTGTTGTCTGACAGCTTCATCACTACTGGCCACCTCAAGTAATCAAAACGTGTGAGCCAGGCCACAAAAACAACTTATTCATGAGATTTTTAAACAATAAGGTAATAAATGTGGTGTTCTTTTCATTTGCCTTTTGATTTTTGATTCTTCTGGGGTCTTGTTTTCAAGTTTTTCTGGGGAACTAAAAAAATTAAGAAAAGCTAAGAATCTCCAACTGTGGTAGCTGAAACTTTAAACCCACATTCACAAGACTCACCATAAAATCATGAAGGTTAATGACTCTCATAGAACTGAGGCTAAGTCTGTGTTTGAAAGGATGGAGCATAATCTTCCAACCAGACAGTAGCAAACATTTTGGCTAGCCTAGTTGTTTGATAACTAATATACCATGCATGTTCTGTGTAAAAGAGAGGCAAAGCCAGGCCTTGTTTGTAGCTGCTGGCATGTCATCCGGTGTTGTCTTACAAGTTCTCCGCGTGGCTTATGTACATGTTGAATAACATGGGGAGGTGAAGGGCATTGAAGGAGTTGCCTGTAACCAACCCTCTGTTTTGTCTGAGACAAAGGACCTGAGCTATTTCAGAGCATTTCTATCTAAAATCTGAGGGGTGGATAGACGAAATATAATGTTAAGCTCTCAGTAGCCATGTTACTATTAGGGACTTTAAAATGAGCAATAGGACACTCTTTTAATTGGTTTGCCATTTTGGAGGAAAAAATAAAGTAATGCTGGTGCAATATGACCACAGCTTCTCAGTTACTCCGTGTGTACGTGTTTTACTTGTGTCCTTTTTAGCCCTCTACCAGTATTTTGAGGCAAATCTGAATGGTAATGAGAAGAATATTGTTTACTATAAAAGTGTTCCTCCCTTATTTCCAGTTGTACTCTGTAGGCTGCTGGAAGAAAACCAGCCTACTGACCCAAGACTATGGAAATATAGGGGCTTAGTTATCTTTTATAATGCTTCTTATCAAAGGGTACTGGTGCTTTACCTGTTATTCATGAAAGCTTTTAAAAAATGAGAAATACCTCTGGCTGTATTTTGATTTAAAATCCTTTCTTAAACAAATTAACAGGAAAAGCACTCATTGTCTGCTTTGCCTCATTCAGCATTTGAAATAACATACACACATGGACTGGCAGCGAGTCTGGCTTTTTATTGTCATAAAGTAGGTTTCAAATCATTCTTTTGCTAATATTCATATTAATGATGCTACATTCCACACATTTTCTCTGACTATTTTGCTTTTTAGCAAGGCCTGTAAGTGTGCAATGTATCACTTTGTCTGATGTTCTGTAGGTGGATTTTTGGAAGGCATGTAGTTGAACAAATGAGGGTTTGTGAGTATCTGCGCTTCTTATGTTCACTCACCCTACTCTTTGGACCAGTCCACAAGGGAAATCCACTTCCTGGACACTACAGTACAGTTAAATAATGGACAAATTTCCACCACCCTATATCGGAAACCTACCGACTGCTACACTTACCTTCATGCTTCCAACTTCCATCCCAGACACATTTTTCAGTTGATTCTATACAGCCAGGCCCTACAATACAACTGGATTTGCTCCGACCCCACAGACAGAGACAGTCACCTACAGGATCTTTACAGAGCATTCCTAAAACTGAAATACCGACCTGGGGAAGTGAAAAAACAAATTGACAGGGCCAAAAAAATACCCAGACATGAACTACTTCAAGACAGACCCAAAAGAGAAAATAACAGAACTCCTCTTGTTGTTACCTACAGTCCACAACTCAGATCCCTCCAGCGCATTATACACAATCTACAACCCATCTTGGAAAATGATCCCTCACTCTCAGAGGCCTTAGGAGAAAAAACTATTCTTGCTTACAAAGAACCCCCTGGCCTGAAACGTATTCTTTCTGATAACCATGCCACACAACCACATCATAAACTCCAGGAACCCAGCCCTGCAACCAAAAAAGATGCCAACTCTGCCCACATATCTATACTGGCGAATTCATCACGGGAGCAAACAACATAAGCCACAAAATCAAAGGGTCAATTGACTGTACATCTAGTAATTTGATCTATGCCATCGAATGCCAGCAGTGCCCCACTGCTATATATATTGGACAAACTGGATGGTCTCTGCAGGAAAGAATCAATGGACACAAATTGGATATATGTAAAGGGAATATACAGAAGCCTGTTGGTGAGCATTTTAGCTTGCCTACCACAGTCTGACAGACCTGCAAGTAGCTGTCTTGTCACAAACCAGCTCTACAAGCCAAATACACAGAGAAGCCCTGGAATCCCAGTTCATTCACAAATTCAATTCACATGCTAATGGACTCAGTCGTGATATGGACTGGTGGGGACTCTACCTACTTAATAACCACTGAAGGTGCTAACAGCTCCCTGAGTGGTATCCTTCCTGTTTTAGGAATCTATCTGTTGAGTTTGATTTTTATCTGCTTAGGTTTAAGTACCCATTTTCCAGATACTTAATGATGCTCTGTCTCCCATCCTCCTCCCTTTTTCTTTCTCTCCCCTTCCCCTTCCCCTCTCCTATTTATTTCAAGTTTTCATATCCCCAACTCATAACTCTGGTCATCTGAAGAAGTGGGCTGTGCCCACAAAAGCTCATGATACCATCTACATGTTTTGTTAGTCCATAAAGTGCTACCAGACCATTTGTTGTTTTTTTCTGTAACAGACTAACTTGGCTACCCCCTGAAGCTCCTACTCTTTGGAGTTCACTTGGGGATATGTTTTCTACTGTTATGATTTTTCTTTCTGCATTCTCTATGGTAGTTGGCACCTCCATCCTCTGGAAACAAATAAGATGCCTGTGATATGAGATATTGAATGGTTTTGGCAGCTCTTGTTTCAGGAAACATTAATCTTTTCCTCCTTTTGTCTAACAGGCTAGTTGTGAACCACGTTGAAAAGGCTGCTGAAGAAATAGTTCAGAGGCCATTTTTCACTGTATTTATTACTAAGAAGAACAAAAGTCTTTGCTCACTAAGGCTATGTCTATACTGTACTGCTTCTCTAGATACTGGAGGTATACCAGAAAAGCAATGCCACGTCTAAGGAACGCATCCGCTTTTTTGGAAAATTTTTTGAAAAAGCGGGCATGCTCTTTTGTCATCCTGTAAAACTTGTTTTATGAGGAATGAGGGATGTGTCGAAAGAGCACTTTTTTCCAAAATTTGGTGCCGTGTAGACATGCTAAATTTCAGAAAAGCCTCTTTCGATAGTAAATTCTTTTTCCGACTTTCCATTGCAGTATAGACCTAGCCTAAGATAACAAGAATGATGTTTCAGGGCATATTCTGTAGGGAATTTCATACTCACACCGCTCGTATATAATACTACACAATGTTGTACGTGCATTTGGGGTTCTCCCACTCCTCTAAGGCAGCAAATATTGACACTTTTGAAGACAAGATTCTGGAAGTGATCAACTACTGATCTCCCATGTCAAATCTTTTGTTCTCACTAGACTTGAAGGGACTAAAGTTTTATTACCATAGAAGGGTAAAACATCCTTCATGCTTGTTTCCTTTGGTGATGGTGTGAACTAATAAATGGCCTTTCGTGAATTCCACTACCTCCTAAGTTTCAGAGGGTAACCTTGTAGTTTTTATGGTGCCACAGGACTTGTTGTTTTTGCTGTGTGCTAACTTGTATTCCTAATTATCTAATTCTTTTTTAAGCTCCATTTTGAGGTTTGGGCAGAAATGAAATTAGTCCTATCAGTATGACAGACTGCAGCTGTAGTAGGTGAGAAGATGCAGAAAATTCTGTTTGTGAGAATTACTGTGATCGTGGATGAAGTGGTAATACATGGAATCATTGAGCTGAACACCTGCTGACAGCAGCTGGGATGCCCATTACGGGCATAGGGCTAAAGCTCTTAAAACTCAGTATTAGCTTCATTTATTTATTTTTGTGACTAGTTGATTTGTGGATGAGGATAGGAGCTTGTGCAACACCCCTCCCTCTGTGAATTTACCAGTGGATTATACTTCTGTAGTATCACAATTGTGGTAGCACCAGTTTGTGCTACTGGAATTGAGGATTTATCTTACTTTCCACTCCCTCCACCTATTTTCAGGAATTTGCATTAATGTTTCATGCAGATTTGATTTTAATTTTTTACTCTTTTTCATTTTTCAAACTAAATTTCTAAGTAATTTAGTCACAAATTATGTAAAACACCTGACTTAGAGCATCAAAAGGAAAATGCATCCCCTTTGGCTTAGGTAATATAGCTTATTTATTTCTCTATTGTGTTTGAATTCCAAATATGGGACTCTCATAGAAATCAGTAACAGTTCCACAAAGAAGAACTGTAACAGCTGGACCATTGGTGAAATTACCTGTCATGAAGTCTGCATTGTGGCGGATGAAGGACAAAATATGGCCATGTTCTGGTAGAAAGCCTTGTCTGCAATAATATGGTGATTATACAAAAACAGGTGCACAACTGGGCCTCTGTTTTAAAATTCAGATCATTAATGTCTAATGTTAGCAGAAATTAAACCTTTATTATTACTGGTTTAAAATATTGAGCTACATGTCATCACGGTGTCAACAATACGTGCAGTGTAGGTTGTATGTTGAATGTAGAGTAAGTCAGAAAATGGTTGTGAGTGCAAATATACAATTTTTTATACAGATCCTGATTCGGGAAGACACTTAAGTATGTACTTGACTTTGAGTTGTCCCCTTTAAGTCAAGCAATTTCTTAAGTACTTTGCTGAACTGCAGGCTCAGCACCAAAGTGTGCTAGACACTTTATAAACAAGTAATAATAAAATAAAGTACTTAACCCAAGGAATTTATATTCTAAAGGCTTATCTACACAACAGAAATTACAGCTGCAACTAAGCCAGTGCTGAATGATTTTACTGAAAGTGTAAACAAGGACAAATTGTGTTAAGTTACTAGTTTCTGAAAAGATGCTGAAACCAGTTCATTTGTGTCTGTGCTTGCAGGTAAACTGTGTTCATCATCAGGCCAGCCATACCCATTGCCTACATCTGTTGTCAGCTGAAGGCAAATTTTGTATTCTGCACACAAGGCTTTAGGGCTTAGTAATAAAAACATTAATTCCTTCGAGCATACATAAGCTTATATGAGTGTGCAGTCCACGTGCTTTCAAGGTCACCGAAGCTCATCAAATAGATTGTTTCTCTCCCTCTGTTAAGAACATAAGAACATAAGAACGGCCGTACCGGGTCAGACCAAAGGTCCATCTAGCCCAGTATCCTGTCTGCCGACAGTGGCCAGCACCAGGTGCCCCAGAGGGGGTGGACCGAAGACAATGATCAAGCGCTTTGTCTCCTGCCATCCCTCTCCAGCCTCTGTCAAACAGAGGCCAAGGACACCATTTTATCCCCTGGCTAATAGCCTTTTATGGACCTAACCTCCATGAAATTATCTAGCTTCTCTTTAAACTCTGTTATAGTCCTAGCCTTCACAGCCTCCTCTGGCAAGGAGTTCCACATGCTGACTACACGCTGTGTGAAGAAGAACTTTCTTTTATTAGTTTTAAACCTGCTACCCATTAATTTCATTTGGTGTCCTCTAGTTCTTCTATTTAGGGAACTAATAAATAACTTTTCTTTATCGACCCTCTCCATACCACTCATGATTTTATACACCTCTATCATATCCCCCCTCAGTCTCCTCTTTTCTAAACTGAAAAGTCCCAGTCGCTTTAACCTCTCCTCATATGGGACCCGTTCCAAACCCCTAATCAATTTAGTTGCCCTTTTCTGAACCCTTTCCAAGGCCAAAATATCTTTTTTGAGGTGAGGAGACCACATCTGTACACAGTATTCAAGATGTGGGCGTACCATAGTTTTATACAGGGGCAGTAAGATATTCCGGGTCTTATTTTCTATCCCTTTCTTAATAATACCTAGCATCCTATTTGCCTTTTTGACCGCCGCTGCACACTGTGTGGAAGTTTTCAGAGAACTGTCCACGATAACTCCAAGATCTCTTTCCTGATTTGTCGTAGCCAAATTAGCCCCCATCATACTGTACGTATAGTTGGGGTTATTTTTCCCAATGTGCATTACTTTACACTTATCCACATTAAATTTCATTTGCCATTTTGTTGCCCAATCACTCAGTTTGGTGAGATCTTCTTGGAGTCCCTTACAGTCTGCTTCTGTCTTGACTATCCTAAACAGTTTGGTATCATCCGCAAACTTTACCACCTCACTGCTTACCCCTTTCTCCAGATCATTTATGAATAAGTTGAACAGGATTGGTCCTAGGACTGACCCTTGGGGGACACCACTAGTTACCCCTCTCCACTCTGAAAATTTACCATTTATTCCTACCCTTTGTTTCCTGTCTTTTCCTGTTCTAATAGAAATGTTAATTATTACCCCCCAGTGTTGTGCCATTTGAAGAGGCCTCAGAACCATGAAGGATACAGCTGAGACCAGCCAGTTTACAGTTTACATTGAGCAATTAAGACCAATACAATCCTTCCCCCCTGGTTAAAAACCATTGTAGAGTGCTGAAACACATTAAAAACAGATTGTGTAAAAGCTAACCTGGGAGAGAGGCTCTGTAGAGATGTATCTTATCGTTTACAGAGTCCAAGGAATTCTGGCTATTTAATTTGCCTATTTAAAAAATACAGGGCAATAATACTGCATACATGTTTTAAATTTGTACCTGCATATAATGATGGATGTTCTACACATGCTCTGGACATGTTCAGCAACTGTCTCACGATAATATATACTGCAGGGTTAGTGCTCAAGAGGGTAAGTGTAATGTGTGTGGGGGGTGGGGGGGAAGCATCTAGCACACACTGGGTGCTAACAAGAACAAATAGTAACAATAATACCTGATAAGTTGCGGATATCCTAGTTAAAAGAGTTAATTTGAATGATTTAGAATTCATGAATTATATAACAAGCAAAGTAACCACGGAGTTAAAAAACCCTCAAAGGTAGCCAGGGAAGAAAGTATGTAGTCAATCTCACTCCAATCTACCAGTATCCATGCTAATTCTTTTTCTTACAAGTTCCAAGCAAGGCAGTCATTGTCTGTCGGTTTCTCAGCAAATAATCATGCTTACTTGCGACACGCTTGCTCGGCTTTGCAGCTTATTTATGTCATCATCATAGCTTTTGGGTGGTATCCATGACAGGATCAAAATCTGATTGCTCTGTGTGAAATGTATGGGCAGAATAAAAACAAAGGGAGGAAATGTCTGCTCCACTTCCAGCTATGTTCCAAACCAATGGCTAGTCCAATCCTTAAGGCTATCCTTAACAGAAGATTACCTATTAGAGTGATAGGTAGGATGGAAAAACTAAGTTAGATAGGAGCTCCAGAATAGGGATGTAAAATCCCAATTAATCAGTTAACCGGTTAAACGTCAGGATAATCTAACATTTAACTGGTTAACAGACTAAGCAGGATCCTGGATAGGGCTCCAGCTCCCAGCCCTGCATGAAGCTCGCTGCCAGCTCCTAGCCCCCGTGCTGGAGCTGAGGCTGCTGCCAGCTCCCAGTCCCAGCCCAGTAGGGCTGGCTGATGGGGGTGGAGCAGCCCTCCACCTACACAAGCTGCAGGTGGGCAGCTGCTCTTGGGGGACTGGTTAATCGTTACCCAGTAAGCATCCTCTTTTATTTTGTTCATTCTGTCCATAAATTTTTATGGCACATACTGATGCACACAGAGCAATCAGATTTACCAGTTACCTGTTTACATCCATACTCCAAAGGGACATTCTAGGGTTAGAAGTAGCATTTCAGAGGCGTGGTCCACATATTTGTGTGTGTACGCTAGTCATTCATATTATGTACTGATCAGTAGCCACCGCCTTTACAGATTAATTCTATTGCTCTCAGAAATAACCAGGCCAGGAGCTGTTTTTTGGGGAGAAGGATAGTTTTGCTATTGTATCCCTCCAATTTTTCCTACTCCAAATCAGACACAGTAAATGCAAGATCAGACAATTTAAATCAGTTAAAACTCTCTTAATTAGCTTTTATTTAACACACAATAAAACTGCAGACTGAATAACAAATGTGGCCATGTGGAAAGAAATTGCAGTGCTCCCCAATTAATCTCTTGTAGTGCCCACACAAACAGCACATCAGGCAGATCTCAGTATGGCATAAACAAGCAGTGACACTCTCATATAAAAACAATCTGCTATAGGAAAAAACAGTCATAAAAACAAATGGTTTAAGAACAGCAATAAGCACAACACAACAACGTAATGAAAGTGAATGAAACATAAGTAAAAATGTAAGTACACCATTCTTATAACACATTCCCCAGGATAAATCAATTTAAGCATCCTGTAACGTGTGCTAGTTATAGATACAATATTAAAAGAAAAAGTATATTGCACAAACTGGGGCCGATTTTAATTTACAGTGGAGGTATGCCTGTACTGCAGCTGGGAGTAAGCCGCCCAGCCCTTGCAAACAGACTCGAGTGATCATGCTAAAAATAGCAGCGTGGATATTGTGGTTCTGTTGAGCACTTAGACTAAACTCCTGAGCTTAAGCAGACGGAGCGGGATGAGCTTGAGCTCAGCTTGCTAGCACAGATATCTGCTGAAGATGTAGGGTTGCCAACTTTCTAACCATCCAAACCCAAAGACCATTGCCCCTTCCTCTGTCCTGCCCCTTCTCCAAGGCCCCATGGCCTCACTGGGGCCCCACCACCAATCACCTCATTCCCTGCTCCTGCTGTCACTCACTCTCTGCCACCCTCATTCATTTTCCCTGGGATGGAGCAGTGGGTTGGGATGAGGGTAGGGGTGCAGGCTTTGAAAGGGAGTTGGAGTGTAGCAGGGGGTTCAGGTTTGGGGTAAGGGGTTGAGGTGCAGGAAGGGGTGCAGGCTCTGGGAGGAAGCCTGGGTGTGGGAGTGGACTCAGGGCTGGTGCTAGGGTTTGGGGCACAAGGAATTCAGGGTGTTGGAGGAGGTGTGAGGTGTGGGCTCTGGGAGGGGGCTGAGGGCTGGGGTAGGGGGTTGGGCTGCAGGAGGGGGTTGGGGTGCTGGTTCCAGATGGTGCTTACCTTGAGCAGCTCCAAGTCCCAGTTGTCAATGTAGTGGGTAGCCTTGCTCTGGTTCTGCACCACTTTTGAAATCAGCTGGCACATCCCTCTCTGCAGGCACCACCTGCAGGTACCATCATCACAGTTCCTTTTGGCCAGACTTCCTGGCCAATGGAAGCTGCAGAGTAATCACTCAGGGAGGGAGCAGTATGCAGAGACCCACTGTTTCACCGATAGGCTGCAGAGAGGGATGTATCAGACACTTCCAGCATTGGGGGGGGGAGGGGCCAGGGAAACTGCCTTAGCCTTGCTGGAATGCCAGACCTTTAGTGGACAATCTGGTTTGACTTCAGGAGTGTCTGGGAGATCAAGCTTCATTCTGGGAGACTCCTAGTTGAAACCAGGAGGGTTGGCAATCATATGGAGCCACGATGTTCACACAGCTATTTTTAGCCCTATCCTGAGCCCCACTAGTGTGTATTTGTCTAGCTGAGCTGGGAGGTTCACTCTCAGTTGCAGGGCAGACATACCCTCTACATTGCTTTAGCAGTTTGAAAGGACTTAAAGTCTGTAAATTGAATGAAATTATCTTAAGGCCTGTTTGTGCTACCAGAGTAAATGAAAACCAGACCTGAGCGTTTAAACTTGCGCTTGTTTAAATACAATGGTCCATGACTTCCTTGTGTGGCAGCTGTGTACTTATCTGGCATAATCTAGCTATATGGCTAGAATAACTCAGTCACCATGGATCATGAGAACGGCCATACTGGGATAGATCCAGTGGTGCAAGTAGATTTTAACCCTTGCAGGTTTGCTTAGATAACTCATGGGAGAGTCACAAAGAGGTACACCAGTTAAAGGAGGTCACCTGTTCCCCACATTACTCCTTCTCCCCCCCCCCCCCCGTTCCCAGCTGAGGGCTACTGCACTGTCCCTGTCCCCTCCCTCGTTATCTTGGGGAGGCGGTCCTATCCTTGTGCTGCACCAGATACTGATTTCAATGGAGACTGTTTTCTAAACCAAAGGGCTCTCTGCATCAGCAAAAAAAACAGAACATGGGGCAGGAGGGCAGCCCCACACTGGTGGCTCTTCCAGCATGGCTCTACTGCCACCAGCCATGCCCTCCAGCGGGGCTTTACACACCCCAGACAAGAGAATCAGCTGTGTGCAAGGGCTTGAGGCAGGGCTGGTTCACTACAGCTGCACCAGAGGAGCTGCTGGTGTAGGGCCGCCCGGCCCTATGTTTTGCTCCTTTTGCTGCAGCAGCTTCTGTGAGAGCCCTGAAGTGTTTATCAAATGTGTCTTTCTGCTATGGTGTATTGGCAATACTGGCTTCCTCGCACCTCAGCTTAGACCAACGGTCCATCTACTCAATATTCTGTCTTCTAATAAAGGCCAATGTTAGGTGCTTCAAAGGGAATGAGCAGAACAGAACAGGTGTGATCCTCAAGTGATCCATCCCTTGATGCCCATTCCCAGCTTCTGAGAAACAGGATTACACCAGCTCATGCCACTCAGTCTTTCTTCTTCCTGTGTAGAAGGGAAAAGTGACCATAGCTATTGAATAAGAGGTATGACCAGGAAATCTCTGTGCCACCTGCTCCTACATTGCATTTTTGACTCCATGTGGCCACTGCAGTGGATTTGTGTTAGAGCGTGTTAATTTCAGATCTAATAAGAGCCAGAAAGCCCAGCCCTAGGTGATAATATGGGAGGATCTGAGGGAGTGCATCTGTGTTTAGTCGATGCTGATGCACCACTCCTTTGAATTCTGGCCTTTTGTTCATACTGAGCAATCAGGTCCCCATGTACAGTGCAAAAATAGGGAAAACTTACAAATGAACTGGAGGCCTTAGTGTCACCCCCTGTGGTTCTGGTGTTACTCTCCCCAGCCAATAACTGATCTATTTTGTTCACATTCATATTCTGTAAAGGTTTTAAAACACAATTGCCTAGGCTGCTTACAGAGTAGCTATTACACAACCATTTGCAGAGACAGAGACCATGCACTTTCCTGAATGTAATCACCCACTAGCTATCTCTGAACTGCTAGAATTCGGTGGAACTGCAGCAAAAACTGATAACAACTAGTTACATCTCAGTCTCATGCTAATGAGATTAATTCTTGTCCTTTGCATGTAGCAGCAGGTAATGAATACCTTAGCATTCATACTGAGTTTATCTTGGCTATTTAAACCAATAGATTAAGTAGCACTTATGAAAATAACAATTGTATTTTATAAGGCTTTATTTGTGGGTGAGATATCAGATTTAAGATTTTGTTGGTTTTTGTATGTTAACAAAAGATAATGAGCAAATACTCTGTCTAACCGTTCAAATTAAGGGTCTATATGGTATATTGAGCTAGAAATCTGCTGTGCCTTTGTTATCTGACTATTGCTCCTTTAATTCTCTAGAGACGCAGTTCCCTGGAGAGACAAACAGCCTTTTTGTATTCTGATACAGCCTGTTATAGAAGAAGTGGGATCTATTGAGCCTGATTTTCCTTTCGTTTACTCCAGTGTAGCTCAGCAGTGACTGTTTAAGTCAGGGAAGTTACATCTGTGTAAATAGAGTAATTCCACTGAAGCAAATGGCCACAATTTTAATCTCATTTAAACCAGTTTCACACTGGAGAAGCCTTAATAATTTCTGTTTTTATTCTTTACTTACACAAGAGTAAATGAGATCAGAAGCAGGAGCAGCTGGCGTACACCAAAGTAAAACTAGTGTGAAAAGAGAATCATACCTATTTTGTATCTCAGGGTATGTCTACACTAGCCCCCTAGTTCGAACTAGGGAGGCTAAAGTAAGCATTCGAAGTTGCAAATGAAGCCTGGGATTTAAATATCCCGGGCTTTATTTGCATCTTCCGGTCCGGGCGCCATTTTAAAATCCCCCTAGTCCGAACTAACTGCCCGCTGCTACACGTGGCAGTCAAACGTTAACTCAAAATAAGTCCTTAATTTGAGTTAACTGTTACACCTCATTCCACGAGGTGTAACAGTTAACTCGAACTAAGGACTTAGTTCGAGTTAACGTTTGACTGCCGCGTGTAGCCACGGGCAGTTAGTTCGGACTAGGGGGATTTAAAAATGGCGCCCGGACGGGAAGATGCAAATAAAGCCCGGGATATTTAAATCCCGGACTTCATTTGCAACTTTGAATGCTTACGTTAGCCTCCCTAGTTCGAACTAGGGGGCTCGTGTAGACATACCCTCAGAGATTTTATTTTGGGCTTTTTTTTCATATTTTGGTATTCCCTTGCTATAAAATTATTTTTTATATCATGCTCACAACCTTGGTATCTGAGCAACAAACATTCTGAATGAAAGCATCTGTTTGTCACTGTTTTTCTTACACAACCTAGTATCCAAAAGACTGATTTACTCCCCCAGTCACTAATGCCTAATGCTGCTTTGTTCCATGATGGCATTGATTTCGCTTGTCCAGTGGCAGTGAATGGAGCACGTTCGTGGTCCATTTTAAAATATTTGGTCGCAGCTGTATGACTGAAACCTGGTTAGCAATTCTTTTTGGTGTCCATGTCATTAACGCAAGGGTGTTTGAAAATGAAGACTTTCGTGGCTCTATTACAGGGATGCAATAGACTGTATTAGACCTTCCTTTTGAATTAACGATCTTTATTCTCTAAGGGAGGAAAAGGCTTCTACTAAAAATGCTGCTCCTTTGTCTTCTCTTGCTGTCTTAATTGAGCCTTTGAACTGCATTAAAAGCTCACAAAACATATAGTATCCAATAAGATGTATATTTTAAAAATGAATCTACATTTGAATACCTTTTCAGATTTTCCAATGCACCTGCAAAAATATATTTGAAAAGAAAGAGAATATATTTGCAAGTTTAATTTCCCTGGGGAGAAGAGGCTTTTCAGCGTAACTCTGATAGGTTTTTCCTTTCTTCTTTGTGTAACCTGTGGTTTAATTTTTATTCAGATTTTTGTGTTCATATTTGCATGATAAAAGAAATGCCGTATCTTAAAAAGGGCCCCTCTTGAAAGTCTAAATTGTTCATAAAAAGCCCAAAGAGCAAAACAGGAATAAAATAAAATTTGAAAAACTCTCTTTTTTGAGCAATTTACATAATCCTCTAACATTCACCATCCTTTAGCTGATGGCGGCAATCGACCAATTTCATTGGGAAAGGTGCAAGGAGAATGTTGCCTTGCTACTTTCATGGCCATCTTCTAATTGGATTTTGGTTTTTTTTTTTAATGGAATCACCTCAGTGATGGAATTTTTGACCTTTAAAGCTAAAGAAATCCTCAATGAATTTTCTCCAAACCCAAGCTAGCATTTAGACTGTATAGTATCCTATTTGAAAACTTTTTTCATACATTCCATCCTGTGGCTGAGATGATTCTGAAGCTCTGAAGCAAAAAGCTCTGGAAAAGGAAACAAAGTCTCAAACAGGGTGGGTCAGATCCTCATATTTTATATTTTATTTTATTTCTTTTCCAGTGGTTCTTTAATGCACAACCCCATTATTTTGATTTAGTGTAACATTTGTATTGAATATCATTACTAGGAGGAAAGATAAATTTGAGGATGATAGTTTAATTTGTAGCCTATCTATTAGTTTTTGGTACTTACAGTATATAAGTTATTATGATACTTTAGTGCCTCACAAATACTTGTAAATAGGAATCATAACAATTTTGCTCTTTCTTTTTCTTCCCAGCCTGAAGGACAAATAACATGATTAATTTATAGGTATTTTATTTGCTTCTGGTTAATAGTAATTTTGGGTGACTAGATTTGTGTGAAGAAATTACTCAGGGAAAGTTAAGGTGGTTAGCTTTTTCATTGTGTTTACCACCTGTGAGACTAAATTTCACGGTCTTGGTCCAGTTTACATTAAAATTCTTGTCTCCCGTGTGCGTAAGTCTTGCCCTGGGAAGATTTTCATTATTCCAGATTAACACAGTTGTCCTGAGAAGTCACAACATCAGAGAGCTCTGGGAGCGAAAGCCAAATCCCATGAAGAGTTTTGAAATATTAGAAAGGAGCCCTTGATTTGGGGCGTGGGGAGAATGGCAGAGAGTTAGAACTGGAGCATTGGGTTTATGATCACCTGAGTTGTTGAACACACAAATTGCTGTCCTTTGTATCAAAATGAATTTTTGTAGTTCATGTGACTTCAGTTCCAGATATGATGAGCTGTCATAATAAATAACAAATGCAAGGCCCTTAGTAGTCAGGGCTGTTTCTGATAGCATGGGATGCAATCTCTTCTCCACTTTCAGATGAAAGTGGGCTTTTTTTTTTAAATCCCCCCATGACTATTTGCATTTGCAGAAGCACTGAGGAACCAAAAAGGACCCCAGTATCACACAACAACTGTGAATTTATGCCCATTCTAGTGGGAGATATTATAGAGGAGGCAAGTTCTTCAAATCCCAGTGGCTTGGTACAGGTGTTGAATAACGTGAGGGAGAGGGTGAGCCTTGTGGGACTCTACAGATGAGGGTTTTTGAACTGAACGAACAGTTGTCCATTTTGGGTTTGGTCTGAGACAGGTCCTATACATTACACTCCAATGTATTTCCATTTGCCCCAGCAGCCTCTTCTAGGCAGGACAGTCATATTAAGTGATCATCAGTATCAGGGATCACAGAGGCATTCCTGGAGGAATGAATATGACTGTAGTTCCCTGGATCATGAACTGGAGGGCCTCATCCAACAGAGCAGGATTAGGTCTGAAATATGACTGAGAGGGATCAAGACTGGAGCAGGTGGTTTCTTAGTGTCTTGATTAGCTTGCTTTGGAGAAGTGTGGTAGCAAATGACTAAAGCCCTGCATATTAACGGATATTTGGTTAATATATGAGGTATCCGCATCTGTAGATATGAATTCAGATATCTATGGATCATTTTTGTGGATGTAGGTTAGGGATGTTAAATATCGGTTAATTGAATAGTCGAGTAACCTCATCAATTCTTATCAGTTACTCGACTATTCTATAGTCCTGGGGGTGGGGGCAACAGTCAGTGCAATCCAGCCCCGCTCCCAAGGAGCCCCTTGCCACTCTGTGCTGCTGCCTTTGTATCAGAGGCAGCAGCATGCGATGTCAGGCAGGAGCTGGTAAGGAGCCAATTTTAAAACCAGCTCCCCTCGTGGACCAGCTGCCTGTCACCCTGTGCTGCTGCCTCTGATACAGGGGTGTCAGCAGCCCCTGTCCAGGGAGGGGTGGCCTCTGAGCTCCTGGACCTGGCATGAGCCACAACTGAGCCAGGCTGCCTGCCCGCGTACGTCCTAATACACTTTAAATGCAGAGCCGCAGCAGAGGTAGGTCCCGGACCCATCGTAAGCCAGGACTGAGACAGGGTGCTGGCCACATGCTAAAAAATTTACTGGACAGGGGTGGGGGGAGAGGGAAATGCATGTAGTCTATAGCATTAACCTATAAGCTTTTGCTTATCTGTTAATCAATTACACTATTACATCCCTAATGCAGATGCAGATACAAATTTTGTATCTTGAACTCTGAAAATTTGCAGATATCTGCTTTATATCTGTGGGCAGCGGCGGATATAGGGCAGGGCGAGCGGGGCAGCTGCCCCGTGCTTCAATAGGCCCCGTGCACGTGCTACTACCTATCGGCTGTGGCCGTGGTGCATGAGCGAAATTGTGCTGCCCCGGGCCCCGCACTTCAGTAGGCCCTGCGCCCTGGGCCCCGCAAAACTCTCATCCACCCCTGTCTGCGGGTATCCGCATCTGTGGATAAGGATGTGCATATCTGTGGTTCATTTTTGCAGACGCAGATGCAGATGTGAATACTAATTTTGCATCCATGCAAGGCTCTATATATGGCATCTCTAACATCAAGGGGTGCTGTCAGTCTTTTTAATGGTGTCCCAGGTTTTCTTTTCTCTTTTTCACATTCAAGAAGGTCGTGTGTCAGAGTCACAAATGGTGGTCCTAATTGCTATCAAATGCTGCTACTTTTGTAAGTGGGCTGAATTTTTAGAAGGAGAATGTTGTACTTCTAGTCATGTCCTTTGCTTGTTTGTTCTTGATGACAATCAGGCCATGGCAGCTGCTGTCTTTGTCATCGGGGAATTCCTCAATCCCTCCTTTTGTGTACCACTAAAACGGGTGCTAAAGGGGCTTAGCTTGGCCTGAGGATTTTGCCCTCCTTTATGTTTCATATTTAATTAGTATGAAAATTGAGCACTTTTGTAAGAGTATAAAAATAGATTTTTGCCACAGTAGATTGCATGTCCATTATACAGAGAGCTCATTCTCTTAATTAAGACCCATATTTTGAAAATACGTGTACTCTACTGTGTTTTTAAATTTAGATAAATACTTACCACCTATATTTTCTTCTCTATGGCTTTATTTACCTCTGGTAGAAGTAGGTTTCTGCATTAATTGTTTTTCATTGAATATATTTAATAACTGTTCAATATCCTATTTTTTCTTAATGATTTTTATCCTGTCTCCATGTTAGATTCCCATTTCCTTGTTTGATTTTCAATTTTAGCAGTGAAGTATTCTGTTCCTTCTGGCTGGTAGCTTATTATAATTCTTATAACTTGTCTTCATTAGGTTTATATTTTTAAAGTATTGGCAAGTGTGTGTTTCAAATTCAGGAGCTGCTGTAAAGAGGACTATTAAATGATGAAAAGATTGAACAGAGTGAGGAAAAAAAGCTCATATGGGATAGAAACTCCAACTCATAACATTTTCCATCATTAAGTTATCAGTATCTTTTTTTATTGTTGTTAATTATTTGTTTGTTTGTTTTCAATTTTTTTTTCAGGTATATTATACATAAAACCAAAACTGTCTACAGATTGAATAGGAAAAGGAACAACTCTTCTGATTAGAAACAGCTAGTGTGTTATAATTGATTAGGACTGAAATGCATCCCTAATATGTACCTACTTCCAAATTATTGTTCTGATTCTTGTATTTTTCTTCATTCAATACAGCTATAAATTCAATCAAATGATAGATCTTTTTTTGGTTTTGCCTTTTAAAAACACATCCTGTTTCACTTCCAGGAGCACTGAAAGCTATATCATCTGTAACTGTTTTATTTTCTCGGTGTCCGTCTACAGCTTAGAAGTACTCTCCTCCACACCTTAAACAACAATGGAGAACTTTAAAAGGCTGAAATATTTGATTAGATTCAGATTAGCTTTGCAGCCTGAATACATGATGATTTAGTTCAAACTAACTGTAGGAAAGGATTTCTTAACCTTAGCTTTAGTTGGATCCCCCACCAGGATGTTCCTTCCATCTAGCTGAAGTCTAGCTGGGTCTCCTTCCCATTTAAAAGGAAATACCCCATAATGCATAATTAGGCTGTGTAACTCATTGCTACAAGAAGTTTCTGAAGTCTACAATGCAACAGATTCAAAGAGGGGTTGGACAGCTATATGAATAGCAGGAATATCCAAAGTTATAGTAGTGACTGCTAACAAGAACTTTAGAAAGGAGATAAAAGATCATTATTTAGGTCTTAAAAATAATGTCTAATTAATAGGGGTTAAGATAAGATCACCATGAGGGCAGATCATTCCACATCTGACTGCTATGGGGTTTCTTGCACCTGCCTTTAAAGCCTCTGGTGTAGGTCACCGTCAGAGACAGGATGCTGGACTAGCTGGTCATGAAGGAAGTCAGTGCATCACAGGAGCCAGTGGTGCTTCAGAAGTACTCTGGCTGAGAGGAGGAGAACGGGAACACAAGGAAATCAAGCTATAGTTCCCTTCACTTTTGGGGGTGGTTCAGTGTTCGATAACAAATCAGAAATATCCACAAAAAACAGACATTTTTCTCACATGAACAAATGGTTCACTTGAAAACCCAGTTTTCTGCTGAGAAACAGTTTTGATGGAAGATTTTCAATCATCCTTATTAAATATGTTGAGGCTTTAGAGGCTCAATACACTGCAGGAAGCAAAAAGAAATTAATGTTAATTGATGATATTAAGAAACCACCAACAGCGCGTAACCATTCCCTTCTGATGTTAGGCACAGGGACTTGCTGAGGGCCAACTTTTTCCTCATTTTGTTCACTTAACAGGTGGCTGATTGGGTTAATTTGACTAAATGATGCTTTGTAGCTCAGATTTCTTTGGTATCACTCGTAAAAGTCCTCATAATATGAAATCCATATTTGAGCATAGTCGACTGGAGAGAATGAAGAACAGTGCCCTTTGAATGTCATTGTACATTATTTACTGAGTGGTTAATACTTTCTGATCAAGAAGTAACACTACATTTTATCATGTAGCAGGTAGAATTCTTTCTGATTGAATAAGCTGTTGAAATGGAGATTTTTATGCTTAGGTGGATTTGAGGAAGATCCTTTTGAACTTTCATAGGCTATGTCTAGACTACACTGAAGTTTCAAAAGAGGACATGCAAATTCTGCTGGAATTTGCATATCTTCTTCTGATCTCACTTTCGAAAATGGAGCTTTCGAAAGTGAAAATAGTCGGGATGCGGTTTTTCCGGCAACCCCTCCCCCCTTTTTCAAAAAGCTGCTCTTCCTCAAAAAATGAGGTTTACACGGCTTTTCGAAAAAGGATGGGTTGCCGAAAAAACTGTGTCCCGACTACTTTCACTTTCGAAAGCTCCACTTTCGAAAGTGAGATCAGAAGAAGATATGCAAATTCCCATGGTTTTTGCATATCCTCTTTCAAAACTTCAGTGTAGTCTAAACATACCCATAGGGTGATAAAAGTAAGTACAAAAAGTCCTCCTTATCTGTGCATGCAGTGTAATCTGAGAGAGATCTGTTTCAGAAGCAAGGGACTAAACCAGAAGCGAGCATGGAGATCAAAAAGATCCAAAGTACCAATTTTGTGATGGCCTTGATAGGAGATAAGTTAAGTTTGTGCTTAGCTTTAAGCACATGCTTATTTCTGGTAAACAGAACCCAGCAGGCTTGCGTCCTTGATTTACTGTAAGCAAAAGGGGACGAGCATTGTGGTTGGTTGGTAGGTAGGTAAGTAGGTAGAGAGATAGAGGGAGAGATTTGTGGATGTTCAAACATTCCTCAGGCTCCTCTTGCAGCATTATATGTTTCATTAAAGTTCCATTAATTCAGGATCATTCTGAAGATTCTATTTTCATGAAAGTTCAAGATATGAACATACACAGATAGAAGTGGTTTAACTGGTCAATTCAGAATTACTCATCCAAATACTATGGCAGCCATTTTGGCAATTTTGTCTTGTACATATGTTGGGGGAGGGTAGACCAAACAAGAGAAATGTGTTTATTATAAGCAGAGATGGTGTTGCTGCTTATAGTTAAGATTGACATATTCTTCTCATTGTAAGACCTGGTTTTCAACTCCTTAACATTTTAACAAAGTTTAACTGTTTGGGTTGAAATTTTCCAGGTTAGAACTCTGCTTCAGGTAGCATTTATCTTTCTGTCTTTGTTTCTTTTGTAGAAAGTTTAGATAAAATGATTCAGATGTTTCTGAGAATGAGTTTAGGAAAAACACATTTTTTTTTGTATCAATGTTTAAAAAGAAATCCTTACAACCAGTTAGTTGAGAAACTATGGCAAATCCATGTTTTGGAACAAGTGCTTGAAACTTGCCAAGGGATAGCCTTTGTGTCAGGTGATTTTTGCTTTCTCTATGAACATTTGTCCAAAACTTGTGCAAGTTATAAGCCTTTGAAAAATTGTAATGTGCACATGCTCAGCAGACCCGTGTTAGAGTTTGGTAATTAATTTTGCCAAAGATTCTGTCTGTAGTAGACATGTTCCATCCCTGAGGAGGATTTTTGTCTATTGTTGCTCCCCTTTTGTAGTACTGAGCAAAAGAAATGGAGGGAGGGGAGACTGTCTCTCATGTGCCTTCAGAGCCTCCCTTGCTGGTGCTCAGGCAGCAGGGAGGAGGAGGCTGCTTGACTGACATACAGAGGGGTAAGGAGCTGGGGCTAGCCAGTGGAATGGTGAGGAATAGAAAGAGTACATTGGCTCAAGGAGTTGTAAGGGAAGACTGGAACTGAGGAGGAATCTGGGCGGGAGGAGTGGATACTGAGAATGGCTAGGCAAAGACACTGACTGGGGGAAAGCCATAGGAGGAAACTGGATGGATGGATGGATGGATGTGGGGAACAAACTGGAATAGGAACCAGTTTGGGGATGAAAACAGATTGGACAAGGAACCTGGGAAAGACAGAACGAAAGGAGGCAAAAATGGGGGGAGGATAAAGATACTGAGATTGGCTGGGAAAAGAATCTGGTGGCAAACTGGGACTGGGAGGTGCCTTGAGGAGAAGATTGGAGGTACATAAGAAGTCCAAAGCGGGAGACTGGAACTGGCTAAGCAAGGAGATGTAGGGTGGGATGAAGAGCTAAGGGGATGATGGAAGGTTGAACTGAGAGTTTGAGGGGAAGAGACATCATCAGCACAGGGACAAGCTGGTGGCAGAAGAGGTCAGGCTTAAGGGAGCCAAGTGCTAAGGGTGCCCACTGGAGAACACTTGCCTCTGAAGCCTGCAATGGAACCCAGTATATACTTTCTCTTCCTGCAATTCCTTGCCTGTTCACTATGCACCTTCCATCAGCAACAAATGAGATGGGATCCTGCGGACAACAGCTTCATTCACCACACAGCCCTGATTCATCTCCAGAGCGGCTCCATCCTGTTCACTTAATGAGGCAGGGGAGGTGGAATCAAGTAATATGTGATCACATTAAAAGATTGTATCATGGTGCCTTGTATGCAAAGGGACTGCACTGAAATTTCCCAGGCAACCTTAATTCTGGCATTTCCTAATCCCCTATGCTAGACCTTGAAACCTTAATCTTCTTTTAACATACTTTTTATGTATAATAATATATTACACCCAGCATGGAGTACCACACTGTGGTACCATAGGCCAGTAGCTTTAAATCTTTCCATTCAGTGGGGGATTTGGCTTGCCCTACTGAGATTGATCAAGCACTCAACTGTAACTGAGCAGTGCAGGAAATGTCTTGATTGGAATTTGTTCAGATTGTCACTTCTATTTTTATCCAAAAGTCTATGAGATCACAAGTGGTTAGAGACTTGGCTTTAGGGCATGTCTACACAGGTAAGTTGTTCTGCAGTAAGATAGGATGTGAATTCAAAACACAATAGCTTATTCCACAATAGCTCTTTTGGTCAATTTCCTTATATAGACAAATTCTTCCTATCATTTCTTCACTGCTGCTTAAAGTTATTTGTTTTCTGGGAGAAATCTTCTATGGAATGGTAAGCTATCATGTCTCATCTCTGCATTTTTAAGCACTAAAATTGTTCAGAGACTTCCACTCAAACATTAAATGTCATCTCAGATAAATGAGCTAAAACTTGGCCATATTGAATTTTTCATAGTCTGCTTCTGTTATGAATTTTTCTTTTTTAAAAAAACTTTTCAAAGGGTCATAGCAATTCATCAGTTCCTCTAATAATTCCCATTGCATCTCTTTCCCTTTAAAAGAGACCTTTAAATAAACATTGTAAGTTCATATTTCATTCAAGTTCACAAATCACCTATTTCCACCTGGGGTTTGTGTGTACATTCCTACTTTTCTTTTTTAGCAATGTTTAACTTTTGGGTGTAGGAAATGGAACAGATCCACAAGAATGTCTTTGTCTGAGACACTAGATGAATCTAATTTCTGATTATGCTGAGGATAGGGGTGGGGGAAGAGTGGCTATAGCCATTTTTACACTCTCGTCATCTAAATCTAGAGCTTTTTGGTGGCCATTTTTCCTTGGTATAGCTTACAATAATCTAATTTATAGCTCAAGTGGTTCTTAATGGGATCAAACACTTGTACTCTGCTCTGTTTGCCTGCCTCTATCAACCCAACATACCATTTCTGCAGGACAAAGCTATTGGTCCAAAGACCACAACAAGGACAACATCAAGCCCCTTGCTTGCTACCACTCATGTTTTAACCTCTCAATCTTATTTTAATTTCATCTTAGATGACAGAGAAACTGAATTTGCCCAGCGACTTCTGCTTTAATATCTCTTTTCAAGAGAAAAATAAAGATAAAAATAATAATAAAGAATTGATTGAGGAGACGCAGATAGAGTGAGAAAGCCGGGAGATTTTACATTGTGTTCTCACTGTCTCCTTCTACAGGTACGTTTATGCAACAGAGCTAAAGTTAAATTAAGCTACACAACTTGAGCTAAGTCAGTTGCATAGCTTAAGTCAAAATAGCTTAATTTGGTTTTTCGTGCTGTCTACACAGTAGGAAGTCAAAGGAAGAATGCTCTTCCTTCGACTTCCCTTACTCCTTGTGAAATGAGGGTTACCACCAGTCAGAGTAAGACTCTTCGAGCTCGAGATTATTTCAAAATTATGGCTTACTATGTAGATGTGCACTGTGTTATTTCGGAATAACATCAGTTATTCTGAAATAACGCTGCTGTGTAGACGTACCCTATTTGGCCAGTTAGAAGAACTGTCATTTTGCATCCACCATGTGGTACAGTAGCATGGAGTGAGCTGCACTATGATGGAAAGGACTGTCTTGAATCCTACTGAGTATTTCGATATTGCACCAATGCATTACATTTACAAACAGCTGAGTTACAGGATGTCATGGTTGATCTCCCTTCCTCTCCTCAGACATTTTCAAACATAGGCAGAAGCATGGCAGAAAAGTCTGTACAAACTTCTAAAGAATGTGATGGTCTATAACTTGTTGTTGTAGAGGCTAAATGGCAACAGACCATATATTTCTCTAAGGTCCTGTTCTCAGCAATTTCCACTAAAAATGTGCATTTCCCCTCTAACTTAGACATAGATCAAAGCTGTGTCCTAGATAGCAAGGCATATTTAATGGAGAGACTCTCAAGATCTAGCCTAATGATTATCTGTACTTTAACAGAGGGGCAAAATAATATGTCATAGAAGTACAAAAGAATAATACGTTTTTATTGTACAGACTTTCTTAATTATTTTCCATAAATCATTTCACCTTGACAAAATGAAAACACTAGTGTTTTACCTTTTACAGAACTTCTTTCTCTCATATCTTTTCTTGTTTCTCCATTCAATGCAGACTTCACTTATCTACTCTCTATAGCTATTGAATTAAACATTTTATCTATTTGAAATGCTTTGATATTTTTCTTTCATAATTAGAGGAGAATGGGATTTTTTGTGGATGAATTTCTAGGAACCAGTTTCCTTGGAGAGATTCACACTGGTTGCCTAATTGCATCTGGGAAAACTGTGAACTTTTATGACTGAAGATGTAGATTAGCAGGTACATTTTAACTTATTAGTGGACAATAGAAAATAATATCAATACCTAGCATTTCCTTAGCACCTTTCTTCTCATAATTTTTGCAGACAGGAATACATTTAGCCTCACAAGTTCCCAGTGAGTTTGGAAAATATTATCTCCATTTTATTGATGGGGAAAATGTGCACTGAGCGATTAAGATCAATATCTTAAACTTGGGTGTCCAAAGTGAGACACCTAAATCAATATTTAGGTGCTTAAATAAGTAGTCTGATTTTCAGAGGTGCTGAGAACCCACTGTTTGCAGTTATTTCAGTGGGTGTTATGTTGATTAATTATATAGTCATTTTCCTGACCACACATTTGTGTGCTATGAAATATAACCAAGAAATCAATTAACCAATATCAGCCAGGTTTAATACTAAAATCCAAGAAGAATATTGTGAAGGAAAAAGGTTCAGTACAACACCAGCCTCCAGGAAGCTTTTTCATGCAGCATTGTTAGTACACATGATGTGTTCCCAGAGTTACACCCTTAAAGCTATTTTTATAGTTAATGTGTTTACAAATAAAAAATACTGCATGTGTCATCTGAAACAAGATTTACTCTATCACTTTTATACCTTGATTTTCTGATACATAGTGTATAACCCTCTCTGTTTGTTCAGAACACATACATTCTAATTGTGAAAGCACCGCTTTGGTTTGTATTGTAGTACAAGAATCTCATATTTTATCCTTTTCCTTTGGGATATCCCAGTACTGGTCTGAGACACTAACTCACTGCTTGTTGCTATGGTAAAACACACTGATGTCCTCATCCTGGAAGTTTTCCTATTTACTTATGTCAAAGCTTACTACTGCCGCCCATTAATTTCATTTGGTGGCCCCTAGTTCTTATATTATGGGAACAAGTAAATAACTTTTCCTTATTCACTTTCTCCACACCACTCATGATTTTATATACTTCTATCATATCCCCCCTTAGTCTCCTCTTTTCCAAGCTGAAAAGTCCTAGTCTCTTTAATCTCTCCTCATATGGGACCCATTCCAAATCCCTAATCATTTTAGTTGACCTTTTCTGAACCTTTTACAATGCCAATATATCTTTTTTGAGATGAGGAGACCACATCTGGACGCAGTATTCAAGATGTGGGTGTACCATGGATTTATATAAGGTCAATAAGATATTTTCCGTCTTATTCTCAATCCCTTTTAAAATAATTCCTAACATCCTGTTTGCGTTTTTTGACTGCCACTGCACACTGCATGGACATCTTCAGAGAACTATCCATGATGACTCCAAGATCTCTTTCCTGATTAGTTGTAGCTAAATTAGACCCCATCATATTGTATGTATAGTTGGGGTTATTTTTTCCAATGTGTATTACTTTACACTTAACCACATTAAATTTCATTTGCCATTTTGTTGCCCAATCACTTACTTTGGTGAGATCTTTTTGAAGTTCTTCACAGTCTGCTTTGGTCTTAACTACCTTGAGCAGTTTAATATTGTCTGCAAACTTTGCCACCTCACTGTTTACCCCCTTTCTCCAGATCATTTATGAATAAGTTGAATAGGATTGATCCTAGGACTGACCCTTGGGGAACACCACTAGTTACCCTTCTCCATTCTGAAAATTTACAATTTATTCCTACCATTTGTTTCCTGTCTTTTAACCAGTTCTCAATCCATGAAAGGATCTTCCCTCTTATCCCATGACAACTTAATTTACGTTAGAGCCTTTGGTGTGGGACCTTGTCAAAGGCTTTCTGGAAATCTAAGTACACTATAGCCTCTGGATCCCCTTTGTTCACATGTTTGCTGATTTCCCTCAAAGAACTCTAGTACATTAGTAAGGCATGATTTCCCTTTACAGAAACCATGTTGACTTTTGCCCAACGAATTATGTTCTTCTAGGAATCTGACAATTTTATTCTTTACTATTGTTTCAACTAATTTGCCCGGTACCGACTTTAGACTTCCCGGTCTGTAATTGCCGGGATTGCCTATAGAGTCCTTTTTAAATATTGGCATTACATTAGCTATCTTCCAGTCATTGGGTACAGAAGCTAATTTAAAGGATAGGTTACAAACCATAGTTAATAGTTCCACAATTTCACATTTGAATTCTTTCAGAACTCTTGTATGAATGCCATTTGTTCCTGGTGACTTGTTACTGTTACGTTTATCAATTCATTCCAAAACCTCCTCTAATGACTCTTCAATCTGTGACAAGTCCTCAGATTTGTCACCTACAAAGGATGGGTCAGGTTTGGGAATCTCCCTAACATCCTCAGCTGTGAAGACTGAAGCAAAGAATACATTTAGTTTCTCTGCAATGACTTTATCATCTTTAAGTGCTCTGTTTGTATCTCGATCACCCCACGGTTGTTTAGCTAGCTTCCTGCTTCTGATGTACTTAAAAAACATTTTGTTATTACCTTTTGAGTTTTTGCCTAGCTGTTCTTCAAACTCCTTGTTGGCTTTTCTTATTACATTTTTACACTTAATTTGGCAGTGTTTATGTTCCTTTCTATTTACCTCACTAGGATTGGACTTCCATTTTTTAAAAGATGCCTTTTTTATCTCTCACTGCTTCTTTTACATGGTTGTTAAGCCACGGTGGCTCTTTTTTAGTTCTTCTACTATGTTTTTTAATTTGGGGTATACGTTTAATTTGGGCCTCTATTATGGTGTCTTTGAAAAGTGTCCATGCAGCTTGCAGGGATTTTACTTTAGTCACTGTACCTTTTAATTTCTGTTTAACTAACCTCCTCATTTTTGCATTAGTTCCCCTTTCTGAAATTAAATGCCACAGTGTTGGGCTGCTGAGGTGTTCTTCCCACCACAGGAATGTTACATGTTATTATATTATGGTCACTATTTCCAAGCGTTCCTGTTATAGTTACCTCTTGGACCAGATCCTGCGCTCCACTCAGGACTAAATTGAGAATTGCCTCTCCGCTTGTGGGTTCCTGTACCTGTTGCTCCAAGAAGCAGTCATTTAAGGTATCAAGAAATTTTGTCTCAGCAATTCGTCCTGATGTGACATGTACCCAGTCAATATGGGGATAATTGAAATCCCCCACTATTATTAGAGGAATTTCATCTTATTGTAACCTTGATTTCCAGAGAATGTTCTATCCTCTTAGCCTCTATGCAGTATCAGTTTATAGCAACAAGATATGAAGGCTAAATTATAATAAAGGCTTTATTTATAACCCATTGAAATAAATGGAAGGAGATCTTTCTTTAGTGTTCTTTGGATTAGATCCTAATTAGTCTAGGAAAACTCTCTAGCTTGACCTACATTTCTTCTGACGGGGTCCACTGCAATGAAGAGGAGAGGGCCAGACGTAGGAAATGATGTCGCTTCCTGGTCTGCATTTTGAATGTTGTATGCCATTGGACTGGCCAAGAAGATTTTGCTGAGGGCTATTAGTGGCAGGACGAATTGAGACTTAAGGGTTCTCCAGCACTACCAGATCTCTCTTCTGCTCATTCACTGATGCTCCATTGAAATATACCTGTATCAACTGCCCCACAACATTGCACTGCCTGTGCAATGGAAACATCATTGCAAGAAGAACAGAACGCTCTAGACATACCAAAAACAAGTTATACCTTCAGAGATTCTTTCATTAAGCTTTGATAAAGAAGAAAACTCTTATTTTCACATGAGAAGATTTATGCTAAACTTTTTGCTTCTTTGTCTGTGACCGATGTGCCCTTCTGGTGTTTCTATTCAGTATGGAAGTAATAAAAGATTCCTATCCATGGAATTATGGAAAGTAAAAACTATTGAAATTTCACAACTAACAGAGATTTCAAAAAGTCAGAGCCTCGTTTGCAAAGGAGACTCAATTTGTCATTTGGGATTACAGATATTCATGTACTATTATTTACACACAAGCTTACATCTGAATGCAAATATATCCATGCACATCAAGTAGTTAATATTTCTTCCTTTCAAATTTTAACATGCAAATGCAGTAGCCATCTGCAAATGCTGCCTTTTTATATACAGATTGTACACCCAAAACAGCAGGAGCCGAGGTCCCCGGATCTGAGCTGGAACTTCCAGACGTACCACGTGCCACTTTCAGCCCCAACTCTGAGCCCCTGTCCTCTCTCCCCCTATCCAAGTTCTCAGCCCCCTCCTCTGCAGTTACAAAAATACACAGTTTTTTTAACACAAAACTGTAGTTTTTATTGTGTACGCAAGGAAGGGGGGAAAGGAGCAGTTGTTGTGGGAAAGGCAGAGAGGGGCAAGGCACAGGCCCCCAGTGTGGAGGTCCTGGGGAGAGTTACTGGGGTCTTTCAGAGAAACTCTCCCTCAGGGCCTTCCGGATGCACCCCTCTCCCCCCACCTGATGGGCCTGGCAGATGGCAGCTGTGCATGGTTGCTTGAAGGCCCTTCCCTCCCGGACAGCCTCTGTCCCCCCCACCCCAGAAGGAACGCCTCCCCCCCCTGCTCTCCACAATGTTGGGGAGAATACAACAGGCTGAGACCACCTGGGGGATGTTGTGCTCCCCCGCATCCAGAAAGGTCAGGAGGCACCTGAACCTTGCCTTCAAGCATCTGAAGGCACATTTGGCCTGGATGCGGGCCCTGCCCAGGTGGGCATTGAAATGGTTCCTGCTTGGCTCTAGGTGGCTGGTGTAGGGCTTCATAAGCTATGGCATGAGGGGGTAGGCTGCTTCCCTCATGATGCTCAGTGGCATCTGCATGTCCCTGACTCTGAAGTCACACTGGGGGAATAATGTGTCAGCCTCCAGCTTCAGTTTCTGAAAATGTGGGAATATAGGGAGGTTGCTCAAACCCTTGATCTGTAAGCAGATACTTTATCCACTGTGCTACTGGAGGCGCTCCCCCCTCACTTTCTACATTCTGGGACACCCTTATCCATCCTGCATCCCACTAATGCTAGAGCAGGGCTCAAACACACGACGTGTGGCTTCTGAGGCAAGTCCCTTGGCCACTGTACCACTGGAGGAGCTCACCCCACAAAAATCTCTGTAGACTGTCCCCAGAGGTCAACCAGGGCCTCCAGGACCATCGAGAAGTATCCTTTCCTATTAATGTACTGAGCGGCTTGATGTTCTGGGGCCCGGATGAGGATGTGGGTTCCATCTATGGTTCCCCCACAGGTGGGGAAGTCCAGGGTGGCAAATCTGGCCACGATGGGGTCCAGATCTCCCAGGCGGATGACCCTGCACAACAGGATGGAGTAATCAGTGTGGACGCTATCTTTCTAAATAGCAAATCACTATTTCATTGTGCTTTTTTAGTGTGAACGTGCTCTTTCGAAATACACTTGCAGTCTACTCTAGACATAGCCTTAGCTTGACAGTAGTGGGGTTTTGCTGAAAATTTTATGTAAAATGATAAACTTTATTATGGCTCTCTTTTCTTTGTTATTCCTTCTCTTTTGGGTGACTTTTGTTTCATACTACTTCCCCCTATCATGCCCTCACTTTTACTTGCATTATATCATGGCTTATCTTTTCTTGATATTTTTCAGGGCTTTTCTTACTGCTATGTTATTTTTTCCATGTTTAAAATCCAGTATATTTTTCTCTAAGAACAGTCTTCTTTTGTTTCCTTTCTCTTCAAGGAGCAATTTTTTTTCTCATCTTGCATCTCTCAGCTTCTTAGATTTTTCTGTATTGATTCTTCCCTTGAAGATTTTCTCCTTCCTGCTTGGCACTATCGCTCTGTATTTCTTTTTTCTCCTCTTTGTCAAAAGTCTTCCTTTAATGTTAAGCCTTTGTCCACCTCTTTCCTACTCCTGTTTGTCTGTGCTTACTCATCCTCCTTCCCTCATATTTGTGCTATGGAGTTTTCCTTCTCATCATTTCCTTCCCAACTCACATTTCTTTCCTTTTAATCTCTCTCCATCAATGCCTTCAAGGATGTTTGCACCAAAATCCTTCTGTCCTCTTGCATAGCCTTGGAGACATGCCAGAGTATGGCCTCCATTCCTGCTAACACATGCAGTGCCTGGGGGAAAGTCCTATCATAAGGCTTCCATCAGAATACAGGGGGACCACTGGAGAATGGTGCTTGCATTCCTGCTTGGTGATATGGGCTCCTCATATCACTAGGGTCAGTGGTTCTCAACCTATTTATAATTGTGGGACTCATAATGCATCCTTGATCCCTTCTGTTCTGTCCCTTCCGTCCTGAACCTGTCAGAGTCCTGTCTCTTCCCCATGCCTGGTTCTGTGTCCCAAAACCATTCTCCTAATCATTCCCAGTCTTCACTCCTAGAGCTGAGGGTCTATTCAGTTGTAAATATACTCTCTCTGACCTGGCACTTCAAATTCTTTGCACTTACCTGCAAGAAAATTTATAGAAGGGGTATATCCATCCATCCATTTGTCCAGCAGCAGCTCCTTGAGGCCTTGTGTTGATTATTGGGTACTCTACAAGGAAATTGTACAGAAATATGCTCTGCTTCTTCTCATCTATGAACTCCTTGATCAGTTGCAACACTGCTGATTTTTCACAAAACTAGACTGATAACATGGTGTGTGAGAGGCAGATGAGTGGAAGTCTGCTTTCCACATACTATATGGTCAGTAACAATTACATCTGCATATCATTTCATAAAACAGTCTGCAGTGGAGCAATCTGAGGGGAAAGAAGCATGATAGTCAGGCTTTTGCTTTAAAGAACAAGAGGTGATAAAAAGTAATGTGCTGGACAATGAATTTTTAGTACCTTTTTGCTCATGTAGTTTTGTAAAAAGGTAAGCATGTTACAAAGGACACAGAGAGCACATCTACACAGCAGGGCAAAAGTCAAATTAAGCTACACAACTTGAGCTATGTCAATTGTATAGCGTAAGTTGAAATAGCTTAATTCGGCTTTTGGCACTATCTACACAGCAGGAGGTCAAAGAAAGAACACTTTTCTTCAACTTCCCTTACTCCTCGTGAAATGAGGGTTACCAGGAATCAGAGTAAGAAGTCCTCTAGTTTGCCATTATTTTTAAATAAAGGCTTATAGTGTAGACATGCACTATGTTGTTTACTTATTTCAGAATAATCTCAATTATTCAGAAATAATGCTGCTGTGTAGACATACCAAGAGGAGGCTTCTGTGGCTGGCAGGATGTATAGCTGACAAAATCTTGATTGCTTCATGTGTGACATTTTTCACAGAAATGAGCATAGGAACTTTAGTGAACTTTTTGTGATTTGACTTCTTTCCACATATCTATTTTTATCTTCATCTTCTCTGTCCTCTTTTTACCTTTCACCTTCAAATTTTATCCACTGTTTCTTTTTTTATCCCTTTCTCCTCTTTCTCATACTATATTGGCTCCTCTTTTTCCCTCTTCGTTTCTCATTGTTCTCTTTCATTGTTCCCTGCCTCCCATGTGACTATCCTCCAGTCCTGCCATCCTAGAGTGTATGCTTTTCTCCTTGTTGCTTTCTCCCCATTGGGTTGTCTTCATAAAGCCAGCAAATGTGTAGGCAAAAGAGGGAGGTAGACATCACCTGTCTTCTACTCTCATCTTTCTCCATAATTTCTTCTCCACATTGTCATTCATTTAGATGCACTATTAGAACAGCCTAGTATTCTTTGTTGACCCTGTGAAAATGCTTGTTTGCTTCTATCTGCCGCTAAGCATAAGTGACACCTGTCTACTGTGGCTATATTGCTCTGCACAGGATTGGCCTGAGGAAGGTCATAGAGGGTTCATTTAAGTACTCCCAAACTGACAGTCATTTGATATGAAAAAGGAATTAGGGAATGCTCAGGCTATCACCAGCCTCTTGCTGTGGAAGAAATTGAGCTCTTTGTGCTGGGGCCCATGAATTTAGAAGAAAAACAATAAGCAACCCTGCCAGCTATGATGAGTGGTTGGAAGGTGGGAGTTCTATAGGGAAACCTTCCTCAATTCCTACAAGCTTACTGAGGGTGATATTTTAACATCGGTTGGTGACATAGGAATGGCTGGGACAAACACGTGGCTGTGCCATTGGGAAGATAGAAAGATGGGATACATGAAGTGAAGCAAGGATGCCTGTATTATTGCCAGTGAGATATACATGGTCAACTTGCTAGGAGCCCAACTAACACACCACAGTAGCACAACAGACAAAATAAACTGAATTGCTGGCTGTCTTCTGGGGACATACAGTCTTCTGATCCCTCAGGTCAAGATGGAGCACTGTGTGCTGAGATTCATACCCTCTGCTCTGTCACCTGCACCTTTGTGTTAAAGATGAGCGGCATGGCAGAGGGCAGTTTTTTGATCTTGCCTTCACTAATATAAACCCACAGCATCTCATACATTTCATAGTACAGTACACATGCCTCCCCTGACCCAAGAAGTGGAAGAAAGGAAGCCCACTTCACAGATGCTAGTCATGTCCTTTATTGCACTATAGAAAGATGCTGTGATGGTCTCACAATAACCTGAAAGGAGGGAGAGGGACAAACGGGAGTATGAACTGCAGTGTAGAGCTCTATAGTTTTCATTTAGCTACCCCTGAAATAAGGATTCACATGTAGAAGCTATACCAGTCTTCTGTGATTGTGCTGGTAACTTAAGTAACCTGTAAGTCAAACAAAGAAGAGTTTTCTGGGACTCAGTGTTCTGATTGCTGTTATACAAACAGTTGGGTTGGTAAATTTCCATGGTGTATCAGGTTTTGGTCACTTCTTTAAAGTGGAATAAACTGAGAGGGAGAGGCAGTTTGAGTGAAGTGACATGTATTCCATTTCACTAAAGAGATTGTGTTAATGTTCCAATATGTGAACCAAGTAGTATTTGTACTTAGTTAGCAAATAGCAGGGGGAAGAACATGTGAAATACAAAGAATGAGATGAAAACCCACCACATAAGGAGATTTATTGGAAATTATGGAATAACTGAAACTCCAGATAGAGCTTTTCTGTTTACTGTCAGTATTACAGCTCTGCTCATAATGTCCATGTGTATTTTCCTTATTATTACTTATAAACTCCATTTCATATTAGCAGTAAAATACTGCAGGATTGCAATCCTAAGGAATTAATGCTTTTCCTAGGTGATGAAATGATTCACTCTTTGATCTTGTACCTTGTACCTTTGATCTTGTACCTTACCAAAGTATGCTCTAATTGCATAGAGACTAACTGTATGTCAAGTCTGATCTCTTCAGTATAATAATGTAACATCTTAGTAATTATATTGTAAAAACTGATGTCACAGTACTCTAGTAGATGATAATTAGCTTTCTTCCTCCCCTCTTCTAAAAGTCAGCATTGTGATGAGATCTAAAAATTGTAGCTTATGTGGTAATTAATCATTGAAAAACTGGGTAACTTTAAGCATAGTCAACAAATGTCTGTAGAAATAGTTAATGACCATGTATGTGTATGATATTTTGTCATATAATTACTAAAGATTTTGCCATACAACTATGCATTCCCAGAAAAAAAAAATCAGAAGATGCCTGCAAGTATTATTTGGCATAAAATTCAGCCTGTTGTTTATTCTAAATGCTCACTTTAAAAAATCATAAGACACTACTGACATTTTCTGTTGATTATACCACACACATGATCGTTATCCAACAGATAAAGTTGTCTCCGTGCTTGAACATGGCATTCCCTGTCATATCACATTTCTAGATCTAGAAACATCAGATGCGCTGCCAGAATATTATGCATTATCTTGCAGGCTTGCAAGGCTGTATAATTCTAAAGACTACAGGTCATTACTCCTAGACAGGCTGAGGAAATGACGGTTGAGATTTGATATCAGACATTTTTCCCCTACATGGAGATTTCTGCTGCTGGGGCAGATGTACAAAAAGCTCTCATTACGTGAGAGATTCTTCGTTTTCTGATTTATAATCCTTTCTCTCTACCGTCAATGAGGTAAAGCAATCTTGTTCATTCTGAATTATTCAGACAGAATGAAACAATGGGGAATGTCAGATATTTGTAGACAGTCTTCAGAAATTTTTGATGGAGTGGATGGACCACATACTGGCTGCCTCAAGGACCACCTACCTTCCCAGTTACAACCATGCAGACAGACAGACAGACTCCTTTCCCATTCAGGATTCCATAACATCCTTGAAATAGCTACATAAATTTGGACATGGAAAATAATATTAGGAACTTATTATCAAAAGAGAGTTTATTAGTGCAGTTAAGCAGCTGGATAAAAAAGAGGAGCCTATACCATATGACCAACCTAGTCTCTACTGGCCACTGGTAAATGTTCCAGTGACCACTTCTGAGCCTGACAAGTTTTTCTAAAAGATATAGTCTATTTTGTGATGTGGTCAGAGCTTGTCACTTTAATGTCCCCATCTCTGTAAAATCAGTGTGCATTGGGTCCCATTTTGCGGAAGGCGTTTTTGTCACAGTATTGACCACCCCTACTCAAAGAAGAGTTAGATGAGAGTGGTGAAAATGTCTAATCCTCACGCTGCATTTTTGCCATCTCCAGTGGAGAATTATAGGTCCCAGTCAGTGGTGTAAGTAAGCAAAAGTTCTTACCTGTATGCCTGGGGAAGGGCACACCAGCTAAGGGGGTCTCGTGACCTTCCATGCGATCCCTACATGACTCCGCCTCACCCCAGCCTGGGATCCACTTGCTCTTTCTGTCCCTGATCCACATTACGTGATGGGCACAGGGCCTGAGGGCAGTACGATAGCCAGAGAAACTTCTGGCAGTTCTGTTCCTTCTCTGCTGCTCCTCCCAGCAGGGAAAGGACCAGAACTCCCAGCCCCCTTTCCCCAGAGTTGCCAGTGCACAGGGCTGGGGGAGGAAGGTGGGGTGGGAGCTCTACTCCTTTTTCTGCTGCCCCTTCCAGCAGGGAAAGAAGCAGAACTTCCAGCCCCACCTTCTACCCCTCCATAAAGCTGTGTACAGGCAGTGGGGGGAGTGGCTGGCATTTTTGCTTCTTTCCCTACTGGGAGGGGCAGTGGCTACAAACTTCTGCAGCAAGGGTGGGAAGTTTTAAGGAGTAAAGCCCAATGTAGACATCCCCACTGAGATTTTTTCCAAGGGAAATCCCAAAATGCACTCTCCAAGAATAGGTTTAGTCTGGTCCGTACTTCTACCTCAGATTGGAGGACCAATGCTGAGCAGCTGTCAGCAACAGTTTGGTGTTTTCACATAGAGAAACAGTCACAACTGTTTGTCCCTGTGAAGCCCTGTCTACACTCGGAAGCATACCAAGTACAGCTGAACTAGCGCTGAAAGGGGTTAGGGTTGCCAGGTGTCTGGTTTTGAACCAGACAGTCCAGTATTTCTGCTTTCTGTTCAGGCAACAAATTGAGAAAATATAAATGAGAAAATATAAATGTCCGGTATTTTCAAAATAAGATGCGATGTAGAGTGTGATGTAATGTCAAGTATGTCCGGTATTTCTGTTGAAACCATCTGGCAACCTAAAAGGGGCTAGAGCATGGAAATCTCACAATAGAATGGGGATTAATAAATAATGAGCTAATTAATTAACTCTGATTCAGTTATGTATATGATATTTTTTAAATGGAATGTCCATTTTAAAATCCAGCTGTTGCAGTGAATACTCTTATATTCATTTAAGAGTATTTCTCTTTTCATTTAAAGTATTTATTAATAGCTTCTTTGCACTTTTTTTTCCCAAGCTCTGTTCAGAAGTGTTAATTTTTTGTTTGTTCAGCTTCTAGACCTCTTAACTTGTTATGACATATCTAGGATGTGGAATATTTTCATTGATCTTTTGCCTGATCTATCATCTATGATTATTACATCTGAGATATAAAGTTGATTGTGGGCTGCCCTTTGTTTTCTGTGCATTGCACCTTTCCCTACATCTCTAAGAGCTCTCACTGTATGATGAGTTTAACAGCCAATCTCAGAAAAGCTGAAGCTAAGATAAAGGAGAAACAAACACTGTGTTCTGAGATAGAAACTTCAGGTTTGCTTATTCCATTTGTTTCCTTATATAAAATCAAACAAAAATTAATTACTTGCTTTTTTTTGTGAATAGAAACATAACAAGAAAGAAGTGTGAGAAATAAATTTTAAGAGTTGAAAAGTCATTTTTCAGCAGAAAATCTGAAAGCAGTATGTTTGCACATTTGGCTTGACCTTACATGGTACAGATCTGAATAACTGTATACAGAAGTGAAGGACAGGGTTAGATCTATTTCATTATAATTCAAGCAGCATCAACACTTGTAGGCCCCATAGGATCTTTTCAGTCTGATAAATGGAGTGTGAGTTAATAGTTATAAGATGCTAAGTCATACCAAAACTATCTAAGCTCTTGATGGATTTATGCATGCAAATTATTTTGAATTCACCAATTGTACCGTTTTGAGCTATAGGATGGGCTTAGTGACCAGTTATCAAATAGCTACTGATAAATTAGGACAGTGATCAGTGTTTTGAAGCTTAAGTGTATTCCAGTTTGTGACGGGCCAGCCATGGCCCACACTAGAACCAGGAGGATGCTGGCCCCGACCCCGGTGGGAGGGCAAGGAGGCGCAGCTCAGCCGGCGCTCAAACCAGTGGGACGCCGGCCCTGACCCCGCGGGGAGGGCGAGGGCGAGGAGGCGCAGCTCAGCCGGTGCATGGCCAGAACACTGGCCCCGCTGCTTCCCGCTCCGAGCGGAGCGGATGGATGCCGGGAGGCAGTACCGGCCGGCGGCAAAGAGCGGACTACTACCCATCCCCCACGGCACGCAGGGAGGTAACCCCACCCCCTGAGAGCCGACGCTCTGGACATCGGGACATCGGGAGAGGGAAGAGGGAGGGCAGAACGGCTGGCAGGGACTTCAAAAGATGCCAGCAGAGCAGAAGGGAAGGGGGGAACGCGGGGAAGCGGTTCCTTCCCCTGCGCTGGAGGCAGGACCACCGGACATCGGAGCCCCGTGGAGAGGAGGTCAGGAGCCCCGGAGTCGCGGTAGGATCCCGAGTTCTGGAGTGGGAGGCCCCCTGACTAGGGGAGGCTAGGAAGCAGCCCAGCGCAGAGCACTTTTGGCGCCCATGGGCTAAGGTGTTACAGGGTGGGACCCCGTCAGCTGGGTAAGGGTGATACCCGAACCCCTTAGGGCCCCGGGCTGGGCCCCGGTGGAGAGGGTGGGCCCGGGTCCCCCTAGCACCCACCCCATTATCTTGCATAGTGACCGCACCAGTAAACTTGGTGATCTTGAGAGACACAGTTACCTCAGTGGGACATGATTATGGAAGGCAGACCCCAGGGTGGAGTCGAAGGGTCATGGGATTCCTTGGACGGAGGGCTTGCTGGGCCCTACTCTGCCCAGAGTGGGGGGTGTTGGGAGCTCGTGCCCGTCTAGCCACCGGGCCCAAGGCCTTTAAGATGGTGGGCTCGCTGGGCCTCACCCCTGAGGCAGGGAGTGGGAGCTCATGCCCGGACAAAATCCATCTCACAGTTTATGAAACCTTCACTCTAAAAAATATTCTTCATTCAGCAGGTTTGCACAAGTTTTTTGACATCTAAAGGAGCCAACTAATTACATCACAAAATAGATTACCTATATTTTTTCAAACTTATGTTCAAATGTACACTACATCTTCCATGATTGTTGCCTTGATGGAGAATTACTAGTCCTTTTTTCCCTAATGTAGACAGGACTTTTCATCATTTACACTGGTTTCTGTACTGGGATTACCCATGCTGAAGACTGTTTCTTAGCAATTTTTCAATTTCCTAGTACAGGTAAGACTTTTCATTGAGGGTTTTCATCTAATCAGGAGTCACACATATATTGGAATTAGTTGGAAATGCTGCTCTGAGTTATCCATTCTGCTCTGTTAAGCAAAAGGATATTAGTATCGCATATTGAATCATCTAGACAGTCTATGCAGCTTTGAAGAATATTTTCCCAGTGATTTCTCCAGTCTAGGTGAGATAAAGAACTTGCTGCTTTATTGCTGGGTATCGTCCCTAGAATGAGAGGGATGGAAAGTTCTGGGCCAGGAACTGGATTCAGGGTTCTGTGGTCCTTCTTGATGGTGTTTTCCAGGAAAGGAAAATGACATCCACAGGGCAGAAGGGAACAGACCTAAGGGAGAAGGCTGTGTGTGTGTGTGTGTGTGTGTGTGTGTGTGTGTGTGGAAGAGGCAGTGTTCTGGGAGCAAATGCAGCCTGAAAGCTAGGACAAAAGGTGTCTCTGGCAGAGGGCCAGCACCCTCTGATGGTAGCAGCTAACAAGCAGGAGCTGTGACACTCTCCAGCATCTCTACAGCAGGAGAGCAATACAACGATGCCACATGCAGTGGGACTGAGCTCTGCATAATACGACAAAAACTTAATTGCCCTTTTCAGAGAAGAGTGGACTAAAAAGAATGCCTCACAACTCTAGTCCTCTCCTCCACTAGAGCTGAATTAAGAACATGGTTATCTATATTGTCATTGTTCCAAGTCACTGAGGCTGGTGTATCTGCAGCCTTTATTTTCTGCCCGTCCTAGTAAATAAACATGATGTAAGTGCTTCTTGGAAGCTATACTCTAGAGGCTATAGGAATTAGCAGTTCAAGTGTCTTCAGTGCTGCCTTTGATTTGCAGCATCTAACACAGAGAAAGTTTGATGATAAATCACAACACCCTAGTAACCCCATTGCGGGATAAAATTACAGTACATTTCCAGCACCTTATCCAGTCTATTTTTAAATAACTTAAGCAAATGTATTTATACAATTTCCCCTGGAAACTGTTCTACCTTTGAATAGACCTCATTGTTCAGAAGTGGTGTTTGTTTCTCTTTTGCCTTTTTCCTTTACTCAGTTTTATCTACTACTTGTCGTTATTCTCCACACAGTTTGTACTCTGACTTTTGTGAACATCTTTCAACACACTTATAGTTGGCTATAATATCTTTCCTTTGTCATCATTTGGCTGATGTAAAAATAATACATTCTGTTAACCTTGCCTCATAAGTCAGCATTCCCAGTTCTTTAATCACTTCTGTTCCTCTCTTCTGATTTGCCTCTTATTTGCAAACATCTTTCCAGTTACTGAGATGCCCAGAACTGTATTGTAACTGAAACTATTGTTCTCATGGAAAAAACTACAGGATAGAGTCCTAAAACTGAGAATTGTGTTTCAAATAAAATAGAATAGATGTGTAGACTATTACATTTAATAAGCACTGATAACTTGAGCTGGCTGAAAATCAGGATTTTTGCTTCATGAGAAGTTTCAAGAGTTCACACTTTAATTCCCAATCAGACCAAACCCAAATTTTTCAACATTTGTAAAATTGGAAATCTCTTTAAAAACTCAGTTAAAAAATACTGATGCAAGCCGTTTCCAAAACAAAATATGCTCCTTGAGACTGCAGCTGCTGATTAAAATCACCATTTCCATTTGTCCCAACACCAGTACTCCACATCATGGTGGTATCCCAAAGCCACAGACCCTGAATATCTGTCCCAGGACTTCCTGGTTTGCAACTCGATGGCAGGGAACCCAGGAGACATGTACACTTTGGTTCAATTTGCAGTTCTCGCAGCTTCCAGGATCCAAGCACCATGGCCAGGAACCTGGAAGTGATGAGAACCTCCAGGGCTTCCAGGCTTCTGACTGTGGCTCTGTGGCTCACAAAGCTTGTAAGTTCCTGCTTGCATGGCAGGGAGCCACATGGCAGGGCTGCCCTAGATACTCAGATCCTGAAATACAAGGTTCTGGGCAATCTGAATGGCAGGAGACTGCTCTGGAGCCATGGACCTGGGAAACTCTGGAGTCCACAAAAGACATGGCAGGAAATGAGGCAGGTGTGTGATGGACTCCCATGCCTCTTATTCAGTGAAAATGTGTCAAACCTGACTCACTTTTGTGAGACATTTCAGGTGTGATGAAGCAGCATTTTTTAACAAAATAATTATTCACTCAGAAGTGGTAATAAGCATATTGCTTACTTAGCTGGTCATAGGTAAAAAAGCCTGTATTTGTTTTCTACTAGATTACCATATATTTAATCTACTCAGTGATATTTAAATTAAATATTAATATTTTACATTTATTTATCATCTTTTCTTCCATCCAAGGATTTCAACCTTGTAAACCTGAGTGAATTTATTTTCACACAATCCCTAAAATTTAGATCATCAGTATTATTATTACTACCATTTCCCAGATGAAGAAAATAATGAAGTTCATTAAAAATGTATAGGGCTGTTGCTTGTGAAGCACGTTAAGTTTCCCAAACACTTTGAGACTGTCAAATGACAGGGGCCTTATTTCTGCTAAGTACTTGTATTATCTTTGCTCATGTTGTCTTGAAAAAGAGTGTTTACATTCATAATTTGTGCGATGCTGATCTTTCCCACAGCAACAGTAAAGTTAGTTTTCTTTAGTACTTGCTGGCTATCAGAGTATTTAATTATTAGTATCACATCAGCGTATTAATAATGAATATCATCTTAAATCCCTCAAGAGAATCCTTGATGTATGCCACTGTAATATTTCGGTTACATACTAAGTAGCTAACCACATGGTTCTATACCTTAGATTTGTTTAATGAGAAGTATGAATTAGTAAAATTAAACATAAGTCTTAAATAATTAACGATAAACTGTGATAACTCCCCATTTTGTTACAGATACCAGAGATTCTCAGTGTGTCCTTCTCTTAACTAATTTGGCTCTGAGAGAAATTATCATGATCTGGATAAGCTCCCTTTCATGTTCCTTACTCTGAAAACAATTATCAGTTACTTTGAGAAGACTGTATTGAAAAACTCTATCTGTTCACCTTTTCCCACTTAAATATTAATTAGCTCTGTGAAAAGTGGCTATTTCTTTGACATATGATAATTGGAGAATCAGAGTTTCTATTGGACTCTTAAAGAGTAAAACCAGAAATCACTTGCCTGCTGTCAGTAAATGTGATCCTCAGGAGAGACCTTCCAGTTAGAGTAGGCTAACTTATTATACCAGCTGATTATTTTTGTGACAGGCTGCATTAGAAATAGTGCAGTCCTTATTCCCAGGTCACTGACTTGAATTGCACCTTCTGTTTTATTCATTTTCATTATCTTTCCAATCCTTACAACTAAGTGAAACAGATTTAATAAGCTGTAATTCTTTTCTGCAGACCCATCACTATAATCCGATTTCTTTTGGCAGTTAATAAATAACAGTGATTCTTTCCCAACATAGATCACCAGGGCTTACATCTTCCATTTAACACAGTGAGTTAAGGAACATTTTTTTTCATAGCTTTTGAATTAATGAAATCTTCCCCCCCCCTCCCAGCTGAAATGGATTTTATTTGTATTTATGGTCACAGTAGTGTTCAAATACTTTTTGTGGGGTTTTAATTAAAATGATAGTGGAATCTATGCAAAATAGCAGAGCTAAGCTGACTTCTGCGGCCTACAAAACCTACAGTGGAAGAGTGTCCCAGACTTAGTGGGAGAATGGGAAGACTGCAGCCCATTGTTTGGGGCTCCATTAGCTCTATTTTATCTTGCCTGGAAGAAGAGACTGAGTGCATAGGTGTGTTCCTTCATAACCTTGTATAACACTAACAGGAGAAACCGAAGCTGGGACTTCTGAAGCTCAGTGCATGAGCCTCTACTGCTTGAGCTAAAAAGCCAGCTGGCTCTCAGCTAAGGCTATAGAGGAAATTAATTCTCTTTCTGTAAGTGGTCTCAGTGTCACTGCATGGGACAATGAACCACACTCAGTAGGTGTGCGGGTTACACTTGCAGAGAGCATTGAGATTTCTAAAGATGGCCCAGAGTTGTCAATTTGATACCAAAGTGTATCAATAACAATGTAATAGGTGCCTTAAAAATACTGCACAGCAGATCTTCTTTCCGTGTAGGACCGTGACTCCCATTAGTGTGAACAGGATTAATGGGCAGCAGGTGAGAGAAGATCCCTCACATTTGAATATAAAAGCATCTTTAGTGGCTTATGGTTTTGAGCTAAGGATCCTGTGACTGTCCCTGTAGCTTGTGACATCATTTTTATAAGTGTAGAATGTAAGGTTATCATAATTGTGGTGCAATTTTACAAATTAAGTGTAAAAATATAATAAGAAAAGCCAAAAAGGAGTGTGAAGAACAGCTAGCCAAAAACTCAAAAAGTAATAGTAAAATATTTTTTAAGTAAATCAGAAGCAGGAAGGTGGCTAAACAACCAGTGGGGCCCTTGGACGATCGAGATGCTAAAGGAGCACTCAAAGATGATAAAGTCATTGCGGAGAAACTAAATGAATTCTTTGCTTTGGTCTTCACGGCTGATGATACTGGGGAGATTCCCAAACCTGAGCCATTCTTTTTAGGTTACAAATCTGAGGAATTGTCCCAGATTGAGGTGTCATTAGAGGAGGTTTGGAAACAAATTGATAAACTTAGCAGTAACAAGTCACCGGGACCAGATGGCATTCACCCAAGAGTTCTGAAAGAACTCAAATGTGAAATTGTGGAACTATTAACTGTGGTTTGTAACCTATCCTTTAAATCATCTTCCATCCTAATGATGGGAAGATTGCTAACGTCACACCAATTTTTAAAAAGGGCTCTAGAGGTGATCCTGGCAATTACAGACTGGTAAGTCTGACTTCAGTACCAGGCAAATTAGTTGAAACTATAATAAAGAATAAAATTGTCAGACTCATAGATGAATATAATTTGTTGGGGAAAGTCAACATGGTTTCTGTAAAGGGAAATCATGCCTTACTAATCTGCTAGAGTTCTTTGAGGGGGTCAGCAAACATGTGGACCAGGGGGATCCAGTGGATATAGTACTTAGATTTCCAGAAAGCCTTTGACAAAGTCCCTCACCAAAGGCTCTTAAGTAAAGTAAGTTGTCATGGGATAAGAGAGAAGGTCCTTTCGTGGATTGGTAACTGGTTAAAAGACAGGAAACAAAGGGTAGGAATAAATGGTAAGTTTTCTGAATGGAAAGAGGTAATTAGTGGGGTCCCCCAAGAGTTTGTCCTGGGACCCATCCTATTCAACTTATTTATAAATGATCTAGAGAAAGGGGTAAACAGTGAGGTGGCAAAATTTGCATATGATACCAAACTGTGAAGAGCTTCAAAAAGATCTCACCAAACTAAGTGATTGGGCAACAAAATGGCAAATGGAATTTAATGTTGATAAATGTAAAGTAATGCACATTGGAAAAAATAATCCCAACTATATTTACAATATATGGGGGCTAATTTGGCTATAACTACTCAAGAGAGAGATCTCTGAAAACATCCACTCAATGTGCAGCGGCAGTCAAAAAAGCCAATAGAATATTAGGATTCATTAAAAAAGGGATAGAGAATAAGACAGAAAATATCTTATTGCCTCTATATAAAACCATGGTACTCTCACATCTTGAATACTGCATACAGATGTGGTCTCCTCATCTCAAAAAAGATATATTGGCATTGGAAAAGGTTCCGAAAAGGGCAACAAAAATGATTAGGGGTTTGGAACGGGGTCCCATACGAAGAGAGATTAAAAAGACTTAGACTTTTCAGATTCATTTCACCATTATTTTCATATATCCAAAATCTGACTATTAAAGTGCTCCAAACTAACAAGAGTGTAAGTGAGGTACTCAAATGCATTTATCGAAATGGTTAATTTTTCCTATGATTAATTTTTCATTAGATAGAATAGAATGTATTCCTTTGGTACTTTGCAGCTCATATTAAAAGCTGAGGAAAAGACAATAAAGCGTGTGTCTTAGAATTAAGATTACACAGAGTTTGGTATTAATGGTGGTGCCTGGGTATTTTTATTCAGAGCTCTAACATCTCCATATCTATTTTTGCTATAATTTTCTTGCCCAATTAGTGTAAGCTAGTTTATGCATCACATAGCCATCTTCAAATCATAGAACTTCCTAATGCAATAGATATCTAACACTTATTTCCTTAAACTTACTCTTTATTTTAATAGCAAATACAACTTTGAGCAACTCTTTCACTCCCCTATGTCCTGAAGGGAAAGGAGAGGAAAAGGAAAACAAAAGTGAAGAGTTGTGTTAGGAAAAGAATAAACTGGTGGATAGATGGGGGGCACCTGGAAGGTATCTGAGTCTAGCAAAATTACCATTTCATCCCTATGCAATTTACTTTTGGAAAGTAGCAAAATTATATTTACTCATTCCATAGAATGGAAATTGCAAGTTTGTTGAGCTGCTGAGACAACATAGTGGATGAATCCCTGTTTTCAAGTTTCATCAGCCTCTTCCTAACATGTTGTAGTGTCCCTTTAGGACTGGTGGAAAGTCATATGTCCTGAGAATGAACACAGTGGTTACATAACACCTCATGAAGCTGTGTGACAAGATAATTCATTTAGCTTCCATTTTTTACTTTCAGCAAATATTGTCAAAACACTACATACTAAAGAGAGAGGTCATCCAGAAGTGAAATGGCCGAGAATACCTGGAAGCTGTAGAAATACCCATGTAAAACTGATTCTAGTGTCAGGCTTACAAAGAAATAATCCAAATATATAGTTGCTAGCACTAACTAACCAGATTTTCTAAATGAAGAGAAACATTCAGATCTGTCACAGAATGAGAAGGAAGTCATCCACCCACTGTGAGTAATGTAGTTCTTTTCACTGCCTCCCTGGCAGGACTTGTTTTCTGAAGTGTCAGCTACTATACCAGGGCAGATGTATAATCTGGGAAGTTTTCCAGAGCAATCATTAAAAAACATGAGGTGCTCAGCATTAGCCACTCTATGGACATTTTCTTTCCATCTGAAACTGCTGCCAGCAACACTGAAGATGTGTACTCTGGATGGTGGAGAAGTCAGACAGAGAGCACAGCCAAACACTTAGTTTGCAATATACTACTGCTCTTCCTTCACAGCTAAAAGCATTTTAGTCTAGTAAAAAGTCTTCTGCTGATACAGCAGCAGCTTGAGTTTGTTTGAATGAGCCACATTCTGGGCTGGCAGATAAAAGTTCACACTTTGCCCTTTAGACCTCAAAAATTATGCAGAAGCAATACTAGAGTTTATTGCTGATATCTGTAGTGTTGCCACTCCACTGGTCTGTAACTGTCTCACCAATTTCTCTTCCACTGATGCCCCAAGGAAAAATAAAGACCAAACTGAGATGTTGATGATGACACAGTCTCCAGTGCTCACAACATCCTACAAGTGATAGTTATTAATACAAATGGGTATCTGTTCAGTGACTGAAACAACTGACAAGCAATAGTTCCAACATACAGCCTTTCCTTAGAATAATTAGCTGATTCTGGAATATAGAAAAGAGAATTTTTTTAAATTTAAAATCATGTCTTCAGCTAATTCAGATGATAGAGAGAAGCCAATTCCTCACTCTTCTAAGGACGCTTTGTGTAGCACAAAATGCATTTAAGATGGCTTTAATTAGGCAGTTGAGCATTCCTCCTCCCCCACCCCCCTGTGTAAGAGAGCCCTGCATCCTGTAGTTTCATCATCTGCTCCTCCACTTCAGTGAGAGTGGGGAGAGTATTCTCTGCTGATGGAGTGGTCTTTGGGGGTCTATTCTAACTGGTGCACTTTAGTGCGACCCTTAGCCTTCTGAAACTTAGCATGAGGCGAAGGATTACCAGAGGGATAAGGCCATTTTTGTCATCCCACTAAAAGGCTCTGTGCAACTAAGGATCTAGCCAAAGGGGCTTAAAGTAAAGAAACCTAACACAATGACAGCTTAAATAATCAAACATGGTGAATGGATCATGGCACCAGTTGTGATATTCTGAGTTGTTTGCATTGACAGTTCTTCATGCAGCAAATTTTTTTTTATGAATTTCAAATTTTAAAAATATCAACCAATTTAAATGCAAATTTTAGTGAAAATGCTTTTTAAAACTGCTTCAAAATGTAAAGCAAGAAAAAGTAGGCTCAGCACAAGACAAGATTCTCCACTCTAAATGAGAGTTAAGAATGGTTACTAAGATATTTCTAGCTCTACTCCATATTTTCTCGAGCAGATCAGAGTAGTGTATGTAAAACTATTCATTCACTGTGATCCTAATGAGCAACAATAAACCTCAGTCACAGCAGGTTTTAAAACTTCTAATCATTACATTACAATTATAAATGACTGTGATATTGATGCTGTCAAATACATGTTTAGATTGTTGATGTTGCAGAAAGTCTAATTCGATAAATACTGCCTGAGGTATTCAGAAGAACTGGAGGTATCTTTTGTTCTTTTTAAAATCTGCTTCTTCCATTTCTGGCTTTTGGTTGTCAAGTGCTTTTTTCACTTGAAATGATGTATAGTGCAGGTTGAACCTCTTTAGTCTGGCACTCTGTGGTCCAGCAACATCCATGGTCTGGAATGATTTTAGTTAGCTGGATGTCCACTTATGTAGGGGTGGTCAAGTTTCCCACAGTCCATAAAGTTTGTTTACAGCCACCTGTTCTGGCTCTTAGTGTTCTGTGCTGTTATTTAGCTTTAATTTATCCCTAAATGTCTTCTAAGAGCCCAGTAAGCAGTGGAAGTATTGGTAATGCTGCTAGACGATATTGATCATCCATGATTCGGCAAATTCGCTGGTTCAGCACTGGTCAGATCCCGAGGGTGCCAGACTAGAGAGGTTCAACCTAGAGCACCATCCTAAGGCCAAGTTCTATGGTAATGCAAATGGCCTCAGCTGCATTAACTTGAAAGGAAACTTTGCCCATTTATACCATCAGGGAGTATGACTCCTTATTGGGAGGAAACATTCTATAAAGTGGGCTCTTTGTTTTCCACCAGCTTTATGGCACTGGCTCATGCTTTGTATCTGAATAATCTTTTTGTTTAAATGTTATTAGTCCAATGTTATAAGTCAGCTTGACTGTTCCCTAGTACCTGCTTATTCATGATATAGTACAGCCTAAGTGGCATAGCCAAAAATGGTAGGTGTGACATAACACTTATTTCACTAGTGTGTATGCAATCTGTAACTTTGTTTTGGAGGCTGAGGGCCTTGTAATTTTGTTTGTCTTTTCCTTTTACAGTGGAAAAAGGGAAGCCAGCAGAGGAAATTCAAAGAAGGAAGTGATATGGTTAGATAACTGAGGCTATGGTTAGATCACTCAGCAGCATTATTTCAGAATAAGGGTTGTCTAGACTACATAGCTCCGTTGACGGAGCCATGTAGGTGAGTTTACTAGACATAGCAAAATGAAGCGGCGATTTAAATAATCGCGCTTCATTTACATCAAAATGGCCGCCACGCTGTGCCAACGATGAGCTGATCTGGCACAGCGGGGCAGTCTAAACGCACCGTGGTCGACAAGGGAAGCCTTTGTCAACCACTCTGGTAAACCTCGTTCCATGAGGCATACTGGAGCGGTCGACAAAGGCTTCCCTTGTCGACTGCGGCATGTCTAGACTGCCCCGCTGTGCCGGATCAGCTGATCGTCGGCACAGCGCGGTGGCCATTTTGATGTAACTGAAATGCGATTATTTAAATCGCCGCTTCATTTTGCTATGTCTAGTAAACTCATCTACATGGCTCCGTTGACAGAGCCAGTCCACGTCTACACTACAAGCAATTATTTCGACATAATGTTGAAATAATGTTGAGCTGGAGTACTTCTTACACTGATTCCTGTAACCTTCATTTTACGAGGAGTAAGGGAAGTCGGAGGAAGAGTGCTCTTTCTCAGACTTCCTACTGTGTAGACAGCGCCAAAAGCCGAAATAAGCTATTTTGACTTCAGCTACTCTGTTGACATAGCTCAAGTTGCATAGCTATCTCAGCTTTAGCCCTGCTGTGTAGATGTGCCCTAAGAGTGAAATTCTGGCACCATTGAAAGCAATGGAGAAAGTCCCATGACTTCACCCTATGAGGGTCCGACAATACTGCACGCTTATTTCAAAATAAGCTATTTCAGAAAAAAACTCCAAAATAGCTTATTTCAAAATAGCACATCTACACAGCAAATGCCCATCAAAATAGTGCTGAGCTATATTTTGAAATAGAGCATCCACACTCATTGGACACTGAATCACATTTAAGGTCACCCAGAAATACTTCAGGCAGGGCATCAGGACAGCACTCACTTCCTGGAGCTGCTGCCTAAGGCTATCTGAGGCTCGAGCTTAAAGGGACCCCCCTGTACAGCAGTGTCTCAGGCTCCTCTCCTTTGCCTACCTCCTTGAGGGACAGAAAATCCATTCCTTTGCCTGCTGTGTTTACCCTTGCAGACACCACAACACTCCCAGCCATGGAGCTAGACCTGCCTCCGAGGAATCGATGGCACTTAGACCCCTATGCCGCACCTCCTGCTGCAGTTTCTGTGGGCTGCCCTCGTGGCGCTGCAGAAACAGGAACAGGACCCCCAGCTCATTGCAGGGCACCTCCTCTCTTCTCTCATGCAGCACAACCCCTCCTTCCCTTCCCTGCACACCATGCACCACCGCTTCTGGCGACTGGACACCAGCTCCAACTGGTGGGACCAGATTGTCATGGAGCAGTGGGACAGCCAGCAGTGGCTGCAGAATTTCCGCATGCGGGAGGACACCTTCATGGAGCTGTGTGAGTGGCTCATGCGATGGGACACCTGCATGCAACCTGCCATCCCCCTCCCAAAGGGAATTGCCATTGCTATCTGTGGGGAACCAGTTCGGTGTGGGGAGATTGACTATCAAGGTCATGCAGGTATGACTCTCTCATGCAATTGTCCCAGGAGGGCGGTGAACTGCTGAAATGGGGTTCCCTAGGGAAGGGGAGAGGAGAGGTGGAGGCTGCCTCCCTGGAAGGGTTTTCAGTCCTGCCTTCCAAAAGCCCTGCCAAGGGATGGGCTAAGTAGGGGGTTGGTCCTGGTGTGTCCGTTGACAAGGAGGGGTTGGGATCGGGTACCTCTTGAGGGCCCTGGGAACCTTGTGATTCTCTGTTTTTCTCCTTCTACAGGTGGTGAGGACCATCAACACCATCCTGCTGTGCTGGCTCATCTTTCAGGGCAACATGGACCCCACCATCACTGGCTTTGATACCATGGCCTTCCCCAACTGCAGGGGGGGCCAGTGATGGCACCCATATCCCCATCCGGGCCTGCAACCACTGGGCATCTGAATACATCAATTGGAAGAGGTATTTTTCCATGGTCCCACAGGCCATCATGGACCACTGCGGCTGGTTCACAAACATCAATGTTGGGTGGTCAGGGATGGTGCACAATGCCCATGTCTTCTGCAACTCCAGCCTCTACGAGAAGATGCACGCCAGCACTTTTTTCCCCGACCGCACCATCAGGGTTGCGGACATGGACAAGCCGATACGCATCGTGGGGAATGCTGCCTACCTTTTGATCTCCTGGCTGATGAAGCCTTATACAGGACACCCGGACTGCAGCAAAGAATATTTCAATGCCAGGCTCAGCAGGGCCCGCATGGTTGTGGAGGGCACCTTCGTGCATCTGAAAGGAAGGTTCCATTGTCTCCTCACCCACCTCAATTTCAGCAAGCAGAACGTCCCCCAAGTGGTGGCAGCCTGTTGTGTCCTGCACAACATATGCAAAAATAAGGGAGAGATGTTCCTGCCAACGTAGAGGACGGAGGCTGAGCAGCTTGCAAGGGCCTGAGCAGCCCCTCCTGGTTGCCATCCAACAGGCCATCAGAGGACTGTGCACATCTGAGAGGTCCTGAGGGAGAGTTTCACACAAGGACCCCAGTGATACTCTCCCCTGGGCCTCCCCACAAGGGCCCTGTGCATTGCCCCAGTGTGCCTTTCCTCCCACACCCCTCCCTTTCCCTGCTTTCCCTCCCCTTCCCCTGTTGACACAATAAAGCAGACCTTTTGTTTTTGAAACAAGAAACTCTATTTTTTGTTTAACTAGGCAAAATTGCAACTGGGGTAAGTACCTGGGAGGGGGAGGATGGAGGCGAAGAGGGAGGAGAGGCTCAGGGATTGGGCTGGGACTGGTGCCTGCCTTGGGTGGTGCCACCGCCCCGTGTGCGGGGCCCTCTGTGGCCATGGGGGAGGTTAGGGAGAGAAGCCGGAGGGGCAGGAGCTAGAGCAGGAGTGCCCAGCAGGCAGTCCACTGCAATGGTGTAAGTTGCGCACATGATCTGGGCCTGCTGCAACAGCTCCTGCCAGGTGGTGCAGCACAGCTCCGTGTCCACCTCCAAAGACCCTTGCAGAGCTCACGGGGTGGCAATGTGCTCCCACTCCAGGTCCTCTTGGGCTCATGTGTGCAGCTCCCATGGGTTTGGGAGGCTGGCGCGGGAGGTGTAGCAGGCGCCTCACTCACAGCTGGTCCAACTGTGAAGAACAAAGAGAAGGGCAGTCATCCCAGGAGACAGGGTGCCTGAAGCCAGCCCTCATCTCTGAGCCAACACTCTGATCCGAGTAAGGTCTCGGATCAGATGAAGGTGATGTGCATGGAGCAAGGCCATCCATGACCTAGACAGCGGGCCCTCTCCCGCAGGGGCACAGACATCCTGGGGGGGAGCCTCACTACCCCCACATCTCAGGGACACGCAGGCATGGGAAGGTGTCGGCCAGGCCAGGGCCTGTGCACGGGAGAGGGGGATGGCGCGGCTTGGCCTCCATGCGGCGCACACACCAAGTCCAGCAGTGACTGTCCCATAGGGAGAGGACTTATACCCCTGCCCGCTGGAGGAGAGAGGGGGAAAGGCATTGGGAGGAAGGATGTGTGAGTGGCAGACACCGCTTTCCAGGGAGGATGTTGCTGGGGTCCCCTACACTTCCTCCCCCTCGCCCTCCTGGCAGGCTCCCCTGGCAGGGGACCCGTGTCCTCCACCTCACCACACTGTCCCAGCAGTGCAGGCATGCCCATGTGCTGTGTGTGCATCTGTGACCCCATCCTCCCTTGTGGTGGCCTGTGGTGGGAAGGTGTTCCACCACAGGGTTGGGATTAAGGCAGCCCTCAATGCAGCTGCCTGCTCCAGACTGCCGCTCCATGTGCAGCCACGTGCACAGGATGCTGTGCAATCGCCAGGCTGAAAAGACCAGGCGAGGAGTGCGCAGCCCCTCGCCACCTCCCTTCCCCTGCATGTGTCCAGGGAAAGCAATGCAACTCACCTGATGCTCCTTCCCTGGCCTTGTCCAAACCCTGGGTGACATCCTGGGAGGGCGTACTGGCTCCAGAGACAGGGTGAGGTCCTGGCTAGTGGGCATGCTGTGTGTGGTGGCCACCTCCTCCTACTCCTCATCCTCGTCGTCATCCTCCTCCACTGCCACAGCCTCCGGGAGGCTAATGACAGGCATCTCTAGGCCAGGGTCGACAACGAGGGGAGAGGAGGCGACCTACCCCTCTCCCAGGGTGCCATTGAGCTGGGTGTAGAAGTGGCAGGTCTGGGGTGCCACTCCCAACTTGGAACTCCTTTCTCTAGCCTTGGAATAGGTCTGCCGGAGCTCCTTGACCTTCATTTGCATCTGCTCCAGCGTGCAGCTGTGCTCCCTCTGGACTAGGCTGTCGGCCATGCAGCTGTACACTTCGTCATTTCACCATCTGACACAGTGAACCTGGCTGTTGAATTGCTTCCCCCAGATCTCAGTGAGATCCAGGATCTCCACATCAGTCCACGACGGTGCCCTCCTCTTTCAGCCTTGGGCAGGGTCTTGGGAACTGGCTGCAGAGGGGCTGGCAGCCGTGGAGGCATCAGATGACATGTTGGGGTCTGCCATGGCAGAGGTAGGGCAGAGTAGACCGCTGCAGTGTGATAGAAGAATAGCAGGGCCTGCTGTGTACCACAAGCCCTTTCCCCTGTGGCTGCAGCTTTAAGGACTGTAGGGGATGGGGAATTATAGAGTTTTGATGAGTGTGGACAGAGTGGCCAGCAGGGCACCTGTGGGAAACCCTGGAGGACCCTTATTTCAAAATTACCACAACTGCACTGTCTACACACACCCTATTTCAAAATAATTATTTTGGAATCTGTGTTATTCCTCATAAAATGAGGTTTACGGATTTTGAAAAAAGGTGTCTGTTATTTCAAAATTATTTTGAAATAATGGGCTTGCTGTGTAAATGCTTGCTTTGTTATTTCAAAATAATGCAAGTTATTTTGAAGTTGTGTAGATGTGCCCTGAGTGACTAAGATCATTATAGCAACTTTATTATGAACTGGAATGGTCTACATCAGTGGTGCGCAACCCGTGGGGATCGCAGCGCCGTGCTGGCCGCCATTTTGTTTTCCTGTACACATGGCAGGGGTGGGGGGAGTAGAAGGGGAGTGCTTTAAATTAAAGGGGCTGCAACAAAATGTTCCTGACAACTTTTTTTTTTCTCAAACAAAATTCTCCCAGTCCTGCAGGTTGTGAATTAAGAAAGGTTGAGCACCACTGGTCTACGTGGACCAATTAAGAAGAAAGAGTGAATTATTTAAATTTGTCTGAGCATCTACTCTGAGACATAGGTCCACAAATATGCATGCCAGGTCTACAAGGCCTGAAGGTTATATTTCAGAAGGAACATGTGGCTTTAAGCAGGAATAATGGTTAGAAATTGAGAGAGGGAAAACTAGCTGAATACCACAAAATGTTCATGACAGCAGGAGTGGGACCTGCCTCGGTGGTGCAATCTTGCATCTGTCATTGTCTTTCTTACATCTCATCTTGTATGGCTTGCTATCATCTGAAGCTTAACATAGCCAGACTCAAGCTTTTGATTTTCTTCTTCCAGACCAGCTCTGTTGGCTCTTTTCTCTGTTCTGAATAACAAAAGTACCCTCCTCATCATTCAGCTCTTTAGCCTGGGGAAGGTGATCTGAGATTCAGCTCCATCTTTCTCGTCTTCTAGCACCCAGGCTCTGACCTGGTCCTGTTTCTTCTTCCTCACTTCATCTTAAAAAATCCCTGCCTTCTTACATGCCACCACCTATACATCAAATGCCATCTCCAAGTTGAGAGCCAAGATATTTCCTTTACCTTGTTGAAATCATCTCTGAAAACTCATTTCTATTATATTTCAAGCAAGAAGTTGGGGGTAAAGAAAGAGAAGAGAGGAGATCTGTAAGATCTAATCAAAGTTACTCTTATCTTGCCTCTACCAAGTCTCCACTTTTTTATCTCGTTAGGAGCTCTTTATGACTGGGATCAGTGAACTACGGCCACTGAGAGTTAACGGAGCTGTGCCTACAAATGCTCAATGTAAACAAACTGTCTCGCAGCATGCCAGAAAATATGCCTTCTAGGCTAGGTCTACACTGCCGCTTTTTCTGATTCTTTTGTCTGAAGAGGCTTTTCTGACATTTGGCCCGTCTAGACTTGGAACAAGGAATACAGGGGCTTCCAGAAGATTTTCTTTTCCGCAAAAAAAGAAGAGCAAACACATTCCCTGGACGTGGAACAGATTTCTGGGATGCTTCTGGTATCCCGGAAAAACTGTAGTCTAGACGTAGCCTATATAGTGATAGACTCAAAGAGCACAATATATTTAGTTTTTATAAACATATTTTCACAATATATTTTCTCAAAGAGAAAGTTAAGAGGCGATTTGATTACAATCTTTATGTAGTTCCCTGTGTAACAGATGTTTAATAATGGTCTCTTCAATCTAGTAGAGAAAGGCACGATCCAGTGGTTGGATGTTTGACAAATTCAGATGGGAAATAAGGCATACATTTCTGCCAGTGAAGTTAATTAACCATTGAATCAATTTACCAAGGATCATGGTGGATTCTCCAACACTGTCAATTTAAAAAAAATAGATTAACTGTTTTATTTTTCTAAAAGATGTGCTTTTGGAATTTGGGGGTGGTTGGGGCGGGTGGAGGAGATTCTATGGCCTATATTATACAGAAGGTCAGACAAGATGTTCACAGTGGGTCCCATTTGGCCTTGGAATCTATGAATTACTAGGGCCCAATTAATGTCACTAAAGCCTCTTTACAATAGTCTAGCAGTGTAATTACTCCCCCGTTGGGGATGCCTGCATAGCGCTTGGAAGTAATCCTCCTGGTCTGAACAGGCAGACTAGGGTTAGCAGGGCTCCTCCTAGTGCTCCAGAACTATCTGTAGACAATGCTTTGAAGTTGCAGCTCAAGCTCTTAAGCTCACCCATCTCCCTAGGCTTCATAGCCTGAGCTCCAGCCCCAGCTGCAATTTCAAAGCACTGTCTACATTCCTAGTTCTAGAGCACTGTCACCGGCCCCACTACCCAAGGCTCTCAGCCTGCTCTGCGATGTTCAGGCTTGTCGACCTATTTAAGGCTCTTTGACCCAACACTGCCAGAGTTCAGTAAAAGGGCCCTTGACCCGTCTACACACTGCTTTTTTTTTCTGATAGAACTACTTCAGCCTAGGGGGTTGATTGTGTGTGTGTGTGATTGAAATAGTGTGGGGACAGTTATACCCGTATAAAGATGTCTCATACCAGTATAGTTTATTGTCCTTCCTCTGCTGGAATAAGATATAAGCACTTTTATACCAGTATAACTGGGGGTGGGGTTCATACTGCTTTAACGATATTGGTGTAGTTAAAGGGACACAAATTGCGCGTAGACGAGGCCTCAGTGAACATGGCAATCTGTCCCATACTGATTTTGTTTAATTCATCAGAGACTCACACAAGCAAATTATTCTCATTATGATGATCAGTATATTGTAGTGAGCTATGTTAAAGTGCCCTAGGGAACCTGTAGGCTACATGAGCAGGGTCTGTATGGATCAATTAATGCTAAGCATTTTAGCACACCAGAAATCACATCCTTATACTCCACAATATCCCACCAGGTAAACGAGCCTTAAGTCTGCTTTATATTGTTTGGACTAACTTACTCTTAATATAATAATGAGGCATAAGAAATCATGCTATAAGTGTAACTGAGAGGTGATTTTAGAGGGGTTGAGTTCATTTATTTTTTAAATTTTTTTTAAAAGAAGAGATTTTATTGGAGGCTGTGATTTTTTTTCTTTTCTTCTTTTCTGGTATTTATAATTTTGAATTAAAGACTTTGAATTAAAGACATGCCAGATGTGCCAAAACTCCAGCTGTTGTAACACTAAAGTCAGTTGAATGACACTGGTTTGCACCAGTTGATGTTCTGCCTCTTAATCGTCATTTCCCATTCATTGTGACAAAAAATAAGAGCCTGATTCTGTGGTGCTGAGGAGTGAATAAGAGCCTGGGTCTCTCCTCTCTGACCCCTGTAACTACATTGACTCCAGTGGAATTACTCCTGGATTTATACCCATATCATGAGGCCCATAACCATTGATGACATTAATATAAAAGTGGTGGAAGGCTAATGACCACCCATTGGCGTCTGTGGCTGAGGGTGGCCATGCCTCTTTGTTATAGTATTCATGAATCTGTCCTACGGTAGGGGAATTAGTAATCTATACAGGGGTTAGGGTTTGCCCCTTCCCTTCCCCAAGGCTTGGACCTTCTATCAGGCATGGCCACCCAAGTCAGTCTCCCTGGGCTCCAGGCAGGACCAGGCAATTCAATAATCCAGATGTTGGTGTCTCAGTCAGTCAGGGCAATAGTCACCAAGAGTCAGTTTCTCTAGCCCTAAGCAGGGCAGGGTGATTTACACCCAGGGCTCTGCTCTTTCAGTCAGAATGAATCAGTTCCAATAAAAGTAAAGGTTCCCTGGTCTCTAAGCAGGACAGGTTAATTTGCGATCACGGGCTCTGCTCTCACAGTCACAAAGAGCCAGTTCAATAGTAGTCTGGGTTCCCTGGCTTCCAAGCAGGACAGGGATGAATACCACCGCAGTCTACCAGCCCAGGTAAGGGATCATGCGGCGTATCGCATGCCTCCTGCCCCATGGAGGGGGAGTAGTAGAATATCACCCCAGAGTTGACACTGTTCCATGCATCAACACAGTCAGTGCCAGGAGACATTTCATCAGCTAGGTCTAGAAATGCCCATGGTACTTCACAAAAATGCTTCGACCACTCCCTCTCAGGTGTACCTGGACCTGCAGGTAGTCGTCCAGCTCTTCTGGTTACATCTCCAAAGGTATCCACAGCAGCTTCCCAGTGTCAATGCTCTCTAGAGGTTCAGATATGTCCTTGGGACAGCAGTGGCTTTCCCTGGTGCTTGCCTCCAGCCAAGGTGCAGAAGTGTCTCTTGCCTCCAGCCGCTACTCCCCCACTGAGCAGTGGGGCTGGCTTTTTATGCTTCCTCTTCCTGTCTTGCCTCTCCACTTCTGGCAGGCGTGGTGTGGCCCTCCTGGCACCCATTCAGTGGTTTATGGAGTGTCCCCAGCATCTGAGACTGAGGTGAGTCATACCTCCTCACTATAGGTAGTTTTACTGTAATCCCTTAAGAGTACATAAGCATTTCTGTGAAGTACCATAGGCATCTCTAAAACTAGCTGAGGAATTGTCACTTGACACTGGCTGTTCTGATGTATAGAACCATGTCAACTCTGCGGCGATATCCTTAGGGTATGTCTACACTACAGTGTTATTTCGAAATATCTTATTTCGAAATAGTTATTTTGAAATAGCTTATTTCAAAATAATGCATCTACACACAAAATGCATTTTGAAATAGCATTTTGCTATTTTGAAATAGCACGTCCACACTGAGTGGACTCTGAATCGCATTTAAGGCTGGCTGGAACCAGTTCCAGCAGGGCTCCAGGTCAGGACTTACTGCGTGGGGCTGCTGCCTGAAGCTATCTGAGGTCTGTGCTTAAAGGGACCGCCCCCCCTCCCCCCCCGCCGGACTGCCAGTTCTCAGGTTTCCCTGCTTGCTTGTCTACCTCGATGAGGGACAGTAAAGCATTCTGTCTCTGCGTGCTCTGGTTGCCCTTACTCGGGACACCACAGCACTCTGCAACATGGAGCCAGAGTTGCCCCCGGGCACTCTGGTGCTTCTCTTGGACGTGTTGCTGCAAGCCTGGCTGCACTTTCTGCAGGCTGCCATCCGGGAGGTCCATTGGGGGGGCTGTCAGTATCCAGGAGGAGCACTAAGAGCCTCCCTGGTCTGCCCCACTGGGGGCTTGTGCCTCATTCCTCCCTCACATCCTTTCAGTTACCCCTCTCCAACCCCGCTTCCTGATGTCAAATAAAATACACATATTTTCATGAACACAAACTCTCTTTATTTAACAAAACTGGTGGGGGGAGGGAAATGAAACTCTGGTGAGACTGGGGAAAGGAGGCAGGAGAAGAGAGGGTGGGAGAAGGGTGGGGGAAACCTGGGAGGAGGGAGCTGAAAGGGGGAAGCAAGGGGAAAAAGGGGGAGGGGAAGCTCAGGGCTCAGGGTTGGGGGGTCTCACCGGACCAACTTGATTTTCATGCAGACCTGCTCCTGGGTTCGCATGTGGCCTTTGGTGGCCAGGCTGGCAGCTATCCTGCCATAGACGGCCATGTTCCTCCATCTAGTGAGGAGATCATGGATGTTGGGGGCATCCCCTCCAAGCCTGAATAAGGTCCATGATCTCCACCCTGGACCAGGAAGGCGCCCACCTTCTCCAGGCCCTGCCAGGTTCCTGGGAGCTGGCAGACTGCTTCTGGGGAGTGGTGGAGGACTGGCTTGCTGGCTCATGTTTTGGGTCAAGGGCAGTGACTGCTGGCTCTGGGCTGGCAGGCTTGGAGCTGGCACAGGCACTGTGGCCAGAGTCTACCCCTTTAAGGGCTCTGGGGAAGGAGGGAGGGAGAGAAGTGTTCTTGGTTGAATCTGGAGTGGCCACCAGGGCACCCTGGGAAGGCTGGAGGGCCCCTATTTTGAAATTAGTGTCTACACAGCACTTATTTCGAATCTGGCATTATTCCTCGTAGAATGAGGTTCACCAAATTCAAAATAAGTGCTCTGCTATTTCAAATTTATTTCGAAATAGCGGTTTGGCTGTGTAGACGCTAGAAAAGTTATTTCAAAATAAGGACTGTTATTTTGAAATAACTTTGCTGTGTAGACATACCCATATTCTTTCAGCACAGTATCATTGACTCAGATCCACAATTTAGGCTTAGCAAAACTTCTGAAGAGTATGGGCGCCCGCACACACACATGCAAATGTGCTCCACAAAACATACAAAAAAAGTGAACCTTAATGAAGCCATACACTAATGCAAGAGTAAAAGCAGAGTTATACTGCCATGAATCATAATGTCAGAATTAATGATAGCTTCCATTTGCACCAATATTTCATGCCTTTCATTGCATAGTTGCATCAGACTGTGTTCCAATTTGGAAATATATTCCAGGAGAACTCGTTATGGGCTGGAAGGCGGGTATTGTTCCATGACAGCACTATTCAGTTTAATTGCCTCCTCTCTGCAAGCAATACATGTAGTCATTACTTAAAATTATTTAAAATATATCAGGGAAAATCCATGTTAACAACGTAAACTAATTATAACATCTAGACAGCATTTCCTATTTCTGTCACCTCTCACTAGGTGTTCCTTCAGTCTGAATACAATTGTAGCCCTCCATCATTTTCTACATTTGCATTTTTTAAATAAACAAATCATTTTTTCCAATAGCCACCAAGGTTCTGTCTTTGCTGGGAGTGTTTATAACTCCACTGAGGCTATGTCCAAGCCTACACTGAAGAGCAAGTCCCAGTACCCTCCCAGGAGGTGCCTTTGGAAGGTAATTTTGATTTATGTTTCCTTACGTGATTCCTCCTTGTTCTGGGGTGGAAGAAAGTTTCTGCAGCTCGTTACAGGGTGTTGCTATTTTTTATTTTATTCCTTATGACAGCCTTGTCTTCTCCTTTGTTACCCGCACAAATTTCTCTATCCCTTCCACACTGTAGGGACACACATCTTTACCCAGTTCCTAGGGCTCAAGGTGCAATCCTATTAATTTATACACCCACCCTTACCCAATTCCTAGGGCTCAGGGTGTAACAACCCGCGAGTTGGCAGGATCTTTAGCCACTTGAAAGAGCCTCACACAGTAATATCCTTATCCTTTATTTATTGACAATTCCCAAACAAGCAAGAATCACGTGCTAAGCACACAGTGTCACGTTCACCAATCCTGATAAAGGCAGGCAGACTTCTCCTGTTGGTTAGGCAGTATCAGTCTCTCTCGTCTTAGGCTGTGTCTCGGAGCTGAGTTCTGGTTTCCAGGTCTTCCCCCCTCCTCCTGGTCCTCTTCCAGCCTTTTCTTCCTTCTGTTGTTTCTGATCTTCTTCCTCTCCTTCTTGAACCACAGTTTATATAATGAAACCTGAGTCTTGCTTAGCTATACCTTAACCAATTATTTTAGTATAATTTTACTAGCCAATCATAACAAAATTATCTAACCAATTATACCCCACCACCTTAATTGATTTACACCTAGCAAAATTAATTGTACAGCAGACAGAAACAGTTACAAACCAGACAGAGATCACACAGTCAAACAATAGGAAAGCGTAGTGACAATGCTCATAGAATGAGGATTCCACAACATCCTCTATTGATGAGCAGTTTCTTGCCAGACAGAATGGTGTTACGCACAAATTTCTTTACCCATCTTGAGATCTGTTTCTTTATCTGGTGACAGTGGGGGAGCTATCAGGGCAAAGTCCCTCCTCACAGCCTGGTGTGACACTTTGTAATACAATTTAGATGGAACTGTGAGTATGTGACTCCAGGCCTTATAGTAATGGCTGCTAGTCTTCAGTCTGGCTACAGAAGGCAGCTTTGGTTCAGGCCTAGCACAGGCCTTCCAGCATGGCTACAGAAAAGCCATATTGTTACACCTTGTTTTCTGTATCTCTATCTTCCTCGCTTGTGGATTCTCCTCTCTCCCCTTGTGCCCAGACTCACAATCTGGACAAGTTCCTGTGTTGCCGTGCAGAGAGATGAAGCAGCTCTTTCACTTCTTTCCATTTTTATCTGCTTCCCTTCACACTTCCCACTGAAGGCCTTTCATGGTTTGGGAGTTTTGAAACCTTGATAAACAACTTGCCAGTCAGACATAGGTACATCTTGTTTGGCTGTTAATGTTTGTACTAGTCTATTAAATCCATTGATCATAGCCCAGTGGAAATACTCCAGCTGGAAATACTCCTCATTCCAAATATGAGGTCAAGCAGATTCAGATTTTAGAATGCCAGCTTCACCTTCTGGGCTGACTTTTGATCAATACATGAAACCAGTGGAGTTTGCTGCTATGTCTTCCTCTTCCACTGGTATCTTCATCAAGATAGTAACACTGGGTAAAATTTAACCTAGTTCAGAAGGCCAGAGCATAGCCTTTATATACCACTGAATTCCTACCAAAGTCCTCAAAATAAGTTTTAAGTGGGAATTAAGTGATGCATAGTTCTTTTGATTTCCCCCACATACACGCCCACTTCCTTCTTCTCCATATGTTGTAATCACTTCCACCCATTGTGAATAAAGTCTGTGCATTTACATTATGAATACTAGAACAGATACTTGATTTGGGTAAATGGTCGTAGCTTAGTGGAAATCAGAGGAGTTAGGACAGTTTACACCAGCTGGCCAAACGTGTCATGGTTGGGAGACGAAAGCTGGGCCCCATGGCCGAAGTGTCAGAACTATGTAGATTTAAGGTTCGTTTTACACATATCTCCTGCATTTGGCAAATTCTGTCTCCTGACTGGGATAAACAACCTCTGCATGGGGGGGAACATATGCTGGAAAGTGCAAGAGGGAAGCTCATGACTTTTCTTAGACCTCTGCCCTCCTTCCAGGGATTTTATGTCAATAGAGGACAATGTGGCTGTGGTATTACAAAGTCCCATACATTCCTTTGTGAATCATGTCAATAAAAGTGATTAAAGCTGATCTTTACTTCTGCTGCAAAGGGTTTAAGTGGGATTAATGGAGAGATTAGAGATTGATTGTAAAGAGTTGGGAATCTACTGAAAGCCAGGTGGCTTTTATTATATGAATTTTTAAAGGACTGTAACTAAATCACTAATTTTCTGTTGGTTAGAGGGTACAGTAAGAAAATTCACGTGCTGTTACATTTTTTTAAGGTTGCTCTCTTGGACAATAAGTTTGTGTTTGTAATTTGGATTTATGTGATCTTATAATCCTGCAAACTATATTTGCCATAGTTCTATTTTTCCCTTAAGAAATGGACTAGTGGCTATGTGATGGTTAAATAATGAGATTGCATTGGATTTTCCATTTGAAATCCTCATTTTTAGGGATTTACAGCATGACCATGTTTTGAGGGTTGTCAAGCAGTTAAAAATTAATCATGATTGATTGTGCACATCAACAATTGATTTAAATTAATTGTGTTATTAATTGCACTCTTAAACAATAATAAAATTCCATTTATATAAATATTTTTGATATTTTAACATCTATTCTGTATTGAAATAATATATGTGATACTGTTGTTAATATAATATGTGGAGATATACCATCTCATAGAGCTGGAAGGGACCTTGAGAGGTTATCAAGTCCAGACCCCTATCCTCATGGTAGGACCAAGTACCATCCCTGACAGATTTGCCCCAGATCCCTAAATGGCCCCTTCAAGGGCTGAACTCACAACCCTGGGTTGAGCAGGCCAATGCACAAACCACTGAGCTGTCCTTCCTCCTGAAATATGCTCTTCTCACTCTATATTTGTATTATAAATATTTACACTAAAAATGAAAAATGTATTTTCAATGTATTTAACACAAGTACTGTAGTGCAATCTCTTTATCACAAAAGTTGAAATTATAAATAATTATGTACAAAAATAACTGCTTTCAAAAATAAAACAATGTAAAACTTTAGAGACTACCTGTCCACTTAGAGCCTCCTTCTTTTTCAGGCAGTCACTGAGACAAACTAGTTTGGTTTTAATTTGCAGGAGATAATGCTGCTTTCTTCTTGATTAGTGTCCCCTGAAAATGAGAACAGAAGTTCACATGGCACCAGTGTACACTTTGTATTCTATGTTGTATTTGAAATCATTATATTTGAAAATGTTGAAAAACATCCAAAAGATTTAATACATTTAATACATTCCATTATTTAACATGGGTGATTTTTTTAGTTAATCACATGAGTTAACTGTAATTAATCAGGAACCCTAATATTTTTTTTGGAGATGAATCCCGAGACAACCATGACAAACCTTTTATTATATTTTTTATTTTAGTGCTGTTACAACTTGGTATATTTTCTGTTAAAAATCATCTCCTTCTCCTGCACATTTTTTAAAAAGTATGACTTTTCTGAGTTAAAAGAATGAAAAAATGAAGCAGAAATTAATATTGAGATCTTTTTGGCCATTAATATACTTTAAAAATTAATTCATTTTAAATGAAAATTTTCAGGTCATAAGTCTTTAATTTGGACTATTCATTTTTCCTGTCTGAAAGAAAAAAGTCAAGAGAAGGATTTTCCTTTAAAAAATAAGATTAATATGCTGTATGTGAATAGCACATTCTGTTAACTCCAATGGTTTAGAATATTTTCTAAACTTGAAGATTTAAATATTCTAGTCATATGATAGTCTGCATGATATGCAAAAGCTACACCTGGTGTTTATATATACACATACAATATACAATTATTACTCACACAACAACAAAGAAGACATTTTCATTTCTATCTGTCTGTCTGAATGTCCTATTTGTTGTGGTGTGAATAGTTATATTTTAAAGGAGTAGCACTCAGATGGGCAAAATCTAATGTATACCATAATAAGAGAACAAAGTTCAGTGAGCAATCCTGAAGTTATCTTTTTAAGTATGTAGATTAATATATCTATCTATTTCTCCATAGATATCCAGCCTATTACTGTTCTATCTCAATTCTAATCACTATAATTCACATTGAGTCTGTTCTTCTGTCTGATGTTCAGTTTTAGTAGGACCTGTGGGTTTCAGTGGATATTGTCTACCACCCACATTGTACAGGCTAGCTCTAAACACCATTTAGTGAAGTTGTAGATTTTAAGGTATAGAATATTTAGGCATGCAATATTGCACAAGTAAAAACGAAGTGTTATTTTCGGAAGTGTCACTGAAGTACATGTCCAGTGCCGCTTCAACCTCTGAGATTTTTCACATCTCAGTCCCTAATGCATGCATCTTTTAGATGACCATCAAAGGCACCATCCTTCAGAAGGATTCAGAAATTTATGAAGTGGCTCCCTTTTAAAAATTATTGCCCACCCCTGCCTTAGAAGGAGGAGAAGTTAAATAGGATGAGAGCCTGGAAAGATGAGCACATTATAAGGGGAAAGTTGATACAGAATGAACAGGAGACTGAAGGGACTCAGAGAGGAGTGAAAGGAAGATACAGGGAATAGGGACTGGAAGGGCAAAGAAGAGTTGGAGGGGATGGAGAGGAGAGAAGATGGAGGACCTGTGAAGGTATGAGAAATTGGAAGAAGTGTAATGGGGAAAGAATGTAAAGAGTGGGTAGGAGACTGGAAAGAGGAGTAAAGGAAAGAAGATGTGGAATCAGCAAAGAGCAAACTGAAGGAGAAAGGAAGAGATTGTTTGGGGTGATGAAGGACAATAGGTGGCAAAGGAGAGAAGGAGCCAAAGGGTAACATCTGGGGAGAACCAACCCTGATAGAGAAATAGGTTAAAGGGTTAAAAAGCCTGTGGAGTCAGAGGGAAAGACACTTGAGAGGAAATAGAGCAATGAGGATAGATGAGACAGAGGAAAAGGCAACATCATGATAGCAAACTATGGCTATGTCTACACTGCAGGGAAAAGTCAGAAAAAGATATGCAAATTGTGAACCGCAATTTGCGTATCTTTTTCCCCTTTTCTTCCGAAAGAGGCTTTTCCGATATTTGGCCTGTCTACATGGGGCCAAATGTTGGGAAAAAACTCTCTTTCGGAACATCCCTTCTTCCTCGTAGTATGAGGTTTACAGGGATGCTGAAAAAACGCATCCGCTTTTCTGAAATTTTTTACGGAAAAGCAGACGCGTTCCTTGGACATGTCAGAGCTTTTCTGGGTTATCTACAGTATCCCAGAAAAGCTCGGCAGTGTAGACATAGTCTTAGTCATCTGTATCCCAGATAAATGATGGTGCTGAAGGTAATGATCTCCTCCCAAACACTCTGCAAGTGAAATATGGAGACTTTGCTTTTGGGTGTCACAGGGAGGCATTAGATAGGAGTGAGGGAGGACCATGAGGGCATGGGGAGTACAGAATCTGTCCCTGCCTTCTTCCAAGCCCTCCCCATTTCCTAATGAAGAACTAGGATATTTGTAGTAAGGGGAGGGGGAGAAAACAGTATTTATCCTTCTGTGACTCCATTATTCTCAGCTGATTCCCCTTCCCTCCAAGTCTAGCTCCAACACTACCTCTCTTCTGCTGTCTCTGTCCCTCCCCCACTGGCACACCACCAATTCATCCCCACTGTCATTCACCAGCTGAATCCTCAACAGTTTGCAGATGCCTCATATGAGCATAGGAACAGGATGAGAACCTCTCCCCTTCTTGCCTATCCCCTTCACAGCTCAAAACTTCCCCCCACCCCATCCATTCTCTTCCACTGGATACTGTCACTCTCAGAACATGCCCTCATTACACACACGCTCCTCTCCAGGCTCAGAAGACTTAACCACATAGTCAGAAATCTTCTCTTTACCTGGCACTCAGCACCAGAATAAGTCATCTCCATCCTAACTCAAAATTCTCACCCCTACACCTTGTTGCTGGGTCAGGAGAGCAGGAACAAAGGCAACAGGAAGTATGTCCAGGCAGCCTTGTACTCTGTCTCTTGTGAGGCTGGCCTTACAGAATCCAGTATTTCCTGTTCTTTGCCACCTCCCTCAACTGTCAATGGCATATACAGGCCCAGAAATGCTCCAGTGGCAGGTGTACTGCTGCATCCATCCAAGACAGCAGTTGGTATACTTGTAGCCAGCTCCAAGCGAATTCAAATCTGGGATCTCCAGAGCTTAGTGTAGGAGACTCTACAGCTTGAGGTATAAAGCCAGCTGGCTCTCAGCTTAGGCTGTAGAGCTCACTCATTCTTATCTCTCACTGTAAGTGGTCTAAGTGCCACTACATGGGACAGTGAACCACACTAGGTGTGTGGGTTACAACTGCACCCTGGAATACAATCAGTTTATACTTAGACAGCCATAGTATTATTGATGGGACTTAGGTTCATGAATACTTGGTATGTAGGAGAGAGACTGGAATAAAGGAATGAAAAAACAGGATAAATTAAAAATGCAAAGTTACAGCTAGTAAATGTTTTTATTCTTATTATTGTAAATGTTTTAGCAACAGCTGTCAGGATGTTTTATTGTAATTAAAATTATAGATACATGTTGCGGACCTTTTTCCCTTTTTTCATCTTGTAAGGGGGGAGGAAAAGCAGTCTTTGCCTAAGACAGTAGCATCCTAAAGGACATTCCCTGACCTCTGTTGTTTACTTAATGTATGTTGAAATTCTAACCTTAAATTTAAATCCCAGCGTTAAAATGTAATTTGTTTTATTTTGGTCTTTGCGCTGAATGTTTGGTCTGCTCTGATCTACTTTATACTGAAAACTTTTATTTTGTCATGTTTACGGAATTTTATTAATTCATGTTTACGGAATTTTATTAATTTTATTAATTCATTAATTTATTAATAATAATCCATGGCTACTCTCTGCTCCTCCCAGAAAATGGTAAGGATGTTCACCAACAATAGCTAAAGGGACAGATTTTGAAAACAATAAGACAAAAATAATAATCCCAGTTTAAGTCAAGATCCAGCAGCCTCTGTAATCAATTGAAATATTTCCATAGACTTCACTGGATTTTTGGAGCAATATATCATGTGGGTGCCAACAGCTGGACACAAAAGGGACGCCCTCTTCACTATATGTCATTCTGCTAATGCAGTGGTAGGCAACCTGCAGCCTGTGGGTCACCCATGGTCCATTGGGGGTAATCCTCTGGTGGGCCATGTGACATTTTGATTGCATTGACTATCTGTAGCCACAGCCCCCTGCAGCTTCCAGTGACCACAGTTTACCGCCCCTGGGCAATGGGAACTGTGGGGAGTGATGCCTGCAGGGACATGCTGGCTTCCCACAGCTGCCATTGGCCAGGAACAGTGAACTGTGCTTATTATGGAGCTTCAGGGGATAGCCAAATTAGTCTGTTACAGAAAAAACAACAAATGGTCTGGTAGCACTTTATAGACTAACGAAACACATAGATGGTATCATGAGCTTTCATGGGCACAGCCCACTTCTCAGATGACCGGAGTTAACTGAAGAAGTGGGCTGTGCCCATGAAAGCTCATGATACCATCTACATGTTTCGTTAGTCTATAAAGTGCTACCAGACCGTTTTTTGGTTTTTTTGTGCTTATTTTGGACAGTCAACATAAAATGTCTCACAGGCCACAGGTTGCCCACCACTGTGCCAATGTGTTGTATACAGGGAGTACTGAAAAAAAAACTTTTATACTTTCAAGAAGGGCACATTATACTGCCTGCAGGCTCTTCCTCATCCTTCTCTTTTACCCTTCTCAAGTTGTCATTTCTTACTGTTTCTTAATGCAGGCCCCTATGAGCACACTCTTATTCACATGCTTTACTTCAATAGGACTACATACAAATCTGAAATTAAGTATATAGATAACAGTTTGCAGATTTAAGGTTTTTAGGCTGTACATTCTCCTGCTCAGAGAGAGTCCTCTGTATTTCTGTATTTTAAAAACTCCAGCATGTTTTCTGCAAGTATTAAATAATAATAATTAGTATCTTGAATGCATAAACAACGAAAAGTCCTATGGCAGCTTTACACACTAACAGATTTATAGAAACATAAGCTTTCGTGGACAAAGACCCACTTTCTCCACGAAAGCTTATGCTCCTATAAATCTGTTAGTCTATAAGGTGCCACAGGACTTCTCGTTGTTTATGCAGATTCACACTAACACGGCTACCCCTCTGATACTTGTCTTGAATGCATAGCCTGATTAATGTCCTCTAAGGGACCATGGAAGTGAAAGGCACTCATCAGACCAGAATCAGGCCTACATGGTCAATTTCTTTCTTTTCAGACACAATCTTAAGATTTGTTTTGTATCTATTATGTTTCTGCAAGAGGTTTATATTGTGGGGTTTGTTTTCTGTTTTCAATAAGGAGGAACAAAAATAATTTTTAATCCCACCTGTGCTTTTTTAAAATTGTGCCATTCCTGCAGTTATTTTTTAAAAAAACAGATGCTGAACTACTGTTCTTCCTTTTTTTCCTCTATAAACTGTCATTATTACTTCGAAAGCTAAATGATTCCATAATTTAAAAGATTCATATGTTTTTATTCCTCTAAAGTATTCCAGGTCCATTTCTTTCTATTAGAGTGGGATAAATTACTACTTGAATGATAATGATTAACCACAGGTATACAGTGTTAGAAGCTGCATGGATCATTAGGTTTCAGAGGCTTTATATAACTCATATTAGACAGAACATTTTTCAAAAGATCTTAATGGGCCATTGTGTCTTTTTATATTGAAATGTACTAATAAAGACATTCCTTGGTACAGAACACGATAGGTTAGAAGAGCTTTTAAAACCAGTTTTAGGTCAGCTTAACTATAGATTTCAGGAGTCTGAATTTTTTCGCATACTTGAGTGACTCAGCTAGGTTGACCTAAATTTTAAGGGTGGAGCAGGCCTAAGTGTGCTTAAAAAAGAGAGAGCATACTGTCCTTCCTGCTTAGTGGATTCCTATTGACACTACACTTATAGTCCTTAAATCTGATCAGCAGCTTGCCCGTTTTGCAAAACAGGAAACAAGTTCCTGAGTAGCTGGCAAATTAAACAAAGCAAAGTAGCTATTTTTCCTTTTAAGCAGCTAATTTGCCTGTTTTTCAAATAGACCCACAAATTTCATATGCCTACTTCGAAAAAAATCTGACATACGGTGATTGCCCTGTAAACAAAATAAGCAGAAAACAGCGCTTGCTTTATTTGTCCCTTTTTGGAATTGTTCATCAGTTTGGCTGCACAGTTTGACGATTTAAACAACAACAACAACAAAATAGCCAGTTATATTGCCTACTGCAATAAAGGCAACCAGCACTTTCTATCAAGTCTGTGAATAGACTAAAACACTTGTTCAGTTTATGAAACCAGGAATAATTGGGCTGATTTATTTTCAGAGTCTACTCTTGTGAAAGAGATTCCTCAATATCCCCCATGTAAAACACAGTCCATACCTGCCACACATAGAATCTTTCAAAGTCTAGGGTTGCCAGGTGTCCGGTATTTTCGCTTCCTGTCCAGTAAAAAAATTCAGAAAATACCAGACGCCTAAAATGTCCAGTATGTTCTGATTTTTTTCATGGCCAGAAGGCAAAAATACCAGACACCTGGCAACCCTACGACACATTCGGCAACTGGGCCCAGCCTCCAGCCTCCCCGCCCAGACCCTCGACACCCCCAGCCCCCCGGACTCTCTGCTTACCTGGTTCCACAGGGAAGCTGCGTTTTGGCTTAATCAAGAATACAAAATGGCCACCAGCAAAAAGCCTAAAGACCATGGGGAAACAATGCCTTCCCTGGGTCGTAGTGCTCAACCTCTCCCCTGTTCCTATCCCTATTCTGACTCTGCAGGCACTCTGAAAGGGGCCATGCAGTTTTAACTCTGTTTATTTATATATTTATTTGTTTGCTTTTAACTCTCGGAGTCCTTTTTGTTTTTCTCAGCAACTTTGGTCTCCCCCCCCCCTTTTTTTTCCCCTCAACAGAATTTTTCCCCAGGTTTTTTTTTTTTGGAGGGGGGCGTGTTCGGTATTTTTGGTTAAATCATCTGGCAACCCTATTCAAAACAGAAGATATTTTCTGTGTGTGTGTGTGTGTGTGTGTGTGTATAGATATATATATAGTATGCATTACAGATTAACAGACACAAGTGCTACAAATAAGGTACAATAAGATCAGCAGTTATGCTTCTGGGGAAGTCCTGACCCTACCTCCATAGTTGTGGAGTTGACTAGTGTCTTGACTACAGAGCTAGCTATCCATCTGTACCCTCATCAGGTCTCATTGGGTGCACCCACTCAGGTGTCAGGTCTTGTGCCTCTGCAGGGATGGAATCTCACTAAACTGCCTTCTTAAAACAAAGGAATCACAGAATAGTAGAATAGTAGCATACTGGAACTGGAAGGGACCTTGAGAGGTCATCAAGTCCAGTCCCCTGCCCTCATGGCAGGACCAAGCACCATCTAGTTTAAACTTACCAGTGAGAACAAAACAAAACAAAACATAGGAAAGGAAGTTTTTAATACAATAAACAATGTACTCACGTATAATTCTGCCTTACCATCCCCCTCAAAAGCCTAGCTCTCCAAGCAGGTGTCTGTGTTAGTCTGTTCCCCAGGAAACAGTTATTTGACAATTGTATCCTTTCCCACCAGAATAGCTCATTTCAGCTGTTTCTCATGCTCTTGACCTGTATGCTCCCAACACTAGCAAAACAAGTCTTGTAACTTGGCTGGCAACTGGAAGTAACATCTTCACAGCTTACTGTGAAGATACATGATATATTTACTGAGAGGCTGTTTATTTGGAGCCATTGTGGTTTCTTTCCTAACATCTTTTCTATTAAATTAAACCAATATGTGTACAATAAATATTTCAGTAGCCCAATATACCATTTGTAGCTATCCCAATAATCAGGTCACATATAGCATTAAAAATAATTACAAATCAGCCCCATATCCTTTACAACTAGACATACTTGATATGATAGATTTCCACTGCATGTAAGCAGGGGACCAGACACTGGAGGTGCTCAAATTCAAGATTCCCATCCACATACTGTATTATCTTTCAGACTTTGTTGACTCTTTTTCTCTCTCCCATTCAGATTAGCAAAAATTGCATGCAGGTAGCATATGACCTTGTCTCCAGAAGTCCTGCTTATTCAAATTAACCCTTAACTATGTGATGTTCTGTTTGATTAATTCGTGGTGGCTAAATTCACACAATATGGTTGCAATTAGCTGGATCAAAATCTGGGATATACATACCCCTCAAATCTAAGGTAACACTGTATCCTTTTAAATAATGCCTTCTTCTGCAATCAGGACATAGCTTCTTTTACAAGCTTGTGAGCCCTCATTCCATGATTATATGATTTGCTAAGTAGATTGCTTTCTGTGTTGCTATGAGAATGTCTCCTAGACCACTCTAGTTATATTTTTTCCCAGTTACAGCTAGAAATGGGAAGCCACCCATTCTCAAGACTGTTTTGTGAAATTCCTCTGGATCATGGGCGATGGGTTATATAAGCAAGGGAAGGCATTGGCTTCCCAAACCTGCTAAAACTCCTGCCATCTAGGAGGGTGGGGCAGTGATGTGACTATGGTTGGCCAGCCAACAGGTATTCCAGGAGGATTGGGCCATGGCTTGGCTGCCCAGCCAACCAGTGCTCCAACTGGCCTGGAAGTCTGGGGCCATCGGTTGGCTACCCAGCCAATCAGTGCTCCACCCAGACAGGAAGAATTAGACCATGCCACCTACTGAGAGGCTGGAAGCTAAGGGGGCCTGAGGGTGCTCCAGGCTTGGGGTCAGTAGCCTGGAGTGGGGACTAGCCACTTTGGTGGGGGGTGGGCTTGGCTCCATGAGGAGGTGATTGCAGAAGGTGTGGGGCCTTGGTTGGAAGAAGCGGGGCTGGGGTTTGTATTCTCCAGCTGGGCGTTCACCCACTGTCCGTGCTCTGGGTACATCCACTGGATCTCCTGGTATACAGCCTCATCAAAAGTCTGTACATTGTAATCTTGCCCAAGTGTGCTAGACATCTTGCTGACAGTCTTCACTGCAGTGAAAACAGTAGTACATTCCGTAGGTGGTGCTGGCAGTGCTGGATAGTACCTAACAGATGGTACAGTTGGTATGGTGAAAAATTGTCACATTAAAAACCTATCCATTCTGGTACTTGAATTTACCTTTTTAAATTCAATGTCAAATAGCTTGTTTGGGCACCACCTTTGAATTATCCATTGAAGATCAAGGTTGGTGGCTTGTCGGCAAACTTCATCATCAGTATACTGGTTATATTTTATTTTCCCCACAAGATTAGATGTAAGGTGTTTATCATGAGAAGTGTATTTCAACATGTCTTCGCACATTGCAGAAGTTTCAAGTCATTGTCTTTGCAGTGCTGTTTTCTGTGTTTGAACAAGAGCGCTGTGCAAAACCAACCTTCCAGGACTGAGGGAGTTTGACAGTGATACACTATCATATCTAGTGAAAATAAAAACATCTTTGGTACATATTTGATTGCTGTAATACGGGAAATACACTTTTTTCTGAAATCACATTGGGTATGCGGATAAATTACACATGCAGACAAACCAGCAAGCAGAGAACATATTTAAAGTAAATTTTCCATAACAAAATCAATATATATTATTATACACATGTTAAAGGAGAGACATTACTTTGACTTTTTCAGGAAATATGGGACAGCAGTGTGACATGATTTACAAAAGCATCCATAATCCTCAAACAATATACATAATATCACATCTCCTTCCCAAAAATCACTCTTGGGAGTCAATCCTTTCATCAAAATGTGTCAAGCCTATTCTGTGCAGGCTGACAAGATGCTACAAATTTAAGCAGGATTTTCCATTTGGGCTACTAGACTGCTATAGCCATTCTGAGATTGCAGTAGCAGACGTTTTGATTATTTGAAGTGCCAGCATCAAATAATGCAATAGTGCCAGCCATCTTCAGTTTTATTACTGGTTTTTTCTTGAGTTGAGGTGACATCAGAAATTTTGATTTAAAAAAAGTAATTAATATTCAAAATATCAGAAGCATGAAACATCATCATTGCTAATGCATGAGAACAAGTGACAAAGGTTCCCCTTTGTAATGCCACTTCCTTAGTGTAGTCTGCCCAGTGCTTCAAAATGAGTCTGTTCAGCTGTTATGAGGAGAGACAGAGAGTGAGTGGTCAGATGCAGTATTAACTGGGTTCAGAACCTGTGGACTGAGGATGTAATGGATTGAAAAACTAAGGTTATTCTGCAAATTGTAGACTTTGGCTTGCAGTTGATGCTGCCTCTCCAGGGTATCTATATGGTTAAGGCAGGCTTCATTAACACTGGAACACATCATTTGCATCTAATGGGGATTAATGACTCTTTGAAATTAAATATTAGGGAATGTGCAGGCTTTTTGTTCTTGCCAACATCATCACATCAAAATTGCAAACTTAATTGAGTGCAGGGAATAAAGACAAAATATTCTTTGTTGCAGTCTTTTTTCCCCTGAATTATGTACATTATATTGTAATTATTTGCCAATAAGTTGTTTGAATTAATGTCTTTCCTCTCCACTAGTGAAAATACAAGGCTTCTGTTTGCCCTTCGCAGTTCCTCTACCTCAGCTGCAGTCCATCCCCTATTTCACCTTCCCCCGTGCCTGTCTGAGGGGAAGCCTTTTATAAGGGACCAGCAGGCTCTAACTGGCTGAAAGTGTTCCCATGGTCTACTTGCTGCAGGCCAGCTCAAATGAGCTCCAGGTGCCTGCCTGACTGAATTGCTGGGGCAGCAGTCTCCAGTAGCCTATTCTGCGAACAAAAACTGGTTCAACCCAACTGCCTGCATATGTTCCCTCTATCAAGCTCCTGCAGCCTACTGTCTTTGAACTGCCACACTTGCAAGTAAACTTTATGCCTGCATCTAGACTGGCATGATTTTCCACAAATGCTTTTAACGGAAAAGTTTTTCCGTTAAAAGCATTTGCAGAAAAGAGCGTCTAGATTGGCACGGACGCTTTTGCGCAAAAGCACTTTTTGCGGAAAAGCGTCCGTGCCACTCTAGACGCAGTTTTGCGCAAGAAAGCCCCGATCACCATTTTCACCATCGGGGCTTTTTTGCGCACAATGGTTCTCAGCTGTCTACACTGGCCCTCTTGCACAAAAGCATTTGCATAAGAGGGCTTTTTCCCGAAGGGAAGAGTCATTGTATTTGCGCAAGAACACTGACGATCATACATTAGATCGTCAGTGTTCTTGCACAAATTCAAGTGGCCACTTTTGCGGAAAAACTTGCCAGTCTAGACACAGCCTATGAGAGTAGCATTGACTTAGCCACTTTGCACCTGAGTAATTTTCTATCCCTGATTTTCTGTTCAGTGTGTAGCTTAACATGGTTTTACACTGTTAGAATGTATTCTATACAACATGCAGTACAGTCACATTGACTTTTCTGTGGAATCTTTAACATCTTTATTTCCTGATCTTTGATGGCTTTCATCATGCAACACAATAGCTTGGCATGTAAGCATACCACACATAAAATACAAACACATTTATATAGCAAAAAAAGGGATTGTAGGCAGAGATTTTTGAGAATAAAGTTTCAAACTTATCTGTTCTACTACTGTGACCATTGTGACACATGTAGAATCACTACACAACAATTTTGAATGGGAACTGTCCCCCTACCATCTTAAGAAGATTTTAGGTGGAATGAAATTAGCCCCCATAAACTTATAGGACCTTCAATAGTGTGGTCTCACATCTTATCTAAAAAGACTTTCCAATGGCCCAGTGACCTTTGACAATGACTGGAATTCATCTGCATGCAGATAGCCTGCACAAAGCGTATCCACCACTTAACCACTACAGTTTTAAAAATATAGCAAGTTACATGGGACTTAAGTAGTACATAAGGTCTTCTGCAGAAAGGCTGAATTTCATGGAGTGTTCCTGAGAGAAAATTATATATCAGATCACTAGCATCACTTCTCCTTTTCATACGTAATGGATCTGTTGGCCCATTAGGCCCCTATGGGCAGAGGGGCCACCGATGGCCAGGGTCACACCTCTCTAGGGGAGGGGAATTTAGCAAAGGGAGGTGTGACACTTGGTTGGAACAACAGGGGAAGGTCGGCAGCAAGGCTGGAGTGCATCCCCAGACAGTGGAACACCAGCAAAAGTCAGTAGTGTGGCCTTCAAGGAGGAGGGGACCGGCAACACTGGGTCCAAGACCTATGGTGGGGGGGGGGGGGCGCCACATCAGGATTCTGGTGGCAGAGGCAGGAGAACACCAGCCCACCCACCTCCACTAAGGTTCATCCTAGGGCCCTAACGGTAGGATGTCCTACCACAGGTCGATGGGGATCCTCCCTCAACACACTGACCAGCTTTTAAGCCACAAAATCATCACATTAAAACAACTGTACTACTTCCTACCCCAGCTCTAGATCAGGCTCCTCAGGTTTGTGGGGCTGCCTGGCGTGAGAGTGGGAGCCCGGGGAACAGAGCTGTGGGGCTGCCCAGTGCGACAGCAGGAGCTGGAAGCAACCGCAGGAGCCCAGTGTGCAGAGGTGGTGGGGCTGCCCGATAGGGCAGAAGGGGCTGACAGGGCAGCAGAGCCATCAAGAGAGGGGAGCCAGCTGGGAGGGCAGCAGTTGGGCCAGGGCTGGAGGGGGCTAGTGGTAGAGGGTCCAGAAATGACCACCCCTGGTCTGGCAAAATCCCTCATCCCGGACCTGTGAGGTCTCCAGGGTGCTGGACCAGGGAGATCCAACCTGTAGTAACTTTTAAAAAATCAGCATACTTTTGTAAGACAACAGCAATTTAAATGACATGAACTAGGGAACACTGAGCGTCTTGAATCAATTGCTTAATAGTTGTTTTTATCATGAGAAAACAGTCGTGTTATTTGTTGAAAACTTGTAAGCACCAACTCTTGGATTTTCCTAATACACATTTAACTTTCATATAACACTGAAAGTAGTAAGCAATCAGTGCTGCAGTTTCAGTACCTTTCAAAGTGGTAGTTATGTGAGCAGTTCTGCAGAAACACCCAGACTAAATTACAGTGGTACTTACAAGCTGCACATTGGGAGAAACAACCTTTGGAATTTTTTTGTTCCAAATTTAAGCAAAGCACTTAAGCATGTTGCTGATTTTTAAAATAAGCAAACCCATCCCTATTCAGCAAAGCACATAAGCACATGCTTAAATACACAATGGCTAGGGATGGGATTGTTGAGGGGATTGATGTTTGCTGAAATGGGATTTATCCCATGTGCATACACTTTATGGATTTGGATTAAAATGTAATGTTGTGCGGTGCTGTCATAATCATGAGGGTTAGCCAGCAGCCTGGGGACTAAAGGGTTAACTATATCCCTTACTTAACCAGGTAGGTTCAACCAATAGGAATGCAGGTAGGAATTTCAAACTGGGACAAAGGAATTTTTGGGTTTTTCCCTCCTTTGTTTGGGCAGTTTCTCTCCAGCTATTGAAGGGGACAGGATGTCTCCCTCTAATAAAATACTCTTCACAGTCTGTAAGTAGGATAAAGTTTAGATAAATCCATTAGGTTTTATTGTTTTATGGTTTGGGAAATGGAATCTGGTCTGTTCATTTAAAAATGGGTTTTCCTCTCCTTTGTAACTAAGTTCCTGGCCCATGGTAGATTTCTCCTCTGAGTATATTATTTTGTTACTTTTCCATCTAGTCATTATGCTTGCAACAGGAATATTGTGGTGATAATAAAAGTTCTTTCTCTTTCCTTTTTATTAACCTGGTATTGGTTAATGGTTGTGTCCTGGTTTGTACTTTAGGGGTGAGATTTCCCAGGTGATCTTTCCCCTGATTTTTGTATCAATACTTGGGTAGTGGCAGCGGAGATTTTATTCCCAAAATCTAGGTTGTTGAGATTTTGGGGGAGAGTTTTATACCAAAGCTTGGTAGATAAGGTTTTGGGGTACTTTTGTTGGCCCCCACGTCTGCATTTATTGTGCCAGAGTGGGGAAGGAGCCATGACAGGTGCATTTACTTAATCAATGCAATTGCTGAGATATCTGAACTGGTATTGAGACGCTTTATTGTTTAATACATTTTCTGCAAGTTTGTTGTGTGACATCCTAAATGAGTGTTGGTGTTTCAGTATTGTATATGTTATGACATATGTAAATGAAAGTCCAAAATTCTATTCATAGTGCCGCCTCAAAAATCCAAATTTCTCGAGTCCAACAACACTCCTGGTACATCTACACCACAGAGGAAGATCAAAGCTGCCACTGTCGATCTTCCAGGGTTCAAATTACCAATCTAGTTGAGACAGCTAAGTTGAAATGAGAGTTGATGACGGTAACCCTGCTTTCATGAGGAGTAAGGGAAGTCGGAGGAAAAGTGTTTTCCCTTCGCCCTTCTGCAGTGTAGATAGCACCAAAAGCCAAGTTAAGCTACTTTGACTTTAGCTATGCAGTTAACATAGCTGAAGTTGGGTCTCATATTTCGACCTTGTCCCATAGTGTAGACATACACTTAATGACCTAGTAATAGAGAGGTAAGCCGTGTTAGTCTGATCTTGGTAAAACAAAAAGAAAAAATACTTTAAAGACTAACAAGATAGTTTATTAGGTGATGAGCTTTCGTGGGGCAGACTCACTTCTTCAGATCATAGTGAGTGCTCTGGGTCTGGAGCACTCATTGGAAAAAACTGGCAGGCTGACCCCAGGAGTGTTTCAGACCAGGGAAGAGAAGAGCCAATGCATTTAGGCACATTACTTCATTAAAAATAAACCTTATAAAGGAAAAACATCATTGTCCATAACCTCATCTAGAGCGGGATGAACAACTGGAAATATTCTCCCAGAGAGACAATGTCCTGAGGACTGACAGCAGAGTCCAAGCATCTTGGGGGCCAGTAGTGGGAAATGGAGCCCTGGCACCATGGGGATTAACAACAGGATATTGACCTCAACTGGTCTGGCAAACTAAACTCTCTGTTTCAGGACCACAGATCCCAAAGGTGCCATACTTGAGAGATTCAACCTATAATTGTACTTAAAATGATGAGGTCATTACATCTGTGTACATGAACACATTTTGTTTAGTGTTAAGATCACCTAATTTGGAAGCTTTTTTTGAACAGGAATTATCATATAATAAGTAGGCTTCTTAGAATTAATTTTATATACTTTTGAGGAATAATACAATGTTTATTTTTCAGCATTTTTCTATTTTTATCAATTTACATTATCACAATTGTGAAAAATTATTGGGGAGGCCAGACAACAATTTAACAATAGTAGTTGTTGAGATTCAAATTGTTAAAGCACTGTAATTGTTAAACTCAACTGTCAACATCATATTTCAAAATAAATCCTTAAAGCAGACTCTGAATTCTCAAGAGGCATTTGTCTGTCTTTGACTTTCTTTAACTTTAGATCAGGGGTTCCCAATCTTTTTGATACTGGGGACCAGTAAATCCATTCATGAGCTTTTGGAGGACCAGTAACATTCATTTGCATATTTGCATATTCATTAAGCAAACGATGAATATGCAAATAGATTGTTTCTGGTCCTCCCAAAGCCTCCAGTGCCAACTTTAGCAAAGCTTTTGATATGGTCTCCCACAATATTCTTGCCAGCAAGTTAAGGGAATATGGATTGGATAAATGGACTGTAAGATGGCTAGAAATCTGGCTAGATCAGGGTTTCCCAAACTTTATATAGTTGGAACCCGTTTTTTTTCAGTACCTTTTTTTGCAGCTCAAAAATATAAATGCATATAAAAAAAAGAATGAAAAATGAATAAATTTTCACTGTTTATTATTTATTTACAATAATAATAGTACATAATAATATAAATCTTGATATAAAATACTTACGTGCCTAACTTATTGTTATTACCTTAATTACAATTTAACCAGTAGAATTTTAACAGTTGTAAAGTTTGTTTATTTATAATTGAATGAGTTGAATATAAGTAATTTATTATGTGTGCACTTTATAGCTTTTAAATAACTAAAAGGAGAACTAATAGGAAGGGTGATGTTGTTTTGCATCACATAGCAACTTTATGTCAGGAGCAAAAGAAGAAAGTTTTATCCTCAAATCTGGTTCGTCATTCAATCTATTTCTATATTTACTTTTGAAGAAAACCAAAGATGAGAAACTAGTTTCACACTTATATGTCATGACGAAAGGCATTAAGAATTTGACTGCTTTCTCAGATAAATGTGAATATTCATTTCTATAGCTCAACCAAAAATCAGTCAAGGAGAGTTTATTGAAGTTCTCTTTTAAGACAGAGTCATAGGAAAGTTCAATTAATGAATCCACTTCTGATGCATTCAATTGTAATATTTCTTCATTTTCAGTGTCAACAGTAAACGGGTTCTTAATGCACATTTTACTGGCGTCAATTAGAGGAAAATATTCATTTAAGCTTGAGGTTAGCCCCAAGAGATGTTGTGGGGGTTTGGGTGTGGGGGAGGAGACAGGGACCGATATCTGGGGATCCTGTAGCTGCATACCAAGGCCCAGGAAGTGCGCAGGCTGCTCCCCCGTCCCCCAAACAGCGGCGTGGTACCTGAAAAGCTGGTCTGTCGCACGCCTGATGCCTTCCTGCATGGGGGGGAGGGGGTCTCCCGGACCATGCCAGCAACAAATGCTCGGGCAGCGCGCGCCTTGCTCCTCCGCTTCCCATGGCAGCACGCACTGCCTGAGCAGCCGGAACCAGTGCAGTCCTGGACTCCCACCCCTTCCCACATGTGCAGGAAGGCAGCAGGGGAACAAAGTCCCCAGCGTGCGATGGACTGGCGTTTTAGGTACCGTGCCGGCTGTTGGGGCAGGGGGGAGAGCAGCCCGCGCACTTTCGGGACCTGGCGTGCAGCTGCAGAACTGCCTCCCACCACGCAGGAAGCCCATGCTGGCCCTACCTGTCTGGCAGGTTGTTCCGCCTCCCCCTCCGTCCAGCTCCAATCCCGGCTGTTTTATCGGCCGGCGCCGGGTGTTCTGCGTCAGTGCGCATGGCGCCCGGCCTTCTCTCTGGATCCTAGCGCCCACTGGATCTAGCCGTGTCGCCCGGGAGCATGCTCAGCAGATACACCACTGCGGTGGGCTCTCTGCCAAGAATTTTTCTGAGGACCGGTATTTTTTTTTTAAGGACCAGTACTGGGCCACGGACCACACTTTGGGAAACGCTGCTTTAGATTATTATTGAAGAAAATATTTTTGCCTGTTTGTTTGTTTGTCTGTCTGTGTGCATATGGTGATATTCAGTGACATTTCCAAATAAAAACCTAATCCTTCTGACTCTAAATATAAATGTTTGTATAGTATCTATTATAAGGGGGTGGGTAGATGCTGCTATCAAACAAATAATTATTAGTATTTTTTATAATTTATTAGGCATGAACAGTTTTGTCTGGAAAAGTAAGAGAGACATAGTGGATCAGTATCATAGAATCATAGAGCTGAAAGAGACCTCACGAGGTCATTGAGTTCTGTCTCCTGCCCAAAGCAGGACCAATCCCAACTAAATCATCCCAGCCAGGGCTTTGTCAAGCTGGGACTTAAAAACCTCTTGGGATGGAGATTCGACCACTCATTCCAGTGCTTCACCACCCTCCTAGTGAAATAGTTTTTCCTAATATCCAGCCTAGACCTCCCCCACTGCAACTTGAGACCATTGCTCCTTGTTCTGCCATCCGTCACTACTGTGAACAGCCTCTCTCCATCCTCTTTGTAACCTCCCTTCAGGAAGCTGAAGGCTGCTATCAAATCTCCCCTCACTTTTCTCTTCTTCAGACTAAATAAACCCAAATCCTTCAGCCTCTGCTTGTAGGTCAAGTGCTCCAGCCCCCTAATTTTTTTGGTTGCCATCCACTGCACCCTCTCCAATGCATCCACATGCTTTCTATAGTGGGGGGGTCCAGAACTGGACACAGTACTCCAGATGTGGCCTCATCAGTGCTGAATAAAGGAAATGCTCCTCCTAATGCACCCTAATATTCCATTTGTCTTCTTGGCTACAAGGGCACACTGTTGACTCATATCCAGCTTCTCATCCACTGTAATCCCCAGGTCCTTTTCTGCTGAACTGCTGCTTAGCCAGTCTGTCCCCAGCCTGTAACAATGCGTGGGATTGTTCCATCCCAAGTGCAGGACTCTGCACTTGTCCTTGTTGAAACTCATCACATTTCTTTTGGCCCAATCCTCCAATTTGTCTAAGTCACTCTGGACCCTATCCCTGCCTTCCAACATATCTACCTCTCTCCCTTGCTTAGTGTAATCCGCAAACTTGCTGAGGGTGCAATCCATCCCCTCATCCAGATGATTAATAAAGATGTTGAACAAAACCGTCCCTAGAACTGATCCTTGGGGCACTCCACTTGAAACCAGATATCAATCCGATGATCGCTACCCTTTGGGCCCGACAATCTAGCCAGTTTTCTATCCACCTTACAGTCCATTTATCCAATCCATACTTCCTTAACTTGCTGGCAAGAATATTGTGGGAGACCGTATCAAAAGTTTTGCTAAAGTCAAGGTATATCACATCCACTGACTTCCCCATGTCTACAGAGCCAGATACCTCATCAGAGAAGCTAATCAGATTGGTCAGGCATGACTTGCCCTTGGTGAATCCATGTTGACTATTCCTGATCGCTTTCCCCTCTTCCAAGTGCTTCAAAATATCCTATTTCTTATTTTCACCTTTGTTTTTATTTGAGTTTCTTTATTTCAGTGAATAATAGTAAAACCAGTAGTTGGGGTTATTTTTTTTTAAAAAGGCATATTTACTCATCACAGAGCTTAGGCATTTCCTAGAGAGAAAATACACTTTGGCTACTACAAGTTATTCATTTTTTCAAGATTTCATTTATTGATCAGTAGCTTAACACTTATCAACTGTACCTTTATCACTTTGTGGAGTGAGCTATTAGAGGTCAAACTAAAGCATCAAATGATTTTTGTTAGTTTATACTTATAAGACTCTGATATCTGTTGGACAATTATTTACCTTTGCATTTACTTTGGAGAATCAGGATATGACACTCTGGCATTCACACTCATTCACAGCTGCCGAACAAAATTAATGATATAAAAGCTGCCATGATCCAAGCTTTTGTATGTCAGAGCAGAGAATTTGAGGTGATACGGGTGACTCCTTCTCTCACTGTACCAACAGAAGCTTGAACATCAGATAGATATCACAAATAGCTCATCTTCTATTACTGAATGAAGGATGATAATGGCCAGTGATATCAATGGGACTTGTTAAGCACATGCTAAAAGTTAAGCATATTTGTAGCTGTTTTGCTGAATTTTAAATTTAAAAACATTGACAAAATTTACAAAAGAAATGTGGGAGAACTTTTCCAAATGTTCATCCATCTCTAGATGAGATTAAGGACAGTGATATGACTGAACTCAGTTAACGAATGACTGGCATTTCACAGAAAAGTAAATATTCTAAGCAATTTGGGCTGACATCTTAGAGGTCTATGATTAACATAGACACTTAAGAGAGATTTGTCTCTTCCTCTCCCCTTCTTTTGTTTTAGTGTTTTTTATTTACTTTTGAATATTATGATGAACCTGGTATTTTGGTGTATTGGAAAAAATAATTTAAAATATAAATACAAAAAACCCCACAATTTATTGTTAGCTGTTTCCTACCTGCAGTGTCTTATGGATCCAAATGCTTTTGTACACAGAAAAAAATCAAAATATTTGTAAACGTTAATGAAGGGAATATAAAACATTAAATAAGCTTAAAAGCATCTTTCAAGTGACAATTTCATCAGTAAAGTATTTACAAAATTAAAGTCAGATACAAAGTAATAATATTAGTACGTGCCAATAAAACACAGCTATATAATGGTTGCCATTAAAAAGTCATTTTGCCTACATTGCCCACATAGTGGTATTTGAGATTATCAGTTTTTATCATTAGAATAGATAGTGACTGTGTTAGCAAATTCTGACTTTCCAGTGGTGTAAAGTACACTCAGGCCCACCAGCGGAGGAGGAGGGATAAAAGGGGTAGTTGCTCTGAGCCCGGAGAGTCAAAGGAATGCTGCTTCACATGGCTCTGATGGCTGAGGTGGGATGGGGTGCGTGATGGTCTGGGCAGCATTAAGGGCTGACTGCCCTCGACTCCACCCCTTCCACGGGTGCGGCATCAGGCCACACCCACACCTTGCCCCAGGGTCCGTGGTAGCTGTTGGCCCCACTGGCTATACTTGACTGAACTTATATATGTATAAATATAATCTTTTTATGACTGATTCTTCTTGGACACTAACAAAGGACTAACCAAACACAGACATATAAGCAGGGCACTTAAACATACAAAACTTAAAAGCCAAACACACAAGACAGAAAATAGTAATATAGTCACAAAAACCTGCTACTACCACTAATTTATTTCTGCATTGTGAGTATCAATATATATCACCCTTAGTACTTGATATTCTTCCACATGTTTAGTCTACACTTAGAGGCAGCCGCCAATTTAGATGAAGTGAACAAATCTGTTCAGTTTGACCAATTATACTTTCTCATACTGGCAAACTTCTAAAAGTACATTACAAGAGTGTACAAAATAACAGGGATTGTTGCCCTGAGCAAAAAATAAGAAATTGCCTTTTATTTATAGTTACATTTTACCTAAGCAGAGTTTTCTGTCAATTCAATCAGATATCACTCTACAGTGAGTGAAAAAAATCTCAAGTGGAATCAAAGAATGATATTCCAAGTCAAAAGACAACTATCTCATCAAGTCTAAATAACGTCCTGGCAACTTTATTATATGATATATAATGGCAAAAATCCTGCAACCTTTTTTTGGTATGGATGCTTTATGGGTGCAACCAGAAGACCAGCATTTTTGCAGGCACACCTGGAGCTGTCTTCAAAAATTTGTTAGCACTTTGCCACGTATAGTGCTGTGCTAAGTCATGAAGGTGAAAGTGAGTGGGTGAAAATATGCAAGTTATGCTGATAGATTTACACAAGATAATGGATATTTCCACTGCAACTGTTGCCTCAAATGCGTGCTATATCGGTTTATTATAAATACTATCCTGTAGGAAAAACATTGGGGATAAGCAAGGGTTTCTCCAACCATGGGTTGGGACCCAAAATTGGGTTGCCAGAATGTTTCAAAGGGTCAGATGGCAGCTCCTCTGGCTCTTGTCCCAGAGGGCAGGCTGGGCACACCTGCCTGCTCCTGGCACAGCAACTTGTGGGGTCTCAGCATCACTCAGGAGTGGCCCACCTGTCATGGTGACAGGAAGGCCAAATGTGAGTGAGTGGCCCTGCAACCCGCTGAGCTACATCACAGCTCCTCTCACACAAACTTAGTTCAGTCAAGGTGGTGGGGCCAACCTGAGCAGCCCTGGAGGTTGCACCGCACAGAGCCAAGCCCAGCTAGCCCCACAGCACGGGAGCTGCCACTGTAGGGAGAAGCAGGACCCAACCACCCAGGGCTTCCATGCTCAGACTATTTACCAGGTCATGGGGCAGGCCATAAATATTTATAAAAAAGTCCTGAGCTCAAAAAGTCTCTTACACAATGGTTTTCAACCTGTCATGTTTCCCTGCCAGAAGAATAAAAAAACCCTTTCTGGTCAAGTAATAATTAGATAGGGATTGTTGTTTGCTCTACATTTCATAGAGCACCTGGCTGATCAGGTCCCCAAGAAGATGTTCCTTTCTCTTTTTCAATTGTTTTATATTAAAGATTTTTATCTATTTGTTTATCTATTTAGCTTAGTTTTTCCTGTAAACGTGAAATTACATCATTTCCAGTTTTCACCTTCAATACTGTGACAGAAGATAATTTCATCCCCTTTTCTCTCTCTGTTTCCTAGGAAACTGATCTCATGACCTTTAATATTTCAATGCACCGTTCCTGGTGGCGAGAGCATGGGCCAGGCTGCATAAGGAGAGTGGTGCGCCCTTCAGCCCCTGGCATCCTAGATGATTACTCCTATATCTCTGTGACGGGCTGCATCATTGACTTCCAGTATCTTGAGGTCATTCACAGTGCCATCCAAATATTACTGTCTGTAAGTTTCTACTTTCTGTTATCATCGAGTTTTACCAACCCTATGCTTCTTTATTATGCAGGTCATATGCTATTGTTTCTCTTTACTGAAAGTGGATGGTTTCGGTAACTGACCAATCACAGTACAGATTTTAAGTTGCATATTTGAATATAAAACATGCCATTTTAAATGTGCACTGCACTCACAGGCTCATATTTCATAACATCCCTATACTGAGAACATGAGTGGTTCATAGTGCTAGACCGGTGTATGGACGTAAGTTTCATCCCTACCGATCAATGCTCAGTCACCAGAAATGGACAGAAAGGGAACACTGATGTGCAGCAAATGAATTTATCTAAAACGTCCACCCCATGTTTGCAGTAAATGGAGTGGAGCATCATTCTTAATATAAATCTGTCGTAGGTGGTAACTAGCTTCCTAATGCAAACAAAGAACATTGAAAAAGGTCAGGGCAATTGTAGCAGAGTACTGTTGTACCTATGATATTCTGTATCCTTCTGTAGGAATCTGGGTCATTCAAACATTTAACCTTATTGGGCCACTTCCTTTGTAATTACCATACCACCCTGAAACAGTGCACCATTTAGTATAACAATAATAATTAATTAATTAATAATGTGTCATCAATAGAAGCCTATTATCTATTAGATACTGCACATTGTTCTGATACTGTACTATGAACATTTGCACTAGTAAAACTAACAGAGCAGTGGGGGAGACAGAATTTCTCCAGAGCAGTAGAAAAGATTTAGTTTATTTAGTTGAAAATTGCTTGGAAAATATAATAATCACAGTTTTGTACAAGATGTTGTGTGCAGTAGGCATGGAAGTGGACGGCAGTACGTTACAGCCGCAGAGCAAAAAAGACATATAATTCTGCTAAATTGTTTATGGCAAAGTAGAAATAAAATCCCAGAATGCTTCCCTGAATTGTAGTTCAGAAATAGCTTTCCAGTAACAACACTGGCACTTGCGAGGTACTAAGTATCTTCCACAAAATGATTGTTAAGTGCTCTTTGCTCTTACTGATTTAAATGTAAATTGAATGTAGTCAACATCTTACAAGAACTTTAGTGACACTGATCCAAAACTCAGTGAAGTCATTGGAAAGATTCCCACTGACTTCTATGGGCTTTGAATCAAGGATACAGTGAAATTTTTCTGTGATGACAAAATGACTTATTTACAGCTTTCATTGATCTTAATGTCTAACGTCTACTCAGCTTCTCAGTGTTAGATGACACTATAGAAGAGTGTCATCTACATGTTTTGTTAGTCCATAAAGTGCTACTAGACCATTCATTGTTTTTTAAGTTTATCCTGTACAGACTAACTCGGCCTCCCCTGCAACATCTAAACAGTGTTTCTTAAACTGTGTTTGCCACAGGGAACAACAGAGTTGAAAATGGCCGCCCTTAAAGGGGCAGGCGACTTTTTTTTCCCAATAACTTTCCCCCGATACCCCCCCCCCTTTTTTTTGTCAACAAAAGATCCTGGGTGTTCCTCATAAAAAAAAATATTTATTGGTGTTCCTCGGTCTTAAAAAGTTTAAGAAACACTGTTCTAAACTATAGAAGAGGTTCAGAGGGATTGCCATGTTAGTCTCTACCTAAAAAAACTTAAAAAACAACAGTGGTCCTGTAGCACCTTAGAGACTAACCAGAAAATATGTAGATAGTATCATGAGCTTTCGTGAGCACAACCCACTTCTTCAGATGACAAATATGGAGCAAGAGGCACAGAGGTTCAAATATAAAGCAAAAAAAGAGGGGAGAGAGGGAGGGGGGAAAAACCTGTCAATTAAAGTGTCCATGCTAAATGTGGCTAAAAGAGTGGACTGTAAGTTCCCAATACTTAGCTTCTGATGTTATTTGAATATAATGGTCCATCCAGTTCATGTCTTTGTTCAGGCCATGATAGATAGTGTCAGATTTACATATGAAGGCTGGTTCCATAGACTCTCTCTCTAGCTGATTCCTGAAATTATTTGTAAGAGAATAGCCACCTGTAAATCCATTAAGAGTGCCCAGGCAAGTTAAAATGTTCTCCAACAGGTTTCTGTGTGTTACCATTTTGAATATCTGATTTGTGTCCATTAATCCTTTGTCATCGAGACTGTCCAGTTTGGCCAATATACATGGCAGAGGGGCATTGCTGGCACTTGATGTCATAGATCAGATTAGTGGATGTGCAGTTGTATGAACCTCTGATGTGGTGGCTTATGTGGTTAGGTCCTGTGATGGTGTTGCTTGTGTAGAGGTATGGACAGAGTTGGCACCGGAGTTTATTACAGGGGTGGGTTCCTGGGTGAGTATGATGGAGGTGTGTTGCATGGTTGCTGCAGAGGATTTGTTTCAGGTTAGGGGCGTTGTCTGTGGGTGAGGATTGTCCTGTCCCTCAAGGCCTCTGATAGTGGGGGATTATTTTCCAGGATTGGTTGTAGATTGTTAATGATGCACAGGTAGAGTTTAAGTTGGGGGCTGTAAAGGTACGTCTACACTTGCTCCCTAGTTTGAGCTAAGGATGCAAATGTAGCCAACCGAAATTGCTAATGAAGCAGGGATTTAAATATCCCGCGCTTCATTAGCATAATCTCGCCCGCGCTTTATTCTGCTCAACAGCTGATTTGAACCAGGAAGTGCGCTCCGGGATGCATTAGTTTGAATCAAACCCTTTGGTTCGAACTAACGTTACTCCTCAAAAAATGAGGAGTACTCATCTAACTCTGACTTTTTCATAGATTTTGTTGAAAGATTGTGTAGAATATTTTTACTTACCAGAAGATTATTTTCAGTAAATCAAAATGTTCAGTAGCAACTTTGATTTTATCAAAACATCAACAAAAATTATACAAAATCTTTTTGGGGAAAAAAAGAACCAAACTCAGAACGTTTGGAAGATGTTGACAATTTCTTTGGAATTTTGTTTTTAAATAAAGGGCATTTTTCATCAGAAAAAGTTGTGCGTGAAAGAAGGAAGGAAGGAACTGTGTTTTTATTGCCAAAATAGGTGTGTTTCTATAGTGAGATAATTAATATGCATTAGCTGTCTTGCTGTAAAGTCACAGTAAACACAATATGGGATATAATTAGGTGAGGTGAGCCCTGTACCTATATCTACGACTGAGTTTGCCTAGCTATATCACAGTAAAATTTACTATGCCTATCTCCACTTTGATTTTATAGCAAGATGGCTCATGCATGTTAGTTATAAAAACACATCCTATTTTGGCAGTGAAGACAGTCAGATTGATGAGCAAGTTTTGGCACTAAGAAGAAGTCAGCACTAATTCTGTTGGCAGGTAGCCATCAACTATATCTCAAAATACATCACTTAGGGCTTTTCTATATGGGAAAATTTATTCCAGAACAATGGAAGAGTGAGAATTGAAAGCACTATATAAACTATTCCTCAATAGCTCCCCCTGTGGATATTCTTAATCCAATATAGGAGTGCTTTTTTCTGGTTTAGTCTAATCTATTTACAAAATGGATTAAATTGAACTGGAAAAAGGTATTCCCATTCTGGAACAAGTGTCCACATGGAGAGTTATTCTGGAATAGCTATATCAGAAAAGTTATTCCCGAAGAGCTCTTCCAATTAGTTACCTCATGGAAACAATCCTTTCAATAATGCAACAATACTTCATTGAGCTGGAATAAGAGACTTGAAATTACTCCTGAATCCAGACCTCAACACAGAAATGTGAGAGAGCTCTATGGGCAAAGCTGAAGGCTAACCCAATATTATAGTTTGGTTCCTTGTTTATTAGCAATGGACTTGTGCTGCCCCAGTACTCATCAAAATGTTCTATTTTGTCTATTAGAGTTATCAACCAGGTAACCAGATTTTCATATATAGGGAAAACTATTCATTGATTAAAATCTATCTCTCTGGGGACTGCAGACATTTTTCTTTTAATCATGCTGTAAGAGAAAGGAGGGCTCCAGAGAGATCCACCTAAGCTCTTACCTGGTTCTCACCCCTTTCACCTGTCTATCAGGGCACCAAATGAGGAACCCCCACACAAAATTAATTATAAAGGAAACTATACTTTATAAGGGAGGTAAAATGGAGTACGGAAGGATAGAACAACTGGGTCTGGAAACTGTGGGAGTCACACACAACAACAACAGGCACAACAGAGGAGGGGTAGCTGATGTTAGGACTCCTGTCTTACCCAGCTCCAGGGAAAGCTGACTTCAAGTCTCTCCGGATGACAGGGATCAGGAACGACTCAGTGGCAGTAGGAACTTAGGCTAGGCCCTAACTCAGTGCAAAGGGGCTAGGATTGGTTCTATCTCAGGTGTGTGTTAGCCCTGTCTAATACAACGATTCGTGCTTGCAAGTGTGCTCCCCAATAATCAAATACCATTAGATGTTACCCCACCTTACTAACAACTGACACTCCAAACCAGTGATCAGTTGTCTAAGCAGCACTCGCTGCACCCTGTCAGTGAGCAGACTGGAGGAAGAGAGCCCCGAGCACTCTGAGCGCCCCCAAGTTATGCACTCCTGTTGCGTAGCAACATTTTCCCACTCTTTCCCTGTTATCCCGCCTTTATTTGAGCAAGGAAGAAGACGACTAATCAAAATGGAGGCTCACCTGTAGTTTTGTACAAAACAAAATGGCGAACCCACAAATAAACAACTTAAGCCATCTCAGCTGAACTGATTACTAAAAAGGTCTAACATTAATAAAGAAGCCCGCATTAACAGTGCTGTACATTGACAACTGTACTCTTCCATTACAATTTGTAGACTGAATGTGACCTGAATATAGAAAGGATTTTTTCCTAGACTATGGTCCCAGGTGGTTTGCAACATTCCGTACATTATCCTATTTGAATAGGAAACCATCAAGTTGGGATTGCGCTCTGTGCACATTTGCTTCATCCCAGACTTCTGAAGTTTGTTGTAGCTCTTTGGTTTCCACTGCGAGAGAAGGTGTATGTCCATATGACCTCATTTCAGAGCAGCTCAGTAACAGGCATATGCAAGATTGTCTAGGAATCTTGATTTGTGAAATTTACAGTCCATAAAAAGGGCTATGTTCTTTAGCTCCCAGAAATAGCTTCAGTTTTAATGGCCTAACTCCTTCTCCATCCTAATCCATGTGAAATATCTCGGCCTGTGTTCGCTGCAATTTCCCCCCTGCTTCATGACCCAGAAAGTCTAAATAAATTTTAAAAGGCTTGTTTTATGCCAGCGATAGGAGGTGTCTAACATACCAGATGTATGAATGAACATGCTAGGAGGGACAAATTTGGGACTTCGGTTCTACCAACAAAGCAGAATTTCTGATTGTCACTGGGTATATGCAATGTATTAGCACACACCATGGGTTTGGAGTCGGGGCAGGGATGGGCTCCAGGCAGAGCTCCTGGATCCATTGCTACATATATTTATTGACCATTGCCTCATACGGGGATTGATCCTGTATGCTGATGAGCACTCTTGCACTGATCCTGGACTTATGTTCATACTTGGTTTAAGCAAATGAGCAGTCCTGTTGGGTGAAATCTTGGTCCTGTTGAAATCAATGGCAAAATTTCAATTGACTTCCATGACTTCCAGTTGACTTCCAACTTTCACCCATTAAATACAATTAGATCTATCACATGTTTAAAGCTAAACACATGCTTCAATACTTCTCTGAGCCAGGGGCCAGAATACTTAGCTCTTTGCAGGTGTGGACCCATGAAGCTCATGTCTAGGAACCAAGGCAGATATTGTAGAGAGCTCAGAGCTGCAGCAGTGGCCTCAGTGTAGCTCTCCTGATCCTGAACTTATGTTCAGACTTGGTTTAAGCCTAGTAGAGGAGATGGCTTTGCCCTGCTCCCCAAAAGTCCCCTTTTCTTCCTATTCCTCCCCTCACTCACAGAACAGATACTTGGGTTGCATGGTGGGGAAAGAATTTCCCCCTCACAGAACACATGCATATGGGGAAAGGCCCTCAGAGATTAGCTGACAGAGTAAATAACTATGGAAGACTAAAAATGAACAGGTTGTATGTTAGTACATGTCAGTCACAGATTAACCATTGCCCAGATGGTGACATTTTACAATCAGATATTTGGAGGTTCCCGTTGAATCTGTCTTTCTTTTTATCTGTTTTTCCCCCTCAATAGTTGGAAAGCGTGCTTGGGACCTGGGAGAGGCATCTCTTTTAACTTGTTCTTACAAATCTAAAGAAATGAACTAAATATATAAAATAAACTATGTATTGTACAAAGGAAATGTGCAAGATCTGGGTGAGCACAAACAAAGAGGGCAGTGGCTGTGAATATGACCATGAGGAAGTGTGTGCCAATGTATGGGTGTGTTTGGAATGGCTTGAGAGTGATTGATGCTTGTGTCATTTCTTTGACATGGTTTGAACATGGTTGGGGAAAAAAGATTATTATGCACACCAAAGATTTTTTTGGCAGAGACTGTCAGGTATGAATTATTTTCCTTTTGTAGATTTGTCACGTGTCAATACCAATTTAATTGAGAGTATAAGAAGAAAAAAAGGCTGGATCCTCTTGTTACACAGGCCTGTAAAACAAATTTGTTTCCTCCAACATTTGAGGGGAGTGCAAAGACCATATCTGAATCCAAGGCCGATGATAGGGAGTGGCAAATGGGGCAGTTTCTCTATGGTGTGGTGATTTAACAGGACCCAGAGCTCCAGGCTGCCACCGCTGCTAACGCAGCAGCAACAGCAGCTGGAGCTGCAGGTACTTTAAATCACTGCCAGCCCCCTGTGCAGTGTGGTTCAGGTGGTGTTGAGGGCTGGCTGGGGGAAGGTAGCCTCTTCCCATCTGCCCAAGGCTGCCCCCTTTCTAGGAGCCTGGAGTTGAGCCCTGCCCCAACATTGCCCAGGGCCTGGCAAAGTCTGTTGCTAGCCCTGGCTGGAGCAAACTGTGACTGGAAAAGGAAGAAAGTTATAGAGAAAGATATTGCTCTTGAATTCTGCTCAAACAATCTGACATGAGTCTGAACCAAAGAGAGAGTCTAATTAGTCAACTGTTCTGAGAAACAGTTTCAGTAGCTAGAACTCTACCTAAGGCTATACAACTTAAGAGCTTTAGCAAAATTATTCAAACTAATGTGGAATACCTTAGGGAACTAGCTATGGATTTATTTGTATTTTGTACTTCCCATAAACTCCCAGCTGCCACTATAGCCAGGTCTACAAGGGAGAACAAAGTCGAACTAAGATACGCAGCTCTAGCTACATGAATAGCATAGCTGCCGTCAACATACCTTATTTTGAATTTCCATGGCATTCCCACTGCCAGAGATAGATGGGAGAAACTCTCCCATTGACTTCACTTACTCCTCACGACCCTTTGGAGTACTGGAGTCAACAGGGGGCATGAGCAGTGGTTGATTTAGCAGGTCCTTATAAGCCCCGCCAAATCAAACCTCAGGAGATGGATCACTGCAATGTTGATTTCCCACTAAGTGGAGACAAGGCCTATGTAATGTCAGTGATAATCATTGTGAGTGACAGCAAAAGGACTGATAATTAAACATCCATTTAAAGAAATATTACCATTTTCCATTTTTATCTGTCTAGTTTCATGTGTTTTATCATTATTTTATTAGCTTATAATGAATATTACACATCCATGTATACCGTAACACACACCCCCCCCAAGCACAAAAACACACAAACATATTTACTCAAGTAAAACACGTTTTTTGTTGAATGTTTACCAGACTAAGTACTGCTGAAGATGAAGTCAGTGACCTTAGTGGCCTTTGAATCAAGTAATTCCCCCACAGATTTTTATTTACAAACAGAAGTTGGTGTTGAACACAAATATAGGGGAAAGCTTGCCCAATCAGTGTTACATGATTTCAATTTGGAACATATGTGTGACAAGGAATGCTGGAGGATAGTTCGGTGGTTAGAGCATTAGTCTGGACCATGGGATTTTGTGTACACAAGAAAGGAATCACACCCCTAACTTGTAGTGTAAATATGCCCTTAATCTTTCTATGCCTCATTTCCCCATCTATAATAGTACTTCCTACACTTTCCAGGAATATTATGAGTTTAAATTTATTTAAAAACAGAGAAGCACTCAGATGGGTAGTAATAGGGCCATAAAAGTATCATTGATAGATGTTATCGATTTGTATCTCTACATCAAAATTAACAGGTCTAACAATGAGGTATTGGCACTGTCACAGTTCTGCTTTAGTATAATACTTTCTCAGTGGCAGTTTAAATGGATAACTAGGGGTATGAAATATCTAGAGTTTCTCCTTAATAGAGCTTAAACATCATGAAAGATATTAGATTGCACCCTTTTTACAATTGCTGTTCAATGACAAAATAAATTGGAACAAGATGCAATTTACTGTGTGGGACTGAATACAATCATTAGAATGATTACTATCCTTAGGTTTAATTATGTTTTCAGTATGCCATCCTTACAGATGCCTAATGGGCTCAATAAACGAATGCATGCTCTAATTAAAAAATTTTGTATAGGAAAACTTAAAAAAAAAACAAGATGAAAATCAGAACTTGTACAGCTAAAAAAAAAAAAATCTACAGGGAGTTTACATTGTCCTAATTTGAATCTAATGGCCTTGTATCCTGTGCAAAGGCCTGTGCTTTAAGTTGTACAAGGTAACAAAAGTCCAATGCAGCCTGTTACGTGAGATTGTTTATAAAAGTCAGCAAATGTTGGAAAGAAATAGAATAGAAAACTGGATTAAGTTAAAAGAATTCAGATAAGGCTCCTAGTCAAGTTTGATATGAGATGAAAGATTAAAGAAATCATCACAATGGGTTTTGACAGTGGTTAATGTTAATGGGATGAAGCTGCCATCTCTTCGTGTATATTGTTTATTTGAGTATTATGAAGGATATGTCTACTACACAACAATTAAAGGGGTCCCAGAGGACTCAGCAAATCTGAGCCAGCTGCAGCTGTGCTGTAGCTATTTTATTCCAATGCAGAGGTACCAGAAGTGCGAGTGATTGGGATATGTGGATTGGATGGAGCCAGGTTGACCGTCATGGCTGCTTCTGTTACCATTTCATGGGTCCTGCACCCACCATGACACCATTGGGCCTTCATCATCCTGATTCTGAATGGCGTTCTGACCAGACAGCACGAGAGATGGAACTGCTGAGATCCACACATCCACTGGCTTTGGCTAAACCCTGAAGAGCACCTGGAAGGTGAAACTTGGGTTCCAGTTGTTATCCTCACCCTCATGTATCTATTCCCTTCTCTAGCTTATTTCTTCTTTCCTACTTTTCTCCTTTGCCTCCTGTGTAGTAAGAGTAATAAGAGTCTGGCTTAGCTGCCAACATTGCTGCCATTGCCACAGCAGCAGCGGCTGGGAGCCCTCAGCCCTTTTGAATCTCTGGGCCCTGGGTCAGTTCCCTCCCCACCCTCGCCTGCCATTGACAGGCCTCGGCACAAACATTGTAGGGGTTTTTTGCAACTCTGCTAGGAGCTTATGACCAATTAAGAAGCAAAAAGCAACACCCTGAAGAGACCAATGCTGGTACCAGTTTGCCTAGCCTCGGAGTGGCTCATCAGCCTGTGTGCTCTGCCTTCATTTCTCCAGCAGTGAGATTGCAAAAGTGAGCTAGCACCAGAGACAGAAGCTACCCTTTCCATCTTTATTGTTCTTTTCTGTCCCTTTTTTGTGTGCATTTGTCTTCAGGGGAATAGGTTTGGACTTCAACTGCGAGCATATCTACTCTGCTGGCTTAGTGCAAGTTGTATCACATGCCCAACTACAAGTGCTACAATGGCGCAAGTGCAGCAGCACTGTAGCCATGCCCCATAGTGTTTCAGGTATAGACAAGTCCTTAAGTGATCTATGGTGAATTTTGCCAGGCATTGCCACGTTGAATATATCTAACTTACCTAAGTTGCAACTCACACAGGCTTGTGCCATAATAACATTGTTAATCTTTAGGGTGCCACCGGACTCCTTGTTGTTTTTGCTGACACAGATTAACAAGGCTACCTATCTATAACTTATCTAAATATTAACCTTTTAATTGAAGACTGAAGCAAAACAGACATTAAATATATTAGTCTCCTTGTTTTTGTCCATATTAGTTCCTCTTCCCTATTAAGTAATGGAGCTACAATTTCCTGTGTCTTTCTCTTACTAACATAAGAATGGCCGTGTTGGGTCAGACCAGTGATCCATTTTGCCCAGTATGCAATTCATCTACAACTCTTACACTGTAACCCTGGGCTTGAATAAGGACATTAACTGGATAATGTACTACAAAGCCAATTTTCCCTGCCATTTGACATTTGCATTTTTACACCCAAACTTATCAATAGGACACATAGAACCCACTTATTTAGCTTCATTAGCACGTGTTCCACAATTGACGGGTACTTCTTTTGCTGTTATATATATCTTGGATTCTGTGATTTCCACTATACAGTTTTGTTAGTCTCTCAGGTGCCATAGGACTACTCATTGTTTTTAAAGTTACAGACTAACATTGCTACCCCTCTCAGACTTCTTCCGGTAGTGTCCAGGCTAGAATCCTAAGGAGGAATGAACAGAGCAGGGCAATTTATTGAGTGACCCATCCCCTGTCGTCCAGTCCCATCTTGAACATGTTCTAATAGCTGTGAATTTATCTAATTGTTTTTTGAACACTGTTGTAATTTTGGCCTTTACAGTGTCACCTGACAAGTTCTACATATTATGTGTTATGTGAAGTATTTCCTTTATTTTGTTTTAAGCCTGCTGAACAGTAATTTCATTTGGTGACCCCTAGTTGGGGTGTTATGTGAAGGGGTAAATGCAACTTTCTTATTCACTTTCTCCACTACTTTCATGTTTTTACACCCCTCTACTGTGTCTCCCCTTAGTTGTCTCATTTCCAAGCTGAATAGTCCCAATCTTTTTAATCTCTCTTAATACAGAAGCTGTTCCATACCCCTAATAATTTTGTTGGCCTTCTCTATACCTTTCTCAATTCTAATGTACCTTTTTTTGAGATTCGGGCTACAGAACTACATGTGGTATTCAAGGTGTGGGCGTATCATGAACTAATATATTGGCATTCTAGTATTTTCTATCTTATCTATTTCTTTTCCTCAGTGGTTCCCAATCTTTTTTAGACTGTGGTCCTGCAAACACGTTCACAAACTTTTGGCAGACTGGCAACATTTTATTTGCATATTTGCATATTCATTATTCACATAATGAATATGCAAATATGTAAATAAAATGTTGCCTGTCTGCCTAGCCCCAACCCATCCCCTTGCTCCCCAGTGCTTAACACCCTTTGACCCCACTCCACCCCTGCATTGCCCAGAGTGAGGCTGCCTCCCCTATGGAGCATGGCCATTAAAGCCATGAGGTAGGAGAAGCAGCCAGTGGCAGTGATCCTCCTTCTTCCCCAAGTGCGTCTCCTGTTCCCATGGGTAGAGGCGGGATGGGGGGAGCAGAGAGCCCCAGACAAGCTGCCATCTTACCTCGATCTTATATTGTCTGCAACATTGCACTTTCTTTTCCAGATCACTTATTAATATTTTGAACAGCACTGGCCTAGGTATAGATCCTTGGAGAAAACTGCTTTTACCTCTCTCCATTCTGAAAACTGGCCATTCATTCCTACCCTTTGTTGCCTATCTTTTAACCAGTTGCTGATCCCTGAGAGGATCTTTCCTCTTATCCAATGGCAGCTTACTTTGTTTAAAGGCCATTAGTGTGGGACCTTGTCAAAGGCTTCCTGAAGGTCTTGTTCCTAATGTATTTACAGAAGCTCTTCTTATTGCCATTAATATTTCTTGCTAGATGTAACTCGTTTTGTTCCCTAGCCATTCTGATTTTGTCCCTGCATGCTTATGCTGTTCTTTTGTACTCCTCCTGAGCAATTTGTCTGTTTCCTCTTTTTGAAGGATTCCTTTTTGATTCTCAGGTAATTAAAAAGCTCCCAATGGAGTCATATTGGCTTCTTTACTATTCTTCCTGTTTTCCTTTCCAACAGTATATTTTCCTGTTGTGTCTTTAATATAGACTGTCTGAGAAACTGCCAGCTCTCCTGAACTCCTTTTTCTGTTAGATTCCCCCCCCCCCACCCCGGGATCTTACCTGCCACTTCTCGAGTCTGTTAAAAATCTGCTTTTCTGAAATGAATTGTCTTTATTCTGCTGTTCTCTTTGAGCAGTTCTCTACCCAGAGGGCTCCCACAAAAGTTACACAAGGAACACAAAGGCATCCATGGACATGTCAGCTTCTGTTTGAGACATAGGTGAATGGGAGCTGTTTATTCTGTTGTAATACCTGACTGAATAATCATAGATTTGCATTTATTTATGAGCCTTTCAAAACTCCTGTCTGCTTTTCTGACTGGTGGAGTTGTTTACCAGATGGTGGAGAAGGGGTTCTTAAGGATTCAAGATTTACCTTCCTCAAAAGCTCACGAAAGCTCATGATACCATCTACATGTTTTGTTTGTTTTTAAGGTGCTACCGACTATTTGTTGTTTTTTAAGTTTTTCCTGTTACGGACTAACTCGGATACGCCTCTGAAGCTTCCTCTAGTTGTTATAGACAGAAAGTACAAATAATACAGAGATTTCATATGGGCTCCAATGTTTTTTCTTTATATTGTATTGACAAAATCTCACATTTATAACCTAACCTGTGGGTTAAATATGTTTTATGTGCATTGGTTCCTGCTGCTAGTGTTTGCTTGCCTCAGTTCAGTTTAATGCCTGAAAATGTTAAATGAAAGAGCTCTCTTAAATGATGGAGGTTCATCCATTCACTTTTGCAAAGACATTCTCCACTCACACCAACATAAATCAGGATTAACTCAACTGAAGTAAATGGTGTGAGTGGCGAATCAGGCCCATTAGTAAAGATGCATAATGTGTATAGAGAGTGAGGAATAATAGAGAGACTTGCATAGATATTCTGGCTCCTAGGACTTTAATTTTATTCCTAGCCGGTAATATTTATTAAATGGGGGATTGCAATAACAAGTGGCACATTTCTGGACTGTCATCCCTTTGTGAGCTTGGCACTGAGTAAGCAAGTTGTGGGAAAGAGCATGATCACAGATTGCTGCCCTGCCCTGCTACTGAATACTGGGCAGCACTGTGAACCTCTGATGCGGAAAGGATGGAAGCCCAGGAGAGTACGTACCACTCTAGTATAACTTCTCCAATCAACAGCCATTGTGTGCAAATGATGAGATCTATAAAGAGACTATCATTTTAATGTTCTATTTATGTGTTTTCTCATTTGGTATGCTTTGGCTATGAGTTACATGGAGATACACTTGATTTACACACAGTCACATATGACTTGGTTCACTCTTACCTCAAGAGCAAAAGTTCTCAACCTTTTTGGGTTGGAGACTTCTCTTGAGATAGCTTTATCTCAGGGCTCCTTGTGTCTATGTCCATTGGTGCCTCTGAGTTTCCTTTGAACTCCTCTGGCAACCGTGGGGATAGAGAGCTGCTCAGAGAAAACAGGAAACTAGACATATATACTGCATAAAAGGAGACACCAGCCATTCTCTGCTCCTTAGCTTGACCTATAAAAGGAGCGTTTTTGCAGTGGTAGGAGAAATTTCACCATTGCTACCACCCTTCTCTTCCATTTCTTATGACCTATCCAGTTGTTTCACCCGCTTCCATCCTCCAGTCTCACAGGGACAATCAAAGACAAGAGCAGCAACCTGGCCTGTTTAAGAATCTCTTCTTGCTTTTTTTCCCCCTGCACCCATGCAGCAGGTTAAATGGCACTAGCACATGCATTCAAAACAACTGCAGCCTCTCAATGTAGGGATCTGCCTCACAGATTAGAACCACTGATCAACAGAGAAAGAATTTCAGTGGACTGTAGATTGGTGATTTTCCTCCGTTAAGATACTGAATCACCTAAATATATACAAGAAGCAAAAAAGAATCAGCAAGCTCCAGAAAATGAGTGAGCAGATTGGACTGGTGGACACATGCTGGGCCTTTACAGAGGGCTATATTGCAGTTGTGGTTTTTAAAGAATACATTGTGAGTTTTTATTCTGATTTTGGTTTAACAATTAAAAATCCAAACAGAGCAAGTGGATGGCGAATTACACTTCCATTTGCTCTGCAGCTTTGAAGCAGCAATTGCAGTGTCTCCATTCTTACGATCAAACATACATTTTTAAAAAGGGCAATAAAAGTCGTGCTTTAAATAGAACATCATCTGTGTCGTTAGCATATGCAAAGAATTTCTATTGCAAATGTGTGCATATTTCCATGCCGAATTAAATCTCTTTAGTGGGAATTCCTTTCATTTGAGGAAGCAGAGACACTTGAGAATGAAAGTACATCTGTACAGGCTGCCTTTCTTCCTCTCTTTCATCTCATATTTTTCAGCTTCCCATTTGTAGCTGAAGCCAGCATTTTGATCTGTTGCTGTGATGATGAGTTTCTGATAAAGGGGAAGTCTTTCTATAGCAATTGCATAGTGGGGGGGAAAACCTGACTAAAATACATTGATATGGGATACATTTAAAGCACAGCCATAATGTTTACAACTGGCAGAAATAACGGACTTTGCCAATTGTTCTTAACATAGCTCTGTTAAATCAAGCTCCAAAAATCTCACCCTGTCCTATATCTGCTTCCTCTATTGTCTTTTGCCCTGAATAATATGATGAAAAGCTATAAAAAGCCAATGCAGGATTTTTTTAATCCCCAGGAGAATTGTTTTTGTGCAGTGGTTTTACTTTGTGGTGGAATTTCTTACTGAGGAAAAAATGATATCAACATGTGACTATAACTAGACAGATATCAATGTTGTCCTCATGTCCGTATGTGAATAGCGCGATATAATAAAAAAGTTTTGTGTTACAGAATACATGCATTTCTAACCTGTAAGCTGCCAAGTCCATCGATAATTGTAGCACAATACCCCAAAGTCAAAATCATAGATGCTCCAATGAGCAATAGCAGAAAGCTTAAAAAGAATATCTGACTTGTAATTGCATTCTATCAAATAGGTTAAATAAATATAGTAGTTGGACTGTTTTACATCCAAACGCATTTGATGATTCAACATACAAGGAGCTGAGTAATCATACAAATATTTATGAGTGAACTACAGAGCCTGGCATAAGCTTTACTCTATCTTCCAGCACATGGAGATTTTACAATGTGCAGCATGTTAGTACAATATAAAACCTAACATTTTGGTTACTACTTAATAAATTGAACTGCATGGCTCTGTCTGCACCCAATATGCATATTCTCTAGATATTTTGTCACCAACAATTTTCTTTAGGGCTATTCATGAGAAAGCAGTCTGATTCCTAATTCCCAAAGTAGCTATGGGCAGCGTATGTCTTGGGAGAGGTGAGATATAAAATAAGCTGCTCTGCACTTTGACCTGAGGCAGGACGATTTGAAATTCAGAGACTAATAGATTTTAAGTGAATGGCTCGGAATACACAACAAACCTCCATGAAAGAGAAAGGAGCTGATGAAAAAAAAATCAGGCCAGAAAATTAAATGAGAGATCATCAATGTGACTTGTACAGATTCAGTGGCTTTAAGGACACTGCTGCCACCTATTCAGTGAGTATTAAATGCTGTAGTAATTGGTTATTTTTACTTTAATTTGTAACTCCTCTGCCCCATGAATAAATTCTGACATAAATCTAAACATTGCATATGTTTAATGTTTATCTTACTGGCATTGCTTTGACTACTCATTGCCAGTCTCACCCTATCTACCTCAACTCTGATTCATCATACTAGAAGAGCAGACGTGAAATGCATGAAAAAAAATCAGCATTCTTCTTTCTTTGTAAAGCAGCTATCTTCCAAAAGCTGTACTTCCTTCCCACTGCTTACTGTTGTTGTTTTTCCTCTTTCGTAGCCTTCCCCCCACAAAGCAGGGTTTTCTTTAATGTCCAGTATGTCTAACCTAGAGCCCAACCCTATAGATACTAACTTCTCTTTAGATTCTGTCTACACTGACCATGTGTTATCCCCTCACAATTCGCTTATGTAGTCTGACTGTGCATGCACCATCCCCACATACGATTGGCCATGTTTCCCTCCAAGCTGCAGGGACTAAGGAGAGCTGTCCCTACAATTGCTCCTCTTAGCATCTCTTGGCTCTCTCTTCTACAGTTTCAGTGCTCGCCTGATGGAGGCAGGAGCTGGGTAGATGGGAGAAAAATAGAAGCTGAGGAGGGGACTGGGCAGCAAACCATGAGAGGAACAGTGGGTGGTATGAGCAAGCAGTGGAAGAGATGGCAACAGAGGGGAGGGACAAGGACAAGGAGCTCTGGGTGGAAACAGAAGGGGACATTAAGAGGCCTTAGGCCAGAGGCAGCAGTATTTATAACCTATAGAGTATTTATAACCAGTATTTCCCTACTGAGTATGGAATAAATCCCTGAATGAGATAGGAGGCTTGTGGGGGGGGAAATTGTTTGTGGTCATGTAATTAAAGACCATCATAATGCATATGCACAAGGGAGCTGAATTAAAGTTGCACAGGCAATCTTCATTCTGGTATTTCCTAACTACCTAACTTCTGAGTGCTTGACTTCACAACCTTAATGAACTTTTTTGATTTAGTCTTTGGGATGATTTAATGAGTATTAATACTATGTACACCAAAGCTGCTGAATAAATAATACATTCTTTTTCTTTCTTTCTTTCTCTCTTTCTTTCTTTCTTTCAGAATTTCAACAATGGTTGCCTAAAATTAGGCTCCTAAACTGATATTCAGGCATCTAAATAAGTGGCTTGCTTGTTGGCTGAGCTTAGAGGCCATGTACTCAACTCTACAGTTTTTTTCTGTTTGTACTTCTGTAACTGTCTGTAGATGAGAGAAGCTGGTGATGGCAGCCATTAATATCGTCCATCATTAGAGTTGCCAGATGGTTTAACCAAAAATACCGAACACACACACACACAAAAAAAAAAAACACTGGGGGAAAAATTCTGTAGAGAAAAAAAAAGGGGGGGGACACCAAAGTTGTTAAGCAAAAAAAAAAAAAGCATGGCCCCTTTACCCCTTTAAGAAATGTTTTTGAGGCTTTTTGGCCCTAACAGGCTGCTGGTGGCCGTCTTCCATCTTGTCTATCTGCTCCGGGCTAGACAACTCCCCTGCAGAATCCAGTAAGCACCCAGTATTTTCACCTTCTGGCCGGGAAAAAATCAGAAAATACTGGACATTTTAGGTGTCCAGTATTTTCTGAATTTTTTTTTACCAGACAGGAGTCGAAAATACCAGACTGTCCGAGTCAATACCAGACACCTGGCAACCCTATCCATCATAACAAACACTTCTCATCTCTGCCTGTCCTTCCAGGACAGTTTAAAATGTTGACACCCTGAATAATTTATCTCCTAGAAAGAAAGATGAGAAATACAAATGTTGTGGGAAATGGGGTTACACTAAGCCCTAGCGTGGTGGGGTGGGTGAATAGGGATGCACACTGCTCCTGGTATGTGGCAGAGCAGATAATAACAAACATACAGAGCCACTGGTATGCAGGGGTGATGTGGGGTGCACAGACCTGGCATGGGTGAACAATCAGTGACTCGTATGGAGAAAAAGGGGAAGAGGGGCACACAGAGGCCCTGACAGGTGTGTAATAAGGGGCTCTCACTAGCTTTAGCATGAGGGAAGGGGTTGGAGGTTGCAGAGGGTCCCTGAGATGGGTATGAGATGGGTATGAGAACTTGTGCAGGAGAAAGGAGGAATGGTGTGTGCAATGAATTCAGCGTGCAAAAGTAAAAAGCATGTGACACTATAGCTTTAAAATTTTGAAGCACTCGGTGAATTTCATCACTATCAATGAGAGGTGCTGGATTCTCCACACTTCTAAAAATCAGGCCCCTTATCAAGGTCCCTGACTGTGTTTAAAGGATCCTTGGGTGGGGTTTAGCAATGCAAATCTCTTTGGCCAGGATTCTCAAAGAGGCCCAATTTCCATTGATTTTCAGTGAGATTTGTGCTCCTATGTCACTTAGGTACTTTTGAAAATCCAGCCCTGTAACTATAGGTACTCTGCTTTTGAAAATCTTGGCCTAATCTGAATCTGACTCAAACAGCACTAATGCAGAAATTGCAACAAGCAAGCTTGGAGGGACTGCTTGCTGAAGTTTAATTTATAGTGCAGCTCACCACTGGCATGCGTACAGGGTGTGCCGGGTATGCCCAGGCACATCCTAATGTCTTAGGGTTGCCAGGTGTCCGGTTTTTGGGGTCTGTCTGGTAAAAAAATCCAGAAAATACCGGACATGTGCAATATCTGGTATTTTCTGGTTTTCCGACTGGGTGCCTGGAAGCCTGGCAGGCAGAGTGGCTGGAAGGCGGGGCGTGATCGGCGCTGGGAGCCCTGGTTGAGTGTGAGGAGGAGGGGCAGCCTGATCCGTGCTCCTGCGCTCTGGTCAAGCACGTGGTGCAGCTGCAGCCGGACTGACTCGCACTTCGCCTGGACCGTGCGGGGGGCGGGAGCGCCCTGGGATCTGCACTGCCCGCGTCAGTCCCACTCCCCACCAGCTGATACGCTCCTCCCCGCCACCTCCTGGCCAGCTGGTTGGTTTTCCCCCACTTCTCCTCCTGATCTTCCCCGGCCAGCCCTGCTCTGCCCTCCCCCCACCGACCAGCTCTGCTTCCTGTCGGCCGCCCTTCCCCCTCCCCGATCTCCCCTAGCCAGCCCCTGCCTCCTCCCACCAGCTCTGCTTCCCGCCCCCCCTTTTCTTCCCAGCCAGCCCCGCTCCCCTCCCAGCCGGTCCCTCCCCCATGAAGTGTATCCGGTATTTTTTTAAGACTACCTGGTAACCCTATAATATCTCAAAAAAAAAGTGGCTTTGTGTTTTAATTTAATCGCATGATATGCTCTTTTAGTTTTAAAGTATGGATTGCTGTATTTATTATGCAATAAGCGCCAAATTGCACATGTAAAAAACAAACTAAGGAGTACAATGTCCCATACTTAAGTTTGTATTTTTTAAGTAAAGTTTAGTTGTTAATTTAAAAAAAAATAAGTTTAGTTAAGTTTTAGTTTCCTTAGTTTGTTTGATGAATAAAAATAATGTCCTTTATGATTGGATATTCAATAAATGTTCGCCTTTAAAAAAAATAATAAATAAAATTCTCTGGGTGCACACCCTAATGAAATGTGCTGTGCACACCTATGCAGCTCACTCTGCAGTTGTAACAGTCACTACTCAGCACCTTTATACTATTGGTACCTACAGTTCCGTAAATGTCTAATTAAGCCTGACATTTCTGGGTTAAGTAATATCTATAATTACCAGTGTGTTTCAGCACAAGTGAAAGAATATCACTAATTAAGCACTAGCTGCAAGAGACCAGTCTTCTCTTAATCTTAAATCTTCTGTGGGTTTTACAGTGGGATCTTTCACATCCCTCTACATTCAAACAAATTTTTGTCTCCTGTAGAATTGTCTTCTAAAATCTTCTGTAGAATTGTCAGCTGCTACTGGGATGATGTGTGCTATAAAGGTGACTTGAATTTCACTTGTCTTTATGGGTCTTTTATCATTTTTTATTTTTGCTGTGTTCGGTAGCTCCACTGTGTTGTAAGGCCTGATTCTGAGAGGTACTGGTGTTGCTCAGCACAGAGTAATGACTGGTTTTATATATGTGTTCTCTGCAGGGCTGAGCATTCTCAGTGCTTATCAAATAGGACACAACAATCTGCAAACAGGGTAAGACATCCCCGGCCAGAAAGCAGAGTGTTCTGCATTGCAGTAATTGGTCTCCTAATGAGGCAATCTGTGTGGTGTTGTCAGGTTGCCATTCCAAACACACTGTCTCTCATGCTTTGTGGCATGTAACTTGCTAGAAATATGCATCCAGACTTTTTCTAGGGAAGTGCCTCTGAGACCAAGTAGATTATTTAAGTGACAGCAGATCTTTGAGTCATCACATACATATAGTATACTTGTCTGACCCAAGGCTACTGTCATGAAGGTGCAAGAAGTTTGCCTCAGCCACATTCAAAGAATTTTCTCTGCTATTTTAGGATGATCTATAAAAGTACAAAAGCTTCTTTCAAGCCCAGTTTCATGGAGAGGCTGGATCAGCTGGGATACAGAACAATTTATAACTGTACCCAGATGTCATTTGTATGAAACTGTCATTTACTAATGGGGTTCTGAGAATTTCAAAAAATATCCCTTCAGGGAACATTAATAGTGACTTGCCTGCAACATGTGATTTAACAGACAACCACTGGAAGACACATGGGGCAAGGCAGATAAAACATTGCACACCTGTCACACAGCTGAAAACAGCATTTAGGGATGTGCTACTTTTCAGCTCATGGGCAAAGACTTAAAAGAGCAAAAGCCTTCACAGAAGGCACCAATCTGAGTAGGCAGTACAAACCAAACAGTTTAGTATCTCATAAAACTGGTTTCAGAAATATTCAAATACAGCTGGTCGCCGAGTTGCTAACGGTCGACTTATGACCATTTACAGTTATGACCGAAGCTGTCGTAAATGGCGGACCCCGAGTTATGAACACGATCCGCGCTTATGAACAGCGCGGTCATGTGTAACTCTATGGAGTCCGACTTACGAACAAACTGAGTTACGGCCAATTGCTTGGTCCGTAACCGGTGCGTAAGTTGGGAAGAGGCTGTATTGAATGTGTAAGTATAGAGTGCCATGGGACTCTTACTTTAGTACAAGCTACATGTTAAGTAGCAATTAATTTGCCAGTCGAGTAGTCAATGGAATTTCCATTGACTATTCGACTAGTTGATAAGCACTTTGGCGTTTCACCTCTGCAATATACAAGAGCCCCAGTGAGGACTCTTGTGCATTTCAAAGTTGGAACATTGCATGGAGCCCAAGGCCAGAGGGAAGTCTCACTGACTCTGGACTCCATACGGGCGCTTCCACTTTGAAATGCACAAGAGCCCCGGTTGGGAACTCTTGTACATTTCAAAGCTGAAAGGGAGTCACTGCTGACCCTGGACTCCAAGCAGTGCTGCTGCTTTGAAATGTTGCGCGGAGCCCGTGGTCAGCTGGGGACTCCCCAGCTGATCCCGGACTCCACCCAGCATTTCAAAGTGGCAGCGCCGCATGGAGCTCGGGGAGTGGCCAGCTGATCCTGGGCTCCATGTGGTGCTGCCACTTTAAAATGCCACAAGGAGGCTGATGCTGATCCTGGGCTCCAAGCGGTGCTGCCGCTTTGAAATGTTGCGCAGAGCCCAGGGTCAGCTGGGGACTCCCCAGCTGATTTTGGACTCCACCCGGCATTTCAAAGCGGCAGAGCCACATGAAGTCCCCAGCTGATCCCTGGCTCCATGCAGCACTGCCACTTTGAAATGCCATGAGGAGCCTGATGCTGGCTCCCTGCATCATTCAAAGTGGCAGCGCCACATGGAACAGCTGATCCCAGGCTCCATGCGGTGCTGCCGCTTTTAAGTACCCCGCTCTTCTTCCTCCCCCCCCCTTGCTGCCTGTATCTGATAGAGGCAGCAAGTGGGGAGAGGAGAGACTAGTCAACTAGCCTGTCGACTATCCGATAAGCATTGGCTTATCGGATAGTCAACTAGTCGTTTACATCCCTAGTGCAAGCATGTGTATGCATGCCCACAGCCTCTTGTTAGTAAGTACATCGTGGGACAGAGGGTAACAATACTCTTTAGAACTTATTGAGCACATGGTTCTCTTCTCCCTGAAGCTGTGTCTGGAACTGTATGTGGTTTTTTTCCTGAGATAATAGCTCATTCTCCAGTCATTTGAGAGTTCACTGTACAATACTATAATGTCAGTGGGACAGAGAAAAAAAACATTTAGATCTTTTCCATCTTTAACAATTTTGATTCTCCTACCTGAGAAGGCAAATCTGGATAGAATCTATACCTGGGCAAACTATTCATAGCAAACTATATACTTAATTTCTTCCTTCATTTTTTCATAACTTTTTTCAGAATGTCTTTAAGTATTGTAAATTTGTTTGTTACTCAATATTATTGAATCAAACAAATTTTAGTCTATTTATTGCTCATGAATTGTGTTTGCTGGGTGTCTTAATTACAAACACATTTATCTTTGTGATGATCATCTGAGTTATGTGCTTTTGGTTCTGCTTCTAAACTGAAGGAGTGGGACTGCACTAAAGGAATGGAGGAAATGTCATTAAAGTGTAGGCCCATTGATTCTCTGAGAGAGGATGGAAGCAGTTTTTTATGGAGTTAAGAAGTGTTCAGCTGCCTGAAGTAGGGAATAGTGAGGAAGTTTTAAAGCTTTCTCTTCCTAGGCCACTTGAGACCACACTGAGGCATCACTGCTAGAAAAAAATAGGCTGACTCTCATTAAGGCCTTGTTTACACTTATGGGGAGATCAGCACTGTGGGGTTTGATCTCCTGAAAGTTGATTTAGCAGGCTTTATAAAGACTCGCTAAATCTACTGCTGATTGTGATCCTGTCAACTCTGGCACTCCATGTAATCAAGATGAAGGGAAGTGAAGTGGAGAGTTTCTCCTGTTGACCCCCTCCCCCAAGAAGAGACTCCAGAGTAACTCAGACTAAGGTCTTTAGGTAGCTGGAGTAGTGTACCTTAGTTCAACATTGCCCCCTACTGTAGGCCTGGCCTTATTTTCATTATTTTTGTGCCAGGACCCTGGCTCTGGGATCCATCAATACATTTTTTTGCAGGTGTGGGGTGGTATTAAGCACTTTGTTCCACTTTGTCAAGCAGTAGCAAGTTCAGGCTTTGATTTTATTGATCTCTAATTTTATTGTCATCACTAATCCCCTGAGACATTGTCACAAATAAATTAGTAACTGGGGTAGAAGTATATATGTGCAATCCTGGTTTGGTCAGATTTGTGTAATAACCTACTTCTGGGCTCTGACCTGGCATCCTGGCAACATTCCAATAAGTCTCTCATTTTTTATGCTAATTAAGCAGAATATCCATCACTTCTTCACACTGGCAGTCAATCCACCTGGAACCCAGAGACTGTTGTTGTCCAGTGACAAGAGAATGTTGATGAGGTGTGTGTATCTGAGGAGGTAGGCTCATCTGGTAATGATGCAAGTAATGATGATTTTCCTTCTTTAGAAAAAAGATGGCACTAGTGCAGGCCCAAGGTGTTTTCAGGCAGAATCTTCTGGAAGGCAGGAAGGGGCCAGAAGAAAAGAATGAAACACGTAACGGGAGATAATGGATTTCATTTTTCTCATCCAAGAAAGAAAGGTCATCCCCCTTTTTGAAGGCTATGGGTAAAGGAGCAGTCTTGGAGGCCTTTAGTGAAGGACTACAGAGCCAATTTATATAGAAAGGAGGTTTTAGGCTCTCTCCATAACAGCTGGCTTATCTTCACAATAGTTAGCATCTCAGAATGTCTTAAATGAATGTTTACATAAATTGAAATGCAGACATTTTTTCAGATATATTGGACCTGATGTTAAAGAGACCTGCACTAGCCACAAAGATTCATTTTAAGGCTTTACTATTAGAAAATGCCATTTTGCATACTTTATATATTTGCATGCAGCAGGATTGTTTTGCAGCTAATGAAGTATGCAGAAGAAGCCTATCTTCCTAAAGAGATAACCATGTGACTAACAATAATGCAAAGCATTAGCAGACATCTTACTTTATTACGCTATTTATTTCATAGTAAATATTTGTGCACTGTTTATTTTACTAAAAATCAAATCTAGCTTGAAATCATGTTTATTAGTAGAAGCAGGAATGTTTCTATTGAATGTTAATTGCAGTTTGCATGGCACCACCTTCAAAATGCAAAACCCTAATATTTCATGGCGGGACAGATTATTGTCACCTTGACTCATACTGAATGGCACCTTATTCCGCTATTTAGCACATTAAAACTACTGGAGGTACTCTGTAAGCAAGGTGTTGCTAAATGTCAGTAAATATGCTGAATCTGGACTAGTGATGCTAGTAAGCATGTAATTTAGTAATCGTGTAACTGACAAAATGTTACATACATACTTGACTTTCCTCTGATACTTATGTGCCCTCTGCCTCTTTCTGTCTTCCCCTCCCCATTTTTTTCTTCTTTGCCCCCTCCCCCTTCTTCCCTCATTTACTTTGGTTCTGGACATCAAACACTCTGGTCATCTGAAGAAGTGGGTTATGCCCACGAAAGCTCATGATACCATCTACAAGTTTTGCTAGTCTTTAAAGTGCTACCAAACTATTTGTTGTTTTTAAAGTTTTTCCTGTTACAGACTAACTCGGCTGCCCCTCTGAAGCTTTTGACAAAATGTTGTTGGCTACATGATTAACCGATAAGCGGCCTAATATTAAATGACTTTGAGAGGCGGTGGGCAGGCACACAGGCTGCTCAGTCCCGGCTCTGGCCAAATCCCAGCAACTACCCCCTCTGTGGCTCTCAAATGAAGAGCTGCAGCTCGGGAAGCTGCCGGACCTGGTGCAAGCTGGGACTCAGCTGTGCCTGCCCGATGGCTTCCAAAATATTTTAAGTGCCAAGCCACAGAGGCTCCGCTTATCGGTTAATCATTTAACTGGCTACACTAGTACATCCCCAATCTGGACAAGAGTCACATTATCATGTGAGTCTCTACTTTTTGCAAGATGTTCAAAAGATATTGCCCTAATTTGTAGTATGGGCTAGACTGTGCAACCCTTACTCCTACTGGTGAACCATGATTTCTATCATTTCCTGATAGTTCCTTCCATTGCATGCTGGAGTATGTTTGTCAGAGAACAGGCCAGGCTACCCCATACCTATATAGCTCTTACCATCATCCACAGATCAGTCTATCCTCTTGTTCTATAATTAATTAATTTAGGTAGAAATAGGTAGAAAAATAAAAAATAACCACTGGATTGATGAACATGGGTAAAGTATGAGGCAACGTGCATCACATGATCTCCTTCACATATTGGCTATCAGAACATCACTTGAAAGGCTAATGTTCCATTTGCACAGTGGCAGATTAGCCACTGGAACAATGGGGCCTGTGCCCAGTAGCTCCAGTCAGTTGGGGGGGGGGAGGAAAGGGGCAACTCATACCCTGCCCCTCCTTGCCCTCTGGTGCTCCTGTCAGGGAACAGGGTTGGGGCCTGAGTGCTTGCCCTGCCCCACCTGCCTGCCCGGCTGTCCTGATGGGGAACAAGAAAAGCCCCTGAATCCCAACTTGGCTCCCTGACAGAAGAACTAGGAAGGCAGGGGAAGCCCTCATACCCCTACACAGCTCCCCAAGGAGTACCAGATAGGGGGGCAGTATGGCGCAAGTCCCAAGCCCTGATCCTGTTTTCCTAGAGGAGTGCTCGGGGGGGGGGGAGGCAGAGAGCCAGCAGACAGAAGGGTAGGGAGGGGCCCGCCACTAGCTCTAGCTCAGGGCCACACAAAAACCTAATCTACCTCTGCACATGAGTGCTTGAGATGTATCAACAAAGGAGTTCAGAGCATTAAGACTTCTCACAAATTTGTGGTCTGCAACAACTTCTTGCGTGCTGTGTTGTTGTAGCCAGGCTATTAGAGAGGTAAGGTGAGTGAGGTAAAATATTTTATTGGCTCAACTTCCATTGTATTTAGCAGTGACGCTCTAAGTTAGTTTCCAAGACCTGAAGAAAAGCTCTGTGGGAGCTTGTCACGGGGTACACCCCTGGCGTGGGGTGCACCCCCCTCTTAAGGTCCCCTTACCTGCTCTGTCAGGGTGAATATGGCCTTAACAGTTCCCCATAAAGTTCATGCCCCTCTCTCAGGGTGAATACGGCCTTAGAGGTCTAGCCGCTCAGAGAATCCTCTCCTGGCCCGGCGTTTGATTATCCCGGGAAGGGAAAATGGGTGGTAGGGGGACCCGGGCCCTCCCTCTCCACCGGGTCCCAGCCCAGGGCCCTTTAGGCAGGGACTATGGCTCCTGCCCGCTCGGCGGGGAATCCGGCCAATACACACCGAGCCACTCTCCCAGTCCTCTGCCCTGGGCTGCTTCCTACCATGCCTGGGTTCCCCTGGGGCCCGTTCGCCTCCGAGTCAGCACTTGCCGGGGTTGCGGGCGCGCTCCTGCCTCCTGGGGTTGGCAGCTGCTGGCTCTGTCTCCGGGTCAGGCCCGGGCGGCGACTCCGGTCTCAGCTGCTGCAGAAACACCAGCCCAGCCTGGTCTACTCCCTCATCCTGCAGTCCCCCTAGCTGCAGGGCTCCCTCTGCTTTTATACTCAGGCTCTGCTGGGAGCATGCCCAGCAGGGCTGGAGGGGCGGGGCTTTCTCCGCCACCTGGGCCTGGGCTACCCCCTGTCCTTCAGTGTGAGGCCTGTCCGCCCCGTCACAGAGCTCAAAAATGTTCTCCCTCTCACCCTCAAAAGTTGGTCTAATAAAAGCTATTACCTCATCCACTTTACCTTTCTAAAGCAACTTCTTGTCAATAATTAATGACAAGTTAAGAAATTAAACCTGGGCTAACCAACAGAGATTGTCTTTCACCAGCAGCGGGGTCCTGGTCGGGCTTGTAGGTATAACAAATAATGCAAATACTAATAAAGAATATTAGTATTTGCATTATTATAGTTTATATTTATACTATATTTATAGTATATTTATACCAACATAAATATAGTTTGAAGGTGTACAAGGAGTACTGGTCAACCTTGTGTACTGATTCTATGCTGATCTTCTCTCTAGATTTTTGGATTTGAATAGGGTTTACCACATCTCAGATTAATGCTCTCATGACTGGACTAAGAAGAACACTGGAAGCTAGGAGTGGGCAACAGCGGATGGATCACTCAGTGGTTACCTGCTCTGTTTTTTCCCTCTGGGGCAACTGGCATTGGCCACTGTTGGAAGACAGGATACTGGGCTAGATGGACCTTTGGTCTGACCCAGTATGGCTGTTCTTATGTTCTTATAACTATCAGATACACGGATATAGATCTTACTCTGTCCTATTGAAGGTGTACCACTTTAATTCATTATTAAATGAGCTAGGAAAAAAGGTCAGAATGACTCTATAGCCTATTGCAGGGGTGGCCAACCCATTTAACAAAGTGCGCCAAAACAGCGGGGGAAAAAATGCGAAGCGCCACAGAATTGTCGAGCAAAAAAAAAAAGGAAAGCCCCCCAGAATTGTCCATTGGGGTGGGCGCAGGAGCGGCTTCGCAAGCTGCACTTTTGGGGGAGAAGAGCGGCGTGCAGCTCACGAGCTGCCACCCCTGGCCTCTTGGTTTAAGGCACTCAGCTGAGAGGAGGGTAGATTCCTATTCAGATCTCTTCTCCTCATCAAGGAAAGGGGGGATTTGAACCAGTGGTCCCATGTGCATGATTTATTGGCTTAAAGCTTACAAGGGAGTGCCTCCTTGTTGTTTTGTGTAGCTCTAGATGACCTTTGAACATACTTACTAGATCAAAGCTCCAGCACATGAGCTAGGTGGAGGAGCACTTATCTTTTCCTAGTTTGTGTATCTCTGGGCCTTGGGCAAGAAATAGGCTCCCAAATAAGGCAGTAGTGCAGATGCCCAAAGGCATTACCACAAGTGGCATATGAGTGGGAGTTTTGTAGATCACAGTGATGCCTAAAACCAGGACTTAGGCAGCTAAATCTCAGTGCTAGGCACACAGGGGTTAGGTTTTTAAAAGTATTTAGACACCAAGCGGGATTTTCAAAAGCACCAAGGCACTTAACTCCCATTGATTCCAGTGGCTTGTAGGCACCTGAATGCTTTAGAAAATCCCACTAAGTGCCTAAACACCTTTAAACATCTGGCCATAAGTATCTTCGTGGATCTAAGCCTTTGATATTATCTGCTGTAACAGGAGATTACAACCGTGCAAGGTGCTAGGCAGTTAAAATCAGTTCCATTCAGAAAACACTGAAGAGCTGCTCTGCTTTAGCAATCACGCTAACTCACCATTATAACACTGCACTAATGAATGCCTTGAAGGCTTAAGCATAGACTATGTTGTGCCATTTAATAGGCATCATAAACAATGTCTAATTGAACACCTATGTTTCTCAAATGAATCCATGGGGACTAGTGTCCAAGGGAAACCTTTACACTGAAAAGAGAATAGGAAATGATCCCAGTCTGAAATAGCCTAATTATAGTGGGGTAATCTTATAGCTCTGTTCACATGTGTAGCAGAGGCACTTGTCTCACGTGTTATTCTGCACCTTGTTATCCAGTTTTAAAGTGCTTGCTCAGGCAGAAGGAATCGAATGGATATTGCACTTTACTGACCTGTGTCATTTTAGTTTCTTTATGGTCAAAAAACACATTAGGATTGTACAGTCTGCATGTGTATATTATAGGGACATGCAAGTTACTGTTTATCATGAGTAATGGGAAAAGAATATATATAAAGGAGGAATATGAAGGAATTACTTACATTGGACTTTCATTTTCACAAAAGTAACATTTCATTAGCAAAACAGGCTCCTGCAGGAATGTAGCTGGTTGTACTGTACATTTGCTGCCCTTTTTTGTCCGGTTGCTTAATCTGAGTGTGTATCCTGGGCCAATTTCTGTTGCCATTAAAGTCAATGGCAAACTTACATTGACTTCAGTGGGACCAAGGCTGGAACCCCTGTCCAATCACTGAAATCATTTTTCCCTAATATACACATGGTTTCAGGAACTAAACTATTTTTCCATTATAACGGGGGGAGAGATAGATATATTGGAGGGCAGGGATAGGGTCCAGAGTAACCTGGACAGATTAGGATTGGGCCAAAAGAAATCTGATGAAGTTCAACAAGGACAAGTACAATCCTCCCTGGGATGGAAGAATCCAAAGCACTGTTACAGGCTGGGGACTGACTGGCTAGGTAGCAGTTCAGCAGAAAAGGACCTAGGGATTACAGTGGATGAGAAGCTGGATATAAATCAACAGTGTGCCCTTGTAGCCAAGAAGGCTAATGGTGTATTAGGCTGCATTAGGAGGAGCATTGCCAGATTATTCCCCTTTATTTGGCATTAGTGAGGCCACATCTGGAATATTGTGTCCGGTTCTGGGCCACCCGCTACAGGAAGGATGTGGACGCATTGGAGAGGGTCCAGCGGAGGGCAAGCGAAATAATTAGGGGGCTGGAGCATTTGACCTATGAGGAGAAGCTGAAAGATTTGGGTTTATTTAGTCTGCAGAAGAGAAGAGAGGGGGGGGGATTTGATAGCAGCCTTCAACTTCCTGAAGGGAGGTTTCAAAGAGGATGGAGAGAGGCTGTTCACAGTAGTGAGGGATGGTAGAACAAGGAGCAATGGTTTCAAGTTACTGTGGGGGAGGTCTAGGTTGGATATTAGAAAAAACTATTTCACTAGGAGGGTGGGGTTACCCAGGGAGGTGGTGGAATCTCCATCCCTAGAGGTTTTTAAGTCTCGGCTTGACAAAGCTCTGGCTGGGATGATTTAGTTGGGGTTGGTCCTGCTTTGGGTAGGGGGCTGGACTCGATCACATTGCATTCCCTGATGTCTGTTGCATTGACTCTTTGGAATGGAACAGATATACAGGTATGGGCTTTTAGAAATGTGTTTATGGAAAAAGAAAGGTATTGTTTTCCAGCAATTGCAAGGCTGTAACAAAGTATTAGAGAGAGAGATCATCACCTTCCTAAAATCATCTCTAGCTGTGTTTAGCAGCAGCATTACCAAGTAATCACTTTTTAATTCTCTTTACTACAAAGCATAGTCTGGTTTTATTGGCACATTAAACTATGGTTTACCTTTCTGGGTTAATTGACTGCTTTTTGAACAGCTTGATTATGACCTTGTAGCTTGTGCATTCGGAGAGTTGGTTGCAAAATGAAAAAAAAAATCAGGATCATTTTACATTTTTGAAAGTTATTGTTTGCAATGGTTAATAATTTGCACCAACTTTTTTCATTTTCTGCATTTGAAATAAGAAATACCTTTAAATGGATTTTTGAAAAATGTCTTTTTTGAAAAGCAAAAATGATGAATGATTAAAATTTGCTAAATTGCATCGTTTGTAGACCACAATTCTTATGACAATGCTTGGTGTAGAAAAGGTCATGTATCACTCCTAAGAAACCTCATTTGCAAAACCTCACCTACAGGTTGTACATCCCTTAACTGGGACTCCATGGTCCGGCAACATCCATGGTCTGGCATGGACAGCGGATGTTCTTGGACCACAGAGCCCAGGAACAGGGAGGTCTGGCAGTGGAGCAGGAGCATTGTAGGGGGCACTGGCAACTCAGCTGGTATCACCAGTGTCGGGGGAGGAGGGTGTGTGGATGGGCAGCATGGCAGGGAGTTCTGGCCCCAACGGAGCTCCCTGACCCCAGCAGACGGGGAGCTCCAGCCTGGCAGCGGCCCAAGGAAGCTCTGGGCCCAGCTGTGGAGCTCTGGCCCTGGCTGCAGAGCTCCGCCCCAGCTGAGGATTTCCGGTTGTGGCGCTCCGGCCCTGGCCGTGGAGCCAGACAGCTGCAGAGCTCTGGCCTGGCTGCAGCGGGGCCAATGGCATCTAGAGAGCCCCAGGGAGCTGGGACAGCAGCAGGAACAGGTTGATGGCAGCCCTAGCCCAGTGGCAGCACAGGCCAGGAGTTGAGGGACCTTCCCTCTTCCAGCAAATCTCCTCGTTCCGGACCAGTCAGGTACCGAGGGTGCCGGATGAGCGAGGTCCAGCCTGTAGCTCTATTAACTTAAACTTTCAAAGCAATTGGCCCTTGTTTCAACAACTGCTGGTGCTACTCAATTTATAAGCCTCTAATATTTGCTACACTATCAACTCTGGTTCAGCTGGGAAACTAAATTGTTGCTTCTATTTTGACCAAGGTAACTAGCAACTTTTAAATTACATTACTGTAGCCAAAACGCCCAGATCCAAACTCTCTAGTCCTCCACCATTGATTTTTCATGAGAGTACTAGAAGACACCATATTCAGAGCAGGGGCTGGGCCTCAGGCAAACTCAATTGTGTATTTGGTCCTGTGCACATATCCCCAAGACATTGCTTGTATGGCTGACATCACCTACACTACTTCCCCTTCTCCATCTCCCACCCATTCCCTTAAACTGGCAATTCAATTGCATTGCCCTTCTCAGCCCCTCCTCCTGCTACTCTCTCCCATCTAAATGGGGAATTCAGTTGTATCACTCTATTCAGTCCCTTTACAGACCTTTTGCTCCATTTTTACTGAGACCTTTCAGTTACCCTCTGACTGAGTGTTTTTTACCCACAAAATCTTATGCCCAAATAAATCTGTTACTCTTTAAGGTGCAACAGGACTCCTTGTTGTTTTTTTGCAGATACAGACCAACATGGCTCTGAGAAACATCACAGAAATTTTAAAACCTAATGGCAAGAACTAAGTGTTTGGTACTAATAATTTTCATCTGTGATTTAAAGTAGTTCTACTATCAGGAAAAATACTTACTTTTTTAGATCAATATTAGATATAATCCTTCCTTCTCCATACTGTAAATGTGATCCCTCACTACTGACCATATCCATACAAGAACATCCCTGTGCCATGCTACTGACTGAAGCTACACAATTCTGTGTTGAAATTGTTAGAAGTGAGGCAAGCTATGTCTACATCTAGACTGCAAGCCTCATTCGAAAAAGAGCATCTAAACTACAACCAGTACTTTCGAAAAAGCAAGCCACTTTTTCAAAAGAGAGCACCCAGGCAGTCTGGATGCTCTCTTTCGAAAAAGCACACTTTGCATTACATAGGGCCTTTTTTCAAAAGAGCACTTTCGAAAAAAGGCGTTATTCCTCATAAAACGAGGTTTTCCGCGGTTGAAAAACTACTCGTTCTTTCGATTGACTTTCAAAAGAACGTGGCAGCAATCTAGATGCAGGGTAAGTTTTTGAAAAAAGGCCACTTTTTTCGAAAAAACCCTGTAGTCTAGACATACCCAAAGAGTTGAAGGTTGGTAAAATAATAAGCAACTAAATAAATGAGAATTTTGGGGCTAGCTTAATAGTAAACAACAATAATTGTAATATTTGACCACCCTTTCTTCTCCAGTCCATACCCTTTAGCCCTACCCTTAACTAGCCTGAGAAAACTATTAACTTTACGTTATCGTGAAGCGTTAAAATGTTTCTAGACATACCCTATGAGAGCAGCCTGTGGATTTAATGATGGGTGGGCAGAGGGGATATAGGTTTAGGTGGTATCCTTGTGCAAATGTAAAAGGGGTTATAAGAAATTGCAAAGTGGTTGTTAATTTTTTTAAATGTGCAGTTCTCTCAGGGGAGTAAGCTCAGTGTTTGACTATGGGTAGCACCTGCCCTTTACAGCGGAATGTCAGAGTGAATACATGTGTTGCGGGACATCACTCACAGAGGGCAGAGTAAAAGTTGTGTGGACATTTACTTTAACTCTGAGTTTCCTAGTTTTCAGAAGTTTGGGTATTTCTGGACTTGATGTTCTGGAAGGGAATGAGATATTACCAGTCAATCTTAACTTTGCAGTAACACTTTACTTTTGCCATTTAATATCATAGGTGGTTTTTTTTTTTAACAGAAAGAGAAATGTTTGTTGGTCATTAAGACATTTGTAGGTTTGCAACTGATATGCTATTGTGATTAGCAAATTCAAAAAGCCTAGCTTTTATAGAGTGCCTTTCATTAGTAGATCTCAAAGACCTTTACATTATCATCCCCATTTTACAAGCAGAGAGGAGAAGGTTGTCCAATAATCCCTCTAATCTTTTCCATTCATGCGCGGAATTTCTTCATCCATGTGTGGAATAAATTTTGTTATGTGCACTGATGCATGTGCAAACGCGCACTATGAGGAGAAACACAACCTAACTGAGGACACTCTGCTAATCAGTTGGGTGGCATCTGACTCTTTCCTGAGCAGCCACACAAGTGCACAGCTTACATGGAACACTGATTGTGTCCGTGCTGCAGTAAAACACCCAAGTGTGGCCAGTGTTAGCTGACTCAGGCTGGCATGAGGATGAAATTGCAACGTAGATGCTAGGGCTGAGGCTGGAGCCCAGGATCTGGGACCAGTGCTCCCTATTAGCTATGTGTTTGGGCAGCCACCCAGGAGAGATTCAGATGCTGCCCAGCTGATTAGCAGACCACCCACAACAGCAGCATGTGTTTCTACTGGTGGTACACATCTGCATATGCTGCAGTACACATAACAAAATTTATTTTTCACATGGATGGAAAAAAATCAGAGGGATTGTAGGACCATCGTCTCATCTATACTGCAGTTTTATAGCCTAGAGGCCTAAGGCAGTTGAAACAGTCTAACCATCTATATTTTATTGCACTGTAGATAAAGCCATAATGATTTGCCCCAGGTCATCCAGCAAGCCAGTGGCAAAGCTAGTAATAGGCACAACCCAGTACCCTTTCCACTAAGCCATGAGCTTTCTATGTCATACCTAAGTGCTCTTTCCCCTCCTGTACATTGTGGACATAGTGGAAAGGGGATCATGCTTTAAAATGTTGTCAATGTGTAGTTTCTAACAGAGTTTATGAGAGAAATCTCATGGTCTACGAGACAAAAATCTTGATAGTTTTAGTACCTAGTGGATACAGCAACTTTAAGCATGTGTGAGAGACTGGTGTACATCTTCTTCCACTCCCAGCTCCATAATATATATCCACCTCCCCTCACTGGCTCTTCCAACTCACTCTAGTAATCCAAAGTAATACAGGTTTTCAAAAATAGAATATAAACTCAGTCTTCATCCTAGTTTCAGCTGGGCAATGCTTCCTCCTTGAGGGACTGTCTTTCTTTCTGTCTCCTTCTGCCTGGAGTTTGTCCTTCTCCACTGATGCTTCCAGCTGGGCCTTTACAGTCTCTCCCAAGCCCCCCTGCTGGGATAGATTTCCACATTCTTTCCTGCGTGATGAGTTTTTTTTCTTGTGCTGACTCAGGACTCTACATCAGCCTTCTTGTTACAGACGTTGCTACAAGTCTTTGAACTCTCCCTCCTGCCTTTATAGCAGCTTGCTGGTTCTGTACTCTAATCACCTGATTCCTCTCCAGTGAGGCTTGTCCTTTAATCAGGGTTAGTTTAGTTCCAGGATATCCAGCCCATCAGGCAAGCCACCCTGTTACAATATGCACACAGGGAAAAAGTGTCAAGAAATTCGACTCTGAAGTAGGGGAGATAGTAATTTGATCTGTGGTTCAGACTTCTTGATGGTTCTTACATTAAGGAAAGATTCTGATATCCATTATGAGTAACTTTCTTATTCCACAAATAATCACACTGACTTCAGTGGGGACTACTTGTGAAGTACTACATGAGTCAGGATATCGAAATCTGGCTTTTGGGTTGTAAGCATTAAAGCTTACTTTGTGTGATTTTTAGCAATATAACTTTAAGGACTAGATGAGTTTAGGAATATTTTGTCTTGGACTTTTCTTTGTAATTCTATACAAATGCCAATACAGTTATTTTTATTTCAGATTGTGACCAAGTGTCTCTGGCGGCGTGGCGGCCTAGTGAGTAGTTCCCAGAATTAGTCAACAGAAAAGGGGATGCAGGCACCTGCCACTGGTACCCAGACCTGGAAACTCCAGCCCACTTATATGAATATAGTCCTCGTGTTTGGGGCATGGCTTTCAAGAGTCCAGATTCTCCCCTTAGCCAGGGTTTTAGCAGGTTACCCCCTTTGACCGGGGTGTGGGGGAATTGGAGACTTAAATGCTCAGGTGGCTGGCCAAGTGGATGGGCTTTGGTTCTTATTCTGCAGGCAGCAGAACCACACTCCTGTCTCTTTGCTGGTCAGCCCCTAACTGAGCCAGGCTCCTTCCTTTTATCCTGCCTCCAAGCCTGGTAGTGCCTACAGATAAAGCGGGCCAGGGCTAGCTGGGCCAAAAGGCTTTGTTTCACCCCTGTAATGCCAGGCTCTCCTCTCTTCACTCCCTCACACAGACAAATGAAAGTGAAAGTCCAAGCTAGTAAAGCAGTTGCTCATGGACACTTCAGAATGAGAAACTGAGTTTGTGCATTAGTGGATGCAGAGTAGGGAATAATTAATAACTGGTGCACAAAGCCTAAAGAACATAGAAAGTTCTAGGTCCCCTTTACCAAACTGTCACACAAGGGCCATCACAGATGTGTGGGATTTAAAATATGATTCCTCAGTCTACAAATACTGAAGTATAGACAACATGATAAAACATTGTTTATTCATTATTTTTTGGCCATGTTGTTAATTTCCCATTTTCCTCTTAAATATTTGTAGAGAACTGTCCTATCTTTTTAACTATCAGCATATACCGATGGATGAGTAGATACAGCCATGGTTTAAAAAATAATAGCCTACAGTTATGCTCCTAAATTTATATTTGGCTTCCTAAATAGGTGGCCTGATTTCAAAAGTGCTAAGCAGGAATTCCTATCGCCATGGCTGAGAGTTAAAGATTGGGTACTTTTGAAAATTAGGCCACTCATTTCAGTTGCCAGATACAAATTTAGGAGCCTAATTTTAGTCTTCCATTTTTAAAATCTTTGCCTACGTATTTATTTATTTTCATTTTCCCATATACTTGAATCCCACTCTTGCCATAGGGATTTTATTTATTTTCTTAAAATTTCTGTTATTTTTCTGACATCTTTCTGGCATTTAGATGCAAACGTCTAGGTGTGACCTTATCATTGCGGTGGAGAAAGCAACTACTGCTTTTGTTTGTGATGTATTGCTAGTGCATATTCAGCTCAAAATCACACTGGCTTTTTTGTTTCCCAATGTAAGCTCATATCTAATGTGCTACTCAATATCTCCCACAGGCCCTATCCAGCATTATTACTTCCCTACTATTTCTATCAGAATATCTGTATTTCAGATTATTACTCCCCAGCTGTGTTTGCCTGCATTTTTTCCAAGTTGAATCTCATTTTGCTATTTCCTGTTCATCATCCTACTCTCTTAGTTCTCTGTTCACAGCACTGCTTAGTTTAGTATGAGCCTCATGTTTTTTGCATGTACCTGTTTTTCCACATCATTAACAAAGTTGTTTAAAATGGTCCAAACAAAGTCTCTGGTAAAATGTTAACAACAGTGTTGAATTCCAATTAGAGAGGGATCTGCAGGCAGGGTCTCTGTGAGGGGTTATGAAACTCGCTCATAGCAATTGTACCAGGAGAGAACAAGGGTGAAATTCCAGTTCTGTTGACGTCAATGGGAATTTTCCTACTGAAATCAATAGGATGATGATTTCAGACCAGATTAGTCAACATTCTGAGCACCTTGCAAAGAAAATCTCTCTCCCCTCTCCCCCTTTCAGGGTATGTCTGCATTTCAGGCTAAAGTTGAGTTAAGATACGCAACTTCAGTTACGTGAATTGCATAACTGAAGTCAAAGTAGCTTAACTCAGTTTTTGGCACTGCATACACAGCAAGAAGTCGAAGGAAGAACACTTTTTCTTTGACTTCCCTTACTCCTCACGAAATGAGGGTTACAGAAGTCAGAGTAAGAAGAAATAACCTGCTTGCTGACGCACACTCTGTTATTTTGAAATAACATGAGTTATTTTGAAATAAGCGTGCAGCGTAGTCATAGCCTAAAGCTGCTCAGGAGGATGTGAGCCATGGTAAATATATTTATGAAGAGTATTTTGTTTCTTGTTTGTTTTTATTATTTTTAGTTTGTTGGCCTGCATTCAGAGAGCTGGATGGGTGCCTGTGGTGGCATTTTTTAAATGTAAATGAATGAACAAATAAATGAGTAAATAAATCCATATTTTATATAGTATACATTTACATATTCTTAAGTAGGAAAGATTTGAATAGAAAGTACCATTTTAGAAAAATATACAGAATGGCTTGAAAAAAACTGAAGAACTGAAAAAATATTCCAAGCACTTAACATATGCTGTCCAAATAATAATATATTTTAATTTGATTTATAACTTTACTCAATAAATCTAAAAACAAGATAATGTAACATAACTTTCTTGCATACAAGGGCAGAATCTGAATGGACACTGTCAACGGAAGAATAAAAAGAAGAAGGGCACATTGCATTTGTTAATTGAGGCATTGATGTATGTTCCCTCTGGACAGGAGAGAAGAAAGGTATAATTTTCTGCCAGTGAAGGGTATTTTTCCCCACAAATAGCTAAGGGTTCTTCTTTTTTCCATTGCAATACGTCTTGCTTGCTATTTGATTTCTAAGGAAATGCTGGCTAACAGTATAAGACTTATTAAGTATTAGTCCCTTGTAAGCAGCCTTGCTTGTAATGAATTAACATGCATTTTTAATGAACATACTCTTGTTTCATTCTCATGCAAGCCCTGTGACTGCTTGTTCATTTCAGTGTTTCTCTAAGGGAACCATCTACACAGAGGTGCTATTTCGGGATAACGTCCGTTATCCTGAAATAGAGTTCTGCATGTCTTAACAGCACGCCTGTTATTTCAAAATACATTTGAAATAGCGGGCTTCTTTTTCTGCCAGTGCCAAATTTTGAAATAAGCTATTTTGAAATAAGCTATTGCGGAGCTCAAATTGCATAGCTTATTTTGAGGTACGCGCCATTGTCTAGACGTACCCTAAGTGTGCTCTGCAGAGATTATAGTCCAGATTTTCAGGCACTGGCGTCCATTTTTGCAGATACTATTGTGGGCACAGTTTTGGAAGTAAAAAAGTCTGGCAGAAAGAAAGGCTGAAGAAGTGGAGCAACAGGTAATCAAATAAGATAGAAACGAGAAAACTATGTCATGATCCAAGATTTTGACAAAGGAGGTACTGGAAGGAAGGTGGAAATTTTGAATTGTCATAGAGGGAGAAGTCTCAGAGAGGGAGCCGTATTTGTTGTAACTTAAAAAAAAAAGCTTAAAAAACAATGAGTGGTCCTGTAGCACCTTAGGGCACATCTACACAGCAGGGCTAAAGCTGAAATAAGCTATGCAACTTGAGCTACGTCAATTGTATAGCTTAAGTCAAAATAGCTTATTTCTGCTTTTGGCATTGTCTACACAGCAGGAAGTCCAAGAAAGCACTCTTCCTCTTACTTCCCTTACTCCTCATAAAATGTGGGTTACAGGAGTCAGAGTACAAAGTCCTCCAACTTGACATTATTTTGACAGTATCTCAAAATAGCTGCTTGTGGTGTAGCTGTGGACTATGTTATATCAGAATAACGTCAGTTATTCAGACATAACACTGCTGTGTAGACGTACCCTAACAAAAAATATAGATAGTATCATGAGCTTTCATGGACACAACCCACTTCTTCAGATGACAAATATGGAGCAAGAGGCACAGAGGGACAAATATAAAGCAGAAAAAGAGGGAGAGGGTGAGGGGAAAAAAACTGTCAATTAAAGTGTCCATGTTATATGGGGCTAATAGAGTGGGCTGTAATCTAAGGTGATGACTAGTAGTGTTCTGTTATTTTGTTTGTTGGTCCTATCTTGAAGAAGCTGATGCCTGGGTATTCATCTGACTCTGTCAATCTGTTTTTTCACTTCCCTGGGTGGGTATTTAAGTTTTAAGAATGCTTGATATTTATCTCTGTAGGATTGGAGCAAATCCGGTTGTATCTTAGGGCCTGGCTGAAAATAATTGATTGGGTGATGTGTCCAGGATGGAAGCTAGAGGCAAATAGGTAAATATAACTGTTGGTAGGTTTATGGTATAAGGTGTATACCTTTGAAATGTGGTCATCATTTAATTGTACTGTAGTGTTAAGGAAATGGATATCTTGTGTGAACTAGTCCCGGCTAAGGCTGATGGTGGGGTGAAAGTAGTTGAAATCTTCAAGAGTCTCCTTCCCATGTGTCCATATGATGAAAATGTCATCAATGTAGCGTAAGCAGAGGAAGCGTGCTAGGGGACAAGAGCTGAGGATACGTTGTCTGAGGTCAGCCATAAAGATGTTTGCATATTGTGGGGCCATGCAGGTGCCCATACAAGGCAGGCAAAGGACTGGAAAAGGACAGAGCCTCACAAAAACAAAAGAGTATCTCAAAAAGAAGTGAGGTGATGTTGTAGGTATGAGACAGAACATAGGGAATAAATATGGAGAATGGACTATTAGATTTGGCAAGGAATATGAGTGTAATTAGAGAAAGTTTATAAGAAGGACAGATATTACAGAGGACAAGAAGTAGAAGACAGATCATGTCTGTGTTAGTTAGAATACCATGTAGAGTCAGACATTACATTCCAATATTTAGAGATGTCATTAGGGAGAGAAATGCTGATGTATAATATTTATTTTACCATGACCAATAGCATCAGTGATGTGTCCCTCAGCTTGAGTTTCTTTTTATCTGCACACTGAATTTCGGTCAAGTAAGAAGCAAGATTATTGTGGAGCCTCCAAAATGTACACTGGAACAGTCATTAGCCCAGTTTTATCTTTTAGTTTTCTACCTTGGGAGATCTAGAATCAGAAATGTACTTAGGTTTAAGGATTGTTGCCAGATTTAAGGACTCCTTCCCCCAAAGAGTATTCTCTTGTACATTAGCTAAATAGTAAAGTACTTAGCAACTTTATTTTATACACATTTTGATCATATAACTTTCCCAGAAATTGTATTCCAAAGTTTCTAATAGAGTTAAATGATTCATAATAATGCATAATACAAATTAGAGAAAGAAATGGTGAAAAGCATACTCTAGCTCAATAGCTGGGGGACCTGCACTGATATACACAAGCTTTCTTTGAATGTGTTTACTGGTGCGCTTGAAAATACCAGCTGAATACAGAATGTATGAGATCAATTTGGAGATATATGGGACACAACTCCAAAAAACTTTACTCACATGAGTAATCATTGCTCACCATAGTTGTCTCATTGTCTGGAAAGTTCAGGCTTCTGATTAGTAGTGAAGAGCTCATAAATCTATAAACAAAATGCTGTTTATAAACACAAAGCTTCAGCCTGTAACTAGACATCTGAACCAATTGATATTTCTAGAGAGATTTGACTTTACAGATGTTCCTGAAATTGATTGGCAGTGCGTTAGCGTCTTAACTATATTACCTGCTTACATATTTCCATTGGGCTATTAAACAGAAAATCTATCATTAACTGCAGGTCTAATGACAGATTTCTCTTGGATTACTGAAAGGTGTATTGAATGGCAAACTACAGAAGAAGTAGAGCTGTAATAATTTTACTGGAAATTGCCAGTGTCAATTTCTAAGGGGAATATTGTATTTAGCCAGACTTAATGATAATGGCTATCCATATCCATTAACACAAGTTATTAGGATTTTATGAAAGTCCTTGATAAAAAATTGAAGTTATACTTCTTTATAAACTATAAGATGGAGAGTCCAAAGTTAGATATAGAATAGGTGCAAAATTGTTAAAACATCAAAAATGTGGTTTGAGGATGTGGAGATGAAAAAAAACTTTTACCTCATGAGAAGATTAGGTTGCTTCCATTGAATGTTACTAGGTTGCTCTCTTATCCCGCATTAGTGCACACTCACACAGTTTCTTTACATAGTCTGGCCTTTACTATTAAATATATATTTTTTACATGATCTTGAGATCATGGACTCTTTGCGTGGGTCTACACAGCAAAGTTGTTTTGAAATAACGACCGTTATCCTGAAATAACTATGAGAGCGTCTACACAGCCATTCTATGAGGAATAACACCTATTCCAAAATAGCTATTTCAAAATAAGGCATGTATAGATGCTCCACTGCTGCTATTTTGAAATAGCCCCTCACCAGGGCCATTCTAAGTTATTCCTCCTAGGGCTCTAATTCGAGATAGCACGTCTACATTAGGGAAGCCTGCCTCAGACTAATTTTGACGCTTCCCTGCAGCGTGGACGTTCTATTTCAAAATAAGCTATTTCAGAATAACTATTCTGGAATAGCTTATTCCAAAATAACTGTGCAGTGTAGACGTAGCCTTTCTGTCAGTGCAGTTTAGTGCCCTTAGTTTATCTAGCATGCATTTTACAAAATTGCCCCTGCAAAATTAGAAGCAGAGTTTTATTTTATTTTCAAAACAGGTTTTGTGGGTGGGTGGGTTAGTTTTTTAACTTTAATGTGAGTCAGTAAATGTAGAATGTATTATAGCAAAAGAAAAGACCAAGAGTAAACAAAAAGATAACCAAAGATTTTAAAAATATACATTAGGAGGTCATCCTAATTGCCTAAAGAGAAACCCTTACAAACTTTGGATCTGTAAATTTTATTTTTAGCCGTCTGTCATTGTAACGTTCATTTTACACTGCATCACAGTATGAAAGGTTTACAGTCATAGAAGAAATTTGAAAGAAGACAAATCTGGAACAGACATTTGAATATTGGAAATCCTTTTTCTCTCTGAGAATCTTGACAATGAGAAATAGCCCAGCAGTAAAGGTTGATGAAATGAGAAAGCAGGGATAATTTAAACAAGAATTCAGTGGCATGGTAGGAGAGTGAGGGATAGTAATGTACAGTGCCAGCAAAGGAAAAAAACTGCTGCCTGATATTAATTGTTCCTGCTCAGTATTCCTCCCTTCATATCTCATGTTAATTCCACTATCAATCATTTGATTAAAGGAAAATAATTTACATAAAATTTTTAGTTTGAATCTAATACCTAAAAATACTCAGTTGCTATACAATGAAATTTTATTTTTGTTTACAGTAAAAGTAAGACACTATGGCTACGTCTATACTGCAGTGCTATTTCGGGACACCAGAGCTATCCTGAAATAGCTATTCCGTGTCTTTTGAATGTGCCCCTTATTTAGAAATATAACAGACTCGCTATTCCGACATCCCTGTAAACGTCATTCCATGAGGAGTAAGGGACGTTTTAGAATAGCGATTTATTTCAAAATAAGTGCTGTGTAGACAGCGTCAGATTTTGAAATAAATTATTTCGAAATTGATTTGAAATAAGCTACGCAAATTGCATAGCTCAAATTCTGTAGCTTATTTCAAGCTACGGGTGCAGTGTAGACACACCCTATGCCTCCCATTAATTTTAATAGGCTTTGTGTCAAGTCCCTAATTTAAAAGTGTGTCTGCACTATAACCACTACAGCAGCACAGTTATGGTACTGAAGATGTGCTGCTGTAGTGTACACACTTACTACAAACTACAGTAATGGAAGAGGTTTGTCCATCGCTGAAGTAAATCTATCCTCTCAAGAGGCAGAAGGTAGGTGGATGGAACAATCCTTTTATCAACCTAGGTGCAATTACTATGTGATTTCGGCTTTCCTCACTGCATCACACAGGTTGTGAAATTGTTCACATCCCTGAGCAATATAAATAGATCAACCTAAGTTTTAGATATAGACCAGGACAAAGAGAGTGCTGTAGGTAGCCTCAATTTTTTGAATATGTGTAAGACTGTGCCAGGGTAGTTGGTTTCAGTTTTCATCAGAAGAATATAGGCTAAGGTCCTATAATCATTACACATCAGCAATGTGCAGCAAAGTTAATATGAGATCACTTTAGTTGATGTGATGCTTCTGTATGCCATCTGTCTGTAGGATATTACTAACCGGACATGATTGCAAAGAACAAAGACAACAAATAGTAAAGTACTTCCTCTTATAATGCTGCTAACATTTGCATCTCAAAACAAGTTGTCAAAATTTAATTTCTAACCAGAAGTAACTTAAACTCTAATTGAGTGTGCAGTGGATCATTAAGGAGGTATTTTGCAAAGTTTTCATTTTTAAAATAAAAAGAATTAGTGCTTTTATTTGTTAATATTCAAACCAGATAGCTCTCACATTAATGACTAAATGTTGATATTTTTTAAAAGTAGCATATATGAAGATATAGAAAAACATAACTGTGACTGTTTCAATTTTTATTGATTAGTAATTATTGTTGTAGCCATGTCAATCACAGGATATTAATGAGACAAGGTGGGTGAGTAATATCTTTTATTGGACCAATTTCTGCTGGGGAGAGAGACAAACCTTTTGAGCTTATACAGCTCTGAGGAACAATTCTGTGCAGCTCAAAAGCTTATTGTTTCTTTCATCAACAGAAATTGGTCCAATAAAAGATATTAGCTTACCCACCGTTTTTCTCTAATAATGACTAGGAATGGCACTTGTTTGCTGCAGTTTGAAAAAAGGACATATTATTCTGTTCCTGTTTCGATAAAGATAGTCCCCATCACTACACTGTTTTGTCAGGAAACAGTGTTTGAGAATAAATGATCTTCCCTTGAAAAACACATGCCTTTCAGGGTAAATCCTGGTGTCCATACTATCGCTCATGAAAAATACGGTACACAGGTTTATGAATCCTTATGCATCCACTTACTATATAGCTACTTATATGGATGAGCCCATGCCATATTTGTTCATTAAGAATATTCTGTCCGGGTTTCTCCATCAGAGATCTTTTCTGAACACTAAATCCATGTTTTCCAAAGGCATAAAACATGAAAACAACAGTTAATAGCAAGTGGAAAGCCTGTGAAAAGTAGTTGGTCTATTTGCTGAGGTTGTCAGGCTGCCAAAGATAAAACTATCCATGTTTTCTGGAATTGTCCCAGCTTGCTTGCTTTCAGAGGTGTTGTAACTAATTCTGTCAGTGGGATGGTTAATGAAAATGCAGCAATTTTACTTAGTCCTTTGGGAGTAGATAGTAGACGAATCTCTACTCTAAAGTGTCATTCTAAATTAATATTAGGACTTTTAGTGTGTGTGCCAGGAAATACATTACATACCCCTGGCAAGATACCCGGCCTCTGCCCTTGAGAGAACACATCAGAGTGCTATATCTTGGAAGAGAAAACACAGGTAGATTCAGGTTCTGATACTGAACTCACAGTTATTTACACTCATATAACTACATTGGCACAGTCCCTGATTAACACTGGTTTGAGCAAGATCAGAATCAGATTCTCTTTTTTGACACTTTTACAGACATGAAAAACTATGGAACCAAATTGTCTACATCTGGACATATTATATTTGCTGCAATCAGTTAACAAGCTCATTTGTACACTTGTGCAATTCTTTTTCTGTATAACCAATTATTGTTTAATGTTCATTTTCTCATTATACTCTTTCTGTTTTCTCAGAAAATGGGAAAAAATCAATATTTTAAAACCAAAAAGGATTATCTCAAGTCACAGATAATTTGTCCTGCCATGGGTTCAGAGGACTGGATTTGACCTCTCAAGGTTCCTTCCAGTTCTATGATTCTGTAGACATGGAAGTTGCAAAAGACCTATTCTGCCATTCAGCAACCTCATTATTGCAATTATGCTATATATTTTTACTACATTGTTTAGTTTTAACTATTCTTTTCCCACATATGCTATATATTTTATCATGTCTAATTTGGGCTGAGGTATACAGTACTAGACACATTTCCTATTTTTGGACTATTTTTGATACATTTGTGATCTTCTGAAGAACAAATCTCCATTAGTATAGACTTAAGGCAAGTTTGAGCTTTCTCACGTTTTGTATTAATAAGAAAGTGAAAAAAATGTAAATTAATAAAGGAGCAAAGTGGGCTAGTTTGTATAGAGATGTGATATAAAGAAACTGACATAAAAGCTCTTTTATCTAGTGCAGTGTAGCACTTGTGAAACAAATATGTTACTTTTAGTGCTCCTTTTGTTGTCTTTATATTCTAAACCCCAACTCTTAGCAACCAAATTTCACCTTTCCTAATGCCTGCCTTACTTCATTATGTTAAGTTCACAGTTCCATTTGACCACGGACACTGATTGAAAGAAAAAAACAATTTATCTGAATAAGAACAAATGTGAATGTTAGTGGAGGCAACCACAATAAAATTAAACATCTGTTCCATTGCATTTTTTTATGCATACCAAACACAATCCTGACCCATTTTTTCCTGCAGATAAAATCAAATAATAATCCCATGCTGTATCCTGCAGAGATTCAAAATTCACTCTTGGGGTGCATCTACACTGCACCCATAGCACAAAATAGCTTATTTCATAATTTTGAAATAAAGTGCTATTCTGAAACATCCCTTAACCCTTGTGCAATGAGGTTTACAGAGACGTCAAAATAGCGAGCCCGTTATATTTTGACATAACCGGCTTGCTCTTAAAATGTCTAATAGCTATTTTGAGATACCAGAGGTATCCCAAAATAGTTCCGCAGTGTAGACGAAGCCTCAGTGTACCAAACTGACAGAACAAATGTAAAGCTACTGTACTAAATCAAATCATAGTGGTTGTGATGATGTGACTGTGTTTATAGTGAGTTGAGAAATATGGAGAGCAGATGGTGCCTGAAGATCTTTGAAATATGTAGAAGTCTTTCCACTGATTTCATTGGGCTTTCAATCAGGTCCACGGAAGTATCACTTATGGAAGCCTTTTCGTGTATTTACAGGATTATTCAAACCATGGACTGAGAAACAGAGAAGAATGTAATAATAAAGTAAATCTCTCTAGGTTTCTATATCCCATGGTAGCTGGGAACCAAACATACTTCTCAGTTTGGAGGCTTGGGCCCCAAGCCAAAAACTTCAGAGCAAAGTAATAAAGAATATGACTTTAAAATTGGATCCTAAAAAGGGAAGGTCTACAATATACATGAAAATGAGGAATCCAGAATGACTGCTTTGCTACAGCCTAAACATGCACTGCTGAAGTAAATACAATTTTAACATGATCATTGAAAGGGGAGTTGGATCCTTCCTGTTTATAAGTCTGATCTTGCTAGATCCTCAATTCCCATTCATTTCATGGTTTGATCCCATGGAAAAAAATGTATACTGTCAGTGGTTTTGTTTCTCTCAGACATAAATTAGTAGCAAAATAACCAAAATCTTAAATAGTCATTTTTCTCTGTTGTCCATAAAAGATAAGAACAGTAAAAAGGAAATAGAGGAAGTTAGTTGACAAAGAAGGAAATTTATTTTTAGATAGTATTGTTGGACAGTATTTTACCTTATATATTTCACCATATATTATAAAAATCCTTTCCCCAGAATATTTAAAAACAGAAATTCCAAGGTACTCAGGTCTAAGACCTTAAATACCTGGTTTGGATTAGCTAACAATTGCAACTGAAGAAAAGGACAGGTCACTCACATCAGCCTTTGCACCCAAAACTTCAGATAAGTTTATTTACAAAGATAACAACAACAACCACCAGGACTCTGCTCTGTTTCTTTCCTGCACCGTCTGCAATGGTTATCACACACAAAAAATATTTTCTGTTTCTGCTAGTTCCCAAACTATTCTTCTCTGTCTCCTATGCATTTCTCTGTCCCATTCCCACAGGTAACCACATTTTATATAACTGCTCCTTCCCCAATGCCACTGACACCTTTATTGTAGCCAGCTTCATGAGAAATTTTAAATGTAGCTTTGCATCCATATGGAAGATAAAAACTCTGCAGTACGCCATGCAGTGTTTCTGTGCATCAGGGCCTTCAGATTACATCAAGCACAGGGAAATCACTTAACATACCTAAATAAAGACATGACATGCAAAAACAAAACACAAAAAGGGAAAATGCCTTACATTTTTCACCTGCACTATCCCCCACATCTTGTCCAATTTGTTTCAAAATACCCTCGGTTAGATCTTGTAGATTATTTGGTTTTGTTTTGTGACATGTTCGCTTAGTGGCTTCATGGTCAGATTTTTAACATTGTCTGGAAGGAACTTCCCTCTGAGAGTTCATGCTGAAAACAAGATGTATATCCTTTGCAGTATTCAGAGAGCTGCTGAATCTTTAAAAAAAAAAAAAAAAAAAAAGATACTTCATCTTGTTATGCTTTTAAGAAGCACACCGGATCTTTTTAGGAAAAAGAGCAGTACGCCATGCTTATTGAGAACACAAAGTAAAATGCACATGCATTCTCTCTCTCTCTCTCTCTCTCCCCTCTGTTGAGTTGGGCTCTGTCCGTCCGGACTGATGCTCCAGGATCTTGGCAGAGCGGAACCCAAAAAACCATACAAGACACTCCATCTTTTATAGGAATCCCTTCTCATGCAAATCTATGGATTTTGTTGCATCATTTTGTAATCAGTCACTTTGTACTTTATCTGGAGATTGTTTTTATTGTTGATTAGTATCTGTCTGCTGATGACTTTTCTGGGTGTTTTCCCACCCTGATTTTCATGGGATTTGTTCTCTTCAGACATTGGAGTTGCTTGCTTCTAACTTTAGGGTAGCCAATCTGCCCCTCATCCATCAGCAAATACTATGGGCACATTTGATAGTTTCTTTGCACCCCCAAGTCTCCGGTCCTTCCTGTGCTTATTGGCATGCTATGCTGGCCATCAAACTAATCTCTTTGGAAACAAACATTTGCATTCTTCACTCACACAAATCAAAATTATGTAGTTGTTTCATACAAGCAAGGATTGCATAGTTGGTTTTGTAAAAACAGATCTAATACAAAATATTCTAAGATTAAATTAACTATTGCTATTTTTCCATAATACAAAAAAAAATCTTACACTTCTAAAGTAAAGAAGAAAACAATCCTAATGGTAAAAGGGTGACAGTAGTGACAGACAGACCCTTCTGGTCTGTTCCCGCCTTAACTTTAATAACAAACATAAACAGCCTGCTTAATGCATCTTTACCAATAGCACTAGACTCTTCCTTTTTGCTAGTCAGAAAGGATGTCTGGCAAGTTATGCTGAGGCATTACATTGCATAAGGCTACATTTTAGCTACATAGCTACAATCTGACACAGTCAAGTAGAGCAGGGGTGGCCAACCCATTACACGAAGAGAGCCGAAACAGCGGCGGAAAAAATGCGAAGAGCCGCACCAGAATATTTTTTTGAGCAATTTTTGTTGAGCAAAGAAAAAGGAAGAGCTCCTCACCAGCCCCCGAGAGTTGTTGAGGAAAAAAAAGGATGCTGCCCCTTTAAAAGACCAGGCTTTTTGGTCACATCAGGCTCCTGTTGGCTGCCACCATTTTGGCAACGCCATTTTGAATTGCCGCACCGGACGGCTCCCCTTCCCCGGTGAGTACAGGGGGCCAGAGACCATTTCTAGGGACACAGGCCTGCCTTTGTGAGCCATGGGGGAGGCTTCGCAAGCTGCACTTTAAGGGGGGTAGAGCCGCATGCAGGTTGGCCACCCCTGAGGCAATGGTAGGCTCAAGGTACCAAGAAAGCTCTTGGATTCAGCACAAGGATCCTTGCCTGAACACCAATGTTTCTTTCTTTCATATTCCTGCTGTAGTTGAAGCCATAGGCTTGGCTGTGCAGTCCTGCAGTTTTATTTTATTCTCATTCAAAATGTTCATAAACAATTCTGTTAGGCCTTTCCAAGTAGAGTTGCCCACAAACCAGAAATAGGCTATGTCTACACTACAGAGTTTTTTTGGAAAAACGGCCATTTTTCTGAAAAAATTTCACATACGTCCACACTGCAATCACGTTCTTTCAGAAAAAAATCAGAAGAACAGAGGGGTTTTTCTGACATTGGTAAACCTCTTTCTACGAGGAAGAAGCCTTTTTCTGAAAGAGCTCTTTTGGAAAAAGGCATGTGTGGACAGGGAATAGGGAGTTCTTTCGAAAGAAGAGAAAAGAGGAAAAAGCACAGGTACCCTGGTGGCCATTCTGTCCATAGTAATCACACTTTAAATGTGAGATAGCGTCCAGTCAGTGCAGACGCTATCTTTTGAAAAAGCAGATCACTTTTTCAATGCGCTTTGGCAGTGTGGACGCTCTCTTTCAGAAGAAGTTTTTTCAGAAGATCTCTTCCAGAAAAGCTTCTTCCAAAAGAAGCCTGCAGTCTAGACATAGCCATAGGCAAGAAAATTCCTATACTTGCATAGAGCCATCCTTGTTGTCAACAAATCTTACTGAAAATGACATCTTTTCACTGCCACTAATATTGGGAATGCAGTCCATTATTATGGCCTAGTACTTTGCTTTGCCAAGTTGCATCAATCTGTTATCAAACACCTTCATTGTCATGATGTCAGTCAATTCATTTTGAATTGTTTTGCTGCAGTAATGATCCATAGCTTCTTTACGAACCACTCAAAGTGGGTTCTCATGCATTTGTTGATGTATTTCCCAAGGAGCTCTATCAAACTAAGGAAAATACTTTTATGTTCAGTTAACTTATCTGATAAGCACCAGAAAGCTTATTTTGCAAGGAAGATGCTTGAGTATGTTCCTCAAGTGATGGGAGTCTGTACTAAAAATGCCCTGGTTTTCTGCAGCTATACTTTTATTCAGCTTCAGTTGAATGACCAGGTGACTTTTCATGTTGCTTCAGCACATCAGCCAACGTATGCCAGTAATTGTACCTGGAAAGTGTAAGCAATGATTTAACATTCTTGTCAAATATTTTGCAACAAAAAACAGAACACCTTCTCAGTTGATTTCATGTAAACTTGCCAATGCTAATTCAGTTTCTCACTGTTTCCATGTACTCTTTTCCAGTATGACTTTGAGACGTGTCATTTCTGCTCATTTACTGGAAATGTCACAGTCTCAATTTTTCCCAACCCATTCAAAATTGCACAATAATACCAGCAGAGTTTAGCATTTGCTGGCCATAAAGCGGGATATGATGTATCAATTTGTGGTATGCAATTTTTCTTACTGCTATTTCGGTCATCATTTGAAGTTAATTCTTCTTTATCGTATCTCTCCTTTTCATTTAAACCAGATTTCTTTGTCATTACTCTCCTCTTCATGTGGACCACATTCTTCTTTATTATCATTCTTCTTTATGCCACCAGGAAAACTGGACAATTCTCCATCACTTTCCTCTTATTTCCATTCCTTACATTCAGGTAAATCTGCTAATTCCTTCATAATGGGACTTCTAGCATTTATACTTTGCTTCTCAATTTCTTCTGCAATTGGATGATCACTACTGCCTGAAGCCTGGGCTATATTCTTTTTCAGATATTTTCTCATGAGATTTGTCCCTTGCTGCAAAGTAGATTGCAACTAAGCTTTTGCCTTCCTATACGGAACTCCTGAAGGCTTCTTTGTGGTATCTTTTATTTTCTACAGGGGAAAAAAGACTGTAATAGAGAGAGCAAAAGTCTGTTCCACAGTCTTAGTAAGTCATCAAACGTTACATGTTAAGCATGGCAAAAGAAGTAACCATGTTTCTTTTATACTATATCAATAGATGTCTCTGGAGTCTCATTAAATACATCCCCTATTAGTCGCTATTTACACTCTTCAGGTCTTAAAACACAAGTACATTTTCACAATTACACAATAAAATAAGGTTCACAGTATCACAGCTGGGCACTCACTTCACTTGATTCTTATCTCTCTCTGGCTCACTGGCAACCTTATATACCCATGAGGGCATGGCTGACAACATTCAGGCCGGTCAGTCTTACCTCGGTTCCTGGAAAAATCATGGAAGGGATCCTTAAGGAATTTATTTTGAAGCACTTGGAAGAGAAGAAAGTGATTAGGAATAGTCAGCATGGATTCACAAAGGGCAAGTCGTGCCTGACCAATCTGATTAGCTTCTGTGATGAGGTAACTGGCTCTGTGGACGTGGGAAAGTCAGTGGATGTGATATACCTTGACTTTAGCAAGGCTTTTGATACAGTCTCCCACAATATTCTTGCCAGCAAGTTAAGGGAATGTGGATTGGATAAATGGATGATAAGATGGCTAGAAAGCTGGCTAGAAGGCCGGGCCCAGTGGGTAGTGATCAACGGCTCGATGTCAGGATGGCGGTCAGTTTCTAGCGGAGTGCCCCAAGGTTCGGTTCTAGGACCAGTTTTGTTCAATATCTTTATTAATGACCTGGATGAGGGGATGGATTGCACCCCGCAGCAAGTTTGCAGGTGACAGTTAGGGGGAGAGGTAGATACACTTGAGGGCAGAGATAGGGTCCAGAGTGACTTAGACAAATTGGAGGATTGGGCCACAAGAAATCTGATGAGGTTCAACAAGGACAAGTGCAGAGTCCTGTACTTGGGACGGAAGAATCCCAAGCATTGTTACAGGCTGGGGACCAACCAGCTAAGTAGTAGTTCTGCAGGAAAGGACCTGGGGGTTACAGTGGATGAGAAGCTGGATATGAGTCAACAGTGTGCCCTTGTAGCCAAGAAGGCTAATGGCATATTAGGTTGCATTAAGAGGAGCATTGCCAGCAGATCCAGAGATGTCATTATTCCCCTTTATTCGGCTCTGGTGAGGCCACATCTGGAGTATTGTGTCCAATTCTGGGCCCCCCACTACAAAAAGGGTGTGGACGCATTGGAGAGGGTCCAGCAGAGGGCAACCAAAATGATTAGGGGGCTGGAGCATATGACCTCTGAGGAGAGGCTGAGAGAGTTGGATCTTTTTAGTCTGCAGAAGCGAAGAGTGAGGGGGGATTTGATAGCAGCCTTCAACTTCCTGAAGGGACGTTCCAAAGAGGATGGAGAAAGGCTGTTCTCAGTAGTGACAGATGGCAGAACAAGGAGCAATGGTCTCAAGTTGTGGTGGGAGAGGTCCAGATTGGATATTAGAAAAAACTATTTCATTAGGAGAGTGGTGAAGCACTGGAATGGGTTACCTAGGGAAGTAGTGGAGTCTCCATCCCGAGCAGTGTTTAAGTCTCGACTTGACAAAGCTCTGGCTGGGTTGATTTAGTTGGGATTGATCCTGCCTAGAGCAGGGGGCTGGACTTGATGACCTTCTGAGGTCTTTTCCAGCTCTATGATTCTATGATTCCAGGAAGTTTGAGGAAAATGTAGTTCTCAGAAAGTGTGGAGGATTCCAATCAATCTGTTGAGTTACACTGGTATGAACCTACTGCAGGAAATTTAGAATTTTTGGAAAGAAAATAGAATTATTTTGGGAGAGTACTAAACTGTTAGTGGGGATCCAGAAACACACTGTACCCTTACATCTTTTTTATTGAGTTTTCTGTTTGGAAAAGTGCCTTTTTGCCTAGAGAATAAAATAAAGACACATAAAAGTATAATGCACACAGTGCCAAGAACAAAAGATTTGAAGGTACGATTTTCAGTAGACATTTTTAGACTACACGCTATCTGCTGTATTTTATAGGGCATCAGTCACTATAGTGTCTTGGTAGAAGTGTCCTTTTGTGAAGATTAGATATTATATATATTAAATAGGGACAAAGAACCTGTCTGGGTGCTCTAGACTTTCTATGGTAAATTAGGTCTACATCTTAGATTAGGTTTACAAATAGCATATTCTCTTTTTTAGGAAGAACACAGCATACTCCTTAATAAATTGACACTGTGTGGACAGAGCGTTTACTCTATGCTTTCTGACCCCTAAGAAAAGGTTTTCACACTTAAAATGGCTTCCCTGGTCATTAAAATAATTACAGTATAGTGCTGCTTTTCTCTTAACTTTTAGGTTCACCTTTTAAAATGTACTCTAATGACTTTATCTCCAATAAAGTTAATTTAAGAATTTAATATTTCTACCTGTTAAAATGCAGTAAAGTGTAGTTACTTTTGCTGCAGCATGTTAATGATGTCACTAATTGAGATAATAATTGTCACAATACGGGATCCTTCATTTTGGTCTGAATTAGTGAAATGAGTTTTACCTTTGGGAGAAATAGACCATGACCCGACATGGGAAATACAAACTGTACTAATGAAATAATTTACTTTTAATCAACCAGTAATGCAGAGGAGACCTGTAGAAAAAACAATTAGTTTGACATAGTAGCTGACATAATCAGGAGTGCTGACCAGCACCCCGTGACTAGGGGCTAACTAATGCCTCCTAGCCAGGGTATCGGGTAGTCAGCCAGTAACAATGAAGGTAGGAATTTCAAACTGGAAAAGGGGATTTTCTCTCTCTCTTCGTTTGAGATTCAGAGCAATTTCTCCCAGCTATTGACGGAGATAGGAGACGCTTCTCTCTCCAAGAACGACTTCTTAAAAGGTGTAAGTAGGGAAAAGTTTAGATAGTCCTTCAGGGTTTATTGTTTTCTTTGTTTGGGGATTTGGAAATAATGTCTGAGCTTGCTAAGTGTTTTTTTTTTCTTCTTTTGTAACTAAACCTTCAGCCCAGGGACTTTCCCTGAGTATCTATATCAATGGGTGGCTCTTTCCATCTAGCCAGTTTACTATGCTTGCAACTATAGTTTTGTTTTGATAATACAAGTTTGCTTCTTTTTTTCCAGTTAACTGGTGTTGGTTGATTATTGTGTCCTGAGGACTCAGTGCCTAGTTAAAAGGGCAGAGTCCATTGTTGTCTGTGGATTCCCTCTGTTTTTCCCAACTCCAAGCAAAACGGAGGTTGGGGCAGGGGGGAGAGTTTTACCTTGGGGAGGGGATTTCCCAAGTGATCTCTTCCCTGATTTTCTTGGAATTACTTGGGTGGTTGCAGCAGGTCCCCCAAAATCTGAGAATTAGGATTTTGGGGGGAAGTTTTTGTACCAGAGCCTGTAGAGGCAAGGTTTTGGCGTGCTCTTGCAGGCCCCCAACTTCTGCATTTGTTGTGCCAGAGTGGGGAACAGCCTTGACAGTAGCATTGCTTTTATTTCTGGTATTGTTAGTATGCACATAAATAATAGCCTGGTAATCTGGCCAGTGTTACTGGCCTGGAGGGTCCCTTCTATGCAACTCACCCGTTGCCCTCCATGGCACCATTCCTGCTCCTACTGCAGGCCCCACTGATTTCCCTCTGCAGAGATTCTTGGCTAAGAAAAAGGTTAGGAGTAGGAAGGCAGAGCAGAATGGCCTTGTATGTACTCCCAAAGCTTTACAGGACTGCTATAGGAGAGTTACTGCAATGTGGGGTTGTATCAGCTTTTCCGCAAGTCCCTACATCCTGATATCCTCCCTTATAAAAGAACCTAGGGATAGCAAAGCTTTGAATGGAGTTTCAATGTTACTGGAGTTCTGGAGAGATGCAGGAGGTCTTTTCTGGTGCTTATGCAATTAAACATCACTCCCCTAAGAGGCAAATATCATTATCCTCATTTTGCAGATGAAGTCACTGAAGCGCAGAAGCTTCAATTCTCTTTCCCCAAGGTCACACAGGGAGATTTTCACCCGGGAGAAGAAGCCAGCTCTCTGTTGTGAACATGGGCACCGACTTCATGGCTGGAGCACCCACTGGAAGCCAAACTCCCCCTCTGCTTGCCTCCCCCCATCACCTCTTGCCTGCTGATGGCCCTGCTGACCAACTCCTGCCCTGCCCTCCCAGCACTTTTGAAGGCCCAGGAACAGTTGATTCACAGTGTTCAAGAAGGGCAGAGGAGGAGCAGGGGTGGAGCACACTCTGGGGAGGAGGCGGGTGGGGGAAAGAGGTGCAATGGGGCGTGGCATGGTCGGAGCAGGGGTGGGACTTGGGGAAGGGATGGAATGGGGCATGGTGTGGCAAAGCAGAGGTAGGAAGAGGCTGGACAGGGGCCTTGGGGGAAGTGTCTGCTTAAACGAAGCATACAAGATCTTTTATAGGGGAAAAGGCAGTACGTCGCATTTATTGAGAATACAACAGTTGCATATGCTTTTCAATCACTCACACACAAACATATACACACACACTCAATCTTTCCAGACGATGTTATAGTTACCAGTCCAGAGTCTGTATCAATCTAGTGGCCAGCTAGATTGAACACAAGGGGGTGCAGGGCCTTTGTCTGTCGATCGATCCAATGCTCCTCTGGATTTGGTGTTGGCAAGACAAACCCAAAGTTCCATAGCAAAGCACCCTGCTTTTATAATCCTTTTCTCTGTTGAAATCCATGGATTCCGCTCTGTCAGCTTGTGACCGGAATGTTATCTTGTTGATGTCAGTCGTTCCCAAACATCTTCCAAGGCTCATCCTGTAATCAATCATCTTTTGGGGGTGCCCGCTCTGCTTCAAGGCTCATCAATCTGCCACTCTGCCAATCCTCTTGTGAGTAGGGGGTACACATCGATGGTTATAGATGGCTTCTCTGAAGCCAGGTCGTCTCGTCTTCTGGCCTTCGCCCACACTCGCTCACCCCCCTTCTCTGGCCATCTGGTTCTAAGCAATATAACTTTGTATCTTATCTCGACACATTCATACTCCTCTCACACACATGAGCAATGTTACAAGGACTTTCGAGATTATATAGATCTGCATCGGGCAAAGCAAAGAGGCATTGTAAATCAAGCAATTAAGGCTTCGGCCTTCAACATTTTTCTAATCTTATTAACACAGACACAATACCCAGAACTGTCTTTCCACTTAGGCCCATTTACTAAACTCACTTTTAGGGCAAAGGAATAGACATTTAACTAAAGGACTTAATTCAATACAATATTAAATGTATATTGCTATATTATTGCTACATTATTAGACTACAGTACTGTATTGCTAAACCTAAAATACAAATATAAAAAGAATAAAGCTTTCAATCCTAACAACAACAGACAGACTATTAAAAATCTGGTCTGCTGTATAAGAGGAAAACTGAGGCAAGTTACCCATTAATTTAATAAATGAGCAGTGGAATGATTTAACTGGAACCCACAGAGAGTGGAGATGGGGTCTGGATGGAGGGGGTTCCAGCAACCCACCCTCCCAGCGAGAGGGGAAGTTGGCGTTATGGTTGTGAGAGATCCATTTCTTATTCAGTAAAACATAGTGCCTCTCAGGAAAACTGCTTCAAATTGAAATATTTATGAATTCTGGGGTATGATTCTCCTCTGCCTTGCATCTTGCGCAGTCACATACAACTTGTGCACAGTGAAAGCCCACTAGGTGTGAAACAACCCCAAATCAGAATGAAACCTGAACATAGAAAAAGCTCTGAGAAGGTCAGTGACCATTTTTTCATTGATCTAAGTGATAGCAGGGTGAGCGTTTAAGGCTCGGGTCCTCAAAGGTATGGAGACATCTCCCATTGAAATTAATGCGACTGATTTCAATGGAAGTCAAACACCCTGAGGATCTGGGTTTAAGTAATTTGCTTAGGAAGCAATGTGAGATGGTGGGTTGCCCATGATCTTGGAACCAAAAGATCTGGCTTAAACTTCTGGATCTAACATTTATTTGCTGTGTGTGATTTTGGGCATGTCATCTACACATCTCTCAATTCCTCATTTGCACCATCTGTAAAATATTCTCACAGATGTTTACTGTTGATAAGCACTTTGATATCTACAGATGACAGTGCTACATAAAAGCAAGCAACTAAGCAAAGTATTATGGTTGGTATCATTAGACTCAATGGACAGAAAAGAAAACTGAGACAGACAGAAGCTGAGTGAAATGCCACAGTAAGCCTGTAAGTTAAGATGCCTTGGTTGCCATTCTTGGTCAGAGGTTCATTTACTGTGTGACTCTGGAAAAAAACACATTAGTCTCTGGTTTTCCCCAGCTCTAAAATAGGGATGCTGATAATTATCTTCCTACCTAGTGAGGGATGGGGAGTGTAAGCATTAATTAGCAATATTTGCACATTTTTCAATAAGCAGTTATTGTTCCTGTATCTTGGAGGAGTAGGGAGAATTTACCAAGGGAGAACTGGGAAAGGTTTTATAAATAATTATTTCCTTATTTGATTAACCCTTATCATTTCCCACCACTATGAAAATATACATTGATGAAAATTGAAAAAATGCTTAAAACCCATAATGTTGCTCAAATGTGAAAATATAAATAGAAAAAAATCTTAAATAAACATTGGTATTATCCATTGAAAATATTTTTTAAAAATCTGCCAAATCCACTTCTAGGCAGCAGAAAGTGTACACATAGGAGAAGAGCCTGCAGATTCTGTTGATTCTCTGCAATACTAATCTCCCTTTGATTCTCTGCAATACTAATTTCCCAAATTGCGTAGCTTATTTTGAGTCAATTTCTAAATAGCTTATTTCAAAATTTGGCGATGTCTATGCAGCACTTATTTCGAAATAAATCGCTATTCCAAAATGTCCCTCACTCCTCGTGGAATGAGATTTACAGGGACATCAGAATAATGAGCCCATTATATTTTGAAATAACAGGCGTGCTCAGAAGATGCGGAATAGCTATTTTGGGATATCTCCGGTATCCCGAAATAGCGCTGCAATGTAGACGTAGCTGATTCAACACTGAGGTTGAACTGTGAGGTAAAGTCTTCATTGGAATTATGCACCCAAGAAGATGAGGTCCAGTTCCAGGTATGAGGTATTCTTGATAGTCAGAAAGAAACAAGACATGAAGGCGCTTTTGAATTGCTATGAACTTCTCATAAGGCAGTGATGTTCTGTAAGCTTATAAATTGTGCTGTTGAAAAATGGTGTAAGAGATCACACTGGGTTACAGAGGACCTAGAGGCAGTCTCTGAAACTCATTGAGAGTGCAGCCTGACAGAAAGCATTGCTTCACTGCAACTTTTGATAGTTTTTCTTCCCAGTGGGAACCAAGCATGAAGTCCTTCCACACACAGTTTAACGGGGAATACCTGGGCAAACAGATAAAATTGCTATTTTACAGAAGCCTTATTTTTCATATCAGATGTCAGGCCACTTCACAAGGCATTCATATATTTTTATCTCTGTGTATGTGGATGCTGTGGGGGGATGTTAAAAATAATGATGCCATATTATCCAACGTGAGAGAAAATACACGGGATCTTAGAAATGTGTAAGTATTATATGAGTACCTTTCCAAATAAACTTACAAACATATATAGGATATATTTTATCATGCACAAGTTTTATGGTAGTACAGCTGTGTGCAGAGCCTGCAAAGCCTTTCATCAAACATACAAATAACTCCATGTATTGGGTGATGATTGTTTGTTTTGGTTCTTCATTTTTATTAAGCCATATATATATATATATATATATATATATATATATATATTGTGTGTGTGTATATATATAGATATATACATGTGATAAATTGTAGTGGGTTATCAGATTAATGTTCTGAGAGGCATAAGGCGATATGGGGGTGGAGAGAATCTAATTACAGTTTCCTCTCTCTGTCTAGATAAGCTTTTAATATAGCAGCTTATCACTATAATATCTAAGCATCATTCATGTAAAATCGACAGAAATATCAACGTTTCTAGTAGACTTCACAGTCTCTGACTCGTCTCCCTCTCTGAGGTCAAAAATCTCTTTGAGTAGGGCTTTTGGGTTGGTTTCTTTGCTTTGTTTTTGGAGGGGGAATGTTAATAAGGGTTTAGTAGTAGAAGGGGATGTCATTATCAAGAGTGTCATTTTTGTAATGGAAAATCTTTTACCATATAGTATATCCTATAAGAAAGTGCACATGTAAAAAAAATTGGCTAAAATTATCTTAACATGTCCCAAAAAGAGTGTATCATAAGAGAGCTTTGCAAGTTTTTCTTGTTGACTATGTTTAATGTCCTTGTCAAGTTAAACAAAGGAAATTGAACTATACACATCTTTTCAAAATAATATGTAAGAAGGAATCTCAGAGTTTGATTGAAACTTCTTCTCAGTGTAGAGTAAATGTGGAAGGCTTTCAAACAATTTGTGATCATTCATGCCTTATATGAATTTCCATACTCTTGCGAACTTAAACCAGCTATTTAGTATTACTGAATCATATTTTTGTGTGTGATCTAATTACCACTGGAACTAAGCTGGTGCATATCTTTCAGGTTATGGAGCTTCCTTTTGAAGTACATTTCTGTGCCTGCATTTCCTGAAAATCCTATTTGAGTCTTTCACTGGGGGCGGGGGGGAGGGGAGCTAATAAAAATGCCTGGTAAATGCAGAGATAAATCTTACTTCACAGTTCATTAGATCATAGAACATTTTGTAGCATAAATAAATATGCTGCCTTGTACTCTTAAGATTGGCATACTCATTGATAGTGTAAGCTTTGCATTTGCTTTCTACAATTTTATAATATCACTTAGAATAATGCTGTACTCCTGTGACACAAGAACCTCTGGATGTAAACTTTCAGAGGGTCCTCGGGCATATTGGATTTCAGGGATCCTCTGGCTTCACTAAAAGAATGACACAAGGTCTTTAATGAAAGCCTGCATCACATTGGTCATCATAACTATTGCAAGATGTATATATGGAGAATAGGTAAAGAGTTATGTATATATACTAAAAATTACATTTTGGGGGGTCTATCATTTAAAAATGGACTCTCAAAGGTTCTGTGTGTTGAGACAAATTCCTCCAATTGAAGTGGGTTGGGTGTCTTGGAGTCTATTAGCATTTTAAGTCAAATGCTAATAAACAGCTGGCAGAAACTTGAGAAAGAAACTAAGAGGAAGAGGTAAACAGCAGATGGAGAAACCCCATCTTGAGGAGAACCACAAAAGGTCTGTTCTGATATATTTAAGAATGCAAGAGACAATCGGGCATCCTTCACGTAGAAAGTAGTAAGACAGTGAATTTGCTTCATGAAAAAGGAATCTCGACCCAGTTTGGATAAAAATGATGGAGAGATCTTTGGATGAAATAAACTTCTTTAGACAGGAGGATAACTTGTTAGTTATGTAAAAATGGAGGTTAAAATAAAACAAGTGTGAGTGATGGGAACATGCATTCTGTTCTTAAGTTTCCTTTTGTTTTATTAAGGAACTTAGTGCTGTGCATATAGGAACAGTGGTCAAAGCAAGCTGGCAAAATGTGGTACACTGTTCCTTTTGGAACAGAAGATCTGTCATTTCTGTGTATATCCAGTGATCAGGAAATGGATATCATAGGAGGACTCTTTGAGGGGGGATACTTGGGATGGGGTGTCTGTGTTGTCAAAATGTAAGGTAGCCCAGAGTGTTTTGAATGGCTGACAAGCTGGTTGCATTAAGGAGCTAACGCCCACGTAGTACAGGCAAGACTCCCTTACACTGGAAGCAAGTAGTAACAAGATAACTCAGAGCCCTGTGTTTTGCTATAAGAATCACAAACCTCTCAGCTATTAATAGCTGATTTGTTTAAAAAGTACTATCACTATAGGCTAGTGGTTAAGAAATGAGAACAAGGAGTCAGGTAAACTAAGGTATGCACAAGTTAAATCAACATGAGTTAGTGGCAGAGGTAAGAATACATTCCATATCTGTAAATGAGTTTTAGTAGCTGCCTCTCAGAGATATACTAAGTTTAGTAGGTAATATTTACATGGTGCATTAAGCTTGATAAGTGTCAATATGAAGAAATGACTATTGACTGAAAGTAATCTTTCAAAATGAAACTTAGTATACCTGCCTAGCTCCATAAATAAGTGGAAATAATACTCTTAAACCATTCATTCCTTTTTGATATGCCATGGATGAAGAAATTTTTATATTTCAGAATAAATGTCTGTATATTGAACTTTTGGCATCATGTCATCAAATAGCAGTGCCCTAGACAATTCCACTGTGAGTTGTGGAATAGATTGCTTCCAACAAAAAGGAATGGTAATCAAAATTAATCAAGATATGAAATCTGATGCTGGTTTATCAGTTTTATGCCATCATGAGCTCAATTTAGGAGTAACTGGATGAAGTTCTCTGGTCTGTGGTACATAAAAGTTCTGATTAGCTGATTTAATGATCCCATCTGGCCTTAAAATCTGCGAATGTATGAGACTTTTCAGAGGAAAAACAGGATTTTCTTTTAAAAAAATAGCACTGTGTCATAGCAAAGTGGGAAGAAATAAGTAGTAAACTAGTCATTATACTTCAGTGATGGACTGAATCTTTTATCCCAGCCATTCATTTGAAAGAATCCTCAATCCTTACCAACCTAAAACAAATATTGGCAACATTCTCATAAACACACATGACAAAATTTGATTTTAATATAAAATTGATGATAATGATATACTTATTTTCAAACTTTAGTTTTTATTAGTTTAAATTTTCACAAAAAGGGACATGATGGTGGCAGACAATTAAGAACACACACTTGATCTCAGATCGGTGGAGCGGGGCTAGCCAGGAGGGAGTCGGGGGTAGTGAGGCTGGCCAGGGGAGATGCGGGGAGGGGAACTGGCAGGCAGGAAGCAGGGCTGGCCGGGAAGGGGTTGGGGGGGAGCAGGGCTGGCTGGAGGAGATCGGGGGTGGGGAGCGGGGCTGGCCGGGAGGCAGTTGGGGGGAGTGGGGAGATCAGGGGCAGGGAGCGGGGCTGGCCAGGAGGGGGTTGGGGGTAGCAGGGCTGGCCCGGGGGGAACCGGTTACCAGGGAGCGGGGCTGGCCAGGAGCAGTCAGGGGCAGTGGGGCTGGCTGGGGGGGAAACTAGCCGGTGGGGTGCGGGGCTAGCGGGGGGAAGGGGGGAACTGACCAGCAGGAAGCGGGGCTGGCCTGGGCATACTCAGATCTTGGGGTGCTGCTCGTCCCGCATATGGTCCCGGCAGGGCGCATAGGCGAGTCTGGCCCTGGGGATTCCATCTGGCCCCAGCCCCGCCCCTGCCCCTCTCCTCTCTACTGCATAGTTGTGTACTGCCTGGTTGGTAAACACGCTCATGCAATGTGAGTGTGTCTACCAGCCAGGAAGTATGCAACTACGTACTGATACTCATGATAATAATAAAAACTTAATTAGAAAATACCAGACATTTATATGTCCGGTATTTTCTCAATTTGTTTCCCGGACAGAAAGCTGAAATACCGGACTGTCCAGTTCAAAACCGGACACCTGGCAACCCTAGGCTCCAGCCATTGCTATTGTCTCAGTACCAGCAGCTACAAGCCCTGGATTCTTCTGAATCATTGGGCCTCAGGGCAGTTGCTCCCTTTGCCCCACCCAACCCTTGTTGGTGGGCCTAATCCTGCCCTTTAGGAAACAGCAGCTGTCAAAGGGGAAAAAGGTCATTTAATTAACTGGGGCAATAAACCAACAGCAGATGGTGGTTACATGCTCACTCCATTAAATACATTAAATTCTTAGCTCAAGTGCTTGTGACTGGGTGTGGAAAAATTAGGACATCAATAGGATTCTTGGTTTACCTCGAGGGAACAAAGTAGTGTAGAAGCTAACAACAACACACACAGGATTACAATTAAAAATGCACAGCACAGTATTTTCTGCAAGCAGTCCCCAGCACTCCAGAGAAAATTAACTGCTTGCTGAGAGATTGCAAGATATTCAAACTACCTTTCCCCCATTCATATATAAAAATAAAAACATCTACTATCTTTGCTCTTTCTCTCCTCCAGCAATAATATAAAATGATCTTCCCCACCTTAACATCTGTCACCCTTTTTAAACCTGTTGCAGAATACATCTCAACCTTTGTTGTAGCCTGCAGGAGCTCTTTACCACAGCTGCACATGGCAAAGCTGACTGGAGATACGGGGGAAGTCACGCTACTGAAATAGGGAGATGTTGCCCCTAAAACCTAAATTTAACTCATGTCACATTCAATAGATGTAAGGCAGGAAAGAGCAGAAATAAACATTTAAACAGAGTAATGTTCTTTAGGGTTGTAATTCACATGTTGCTTTTTCCATACTCCACTCTGTTTTAGGTCCTGTGTTTGCTCTGTTTCTTTTCTTTTGTGCCTTTAGATTTGTAAGGGCTTCTGAGTAAGGCCCAGTAATCTGCATGGACCTTTCCACTGCAGAAAAGTGCTATACGTATAAGTGGTTCTATGTAAATTAATTTTAAAGGGCTAAATTCAGCTATTCATAGCTCAAAACATTTAAAAATGTACACAAAGTTTCAGCCTAGCTACAGTAAGATTGTCATGAATGATAAGTTTTGAGAGGAGATCTTGAAACTCTCATTGCAAAATTAACAATAGCCCTAGAACAAAAGCAGCATAAAATCAAGAGTCCAGACCCAAACTTCTTGAGATTTAATAGAAGGTTAGCTGTGTTAATATGTTGTGTAAATATGATTCAGATGTGCTTCATTTGGTTCTAGTGTACTAGTCCACAAGTTTAAGAACTGATCTTTTCATTTAAAAATATTTTATTTAAAATTTTGGAGATGCTTAATCCTGGTCCCTTTTCTTTTGGTAACTTTTTGGATCACTTGTCCAGGCTGTTTCACTGTATGTGAAATTATAATTCAGTGGGCCAGTCCCCAGTCCTAGCTGTCCTTAGATTTGACTTATTTATCAATGGACACATTCATGCACATTCACACACCTTTTCCTCTCTTTTGCACACACAGTGATTTAAAACTATACTCTGACTTTTTGCTGTTAAGTGATAATGCCAAACAAAAGCAGGATCTTGCATATTAGATTTGTTATCGTACCAAAATGGAGACTATTGCTGAGCAACAGAATTTGAATTGGTATAATTAAGACATAACTAAATTATTTTTCTGATAGCTTTCTTTGATAGGATATCAAGTCTTGTGGATAAGGGAGAAACAGTGGACATGGTATACCTAGATGTTAGTAAGGCATTTGACACTGTCTTGCACTGTCTTATCAATAAACTAGGAAAATACATACCTAGATGGGGCTACTATATGGTGGGTGCATAACTGGCTGCATAACTGTTCTCAGAGAGTAGTTACTAACACTTCACAATCATGCTGGAAGGGCATAACAAGTGGGGTTCCGCAGGGGTCTGTTTTGGGACTGGGTCTGTTAAATATCTTCATCAACAATTTAGATGATGGCATAGAGAGTACGATTATTAAGTTTGCAGATGATATCAAGCTGGAAGGGGTTGCAAGTGCTTTGGATGATAGGGTCAAAATTCAAAATGATCTGGACAAATGGTCTGAGGTAACTAGGATAAAGTTTAATAAGGACAAATGCAAAGTCCTCCACTTAGGAAGGAACAATCAGTTTCATAGCTACAGAATGGGAAGTGATTGTCTAGGAAGGAGTACTGCTGAAAGGGATTTAGGGGTCTCAGTGGACCACAAGTTAAACATGAGTCAACAGTGTAACACTGTTGCAAAAAAAAGAAACATGATTCTGGGATGCATTAACAGGAGTGTTGTGAGCAAGACATGAGACATCATTCTTCCGCTCTACTCCGTGCTGGTTAGGCCTCAATTAGAGTATTGTGTCTAGTTCTGGGCACCACATTTCAAGAAAGATGTGGAGCAATTGGAGAGGGTCCAGAGAAGAGCAACAAAAATTATTAAAGGTCTAGAAAATATGAGCTATGAGGGAAGACTGAAAGCATTGGGCATGTTTAGTTAAGAAAACAGAAGACTGAGAGGGGACATGATAGAGGTTTTCAAGTATCTAAAAGGGTGTTATAAGGAGGAGGGAGAAAAATTGTTTTCCTTGGCCTCTGATGACAGGACAAAAAGCAATGAGCTTAAATTGCAGTAAGGAAAGTTTAGGATGAACATTAGGAAAAACTTCCTAACTGTCAGGGTGGATAACACTGGAATAAATTGTCTAGAGATGTTATGGAATCTTCATCACTGGAGATATTTAAGAGCAGTTAAATATCTATGAGGGACGTCTATGAGGGATGATCTACACTGTGCTTGTTCCTGCTGTGAGTTCAGGGGAGGACACTTAATGACCTCTCAAGATCCCTTCTAGTTCTAGTATTCTATGATTCTGTGATTCTATTTTTAATAGTGTAATGGAGGTCAAATCATGACCAACAAAGACTTTGGTGTTCTTGTAAGACTTAGGCTTCTTCATTAAACCCATCAGATAAAACACTGATACTCCAAGTCATATGATTCTTGACTAATGGTTTTTAGAACTGAAGCAAGCAGTTCTGCAAAGGATTGAATCTTCCCCTGTATAGTGAACAAAGAGTTATTCATGTGGAAGGAGAAAAGGGGCAGCTTGTAGGGAGCTGCATGATAAGCAGAGATGGGAGTAGAACTGAGATACAGGAAGAGAGTTTATTGTAGGCAAAGAAGTTTAGCATTAAAGAGGGAAACAAAGAAACAGCTCCCAGTAAGCGAAGATTCTGTTTGCCAAGTGCATACACCAAAAGGGTCAGATGTACCATAGGAGGCAAGCTGATGATGACACCTAGGGCATGTCTAAACTACATCCCTCTTTCAAAAGAGGGATGTAAATTAGACAGATCAAAATTGCAAATGAAGCCTGGATTTGAATTTCCCGCACTTCATTTGCATAATGGCAGCCGCGCGTTCTTTCGAAAACGGGTATTTCGAAAGTGAAACCGCTGTCTAGATGCAGTTCTTTAAAAAAAAACCCTTTTCGAAAGAACCGTAATGCCTGAAAAAATGAGGTTTACCAGTTCTTTCGAAAAAGGGTTTTTTTTTTCAAAAGAACCGTGTCTAGACAGCAGTTTTACTTTTGAAAAGCCCTTTTTCGAAAGAACGCGCTGCTGCCATTATGCAAATGAAGCACGGGAAATTCAAATCCCGGCATCATTTGCAATTTTGATCTGTCTAATTTACATCCCTCTTTCAAAAGAGGGATGTAGTCTAGACATAGCCCTAGGGTCTGATCATTTTCCTAGAAGCAATAAAGAAAACCTCATCTCCAATGAGAGTAAAAACTGTGAGGATCAGAGATGTGGAAAAGAAATTCGCCCAGGGATAAAAATAGCACAAGTCTGACTTTTTTCATTTTCATACTGTTTTATTTTCGGGGTCTTGAAAGTCTGACTTGATTATGGTGGTGACTTCATTAAGTTTAGCTGGACCCAGTTACTTGGCATTAGATTTTTGGAACCTTGTGTCTAATGGCTAATGTGGGATACACATATTATTGGAGGCTTGAGATTAATCCAGTAATTTAGCAGCTATCTTAAATATCTGGTATATAGTTGTGACCGGGTGAGGTCACAGACAACCCCTCGGGGGTGCCTCCCGGGGTGCTGACACGGCCACTGCCACTCACCTTCCTGCTCTCTGGAGCTTCTCACCACCCAGTCCTGCTGGGCCAGCTCCACTAGTCTCCCCCAGCTGAGGCCCTGGGCTGAGATCCTTGGCGGCCCCCCCAAGAAGAAGTACAGACACTGAACTTATTCAGGTCCAATGAGAGTGCAGTTTTGGGCCCAGCTTCCTGGGATACCACTCTCCAAATGGGATCAAACCCCAAAGGAATTACTTCAGAAAGCTCCCTTTAGCAATGAAAGGGGGAATGTGCACACTGATTGCCCCTCCAGATAACAATTATTTACACTGGGTTTGATAGAAAATAGAAATGATTTTATTAACTACAAGCAGTAGGATTCAAGTGGTAATAAGTGAGAACAGGCAGAGTAAAGTAGGTTATAAATCAAAAGAAACAAAAACGCTTAGCTAATTCTACACTGAAACCTCAGTACAAATTTTTCAAACTCTCCCTAAAACCTCTTTTCCAGCTGCCCCTCCAAACCAGGGCTGTCTCCCCACCCTGGGGTCTTCAGCTCCTTCCCTTGGGTGCAGCCCAGTGAAAAGACCCAGGCCCCTGCTTTCCTACTCTTTTTTTAAAGAATTGAGGCCTCTCCCTACCAACCACTGCTCAGACTTAAAGACAAAAGAGATTGTTTAACAGTTGCTCATCAAGACCCTCGATGTCTCTCATTCACACATTTAAAATCCACAAAGTATTCCCCACTCCATATGTCTAATTTACACACACAAATTATACATACATCAAAGTAAGATAAACAGAATCAGCAGATCATGACATGAAGATTGATAGGTTACATGAAATTATTTGCTCAAAGCACCTTTGAGTTATATACATTCATGTCCATAAGTCCATTTAATAAAGCATAGGAGAAGGTTCGTCACAACAGTGACATATTTCCTTTGGTCTAATGGAATTACACTGTGCAAAATATGTAGAGAAAAAATCATATACTGCAGTAGTGGACTAGATGTTTCCACACTGCTGGTGACAAAGCAGGGTGGGGTTGATTTAAATTGAAGTGATAAAACACACTGATTGTCCAGCTATGATGAGAGAAGGACAGGAGACATTTGATATGGATTTAATCAAGCTGCAGCTTTATTATTAGATGTCTGGTCAATAAAAGCACACAGTGCAGATATTCCTATGTTTATTCCATAATTACCTGGGGTGGCGTCTGACGGCTCCCCTTCTTTTTCTATCCAGGTCTCCCCAGCCAATCCATTGCTGACACCTTACCATCCATCTCCCCTCATATAAGAGTTAAGGTGGGCTCTATAAAAGGGAAATGGGGCAGTTGCCCCAGGGCCTAGCAATTCAAAGAGGCCAGAGCCCCTGGCTGCCACCGTTGCTACTGCGGCCATGGCAGCAGTCAAAAGTCCTGGGTCCTTTTAAATTGCTGATGGAGCGCCACTTCGCATGGCTCTGAGGGCTGAGCAGGGAGCGGTCCAGCACCTCAATCTGGGCAGTGCTGAGGGTTGGCTACGCCAGCCCCATGCCTTCTGCCTGAGATCCCACTCCGTCCGGGGATGCAGTGTCACCCCCACATACACATTGCCTTGGGGCCCATGGAAGCTGTTGGCCCCTCACCTTCCCTACAGAGTACCTGCACTGGACATGCACCACAAAGACACTCCAGCAATTAGCTTGGGTGGCCCCTTTTAAGCTCTTCCACCCATTTGGTTCCCTAGAGATGGTCAGTGTTGCCAGGCTGGCCCCTTGTCTCCTTTAGCAGCAGCTTTTTCCCCTTCATCCCCCACTCCTCAGCCATAAAGCACCATTTCCTTCATTTGGTGAGGTGTGGTCATTTTAATGAAGATTTAATTGTATATCATTCGATTTAAAAATTTAAAAGATAATTTAAATTAAAAAAAAATCCAATGTTTTATTTAAAAAATGTTTAGCCAGCATGAAACAAAGCAATATTTTGATTAAGTTATAAGCAACAGACCTTAGAACTGACTGTTCATAAAAGGACCTGCTGTAAGCCAGAAATATTTTATTAGAACTATAAGGATTTCTTACTTCAGAATCCAGTCAAGATTATGACCCTCTTGTGCTGGGAAGTATTGAAACATTTAGACAGACATGGTTCCCAATCTAAAGCGGGAAGTCCAAGGGCCTGGTCTAGTGTCATTGGTGTCAATGGAAAGATTTGCATTAATTGCACAGGGTGATTAATTAGACTCTACAGGTCTGATCCTGAGCCATTGGCTGTCCAAATAGAACTACTTGTAAAAATTTGGCCCCTCCAATCTCAGAACCACCAAAAACGTTATTGAAATTCAGGATAAGAATAATTATCCTTTAGGTAATTTGAATTGGCCTTTCTTTTGTTATCGGAGAACACAGGTTTCACTCTGCGATTTGGTGCCAGGAAAATAGCCAACAGGGACTATTTCAGTTAAGATATTGAGAAACCAGGCAGTGCAAACCAATCAGCCCAGTGCAAATTGGTGATTAGCATGGCAGCTATATGGGCTTGCATGACCATAACATTATTAATTAAACAATAGTTGGGTTAATCAAGATAGCAAAAGCAATTTGTTGGAATAAATATTTTATTAGTGTGCCCATCAATAAAGAGGAAGGACATGTTTTCATTAATTCATTTGTAATAATATTCAAACCGTGGCTGGTATAATCTGTTTAAGGATCAAGGTCTAATGTCTGCATAATGGCATGTTTTCACCTTATCATTTCCTTTTAATTGTACTGTAAATTTCAGTTACTTGACTATAATTACTGGCACATCATTTATCAGCTGAATTTTAATGTCCACTAGTGGCATTTGTTTCTGTTACATGGTGCAAACTGAAGAGACAGTGTTTATTACCACTGCTGTGGCTGTGTACTAAACTTGACATTCTGTATTGCTGCTTTTGCTAAGCAGGTGTCAGTATAATTTATACACTGCATACCTTTTTAAGGCAGTTTCAAAGTGCCAGTAATGGGTTTGTACCACAAGCTCTTGCATAATTGGGAACCAGCCATATTTGCTGTCACTGGACTATAATAACTTGCCCTAGAGCTTTCCTATAGATAACAGCATATTTTAGGCATTGATTCTCATCCTTAACCTTGCAAAAATTAATATAGCAAATTAGGTCACAAGTTATTTTATCCTGATTTTTTTAGTCATGTAATGTACAATGTAAAATTCTATCATTTGGCCAACTGTAGCTCTAGATACAAGAAATGATGGCAGAAAAACAAGCTGTTTGTGAGGAGGTGTTCCTCACACAATACCTGTCACATAGGTGCAAGTGCCACATAGATGATAGTTCATAAGAACTCATTTGGCTAGGAACAAACAAAAGTGAAATCTTTCTCTTCTTTCTCTGTTACCAGGCTCCCTAGCAGACCCAGCCAAAGAGTTTGCAGGGCCCAAGGCGGCATGTTGTGGTTGGCTGCACCGCGTGGCCAGGCAGCTCCCAGCCGGGGCAGCGAGTGAGCAGCCAGGCAGGCAGGCGCCGGATCGCGCGGGGCTCTGAAGGCACAGTGCCCACGGCAACTGCCTTGCCCTAAAGCAGGGCCTGCTCCCTGGTATTACTTTGGAAGGATTCTGGCACAGCCAAAGTGAAAGGCAGTTTTGGCATGATTTCTTGTCTCAAATGGAGTTTGCCCCTGTCTGGATAATCTTAAATTATCTCTGTTAGGGAACATCTAGACTATGTTCTTTTTTGGAAAGGAGATATGCAAATTCAGTGCTAATTTGCATATCTTCTTCCGATCACTTTTTCAAAAGTGGTTTTTTTTTTTTTTTTCGAAAAAGAAAGCAGTTTAGACGTGGTTCTTTCGAAAACCCTTTTTCAAAAGAACCCTGCACACCTCATTTTTTGAGGAAGAAGGGTTTTCAAAAAAGGGATTTTTTTCCAAAAGAACTGTATCTAAACTGCTTTCTTTAAAAAAAAAAAAAAAAAAAAAGCTTTTGAAAAAGCAATTGGAAGAAGATATGCAAATTAGTGCTGAATTTGCATATCTCCTTTCAAAAAAAGAACGTAGTCTAGATGTACCCTTAGAAACAACTTATCCTAGGGCCCGGAGAAATATGTATAATGTGCAGTTTTACATTTGAAATGGACCAGACTGCAGGTATCCTTAAAAAAATCCCAGAAGAGGGTAACTCCCAACATTTCTATAAAGCCTTCCCATTACACAGGTTGTACACTTGGCTACATTATCAGTATATTTTCTCAAGAAGAGAGAATATAGATTTCTAGGGCAGTGCAGTTTAAACAGATTTATTTGATCAGTGGAATTGTTTCCTTTCTTGATTATAAATGTAAGAAAATATTTTGGCTACATGTGAAAACAAATGGCCAGAAGCCCATCCCTTATCTTTCCTCTCTAATGCACAAGTCTCGCTGGAATACTGGCTGAGGGGGATGCGTTTTGTGAGAGCCCCTATTACTATATGGGGTTTTTTTTAAATGAGACTATTTCATTTATTTTACAGTGAGTTTAACTAACAGGTCTTTCTGATAAATGTTAATTGCCTGAGTTGGAATTACAAAATTTCACATGCCTAGTTAAATTTTTATCAAGTGGTTTCACAAATGCAATAGGACACTTTGCGCAAGACTAACTGAAACTGTAGTAACTTTATTACTTAATTGCATATTTACTGAACATACCATTTGTACAGTGTCCTTTTAAAATGTGCTTTTAAGTCTGCTTTTAAATTAACAAAATGAAAGCATTTTTAATTCAATCTTGGCAGCTGTATTTATTGAGAATTTTTACACATTTTCTAACTTAGAAATCATTTTCCTTTTATTTTCATGCAGTTGATTGGTTTTGTGTACGCCTGTTACGTGATCAGTGTTTTCATGGAAGACGAGGACAGCTGTAAGTACTGATACACATCTACTCATCACTGGAGCTACAGAGTCTGGGGTGAGACTTAGTCTTGCAATAGCCAATTATAAGACTATATAGAGTCAAAAACCAAGTTGATAGAGCCAAAATCAAGTTTGCAAAATGCAGTCTTCACTTGCACATAGACAGTTTTGTTTGTGCAAAAACTTGCATGGTAATAGAATTATTGTGTGCAAAAAACACTTAAATGGATTTTGTGAACTACCACAACCACATTAAAGCCAGATTTCTCAAAGGTATGTGAGCAAGAGTGTGGACACCCAAGATTTGATGTGTATAAATACAGTTTGGATTGAGGCTCTTTTGAAAATGAGTTCTGAAGACATTTAACCTTGGGGTTTAAAAATGACCAGAGTGTCAACAGTAAAGTTAGTGTTGGACTAGTGGACAAGTCACATTGGCAATGTGCAATACGGCTGTCACACACAGAGTGCTGTTATAGCCAGTTAGACACACGAAATGCAGGTCTAACATTTTAAGTTTGCCTTTAACAAGGAAAAACTAAATAGTTTTCAATGTTAGGAAGAAAGGAAAACGCTATAAAATAAGTATTGATCAAAGGCCAATAAGGGACTCTTCAAAAACCTGAATATGAAAAAAAAACAAGTCCAGCTGATGTGTGTGTTGGCTTTCAGGGTTCCCATGTCTGACAGTCAGCTTGTTACCTCTGCCTCTAGTGCAGTGGTCTCCAACCTTTTTACACCCAAGATCACTTTTTAAACGACAGACCAAGCCAAGATCTACTGCCCTGCCCCTTTCTTGAAGCCCCGTCCCTTTCTATTCTCCTCCTCTCCATCACTTGCTATCCCCAATCTTTATACGGCTGCCTTTTTTTTTTTCAATTCTTCTAGACTGGACCAAATGTCAGAAAAACCCCTTCTTTTGGAAGCTCCCTTATTCCTCGTGGAAAGAGGAATATAGGGGTGACCAAAAGAGCATGTTTGCTCTTCCACTAAAAAAAGCGGAAGAACAAACGCTTGGATGCAGAAGAGTTTTTCTGGGATATCTCCAAAATCCTGAAAAACTCCTGCAGTCTAGCCATACCCTCGCTGGGTTGAGACAGGATGTGTAGGCTCTGGGGTGGGAATGAGGGTTTTGGGTGTGGGAAGGGGTGAGAGTTGTAAGCTCTGGGAGGAAATCTGGATGCAGGAGGAGGTGGAGAAGGGGACGCTGACTCGGGGAGGGGGCTCCAGGCCGGGCAGTATTGGGGTACTAAGCAAGCCACAGACTTCTGGATGTGAGGGTTCAGGAATTTGGGTTGGGGTATGTGAGGGGCTCAGGGCAGTGGGTTCCAGTGTATGATAGGCTCAGATCTAGGGTCTGGGGAAGGGGAATGCAGGAGTGGCTGTGACCAGATGGGGGCTTGGCCCCAATTGGGGGTTTGTTGGCCAGGCTTCATTTTTAAATAAAATACTATGTCAAACACAAAAAGTTTCTGCATTGTCTTTATTTATGAGAATGGCAGGGAACCTGTCTTGAGTCAGGGGTCACTGACGCACAGAAAAGTCAGTTGGGAGCAGGGGACATGGTACTGGGGAAGGGTGCTAGTGGGTGCTGGGGCAAGGAACAGGGTGCCAGTGGGGGCAGGGTTCTGCAGTTGGGGGCAGGGGCGAGGGAACAGGGTGCCGGGAGGGCAGGGGACAGATTTCTGCAGCAGGGGAAAGGGTGCCAGTGGGGACAGAGTTCTGTGGCTGAGGGCAGGGGAGAGGAAACAGGGTGCCAGGAGGACAGGTTTCTGCAGCAGGGGATGGGGGGCAATGGGGGACAGGTTTCTGCAGAGGGGGGCAGAGGGCCAGGTTCAACAGGTTTCTGCAGCGGGGGACAGGGGGACTGGTTTCTGCAGTAGGGGGCAGGGTGCCAGTGGGGACTGGTTTCTGCAGCGGGAGGGCAGGTTTCTGCAGCGGGGGGCAGGGTGCCAGGGGGGCAGGATTCTGCAGAGGGGGAGACAGGTTTCTGCAGTGGGGGGGGGACAGTTCTGTGGCTGGGGGCAGGGGAGAGGGAACAAGGTTCTGCAGCGGGGGACAAGGTTCTGTGGCAGGGGGCAGGAACAGGGTTCGGGGGCAGGGTGCTAGTGGGGTCAAGGACTCCACTACACCAGCCTCGGAGGGAAGCCTCCGTTGCGCACTCCCTCCGGGGCCAACCCCCCTCCCCCCCCCCCATGGAGGAAGGAAGCCCCATCATGCGCCTCCACTGGACCTGACTCCTCCCTCCCGCGGAGCAGGGAAGCCAGCGCACGTGACCCCTCGGAGCCGACCCGCGGAGCAGGGAAACCTGCACACACGACCCCTTGGGGCTGACACCCCCCCCCCCCCGTGGAGCAGGGAACCCCGCACAAGCAACCCCTCCGGGCCTGACTCCCCCCTCCCGCAGAGAAAGGAAAGCCTCTGGGGACTTACCTGGTAAGTTCCCGGAACGCCAGGGAGCTGGGGCAAGGAAACAGCTAGTGAATTTCCGGAACCCCCGGAAGTTATACGCAGCTGTAGGACTTCCGTCCACCCTGCGGGAAGCTGCCACTACCTCCATTGTTGTTCGAGGTAGGTAGTGGGGCTTCTTGGGGGTGGAAGGAAATGGGGGGCCCAGAACTCCTTGTGATCGACTGGTTGAGGCCTCGGGATCGACCAGTCGATCGCGATCGACTGGTTGGTGACCACGGCTCTAGTGGAAGCTGCCTGTCAGCTTCCTAGCACCACCAGGATTTCAGCCTCTTGAGCACTCTCCTCTGAACTTACACCAGCTCTTCCATTATTTTGCAGGTTAATAATCATTGCACTCCAATCCCTGAGTCCCTTTGAATTGTTTCCCAGTGATATGTAACCCCTTACCCTGGATCATCACAAAAATTCCAGGTTCTCTAAACCCAAAAGTGTACAGAGTAACCCTGTTCTACCTTAAACCTATGCTTCTTTAACTACACAGGACTTGTGAGTACTTAGGATAAAGCAAACATAGGTTTATTTAAGAAAGAATAAAGATTTAACTAGAAACAGAGTGATGGAAACAATGGTTATAATCCAAATCTTATATGTTTTAGAAATCTGCATCTGTCTGTTTGTCCGTCTGTCCATGAATCCATTGGTTCAAGAACTCCTTTTAATGGGCTTAAATGGCAGCAAGGGAGTTTTAGGTTGGACATTAGGAAAAACTTCCTAACTGTCAGGGTGGTAAAACACTGGAATAAATTGCCTAGGGAGGTTGTGGAACCTCCATCACTGGAGACATTTAAGAGCAGGTTGGAGAGACATCTATCAGGGATGATCTAGATGGTGCTTGGTCCTGCTGTAAGGGGACTGGACTTGGTGTCCTATCTCTTGAGGTCCCGTCCAGTTCTAGTATGCAGCTTCCTCTTATCATAACTTAAAGCAAGGTTGGGGTTTGGTTGTGCCACAAAAATGGGATGTATGTGGAATGTGGTTGTTTTGCATAAAATAGAAAGGGGGTGTGTGATAGTGTCACAAGAGGGTGCTGTTGCATGGGTGATCAGTCTAGCAACAGTTCCATAGACCGGGCTGACATGGAAGGATAAATCCACAGCAGATAAAATATGCCTTTAACAAACTTTATTGCAAACAATTTAGAAGCGGTTTAAAAAGCAAAAGCAATGTTCAAATTGAACAGTTAACAGTCTAATTCTTAACCCAGTTTTGATACACACTCTCACAAGCACATTCACACACACCACTCACCCTCTGGGGCTGGACAAACCCCAGGTAATGTTGGTTGGTTGGTTGGTTGAGGCAAGAGTCCGACGTGCACATCACCCCAATATGCCGAATCGATGGACTCCAACCCGTGTGGCAAACTGATGGGGTATATATCCCCTAGGTGAGAGATAGTTTGGGTGGGGTTATGTCCGTTGATTGCACCACCTGCGGGTGTGCTTAAGACTAATCTTGGAACTTCCTACTTACAACACCCAATTCTGCTTACCCAGCCATGAGCGATAAGCAACTGAATGTCCTTGATCAAGTTCCTCCCTCAATGACTCCTCTTATTTGGGAACTTTGCCTCCTTTTGTGCGGTTTTGCTTCCTCAGCACACACAGTCTTTTTTGTCAGAGTGATAAACAAGTCCATAATCCACCAGGGCACTGACTCGGACCCTAGTATGGCCTCTCTTCAGCTCACTTACTGTTAATTCACTCATGCCAACCATTCACACTACCCATGATTCGTGACAGTAGCAGAGTCAGTTATACTCAGGAGTTCCCAGAGCAAGTGCCCCAGCCCCGCAGAGCAGGCCCTGGCCAGCAATGCAACCCCTGCCACTTGGCCCACCCGAGGAAGCAGCTTCCAGCCACCACACAGCCCCCGCCTCTTCAAGTCACCCTGGGGCAACAATTCCACATGGTCCCCGCTGCTCTGAGCCAGCCCTGGAGAGAAGCCGGCAGGTGGCTTACACAGACCCCAGGCCTGCCCCGGACCTAGGCAATGCTGGGTAAGTCTTCTAGCAAAATATAAAATGTGAACCTAGTTTTACAATTATCAATAGTTGTCTTTCTTATCGAATATGGAAGATTATATCCCAAAGTTCATTCTAACACTTTGTTATCTAGTTCCTCAGTAACCAAACCTAATAATTCAAATGTTCATGAAAGCACCTCCTCTGCCAGGGGTTTTCCTCAGTGAGTGGACTGAGTGCCTTTCATAATACTGTTACACTGAAAACAATCTTTTGTTTCTAGTTGCAAGCAGAGTGAATCCCCACTTCATTGCAGAGTTTCTTTTCTACCTTTAAGTTATGTTAATTGTCTGTCACTGATTTATGGCATTGCATTGACTGTTCTGAGATGTGGTAAAGGTGGCCAATGGAACAGTGACAACTTCCTTTTGCTCAAATGGAACATCATGGAAACACATAACTGCTTCGTGACGATTCTTCAAGTCCATAAAGCATAACTTCAGTATACATATACTCGAAGATTTACCTGGCATTGCTCAAATCCTTAACTCAACTATTTTTTGTTAAATCCTTGTTATGTGGTAGGGCTGGGGATGAGGGGTTCAGTATGCAGGCTGCCCCAGGGAGGGAGGACAACCTCAGCAGCTTGGGACCAGATGAGAAGCGCCTCTCCACAGCCACTGCAGCTGCAATGGGCACAGCTGGGGGAGAGTGCAGACAAACAGGCAGACTTCTCTCATATATACAGTACATAGCTGTCCCTTTCTCCACCTGCCCCCTGCTGCTCCCATGGGGTCACAGATGTCCTGCTCCCCATCTCTGGTTCTTTGCTTTCCCCCTGTGGACATTATAACTGTCACAGCTTCCCATTCCATATTCCCTGCTGCCCCCATGTGGTGATTATATAACAGGGGTGGGGAATCTTGTTTGGGGGGGTTCTGGGGTCACTAACCCACAGAGATATCAGTCAGCAACCGCACAAAAGTGAGAAGCAAAAAAAAAAAAGACACATAGAACACATGTAGAAAAATCCCACAAAATCCCTTGATGTGATGTTCTTTATTTTATTTAGAATTTTAGTCTGGTGGCTGAGTTTGCTTTTCCTTTCTCAGCTGTGGCTGCCCCTTCCTTCCTTTTCCCAGCTCCCCATGCTGGGAAGGACTTCTGGGGCTTGCCCAGTGTGGCCACCCCTTCCTCCCTAAAGGCACCCTACATAGGGAAGGGGCGGGGGGGGGGACTTCTCTTCCTTCCCACTCTTGCAAGGGATTCCCCCCTCCAACCAGTCCCGCATTCCATGCTGTTCCCTGCTGCAGCCAGCCTATTCAAGGAAGGGTAGGGAGGAGAGAAGCTGGCCCCACTGTGGCCTCCCTTTTTTCCCAAAAGGTGCCCCGTGAAGGGAAGGGGCTGGGGGCTTCCCTTCCCTCCCACTCCGGGAACGGATTCCCCTCCCTTCTGCCCCTCTGGTCCTGCACGCCTCCTTACCACCAAAAGGAGTTTTGCGGGCAGCCTCTGCAGCCACCCAAGGCAGGGAAGCAGCTCCAGCCTCTTTTTTGCTGCCGCCTTGCCAAAATGTTGCAGGGCTCCAGCACATGGAGCTTCTTCCTCCCACCAGGTCTGTTGCACACATCTCTCCCACATGCAAGGGAGGAGCTGGAAGTATCCAACGGCACTACAGGGGAGGCTGAGGGAAGTTTTTAAAGGAGTCCCCAGGAGTCTCCCCACAGCATTTCATGGCCACTGGATCCCCCGAGGGCCGGATTAAATTGTTTGGCAGGCTGATCCAGCCCGCGAGCTAAGGTTCCCCACCCCTGTTATATAGCATAACCCTCCCTTTCCATTTTTTGAGAAACAATCACATTCCAGGCACATCCCATTGTCCTAGCACAACCAAACCCTTAACTCACTTTAAGTTATAAGAGGAAATTATATACTGAATTTGGTGGTCCTAGCTCTTCCAGTTTAAGAGAAGTTCTTGAACAAACAGATGGATAAACTCTCTCAAATATATAGTAAATTATTCCTTAAATGTTACCCATACATACATCTCACAATCATTGTGAGTCTTGACAAGTTACAAGCTTTTTGTAGATATCTGACATTTTGTTTTTTGTGGATTAATGTCCCGTAAGAGATGTTTTATGTGATGAGTTTGTCAAGTCTGAGGTGAGCTATTTGCTAAGAACAGGGGATCCTCTGCCAAGAAGTCGGTGTCACAGCATTTCTAAGGATATTATAACTAACAAACTTTCGGTAAACCATACAAGTGTCTTAGTTATTTTAAAAACCCTAGTCAACCATAATGAAACTGGAAGAGAGACTAAAAACAAATGTGGTTACCAGCCTTTTAAAAAAAGAAGGAAGTCCTGGTACTACTTTTCTCATACACAAATACTTACAGAGTCTAACTTCTCTCCTTAGTAAAACAATATAATAAATGTCAAGAGAAAAATCACTAGACAGCTAGAGGGTAAGTAATAAGCAACAAACATTTTAGAAAGGCTATATCTTGACAAACTTGGTTATTTTTCATAGAACTACATGAAATTCATTTGGATTTGGAGATAATGTCCCACAAAATCTTTCTGAAAACTGTAATTCAAATTGACTGATAGAAACTACCATATTTCACTTGAAAACCATGTAAAGGACCGTAAACAAATTATCATATAACTAGTAATGTATTTCACTGAAAGGAATCTCTAGTGGGATACAACATATATGGTATGCATGGGTTAGCATCTTTTAGGTTCTGGAGCAGAGAGGAAATAGCAATACTAAGTTGGGAAGAAATGCAGATTCCTGTGGCAAATATAATACAAAGAGGCCCAAGAAAAATTAGAAACATGAACAGAGAATAACATAGTGGGTTAAACGTATGAAAGCTGGGAGCAATAACCTGAAACACATGTTTGAATATTAAAGAGAACCCTAGAAAGCACTAATTCTGAAAGCTATCTGGGGATGGTAATGGCCAGCAAAATAGTAATGAGTGTGAAGTGCATTGTGACCGCAAAAAAGCCATTGTGCTTTGAGATGCATGAACAGAATCCTTGCTTAGGGGATCGCTGGGGAATGGGGTGGGGAGGTAATCATTGTCCTTATATATATGGCTCTGATAGGATTGCAGCTGGAACATTACATTCAGATCTGCATCAAATGATTAGGGCTAGTAGAAGCACTGTTTAAAAGGGATGTGCCGTCAGCTGTTTTATTAATAAGATGCTTCACATAATAGCACCTTGGAAGGCTGGCTCTTTACTTTTTAAAGTAAGTAGTTTTCTGTTGTCAGTGTTGCTCAATCCTAAATAATATTCCATAAAAGTGTGCTTCATAAGGCAAACATTTTAGTGATGTACATAAAGAAATACACCGTTGACTCTTAGCAAAAAATAGAACATAGCATTGGAAAACGTAAATACCTGCTAAAAATGCTATACCATTGTATTTGGCACCTGACAACAGGTTTATAGTCAAAAGCATCAAGGCCTTGATCCTGCTTCACAAAACTCACTGACATCAGCAAAATTAGGATTTAACTCTGGGCTGCTCTTGTAACCTGAAGCGTGTTCCATGGTTTGTTACACCAGTTCCCATTGACATCATGAAGAGCTGAGGGTTTCACAGTTTCAGGGTAACTTGCCTATATTCCTCGGTTGTGGTCCTTCAAAGGCACCTGCTTAAAGATTTTTATCTCCATTTTTTACCTCTCTTGAGTGGAGGCCCACATCTCTCCCTCCCTCCTGGCCAGCGGTTTTTAAGGCTGCACAGTTCCCAGCCTATACTGTGATATTCCCAGCAAGCCAGACTGCCTAAAAAGGCCATCGTCTGTGCTGTGCTTTCTCTCCGAAGGCTTGGAACAATGAAATTGCCAATAATTGTCAGTCACCACCCCTCTCTTTCTAAACAAGGATATTTATTCTTAAGTTGAAAGTATTATAGAGAAAACATCAAAACACTAAAAGAACATGGGTGCATGCTAAAAAGCTTACCAGAGGTCACCCCAACTCTAACCTCGGGATCAGGTAGGTGTCACTCCTTCAAAAGCTCCCTGCTTGTAGGTTCACAACTGTCTTAGATTCAGAACCAGAATGCAAGCTGGGCAGTTCAGCAATTTTTATACATTTTGGATCTTTGATCCCAGTTTCTGTAGGCAATCACCCTCTTAGGATGTAGGTTCAAATGGCTGAATTATTGCATAATCTAAGGTTGGGAATTTATATTAACCTCTCCCTAGGTATCCCTCAGAAATCCTCTTAATATTTATTGTCCCCAGAAATTCTTTTCTTGTCTAGCAAATTTTCACTATATTCCTTTTTAGATGTGAGACTCCCATGTCTCACATCTGTCCCATTCCCCAGCTCTACACACATACCCAAAAGAGGTTTCATACAGTTCCAGCCCACAATAGTACATAAATGATTCATTTAATACAGTAGACCCCAAAGTTATTTAATTTAATGAGGTCCTCCAAGGATATGGCAGGGAACTGCCATATCAATCATAGAGGCCACTCAATACTTTGCAGGCTCAAACCCTAAAACATTTAGGGTATGTCTAGACTGTGGCGCTATTTCTGGATATTGGAAGCATCCCGAAATAGCAACACCATGTCTTTAAAGGTGCTTGCTATTTCCCAAAATAGTGGGCGCGCTATTCAGGCATCCCTAGTAACCCTCATTTCATGAGGGTTAAGGGATTTGTCAGAATAGTGTCTTCTTTAGAAATTTGGCGCTGATAAAAAATAAGCTTTTTTGATCTAGACTCGGAATAAGCGAAGCAATTTGCATAGCGCAAATTACATAGCTTATTCTGACAGAAGGTTGCTGTCTAGACACACCATTAGTTGATGGGCCAAATACAGAGTATGATACAGAACACAAAAGAAGACTGGTGCATGTTTTCTAGAACTTTAGCAAACATGTAGTCAGTTTTTACTTGTCCTCCCTATATACCAATGGCAAGCAATGTTTTATTGTTGAATGCAAGGGGCAATTTTATATATCCAACAAAAAGTTTATTTTAATGTAGTTCTCCAGCCTCCATTAGTATTGGTATGCTTTGGCCTTTTCCCTTATTCAGTTATAAATTTTTACTTGTTCAGTTATAAATTTCACAAATTCTCTTGGTCATATGCTAAAATTTAGGGCCGTCAAGCAATTAAAAAATTTAATCGTGATTAATCGCTCAGTTAAAAAATTAATCATGATTAATCACGCAATTAATCATGCTATTAAACAATAAGAATACTATCTATTAGAATACAAAGTGTATAGTGCTCACTTTATATTTATTTTTTATTACAAAACATTTATACTGCAAAAAAAAACCTTAGTTCACCTCACTGAAGTATTGTAGTGCAAATTCTATCATGAAAGCTGAACTTACAAATGTAGTATTATGTAAACAAGAATAACTTCACTTAACAATAAAACAATATAAAACTTTAGACTCCACGAGTCCACTCAGTCCTACTTATTTTTTAGCCAATCACTAAGACAAACAAGCTTGTTTACATTTGTGGGAGATAATGCTGAACACTTCTTGCTTACAATGTCACCTTATAGTGAAAACAGGCATTCGCATGGCACTTTTGTAGCCGGCATAGCAAAATATTTACGTGCCAGATGTGCTAAAGATTCATATGTCCCTTCATGCTTCGACCACCATTCCAGAGGACATGCATCCATGCTGATGATGGGTTCTGCTCAATAACGATCCAAAACAGTGCGGATCGAAGCATGTTCATTTTCATCATCTGAATTGGATGCCATCAGCAGAAGGTTGGTTTTGGGTTTTTTTGGTGGTTCAGTTTCTCTCGTTTCTGCATCAGAGGATTGCTCTTTTAAGACTTCTGATAAAATGTTCCACACCTCATCCCTCACAGATTTTGGAAGGCACTTCAGATTCTTAAACCTGGGGTCTAGAGCTGTAGCAATTTTTAGAAACTTCAGATTGGCACCTTCTTTGCGTTTTGTAAAATCTGTTGTGAACGTGTTCTTAAATCCAGCAACATATGCTGGGTCATCATCAGAGACTGCCATAACTTGGAATATATGGCAGAATGCGGGTAAAACCATGGAGCAGGAAACATACAGTTCCCCCCAAGGAGTTCAGTCACAAACCTGCAAGGCTCAAGTAATGTTTCTAGCTTTTGCAGGTTTTCGAACTCCTTATCTGTTGGCACTGATAGATGATGCTGTTGAAGAGCTAATGGGGATGTGATAGCGGCTTTATTGCGAAGCAGGTGCTGACTCATAGCCAATGTGGAATTCCATCTGGTTGAAATATCTTGTACCAGAGATTCTTGTTTTTGTCCATTTGCAGTTTGTTGTATTCCTAGCTCAGTACTGTTAGCTGGACTGTGTTTGAAATGGCCCATAAGTTTTCTGCATTTTCCCAGCATGTTTTCAAAACCACCATCACTGAGTGCTACAGTAATGGATCTCTGCAGACTGTGAGCAACGCATGTCATGTGTTCAAAGGCAAGCAACTGCCCACTGCTACCATATTATGTGCACTGTCAGTACTAATTGTTACTTTTTCTTGAATATTCCATTCTTTCACAACACCATGAAATGCCCTGCACATGCTTCAGCATAATGTCTCTCTTCAGTATGTTACTGTTACAGCAAACGACTGTAGTGTGCATGCAGCATCAATCAGGTGTGCTGTGACACCAAGATAGCTATGATTGCTCAAGGATGACCAGTGATCACCAGTCAAACCAACAGCCAGTGCATTTCTCAGAAGCTCCAACTTTGTAGTCTTCTCACTGTCATAGAGATCATTTATTCGTGATGCAACGGTTTCTCGGGAAGGCAAGATGTATGACTGATTGGAAGATGCTATTTGAATAATATCTTTTAGCCCTCTGTCATTTACAATGTTGAGTGGTCTGCAATCCATAGCTATCTACTTTGCAATAGCTTTGGTTAAGGTGTTGTATTTTCTTTGATCCATGGGCTTGTAGTGATCCTAAAACTCTGTAATTGTACTGTCATGGCTGGCTGGACTTGTTTGCTGGTGGTGGATTATCTGTAGCACAAGATCCAGAGGCAAAAACATGCTTAGCATGTAGGTGGTATTGCAGACTTGAAGTGCTTCTATGGTATTGGAACTCAGCCTTGCAATAGCTACAGATAACAGTCCTTTTAGACAACAAACCATATGGAAGTATTTTAAACATAAACTTCCCATTCAAAAGACCTGAATGGTTGCTGCTTTGCTCCATTAACTTTGTCTGATATTTTATCACTATAGATCATGAAAACAGAGTAGAATTGTGTCAAAGTCTGGAATAAATTCAATAAATTCTTCTATACAATCAATATATTTGTGTCCTATTCAAGAGTCCTTTTTTTATCTCAGCCCCAGCTGTGGATGGCCATGGATAGTGCAGAGTTCAGGGGGACTCAGACCCCAACTGCAGGTGGCACAGGGCTCCGTCAGCCCCCAAGCTTGAGGGAGGGCCATTTCAAAGGGGCAGCACCTGCACAGCTGATCCCAGGCTCCACATGGCACTGCCCCTTTGAAATGCTGCCGCAGCATTTCAAAGGGGCAGCGCTGCAGAGTCCAGGGTCAGCTGGACTCCCCAGCTGACCCTGGGCTCTGCATTGTGCTGCCCCTTTGAAACGCCACCACAGCATTTCAAAGGGGCAGCGCCACGCAGCTGATCCCGGCTCCGCTCGGCGCTGCCCCTTTGAAACACCACCACGGCATTTCAAAGGGGCCACGCTGCACAGAAACACCTGCGATTAACGCGCTTTAATTTTTTTCATGTTAATTCTGCCCTGCATTAATCTCAGGTGTTAATGCACATTAATTGACAGCCTGTCAGCCCACAGCAGTATGGATTCACTTTGACACAGAGCCTCCAGTGACTAGGCACACTTTATTAATGTTGCTAAGTTACTGCTATTACAAAGTAACAAGTTAGAAATCCTATGTGGAGCAAAGCAAAGATAGGAGTAATAGGTTTTGTGACATGCTTACATCCCCTCTACTGTGGGAAGTCCCATCCCCATTGTCCTCGCTTCAGGGGCCACACGTGGCTCCAGATGGGGGAGGTCCGGGCATCCCCCAGGTATGGGTCCCTGGTAAGACTTCCCGTGCATGGGACCCACCAACACCTTTGTATCCCAGCTGTTTACCGGGTGAGCGCGTACTGGCTCAGTACCATTCTTGTCACTCTTATGAGCTGAGACCGAGGTCAAACTTGTTTACTGCTTAGTAGTTTCCCAGCTCAAGTGTATGGGTTAAAGCTGATAAGGACCAGCTGGTGTTTCAGGTTCCAGGGGGCTGAAATATAGGGCTGGGAATTTCCATCCTCAGCTCTCAGATCTGCAGACCCACTTATGGCTTGTACTACACAGCCTTACTAAAATTGTACTAGATTTTCTCAGTCAACATCGATACATCACAGGTTTTCTTTCTCTGATGTACTTTTCAACACTAAGAGCTAAATTTTCTCAGAAAATTAGGTCAAGGAAACAGAATAAGTGTTTCCTCCTTTGTCAACTGATTCATCAACCATTTTCTTCAGCGCTCCATCACTGTAAGTCCCTGTAAGGTGGTGCATCAGAGCAGTGGCACCCTCTCTGGCCAAACACAATACAGCCCCATAGCTCACATGGCCTGCCAGTCTATTCCTGATGCCCAGGAGTCTGAAAATGCTTTACCCCAAGTCCATCAAGCAGTTACTAGGGAAACCTAGGCCCTCCCACTCCACTGGGTTCTAGCTCTGGGCCCTTGAGGTTGATAGGCAGGATCAGGGTTCTTCGACTCTGACATCAATCTGAGATCCTTCCTGCCATCCCCTGGATCTCTGCAGGCTGTCCAGTCTCTTGGTTAGTTCATCACCTTCTGGGGTGTTGTTTCTGGGCAGCTCTGTAGTTGCTTGTTGTCAGGTGCTCCTTTCTGAGCCTGCTCATCATTCTGGTTATCCACCCCACTCACTGCTTCCCAGCCTTTTATCCCAGCTGCCGTAAGGCTGCCAATCAGCAGTGGCCAGCAGTGCCTGTGCTAACCCTGTGGTTCCAGGGCTAGCATGGTGTACAGAGGTCCCACAACAGTTCCTTTCCAGTTTGTATTGATCTTCCCAGCACACCCTGAGGGAATTAATGAAAAAGCAAATTCATGGACCCCTTCCCCTCATCCCTGATGATAAGGTGCCCATGACAATTGTACATAGTAATGGACTTACGGCTAATCTTTGATGTGGGGCTACACTCACAGTGGATGACTCATTGTAGCTGCAGCTGCTTCTCACTACAGTTGTGCTCCCTCAGACCTATCCATGATAATCTGAATATATGTCTGTGGCAAACTGAGTGACTGCAGGCCTCAGCATGTCAGTTCACTAGGAACTGTCATCTGCCTGCTCTAAAATCACAAACACTAAATGCAATTGCTTGCATTTCTCCTTATGCTTCTGCAATATTCAGGTTACAAAACTGCATCCATTAATGACCTTCTTGCATAAATCCAGATGGGTCGTTGCTTACTTGCTGCTCCAGAGCCTTTTCTCAAGGTCCTTTCCAGCTGTTTCATTATTTGAATCATTAACCCTCCCTGATCTTCATGGATTTTACCCTTTCCATTTTGTTTCTTGTATTCAAGCAAAGTGCACTCTCCTGTTCAGTATCTCAGCTACTTCTCTTGATCTCCCAGTCATGTTGCTGCATTCGGGGAAGCCAGGCACACTTCTTGGACTCATTTCTTTAGTCATTGCCCACTAGGGATGTCAACAAGTAGACAACTAGACAATTAACCGATAAGCCTAGGCTTATTCATTAATCTTGACAACTATTTGCATTCCCCCACACACCTTGCTGCCTCTATATCAGAGGCAGCACGGGGAAGCAGGAGCCAGTGCTGGGGGTAGCTGGCTTAAAAGTAAGTTCTTCCCAGCACCGGCTCCACAGTGCCTCTTGATGTGTCCCCTCACTGCTATCAGAGGCAGCAGCAGGTGGAGGGGGCAGGAGAGGCTGCTGCAAGACTGGGCCTGCTGTGGGCAGAGGCTGTTTTGCAGTAGCAGCCCCTATCCAGGGGGACCTAGGACCCCCTCCCCGGACAGGGGCTGCTGCCACCCCACACTGCTGCTTCTGTATCAGGCAGCCAGTCTGCATGGGGAGCTGGTTTTTAAACTAGCTCCCCTCGTGGACCAGCTCCCGTCTGCCACCCTGCGCTGCTGCCTGCTGCATTGCATGAGGAGTAACATGGGTTTCTGATCAAACTACCGCGTCTACATGCGGCAAGTTAAATCGGGCGACTGGCATTTTAAAATGGTGACCAACCGCGATTATGCTAATCAAGCACGGGATATTTAAATCCCGCGCTTGATTTGCAACTTCGGTATGCTTCATTTGCCTCCCTAGTTCGAACTAGGGGGCAAGTATAGACATACCCTAACTGAAAAAACTGAAAAAATAGTGAGTAGTCCTGCAGCACCTTAGAGACTAACAAAAAATGTAGATGGTATCATGAGCTTTTGTGGGCACAGTCCACTTCATAAAATGAGTGGTGCAACAATAGCTAAGTTACATTAGTTTCAGCAGAAACTTTCCTCTCAAAGAAATGCCCATATTTCATATGGTGGTGAAAGGATTTGGATAGACCAGTTACCCATGAGGAATGGGCTTTAAGATGGAAAAGAGGCCCTGGAACCTTAATTTGTTGCATGCTAAAAGAAAATGTCTTTTAAGATACTCTGTCAATGGTACCTTACATCATTCTGATTGAAATATAAATATTTTGATATAGAATGAATGGGATAAATGTTGGAAAATTGTTGTGGAAAAAGTGATTTAAAACATTTTAATATATATTTGCAGCATCTCCTCTCTCTTTTTGGAATCTTCCATTAATGTATAATATTGCAGATTTGGACAGAGAACAAATCCTAAGCTATGAGATTCAAACTCTCCCTAATTAAATATTTTCTGTATAATTCTGTGCACAAAGTTAAGCCTTGTTCTTGGACTGAAAACCTGTCAGGGAAGCTTAAACATTAATAACTGCTTCCTACTTGGTTGCTAAGCATTGCTTAAATGGATTTTGGATCTTGCACTTCAGCCAATGGATGCTTTTTGAAGGGTAATAAATGCTTGAGGAAACATTTATTTCCAACTATTGCTCTCTTCACTTGTATTTCAGACTGCAGTTAACTTTTACTTAGAAGGAAGATGGTTGCAGCTCAAAGAGAATGAAAAGGAAGATATGTAAAAGGCATATTGCTCTTGCGGGTTTAATACCTTCCATCATTCATCCTAATGAAAAAGTCTATTTATATCTCTTCCTTTCATTTTTTTTCATTTCTTCTGTTGTAGATCTATCAATCTACATGACTCTTATGGAGATACTAAAAGATGTGAAATCTATAATCATAAAAACCTGCCACTATTCTGTTTGTAAATCACTTCCTCTTTAAAAAAAACCCCTGAGAAACTTGTTACCAGCTTGTCAGAGTTACTGAATGTTTTTAATAAAGTGGAGTCTAGGAGCAAAGAAAATAAATTTTTAAAAACACGATTAACCTTTATAAAATATTTTCTAGACTTTCTTAGTGGAACAACTGATAACATTTTATTGCCACTAAATACTATGTTGTAAATATAATATCTGCATATGTCTAAAAGGGATAGGTCTGAACTGTATGTGCACCTCGTGAGATGGTAGTGGGAATTCAGTTGCATGTAAATAAAATGAGTCAGGAAAAGGAAGTGAAGTAGAAGGAATAGATTTGCCAAAAAAACCTTCAGTTGTGATTCAGCATTTGTTATACAGACAATACTGAGGCTATGTCTAGACTACAGGCTTCTTGAGAAAGAAGCGTTTTTTTGGAAGAGATCTTTCGAAGAAACTTCTTGTGCAAGAGAGCATTCACACTGCAAAAGCGCATCGAAAAGGTGATGCATTTTTACTGCCTGGACACTATCTCACATGTAAACAGTGATTGCTATGGACAGAATGGCCACCAGGGCACCTGTGCTTTTTCCTCTTCCCTCTTCTTCCAAAAAAAATCCCTCTTCCCTGTCTACACATGCCTTTTTGTGAAAGAACTCTTTCGCAAAAAGGCTTCCTCCTCATAGAATGAGGATTACCATTTGTGCAAAAAGCCCTCTTGTTTTGATTTACTGTCTAAAGAACGCGCTTGCAGTATGGACGTAACTCAGTTTTTCCGACAACTCTGTAGTCTAGACATAACCTGAGAGACAAATGGCTAACCAAAGGAAATTCAAAACTCTTCTGTATATGAACAGAACTACAGGAAGCCTCCATGGTCCAAGAGGCTAAGGCATTATCCAGTCAGCCACACCACAAAATCAAAATTAATAACCGAGTAGAACGTTTTTATGCCTAGTCCCTCTTTATCAAGGCTGTTGTCAGAGCTAACATATTTTGAGAGCTGAATCTGCTTATTTTTTCTTTCATGAGGCTCCTTTTTAATGGGCAAGTTCTTTTATACTATAATCTCTAATACAGAGACAACCAGGTGGCATTGCTAGACAAGTATATTAATTAATACATAATATATTATTACCCACACTAAAAAAACTATAACATTGTACTCTTGTGAAATATAACATTTCATTTATGCACACCATTGAACATCTGTTGTGAACAGTCAAATGAGCAAGAGAGGTTTATTTCCTGACATTGTTTAATATATACATGGTTATACGATAGGTGATAAACTTCCTATGAATCCAGTCTTTGTGGGGTGAGGCAGTAAAGAAGTGGCAATGAATTCCCAATGACTTAGCAATATTTAGCAGTAGACGTAATTCTATTAACATTGTGCTGTTGTTCAGGGTCTACCCCATGAAGATTTCACATGGTTCACACAACTGACCCTGACCACGACTCCCTGCCACTCTTCCCCTGACTGGTTTCCCCACAAAGGCACATGCTGCAGCTCCAATTCTTGTCACAGGTCTTGAGGCTGTTGCTGAACAAGTGCTGCAAGCAGAGAAGAAGGGACAGGGACATTTGGAAGAGAAGCAAAGCTGGGTAGGCTCCCATGTATAGTATAGAAGCCAGCCCTATGACAGGGGCATAGGTCACCCCCACTTCTCACTTAGGTTTGGCCCCTCAGCCCCTCCATCATGATGGCAGTCGAATGGCAAGACCAACATTTCGGGAGTAGGGTTGCACCTTTGTGCAAAGGGCTCTGCTCAGGAGGAGCAGCAGGGCTGACCCTGAGTGCCATTGCAACTTGCGTGTACCAATTTGCAATGCCACTCACTCATTTTTGACCCCACCATGATAGAGGGGCCCAAGGGCCAAACGTGATGGGCAATGGGGTGGCCAGCGCTGCTTGTTACTGCCATGGCATCAGTTCCTGCACCGGGGCTACATCAAGGGGCCTGCCCGGCCTTGCCCTGCAAACATGATTACTTCGCCATGTCTTACACTGGACAATTCTACTCAGGCTAAGTAAACCTAAGAAGGCTCTGTCAGGCCAGAGTATGTTTTCACTCCTAATACTGCCTACCATGAAGCTATGGAATCCTTTCTAAGGCTTCATCAAGGCCTGTATTTCATATACATCTCTGCTTTTCCTCAGCTGCTTAATCAATCAAGACCCAAACCTGCCAAATCAAAAGAATTTTCATCAATATTAATATGACTGGCACAGTTACAAAGCCCCTTGATATCATGCATATCATGCATATCCACAGATGCCCCCTGTGATGGCGTGTCAGGGACCCCCCCGATCCTGCACCCCCATAGCAGCCAGAACAGACTCCGCCAGCCAGTAGAACAGAGAGGGCTTATTGCTCCTCCAGGATACAGCACAGCATAGACGTGATGTGGCTACCGGAGTCAGGGCCAGGATGCCTCAGACCTCTTGGGTTAGGGGGTCCAACGTCCCCTCAACACTCAGCTTAGTCTGTTCCCTTCATGTTTCCCAGCCAGGAACTGCCTCACTCCCAGGCCCTGCCCCCCAGCCAGGTGTTCATCTCTGCCTCCCTTCCTTTGTCTCTCCCCCTGGGAAAAGCAGTGTTATCTGCTCATGCTGGGACTAAGTGTCTGGGCCAATACACGTATGGGTGATTCAGTGGGAATCACACATCACAGCGCAGGGGAACCCCGGGTTACAGAGCAGACAGCACCCCCACTACGTCACACCCCCGAAGTTGTACACTAACGCCCAACACAGAGCATTTCCCTAGGGTATTTTTTTCAATACTTCAGCTGTCCTGTTTTCAAGTTACCAGATGTTCTTGGCATCTACTCATTAAGGTTTGCACATTTAAATGGTATGACTCAGTTTAACTGTATCGCAGGACCTAAAGATGCACTATTCCAGGAGTTCTCAAACTGTGGGTCACCCCATAGTAGGTCACCACGCCATTTTAATGGGTTCACCAGAGCTGGTTTAGCCTTGTTGGAGCCCAGGGTCAAAACTGAAGCCAGAGCCTCACCACCTGAGGCCTAAGCCAGGGGGTGTAAGCCCTGAATGGTGGGATTCAAGTTACAGGCTCTGCTGCCTGAGGCTAAAGCCCTTGGACTTTAGTTTTCCCTCCCCAACTGTCTGAATCATTGGGGCCCAGGCAGGTTCAGGCTTCAGTCCCCTCTCCTGGGGGTGTGTAATCATTTTTTCATCAGGAGGCGGTTGCGATGCAATGAAGTTTGAGAACCACTACACTAATCAGAGGGACTGATGCATTATGCATCTGATATTGGAGAATGGGATAAATTATCCTGTCTTCTATTCAGGTGATCTGCCTGGAACTAAGTAGAACATTACAATCATCATAACATGTTTGTGTCCCATTTTGGAAATGCCTGCAAGGTTACACCTATTTGCCTCTCCAGCCTTTATAACTTGGCTTGATCTTACCCTCATAGTCATACTGTGCCATGGATTTCACCATTCAAAAGTGAATCCACATGCCAGCAATGCACTTTGCAGTGTATTAAAATGGTATACCAAGGTACCTCTTGGAAAAGCACAAGATAGCTGTAGTTTTCTATACAACGCCACACACACACACACACACACACACACACCTGTTTTTGACAGACTCTGAGGAGGAGTGACAAATCCTTGTAAGAGGCAACTTTATGCTTAATGCCTGACTTAGCCCTGAGGCAACAGGTACCACTGGTTCTATAGACTGGATCGACATCTCACTGAAATCACATCTTTTCTCAGTAGAATAAACATTTGAGTGGTACTTGATCCTGCACTGATCTGTCTGTTGCAGTTATTTTGAATCCACTATTATATCATCACACCAATTGTAAGGCTTCATATGGTTGAATCCATTTGAGATGCAGTCCTCCAAGAGTTACAAAGGGATTTTCACCATGTATCAAAATACACTAGAACCTCTTTAATCCAGCAATAGGCTATATTGGATTATGGAATTTTCCAGAACACCATGAGTGTTCACCATAATGAAGGGTAAACAAAGTCTATTACTAAAGCTCTTGTACGTACTAACCATTATAGAGTACTGTACATGTATAACATGTCATAAGATAAATCCTTAATGTACTGTATTGAAATGGTTAATGGAAGTGGAGGTGAGGGTCTAGGAGGGAGCAGATGTGGAGGCAAAGGCGGCAGCGGCCAGAGGCTCAGACCCCTTTGAATTTTTGCTAGAGTGCTAGGACACTGCACCAGGCTCTCCACAGGACTCAGGCCTGGCGGGAGCAGAGGGCTGGCTGCCTCTGGCTCCACCCCTTCCACCCAAGGCCCTGCCCTTTCTGGGTGTGGAGTGGGGCCCCCCACAAACCTTACCCCAAGGCCTACGGTGGCTGTTGGCCCTGCTAGGAGGGAGATAGGAGCATGCTATGCTCCTGCTAGGAGGGAGATAGGAGGAAGGGGTGTGGGAGGGCCATTTGGGATCCCGAACCATGAATGTTCCCAGATCACAGACAACCAGATTAAAAAGATTCAAGTGTATTTACTATATTAGCATTGTACAGGGATGACCTGGAAGAAAGATGTCGGGGTGGTTAAACACTGGAATAAATTGTCTAGGGAGATTGTGGAATCCCCATCACTGGAGATATTTAAGAGCAGGTTAGACAGACATCTATCAGGTATGATCTAGATGGTACTTGGTCCTGCCAGAGTCGACCTCTCGAGGTCCCTTCCATTTCTATGATTCTATGACCCTAAGGCTGTCTACCTTTCAACTGTTATACCTATGACAAGAACCATAAGTATCACAAGACACTAACCATCCTAGTTAAACTTATTGAAAGCGGGAGGCTTCTGAAATTTCAGAGCAGTGTCCAGCAGTTCCTAACTTAAACTATCATTAGGAATCTGTGAGCTGCTGTTAGTATTATAATGACAGGCAATGAGGAAAAACACGTGTCATTAATGGCTAGTACTTGAATATGCTTGACTGACCATCACAATACAATGATAATAGGCTTTACTAGCTGGCACTGAAACAATGTTGTTGCTGCCAGATTTAAAGCATTCCCCTGGGTTTGGAGTGTTTTAATAAGACAGCATTGACTAGTTGTATTTTGGGAGGCTTATATGGATACTTGCATATTTCTGAGCTGTCTGTGCCAGAAACCCCTAAAGATTAACATTTGGGGCAGCCAAGAGCATGATGTGCTGTTGAAGATGGAGGCAGGATGAAGTCACAGGCCCGGTGTGTCCCCCAGGTGAGCCCTAGCTGTAACCAAGCAGGCGTGGACTTCTCTCACAACAAAAGCAATGCTGGTTTTGTTCCATGGTGTGACTGCGCACGTGGGGGTCGGCCCGGTGCCCCGGGTCCCTTGTCCCCTCAGTTCTGGGTGTTGCGCCCTCTTATGTCCCATCGACCAGTTCCTTGGCGGTTGATAGGGCCAGTTGTCTCTAGCCAGAGTCCTCTTATGTTGCTCCTCTATACGGGTGAGAGGAGAGAGGGGGGCCCGGGCCCGCCCACACTCGTGGGCCCCAGCCCAGGGCCCTAAGGACTTGGACCACTCTGCGGTCCAAATCCAGCTGGGGGGGCTGCCCGCCTAAACTCGCCAGCCCACGGGCTAGGATCACCGCCCTGCCCTGGGCTACTTCCTCTTCCAGGTGCCTTTTGTTAGGGCTCGCGACCCAGCCCAGCACTTCCTCTGCCCCTCAAAGGGGACTTCGCCAAACGCCCTTTCCCCCGAAGTCGGCGTCCCCCGCGCTCCTCCCCCCTTTCCTCCGGCCCGGGCGGCTTTTAAATCCCCCACCACTCCCGGCGCCGGGCAGGACGTCGCCATGACGTCACTGGCGTGGCTCCGCCTCCCCACGCCGACGTAGTGTGGGGCCGTCCCCTCCACCCTCTTTACGGCCGGGCCAGCAATGAGGAATAATGGTAGTTCGAATTAGGAGCTTTAATTCGAACTACCTAGTCCGTGCCGCGTGTAGCCGTGGGCAGGGAGTTCGAACTACGGGGCATTTAAAAATGGCAGCGCCCAGGAACATGCAAATAAAGCCCGAACTAGGGTGGCAGTGTAGACATACCCTAGGAGAGTTAAAAAAATATGTTGTAATGCAGAATTTAGCTTTTCTTTAATGTTTTCTTGCTCCTATAAGAGTTACTTGTCACAATGAATTATAGTTTAAGACACTGGAATACCTAGTGATACAGAAATACAAACATTAGCCTCCAGTCACCTTTCTGGAGGCTGAAAGGATACACACACAGAGGCCCATGCACACACATCCCTTAGAATTAAAATCGTTTACTGACTTAAAAATAAAAATGTGAGTTTTTTCAGTCAATTTCTCTCTCATAGCATGCCAATTTTAATTCCTCTTCATTGTTTTTGCTACTGAGAGATAGATAAATAGATGGATAGATCCCTTCCCTTCAAATATAAACGTAATCTCCATGTCTAGGGATTGTGCTTTCCTTTAAGTCAGGGGTGGGGAACCACAAGCCTGGGGGCCGGATGTGGCCCCCCCCAACTTGCCAGAATCCAGACCCTGAGGCTCAGAGACACTCTTCCCCCAGCATTGGGGAGCCTGCACTGGCAGTCCAGCTCCCCAGCCACCCCACTGCAAGGCTGGAGAATACAAAATCTACTAGCCTGGGCCCTCCTAGGCTCTGGTGCGCGAGAGGAATGTGGGGACTGTCTTTCTCCTTCAGGGGCCACCTCAGTGGGGGGGGGAGGGGGGGGTTCTCACTTGTGTGCGGCCCCCAACTGATTTTTCTGTGGGTTATTGGCCCCGATCCAAAAAAAGATTCCCCACAACTGCTTTAAGTAGACACAGATATAATAAATAATATTCCTATTAAGGATAAACAATGCCTATAGTTACTGTTCATCTATTGTTTATTAAATATGCCTCCTTATTCCTAAATACTCTGCTCAGCAAGCCTTTTTTTTTAACATACTGATTTGATTCTAGCTTTCACTTAGCTAATTTAACATTGATCTTGTTCTAGTTTCCACCTTCTACCTCCTTGGCCTTTCTGTTTATATTAAATCTACACTTAAATGGATGTTATCCCAAACCTCAGCTCCCAGCACCTTAGCTTTTCTGTTTAAATTGTATCTATTGTTAAATCAATGTTACTCCAGCCTCCAGCCTCCAGCTTCCATCTCCTGAGCTTTTCATTTGACATCACATCTAGGCCTAAGTGGTGCCTAGTCGCGTCCTGAGCTTTCACTAGCTTTTCTGTTAAAGTTCACTCTCTTTTTTCAATCTGTATTTCCACATCTAGTCCTGATTTTTGTACTTTTTCACTTCTCAGTGGCAACTGCCTTGAGTCATTTTTTCCTTGTGAGACTTGTACAGCAACTTAGCAGAATCCCACCCATCAATGCAAATCCCTTCTTCTTCTTCTAGTTTCCAATATTCAGTTTAAAGCTCATCTATTTCAGTGTTACTGTTCTTCAAGTGGCAGTTTTTACTATCAGGTATTGGACTTAAGAACTCTAATTTAATAACAGTTTTCAGTTCTGCTTTTAATATGGGATATGTAGGTCTCTATTGAAAGGTAATTGCATGTTGTGAGGCTGTGTGGAGAGCTAAATAGATTATAGAGATAATTAATCAGGTTTTACACCTAAATTATCGTTATTACCTACTGGTAAAGGATCTTGGGATTCAAGTAATTCGAATGGTTTCCGTTTAAATGAATATTCCCATTGCTTCCTTTTATGAATAGCTCTGCATGTTTGACTCATTTAAAAAACTCATGCATGAATTAGCAATTTAGTATTCTGAGTCTTCAAAGCCTGCAGCTTTAGTCTGTCCCTCCCTCCCCCCGCCCTGTTTAGGAGACCAAGAAATGTAGAGGACAATCTAGTTTAGTTTTAATAAAAAGAAAGTTCCTAGTCTTTTTCCTTGCTAAGATAACCTTGAAAGTGTAAATCAGTCTATGTGGGTCCCTGGGCTGAAATTTCCCTCAAGACCAGAGATTATTCACAGTTCCCTTGCAGCCACTCGGGACTGTGAGCTTTCATGGCCACTGGTCCCAAGGAACACTAACTCAATAGCAAGGGGCTGAGAGCAAGGGAGATCAGGTGAGTACAGATCACGTGCTGGGCTTTTTTTGGGGGGGTGATATTTTTGGTGAGGCGCTGATGGCAAAACTGGCAAAATGTTTAACTGGATGTAGACAGCTCAGTCTCTTAAGCAGCTTTGAAAATCTCCGTTCTAAACGCTGCAACTGAGAAAAGAAACCAATACACTTCTCCAGGAAAATTGGCAAGTTGTTCTGGAAAAGGAAAGCCTAGATTTTCATACAATTAAATTAAAATAATCAAATTAAAATAAAAGAAATATTTATAGAAAACAGACATCTCACAAAGTATTGTTAAGATGGCTACATTGATAGGACAAGAGAAAGGAGAAAACAAATACAATATATTTAAATAAGTGAGATTTTAGCAATTTTTTTATGTACAAGTTAACATATCACCTGCCCTGAACGCTACTCCTGTTATAGTAAAAGCTTGTTTAGGGCCAGTTTCTGTTAGAAGATTCCAGTGAGAGAACTTCATTCCACTGAATGACGTCTCCATTTGTGATCTGGGTTTTCTTCTGCAGGTGAACTTAAAGAGATGAGCTATATCCATTATTCTAGACATGCAAAATATTCAGTAAGCATTATTACTTCATCCTTCAGATATTTAATCTTGTAAATATATTGTGCTAGGATACTCAGCTATCTTGATACTTAATGTTTGTTAGGACTTGATTATAATACAAGAATGAACTTCAAAAAATTACCTGACATTGCAATTCAGACTGCGGTAAAACAAGAGAAAAGCTCTTGAGGCAACCTTGGCTATATAATAACAAGGCAGGAAGAGACGTATAATCAGTACATCAATGAAAATTCAGACCATACTGGCAAATAACTGAAGCAAGAGGATGATACAAGTACAAAAATCAAAAGGTGAGAAACAGCCTTTCGGGTTCCCCCCCCCCCCCAAAAAAAGCGTATAGTGTCAAAATACCTAACTTACAAATTGGCATTGACCTGTAAGTGGGGTAGATCAGTTGCAGTCAATCTTACCATCTGAACTAAACATTTTAAAAGGGCACCAGGCTTTATAGCCTCAAAACCAGCAGAGAGATAAAGGTGTCTTGATACAGAACACATATCCCTGAATCAGCCTACAGCAAAAGATGAAAGCACATCTTCAAAAAACAGACTCCTAGCTTGTCTCCCCTGAAGCCAGCCTGGAATTTATCATTAAGATTGTGAGTTCTGAGGTGTGACTGAAGTTGTAATGCAACAAGCTTATACATAACTATATCCTGTACTGTTTGAACTAGGAAAGCTGTCCTTTTAGCAGACCAGTGCAACATCTGCGTTCTTAGAGCAGCAGGGTATCGTTTCTGGTCTTGGTACCAGATCAATGCAGTTGGTGGATTACTGTGGGGATATATATTTTTTGCATGCACTCAATTTAACATGCACATTTGCACTGTAGCGATCTCATTATGAGGAAATGTAGATATGCCAGAGCATTATAAGCAAAGCAGTTAGATCAGAAAGAAAGCAGAAAATACAAATTCAGCAGCTAGCCAAAACAAGTTCCATCAAGTATTCTTCTTTCCAAGTATATTTACCAGTTAAAGTTAGCTAGTAGAAGTTAAAATAGCTGGCAGATATAACTCGCACTTCAGTCAAAGACGTCATTGTAGAGTTAGACTGCTTCATACCCTATTTTCAACAAATCCTGTCTTGCCAGTAACACCATTATTTTCAAAGGCAAACATTGCACACAGTTTTCATTGTGTGGAACTGCTTTAAATGGAACTGTCAATTATTGTTATGATAATACTTTTTTAAAAGAAAAAGGAATTCCAAATGTAATCAAGAAAAATATATAACTTGTAATTATTTGTTAGGAAAGTACTTGTACAAAGCCGTGTTGCTAGGTGACATAAGATAGTTAAATGTGCAGAAAAGCAGCTGACTCCAATACCTCTGTTGAGTTGCCTTGGTAAAATGAGTATGAATCAAATTCTAATTATAGCAGGAGAGAGCTGTGGTAATGAAAACCAAAATGGAAACTAGAGTGGCAAAGCAACCATTGCAAACCAAAGATCTCAGAGTAAAATTCATAGATGGCAGAGTATGGTCTGATAGAACTGATAAATGTAATTAAGTAATTATTTTGCATTCACCATTGCAAATAATAAAAGTAGCAATTTACTTAATCTAAAGAAAAAGTTTCATGTGCATGTCAAGTTAGAGGATAGGAAGGCCAACAGATGCTGTTCCCTCAAAATCCTTAACTTTGTGAACTCAAATTAAATATGAGAGGCTCTTAAAATGTACAGGTGCCTTGGTAACAGAATTTGTACATAATGGACCCAGCAAGAGAAAGATAATATAGAAAGAGAAATACTCTTCCAAGAGATTTTTACATGTCATCTCAGTTGAAAAGAGATCCTTAATGACTAGAAAGCAATCAATGTAAAAGCTTAATTTAAGAAAAGACTTTTAAAAATACTTTGTGAAATTGCACAGCATGTGGTGTAATTTCAATAATGGAGTGAAGTGTTAAGTAGCTTTTTAAAATATGACTAGCGAACATTTTGGAAAGCACAGTTTTATGAGGTTAAAGAAGGGCCAAAGTGGTCCAGTGAAGGAAAGTTTGAGCCTTACCAAGTTGGTAACTTCTTTGATGTTTCTTATATCTTCTTGTACCCTGTCCCTGGCAGAGAATATGAAGCTCTGAATAGCTGATGTTAATGTCTTAGTTGTTAAATCACTGAAAACCTGGAAAGATCATCCAGTAGTGAAGATCATAGTTTAAATTACACCAGTCTTAAAGTGTCCTCAAAGTGTACTCATGAAAGAACATTTCTTAGGTTTAGTCATGCAAAGAAACCCAATTAGGAGAGTACTCAAGTGTCAAAAGGTGAACATCCAAAGTTAGATGAGAAAGTTTAAAATATGGGGTCTATCTGTCTTTCCCAGGGTACAGAGAAAGTCCAGAATCAGAGCAAGGAATATTACTCTGAAAAGCTCTTTAAACCCTGAAATCTTTCCCTCCAAACCCAAGTCATTCAACCACTTCAAAAAGTTGTTTTCTTATAATTTTCTGTCCCCTTTCCTTTCCTTGTCCTTTTTGTCTCACTCGGTGCTTTTTGGAGACAGCGAAACAATCACACAATCATATATTCCAATGATTTTGCCTCTGGTCTTCCTTCCTTACACTTACTGAACTGTTTCCCCTTGTAACAGGGCGGCAGTTTCTCGGATCCAGCAGAGAAGTGCAGGGTTGTTCTTCAGAGCCACCCTCGATTCAGGTGCTAGGGCCATATAATTACTGTTGGCCCAAACTGAGTGGATCTCGTTAGCTCATCCCCGCCTATAAGACTGGAGTGTCTCAAGGCCAGAGCAAACTGGTAGGAGAGGAGTTGCTCAAGGGAAATCCTACTTGCAAAGAAAGCTTATGCTGAGGTTTATACTTAACTGGTGTCTAAATTACAATTAATTCAGTTTGTAATTTGAAGGTAAATTTGAACTTCATACATTGAGTCTTCTGCACCAATTTTATATTCATGCAACTGTATTGGCTTCCTCTTCCGAATACCTCTTGAGGTTCCTTATAGAATTTTGAAATCTTTTCCTAGCCAGAGTCCACTACCCAGTCCCTGGCAGAGAATATAAAGCTCTGTTCAAGGTGATCAACTTTCTACTAAGTATATCTTGCACAATTCATATGCCTTCCATGACTGAACACCATACATAAGAACATAAGAATGGCCATACTGGGTCAGACCAAAGGTCCATCCAGCCCAGTACCCTGTCTGCCAACAGTGGCCAATGCCAGGTATCCCAGAGTGAATTGAACAGGTAATGATCAACTGATCTCTCTCCTGCCATCCATCTCCACCCTCTGACAAACAGAGGCTATGGACACCATTCCTTACACATACTGGCTAATAGCCATTAATGGATTTAACTTCCATGAATTTATCTAGTTCTCTTTTAAACCCTGTTATAGTCCTAGCCTTCACAACCTCCTCAGGCAAGGAGTTCCACAGATTGACTATGTGCTGTGTGAAGAAGAACTTCCTTTTATTTGTTTTAAACCTGCTGCCCATTAAATAACATGCAATAACATTAAATAAAATGAAATAACACCCACATTCATAACATAGGAATTCCAATTCCAATAACGCAACAAAACATATTACACAGAGCTATGGATAAGCAAAATGTATACAATCTGCAAATTACACCTGACAGTAGCTTGTCTAAAGGGGAAAGTGGAGAGTGATGTTACTTCATACTATACTAGGATTGGAAGGGACCTCGAGAGGTCATCGAGTCCAGTCCCCTGCCCCCATGGCGGGACCAAATACTGTCTAGACCATCCCTGATAGACATTTATCTAATCTACTCTTAAATATCTCCAGAGATGGGGATTCCACAACCTCCCTGGGCAATTTATTCCAGTGTTTGACTACCCTGACAGTTAGGAAGTTTTTCCTAATGTCCAACCTAAACCTCCCTTGCTGCAGTTTAAGCCCATTGCTTCTTGTTCTATCCTCAAAGGCCAAGATGAACAAATTTTCTCCCTCCTCCTTATGACACCCTTTTAGATACCTGAAAACGGCTATCACATCCCCTCTCAGTCTTCTCTTTTCTAAACTAGACAAACCCTATTCTTTCAGCCTTCCTTCATAGGTCATGTTCTCTAGACCTTTAATCATTCTTGTTGCTCTTCTCTGGACCCTCTCCAATTTCTCCACATCCTTCTTGAACTGCGGTGCCCAGAACTGGACACAATACTCCAACTGAGGCCTAACCAGTGCAGAGTAGAGCGGAAGAATGACTTCTCGTGTCTTGCTCACAACACACCTGTTAATGCATCCCAGAATCATGTTTGCTTTTTTTGCAACAGCATCACACTGCTGACTCATATTCAGCTTGTGGGCCACTATAACCCCTAGATCCCTTTCTGCCATACTCCTTCCTAGACAGTCGCTTCCCATTCTATATGTGTGAAACTGATTGTTCCTTCCTAAGTGGAGCACTTTACATTTGTCTTTATTAAACTTCATCCTGTTTACCTCAGACCATTTCTCCAATTTGTCCAGATCATTTTGAATTATGACCCTATCCTCCAGATTAGTCGCAACCCCTCCCAGCTTGGTATCATCTGCAAACTTAATAAGCGTACTTTCTATGCCAATATCTAAATCGTTGATGAAGATATTGAACAGAACCGGTCCCAAAACAGACCCCTGCGGAACCCCACTTGTTATACCTTTCCAGCAGGATTGTGAACCATTAATAACTACTCTCTGAGTACGGTTATCCAGCCAGTTCTGCACCCACCTTATAGTAGCCCCATCTAAGTTGTATTTGCCTAGTTTATTGATAAGAAGATCATGTGAGACCGTATCAAACGCCTTACTAAAGTCTAGGTATACCACATCCACTGCTTCTCCCTTATCCACAAGACTCGTTATCCTATCAAAGAAAGCTATCAGATTGGTTTGACATGGTTTGTTCTTTACAAATCCATGCTGGCTGTTCCCTATCACCTTGCCACCTTCCAAGTGTTTACAGATGATTTCCTTAATTACTTGGTCCATTATCTTCCCTGGCACAGAAGTTAAACTAACTGGTCTGTAGTTTCCTGGGTTGTTCTTATTTCCCTTTTTATAAATGGGCACTATATTTGCCCTTTTCCAGTCTTTTGGAATCTCTCCTGTCTCCCATGATTTTCCAAAGATGACAGCTAGAGGCTCAGATACCTCCTCTATCAGCTCCTTGAGTATTCTAGGATGCATTTCATCAGGCCCTGGTGACTTGCAGGCATCTAACTTTTCTAGGTGATTTTTAACTTGTTCTTTTTTTATTTTAACTTCTAAACCTACCTCCTTCCCAATAGCATTCACTATGTTAGTCATTCCTTCAGACTTCTCGGTGAAGACCGAAACAAAGAAGTCATTAAGCAACTCTGCCATTTCCAAGTTTCCTGTTACTGTTTCTCCCTCCTCACTGACCAGTGGGCCTACCCTGTCCTTGGTCTTCCTCTTGCTTCTAATGTATTTATAAAAAGTCGTCTTTATTCCCGTAGCTAGTTTGAGCTCATTTTGTGCCTTTGCCTTTCTAATCTTGCCCCTGCATTCCTGTGTTGTTTGCTTATATTCATCCTTTGTAATTTGTCGTACTTTCCACTTTTTATATGACTCCTTTTTTATTTTTAGATCATGCAAGATCTCGTGGTTAAGCCAAGGCGGTCTTTTGCCATATTTTCTATCTTTCTGACGCAGCGGAATAGCTTGCTTTTGGGCCCTTAACAATGACCCTTTGAAAAACTGCCAACTCTCCTCAGTTGTTTTTCCCCTCAGTCTTGATTCCCATGGGACCTTACCTATCAGCTCTCTGAGCTTACCAAAATCCGCCTTCCTGAAATCCATTGTCTCTATTTTGCTGTTCTCCCTTCTACCCTTCCTTAGAATTGTGAACTCTATGATTTCATGATCACTTTCACCCACGCTGCCTTCCACTTTCAAATTCTCAACCAGTTCTTCCCTATTTGTTAGGATCAAATCTAGAACAGCTTCCCCCCGGTAGCTTTTTCAACCTTCTGAAATAAAAAGTTGTCTCCAATGCAGTCCAAGAACTTATTGGATAGTCTGTGCCCCGCTGTGTTATTTTCCCAACATATATCTGGATAGTTGAATTCCCCTATCACCACCAAATCTTGGGCTTTGGATGATATTGTTAGTTGTTTAAAAAAAGCCTCATCCACCTCTTCCACCTGGGTAGGTGGCCTGTAGTAGACTCCTAGCATGACATCACCCTTGTTTTTAAGCCCTTTTAGCCTAACCCAGAGACTCTCAACACTTTCGTCTCCTATGTCCATCTCCACCTCATTCCAAGTGTGTTCATTTTTAATATATAAGGCAACACCTCCTCCCTTTATTCCCTGTCTATCCTTCCTGAGCAAGCTGTACCCTTCCATACAAACATTCCAATCGTGTGTATTATCCCACCAAGTTTCTGTGATGCCAACAATGTCATAATTGTACTTACTTATTAGTACTTCCAGTTCTTCCTGCTTATTACCCATACTTCTCGCATTTGTATATAGGCATCTAAGATACTGATTTGACCTTGCCTCCCAGTTTTGCCCTGACCCTCCTTTCTCTCTGCCATTATAGCCCACACTCCCTCCCATTTCCGACCCATCTTCCAGGTCTCCATGTTCATGTACTTTAAGCCATTGATCTCTGAGCCTTACACAAGTATAAAAGATCTTCTTAATCTTACTGTCTCCAAAGTCATTTCAGGCTGAACTACTCAACATGCTGTTACTGTGGTGATCCTCTAAGAGCACAGTATGTTTTCTGCATATGAATGATCTGCTTACACTTCCATGTTCAGCCACATCTAAAACCTGGTACCTTTGAAAGGAAATGTTGGTAATATAACAGTGGCCTCACACGCTGTGGCTGCTGTAGCTAATCATAGAATTGTCGGAGTGGAAGGGACACGACAGATCTTTTAATGAAGTCCTCTGCACTCTTCCTGCAGTGATCCTGAAAGCTACAGGTTACAATTATGGGCTAAGGCCAAATAAACTGTATTTTGAGTGAGACATTATCTTTTCACACCCCTTTTCTTATCCTGCGCTTTCCTCCCAAACCTGAAAAGAAATGTTAGCATCAGCACATGGGAGACAGCTCTGGATTAATAGGAATAAAACATATTTGGATGTCAGCTATCCAGCAAAGTATGGATCTTAAAATCATTAATGATGGCAGGAGCACCTCCTTGGTTCCAGTGTTTAACACTTTTCTCAATGAGGGAGCTGGATAGCTATTCCTCCTCCCCCCTGTACTGCCCATAAGTGAATGAACATCATTTTCATAGCCTGCCCATAGTAGCAGTCAAGGCAGTTTTGCAGCCTCCAAGTTCAGCACGCAGTGAACTTTTAAAGAACGTTTCATGCTGGCCATTAAGCATCCGGCACAACCACAAAACTCAGGCAACACAAGGAGTGAACAATTCCCTGGAAATATGGATCATGTTTTGCAGCCAGCTGCAGATAAAATAACTAGTTTCCTTTGTAACCAGCAATTATCTGCAGGGTGCTGAAAATTCTCTCCCTAGTTTTCTAAGTGCATCTCTGCAAGACCATAGTTAATGACTGGACTCCATGCAGTGTTCTTTTTCCAGTGACTGAATATCACCACTGCTAAACTTTTTTTTTTAACGCACAGGGTACGTAACTGCAGAGAAAAATCACTTGATATTTCTATAGCACTTTATTCACAATGTATGTGGCTCTCTGGTTTAAAGCTTATTATAATAGTTTTATGGATCCATAGCAGGTATTGCCTATAATTCATTAAGCAGATCGGAGACACATAAATCAATTATGCAGAGCCATCCTCAGCCTACTTTATTTTTCTGGGGGAATCTACATAAATGTTAATGCCTTTTTTCTCTGTCTCCATTTTAACAAAGGGAAACATACATCTTAAGAGTTCACTGAAGCAGAAGCAAAGAGTTTTATTTGATACATTTGACTCCTATAGCCAAACCAGAGTGTCTCTTGCAGCTGGATGGTACACAGAAATATTTCTTTTCTCAGGCTCAGAGTAGAAGCTCAGATATCTTCATAGTTAATAGCTACCTTTTCTTTGTTGTTTCCATCCTGGCAATCAGCTGAGACATAAGTGAAAAAAGCAAGTCAAATGAAATCAAATTTCTAAAATTCATTGTATGAAAAATAATTTATAATTAAAAGAACTGAAAATGAATCTTTTATAAAGGAACCTCATAAAGAGGCTTTCTAATCTGAAAAATTGTCAGCCAGATTTACTTAAAACACAGCTTTAAAGGGGAAAATGATATTTTTCTTTGTTGTCTCATGTAATAGTACTGTTTCTTGTTTTGAGAGCTATTTTAATATGGAGTCTAAGTCATCCATCCATATTTATATGAGAGGGCTTTTGTAAGATCATGTATGCATGGTTATGAATAGCAGAGAGAAACATTCAGCTAGCTATTCATCTCATATCAACTCCTGGTTAGTATCTGATATCTCCATATTTGCATGACATTATAGATTTTTATGTCAGACAAAGATGCCTCAGAGTTAGAAATCAGTAATATTAATTAGCCTCATTTCCTATACAGATGAATATTAGGAAAAGATTAGTTGGTTTAAGTTCTCCTTATGGATGTAGATTGTGACTGGTGGGAGAGAAATTGTGTGTGATTCTGAAATGGTGAATTATCCAACCCAAATGCATTTCCTAAATTCAGGTTTCCTTCCTTGGAAGCTGCAGTGTTTGAATAGAGCTAAGGCATAGAATAGAGCTATGGTACCTCGTCTATAGCATGGTCTCAATAAGTAATAATGCTTCTCAGAGTTTTGAGAAGGCCAGACTGGAAGACCACAGGGATAGTGTTACTGTGAACATAATTTCTTCTGAGTTGTATACTATGCTTGACTCCTACACAAGAAATAGCTGAAAATATCTACAAACAAAAAGCTTTTAAAAGTTATATCCCATTGTTGCTGTCTCTTCCTGGATGTTTGTACTGTATTTTCTTATAAGACTCTGAATAAAGATTGGAAAGTAATAAAAAAATACCATAGAGTACAAGTCACCCTGTGGCTGGCACACTGACTGTGTTAGCTTTTTCTCAGCATGATGTAATGCTCAGTAAGCTGTGCAACAGTGAACTGATGGCTAAGGCACTAGACTGCAACTCAGGATATCTGGGTTTTGTTCCTGGATAAGCTTACATGGCCCATATTTTTAAAGTGTTTGGGGTTGAGTGCTCAGTATTGCAACCCTTAACTGATTAAAAACCCTAAATCTCATTTTCAAAAGGAAGGTAGATACTTAGGTGCCTAAATCCCATTGACTGTCAATGGGAGTTAGGCTTCTAAGTGCCTAAAACCCTTTTGTAAATGAGGTATAGACTCCTAAATCAGTTAGGCATTGCAATCCTGAAGGCCTGAAGGCCAAAATACCTTTCAAAATCTGGTTCCAGCTTCCTAAATTCAATGGGAAAGCCCACATAAGTCAAAGGAAATTTTCCCATGGATTTCATTGGGCTTTTGATCAGGCCTTTAATCTTTGTATCTCAGTCCCTCATCTATGAACTTGGATACAGACAGAGACAATCACCTACAGGATCTTTACAGAGCATTCCTAAAACTGAAATACGCACCCGGAGAAGTGAAAAAACAAACTGACAGAGCCAAAAGAGTACCCAGACATGAATTTCTTCAAGACAGACCCAAAAGAGAAAATAACAGAACTCTACTTGTTATTACCTATAGTCCACAACTCAGACCTCTCCAGCGCATTATACACAATCTACAGCCCATCTTGGAAAATGATCCCTCACTCTCAGAGGCTTTGGGAGAAAAGCCTATTCTCGCTGACAGACAACCCCCCAACCTGACACGAATTATTTCCGGTAACCATGCCACACAACCACATCATAAGCATCCAGGAACCCAGCCCTGCAACCAAACACGATGCCAACTCTGCCCACATATCTATACTGGCGAATTCATCATTGGAGCCAACAACATAAGCTACCAAATGAAAAGGTCATTTGACTGCACATCCAGTAATTTGATCTATACCATCAAATGCCAGCAATGCCCCACTGCTATATATATTGGACAAACTGGACAGTCTCTGCGGGAAAGAATCAATGGACACAAATCAGGTATACGTAAAGGAAACATACAGAAACCTGTTGGGGAACACTTCAATCTTCCTAATCACTATTTAAAAGATCTTCAAGTGGCTGTCTTGTCACAAATCAATTCTACTAGCCAGATACACAGAGAAGCATTGGAATTAGAGTTCATCTGCAAATTGTGTGAAGAATCCTCGTGTGCTGTGAATTGAGCATATCGGCACTGGGCATTTCAAGGCAATTCCAGACAAGAACAACTTCTTACTGTCAAATGCAAATTCAGAGCAAACAGCTGCTTTCGCTGAAGCACTTGAGCCACACCTTTCTTGCTGTTTTCCTACTACTGGAAGTCCGGAGTGGTCTGGATATAGTTGAATCTTCACCCTCTGAATTCAGCAATGAGAAATATGAAAAAATGGGGCTTGGTGTAGGCGTTAGAACTAAAGAACCCTGGTTAAGAATGAAGAGCTAGAAGGTACAAACATAATTATTTGAACAAGAACTCATTTCTGACCACAAGAAGTGGAATTAGTGTCATCCTCAAATGCAGATATTCCACTGTCATTTCTGATGTAGAAATCTTGAAGAAGAAAAAAAGAGGCAAGATGCTTTCTCACAAGATCACCGGCCCAAAGAGGTTTGTTCAGAGAAGCTGCCTTTTGATTTTTCACTCATTGCTTTAATGTCATAAATAAAATGACAAACGCTGCTCTTTATCTCACATATGTAACTTCCATTGATGTGAGTCCATTGATTTGTACATATTTAACTGCAAATAGAATTTTGCTCATAGGATCCAGCACCTTCACTTCTCCTGATTAAACTCCCCACACATACACTTCCCTAGGGTTTTGATCTGAGCAAGAACTGCTTGATTAGACCTCCTGGAAATAAAAGGGCACATTACCACAAACTGGCCTCCATATATACCCCACAAACACTACCCCTTTTGGAAGTACGCAGATATACAAGCGTGCACTGCATTTGGGCTGGGTGACAGACTGGTGTCTCCCTGCACAGAGTGAAGCAGGCACAAAAGGAGGCTAGGTTGAGACCCCTCCATGCAAATGAGTCTCACAATATTTTTGATTTCTGTCTGTCAGTATATTTGATTTCTTGTCTGCATGTATGTTCTTTATTACTATTATTATTTATTATTCAGATTGTTTCCCCCCCATTTTTAATTCTCTGTATGTGTTTTCATTTCCATTTATTCATTTCTGGACCTGTTGTATTTTCAGTTGATTTCATAGGTGGACTTGACACATACTGCTATCAGCAAACCCCCCTGGAACATGTTGAGTTAAAGCCTGTAAAGCCTGTAAGTAAGGTTTCAGTCATATGGACAATATTAATTCTTCTAACTGGACTGAAAACTACTCTGCTGCTCAAATAGTTTGGCATGAGATTACTAATGGTTTAATTATAATTTACCATTAACTATGCTAAAATGAATCAATTTAAAAGATGCTAAAACACTACACTTTATGGCTCACATCCACCAAAACAATGAGTGAATATTTCTCACGTTGTTATGACTAATTATTCACACTATGCAAATTGGCATCGGGGGTTCAGAAAAACTGAAGGGAAAAAATTCTTCTCTGCCAGCTGTGAAACAGAAATAGTGTAGATATATTGCTGCTATTGCCAGTGGCACCTAAGCCTTAATGCAGGGGTAGCTTTTGGCGGGCCACTGCCACTATATTTACCTGCGCCTAAACAGGTATGGATGCTTGCAGCTCCCATTGGCTGTGGATCACTGTTCCCAGCCAATGGAAGCTGTGGGAAGCAGCATGGACCAGAAAAGAACGTCCCACATCTCCCATTGGCTGGGAATGATGAGCCACAGCCAATGAGAGATGTAATCACGCATACCTGTGGCGGCGCAGGTAAATATAGCCGTGATGGCCTACCAGGAGTTAACCATGGGGAACTGGATCTGGCCCGTGGGCCATTATTTGCACACCCCTGCCTTAATGCATGACCCCTTAAAGGAGAGAAAGAAACTCTTACTTTTAGCCAGATTTAGCTAGCTACCAAATGTGTCAGTGTAATCTGGAGAAAAATTTGCTGAGCAAAAGAAAGTTCACCATGATCAATCCATGGAGCAAACACGAAAATTCAATTATCTTTTCACCATAAATGATTTGCTTCCACAATTAAAATGCCATTGTTTCCATAGTTTACTCAAACAAAATATTCTCTCATACATGAAAGACACACTTGCAAAATGTTCTTTTTAGGTTTGTTTTTTCATTTGGAGTAAATCTGTGCACTGGCAGATGTTAGCAATGCATCAACTTGGCAGAAGCGCAGATACCTTCAAATGAGGAACACTTCAAAGTACATTGGTAAAATAGATCACTTGGCAAATTCTTGCCAGGTATTTATAAATTGCTGTCCTGATCCTACATGTCATGAAATTCCCATCAGAATCTTTCATGTATTGTAAGATAAAGCCAAAGTACAGCTGACTAACTTTACTTGATGTGACACAATTTTAGCTAGTAGGTAAGAGATTCAAAGGTTACATTTTTAAGCTATTTATTTAGAAAGTTTTAACAAGTTTACAAATCCTTAACATGTAAACATCTGAAACAAAACAATCATTATAACTGTTTGTTTTTGTTTAAATAGACTGTATACCAGAATACAGTCATCAGAACTTTCTATTTAACAAGGTGTCACATTATAGAATGAGCATCATTACAACACTTTTGTAATTTCTTGTGATTTTATTAAATTTTGAAATCACGATATCACAAAGTTAACAGACCAGATATGTCTATCAAATGTTGATGTTCAAAAAATGGACAGGTGTGCTGTCTTTTTTGCAGGTGAATGTACTTTGTCTGAGTACTGAATAAAAGGTAAACAAATATTTAACTATCTCTCTGTCCTCTGTCTTTTTGAGATTGTGTTTTGTTTTCCTGGTGGGGATATGTTGAGGGATTGGAAAAAATCTAGAGGAAGACTGTTAATTTATTTTAAAGAGAACTATTACTTACATAGTGTTTAAGATGGGCATTTGCTACATGAAATCAGAACTAGGTTTTCATTACTCTTACAATGTTGTCAAATATAAATTTTCACTCCGGTGTACCAGCATTTGGTTGCAGAAATGTAAATTAGGAAAAATGTTTCAATTTTTTATCATTACAAAGAGACTACATATTGTAGAATTATGAAAGCCCAGAAAAATAAAAAAATAATTGCAATTTAATAGTGTGTGAGGAGAAAAAAAGAATCAAATTAAAACAACTAATAAGAAGACAAAGCAGTGATCAGTTTATGATCATATTGATTGCATCTCTGTGCTAGGATCTGAATTTCCAAAATATTCCACTAATGGCTTGTCTACACATTGAGTCATTCTGGAATAACTATTCAGGATTAGCTTCTTTGGAATAACTATTCCTGACTAACTCCAAGTGTAGACTCTCTTTTCTGGAATAAGAGTTCCTTGTTCTGCTATTGCTTAATCCACTTTGGATTAAGCTAAACTGAAACAAAGTATTCTTACTCTTGAGTAAGACTGTCCATGCTTGAAGTCAGGCTACATCTACACTACAACAGAAAGTCAACTTAAATTATGCAACTCCATCTATGTTAATAATGTAGCTGGAGTCAGCATACACAGGGCCTACACTGGGAAAAGGAGAGTTGATTGGAGAAACTCTCCCATTGACTTCCCTAACGCTTCTTGTCCGGAGTAGAGTAAGAGGCAGAGCAAGCTGCAGTTGATTTGGTAGGCCTTCACTAGACCCACTAAATCGACCACCAGTGGATCAATCTCAGAGTGTCAATTCGGGCTATAGTGTAGATGTAAGCCTTTGTCAGGAATAGCTCTTTGCTCCAAATTCACATTTGACCTTGAATTAACTTTAGGTATAAATAAACCCTAAAGTAATGCTTTTGTTGCTCTTTGATATGGAAGGAATAGCAGTGGCATGGGTTTATTAAGTACACTGAGACTTGGCTTACACTTAAAAGTTAAAAACAATGAGCAGTCTTGTGGTACCTGAAGGCATGTCTACAATAGAAAATTATTTTGAAATAATTATTTTGAAGTAATAACTCCCAAAATAATACTTTTGAAATAGCGTGTCCTTATTACAAGGAAGCCTTGAAATTAGTCTGTGGCAGGCTCCCTTAATGTGGACACACTACCTCAATTTAGAGCCCCAGGAAGCACTGGGGAATAATTTCTTTGAATGACTGTGGGGAGTAGTTACTTCAAAATAGCAGCAGTGGAGTGTCCACATACCACTATTTGGAAATAAGTGTTATTCCTCATGGAAAGCAGGAGTTATTATTTTGAAATAACCAGCCCCTTATTTTGAAATAATGGGCTTGGTAGTGTGGACGTTCCACTTGTTTTTTCAAAATAACTCTCTAGTGTAGACTAGGGCTTAGAGACTAACAAATATATTCTATCATGAGCTTTCGTGAGTAAAACCAACTTCATCATGATAGAATATATTTGTTAGTCTCTAAGCTGCCACAGGTCTGCTAGTTATTTTTAAAGTTACAGACTAACACGGATACCCGTCTGAGACTTAAACACTAGGCCAACATAGCTAGGTAGCGCTGAAGTTTGAAGAACACACACTTGACCAACATAGCTACCTCAACCTAACCTCAAATATGCATGCCATTTTGTCGACAAAAGAAGACTTCTATTGATGTAGCTACCATTGTTCAGGGAAGTGGTGCACCTACACCAATGGAAAACCCCTTTCTGTTATTGTAGGTTATAGCTACACTACACAATTATGTTGGCACACAGATCCCTTGGTATTTTGTCCATAGTGCAGACATGCCAGATTGAGATAGTGAGACAAAAAACATGGATTAGGTGGGAAGAAGGTCCTAAATACTACATTTACATTTCTGATTTAAATGTTCATCACTTTTTTAGTCTAGGGAGTTCCACCAATGTTGATTTTAAAGACCACCACTAACTTTACTGAAGGGTTAGAGGAAAAATTGTGATGTCCAATATTTTATTAACCAGCGCACTGTTGTTCAGATAAAAAGGAGATGAAGTGGTAAATTTTTCAGAAAAGGTTATTTCCTTTTTGAAACTTCTGCAAAACTTGCAACTACAATTGAATTGTGGGCACAGATTTGAAAATTTTCACATTCAATTACCTGTTTCCAAGCTGAGATCAGGTAGAGATGCATGAATGAAGATTTGCACCCAGATTTTACTTTGCGGATAGGCAAATTTTGTGGACATAAATTGCACCTGCTAAATGGGAGACCTCCCATTCCTTCCAAGTCCTGCTTTGGTTAACTTGTGACATCTAACAAGATCATCGCTGACAGCCCTGCAATTGGAGAGTTATAAAACAATAATAAACATCTTCAGTGATATTGTGGTTTTATGTAATGGCAAGGTACAAATTGGATTTATGCTTAAATAAGGGGGAAGAAGAATTTTAATCATCAAAGTAAATCTGAATTAAAAGCCAAGCTGCAGGAGACAAATTGGATAGTCGGTGAACTGTGCTATCCACTGGTTTGCAAATGCCGATCTGTCTGCAATACATCAACCTGCCTGCTTGTTTTCTTTCAGTAAGACAATTACTATCTGTACTAATTGTGGATGATCCTGGAATACCACAGTCTCCATGAAGAATAGTAACTGAACTGAAAAACTCCATTCCCTTTCACCTGAATAAGATACTTTAAAAACAATGAGCAGTCCACCCACGAAAGCGCATGATCTAATATATTTGTTAGTCTCTAAAGTGCCACAGGACTGCTCATTGTTTTTAAAGTTACAGATTAACACAACTACCCTGCTAAGAAAGATACTTGTTAATCTTTTTTAAGACTCTAAATCAACTTATTTGTCTTTTACTGTTTTCATCACTTTACTCCTAGGAAAAAGTAAAAATGTGACTCTTTTTTATAAATTATAGCCAGGATGGACATTCAGTTTTCTTTCCCCTTGTCACATCAATATGTGAGGGTTTGCAGGCAATTGGCTATGAAGGTATTATAGAATTATCCCAAAATCCTCCTTCTGTGGTCAGTAGTAAAGTATCAGGACATAGGTAGGTTCCTAAACTTTTATAAATCAGTTTGATCAACTTCCATTGAACAGAAAATCACAATTACTCCATTTGTGAATTGTCCTGCCCAATGCATGAGAGCTACATTATAAGACTTCCACGGATTTTCATAGATTAACAAATCATAGCACTTCAAACCTACAGAGGTCTATGGCCTTTTCAAAACTGTGAAAGATTATATCTTTAGTCAGCTGTGGATAACTTGTTCTCTTGGTATGGGGCTAGGGAAGGTAGCATATTTACAAGAACAAAGCCCAATGCTTTACCCACCTCCTAATCATAATTCAACTATTATATATTAAAGGATCTGTATAGTGCTACCATAATTATTAATAATTAGCAAATCTGAGAAAAATTGCCCTTTTCACCCCTGAAGAGATGCTAACATTAAATGTCTTCTCCTAAGAAGCATTGCTTTGTGTACACATAATACGCATAGCTTGGCAATTTATTGTTGTTTATTTCTGTAGCTTCATCAGTTTACCTGTCACTCTACAGTAAAAGTAAAGACACATTTTAGGTGCATCTACACTGCAACCATAGGTCGAAATAAGATACGCTATTTGAGCTATGCAAATTGTGTATCTTATTTTGATTTAATTTCGAAATAGCTTTGGTCTACACAGCACCACATTTTGAAATAAATCACTATTCTGAAACATCCCTTAACCCTCGTGGAACAAAGGTTACAGGGATGTCGGAATAGTGAGCCCATTATTTCAAAATCTAACGGGCTGGTTGAAAAGACGCATAATAGCTATGTATCCTGAAACAGCGCCACAGTCTAGACGTACCGTTTCTCTCCTGAGGTGATTACAGTCTAGCTCAAGACATGCAGAAGTAAGGGAGTAGACAACACAGAGATGAAATAATGAAAGAAATGGACAAAGGAGAGAGTGAGGAAAATGTGAATGTGTTCTTTTTGGAGGCAAAGGTAGATTATAAAGGGGATCAGCCGACAGAAGGAACATTACATTTTTACACAGTTCTAGGGCAGCATTAAGGTCCAGGTTAATTTAATTTGGTGAGGTTACAGGAAGTGTTTGTGTGGAGCTAGGGAAGGTAGCTTATTTACAGGAACAAAGCCCAATGCTTTATCCACCCCCATAGTCATAATTCTCTAGTTTGTTGTGTGGATAAGACCCCCCGTCTATGCTTATATAACCAGATTAGCTGGCCATTCTCCTTCACAACTCTCTGTAGGATAGGACTATCACACCTGCTTCTGATACTTTACTGAATGCACATCTTCCAAGCACTGCAAATCACTATGAAATAACCACATGCAAGGTCCCAGAATACAGTGCTAGGGCAGATGGATGGTATGTACAGCTGCACAAACTCAGCTGACATATGGTGGGAAAAGTTTTATGTAGATCCAGTTCAAATATGTTTGCTATAACCAGGCCAGATGAGAGTATCATGAGCCAGCATGCAAAAATACGATTCATTTAATATGAATGAAGCCAAAGGAAATCCGTCATTCTAACAGTTTCTGACACCTTACCAGATTCTGTCACCACATGGCTCACACATCCTTTTGCCAAAGGAGTGTACAGGGTGGGGTAATCTTCAAAACTGCCATAACTGCTTCCCAAGCATGTGCAACCTTGCAGTCAACATTTCCTCTGTTCCTAGGAGTCTGTTCAGTTGTGCCTTACACTTGGTCACCACCAACATAGGAAGTTTCCATCTTTCTGGTTGATTAGTAACTCATCTATCTGTTCTCTTTATAGGTCGAACTAAGTAGTGAATAATGACTCAGCACTGCTGCTGTTGCTGAGGAAACAGACTTCAGAAGAAAAGACCCAACTTTGTGAAGAGTCACATTGTATATTTCTCACAGAGTGTGTGGATTGCTCTTCCCACATGACTGAATCATTCAGTCGCAGCCTCAGTACCATTGTCATCATTGTTGTTAGATGGATACTTGTAGATGATCTTGGATATTTTTAATTAGTACTTATATGGACACTTGTAAATTGTAAATTGTTTCCTTTTTAAATTTTGGTTTTTTACAATACCTATTGTTAAGGCATGACAACAAATCATCTTGTGAAAATGATGAGAGAAGAATGTGTGTTTTTCAAGGAACTGAATATTTCTGGACTGTACAATCATACTGTGCCTGGCAAAGATAGTGTTAGTAAAAGGTAATACGACTCCAGAACACGTCAGGGGTCAGACACCTGTAGTGTAATATGGACTGTCTTCAATAACATAGAAGACTTTTAAAAAGTCTGCACCTCATGTTGATTGAGCCACTGATCAACATGTAGTAGAAACTGATCATTCTTTTCCAGATATCCTAAATACCAACGTGCTTGTCTAAATATTCTAATTCGTATATGTTTTTTTCTTTTCATCTCCTCCCCTGCACCCACAACAGTAGCTATCTGTGAGCTGAAGAGAAGTGAAATGTTGATGTCATTCTCCAAGAACCCTTAAAACCAGGGCTCTTTTAGATATCTGTAATTTGTACCTTTTTTTGTTTGTTTTTACTCTTTTCCCTCTTCCCGGAAAGAAACCAAGCATGAATGTACAATATAAGCACTAACTACAGCCTTAGAAGTCTCTGGGTATAGATTTTGCTCTTGATTTAAAAGTAAACAAGAAAATGTGGATATGAAAATGTGTATAAAAATTTGTAAAGCTACCTGTAAATACTTATTGACAAAGGACACGTATGTAAGTGTGTGGCATTTTGTTTTATGTTCGATCGCCACTAGTTTAAAAAGAAAAGTAAGACACAAAAGCTACTTTCTGTGGGGAACTGACAGTCTTTTTAACAAGACTTTTTTCATTGTTTCTTTTTTTATTAATTTTGGTTTAAAATATCACACAAGACATAAGCCCAAGAGAGTGAAATCCTCTGTTTCTCCACAGAATCAGTATTTTGTCAGCAGCAGGATCGCAAGCTTCCTCACAAAGGTCTGCCACGCTGCCTCAAATTTTGGAAGGAAAACCTGTAGGGCTATCAGAGTGCTTCCATCTTTGTGCTTACTCTTTGATGGAACTGTCAGGAGGGATGGTATTTGTGATATACACACCTGCACCTGGCCATCAGGAACCGGACTGAGGCCACCACATTCTTTCATACAAGGCACAAACAGTCGTCAGATGCTAATGACTTCTGATCTGTCATCAATCGGCTGAGGCATCCAGTTCTTCTATTAATTGTCTTCTGTGAAGCTTACTTCACTTGCATTGTCTGTTACTGAAAGGTTACAACTAGGTTCGTTACACTGGAAACTATTTGTGCTATTTACCAAGAACCTATCAAACACAGTGAAGGAGCTGTCTGTCATTTTTAGAGTGTTAAGCATGGAGGCTCTTGTGGTGCTTGCCCACTTCTGACATTCAGCTCAACCAAAGACCTCACTCTGTCTTGTGAAGAAACATATCCTGCAGTAATTTCACATAGGCTACTTTTTCCTGAAACTATGTATGAAACAAGTGTCAAGCCAATAATGACAATGCAATACAATCACTTTTCAGTCTTTTCTATGACTAGGTAGTACAGGAGTCTCAGAGGGGTAGCCATGTTAGTCTATAACTTAAAATAAAACTTTAAAAACAAGGTAGTAAAGGATAATATGCACTGCTTGACGTCAGTGCCAGAAAAGGGGATATTTTGTGCAAAATATATTACCACACTTCACCGAGTCTGTTCCCCTGGTGTAGGTATTTGGTTTGCCCTGTCTTGAAGTCCTAGTCTTCTGACAATGTCAAAAATGGGTATTTTGTCACCAAACTAATAAGAGAAAAACGTCATTTTAAGACAACACAACTGGACCTCAGAAGATCAAACTGCAGAACTGTTAATATTTCTAAATCACTTATAATTTGAAAAATTATAATTTCATAGGGTTTATTATTTTAGTGCATAGTGGTATGCATGATATAGTTTCTTATTCATACAGTCCTATGTAACAACCTATAAGAATATGACACAGCTAACAGGTGCCTACCACTTTCTATTATCTATGTCAGTGCATTTCAGAGTCTAGGATTTTTATTAAGTGTTGTTAAAAGTCCTTGAATAGTCCACTTTTTCCTTGTAGAGGTGTTCAGTTCCACTGCTGGCCAGATCTACACTAGATCTGGAAGGTTGGCTTAAGGTACGCAACTCGAGCTATTTAAATAATGTAGCTGGAGTTGGCTTACCGTAAGCCAAGATTGACGCCATATTTACAATGGGAGGCCAAAGGGAGCAAATGCTCCCGTTGGCTTCCCTTGCGAGGAGTAGCAGCACTGACCAGAGCTGCCTTAGTCGTAACTAGACCTGCTAAATTGAATGCCAGATGATAGATCTCCAGCATGTAAGTATAGATGTGGCCTCACTTGCTGGAGCGTTTGTCTATCCCCAGGAGCAGTTTTTCGCTCCAGTGTTCAGCTACATGCACTCTTCATTCCATCAGCAGCAAGGACAAGGTCACACCTTTGACTGCCATGTAGACATACCATACAGTATGTTTACATACAGTATGTTTTTCTCCTACTCTAAGTATAAGGAAAAGCTGGTCCCAACTACCAGTGTTAGCAAACTTGGAATTTGTAATGGCACGCACGGCATGCTTCTCTGTGCCAGGCTGTTTCATTTCCTTTCACTTCAGATTTATCTGATTAGAAAAAAACAACCCAGCAATCTATCAAGGCCCTATAACAGTGTTTGACAATGGCAAACTAAAATTGACATCCAAACTAATTGGCCTGCCTCCTTCTAGAATCTGTCTAATTTAGTTTAATTATAATAAATTACAAGCTGGGAGCTGTTTCGTGCACTGAAGAAGTTTTTTCCAACAGAGTAAAACACTCAATATTTACATACCTTGTTTCTATATGCCTTCTTTGAAAAACCACTTCAGCTCTTATTCAGCAAATAAAACCTTTGACCAGAAAACAGTTGTTTAAAAGTCTTCACTCCAGATCATTTGCAGTGTTGTAGTTGTGATAGCCCCAGGATATTAGAAAGGTAAGTAGAGTGTGATAATATCTTTTATTGGCCCAACTTTAGTTGGTGAAGAAAGTTGGTCCAATGAAAGATACTACCTCTCCCATCTTGTCTCCAGACCTTCATTCATCATTTACAAATTTGTGGTTGGACACTGCAAAGTTCTCAGCAGTCTCAAATCACATTGAAGTCAGTGTAAGTTAATGGCACTCAGCCATTCATGTTGTTATTGTAGGTGTCTTTGCCATAATTTCGCTAAACTTTTTATCTACTGTAATAATAATAATTAGTTCTTATTTGCAGATAAACTCCAATTATTGATAACTAAAATTCTGAAAGATAACATTCAGAAATATCTCCCCCAAACAGAATTTTTTCTTCCCAGATTTCTGATATATCCCCCTCATTGAAGTTTAGAACAAACTAGTCTCCTCAACAGCCTTGTGAGACAGGTATGTAAATAGTATTAACCTCATTTTACAGATGAGAAAGTTCAGTGTATCTTTTGGATGCATTTGTGTGGACAGCGTACTTAATCCAGACAAAATGGCATTTACATATATTTCCACTACGTTTGCTTTTTCTGGTCTTTTTTCCTTCACTTCTCAACACTTCTCTGATGTGTTTCAGTTTCTAAATAGCGCTGTATTGTGACATTTATTTGGAGAAGGGTGCCAATAACGCTGTTACAAAGCTAAGAACTGTAGCCCATGGAAAACGATTCCATTGCATGACAGAGTAATAATTATTAAGACTGACTCTTTGCAATGAAAGCAAAGGCAGCATGCAGAGCAGACAAGCTAGGCAGCCTGTCTCCTGTTTGCTTCCCAAATTTCTGAGTGAGACAGATAGGGGAGTAACACAAAGCAAAAGGATCTAGGCTGGAAAAACAGTAATAGGGGATCAAATTAATCTCAGGTGTAATTCCAGTGAAGTGGCAAGGAGTTAGAAAAGGGAATTAATATGGCCCCAGGCATCTTGTGTTCCTTCTAAGTCCATAGATATGTGTATTGATCACTATTGGACAGCATTGTCTAAGGAGCATTCTTTACCTCACTGTTTGGTGACTGTTTCCAAATTATAGCAGCTCTCACTGTAATTTCTGTTTCTTGTGTTTTCATTACATGTAATGTTTATGTTTATGGGTCTCTGCTTTTAAACAAATTAAACATCTAGATCTAATCCTGATTCCCTAACTTTCACTTGCATCTACTCATCAGTTCCTCTTAGCATGGCATGAGATTGTATGAAGTGCTTCTTGTTGTAAGTCTCCGGGAAATATTTGCCACTGCATGTCTGTTGTCATTCAAGACCAGCACCATAAGTGGCAGTTGCACCATTAAATGACAGCCATGGCCCAACCAGGACTGAGTTGTTCTCATTGTATGCTAGTGCCACAAAGAATTATTGAACAGTATCCACAGTTTCTTGGGTACTTAATTCCAGTCCTACACAGCCATGTTTTCAAAATGCTTGTGGACATAGCCCAGGCTAAACCCACTGAAATTGTTTGAGTTAGTTACACCTGAGATTAATTTGGCCTAAAGACACTACCATTAACCTAATCCCAGTTGTTACAGGTAAATAGTGTACCCAATCAATTTATATGGTGTCATATTGATGGAGAAATGACAGCATTGTCTAGCATGTGGCAGGCATGAAGTGAAAGGAATGTTGTCTGTAAGCCAGTCGGTTCATCCAAGGGTATAAGTCAGTACAAATGTTGGTTCATAGTTTTAAGTAAAATAAAAAATGCATTTAGTTTGCCACTACAGACTGATTACATAAAATCTCCTGTGCTGCAGTATCTGTAGCCAGAACCAATGCACTGCAGTGAAGCAGAATTCAGTTCTGTGTCCTGTGGAAAATTCAGCCAATAAATAATTCAAGCAACCACATTATGCTATTAGTAACTTATAGTAAAGGCCAGTGTTCCCTGTAAGCTGAGTGCTTGTGCAGCCACCCAGGAATTATTCAAATGCCACCCAGCTCATTAGCGGAGTGCTCACAGCCAGCAGCATGTGTTTCTACTAGTGGTGCCAGGTCACACAGGCCTCGGTGCACGTAACAAAATTTATTTTACATATAGATGGAAAAAATTAAAGGGAACATTGCCAAAGACTTGGTTGATTTTATACCATCGGTACAGCCCCCCTGGACTTCAGGTCTGCCAAAGCCCCCAGAGCAGACTCAAAGAGACTTAAAAAGGATGAGAAAGAAAAATCTGTGGAGTATAGGTAGACCTGCCCTTTTCGTCAGTGGTGCCAGAGGGTCTGACTCAGCATTCTTCTGCACTCAGCTGATGTTTTAAGAGAGCGTTAATTTCCCCTTGCCACCACTCTAGGATGGTATGAACCTGCAGTACAAAAAGGACTTACAATGAGCTGAGAGCCTGGCCCAATGGCTGCGTCTAGACTGGCATGATTTTGCGCAAATACTTTTAACAGAAGAGTTTTTCCGTTGAAAGTATTTCCGCAAAAGAGCGTCTAGATTAGCACGGATGCTTTTGTGCAAAAAGTGCTTTTGCGTAAAAGCATCCATGCCCAGTATCAACGCACTTTTGCGCAAGAAAGCTCCAATGGCCATTTTAGCCATCGGGCTTTCTTGCGCAAAAAATTAAGGTGCCTGTCTACACTGGCCCTCTTGCGCAAGTATTCTTGCGCAAGAGGGCTTATCCCTGAGCGGGAGCATCAAAGTATTTGCGCAAGAAGCACTGATTTTGTACATTACAAAGTCAGTGCTCTTACACAATTCAAGCGGCCAGTGTAGACAGCTGGCAAGTTTTTGTGCAAAAGCGGCTGCTTTTGCGCAAAATCTTGCCAGTCTAGACGCACCCGATATGTGTGTCCCCAGTGAAAAACAATGACATGCATGGATGAGTGTAGGCCATTCACTATTTTCCAGATCTAGCATGCATCACTAGTGAATGATCTGCATGCACAGGATGTCTTTGAATGCTGAATTTTATGTTTGGTGTCGCTGGAACCCTGGCCTTGCTTATTCCAGTGAGCCAAAGAAGTAAGATGCTGTCAGGAAATGAGTTTCTGACACACTGATGATGATAAAATATACATTTGCTGTTCCAGCTAAATTTGTCCCTGTTCACATAGAATCATCGGGTTGGAAGAGACCTCAGGAGGTCATTCAGTCCAATTCTCAGCTAAAAGCAGGACCACCCCCAACTAAATCATCCCAGCCAGGGTTTGTCAAACCGGGACTTAAAAACCTACAGGCATGGAGATTCTACCACCTCCATAGATCACCCGTTCCAGTGCTTCGCCATCCTCCTAGTAAAATAATCTGGTTAATCTCAGCCTGCTGCATAAAAGTGTTTGCTGCAGCTAAAGAAATATGCACACGGACCTGAATCTTGAAAAGTCTCAGTTATAGTATGTGTGTGTATTTTTAAACAAGGTCTTGTTCCAAGAAATTCAATGGTGAAGTAATAACTATAAATTGTAATATGAAAAAGCATTATGAATGACAGAATGAAGGTTTGCTTGCTGTTACATTGTACTAACTACGCCATCTCATGGCTAACACCAGAAGTACCTAGTGCACTGTGCATGTGTTCTGCTGAAAGTGGGGAAAATAAAAGTAACACAGCTCTCTATTTGTACCTGCATCTGCAGACTGGGTTCTGTGAGCTCACAGCACATGGTGGAAGCTTTTGTTCTTGTACTGCCTTCTTAAGGAAGAAATACAACAAAATGTGTGTTGCTCATTTTGACAATGGGACTTGTTGCATTTTATAGTAAATATATTGTTAATGTGATGTTTTTTTCCATTCTGAATTTATACTGTCCCATAAAAATATTCACTGTGGAGTAAGTTCACTATGTGTTATCTTGCTTTTGGGGCTGCTAGGTCTCCATTAATTGGAAACGTGTTCACTTATTAATTCCAAGAGAGATCTGGCACTGCTTCTTCCAGTTCAGTCATGGGAAACACTCTGGCCAGACAGTCGTGTAACTGACAAGTTGCTGACCCTGTATGTTGTATAATATATATACGTGTTAGACTCACATTTTAATGTGACCTGAAAGTTTTATGGCTAGAAATACTTATTTTACTTCTCTAAGGCACTCTTGAATCTAAATATAGTTCACAGCACATGAGCAGTAGTTGAATTATTCTTTTCCATTATGAATAAATTCATACGTTGAACTAGAAAGTGGTTACCAGCTGAACTGATGAGCTTGTATGTTTCCAAACGTTAGTTTTTCAGAGCTAATTGAAAAACCCTGTGGCAAAAATGTTTGTTAAAAACAAAGGATGTGAGCCTGGAATATACAGAATGCACACACAAACACCTTAGACGTCAGGCGTTTTCCTTTGCTGTCTTACCATAATGTACATTCAGATTCAAGCTGCTTACAGCACACAGGTTTAAAGTCTTCCTAGCTGTGCAGGGGCCTTTCCTGTTCCATTCTGGTCATGTGGCAAATGTGGATTTATTTGGTTTTGTGTTTTGTGTGGGGCTCATGAGTTACATTTTTTTTAAATGCTAAATAGTCCCCACTTGTTTACACCAATTTGAAATTCGGTCAAATGTGGGATTCAAATTATTTGGTACCATTTCTTTAAAGAGGGCTGGGCCTATTTTTCTAAAACAATATAATACTATCCATTTTTTTTGTACATCAAAATTTTGTAGATCAGAATTCTTTCCCTTTTAATCTGCAGTACAACGTCATTGTGTTTGGGGCCTTTGTGCCTCATTCCTCTGTATTGTCAGAAGTATCAAATCCCCAAAGGATGATTTACCAGCCAACTATATTAAGTGCAAAGAGAGACAGAACTTTCTTTTTCTTTCATGTTAAGAATTGATTATTTATTGGAGTGAAGCACAATATATTCCCTGGGCTGAAGGAAAATGTGCCATTTTAAACCCATAATGCAGAAATGTGTAATTACTACAGATGCTGTTTCTCTGCAAAAATGTGCACTCCCCATGAATGCCACTTCTTTCAATCTGTTTAATAACCAGCTCATGCGGGGAGTAGGGATTATAAAACCTTTTGAGTCAGAATGGTTTTTTTTTTGCAGGGGGAGGGGATATGCCCATATATTCTTTTCCCATTTCCAGTTTCAGAACAGACATTACCTTTGCCTAGATAGAAATGCAGCTGAATAATGTACTGCAAGACCAGTTTTCATACCTTTTGAGATTCATTCTATTCATACAGCAGATCCATTATATGCCTCTCATTCTGCTCTGTGTGACACATAATTATGCATAACATTACTCAGGATATTGAAAATGGAGATTCCATAATAAATACAATTTCTACTTCCCAAATTAAATGGAGCTGACTTCTTGGAGTCAGCTGGTATGTGGCTGTCAAAATCTATTCTCTGAAGAAGCTTGTGTCAGTTGTAATGAAGTTTAAAAAGGCTCTGATGAAGACCTGAGTGGGTCAAAACATTAGCGGTTAATGGTGCCTAGATCCGTCTTTGTCATTCAGGAGATGAATAAATGAGAGGAGACTGGACTTGGTGAATGGGGACCTCTTACGGTACTTCAATAAAGCAATTATTTTACAAAGTGTCATTAGGAATAGAGTAGAAAATTCAGCCTCCTTGGTTTTAGCAATAGTTTTAGCATTGTTCTAGTTGCATTAGGCCTTGTATCAATTGCAGAAACATTAAGGATAAAAAAGAGTGTACCGTATTTACCAAGCAGAACCATTAATGGGTAGGGCACAAGACAGGGACCTAGAATGGCTCTGACACTGACTCACTATGACCTTAAGTTGTTTAACCTTTCTGTATCTCAGCCCTCCTCTGCAAAATTAAGATAATACCATCTACACTGTAATTGTCTCGCAAAGCTGTAATAAGCAGCTTATCTGCACTCTATGGCTGTGTCTACACCGCACGCTTCTTGCGCAAGAATGGCCATTCTTGCGCAAAAACTTGCTAGCTGTCTACACTGCATGCACGTTCTTGCCCAAGTAAATTTACAGTATAGCGTCGGAAAACAGGGCTTCTTCTGGAAGAGTTATTCCTCTCCTCACGAGGAATAAGCCCTCTTGCGCAAGAGCTCTTCCACAAGAGGGCAGTGTAGACAGGCAACATGAATTTCTTGCGCAAGAAGCCCCTATGGTTAAAATGGCCATCAGAGCTTTCTTGCACAAGAGAACAGCCACACTGCCATGGATGCTCTTGCGCAAAAGCACATCTCTTGTGCAAAAAGCATACGGCAGTGTGGATGCGCTCTTATGGAAGATTTTTTGCACAAGAACTCTTCTGCAAAACAGTTCTTGAGCAAGAAGCCTGCAGTGTAGACATAGCCTATAGGTATAATGCAGTTGCACATACTTATTATTAAATGCAGAATATTTATTACCATTATATCTGTGTACATTACCGTATTTTGCATGTTACTTTCCAGGATTTTTTAAAATGCTCTGTAGTCCAAAGAGTTTACTGACTTGATTGTGAAATTCCTGTGAGAGCAGAATGAGCAGCAGCATACAGCTGCATTGCCATTGGAACGGACAGACCAAACTGTGCCCCCAGGATTCAGTCTCTCTTCCTCCTTGCTCCAGGAGAGAAGTAATCTGTGCTAAACCTGGACCTGACAGCTCACTTCCCACTCCATGGCAGCTCAGCTCTGTTGCCTGACATTTAGGGGAAGGACAAACCAAGGTTATGCCCACTTCCTCATCCATCTGACCTGGAAAGGCGAGTAGTGACCTCATGGTATTTGCTAGCCCTCTAGCAAAGATGAGACATGCAGGTTATCCAAACAAAGAAGGAAAGGAGCAGCTGCTGCTGCCACAGACATATTAACAAAGAAAGGCAGTTGTATCTATTGGAATTCCTTGAGGGAGACAACAAGCATCTGGACAATGAGGATCCAGTGGTTATAGTGCACTTAGACTTTCAGAGAGCCTTTAATAAAGTCCCTCACCAAAGGCTCTCAAACAGAGTAAACTGTCATGAGATAAGAGGTAAGGTCCTCACATGGTTCAGTAACTGATTAAAAAATAGAAAAACAAATGCAGGAATACACAGTCAGTTTTCACAATAAAGAGAGGTGATTAGCCATGTCCCCCAAAAAGCTATACTGGGACCTTTGCTGTTAACGTATTCTTAAGTGTTCTGGAAAAAAGAGGTAAACACTGAGGTGGCAAAGCTTGCAGATGACACAAAATTCAGATACGTAAGTTCAAACTTACAGCAATGAATGGTAAAGGGATCTTATAAATCTGGGTGTCTGGGCAGTAAAATAGCAGATGAAATACAATATTATAAATGCAAAGTAATTCACATTAGAAAATAGAATCCTAGCTATATATGAAAAATTATAGGGTCCAAAGTAGCTATTTCCTCCCGAGGAAGAGATCTTAAAGTAATCATGGATACTTCTCTGAAAACATCTACTCAATGAGCAGTGATAGTCAAAAAGCTAACTGCATGTTAGGGACGATTAGAAAAGGGATAGATAATAAGACAGAAAGTACCACAATGCCACTGTATAAATCCATGATATGCTCTCACCCTGAATACTTTGTGCAGCTCTGATAGCCACAAAAATATCTATTAGAATTCAAAAATAATTAGTAGTATGGAACAACTTTCATCTGAGGATAAATTAAAAAAGACTGGAACTGTTCTTGGAAAAGAGATGACGAAGGGGGATATAACATAAGTATATAAAATTATGAATGGTGGGAAGAAAATGAATACGGAAGTGTTATCTGCTCCTTCTCATAACAAAAACCATGGCTCACCCAATGAAATCAATAAACAGCAGATTTAAAACAAATACAAGGAGGTACCTCTTCACACAATGGACAAACAACCTACCGAACTCATTGTCTGGTGATGTTGTGAAGACCAAAAATATAACTGAGTTTAGAAAAGAATTAGGTAAGTTTATGAAGGATAGGTCTATCCATGGCTATTACCTACGATGGTCAGAGATGCAATTCCACGCTCTGAGTGTCTTTAAATTACCCACTGGCAGAAGCTGGGACTGGATGACAGGCAATAGATCATTAGATAATTGCCCCATGCCTTTTAGTTCCCGCTGGAGCACCTGGCATTGGCCATGTGTTGGAAGACAGGGTACTGAGCTAGACAGATTCAATGTGCAATCTGACCTTGTAGGGCCATTCTTATGTTCTTAGGACAGTGTGGATTATAATATGACTCACATGTCTTATAATAGGAGAGTCAAATAAGTTCTGATTTGTTTCAGTAGATGCTGAGATAGGGCAAGATGAGAGGTGACATGGAACCAGCAACCAGATGTGGAAAAAAATATGAATGAAGTGGGGTTTGAAAAGGTCTGAAGGCTTCAAGCGAAGGCATGTGGCCCATAGGAAGGAGAATGCCCTTCCAGGTATTGGACACAATGGGGAAAAGACACAAGGCAAGAATAGGGCAATGGGAATAACAAGGCAGAAAGGGCAGCAGGCCAAGCTGAGGAGCACCACCAAATGATTAAATGAGCTGGTGAGGTCAGGGAAAGAACTACGCAGGTTTAAAAATGAGAACAGGAAGTTAGATCTGTATCAGTGTTTCTCAAAGTGGCCCACAGACACACTCTGAGAAAGCTGCTACCAGGCCGCTCCTGTTTGTTTACTTACCAGCTCCGCAGCCATGGAGCCTCGCGGCTCCCATTGGGTGTGGTTCACTGTTTGCAGCCAAGGAGAGCCACGGGAAGCAGCAGACCATTTTGAGAAACACTAATCTATATTAGGGATGTTAAAGACTAGTCGACTAGTCGATTGCCCCCCCCCCCACTGCCTCTATGAGATAGAGGCAAGGGGGGAGGAAGGGGTACTTCAAAGTACCCCAAGGCGGATCAGCTCTGCAGCGGCTGCCCCTTTTAAAATGCCGCCTCCACGCGTTTCAAAGGGGCAGTGGAGCTGGGCACCAGTTGGGGGAATGTCCCTGGCTCCGCGTGGCACTTTCCTGGAACCCACCCCAGGGTCACACAGTGCCACACAGAGCCTGGGGTCAGCTGGGGAGTCCTCATCCTAGCGGCATGTGGTGTAGCATGGAGTCCCACCGCTGACTCCGAGCTCCATGGCTTTGAAATGCACAAGAGCCCCTGCTGGGGACTCTTATGCATTTTAAAGTGGGCACCCAAGTGCAGCCCAGAGTCAGCAGGACTTCCCGCTGGCCCTGCGCTGTACACTGAGTTCCACATTCCTCCAGTGGGGGCTCTTGTACATTTCAAAGGAGGAATGCGGAAGTGTCTATCGACTAGTCGACTAGTCTATTAACCGCATTTTAACATCCTTAATCTATACCAAAATCATTATCCACTTTCCTACTGTTTTATTCCTTCCCAGTGTGCTATGAGGGACTGTTCTGTAGTAGATGTATCACTTTCTCTGATTTGTCTTTTAATCTAAGAGGACAAAAAAAATATTCATTAAACACGATGTTCTCAAAGACTCCATCACTTCCTTCATACACAACTCTATGGACTATATTATCTTATTTTTCTTTCTTTCTTTCTTTCTCTTTCTTTCTTTCAGTGCATTGTTTTAGATCTTGTATTGGATGGGTTTTCTTGGATGACAAAAAACAATAAACAAAAAAAAAGGACTTGTACTACCATGAATTTAGTCATTGGGACATACCACTCAATCTTCTTTGTGCTCTTTCAACTGGATGAGCTATTTAAACAGCTGAAATTCAAGAGCTAAAAATAGCAGGCCCTTATTTAAAGGATTGTGGTTTCTCTGGGTCCCTTTCCTCCCCTCAAAGTGAGTGCACTCAAACTCCATGAAGTGGCTTAAAATTGCCAACATATAGCTAGTCAGTTGTAGCTGAAAGTGCCATTGTTACCTTTGCTGTCAACAAACCTTGAATGCAGCCTAAGAACACAGCCATGAAATGTGACCTGCTGTTCTCCAGCCTCCGCTTTCACTTTGTCAGATCATCTCTGAAAGACTGTTTTATAGGGTTCCGCACTGAGTAACAGTGTATGATACACCAGTATGCGCTACCAATGCCTCCAGCTAAGCTCTGGGCTACATTTGTTTACTATATTTCTTTCCTTCCTTTTCTGATAAAAAGTGGGGGAAAGGGGAATATTAAAGATGTCACTACAGACATTAAATGGGAAACTCTTAGAAAGAGCATCAATAATTAAAAATACAGTACTAAGGCAATTAGACAGATCCTGTACCCTTTGAAGTAAATAACAAAACCACCCAGAGGAACAGGGATAAGTATTAATACCACAACTGGAGGGCTGACACAATGCCCATTGAAGTCAGCACTGCCCATGTGAGTTCAATGGGTACAATGGCCTCCGTTCTGTAGTCCCTGCCTATCAACTTTAAATGGGACTTATGTGTATGTTAAATGCTTTGCCGATTGGGGCCTGTGTCAAGGCCTGAAACATAGTTCAAGTTTCCAGGCCCCCTTGGTGTACTATGCAGACAAGGTGCAACCACAGAGAATTAAACTCGTGTCTTTTTCCTGTGTTTACTCTGCCGCTAAGAGATTAAAGGGTCACTAATGGCAAGTACTTAAAGGAAAATGAAATAATTATTCACAATGATCCAAAGCTTTATCCTTTTGAAGCCTATGGCACAATTGTCATTGACTTCAATGGGATCAGGGTTTGGCCTGCAGGATGTCATCAGTTCACAACATCAAATACTGTAGCGGGAATTCAAAAGGGAGTTGATCATTGCATGACCTCTAACAGCATTTGTCGCTTGTTTACACTCTTACACTTTGCCCAAAGTGGTCCATAATAGGAAGAGGAACAAAGACAGGTGACAAAAGAGAGAAAAGAAATATACGTAAACTAAAATACCTAAGCAGCACATACCTAAAGTGCCCTAGGAGCAAAGTAGAGACTTGAAATGAGTCTCAGAGAGTCATGATTCCATCCCTGATTAACACTTTGCTCCCAGGATTCCATCCCTGATTCCCACCTTCCTCCCTTGCTTGGTACATATGGAAATTCATGATCTTTCCCCAAATAAATGAATAAATAAATAAGAAACAGTCATAACACTTGCTGCAGTAAAATAGAGTTAACCAAACCCAATGCTTCAGAGTGTCATTTCACATCCCTGGAAGATAGGGAAGAACTTGCCAGGGTCTGCATTGCATGATTGTCATAGGGCAATATTGCAATAAAGGGCATTTTATTTTATGTTTTGCTTTCTTCTGAAACTTCATCTGTAGGTCACTGGAGGAGGTGGGTTATCAGAGATGAGGAACTCTTGGTACAGTCTGATACTTTATCACTGACAAATCCCCCATCAGAGTCAGGGCCTGTGATCTGGAAACTTCTATTATCCGTCCAACGAAAGCCTCATCTACTTCATCCTCCTGGTCTGGTGGTCTATAGCAGATGCCCACCATGACAGCATTCTTGTTGCTCTCGCCTTTAATCCTAACTCAAAGCCTCTCAACAGGCTTTTCTGGAGCTCTGAGCAATCGTACTACCCTCTTGCATACAGTTCAACTCCTCCACCTTTTCTCTCCTGCCTGCCCTTCCTAAACAGTTTATACTCATCCATGACAATGCTCCAGTCATGCAAGCTACCCCACCAAGTCTCTATTATTCCCATTGGATCATAGTTCCTTGACTGTACAAGAACGTCCAAGTCTTCCTGTTTGTTTCCCAGGCTTCTTTCATTTGCGTGCAGGCACGTAAGATAACTAGCCAATTGTTCCACATTCTTAGCATGAATTAGGAGGCCTCCCCTGTTGCACCCTCCTCTTATTTCCTTCTCATATCCTGCTTCCCCACCTACTTCAGGGTTTAGGTCACCAATCCCATCCCCCCAGTAAACCTAATCTTCTTCTCTCTCTTCATTAGGTGGGTCCCATCTTGTCCCAGCAATCCTTTTTCCTGGAACAACATCCCATAGTCAAAAGATTCCAAGCCCTCTCTCCAACACCACCTGCACAACCACACATCTACCTCCACACTTCAACTGTCCCTACTGGGCCTTTTCCTTCAACAGGGAGGATGGCCGAGAACATGACTTGCACCTCTAACTCCTTTATCCTTCTTCCCAGAGCAACGTAGTCTGCAGTGACCTGCTCAAGATCATTCCTGGCAGTGACATTGGTACTCACATGGAGAAGAAGGAAGGGGTAGCTGCCCGATGGCTTGATCAGCCTTAGCAGACATTCTGTCACATCCTGGATTCCAGCTCCAGGCAAGCAGCACATTTCTTGAGTTTCCTGGTCTGGACAGCAGATGGGTGAATCTGTCACCCTTAGAAGGGAGTCTCTGACCACCACCACCCATCTCCTCTCTTGGGAATGGTAGTCCTCACCCTTAGGACAATGCATCCCACGCCTTCCATTCAAAGGGGTCTTCTTCTGATCCTTTTCCTCAGATAACTCTTCCAAACCATTCTCCGCAGTAATACCTGTTCAGAAAGACTGAAAGTGGTTTCTTACCGTAGCTGCCCCGGGGTAGGTTCTGGCAGTTCAGTCATTCTCGGTAGCCTAGTGTTGGCCAGTCATACAGTTAAGTCAGTGTTACTCATCACTTAGCAAAGGCCAGTATGCAACCCACCACAGCTGTTCTGCCAGTTCTGAGCTATGATTCCAAAGATACTGTGCCCACAAAGAATTTGTGTTGTGTTGGACTTAAATTTGGTAAGTTTTAATAAGATTGTAAAAGGAGAATCACAAGTACTTGTAAGATTAAGATTGCCTCACAAAAGATTATGCCCTAATAAATCTGTTAGTCTTTCAAGTGCCATCTGACTCCTTGTTTTCCTATGATATGTATGATGCAAAAACGGAATCATGGTCTGAGGCTGATATTATGATGACATTAGTTAGAACTGAAAAGAAAAAAGAGTACTGGTCCTTAAAAAGAAATTTCTAGAAAGGACACAGATTTTCCTACCGGCATTTTCATGAGTAAATTTTCATACTTTATGACACCAAGTAAAAATGCTTTACAGATGTATAATACAGCAGGGCTCAGTGAGTCTGTGAGAACAGCAGATGGGTTATATACATCTGAGGGGTTTTTTAATATTAAACAAATAAAGGAAGATTGGAGAGGAGTGCCATTCATGTATCTTGTTGGATGGTTAATCAGGCAGAAGAGACATCCCAAATTTTAATTGCCTCAATTTTAATTTTTTTTAGCAATCCAATCTAATTTAAAATTGCTTCAATGAAGCTCTTTAGTTTTTCTTGTCTAGTTTAGGAGCCTCCGTATGTAGATTATAATTTAGCAATAAATTCTACAGTAACTACCGAGGCAACTATTAAAAACACGGAGGCATTTAAACTAGGGGGACAGTGTTTACTTTTAATTATTTTTCAAATAATTAATCATCCATCTGTCTGAATCTTATTCTTCAATATGCCTTATAATACAGCCAGGAGTAAAAAATATTCCTTGAATTCATGGTAAACTCATTAAGAGAATAAGATGTGCTACAACAGTAAGGGTGTGTCTAAACTACACCCTTCTGTCGGCAGAGGGATGTAAATTAGATGTATCAAAAGTCCAAATGAAGCCGGGATTTAAATATCCTATGCTTCATTTGCATAATGGCGGCCGCTTTTTTTCTAAACAGGGCTTTTTGAAAAAAAAACAGCAGTTTAGATGGGGCATTTTCGACAGATCCTCAGGAGTACAGGATCTTTCAAAACGGGGCATTTCTGTCGAAAATGCCCCATCTAAACTGCCTTTTTTTTGAAAAGCCCCGTTTTGAAAAAAAGCGGTGGCTGCTATTATGCAAATGAAGCACGGGATATTTAAATCCCGGCTTAATTTGCACTTTCCATGCGTCTAATTTACATCCCTCTGCCGACGGAGGGGTGTAGTTTAGACATACCCTAAAGGTTAAACTAATGATGTCTGCTAGTGCCTGAAGATTATAGTACCACCCATATCGATTTACATGAAAAACACAGCTCGCCCTGTCAGTTCCTCTGTGCTGAATAAAGCCAACAACTCCAACCTTGAAGGTAGTTTTTCCCCATATAGCTTTTCTGAAGTAATTGAGCGGGCATTCTCTAATTTGCCACCCTGGTGATGATTAATCCTGGCAAGACTCAGCCTAGTGCCATGCACAGCACTGAGTAGGCTGAGATTTGTGACTTCAGTGAAGTGCATGGAAGACTTCTCCATGTTACTGCCGTGCTTTTATGGATAGAAGCAGCCATAACTGGATTGGCTGTCCAAATAGGACAGCGTAGGGGGGTTCACATTATAGATTCTTGACAAATCATCTTCTTTCAAGGTTGGCAGAGGATGGAGATAGTGAAAAGTCATGAAGGAGGGAGGTGCTGAAGTTCACCGATGCTGACAAGTAGTGGAAGAGGAAGAAAAGAAACATTATTCGTGCCTGCAAAGTGGAGGTTCTAATAAAACCCACAGGCAGCTGTACATGTTACTCTGGCCATGTAACCCACGTGCCTAATGGGGAGATAGCACTATAAGAGCTCCATGTGGGCAGGCAAGGAATGAGTTGTCTGTTAGGTGGCTCCACAATTAGCACACAGCTCATCAGCTTCTGGAACTGGATGTGCTCAGTAGCTTTGGGTATAACTCAGTAGTTTCCCAGTAGCTGCTGGACTCAGTCAGACTTCATGAGGGCAATTAGTCAGGCAGTTAGTTGCTTTACAAAAGGCCATGTGTTCTGAGTGAGCTGGGAGAAGTTGGGCCCGTGGAGCTGAAAGCAGGCTGGTTTCCCCTTAACTTTGAAATATTTTACAGCAGTTTATCAGAACAAGTTTTATAGAGAGGGGTGCTGAGGTCCAGCGAACCAAACTGTAAACCTTGCATATAATGGAAACCACTTCCAAACAGAAGGTGCTGCTGCCCCACCACCTCCCCACACCAGCACCCCAGCAAATTAGCAAGTTCCCTCCACCAGGAAGTCCTGGCCATGTTAATTTTAGCAAAGAGAAACTGGAGGATAAACGAATTTTTCTTATTTTAATTGTATACTTTGAATGTTTGCTTTTAGCCAAGCAGTTTTACTTAATTTGTCTCAACTAGTATAATTCAGCAACTTCTAAGGCAAATGCACCGTGTGGAGCCCAAGGTCAGCTGGGGACTCCCTTGCACTGTTGCTACACTTCAAAGACGGAGGCACCCTATCGACTAATCGAATAGTGCATTGACTATTCGATTAGCCAATTACTCAATATGTAACATCCCTAAATCCCATTAGTAGATAAGACCATAAGAACATTCATACTGGGTCAGACCAAAGGTTCATCTAGCCCAGTATCCTGTCTTCCAACAGTGGCCAGTGCCAGGTACCCCAGAGGGAATGCACAGAACAGATAATCATCAAGTGATCCATCCCCTGTCTCCCATTCCCAGTTATGGCAGAGATTAGTGAACCATTCCTGCCCATCTTGGGTAATAGCCATTGGTAGACCTCTCTTCCATGGATTTATCTAGTTTTTTAACCCTATTTTAATTATGTTCTTTGCAACATCCTCTGTCAAATAGTTCCACAGGTTGACTATGTGTTGTGTGAAGAAATCCTTCCTTTTGTTTCTTTAAACTGTTACCTCTTAATTTCATTTGGTGCCCCCTGGTTCTTGCATTATATGACCAAGTAAATACCTTTTCTTTACTCATTTTCTCCACACCAGTCATGATTTCATAGACCACTATCATATCCCCTCCCCCCATGGCCTCCCCTTTCTAAACTGAAAAATTACAGTTTTATTAATCTCACCTTCTAAAGTATGAAAAGAAGTTTCTCATAACCTGTGTGGAATGCTAGCACCCATGAAAGTGTACCATTCCAGCATTTGTAGCAGTAATGGACAATGAATACTTTAATGAAACATAAACCTATGAAACATACAAAGAATCCAAATAGAGGACAAGAAAGAAATTCTTAAATAATTATGAACACCATTGTCCCCTCTGTGGGTGTGTGGTGTCTTCTTTAGCCTCTGTGAGAGAGAAGCATTCACATCAAAGGTGAAAGAAGCCCTATCTATTTATTGCAATGATTTCTCTTTTTTTGTGTCTCTCTTCCATTCATTGAATAATTTAATTATTGATCCAACTCACTAGATCAGTGCTGTAATATTCCTTCTTCCTCGTCCTGAAAGCTGAGCCATTCCCCTACAATTCAACTATTTTAAAATGAAAGAACCAGTAAAAAGGGGGGAGGGAAGCAAAGGATTGCTTGTTCTACCAATATTTCCTTTCCTGACAAGACTCTGGTCTGTTTCACATTACCCTGTCTCTTGTTTATAGGTGGGAGAAGAAATGTCAGACAGTGCAATTCTGAGATGGCCCAAGTGAGAGAACTTGTTTTTTCTCCTACATCTGCCAGTTTGTTCAGCCACAATGGATGAAATCAAGCAAAGAATAATTTAGGCTGAACAGCTGGCAATATTTCCTGATCATGTGGATTATAAAGCATGAAACAGTCTCACAAAAGACGTGATGGAAACCACATTACTCAAGTAATTCAAAACGAGACTGAGCACTTGTGTATGTGAGAGTTATGAGCATGCCCTGTGTATGCAAACAGCTGATAAACATGGTGCTAGTAGATGGCAGAGTTATTGACTCGAGTCCCACGACTTGAACTCCGACTTAAGTCCCGCCGACTTAAGTCACCTAGGTGACTTGACTTGAGACTCGACTCGGGTTCATTGTTTGTGACTTGAGACTCAACTTGAGACTTGCTAATTTTGTTAAATCAACTTGGTGAAAAAATTGTCCGAAAATGCTGATATTGATGGCTTGTACAAAAGTGACTTGACATTTTTTAAATTAAGACTTGAGACTCGACTTGGGACTTGACTCGAAAGTGACTTTCGGGACTCGAGACTTGACTTGAGACTTGAACTGTAGTGACTTGAGACTCGACTTGGACTTGACAATGACGACTTAAAGACAACACTGGTAGATGGTGCTCCACAACGTTCAACACAATTGCTTGGTTTTGCAGGACCAGTAAAACATTTTACATGCGTAATCCTGTTTTTGTTGTCTCCTTTTAGTTCCAACTGAGTAGAGCAGGCTAAGGGAGTAGACTGTTCTGTGACAGTTTAGAAACATAAGCAAAGCAATGGGGGAAAGAACGGAAAGTTGGAGGGAACTGCTTAAACCAGCCAAAGCCGAAAAGGCTCATTAATTGGTCTCCAACCTCTTCTCAAACTGTTCAGGTGAGAACTATAAAGCTAGATGCTCAGTCAGGAGTAGTTATTGTCTGGACTGGTGTTACCTGAATTTAGATAAGATTTGATCTATTTAAGTGAAATTTCAATTAAAATATACTCTGTTTTTCAAAGAATGTTTCTCTCCTTAAAGTTGGTATAAAAACAACACTTCTCATGCTGTTTCACTTTGCTTTCAGCCAAGACACCATTAACTTGACTCAGCTCTCTTGGGATATGTCTAGACTACATGCTTCTGGCGACAGAGGCATGTAGATTAGGCTACCCGGCCTAGGAAAATAAAGCGGCGATTTAAATAATCGCCGCTTCATTTAAATTAAAATGGCTGCCGCGCTAAGCCGAACAGCTGTTTGTCGGCTCAGCACGCTAGTCTAGACGCTCCGTGGTCGACATCAAAGGCATTTTTTGACCGCCCCGCTAAGCCTCATGGGATGAGGCATACCGGGGCGGTCGACAAATGCCTTTGATGTCGACTGCGGAGTGTCCAGCGCTGAGCTGACAAACAGCTGATCAGCTCAGCGCGGCAGCCATTTTAATTTAAATGAAGCGGCGATTATTTAAATCGCCGCTTCATTTTCCTATGCCCGGTAGCCTAATCTACATGCCTCTGTCGCCAGAGGCATGTAGTCTAGACATACCCGTGTGTAAAAATCAAATTGAGCTGATCATGCAGAGGAGGGAGATGGCCTATTCAAAAATCTCAGCTACCCACTTCTTCCTAAAGAGATCCTCCCCTTGCCCACCCCAAAAAGAAACGATCGTTGATAGCTGAGAATATGAAACACAATGTAGGGCACTAAATCAAGATTACGCTAGTGTCTTGTCCCTAGATGCAGGGCAGGCAGACTCCCCTGTCCTCTTTGTTCCCTGCCCAGAATAAGCACCCAGTGCTAGAGCACTAAGTGGGATTCCCACTTGCCCATTTGTGGTCACTGCCTCAGGGACGTGGCATCTGGTGGGTCAGGGATATGGCTCCTCTGTGCACAACCTTCTGTTGGCAGCAGGCACCTGAGGAGGAGCAGCTGACACAGCCCCTCTCCAAAGGCTTAGGCAGTCCCAGACCCTAGATTAGTCCAGCAACAGTCAAGGTTTGCTCTTCCCCGCCCAGGGAAAAGCCCAGAAGGCAGATCTCAACCCTGTAGATCGCCGAAGAATGACCAAAGTCCCAGTCATGACAGCTCATGGCTTCCCTCTCTGCTTGATTCCTGGACAGTATGGCTCCACTGCAGCTGTGCTGCTGAGATTTACTGGATATGGTGGGCCCTCTGTGAAGGACATCTAGGCTATGTCTACACTGGCGGGTTGTTGTGCCAGAAATATGCAAATGAGGCTAAGCGTGGAATATCGCCGAGCCTCATTTGCATACCTAATGAGCTGCCATATTTGCAGAAGAGACTCTTGCGCCAGAAGGAGCTGTCTACACTGCCCCTTCTTGCACAAGAAAAACCCTCTTGTGCAATGCCGTTATTCCTGAAAATAATCAGCATAGCGTCATTGCGCAACAGGGTTTTTCTTGCGCAAGAAGGGGCAGTGTAGACGCTCCTTTTGGCGCAAGAGCCTCTTCGGCAAAAATGGCAGCTCATTAGGTATGCAAATGAGGCTCTGCGATATTCCACGCTTAGCCTCATTTGCGTATTTCTGGCGCAACAACCCGCCAGTGTAGACATAGCTGTAGTATCCAAGTGCAGGGGAGAAATGAGAATGAGCTGGCAGAGAGGTAATGCAGCCTAGATGCGTGATTCTCAACCAGAGGCACCTTGCAGGAGCTGCAATCCAGTTTTAGGGAGTCTGCCAACATAAACTAGCTAGCAGGACTGGTGTTAACTTCACTGGGAACCATGGCTGAAAGCCCAAACCTGAGCAACTTGGCTTCACAGGGCCCCCTACTTGCTAACACCTACCATGGCTTTTAATCTACTGGATATGCAGAAAACCCATTGTGATGGTACCAGTGGGCTGTGGGGGGTAGGGAGGGGAGAACTCAAAACATAAAAGGTTGAGAACTCCTGGTCTAGGATGTATCATCTTTACAGTGAGGTCTTGCTAGGATCTAATGAGTGCCCTTACACAGCCTCAAAGACTCTCCCTATCCCTGTGCACAGAGCCCAACTCCACAGATGGTGCTCCATGGGGTCTAGTGTGGTAGAAATAGCTTTAGGAGGAGAGCTGCTACCACATTCTCCCATGGGGAGAAGTGAAAGTTAGGTCTAGATCAATAAGTCTCCATTCAAAATTATACTTTTTCTTAGCTTGGATTAAACCTTTGGTTAAGTGCTTTTTAATGCATAACTAGACCATATTCAGTCCTGAGTTTGCCTTTACACTATTATTTGTATTGACACTGTGATTCTAAGGAGGTAGACCCCATTCCTAGGCTAGCAGGAAAGCATTCATTCTTTTGGCCTAGGAAGGGCCACAAACGGGCAATCAGTGCTGACATGGGAAGGATCATGAGACCTGCTCTAGGCTAGAGAGACATTAGGGTCTGGAATAAGCGTGGCATTTTGATTTCCATGGAGACTGGCAGGAGGACACCTGTCTTGGAATAGAGCCTGGCCATGGGCCGGGCTGAGTTTGGGGAGAGTTACGTGGGCTGGGACAGGAGGGCAGGAGTAAAACTAGTGAATTCCCTGGCAAGTGAGGTGGCAGAAAACCTGGTGCAAGGATGACTCTGAATCTCTGGAAAAGGGCTAGAAAAACCTACTGAATAGGAGCAAAGGTAAAAGGACTTGAGGCAATTGGTTACAAGCATAAGGGCATGAGTACACTTTGTTCCAGAAGAGTGGACAGGAAACACTGTGAAATTCAATACTGTGTTTTCAGCTTCATGGAGTTGGTCACTAACAAAGGGAAACTGAGGCACAGAAGGGCCCGTATGGCAAGTCCCAGCTGAGGTGAAGGGAGAGTATTCTGCTATGTCCTGTACCTACACATATTAAGAGAAAGCTGCTGTCCCCAATGGCACGAGTGCACACTGTCTCTCTCTCTGTACAGATTAGAAACTATGAGAGTGATTAAGCAACTTCCATAAGGTCACACAAGAATTGACAGACCTGGGAGCTGGGCTCAGAAGATCTGAGTTCTCCCTTTATAGCTCAATATGTGGGTTTTTTCCTAACCTTTTGCTTCACACACATTGTGACTTTGTACAGTGTTTTTGCTTTAAAAATGGTATCAAGTTGTATAAGAAATCTAGTTTCTGCTACATAAAACACTGTGAAATACCATGATACATCATATACTTCATAGAACCTTAAGGAAGGGAAGCCATTGTTCCCCAAAAGTGCATATCTTCATGCTAATTCTACTCAGTCAAACGGCACTTAATTATCTAATGTTATGATTACTCTTGCTTAGAAATTACTGTTACAGCCTTTTGTATTTGCTTTCTTTTTTCACTTAGAGAACATTTTGGGTGTGACTAAAAATGGTGTTATTGTTCTTCCAACAACTACAAAAGAAAGGGAAGTTGACTTTTTAAATTAAGTTTGGAGCAAATTCCTGCTTTATGGAGCACTTTCAAATTTTGATGGTTATTTTCATGCAGTTTGAAACTTTGGATGAAAGGATATTGCAGTTTTAGCTGAATAGGGATATTCAAGGAAAACTAGCTGCAGAAATGTTGAACAGAACTGAATGGGTGAGGGAATGTGGAAAGCTAGAATGAAATCCACACTATTACAGTTCCTGGTTAAGCTACTATCCGCCACTGAACAAGCAAAACAACAACTGCTGGAGTAGAAAATAAACAGTCCTTAAGATTTGAAGCAGGATAAGGATTGTATTTAAGACCATAGCTACTGAGATGCCCCCACTGCCTACCCTTGCTGCACTTTTTTCCCATATGCCCCCGTGAAATCAAGGGAGAAGGTAGACATAGGATCAAAGACATCCTCTCAACACAGAACACCACCTGTCAATCTGAACCTTAGCAAGCCCTCAGGAAAGGCCTCCTCACACTAAAAAGGAAGCACAACAGTTTTGTACAACCTGCTGCCTTGGTATTCCCTGCATGAGGGAAGACATCATTAAGGAGAGCAGTCAATCCACTTGCACCTCACCTATTACTTTCTGCCCCATGACTATGAGGTTCTCCCACAGTCCCTGAGGCAGGAACATCCCTGAGGCAAGCACCCCAGTGCCCCAAGCATGGGGCCCATGGCAATCCCCCCACCAGAGGCTCTGGCCCCACTGAACTTCTTCCTGCTACGTACACACCCTTCCCTGAGCAACGTGAGCCAGGGGATTACCAGGGTGGCAGCAGGGGTTGCCCCTCCACACTGACCATAGTGACAGAAGCTGCAACAGCCCAGCGGCCTGCTCTGCTTTGTTCTCCCAGCCTGCTTTGCTTGGCTTCACCATGATGGTAGGAAGCGCAGTGCCCTGGGGCCGAGGCAAAAAAGCTCTTTCCAGGATATTCTCTCAGCCACATTTCCAGTGCTTCTCTTGTTCTTTGCAGATAGCATCAATCAGCCCTGCCCCCCACATCAGTTCTGAAACACAGTTTAATTGTGCTGCTATGATTAGGAAAAACAGGTGATAGAACCTGGGATTTCTTAGATAAATTCTGTTTCTTTACAAAGAATGTGTACAAAGTCTTCTTTCCCTCCTCACAAGGAAGCAAACAACAGGAGACAGCTTCTTTGCTGACAGTCCCTAGCATCTTTCCAACTGGCACTCTGCCCAATAAAAGCTCACTTGACTTTCTCTCGGGTCCATTTTACCAGTGCTTCCCTTCTTGTCTTGACTTTCTGCTGCACCCGTCTCCTCCTGCCTCCCCAATACACCTACCTCCACCCAGGCCCGCCAATGGAAAGGAGAGCAGAGTGCAAAGGGGGCAATTGCCCTGGGGCCTGGTGATTCAAAGGAGCCCAGGCTCCACAGCACCAAGCCCTTTAAATTGTTGCTGGAGTGTCACACAATCTGAGCAGCGCTAAGGGCTGGGGAAGGAGGAAACTCCAAGCAGCGATGAGGGCTGGCTCTCCTCAGCACTGCCCCTTTCAGGAGCACAGAGCTGCCCGCTCATATACACACTGCCCAGGGGCCCACGAAGGCTGTCCGCTCCACTGACCCACCAAACAATTAGCATCCCCTGTGCTTGCAATCACTCCCCAGTCAAAAACGATTCAGGCTTCAAGGATCAGTCCTTATTCCAGCCTTGCCATACTGATCTGCGATTTCGGTAGGGGCTTCTATAGTTTCAACCATCACTAAACAAAAGAACATTTAATTCCTCTTTCATTTAGCCTGAGAGGCAGCTATCATGCTCTGCAGCTTCAGTGAGGTTTGTGACTGCCCATGGGGTTAAAGACACACTTTAACCTCAACCACTCTACCTCATCATAACCGTATTAATTGTTCAGAGCTGTGATTATTAGAAACAACTTCAAGGCAAATTCTCTGCCCTGCCCAAGGGCTGCAAAGGGGCAGAGATTGAAGGACAACCCCAACTAAATTACCACAGGTGTTTGTGACAGTCCCCATCAGGAGGGCAGCCAGCAGTCTGTACTAGGGATGTAATAAATAGTCGTTTAACCGATTAATCGATAAGCAAAAGCTTATAGGTTAATACTATAGACTACACGCATTTCTTTCCCCACCCTCCCCAAGTAAATCTTTTAGCAGGCTGGGCAGCAACCTTGCTCAGTCCTGGCTCGCTACCACCCCTGCTGCAGCTCTGCATTTAAATTGTATTAGGAGCTAGGCTGGCGGGCAACCTGGCTCAGTTCTGGCTCATGCCGGGTCCGGGAGTACAGACACCCATCCCAGACGGGCTGCTGTCATCCTGTGCTGCTGCCTCTGTATCAGAGGCAGCAGCGTGGGGCGACAGGCAGCCGGTCCGCGAGAGGAGCTGGGTTTTAAACTGGCTCCCCTCGCAGACCAGCTCCCGCCTGGCACCCCACACCACCGCCTCTGATACAGCAGGCAGCAGGAAGGAGTGGCAGGGGGCTTCTCGGAAGTGGGGCTGGAGCGCACTGGCTGCCAGCCCCGCCTCCAGGCACTATAGAGTAGTCGTCTAACTGATAAAAATAAATGAGGTTACTCGACTATTCAACTAACCGTTAACACCCCTAGTATTTTTATTCTTCCTCTGTCATGTGTGAACTAAAGGAAGTGGCTGTAGAGTGATGCATTCTGGCAATACTCAGCTGTCAGATGGTCGCTGGGGACTATGAACAAATGATGCAGGTGTAGACCACCCTCCAGATAGCTCTGTTTTGTGACTGTAACAAGATTGGGCAGAGTCGAGCACCCATGACTTATTTTTTTAAATAGTCTGTATATCTCAAAGAAGATACAAAATTGCTTGTGGAAACTTTATTTCAAGTATTTAAGGAAATCATGAATACAGTTTGTTCAGTAAAGTGCTTCTTTATATAGCAGAACAAAATAGCAAGGAAATAAACTTCCAAACTCATCAATAAACACATTGATCTCTCTCCTACTGCACATGCCCCACCCTCCACATTTGCACAACTGCAAAACTGCTGTGTGTTACTAACTTTCAATTCTGGAGACATGAGGTTAAAAAGCTGAATTCCTCACATTACCCAATATTCTCAATGGCTTTAGTGGGAGGTTTGGGCCTGTGGAAGAAAAGAGAAATGAAACTTACTGCTTCATCTCTGTCCCATTTTGACATCTCAATTACTGAAAAGTTTGTTCACTAGTTTTGTGAAGAGTCACTTAAGTTCAAGTAAATGTGTTGCAAAGCAAAAGGAAAAAATAGAGTAAAAATACAGCAACTCCTTAATAATTACAATTACTACATTGTATCAGTAGTAAAAGATTGGTCTTCTGACATTTAACTTTGCTGACTGCCTCCTTGCTAATGACATTTCTGAAAGGCATCACATCAAAAATGTTTAAAAACAAGGTATGAAATCCTGTATCAACTGAAGCAAAACACTCTAATTTAAATAGGACCAGGATTTCACAGATCTTAGCAAAAATAAAATTATGCCATATAGCATCATTATAACACTAAACAGTCATATTCTTTCAAAAAGCAAACTATCAAGGCCTGTCCAAAATCTTTCCACTGACTTCAGTGGACTTTGGAACAGATTCTTCAGGAATAAGTAAAACTGAACAAGCAAGAGGTGAATCAATGTTTTAGCTGTGCCTTCCAAATACTACAACTTCACTATGTAAATCCTACAAGGTACAGATGGTACTGCATAGACTTCTTTATGTCCATTTGCAATCACATATCCCTCTTATTCTGTTGTGTTTTATGGACAAATCATTTTCTCTGCCAAGAGTTTGGTTACACAAGCACACATCTGTCAAGCTCAAGATCAAAATATTATTTCATCCTTCAATTGTATTGTAATCTGTCCAAGAGAACAGAATTATACTAGAAGATTTGACTCTACCCAGTTATCCCAGAGCCCACATTTTGCACAAGTAAACTCATTTCTTTCAACTATATGACGAGAGCATTGCTCAATTTCTTTTAATAAACCTGATTCTTTTCAAATGTATAAGTGCAATCAAGATGTAGCCTCTGGAAGTAAAATGTATTTCTTCGTATCAGGTATATTGAAAACAAATACAGGACCATTATAATGTAATTGAATGGAAATCTGTCAGATTAATGGGCCAATTCTACAGAGGCAACATAGTATAAATCACTGTAAGGTAGTGAAAATGTTTAGGTTTTCTGCCACTTGCAATGCACAATAAGAGTTTAACTATGAAATTTGCAGCAAATAACTATTTCCTGTATCATGGGATCAATTTTCAATCAAAAAAATAAACTTGCTCAAATGAAGAAAATTCACCAGTAAAAACAGGGATATAATTGTAAATCAATGCTTTGGTCTCTTCATCCTTATTAGGAAAATAGTGCAGGCTCTTCCGGGCTGTAAAACATTTTAGAAGAACAGATTACTCTACTGTTATCATCCATGAGACTATCTTTCTTGGTGAAAAAACTCATTCTATATAGGATTATAGTAAACAGTATAGTAATAGGGACGCTTTATCATGGAAGAACGTCAGTTTTTAAGAGCAATCACAGATGCCAAAAACTTTGATTCTTGCAGCACTGGAGACACATGCAACATCAAAACTAATACACTGCAAGACTGGTGTGATGTTATCGGATTAATATATGATTGTAAAAACAATTTTTGCTACCTCTGTTATATAACTGCAACAAATCTTATACCAAGTATGAAACATGGCCAGAAAGGGTTAAGCATCCTACAGGCTAACTGACCCAGAGTCAACCTGTAGAGACATGTTAGAAAAGTATGCAAATGGTAATTAACGCCATTCAACAGTAGTAGGTTAGAACTCTGAAGTGCAAACCTGTATTATTAGAAATCAAGAGGTAATACTAATTGTATGTGTTTACTTATTTCTTGTTAGAGGTTAGCCATGTAAACAGGCAGTTCCTGTCTATTACCATAGATGCTGATTCAGAGATCAAAGGGAATATTAACATTTATATGACTCTTGGGTGAAATAATTTCATTATCTATGTGTCTCTCTAAAGTTTGTAATAAACTGCTTAATGCATAAATTATCTTATATTAATTACCATGATGCTTGAGAAACAGAAGGTTACAGCCAAAGTTCACCCAGAACTGAACAGTCAAGAGGCTGCTTAGAAACTATTATCAACTCTCCGATCCTTTTTCTCTCAAATCTGCTTAAGGTTTAATGTAGGGAAAACCAAAGCCAAGGAACCTAAGGCCCAGAGGCTTGATGTGGCCCCCCGGCTTGCCTGGATCTGGCCCCCAAAGCTTAGGGCTCCCACCCCCAAGCATTGGGGAGCCTGAAATGGCACTCCAGCCCTTCTCGTGCACACAAAATCTACTAGCCTGGGTCCCCCCCCCGCAGGCTCTGGTATGTGAGAGGAATGTGGAAAATGTCTCTCCCCTTCTCAGTCTGGGGCAATGTCAGTAAAGGTTTGTTTTTGTGGGGGTTCCCCCCCCCACACACACACACACCTATGTGCGGCCCCTTATTGATTATTCTGTGGGTTAGCAGCCCCCCAAGCCAAAAGGCTCCACGCCCCTGACCTAAGCGATAAGGATTGAGATCCCAGGATACTGTGGGGCCCCTGAAATGGACATTGAATTGACAGTTCTTACATCAGTCCAGAGTTATTTTAAAGCTCACTGTCTCTACTATGAATCTCATCTCAGAACTAGACTCAGCTCTGTCTGTATATTGATCTTTTAATCAATACACTCTCTCTTTTATTCTTAAATAAATTTTAATTTAGTTAATTGGCTACAAGCTCGTATTTGGGGTAAGATCTGAAATATTCATTGTCCTGGGAGGTAATCCTTTGGGATTGATAGAAAACTCCTTTGACTTGGGTGTTTGAGTGGAGGCCTAATACTGGATCGCTTGAAGAGAACTGTGGCTGGCTTTTGGGTAACCAGTAAGGTATTCGAAAAGCTGGTTTGTGCTGGTTGGTAAATCTAAATATTGGAATAACCACCATCTCTGGAGAGTGGCTCTCCCATTCTTTACAGTTTGGCCCTAACAAACTGAGTAACATCAGTTGGCTCCTCTGGAACCCTGTTCACAGCTAGCCTACTAGAAATCAAAATGCTGGGAAAGAAAGTAAGGAAAACAAACAAAATCCTACCAACTCAGGTTTTTCGCATTTGGGACTAGACACACGTTAAAATTAACATGAAGTTCTAAGAAATATCACTGATGAAAAGTAAACTTTGTTTCAGCACAAAGGACTGGCTGTTAAATACTCACGGATGCTGAGTATAAATCTCCATTGGTCAGCAAATATTTTCTGTTTCTTTCCCTGTGTTTTATTTTTATGGTCAGGAGAAAATAGGCAGGATGGATTCTGACCTACATAAAAGTTGTTCAGGGGACAGTGCTGGCATTGTTGTCATTGTATAAACAACTGTTGTCAATGTGGTCTCAGGACCTTCCTGGACTGCAATCTTTTTTAGCCAGCTGGAGTAATTGCTAGAGCCATTCTGTGAGGATTATCTACTGTACCTGAAGGGACTAACACAGAAGAGTTTGTGATCTGGAGTAAGAGACAGATTGACATGGCGAGGCTGTAGGTTGCCTTGCAAGAGGAAAGTGTGCAGGTCTTTCTCTGAGCCTGGAAACAATTTCCTTTTTATTTGTGTGCATTTCTCTACTGGTTTATTGTAATTACCCAAAACAAAACAAAACTCAGCTAGCTTCTGGAAATAACATCTCCCATTCATTATCTCATTCTACCTACTTTGCTCAAGGCAGAGTGAGACTGGGAGGTGAATAAGAGCTCTGAGTTCACCTAGAGTGCAGCCTTAATTCTAAAGTTTCATCGGTTACTGGTGTCTGCTCAAAAGTTTATATCAAATTAAAAACTGTCACTCTCCTCCTGTCAAATTACTGAAAGGAGTTTGTCCGCTTCCATTAGAATGCTTGGTTTTTGTTGTTACTTTTGCTTAACTATTCTTTTTACAATGTCTCTTTTTAATAAGCCTTTAAAGTTTGCATGGTATGTGCTGCTAGATCATAGGTATAGTATTTTGACACTTTGAAAGGGGTCATTTTTTACTCTTAAAGGATGTTTTCTCTGAAACTGGATTTTATGTATATAACTGAAAAAAAAAAAAAACTATTTACCTTCATTCACCAAGAAGTCAGCTGTGTAATATGCAACTTTCATAGCTGATGGGGAACGTGATATGCCTGCTGAGATCTTCCATTCAAAAGGATTTTTCTCTGGATGCCACTGGACACCATAAATTGGGTATTTATGTGCTGTGTGTAAATAAAGTTTTCATCAATGCCAGTAACACTTAGGTCCTCACTTAAATAGTGGTAAACACAAATTTATTACAATGAACACATTATTAGAGATCTCACTTATAACTCACATATATTTCATGACTTCTATAATGATACCAAAAAACTTTAAGCAGCTGGTAAAATGTATTCCTACCTAAACCTTCACAAATAATTATTTAAGATTTTAAATATTTTAGACAATTATACATTATGAGAAATTAAAAGTTACAGGATAATGTTACATGAAAAAGTGCTTAATTTTATGCATACAAATTTCTGCAGGTCACTGTTTCACCATTGTCATGTGATTGCTTTAGCAGCAATATTTTAAAAAATAAAAAAGAAATTGCCTCATTATAAAAGTAAGAGACTACTAGGAATGGTGTTAATTGCAGTTACTATCCACTTTCAATCCTATCCAATAGATAATGTACACAGACGATACATTTCTCTTACTGCATAGCATCTAGCAGAAAAATGACAAAAATATTTTCTCTAGCTACTCTAGTAAATCAAAACAACAGTTTCTGGAATTAAATATGCCAGGTAAAGGCACAGGTAATGCAGGAGTGTTTAGAAGACAGCAATTACCAGCGCTGTGGCCACAGGAATGGGAGATAGTATCACCACCTCACTAGCATGAATGGCTCTCCCTCTACCACAAGCATAGATAATGAGAGCAACACAGATATGTCTGTAAGACAGCCAGCAGTGGAAATGCAGAGTAGACGTGATGCACTGAGAAGGGGTTTGAGCTACAGAAACTGGAGTGGTGTTTCCACATTTTGTCCCAGAGATCTGAAAATACGTAAAGTATGCTAACATATCTGGGTATGGAGCAGTGGGGTGGAAAGATAGAACAATCAATCTGAAAAATGCACGTCTAAAGTAAAGGGAGGTACAAGTTCTCTTCAGAAGAAACATTCTCTCATTAACCAGAAAGTGGGCAGTGCAGACACTTAACTCCTTATTCTAATATTAAATCTGTATCAATAATTAATAACCCCATCACCATGCTACTGAGATCTTCCATGCAAAAAAACCCAAACGAACCACCACCTCTCTCCCACAAAAAAATCCTATCACAGTTTACATGTTAAAATTATCATTACCTTCCATTGTCGATACAAACTCTATGTCTGCATGGGTATTAGTTGTCAGAACCTTATAGAAATTTTGTAGCTTCTCATTCTTTGTGAAATTCTGCATTAAAAAGGAACAGAAAAATATTTTATTTCTAGATTTAAACACAGTAAACTCATTTTGTTTCACTAAAATCAAACAATCAAATACCTTCATGGAGAGACTCCAGTGATGAAAGTGTGCTGTCAAAGGTTCAGTGGCAAGTTTCTGCAACAAGTCATCTGGAAAATTCTTGAACATCCTACTGCCTTTCACAGCTTGCACAATAAAAAGACAAAGAAATATTCTCACCATCAGGTTGCCAAAGGAACATCATTATTAGGATGGAGACAAATGTTATGAAGTATTGGCTGCATTCATTTTAATTCCTTTTGATTCTGTTTTTTCACTGAATTTTATTAATCAAAAATACAACACAAACTAGGGATGTAAAAAAAAATCCCCACTAACTATGTAACTAGTTGAAATTTAATCAGTTACACAGTGAAATGCTCCCAGTGACCAATGGCCCCATGGGCTCTCAGCAGCCTTGTGGGCTCCCTGTGGTATTAACTGATAAAGTTAACCAATAAGCTAATGCATATTGGTTAACCAGTTAAATTCTTACATCCCTAACCCAAACATACCCCCAGAAGCAAATCTGTAATAAAGCTGTGGCAGAATGCAGACTAGCGACTCTTACTAGGCCACATGCTGCACCCTGACCCATTGAAGGTCCAGTTCTGCCTCCTTTTCTCATGCTGATTAGCATCGCATTCCACCACTGATTTCAATAGTGTAGTGAGGTACTACTGAGTAGTTAGGAACAGCAGAATTTGTCTAAATAAGACAAGAAAACAGGATTTAGTCCATAGATTAATTACTGGAGATCAGTGGATGAAATCCTGTTTATTGGTACTAGAGAAAAAGCCTTAATAAGCATCATCAGAGCTAGCTTGTGCCACCTTTTTGCTGAGCGCCATCTCATTTGAACTAGTCCCACTGATTTCAATACTCCATATTATAAGCACAAGGATTAGGGATGTGAAAGGTTAACCGGGTGTTGCTCACCAGTTTCAGTTAATTGGTGGGGGTTGGAGCAGCCCCTGCCCACCGTGGACACGGGTGCTCCAGCCTGGCCAGAGCAACCCCTGTCTGTGGTAGGCCGGGGTGCGCCGCAGGCAGGGTCTGCCATGACTGGGCTGGAGTGTCCCCCCCATGAATCAGTTAACCAGTTAAATATCACAGTTAACCAATTAAACAGGATTTTACACCCCTACCAAAGATACAGAATTTTCATTCAACTCATTACAGAGTTAGGAGGCTGGATCAAAATTATGGCTCTAGGACCAAACTTTCCAAAATTCATAGCTTTTTAAAGCCATAATTTTGTTCAGGCATCTCTCTATTTACCCATGGCCGGAATACAATTTGCTCTCAAACTTTTAATTTTTCAGTTATAGAATTTTATTGGTTTTCTTATAGAAGTAGTACTTTCAATATAATAAAAGTAGAATCACCAATTTCAAATCTTCAATTGTAAATATTGATTTATTACAAGAAAAAAAAATCCCTGTGAATCCAAATGACATTAGCAATGTAACAGGACTGTTCACCTGTAGTAAAGTTCAGTGGGAATGCAAAATCTTCAGTATCAGTCCAAGTTAGTAAAACCTCCCCACTGGTGAGGTATGTAAGCTCTTCATATCCCAGACATGTTCCCCATATAGGAAAATAATCTCCTTTATCATTGGCCTTTAAAATAAGAAACAAAAAAATGAATAAATGGGTCAACACAAACAGTAATTTATGTACAAGTTCACAGACTGTAAAGCCCTTTTACTGCTATAGATTTTTTTTTTTTTTGCAACATCTAGCCCTTTTATATGCTTGACATTTGCATAGCCAACAATTTTATGTGTCAGATACCTGAAAGAGAAATTTCCACTTTAAACATTACAAAATAGAAAGTGGCACTTAGCTTAGATTTTACATCAGTTTCATTGTTTTTAAGATAAGGGCAAAACCAGGAGAAAGAAAGGAGGAAGAATTGCTGAACAAAAGCAGATTGAAACTTTCAACTTAAAGAAGCACATAAATTTCCAAACAGAGATCTGGACCCAGGAAGAAAAATCCTATTTAATATGTTAACCAGTTAAACTATGCGTTTAACCATTAACTGGCCACTGTGTTGTGCCGTTGGAGCAGATCCCTACCTGCAGTATGGCAAGCCTGGCTGGGCTGGAGCACCGGTTAACCAGTTACCCTGGTAAGCATGCCAGTAAGGCAATACTTACCAGGTAACCGGTTACTATTTCCATCTGTAATCTGGACTAGAAATGTTAAAATTTGGTTAAACGGGTAACAAGGTAAGTGCTGAAAATCTCAAGCTGCAGGCTCTGCAGTATAAAGCTAAGCCACCTGTGAAGTCTCCCCGGGGAACAGGCCACCAGCCCCTGCCAGCCCTGTTCCCAGGGAAGGTGGCTTCCCTCCCACTGGGAAGTCTCTTCCCCAGAAGCCAGCTGAGTGTAACTGACACCATTAACTGAGAAGCATCATCTTATCGGTTAAACTGTTAGTCAATTATACTCTAACATCCCTAATCCGGCGAGCAGGTGGCATTTTTACACAAGTAAGCGTGTGGAAATTGTAAGCATAGTTTAAAAGCTCTATTGTCCCAAAACATTTCATTTTCTTCATTTCTTTCTAAAAAAAATTCATTTCTGGTTTGTGATCCATCTTAAGAAGTTATTTATTACTCAAAAGCTATTTTCCTAGAAAGATCTAAGCAACTAAAATGAGGGGCTTAGAAAGGAAGTGCCATCGCCCCCTTAACTATATCACTGATACTTCGACCATAAAAACTCATATAGACCTTTACTCCTATAGTAAACTACTGACATATAAAATATCTTTGCAAAGAAGCTCCAAAAGCATTACAATATCTTTATAGCCATCCACCATGTAAGCACTAAACATGAAAGGCTTGCTACTCCTCTCACTTGCACTGATACAAATGAGCAGTAATGCCAAAGGAGTTAGATCTGTTTAAGTGACATTATAATCAAGCCCTTAACATATGCTCTCCTTACTTTTGCTGTGCCTAAAAATGCACATATTTAACAGCATTAAAGTCTGCAATTTTTTTTTAAATCTCCTAATGTATATGATTTAAACAAGGCAAGGATTGCAATGTCAAAACTCCCATTGACTTCAATGGATCTAGGACTCATTGTGTCTACATGCACCTTAAAATTATAGGCTCCAGGGGGTAGCCGAGTTAGTCTGTACAGGATAAACTTAAAATACAAGAACTGGTCTGGTAGCACTTTATAGACTAACAAAACACGTAGAAAGTATCATGAGCTTTTGTGGGCACAGCCCACTTCTTCAGATGACCGGAGTTTTGAGTTTAGGGTGTGCAGACCCAAAATAAATAGGGGAGAAGGGGGGAAAAAGGGGAGGGTTGGAAATAAGGAGCAGAGGTTATGAAAAAAATCAAAGGGCCATCACCAACCTAACATTCAATGAAGGTGCAAACAGCTCTTTGTATAGATTCCTGTGTTAGTAACTCCCCCTATCTATTGACTTTGATCTTTATCTGCTTCGTTTTAATTGGCCAATCTTCAGGTGCTTACTGATGACCCTTCTTCTGCCTTCCTGTTTTTCCCTTTAATTTTTTCACAACCTCTGTTCCTTGTTTCCACCCTCCCACCGTTTTTTTTCTTCCCCCTTCTCCCTCTCCCCTATTTATTTTGGGTCTGCACATCCTAAACTCAAAAACTCCAGTCATCTGAAGAAGTGGGCTGTGCCCACGAAAACTCATGATACCATCTATTTTACATGTTTTGGTAGTCTTTAAAGTGCTACCAGACCAGTTTTTGTTTTTTAAGTTTATCTTAAAAAACAGTTACACCAAGTAACTTCTTCTTTTAAACCTGATGGGGAAAAAAGGGAAGACACACTGATATGAATTTAGAACAGTAGAAATTCCAATAATCTTCTTACACACAAATAAAGTCTTGGCTTCTATAACTCAGATCACACTTATAAAATGTATCAGTATTTTATTGCTAATTAAGTCTCAAAGGATGCAGTTCAGAGTACACAATTTCAGAAGCAAGATAGAGAAAAGCATGCCAGGAAGAAACATGAATAAAGAACTGAAAATTACTTTCTAAATTTTCAATTATCTTCATTATATACATCATGTCTGATAAGATTTTTCCCTCAAACTCTGTATATGAAGTGATGACAAGCAATTTGCTGAGTTCTTATGAAATGTTCGTGCAATTTCATCATAATGTTTACTGTCATGGTGCCCCCAAAAAACACTGTGCCCAAGTCCTGCACACTTAGTCACATGCTTAACTAAAGCAGTGTGTGTAGTTTCACTGAGGAAAATGGGACTCCTTATACTGCATAATGTAAGCAAGTCTTTGCAATATCAGAATCTATGAAAACCAGATGGCAATGCCCATGAACAAAGATGGGTGTTCAACTCGAACCCTTCTAAAGGAGCCTGGTTTTCAGAAAGTGCAGAGCACTCACCTAGACCGGCAGCAGGCCATGAACTGCTGGCTGCCGGGCCACCACGGCTCTGGAGGCCATGGCTGGGGAATACTGCCCAGCGCCTCCCGTCCCACCATGGCTGCTGGGAGAGGCGGGTCCTGTCCTGCTCCACCTCTCAGCCAACCAGTGCTGGGCCAAGGCAGGGTCTCCTCCTAGCTGCGGAAGAGTGTTTCCCTGCACAGCGGGAGGGCTGCGTGGAAGATGGTGCAGCAGCATGCTGGACTCCGTGCGGCCCTCCCGCTGTGCAGCAAACTGCTCTTCTGACGCAAGGAGGAGATCCCACCCCGGATCAGCGCTGGTTGGCTGAGAGGTGGGGCAGGACATGCCTCTCCCAACAGCTGGGGCAGGAGAGGAGGTGCTAGGCAATGTCCCCCAGGTAAGGCCTCCAGAGCCACAGCTGGGGGCTGGAAGGCAGCACATAGGTGAGGAGAGCGGGGCAGGGCTAGTGCTGGAGGACTCCGGGGGTGAGGGGCTCTAAGAAGTGGGAGGCTGGCACTGGGGTCTCTGGGAACAGGGCTAGTAGTGGGCGGGGTATGGAGGCAGGGCTGATACTGGGGGCTCTGAGGATGGGGCTAATATTGGAGACTGGGGGCTGTCACTGGGGGGGCTCTGTAGGGGTTGGATGCAGTGGGAGTCTGAAAACAGGAGGCTGGCACTGCGGGGCGGGGGTTTGGTGGTGGCAGGCTCTAAGGGGCAGGGGTCTGGCACTGGGTGACTTTGAGGGTGGGAGGCTGGCATGGGGGGTTGGAAGCAGGGGACTCTAGGGCCAGTGGCTTGTGGGTAGTGGAGGGGTGGCGGGCTCTAGAGGTTAGGACTGGCACTGGGGGCTTTGGCGGCTGGGGCTTTTGGCTGACTGGCAATATTCTATTTGCATATGCATATTCATAATAAATATGCAAATATAATGTTGCCAATCTGCCAAAAGTTTGAGAGTGGGTCTGCCAGTCCCCAGTATCAAAAAGGTTGGGAACCACTGACCCTTGAAAAATCTTGGCCTCAGTATTGAGCAGAACATCTGAGCACCATTTCTGCTTCATAAAAAAAAAAATTACACTGGATACCAAGAAAGATCGTGTGAAGTGTTGGCAATGAGGTGACTAAACTAAATTTTACAAGAAATTATGTACAAATAAAGAAATTAACAGTTGACTTCACAAATTATTTAGCGATAGGTCTCAAACCTTCAAGTTAAGATTCAGACCTGCATCTAAAGCTATTTGATGATTTGTTACACACATATACCAACAGACTGCTGCTTATTAATGAGCTAAAGGAATATACTGCACTCCAGTTTGAGACGGTCAAGATATAAGCCTCCCATTATTTTGGTCCCTGAACACTTAACAATAACCAAATCAGGTTTTTTTTTCCTTTAAGTAGTTACCTTTAGTGCTTTGTTGTAAAACATCTTAGCAACTCTAGAGTATTCTGAGGTCTTAAGATCAACGCCACCTCCTGGGAAAAGTACCCTAAAAAACAACTAAATTTTATTACATGTAAATAACTACAGGTCTAGGCAGAATACAGCGTGTAAACATGGACAGGACTGATAAGAACCCTCAGACCTAATCTCACAGGAAGCACACTCCAAATAATATGATCACAGTAAATTTCAACACTTAAAAAGGGGTAAGGATAATAATTAAAAGATAATATTTTCAGACCGAGAAGAAGCTGAAACTGAAACATAAGTCCTACAAGATGAAAGGCCATACATAAAATTCTAATCTGAAACTTCCATATTACAATTCAAGAGATGCAGTTATTTTCTTTTTACTGATTTTATTTATTATTTATATAAAAGTCAGATTCTCTCAGTCCTTACTTAACAGAGTAGGGGAGTGAAATGGGGTATGGGCCTCCCTTACTCACTTGTGCAGCCCTCCTCAGACTGGAGCAGCCATTTGCAAGTGTGTGAGGGGGAAGGAATGAGAAGAGACTTCACTCTCTTCATTAGCCAGCCACATGTGTTGGCCTGGGGAATAGCAGAGTCTTCACAAAAAGGGGTGAAGTAAGTTACTCCCTCCTAGGGGAGCAGGGAAGGAATTCTCATTCTGAGACACAATTCCTTCTCTGGCTTGCTCCTAGTGCTAGACAGCTACATGATTCCATTTACTCAGGACAGAGAGTAGAACCTCAGACTATGAACTGACCGGTCAATCACACACCTCATTTGGAAGTCAAAGTACACAATCAGGTAGCAGCAGAGACTGGGATGTTAATGAACAGTTGTGTAACCACATAAAATATTATCGGTTACACAACTATTTGACAGTCCCCAGGGGCAAGGCCAGCAGCCAGTGCACTCCTGCCCCACTCCTGGGGAGCACCCTGCCACCCCGCGCTGCTGCCTCTGTATCAGGCTCTACTAGGCTCACCGTGGACAGAGGCTGCTTTACGGGATGTGGAGCAGCCTCTGTCCATGAGGAGCTTGAACCTTCACTGCAGCTTCTCCTGCCTTCTCCTTCCCCTCCCCCCACCACATGCTGCTGCCTCTTAAGCCACCTTCCCCCAGCACCAGCTCCTGCCTGCCCCCGCCCTCGCTGCCTCTGTAAGGAATGGACACAGATGATTTCCTCTTTTAGCAGGTGTATGCATGTGCATTACTTAGCACATACCTGCATGAAAGAAGGTTAGACAAGCATTCCCTACTTAGAACAACGAAGTATATGAGTCTGGAATCACCAAAGGTAAAACCAAGAACTCAATGATAAAATAATAGTGGCTCTGATAACTGTTTGAGAGAGACTTTGTGTTAATAGATATTTTAACACAAAACTGATGCTCAAAACTTACCCATTAATAGATTGGAAAATCTTATCATACTCTTCTTCTGAACGATTGAGTCTGAAAACACAACAAAGATAGTTACAGGTATGTCTGAAATGTCTTCACATTTTACCATTAAAATACCAAAGGCACTTAATACAAGCCATCTGCAATGAGCATAGAAAATGTATAAAAGCATGTTTGAAAAGTAAGGGAAAGAGTAATTTTAGATGACTAAACACCAAAATCTACCCCCCCCCCCCCCCAGACCTACACTATGAATTATACCTTACTCTTCTGGTAGTCTATGAAGAATGTAGGACTACAAAATGTGGAGTAATTGGTTAGATGGGAGCAGTGTTGAAAATGAGCTGTGGACTACAAGGGACCAGAAATTGAAGGAGTCAATGTGATGCAGCTACAAAAAAGGCTAACAGGAATGTCATATACATCACAGGAGGTAATTGGCCTGCTCTACTCAGTGCGGATGAAACCACACTTACAGACCGGTACGTCTAACGTCAGTACCGGGCAAATTAGTTGAAACTATAGTTAAGAATAGACTTGTCAGATACATAGATGAACATAATTTGTTGGGGAAAAAGTCAACATGGTTTCTGTAAAGGGAAACCATGCCTTACCGATCTACTAGGGCACAGCAGGGCTAAAGCCAAAATAAACTATGCTACCTGAGCAACATCAATTGTGTAGCTTAAGTCAAAAGAGCTTATTTGGGCTTTTGGCGCTGTATACACAGCAGGAAGCCTGAGAAAGAGCACTCTTCCTTCAACTTCCCTTACTCCTCGTAAAACAAGGATTACAGGCATTGAAGTAAAAGGTCCTCCAGCTCAACATTATGTCGAAATAACTACTTGTAGTGTAGACGTGGACTATGTTATTTTGGAATAATATAGGTTATTCAGAAATAACCCTGCTGTGTAGACATAGCCCTAGAGTTCTTTGAGGGGGATCAACCAGCATACAGACAAGGGGGATCCAGTGGATATAGTGTACTTAGCTTTCCAGAAAGTGTTTGATGAAGTCCCTCACCAAAGGCTCTTACATAAAGTAAGTTGTTATGGGATAGGAGAGAAGGTCCTCTCATGGACTGATAACTGGTTAAAAGACAAGAAACAAAGGGTCCATACTGGGACCAATCCTAGTCAACCTATTTATAAATGATCTGGAGAAAGGGATAAACAGTGAGGTTGCAAAATTTGCAGATGATACTGAATTGCCATTTGGTTAAGATAGTTAAGACCAAAGCAGACTATGAAGAGCTTCAAAAAGATCTCATAAGAGTAAGTGATTCAGCAACAAAATGGCAAATGAAATTTAATGTTGGTAAATGTAATGTAATAAACATTGGAAAAAATAATCCCAACGATACCTACAAAATGATGGGGACTAATTTAGCTACAACTACTCAAGAAAGAGGTCTTGGAGTCATTGTGGATAGTTCTCTGAAAATATCCACTCAGTATGCAGTGGCAGTTGAAAAAGCAATCAGAATGTTAGGAAACAAAGAGATAGAGAATAAGACAGGTAGCATTGCCTCAATATAAAACCATGGTACACCCACATCTTAAATACTGTGTATGGATGTGGTTGCCTCATCTCAAAAGAGATATATTGGCATTGGAAAAGATTCAAAAAAAAGCAAGGGGCTTGGATTGGGTGCCATATGAAGAGAGATTACAAAAACTGGGACTTTTCATCTTAGAACAGAGGAGACTAAGGGGGATAACATAAGAACTAGGGGCCATCAAATGAAATTAATAGATAGCAGGTTTAAAATAAATATAAGGAATTTTTTCTTCATTCAATGCACATGAGACTGGGGAACTCCTTGCCAGAGGATGTTGAGAAGACCAGGATTTTAACAGGGTTTAAAAAGAACTAGATAAATTCATAGAGGTTAAGTCCATCAATTAGCCAGGATGGGTAGAAATGGTGTCCCTAGGCTCTGTTTGTCAGAGGTTGGAAATGGATGACAGTTGAGGGATCACTTGATTACCTCTTCTGTTCACTCCCTCTGGGGCATCCAGCATTGGCCACTGCTGGAAACAGGATACTGAGCTAGATGGACATTTGGTCTGACCCAGTATGGCCACTGGATCCAGTTCTGGGTGCCACACTTTAGGAGGGATATGGACAAATTGGAGAGTCCAAAGAAAAGCACCAAAATTGATTATAGGTTTAGAAAACCTCATCTATGAGGCTAGAAAAACTATTTATGTCTCTAGATTATGAACATACAGGAAAATGAAGGTGAAGACAACTGAGTTAGCTGCAGAAGCCAGTATTTTAAGTTTCTCATGTTGACCTGGTTGACATAGTTGATTTAATTTTTGTTTCTAAAAAAATACACATTTCATTTAACTATTTTAGTTAAAAACAACTTTAACAAAAACTTACTAAATTTAAAAATTCATATGCTTGTTTTGTTGAAAAAGTATGTTTGCTGTTGAAGAAAAAAAATCCAGACTATGTAACATTGTTTTCAATAAATAGAACAATTCAAATGTCTATCAGGTGATGTCCCCATAATTGAAATGCCTATCAGGTGATGTTTTTCTCCTAAAACAGCATGACAAGACAATCCTCTAATCCTCCTATTGAATTGGAGATAGTTCACCTCCCAGTGACTTCATAAATATCTGCTTCAATTACCTTTTATAAATAAAATAACCAAACAATCATTCATTTTCTGATGTAGCTGTAAAACCAATCTGAAAAGTTTTCAAAATAAATCAGTTTAAAAATGTATAGTGTGTACCTTCTAAAAATGAAACCTAAATCTATCTCTGAGTTGTGAAGAATATGTATTTGGGATATTACAACCAACATGAATGTACTTTTATGTAGAAAACCATGATTAAACTGAGTCTTCCTGACTAGTGATTTAAATTAAAGCCATCCTAGGAATGTAATAGTATAGTTGATTAACCAATAAGCAAAAGCTGATAGCATTAACCTATAGACTACACCAGTGGTCCCCAACCTTTCTGGGCTGCCGGGTGCCCGGGGGCAGGGCCGCTCACATGCTGCGTGCCCGGGGGCGGGGCCGCCCACGCACCCTGCGCCCGGGGCCGGCACCACGCATGTGCTGCACGCCTGGGACAGGGGCCGCCCACGCGCCTGGGGCTGTCACCGCACATGTGCTGCGCGCTGGGGGGAGGGCCACCCAGATGATTCGGCGGGCGCACATAAATGCCCCTCCCTGGATAGGGGCTGCTCCCACCCCACACTGCTGCCTCTGTATCAGAGGCAGCAACACAGGGTGACAGGCAGCCAGTCCACGAGGGGAGCTGTTTTTTAAACTGGCACCCCTTGAGGACCAGCTCCCGCCTGGCACCCCGTGCTACTGCCTCTTATGCAGAGGCAGCAGCACAAAGTGTCAGGTGCTCCAGCCCCATTCCTGAGGAGCCCCACTAGCTGCTGGCCTCACCCCCGGAGACTATAGAATAGTCAAGTAACCAGTAAGAATTCATTAGGTTAATCGACTATTCAATTAACTGATATTTAACTTTAATCTACCCTGAGTGGAAGCTCTGCTAATTTTTTAATCCTGTCTCCACACCTGTCAGCCTCAAGGAATTTAGAAAAGACAATACAGCATGGACCCTCCCATGAATCCATGAGGCTCCGGGGACATCCCTTGCTGGTGTGCCTCCTTTGGAACCATGGTACCAGAGCTGGTGCCATGTGAGTATATCATTAACAGTGATTTATAAACAGGAGACCCTGTTCCATTCCCACACTGGTTACTGACTTCAAAAGTCAATGGTGCCAGATTTAATTAATCCAAGGGTCCTGAGGGAGTTGGCAGATGTCATTGCAGAGCCTCTGGCCATTATTTGAAAACTTGTGGCAATCGGGAGAGGTCCCCGACAACTGGAAAAAGGCAGATGTAGTGCCCATCTTTAAAAAAGGGAAGAAGTATACACCAGTCAGCCTCCCATCAGTGTCCAGAAAAATCATGGAGGGGGATCCTCAAGGAATCCATGTTGAAGCACTTGAAGAGAGGAAAGTGAACAGGAATAGTCAACATGGCTTCACCAAGGACAAGCAGTACCTGATTACCTTCTATGACAAAGGTAACTGGCCCTGTGGACATGGGGAAGTCAGTGGATGTGATATATCTTGACTTTAGCAAAGCTCTTGATATGGTCTCCCACAATATTCTTGCAGGAAGTTAAGTATGGATTAGATAAATGGACTGTAGGGTGGCTGGAAAGCTGGTTAGAATGTCGGGCTCAACGTGTAGTGATCAATGGTTCGATGTCTTATTGGTAGTCGGTTTAAAGCGAAGTGCCCCAAGGACTGGTTCTAGGGCCGGTTTTATTCAACATCTTTATTAATGACCTGGATGAGTTTGTGGATGACACTGAGCTTGAGGGAAAGGTAAGTACATTGGAGGGTGGGGATAGGGGCCAGAGCGACCTAGACAAAATGGAGGATTCGGCCAAAAGAAATCTGATGAGGTTCAACAAGGACAAGTGCAGAGTCCTGCAATTGGGACAGAAGAATCCCAAGCATTGTTACAGGCTGGGGACCGACTGGCTAAGTAGCAGTTTGGCAGAAAAGGACTTAGGGATTACAGTGGACGAGAAGTTGGATAAGCGTCAACAGTGTGCCTTATAGCCAAAAAGGCTAATGGCATATTTGGGTGCATTAGGAGGAGCATTTCCAGCAGATCTAGAGAAGTGATTATTCTCCTTTATTCAGCATAGGTGAGGCCACATCTGGAGTACTGCATACAATTCTGGGCCCCCCACTACAGAAAGGATGTGGACTCACTGGAGAGAGTCCAGTGGAGGGCAACAAAAATGATTAGAGGGATGGAGCATATGACCTACGAGGAGACGCTGAGGGATTTGGGCTTGTTTAGTCTGCAAAAGAGAAGAGTGAGGGGAGTTTGACAGCAGCCTTTAACTACCTGCAGGGAGGTTCCAAAGAGGATGGAGAGAGGCTGATCTCAGTAGTGACAGATGGCAGAACGAGGAGCAAAGGTCTCAAGTTGCAGTGGGGGAGGTCTAGGTTGGATATTAGGAAAAACTATTTCACTAGGAGGGTGGTGAAACACTGGAATGGGTTATCTAGGGAGGTGGTAGAATCTCCATAGCCTTGGCTTGACAAAGCCCTGGCTGGGATGATTTAATTAGGATTGGTCCTGCTTTGGGCAGGGAGCTGGACTCAATGACCTCCTGAAGTCTCTTCCAGACCTATGATACATGTGTAAATCAGGAATTCATAGTATCAGCAAGGTCACTTGTCTCTTGTGCCCAGCTTCTTAAACACACACTCTGGCTATCATCTGCTACAGTCACAGTCCTAGCTTTCTCAATTTGCCCCTGCTTTCCACCATGCCAGCCCAATGCTGCCAGGACTGCATTCCCTACCTGGCCAGCTGGGGCTCTCTGATCCTGGCGGACCACGAATGTTGCCAGACCAGAGAGTCCCAGATTTGAGAAGTGTAACCTGGACTACTTTAATCCCTACTAACATTGTACTTGCTGTTACAGTTTTTACATTTTTACTGTTGGCCAAGAAGTGCTCTTTCTGGCATTAGCCTATCGCCTGCAGAAGCCAGAATTTTACTCTGATCAAGAACCTGGAATAGTTAAAAAATATAGAACTCTTTGTGGTAGTAGTCAGTAAGGCAGAGTATGAGAGCAGGGGTGACTGGTGAGAGGGCACGCAGGGGGCCACTGGCCACATGACAACCCCTCCCTTCATCTCAAGCCCCACCTCTCCCTGTCCTTGCTCCACCCTGCCTCTTCCCCCCACCCAACGTGGTAAGGGGGACTCCCCAAGCCACGTCACTCCACTTCTCACTGGTGAGTACAGAGACAGTGTCACGCCATCCTCAGCGCAGCAGGAGTGAGAAAGCAAAGTGAGCTGAGTCCAAATTATTCTGCTTTTCCTGCCACTGCCGGTGAGTGTGGGGAAGCTTAGGGTGAAATCCTGCTGCAGGTGCCAGGCCATGCCTCCCGGACCCCACCAGTGGTCCCTTGCCACTCCCACCCATGGCATTGGAACGAGGCACATGTCCCCACCACGTGTTGCTTCTGTATGAGAGGACTCAGACTTTGACACTTCAAGCACCACTGGCAGTCTCCCTCCATATCCTGAGCCCTAGGCATTATTTATGTACTCATGGCACTACCTGGCTCTGAAGGCAACAGCATGCATTTAGAAACCTGACAGATCACAGCTAGCATCTGTATCACACATTATGTCTGAAGATTAGAAAATACTTTTAATATACTGCATTGGCCAGCACCAACTTGGTGTGAGTCTAGCCTCTGTTCTTTAAAGTGTTAGAAGCACTGTGCACCTTCTACAGCAGGGCTCGGCTACCTTTTCAAACCCAAAAGCCAAACTACATCAAAATTCAGAACAAGTGGTCAGCAAAGAGCCCATTTGCATGACTGAAAATATACAACTTAATATCATTGATAATTGACATGATGATTAATAATAGCATGAACGAAACGTACCCACAGACTTCATTTAATGGGACTTCTGCTGCTGGGGGTGCAATTTGGGGATGTGGGGGTGTAGGAGTCAGAGTTGGGGTATATGTGGGGCTCAGGGCAGGGGGTTGGGGTGTGTGGGAGGTGCAAGAGGCAGGGCAGTGCACTGGGGGTGGGAAGTAGAGTATGTGGGAGGGACCCTGGGGCCAGATTACCTTACCTGGCCAAGGCTGTGCTGCACGCAGCAATGGTTGCATGAAGGTCCAGGCCAGGATCACAGCAGCCAGACTGTGGCCTTCCCTCCTACTCATGCTGCAGCAGGATGAGGGCCACCGCCAGCCCTTCCTGCGGCCACATGCGGACCGGACCGTGGGGGCCTTTCCCAAGATTGGGGCCTAGGACAGGACACTGCAACCAGATGGGAGCTGGGCCCAGACTGGGGCCTTATTGGCCAGGCTGCTACAGCCACAGCCCAAGCCAGGCCACCATGGCTGGGCTATTGCAGCAGTCGCAGGGACACTGGGGCTGGAGACAGACAGACCACAGCAGTTAGAGGGGAGCTGGAACCAGCCTACCACAGCCAGATGGAGGCATCTGCCACCACCAGCCCCTCTCACTATAGCGGCTGGCAGTGCACATGCGTCTCCTACAACGTGCCCTTTAAACGAGCAGAGTACCTGAGCCAGCTCTTTTACCTCCCACCTGTAACTATTTGGGAGCTTACCTTACTGGCACAACTCGTGCACCTGCAGATTCTAAGAACTTCACATATGAAGCAGCAATGTAGGAACTTCCAAATCTATGGAAACTTGTAAAGTCACACTCCTGTGCCAATATCCCTAAAGTGTCCAGAAAACAAAGAAGATTGGTGCAAATTACAGAAATTATAGAAGGAACCCAGAAGAAGGCAAATTAAATCAAAACTCTGATTCCTTTCACTATCTGATTTGATTCATACACTACACTGAGTAGTATCACACAATGATTTATCAAAAATATGTGAAAATTGGAAAAATAAATCAGCATGATTCATAATGGGGTATCAAATAAGACCATTTGAACAGTCTGACTTTAAATTCCCTGACTTATTTGATTAATTCCACAACTTCTTCTAAACATATTTTCTGTATTTAATTTGTCTAGTGTTTAAATAAAGTATGTTTATTTATCAGGGCACTTTAAAGACAAAATCCCATCTCCAAAGAGTTTAAAATCAAAATCCTGACCCTGCAGTCAGACTCTGGTCCCTCACAAAGTCCCATAAAATAAAGAGGATTCCATGAGAGTTTCTATCTCATCCACACAGATTGGATCGCAATATTGGGCCATAGTAATATGTATCAGAGTGCAGGTTACAGGCAACACAGGTTATTTACTGTATGTCTAGTGAATGTGCTGCAGACTAATTTGTGAAGGCAGGTAGAGTTTGTCCATTTTAAATGTCCATTTCGCAACACACACAGCCAAACCAGAACATTGCATTAGAACTTTTTCTAGACTGTTGTGCAACATGATTCACTGTGTCACAGCTTCTGAAAACAACAAAACTGATTTGCAGACTAATTGCTCACTATTTACTTTACACATGGAAAGCAAAGCTAGCTGAACTATTAACCGCAAGCTCTGGTAACAGTTTTGGGTAAATTACCCACTTCCTTTTTAAAACAAAATCAACATCTGTTCTTACTTCAAAAGTGAGCAGAGGAGCTTTTTGTAAAAGCTATGAGGAAGACGGAGAATCCTGAATGTCTCTGTGCCTCAATTCCCCCCTGTCCAGGATGCAGATAACTGTACTTCCTTTTCTTTTGGGTGTTCTGAAGATAAATACTCCTAAGGCAGGGGTCAGTACCCTTTCAGAAGTGGCATGCCAAGATTTAACTTTCTCACTTCTACTTACGAATCTGCGTGGGGGGGGGGGGGGGAAGAGGAGCAGGCTGGGTATGGGAACCATATTTTCTGAACCAGCTGCAGCTGGGGAGAACAGTTTAATTTAAATTAACAACAGACTAAGTGTTTTAACTTTCTCATGTTAGTTTATCAAACTTCATTTTAAATATAGTAAAATATTAATTTATGTCCAACACAAAAGGTTACAATGGCAGGGGTAGGGAACTTTTTATGGGTCAGGGACCACTGTCCACAGAAAAAAAATCAGTTGGGGACACATGAGTGAGAATCAAAAAAGCTCCTCCAAAAAAATCTCCAATCCTCACTGATGTGGCCCCAGCTAAGACACCTCACTCCTCTGGTCCTCCAGCCTCACGGGGTGAGAAGGGATAGGGAGAACTGAGGTTCAGGGTTTGCCATAGGCCAGATTTATTTTTATGGGGTTCTGGAATTAGTGGATTGTATGGACCCCCATACGCTCTGGGGTAAGGACAAAAATGGGAGTCCATTGTGCAAGACAGGGCTACCAGCAAGTGGGATAGGGATGTGGTGCAGGATCTGGGAGGTAGCTGGGGTGCAGAAGCAGGCTGGGAGTAGGGTGTCTGGACAGGTGGAGGGAGCAGGAGCAAGGGATGGTGCAGTGTCTGGCCAGGAGGGAGAGTGCAGGGACAAGGGAGGTTGTCGGAGCAAGCTTGGGGTACAAGGTCTTGGTGGGGGGAGGGGAGTGAGTGAGGGGGATTGGGGTGTGGGGGTCTGCACACAAGGGGGTCCGCTTATCTGGCTTTGCACCCCCTTGCAGCAACTGCCGTGGCCATGCGATCCCAGGCCAGCCCCAGAGGATGGAGGTGCCGCTGCCGCTGCTGCTGCTGTGCCCATGAAATCCCTGTCCGGCTCGGGAGGCTGGAGGAGCTGCTGTGGTGGCCACGCGGTCCTGGTCCGGCCCCAGAGGCCGGAGGTGCTGCTGCAGCCATGCAGTCCCTGTCCAGCCCCGGAGGCGCTGCTACTGTGGCAATGCAGTCCTGGCCCAGCCCCAGAGACTGGAGGCAATGCTGAGGAGTCTCAGCCACAGCACTGCCTCCTTCCACTGCAGCCTAACCTGCAGCAGGGAAGAAGGAAGGCTCTCCAGCCCTTGCACGGGGGGAGGAGGTACAGGGCTGAGCTCCCACCAGGCATGCTACTGAAAATCGGCTTGCATGCCACTTATGAGTGTTACAAGCGACATCACCACAAGACCTAACCACATCAGCCACCACATCAGAGGCTCATAACTACACATCCACTAATGTGATCTATGCCATCAAGTGCCAGCAATGCCCCTCTTCCAAGTATATTGGCCAAACTGGACAGTCTCTTTGACAAAGGATTAATGGACACAAATCAGATATTCAAAATGGTAACACACAGAAACCTGTAAGGGAACATTTTAACTTGCCCAGACACTCACTAATGCAGGGGTGAGCAAAAGCCACTCAGTGGGCCGGATCCAGCCCACTTAGGGCTTTGATTCGGCCCACATGTCTGTTCCAGGCCCGCCCCCTACTGCGTTGCCTGGGAACCAGAGCTGCGTGAGCCACTTCAACTATTTCTATTTAAAGGGCTTGTGCCTTCCCTGTGGCTATCAGACAACACATTGTCCGACAGGCACGGAGAAGGCGCGAGCCCTTTAAATAGAAACAGTTAAAAGGGCTCATGCAGTACGGGCTCCCAGGCAACGCTTTAGCGGCACCAGAGCCGGGAGCCCTTTTAACTGTTTCAATTTAAAGGGCTCATGCCTCCCAGGCAGCTGTGTTGCTTAGCAGCCACCCAGAACACAAGAATGGCCATACTGGATCAGACCAAAAGGTCCATCTAGCCCAGTGCCCTGTCTGCCGACAGTGGCCAATATCAAATGCCCCCAGGCACAAGCCCTTTTAAATAGAAGCAATTGAAAGGGCTCATAGGTCCCTGGCCCCCAGGCAATGCGCTAGCGTGAGGCCAGAGCTGCGAGCCCTTTCAATAGCAGGAATCGAAAGGGCTCGCAGCTCCTCTCTCTGGCTAACGTGATGCCTGGGAGCCACAGGGGAGGTGGGAGCCCTTTCAACGCCTGCTGTTTAAAGGCTCTGCCCCTTCTGTCTGAGGCCCAGTCCCTTCAAAAAATTTTGAAGTAGCCCTCCCTCAAAAATTATTGCCCACCCCTGCACTAATGGATCTAAAAGTGACTAAAGAGAGTGTTTAACCAGTTAACTAATTAAACATCCCTATCCTGCACCTCAATCTCCTGCCCCAGGTCACAACTTCCTCTTCCATTCAAACTCCCTTTCAGACCCCACACCCTCGCCTATAATCCAATCTCCCTCCTTCACAGACCCACACCCTCTCCATAGAAAAGGGCAGCCCTTGACCACTCACAAAAACTTAGCATGCCTCTCCTCCCCTCCCCATCAAACATTACTGCCCATTGTTGACTTGAGCAGTAGCATGGACCTACCCTATGTGAATAGTGATAGAGATGCAGCTGGGTTAGTCTGGTCTTGCTGAAACAAAAGACAGGACTATGCAGCACTTTAAAGACTAACAAGATGGTTTATTAGGTGATGAGCTTTTGTGGGCCAGACCCACTTCCTCAAATCAATTTGTAGAAGAAAATTGGCACAACCATATATACCAAAGTATACAATCAAAAAAAGTGAACATATATAAAATTGACAAGTCATATTTTAGAACAGAGGGGGGAGGGGGGGGGAAGGTTAGTGTCTGTGAGGTAATGATATTAGGGGTGATGATATTAGGGGTGATAAGTATCACCTAATATCATCACCCCTAATATTACCTCACAGACACTAACCTTCCCCAATTATCACCCCTAATATCATTACCTCACAGACACTAACCTTCCCTCCTCACCCCCCTCTGTTCTAAAATCTGATTTGTCAATTTTATGTATGTTCACTTTTTTTGATTGTATACTTTGGTATATATGGTTGTGCCAATTTTCTTCTACAAACTGATTTGAGGAAGTGGGTCTGGCCCACAAAAGCTCATCACCTAATAAACCATCTTGTTAGTCTTTAAAGTGCTGCATAGTCCTGTCTTTACCCTATACCAGTGTTTCTCAAACACAGGGCCATGGACCAGCAAGCCAGTCGCTGGTATCAAAAAGGCTGGAGAACACTGGCTCTAAAAGATGCTGAGGTGCCCAGGCCCTACAGCCGTGGGAGTATATAAGTGCCCTGGATAGCGACTGTAAAATACAGATTTGCACCCGAGGGGCCAGGGCAGACTAGGGTGTTATCGCGAAGGGTGTCACCAGCCTAACTAGTGAGACTGCCAGGCAGTGAGAATATGGCCCCTTTTTGACAGGCTGAAGCTTTATACACAGAGGTGTGAGAGCTGGGGGAGCGGGAGGCTCGGAGGGAGGAGAAGGTAGTTGTACGGCATTTTAATGAGCTTCCCCAGCTGACCCTCTCGTGGTGATATCTGCCCCAACCACCCCTCTGCTCCCTCTCGGCTACAAGGACACCTCCCTCTGCACGCCAGGGAGGGCACCGGGCACGCCTCTATCGCGCACACAGCAACAGCAGCAAGGTGCCCCCCGCGCCCTCCCTCCTCCGCTGCCCCTGCCCCTGCCCCCCTTACCAATGATGGGTCTCTCATTGCTGCGGCCCGGCGGCCGCGCGGCGGCCAGAGCATTGGCGCAGAAGAGCAGCGGCAGGAGGAGGCAGGCGCCCGGCGGGGGAACTCGCAACATGGTGTCCGCCCGGCTCTGCGCTGCCGCTGCAATGCTGCGGGCGCATCCCAACGCAGGGACTGGCCGCTGGGCTGGGCTGGGCTTCCGGCGGCGGGGATATTCCCTGCGGGCTGCACCCTGGGAAACGTGGTTCCGCAAAGGGAACGGGCGCGTGGGCCCCGGGAAGGGGCACCAGGGCTTTCCCCACGTGCCCCCAAGCTGTCAGTAAACCCTGAATGCAGCTTAAGAGCACAGTCGTGACATGTGACTCGCTGTTCTCCCGCCTCCGCTTGCACGTTGCCAGATTATCTCTGAAAAACTGTTCAAAAGTGCTCCGCACTATGGCTACATGTGACAGTGCATGACACACCGGCTGCTGATGCTGCATGCACTCCCCATGCCTCCAGCTAAGCTCTGGGCTACATTTGTTTACTATATTTCTTACCTTCCTTTTGTGTTTTAAAACAGGGAAGAGGGGTAATGATTTTGCCCATTCGGATATAACAACAATGCCCTCACAGAGAGAAAGAGCAGTAATAGGTAAAATATAGTACTAAGGCAGAAAAATACAGTACTAAGGCAATTGGACTGATCCTGTGCCCTTGGAAATAAATAACAAAACCACCCATAGGAACAGGGTTCAGGACTAATTCCACACTGGAGGGCTGATACAGTGCCCTGGGAAGTCAGCACTGTCAATGTGAGTTCAATGGGTACAATGACCTCAGGTCTGTAGTCCCTGCCTATTGACTTTAAATGGGATTTACGCATATGTCAAAAGCTTTGCTGAACGAGGCCTGCACAAAGCCTGAAAACGTAGTCCATGGAACTCTCAAATGTTCCTCTCTCTACACACATTCTTTCCAGGCCCCCCTTAGTGTAATATTCAGACGAAGTAGGACCACAGAAAATTAAACTCTTGTTTTTTTCCTGTTTTATTCTGCTGCTAGGAGATTAAAGAGTCACTAATGGCAAGTACTTAAAATAAAATGAAATAATTCTTTACACAAGTCCAAATCTTTATTTTATCTTTATTCCAAATCTGTTGAAGCCTATCACACAACTGTCATTGACTTCAATGGGATCAGGATTTGGCCAGCATCAGTACATAATCAGCTCACAAAGTCAAATACTGTAGTCAGAGGGAGTTGATAATTGTGTGACCAGTAAGAGTATTGGTAGCTTATTAACACTCTTACACGCCACCCAAGGTCTACAATATGGAAGAAAGGAGAAGAGAGAGAGAAATATAAATAAACTCAAGTACTAATGGATCCAAAAAGGCACAACCATTGTCATCCCAGCCACTGAACTCTGTGGCTACGTCTAGACTGGCATGATTTTGCGCAAATGCTTTTAACGGAAAAGCTTTTCTGTTAAAAGTATTTGCGCAAAAGCGTCCGTGCCAATCTAGACACGGGTTTGCGCAAGAAAGCCCCGGTCACCTTTTCGCCATCAGGGCTTTTTTGCACAAAACAAATCTGAGCTGTCTATGTTGGCCCTTTTGCGCAAAAGCTTTTGCGCAAAAGGACTTTTGCCCGAACGGGAGTGTCAAAGTATTTGCGTAAGAAGCACTGATTTCTTACATAAGAACATCAGTGCTCTTGCACAAATTCAAGCGGCCAATGTAGACAGCTGGCAAGTTTTTGCGCAAAAGCGGCTGCTTTTGCGCAAAATCATGCCAGTCTAGACGCAGCCTGTATGTTGTATCTTGTTTCCCCACCTTTCTTCTGTCTTTTTAAGTCTCTTTAGGGTGTAAGATGTTAGTGACAGGCACTGTTTCCCCTCTGTATCCATAAAGAACATTTTGGGTGCACTATTCTAATGTAAGGATTTGATTGTGGAGTAACTCCAAGCTTTACGTAAAGAGCAGTACATACATATCCCAGGAGCGGATATCCCTAAGATATTCCAGGAGCAGAGCAGAGACTGAACTGAGTCTGAGAGAGTCATGATTCAATCCCTGATTCCAACTTTATTCCCGGGAGAGATGTAATCTGTAGAAGCACTTTACCTGACATATATTATATCCTCCTTCATGCCAGCTCAGCAGTGCTGGTAGAGAGACTGGGAAAGAGGTATAGTCTTTCTCCCAACCTGAATGGAACAGGAGTAGCAGTAACTCATGATGCAAGTAACCTACACAGCTGAGTAGTTGTGTCTTACACATCCTTACTCAGGTGCAAATGAAGAGCCACAATCTTCTCCTAAATAAATAAATGAATAGGACATGATAATACTTGATGCAGTAAAACATAGATAACCAAGCCCATGGTTCAGAACTAGTCTCCCCAGTTGATAAATAATTTCCCAGGTTCAGTAATGCATAATTACTAGGGGGCAGCATTGCAGTAAAGGGTATTTTGTTTTGTGTTTTACTTTTTTCAGAAGCTTCATTATGGCTCAATGGTTGAAACGGGTTACTGGACACGAAGGCTTCTTGGTCCAGTCCAATATTTTATCATTGACAAAAGCTATATTCCTATTTAATACAGTGTAATGGAATTTAATTCCTGTCCTGATTCATAATGTTGTAAAGAAATCAGTAACTGGGATTTAACTTTCTCTGCCTTTTAGACACTGTACATAGTATACAGACAAATGACTCAAACTATTGTTGTGTGTTGGACAAATCAACAAAAATAAGACCCAGGAAACTAGCCAAATGCCTAAAGTCACTCTGTATTAAGCGACAAAGGGAGAAAACCATTTTGTGGTTGGACGCTCACATTTAAACTTGCATTCACTACAAAGGGGTTAGCCTTTCTTATGACATTTATGTATTTAGTGCTATAGCTATTTGCTGTTTGTATTATAGCAGTTGACATGGCATGTCACACTCCCAACATACTTCTGAGAAGTTCATACTGTACTAATATACCAAGGGCAGTTCATAAATATTAATCATGATTGTTTTCTAAACTGACCTCTAATGATTTCTTGGCCAAAAAATTTCACAATCTTTGTGTGTGTTAGCCAAAAGTACAGTTAAAATTCCAATATTAAAAAGTGTTTTATTTTGGTCTAATGAATGTCTGTAATCATGGCTTGTGTTCAGTTATTAGTGCTGTTTTTCTCTGAACATTAGCTGATCCGAGTTATCAATAAGATGAACTTGAGCTAGAGCTTAGTGTGCTCCTTTATTGTAACTCTTAACCCTTAGCAAACTGTGTCCAGGTGGTTGGAAAGGTAATTAATTAATGCAGGTGTTTTCTTTGATTAATAAGATAATGATCTATCAAGAGATGCTTTTAGTTTATCAGAAACTGCTCTCACAGATGCTTGTTGTCTTAAATGCACTGTAACTAAAATATTAGTAATTAAAATGGACAGTGAACATGTGGTATAGCAGATGTGTTCTATAATCAATATAACAGCAAATCATGTATTGATTAATGTCTAAGAATTAAGAGTTTCTTGTGGTTACAGATGGTCCCAGCAGTAATAAAATAGTTACAGATGTCATTGGCTTATTTAATTAGGTAAATTGAGAATTTTCAAAATAAGAACAAAGCATGAGGAAAAAATGATTTTAAAGGAGTTTTCTTGTTCTGCACCAGTATATGAGATGATGTAATTCTGTGAGCTAGTTAGAACAGTGCTGCCTTGTGAAGCCTCTCCCCAGACTGGTTTGGTATGTATACTTTTCTTTTATGTACTGTTCTATTATTCTTTGACTAATAACCTCTGATTAACTAATTCCAGTTGAGCTGAACATCTGACAGTTTGCATTGTTTACTTTGGTTAATAAATTCAGACACACAACTGAGCTTACCATCTAAGATAGACACAAGGTGGGAAAGGCAACAGAGCTACAGAAAGGGGAAGTAAGGGTGCCCAATATCATGAAGCAGGTCAGTGGAACAGCCAGAAATAAACCCCAGGTCTCCTGTCTCTAAATCCAATCAAGCATGCTACCTCCCTAGTTAATTTCAGCACATTCTCTTTCCTGTAAAACTCACCTTGATCTTGGCCATATGAGTTCAGCTGCAGACATCACACATTTCTTCAGTTCCAAGGCTCTTCTGAAGTTTGCCAGCTGAGCGGAGGCCCCATCACTCAGGCTAAGGACTGCTCAAGTACAGTAGTAAGCTTAGTGCAAAGAAGCACAACTGGAGAGAAGCTAGCCTGAAATCTGTTGTTGTGCCTATGTTACCCGCACAAATTTCTCTATCCCTTTCACACTTTAGGGACACACACCTTTACCCAGTTCCTAGGGCTCAAGGTGCAACCCGGTTAATTTACACACCCATCCTTACCCAATTCCTAGGACTCAGGGCATAACTTCCTGTGGGTTTGCAGGATCTTTTGCCACTGAAAGCCTTACACTGTAATAGTCTTATTCTCTATTTATTGACAATTCCCAAGCAAGCAGAATACACATGCTAAGCACACAATGTCATGCTCACCAATCCTGATAAAGGCAGGCAGACTGCCTGTTGTCTGGGCAAGGTCAATCTCTCTGGATCTTAGCTGCTGCACATCACAGTGGTGCAGAGGAGGCTGTGTCTTGGAGGTGAGTTCTTTCAGGTCTTACCTCCTTCATCTTGGTATTTGTTTGTTTGCTTTTTCTTTTCCTTCCTTTTGCTATACCATACATTTATTACAATTGACTTATTATTTACAAAATTCCAATTCCAGTGCTACATAAGCCCCCAGCACCACCCCTTCTGGAGCATAGTCCACCCACCTTGCCCAGGCCCCACAAAGTCTATTGCCAACCCTGATGCTGTATGTGACTCAAAAGCTGAATCATGACCTCAGCCTTAGGTATAGAGGTGACATTATAATGACATTGGCTAAAAAAAAAAAAAAAACCAAAACACAAACTGAAATTAAAAAGATTGGCCCTTATTCAGAAATTTTTCAAAAGGACCCAGACTTTATTGCTGATATCTTTTAATGAGCATATTTCCATTCTTGATGGATGGCATCAGGTAAAAATGGTTTGTACATACATAATACATCAGGGCTCAGTGAATCTAAGAGAACAGCAGATGGCTTATATACATCCAAGGAGTTTTTAAACAGTAAATAAATAAAGATTGGAGAGGAGCGACACTCACACATCTTGTTGGGTGGTTAATCAGGCAGAAGAGACATCCCAAATTTTAATTGCCTCAGTTTTTTAGCACTCCAGTTTAATTTAGAATTGCCTAGATGAAGCACTTGATGTGTTTCTGGGCTACTTTAGAAGCCTCTGTATCTAGTTTATAGTTTATCAAAAGTGCAACCATAAGTACAGAATGAAGAAATTCTCAAAAATACAGGTGGCAGTTAAACTATGAGACAGTATTTATTTTTAATTTCTTTTCATATGATTATTCATCCATCTCTCTGGATTGTAATCCTCAATATACTTTATATTACAGCCGTGAGTAAAAAATAGGCCTTGAATTCATGGCAAGTTAAGTGTATAAGCCAGGGGTGGGCAAAAGGCAGCTAGCAGGCCAAATTCAGCCCGCCAAGCCACTGGATCCAGCCCAGAGCTGCCTTCATAGAATCACAGAAAACCAGAACTGGAAGGGACCTTGAGAGGTCATTGAGTCCAATCCCCTGCCCTTACGGCAGGACCCAAAACAGTCTAGACCAGAGCTACTCAACTTTGGAAGCCCTGGAGGCCACAAGGCAACTCACAGTATGTGCCGAGGGCTGCAATTTAAGTGTGGTTGCATATGTATGCAAATAGCTTCTTCCACATTGATTGGCATCAATACAAAGATTAAGGCAAAACTACACAATACGCAGGCCCCATTTAAGTCAGTTCTGCTGATATTAATCAAATGCAATATTTACGTGATTTCCACCTATGACAGCACTTTTAAGGAGCAATGACAGTCCAGGAATTTAACTACTAAAATGCATATCAACAGAAGACCATTATATTGACTACTTTTTTGTTTTGGTTCCCAGCTGCGGGCTGCGTGTTGAGCCCCATGTAAACCCAAACCGCACCGCGGGCCGCAAACAATCAGGTCGCAGGCTGCGTGTTGAGTAGCCCTGGTCTAGACCATCCCTGATAGATGTCTATCTAACCTGCTCTTAAATATCTCCAGAGATGGAGATTCTACAACCTCCCTAGGCAACTTATTCCAGTGTTTAACCTGACAGTTAGGAAGTTTTTCCTGATGTCCAACCTAAACCTCCCTTGCTGCAGTTTAAGCCCCTTGTCTCTTGTACTATCGTCAGAGGCCAAGGAGAACAATTTGTCTCCCTCCTTCTTGTGACACCCTTTTAGATACTTGAAATCCACTATCATGTCCCTTCTGTCTTTCCTTTCCAATCTAAGCAAGCCCAGTTTTTTCAGTCTTCCTTCATAGGTCATGTTCTCTAGACATTTAATCATTCTTGTTGCTTTTCTCTGAACCTTCTCCAATTTCTCCACATCTTTCTTGAAATGTGGTGCCCGGAACTGGACACAATACTCTAATTGAGACCTAATCAGTGTAGAGTAGAGCGGAAGAATGACTTCTCGTGTCTTGCTCACAATACTCCTGTTAATGCATCCCAGAATCATGTTTGGTTTTTTTGCAACAGCATCACACTGTTGACTCATATTTAGCTTGTAGTCCATGATGTTCCCTTTTTGCAGTACTCCTTCCTAGACAGTTGCTTCCCATTCTGTATGTGTGAAATTTATTGCTTCTTCCTAAGTGGAATACTTTGCATTTGTCCTTATTAAACTTCATCCTACTTACCTCACACCATTTCTCCAGTTTGTCCAGATCATTTTGAATTATGACCCTAGCCTCCAAAGCAGTTGCAACCCCTCCCAGCTTCGTATCATTTGCAAACTCAATAAGCGTACTCTATGCAAATATCTAAATCGTTGATCAAGATATTGAACAGAACCAGTCCCAGAACAGACCCCTGCAGAATCCCACTTGTTATGCCCTTCCAGCAAGATTGTGAACCATTAATAACTACTCTCTGAGAATGGTTATCCAGACAGTTATGCACCCACCTTACAGTAGCCCCATCTAACTTGTATTTGCCTAGTTTATTGATAAGATCATGCGAGACCATATCAAATACCTTACTAAAGTCTAAGTATACTACTTCCACTGCTTCTCCCTTATCCACAAGACTTGTTATTCTATCAAAGAAAGCTATCAGATTGGTTTGACATGATTTGTTCTTTACAAATCCATGCTGGCTGTTACCTATCACCTTATTATCTCCCAAGTGTTTGCAGATGAATTCCTTAATTTCTTGCTCCATTATCTTTCCTGGCACAGAAGTTAAACTGACTGGTCTGTAGTTTCCTGGGTTGTTCTTATTTCCCTTTTTATAGATGGGCACTATATGTGCCCTTTTCAAATCTTTCCTGTCTTCCATGATTTTTCAGAGACCTCCTCTATCAGCTCCTTGAGTATTCTAGGATGCATTTCATCAGGCCCTGGTGACTTTCAGACATCTAACTTTTCTAAGTAATTTTAACTTGTTCTTTTTTATTTTACCTTCTAAACCTACCCCAATCCCACGAGCATTCACTGTTAGACATTCTTTCATCATCAGACTTCTTGGTGAAGGCCAAAACAAAAGCCATTAAGCACCTCTGCCATTTTCCTGTTACTGCAAGTTTCTATTACTGTTTCTCCCTCCTCACTGAGCAATGGGCCTACCCTGTCCTTGGTCTTCCTCTTGCTTCTAATATATTAATAGAAAGTCTTCTTTATCTCTGTAGCTAGTTTGAGCTCGTTTTGTGCCTGTGCCTTTGCCTTTCTAATCTTGCCCCTGCATACCTGTATTGTTTGATTCTATTCACCCTTTGTAGTTTGTCCTAGTTTCCACTTTTTATATGATTCCCTTTTGATTTTTAGATCATGCAAGATCTCCTGGTTAAGCCAAGGTGGTTTTTTGCCATACTTTCTATCTTTCCTATGCAGCAGAATAGCTTGCTTTTGGGCCCTTTGAAAAACTACCAACTCTTTTCAGCTGTTTTTCCCCTTAGTCTTGCTTCCCATGGGACCTTACCTACCAGCTCTCTGAGCTTACCAAAATCTGCCTTCCTGAAATCCATTGTCTCTGTTTTGCTGTTCTCCATTCTACCATTCCTTAGAATCATGAAATCTATGTTTTCATGAATACTTTCACCCAAGCTGCCTTCCACTTTCAAATTCTCCACCAGTTCCTCTCTATTTGTCAAAATCAAATCTAGAACAGCTTCCCCCCAGTGGCTTTTTTCAACCTTCTGAAATAAAAAGTTGTCTTTAATGCAGTCCAAGAACTTATTGGATAGTCTGTGCCCTGCTCTGTTAGTTTCCCAACATATGTCTGGATATGGTACCTTTCCTGGGACCCTTAAGCACAGCGCAGCTGCCGCTGCCTTAAATGTGGCTGATCTGTACTGGGAGCGAGAAGGGAGGCTTTGTGCTCTGTCCTGCCCTCCAGCAAAATCTCTCAGCTCCCATGGCTAGTTTCCAATGAAGCCTCCTCCCTCCCTTTTCAGGAAAAGAGCCACATAGAGCAGCTTGTGACTGCAGCCTTCAGGTTCCTACAGGACTCATGTCTGGGAGCTGTCTAGGTAAGCGCCTCCCAGCCAGAGCTTGCCTCTGGCACCTACCTTCTCCCCCTCAACTACCTGCCCCAGGCCACCACCCAAACTCTCTGTACCCCTTTTCTTCCAGGTCACAACTCTTTCCCAGACCCTGCACTCCCCTTCTATACCCCTCCTCAAGGCTAGATTTCTTTACACGCCATTCCCCTGCCCCAGGTCACCATCCAAGCCCTCTGCACCCCTTCACCTAGGTCACAGCTCCCTCCCAGACTCTGCACCCCCTCTAGAGCCCCGCCTCCAGGCCAGAATCCTTTCCTTCACACATACCCCTTTCTGGACTCTGCACCCCAAACTCCTGCCACAGATCACAACCTGCTCCTTCACCCAATCTCCCTCTCAGACTCCACATGCCCTCCTACACCACAGTCCAAGCTCCCTTCTGCACCCAACCCCTTGACCATTTGACAAATTAAAAATTATTGCCCACCCCTGGTATAAGCTGTGATATGGTAGTAAAAGTGTAGTGAGTGATTTGAAGATTACAGTACAGCCAAGTAGGCTTAACTGAAAAATGCAGGCTCACCCGTTCAGTTACTGCCCACTGAGCACCCATCCATATTGACATGTTCCTCTGTGCTGAACAAAGCCATCAACTCCCATCTTACAGTAGTTTTTTCCCAAATAGCTATTACTCCATGTAAGCCCCAGGCCTGAAGAAACCGAGCAACTTCAGCCTGAGAATGATGAATCCTAGCAAGGCTCAGCCTGCGCCACACACAGCATTGAGTAGGCTGAGATTTGTGACTTCAGAATGTACACTCCAGTTTTGTCAGCTAAGAAGCTTGGCTGAAGATTCAGTTCTAATGATGTGAATGGAAGACTTGTCCTTATTACTGCTATGCTTTTATGGACAGCAGTGGTGGTAATGTCCAAACAAAAGAAGACAGTTAAGAAGTCAACTATAGAAATCTGATAGTTCAGCTGCTTATGAGTGGGAGGGGTTGAGGATAGTGAAATGAAGACAGGGATTAATGCCTGTGAAGGAGACGGGTGCTGAAGTTTCAAACCTTAACAAACCTCAAGCTGTGGGAGAAGAATGCATTACTCTTGACTGCAAAGTGTAGTCTCAAATTAAACCACAGGGTTATATACCCTCCCCCTATTGCTCCACAGGTATAAATTTCACCTTCTGTTTAAATAAATAGACCATTCTAATCATTGTCTTTTTGAGATCATTATAAATCCTCCATACATGACATAGAAAACTATATTGTATTCAGTAGCTGTGTTGATCCCAAATATTAGAGAGATGAGGTGGCAGGGCAATGCTGGGGGGATTATAGGAATTATCACCACCCCCAAATTTACCTTAGCATCCCTATATCCATGCCTCCCAACACACAAAGGTGAAATGGGCTGACGCTAAGCTGGGACTGGAGCTGTGCCTGTTCTCCCAGCACTGGGCCTCCTCTAGCAGGGGGTGGGCAACTGGGCCCCACTGTGGGGTACAGTGTTTCCCCTGGCTGCTGCCTGTACAGCTGCAGCCCCACCAGTTCCATCTGCTATAGAAGTGTAGGGATGGGATAAATATACCACATGGGGAAAAAGCAGGTGCTAGCATCCAGGAAGAGGAGTTGTTTTTGGTGATGGTTGAGAGCTCTCTTCTCAGAGTGGGCAAGTTAGGAAACGGGGGTTAGGGAAGAGGAGAGCGGGACTGGGAGGATTGGGGGGGGGGAGCCAAGTGAAGGCAATCAAGAGTTAGGGGAGATGGGGGATTGGGAGATATTGGGGGGGGGGGTGCTGGGTGGGAGGAAATTGGAGGGGAACTAGGGGGTTCCCAGGTTCCAGCCCCAGCTGAAGCTGTGATTCAGGGGCGCCCAGCCCCAGTAACAGCCATGGGGGTGGAGAGGGCCATGCACAACCCTGGCTCCAGCTGCAGTCACAAGGAGGGTGCACATCCCTGGCTCTGTCCAAAGCCATGGACCAGGGAATCATAGCCAGACTCTGCTTCAGATACTGACAGCCAAAGCTACAGTCACAGAGGTCCACTATAGTCATGTAATCTGTGACTTTCATGGCCTCTGTATCTAAATTGTACCCTTATAAAGTCACAAAAGGCTTGACAATTTAGAATGTGTATGTATACATACACATTTATAGAGTAAGATATTTTATATATTTCCTAGCCCCCCCCCAATAACTTTGACAAAACAAAAGTTAATATTCTTTGTAAACTCAAAAAAAATTCAAAATGTCAAACAGTAGTCTGAAATTGTTTTAATGCTAATATTTGCATCTATTTGACATACTTTTCTATGTACTTTCTGAAAGTCTCAGAGGTAACATATTACATCTTTCTTGGAGGCTATTTTTAGCTTCTAAACTGGTTTCATTTTATTTTTCAGTTAATTCACTAAAAATATAAGCAATAGGTCTTGGGTGTGTTACCATTGCAAAGCATTATATACATTTGTTTTGTACCTGCAGTATGAAAGATGGTTTTTTTTCTGGAGTCTGGACCTTGACTATATCTTGATCAAAAAATTGACCTTGACAAAAAGTAATTGACTACCTCTGACCTCCCCACCCTCCTTCTTTGTTTCCACTTAAATTTATTTTCTTTCAAGTCTGATAATTACCGATAGCAATCTTAATTGGCAGAGGGCACTTTAATGAACTAGGGGTATGTCTTATTATTTTCAGTATTATTTTGCTATTACAATCAACATCTAGAGAGGGAATGCACAGTTTAAAATCAACATTCACCATTCTTAACTTCTCTCTACTCTTACATTGGTTCTATTATTTTTAACTATTGCCGCACATATGGATTGCATTGTCGTACCCAGGCCTGAGACCTCTGCAAAACCAAGAGTTAAGGATTGTTTTGCGGTCTTCAACATTTTGTTGTTTTCTCTTTAAGGCAGGAGGTGGGTAACAAGATGAGGAAAATCCAGATACAAGGGTGACTATGATCCTCTGGAGAAGGGCTAGAAAAAGCTATTGAGCCTGAAGCAGGACAAAAAAGGATTTGAGGAATCTGGATCCAAGCATGAGCAGTTGAGTGCACTTTTGTTCCATTAAATTGGGGGTGGGAACTTTGTTATGAAATGCAACATTATGTTTCCAGCTTCATTAAGCTGGGTCCAGGAAAAAAAAAAAGAAACTGAGGCATGGCACTGAATGCATTCACAGGCCCCACATGAGATGGGAGAGGAGCACTGTGCCGTGTCTTGCACAAACACTTAGGCTATGTCTACACTGACAAGGTTTGGCGACAAAAGTGCTGTCGACTTGCAAAAGTTGCTAAAGGAAAACTGGTCAAACCAGTTTTTTTGCCTCCCACTGTCAACATTTCATGGCCACATTGCTAGCACTCCTGTCACTAGATAGAACAAAGAAATATGGGTAAGCATCCCCCACAGTGCAGTGTTATGGGAAGGCAGAGCTGATCCCTGTGCTTTTTGGGATTCCTTCCTAGCTCTGTGAGCTCTCTGTGCTGAGGAATTCAAAGCAGCACAGCAGTCTCTCCAGCTCTCCCACTGCAACAGCCAGCTGCCTGCCACTGTGTTCCTAGTGCAGGGCAGAATAGAGCATTCCAATGATTTGTTCTTTGCTCCCCAAACAGAGCAGCTCACTCAGCTGTCAGATACTTGCGGGAGCTTTGAAAGCTGAGAGGTGCATGCCTGCAGGGCAGCAGAGATCATAAAACACTGAGCACAGCCATCAGGTCAGGCATTGTGGGATATTGGTGGAAGCCAGTTCTCTCAACAAAACAAACAACAAAGTTCACATTAGCTCTTTGTCAACAATAAAGGGAGGAGAAAAGACAAAGGTCTTTCCTAGGGTGGAAGTTTTTTTGTTGCCAAAACTGAGTGCTTTTTCTGACATGTTGCATTGTAGTGTGTATGCTTCACTTTTTTGTCAATAAAAGGTAGTTTTTGGTGACAAAATGTGCCAGTGTGGTAAGGAAGAAAAAGCCCACCCACCAAAGAGCTTATTGTCTAAAAACACAGATGGGGGAATGAGGCAGAGAGATTGAAGACTTCCCTGCATAAAACAATTAGACTGCAGCAAGCTAGTGCATTAATATATATTGTGCAAACTGTGCATGTGCACCCTGCTGTTGCATGTTGACATTTTGTTAATGTGCTTTGATATGACAGGCTAGTGCAGAGCAGATTCGCACCAGTTTGCCATTGTCCAATTGTTTGTGTAAACAAGCGTGAAGTGACTTGTCCAAGGTGACACAGGAATTCTGTGGCAGAGTTGGGGGTTGAACTCAGATCTGAGTTCCCTCCAAGAATCTTCCTTACAAGCCCATCTTTCCTCTCTCTCTCTCTAACTCACTTAGTGTGTGTGTGTGGGGGGGGGGGGGGGGAGAAGGAGTGTTCCCAAACACAATGTATACTTATTTGGGATCTGCAGACTTTCTTTTGGCTTTAGAAAAATTGGTAAGAAATGAATCATTATATATAATCTTTCATTCTGTTCTCTATCATACTGAGATATATAAAACACAATGAAATAAAGTGAGAATTCATATACCATGTAGAATCTTAAAGAAAGGGAATGTGACTATTGTTCCCAGAGGTACATTATTTCCATGCTAACTGTGTAATGAATGCTGTTTAGAAATTTCTGGGTACATCCTTTTATATTTGTGTTTGTTTTCACCAAGAGAACCTTTAGGTCTGAAGACAAAGGGTTTCTTATTGCTCTTCTAAAAACTTTTTTTTTTAAAGCTCTTAAGTTTGGGGCAAACTCTTGGTTTCAGGAAAAACAAGGAGTCTGGTGGTACTTTAAAGACTAACGTTTATTAGGGCATACACTTTCGTGAGATACAACTCACTTCATCAGATGCTTGAAGAAAAAAGGAAGGGATACAGAGATGGAAGTGTGGCATCAGTGCTAATTAAAACTGAGTGATTTCAGAAGCATTGTTAAATGTTGATAGATGTTTCATGTTTGAAACTTCTTGGATGAAAGTGTTTTTGCAGATTGTAACTGCATAGGGACTTGCAAAGAAAACTAGCTCAGGAAGTGAATTTTGTGTGTTGGAACAAAACAGAATCTGGTGAAGGAATGGGGAAAGCCAGAGCAAAATCCACTCGCTCAGGAAAGTACCTTGTGAGGCACTCTATCAACCACTTAGTAAGCAGATAAAAAACATAAAGAACTTTATTAATCAAAATGAGTATCTAAAATTGTACCTGGAACTGAAGTGGTAGCCAGTGTAAAGGACCTAAATTAGGGTTTGCTGTAACATGTCCTCATCATAGTGTATAAATGTTTAGTCTCTTTAAGAAACATTCAAATCAGAGATAATTCTGTCTGGAATTTTCAAAATCTCCTTTATGAATCCCACTTCAAGTTACTCCTAGTAAGGAGGAAAACAAGGAGATCATAGAGCTAAACACTTCAGAAGAGGACGAGGATAGCATTTAAGACCATGCCTACTGAGATACACCCACCGTCTACCTTAACTCCATTTTGTTTTCATTCTGTAAGGTAGAACGTACATTTGGGGCTGGACATTGGAGACATCCTGTCATGTTGAACCTTATTAGCACTCAGAAATGGTCTCCACTCACACTCTGTGCACTCTGCTGTATCAGTATTTCCCACATAAGGCCCTGTTAGCTTCAGTCCCCTAGACATCATCTACACTGCAGGCTTCTTGCGCAAAAACTGCCATGTGCTTTAGCACAAGAGATGTGCTTTTGCACAAGAGCATCCATGGCAGTTTGGACTCTCTCTTGCGCAAGAAAGCTCTGATGGCCATTTTAGCCATAGGGGTTTCTCGTGCAAGAAACCCCCGTTCCCATCCACACTGCCTTCTTGCACAAGAGGGCTTATGCCTCGTGGGGAGAGGAATAACTCTTGTGCAAGAAGCCCTCTCTTCTGATGCTTTACTGTAAATTTACTTGCGAAAGAACACGTGTGCAGTGTAGATGCTCCACAAGTTTTTGCGCAAGAATGGCCATTCTTGTGCAAGAAGCCTGCAGTGTAGATGTAGCCCTCGAGTTGTGACCATGTGGTTTTCACACAGTGTGGCTTCAGCAGTCTCTGAGGCCAGGGGTGGAGACTGTTGTGGAAACACGGCTCCTCCTAAGATATGTCCAAACCCTTTCCTCCCCATTCACTTTCCTATTTCTCTGCACAAGGGATGGGAAAGGGGTCACTCTGCATAGTTAATAAATACTATTAAGTCTCAACTAGAAATGCCAAAAGTCTGATATGCATCTAAATATTACTAATCATTCAGTCCCCCTTGTATTTGAATAGTGTTATAATAATGTGGTATGTTATTTAAACGCTTCACATTTTTGGTGTTAACCAGAAAGCTGTTTTCAGACTTGGAAAATGCTCTGATGATACAAACTACGCAATTTCTTAAGCAGTTGAAAGCTAAATAAACTGGTCCTCTTTCGCCATCTAGTGTGAACATTATAGTAGGACAAAATGAAAACCATTTCTAAAATCTCATAAAGGTGTTGAAATATTTATAATGGACAGAATTACAGTGTTAAGTGGAAAGAAGAGTGGGTCACATTCTGATCTCAGTTGCAACTGAGTGAGATCAATATTGGCCCTCCCCCCAGTAACATATTTTAACTGTACTTCTGTAATGCAAATAACGAGGCTTTAAAAACTGAACTATTATATACCTGTGCTAAGTAATTAAGAATCATCCCTCTTGATTGGAAGATATTTATTTATATATATATATTTTTTAAAAATTCCTCTTTTCCTGCATAATTAGCCATTTCAAGGTCTTGCCGATTATTTCCATTAGGAGCAGAAATTGATGATAAATAGTTGAAATCTTATTTCTTTACAAAGATTGTGCACAAAGTGTCAGTTCCTTGAACACTAGGAATCAAATAACAGAAGCCAGTTTCTTTTCTCACAGTTCCTTGCCTCTTTCCAATTAGCAGTCTGCCCAATAAAGCACTCTCCTGGCTTTCTCTCAGGGCCCTTTCACCAGTACTTCTCTTCTTGACTTCTGGCTCTTTGGTGCCTGTAGCTGCTTCCAACTCACTCGCACAACTTGGCTCCACCAGACAATACCTAGCCACTGTGCTTGCAGTCAATTAGCAGTCCAAACTCCTCAGACCTCAAGGATTATCTCCTACTCCAGCCTTGCCCTACTGGTGTGTGATTCAGGTCATGACTTCCAACAAAGATGCATTTAAGTGCTCCTTCATTTAGCCTGAATAACAGGCTGCTATCATACCCACCAGCTTGAATGAAGTTTGTGACTGCTCATAGATTAAATGTACAGTCCCTGGGAGCCACTGAGCCTCCAGCATAACAACATTAATTTTTCAGAGCTGAGATTAGTTATTAGAAAGAGGGGACATTCTCTGCCCTTGCTCTGCTCCATTACACTGCGAGAGGTATGCAAAGTGGGCAGAATTATCACAGGTGTAGGATCATCTACTGCAGGAGGGGAACCAGCAGAATCATTGAACGAAGGGAGTGGCTGGAGAGCAATACATTCTGGCAACCCACAGATGGTCTCCAGGAACCATTGCCAGCCCAGGGGGCACAGTTTAAAGCAGATTCCAGACTGGTCTGCTCTACCATTGCATCAAGACAGATCAGAGAATCAGAGCAGCTTGCATTTTTTTCTGAGTCTATGGGTCCTTTGCAAGGACAATATAAAACAGCTTGTGTAGACTTTATTTCAAGTATTAAAGGAAATCAGTGCTACACTATAATCAGCTCAATGAAGTACTACAAAGCAGAACAAAAGAGCAAGATTTATTTCCTTGAGCAAGAATAAATACACTCTCTCATTATATACACACATGTGCATGCGCATCATACTTTGGGCTGGGATTACTACCATTAAAGTTAATAGGAATTCCACTTGTGGGAAAGGTCCCTGCTCTCTTAGGTTCAAAACCTGCATTCCTAATACAAGCAAATTTTTAGGGCTTGTCTATATGGTAGCAGAGCTACAGTGTGAGTGAATTGAAGACAACAATAAGGTGTTGCACTCTACCTGCCCTATATTGACCCTGCTACCATGAACCAAAAATGTACCCAATTTGCATTGATATAACCCTGTTTCAAACAGGACTATGTTCTTGCAAATAAGATAGTGTAAACATGTAAATGATTAATCAGTGAGCCTGGGCTCCTCTGTTAACCTTCACGATTACACACAGCCCTTACCTTCCCCTCCCCTTTCCCCCTTCACCCCCCTGCTGCTGTCTCTGATAGGGGAGGGGCAGGCGGGAGCCAGTACAAGCAGGGAACTGGCTTAAAAGCCTCTCCACTCCGCATATAGACATGTACCCACTGAAAATTTCAGCAGGTATACATTTACCAAAATAAATGCATTTTAACATCCCTACTTTAAATTTGCACTGACAGGGGTCTTCATTAGCGTGCTCTACGGCTCATATCCCCTTCTTTTGGACTGTGCTCTTGGAAACACTGTTAGACATTTTGCCCGAGTGAAAATGGTTGAGTTTTGTCTTTTAGGCTATGTCTAGACTGCAGGATTCTTTTGGAAGAAGCTTTTTCAGAAGAGATCTTCCGAAAAAACTTCTTCTGAAAGAGAGCGTCCACACACAAAAGTGCATCGAAAAAGCGATCTGCTTTTTCAAACGATGGCATCCAGACTGAATGGACGTGCTCTCTCATGTAAGCTGTGATTACTATGGATGGAATGGCCACCAGGGCACCTGTGCTTTTTCCTCTTTCCTCTTCTACCAAAAGAACTCCCTATTCCCCATCCACACATGTCTTTTTGGGAAAGAGCTCCTTTGCAAAAAGGCTTCTTCCTCGTAGAATAAGGATTACCAATGCCAGAAAACCCCTCTGTTCTTTCGATTTTTCTTGCAGAAGAATGCAATTGCAGTGTGAACGTTCCTCAAGTTTTGTTGGAAAAACAGCTGCTTTTCTGTCAAAACTCTGTAGTGTAGACATACCCTTAGTATGAAAGTAGTTTAGCTGCTGTGTCTGTATGAAGTTACAGAACCCAAATCTCTTCTCCCACTAGTGGGAGTCGGGACTCAGGAGTGAATATACTGAAATCAGAATCATATTAATGTACAATTGGGGTAAGAAGAAAATCAGACTCGCAGTATTTCAGGATTGTCACACCGACTGTTTCACTTTGAAGCTTAGAAGTCTGAGTCAGTGTGAAGCAATGGAAACACCTACAAAAACAGGTGGGAGACCGCTGGGTTACGGTGTGTGCATTTCCTCCTCCCCACTCCTGTACCCTGTCTCCACACAGAGAGAAGGGGATGGAGGGAGCTTGGCAATGCAAATCTCTGTCACTCTCCCACAGTGTGTGTTTGTGTCTGTCATTCTCACCAACACACACCGTCCTTCTCTCTCACTTCTGGACCCGACACGTACATGGGGAGTTGTTCCTACTTCTACTGCTTAGGAGCAATTTTGTTTAGAGTATTATCAGGCTGAATGATGGGATTCATGGTCTGTTATCATCCAGTTAAATTCTGAGCCACGTGAGTTTATGAATTAACCCGTGTGACAGCATGGGCTTTCAGCCACTAGTAGATAAATAATACAATACAGAATTGCATTGTGCTTAACTGAGATACTTCTGCATGTGCTTGACTAACGTACAGTGTCCCATACCAACGAAGCTTTCTTAAGTTTCATTGTAATAGTCCCCAGCAATAGTGGAATACAAGCATTGAATTTTACAGCCAAACCACACCCATGCATATGAGCAGTTTCTCTTTGAAGTCTGTTTTTGAAGTTTTTTTGTTGCAGGATGGCTACTTTTAAATCTGCTACCATGTTTTCCAGAGAGATTGAAGTGTTCTCCAACAGGTTTGTATGTTACCATTCCTAATATCTGATTTTTGTCCGTTTATTCTTTTATGTAGGGACTGTCCAGTTTGGCCAATGTATATGGCAGAGGGGCATTGCTGGCACATATTACATTGGTAGATGTGCAGGTGAATAAGCCCGTGATGGTGTAGCTGATGTGGTTAGGTCCTGTGATGGTATTGCTGGTGTAGATGTGGGCGGAGTTGGCACCCAGGTTTGTTGCAGGGATTGGTTTCTGAGTTAGAGTTACTGTGGGGTGGTGTATAGTTGCTGATGAGAATGTTTCAGGTTGGCGGGTTGTCTGTAGGTGAGGACTGATTACTGGCTTGAAGTTCTTACAATAGCATCAGCTATAATTGAACTAGGACACTGCCCATTTTTCATTAGTGTGGAAAATGGATGAGAAGGGAAGTAAAATCACAAAGTCAACAGCAAAAAAGTTTTTAACTTCAAACTGAATAGGGGATTTTCTTTGAATTATGCCATCCTCTTTAAACACAAACCCATAATGTTTACTATGCCAAACCACTGTGTCTGTCTGCAAAGGTCATTAATGTGAAGCACCACTTTGAATCCAAGCATAGGAACTTTAATGCAGTCTGGCCTCCTGACAGAGTTGCAAGGTGGGACAAAATAGAAAAACTCATGTCTTTGTATCACATCAAATGCCGTTCTCCTAACATCAGTGACTATACAGAAAAAAAAAAAAAAAAGCTTCTGCTGCTTCTCTTTGGCTAATGATGGTGTGACCTAAGGTGTCAAGGATAGTCTACACTAGCAGGTGGTCAGGGCAGACTGCCAAACTGGTGCCTAGCACTGGTTGGTGAATCCAACTACAATCTCGTGCTCCTGATCCTTCCAAACTGAAGGATCGGGAAAAAAAGAAACCTCACAGCCCCTTTTATTGCATTCCAGTCTATGGCTTCCAGTCATCAAACAGGTCCAGTAAAGTGACATATTTAATACTTAACACAATTCACTATACAAAATGATCCCCAAAATGCCAGCCACATTGCCAGATCAATGCTAGTTTAGATCTTGCCTAAAATACCACACTGCCAACCAGTCATTTAGGACCTAAATCCAAAAGTTTATTATAAAAGAAAACAACAAGAAGAGAGTTGTTAAAATGGTCAGAGCAATCAGATACATACGAGTTCAGAGTCCATATCCGTTTCTTAGCAGCATTGGTGAGTTTGCTGGTAAAGTTCCTCTGGCTTTTCTCAATGGATTCATTGTACAGCTGATTGCATTTGATGGTCTATCAACCAGTCTATTCTAATGCCAATCTGTACAGCAGGGCTACTCAACTTTGGAAGCCCCAGGGGTCACAATAATACTCACAGCGCATGCCGAGGGCCGCAACTTAAGTATGGTTGCACATCCATGCAAATAGCTTCTTTCACACTGACAGGTATGAATACAAAGATTAGGCAAAACTACACAACACGCAGGCCCCATTTAAGTCAGTTCTGCTGATATTAATCAAATGCAATATCTACCCATTTTCCACCTATGACAGCATTTTTAATGAGCAATGACAATCCAAAATGCATATCAACAGAAGACCATTGTATTAACTACATTTTTATTTTGGCTTCACAACAATCCAGGAATTTAACTACTAAAACACATATCAACCCAAACTGTACCGTGGGTTGCATGCGGCCTAAGGGCCACATGTTGAGTAGCCCTGATGTAACCGCTAAAAATTTTAGAGGTTACATGGACTGCAGGCTATGCAATATAAAGATTAGCTCCCAGAGAGCCACAGTATGTAACCTTTGGAAAATGGGGGTGTAGGAGTGGGGCATAAATGGACTGCCCTCGGTGGGTCCTGCCAGGCTGAAGCAACCTCCTGCCCAGGGCGGGGGAGTGGAAGGGAGAGCTGCTCCAGCCCTTACCAGCTGACCACAACCAGTAAGCCTCATTCCTTAAAGGTGAGGCTTACCAGTTAACCTTTTACATCCCTAATTCAGCATATTTTTTGCATATTCAGAGGAGGAGGAGGAGGAGGATGGCTCTCCAGTTAGCAAGCCAGAGTCTTTAGCCAGGTTCTTTGAATATGAACCTGATCCTGACACTAATTAGTAAGTAATATTTGACATAGTATGTTATCCTTTAATGGTAAATTTTTCTTAATAAAAAGTTAAGACAAACGACTGCATGATACACCTAGAATGTTTGAGTAAGTTTACTTTTTTTACAAAGGTACAACGTGTACATTGTTTTTATAATTTTGTACATTAGTGTGCAGTAGCAAATTATCTTTGCATTTATAGAATTTTTAAATTTTTTTTAAAGGCACTCCTGCTTCATTCACAGTGGAATGAGATGTGTACTTTACAATTCAAAGCTGTATATGTAAAACAATAGCCCTTCCACCCATCTAACAAAATTCACTGGTGAGGTAAGACCCAAATCAAATTACTCCTACTTAAATTACTCCTAAGTACAGTTCACTCTGTGATACAATAGGTATAATCATTAAAAACTAAGTAAGAGTCCCATGAAGAAAGTAAATCACACCTGCCCCACCTTCAATGTTTTGGCAATATCATTTAACGCACATTTGGAGGGTTTTTTTTTCCCCTCCCTGAATGGTTATACTTTGAGTTCAGCATTTTTGTGTTAAACAAAACCAAAGCCTGGTACCTCTTAAAGCCAAATTTTACTTTCATTTACAGGCATGCAACCCAAATGAAGTAAGTAGGGATGCATATATATAACTCAGAATAGATTTTGTCTCTTCCAGGTAAAATAGCTGGACAGAGTTTTGTTTTCTTGCATAGCACTACATTGTCAGTTAATTGATGGAGTTTCTTTCCAAAGAACTAAAATTTAAAGCAATACACTGAAGAGCATCAGCTTCCAATTCTCCCCAGTAGTTTAGAATTTGAATTGTGTAGCTGAGCATTATTCAAGTTGCCAGGTATGTACTTATTACTTTATTTGCATATAAACAAGTAGTACCTTACAATAATATTCTCAGAAATTTTGAATCATGCCACAAGCTGATTCTCTGACAACAAAGCATTATGAAAAATTCTTCTGACCATAATTTGAAGGTTAATGTTTTAAAACAGACTACGTATCAAGTGTCCAGGACAACAAGAAAAACTGTGCACAAGGAGATGAAGAAACAAAGATTCTTATTTTCATGTTGGCTTTGTAGCTTTAAAAAGATGCTGTTCATTGGCATTGGCAGTGTATCACAACAGTGGAAAAAGCCAGCACAACTATCTTTAAAGAGCACTCTTGCTGCAGATGAAACAGCCTGAGCAGTATTCATCTAATCTCACACAAGACATTACTGATATGTTAATAGGGCACTCTGGGTTTCTCCCTTGCTATTTAAAGTGAAGAGTAAGTTCTTGGAATCATCAGATTTGATATTTATAAGAGAAGCAAAATAAACATTTGAGTTAACTTTACAAAAGGCTTTACCATTAGGGTCAATAAAGAGCTGTTCAATACTTATGTTGAACAATTCCTGCCTTGTCAAAAACAATAAAAAATAAGAGCTAGGAAGTTAGTCTGCTGAAAAACAAAGTACATTCATTATTTAAACTGAAAGGATTTAAACAATCTATGTTATCGCTGTGTAACATGTCAGAATCATGTGTCATTTTGTTAAAAGATAATAATTTGTATCTGGCTGGTGTCCCTTTAAGAACTACTTTTAGCAGAGAGATTGGGCAAGTTTTCAATTATCTGTAATGGCTAAAGAGGAAGTGAGGTCAACAACAAACACATTAAGCAAAAAATATTCTTCTAGTACCTAGGCATGCAAGATGTTGAATACTGCTAGCACCTCTTGGAAGAAAAGGAAGGCAATTGGCATCTCACTGCAGCAAGCCCATAGTGAGTAGCAGTCAGTGAGAATACTGAAACCACATGACAAGTTTATTTCTATAGTCAAGTCCAAGAAGCAAAACCCATTTTCTTCCCCTCAAACAAATGGCCAAGTCCTTGGCATTGCTAAGCACCCTTTACTTCCACGTGAATTCAGTAGGAGTCAAGGTTGTTTGGCACCTCACAGAAGCTGCTATGTAATTTATCTGAGCAGAACTGTTGCCACAGGGAAAAAAATAATTTTTCAACGTTAAGTTAATCCATTTATCTCTTCCCCACCTTTGTGATTCACATGATCTTTTAGTAGTTTCCAAGTTGAATGTCCCTTTGCAGTGTTGGCAGCTTACCATCTTACTTTCCCACATGGATACGTGCAGCTCACAGCTGTGTCAGCTACTTCTATGTTCCACCATTGCTGACCAGTTTTCATGCAAAGTACAAGCTCAGCTGTGCAAACTGACTAGAAATCCATTTCCCTGAGAATCAGCCTAAAGACCAGCCCTATTTCCTGCTAAGATTAGGCCTAAGAAAATTGCTACTTTGTATCAACAAATTTCTAAGCCAAAAGACTAACTCCAAATCAGATGTGCCCTGCAGCTGTCAGAATCATTTGGCTCTTTGTATCAGCCCATCAACTTGAGCAGGTGCAAAGCAAGAGCCGAGCATATGGTTTATGTGGAGTTATCACAGAGTGGAGCTCCATGAGAACATATCTAGAGGAATCCTGTTCTCAGCAGTATCCTGTATGAGCACTAGCTATCTTTTGGACACATATGCATACTGTTTGTAACAGATTGTATATTATCCCTCTTCTGAAACTCATGAGTCTCTCCTTTAGCTCTATGCTGCAACTACTATTCAATCTCCTCTTCAAGCAAATATAAAAATGCAGCAACTGGGGCATTTCTACCCTCAGCAATGGTCTATTAGACCTTTTACAGTGGTCCCTTTTAAAGGAATGTCAAATCTAAATGAAAAACATTTGAAGTTCATTCTGCTTACAGCCATACAACCAGGAATTAACTGCAGCTCTATTTTAATGAATTGTCTCAGTATCGAGATGTTACTTTTTAATATGGCTGCCTTACTGGAAAACCAGAGAAATACTCTGAAGATAATCTGCAGATTCCATTATGAAGTCAGTCCACTCTTGGGAAAGGTCCTCCATGGAGACTTCCTCCCCACCATATTCCTGTGGGAGAATGCTGGCCGGGAAGTGGTGCAGCAGACTCTGTGTGTAGTTACTCCCATGCATATGCACCTGAAACAAGAAAAGCCGCTCAAAAATAGCTTTCCAGTTTACATAATACAAACACACCTGTACTTCCTTCTGAATCCCAGCATGGTTTGTGAAGAAAGGGAAGAACCTCAGGTGTGGGGACTGAAGCACAAGCTAGAGTTCAGTAACTGTATTGTCACTGGTTTTCATGTACATTCAGAGCATACAAAATAAGCTTCACCATAATCTCCTAAAGCTTTCTAACTCACTATTTGCTGCTTAGTTCAGGATGAAATGCAACCCTGAGAACTGCTGAAATTCCAATGATCTGTTTTTTATGCAGCTGCAAACATAGAAATCAAGGCCATTTTACATGATGTAGCTATTTAAGTTAGGGATATGCATATCCATCTACCCTGTGCTTAGACCAGCCCCAAGGGGCCAGCCGTGCAAAGTACAGTCTCCTCTCCCTTCCCATTCAATATGTTAAGGGTTGTTCTAAAAAGTACAGTGGTCAAATGTTCCGCAGGTCCACTGAAGGTAGGACAAGAAATAATAGGCTTAATCTGCAGGTAGGGAGATTTAGGTTGGACATTAGGAAAAACATTCTCGCTATAAGAGTATTTACACTCTGGAATAGGCTTCCAAAGGAAGTTGAGGAATCCCCATTATTTGAGGGTTTTAAGAACAGGCTAGGCAAACACCTCTGAGATTGTCTAGGTTTACTTAGTCCTGTGTCAACACAGCGGGCTGGACTTGAGACCCCCCCCCCCATTGCTCCATTTCTATAATTCTACATAATATTAACACTTATTTCTGATCTTGTAACACGTAAAAGAAACATTTCTAAATGGGACAATTATCAGTCATCTCAAAGGTTTTTTCTGGGGTTAGAAACAGCACATGCACAGACCATACATCTCAGAATATCAGCTATTTTAAACGTCTACTACTGCGGAACAGCTCTGTTTCTCCTGTGCCTTATATTGGTCTCTGAAATGTCATGCACTACTTCCTGCCAAATGCATGTTTCATTTCCAAGCTCTAGCTCTTAAGATTAAAACTGGCTTTTCTGCAAATGTACATGACACTAAGACTTCCCATATCAAATTAGCATCTAATTAATTGCCTTTGTGTTCAGGGCTTTTCAATGAAGATCTGAGAGAACTTAAGAACTGCCATACTGGGTCAGACCAAAGGTCCATCTAGCCCAGTATCCTGTCTGCCAAGGGCGGCCAATGCCAGATACCCCAGATAGAGTGAATAGAACAGGGACAGAACAGCAATCCCTCTCCCATCTGACAGAGGCTAGGGATGCCATTCCTACCCGTCCTGGCTAATAAGCCATTGATGGACCTAACCTACATGAATTTCTTTAGTTCTTTCTCGAACCCTGTTAAAGTCCCGATCTTCACAAACTCCTCTGGCAAGGAGTTCCACAGGCCGACCATACGCTGCATGAAGAAAAACCTCCTTTTGTTTGTTTTAAACCTGCTACCTATTAATTTTATTTGGTGACCCCTAGTTCTTATGTTATAGGAACAAGTAAATAACTTTTCCTTATTCACTTTTTCCACACCACTTATAATTTTATAGCCCTCTATCATATCCCCCCTTAAGTCTATTTTCTAAGCTAAAAAGTTCCAGTCTTTTTAATCTCTCTTCATATGGGACCCGTTCCAAATATCTCTCTTTTCAGATGAGGCGACCACATCTGTATGCAGTATTCAAGGATGTGAGTGTACCAAGGTTTTATACAGAGGCAATAAGATGTTCCCCTTTTTAATGATTTCTAACATTGTTTGCTTTTTTGACTGCCCCTACTCATTAAGTGGATGCTTTCAGAGAACTATCCACAACGATTCCAAGATCTCTCTTGAGTGGTTATAGCTAACTTAGTCCCCATCATTTAGTATGTATCGTTGGGATTATTTTTTCCAATGTGTATTACTTTACATTTATCAACATGAAATTTCATTTGCCATTTTGTTGCCCAATCACTTAGTTTTGTGAGATCTTTTTGAAGCTTTTCACAGTCTGCTTTGGACTTAACTGTCTTGAGCAGTTTCGTAACATCTGCAAATTTTGCCACCTCACTGTTTACTCCTCTTCTCTAGATCATTTATAAATAGGTTGAACAGGACTGGTCCCACTACAGACTCCTGGGGGGACACCACTAGTTACCGCTCTCCATTCTGAAAACTTACTATTCATTCCTGCCCTTTGTTTCTTGTCTTTTAACCAGTTATCAATCCATGAGAGGACCTTCCCTTTTATCCCATGACAGCTTATTTTACTTAAGAGCTTTTGGTGAGGTACCTTGGCAAAGGCTTTCTGGAAATATAAGTACACTATATCTACTAGATTCCCCTTGCCTGCGTGTTTGTTGACCCTCCTCAAAGAACTCTAGTAGATCAGTAAGGCATGATTTCCCTTTACAGAAACCATGTTGACTTTCCCCCCAACAAATCATGTTCATGTATTTCTGACAATTTTATTCTTTATTATAGTTACTAATTTGCCTGGTACTGACATTAGATTTACCAGTCTGTAATTGTCAGGATCACCTCTAGAGGCCTTTTCAAATATTTGCATCACATTAGCTATCTTCCAGTCATTAGGAACAGAAGCTGATTTAAAGGGTAGGTTACAAACCACAGTCAACAGTTCCCGAATTTCACATCTGAGTTCTTTCAGAACTCTTGGGTGAATGCCATCTGGTCCCAGTGACTTGTTACTGTTAAATTTATCAGTTTGTTCCAAAGCCTCCTCTAATGACACTTCAATCTGGGACAATTCCTCAGATTTGTCACCAAAGAAGAATGGCTCAGGTTTGGGAATCTCCCTAACATCCTCAGCTGTGAAGACCGAACCAAAGAATTCATTTAGTTTCTCTGCAATGACCTTATCGTCTGCGAGTGTTCCTCTGGCATCTTGATCGTCCAGGGACCCCAATGGCTGTGTAGCAGGGTTCCTGCTTCTGATGTACTTAAACATTTTACTATTACTTTTTGATTTTGTGGCTAGCTGTTCTTCAAACTTCTTTCTGGCTTTTCTTATTACATTTTTTACACTTAATTTGACAGAGTTTATATTCCTTTGTATTTTCCTCACTAGGATTTAACTTCTACTTTTTAAACAATGCCTTTTTTTATCTCTCACTGATTTTACTTGGTTAAGCCAAGCCGTGGTGGAGCTTTTTTGGTTCTCTTACTGTGGTTTTTTTTACTTGGGGTATACATTTAAGTTGGGCCTTTATTATGGTGACTCTGAAAGTTTCCAGGCAGCTTGCAGGGATTTTACTTTTGGCACTGTATCTTTTAATTTCTGTTTAACTAACCTCCTCATTTTTGTGTAGTTCCCCCTTTCTTAAACTAAATGCCAGAGTTGGACTGCTGAGGTGTTTTTCCCACCACAGGGATGCAGGGCTGGCCTTACCATGAGGAAAACTGAGGCGGCCGCCTCAGGTGCCAGACTGTGGGGGGGCGCCACTAGGACCCAGAGTAAAAACATAAGAATGGCCGTACTGGGTCAGACCAAAGGTCCATCTAGCCCAGTATCCTGTCTGCCGACAGTGGCCAGCACCAGGTGCCCCAGAGAGGGTGGACCGAAGACAACGATCAAGCGATTTGTCTCCTGCCATCCCTCTCCAGCCTCTGACAAACAGAGGCCAAGGACACCATTTTATCCCCTGGCTAATAGCCTTTTATGGACCTAACCTCCATGAAATTATCTAGCTTCTCTTTAAACTCTATTATAGTCCTAGCCTTCACAGCCTCCTCTGGCAAGGAGTTCCACAGGCTGACTACACGCTGTAGAAAATTGTTTCTGCTGCTGGTGTATATGTATTCTCTCTGCAGTACCATGAGAGGAGTAGAACAGGAAGAAGGCAGAATTGAGACCTTTCAAAGTTTTGGCCCAAGTGAGGGGGCATGGGGGCATCATTTGAGCTCCCCGCCTCAGGTGCCAAAATGTTGTGGGCCGGCCCTGCAGGGATGTTAAATTTTATTATGTTATGGTCACTATTTTCAAGTGGTCCAGAGTGAGAGAGAAAGCAATGCCCCCTCTTAAAACCAATGAGAAGCCCGTTCTGCTAGAAACTTCCAGACTACCTGGCCTGGCCCTCACTACTGACCTCAGACTGCTTCTTTTCTGTTTCAGCAGCCTTGAGGCTCTCTCTATTCTCTCATTCTTTTCTCCTCATCCTCAGAATCAGCTTAGTCTTGCCCGCTTTGCCTGGAATCATTGCCACACAGCTTGCCATGTTAGAGCAGTCCTGCTGGAATTCCTGATGTGCGGCTGCATCCAAATGTAACTGGGACTTAAAGTTAAACAAACAACAACTACAAATTCAATTAAAATCACTCAAAAGCTAATTTTTAAAAACAACTTTGCAGCAGTTGAAATTTGAATCTTTAGCCTGTGACAATAGGTCTGTGTACAGGTAACAGCACAGACTCTTTGGAGCTGGACTAGTGTCTTCTGGTATGTTTGTAGAGAAGCACAGTGTCTGTGCCCATTGAGTAATTATCATCAGTTGGAGCACAGAGTCAAGAGATGTGGGCTTTCTTCCGAGCTCTACTGCAAACTTGCTGTGTGTGATATTGGGCAACTGATTCAACTTCTTGGTATGCTAGTGTTCCTTATCAGTAAGGACTGTGATATGGTCAACCTCACAGGCATGATGCAATTCTGAAATCATTAAGATTTGTGCAATGCTTAAAGATTCCCCAACTGAAAGTTTTATAAGAAGTAGAAAGTGTAAAATGGATTTATCCTCTTTGCTCAGGCATTGCAGGACACAAACCCAAATGGAAATTATTATTGCAGAAGCAAAGAAATATGTATTTATGTTCACTCACCCGTTCCTTTATTTTGTCAGTGAGAAAGGGCTTAATTAGAGCGAAGACCGGGTGGAAGAATAAAGGCTCGTTAATCAAGTGGATGCCACGAACTTTCAGTGGAAAGGAATCCTGCCAACATAAAAACAAATCATCACTGACATGATTGTATTCCTCTGAGCAAGTGTGAGAAATGTGTTTTGAACACAGGTTAAGGCAGTCCTCTTCCCCTTGCTTTCTAGACAGTGAAGACGTTCCTGCACTTCGGAATATTTACTGCTTCCACTTCATTGCCACTAAACTTAAGAAAATGCATGTAAACATGTTCCTCTCACTGCATTAGGAGGAATCATTTCGTTACAAAGAATGCATAACTGTGGGTATGGGCTGATCACAAAATCTATGCACAGAGGAAATGCCTAGAAAGTATTTGTTTTAGGATTAGATTCTGTCTTGCCACAGGCCACTAGTTCTGTGCAACAGGGATTGAGCCACAAAGTTACACAATGTCCAGTCAGGCAGGACTTTTGATTGGCAATTCACATGGCAGATTCTCAAAGAGTACCATAAGCTAATCTGTTGGCAGTGAGGGAAAGATTTGTCAAAACAGACTAGTGCTTGCCAAATAGCTTATTTTTAAAACTGTCCAAACTTATGTTGTAACTACAGTTTTTTTAGAATATGTTGAATAGTTTTCTTTAAAAAACACATTGCAAAGAAAGAGAATAATAAGCCTTAAAAATCAAATAAGCCATTTTGTACAAAAAAACCAAACCAAAACAAGAAACCATGAGAGCTGTAATTTAGGACCAAAATCTGGGATCAGTGGGAATTTTGCCTGAGTTGAGGATATAGGATCAGCTTTATGATGAAACTTTATTTTTACTCTAGGGAACTGAAAAAAATACAACTACTATAAAATATCCAATGTTACTTGCATTGAAAATTCATTAGATAAGTGTCCTAGCTTCAGAAGTTAAAAGGACACATGGTCAGCACTCTGAAACATAATATTATGCACTGGAGCTGTGGTGTCCAACATGCTAGCCACTAGCCACATGTGGCTATTTGGCCAGTTGACTTGAACAATGTGGCTATTTGGCTGGTTGAGTGTGGCTAGTTTGCTATAGCAGTAGCCACTTGAGAAATGGTTGGACGCCATGGCACTAGAGAGCGTCCCATTTCATGTCCCATTTCACTGTTCTCTCTCTCTAATGTTCCCTTTAATCTTCCCTGTGCATGTGCAGAATAAAATGTTGTTGTGTGCACCCATAGGGAAGCGATATATGGTGGGGGTGGGCCCAAGGGGTTCAGAATGTGGGAGGGAAGCTCTGGCAAAAGATTGAAATGGTGAGATAGAGGGCTCCAGCTGGAGGTGAAGGATGGAGTGAGGGATGAGGGGTTCAGGATGCAGGAGTGGGCTCAGAGGGGACAGAGGTTTAGGGGTGTGTGGAAATGTGGTCTCCAGGTCAGGGTGTAGCCTAGGGATGTTAAATAATGGTTAGTTGAATAGTCGAGTAACCTCATGAATTCTTATTGGTTAGTCGACTACTCTATAGTACCTGGAGGCAGAGCCAGCAGCTAGTGTTCTCCAGCATCATTTCCAAGGAGCCCTCTGCCACTCCTTCCTGCTGCCTCTGTATCAGGGAAAGAAGTGTGGTGTGCAGGCGGGAGCTGGTCTGTGAGGGGAGCCAGTTTAAAAATCAGCTTCCCTTGCAGACTGGCTGCCTGTTACCCCATGCTACTGCCTCTGTTACAGAGGCAGCAGCACGGGGTGGCAGCAGCCCCTGTCCAGGGTGGGTGTCTGTGCTCCCAGATCTGGCATGAGCCAGAACTGAGCCAGGCTGCCTGCCAGCCTAGCTCCTAATACAGTTTAAATGCAGAGCCACAGCAGGCAGAGGTACCGGACCTGTAGCAAGCCAGGACTAAGCCAGGTTGCCGACCAGCCTGCTAAAAAATGTACTGGGAGGGCGAGGGGGAGGAAGAAATGAATGTAGTCTATAGCATTAACCTATAAGCTTTTGCTTATCAGTTAATCGACTATACTATTACATCCCTAATGTAGGCTCTAGAATGTCTGCACAGCTTAGAGGGGAACTTAGCTACTGACTGCAATTTTTCTACTTCTTCCAGAAGTGCACTGGAGATCCTGATAATAAATACTCTTTTCAATCAATATCATACTAGTCTTTCTTTGCTTATGTTGGGTAGAGCCAGACTGATGGGCTCTTAGCTAAATTAAAAAATAGCTTGCTGCGTGTAACTTTTTAGTAACTTTTTTAATCTGTTGGATAAAAAGCATCAGATTCTAATTTTGTTAAAGATATGCAAAGAGCACTGCTATGTAATCTCACCAAAAAAACCTGCTTTGGCTCGTATCTGTGGTAACAGAGGGTTCAAGATCCAAACATCTGGCACAGTTTAGATTAGTCTACAGTCCATAACAAATAAATATTCTTCAAAACTCTTTACTCTCAGGGTTCGATCCTGCCAGATGCTGATAGGGATGTAATAGTGTCGTTGGTTAAATGAATAATTGATAAGCGGAAGCTTATCAGTTAATGCTAACTACTACACGCATCTCCCCCACTCCTTTGCTGCGGCTTTGCCAGTAAACTATTCTAAGAGGACTGGCCAGCAACCCTGGCTCGCACTCGGCTCTGCCTTAAAGGTAGTTTAGGAGCTCGGGGGGCAAGCAGCCTGGCTCATGTCAGGTCCCATGAGCTACCTTCGCTGCAGAAAAGTATTACTGCAGAGCCACAGTGGGGATAGCTCCCAAACCAGCACGAAGCAGGACTGCGCCTGGCTGCCAGCCTCCAGGACCTGGCACAAGCTGGGACTCAGAGCTTGCACTGATAACTCTTATTGATTAATCATGTAGTCGACACATTTTTTGTTGATTACAAGATTAACAAATAACACACTTCTTAACATCCCTAAGTGCTGACCACTTTGACTTAATCCAAAAAAACATTTAAGCACGTGCTCAACTTTAAGCATTGGAGTAATTCCACTAGGTTCATTAAAGCTACCCTCATGCTTAAAGTTAAGCGCAAGCACAGGTGCTTTGCTGGATCAGGTCAGTTTTCAATACCTGTGTTGTGAGGTGGGTTAAACCTTGTCATGGGTTGGTTACATCCTTCTTTGATTTGATGTGTAAACACACCCTTCACTAAAAATAGCTGTAAAAAGCCCTTTAGGAGGCCATACTTAAAATCAGGCCTCAAAATCTTCTCAGATACTAGTGCCATGTGGGATGGAGGTTCCGCAGATACTGTAACCAGATGGTTAATTGGGTGGGTGAGAACACACATAAAATGAAAACCAGATGAGCACAAAGAGCTAGCCTGGAGCAAAAGACTACGGCTATGTCTACACTATGCAGCTTTTAGTAACAAGGCTGTGTTGACAGTCCTGTCACCAAAAGTCAGCATGTGTAAATGTTGTTTTGTTGGTACTTTTGCCAACAAAATATTTCTAGTTCCCACAAGCAGTTTTTGCTTTGTCGGCAGGAGAACACACCTGCCGACAAAGTGGCGTTTACACTTGCAGTTGCTGTGACAAAACTTTTGTCGTTCAGGGGGCGGGTAAGAGTTTAAGCATGCGTGAATGACAAAAGTTTTGTCCTTCAAGCATAGATAAAGCCTAAGCCTATGTCTATACTACAGACCTTGACATGGCAGAGCTGTACTATGTAGCCCATGGGTGGGCAATAATTTTTGATAGGGGGTCATGCCAAAATTTTGGCTGCACTTTTCCATGGAGGTGGTACTGGGGCTGGAATGGGGGTTGGATGCACAAAGGAGCTCAGGGTAGGTGATTGGGGTGTAGGAGAAGGCATGAAGTCTGAGAGGGAGTTTGGGTGAAGGAGGGGATTGTAACCTGGGGCAGAGGATTGGGGTGCAAAGACTAAAAGGGGATATGGGTACAGGAGGGGATTCTGACCTGGGGGAGGGGTGTAGCAGGGGATGCAGGGACTAGGAGGGAATTGTTACCTAGGCATGGGAGCATGTGCAGAGAGTTTGGGTGATGACCTGGGGCAAAGAGTTGGGATGCGGGAGGAAGTTGGTGCCAGAGGCCAGCATCCCAGTGGGACCCTCAGGCAGGCTTCCTGCCTGCCGCTGCCCCAGTCCTCCATGTGCTTCTCTGCGCCACATGGGAGAGGAGGGGAACTTCACACACTGGCCCCAATACACAGTCTCTCAGATCCCATGACCAGTTCTCCATGTGGCACAGAGAGGCACATGGAGGGAGCAGCCAGATACTCTGAATAGGCTGGGGCTACTCCATGCCTGAGGGTCCTGGCAGGGTGGGATGTGGGTCAGATTCAAAGACTTGGCAAGCTAGATCTGGCCCACAGGTCATATCTTGCCCAGCCCAGGTAGCTGCTTTAAGTCAGCGGGAGAGAGCTCTCCTGCGGTCATAATTAAAACACCACTAACAAACAGCAGTAGCTATTTCAGCAGGAGAGCATCTCCCATTTACATAGCACTGTCCACATCAGTGCTTTTGTCAGTGAAACTTTTGGCATTCAGAGGTGTGTTTTTTTTCCACACTCCTGAGTGACAAAAGTTAAATTGACAAAAGTGCTAGGGTAGATAAAATCTAAAAAAGCCAAGCAATAGCTTGGGAGCAGTGTGACCTTGGGGAAAGCTAGAGAGAGAGCACGCTTTTGTATCTGCTAGCTAATAAGACTTGGGGCTGTAAGCTAGCTTGTCTTTTCCTTAGTTCCTCTTGTGTTCAGAGAAGCGGGACTTTGTACATTCCTCAGACAATACCAAATGTTATCAGTTTTTGCTTCCAACTGTAACAGCTCCAGCATCCTGAAACTGAGCTAGCAACTTGGATCAAGAAGAGGTAACACTTATTTTTATGCTATTTTTTGCTTTCTACATTGCAGTTAGCTTCCCTTTCTCTGTGTCCTCATACTTCATGCAAGATCTTTTTTTTTTAAACAAGAGAGACCCATAACAGTAAAGTTTAAAAAAAAATAGAAAAAATAGGAGCTGAAAATTAGGCCTCTAAATAGAAGTGTTTCTAGATATGGATTTAGGAAATTAACTTTTTAAAATCTTGGCTAACAAAGTGTTACTTTAAACATCACAGTGACAAAAAAGGGACCTGAATTACCAGAACTGCTAAGCAAGAGCAGAAGAAACTTCTGTCAACCCAACTTAGAAAAACATGGGAGGAATATATGGAGAATAAGTTTATAAACTTTAAGCAGACTATTCAAAATTTAATTTTGATTTATTTTCTCTGATTCTTTATTTGTAGTACTTTTAAAAGTTTGAAAAACAAAAAGGGCAGATTCCAAAGCAGACACCTCACATTTGCCATGGGGTACTTATCCAAATCCCTAGATTTACCAGGCACCTGTTTTTCTCACACCTGCAAAACAAGTTCTAAAGTTACCAGGGATCTGTTTACTGGTTCAAACGCAGGAGAACTCTCTCACAAGAACAACCATTCTGGTGATATTTTCCCCATCATAAAAGTAACCAACCATATGAGAATTCCCCTATTCAAGATGGCAAAAGCTGTGTGGTACCTACTGATTTAATGAAATTCTGAGGTAGAACTGTTATGAAAAAAGCGGAGATTGATGTACCAAGATAGCAATGACCTAACTCTGATTCAGCCTCAAACCCAAACTCTTGCCAATCCAAAGCCAGACTTCATCTAGTTGGCTCATCTCTACATTATATTAGCTATTGGCTTTATTACTATTTATTTCTTATGGCAGTTTACTGACATTTTAAATACATATAACTAGAATCTGGAGGATATTCACTACCAGATAATAAAAAATCAAAGGCAAATCAAATAAAGTTTAGATTTAAATCAGTCAAGTGAGTGTCTCACTTTTAAAAGATCTAGAGAGCACTGTTTTGTTCTTTCAAGCAGTGTTACCTAAGCAAGGATCTACACAAAAGGAAAGGGTGCCATAATTTAGAGTACAAATATTTTAGCTATTGCAATAAAGAAATTAAAAATTAAGCATCAAACCTACTGTGAGCACGGCAGCAATCCTTTTGGCCACCGATGGACTGATTTGAAATGCATGAGCAAATCGCCACCCTTGAAGATCAAAGATAGCCTTGACTCCATTTTGTTGGGTCTCTCTCTCTTTTACAATAAGCTCGGATGTGATAAGGCTTACACGAAACACATCATATGCCGTAAACATCTTTGGATCCCATCGTCCTGAAAACAAACAGACTACTGCATTACCACACAGATACTGCATGCCCATATACTATCCCTGGCTACTGTTTCTAATGCATTCCCCAAGAGCAACACGGAGCATGAAGGCATATCCTTTACCTCCTTCAAGCCCTCTCCTGTTCTGTAATTTGTAGTTTGTCTGATTCATCTTCCACCCTGCACAATTACTCTCTGCAATTCATTTCTTTTATCAGAAGGACACCTGCTGAGAAGTTGACAGAAAAGAATCTTGCAATGTTTGCTTCAAGAATCGACTAGATTTGGCCATGACTGTAGTAATCAAATTGGAAAGTCCCTAGCCAAAGCTCTGTTGTATAATATCTAGGATAGACACCCAAAGGATTTTCCTCAATTAACATGCGTTAAAATAAGAAATTGCCTTGTCTACACTAAGATTTGAACACATTAAAAATGCACTTTTTTCCTAGTTAGGACAAGGCTTGTCTCTAGTACTACAGAATCTGGCCATGATCCTTGTCAGTGGTTTCATAGGAACTACTGTAATAGAAATAAATAATAAAGGCGGGATGCTAAATACAATAATTAACATGGCAGACAACTATTTAACTAACAGACACACACGGAGTAGGGTCAACAGCAAATGAGCACTACTTTATCCAGTTATGTTAAATGTAATATATACACACAGGTAAATAGTGACAAATTAAAGAGATTTATGGCTATCACTAAAGAGTGCACTTAATCAAGTGCTTCAGAATTTCCATCTCCCAGCTGAGAACCTCTCTGCAATAGACATGAATTCTGACAACACTCAAAAATCCTTTTTGTTTCTTCTCCCCAGCTCTCAAAGCACATGTGAGAGTTCTTACTCTGCATGTTAAGGGTGCATAGCTGAGGAGGCACTGCTGCTTGAGTACATGAACTTATACCTCCTGGCTTAGTGAGGCACGTCACTACTGATTAACTTTAGAGCACTTTCAGTGGGTCCTTCTGAAAGTACAATTTGGGAACCCATCCAGCAGATCACATTGCCTCAGAGGGTTCTTAATACAGAACACTCCAACAACTTGGGTGTAGACAAACAGTTTGAAAATCCTTCAAGTATCTGTCAATTGGACTCTTAAATAAGAGACCTTCAAATAGCCATGTGCATCTACCCAACATTACCAAAACATTAGACTTAATGCTGAACCTTAACATGTTTCTAACCTTTGCCCAGAATTTGTCACTTAAACCAGATTAAACTGTTTTTATCCAGTCAATGAAAATAAGCACTGGTCTACACACAAAAAAAACCATGTACCAATCTAACCTGGAATAGTTAAAGCAATACAACCCTCTGCCCTCTCCTGGAGTAGACACAGTTGTATATTATGAAGATGGGGCTTTACTAGCATGCCTCTATGCATGCTATATAATCTGTACCATTAAACTGTTTAATTATTTCAGTAGAAAAAAAAAATCACACCCGTAACCAAGACAGCTATATTAGTACACAACACAGTGTGTGGACAAGGCCTAAGCCATAGAATAGAGTTGTTACTTACCAATTCTATAAATAAGAACTTTACTGCCACATGGGTCCCTTGATCTCAGGACTCCATGGTAACCAGCATGCAGGAGATTGAGAACAGAGGAAGGCTGCAAATTTGCACTTAATTCTGGGCACTCAGCTCTCCACTTGTGATAGTTCTTCAGTAACTGAGGAGAAGAGAAGCACTTGTTAGATGAATATCAGCAGAAATGGGAAGAAAAATCCAGTCAAAAGGCGGGGAAAAGTGTCTTGGACAGATGGGTCCAACAGGATTAACATGTTAGAACTTCCATCATTCCCAATGCTTCATTATTTTATTCTTACTTTCAACAAAAGAATTTTAAGAGCAGAGTGATTGCCAGGTTGGACCACACCAGTGGTCCAGAATTCTCTGATTTTTCAGAGGAAGAAGCAACATAGCCTACAATAGTTAGTTAAGGAGCAGCCCAAAGGAAAGGTTTCTTCTTAAACTGTCCATTTCATCAGGCAATGGGAGGGGGGGGATGTGGGAGAGAGAAACCTTTGCTTTCCATTGAGTGATCCTGGGTCTCTCTCTGCCCTGAATTATTAGTCAATTTTTTAATGGGCTGTAATCCCCATTTAGTGCCAGCTGGTAGATCAATAAAATATCCTAATGACAGTATTTTCTACACAAAATGAATAGAAATAGGCTTCTAGACTGAATCCTCCTTAGTATTATTTAACTTGATAACATGTCAAGCTCATCCAGTGGAATGCTGAATAAAGGAGAGACAGACATCTCGGAAGAGGAATTCTAAACAAAAAAAATTGTATGAAGCCATCTTATTGGACACAAACCTTTATTAATAATTCTCCTGGCCTGACCATTGCACTGTTGCAACAGATGTGGCCATTGGCACATCCACAGCACATTTTCAAAGACAAAGATTTTTCCATGTTAGGGGGGTTAGTTTAGATTACTGGTCAATGAAATGTCAGATAATAAAAACCATTTGGGCTAAATTAAGTGAAAAGAGAGCAACACAAATAGAGAAAGGCAAAGGTTAATACAATTCACCCTTCTGGGTACAACTTCACAGCTTAGTCTGTTCCAACCTGATTACAACTCCCTTTTATGTCCCTCCTCTTAACAATATTTAACTTGTCCGTCACATTCTGTAATTGGCTCCATACTCATCTTATTAAATCACAAGTTAACCACAAAAGTGATATTAATATTTCCAGTACATCAGCAAGACTCAGAACTACTGTACATTTCCATTCTATATGCAATATAATTCTCATCTGAGAGTAGTTTTTCATTATTGTTCTATGAAGATATTTATAGATGCCCAATTCAGGTGTTAGGTACCTAACTCAGTTCTTCCAGTTTGCTTGTTTACAACAGGGATGTCAACATGTAGTCAATTACATGATTAACCAGTAAGTTGGGTTTATCGGTTAAGCCTATCATCTGCACACATTCTTCTCTCCTTGCTGCCTCAGAGCAAGGGGAGGGGAGGCGGGAGCTGATATGCATGGGGAGCTGACCATGGAACCGCTTGCTCCCCCCCCTTGTTGCCTCCATTTAACCCAGTTCTCCATGCATGCCCACTCCTCTGAGCCACCTGCCTCCTCGCCCCGCTGCTGCCTCCCAGAGAGGCAGCAGCGCGGGAGGGGGCGCGTGGAGGAGAGGAGGGCAGGCGGAAGCCAGCACAGAGAGGGAGCTGGCTTTCAAGCTTGCCATATGTGCTGGCTTCCACAAAGCCACCTCCCCACCCTGCCTCCCACAGAGGCAGCAGTGGAGGGTGAGCGGGAAGAAGGGAGTTGATGCTTGGGGGGAGCCATCTTAAAAGCCAGCTCCTCATGAGCACTGGCTCCCATGGAACCACCTCCCCCACCTCCACACTGCTGCCACTGATAGAGAGGCAGTAGCATGGGGGGGGGGAGGGGGCAATGCAGGAGCTGGTACACGTGGGAAGAGGTTTTCAAGCTGGCTCCCCATGCATATCTGCTCCTGTGGAGCCACCTGCCCCTTGCACTGCTGCCTCTTTATCAGAGATGGGGGGGGGGGGAGGAGACGAGCACTGGCTCCTGCCTGCCCCCACGTGTAAACGTGTAACCACTAAAATTTCCAGCTGTTACATGTTTACCCAAATACCTGATAGTTAACATCCCTAGTTTACAACTTGTCTACTTAATCATTCTTTTCTTGCTGTTTCAGTTACAATTTCAGTACCTGTTGTTCAATCAACCAAACCAATTCCATATTGTTGAACAAGCTCATTTGTCACACTTTCTAGCACATACGGAATTTAAAATATTATATATAGCTACACATACATAAGCTCCTAATAGTAGATGGAATATGGCCTTAAATAATTATTAATTGTTTTTAATTTTGTTATTAGCACTCAGATGAATAAAACTAATTTAATCAGCACATTTTCAAAGACATTTTTTTCTGTAGAAGAATAACATTGTGAATAAAAAGACAGAATCTCTCTAGTTACCACATTTTTCAAGAGCCCAACTAACAGAGCTAGAAATAATAACCAATAAAGTAATAGAACAGAGTACCAGCTTTTCAACGTCTCACTTCTATGTCTAATTGTTCTAACCAGTTTTTCCAGGGTCTAGAATTGCAGACTATAAAAGAGTCAAAGTGAAACCCAATCCTCTTCTGTTAATACATGGCAAGCTAAGGTGGGATATTTACTGGGATTACTGACTTCTTACCTCTTCTTCTACTTTCAAGTTGGTCTTTGTCTTTTTAAATAAACTGTATTTTACAGCATATTCCCCCCTCCCCCTGCTCTCATAAAGACATTTGAAGGTGTCTTAAATAAATTGACAAGAAGGAAACTGACAGAGAAGACCCAACATCTCTCTTACCTCTACTTGTAAAACAGGAAGAGATATAAAACAAGACCTCACACTCTGCAGTTTTGCTGTTTGCAGTTTCACGGTTATCTCCAGAACATATGCCTGCAAATGTGGAGGCCTTCCTGTATGGATTATCAGTCATGTACATTTCCACTCCTAACATACCCTAAAATTATTTATTCAGTAGTAGTAAAAGATCCTTAACCAGGTTAAGCCATCCTGCAGCAAAAAAACTTCAGGACCAGACTTCAGAGAGAAACTGCTGAGCTGCAGTTCATCTGCAAATTTGACACCATCAGCTCAGGATTAAACAAAGACTGTGAATGGCTAGCCAATTACAAAAGCAGTTTCTCCTCTTTTAGGGTACGTCTACACTACATGGTTCCGCCCACAGAGCCATGTAGATTACCTTTGTAGACATAGGAAAATGAAGCGGCGATTTAAATAATCGCCGCTTCATTTAAATTAAAATGGCTGCTGCGCTATGCCAGTCAGCTGTTTGTCGGCACAGCGCTGTAGTCTGGACGCTCCGCAGTCGACATCAAAGGCATTTGTCGACCTCCCCGGTAAACCTCATCCCACAAGGCATACCGGGGAGGTCGACAAATGCCTTTGATGTCGACTACGGAGCGTCCAGACTACAGCGCTGTGCCGACAAACAGCTGATTGGCACAGCGCGGCAGCCACTTTAATTTAAATGAAGCGGCGATTATTTAAATCGCCGCTTCATTTTCCTATGTCTACAAAGGTAATCTACATGGCTCTGTCGACGGAGCCATGTAGTATAGACATACCCTTAGTGTTCGCACCTCCAGATCAGCTGCTAGAAGTGGGCCTCATCCTCCCTGATTGAATTTACCTCGTTATCTCTAGCCTGATTCTTGCCTGCATATTTATACCTGCCTCTGGAAATTTCCACTACATGCATCTGACGAAGTGGTTCTTTGCCCACGAAAGCTTATGCTCCAATACATCTGTTAGTCTATAACGTGCTACAGGACTCCTTGTCGCTTTTGCAGATCCAGACTAACACGGCTACCCCTCTGATACTTAACCAGGTTAGAGTCCATCTTTCTTAAACACTATATACAAGATGGAAACTGATGATTCCTAAACCAAGTAATTCACAATCAAACCAGTTTTATCAGTTAAGAGTTATAATTAAGTATATAAATTAGCTCTCAGTCTAGACTAATAATACTTTAGAGAATTTTGTAAAGGGTGTTTTTTATGTTCTCAATATGCAGGAAAATAAGCTATTGATAACTGAGGTACGTCTAAACTGCATCCCTCTTTCGAAAGAGGGATTTAAATTAGATATACCAAAATTGCAAATGAAGCCGGGATTTGAATTTCCCATGCTTCATTTTCATAATCGTGTCACGGCGTTTTTTCAAAAATGCTATTTCGAAAGTAAAACCACGGTCTAGACACGGTTCTTTCGAAAAGAAAAGCCTTTTTCGAAAAATCCTGTAAACTTCATTTCTTGAGGAGTACAGACATAGCCTGAGAAAGTAATGTGATTTGAAATTCACTGTGCTGGTAAACAGCAGTCTGGAATTTGGTAATCCTGAACACCTTGTGCCAAATTAAACAGAATGAACTGGCAACACTATGTGTACTTTTTCTATTGTCCTTCATGAACAGAAGTGGAATCATCAGCAAACATTTACTTTGCAAAAAGCTTACCAAAAATCTACAGTTTTACTTTCTGCCCTTTTCCTCTATTACGAGTTGTGTACCCATTTTCAATAATTGATTGTTCTATTAAAAGGCAACTACTGTAAATAACTAGTGGATTCTGTTCATGAGAAAATCAAAACTTAGAAAATCAGGGTGCTGTTGGTTGGAACCAGGGTTAGATGAAAGCAGTCCTGTCCATGGCCCGGTCAAGACCCCAACCAGTGCAGAACTGCTGCTGCCAGTAAATATTTTAGCCATAGCAGCTAGCAGTGATTTAAAAATCAGCAATATTTGCACCTGCAATGCTAATGGCACATAAGGGAAGTCAAATGAGACTTGGTTAGAATATTTCCCTATAAAAATCACTGAAGATAATATACCACCTTCAAAAACAGTCTCAGATGTAATTTTCATCTTTTGCTACTCAGCTAAAAATTACCAAGCACTCAGGTCTACCAGCTTGGTTCACGCTACCATCTTATTTTGTAAACAATCCTATTGATTTTTATGAGACTATTTGTGGACTATTGTAGGGAAAATGTAGTATTTTAGTATTGTCTTTAAGAATATACGTATGATGCATAATGATTTGCTTATAAGTTCTGTATGCTTCTATTTCACTCTCTCTCTCTCTCTCTCATATGATTGGATAATGTTTACTGTAAGGTCTTGCTTCCTGTTAGCATTACAAATTAAGTTGTACCCCTCGTCTGCATCACAAACTAAGTTGTGCAAGATTCCGTTCTTTTTGTTATTCCTTTAGTAACTATAGTAACTATTAATCTTGGGTGTGTCTAGACTAAAGGGTTTTGTCGACAAAAGTGGACTTTTGTCAACAAAACTATACCTGCATCTACACTGCCGCTGAGTTCTGTCGACATAACGTCGACAGAACTCAGCAGTTTTGTCAATGGCTGTAAACCTCATTTATGAGGAATAACGCCTTTTGTCGACAGAGTTCTGTTGACAGAAGGCGTTATTGCATCTACACTGTCCTTTGCATCTACACTGTCATGTTGACAAAGCGGCTTGAAAAATTCTGTCCCATTTTTTGCACACTAGTAGTTGGCCACTCTCAACTCCAAAAAGAGATGGAGGACAGAGAGAGAGGAGAGGCCTTGTTGCTAATAAATATCAGAAGAGAATCATTTTCCTAGTGTAAATCGATCTAATGGAGGCAGTTAGACAAGAGGCTTGTCTTGAGCAGAACAGAAACAAGGTGGAGGGCAGGAAGGAAAGAGCAAAACCATAAGATGCAGAACCTTCAAAGTGAGGGGAAAATGTAATCATTGAGACTAGCAAGAGGCAGTCTGTGAAGGGAAAACATAAGGTTGTAATTAACTCTTACAAAAAACAAAAGCAAGCAGCTTATTTTCCATAATGTATTTTAACATATAGAAAGCAGCGCTCCATGTTGAGATAATATCTTGAACTAAGTTGAGGCACACCTAGCTCCTTCTATATGCCATAAAATCTGGCAAGCATGGTGGAAGAATGCCTAAAATGGCTAGCCAACTTTGAACTTTAATAATCGTATTCTTCATTGCAGTGCTGCAATATAAACAATGAACTGAAAGCTGAAAAGTTTATGCAATAGAGCCCAACTGTAACATTCCTTTGCAGGCATCATTACCTCAGAACACAACATGGTTGCTCTCTGACATTTCTCAAGCAAGCTTAGGAAAGTGTTCAATATGGCAAGGAGTACATTTTGTTTCCATCAAAAAACCAGCTGTGAAGAATGACAGTTTTCATGCATATGTTTCTGATTCAGTGGGTACTTAGGAGAAAACTGACTACATGGCATTGTTTTGGATCCACACATCACTGGTAAATGAAACAGACATTGATATTTTGTCTCGTTCTTCACAGATCTCAGGAACCACTGTTACTAAATCTTCCTCTTTAAGTATTTTCTTGTAACAGGATCCTAGAGCACTGAGAGCTCAGAATTACTTAATGATTTCAGGTCCTGATGCCACAAATACTCAGGAAGGATGACACCATGTCCCTTATAACCTATAGGCTAGGGAGAGGGTACTCACCCAGAATGAGAAAGATTCCCCATAGTTCCTGCTAAAGTGTGCACCTGCGCGGTACGCACAAAAAATTCTTTCCCCACCCACCTTGTATGGAGAGCGACACAACAGCACTCGCACATCAGGCTCCAGTGGGTGGAGCCAGCTGACACAGTGTGGTGAGGGAGCCGCTGGGACCTCCTGCAGCCATGTCATGGGGAGTGGGCAGCCTGCTCAAGTGACCGAAGCTGCCACTTAGCCAGGGGAGGGGGGCTGGTCAGTGCCCGTTCTAGTGTCTGGGGCTGGGAACAGGATCCCCCATATTGTGGGGGGAGGGGTCTGCTCTGGTGGCCAGGAACGGGACATCCCACGTGGTGGGGGAGGGAGTGTCTGCTCTGGCGGCCGGGAGTGGGTGTGTTAATAAATTGGGTGCCTCGGTGGCACACATCAAAACCAGTGCACATGACCTCAATATTGGTGCACAAACCAAAACTCACTCTGCTCATGGCTGGAAAATCTTAGAGGGAACACTGTTCTCCAGTCAAATCTCCCCTCAATCTAAGTTAAGAGTTAAGGTGCCTATATATCTCCTCAGTGTCTCCATCTGTAAATTGGGGGTACTGATACTGACCTCTTCCATAAAAGTAGTTTGAGACATATTGATGCAAACCACTGTAAGAGCTAAGAATTGGTGTTATTGCAGTATAAATAACAGATCCCTGCCTCCATTTCCTTCAGGGTGGAGGGAGATTAGTTCCTACACGGGTATCAGCAATGTCAATGACAGTACAATTCTCTTGCCAGTGTTATTCTCCAGTAGGTGACCATGCTGCCAACCTGTCTTCCTAAAGTTGCATAGGAAAAAAGATTTCCTTGTTTGTGTATTCAAACTGTATTGCACATTCAGTGCCCTGACTGTGCTTAATCTTTTCTGTGGCAGAGGATTTCTGTATTCAGCCCAAAGAAGACAAACTTCTGCCAATACTCCACTTAGAATTAACCCTTTTCTACTTGTGCATGTTTTCCCTGGCAATCCTTTACAAAAGCTAGCTATCTATTTTTGGAGTCTGTTTTTAAATTGTCAAGGCATGCAGTCCCACCAGCTTTTCAAGAGTCAAGTTTGGGAGTCAGCCAGGTTGCTTAATTGAATGTTTCAGTATTTTACATATTTGCTTTTACTATTACAAAAGTGTATGCTGTATGTGTTCCTGCCTGCTCTATGGTTTGGAAACAGAGGGTCTTATTGAGATGGAAGAAAAGAAGTTCAAGGTAGCAGAAAATAATATGTTGTGAAGAATGGCAGGCAAGCATAGTGTAAACCGGGGTGGGCAATTTTTCTTAGGAGGCCACTTCAAGAATTTTGTGAGTGGTCAAGGGTGGCACTTTTCTATGGAAGGGGTGCAGGGTCTGGCATAGAGGTTGGGTGCAGAAGGGAACTCAGGGTAGAGGACTGCGAGAGGGGGTGGGACCTGAAAAGGAGCTTGGGTGAAGGAGAAGGTTGTAATCTGGGGCAGGAGCTTGGGTTGCAGGGTCCAGGAGGAGGTATGGGTGCAGGAGAGAGTGCAGGGTCTGGAGGGAGCTATGACCTGGGAAGGGAGTGGGCAGAAAGCAGAGAATTTGGGTGATTACCTGGGGCAGGGGAACGATGTGTAGGGGAGGAGGTGTGAGTGCAGGAGAGGTGAGGCATGGGGAGAGGTGTAGAAGAAGGAGTCCTGTTTATGAATGAAGACAAAGATTGTTCTGGTATATCTTGGTGTGCAAGGAAACAGGATTCTTCATCAAGAAGGCAAGCTGACAGTGTGCTTGATCACGAAACGGGTGCCAGCCAACCTGGCTATAAGGTGTTGTAGATTAATGCTCATGCCAAATCCTTATAAGACATTAGACTATCTAGTTAGTTTAACTATAGGCTTTCAGAGATATGTTATGATTTTATTTTATATATTTCCAATACATCTACTTGCTGTTACTTGACTCCGTGTCCTGTTAAACTCCTACTTGATTTCACTCTAAACATGTCAAAGTGCTGTGAGTTAAGTGGCATGGTGAGCTGAGGGGAACAGGCAAGCTGGGGGGTTTGTTTCTTTGCAAGCAACAAATCCACAAATACCGAAAGTGTCCAGGGGACAAATGCTCTGGGAGATGCTCAGAGGGCTCTAGGATTGAGGTGTGCCAATTGCTAAACTACAGAACAGCTCAGGTTGCTGGTAGAGGTGGGCTCACAGCTGGTACAGACAAGACTTCCTCAGACCATGTGCAGATGGTACTGAGGTGCCTCACAACCCTGGGTCTAGTTGGGAAAAGTCACATATGTCAATGCAGTTGGGTGCCTGTGAGGTTTAAAGATCTAGGGCAAGTTGGGGATCTAGGGTAGTTGGACTGCAGGGTCCCAGTCCCCAAGAAAGGCTGAAAACAGAGGTCTGTGCCTGGGAGCGTGCCCTAGAATCTATAAACAAATCTACCAGAGGGCTTAGAAGCATCGAGGGTCCAGGATTGGGTCTGCACACACCACATCTTATTTGTTTCTCCACAGAGGAAACACCTACAACACATCATTTGGTACCAACTAATCACAAAAAAGTGCACAAACATGAGCCAAATTCTGTCATGCCCATATCTATTTGGCAGTGTTGCAAGTTCTCCATTTTATGTGAAGTCTTGCCATATTTATTGTTTTTATTAAATCCCATAACATGGACTCAAGTAATTACATGAGAATCTGGTTTTTTTAAGTAAGGTCCCAATCCTGCAATTGCTTCTGCATGTGCTTGACTTTGTTACTGTAAGTACTCCCATTGACTTCAAGTAATGGTAAAGTTAAGCATGTGTGTAAGCGTAGGGCTCACGTTTCTAGCTGTTGTGATCACACAGAAAAGCTACCTAAGGTGACCTAAGCACATGGGCTCACAACCCAGAATGTAAATAAAATGCAAAACATTAAAAGATTTTGGCAGGCGTATTTCATGACTTTTGAACTTGCAGAGTTGGCCATATTAATTTATCAGAGAACCAGTAAGTGAAAAATCCTGTCCTAAGGCAATATTACACAGCTGGTAATAAGGTGTGTTGGCCACACTAACTCACACACATCAATTTCAATTAAAACAGAACACATATGCAATGCAGGTAAGTTAATATTGCCCTGAGAAACTTTAAAGGTACACTGATGGTTTTAACTTTTTAACCTTTTTTTAAAAACTTTGTAAATAATTACCACATAAACAAACAGGAAAATGGTGAATTTCACTACATACTGAATTCAAATGCACTAAATGAACAAACTCAGCAACACAGGAAAATACTTTTCCTAATCTCTTTGAGTTACAGTAACTCCAAGTGTTACTTGGAAGAGAAGAATGTGATTTTTAATACTAGGAGCATCCTTTAATTGTTTCACTTCCTGACGCTGGGGCATCTAAACCTGTACCGCAAATGTAACAGAAGTAAGACTGCAGAAAGTTAATAGCGTGCACTTCCACGGCATCATTTTCGAGGTGGGCATCTCAGTGTGGCTTTGAATAGTTAAAGAACGTGGTTTACTTACCAAAACAACTACTCCAAGTCCAATCCCTACTACATGCTACAGCCATTTCCTTTACTCAGTTATTACAGCACCGAGACCAGTCCCTGGGACCTGCACTGGGAGTCGTCCCATTGACTTCAGCAGGGTTCCCTGGGACCACAGGAGTCTGCCCAGCCCACACTGAGCTCCGGAAAGGAGCAGGGCTAAAGCTTTATTTCCCCCGCAACCCAACTGCGCGCCCGTACGATGCGGGTGCGCGGTTTGACGAGCGCGCTCACCCTTTCCTCGCTGGGGATCAGCCCGTGCTATGACAGACAGACAGACCGACCGAGAGCTTGGACCAGACGCTGCAGACAAGCAGGCGCTGCCCGAGCGTCCGGCGCTGCTCTCCTCACACCCGGGACGTGTCCCTTCCCGCTCCCCGCACCAGCCTCCGAGGGCGGCGGCGGGACGCGCAGCGCGGAGCCGGGCCCCACCTTCCAAGCCAGGGCCAGGTCGAAGTCGCGGGCGCGCAGGAACCTGAGCAGGAAGGAGTCGGTGAGCGCGAGCGGCCAGTGCTGGCCGCGCTCAGCCTCGGCGTGGCGCCGCAGCTCCGCCACGGCGGCTCCCACCAGCGGGGAGCTGTCGGGTAGCTCGCTGAGGTGCCCCAGCGGGGCGGGCGGCCTCTCCTGGGACATGCGGGCTGCAGAGCGGGGCGCTGCCGCGCGATGCGCCACGACGCGGGTGAGCAGCGGTCAAATGCCCCCGAGCAGCCTGAGGGCGGACACGCCGCTCCCCTCCCCATGGCCAAACAGGCCCGGGCACAGCGAGTCAGGAACCCTGGGCTCACCCGCCCCTGCGAGCCCGGCCCGGCCGGGCTTAACCCTACAGGTCACGCTGCGGCCAGCAGGCGGGTTCTCGTGCGGGCGGGGGACCACGTAGAGGTCAGTGGCAGATTAGCCATTGGATCCATGCCCAAAGATCCCGGGAAAATGGGCTTCCTGCACCCCGATCCGCTCTGCCCAACCTGTCGGGCAGGGAGCGGGACACGCTCCCAACCCAAAGTTTCATTGCTGTGCAAAGAGCAGGCCTCTGTCATGCCCCTACTACCCAGCCCCATCTCAGTTTTTCAAAGGAGCCTTCAGGACCTGTGATTTCAGCCCGTATAGATACCAAGAGACCTCTCAAGTCAAGAGTCTGGTCCACACACAAGTTAGACTTCTGAAAGGATCTGACCCCGTCTTTCTCTGGCCCCAAATGTATTTGTTTTTCCCAAGCAGAGCACAGTCCTGTCTCCCTGCCCCGGGTCTTCTGTTTTGCAATTTGAATGAGCAACTGGATTTGATAGACTGGCTACAAAAAGGGCAGATGTAGGGATCAGAATGTATAATAAATGATTCATACTTTTTGCATTTTACAATTGTACATTTCACTATTAACATACAAAAACCCTTTGTTGTCAAGCTATTAATTTTTCTACATAGTTAACATAGCTGATGCAAAACTACACAAAGCAAGGAAATGAAAAGTTAAGTCACTTAGCACTACATGTACTCTATTACTCCTCCCACGCTCCTTAAAATGTCACAATTACCAAACAATTAATTATTTAAATAGCCTTGATTTAAATCAATCCAGGCTGTGAAAAGTTTATCCTTAACAGCCTGATCATGTAGTGTATTAAAGCTCACTCTAGGTTTTGGCTGACATTTCTAAAAAAATAAATTTATATCAATGAATTATTTTTATTAGGATTTTGGCTTTTGAATGAGAAACCAGCCAATAAGGATCTTAGCCTCATGGGATCCTGAACTCACTGAAATCAGGTGAAGGAATTTCACTCTGTGTTTGCTTAGTATCTAGTGCAATTGGATCCTGATCAGTGTTATTAAGCACTACTTCAGTACAAATCACAAATAGTAACCAGAATAATGAAGTACGAGGAGGGTTAGTGAGCAGAAGAGGTGGAAATGAGAGGTATATCCAAAGCAAAGCCTTTAATCCAAGCAAATGAGAAGAGCAGAGGACTCCATGAAATCCAGTGGGGACTTTTTCATGTTGAGCAAACTTACATGGGCAGCGCAGATGGCTGGGCATAGTATAAAACCCAAAAGTAGAATTAACAAATGTTAAATGAGTCTCATATATTTATGTACATGCTGATCATTAAGCACACATGTAAGTGTCTACAGGATCAGGCTGAAGAGTTTAACTTTCAAAGGTGCTGAGCACCCACAACCAGGGCCGGCCCACAACATTTTGGCACCTGAGGCGGGGAGCTCAAATGATGTCCCCATGCCCCATCACTTGGGCCAAAACTTTGAAAGGTCTCAATTCTGCCTTCTTCCTGTTCTACTCCTCTCATGGTACTGCTCTGCTACCTACCCCAATAAAGGAGAACTAACAACTTAAAATGCCTTGTTCAAAAAGTGAAACAAAAAACAGGCTATGTAGCACTTTAAAGACTAACAAGATGGTTTATTAGGTGATGAGCTTTCGCTTTTTTTGATTGTATCCCTTTGGTATATAGGGTCATGCCAATTTTCTTCCACAATTTGATCTGAGGAAGTGGGTCTGGCCCACGAAAGCTCATCACCTAATAAACCATCTTGTTAGTCTTTAAAGTGCTACATAGTCCTGTTTTTTGTTTCAGCTAGACTAGACTAACACGGCTACATCTCTATTACTGTTGTTCAAAAAGTGTGAACTAGTGGCCTCTCCCCCCCACAGTCTGGCACCTGAGGTGGCCACCTCAGTTTGCCTCATGGTAAGGCCAGCCCTGCCCACAACATCAGCTGCAATCAGTGGGAGCAATAGATCTTCAGTGTCCCTGAAAATCTACTGTGACATCTAGTGGATCAGTGCTAGAGTCAACAAGGCATGATAGATCCTGGAGTTTTGCCCAGCAGCCCACATTTTACTAAAATCAGTGCAGATGCTGAGATAGGAGAACAAAAGGGAAAGAAAAAAACAGCAAGCAAATGGTCTGGTAGCACTTTATAGACTAACAAAACATGTAGATGGTATCATGAGCTTTCGTGGGCACAGCCCACTTCTTCCGATGAAGAAGGTAGGTATAATGAGAAGAGGAGATGCAGAGTGTCTTTTTGTATGGCTTGGTTTTGGGTGGGTGAGTTCATCTCTCAAGAAAACATATATGCTGGCTTGTTCAATACAGAACTAAAAAGAAGCTGAACTTTCAAACTTTCTGCTTCAAATGTAGTATGTTTTCAAAGATAGATAGGTTGATTGGGAAAATATTTTACCAGTTCACATACAAAAGTGTAAAGCTAAGTGCTAGTAAAAGGGTATGTCTCACTGAAGGTTTGCTATTACTGTAGCCCTTTGTCAATATGCATCTGGATTTGCTCCTGAGTATTATAATGGTTAAGCCTCACTACAACAATGAACTCAGCATAAGAAAACTCTTGCACCCCTAGGCTATGTCTACACTCGTGGCTTCTTGCGCAAGTATGCCTGTTCTTGAGCAAGAATCTGCAGCGCGTCCACACTGCCCACCCACTCTTGCGCAAGGAAATTTACAGTATGGCGTGGTAAGAGAGGGCTTCTTGCGCAAGAGCTACGCTCTTGTCTAACAGGTGTAAGCCCTCTTGCGTAGGAGCTCTTGCGCAAGAGGGCAGCGTGGACGCTGGCAGGGATTTCTTGCATAAGAAAGCCCTATGGCTAAAATGGCCATCAGAGCTTTCTTGCGCAAGAGAGCATCCACACTGCCATGGGCGCTCTTGCGCAAAAGCACAGCTCGCACATGGCAGTGTGGTCCTTTTCTTGTGCAAGACTTCTTGCACAAGAACCCTTGCACAAGATGTTCTTGCACAAGAAGCTGCCAATGTAGACATAGCCCTACAGAGCCTCTACAGAAGTGAAGAGCTTACAGTCAAATCATGGGGTCTCCAACAGGATGCAGTATCTGCCTATGCAAGCCTCTTTGCAGCATCACAGCCTTACTCAGGAGGAAAAAATACATTGTCCATCAGATCCTATAAGTGAGGATGCCAAATGCTGCAGGAAGAAAATATAAACAGGTGTAATTGTTTACCCCTCAATCTGTACCATACTAATGAGAATCCAACACTACTATAAGTACACCTATTGTGAGGTGTTTTTAGGCAAGCAAACTTTAGAGAACCTACAGTTATATCTCTCATGAGCAGTGTGTGTTTCATATGTATCTGTGATGGCATCCAGGTTATCCCAGTTCACCCCTTTTTAGTCAGATGGAGCTAGCCCCCCAGTGAGCCCAACCTCACCTCCTTTCACCCAGCTTATAAACAAGGCCAAACAGTCCCTTTTAATCAAAGAGAACTCCTTTTCCAAGGGTCTTATTTATTAGCAAAACTCAAGAGCCATCAACATAAATTGGAGCTTACTTAGCTACACCCAGGGCTACTCCTCAACTTTACCTTAATCCAACATGCTGACTCTAGCTCCTTTCTTCCAGAGACTCTTCTTTCCTGTGCCTATAAACAAGCTCTATTTCTGGAACCCTTCTCACTTCCTTCTCTGGGTTATGTCTTCCAGTCTTTTCTTTGGCAAGACTCGTCAGCTCTCCTGTCTGGAATTGGGCTATAGTATTAGTTAGTCCCCCCGCTGTCTCCTCACACAGAAGTCTCTTCAGCTCTCTGGTCTGATGCTGTTTATCAGATTTCATGGTTGTAGGATAAAAATTTCCGAGTCAGGCTTTGATATTCTGTTAAGAACCCCTATTTTATCTTTGGTGTCTCTGCTTTAATCCCCAGATGGACCACATCCTGCAGAGATACCTTCCTGAAGCTGACAGACATATTACCACTTAACACATAATTGATAATTGATGTCTGCTTTGTTTAAATACTTGTTTTACTGGAAACACTATGTAACTTTATATTATTGCTCTTATTTTGCTTCACAATTAGCACCTATCCAGGGGTCCAGGATCTTACCCCTCCCCCCATCACTTTGATCTGCCCATTGAGCATCCTATATAATTAGTTGTAACCTATTGTTTGGCAGTGTTCACTGAGCCCTAACAAGTGACATGACACTCCGACAGCGCTGTGTGTGTAATAAACTCTCCTGCTTGCTTCACATACCGTGTCCAGGTTCTGTTCCTTCAATGGTCCTCCTTAAAGAGCTATCACTTCTCTCTGGAGCTGAGTTGTGTTTTTGTCAGCAGTCAGGCCTTTGCCAACTTCTCCTTCAGCTAGCCCCTTCTCCTTGAGCAGGCTGCCTAGCAGTTTCTCTACTGGTGTGTACAGGGCCATCCTTAGGATTTATGGTGCCCTAGGCGGGATTATTAAACTGGTGCCCCTATGCCTGACTTGCTCTTCCACCCCTACCCCTTCCCCTTCCCTTCCCAGAGACCCCAGCAGCCAATCCCCTCCCTCAGACTGTGCTGCAGGCAGCGCATTCGGCCCGCTCTAGGACCCAGCCCTGCTGTTCCATGTGTAACCCTTCCGCCGGGTAGGCCTGGCAGCAACCAGGGCCGGGTTCAATATCTAGGGCTATGTCTACACTGGTGGGTTATTGCGCAAGAATGGCTGTTCTTCCGGAAAGCATCCACACTGCCCACCTGCTCTTGCGCAAGAAGATGTACAGTACGGCGTGGTAAGAGAGGGCTTCTTGCGCAAGAGCTACGCTCTTGTCTAACAGGTGTAAGCCCTCTTGCGCAGGAGCTCTTGCGCAAGAGGGCAGTGTGAACGCTCAGCAGGGATTTCTTGCGCAAGAAAGCCCTATGGCTAAAATGGCCATCAGAGCTTTCTTGCGCAAGAGAGCATCCACACTGCCATGGATGCTTTTGCGTAAAAGCATAGCTCGCACATGACATTTTCTTGCGCAAGAGTTCTTGTACAAGAACCCTTGCACAAGATGTTCTTGCGAAAGAAGCCACCAGTGTAGACATAGCCTAGGGGTCCATCTCACACAGAACCGGCTCAAGCCCCCACCCGGTAGCCTGGGAAATTCACACACCCCTGGGCAATGCTTCCCCACTCGCAAGCACAGAGTCTGAGTGAAGAAAAGAAACTTTTAATGAAAGAGAGAGAAGTCACATGGCATTATCTTGGGAAAATACCACAACAGAGTTCACTTACCCAAACTTTCTCCGTACCCCACTTCAGATGCCCCACTTACAGCTCTGTCCAGTCAATGCAGACCCTGACACATCATCCAGATGACTCCCCTCCTTGAGCCTGAGGCTAGGCCACCTTTGTGCTACTCCTGCGGCTACGTCTACACTGGCAGCTTCTTGTGCAATAACTCTTTTGTGGAAGAGTTCTTGTGCAAAAACTCTTCCACAAGAGAGCGTCTACACTGCCATGTGCTTTTGCGCAAGAGCATCCATGGCAGTGTAGACGCTCTTTTGCACAAGAAAGTTCTGATGGCCATTTTAACCATAGGGGCTTCTTGTGCAAGAAATTCATGTTGCCTGTCTACACTGGCCTCTTCTGGAAGAGCTCTTGTGCAAGAGGGCTTATTCCTCGTGGGGAGAGGAATAACTCTTCCAGAAGAAGCCCTGTTTTCCAACACTGTACTGTAAATTTACTTCTGGAAGAACGCTCGTGCAGCGTAGACAGCCGGCAAGTTTTTGCAGAAGAACAGCTGTTCTTGTGCAAGTAGTAGACGTAGCCCTGTAGTCCGCTGGCCGCTCCCGCCAGCCGGTCATTCCCGTCAGCTGCTCCACTGGCTGCAATGGGTCTGGCTCCCAGCCAAACCAGTGATTTCAGCACTTAGTGATTTCAACTCTTTAGTCATCACCTAGGCTGGCAAAAGATTCCAGCTTCTACTGGACTAGCAAAAAGATTCCTCATGGAGTCTGCTTTAGGTCTGTCCTTAAAACCAGGGAGAAAGGGGCAGGTTGAGCCAGTCTTTCAGCTCCCACCTGGCAGGCATGAAGCAGGCTGACTCAGCCCTCAAGCAGGGGTGGCAGGTTTGTATAATTTTTGGTGGTGCCCCATTAGCCACACCCCCTGACCCCTGTTAACCATGCCCCGACCCCCATTAGCCACACCACCTGTCCCCCATTAACCAGGCCTCTGGAGGTAACATGCTCAGGGCAAGATGGACACATGACCAGAAGTAAAAGGTGTCATGTCACCCCTCTCGAAGGACTTTTCCCACCATCCTCCTACCGACAGGGATTAGTCTGGCCCCCACCAAACCCCCCTCATGCAACTATCCTGCAATTGCATTAACCCAATGTGCGTGACATTAACTCGGGGGCAGAGAGGCTGGGGGAAGTGTTCCCTCTAAGGCTATGTCTACGCTCGCGGCTACTTGCTCAAGTACAGCTGTTCTTGCGCAAGAACCCACAGAGTATCCACACTGCCCACCTGCTCTTGCGCAAGGAAATTTACAGTACGGCGTGGTAAGAGAGGGCGTCTTGCACAAGAGCTATGCTCTTTTCTAACAGGTGTAAGCTTTCTTGCATAAGAGGGCAGTGTGGATGCTCGGCCGGGATTTCTTGCGCAAGAAACCCCTATGGCTAAAATAGCCATCAGAGCTTTCTTGCGCAAGAGAGCGTCCACACTGCCATGGATGCTCTTGCGCAAAAGCACAGCTCGCACATGGCAGTGTGGACGTGTTCTTGCGCAAGACTTCTTGCGCAAGCAGGCACAAGAATCCTTGCACAAGATGACGCCAGTGTAGACATAGCCTAAGAGTTTCCTCCCATGAGCAGAATGAATTTTGTGTTGTGCACCAGTACTGAGTTCATGTGGCTTGTCTGGATGTGCCACTGTGGCACCCAAGTTATTAATAAATATTTTTAAACCTTTACCTTTTCTCTCTGCTGCCATGTCTCCTCCTCTTGCTCCATCAGCTCCTCTGGTGCCTGCTGCCCCCCAACTCCTCACCCTCCTCTGCTGTCCTGACTCCTGCCCTTCTCACTGCCCTCAGCCCTCCTGCAAACTGCCCCCCTCCACCAACCCTTCTCTGCCCCCTGTGCCCACTCCTCCAGTAGCCCCACTCTGATCATGTGAGCTACCCCTTCTCATCCCCTCTTCTAACACCTCCCTCTACACACCTGCCCTGCCTCTCGCCTCTGGTGCTGGTCCCTCCCCTGCAGTTGTCTGCCCTTCCACTTCACCCCCAGAATCCCCTGGCACCTGCACCTTCCCTTAGCCCTGCACCTTCCTGGTGCCTCCCCCTTCCCTTACTGCCCCTGCCCCCTTTGCCCTCTTTTTCGCTGATGCCCACCCCCTCACCACTCTCTGCCCCCATTCCCCTCCTGCCCCTCTGTGCCCTCACACATGACTTGCTCCATCCCCACCTTTCTCATGCCCACCCCTTCTTTCAAGCCTTCTCCCAGCACCTCCCCCTCCCCCCTCTAGCCCCCAATGCCCTTACTCTCTCCTCTCCCAGCATCACCCTGTCCCCCCTCCCACTGACACCTCCCCTCCTGCCCTTTTCCTCATTGTCTGCACTTGGCCCCCTGGCATTTGTCTCTCCTCCATGCTGTCCCTTGGGCCTTCCCCTTTCTTCCCCCTCCCCCTCCCCACAAGCCCCTTCCTCCCTCACCCCTTCCTTTATTTTCCCCCTCCGCTCCCCCTCCGCACAAGCCCCTTCCTTCCCCTCCCCTTACCGTTCCCCTTACCTTACCTTATCCCTTCCACTTTGTGGGGCCAGAGTCTGCGCTCGGGCCCCAGAAGTCCCCAGACTCCAAACCTGGAGCCAGGCCACACGGCGCAACGCTGTGCCGAGCAGTTTTAAAGTCCCGGGCCGTGACGTTATGTCACGCCCGGGTGTCTCCCCACTTACCGGTAAACACCGCACATGGCAGCAGCAGCCGGCAAGTGGGAGCCGGACTGAAAGCTGCGCACGGCAGGGCCAGGCCGGGGCCGGGGAGGGGGAACGCTCTGGGGCTGGGTCCGGGGGTGACACTCTGGGGCCGGGGTGGGAGGACGCGCGAGGGGGCCGTGGCCTGTTCCAGGCAGGGCCAGGGGAGAGACCCAGCTCCAAATATTGCTGGAGCAGGGCCCCCAGCTCTGAATATTGGCGGAGCATGGGCACCACAAGCCCATATAACTTGCCGCCCATGCCCTCAAGCCCTTTCCACCCCAACTCAGTTCACTCAACTCTAGCGGGGGGAAGCTTGTTCCTCTGAGACCTCTTACAGTGATGGTGTCTCTTCTGCAAGCACTGGTATCATGTTTTACAGTTCCCACATTTAGGGGTAGCATGATTTGTGACCCCCACAACAGCCCCAAACTAGTAACAATGCACCACATTCCATTCCAACACTGGTCTTTCATCAGCCCTGGCTGAATTGGATTTACATAACCACACCTCAGATTCTTTCCCCCTCCTGGCATGAGCTGTATTTATATATCAACAGTTAAGAGTTAATTATCTTGCAGAGCTAAACAATTGGGCTACATCTAGACTACATCCCTTTTTCATAAAAGGGATGTAAATTAGACGTATCGCAATTGCTAATGAAGCGGGGATTTAAATCTCCCCCGCTTCATTAGCATAAAAATGGCTGCCGCTTTTTTTTCCGCACGGAGCTTTGCCGGAAAAAAGCGCCAGTCTAGACGCTGATCTTGCGGAAAATAAAGCCTTTTCCGAAAGATCCCTTATCCCTCTATGAAATAATAGGCATGAAATAAGGGATAAGGGATCTTTCGGAAAAGGCTTTATTTTCCGCAAGATCAGCGTCTAGACTGGCGCTTTTTTCCGGCAAAGCTCCGTGCGGAAAAAAAGCGGCAGCCATTTTTATGCTAATGAAGCGGGGGAGATTTAAATCCCCGCTTCATTAGCAATTGCGATACGTCTAATTTACATCCCTTTTACGAAAAAGGGATGTAGTCTAGACGTAGCCTTGGAGTGAGCATACCCACCCCCCAGGGCTGCTCTCTCCTTTTAGCTGGCTGATAGCAAGCAGTAGTTTAGCCCCTGCTTACACATGCTCCACTGCTTCCGTCCGTCCCAGCAGAGTGGTGCCCCAGAAATACTGGTGCCCCAGGCAACTGCCTATTCTGCCTATGCCTAAGGACAGCCCTGGGTGTGTACTCTGCAATGATGAGTGAGGAGGCAGCCTTTGTGCTGGTCACCTTTTCCCAGCTTGTCTTGGAGGGCTGCCCCCTCTACCAGGATGCTGGCAGAAAAGAAATCATGACAGAATTTCATCCCAGGAACACCCCGGGACCGTCTCTTCTCGTGTGTGTGTGTGCGTGCACGCGCCTTTGACCCTTTTCATGGTCATCCCTCATGCCAGGGTCGGTTGACCCTTAGGCAGCATTACTCTTAAGGCGGTGTTTCTCAAAGTGATATGCAGACCCACTCTGAGAGCTGCTACAGGGCACTCCGGTTTGTTTACTTACCAGCTCCACAGGCATGCAGCAGCTCCCATTGGCTGCAGGTCCTGGGTCATGTGGCTCCCCTTGGCTGCAAACAGCGAACCACAGCCAGTGGGAGCTGCGAGGCACTTTGGGTGCAGAACTGGTAAGTAAACAAACCAGAATGGCCTGGTAGCAGCTTTCTCAGAGTGGGTCCGTAGATCATTTGGAGAAACACAACCTTAAGGGACAAATTATCCCATCACAATATCAAAATAAACAAACAACGAATTACTGCACTCAGACATGATTTTGCAATGTTAGGACCTAATTTTATTCGCATTGAGATGAGTGAGAGTAGGAATAAGCCTGTTATTTGCAAAAACAATTTTATCATCAGCTTGTTTTTATTTCTCAACCTGGGGGTCATGGCTAGCCACCCTTTTCTGATCATATTCTTACATGGAAGGGGGCACAAGCTAGAACCTAGGTACACAGGAAAGGAATTTTAAGGGCTCCTGGAGTGGAAAAACTTGCAAACCACTGCCCTAACAATATCAACATTTATATAGTCCTGGGGTGGGGATGCAGCCCCCAGCTTGCCTGGATCCAGCCCCTGAGGCTGGAATTCTCCCCAGCACTGGGGAGTTCATGCTGGTGAGGGGTGGGTTTTTTGTTCCTCACTTGTGTGCAGCCCCTGACTGATTTTTTTTTGTTGGTTAGTGGCCCCCGACTCAAAAAAAGGTTCCCCATTCCTGATACAGTCAAATCAACACAGTCAGCTGACTAATTCTAGCAAAAGATTACAGGGTTAATATTTAAGTGCCCATCTCAAATTCATTTTATTATACTATGTGTGTATTTCCATCAGTGATCAACAAATACTATTGATTGCCAGTGCTCGACACAGTATGATTTGATGGGCAATCTGCTCTCGAGAGGATCTGGATTGGAATAGCAGAAATGCCAGGATCAGGATCCACCAACTACAGCAAAGCCATGTGTGGAATTTTGTACAACCCCTATTGCAGTATGCCTGGACCAAGCCAATGGCAGTAACTGCTCACTTTCCTAAGACTTTTCACTCTAAGAATAACAATATATCATGTTTCCCTCTCTTGGATTTATTGCTATAATTGAGCTGAATCGTTTTGTGATGGGGATAGGAAGATATTGTGGAGTGTTATGACTTTGGAAGAAGCAGAATAAAAATTATCTTCCAACATGTAATATTTATCTAGTAATCAGTGCTTTTTTTGTTAAAAAAAAAAAAAAAAAAAAGGTGCCGGTACTCCAGGGGAAAAGTTGTTGAGCTCTGACTAGAGGTGCCGGTACTGCGTCTGGAGGTGCCAGTAATGCGTACGAGGCAGTACCATCACAAAAAAAGCACTGCTTGTAATAATCTGGGCATTGTGCTTAGGAACCAGGCATTAGCACCTGGTCTCAAGAATAAACAGTCTCATTCAATGTAGCGCTGTTTGCTGTACTCTGTAATCATTCTCTTAATAGCTAATCAAACTTTTCCTCTACCACACTTTTGCTTCTTAAAAACCTGGTCTGTGCTGCCTCCTTATGGCACTGTCTATATATGAACCCACCACTTTTTTCAGATGAGCAGTTTGACAGTTGGTTTTAATCCTGTTGAGCCACTTGACTCTCTGCTTCTGGCTGAAAGATCATCTGTCGCTAATAGGCTTTATAAAGAATGTGTTGACATGCATGCGTTATCACTGCCTTCTGCCATAACAAACACAGCTTGGACACAGAAGATGCTGAACTGCCTTTTTGGGATACCAAATTAGAGCCAGGGTCATGGATATGAGTTTCATTGCTTCCTGTTGATACCACATATGTCCTGCTGGCTGATGACTGATAACCCTAGATCAAGATGATGAACATATTAACCTTGCAGGCAGAGAAATGTTATCCAGTGCAAACTAAGAATAGATTGCAATGCATCTCATCTTGGGTGGCGTGTCATAGAACAGATTTAGCATGGGGAGTTTTGTGCATAGTAGCTGCTGAAGTAAATCTTTCACTACAGCTGCTGCAGTATTTCCACCATTCAGGATAGCAAACTGCAGAGATTCAAAAAGCTACAAAACTTCCTAATACTGAAGAAATTGTTATGTGGAGGCAATAGGAGGAAACTCATCCCTCCTGATTAACAACAGATTTATTTTTCAGAAGTGCTGCTTATAAACGACTGGCCCCTGTTGACTTGTTGGAAGTTAGTAAATGATGAGTATAATAGTGATGCATTCTCAGAAAGCTGAGGCACTGTATGATGAACTATGATTTTTTTAGAACACGTGGGAAGCAACTTGTTTCTTTTTTTGTCTCATCTATCTGGAAAGCAATTTTGTGAGTGGTATGGTCCCCATTGGAGATATGAAGAATGAAAAAAAATTATGTGAGCAGTGATCAAGATTGAAATGTTGATGGTGGTATTTTGAGAAATCCCTAACAGTATGTCCACACAGCAACATTATTTCAAAATAACTGTAAGAGAAAGGAGGACTCCAGAGAGATCCATCTAAGCTCTTATTTGGTTCTCACCCCTTTCACCCATCTATCAGGGCACCAAAGAGGAACCCACACACAAAATTATAAAGGAAACTATACTTTTTATAATCTGTAGAATAGGGAAGGTAAAAAGGATTAGGGAAGGATAGAATAACTGGGTCTGGAAACTGCCAGAATCACACACAACAACAGGCACAACAGAGGAGGGTTAGGCCTTCTGTCTTACCCTGTTGCAGGGAAAGCTGACTTCAAGTCTCCTCTCCGAATGACAGGGATCGGGAACGACTCAGCGGCAGTAGGAAGTTAAGCTGGACCCTAACTCAGAACCCACCCTAGCCCTTTTGTGCCATCTTGGGTGTGTGTTAGCCTTGTCTAATCCGACGATCCATGCTTGTGAGTGTGCTCCCCAATCATCAAATACACTTCAGAGGAGTAGCCGAGTCAGTCTGTAACTGGAAAAACTTGAAAAACAAATAGTCTAGTAGCACTTTATAGACTAACAAAACATGTAGATGGTATCATGAGCTTTTGTGGGCAAAACCCTGTTGATACCACATATGTCCTGCTGGCTGATGACTGAAAACCCCAGATCAAGATGATGAACATATTAACCTTGCAGGCAGGGAAATGTTATCCAGTGAAACTAAGAATAGATTGCAATGCATCTCATCTTGGGTGACGTGTCATAGAACAGATTTAGCATGGGTTTTGCCCACCAAAGCTCATGATACCATCTACATGTTTTGTTAGTCTTTAAGGTGCTACTAGACTATTTATTGTTTTTTAAGTTTTTATCAAATACCCGGTTTGATGTTATCCCACCTTAACAACAACTGACACTCCAAGCCAGTGATCAGTTGTCTGAGCAGCACTGGCTGCACCCTGTCAGTGAGCAGGCTGGAGGAAGAGAGCCGGAGCACTCTGAGCGCCCTCTAGTTATGCACTCCTGTTGCCTAGCAACACTTTCTCACTCTTTCCCTGTTTTCCCACCTTTTCCTTGAGCAAGGAAGAAGAAAACTAATCAAAATGCAGGCTCACCTGTTGTTTTGAAAAAACAAAATGGCGAACCCACAAATAAACAATTTAAGCCATCTCAACTGAACTGATTACTAAAAAGGACTAACATTCATAAAGAAGCCCGCATTAACATAACTAGTGTTATTTTGAAATAACTTAGTCTGTCTATACGGCAGGCATTTATTTCAAAATAATGTTGAAATGGTGTCCAGCTGGAGGACTTCTTACTCTGACTCCTGTAACCCTCATTGTACAAGGAGTAAGGGAAGTCGGAGGAAGAGTGCTCTATTTCAAAATAAGTGCTGTGTAGAGGTTCCCAATTTCAAAATAAGATATTCTGAAATAAGCTACGCAATTGACATAGCTCAATTTGTGTAGCTTATTTCGAGTTAAGCCCTGTTTTGTAAACACACCCTAAGTCACTTTCAATGGTATTTATGTTCCTAAATCACTTTGGCATATATCTCCAAAAGCATTTTGGCACCTACCCCCAAATCAGTGCTGAAACCTTTTGAGGATCTGGGTCTTAAGCTTTTGTTAAAATCCTATCTGAGACATTTAAAATTGTAAGTGATGGAAACTGACATAAAGACTTTAACTTTTCTAAAGCACCTAACTGATTTAGGAGCTTAGTCCTTCTGGGTAAGTGAATAACCTATGAGGCCTTTCCTATTCCTGAATCAAGCTGTGTCATTTCAAACCACTTTATAATAACTAAGGCCAGTGGTGGGGTCAGCAATGCTTTTTACACTGTGATTTACAAAGAGGGTCTGACTTTTCATTTCAAAGAGCTTATATAATGATGTGCTGATTCCCCAGAGATAAAGAATGCACACAGAGAGTGCAATGCTGGCCCAGCAGAAGATACTGGGAGTTTTTCCATTGACTTCAGCGGCACCAGCATTTCATCAAGTCTTTCCAAGTTGCCAGTTTAAAATTGTTTTTAAGAACAAAATGAAATAATACTGCATTAGCTGCCAGCAGTGGTTATTTTTTCACATTTTCTCAGTAACACAAGAAGAAGTCAACCAACCTTCCCAGCAATCCTTTCTGGTTAATAGCACTGACTGGAGACTTAATTCAGGACTTTAGGGACACCTGGTTTACTTATATCTTTGGTCCATCAACTAGAATATGAAACAGTATTTATGTCCATGAATATTGTACCAACTTTTCACCAAGATTTATACTTGGGATTTTGATTCATTTGATTTCATAAAAAGTGAATTATGCAGCTGTTGCAGTTGGTTATTGATTTTTTAAAAAAGATTCCTTAATTGAGTTCAACTTAAAAAAAATTAACGAAGGTGCCTTACGTACTTATTTTTTGATTCTCAGAACTCTTGATTTCCATCTTTGCAGCCTTTGGTATGGGAATATGCGAGGAGATGCACTAAATGGTCTAATATTTCCATCTGTAACTTCTATAAACATTTTACTTCCTTTTAGATTGTGAAGCTAATGAGCTATCTACATTGGTCACACATGTTAATCTGTTCCCTGACACATCCTCTTTACCATCAGAGCAGTGGAACTGGTGAGATGACAATGAAAAAAGAAAACAAAATGAGAATGGCAGGAACTTCATGGATATAATCAAATCTGTCCACCCTCTCCTGTAGCCTATAAATTCCCTTTTCATGTGATACCATCTGAGGTAATGATTCATTTCTTCTCTGTAGGTGATTATCTTTAGAGTCCTGCAAATCTGCCTATATCTGCTTTATAGCCACCGGTATCTGCCTGGGTGGATGTGGATGTGGATATCTGCAGTTGATTTTTGCAAATACAGATGCAGATACAAATTTTGTATCCATGCAGAGCCCTAGTAACCTTTCCAAAAACCCAAATAAAATTGTTTTAATCCATCAACATCAATTCAGGCAGTGTTTTCAAAGGAAATGTTGTAAATATAAAAACGGGAACCTGAATGTTCCAGGCATTCTAGCAGCATCAGAGTAACTTCTCATATATGCATAATCTTAATTTACATGCCTTAGTCTGCTTCCAGATTTATATGGGGAAAAGAGCCAATGTGCTTCAGAGACCTCAAGCATAAGCTCTTAATCCTAAATGGCACATTTTATGTGGTGTCAGTATATGCTATTTATGTTTACATGCTCTCTGGACTTTCATTATGTCTATCTGCAAACTGCCCCACTGCCAGCTTGTCCACATTGTTTCCTGCAAACCCTTCCCAACATTAGTTCTCAAAGAGGACAAGGAGGAGGACTGGTGTAGTTGTGCGAAGATGCTTTTGCCAACCTCTTTGCGTAAGCCAGTGTGAAGTCTGCTGCTACCTGCTTCTGCCTGCATAACAGGTGGAAATAAAGCTGGCGATGGTTCTGCTGGCACTTGCTTCACCAGCAGAGAGTGCAGAACACTGCATTGTCACATCATGTGCCTTGTGAAAGGGGTCTTGAAGCTTCCACCACTGTTGTAAATGTAGAACTGCATTCTGCTTCTGAGGGTGTGTCTACACTACAGAGTTAATTTGAAATAACAGACGTTATTTCGAATTAACTTTAATAGCTGTCTACACATACCAACCGCTATTTCGAATTTAATTTGAAATAGCGGAGCCCTTATTTCAAATTTGGTAAACCTCATTCTACGAGGAATAACACCTAATTCGAAATAGCTAATTTGAAATAAGTGCTGTGTAGACACTTATTTCAAATCAGGGGGCCTCCAGCCCTTCACAGTTCCCCCTGGTGGCCACTCTGGGCCACACCAGGAAAACTCCTCTCCTCTCCCCCAGCCCCAGGGCCCTTAAAGGGGTAGACTCTGGCCAGACGGCACTTGCCAGAGCCAGGCCTGCCAGCAGTCTCTGCCCCTGACCCAGTGGCCCCAGGATGAGCCAGGCAGCCAGTGCCAGCCAGCTCTCCCCCGCCCAGTCCCCCAGCACCCAGGGGCCAGCCAGGGGCCGTAGATGGCGCACGCCCTCATGGACTAGTGTGGAGATCATGGACCTCATTGAGGTTTGGGGGGAGGCCCCCAACTTCCATGATCTCCGCACTAGGCGGAGGAACGCGGCCGTCTACGCCCGCATAGCGGCCACCATGGCCAGGAAAGGCCACAGGCACACCCAAGAGCAGGTGCGCCTGAAGGTGAAAGAGCTGAGGCAGGCATACGCCAGGGCCACCAGGGGCGGCGCCGCAGCAGGGGCTGACACCTGCCCCTACTTCCCCGCCCTCGACCAACTCTCGGGGGGGGGCGGCGCGGTCCGCGTCAGCCCGGGAGGCAGCGAGCCGGGACTGGAGGGCCCTGACCCGGGCACACCAGAGGGGCCACCGCCAGCTGTCCCGGCACCGGAGTCAGCAGGGTCGTCCAGGGAGGCCATACCAGGTAAGTGCCAGCACTGTCCCCTACCCATGGGGGGAGGTGGAGAGGGAGACCAGGGACCGCGCGCGTGGGCCATGCCTCCCATGGATCACGCAGCCACCTGTGCACGTGCAAGCACGTGCCATGCCACACTTGGGCAGGTGGCTCCAGCTGCATGACACCCAGGGGCCATGGCCCACTAGGCACATGTGTGTGTGAAGAGACCTGACACGCTCCCAACCCCGGGGCAGGACCCAGCAGGACGCTCTCCCTTCACACGCCCCCTCTACAAAGAGGCAGGGGACATCTCCCCCCTGCCCCGGCCACACTATACACGGCACAGGGGCATGGGTGTGGTCTTGGGGCAGCTCCCAGTCCCGGGGAGAGCCAGACATCCTGGCCTCTGTGCAAGCACATCGGTTCTGACGGTGCAGGGCACGGTCGCCCTCACGTCACGGGGGGGGGGGGGGGCCGGGCGTCGTCCACTGTGTCCCCAGGGAGAACTGACCACTTCTCTTCTTTCTCTACAGCTGCACCAGCTGCTCGTGCAGGGCGCACCACCCTGCCCGGGACATGCTCCCGCACCTGTGGCCTGCTCTGGACCACCAGCACGCGGCAGGAGTACCGGGACCAGCACCTGGGGGCCCTGCGAGCCCTGTACCGCACCATCCAGGCCTGGATGCTGGAAGACCTGCAGCTCTGCCGGGAGCAGCTTGCTGAGGACCGAGCATGCTGCCCCGGGCCGGTCCTGTGCCTGCTGCCCCCTCAACTACTGTTCCTCCTCCCACTCCTGCCCCCCCTCCCACCTCTTCCTCCTCAACCTCCACACCCTCCTCCTCAATGTCCGCACCCCCCACCTCAACCTCTGCACCCTCCTCCCCATCCCCCCGGGGATGCTGAGGCCCTCTCCCCTGCCATGCTGGGAGGCACTTGGCCTGGCGAGACCCCCAGCCCTGAGCGCTGAGCTTCCCCTCCCCCTCTCCCTTCTTCTTCCCCTTGCTTCCCCCTTCCAGCTCCCTCACCCCAGTTTTCCCCCTCCCCTCTCCCACCCTCTCTCCTGCCCTCTCCCGCCTCCTTTGCCCCGTCTCACGAGAGTTTCATTCCCCCTCCCCAGTTGTGTTAAATAAAGACAGTTTCTATTTTTGAAAATACGTGTATTTTATTTGACATCAGGAAGGGGGGGCTAGGGAAGGGTAAGTGGAAGGACGAGAGGGAGGAATGGGGCACAAGCCCCCAGTGGGGCAGACCTGGGAGACTGTTAGCACTCCTCAAGGTGGAAGCTCTCCCGCAGGGCCCCCTGGATCCTGACATCCCCTCGATGGTCCTCCCGGATGGCAGCCTGCAGACAGTGCAGCCAGGCTGCTGGCAATGTGTCCACGAGATGCAACAGAGTCCCATGGGGCAGGTCTGGTTCCATGTTGCAGAGTGCCGTGGTGTCCCGAGTGAAGGCAAGCAGAGCACTCCGAGACATAAATGCTTTGCTGTCCCTCAGCGAGGTAGACCAGCAAGCAGAGAAACCTGAGAACTGTCTGTCCGGGATGGGGGGTCGGGTCGCTTTAAGCACAGCCCTCGGCTAGCCTGAGGCAGCAGCCCCACACACTAAGTCCGACACTGATGCCCTTTTGGCACTGGTTTGGCCAGCCTGACCTTCGATTCAGGGTCCACTCAATGTGGACGCGCTATTTCAAATTAGAAAAACGCTATTTCAAATTAGTTTTTGTGTCTAGATGCGTTATTTCGAATTAGCTTATTTCGAATTAACTAATTCGAAATAAGTTAATTCGAAATAGCGCTGTAGTGTCGACATACCCTGAGGGAACCCCAGAGAGCCTTCCCTGCTGATTTGAGAAGGATGTGAGCTGATATCTCTGACCTGGGAACATGGAACTAAGGGACAAAAACCCTTTCTCCCTTTTCCACACCTAAAAGTAGCTTGGAGGGGCCTATTTCCTTGAGTCTTCTCAGCACTGGGAAATGCGTTTTAAGAAACATCTTCCCAACTATATGTGTATTTGTTGTCTTAGGGTAAAATCCTAGTCTCACTTAATTAGTGTGAGGGTTTTTTCCCCCCTATTATCCTTAATGGGACCAGGATTTTACCTTAAAGTTAAAATCAGGAATGGAGCCTCTTCCTGCCCCCTCCCTGCCCTTCCCTTTTTGGCCTCTTCTTGCCCCTGTTCCACCCCCACTCTACCCCTTCCCCAAACAATGCCACCAGGAAGACTACTGGGGGGGGGGGCTGGCTTCAGCAGCGGGGGTGGAGGGAGGCAGAGTGACCTGGCTCCAGCCTACTCTGCTCCCCTGGCCCCCAACTGTGTCATCACACTTCCTGCCACCTGTAAGTGCAGAGGTGGTTCCTCCCCTTTTGCTAGACCCTCTCCTGAGAAATGCAGCTGGGAGCCAGGGGAGCGGGCTGCGGCCAGGGCACTCCACTTCCCCCTACCACTAGTGAATGTGTTTGGGGGGGAGCATTGATTTCTGCTGCCGGTGCCAGCTCCCACACTAGTCCCCTGAGCTGTGGTGTTCAGCAGAAGGGCATTTGGGGAAGGGTGGAACCACCTGCCTGCCCTCACTAGTGGCTGAGAGCTGGAGGAGCAGGCTACAGCCAGGTTTTGGATAAAAATGTGTTGTGTAATAACCAATAATGCTAGTGGATTAATTGAACTTAATTTGGCATTTATTTAAAAGATTCATGTTTATTCAGAGGGCAATCAGATCTTTTAGTTGCTTGTACTGAATTTTTTAAAGTAATATTCACATATTTCTAGCAGAGAGATCTATTTTTATTACAGTTTTATAATACAGTAGAAGATTTACCTGGTGGGGCTTTGGGTTCTTAACTCAAACAAGTAATTTTTTTTAATTTAAAACATTGTTCTGGAATAGGGCTGGGGATGAGGGGTTCAGTATGGAAGCTGGTCCATGGAGGGAGGACAACCCCAGCCCTCTCTCACCTCAGCAGCTTGGCATCAGGTGAGAAGTCCCTTTCCATGGCCACTGCAGCTGCAGAGGGTACTGCCAGGGCAGGGTCCATGTCCCTCAGCTGGGGAATAGTCAGACCACAGACAAATTCTCTGAAATACATGGTAGTTAGCTGTCCCTTTCTCTACCCTTATCCCCTGCTGGCCCAATGGGCTGTCCTCGATCCCATCTCTGGTCCCTTGTTGCCCCCCTGAGGTCATTCTATGGTATAACTGTCCCACCTACCAGACCCCTCCCTTTCCATTTTATGAGATACAATTGAATTCCAGGCATATCCTCTTGTCCTAGCTAGGGATGTAAGCGACTAATCGACTAGTTGACTATCCGATAAGCAAAAGCTTATCGGATAGTCGACACACTAGTCGACTAGTTGCTTCCTCCCCCCTCCTCCTTGTTGCCTCTATCACAAAGAGGCAGCAATGGGAGGGGAGAGGACGAGCGTTGGGGGGGGAGCCAGTTTAAAAGCCAGTTCTCCCCAGCTCCAGCTCTATGGGAGGAGGAAGGGGCGCAGCACCAGCCAACTTTGAAATGTACAAGAGTCCCCACTGGGGAGAAGTGCTGCAAGGAGCCTGGCGTCAGCGGGGGACTCCATGCTGGCCCCGAGCTGCAGGTGGTGTTCCAACTTTGAAATGTACAAGAGTTCCCAGCAGGAACTTGAAACTCTTGTACATTTCAAAGGCAGAACAGGTTAGTCCTTATTGACTAATCAAATAGTCGATGGAAATCCCATTGACTATTCGATTAGTTAATTAATTGAAATGTAACATCCCTAGTCCTAGCACAACCAAACCCTGACCTTGCTTTAAGTTATGATAAGACAAAGCTGCATACTAAATTTGGTAGTCCTAGCTCTTACTATTTAGGAGGTATTCTTGAACAAACAGACTCACAGACAAACAGACAGGCACACAGACAGATGCACAAACTCTCTCAAATGTATAGTAGATAACTGAAGGTAAATCAGATCTCCTGTGTGAGAAAGGTGTAGCTGCATATAGTAGAAATCCTAAATCATAGTCTACCAAACAGAAAACAGTTAGGTATTTTTATTTGAGTAAACAGCAATGACTAAATTATATTGCTATTAAGTGTAGGGTTAGTTTATATTTTAATCATTAGGTTCCCCTCTTCTTTTTGATAGAGGAGATTTTTGTGTCTGGGTGTGTACATTTGTTACTTTAAAACAAGTTGTACTCCTATTACCCTTATCAAAATGAAAGCCCCCCCACTATATTTTCATGTCCATTTACTCAATATATTCTCTTGTAAGTATGAAAATGCCAAAAATCCACCCAAAATATCTTTATTTTGTGGCTAAAAATGTTATTTAACCATCATCTTGTGGGAAGCTCTGGATTTCTGTCACCAAATAGATAACGGACATAGGATTTACTGCTTAAAAGTCCCTTTCCTAGATTTGTACTCTGTGTTATAGTCAAGTGACACAAAAATAAAAAAAAATCCTGAATTATCAGCTATAGTCTACCATAGAGACAGGTCCAGAGAAAGTTTTGTAGAGAAACAGTTTTGCAGAGAAACAGTCCCAACCTTGCAAAATTCTGTGCCCAGTGTGATCAATTTTTCCCCATCATCATAATGATGAAAGGGTGGGTGGACGGATGGGCCGGTATATTTTAATGACAATTCTATTTAACATATTCAAAAATGATCTGGAAAAAGGGTAAAAAGTGAGGTGGCAAAATATGCAGATACAAAATTACTCAACATAGTTGAATCCCAGGCATACTGTCAAAAGCTACAAAAGAATCTCTCAAAACTGGGCAACAGAATGGAAGATGAAATTTCATGCTGATAAAGGCAAAGTAAAGGCACGTTGGAAAACATCCCAACTGTACATACAAAATGATGGTGTCTAAATGAGCTGTTACCACTCAAGAAAGAGATCTTGGAGTCTGGGAGCCCCACATGTGGCATAGGTGGCCACGACTGTGGGGCCAGCAACAGAGCCCCTGAAACTGGTATTCCAGCAGGATGTAGGGCTGGTATCAAAGCCTCGAGGCAACCACGAGCAGCAGGGCCAACAGCCTTGCTGGCCCCTGAGCAAGGTGGGAGAGGAATTGATCCACACCGCTAAAAGGGGTGGGGCCTTGGGCGCGATTGGAAGGGCTGGGGGTAGGCAGCCCTCAGCGGCACCCGGACCATGACACCCTCCCTGCCTCAATGCTGCCCAGAATGATGCATGGTACTCTGGGACTTTGATGTGTATGGTTTAGTAGCCAAGCAGAGAGCCCGGACAAGTGGCCCCAAAGCTGAGGGGGGGACCCGCCCCTGCCCCCGCCCCTCAACAAACTCTTTGCCTCAGGATGTTTTGAACACTAAGATTATAATAGGGTTCAAAAGAGAATTAGTTAAATTCAGGGAGGATAGGTCCATTAGTGGCTGTTAGCCAGGATTGCTAAGGATGGTGTCCCTAGCCCCTGACTGTCAAAAGCTGAGAATGAGCAACAGGGAATGGATCACTTGTTGATAATCTATCCTGTTCATTCCCTCTGGGGCACCTGGCACTGCCCAATATCAGAAGACAGGATATTGGGCTAGATGGACCTTTGGTCTGACCCAGTATGGCCATTCTTATATTCTAGTTTTGGAACATTTAGTCCATATTAGAACCAGGAGTTTATCATTAATCTCCCATTCTTGAGGACCAAATTCAACCCTATTGCTAGTTAGGGTTGCCAGGTGTTCGGTATTCACTCGGACAGTCGGTATTTTTGCCTCCTGTCCGGTAAAAAAAAAACAGAGAATACCGGACACCTAAAATGTCCGGTATTTTCTGATTTTTTCCCCAGCCAGGAGGCGAAAATGCCAGGTACCTGGCAACCCTACAGACACTCAGTGCCTGGCCTCCCCCACACCCTGAACACCCCCAGCCCGTCGACCCCAGACCCATGCTTACCTGGTTCCGCAAGGCTGCCAGCACAAAATGGCTGCCGACCAAGGGGAAGCGTTCCTGGGTCTTAGTGCTCAACCTCTCCCCTGTTCTTATCCCTGCACTCACTCTTAAAGGGGACATGCTGTTTTAATGCTGTTTTATTTTAATTTTTTTTGCTTAATAAGTCTTTGAGTCTTTTTTTTTCCCTCAACAACTTTGGTATCTCCCCCCCCCCCACACTTTTTTTCCCCTTCAACAGAATTTTTTCCTGATTTTTTTTGGGGGGGGGGGGTGTTCGGTATTTTTGTTTCAACCATCTGGCAACGCTAGTGCTAGTGGGCACTACTCCATTAATTTTTTGCACTGACAGCGTTCCTCTCTTCTGAAAGAAGACAAGACTTTTTAATGTGATATAGTACTGTAATGAGATAGATGAAAGCCTTGTTAAAACTGATGTGTGGCTGCATCCTTCCCTTGAGAGTCAGAAGAACATTTAAAGGACCATACCCAAAACAAAGCCTAATGGAATATGTTCAGAAACTAACACTATGTCATTGGAGAGTTACTATGATTAAGCGTGCCCAAGGCAGGCAGAGCAAAAACTGGGAGAGACAGTTACCCAGAAGGAGCAGTTACCCATGAACACATGGTTTCTAACTTTGGAAGAAACCTGGGGAGAAGTGTTGGATTAGGGTTCAGGCTGAAATGAGTTCTTGGTGTTATAAGCAAAGGAAGAGGTCTCCTGCTATGTGATTCCTTTTATGTTCCGAGACACAGGACTTCATACATTCCTTGTCAACAAACAAGATTGCATTAAAGAAATACCTGGCTATCACTGATTTCTGTTCCTAACAGGAACATCACCAGAAAACTGACTAGCCACTTGGATTAAAAAGGGGAAAAAGTCCCTTAAAGTCCTTGTTTTATATAATGAGAGAACCTTCCAGTCCATCAAATGACAGAGACAAACACTTGCTCACCAGTTTCGCAAAAACTGCAACCTAGAAACCTTGATTAGCCATGCTTTAACTTCCCTGAGAGTAGTAGCTATCAGGGGAAATGTGTGTCTTCTGGCATGTTCTCCAATACAATATCTGACATACTGCAATACAGAGAAATCGGGTGGTAATGCTCTCTCTCTCTCTCTCGTGAAGTATAAATGCCTAGAGAATGGTGGATAATATGAATATTTTCTAGGAAATATTTTCTTCCCCTATTTTATTTATTTTGTCACTCGAATGACCAATATTTCTAACATACCTTTCTTCCCCTCTCGAAAAAGCAACCATGACTGAAAAAAATTGTTTATGGACTGAGATTTATCTGATATTTAGGCTGGAGTAAGTTTTAATAGAGCTCTTACAGACACTACATACTTCTATAAATAAGGTATTATAAACTCATAAAAAGAATTGAGGTAATTAGGATGCATCTTTAACAGCAAGGTTCTAAACACTAGTCCCATAATTACATAACAGATTTGGCTTATTCAGAACTTTAATATAATGCCTATCTGAAATCAAAGCAACCGCACAGATAAGTGACTATTAATAAGGATAAAGTGTGGGATGATAAAAAATTTTTACTTTTCAAGTATTAGTTACAGCTAAGCTTGCTTTAGAACTGATGTCCTTCCACTTACCTTGTAAGTTATTTTATATAGTAATTTTGTACCACATATGAGTTCTAAATCTGACCACCAATAAACTAACATACCTAAGAAAAAGAGAAGCATCAGGGGCAGCAGCTTTTTAATAAGTTTTACAAGGTCATAAAAGTGATACAACTTTTCCAAGTTTAGAAGTCAGCTTAATGTAATAGGAGGTGGAATAGATGCTGGGAACTGAGCCAAAATCATTATTCTACCAAGGACTGTCCTTGTGGGACTCAAGGGCAAAAGAGGCAAGAATGGAAAAGAATGGTAGCCTCTTGAATACTGAAAATAATCAGTAATTATTTGGGGAGGGGGGAAATGTCCCATAAGTCAGTACTGCAACTTGCTACAGATTAGAGGTAACTTTTGTCCAGATGTCAACATGAATGAAAAGGATGAAGAAAGAGATGCTAATATATTTAAAGCATCACATAGGAAATATTTTATTACTATTGTTAGCCTGCCTGATAGTGCATGCTGAGGAATCTCCCTTCTATTAAGGGTAGAAACATGTATTTATTCACAGACGGTATGTCTAGACAGCGGCACTATTTCAGGATACTTCTGGTATCCTGAAATAGCTATTCTGCATCGTTTAAGCAAGCCTGTTATTTTAAAATATAACGGGCTCACTATTCCAATGTCCCTGTAAACCTCGATCCACGAGGATTAAGGGACATTTTGGAATAGTGGTTTACTTCAAAATTTGGTGCTGTGTAGACAGCGCCAATTTTTGAAATAAGCTATTTCAAAACTACCTTGAAATAAGCTATTCAATTTCTGTAGCTCAAATTGTGTAGCTTATTTCGAGATAAGGGTGCAGTGTAGATGAACCCTAATTTTTAACCCTTTTTTCAGAAATAAGCACCACAGTAAGTTTAAGTAGCTAACTGGGACTGCTGTCTAGTTTGATATATCAAATTTGGGTACAACTATAGGAATATCCTTGATTCAGAAGTCAGGGGAGAGAGAGTTCAGAGAGCCTTTTTTTGAGCTGATCAAGAAATCTGACATCTGACATTGTTCATGAGTAACAAAGGAAATAATAAATTCAAGTAATGCTTCTCTGTGAGACTGGACTGTCATCGCTAAGCTTTTACTCAGGAGAACACATCACCTAAGGCTGGCATTTTCAAAGGCGCCTAAGGAGTTAGGTGCTCAAATGGGACCAGACCTGCCTCCAATTACCCATAATTCCTCAAGCAAAATGTTACTGAAACAGGAATTTAAAGCCTCTGGGTTGCTCTGCAGGAATGCCAAGTGTCAGTACTAAATAGTACTAAAGAAGCATTTGCTACTGAAGGACACAATAAGTAGGTAAATAAGGTAGTACATTACTCACCCAAAATAAGTTCTCCACATTCAATTCTGCAATGCATTCTCCAGTTTAGTTTTCTAGGTGACCAGCAGCACAAAGTATGGGTGGAAATGGGCTTTTTCCTTCTTTTGTTTCTTTATAAAGACAGCATGAAATTTGTGTGTGCTGCTTAAAAAAAAAAAATAAATTCTGCTTTGCAAAGAAAATTAGCTTTTGTTTGTCCTGTACGACTGATTGGATGGCTGAAGAACAGGTTTATGGTATCATAACTTCCAAGGATGTAAAACCTAAGTAATTAAGAGGGGAATAAAAGTCTGGGGCCAACATCTGAAGATGTGCCTGAAGTCAGGTTCCTAAACCCATCATTTATTGCTAGATAATCAGTAGTTCTGAAAATCAGGCCACTTATTTAGGGGCTTAAATTCAGGCATGCCATTTTTTAAAATCATACCCTTTTTGTTGTTAATAACACCTATTTAACTAAAGATTTGGGAAAAAAGCTATGACAAGCCCAACAATGCACTTCTTTTATTTAACAACAGAGAAAGCACCCTGGCTGCCTACCATGACCTGCTCTGGAAGGAGCATTGGAGGTGAGTCCTCTGAGGCTACGGCAACACTGCCGTTTTTTTCCGGAAGAAGAGATGCACCTCACGCTCACATTTACATATCATCTTCCGATTCTTCCTGTGGAAGAGGTTTTCCTGCTATTTGGCCCCATGTAGATGGGCCAAATGTCAGAAAAAATCTCTTTTGCAAGACCCCTTATTCCTCGTAAATTGAGGTTTACAAGGTCTTGTGAAAGAGGGTTTTTTCCCCAACATTTGGCCCGTCTACATGGGGCCAAATAGCGGCAAAACCTTTTCCACAAAAAGAACTGGAAGAAGATATGCAAATGCAAGCGCGATTTGCATATCTTCTTCCAGAAAAAAACGTCAGTGTAGCCGTAGCCTGAGTGGCCCAGAGAAGCTGTGTGAAGCATAGCCGATTAGGGAGGAGTTGCAGGGAGCAGCCAGTCCAGGCCCCTGAGGCTCATATAAAAGAGAGCTGCAGGGCAGAGTAGAATCAGTTGCTGCTTGGAGGGCTGAGAGAACTGTAAGTATCTACCTTGGACAGAGTAACTGCTGGAGCTCTATCCTGTTTCCCAGGTCCCCACCAAGCTGGCTGCTAGGACTAAGCAATTGAGAGCCCTGAGATGAGGGCAAAGAAGGTGCTGGGGCCATGAGTAAGTGGCTCAGGGAAATATGGTAGCGTCCAGAGAAGTTAAAGAAAAGCGGAAGCCTCCAATTTATGGGGTCCCCAGGAAGGGTGAACATGAGGCCCACACTGAGAAAGTGGGAAAAGGCACAGAAAGGGGAGAGGTCCCACCCAAGCACTTGATGGGGTGTAAGAGCTAATAATGAAAACGACTGAGACAGAGAGGACCCAGAAAGATGTAAGGGTGAACCCAGTGTACAGCAGGCTATTGCGAGCACTCAATCTCGGAGGGTGGAGGGCGAGGGGGAGAAGGGAATCTCGAGGGGCAAGTAAAAGAGCTGTAGGGGAATTTGGTAGAAATTGATTAGGCCCTACAAGTTGTGGAGGGGAACTTGGCATTCCAGAGAGACCAGGCCCAGTATGCTATACAGGATAAAGAAAACTCATATGTTTCCTATTGAAAGGTAGAGAACAAGAGAGGGGATGACCTATAAACTCAGACGCAGCAGATGCAGGACTGGAGGCATTCAACTCCTGGAGAATATGTGTGCATACCCCATGCAGCCATAGAAAAGAATAACCATGCCCTGCCATGCCCTGAGGAGGAGCAACGGAGGTAACTGGGGAAGTGGCTGGACAATGGGACTGGTATATGCATTTCTGAAAGCAGGAAACATGGATGGTAGCCTATGCAGAGGGCTGAGTTACAAACAAAATACTGCAGCTGAGAGAGGAGCAACAGGAAGAAACAGAAATGGAGTGACAGTGTGCAGACTGCTGACAGTGTATCTGCCTTAAACTAATCCCCCCGAATAACCAGAATGAGGAGGAGGAAGCACCAGTTTGGCAGTGAGAAGAGAACACCTGTGAAACACCGCTTGACTCTGTCTCTTCTTTTCCACCTGATCACCACAGAAAGAGCCTTCTAAAAGATCAAAGGAAAATTAGGATGCTGTTCTAGGGAAATCTTATCTTTCCTATGTATAGTTTCTTCTCTCTGCAAGGTTTTAAGAGTGTAATTGACTTCTGGACCAGTAAAGCCAAACCCATGGAAAGATGTAACACATTACTAAATAAAACCTATTTTAATGAGTTTATTATTATTATTAGACAATCTTTCTATTAAACGGCCACCATTCTTGTCTGTCTGTCATGGGATTTTCAACTTTCACACACACACATATACATATATAAACATATAGGTGTGCATTATATTTGAATTGCAACGGTTGGAAGGGCTTTTGGAAAGTTCGATTTGACTGGGATGGGTTCCAGAGGCTTCAAGAAGGTTCGATCTTAAGCCACTGGCGTGTGAACATGGACATTCAACCATGTGCAGTTGCTATTGCCGTCGCCTATTATATCACCAACTACGTCTTTAAATGTGAACCTACGACTCTTGAAAGAAGCCTCAGACACTATTGTTCAAATCAGAGTAGGAAAGCAATATTTCTCACAAGTTGTTTAAAATATGTATGGCAATGTTAAAACAACACCAAGTCTCCGCCTTTGAGTGTACTTTCCATCTGTGTGGCCTGCCTATGAAAGGGCGCACAAGGAGAGTCATTTATGTTAACACAAGAAAGCCTGACCTTCGATACAAAGTTGTAAGAGTGCGAAATGAAGACATTCAAAACTCTGAGGAAGACCCAGAGGAAGACGAACAAGGAGCAGAAAATCTACCAGAACAAGATCCAGAGGAAGAAGCTATGAGTAACAATAATTTCTGCAAACAAATATTTGATTGATGTTGATGAACTTTTGGGAGGCTTAAACATCTTGCTCTTCGGTGATCTCCTTCGACTTCCATCAGTATGAAGCAGTCCCCTTTATAAGCAACCTGTTTCAATGAGACCCGCTGTGCAGCTCTGGTGCCTCTTTAGATTTTGTGAATTGACTGAAAACATGCGACAGCAAGGGGATGCAACATTTATCAAAATTTTAAATAATCTTTGAGAGGAAAAACTCACACAAGAACAACTAAATATTTTACTGCGTAAATGTGAGGAAAGTAGACAAGGGAACTTTTCGTCCAGAAGAGCTTTGAGAATAATGCCAACTTGTAAAATGGTAGATGACCAGAATAATTAAGTTTGGTCCACTTTGGCAATGTAAACCTCCAAACGTTCACAATCACAGTGCAAGATACCCCCATTGAGTCGAAAAGACGAGTGCCTAACCTTTATCAAGCTATCCCAACAAAGATCAATAGAACGGCAGGCATTTCAAAGACAATTGTAATACATGGGGGCTATGTCTACACTACCCCCATTTTTTGCAAAAAATATGCAAATGGGGCAAAGTGTTGAATATTACTGCACCTCATTTGCATAATTAATGAGGCTCCTTTTTTGTGCAAGACTCTTTTGTGCAAGAGCCATTCTTCCTGAAAAAAATGCGGAAGAATGGCTCTTGCACAAGAGGGGGGTTTTGCACAAAAACAGAGCCTCATTAATTATGCAAATGAGGTGTGGTGGTATTCCACGCTTCGCCTCATTTGCGTATTTTTTGCACAAAACAGAGGCAGTGTAGATACAGCCCTGGGTTCTAAAGTTATGCTTCAGTACAATGTTCACCAAGCAAAAGGCTTGATCAGCGGCAAAATTGGCACCATCACCAATATAATATGGCCCTACTACTGCCGCTACCAAATTCATGAAACCGATATCCCTAAAGTTGAAATACATCATCATATGTCAGTTTCAAGTGAATTTTGGATATGGCTTGGTGGAGCAGTGAATGCTTCCAGTCATCCATGCTTATGCAGTCACCATTCACAAACTACAAGGGACCATGGTGGATAGAGCAGTTGTGAACCTTGGCTCTCAATACTTTGCACCAGCTCATCCATTTGCTGTGCTTAGTCAAATCCAATCTTTGGAAGTCATAGAGATCAAGGAAATCGAGCCAAACAAATTCCTGGGTGACAATGTTTGTCATAAAGACACCTTAGAAGAATTACAGCGTCTTCGAAGCCTTCCTTTTTTTTAACCAACAAAACAATTGATCCATCACCTCAATTACTTTATCCTTGCCCTAAACACAACTGATTTTAATAAAAAATGTAAATACCTAGTGCAAAAAACATTTTGTAAAACAGTCTAGCTCAAAATACATAAGCATATCAAAATGAATCTTGGAGTTTTAGTTAGTTGAAACACACTAGATTTAAGACCAAAAAAGACAAAAATTATATAAGTTTTAAAAAGACAGTCTTTCTAAAAGCGCACCAAAAGACTAAAAATAATCAAGAGTTTTAAGCTAGCAATGTAGGAGAAAGATTTGGATGGCTAGCAATTAGCAACTACCTTGAATCGCACTTAGCCATACAATCTTTCTCCTACATTGCTAGCTTAAAACTTTATTTTTGACTTTTTGGCACACTTTTTTAAAAATTATTTTTAGTCTTTTGGCGTGCTTTTAGAAATATTGTCTTTTTAAAAAGTGTATATATAGGAAAATACACATGTTTTATAACTTGTTTACAGTGTTAAAGGCTTCCAATTGCTTTTACTAAGATTACAGAGAGAAGAAATATAGGAATTTAAGATGATATCCAGTTACAAATGTAGAATGGCAAAAATCAAAATCTGAGGATACCGCTTGGGGTATTTTTTTATATAATTTAACTGTGGTGTTTTATAGAGACCTGTTTATTATCTCTTTAATAACAACTTTGTTTTGTGCACTTGGGAGGTACTGTTTCTTGTACTGAGTAAATGTATTGCTTCACTGATTTCTTCTTAAAGAAATTATCTAAAACTGTCTGGCTACTGACAGCAATGTTTGTTTATTTTTAATAAAATAATAATATACTATTTTATTATTTTTTAATAAAATTCTGAACAGAAGTTGGTGTTGCAACTTCTGTTCACAATACTGATGCTTGTTTATAATCTTGATCATTTTCACCAATATATTCAATATATTAAGGCAACACATGCTAAAGCCACTTTAACCTATAAAAGTTTAGGAAATTCTGCAACCTTGATAGCCAGATCATGATCTGACTTAAAAAATTACAGGTGTCACTTCAGTACATGCCAAATGCTGAAAATCTTGGGGAAGAGATGTTGAGTTGTCAGTTGTAGTTCAAATATGATTTATTAAAAAATAAACAAAGTAAATGAAGTGCACCCAAAACAATACTAAAAAGGTGAGTTAAAGAAACTGTAGAATCCCTCACTCCTGCATTGAGAAATTAATATTTGAAATTTTTCAAATCCTGAAAGAATAATAAGAAAGGAACAATTCTCCCCTAAAATAAAACCGTATTAAATAACATCCAAGATAAACTAACCACTGAAATAATTTACCTAGAATTGTGATGGATTTTTCCATTACTTGAAGTCTTTCAGTCAAGACTGTATGACTTTCTAAACGATATGGTGTAGTAAAATACAAAAGTTATGGGCTTGATGCAGTAATTATTAGATTATGTTCTCTTGTGTATAGCATGCAGGGGATCAGAGTATATAATCATGATTCCTCCTGGCTTTTAAAATCTGTGAAACTATGAATCTATTAACTCATCTAAAATAACAATTACAAATATCTCTCAATTCTTTTTTTTGTAAATCTAACCACTAATGCTATACTGACAGTATCAAATATATTTATTTTTCCACTAATCCTAACCATTTCTTCATACAGTTGCATTTTAAAAATAATATTCCACTCCTCTTTACACAGTTTTTACTATGGACTTGCATGGTTATAGGACTAGATGTTTTTGTTTCTAACAAATGGATCAAAAATACCTCGCTTCTGAACACATTCTTCTCTTTACTTCTGCAGTGCACTAACATCCAATTTTAATGTCCATGTAGAGTCAGTATACTCATATTTGATCAACTGAGAGAATCTATTGATCTAAACATACCTCACTCATCACCATATTCTATGAAAATGCAACAAGTATGTTCTAAAAACCTAGCTGATTTAAAAATACAGCACTTTTTTTTCCCTCTTGCAGTCTTGTCTATGTGCAATGAAGGGGAAAAATGTTTCTTGAGGCTAACTTAGACACCTTTTTAAATCTAAGTTTAATCAGCCATTAAATTGACACTGACACTAATTGTAAGAAAAATCTAAAAGGCGTCTGGAGGCCAAAGGAAAGATTTTGATAATCTAGTGATTTCATGATTAAAGGAACTGTTCTCTTCCTCAGCTTTCTGATGGACTACTGGACTATATTTGTACTGAGAGTGTTATGGACATCTAGAATGTAAATCTTTTGCTCTACAGTATAATACGGGTATATATTGGAATAAAAAAAAATAGTTCACATTACATGTGAAGTCAATTTTCTTGATGAAATAATTAGTGATATAGAAAAATGAGTTTACACATAGGTCTAATGACTTCAGACAAAAACCATACATAGCTGCAAAAATCTTGAGAAGGACCTAATGCTCCAGCTTGACCGATTATATTACAGACTAATTGCCACACAGCATTCTGGTGAGTCCTCAGAGTCCTATAGTATTCCCATCAGAAAGGTTCATTTGAGCCTAAGAATCTGTGAGGCTTACAGTATAGACTGGAATGCTGCTGAACTTGCATTCTTAAAGGATAGTTTTCATTCTGCCATATTCTTAGTGATACAGATAAGGAAAGGTGCAGAGTCCCTTCCTAGCACAGTTTCTAACCCAGGGGTGGGGACCTCAGGCCTGGGGGCTGGATGCGTCCCCCCAGCTTGCCTGGATCTGGCCCCCGAGACTCAGCATTGGGGAGCCTGTCCTGGCACTCCAGCCCCCTCTCCCTCCCCCCCGGCTACCCACCCGCAGGGCTGGAGCACACAAAATCTACTAGCCTGGACCCCACTAGTTTCTGGTGTGCAAAGAGAGCGTGGGGAGTGTTTTTCTCCCTCTGTCAGGGGCTTCTCACTTTGCTTCTCCTTGTGTGTGGCCCCTGACTGATTTTTCTGTGGGTCAGTGGCCCCTGACCCAAAAAAGATTCCCTACCCTGGCTCGAACCCATCAAAATATTACAACCACATTAATTATATATTTTTTTAAATCTAAGGTTCCTACCATTTTCTCCTATCCCCTCATTGCTACACTGTATTGAACTGGTATAACTGAACAGTGCTCCACTTGGAAAACAGTGTACTAGAAAGAGTCAGAGACATGAGGCTGGAGATGAGGCCTCAGACCTGGCTAAAGTAGCAATCAGTCCCACTTGATACAAAGTTAGCAGAGCTGTGCTGTGAGCAGAAGTCAGGCCCTGTTACAAACATGCTTGTCTGCAAATTCACAGAACCTGGCAAGAACAGGTATGGTATTGCAAAAATGCACACATTCCTGAGAAGTACTAGGCACGGGACACTCAAACAAACATTCCAGAAGGGTGTACCAGAACACCCCAATACTAGATATTGTACACACACTCTTCCCAAAGCTAATACCAGGACACAGTGGTCAGGGTGATGAATAAAGATGTTTTGATCAAACCAAGATCTACAAGATAGAGTGGTAAATAACCATGTTTAGAGGAGCAATATATAAAATATATAACTTGTGTTTATCAACACAATAACTTGTGTTTATAGAAGATTTACCCAGCAGTGCTCAGGTCCATAACTCAAGTTTTCTTTTTCTTAATTTAAATCATTGTTCTGGTATGCAGGCTGCCCCAGGACAGCCCCAATCCTTTCTCACCACAGCAGCTTATTCATGGCTTATTCATGACTGCTGCAGCTATAGCAGGCAAAGCGGGGCGGGGTGTATGTCACCCAGTTGAGGGACACACTGACAACCAGACATACAAACAGACAAACTCTTTGAAATATGCCCCTGCTAATCCAATGAAGTTATAACTCTCCCGGTCCCCATCGCTAGCCACTTGCTGTCCCCTGTGGTCATTCTACAGTATATCTCCCTCCTTACCAGACCCCTCCCTTTCCATTTTATGAGAAACAATCAAATTCCAGGCACCTTGGCACAACTAAACCCTTACCTTGCTTTAAGTTATGATAAAAGGAAGCTGCATATCAAATTTGGTGGTCCTAGTTTTCACCATTTAGGTGAAGTTCTTGAACAAATGGACTCACAGACAGACATTTCTAAAATAAGAACGGTCACAGAGGGCATATGCGACATGTGGGGGAACATGATAGGTCACATGCTCCAAACACATGGGCGGGGGGGGGGGAGCCAACAGCCAGCAGGAGGACTAGCCAGGGGAGGGGAGGCAGGATCTGTTGCCCAGGAGCTCATCACACTTCATACTCACCAGCAGTGGCAGGGTATGCAGAGCAACTGCCCCAGCTTGCTGCACTCCTCCAGCTGTGTTGCTTAGAAAGCAGGCTCCACACTCACCAGGAAATGGAGTGATGCAGCTGGGGGAACAAAGTGAGCTGGGGCTGTGTTGCTTTGCTTGCCTTGCCACTGCATATATGTGTGTGGGGTGGACTCCTGCTGCAGGCACCGGCTCCCCAGCCCCACTGGTCCCCTGGGCTGCTCAGGGGAGGGGAAGAGGCAGGGCGAGGGCAGAGCAAGGGTAAAGAAAAGGTGGGGAGGGGCAGAACGGGGGAGGGGAGAAATAGAGGTGGGACTTAGGGTGGAATCACACTAAATTGGCTTAAAATAAAAATAGTAAATGTGGGATCCTCTTGTTAGACATCTACTTCTGAGACTTTTGTTTCCTTCTTTTTGAGCCTTTATCCACAATTATAAGTTGTTTTTTTTTAATAGAAGTTGATATTTTCATGTAATAACATGATTCCAGGAGCTGGGGGTTTAAGAAAAACACCAGTATTGTAATACTGTTGATAAAATAACTGTTGGCATGATTAGCCAATGAGGCTATTTTGATGCAGATGGTGCATTGCAGTAGAATCTGTAATTTCTTCAAGTTGTGTAGCTCACTTTGGTACGTCTAGACAGTGGTGCTATTTTGGGATATCCGAAATAGTGTTTTCCACATCTTAACAGTGTGCCCATTATTTCAAAATGCAATCGAAATAATGGACTTGCTATTCCGATGTCTCGGTAAACCTCGTTCTATGAGGATTAAGGGACTTGTTGGAATAACAGTCTATTTCGAAATAAGCTACACAAATTGCATAGCTTTATTCGAGCCAATGTGTAGACACACTCTTAGAGAGCCAAGGTGGGTGAGATAGTATCTTTTATTAGGCTTAGTTGATGCAATAAAATATATTGCCTTACCCGTCTTGGCTGTCTAATATCATTGGACAAACTGCTTCAACACTGCATAGGTCAATTAGAAGCATGACTGCCTGTGGTTCACATTATACAGGTCAGAATCAAAATCCACTACTAACCAAAATGCATAAAGAGGCTTCTATTTTCAAAACATTTGGATCTAAATTTCAGAAGCAATATATGAATGTACACAGAAATGTACACAATGTCTGTGCATGTTACTTGGGTGAATGTGTCTATGTAATTATGTGTTCAGTACCCATACATCTGCACATATTATTATTACTTGGGTGCAGATGCATGGGTTCTGAACACAAAATTACATGACACGGTAACTGTGCAATTCGCTTGTGCCTGTGTCATGTAATTTTGTGTTCAGAACCCATGCATCTGCACCCAAGTAATAATAATATGTGCAGATGCATGGGTTCTGAACACAAAATTACATGACACAGGCACAAGCGAATTGCACAGTTACCCAGGTGCAATGATTACACACAGAGTTAGTGAGGTGCACAAGAGGGGATCATATTTTGTTACATGGAATTACACACACATTGCTAGGATACACAGACAACACAGCTACTGCACATGCACTTACTAGGATGCAAGTTTGCTCAGTGGGGTTACACACATGATTATGTTGAGGTCACACCACTAACCAGACGCACAGAGGGTTTCCATCAACATTAACTATGTGCACATAGATGGGGACAGCTCAAGAGGTTACGGGGGGCGCAGGATCACATGCCCAGATCATGCTCGTGCTCCACTAGGCACATGTATTTGTATATAAAGACAACAGTAGGTTCAGATGTGTTGCTAAGTTGTCCCCTTCATTTTCCCCATTTCCTCTTTAACAGCCTCTAGAGCTGCACGGAGAATAATTCAGATCTGTAGCAAACAGCCGCAGCGGTGGGAAGAGGCCTGCAGCTTATCAGTGCGTCAGGCTGGCACCACGAACGGCTGGCTGACTGTCCCACGAGTGACAAGGACCAGCTGGCTCAAGTCCCTTGAAAGGAGACGCTTCTCACATGCGCATGCGCAGCCTTAAACCCCTGGCGCCTGTCCGTTAAAGCTAATCGCGAGCATGCGCATTAGAAGAAATGGTGACTCCTCCAGCCTCTCGCTTCTCTAGTAGCCTCTGCCCCCCCGCTCATGCGCATGCGCATGCGCCTCTCCGAGAGCTAGGAAGTTGGCCCCTAATTGCGCAAACGCAGTCGCTCTCGGAGCCACTTCCTCCCTCCCTCTTTCAGTCCTTAGTTATGGTGCGCGCGCGGGACCGTTGCTATCCTCACGTGACATGGAGGCGGAGAGAGGAAGGGAAAGGTCAGCGGCGACGTCGGCGGAGGGGGAGCGGAAGGTCAGGGCGGGAGCGGAAGTGGGAGCCGGAGCTTGTCCGCCATTGTGGGGAAGCGGAGCCCAGAGCGGGGGGGGGGAAAGCAGTGCTGCGTCCGGCCGGCCGGCTCCTTCCAGCGGCAACCCGATCAGCGGCGGCGACAATCAAGCGGTAGCGGGGAGAGCGGCGCGGTCTGGGTGTGCGGCAATCACTCGAGGCCCAGGCAGAGCGAGAGGGGATCGCGGCTCCCCGTGAAGAATGTCAGCCACCAGCGTCGACCAGGTACGGGCCGCCGTGGCCTGGGCGCAGGGCGCGAGGATGAGGTGCCTCAGACGAAAGGGCCTGCGCTGCCAGGAGGGTCGGAATCCCGCCGGGCCCTTTCCGCCGTCTAACAGCCAGTGCAGCTTCCTGGGCCTCGTCCTCGCCGCTGGCAGCGCTGCTCCGCGCCGCCTGGGCTTAGCATCGTGGGAATCCAGCAGCCAAGCCCCATGTTTATAGCCGCCTCTGGGCCGCGCCTGCTTCCCTTTCCCGCTCCGAGCCTCCTTGTACTTCCCATCTCAGGGCCTCTGCCTTCCTCCCCCCCCCAACACCTTGTCTTTTGATGCTTCCTCCCTCTTTCCTCTTCTCTGGGCTGCTGTCTTCTTTTTCTCCTTCTCTCTGGCCCTACGTCGTCTTTAGGTCTCTGTCTTCCTCCGGTATCCCAACAATCCACTTATCTCTGGATCTGGCTCTCTGCTACTCCCCTTCTGAGCCACCCACACTTTGGGTCACTTTTGCAGCCTTTTCTTCCTTGGTACACCACAAATTCCTTTTGGGTCTCTGATGCTGCCTCCTTTCCATTTTTCTGTCCTTATTCCTCCTTTTCCTACTCTTTGGGTCTCTGACTTCTCCCTTTATAGCCTCTCCTCCAAGTTGTTTCCTTGTCTCCTGCATTTACCTGCTCTGGGCCTCTGTCCCTTCTCAACCGTGTCTTCATCGGACCTTTGTGGCATCCTTATGTGTTCAGCTGTATCATTTCTAGGCCTTTGCCCCCTTTTTTGGCCTCTACTGTTCCCCTACAGTCTCCTCTCCTGTCTCAATCTTGTCTGCCTCTTTGCATCTGTGCTCTATGCATGCTTCCTAGTTTCTTCTGTGCGCTTCTGCCTCTGAGGGCTGCCATACTGCTTCCTAGTAGCATGTTTCTCTGTTCTTCATTCCTATTTTCTTGTGCCTTCACTTTCTTTCCTCCCATCCTCTTTTTGGGCCACTAGCCCACAACATCTTTTTGTTTCCCTCTGGGTCCCTGTATATGGATTGGTTGTGTCTATGTGCTAGGATATGTTTTTTTGGAGGTTTTTTTTAAGAGTTAAGGGGCTTTTTTTCTATTTTTTTCTGGATTGAGAGGATAAATAGCAAATGAGTCATTAAAGGGTGATGGAGACAGGGAATACCCACTGCAGCTTAATGAAATGCATGTGCCAGGGGCAGGGTGGTGGAAGCATTAGTACTACTAACTTTCAGTTAGTAGTTGTTTTTTTCCCCAAACAATCTTATTATACAAGATGTTAAGATATTGTGACCTTCTCTATTATAATAGTGCTTATTGCCTGACAGATTAAAAGTGTTTTATAATTACTAATCTTCACAGCCCCTTTGTGTGATACTGTTTTTGTTCTTTCTATGAAAGTGCGCATGCTTATACTGGGCTGGGCTTACATAACTGTCTTACACCTGTCCAATGATCAGTCCACTATGTGTTGCCTTATTACCGTACATTCCTTCAAATATCTGAAAAACCTATAAAATGTGCTTCACTGAGCTACATGTTGTAAATTTTGGTCTGTTCTTCGGTAACAGTACCTTGTGCCAGTTTAAAAGAATACAAGTATCTGTATTTGCAGTAGCCTTAGCCTACTAAAAAGAAAAATGTTCTTAAAATTTTATTTTACTTATTTTGTTTAGTACTCTTCTCTCATCTTGAACAGTAAACAAGTGAAAACAAAACCAACTTACTTTGCAGATAGTGTTGCATCTTTTAGATTTCAAATACTGCAGAAGAATGGTTTTGATTTAAAAATAACCATGCATTTTTCACTAGACCTTAGATAGGGAAACATTTCTGTTTCTATTGGATTTTGTGTAAGTATGTTTTAAAAATATTTTAAGTTTTGGGTGTAGCTTAAGTTGATCCTTTAAGTGATAAAATCAGCAAATATAAACCAGCATGGATAGAAAATTAAAGGATTTTAATTTTGCTAATTTCCCAATTAATATTTTTTCCTCTTATTTTCTACCTTTTAATATACAGAGACCTAAAGGACAGGGAAATAAAGGTAAGATGTTTCCTTTATTATTTATGTCTGAGGCCTGGTCCTGTAATATATGAAAAAGATGTCCTCAACCAATTATATAAAGTGAATGTAAATATTCAAAAAATCCATTTTTTTTCAGGGTTGGCAATGGCCTTGGAAAAATTAATTCAGGACAGGATATTGGTCAGTAGTAGTTTAACCCTGGTTTCTTGGTCTAAACTGGGAAAACCAATTACTTCAGTGTCCAGCAAGTTCAGCAAACACAGAATCAATCTTTTCAAACTTTCACATTCATTCAAAGCTGAAGGATGGGTCCGGTCTGTCCCGTGCATCAAAGTTGGTTCTCTGCTAAAGAATGCTGCATGGTCAAATAGATCTAGAATGCTAGTCTGAAATGGTGCATACTTATGATTGCTTAATGATTCACTCAACATTATTGTTGTTTTCATATAATCAAATGTTTTGGAGTATTGTTTATGTAATATTGAAAAGTGAAATGTGAGTCATGATTTATCACTTGCCTGAGAAAATACCAAACCAAAAAGTATACAGATATTCCAGTGGTCAGTATTATATATTGACATATATTAGTATTCTGCTCACTGCAGTTTTACTTATTTGTACAATTCTGATTTCCAACCTTACTGCTTATGTAATCACAGTTTAAATGTAAATCAGGCTAAGTGTATTGTGGTATATATTAAAGAAGCAGTTTTAAAATAGATACTGGGACTAACTAGTTTTTCCTGGGGCAGTAAAAACCATAATTTTACCTGGTAAAAGCTATCTCTGTTAAATACTATTCCACCTTGATTTTATCATAGCAACATGATTAGAAGTGGTGAACTAAGAGTAGGAATGTGAAAAGTTAACTGGTAAGCATCACCCTAAACAAATAATGCTTATTAGTTTGGTAACTGGTAGGGGCTGGAGCAGCTACCCAGCTGCTCTGGGCAGAGAGCTTCTCCAGTCCCACAGGGGGCCTACCTCAGACAGGGGCTGCTCTCATTTGGAGTAGCCTCTGTCCGTGGGTAGCCCAGGCACCCTGCAGGTAGTGGCTGCACTGGCATGGGCTGGGAGCTGGCGGTGGCCCTAACGCATGGCTGTGAGGGGGAGCTCTGCTGTCTGGAGGCAGCTCCACTAGGGCTGGGGTAGTTCCTAGCTCAGATCTCACTTAGTCAGTTAACTGGTTAAATGTTGGGTTGACCTAATATTTAACCGGGATTTTATATGCCTCCGTATATTTTTTTTCCAGTATTTTAAACATGGTATGTTGTTGTAAAAATTCTTTAATCTGCTGAGCGAAGTAATTGTCATGAATAATCAAGGAAGAGAGAGCTGTTACCATTTAGCTATCTTTCAGTGAATATGTTGTCATGATATCTTCGGGCATTTACATCAGCCGTATTCATTGTTACTTATTAATGTCTAATGAGGGTCTTTTGATCTAAAGAATAATGATTGTGTGTTCACGTATATGAGTAAGAAACTAAATGATCAGAACTCATCACCACTCATATTCTGGGAAATCTTCAAAATTGGAGTCTTATTCATTTGAGAATCCAGTACAGAGTATTCCTCTGAGCGGTTATCTAGATTTCTCTGTCTTCATTTCTTCCCCTTATTGTTTAGCACCTGACTTTAAATTCCATACTTTTCTAGCTTATCCTCCCCCACAAACTCAACTCAGGTTTTTTTAATATTCTCCTCTCCTTCCCTGCAAAAGGATGAAAACAAAGAGCATTTATATTGAATTTCTTACTCACTTCATTTATTTTATCAAGTAGTAAACTAAACTATCACTGTTTTTAAGATGTTGTTTTCAGTCTCCTGATACATAGTGGTTCTTTTCCTGGGTGGTATTGTCGTTATCCACAGTTTGATCAGCACAGTTTCATGCAGGTGCCTCCCAAATCTACCTTTTCAACTTTGACTTCTCTGGAAATGTTTCTTCATAATCTCAGTGTCTGTGGTGAAACACTGAGTAAACTTTACGTCCTAAATCCTCACTCCTTGGCTGTCAAAACCCTGCACAGTTCCATTCCTTCCTCCATTTTTCTTCTATCATATTCTCTTGGCACTCATTACACTGTCTTCAAGCCTGGCTTTTACCTAATTGCTTTGCATTCCTTTTCTACTCTTTTCTTCTTTGTTACCCTGTGAATGGAATTACCTTTTATTTCTTTATGCCAAGAGGTCTCTGCCTTCAGTTTTCTCCTTAAACTACACTATTTCTAAGCTATTGAAAGATCTGTCAGTTTGTTTCATCCAGTGTTTTGTTTGATCTTTATTGCCCATATTTAAATTAGAATTTAAACAATTTGATGAATGGATTGCCTACAATTATTTAATAAAAATAATGTGAATTTTATATTGATTGATGTACTCTAGCATAATTTTGTGATCTATTATTAATACTGCATATAAAACTTAAGTAAAACCTTTTTCTAAAATTTAAATGTTGGGCTTAAATTACTGGTTATAGGCTATTTTAGATTGCATCCTGTTAAATTATATTAACTGTGTATAACTAGTTGGTAGTGAAAAGGATTTATTTGAGATCTCTGAGAGTAACTAATACAATCAGATACAGCACTATGCAGACATATAGTAAAAGACAGTTCCTGCTCATAATAGCTCTGGCAAGATATGACAGATGATTAAGGGAGGGGGAAGGAGAATGAAGATCATGATGGTAGGAATGCTTACTTATGTAGAACAGTTTCTATGCACAATTAGATGGTTTTGAGTCATTCAGAGACTTTATGTATTTCATGGGTATTAATAAAGTAGAGATTGGTGGTCACTACTTGGCTATACATTAAAGTTGGTTATCTCTTGGAAGGATCATGATAGGGTTCTGCTTGAAGTAATCTTTAAAGCAAGATAAAGTAGTGAGATGGCAAATTAGTTTGCGGAGTGTGTATATTTCCATACATAGCAGAAAATGGAAAAGAGGGTAGTTGTGGGGGGCATCTCTGGCAGATGGGAAAAAGAAGGAAGTAGTACAGTAAGGCATGAGGATAAGTAGCAAATGTATAGCATGAGTGCAGTTAACATTGCAAATGTAAAACTCCTTTGAACAATATTGTGAAAGTAGCTATATTATGTAGTCTTGTGAGATTTCTCTCTTCTGACATTTTGTTGAGGGAAAACAATACTCTATGGCAGCCAGAAATAGATATACAGGAAGAACTGTATGTAGCAGAATAGTAATATATAAATGTGTTGCTGCAAGAACTAAATGAGTAAAATATCTTTTTCTGAAAGTGGTGTTCGTTACATTTGTCAACTCTTGGACAGAGTGCTTGGTTGGAATGGGCATCAGCCCATAAAAGATGACTTTTCTTATGAAAATATTTGATTATTGCTCTTTTCAAAAAACTTTTTTCTCAATTTGTATGTTTTGATGCAGTGGTGTCCAACATGCTAGCCATTAGCCACATGTGGCTATTTAGCCCAATTGAGTGTAGCTAGTTTGCTGTAGCTGTTGCCACTGCTTCAGAACTGATTGGACATCACAGTTGTCATGTATTAGAACTACAACATATGCAGTTGTCAGTGTTTTCCTATTATCTTCCATTATTATGATTTCTTACCTTAAATAAAGTTGATAAATTTAACTATGATGTCTCATATTAGAATGAAGCATAGGGATGGAAGTTTCATGTACATTTTTGAGTGTTTTGCATACTAGTCAAGGAAAATCAGCTTCACTTTTAATGCAAATTTCATTCTTATATTTTTGTCTGTCACTTGTGAAAAATGACATGATTTTTTGCCACATGTTTTCAATGCAAAATAATATTCAAAAGAACATCTTGTAAATTTGATTTGTTAGTAGATTGTGGACTAGTTATTTACAAAAGCAGACTAAAATTTTATTTTTGAGGCTAGCATTAAGGTAATGGTGCTTTTGGGAACAGTTGGTTAATGTACAGTTATAAGCAAGGTGAAAGTGAATGAGGAACATTGGTGAGCTTTTAGACTAGATCATGTATCTTAATCTGTTTTGAAAAGTATTGATTAAATGTGTAGTGCTCTACATGCTATTTTTAATAATAAGCAAATTCAGGTTAAAATAAGAGACAAAATAAAACTTTATTTTCGAGTCTGGAATTCTTCTTCACTGGGAAATTGATGGTGTGGCTATCCAAAACTATTTGGTCCCACCATGGGTTAGAGTATAGGAGCAAATAGTAAGAAGGGCAAGCACGTTTAAAAATAAATCTGAACTACAAATTGATGGACCAAATAAATCGGTTGTATGTGGTTTGATTTATCCTTAAAAATACCTCTGAAACCACCAAATGCCCCTCTTAGATTCAGATGTTATGCAAATTACTTGATGTAAATGAATTGCTCTTAACAGAAGGATTCCATTCTGGACCTATTGCATATCTTATTCCTCCAACTATTTATGAACTCTTTTTTGAGGAATTTGTGTTTCTCAATATGTTTTTCTTTAGAAAAGTTGTACCTGAGAATTGTCCTCCAAACCATTTAGCTAGGATCTGGCAATGAACCCTTCCTTTTAGGTGACATGGATAGTAGACTTGTGGATTACTGTCCTATGTAACTGAGCTTAAACTTGAGAAGCAATGTACTCTATAGGTTATCAAACTTTTCTCGTTGTATACAGACTAGATTTAATCAGGAATAGGGATGTAAAATCCTTTGTAATATGTTAAACTACAAGTTAAAGTGGTTAACCGCCAGTGCATCATGGGTGGGGGATTGCCAGTAAGGTAGTGCTTACCAGTTAACGGTTAAATTTTTACATCCCTAATCAGGAGTGTATCTGTTTTAGAGTTTTTTATTAACCTGCGGTTCATGCTATCCATTTTGGGGAAAATTTTGGTAAATATTTGTTTTTGCTTAAGTTTAAAAATTAAACTTAAATGTTTCTATAGCAGAACATTTGTCTCCCTTATCTCCTCCCTTTCGTATTGGTCATAAATATTTGGCTGTTGTATCATAATATCAGTCTATATAAGCTACTGTAGTGTTAAGTGTTAGACTCCCTTGATTGTTGAAGAAATAAAAGAGAAACTTAGTTGTCACTTTCACTTGTGACTAGTAAAGATGTGCTCAGTATTATTGCTGAAGTTCTATTGGAGGATATAAATTGTCAGCTCCTTTTGGAATTGTTGTAGTTTTGCTATTTTTCAGACCTTCAGCTATTGTTTATTAACCTTAGTCACGTTAGTCCAACTAACAGTATACGTATTTGTTCCCAAGATACATCTCTTAGCTCAGGGCTTTTCATATGACAAAATTTATGAAAAATTTGCAAAGTTATTGGGTATAGAACCCAACTAATTTTATAAATTTAAACTTCTTAGCTTTCACTAAACATTAGCTGTAAATTCTTGGCTTTCTTAGTTTCATGGCTATATATATGCTATTCAGATGCTCTTGCCAAAAGAGGTAAATAAGCTCTCCTTTCTGGCTTCAGCTTGACAAATTCCATTCTTTATGCTTGGAACTTCTTCTTTCATATGGCACCAAATGACCACCTTAAAACCTGTTTCTTTCGCTTTGAGACTGGACTGTTACCTATTGTACTATTGCCCTGCTTATCTAAGCTTGGTCCATATTTTGTTTGCATGGTGCTCAGTCAAGGTTGCTTGGAAAGGAGTATTGGTATCATGAGAAGGGATACTTGCCCCAATTACTGTCCACTGGAGGGTGACTGTTAGATAGCTATAGTTACCTATCTGGGAAATGGGACATAACTCTGGCCTTGGGTATAACATTGGAGAAGCGTTGTGCATAAGTATTGTGAGCTAGTGTTGTGAAGCTGTTGGGTGCCATGAAAGGCCTGCCCACCCTTCGCATGGAAGTCCCAAGTGATAGTTTGATGAAGAAAAAGCAAGGAAAGCATTAGGCTCTGGAGTGTTGGAAATGTCATAACATTTTATTTTGTTTAGAAATAACAAAAAAATGAAATTGAGGAAATAATCAAGGATTTATGAGGGAGAGGTTGGGTAATACGAAGGTGTTATGTCCTCACCGTATCCTAGAGGGGAAGAGGGGGATATCTCAGTGGGTTGCAGAAGCATATTATAACATCAATTCAGGGACTCAGCTCCTGCTTCTCTTTCTCCTCTTTAACCATTACAAGTGTCACCTTAAGATGGCTGCAGATAGAGTAGGAGCCAATATGGGTGGGTAAGAAGTTAACTTGCATAAACTTTCCACCCACTTGTTGAACCATTCATTTTGCACTGGTTTCAAGCTGTTGATGGCTGAAAAGAACTGGGAAATATATTTATTCCTCAGAAGCAGTCATGTATGTTTCCCAGAATATTTTGCCCTCAGGTTGCAAATTTTCTGAGGTCATGGAACTTGACTTCCTATGTTTTTGTATAATGTATAGCATAATGCAAGTACTCAGTAAACACAGTTCATAACTGCTGTACAAACTTGGTATGTTAAATTTCATTTTGCAGTCAGAGTAAAGCAGCTATATTAATTCAGATTCCACCCCCAAAAAAGTAGAAATAGCGCCTTGATGAAAGTAGTATGAATGTGAAGCTCTGGGAAACAGCACTTAAACAGTTAAGCAGTTGAGTAGGGTTATAGGCTGCGCTGTGACGTGACAGTTTGGTGTGTTCTTCATTGTATAGGCTTTCTGCAGATAATAATGCTGACTTCATTTGTTTGGATTTTTCCCTTATGACTGCAGGAAAAATGGTTTGCTGTGACACACTCCTGCATTATGAAATTATGCCAGCTGTGTGTGTCTGCAGGTGCCTTGTTCTCAGAAAAAAGTGAGAATTGGAAACCATCAGACCTCTGTCATTTATGAAACAAGTTTTTTTCTTTTTGAAACAAGTATTTGTAAAGCTTGAGCTGAACTATAAGATGGTGTTGTTTCTTCATTGGATTACTTTCTAGTGACAACTGTCATCTAAGTATTCATTAAAACTGATGCACCAGTGTACTGTAGGATTAAACAAAAGGAAGAGAACCTTTCTGATCACTTGTAATGATATTTTATAACATAAAGTTCTTTAAAGAACAAGAAAGGATTATCTTGAAATGAAATCTTACAAGAGAAACTTGCAGTCCTTTTGTAAATACTGGATGTATATATCTGTCATCAAGATGCTATCTCATTTGATTCAATGGCATAGGCTTTATAGTGTCCTCTCACAAAGAGGAGTATCATGTACTGGTTTTTAAACACTTTGGAGAGCTAAAATGTAACAAAGTCCCGGTAATTGAATCAATACAAGATATCCTATTTTTCCGAAAATGGGAGAACAGGCACTTTATTATTATACAGGTGACAATTTAATAGAAACAAAGACTAAACTGTTTTTTGTTTTGAATTAAAATAACACCAATTTTTAAAAGCGTGCCTAATACAAGCTTGCTTTTCAGTTTCAGTACAAAACGGTTCGATTCATCAAAAGGATGCAGTAAATGATGATGACTTTGAGCCATATCTAAGTAGCCAGACAAATCAGGTAAGTGAGTATTCATTGCTGTTTTGACATTTATTTGGATTTTAATTGTTTAGCTAAGCTTTCCTTCTCTTACAATACACTTTCTTGGTTCAGTGTATGTCTGCTTGCATGTTTGAAATGTAACGGATGCTTTGCATATAATAGCTCTAAAACATGTAATCTCTTTCATAGTAACATTCTTGTGAAACTTTAGGATGGAATTAATCAGTTCTGAGTGTCTAACATAGGTATGCATTCTAGAACCAGAAGTATATTTTACCTTTAAAGGATTTTTAAGTGAGTTCAGTATACTCCTGCTGTGTCACTGAAACAATTGTTCCTTGGCCCTTAGATAATAGTAATAGAGTGCACATGATTTTCACTGAAGTCAGCAGGAGTTGTTATACCTGATAGATAGCATAATTGGAGGCCTCTGAAGGTTTATATTGCCTGTTGTGTAAGTTTTCGGCCAATAAATGGATGACTTCACTTTCTGAAGCTGTAGAGCCTCCATCTTTTGTAATACTAAATTCAGAGGGATTTTTCAAATTTTTAATTTAAATAATTAAGATAAACTGGAAAGTTCCAGGATTCTGTTTTTGGAGGGAAGAGACTTTGGGGATTTTCCTTGTCTGCCCATCTTCTTTCGATGTCACAAAATTGGGTTGTCTTTTGCTAGAGAAAGATGGAGGGAGGTTGCATCTTTGCAAACTAATGAATGCCACTTGAGACCTCTGGAGAGGGTCTTTAAAGAGACATGAGCTTTACCTTTCAAAAGGCTGAATGCTTTGCTTCCTTAGCACCTTTATTCTATGAGTCATGGAATTTCAACATGCAAATTATTTCTCTCTAGACACATTGAATTGAATCATGTTTGATGCTATCATTTTTAAATATTGTGGGACTATATTTAGTAAATGATTTGTATAATACCATATCCAGAACAAAATATACATTCATATCCTTCCATGAAGAAATAAAAATTATTATTCCTAGCTCAGCAAGAACATTTATTGAGCTACTTTTTTAGTTCCTTTGCTGTGGACTTGTAATAGTGAATTTGATTTGGTAGTATACTTTGTATGACTAGATTTGAACTTTTTAATTTAAATGGTATGTATAATGTAGATGTTTATCTCCTTATAGCTAGCATGGTTTTAATGCTAAGGATTAGATAGCTACGGATTGGATTTAATGCTAAGGATGGATATGTTTCATACGCCTTGTTTATGGTGTTTGAAACATATTTTCTAAAACAAAAACTAGAAAAGCTCACAATTATTTTAAATGCAGTAACATGTGACTAGGCCTTGGAATGTCCAATTTGTGGGTTCATATTGGAATTCATACCTTGTCATAGTTAATTGCCTGCTTTTAAATATTACTTAAAGTGTAAGTTGGTAAAACACTGGATGTTCTGAGATCTTTTTTGCTGCCAGTTGGATTTTTCAGAAAAAGGTTAAATGGTTTCACTTGTATCCAAATAATATAAAATACTAGATAATGTACCGGGCATTCCTTAGGTCCTTAACTCAAATTTTATTTTTCTTTATTTAAATCATTGGTCTGGAGTGGGGCTAGAGATGAGTGGTTCAGTATGCAGTTTGCCCTGGGGACAGAGGACTACCATAACCCTCTCTCACTGCAGAAACTTGGATCGGGGAGAAGCAACTGTCCATAACTGCTTGCAGCTGCAGTGGACACATGCGTGCACATTCTGTCTGTGTCTCTGTGTGTCTGTCTCTCTCTCATATATAGCAAATAGCGGTCCCTTTCTCCACCTCTGCCCTCTGTTGCCCTAATGGTGTTAGCTGTCCCAGTCCCCATTTCTGGTTACTTGCTGTCCTTCCCTCCTCTCGTGATCATTATACAATATAACTGACCCTGCTTTCCATCCCATATCCCCATCTTCCCCATATGGTCCTTATATAGCCTATCCCTCTCTTTCTGTCTGAGAAACAATTGCATGCCAGGCACATCCCATTGTCCTGGTACAACCAAACCCTTATCTTGCTTTAAGTTATGATAAGAGGAAGCTATATACTGAATTTCGTCATCCTAGCTCTTGTAGTTTAGGGGGAGTTCTTGAAGAAACTAACTCTTAAACTCTTGCAAATATATAATAGATTATAAGATCTATTGACATTGGGTTTATATATGTAGAAAGAACTCCCTATAACAAATAGAACTAGTGTAATGAGTTCTGAGTTTTTTGCAAATTGAATCTACCTGTGTTATAATAGTCTCTCAGCATTTGCATGAAGCATTTCCTTCTTTTGAATATCTACTTCAAGCTAGCCGAATAGATTCTTCTTCACACACTTGGGTATCTTAAGTCTTGCTCAATATATTAAGCACTGCTTTATCTGTCCATAACTAGGTGTGGCAGCACTCAGTTGTGTGTGTATTTTTTTGTTTTTTTGTTTTTTAAATTTTGGCAGATATCAATGTTTACTTTTACGAACTTTATTTACATATGGGATATTAAGAGTGTCACGCTGGTAAGATTAGACTATTTAATGACATTAGATGTTGAGATTGAAAGCATTAAAGCTGTATAACCTTTAAAACACACTGTCAACATCACTTGTCAGAATATTATATAGATATCCTTAACTCAAACTCTTAAGTTCTCAAGCAGCATTTTTCTTTCTTTGCCTGTTTGTAAACATCTGTTATCAAAAGGAATATTTTTTGTTAGCTTGTGTATATGTGATGAAATCCGTGCTTATTGACATTTACCAACTGTAAAAAAAAAAAAAAACAACCCCTCATCCCTCCATACTTATCTGTAATCAAAGGTTAACCCTGAAGGTAGTATTTAGGAAGACAGTTAATACTCTGGTTGATATTACATACAGTTGAACCTCAGTTACAATCAGCAGAGTAATAAACTGACTTCTCAACCTCAAACCTCATTTGGAAATTGAAGTATGCAATCAAGTAGCAGAAGAGACCCACAAAAAAGCAAATACTGTCCATTACTCTTAAATGTAAAGCAATAAAAAAAAATTGGACAAGGTAAGGAAACTGCTTTTTTCATTTAAATTAAAATGATTAAAAGCAGCATTTTTCTTTTGCATGTTAAAGCTGCAAAGCTGTAATGTTCAGTTGTAAGCATTTGTAAGAACGATCATGTTTTCAGAGATAGACACTTGAGAATTATGAACAATCTCCATTTCCAAAGTGTTCATAACTTCGGATCTATTGTATTAGGTTTATTGGAGAAATGGATGGATTTACACTGAAGTCAACTGTGAAAAAACAAATTTAATGAGGCATATGACGCTCAAAGGCTCATATTCTCAATTAAAATCGGTTTGAGATTTCTGTAGCCTTAAAGGAAAAAAGACACTGTAAACAACATCAGCATTATTTGTTGTCCGATGCCTGCCATTATCCCTTGAATGATGTTGATAATGGAAAATTGCTGATTTTACTTTATTTTCTTGCAGAGTAACAGCTATCCACCAATGTCAGACCCGTACATGCCTAGTTATTATGCTCCATCCATTGGATTTCCATACTCTCTGAGTGAAGCAGCATGGTCCACTGCTGGTGACCCACCAATGCCATACTTAACAACCTATGGACAGATGAGCAATGGTGAACATCATTATATACCTGATGGTGTGTTTAGTCAACCTGGGGCTTTAGGAAATACCCCTCCATTCCTTGGTCAACATGGATTTAATTTTTTTCCTGGGAATGCAGATTTCTCTACATGGGGGACAAGTGGATCTCAGGGACAATCAACACAAAGCTCTGCTTATAGCAGCAGCTATGGTTATCCGCCTAGCTCTCTTGGTAGAGCCATAGCAGATGGACAGGCTGGCTTTGGCAATGATACTTTGAGCAAGGTGCCTGGGATTAACAGCATTGAGCAAGGCATGACCGGACTGAAAATTGGTGGGGATATGACAGCTGCAGTGACAAAAACTGTAGGGTCAGCTCTCAGCAGTACAGGTATGACAAGCATTGCAGCAAATAGCGTGCCCCCAGTTAGCAGTTCAGCACCTAAACCAACCTCATGGGCTGCCATTGCTAGGAAGCCTGCTAAACCTCAGCCGAAACTCAAGCCTAAGGGTAATGTGGGAATTGGGGGCCCTGCTATACCACCACCTCCTATAAAACACAATATGAACATTGGAACTTGGGATGACAAAGGGTCAGTGGTAAAAGCACCCCCTTCCCAGCCAATACTGCCTCCTCAGACTATAATACAGCAGCCTCAGCCATTAATTCAACCACCACCATTGGTGCAAAGCCAACTGCCTCAACAGCAGCCTCAGCCACCACAGCAGCAACAAGGACCTCAGCAGCAGGCTCAGACCCACCAATTGCAGCAGCAGCAGCAGCAGCTGCAAAACCGCTGGGTAGCTCCTCGTAACAGGGGCGTAGGCTTCAGCCAGAACAATGGAGGATCTGGCAGTGAAAACTTTGGCTTAGGTGTTGTACCTGTCAGCTCTTCACCTTCTGGTGTAGAGGTGCACCCAGTACTGGAGAAACTAAAGGCCATAAACAACTATAATCCCAAAGACTTTGATTGGAACCTGAAGAACGGACGTGTGTTTATAATCAAAAGCTATTCGGAGGACGATATACACCGCTCCATTAAATACTCTATCTGGTGTAGTACTGAACATGGTAATAAACGCTTGGATGCTGCTTACCGTTCCCTGAATGGAAAAGGTCCACTCTATTTACTCTTCAGTGTGAATGGCAGTGGACATTTTTGTGGAGTGGCTGAGATGAAGTCTGTTGTGGACTACAATGCATATGCCGGAGTCTGGTCTCAGGATAAGTGGAAGGGGAAGTTTGATGTTAAGTGGATCTTTGTCAAAGACGTTCCCAATAACCAGCTGCGGCACATTCGTTTGGAAAACAACGATAACAAACCAGTTACCAATTCGAGGGACACTCAAGAGGTACCCCTAGAAAAAGCCAAGCAAGTGCTTAAAATAATTGCTACTTTCAAGCATACCACCTCAATCTTTGATGACTTTGCACACTATGAAAAGCGTCAAGAGGAGGAGGAAGCCATGCGTAGGGTAAGAATCCAATTTCATTATAGTCCTCTTTCTGTAGTGTCTTTTTGATAGCCTAGTTATTTCTTACAATTCAATTTTCAGTATACATTGAAGCAAAAAGTAATGTTACTTTGTCCCAGACTAGTTATAGTGCTTTAATAGTTGCTGTAACTAGCTCTTATAAGATTGTTTTAATTCTTGTGGTTAAACCTAAATTATTTGTAGGTTAATGTGAACAGAACAATCCTAATATAAGCTTATGTATAAGAAGTCTTAAAATATTTTATTTATTGTTACGAAGGTGGGTGTCACTGTCAGTGGAATATAACAGTCCTATGGGGTCTCATTTTTTAGTGTAACATTAACATTTCTGAGACAACTTTCAGTGCCATATTGACATTGTGTGTGACATAATTGTTAACACCCAAGAAAAGAAGCTGTTTTTAATGAAAGATTTTAACTTTTGCAGCAATTAATGGTTTAGTTCCCATCACTTGCTAGGACAAACAAGAATTGACCCCCCCACTGCACTTCACATGGCTTCTTGCGTAAGACTATCTGCTGTAGGGATGGGCAAATTCAAGGAGACAGATGACTGCAAAAACCCATTAATACCCTTTGATGGGTATACATTTTTGGAGGCTAGGTATTGCATAACTCAGAAATGTTTCCTAAAATCATGTTAATACGCAGTTAATCATGTATTAATAATCTAAAACCATAGTATTCTTAAATAAAAATACCTGTATTGCACAAACTTTAAATACGTGCTCATCCAAAAAAACTTCTACAGACAGTTTAAACAAAAGTATTTAACCTTTTTAGTGTGCTGAAGAGCATGGGATTGATAAATGAAAGCAAAACAAAAACATAAATCTCAATGTTTTATATTTGCTGCTTCCAGTTTGTGTCTGGAATCCTATGTTAAGAGGTGGGTAATTGGCCAATCATGTAGTCAATACAGTTTATTAAGTACACGAATAGTTAAGGGAAGGCACTTTGTTCTGGCTCGCACTGGTTCCAGGAGCTAACCCCAGTGTGCCCCTGCAGTTTAAATGTACAGTGAAACTCCAATAGTCCGGCATCCAATTGTACAGCACTCCCGATAGTCCGGCATCAAAATGGCAAGAGCCTAGTGAGTGAGCTTCGGCAAAAAAACAATCACAAGGCAGCAGCGGCAGCAGCTGAACTGAGCAAAACTGGACAGGACCGAGTCCATCTGCCACTGGCATTGTGTGATGGTAGACAGTGCTTGTGCTACAATAAAAAGGGTTAAAAACACTTTATATACAGTGTGTGTGTATCTATCTATCTATAACACCATCTTATAGTACCTCCTAATAGTCCAGCATATCCGATAATCCGGCACCACCTAAGTCCCAAAGGTTCCGGATTATCGGAAGTCTACTGTAGTAGGAGCCAGGCTGCCTGGCTCTTAGTACATTTAAACTGTAGGGGCACAGCTGGCAGGAGCAGCCCCTGTTCACAGCTAGTCATTGGGGCCACAAAACTGATAGTGGGTGACATTGGCAGGGGTGAAGCCTGTGGTGCAGAAATAGATCTGAGTAGAGAGGCTTGGGCCTGTACTATATGTAGCATTCTTTACTAAAAGAGTGTGCCCCTCAGCAACCTGTCTCAGTGCTTGTCTGAACTTTAAATACTACAGCTGCACAGATGAGGCAGTCCAGCTGCACTGCTGTACCATTTCACAGTAGTCACTATGCTGTTTAGAACCTCTCATGGGCATAGGTTATCCACCTCTTTGAGAGGTGGTAACAGGGTTGATGGAAGAATTCTTCTATTGACCTGTCACTGTCTACTGGGAGTTAGGTCAGTTTAATTACATGGGCCAGAGGTATGCATATTTTTCACATCCCCTGAACAACACACCTGGGTCAGCCAAACTTTCTAGTGTAGACCTGGCTTGTCTTAAAAAAAAAAATGTTCCGAGGCTGCAATGCTGCCTATAGGCATTCCAAATAGAATAATCTGGTGAGCTGAATGCATCACCTGAGGTTCCAGTTTCAGTAGGCCAGAGAAGAGTATTTTTGATTGACATCAGTAGACAGGTACTATGTATTGTAGGCCTCTACAGTTGGCTGCTATGAGGAAGTGGTTTAAAGATTGATAGAGAAGGTGAGATCAAGTGTCTCAGCAAGTCTGATACCCTTTAAATGGCTAATTATTTAGAGTATAATAAATTGAAAGGCGAGAAAATGAGCTTTTTACAAATTGTGACATTTACCTAGAGATTAATATACAACTGACAGGACTTTCATTGTATCTCTAGACTTTACCATATCTTTAGTGTATTCTTTTATGGTTTCTGAAAGATGCATGTTCTGTTTGAAAGGGAGATATTACGTTTACTGTGGGGTTGTTTTTTTTTCTTCTTTTGCTGCCCTAAAGCAAATTTAAAGTCTTTGCTTAAACTGATACTTTGAGAGTTACTATTTTGTGGAAGAATTGATCAAAGGAGCTAGTAATTCAAACACCAATACTTTAAGAACTGAGGTTATGTCTACACTAGAAAGCTTTTAGCAATAAGACTGTCAACACAGCCCTGTCGCTAAAAGTCAGTGCATGTGAACATATTTGTTGTCACTTGTTGACAATATATTTCTACCCTCCACAAGCGGTTTTTGCTTTGTCCACAGGACAGTGCTCCTGCTGACAAAGCAGCATTTGTGCATGCTGTGGCAAAACTTCTATTCAGATTTTTTTTAAGCAAATATTTGTTGATCAATTTCAAGTGTAGACATAGCCTGAGGAAATGAAAAAAAGTGAAGAGGACCCAGAGTTACTTTAGGGATTTTGTGACTTGTGGATCTTGTCCACATATTCAAGGTCTAACTGATTGCCATATTTGGGATTGGGAAAGAATTTTCCCCCATGTCAGATTGGCAGAGACCTGCGGGGGTGGGAAGGGAGTTATTGTCCTCTGCAGTATGTGGCACAAGTTACTTGAAGGTTTAAACTAAGGGTGTTAAATTGTGGTTACCAAGCTAATTGTATAGTCGCTAGGACTGCTCTGCAGAGCCGCAGTGGGGGGTAGCTCTGGGAGCCACCTGTGCTGCAGCTCTGCATTTTAAATGCAGTAAGAGCTGCCAGGGGATGTTCTCCTTCTTCCTTGTTAACCCGCTTTTAGATGCTTGAAAACTATCATGTCCCCTCTCATTCTTCTCTTTTCTAAAACTAAACAAGCCCAATCCTTTCAGTCTTCCCTAATAGGTCATGTTTTCTAGACCTTTAGTCATTTTTGTTGCTCTTCTCTGGACCATTTCCAATTTCTCCATCTTTCTTGAAATGTGGTGCCCAGAACTGGACACATTACTCCAGTGGAGGCCTATATCAGGGCAGAGTAGAGCAGAAGAATGACTGCTTGTGTCTTGCTTGCAGCACTCCTATTAATGCATCCCAGACTCACTGTTTGCTTTTTTTTGCAAGTGTGTCACACTGTTGGCTTATATTTAGCTTGTGCTCCACTGTCACCCCTAGATCTTTCTGCAGTACTCTTTTTTAGACAGTTGCTTTGCATTCTGTATGTGTGAAACTGATTGTTCCTTCCTAAGTGGAGCACTTTGCATTTGTTCTTATTAAACTTCATCTGGACAAACGGTCTGAGGTAAATAGGATGATTTTGAATTATGACTCTCTCCTCCAAATCAGTTGCAACTCCTCCCAGCTTGGTATCATCTGCAAACTTAAATATATGCACACTCACATAACTATAAATTATCGTTTAAAAAAAAAACAAAAAAAAACCCTTCACAAGGGCTTTATTTACCTTGAGGAGATGTACAGTATCTGTATGGTTCAAATACTGGCCTCTGTAAATCTAGTGTGGTAAATAATGTAGAGCTTTTTCAGTGGCATATCTCTGGCTGGCTGAGAACTCAGAGCTAAATATTTGTCATGTGTGTTTTAATATTCTGCATTAATTTTTACAGCCCTCTACAAAGTGTTTGAGACAGCTGACAATTTAACAAGATTAGAGCTGCATAACTATTCTAATTTTTTGTTGTCCATGCATTTGAAGTATGGCTATAATTGATTTAATATACAGGATGACCTCTCTAATCTGGTGCTCTCTGGCCCCGCAACATCCATGATCCGGCATGATTTTAGTTAGTCAGATGTCCACTTATCATGGAGGTGGCCAAGTTTCCTGTGATCTTATAAAGTTTGCGTACAACCACCAATTCTGACCCTGTGTTCTATACTGTTATTAGGGGTAAATTAGATCTAAATGTCTTCTAAAAACTGGGGGTGTAAGGGTGTAACAGTTTAAACCAGGGGTGGAGAACCTAAGGCCCTGGGGCCGGATGTGTTCCCTTGTTTGCCTGGCTCAGGACCCCCCATCCAGCATCAGGGTGCCTGTGCTGGTGCTCCAGCCCCCCCACCGTGGGTCTGGAGCACACAAGATCTACTAGCCTGGGCCCCTTTAGGCTCTGATGTGTATGGAGAATGTGTGAGGAGTGTCCTCTTCTCAGTCAGGGGCCATGTCAGTGAGGGTTTGAGTGAGGAACTTTTGACCTTCTCACTGGTGTGTAGCCCTCCACTGAATTTTTCTGTGGGTCAGCGGCTCCCAACCCAAAAAAATCTCCCCATCCCTGATGTAAACAAACTCGTGCTTATCAGTTGACTATTTTGTTTCTGTAATGGTTACACACAGATTCCTGGCCCCGCTCCTGGGGAGCAGGCTACATCTCTGCACTGCTGTCTCTGTATCAGAGTTGGTGTACTAGTAAGCTGGCTCTGGCTGCTGGCCCTGGGAAGCTGGGGCCTTTAGAATGGTTTTCAAATAGAGCTCCTGTCTGCAGGCTCTGCAGTATACAATTTTTACTGCTGAGCCCACAGCACAGCCAGCTCACCACGAGCATGACCAGGAGCCAGCACACAACTGGTTGCTGTCCTCACTCCCAGGGAGCCAGCTGTCTTGAGGACTCTGTAGTGTAAGCTTTATAGTGCAGCATGTAACCATTCCATTATTAATCATTTTCAGGGGCAGCCCTAGACTAGCTGCCAGCAACTGGCAGCCTAGGCAAACCATGCAATTGGCTCCCCCACCTCCAAACACCTCAATGATATTGTGCCACCATTTGGTGCCCCATTTAACTTGGCGCCCTAGGCGACCGCCTAGTTCGCCTATATGGATGGGCCGCCCCTGATCATTTTTAACATCCCTGCTAAGAACCCAGTAAGCAGTGAAAGTGTTTGGTATTGCTACTAGACCAGGACTGGGCAAGAGCCCATCAGAGGGGGCCTGATGGGGCCTGCCTAGCTCTTTTATCTGGCTGTGCGGCAGTTCCCTGCCCTGCCCCCTAACATGTTGCCTGGGATCAGGGGATGCACAAACCCTTTCAACTGCTTCTATTTAAAAGGCTAACACCTTCCCCGTGGGCACCAGGCAACATGTTAGTAGCAGGGCTGGGAGCTGCGAGCCCGGGAGCTGCAAGCCCTTTCAACTGCTTCTATTGAAAGGGTTCACAGCTCTTGACCCCATCACGTTGCCTGGGAGCCACAGGGGAGTCATGAGCCCTTTCATATGTTTTTATTTAAAGGCCCTTCCCCTTCTGCCTGAGGCTCTGCCCCTTTCAGGGCCTCCCACAACCCTTTCAAAGTGTTTGAAGTGGCCCCCAAATTATTGTCCATCCCTGTGGTAAACAATATTGGCCTCCTGTGATTGGGCAAATTCTCTGGCGTGGCACCAATTGGGTCCCAAGGGTGCTGGACTAGAGAGGCTCAACATGTACTTAAAAACATAATAGACTGTCTAATGAAACTATAACATTGGCTACCAAAAGTTATTACCAAACAGTTACCAAACTCTTGATAATTAATAAAACAGGGCAAACAGAATTTTGTCTTCAAATTGGTAGATTTTTATTTCTATGACAACTAGTTTTTATATTTAAATTATTAATGCATACTATAGTCTATTTATAATTGGAGAAGTTTCAGAAATGCAGTAATGTATGTATCTGAAACTTGATGTAGTTTATAGATAATTGGGTAATCTTTTTCTTTCTAATACTGTGTTGGATTTTCTGGCATCATACCTAAATTGCTGTATTCCGCAATACTGATAGAACTATATGTTTTGACTGTTATATGGGTTAAGTACATGCCTGTTTTCTATAGCAGCTGTGATAATTGCTTTTTCTTTTTAAGTGTGTACTTTTCATAAGAATACTGGTTTTCGCTGTTAATAAAATATTAAGTAGATTAAATAATAGTAGTCAGTTGCACTAGAGTTGAAGTACAATTAGGATTTTATTGTGCACATGTAATAACAAATGTCCTTAGTCAATTATCTAAACAAAGCACATTATTTATGGATTTAATTATGTTCATAAGTGTCTGTTCCACTAATTTATTTTAGAATAATTGGTTTTAAAAATTTCATCTAACAATTTAGGATGATCAATAATTCATTTTAAATGGGACTTTGTTAAAATATGATAGTGTCCCTATTGAAGTGCACACAGTTTTATGTGGTTAGGCTCAAAATAATCTTTTGAAATACCTGCTTAATGAATGTCTAAAGGTTTTTTATTTTACCATCTCTAAACTCATTTGAATAAATTCCCTTTTGATGTATTCAACATTAGACTGCTACTTCACCTGTAATGGAGTAAACATTGAAGGTGGAAACAGATTTTGCTTGTACATTTTACATAGGTACAATAATCATGCTTTTTAGTTACTTGGAGTCTACTTCTCAATTTTAAACTTTCAGGGGATCTAATCTTTCATTAGAAAGAAGGAGTTATAAACTTGCTTCATATGCAATCTGTCAGCAGTAATGTGAGATCATCTAAGGTCTTGTTAATTATTAGTTTGTGCCATTCAACATTGTATAAAATCCTGTGCATTTATAAAAACAACTCAGAAAATAGTATACCTGGGACAGTCTTTTACCAGAAAGTGGTCAAGATGTCTGTGAAACGGTTAATTTTTCAGACGGGGCAAGTTTCTCTCTCTATATATCTATATCTAATATCTATATCTATATAAACATAAACTTTTCCTGTGGGGCAACAGAGTGACATCATCACATTACTCTGTTGCCCCTACCCCTAGCCTTCAGCAGAGTCCCCAGAGGAGGAAGAGGCAGCCATGACTCCAGGTTCCCTCCCCACCCCTCTTTGGGAGGGTACCCTGAGCTCCTTCCAGGAGGGCTAGTGGGTGGCAGCAGTGGCTCCTCACTGTTCTCGGGGCTCTGATGCTCTAGGACCCAGCGGTGAACTACTGCCTCTAAATGTCTTGGACCAGGAGCTCCAGCCTTGCTCCTCCCTCCCTCCCCCCAGATGAGTGTGCCGGCACTGGCTTCCTGGAGTGGGGGGAGGAGAAAGCCTCGAGGCTCAGTGCCAGATCCGGCTTGCAGGGGAAGTGCATGTGCTGCTGTGGAGAGGGGAGGAGCAGCACACACGCTTCTCTTCCAGCTGGATCTGGCACGGAGTCTTTTCGACTACACGCATTCCCTCCCATCCCCTGCTGCCTCTGTATCAGAGGCAGCACCGGGGGAGAGGGGGGAGCAGGAGCCAGTGCACGTTAAGAGCTGGCTCCCCTGAGCACCGGCTCTGCCTGCTCGATGCCCCTGCTGCCGCCCGCTGCTGCTGCCGCCTCTGATGGAGATGCAGCAGTGCAGCGGATGAGGGGGGTAAGCTGGAACCAATACGTGCGGGCAGCTAGGGATCAGGTTCCCAGAATGCAACTTTAACCATGCCATTACGCTATCTGGCGCTCCTAATTGTTGTACTTAAAATCCAGTTCACCCTAGCACTGGATCTGTGGTGCTGCCTGGCCTCTTCCCCATAGCTGCTCCCTTTATCAGAGGCAGCATTGTGGGGCAAGGGAGGCTGCTGCGAAGTAGCCTCTATGTGGGGGCGTGGGCCCCCTGTGGGCAGAGGCTGCTTTGTGGCAGCAGCCCTTGTTCGCAGGAGGTCCAAGTGCCGTGCGAACCAAGCCTGCTCTGTGGAATGTTCAGTTATATCTTCAGAACCAAAAATAGAAGGATTCTCAGCGTGTTCTTCAAGAATGTCAAAAACCTTGACAGAACATGTAAATGTATAAATAGAAAGTGAAGAAACAGGACAAGGAATGTGATAGTGATCTGTGGACGAGAGGGAATTTCTTTGGCTGTACCAACCATACTGCTTCCATGATGCATGACATTGCATCTATGATGAACTATAAAAAGTTGCTAATATGTCCCATAAGGCCACAAATACTATATTCAGAATCTATAGCTCCAAATAAACTTGGAGGTACATCTGAACATAACCTAAACTTATCTATCTGCGCTTATATTCTTCCAATTTTTGCTGTGGCTTTTGTGCACCTAAGATAGTGAAACAGGATTATCCATCTTCCTTCCTTTAGCTTTAGGTTCACATGCGATGTCAGGAGCTCATAAATCACATTTCTTTCTACCAGATTATATAATTTCCACATATGTGGAAAACTGCTATACGTAGTAGGAAATAAACACAGGGCAAAGCTAGCTTTTTTTAGTTTAAGAATAAGTGGGGTGGGGCAGGGGAGACAGAGCAGTCCTGGGTGCAGTGGGAGCCAGGGATGTTTAGTCTTGGCTGTCCCCGCCTCTGAGAGCTAACCCCGGTGCAGCTCTGCACTTTAAATATGGTACGAGCCACAGCAGGAGTGAAATTCCATCGACTACTCAATTCATTATTTAATTGATACTTAACATCCCTATTCTACACTGAAGCAAAGCATGAGAAATTTTGGTCTGCAAGAGAATGCTTTAGAAAGTTTCTAATAACTAGGAAAAAGTTCTCTAGGTTAGGGATGTTAAATATCGGTTAATTGAATAGTCATGTAACCTCATGAATTCTTATCAGTTAGTCAACTATTCTGTAGTCCCCAGGGGCAGAGCCAGCAGCCAGTGCTCTCCAGTTCCACTTTTGAGGAGCCCCTTGCCACTCCGTGCTGCTGCCTCTGTGCCAGGCGGGAGCTGGTCCACGAGGGGAGCCAGTTTAAAAACCAGCTCCCCTCATGGACTGGCTGCCTGCTGTGTTGCTGCCTCCTTTAAAAAGAGGCAGCAGCGTGGGGTGGCAGCAGCCCCTGTCTCGGGGGAGTCTGAGCTCCTGGACCCAGTGTGAGCCAAGACTGAGCCAGGCTGCTGGCGAGCCTGCTAAAAAATTTACTGGGAGAGAGGGAAGATGCATGTAGTCTATAGCGTTAACCAGTAAGCTTTTGCTTATTGGTTAATCAGATTTGTACATTTCAGCTATGGGGTCATTGATAAAAGACTGTATTCTGGTGCAGCTTGGATTTGTGTAGTGATAGGAATAGAAATGAATGATTGGAAATGCTGTCAGACTTCACATGCGCAAATTCTAAAATAACTGATTTACTATATATGTGGATTGTTTTAGTAAATCTCTTACTCTTGGGGCAGCTGAATGTTTTCCAGCTACGCAGGTTTTAATTGCTTGCTGATACAGGTTGAACCTCTCTCGTCCGGCATTCGTGGGTCTGGCAACATCTGTGGTCCAGCATGATTTGAGTGAGCTGAATGTCCACTTATCATGGGTGTGGCCAAGTTTCCTATGGTTCCATAAGTTTGTTTGTAGCCACCAGTTCTGGCTCTGAGTGTTCTGTGCTTTTATTTAGCTCTAATATACTCTAAATGTTTTCTAAGAGCCCACTAAGCAGTGGAAGTGTTAATATTGTCGAGCAGAAATACCGACTTCCCATGGTTCTGCAAATTCTCTGGTTCAGCACTGGTCAGATCCTTAGGGTGCTTGACTACAGAGGTTCAACCTGTAGCGCTGACTACTCCAAGAAAATTTCTCATAGCAAGTAATCTGCACTTACTTGCCTATGTATGCAAAGAATATTTATATAATAATTTAAGTTTACACAGCAGTTTGCAGTAAAAAAATATTTGCAGGATAGTCTGCACACCAGAATGTTTAATCCAAACACTTGCATGTATAGTACAGGACAAATATAAATTGCCACACGGTCTTATCGTTGGAAAAATAGTAGATTGTAGCCTCTTTTTTTTTTAAACCTACAAATGTTTCAACTTTCCAGTATTCTAATTCAAGAAATACATTAGAATAGAACTACACTTGCAGCATTTGTTCTGATTATTAATGTAAAAAAATGCCAGATGCTTCTGTAAAAAGACCAACATGATGGAAATTTTTTTTACAGCTGACCTATATTTGTAATGAGTTTGATTTAAAGTATAAAAAAGGAAAAATGTTTATAATGTTTGCCACTTTCAGTTTCTTATATATGCTTACGTCAGACACTACAGTGGAGGCTAACCCATAATTATTATGGAGCAGTATAGCCAATACTACATCTGAAATAACAAATACACTATTTTGGAATGTCTGTTGGCTTAAATGAAAGATGAATTGCTGCTGAAATTGATAGCTTAGATCCCTTAAGTTGAGAACACGTTGTTTTACTATTACTTTGAATCTTTAGATAGTTGCTTACATTAAAAAAAACGAAATACCCTTGATTTCATATGCTGTATTACTAACTCTGGAATGTGTTTCACCTTTTCACTAGAATGAGTAGACTAAATTTGATCTATGACTTTAAAGGCAACAGAAAACATTGTACTGTATAGAATTGGCAGCTTCAGTGCAATTTTCCTGCATGAATGTTGATCTTCCTGACCTAGACAGCTACTCATTTGGGTAGCGAGAATTCATACTGGTGCTGCTGTTACAGTGGCTGAATACTTGAGTTCAGTTTGTTTATTTTAATACATCTTTCCTAGAGTGCATGGTATCTCATTACTTCCCAATCAGATAAGGCAGAATTAGGGATGTGTTCCCAGTTGACCGGTTAACCGACTAGTCCTTGCCAGTCCCTGTGTACCTGTAGTGGTCCTTACAGGGCTCGACCATCCCCCTACCCAGAGTGGGCAGGAGCTGCTCCAGCCTCTGCTGGTTAACCATAACTGGTAAGCATCATCCAGCAAGGGTGATGTTAACTGGTTAACCAGTAAACCATTCACATCCCTATTAAGAATATTTTCATATTTATAGAAAGGATGCAAGACAGGGAAGAGGTAAATGACCGTTTATAAGTAGACTAGCTGCTAAGGTAAGCAGGAATGTTTTAAGGTAGAAATTAGAGGAATTCAGATACAGATGCTTTGTATGTGATTGATTTGTGACAACTTAAATGACAGTCTCCTGTTCTTTTCTACTTTTAACAGATGCCTTTAGAATTAGAGAAGAGAAAATGAAGTAATCAGAGTTCAGATAGAGAGGAATAGACTGGAAGAACATCCCTATGGAGGAAGGTGGAAGTGGAAATTTTTAATTTCATTCAAAAATTGATAGGGAACCAGTTAAGATAATGGAAATGGAGACTCATTGTGTATCTTGGCTACCATGTTCTGGACAGCTTGAACTGTAGAAAGACTACAAAAAGAACTGTAGTAGTTATGACCAGTGATTAAAGGCATAGATAATTTTTTTTGAAAAGCTGCTCTGTCTGGCAGTGTAATAATGGCTTTGTATCTAGTAGAGCAGGGCTACTCAACACGCGACCCATGGGCCTCATACAGCCCGTGGCCCATTTGTTTGTGGCTCACGGTGTAATTTGGATGTATGCGGGACTCAACACACGGCCCGTGGGTGGGATCCTTTGAACTTGGCCACCACTAGAAATACATTCCACGATGGTGAAGCATCTCCCAAGTGGGGTGAGCATTGAAAGACACAAGTGGACAGGCTGGCTGGAACAGATGGTTACAGGGTGTCCGTGTTTCTAGCCCTCAGGGAGGAGGTGCCAGAAGTGTTGGAGCATTGTGGGAAGTGCTTTGTATTCATGCCCATCAGTGTGAAATAAGCTATTTGCATATATATTTGCATGTATATGCAACCGCACTTAATTTGCGGCCCTTGGCATGTGCTGGGAGTATCATGGTGGCCCCTGGGGCTTCCAGAGTTGAGTAGCCATGTAGTAGAGGTTAATTAGCATGCTTGTTTTTCTAGAGCACAACTGAAATGTGAAAAGTTTTATATTTCAGTTGCAAACTAAGATTTAAGATTTCTAGTTTTCAGACAGCTACTCCATACTCCAGAAGGATTTAGAACTCTGTTAACACTCTTTAGTGGAAAATTTCTCATTAAAAACACAATATTTTTAGAAAAGGCCTTCATGTTCCACAGAGCCCAGAACTTCATTTTCTCCCCCTTCCTATTTATTGCTTGTTTAGAGACAACCCTTTCACAGTGTAAAGAACACCATTATAAACTGATACTGCTGTGCCAGAGCTGCATCCAATAGTTTTAAATCAACAAATGCCAGTTTAATTTTTTGGATTTTAATGTCAGATTTTCTGTATGTGCAAGTGAGAAATCAGTCCTTGTTTGATTTTATGGCTTTACCTCTTAAACTTGAATTGGCACTACTGGCTAAGCAGCTAAGTGGTGAGAGACACTATTGAGGCTCAGATTAGTGAAGAATCTCAGGGACATTAGTCCCAGTTCTCTTAAACATCTATTTTAGGAATTGAAAGTTATTGCAACTTTAGTTTCCTTTTATTGTGATAAGTTAAAAGCAGGAGCTTGTTTTGTTACACTGATTTAACAAACCGAATTTGTTACCTAATTTGGGAAAAAAGCCCACTTCTAATGCACAAGCTGCTCTCCTAAATGTGCTTCATTAAACAGTCTTATAAACCAGTAGGAATGGTTGTAACTTAATTGTACCATTTGTCATTTTAGTCGCAATAAACACCATTATTTTGTGGCCTAACCAATCTACATAATGGCTATCAGCATAGACTCTAGGTGCATGCTAAGGATGTTAAGTACTAGTCGACAGGTCTATTCTCCCCTCCCCCCGCTGCCTCTATCAGATGGAGGCAGCAAAGCGGGGGGAAAGAGGGGGTACTTCAAAGTGGCAGCGCCTCATGGAGCCCATATCTGGGCTCTGTGCAGTGCTGCTGCTTTGAACGCCATGGCGGTGTTTCAAAGCAGCACTGCATGGAGCCTGGGGTCAGCTCCGTGTGGCTCTGCTGCTGTGAAATGCCAAGGCAGCATTCAAAGGGGCAGCGCTGCACAGCTGAGCTCGGGCTCTGTGTGGCGCTGCTCCTTTGAAACGTAGCACCGCATGGAGCCCAAGGTCAGCGGGGGGCTCTGAGGGTATGTCTAGACTACATGCCTCTGTTGCCAGAGGCATGTAGATTAGGCTACCCGGCATAGGGAAATAGGTAAACCTGGTTTCACGGGGCATACCTGCGCCGGTCGACAAAGGCTTCCTTGTCAACCGCAGCGCATCTAGATTGCCCCGATCTGCCGACTAACAGCTGATCATCAGCTGGTTGGCAGAGCGCGGCAGCCATTTAAATTTAAATGAAGCCGCGATTATTTAAATCGCGGCTTCATTTCCCTATGCTGGGTAGCCTAATCTACATGCCTCTGGCGACAGAGGCATGTAGTCTAGACATACCCTGAGTCTCCGCTGACCCCAGGCTCCAGGAAGGCGCTTCCGCTTTGAATGCACAAGAGCCCCCACTGGGGACTTTTGTACATTTCAAAGCTAGCACGCCTGCGTGCAGCCTGGAGTCAGTAGGAGTTTCTGTTGGCCCCGGGCTTCATGCGGATTTCTGCATTCCTCCTTTGAAATGTATAAGAGCCCATCTGGGGCTCTTGTACATTTCAAAGGAGGAATGTGGAAGTGCCTGTCCAGTAGTCCAGTGGTTCTCAATCGTGGGCCATATGGCTCCCCAGGGGCCACACCCTACCTCTAGGGGGGCCACATGGAAAAAACGGAACATTAGGTAAGTTATGTACCTTTTTTTTCCAACTAATAGCAGCTATGAGGGGGGCCACAGAGGTAAACGAAGGCTTAGAAGGGGGCTATGAGCAAAAAAAGGTTGAGAAACACTGGAGTAGTCAATGGAAATTCCATCGACTACTTGACTAGTAAATTAATCTTTAGTTAGCATCCCTAGTACATGCATATGTTAGCTATTGCTGAAAGAATTTACATACAGAGTTTCCTTTTTCTGTTTACTTCACTTACGGTACGTCTACACTGTGGTCCTATTTGGGGATACTGGAAGTATCCCAAAATAGCAACACTGCATCTTTAAACATGCCCGCCATTTCCCGAAATAATGGGTGCACTATTCCGGCATCCCTGTAACCTTTATGTTCAGAGATTTGTTTGAATAGTGCTTATTTTGAAATTTGGCATTGTCTACACAGTGCCAAATTTCAAAATAAGCTATTTTGACCTAGATTTGGAATAAGCTATGCAATTTGCATAGCTATTCTGACATAAAGGTGCTTTCTAGATGCACCCTTTAAGAAGCAAATTTAGCTACAGGTTGGATCTCCCTGGTCCAGCACCCTCAGAACCTGACTGCTCCTGAATGTGGGGATTTGCTGAACCAGGGAAGGTCCCTTGTTGTTGTTCTCCAAATTCTCCCTACTGCTGGCTGCTCCTGGCCTTGCTGCCCCAGCTCAGGCCCCCAACCCGCTGCCACAGGGCTCTGGCACCAGCAGCCTGGCACCAGCAGCCTGGCCAGGGCTCTCCAGGGACGAAGCTCCACAGCCTCCACTGGGGCCGGAACAGCACAACTGCCATGCGGCTCCTGCCAAATTGTAGAAATGAGTTATCTGGGATCTCTGGAGCTAGGGATAAGGTTCCCAGAATGCAACTTCAACCATGCCATTATGCCATCTGGAGCTCCTAATTATTGTGCTTTTAAAAAAAATCCCACAGACCTGCTAGCACTCTGGTGTCCAACATCTTAGATGCTTAGAGCCTGCGGAACTCTGCTCTGTTCTCATTAATGTTGCAAATACAGGGTGCCTGATTCTCTTGTATTTTCAGATCTACAAGAAGTACTGTGGCAATGGAGGGCATATTGATTTATTTGAGGACAGGTTAAAGAACAAAGCAAAAAACAGTTCTAGGTTGTTGCTATTCACAGAGTAGCTGCAGCTGGTAGGGTGTGCTTTCTGGACCGAGTAAATGAGCACTGACTAGTGCAGTTGCATCATAATGCAAGTTTGGGATGACACAGTGGCTGCAGAACTTGAGGATATGAAATGCCGTGTTTCTGACTCACTTCAGCCTTCCAGGGCAGGGACACAAGAGAGCTACAAAAGAGAAAGCAAATGGCAATAACACTCTAGAAGTTTTCAATGCTTCATTGCTGTCTACGGAAAATGATTTTGGAGTTGGAAAAATCCACAGTGGAGACTGCTGTTATGCAAGTGTATTGGACTGTTCATTTTCTTCTGCTATGCAGAACTGTGATCCTCGGCAATGTGCAGAATATAGTGGATGGATTTGTAGCAGTGGCTCCTGGACTGCAGGTAAAGCGATAAAACATATCAAGCATGTTCCTACTTTGGCACTAGCTCACTTTGCCACAGAGTGCATCAATAGAAATGGCAGCTTTTCTATGGTTATGAAAGCATTAGTGGCTCACCCTGGGTGCTTCACTGGTATCGGTGTGAGCTGGTCAGGGAAGGTGCATGACATTGACATTTTTAAGAACATAACAATGTTCAGAAAATTGCAAGCATGGGACTGTCTTTCCTTTTCCATTAGCAATGCCAATAGTAATTCTGGTGAGCTCAGTCTACTCTTTGCTCCCCTGGCTTGTGAAACAATACACTGGCCATCTTGACAGCATCAATGAAAGATTCAACTACTGGTTCAGCAAGTGCAGAATAATAGTTGAATCCCTTTTGGTAGACTGAAGGGATACCAGTGGGGTTTACGCACAAAAATGGCATAATATTCTCTGATGATGTAGCTGCCTGTTTGTGTCTTTTATTATAAAGAGAGAGAAACTGATGATAGAGGGGAGGCTGGAGGTGGAAATTTTTCTATGAAGATTTATGGAAGGCTCATAAACAAGAGTTTATTGTGGAGCTGTGTGTTTGAGGGAGCCTTTGAAAGAGCCCTTTATAGTCAGTCAGTGGTGTTCTGTGCTGGACTCTTTCATGGGCCTGGAACACCAAGTTTTGCTGTGATTTATGCTGTACTTGCTGTACATTAATAAATGACTAGGTATTTTCCTAGTTATGTGGTACTTGCTGTACATGTATAAGTGTGTGCTTTGAATATCACTGTGCGTTCTGTAATGTGTTGTGAACTCAAAGATAAATTTGTTCTCCAAGATTTGAAGATCAGAAACACTGCAGGCTGTGCAAAAAACAAGCAATGCAATACTCACTCTTAATAGAAATTAATCAAATGGGATTTTAAAACTGGGAAAGCAACAATTTTTTTTGTCTGTTTCAGTGTGCAAATATAGTCTGTGGCTAAACATACGTTGACTAATGGTTGATGTATGAGAAGCAGTGGTTTTCTTTGCTGTATCCCTCTCCTCCTGCCCCGGTATTGAGTGCTAAGAATAAGGATGCAGCTTATGATTGTGGTGTGTTGGGGAATGTAAGTGGCTACTACAGTGCAGCCCTCTGAGGACTACGACAGGTGGGTATTGGGTGACTTTTGGAGGAGTAGATCAAGCACAGTCTGCAGCATTTGGTTTTTCTGCCTTTGAAAGCCCATTATTCTGGTGCATTTCCCTCTCTCTTTCCTGCTGGTACTTCTGAGCCTTTCTCCTGTCCACTATTTCCTTCTCTATGCTGTCTGCCACATTGACCCTCTGGCTTGCAGAATTTTGCTGAACATAGAATTGTAAGACTGGAGGGGACCTCAAGAGGTTTTCTAGTTCAATCCCTTGCACTCAGGGCCAGACTAAGTATTATCTAGTCCCGGGGGGGGGGAGGTGCCAGGATTCTGGTAAGTGGTCAAGGGCCACACTTTTCTAAGGAGGGGCTGTGGGATCTGGGATGGAGGTTGGATGCTGAGCGGGAGATCAGGTTAGGGGATCAAGATGCAGGAGAGTGTGGCACCTGAGAGGTAATTTGGGTGAAGGAGGGAATTGTGACCTGGGGCAGGAGTTTGGGGTGCAGGGTCTGAGAAGGGGTTATAGGTGCAGGAGAGGATTCTAGCCTGGGAGAAGTGTAGGGACTGGAAGGGAGTAGTGACATGAGGGAGAGGGGCTGTAGAGAGGGTCTGGGTGCCTCCCTGGATGAGCGAGTTTGAGTGCCAGATGCAGGCTCTGTCCGGGAGGCACTTACGTAGGCAGCTTCCGGCCAGTGGGACGCTCAGGCAGGCTCCCTGCCTGATGTAGCCCTGGGCTGCTCAAAGCAGCCTGCTGCTGGGGTCATGTGCCTCTCAGCACTGCCTGTCCCTTGCGTGGGGGCGGAAAGACTTCACATGCTGCCTCCACTACCAGCACAATTATCACAGCTCTCATTGGCTGAAAACCTTTTGGTGAAAACTGAAAAAAAGTGCCATTTCCATATTTTCTGTCCCCCTCTCTCATCCCAATTCAGTAATGAACCTAGTCTGTCTTTGGTCTTCATCTTGCTCCTAATCTATTTATAGAACATGATCTCCTTAGTCCTGTTCATTCTTCTCCTCATCAGGGTCAGTTGTGGAGAGGGCATCCCTCAAGTCTGCAACTGCAGCAGCTGCTGATAAATACAGACAAATGGATCATTGGATTGGCTGTGCATTAAGTGAAGAAGAACTTGCTTGGGTTGGTTTTAAACTTGCTGTCTATTAATTTCATTGTGTGGCCACTAGTTCTTATGTTATGTGAAGGAGTAAATCACACATTCTCCACGTAATTCATGATTTTATAGACCTGTCATATTGTCCCTTTTCTAAAATGAACAATTCCAGTCTTTTTTTTAATCTCTCCTCATATGGAAGCTATTCCACACTAAGGATGTTGAATTGCGTTTAGTCAGCTAATTGAGTAGTCGATGGAATTTCCATTGACTACTCGATTAGGTGACAAAGGGGGAAACTGCAAAGCTTCAGTGGCTGGGAGCTAACCCTGTTACGGCTCTGCCTTTTATATGTAGTAAAAGGCAGTAAATGCAGCTCTTACTATGTTTAAAAGGCAGAGGCTCAGCTCCCAGTCTCCCGCTGCGTCTCTGCCCTCCCCGCGGATATGAAACTAGTTGCTTACATCTCTGTTCCACACTCCTAATTGTTGTTACCTTTCTCTGTACCTTTTCCAATTCTAATATATATTTTTGAAATGAGGTAACATGAACTGTATAGTGTATTCAAAATGAGGGCATTCTGTGGATTTGTATAATGTCATAATTATTATTTGATTTATTATCTGTCCCTTTCTTAATGGTTCCTACTCTTCTGTTAGCTTATTTGACTGTTGTACACTAGTTCTGGGATGCATTAACAGGAGTGTTGTGAGCAAAACATGAGAAGTCATTCTTCTGCTCTACTCTGCACTGATTAGGCCTCGGTTGGAGTTTTGTGTCCAGTTCTGGGCATGACATTTCAGGAAAGATGTGGAGAAATTGGAGAATATCCATAGAAGAGCAACAAAAATGATTAAAGGTCTAGAAAATATGACCTGTGAAGAAAGACTGAAAAAACTGGGCTTGTTCAGTTTGGAAAAGAAAAGACTAAGGCGACCTGATAGCGGTTTTCAAGTATTTAAAAGGGTGTTAGGAGAAGGAGAGAGGAAAAATTGTTCTCCTTGGCCTCTCGGTAGGACAAGAAGCACTCGGCTTAAATTGCAGCAAAGGAGGTTTAGGTTGGTAATTTTTTTTTTACATAGCTGTAATCAAAAAACCAAAACAATATAAAACTTTAGAGCCTATGTTTCTATCTAGTCCTACTTCTCATTTAGCTGGTCACTAAGATAAACAAGTTTGTTTATTTACTGGAGATGCTACCTGCTTCTTATTTACAAAAAGTGCCATGTGAACACCTGCTCTAACTTTCAGATGATATTGTAAATAATGGTATAGGTCAAGGCTACTCAACACATGGCCCGTGGTGCAGTTTGGGTTTACATGGAGCTCAACATGCGGCCCGCGGGTGGGAGCCAAAGCAAAAAAGTAATCAATATAATGGTCTTCTGTTGATATGCGTTTCAGCATTTATCCTGGACTGTCATTGCTCATTAAAAGTGTTGTCATATGGGTGGAAATCGGGTAAATGTTGCATTTTATTAATATCAGCAGAACTGACTTAAATGGGGCCTATGTGTTGTCTAGTCTTGCCTTATTCTTTGTATTCATGCCCGTCAGTGTGAAAGAAGCTATTTGCATATATATTTGCATGTATATGCAACCACGCTTAAGTTGCGGCCTTGGCACGTGCTGTGAGTATTATTGTGGTCCCCGGTGCTTCCAAAATTGAGTAGCCCTGGTATAGGTTATATTTTGCGTTTTGTTCATTATTCTAGTCAGTTTAACTTCCTGTTGTCTCTTTCAGAGGCCAGGTCCACTGCAAACTTTTCATGGCATGGTTATGTAAGGTATTGGTGTGATGAGAAGGGATGTAAGAGTTTAACCAGTTAATAGATAAGCATCAGCTTATTGGTTAATCATACCAGTTAAAATTCTGGTTGCTGCTGGCAGTCCGTGGATCATTTAACTATGTAACCTGAGGTGGGGAACCTCAGGCCCGGGGGGCCAGATACCGCCCCTGGCTTGCCTGGATCCAACCTCCCGAGGCTCAGCGTTGGGGAGCCCATACTTGCACTCAAGCCCCAGCCACCCACTGGGCTGGAGCATACAAAATCTACTAGCCTAGGCCCCTCTAGGCTCTGGTGTGCAAAGGGAATGTGAGGAGTGTCTGTCTTCAGTCAGGGGCTTCTTGCTTTACTTCTTACTTATGTGGGGGCCCCGACTGATTCTTCTGTAGGTCAGTGGCCCCCAGCCAAAAAAGGTTCTCCACCCCTTACATAACAGATTGAATGTCAGTTGGTTACACAGTGTTTTTAAATCCCTAGTGGTATGTGATTTGAGTGAAATAACTATCAGGAAAAGCCCCTGGTATAGATGCTGCTAGCACCACTTTTTGATGGTTAGTATATTAGTAAACCTATACCAGCAAAGCCTTCTATGTGTAAGTCTGTTGTGACTGCTTGCATTTTCAATCCTGCAGTAAACATTCACATTAAAAAACGAAATACATAGAATCTTGCGCAGTTACAAAATTTGTATCCACATCTGATCCACAATCTGTGAACATAAGCCACATACTGGCAGCTTTGCGGGGCTTTACAAGTACTCTTACAATTTCCATTAATAGATTTTGCAAATCGCCCGTCCTCTTGAACTTTTACTAATCTTTTTGGGCATGAATAGTATCTTCTGTTTACACGGCAGTGAGTTTTTGTCAAACTGCTTACCTTAATTTTTCCTCAAAAATTACCCTTTGACTTTTCCTCTCCTTTTCATTAAAAAGTTGTGTTGCCCATTTATTTCATTGGTTACATTAATCTCAAAATGGGAAGTGGTTTAAGTTAAACTAGCTACTCATTTGTATGACTTTGGATAGGAAAAATAGGGGGAAAGCTTAAAAAGATCCCTCTTCGTACACCATTGAAATCATAATTCTGCAGATAATTTCCTGCAGAAAATGTTTCATTTGGTGATCCTTCAGTTATCTTGAGTTTAGAAAACTGAAACTACATGAAATGGAGCAATATGGAAAAGCTGAACACAAGTTGCTATATTATCACTTCAGTGTGTTTGCATATTCTGGATTGATGCATGCATTTCCAAAGCCTGGATGTTTTCCAAGTTCATCTCCATAACTTTATTTTGCTAGTATGTGTAGCAAATTCTGTTGGCATGCACAAAATCTGCTTGCTATGTGGTCTATAACTAGCATTTCTCATTAACCAGCTGTTGCATTCTCATGTAGCTTTAATTCAAATGCTAATTACTCTCCATGTGTTATCAGTAAACTCCACCCAAAACCCTGTAACATCAGGGCACCTGATAAATTCTAAAATGAAATAGACTGCACTGTTGTTCCTTAGCAAAGAACTTAAGTTGATTGAAGGAAACTTCTATCCTGAAGTGTGGAGATTTCGCAAAGATTCTGATAGATTTTGAGAAGTAAAGAAAAGAATGTAGGGAACAGAATGGGAACTGGAAAAGAATTCAGACTGAACACTTGAAAATGGCTCCATGTGAAGATGCTCTGTTGTAATCACGGAAAGTCTGGCATAAAGGTGTTCTATTGTTTGTTCTGTCTTCATTGCTTGAGAGCCAGAACATTCCTGAGAACTGTATATCCAGTTGAGATGGGAGAAGGTAGTTGATATTAAATGGAATTTTACTTGTGTGTTTTGGAGACTTTAAAAATTTGGAAGGTGCCTAACTTCAGTCTCTTAAAGCTGAAGCAAATATCTTCAGGTGGCATTGCTTTTTAGGTTATTAATTAAAAAACAATTCTTGGACATGAAGGACAGTGTTTGTGCGTCTTGGCATCCAAAGAATATGTTACAAAAATGCAAATAAGAATGATGATGGTCTCTGTGGTTATGTTAGGGGTTGGGTGAGTAGAGGAGACCCTCTGTAGCAAGTATATATTTATTTCCGTGAGTTGGCTTTCTTCACAACATTGAATGTGTAATATGAAATATTTCAGAAGTTCAGCGTTGCTTAAAAACAAACCACCTTTCCTAAATGAAAATCATTTGATCTTGTGCTATTTTTCTCACTGTTTCACATTACAATATTGCAGCTAATGATACAGCAATAAACTGTGACAATTTAGAAATGAGGCTAAAGGTCAAGTGCCTTTAGTCACCTGAAAAATCCACCAATAGTGGACTAATACTCATGAATGGCTCATTAATTTCCCATTTAAAAAATTCTTTGTAGGCCTTAATGCAGTGTATTCCTTTGCTATAAAAAGTAGCTCCTAATAAAGTGATGGAAAAACCAAGGAAAAGAGAAAATACTTTTCCTACTATTTAAAATAGCTTGTTTAGTTCGTAAGCTACTTGAAGTGTAAGCTGTTTTGTGTGTTTGTGCAGCATTCTATATAGTGGAATCCTGATTGATTGCAAGCCCTGTTGTAATAAAAATAATTTGCACTATCAGTACTGCATAAAGTATGCAGTTTGGGGATGAGAATCTGGCTTGGTGTGTGTAGTGGTTGCATTTTGAATGGTGAGGTTCTAACTGTGCACCACTGCGAACTACTGCAAAAGTGTTGCATTGAAGTACTAAACCTCTTTGAACGATCCATGGCCTCAGCTAGACTTTGAACTTTTAATTAGTACGGCTTCAGTCACATATAACTACTATGTACCTTTTTTGTAGCCTGTCTTCTGAAAGCATTTGTTCAGGATCTATTGTTTCCTGCCTAATATATTAATTTCAGTAATACTGTATAGCTTCAGTATGTTACATGACAAGTATCAGAGGGATAGCCATGTTAGTCCATAACTTTGAAAACAGTTTGTAGTCCTGTGGCACCTTAGATTAACAGATGCATATAGTATCATGAGGTATAGTATCAACAGATACATATAGTATCCCACTTTCTGGTAGCCCTGTCTTGCACACTGAACCCCTCATTTTTGTCCCTACCCCAGAGCCTAAGGGAGTCCACAAAATCCCTAACTTGGTAACCCCAGAAAAGTAAATCTGGCCTATGAGAAGCCCTGAACCTCAGTCCTCCCTATCCCTTCCCTTCCCGCTGTGGGGCTGGAGCACCAGAGGAGTGAAATATCTCAGTTGGGGGCCACATCAGTGAGGGTTGGGGGTTTTTGGAGAAGTGTTTTTACTTCTCACTTATGTGGTCCCCAACTGATTTTTCTATGGGTCAGTGGCTCTGACCCAAAAAAAGTTCCCCACCCCTGCCGTTAATAAAGAAAACATTGGAAACCTTTTGTTTTGCACATAAATTAATATTTTACTTTCTCATATTTATTTAAGATGAAATCTGATAAAGGTAAAACACTTAGTCTGTTCAATAATTTAAATTTAAACTATTCTCCCTAGCTGCAGCTGGTTCAGAAAGTATGGTCACTATACCCAGCCTACCTCTGCCCTTGCTCTCCTCCCCCAGTGCATAGATCCATAAATAGAAGTGAGTAAATTAAATCTTGGCATGCCACTTCTGAAAGGTTGCCAACCCCTGTATTAGAACATGAATCAGTGTTGTTTTTAATTGTAATGAAAATTACCTGTGAGTATGGCAGAAGCCTGTCTATATATTGACTTTTCCAGGAGAGTATTTAAAACTTGGGCTGTTTAACCAGAAAGCATCACCCAATATGTTAATTGGCAGCTTGGCCAGGTTCTCTGCCTGCAGCGGGCCAAGCCTGCCCTGAGCATCGTGCTGTACCATACACAAAGGTCACTCCAGCCCATTTACATCCTTATTTAAAATGTTGAAAATACTTTTATGATATTTCACTAAATGACTATACAATGTAATGCACATATAAAGACTTAACTGCATATGCAAACACTGATAAAACGTTAGTCACGGAAAACAATTGCTGGTTCTGATCTCTAGGTTAAAAAAAATCTTCATTCAACTGCATCTTACTTAAAAAATATATATTTGAAACAAGTTACAGAGTAGCCTTGTTAATCTGTTTCAGCTAAAACAACAGTTGGTTGGCACTTTAAAGACTAACATTAGCGTATTGGGGCATACAACTCACTTCCTCAGGCACTGAAAAGAAAAAACAGAACAGGAAGGGACACAGATGGGAGTGGGACATCAGTGCTAATTAAATCAGAATATATGTGGCTCAAATGCAACACTGATGGAAAGGTGAGAGTACTTGAATAGGAAATTACTTATTGTAATGTGAGAAAACAACAAATGGTCTGGTAGCACTTTATAGACTAACAAAACATGTAGATGGTATCATGAGCTTTCGTGGGCACAGCCCACTTCTTCAGATGACAGGAGATTTGAGTTTAGGACGTGCAGACCTGGTGATACCAGACTATTTTGTTCTTTTTGCCTGTACAGACTAACTCGGCTACCCCCAAAGTTTCTGAGAGAGCCACTGCATGTCTCACTCCCATCTCTGTATTCTTCAGCATCTGAGAGAGTGAGCTGTAGCTCATGAAAAGCTTATGCTCTAATAACCTATTAAATTTGTTAGCCTTTAAAGTGCCACTAGACTCTCTTTTTTGAAACAGTAGAACATTGACCATTAGGTATGTGAATGGGTAACCAGTTCCCCAGGAGCAGCCCAGGATGTGAATGTCTAGTCAATTAGTTGCTTCCCTCCCCTTGCTGCCTCTATCAGAAGGAACCCAGAATCTGCCACTTTGAAATGCCACATGCAGACTGGGGTCAGCTGGGGACTCAGAGTTCCCAGCTGACCCTGGGCTCCCTGCAACATTGCTGCTTTGAAAGGCTGCAGGGAGTACAAGGCCAGTGGGGGACTGCCCCTCTGGCCCCGTGCTCCCCACAGCGCTTTCACCTTTGAAGTGTCGCACCAGCCCAAATTGCATTGACTTTTCAATTAGCCAATTAATTGAAATTTTACATCCCTACCCATGATGCGGGTGGAGGGGGCTGCTCCAGCTACACTGGGACCTCGCATGGGGCCGCAGTATGCATTTCAGAGGGGAATGGGGAGAGGGGCAGAGGAAACCCTCTGGGTCTCCCCCTTTGAAATGTACAGGAGTCGCGGGCAGCTCTTGTACATCAAAGGGAGAGGCTCAGTGGGATAGGTAATGCCCCCCTTATTGACTAATTGAGTAGCTGATGGAGATTCCATTGATTACTTGATTAGCTGATTAATTGAAATTTAACATCCCTAGATGGCATGGTATGGTATTTCCATCCTTACTTTTGTACTGTACTCAGTGCTTTTTTTGTAAAATAAAAGGAGCCAATACTCCAGGGGAAAAGTTGAGCAAAAAAAAAGTTGACAGCAGCACAGAAGTTGGTAGAAAATAAGAATCACGTAGCAAAGTCATTGTTTTTTCATGGCTATCAATTTGATAGAGCCCTCTTAATAATGCTTTCAGAATCTAGAGTAATAAAAAGCTCCAAGGAAACATACGATGCTACTAATTACATATATAATCCCTTTTGTTGCTAATCTTAGGCAGCAAATTTAAGGTACTTTTTTTTCCCCCTTGCATCAGTGGTGAATAGCTCCTTTTTCTTTCATTGTGGTCATTTCATTCAGTGGAATGTCTTTTTAGTAGAAGCAAATTTCTCCAGTATGATGCCTAAATGTAACAGTGTGAGGTGTTCCTTTCAATAGCTAATAAACAGATTTGATTTGATTTTTCTTGTACTTGTATAAGAAAAGGGGGAATATAACTTTTTAAACAGCGCGCGCGCGCACACACACACACACACAGTAAACTTCCGATAATCCAGCACCTTTGGGACCCAGGGGGTGCTGGATTATTGGATATGCCGGAGTACCGGAAGGGGGGCTATGAGGGGTCGGGGGGGAGGGTTGGCGGGGAACTGCGCAGCGTGGGCAGCACTCCAGCTGCTCTGCCCCGCCTCTGGTGAGTTTCAGCAGCGGAGGACTTGGGGAAGCCAGGGGCAGAGCAGCTGGGGTGCTGCTGGGTTGGTCCCGCAGCGCCGCCCCTCACCTACCTACCTGCATACATACAAAAAGAGTGTGTGTGTGTGTGTGTGTGTGTGTGTGTGTATAGGGGTTTTATTTTTTTATACTCGCACACACACACTTTATATATGTATGTATGTAGTCCACTTGTTTGAATAAATACGGAACATTGATTTTATTTCCTGTAAAGTATGCTTCATTCTTTAACAAAGTTGACATGCTTAACATTATTGACATTATTATTATTCTGTTGAGGAGAAATATAAGAATGTAATGTGAAGATGCTTGTTTAACTTTCTTTCTTTTTTTTTTTTTTTCCAGGAGCGAAATAGAAACAAACAATAACTATATGGAGATGTCCTGCTAGAATTACAACACTAATGATGTAGACTCTGGAAATGCCTAATATGTCTAAGAAGACGTTATTAAAGCTTTTTTTTCTGCTTAAGGTGACATCTTTGAACACTTTAACACAAAATCGACTCTTCTTGTAATGGTTCTCATCAGTGCATCTGCCCTTATACTCTCTCACCAAACACACTTGAGAACTGTAACTTCGTCAAGCACTTTCTGTCCTGAAGCTTTTACCAGTATCTGCTGTCTTTTTGTATTTATGCATCCTAGCTAAGGCACAGGAGACGGAACGAATGCAAGGATTCATTAACTCTTTGAATTTGTTAAATACTAACAATTAACCATTAGAAGTGATTCAATGATGTGAGATTCACATTGCTTCAACTTATTTTTTCTTTGTTGTAGTTTTTTTTTTAATTGTCAGTTTTTAGCTATTCAACAGATTAAAAGCAAAATCATGCCATATTTAGTCCTGGAGTAAAACTCAAGTCTAAATGTTCATGTGAAAATTATTGTAGTAAACTTTTAATATGGCAAAGCAACTTTGAGATGCAGTTTAGCCAAATGAAACGTAACATAAAAATATATTAGAATGACATTTCCCTTGTTTCAAACTGTTTGGTGTAAGAGAATATTAATATGCAGCTTGGTGGACAGCACCAGTTAATGCACACTTCTTTATTTTTTCTGTAATATGTATACCGAAAAAAGTGCATTTGTCTGAGGAACTGTTTGTTTGCTACCACTCAATGAATCTCAGTTTTGAGTAAATGTACCTCAGTCTAAATCAGACTTTTTATGACCTTTATAACTACATTTAAAACCTTTAATTCCTATTTCTGGGTGTTTGCAAGCCTGACAGATTGCTATCATGGAAGTGAAATTTATTCCTCTAGGTGATTCACTAGCTAAATAAACATAATTCTTGTTTAGCAAGCATATACTGTTTCTCAACTTTTTTTTTTCTTCCTATTATCATAGTATTCAGGCATTCTCTGTACTCAAAAAAAAAAAAAAAAAAAAAAAAACTTTTGGAGAACGATTTTGTTCAATGGATCAAGTCTATGTTCACATCCATGTGTACCTGTTATTGGCTAGAGCTCTCTAACAAAGTTTAAGATGCTATATCAATCTGACTACTTCTGTGCTAAATTTAGCTTTTGAAAATTATTTTTTACAATGTTTTTAGTAACATGAATTTTATCTGATGGAAGAGTTTGTGTGATCAAACATATCAAGCAGCTGTATGAATGACATAAAATATTGAACAGTCTGTACAGACTCCAGAGATAGTTTTCTCTTTTTAGAACAGCAATGCAGAAGACAGATATGTTAAAGCTTAAAATAGCAATACTGCACATTTGAATGCCTTTGGTGTGTCATTAGCTAACACAAATGCTTACATAGTGTTTTGGAATCTTTTGCATTTACAACGGCTTCTAGTCAGCTGAGCTGACATTTAGAGATAGCATAGCTTTTTAAAATTTAGGCTATTTTACTATATATGCACTACTTTTTTCTACGTTCATGCACCTGTCAAAATTTAATTTAGTATGCTGAAACATGGGAAATAGAGTTAGGAATACAAATGTTAGCTTGTCTGAGTACTCTGAAAGTTCAGAAGGCACCTGCCAGTGTAGAGGAGAAAGCAGCTTGATTCAAATGCTGAGGGGTACAGGAAGAGACCAGGAACAAAGGAGATGGACAGAAAGGGACAAGCTGTGTTTGTGGCATGGAATTACAAGCTAGGGGACTGTGGCAGAAGGAGCTATGACTGAGTACAAGTCCCTTCTGGACCTGGATTTGAAATCCTGAATCCCGGCATTCTTTTGTCTACCAAATAGCTATAAAATAGTGGTAAGCTGTTAAATCTCTCTCCTATTGGTTAGTCTACAGAGGGAAATAGACTCACAGCATTAATATCTGCCACTTAAGCTAGCAGACTAGTTGGTAGGAGTTTTAGGCTAACGGGTCTACCCATAATGGCATCTGTGTGTTTTCACAAGATGGAATTTGGGTTTGCTATTGCTTTTTAAAACAACGTAGGCTATTACAGAAGGACTACAGGGAGGGGAACTACAATGAAAGAATGTTGTTAGCAAATTAAGGATTCAAAAATCAGGAAATGCCAGAATCAAATATGGGTACTCAAAATTGACACATCTGAGAGAATGCTGAAAGACTGAACCAGAGATGAAAGTAAGCTAATGTGCCTTTCCAGTGAGAAGAAGCTGGTCAGAGGGGAGCGCTTAGCTGAAGAAGGAGGTGATGTGCACTCCCAGCCCAGCTCCCAAGGCTCTGCTACAGGCTTCTGCGCTAAGCGTCAGGCAGGTGTAAGGGGCTGCTGGGGGAGAAAGAGGCACTTCATTGATCTGTGACTGTCCCAGTCCCAAGCCTCCCCTCCCCAGGCACCTTCAGGTAGGTCAGGGGTCTGAAGCGCCCCCTCCCCCCAAACTCAGATTCAACCCAGAACACTGGTGGTTGTTACCCTTTGTCGCTGTCAGGGAGCAAGGGGAAAGTGCACAATTTGCTGCATTCCTCACTCTGGTTGGAGAGAGCAGGGGACAGGTGAGCTGTGCACTTTGCTCTTGCTCCCTGAAAAGGGCAGGAAGTGGAACAGCAAACAGATACACATCCCCTACACACACACCAGCCACACACCCAGACCCCTGCCTTGACGATGACTCCTCTCCATACGCACCAACCCCCTGACTCCTGCACCACTCCACACACCAGCCTCTGCTCTGAACCCCTCCAACCCTGGCATGCCCCCACATCTCCAGCTCCTTGCCCTGACCTTCATCACATCCTGACACTCCCAACCCTGTGCCTTGAGCTGCACTCCTACCCACACTTACATTTCTTAGTTATCACACCCCCTCTCCCAACCTCCAGTGGATACGATAGTACCTATACGAAATTAAACTTGCTTTCACCACTGGACTGAATCAAGATGAGCAAGAAAAATAGGATGGATGTGGAATAGGTTGTGTCAATAAACTTTACAGAAAAGAGAAAATGGAGAAATTTGGAGTAGTGCTCTGTTTTGACATAGCTAAATCAATGCTTCAGGTTTGAAAAATAGAAGAAAATGTTAATTGAAAATCAAATCGACTATAGTCCTTTTGTTAAAACATAGTGAATGATTATAATGTATAGGTATTAAGATAAAAATGCACTTGGCGTTCCCATTTAAAAAAAATACTAAAAATATTAAACTGAAACATTTTAAAGATCCCTTTTTTAAGACATCTAAAATAAAAATTACCTTCATAAAAATAACACTATTTTTGAAAAAGAGAATCATTTAGATAAAGCATGCATATTTTCCTTTTATAAAAAAAAATGAGTTAAGGACCCAAGCAATGCCAGGTACATCTGCTAGTACTCTATAAATAAACAGGAGCCTGAATGATATTAGGTGCACAAAATTCATGAGTATTTGGGCATTTTTGGCCTTTAGGGTCTATCATAATTTTGTCTATAGAAAGGGGATGACAAATCCTACCTGTATCACAGGAGTATTGTGAAAGTAAGTTCTCAGATACTGTAGTGATGACTGCCGTAAAGTCCACAAAGAAAATACTAATTCTGTAGTATACTAATTCTGTAGTCAGTGCAGGGTTTGGATGATGTAGTAGGTAAGGTACAAGGTCACACACAAAATGAGAATGAAATAGTTATTCGGTGAGCATAATCCATTCTGTGCACAAGGGGTTGGTAGTAAATACCTTGTGATCCTGTAACAAAAGACTGTCATACATATGCACAAGAGGGACACACTAACTTTGCATGAGCTGCCATAATTGTGCTATTCTCTAGCTTTTGAGTTTTGCTTGGCTGTAATTTCAAAATTTTTAAATGAAATGCATCTTGTCACGACTGATGGCCTAAACAAAATGGAGGTACTATTTTCTTTGAGAGACTTCTGTACTGGGGCAGACTCTCACCTATTGTCACTTAAGCAAGTTCCAGCTCTTCGGGTTTCTTCATCTCTTTTGGTAACTTACTACATTTTTGCATGTAAGGAAGTTTGCTCCTTTTAGAGCTGGTCTCTTCTTCCTGCTTGATTCTGTAGCAGTGACATGCTGAATCATGACTGCAAATTTTCCAAAATTCACTGGAGGAAAAAAATTGATCTCAAAGCCCAGGTCTGTGGCACCAAACAGAAAATTGAGCTGAGGAAAGAGGCTTTTAAAGTTTAGTAACTCCATAGCAAGAAGGATGTTTAAATGGTTCTCCAGATGTTGCTAACAATTTAAAAATTTAATATAGACCGGGTCTGTGGGGGCAGAGGTGAAGGGGGTGTTTTGATTTTTTTTGTTTGTATGACAGCATTAACTTTTTAAGACGGATCCTTGACGTTTGAGGCATTCAAATACCTAACATTGTTTATTGGGGCATGGTTAGGAAAATTTTAGAATAATAATTAATATAAGCAGTTTGTTCATTTCAACTTATTTTGCTTCCATTTTCATTTTAAGGAAATGAGAGAAACAACTATTTTCAGTAACCGCTTTGTATTCTTTTTCAGTCTTTTGTATTGTCTCTTTTTCTGGTTAAAATTTAAGGAAAAGATTAAGAGAAAATGGTTCATTTAACTTAATTCATAGCAGAACATGGGTATTTGAATTTTGTTTGTTCCTTCATGTGAATTAGAATGCAGTTAATTAGGTGAGGACTTCGGTTTCGCATGAAAACTCACCGTTTGGTCCTTTTTTAATTCTTGTGAGGGTTTCAATAAACAGAATCTGTTCACATGGCTGACTATTTCAGTTTTCTCCATTTGTAGAGTGTAATGTGCTCCCTGATATCAACCTTTACTTTTAGTCTGGCATCATCAAATTCCAAAAAAGGAAAATTGTCTGTCAAGGAATTTTAAGTAAATGACTGATTTAAAAAAAAAAAAACAAACCCCACTTATATTGCAATATGGGCTATACATTTTTAGACATAAATTATGCCAAAAGTCTCTGAGTTCTAACAGCATGAATAAGGGGAGAACTTTGTCTACCATGTCAATCTGTTATCCGATTTCAGCCTGGGAGGGTAGCTAGTTTTTTTTGGTCCGGATTTTATAAATCTTGAAACAAACTTATATTGATGACATGCTACAATGTCTAGCATAATTGGGCCCTAATCTACTGTAATACTGGGACAGTAATATATTTTTTGAACATTTGGAGTTATTAATATTTCCAAAATTTGATGCTCTCCTCCTAGCTATTGATCACTTCTCTAAAGTCAAACAATTAGGATTTCTCCTTCGCCTGATTCCCCCTATCCCCATCAGAAGTCATTCATGCTACAATCAAACCAGAAGCACCCGGACTGCAGCTTCAAGCATTTAATTACAGGAGGATCCCCAAGGTTGGCTGTGGCCACATCCAGATAAGATGGGGACAGGAAGAGGCTTTTCATTTCCCTCCTGCCCCACTGCCAGATCATGGGGGAGTGGCTTTTGAGCAGAAAGTCTCCTCTTCATATCCCTGTCAACTGCCTTGTTTAGAACCTGATGGGAGAAGCACAACATGGGCTATTATCTCCTATATTCATGATGTGTGGTAAGATTACCAGGTCCTCTTTGCATATTCCTTTTATGGAGGGCTCCTTCCAGAATTTGCTTCTTTTTAGATCTGTAGCAGCACAGAAGTGCCTCCTTTTTTTCCCCATGACTTGCTTCCTCATAGGTAGGTAGAGAAGTATTCCCACTATAACTTATGTGCATGTACTCTGCCATACAATGCCCGCCTCTCTTTCAACAGGGCTGCAATGTGTTAATAGAAATTTGGGAAAGGATTAGGGATGTTATAGTGTAGTCAATTAACAGATAAGCAAAAGCTCATACCCCACCTACACAGGGGCTGCTGCCACCCCTCTTTATCAGAGGCAGCATCACAGGGCGACGGGGAGCTGTTTTTTAAACTATCTCCCATCATGGACCAGCGCCCATCTTGCACCCCACACTGCCGTGTCTGATAAAGTGGCAGTGGTCCAAAGTGGTAGGGGGCTCCTCAGAAGTGAGGCTGGAGCACATTGGCTTCTGGCCCCGCCCCCAGAGATGCTTAGAATAGTTGACTAACTGATAAGAATTCATGAGGTTACTCGACTATTCAATTAACTGATACTTAACATCCCTAGAAAGGATGCAATGTTATTGGTGAAAGTTACATTGGGTATAATTCAGGTTATCGCCTTTAATGTAGATCATGTGGGTAAGTTAATGCGTCAATTAGAATTTTTAACTTTTACATATGCTCCCTTGTGTGTGTCTGATTTTTAGTCTGTAGCCTGGTATACACCTAAACTTAACCGAAGTACTTTGTTCAGGGCTCTGAAAAATTATGTGCCTTAATTGCTGTAGTTAGGTCAACCAAGACCCAGTTGCAGATACAATTAGGTAGATGGAAGAATTCATCCATTGACCTAGATGCTGCCTCTTGGAGAGATGGTTTTATTAAATTGACAGAAAAAACTTCTGTTTGTATTAGGAAGCTTCTACACTACAGTGCTATAGTGACACAGCTGTAAGTGTAGACCTAGACTTAAGGTTAAAGCTGCATTGTCAGCTTATGTATTCTTTCATCAACAAAAACAGGAGGAGGAAAGAACACCTGAGTTCCAGCACCGTGGAACTCTGCAAATTGGTTGGTTTTTAGATTTACCCACTTGGTAGAGACAGTGGCATATCGAGAAAACATTAATACTCGCATAGCTTTCTGCAGTTCTATAGCTCTGAAGGCTGGTTATGCAATGCAAAGCAGTTACTTCACTTTGACTGAACTAATTATTTATCTTGGAACTTAGTGTTTTTCAGATTCACAGCAACTCTTCCTCATGAAAAGACAAACTCACTGTCAAGTCTTATGTTTTAATATGGAATTACTAATATGTGTTTTTTCCTTGTTTGCTTTGAAAATAGCAGAAGGGGAATTTATTTACATTCTTGCATTTTGAAGGAAAAAAATAACCTTCTGTGAAGTTTCAACCAAGTAGTACTGAGCAAACACAAATGGAGTTTGGCAGCTTAGAGTCCATTTACAAGCTTTAGCTATAGTGTTCCAGCAAAAGGGGGAGAATGGAGTTTTCAGATTCCCAACTATATAAAACATCTGCTTCTTTGCAGTTACTTTGTAGACATATTTGTATATGCGTTTGCTGTTCAATAACACTTAAGTATTGCAACCCTTCAGAGAAGCAGTAATGTGATGTTTCGTGTGTTTAAATATATGGAAGAATAAATGGTTGGAACCTCCTAACTGCTACATAATTGTTAAATAAGCTGGTTATAATTCAGATGTTCATTGTGCTGCATGCCTGGAATGCGTTAAATCAGTTCTTCTACTCCTAGAAAACACTGTTGCTATTGCATTCTTAATGTGATTTTTCTGACTTCAAGTTGCCTTGAAATTTGTTTTCCATAGGCTGAACTGGTTCACACCTTCTTTCTCATGACTTATTCAATAGGTCTCGTGATTGTGCTGTTTTTTCTTCTGGAAGTATGTAAAATTGTGCATTTAATTTCTTCAAGTTAAAATCTTTAAAACAGTTGCTATTAACTTGAATTGTATTCCATTCAAATTCCAGATTTTTATGGTAATGCAAGATCTCTAAATTGTATTAATTTCCCTCCAGTGTTTTTAATATGGAAAAGTTAATGTGATCACACTGGCTAGCAGATTGAGACACACAAAACCTTTTTAAGTTCTTTAAATTTATGATGAATTTTAAATATTAATAAATATCTACTGTATCTAACTTTGTAGATTATTGGTTAGCATTGATAGCTTCTTGGAAAACCTAAGTTAAAAAATCAAAGGCTTAAACAGGAACAGGAATAAGATGAGATGCTGGGATAACAGAAAACCAAAAACCATATAGTGTAAAGGAGGGCAACGGTAAGAGAGCCGTATAAGAGAGACTCTCTAATAGTTCAATAATTCTAATGGGTGCTGGGAATTCTTTCTGAGCAAGGAACTGGTATAAATTAGGAGCAGGTATTAAGTAACTTCTTTGCTAAACTATAGTTTACTCGCACTGACTGCATGACAGTGGTGCAAGCATTGCAAATTTTAGTTAGCTTTCATTATGCTACCTTTCGGTGTCTGTTCCCTTGTTTTAAAAAACATTGTTTTTGTTCATTGTTCCTTTTAGTTAAACAATTACCACCCTCCTGCATTTGTTTATACTAGAGACTTCCTGGTGGAACTTCTTGTGGCCATTGACAGCTTTCTATAGAGTTAACTTTAAATTGACACTGTTGAATAATTACATACACACCAGTTAAATTTCATTCTATGTGCATCTGATCTCACCAGAAATCAGGACTTTAATTTTTTTTAACCTTTTTTGTTTCTCGTCTTTTTAATTTTTCTCCTAATTCTTGCAGTTGCATTGATCACACTTACACCAAGTAAAAAATCAATAATCAGTTGTCAGAATATCGGACTGGAGCAGGTTGTAAGGCCAACTGGAAACAATTCAAGAAAGAAAGAAAAGAAAAAAAAAAAAACCCTGATGAAATTTTTTTAGTGTACCTGCAATGAACGAAAAGAAACCATCTAAGCCTACAATTAAAAAAAGTCTCCATATGTGCCATGCAATGTTTTACTATGCATTTTGTGGATATTGTTACTTCAGTATGGAGCCAAGTTTTTTGTAATTCAAACAAGTAATAGCTGGACTGAAAGCTACCAAAAAAAAAAAAAAAAACCCCACACAGAAAACCAGAATGAATCCTCAAACTGGAAGAGGAGCAATGAAGGTCCTAAGGTTTTCTTTCATTTTTTTTTTATGGTGTAAACTCCGTCCCATCTCCAGAGAAACGCAAGGCAAACAGGAAGAAGATGCAGTTCATGCTACTGCTGTGTGTGTGTGTTCTACGTAAGCTTGCTTCATGTAGCTGTTAAAGCTGTGCTTTGAGGGTCTCTTTGTGTTAGATTTTTTTTTTCCAAAATAACTTGTAATTAAGCTTTTGATATGACACTGCCAATGACTTACAAACTAATCCTAGCAGACAGTACAAACTGGTTACTGTGTAATGGTCATTTCCCAAATAGTCCTAAGACTTGGGTTATCCCTGAAGCTAGGAACAGGAAATACTAGCTATTTGGAGACAAATACTATTGTCCAGTTACTGTACAGCTGACGTGGAAAAAATTAACAAAATAATCAGAGAATCCGACCAACAAGATGCATAAAAAAAGGAAGTTTTTTCTTCAGTCTTTTCAGGTCTATCTCCCTAAGGTTGTGCACTGTGTAGGAGAGGACACATGCATCTAGTCCTTTTTATCGCAAAACGTGTATTAAATATGGATAGTGTAACGAGTACATATTTTGGGGGATAAAATGGCCTAATTGTGTGTCCATGTATGCCCTTGTCCTATGACATAATTTGGCAAGATATATCTTAAAGCTTTTTCTGAATTTTTTTTGATCAGCCCTCATATGTTGGTATATCATGTTTAAGTCCTAACACTTTTAACATTTTTTTTCTTTTCCTCTTGAAGTTTGTCTTTTGGACATGCATCCGTTTGCCCTCAGAAATTTATGTACCGTGTTTTTTTGTTAGGTGATATCACAAACTCCGTGGATACTTAATCGTTGGCTGTAATCTGAGCTGTTTGCCCTTTTTTCTTCTCCACGCACTGTGCTGGAAGACAACCAGTGTTCCCTGTAAGCTGGGCACTTGAGCAACCACTCAGGAGAGATTCAGATGCTGCCCAGCTGATTAGCAGAGAGCCCACAGCTAGGTTTTGTTTCTACTCGTGGTGCACATTCACATGCTTTGGTGCACATAACATTTATTCTGTACATGGATGGAAAAATCTGCACAGGAATGAAAAAGATGAGGGAACATTGGAAACAATACCTTTAACCAAGACCATGTAAAAATGTATAAGTAAAAGGAATTGAAATGGGAATACTATTTATATTTGCTTATTCTGATAACAATGATATCAGGGGAAGGAGCTTAATTATCCCTTCAGTTTTTCCAGTAGAGACACTGTTAATAGTTTAAAGAACGATGAAAAACAGGATGTTTAAGAATAACAAAAATTATAGTCCCCTGCTCTCATGGCAGGACCAAGCACCATCTAGATCAGCGGTCCCCAACCTTTTGGGGCTTCAGGGTGCCCGGGGGCAGGGCCGTGCATGTGCCCGGGGGTGGGGCATGCCCAGTGCTGGTGCCACCCATGTGCCGCACTCCCGGGGCCGGCGCTGCTCCTGTGCCGCGTGCCCGGGGGGGGGGGGGGGGGGGAACGCCGATATGCCACGCGCCCGGGGCTGGAACAGCCCATGCGCCGCATGCCCGGGGCCAGCGCTGCTCCTGTGCCGCTTGCCCAGGGGCAAGCACAGCCCATACGCTGTGTGCCCGTGGCTGGCACAGCCCTTGCGCTGTGCCCCCAGGGGCGGGGCCGCCCATACGCTGCACGCCCAGGGGCTGACGCTGGCACTGCCCACGCACCCGGGGGCGGGGCTGGCCCCGATCACTTGGCGGGTGCACAGAAATGGCCTGGCGGGAGCCATGGCACCTGCGGGCACCGCATTGGGGACCACTGATCTAGATCATCCCTGTTCGATGTTTATCTAACTTGCTCTTAAATATCTCCAATGATGGAGATTTCACAGCCTCACTAGGCAACTTATTCTAGTGCTTAACCACCCTGACAGGAATTTTTTTTTCTGATGTCCAACCTAAACCTCGCTTGCTGCAATTTAAGCCCATTGCTTCTTGTCCTACCCTCACAACTTAAGGAGAATATTTTTTTCTCCCTCTTCCTTGTAACATCCTTTTGAGGTACTTGAAAACAGCTATTGTCGCCCCTCAGTCTTCTCTATTCTAAACTAAAACCCAATTCTTTCAAACTTCCCTCAGAGGTCATGTTTTTCTAGATGTTTAATCACTTTTATTGCTCTTGTGTGTACAGTCTCCAGTTTCTCCACATCTTTACTGAAATGAGGTGCCTAAAACTGGACACAATACTTTAAGACCTAATCAGTGCAGACTAAAGTAGAAGAATGACTTCTCATGTTTTGCTCACAAGATACCTGTTTATGCATTGCAGAATGATGTTTGGGTTTTTTGCAAGTGTCACGCTGACTCATATTTGGCTTGAGGTCTACTGTGACTTCTAGATCCCTTTGTGTAGTACTCCTTTTTAGATAGTCACTTCCCATTTTGTATGCGTGGACCTGATTGTTCCTTCCTAAGTAAAGTACTTTGCATTTGTTCTTATTGAACTTCATCCCATTTACCTCTGTTCATTTCTCCAATTTGTCCAGATCATTTTGAACTAGGGCCCTATCCTCGAAAGCACTTGCAACCCCTCCCAGCTTGGTATCATCTGCAAACTTTATAAGCGTACTCTCTGTTCAATATCTTCATCAATGATTTAGTTGATAGAACAGAACTGGTCCCAAAACTGTGATATATGTGGAAAACCACGTAAGCCCTTCCAGCATGACTGAGACCCATTTATATCTACTCTGAGAGTGATTATCCAACCAGTTATGCATCCGCCATATAGTAGCCCCATCTAGGTTGTATTTCCCTAGTTTATTGATAAGGTCATACAAGACTGTATCAAATGTTTTACTAAAGTCTAGGTATACCACATCTATCACTTCCCCCTTATACACAAGGCTTGTTATCCTATCAACAAATATTTATACTTTTCAAGTTATAGGGTAAATTTTCAAAATTAATGTTCATAATTAGCCAACAACGCAAACAATATTGCAGTCTGTGTTCTCATTTCTGCTATACTATACTGTCAGCCCTTAGAAAGCCAGTTGCAGGATTGGTGCCTGTATATTTGTGTCATCAATATAATCTACACAACAAGAGAAATATGTGAATAAGAAATTAATATATTTGAGAAGTTGAACAGGAAAAAAAGGCAAAATTAATCAAATCTAATTGTTTAATCATTTAATTGAGAACACAATAAATGTTCATTACACTAAAGTCTTTATTATAGATTTACCTCCTCATAGTATGTATCCTGTGTAATCAGGTATCTAGTTATACTTTAAAGGAATACTGTCTGGTGAAATATGGACTGAAACATATGTACAAAATCAAGAAAAATTGAAATGTTTGCATGGTTTTAAAATTTAAATTGCAGTCAAACTAATGTTTTCCAGCAGTTTGACAAGATTGTTAATTTGTGACACCTGAAAGTTAAATTGAGACACTAAGTACAAACAAAGATTACTAGTTTCTATCACAGGGATGGGTAATAATTTTTTATGGGAGGCCACTCCAAAAATTTAGTAAGTGGTCAAGGGCTGCACTCTTCCATGATGTTAATGGAAGAGTATGAGGTCTGGGATGGAAGCTGGGTGCAGAAGGGAGCTCCAGGAGGGGTTCAGGGCTAGGAAGGGGGTATGTGTGCAGAAGAGGATTCTGACCTGGAGGAGAGGTGTGGGAGGGGGGTTGTGACTAAGGATGTTAAGAAGAGGGTAAATGACTAATTGTGTAGTCGATACAATTTGTATCGACTACACGATTAGTTAAGGAGCCACTCTGTGGCTTTGCAGTTTAAATATAGTAGGAGCTGGGTGCACAGGCAGCCCAGTCCCTACTACAATTAAACTGCAGAGCTACAGCAGAGGTAGGTCCCAGATTACTGTGGCTCTGCAATTTAATGTAGCAAGAGCTGCCTGGCTCTTATTACATTTAAAATGCAAAGCTGCAGTGGGGGTAGGCCTGGGACCTGGAGCGAGCTGGGACTGAGTAGTCCCAGCTCCCACTGGGTCCTAGACTGTTGTGCCTCTGCCTCCTCTGCACCATGGAGATGGTGCTGGGGGGAATTGGCTCCTGCTCTTCCCCCGTTTGCTGTTTCTGTATCAGAGGCAGGAGGAGTGAGTAGTCAAGTAGTAACTCGACTGCCCAATAAGCCTTATCGGGTAGTCGACTACTTGATTAGTCACTTAAATTCCTAGTTGTGATCTGGGGCAGGAGGTGTAGTGGTTTGGGTTGTGACCTAGAGCAATAATGGGTTGTGAGCTGGGGCATGGGATTGGGATGCAGGGTTTGGTGGGGCATATGGGTGTAGGAGCAGGATTGTGACCTGGTGTGGGTGAGGAGGGCCGAGGGTAGGGGTAATGGGAGGGGTTGGGTGCTAGGTGCAGGCTCTGGCCCAGAGGTGCTTACCTTAGGCACCTCCTGGCCATTAGCCCAGTGGAACCTTCAGACAGGCCCCCTACCTGCCATGCTCCCACATGCTGCTCAAAGTGGCCTGCTGTGGGAGGCCATGTGTGTGTCTGCGTACCGTGTGCCTCTGGGGGGCGGGGAGGGGGGTCTCTACATGCTGACAGGGTCACATGGTGTCACGACTCAATTCTCCAACCTGGCACTTCGAGTATAGTCATGGGGGCTGGTTAGCAGAATAAACTCTGTAAGAACTTGTCTCTGTAACTCCCAAAGACAAACTTGTCTGGTCTCAGTTTCCCTGATAGCCAAAAAGAAAACTGATTGCTGCTACCACAAAAGGTAACTAAAAATATAAAATAAACCTTTTTCCAGGGAAGAAATCACTTGGAATCTTCTCCCTGAGCCAAAGTGCTCCCCTCATCTCCCCCTCCGCCTCTGAACCTCCATTTTACTTGGAATTGGGAAAACCGAGATAATCTGTGGAGAACAATGGGGCTCTGCTTCTCCCACGTAACATGGTTTCACTTAGGCATGTAGGTTTAAGGACACAAAAATCAACCAATACTGGTTAACCAAAACAAAATAAAACACTTTTATTAAGACAAGACTACTGTTGCAAGCAGAGTAAATGACTGTGTGTTAAAAGCCATGGATTGAAATAGACTCAGGGAGAATCCCTGGCCTGTAATCCTTAGTTACAAAAGAGAAAAACAATTAACCAGCTCAGACATGATTTCCAAACCTGCAAACAAGGAAAACAATAAATCCTGATAGACTATCTAAACCTTTCCCTACTTACACATTTCAATTAATTCAAAGAGTCTGTTCCTGGGGGAGTCCATCTCTCTGGCTCCATGGGGAAGGGAAAAAAAAACCTGCTGCTGACTCCAAAAACAAAGGGGAAAGGGGGGAGGAGAACCCTCTCTGTTTGAAATTCCTTATCAGCATTTCATTGGCTGAATGCCCAAAGACCCTTCCGGTGCATCTCCAAAGTTGCTTAACCCTTTCCTTGCTCTCCAGGTAAGTCAGACTCTCCTTTGTGGCTCCTATTAATGAGACAGTGTCCAGGCAGCTCCCATTGGCCGGTTTACCAATAATGTCCCCAGTATCATCTGTGTGGCAGTTACGTACTCTGGGCCACTTCCCCACAGCCCTCCCCAGCACCTCCATTTACTGCAGGCCCTTATAAACACTATCAGATACCAGGAGTACCTCCCAGATCTTTCACAGTGCCTTCTTTCCCCAGCTCCTTGCATGCAGTGAGCTAACAAAAGGGGAGTAATTTTTACCAGTACTAACTGGTTCTTATTGGCTCATCAGCCTCTTAATTTGTTCTAGAAAGTTCTTGATTGACTTCAGATGCCTCAATTGGCCTGTCTGCCTTAACTGTTTCTGGCAAGTTCCTGATTGTTCTGGTTTAGTCCTTTTTAACTTACCCAGGAAAAGCAGACCTATTTAATCTGGGGCTAATATGCTTGCCTTTTATTGCTCTCCTGTAGCTGGCTAGCCTGACCCGGTCATAGCTTTATTGATCGTCTGAGTGTCTCCAGACAGAACAATTAACTCGGAAGCTACAAACTTGTGAGGATATAGGGCATGTTCTAAGAAAGTTATTGGGTTTTATTTCCCCACGAAACTAACCAAACCAGGAGAGCACTGCAGTAAATGATACGTGTTCTACCTATGAAAATACAGACTTCATATGTAGGAGGTTTCAATAGTCTTTTGTATAAATAGGAATATATTAAGGGAAATGTATGCTCCAAACCCAGGTTCCTTAGACTTTCCACACAGTGTTTTCCACCCCTGACAAAATTCTAGAGCTGAAGACATCAGTTATTATTGAAGTGAATGTGAGTCATACATCTCAGTCTTTAAATATTACATGTTTGGCATCCTCCAGAGAAAGCAAACTGAAACAGTACCTTTAAATATAGTAATTTGGAGGCAGATATGCTATTTTACCTTCCTCAGGAATTATTGATCTCTTGGAGTGTGTGTCTGTCACTTTGGATGGAAAATAACCTAACCTAAAGGACTATTCCAATATAACAGTTGAATACTTCACTTTTAACTGAACAATTACTATTTTAAGTATTAAAGAAAATATATTCTACAATACAAATAATGGAGTACAGCAGCCATATTTTCCAGGAAGCAAAAATTGTTTATTGGAGAGGATCATGGGACTAATGCTATGTTTTTGAAGTCAACAGACTTGTTTGCACCTTGGTATTAGGCTTTGTCTACATGCTAAAGTGATTTTTTTTATTGATAAACTATCAGTTTAAATTCACATCTGGTTCTACCAGCAGACCACATCTCTTCCCCCTCTACCTCCTCCTCTTGGGCCCCCTCTCCTGACAGACAGGAACAAAAATGGCTTTTTTGGTCACGCTCATTTCAGAAAGGGTTTAAGTTAAAAATGACTTTGTTTGTCAAAAAAAGCATCCACATCTATTTCACTTGTAAGCTGTACCATGCAGAATACTGAACAAATGATAATAATGAAAGGTGGCAGTATTAGGTACATCTGCAGATCCTCTTGGTCGGGGGATACACTGGTTAACCCATTCTTTTCACTGGCAGTGCAGGGCTTAGCCTATCCTGCTGCTCCACTCTCATTTCTCTCTCTGGAGATTCTCTAGTATTTATGCATTAGTGTGCATCAAGCTTCTGACACTGCATAAGTGAAGCCTGGAGTATAAATAGCAGGTGAGAGTGACGGGATCTGTATTTGAGAATCCTTGGAACACAGAAGATGAGCGATGAGTTTCTGTTGCCAGTGCAAAGGATGCAGTTTTTTGCCCCCTCCTTTTGAAGATGTACATTTGGATTATACTTAAGTATGCAGATGTATAAATATACCACAGATCATTAAGCACTGGATTTGTATGCATTTCATACAGTTCTTAACACTGGGCTAGTTGCAGCTCTCTGACTTTGTGCTACTCGGTGTTGACATACCTCAAAGCTTCTGAGGACTCACAGTGGCTTAGACTCTATTTTGGTCGTGGACAGCTTGATTACATAGATTTGGTTTTGTAGCCGTGTGATGAATAGATTTGGTGTCCAAAGTATCCTGCATCAGTCACTGCAGAATATGCTAATTTCTGCTGGAAGAGGAAGAATAATCTTATGACAATGGTGGAATCACATGGTTCACCCTTGTAAAGGGAAATGAACTTTGGCTCTGGCATAGGATCCCACACAACTTCAAAGGCAATTCTGGATTCCCAGGAGGAATCAGGTTATTGCAATGCCCTTCCTCATCCTGCTGCCTGACCCAGTGTGGGCCATGGTGTAAAGTCATAATTTTTCTCTTCATATGTCTGTTGATCATTGGGGAATAATATCAGAGGTCTGTTACGTGATCAGAAGAGAGGAGACACCCCAGTATTAACCCAAGAGAGAAACGAAATCCATGAAGATTGTATAGCTTTCACACCCTTTATTTCCATTTTTGTCCAGATAATCTAATCCCACTACTGCCAACACCAAGTATTCAAATATGTCCTGTCTTGAAAAATCATGAGATTGGCTTAAAAACCATGAGAGTTCATGCAAAAGGTAAAGCTGGAATATGGGCATATGTGGAGCAATCAATACTTCAGGTTCCTCATCAAATTGAGATGTTGGCTTGTTCAAATGTCTATAGCTGTGTATTACTAGCAAAGGATGTTACATTGACCAAGAAAATGAACAGTACCACAGAAGGAAGATGGTTGTCTTTTGTCTATGACAGAAGTTGCTTAATTTAGAAGCATGAGAACATCAGAAACAGTACGGTATTTGTGACACAAATATAGTTTCCAGTTGGGTGGTGTCAGGTGATGAGCAAATGCAGGCAGGTGAGACAAACTTTGCCTGGTATGGAAATATTCACTATGCTTATTCCATTAACCTGAGGCACGAAATATGCTTTGAGGAAGCATTTGTAGAATGTGTTAATAAGCAACACTTCCCTGACCTTGACCACACGAAGGAAAATCCGTTTTTTATGGAGGAAGTGCTACATTCACTAAATGAAGACCCTCTCAAATGTCATTGAACTTATGGAATATATCTAGAACTGTTTCATGGTCTGAGGCATCCTCATTAACCAAGTACTCTAGTGTTCTGCAGTAATGAGCCTTGCAGTACATCTTGCAAGAATGATACTGAGCACTGGAAAATTCTTTCTTCAGATTCAGTTTCGGGGCTGGAAGGGGACATTGTTTCTCACTGCTATTCTCCTAGGGCCTGATCCTAAGACAGCTGAAATCCAATGGAAGCTTTGGACCAATCCCCTAATTGTGTAGTTGGTGCTAAGCTCCTTAAAGTACTAATATTGAGAGTCAAAGACTATATCTCTATGGAAATGTGTACCTTGCATACTGGACCATATTCATGCTCATACCTGCTCCCTATATACAAGCTGAATGTCCATATGATGTTGGCCACAGGTATAACACTATTAATAGGCATATATCTCCTATGCCTATTAATAGTGTTATAACTATTTACTGCTGGTTTGCAATGTTAGTGCTGCTATTTCAGAGGTAGTGTCCCAGGGAGACAGTATGTGCCATACAGAGACATTCTAGGTACTGCTTTGCTGTGTAGTGGTGTTGCTGTCTCCCACCTTGACACCTTTGTCAATGGCAGTGTTTGATCAAGTCGTCCCTTATTCCCTGCGGAAGTGGGTGGGGAACAGGAAATGATGAACGTCTTCCTATTGCAGGACAAATGGTTATGCAGGCTAGTAGATTAGAAAAATTGGGCAGAATTTTCTGTCTCAAAGGCAGCTGATCTTGTGTGATTAGGTTATAGGGCGCAGATAAAGCGATTGCCTGTACTGGCAAATGATAGTCGTATAATTGGGGGAAAATTACTCTTGGGGAAAACCAGGGATTTCTTTTGTGCAAGGTTGAGAGGATCGGTACATGGTGGGGCTCCAGGATTCCCATAGGCTCACTGTTCCCTTCCTGGTCATTCAGGAAGTCTCTTTGCATGATGTTTTGACTGCTGATGGAGGGTGATGTCTCTGGAGTCCTACAAGTTCCATGTTCTTCCAGTCACTCAGGAGTGTCCTTGAAGAAGTATCTCCAGCTCCGTAGCAGCTGGAGGAGGACATGATGATGGTTGCTGACTATCAAGTGATTCTTTGGTCATGGCAATAGGTGGATCCCTAAGTAATTTGGCCACTAGTTCCATAAGCCTTTATTTACAGCATCCTGCCTTCTGTTCTGTGAACTAATTCATCCATGTCCAGGGCTTTATAAAGCAGTGCGACCAGGGAGCTTGCAAACAGGGACTGCAAACGGGGAGTGGAAAGGGGGCGAGAGATACTCGCCATTCTTTAAAATCTTTAAGAACATCTGAGGAATCTCTCAGAAGGAAGGCAGGTATGGATATTGATAGGTCTGCTGTTGTTACCTGCACATCATGTGCCATGTTTGTCTTCCTCCCAGAAGAAAGAAGGGATTTCATCTGCGCTAAGTGCAAGCTGGTCGCTGTCGCAACTTTGTTCAGTGATGTGATGGGAGCCCCCAGGGGTTAAAGCCGACTGCCCAGTGAAAACTACTGGATGATGGTGAAACAAATGATTTTTTATTAAGCAAAACGATTCTTTTATTAAAATCCAATGACTTTAAAATGAGTTTTTAACAAATAATTGCCTAGTGCTTTTACAGGAGGGAAAAACTGAACCAAACTGCACTTAACTGATTATAAACTTTGTGATTATATTTCGATTATATTAAATCACTATCTCTAATTCGCTTAAGGCAGCGCAGCATGCAAGCAAAAATACAAAAACAAAGCCAATATAATGATGATAAAAACTCCATCCACAGCCAGCCCTTCTATGGTTATTTTAGGGCAGCTGGTGGAGTTAGTCATTAATCTAGCTCTACAACTTAACAACTCCTGGGTTTCTATTTCTAACACTTATACTTGGCCTAAATACAACACCATTAGACAACACAAGATTATACAATTTACACAGTGTGGTTAATAGAACTCAGTTACACTCTACAGTAAAATTAACATGATTCAACTATTAACTAAACCAATAACTAATATATTTAAGCAATACTTACAAATCCAGCAACGATAACAGCATAAAGACACACTAGAACTCGGAGCATGCTCAGAACTCGTGCACCCCTATCTTTGACTCAAAGGGTGGGGAGGCAGCCTCAGGGTGATCAATCCTTCAGCTGGGCAAAAAAAGACATGTGCCCTCAATACACGGAACCTCCTTGAACAAAGGGGTCGAGGGTCTTTTATAACATAACCTGATGTCCGGTACCTTATTAGGGTCTGTTCCCTGGTCGGGCCTGAGAGGCTGGTAATGAGGTAATGTGCAATATTGCCCTGTAGGATTTTTCATGATGCCTGCCTGATGGCCCCGGCGACAGTGCTGGGTGTGGGCATGGTCAGTGTGCATGGCAGTTGCGTCTAATCTCCCTATGCCTACCTCCCCACCTTCAAGGACCAGACAAGAGAGTCTTATCTATCTCTTGCAGCTATGCTCTATCTTTTCATGCTCACCTCCCTGTTCTTTGATGCCTACAAGGTTAAATTCCATTGACAGAAAGCTGTATTGTGCGCTTACAAGTTATGCTTTCTCAGAGTGTCAGCGGCCTACATTCTTCTTTGAGTGGTCCCCATGGGTGCTCCACTCAAGGTGTCGGGTCCCGACCCTGCGCCGCTAGTCGGAGATTTCCAGAGCCGTAGCCGGGCTGGACCGCGCATGCGCAAGAGCAGCACGCGGCGTTCGCGCCTTTGCAACGTCTCGCGGTCCGGCACCCCCTCGCCAGTTCCTCTCAACTGCCTGTGGTTGCTGGCGGAGCGCCATTTATCTCTTCAGAAAAAGCCGTTCTGTTAAAAAAAAAAAAAAAAAAAAAAACAATAAAAAACCAAAAACAAAACACAAATAGTTTAACTCTAGTACTTATAGGTAGTTAGTTAGTAGTTAGTTGTTAGTTTTTTCCTCAGAAAAGCAAAAAAAAAAAATTTTTTTTTCTAGTTACTGTTTCTTAGTTATTAGATTAGTCACTGTATATAGTTACGCTGATCGAGAATCATGCCTGGGTCACCCGGGTTTAAACGGTGTACTCAGTGTAAGGACGCGATGCCTGTGTCTGATGGGCACGAGACATGCATCAGATGTCGAGGGGAAATCACATGTCCCACAGAAATGCACCATTGCGCAAAATTGACACCGAGAGCACGCAGGGAGAGAGACATGCGGTTAAAACTCCTGCTGTGCGATAAGGCTTTACAGCCTTCTGATGATCATGGCTCAGAACCTCCCGCAGGGCAGAAAAGGACAGCGTAATCGCCTGCGGTGATGGTGCCAAAAAGGAAGAGAGCTTCTTCCAGCCGGTTCACTGTCCCGGATCAGTCACACACACAAGCTGGGTATGTCTGGAGTGATGGGACAGCCGGAAAGATTACACTGGGCACTATCAGTTATGCCCGCACCTCTGAGCCGGTCGGCATCGGCACCGGCTATTCACCCCTGTAAGCGCTCGGCATCTCACTGCGAGCGATCGGCACCGCCAGAGGTGCTTGAACTGGCGACGTCCGCGCAGCCGCAGACTCTAGCAGCACCGCAAGCGGCACCGATGAGCCGCGACAAGCTGGTGCCAGAGTCGGCAACGAGGGATGAGCCCGGGGAGGAGCACGAACGGGCCTGACAGCTGAGCGCCCCGCAGCACGCCGAGTCGGCACCGAGAAATCGCTCTCTGTCAACAGTCTCGGCAGAGACAGAGCTGTGGGATTCCAGCACAGCGGCACGGTAGCACAGTGTACCTGACGGAGGGTCAATCCCCTCTTCTCTCCCCCCGTTCTTTACCATCAGAAGAACGTGAATCTGCTCGTGCAACTAAGGTCCCTACAAAGGCGGCTAGGAAATCAATGCCAAGGCACTCGATTTCACCGTCACCAGTTTTTTCCCCAAACCTTCACTTTCACCGCGTCATTCAGCAGAGGTCAGAGATTATTCGGCGTCTCTGTCATGCAATGCCCTCTCCGTGATGGAGATCAGTGTCTCGTCACTCTGATCATTACGACTGGTATCCCTATTATCACAGGGGATCATCATATAAGTCTCGCTCACCTAGCTACTTCCCTCTGAGATCTTATCACAGGAGGTATGCTAGCAGATATTCCTCACGACAATCGTCCCCTGAGCACGTTGACCACAGGAGTCACCGTTCATCCTATGGGCATGGTAGATCTCAGTCCCATTCCCATCTGTGCTGCTGCCATACCTCTTATGGGTCACGACAGTCACCTCCAATCCAGGATTGTCAAAGGGCGAAATCTCATCTGGAGACCCCCTCGGCCCCAGCTCAGCTGTCGGAGTCTGAGGAAGGGCAAATTTCTGATACGGACGATCGCCCGCATCCTATATCTCCGGAGGATATTTCGTCATCCTCCCCAAACGATGCTGTGTTTGCGGGGCATTCCTCTCCTCCTGACGACACAAAAGAATTTCAGGATCTTTTTAGGAGGGTGGCTCAGTCGCAGGACGTCCAATTATCAGATGTCCCGATGAAGCAATTCGAACTCTGGAGAAATTTACATCCCAAGCAACAATCTAAGGTCGCTCTCCCTATTGATGAGGCAATCCTCCAGTCGGCAGCAGAAATCTGGCATACCCCGGCTTCGACCACTCCAACTTCGAAACCGGCGGAAAAGCGTTATTTTGTCTCATCTAAAGACTCAGAATTTCTTTTTACCCATCCTCAGCCAAACTCCTTGGTCGTCGATGCAGCTCTACAAAGGGCTAAGAATCCGCAGCTAAAAAATGTAGGGGCAGATAAGGAGGCCAAGAAATTGGACTTATTTGGCTGCAAAGTATACTCATTGGCCACGTTACTTCTTTGCATTGCGAATTATGCAGCCCTATTGGCAAACCATAGTTTCGATAATATTGCGAAGCTTACAGAGTTGGCCCAAAGAACATCGGAGGCCAATAAAGAGCTCTTACGGACAATCCTCAAGAAAGGCTACACGTGCTCGAAAGCGAATCTCCAGATAGCTATGGATGTGGCAGACACGGCGGCTCGAGGAGTAGCAACAGCAGTGTCTGAGACGCTCGTCCTGGCTCGCCACAGCGGCGGTACCCAAGGAGCTACACTCCAAGGTCGAAGACCTCCCGTTTGACAGGGTAAAACTGTTTGCGGAAAAGACCGATGAGGTACTTCATACTGGCAAAGATTCAAGAACGACGCTCCGTATGCTAGGAATGTACGTCCCACCATTCCGTTGTCGTTATTTTCCGTACCAGAGACAGTATGATTACCAGTCTCGTAGACAGCAAAACCGCACGTTTGACCAATCCCGCCCTAGACAGTGGCCTCAGCGAAGGCGCCCACCACCGCCTAGAGCGTCCGGCATGTCCGCCTCAAAACAAGTTTGACTTCTTTGTCGAAGGCATGCGAACTCCGCCAATCGTTATTGCGCACACAGATCCCATTTTCCACCATCGTTTACGACCCTATTATCACCAATGGGTCAAAATAACATCAGACAGATGGGTACTGGAAGTCATAAAGGTCGGCTTCACCATCCCCTTCACTTCCATCCCCCCCCACCACCCCACCTTCCCCGTCCCTTTTCAGGGACCCATCTCACGAAGGCCTCCTGCGGCAGGAAGCCCATTGTCTCCTTACCATCAGAGCGATAGAGAGGGTCCCAGATCAGTTCAAGGGAAGAGGGTTCTATTCGAGGTACTTCCTAACGGAAAAGAAAACGGGGGGTTGGAGACCCATTCTCGATCTACGCCGCCTAAATCGTTATCTCCGCAGGCAGTGCTTCAAAATGGTGACCTCGAATTCCATAATCCTGTCCCTCGATTACAACGATTGGTTTGCTGCTCTCAACTTACAAGATGCGTACTTTCACATTGCCATACATCCCGCTCACAGGCGTTTTCTCCGATTTGTGATAAATGACGACCCTTTTCAGGATCAAGTACTGCCGTTCGGTCTCGCCTCAGTACCCAGAGCTTTCTCGAAGACCCTGGCTGTCGTAGCGGCTCATCTGCGTCGGCTACGGTTGGTAATATTCCCGTACCTGGACGATTGCTTAATAAAAGGTTCCACGGAGCAAGAAGCGTCACAGATGGTGGCGACAGTCGAACGAACATTCGAATCCCTCGGTCTTCTCCTGAACAAACAAAAATCAACACTTGCCCCGACGCAAACTATAAAGTTCATAGGGGCGAACCTGGATTCTCTCACGGTGAGGGCATACTTACCGCAGGAGAGGTTTCAGGCAATCAAAGATCTCATCACCATACTCAACGGGAATGTGAGTGTCTCTGTTCACAATTGCCTCCGTCTCCTGGGACACATGGCTGCTGCCACCGTTGTAGTTCCTCATGCACGACTCCATCTGAGGAACCTCCAATACTGGTTGTCGACGGTTTATGTTCCCATGAAGCACGACATTCACAAGACAGTATGGCTACCTTTTGCATGTTCAAAGATCTCTGCGTTGGTGGACAAAAGCGCAAAATCTTTTGTTGGGAGTTCCATTCCACTGACAACAACCATCAGCACAGATAACGTCGGATGCCTCACTCATCGGCTGGGGTGCTCACATGGCCAGTGAACGAATCCAAGGCAAATGGTCTCTCATCGAGAGGCGTCTTCACATCAATCGACTAGAGCTCCGAGCAATTTTCTATGCATGCAAACATTTTCTCCCACATATCAAAGGTCTCACAGTAAGAATACTGACGGACAACGTAGCGGCGAAGTATTATGTGAACAGGCAGGGAGGAGCACGATCACGCTCCCTATGCGCCGAGGCAGTGCAGTGTTGGAATTGGTACATACAGAACAACGTAACCATAATAGCATCATGCTTACCTGGCACCGCCAATGTAATTGCAGACTCCCTCAGCAGGCGTTTTCCCACGGACCACGAGTGGGAAATAAGGACAGACGTGATTCGGGCGATATTTTGCAAATGGGGTATGCCCCTGGTAGACCTTTTCGCAACAACCAACAACAAGTGTTGCCTACATTGCTCCAGAGCAGGGCTCAGCAAGGGCTCCCTCGGCAATGCGCTTCTGGTCGGCTGGAAGAAGGCACTCCTGTATGCTTTTCCCCCCCACAGTCCTCATCTCCAGGACACTGGAAAAAATCAGAGCAGAGGCGGCGACTGTCATTTTGCTAGCACCAGCCTGGCCCAGGCAAGCCTGGTATCCGTTTTTACACAAAATGTCAGTACAGCCACCATACCCCCTTCCTCTCCACCAAGATCTTCTTTCTCAGGAACAAGGCTCGCTGTTACGTCCCAGACTCGAGTCGTTACATCTGAGGGCATGGCTCCTGAATGGTTAAAAGGAGACGAAAACCTGTGTTCTGAACAGGTCAAAGCGATACTGCTGCATAGCACAAAAGAATCTACACAAAATACTTACCTTGCGAAATGGCAGAGATTTTTCCAAGTGGTGTCTTCAGAAGAACGTACACCTGCTTCCATCTCCTCTGCATCACGTTTTTGACTACATCCTACATCTACGAAATTCGGGACTTGTGTTGTCATCTTTAAAGGTGCATTTGGCAGGTATTAGTGCTTTCCACCATCCAGTAGAGGGTTCCTCGCTCTTCTCTCATCAAATTACAAAGAGGTTTTTAAAGGGGCTCATGAATTTATACCCACCACGAAGGGCACCTTCCCCTTCTTGGAATCTCGACCTAGTGCTGGACACCATCATGTACCCTCCTTTTGAGCCACTAGCATCGGTTTCCCTACATATGCTAACCATGAAAACTGTGTTTCTACTTGCAATTACATCAGCGAGAAGAGTGAGTGAGCTGGGAGCTTTGATGGCAAACCCCCCTTTCACCGTTTTTTCCAAAGATGCGGTAACGTTACGATTACACCCGGCCTTTATCCCCAAGGTCTGCTCTCCCTTTCACATTAACGAGCCTATTGTCCTCACAGCTTTTTACCCCAAGCCTCATTCTTCAAGTAAGGATGCTCTTTTCTACACGCTCGATGTCCGGCGTGCACTATCTTTCTATATAGACAGAACCCGCCAGTGGCGGCAGATGGACAGGCTGTTCGTATCAACGGCATGCGCAGGCCGGCCCGGCTACAGCTCTGGAAATCTCCGACTAGCGGCGCCGGGTCGGGACCCGACACCTTGAGTGGAGCACCCACGGGGACACATCTCGAAGAACCATCGTTACTACACAAGGTGAGTAACCTCTTCTTTTCTGTGAGGGGCCTTTGTGTGGCAGAATGGGCAATGCGCGCATGAGGCCGTGGTCAAAAGGACCTGCTCTGCGACAGTCACCATTTTGGAAGAAAAAATTAGAGGACTTGAGGCCCAAGTATCGACCCTATGTTCCATCAGAGAGGATGAAGACTTCCTTGATAGAAGGCAGCATTTAATTCTGCAGGCACAGCAGGCTGAACAGCCAATGTGCGCAGTACAGGACAAGGAAAAGAACTGGCAGCATGTAACCTCCAGAAGGCGGCCAACTCAGGTATCCCCCATTCCTGTAGAGGTAAGTAATCACTTTCAGGCTCTCTCCACAGGCACTGCAGTGGAGAATGCTTTGGCAGGGACCTCTCAGGGAAGAAATCAGAAGGGAACACCATCTACCAGAAGGCATGGGATGTGTAGTCCTAGGGATGGGGGTTCCACAACCACCATCACCAAAGGAAGACGACAGGGGGTGGTGGTGGTCGGGGACTCCCTAAGAGGGACTGAGTCATCCATCTGCCATCTAGACCTGGAATCTCCAAGTGTGCTACTTACCAGGAGCTCTCATTCAGGACGTGACCGAGCGCCTTCCAAAACTGATCAAACCTTTGGATCGCTACCCCTTCCTGCTTTTCCATGTGGGAACTAACAATACGGCCAAGAATGACCTTGCGCAGGTCACAGCAGATTATGTAGCACTGGGAAGAAGGATCAAGGAATTTGAAGTGCAAGTGGTGTTCTCGTCCATTCTCCCTGTTGAAGGAAAAGGTCCAGGTAGGGATCGTCGAATTGAAGAAGTAAATGCGTGGTTGCACAGGTGGTGTCGGAGAGAGGGCTTTGGTTTCTTCTACCATGGGACTCTGTTCCAGGCACAAAGATTGTTAGGAAGAGATGGGATCCATCTAAGAAAGAGAGGAAAGAACATCTTCGCAGGCAGGCTTGCAAACCTAGTGAGGGAGGGCTTTAAACTAGGTTCATTGAAGGATGGTGACCAAAGCCCTGAGGTAAGTGAGGAAGTCGGACACTGGGAAGAAACACAAGGAGGAATGAGCAACAAAGGAGGACCCCTGATTCGAATGGAGAGGGTAGGGCGATCAACTGGTTATCTAAGGTGTTTGTACACAAATGCAAGAAGCCTGGGAAACAAACAGGAAGAAATAGAAACCCTGGCCCAGTCAAATAACTGATTTGATTGGAATAGCAGAGACTTGGTGGGATGACTTGCATGATTGGAGCACTGTCATGTAAGGGTATAAACTGTTCAGGAAGAACAGGCGGGGGAGAAAAGGAGGAGAAGTTGCATTGCATGTTAGAGAGCAGTATGCTCAGAGGTCCAGTATATAGAGGGAGAAAATCCTGTTGAGAGTCAATGGGTTAAGTTTAGAGGTGGAAGCAATAGGGGTGATGTGGTTGGTGTCTGCTATAGACCACTGGATTAGGTGGGTGAGGTAGATGAGGCTTTCTTCATACAACTGAGAGAAGCTTCCAGATCGCAGGCACTGGTTCTCATAGGGAACTTTAATCACCCTGACATCTGTTGGGAGACCAATACAGCAGTACACAGATAATCCAGGAAGTTTTTGGAGAATGTTGGGGATAACTTCTTGGTACAAGTGCTGAAGGAACCAACCAGGGGCCATGCACAGCTTCACCTGCTGCTCACAAACAGGGAGGAACTAGTAGGGGAAGTAGAGGTGTGTGACAACCTGGGCACCAGTGATCATGACATGGTAGATTTCAGGATCCTGACCAAAGGAAGAAAGGAGAGTAGCAAAATACACACCCTGGACTTCAGAAAAGCAGACTTTGACTCCCTCAGAGAACTGATGGGCAGGATTCCCTGGGATGCTTACATGAAGGTGAAAGGAGTCCAGGAGAGCTGGCAGTATTTTAAAGAAGCCTTATTAAAGGCACAGGAAGAAACCATCCTGCTGCGCAGCAAGAAAAGCAAATATGGTAGGCGACCAGATTGGCTTACCGGGGAAATCCTTGGTGAGCTTAAACACAAAAAGGAAGCTTACAAGAAGTGGAAACTTAGACAGATGACGTGGGAGGAGTATAAATATATTGCTCAAGAATGCAGGGGAATGATCAGGAAGACGAAAGCGCAATTGGAATTGTAGCTAGCAAGGGATGTGAAGGGCAACAAGTTTCTACAGGCATGTTAGCAATAAGAGGGTGATCAGAGAGGGTGTGGGGCCCTTAGTAGATGAGGGCGGTAACCTAGTGACAGATGATGTGGGAAAAGCTGAAGTACACAATGCTTTCTTTGCCTCTGTCTTCACAGACAAAGTCAACTCCCAGACTAATGCACTAGGCAAGGCAGTATGGTAGGGAGGTGGACAGCCCTTAGTGGGGAAAACAAGTTAGGAACTATTTAGAAAAGCTTAACATACACAAATCCGTGGATCTGGATTTAATGCATCCGAGGATACTAAGGGAGTTGGCAAATGTCATTGCGGAACCTTTGGTCATCTTTGAGAACCTCGTGGAGATCAGGAGAGATCCCGGATGATTGGAAAAAGGCAAACATAGTGCCCATCTTTTAAAAAGGGAAGAAGGATGATCCAGGGAACTACAGACCAATCAGCCTTACCTCCATCCCCAGAAAAATCATGGAGGGGATCCTCAAGGAATCCATTTTGAAGCACGTGGAAGAGGGGAAAGTGATTGAGAATAGTCAACATGGATTCACGAAGGGCAAGTCGTGCCTGACCAATCTGATTAGCTTCTATGATGAGGTAACTGGCTCTGTGGATATGGGAAAGTCAGTGGATGACTTCAGCAAAGCTTTTGATATGGTCTCCCACAATATTCTTGCCAATAAGTTAAGGGAGTATAGGTTGGGTAAATGGACTGTAAGATGGATAGAAAGCAGGCTAGACTGTTGGGCCCAATGGGTAGTGATCAACGGCTGTCAGGTTGGCGGTCGGTTTCTAGCAGAATGCCCCAAGGATCTGTTTTAGGACCGGTTTTGTTCAACATCTTTAATGACCTGGATAAGGGGATGGATTGCACTCTCAGCAAGTTTGCAGATGACACTACTGTAGGGGGAGAGGTAGATGAGCTGGAGGGCAGGGATAGGGTCCAGAGTGACCTAGACAGATTAAAGGATTGGGCCAAAAGTAATCTGATGAGGTTCAACAAGGACAAGTGTAGAGTCCTGCACTTGGGATGGAAGAATTCAAAGCATTGTTACAGGCTGGGGGCTGAATGGCTAAGTAGCAGTTCTGCAGAAAAGGATCTAGGGATTACACTGGATGAGAAGCTGGATATGAGTCAACAGTGTGCCCTTGTAGCCAAGAAGGCGAATGGCATATTAGGGTGTATTAGGAGGAGCATTGCCAGGAGATCTAGAGAAGTGATTATTCCCCTTTATTTGGCTCTGGTGAGGCCACATCTGGAGTATTGTGTCCAGTTCTGGGGCCCCCACTATAGAAAGGATGTGGACGCATTGGAGAGGGTCTAGCAGAGGGTGACCAAAATGATTAGGGGGCTGGAGCACATGACCTATGAGGAGAGACTGAGGGATTTGGGTTTGTTTAGTCTTCAGAAGAGAAGAGTGAGGGAGCATTGATAGCAGCCTTCATCTTCCTGAAGGGAGGTTCCAAAGAGGATGGAGAAAGGCTGTTCACAGTAGTGACGGATGGCAGAAGGAGGAGCAATGGTCTCAAGTTACAGTGGGAGAGATCTAGTTTGGATATTAGGAAAAACTATTTCACTAGGAGGGTGGTGAAGCACTGGAATGGGTTACCTAGGGAGGTGGTGGAATCTCCATCCCTAGAGGTTTTTAAGTCTCTGCTTCACAAAGCCCTGGTTAGGTTGATTTCGTTGAGATTGTCCTGCCTTGGGTAGGGAGCTGGGCTTGAGGATGTCCTGAGGTCTCTTCCAGCTCTACGATTCTATGTCTCTTCTCACTCCTTTCATGCCCGGAGAAATTCAGCATTCCTGGTTTCTCCTATATATCCCTATATTGGAGTTGGGAAAAGTTCAGAAAAGGGCAACAAAAATGAGTAGGGGTATGAAACAGCTGCCATATAAGGAGAGATTAATAAGACTGGGATTTTTCAGATTGGAAAAGAGATGACAAAGGAGAGAGGTTTAAAAAACAACAATTAGTTTTGCAGCACCTTAGAGACTAACAAAACATGTAGATGGTGTCATGAGCTTTTGTGGGCACAACCAAAAAGTGGGTTGTGCCCATGAAAGTTCATGATACCATCTATGTGTTTTGTCAGTCTTGCAGTACCTTAGAGACTATTTGTTGTTTTTCCAGTTATAGACTAACTCGGTTACCCCTCTGAAGCTAAGGAGAGATATGATAGAAACATGTATAATATGACTGGTACGGAGAAAGTAAATAGAAAAGTGCTATTTACTGCTCATAACACAAAAACTAGGGCTCACCAAATTAAATTTATTAGGTAGCAGCAGGGCTGGATTACCCAAAAGGCAGACTAAGCATGTGCTTAGGGCACCAGCAAAGCAGGGGCACCAAAAAAAAAAAAAAAGATTTTACAGTATAGTATTGTTTTTATTTTGAATTACATGGGGGAGGGGGGCGCACCATAATCTTTTCAGTGCTTAGGGCCTCTAAAGGTCTTAATCCGGCCCTGGGTAGCAGGCAATGACAGATTAGCCACTGGCCCAATGGGGCCTATGCTCAGGGGCTCCTGCCAATTGGGGGAGCCCTGGGAAAATGGGCACCTTGCACTCAACTTGGAGAACAGCAGAAGCCCCCATTTCCTGATAGCACAGGGTGGAGGTGTAGTGGGAGAGGACTGGAGATGGGTAAAGGCCCCCATTTGCTCTTGCCTAGGGCCTCACAAAAGCTTAATTTGCCTCTCGCAGTAGGTGTATAAAGCAGACAGAAGTATTTTTTCACATGACTCACAATCAATCTGTGGAATGCTTTGCCAGAGGATGTTGTGAAAGCCAGGATTATAACATGATTTTAAAAAAAAGTAAATTCATGGAGGATAGGTTCATCAATGGCAGTTAGCCACAATGGGCAGGGGTGGTGTCCCTGACCTCTCTGCCAGAAGCTGGGAATTGGCGACAGGATGTATCACTTGGTTACCTGTTCTGTTCACTTCCTCTGGGGCACCTGGCATTGGCCACTGTTGGAAGACAGGATAAGGAACTAGATGGACCTTTGGCCTGACCTAGAATGGCCATTTTTATGTTCTTATGAACAGCTTTTCCAGAGTCCTTTTCCATTTGCCTCTGATGTCTCTGAGGTGCGATGTCTTCAGAGTCAAAATTTCTGCCAGTTCAAAGAGCAGGGAAGTGGTTTTCCAATCCTGTGGAGGAGTTCTGGCAATCTGTCTGAGATGTTTCTGCTAATAGTCATCCCTCTATATATCACTGAATGGAGGGGGTCAAGTCAGCTCAGAAGGTGGATCAAGCAGATTTGCACTGCCATTAAATCTATTAAGGCCGGCTGGAGTTTCTGCTACACCAGAAATTTGCTGAAATATGCTTATAAGACTGGGAGACAATTTGCCTGGAAATTGATTATATCCTCTGCTAACATTAAATATTTTCTCTTCAAAGAAAATCTGAGCCACAAACACCTTTCCTACTTTGGCACCATCACTTTCCTCACTGCACAAGCTCTGACCCTTCAGGGACCCCATTGTGTTTTGTCTTTTTCTCTCAGTCCATTTCACTGTTAACGTGGCATAAGCAAGGACAGGATTTTCTGGCCTTGGTGGTGGCTGCCCAGCCCCTCTCAGATTGGGCAGGAACTGAACCCACAAACCCCACTCACCTTAGGTAGAGGCCTTATCCTCTAGGCCACTGGAGGATGCTTGTGCCACTTTAACAGTGAAATGGACTGAGACAAAACACAAGAGGTTCCCTGAAGTTTCCAGAAGTTCCAGCCCCTTACTTCTCCACTGCAAAGGGACACTACATTGTGTTGATTCATCCACCAGACCAGAACCACCTAACTCCCATTTTTCCAGCTTGTGCACTGAGGAGTGAGGAGAGTGGCCAGGGATTTAAAAAAACAAACAAACTGTATTTCCAACTTTGTGATCAACTTTTTCCTCCGACAACCAATATCCTCTGTGACAGTTTTCTTCCTTGCTTCTTCCCAGACCTAGCCCTCCCTGCCCCCCCCCCATCCCTCATGCTCACCACCCCTGCTCTGCACAGCTTCCATGGAGGAGTGAAGGAATCCCTGAAACTGTAATCTTCCCAGGAATTAAAGACAACCAACTCCACAAAGCTCCTAACAGCTATCTAATTGTCCCATCCCCAACCAGTACTTTTTAAACCTGCCCTGTCCCATATCTGGCCCCTGCTGACCTCTGCCCTGTGCTCATCACAGCCTGATTCCTCCCAAGGAATGCACAGAGTTTGACACAATGATTCTCCTTAATGTGTTTTTAATAGTAGTGTTAGCTAAATGCAAAGTAGTGGTTCTTTAGAAATCATTGATAAGTGTCTTACATGAGGACCATTTTGGGGTGGAGTCGTTATGAGTCAACAGTGTGCTCTTAGAGCCAAGAAGGCTAATGGCATATTAAAGTGCATTAGGAGAAGCATTGCCAGCAGACCTAGAGAAGTGATTATTCCCCTTTATTTGGCTCTGGTGAGGCCACATCTGGAGTATTGTGTCCAGTTCTGGGCCCCTCATTACAGAAAGGATGTGGATACATTGGAGAGGGTCCATCAGAGGACAACAAAAATGATTAGAGGGCTGGAGCACATGAATTATGAGGAGAGGCTGAGGGTGATTTAAAGGGCTCAAACTGCAGCCACAGTCACAGCAGCAGTGGCCAGGAGCCATTGTTAGCCAGTGGCCAGGGTAGTGAGTGGTCTGTGAGCCCTATCGCAGCCGAGTCTTTGACTGCTAGGACAGAGTCCCTTCGCAGCAGGCAGCTAGGGAGGCTGACGGGCGCCCCAAAGATACACCCGCATCTTGGACTGCTAGGACAAAAGTCCCTTTGCAGCGGGCAGCCAGGGAGGCTGACGGGTGCCCCAAAGAGTCTGCCCCGTGGAGGCGGCACGACTCAACGCTCAGCTCTTACTGCATTTACTCCTGACCGGCTATGGTTCTTTTTGATTGTGTTTGGTTCTGTTACAGCAACAGGAGGAGTCAGGTTAAAAGCTTAAACAGTTACTATTTTATTGTTACAAGGCAAGCTTAGCTGTTAAATGTTACTGCTGTGTTACAGATAACACAGCCACTACAAAAGGCAAGACAGAAAATACAATGAAAAGTCACTTAAAGGTACCATGAAACCCTTTTGGTTCTCTGAGCGCTTATTGAATGAGCGCAAAAATAGACACCTAGCAGGTATATTCTCACCCCTGCAATCCTTACTTCGGCGAAGCCAGTGTTTCTCTCAATCCCAATGGGAAGCAGTCGATACGAGACGAAGGCATCCCTAAAGTCTCGGGGGTCCAAGACCGCCTGACCAGCAGGTATATGGGTGGATTTCCCATTAGAGTGGGGCACAGGGCCCCACTTTATACCCCTGTGGTCACGTAGATGCTTCTTTTTTCATTAAAATGCCAATTAAGTTGGAACATCTTTGTGACGCCCATTCCCACGGGGGTCCAAAGCTTAATGTGCACCTGTGAGGTGGAGGTAACTAAATCATTAGGGCCAGACATCCTTTTCTCTGACATCCCTCTTCTGGGACAGTGTGTGTAGGCGTATCAATACTGGTACCAGGCAAAGGTAGCCCAAGGCCCCCGACCACCTGCTGGCCCAATTGTTGCTGTTATCTGGTTCCTGTCTAGCATCCAGGGCCATTGTTATTCCAGCACCTCTGGAGGTCCTGGAGCCTTTGAAGACAGAGTTTCACTCTCAAGGATTTCTCTCTCCCAAGGATGTCAGGGGTGGAGGGGCGGGGTTTTCTGTCTGGCTACAGCCATGTGCCCTTTTGTATTGCCAGACCCCAGGTCAATCGCCCCATATGTCCCACCATTGCAGGCCTGGCTTTACCATTTGGTACAACCATGTCAGAAGGAGACTTGAGATTGTGAAAACAACAAGGTGACTTCCTATTGTGACTGCAGTGGACCCTGCTTGTGCTTGCCTCTGACATTGGTCTCAGGGTCAGGAAGAAAAGAGTTCAGTGCATTGTGAGAATTGGGGTGGAAGATTAGTGAAACACTAGACCAGGTATGTGCCCCTTACTGCTAGTCTCGCTGCAAACTGTCATAGATGTGGGGCAGTGCCACAACCTATGACGTGTACTTGTGCACATTCCTCAGGTGTGCTAGCTTATTCCCCCTCTACTTACCTGCAGATGGACTTCTGGAGGTTAGGTGTGAGCAATGGGGGCGGGGAGGAGGGGGCATGTTATGGCACAACCATGGTCATGGATACATATGTGGGTACTAATGTAAATGTACCAAAGATGCATGACCCTTTGATGTTGTTACTTACTGGTCAGTACTTACTTGTATGAGTGAGGCACTCTTGTTGCCCAGGCTCAACAAGGCCTGGGACGGGTGGTTTGCTATACTTAGGCCTTCAGCTTTCTTCTTTTTTTGTTTTTCTGTTTTGTTTTTTTAGATGTATAAAAGATGCCATGGTCCTTCACTCACTTTTAAAATAAGACTTTAAGACTTGTTTGGATAGGTGAAGTAGGATACAGCTCTTTCTCCCAGAACAGGCATGCCTTTGCAGGTGGTGAAAACATGTTTTTGTCAGCAACTGAATGAGACTTGTCCCACAAAGTGCAGAAATTCTGAAAAAAGTGCTAATTTTTCAGTTATTAAATACTGCATTTGTTGTTTTTTATGGTAGCACCCACACTGTGTTATGCCCTGAACAAAGATAAAAGAAGGCTGAACTCTGAAAAACAGCTATTTAACTGACCACAATTGCACTTCAAGGTAATAACTTGTGGCTCCCACATTTTGATTGCCCACTCTCCAAAGTGTTTGAACTTTGATGGGTGGTAATGTCAAATACTGATGAAAAAGTTAAGTCCTAATGAAACTGCTAAGAATGTACCAGCAGAGGGTGCCATTGAGACTTGATTTATATTTTCTTTCTTGGCAATTGGCTTCTATGTAGAAACAGTCTTGCAATCTTTCAGGGTGCACATTTTTCTGTATATGTGAGAGACAAAGTACCATGGTTCAGACTTTTAAAAAGCTAATTCCATTTGATAGCTTTAAAAAGAGGGCATGCTTCAGGTATCTGGTTCTAGAAGCAATCTGTACTGCATTTTATATCAAAACTGTTGCAGCAAGTCTGAGGGTCAATCAGAGAGATTATATATTTGAAAAAAACTATTTTATTGGGGCATCCAGTCATCATTTTGATTACATTCTTTGTGTTATGCAACTTCCTTCCTTCCTTTGATTTAAAAAATGGAAACCTACTGGGTGAGGTTTTGTATATTCCTGTGATTGTGCAATGCCTATCGCTGAATGAGCTAATAACTTAAAAAAGCACCCTGTGACATCCTCACAGCAAGAATACGAATGATAACATCTTTCTGTCCTTCTTTTCAGAAGTCTGTCACATACAACATGATTTTGGGCCAAATGGAAAATAAACAAATGATTTTTGAAGGAGAAATGGGACATTTCAGCTCTAAATACTTGTGTGTTGCACTTGTAACTGCAGATTCCAACCCAGATTGGAGGCCCATTTTGCTAGGTCCTGTACAGACATATAATACCAGACATTTCCTGCCTCAGAGAGTTTACTATAAATAGACAAGACAAAGTGGGAAAGGGGAAATGAGCAGAGAGATGGAGTGAGCTGTTCTAGGGTATACATCAGGGAGTTGGGAATAGACTCCAGGTCCCTTGAGTCTATACACTAGATCACAGCCTCTCCTTGAAATGTCATATTGTAAACACTGCCTCGTAAGCTTCTTAAATTTATTTTGTTTGTATCACAACAGAAACATCCCAACACATCTATTCTTTAAATACAAATAATAGTAAGTATTCTGTACAAATCCCACTATGTATCTGATAATTCAGTGTAGGGAATTGTGTGCAATTCTGTGCCATGCCTCTGACTGCTACAGTACAGAATGTACAGCCCCAGGGAATTGCAGATGCTAAGGTGTTTTAAATCCTTCTTCTGTCTTCCTACTCCTGTGCTGCTTTGTGACCCCTGGCAAAATTCAGACTGATCTTGGAGCCTATCTTAAACTGTGGCAGTGGCAGCCTATCCCTTGTTGCTTATGGATCATAGTAGTGGCTCAGAATCTTAGTGCTGCAGCCCTGAGACAGAAGAGGGTTGTCCCAGCCCTGGGGGTGGGGCATGGCCATCCCCATCACCAGTCACCTCTGCTTTCTGTAGTGTGGATTCCAAAACTGAACACACTACTCCAGATGTGGACTCACGAGTGCAAAATAGAGGGGAATAATCACTTCCCTTGATCTGCTGGCAGTACTATTAGTACTAGTCCAATGTGCCATCAGTCTTCTTGGCAACAAAGGCACACTGTGGGCTCATGTCCAGCATCTTGTCCACTGTAATCCCCAGGTCCTATTCTGCAGCACTGCTGCTTAGCCAGTCGGTCCCCAGTCTGTAGTAGTGTTTTAAATTCTTCTGTCCCAAATGCAGGATTCTGCACTTTTCCTGGTTGATCCTCATCAGACTTCTTTTGCCCAAATACTCCAGATTGTCTAGGTGACTCTGGATCTTAACCTTACTCTCCAATGTATCTACCTCTCCCCACCTCCTGCCATCAGCAAACTTGCTAAAGGCACAATCCATCCCCTCATCTAGGTAATTAATGAAGATGTTGAACAAAACCAGCCACAGGGCCATCCCCTGGGGTACTCTAGCCTGATACCAGCTGCCAAGCAGACATCATCGTGCCTGATTTAGCAAGTTTTCTATCCATCCTATAGCCCATTTAATCCATACTACTTCAACTTACTTGCAAGAAATCTGTAGGTGACCGTACCAAAAGGTTTCCTAAGGTCAAGGTCCATCACAGCGGTTCTCAAACTTTTTGGCTCCGGAGCCCTTTACACGCATAAAAATTTATGCGGAGCCCCAGCGGTGTGTGTTAATTGCGTCAGTTCGAGGCGATTCTCAGTTATGCTTTTGAAGGCTTTCCAGTCTGTCAACCTCGCGGAGCCCCTGGAGATGTCTCATGGAGCCTTGGAGCTCCGCGGAGCACAGTTTGAGAAACACTGGTCTATCATATCTACTGCTTTTCCCATATCCACAAAATCAGTTATCTCATCATAGAAAGCAAACAGATTGGTCGTGCCTGACCAATCTATGGTGAATCCCTGTTGACTGATCACCTGCCTCTCAAAGTGTTTAAAATGGATTCCTTGAGGACCTGATCTATGATTTTCCAGGGACTGAGGTGAGGATGACTAGTCTGTAGTTCCCTGGATTCTCCTCTTTCCCTTTTTTGAAGATGGGCACTATGTTTGCCTTTTTTCCAATTGTCTGGGACCTCCCCTCGATCCGCACACATTTTCAAAGATAATTGCCAATGGCTCTACAATCACATCAGTCAATTCTCTTAGCATCTTCGAACGCAATAGATCTGGCTCCATGGACTTGTGCATGTCCAACTTTTTAAATAGTCCTTACCCTGTTCTTTCACCACTGGTGCTTCCCACCTCCTCCCCTTACTGTGCTGCCCAGTGCAGCAGTCTGGGAGCTGACCTTGCCTGTGAAGACTGAGGCAAAAAAGTCACTGCTCATAGACTGCCACTTGCTTCTATCTCCCCTACTAATTCTTCCTTGTTTGTGAGCAGCGAGTAAAGAGGAGCAAGACCCTGAGTTGGTTCCGTTGGCACTTGCACCAGGAAGTTGTCGCCAACACACTCCAAAAACTTCCTGGATTGTCTGTGTACTGCTATATTGCTCTTCCAGCAGATGTCAGGGTGATTGACATTGCCTATGAGAACTAGGGCCTATGATCTAGAAACTTCTGAGAGTTGCCCCAAGAAAGCCTTGTCTACTTCATCCTCTTGGTGGGTGGTTTATTTCAAGGCTCTGAACAGGCGTTTCTCCAGTTTCATACTAGAGCGCTGAGCAGTGATACTGTTCTTACATACAGTATATCTCCTCTACCTTTTCTCCCTTACTTGTCCTTCCTGACCAGTTTGTACCCATCCATGACAGTGCTTTGGTCTCATGAGTTGCCCCATCAAGTTTCTGATGTTCTAATTGCATCCTTGACTGTGCCAGGAGTGCCAGTTCTTTCTGTTTGTTTCCCAGGCACCTAAGATAACGAGCCAACTGCTCTATGAATGAGAAGTCCTCCCCTGTTACACCCGCCTCCTTGGCTATATCTACACTGCACCTCTCTTGTGAAAAAGCCTATGCAAATGAAGTGCAGATTAGCATATTGCTGTGTTTCATTTGCATAATTAAGGATCTTTTTTGCTCAAGAGGCTTTTGAGCAAAAAGGAGCTGTGTAGACAGCGCAAGAGCCATTCTTCCTCATTTTTTCAAATGAAGGTAAGCCCCCTTTGATAATGAAAGGAGGATGTACACACCAGGGATGTTAATAGTGATTAATTTGCTAGTCGAGTAGTCGATGGAATTATGGGATTATCAACTAGTCGATAAGCACTTCCTCATTCTGCCTTTGAAATGTACAACATTTCAAAGTTGGAACTCCGTGTGGAGCCCAGGGCCAGGGGGAAGTCCCACTGACTCCGCATTTCATGTGGATGGTTCCGCTTTGAAATGCACGAGGTCCCCAGTGGGGGGCTTTTGTGCATTTCAAAGAGGAAGCGCCCACGTGGAGCTTGGGGTCAGTGGGGGACTCAGAGTCCTGCACTGGTCCCAGGCTCCATATTGTGCTTCCTCTTTGAAATGCACAAAAGCCCCCGCTGGGGACCTCGTGCATTTGAAAGCTGGCACGCCACGTGGAGTCCAGGGTCAGCTGGGGACTTCTCAGCTGATCCTAGGCTCTATGTGGCACTGCTGCTTTGAAATGCTGAGAGGCGCTGACATTGGACTCTGTGCAACACTGCCACTTTCTTCCCCTACATTGCTGCCTCTATCTGATAGAGGCAGCAAGGGGTGGGGGAGCGACCAGACGACTATCCTGTCGACTATCCAATAAGCATTTGCTTATTGGATAGTCGACTAGTCCTTCGCATCCCTAGTGCATCCCTCAGGTAACATTATTTACAATGGGTTTGATAATAAATAAAGGTGATTTTATTAAGTACAAGCAGTAGGATTTAAGTGGTTGGAAGTGAAAACAGGGAGAGCAAAGTAGGGTACAAATTTAAAATAACAAAAAACGCACAGCTAATTCTAAGGTGAACTCAAACTTATTACAAACTCACCCTAAAACCATTCTTATTCCAGCCAAGTCTCCAACCCAGGAAAGTCCCTTTTTTTTATGGGGTCTTTCGTTAATCTCTTGGGTGACCATGCCAGCCAAAGACCCAGGGACAGCCAGCTTCCATTGTTTCATAGATTCCACTTTGAGCAGGAATTCTGTTTCTACATTCCACCCTTGCATGGAAAGTTACTTGGTCAGATCCTACCAGTTGGGGTGGTCACATGACTTCCTAAGACCAGCCACTGCTTGGACTCCAAGGACAAAAGAGGCTGTTTACAGGTGATTACCCTGACATTGAGGCGTCCCCGCATTGGAAATATCCTTGATGGCTTTCATTTGCACATTTAAAACCATAAAGCATTCCATACTTCATATCTCTAACTTTACACAAGAATGATACATTCACCAAAACCAGATATACAGACCTAGCCGATTATGACATTAAGATTGATAGGTTACATGAGGTAATTTATCCAAAGCATCTTTGAGTTGTGCATATTTGTGTCCATAAGTCCATTTCATAAAGCATGGAGGGGATCCGTTGCATACCCCATCTATATTCCGCAATGAGTGGTCAGTGATGTTTGCCATATTTATCTGTAAGGGCCATGGCACTGATGGCCACAAGAAATTGTCATAGTTTTTTTTTTTAATCTCTGTCGTTGATGATGATGTCTCACTAAGTGTCTAATTTAACGGTCTCATAAACAGATGATATGATTGACTTGTCAGACCTTTTTGAATGTTTGGTTTCTGTGCAATCAGAAATCAGAAGAAATGATGATTGAAAACACTGAGATTTTTATTCAGCAGACTTGGATGACATTGGAGGGTGTTTGTGTTGCTAGTCCATTCTGATCTGGGGCAGATTTAGGGTATATTGACCATAGAATAACCTTGTTTTGTTGTCAGATGTTTTATTCTTACTCTTTCACTTCTACAAACTACTACTTGTCATTCTTAATTCTCAGACTGCGTACCTCAAATGAAAGCTTGGATACTATGGCATGTCTGTTCCTTGTAATTATTCTAGGATTTTTGGTGACAAGTTTGACCTCATTAGATGCCAGTTGTCCTCCAATAACATAACCTCATCTCCAAAAGTTTATCTTTCCACATCGCCTTTCACATGTCCAGGTAGCTTTCAGTTACTATTACTAAAATTATGAAGTTGATCCTGAAACTGCGTGTCACTTTGTGCAAATGTAATGTCTGACCTTCATAGCTGCATTGTGCCATTGGAGCCCAGTGATAAACAACTTGTCTTATTGCCGTTTTTATTCCAATGGGGAGATGTACAGCCAATTATTTTAAAAAGTGCTTTCCACCTGAGAATTTATCTGATACACTGGCTAAGCAGTTAGAAACAGTTGTTGCTATTGTTTTTAGGTTCAGGAATAGATGTGTAGTCAATTGGTGGTTTTGGTTCAATGGCACTTAACTAAAAATGTTCAACATGAAATGAAAATTATGAAAAATTGCTTATGGAATGAAAAGTTGAGAGATGCTTCATTCTGGGTTGAATTAAACATTTTGTTCAACCTGAAATGAAATGTCCTTTTAATTGAGTGTTTTTAAAAAATTTAAAAACAATGTTAAAATAAAATTCAAAGACATTTCTTTAGATATGTCAAAATGAAACATTTTGATTATTTTTGGATATTTTTAAATGGAAACAGTTTTGTGAATTTGACATAAACTAAACCCAAATCTGCATTTTTGTGTGTGTGTGGGGAAAAAAAAAGTGTCCAAGAATTTCACCCAGCTATAGTTATTAAAATATCAGCTGAGAATTACTAGAAAAGTTTCATTCTCTTGTAGCTTGAAGTCTGACCACAGTACCAAGGCAGCCTACTTATTGGTAACAATCCTGTTTTTGTCTTTTTTGATTGTTCCAGCTAACTTAGGCCAAAGAACTTCCCCAAAATAATTCCTATAGCATAGCTTTTTGAACAAGCAATAAGTCTTGATTTACAAATTGTCATTGATGTAGAATCCACCACAATGCATGGAAAACTATTCTGATGGTTAATTACCCTTAGTGTAAAAATGCATCTGTTGTATCCAGTCCAATCTCAGCTTTCAGACATTGGATTGTGTAATATCTCTCTGCTAGTTTAAAGAATCCATTATTGAATAATAATTCATTAATTGTTCCCCATATAGATGTTTATAGACTAATAGTCACCCTTACCTTCTCTTTGTTAAACTAGATTAAGCTCCTTGTTTCTGTTGTTATCAGGTAGGTTTTCTAATCCTTTAATCATTCTTGTGCTGTTTTCCTGAGTCCTTTCTAATTTATCAACAACTTTTTAAAAATTGTGGACGCCAGATCTGGGTACAGCATTCCTGTAAAATAATCTCTCCAGTCCTACTTGAGATTCCCCTGTTTCTGCAGCCAAGGAAGGATTGCATTAGCCCTTTTGGCCACAGCATCACACTGGGAGTTCATATTCAGCTGATTAGCCACCAAGACCACCAAATCTTTTTGAGATACATTATTTCCCAGGGTAGAGTCCCTGATCATGCAAGTGTGTGAGCTGGGGGCTGGTGTTGAAGTACTCACATCCATTCAACTTATAGTGAAGATCCATTGTCTCATTCACCAAAAGGACTGTTCACTAAGGGTGCATCTACGTAACAGGGCTGAACTCAAAATAATACATCAATTGCGTAGCTTATTTCAAAATCGCTTATTTTGAAATTGGGAGTGTTTATACAGCAGAAACCGCCAGTGTAGACATAGCCTAAGAGTTTCCTCCCATGAGCAAAATGAATTTTGTGTTGTGCACCAGTACTGAGTTCATGTGCTTGTTTGGATGTGCCACTGTGGCACCCAAGTTATTAATAAATATTTTTAAAGCTTTACCTTTCCTCTCTGCTGTCATGTCTCCTTTCCTTGTTCCATCAGCTCCCCTGGTGCCTGCTGCCCCCCCAACTCCTCACCCTCCTCTGCTGTCCTGACTCCTGCCCTTCTCACTGCCCTCAGCCCTCCTGCAACCTGCCCCCCTCCACCAGCCCTTCTCTCCCCCTTGTGCCCACTCCTCCAGTAGCCCCACTCTGATCATGTGAGCTACCCCTCCTCATCCCCTCTTCTAACACCTCCCTCTACAAACCTGCCCTGCCTCTCTCCTCTGGTGCTGGTCCTTCCCCTGCAGGTGTCTGCCCTTCTGCTTCACCCCCAGAATCCCCTGGCACCTGCACCTTCCCTTACCCCTGCACCCTCCTGGTGCCTCCCCCTTCCCTCACTGCCCCTGCCCCCTTTGCCCTCTTTTTCCCTGATGCCCACCCCCTCACCACTCTCTGCCCCCATTCCCCTCATGCCCCTCTGTGCCCTCACACATGACTTGCTCCATCCCTGCCTTCCTCATGCCCACCCCTTCTTTCAAGCCTTCTCCCAGCACCACCACCTCCAGCCCCCAATGCCCTTACCCTCTCCCCTCCCAGCATCACCCTGTCCCCCTCCCACTGACACCTCCCCTCCTGCCCTTTTCCTCATTGTCTGCACTTGGCCCCCTGGCATTTGTCTCTCCTCTACCCTGTCCCTTTGGTGCCTTCCCCTTTCTTCCCCCTCTCCCTACCCCCTCCGCACAAGCCCCTTCCTCTCCCAACCCTTCCCCTAGTTTTCTCCCTTCCCCTCCCCCTCCGCACAAGCCCTTTCCTCTCTCAGCCCTCCCCCTCCCCTACCTTCTGCCTTCCACTTTGCGGGGCCAGAGTCTGTGCTCCATCCCCGGACTCCGAACCTGCAACGCAGCGCCCAGCAGTTTTAAAATCCTGGGCCATGATGTAACGTCACGCCCGGGCATCTCCCCGCCCACCGGTTTGAGCACGCTGCGCATGGCAGCAGCATCCGGCAAGGGGGAGCTCAGTGAAGGTTGAGCATGGCAGGGCCGGGCTGGGGCCGGGGTCAGGGCCGTGGCCAGGGCCGGGGGAGAGATGCTCTGGGGCCGGGGTGGGAGGATGCGTGGGGGGGCTGGAGCCCGCTCCAGCTCCAAATATTGGTGGAGCATGGGCACCACGAGCCCATACAACTCGCCGCCCATGGACTCTAGGATTTTTCTTGAGTGGTAACAGCTAATTTAGAACCTCTCTCTCTATATGTGTGGTTGGGATTATGTTTTCCAATGTGCATTACTCTGTATTTATCAGTGTTGAATTTCATCTGCCATTTTGCTGCCAAATCACCTAATTTTGTGAGACCACCTTGTAGCTCTTCACAGTTAGATTTAGACATCACTATCTTGAGCAATTTTGTATCACCTGCACATTTGCCACAGATACGTCTTCAATTTAATTGAATCCCAGCTGTCTTTTCACTGCTTTTGATTGACTCCTCAAACCTTTCCCTCCTGCTTCTACTTCAGTCTGCACAGAAACTTGTCAAATTTTCCCAAGAGAAAAATTAACTATTATGTGACCTTCCCCTCCCACAAATCTTCTCTTGTCATAGATGTGACTGTTTCTGTTTTGCTCTCTTCTATCCTCTTGACATGCCTCAGTAACCCTCATCCCATCCCATCTCCTGTTCACTCTCATCCCCTACTTTACTTTTCTTCTTAGATTTTCAGTCTCCTCCATATCTAGAAAGGACTGAACCTTGGAACAACACATGTAAGTGAAAAGAGAATGTTTAGTTAGATACAAAATCAGGTTAATTACTTTTGGAATTGGTTGAACTCCTCTGCGCTGATTTATGTACTTCCTCCCTGGCTCCTCCCCTGTACACTGTAACTTTTAAACTGAAAACATAGAGAATTGTTTCCCTGGGATGCAATCTACCTTTTTCCAATTGTTCTGTAACACCTAGTAACCAAGTATATACAAACAAAGTATCTCTTTGTTCTGTTAATAAATTCACCTTTTTAAGACTATGATTTGATTCCTTGTCCTAGAAGGCAGGAAGTTCTGTGCACATGCCTGAGACTGAAGACCAGCTTTAAAAAAATTATAGTTTGTTTTCAAGCCTTCTCCTGACGAAGGCTTGAAGAGCTTGGGATTACCCCCTAGGAAGAAATTCCCAAGTGAGTCGTCTTGGGCTCTCAAGAGATTTTTTGCATTTGAGTAGTGGCAGTGTACCACCCAAGGTCAGGGAATCTGTGATATTGGAGTTGTGGACTCAGAAGTAGGTGTTGTGACTTAGTAGTTGAGCAGGAGTCAAGTTGAGGGGGATGAACAGACTTCCAGGTTGGGGAACAAAACTGAGGGTCAGCAGCAGAGTCAGTTGCTAATTACCACAGACGGGGCAAGCCAGAGTCAGGATTTGAAGCTGAAAGTCAGAGATAGGACTGGTAGCTGATGATGGAAGTGAGATGAAGGTAGGAACTGGAGGAGAGGAAAGGATCAATCATAGAACAGGAGTGAAGGGAGCTGTGAGGCAGGAGCAGAGAAGGAATTGGGAACTGGGATGGGCGCAGGAGGCAAGCACAAGCAGGGTCTACTGCCGTCACAGTAGGAAATCATCTTGTTGGTTAGGCAATCTCTTTAGTCTCCTTCTGACATAAATAGCATAGTTGGTGGAGCTGAGCCTGCAATGGTGGGACAAAGGAAGCAATTGGCCTGGGGTCTGGTAATACAAAAGGCCGATGGCTCTTGCCCACTGCTGCTGCAACTGTGACTGCAACTCTAACCTTTAAATCACCACCAGAGCCATAAGCGTGCGCAGCACATTTCATTAGGGTGTGCACCCAGGGAATTTTATTTTTTATTTTTTTTAAAGGCGAACATTTATTGAATACTCAATCATAAAGGACATTATTTTTATTCATCAAACAAACTAAAGAAACTAAAACTTAACTAAACTTAATTTTTTCTAAATTAACAACTAAACTTTACTTAAATACAAACTTAAGTATAGGACATTGTACTCCTTAGTTTGCTTTTTACATGTGCAATTTGGCGCTTATTGCATAATACAGCAATCCATACTGTAAAACTAAAAGAGCGTATCATGCGATTAAATTAAAATGCAAAGCCACTTTTTTTGAGACATTATAGGGTTACCAGGTAGTCTTAAAAAAAATACCGGACACACTTCATGGGGGCGGGGGGGGGAGGAACTGGCCAGGAGGGGAGCGGGGCTGGCTGGGAAGAAAAAGGGGGGTGGGAAGCAGAGCTGGTGAGAGGAAGCAGGGGCTGGCCGGGGGAGATCCGGGGGGGGGGGGGCGGCCGATGGGAAGCAGAGCTGGTTGGGGGTGGGGGGGGCGGGCAGAGCAGGGCTGGCCGGGGGAGATTGGATGGAAGGGGGGGTGGCCGGGGGAGTTCAGGAGGAGGAGGGGAGAACTGGCCGTCAGAAGCAGCGCTGGCGGGGTTGCAGTGGGGCTGGCTGGGGAAGATCGGGAGAAGGAACCGGCCGGTGGGAGGTAGAGCTGGCGGCGGGGGTGGGGGTTGGGTACAGTGGGGCTGGCCGGGGGAGATCGGGAGAGGAGGGGAGAATTGGCCGCCGGAAGCAGGGCTGGCGGTGGGTGCAGTGGGGCTGGCTGGGGAAGATAGGGAGGAGAAGAAACTGGGTGGCCAGGAGGGGGTGGGGAGGGAGGAGGAGTGGGACTGACCTGGGCAGTGCTGATTCCAGGGCGCTCCTGCCCCCCGCACAGTCCAGGCGAAGTGCGAATCAGTCGGGTGCGGCTCCACCACACGCTTGACCAGCGCGCAGGAGCACAGACTGGGCTGCCCCTCTTCCTCACACGCAACCAGGGCTCCCAGAGCCTATCGCGCCACTCCCCCCGCCAGGTTTCTGGGCACCCAGTTGGAAAACCAGAAAATACCGGACATTGCGCACATCCGGTATTTTCTGGATTTTTTTTTAACTGGACAGAGCCCCCAAAAACCGGACTGTCTGGTAGAAAACTGGACACCTGGCAACCCTAAGACATTAGTGTGTGCCTGGGCACACCTGGCACACCCTGTACGCACGCCAGTGACCAGAGCCCTGGTGGTGCTGAAGGGCTGGTGAGGGGAGGCCAGCCCCAACTCCACCCCTTTCACTTGAGGCCCTGCTCTTTTTCTGAGAGTGCAGAGCCCCCCAACCTGGCGAATGGGCCCAGCAATTCTGTTGGCCCCCCCCAGTGGAGCGAAGGCAGGGCTCCCATGGGTGGTGCCATGGCTGAAGCTAAGACATACTAGCTTCCCAGACCACCAGATTTCAGCATATACATTGCTATTTATACCCATGCTAGATGGGCATGAGTATTCAATGCTCAGCTTAAGTTCACTGGGAGTCTGACTTGGCTGGAGGGCTGAGTAGCCAAAAAAAGGCTGAAGAACAGAGGCAGTGCAGGCACGTGCACTCGACTAGACAGGGGTGCTCAGGGGAGGCGATAGCTTTCCCAGTTACAAAGTGGTACCAGAAGTGGGAACTTCGGACCAGCCCTGCAAACAAGGGTCATTGAGCACAAGCAGCAGGCGGTGGGATCTGCCAACTCAGGGGAGCTTCAATAGCAGCTGTGACAGAATCCACCCAGATGCCAGATACAGGAGTACAGGTACTCGGGGAAAGAGACTAATGTACTTGAGAAACTGAGGTCCAAGATGGACATTTATTGGAGGGCCTATGCAGCTCAACTCTTTGGGTTGCTGCAGGAGTGGGCACATGGACCTCAGGGGAGACCAGGTGCCAAGGGCTGGAGGCCAGTGCCTGAATTGAGACACTGCTATACCTTCAAGAGGGAGTGCCCCTACCAGGAAGGAGTATAGAAGCCCCACTCAGACAGTGAAAAGATCAGGAAAGCACTCCCTATGCGGGTAACAGACCCCTCTGTGGGGAGCTTGGGCACATAGAAGGAATGCTCCAATGGGACCTGCCAGGCTTAGGATAGCTCTGAGGGAAGGGCTAAGCCAGATGGTGATTATGGGAGGCCTGTTGCCAATGGAATGCATGGGAGGTACTTTCACTGTCGACATGAGCCATATAAGAAGGCATTGTCCTCAGAGAAGGGACAACAGGGTGCCAAAATTTTGGGCTCAGGCCAAGACTGCCCCAAGGGTAGGTGTGGTAATGACTGGCTCCCAGTCAGAGCAGAGAAGTCCCAGGTAAATAAGGGAACTTACCTGGGAGCTGAGGGGGCTACAGCAAGGACCCAAAGAGTGGCATATGGTAGCCTTAGTATTGGATAGTCTAAGGCAGGAGGTGGCTCTCTTGCAATCCCAGCTCAGGTCAAAAACTGGGGCAAGGGATTACCAAATCTTTGCAGGTTGAGAGGCCAGGCAGGGAATCCTGGGAAGTCAGGGAAAAGAACTATAAAGTAAGAGACTATCAGAAGCAGAACTGCAGGCTAAGGTGCCTGACAGGGAACACGGAGAAACTGGGACATGAACTATTATAGCTCCCTGGGTGAGGTAGGCCAGGAGAGAGAACCCTGATGAACAGGGGAAGTGACATTGTTTTGGGGAAACACCCCAACCTGCTTGTTGGAGAAGCATGGTAGGGTGGACGAGGTTGCGAAGCTCCCTGCTAGAGGTTTGTGGCCTTACCACACCCTGTCCCAGTACACCATAGAATCATAAACTTCTAGAACTGGAAGGGACCTCATGAGGTCAAGTCCACCCCACTGCACTCCTGGCAGGACCAAGCACCATCTAGATCATCCCTGATCGATGTCTATCCAGCCTGCTCTTAAATATCTCCAGTGATGGAGATTCCACAACCTCCCTAGGCAATTTATTCCAGCGTTTAACCACCCTGGAATCAGAAGCCAGGAAGGCCCTATAAAAGGAGCTGGAGGACCAGAGTCAGCCCAGTGCTGCTGGAGATGTCAAGGAGCCATGGGTGACTGGCTGGCTCAGGGAGTGTCAGCATCATGGAGAGCTCCACCTGGGGTGCTACTATGGACTATATGACAAACTGTGATAGAACCCTGAGGTAAGGGTGAGAACAGTGTCTCCAGGAAGGGAAGCCCTGGAGGCCCCACTCTCTATCTGAGTGGGGAATAGATTGAGACCATACAGAGGGCAAGGAGATGGGCCCTGTACTCCAGAAGTGGTTTTCAGTGACAGGAGTGTGATTCAGCCAGAGGGCTAAGCAGCTGGAAAAGGCTGAAGAACAGAGGCAGTGCGGGCACATGTACTTGGCCAGATTGGGAGCGGGAGGACGCTTGCAGGAGGTGTGTGGCAACCCATTACAGGCATAGCAGGGGCGGTGCCCCCTGCTGCTACGCTTGTCAACCCCCCTCTCTGGGGGTAGGCAGCCCTGTTTCCCCCTCTGGCCACTGGGGAGGGCCAGGCTGAGGTGTGGCAGCCCTGGCTTGCCCTGGCTCTCTCCCCTGGCTGCCAGGACCCCCTGAGGCCAGGCAAGCCCCAGCTCTCCCCCCGCTCCCACTTTGGCTGCCAGGGGGTTGGGATGGGCTGGCTCGCTCTCCCAGCCACTGGGGAGTTGGGCCGGGCTGAGGCTCTTCCTCCTCTCCCCCCTCCCCAGCTCCCCAAAGCCAGGGAGGGCCCAAGTCTTCCCCGGCCCCTGCTCTTCTCCCCTGTCCCTGACCTCGAGGCTGTTCCAGCTCTTGCCCCCTCACCCCTGCTCTTGGCTCACCCCAGTCCTGATCCCCCCCGCCATCAGCTCTGGCTCTCTCTCTCTTCCCCCTGGCCGCCAGGGAGAGGGCCGGGGTGAGGTTGCACCCAGCTGTTCCCCCTCAGTTGCTGGAGGGGGGGGGCATCTCTGGGGCCTTGCTGGCCCCATGAGCTCTTGCCCCCAGTTGCCAGGGGGAGGGGGGCCTCTCCAGGGCCTTATAGGCCCCAAGCTTTCTTACCCCTGGCTGCTGGGGGTAGGGCTGCCAGATACCTTCACAAAAAATCCCGAACATGGTGGGGGGGGGGAAAAAAAGAGGTCGCTACACCTTTAAATTCCTGCACTTCCTGCTAACCTTCCATCCGAGAAAAACATTTTACATGTTCATATTTTCTGGGTATTTTTTACCGGACAGAAGATGCAATTACTGGACTGTCCAGATGAAAACTGGACACCTGGCAACCCTAGCTGAGGGGGACCTCGCTGGGCCTGCTCTCTTCCCCCAGTCACCAAGCACCAGGGAGGGAAAGGGGAGGAGGGAGGGAGGGACTGCAGGTTGCAGAGTTATGTAATGACATCACTCTGTGATCCCACAGGAAAAGTTTTTTTTTTAAAAAATATATAGAGAGACTATATTCAACAATTCAGTACTTTCTAAATGTCCGCTCCATTCCCATGGTAGTCTATTGGAGTTTGTCACTGATTTTAGTGAAGCAGAGTTTGGCCTTAATAGACATTTCTACTGTACTCTGTAGCTGAAAGACTTTGTATCTACCATTTGCCAGCAGATGGCAATAGTGTAGGAGTTTGACAATAGCTTAAGAGTACCTTTGTCACCAATTGTTTGTGTTCTTCGTGTTCAGAATCCTTCTCTTAAATCTGACAGAGAACTGTGAACACTGTTTTTCCTCTAAGAAATTATCTTATCATTAGCAACTTTCTGATCTACTAGTAAATGTCTAAAATCGTTTTGTTAGCCCTGACTTTTCCCATGTGTGTGAAAATGTTAACTCTGCCATTATGTTAGTGACAATTGATACTAATTAGATTAAATAACAAATTTCTTACATAGCATTTCTCTAGGTCCCCATAAGGCACTTGTCCATCATGTATTATTGTGTATTAAAGTCCTTTACTAAATAGGCAGGCAGGTCTCCAAGATTTTTCCAGTTTCCGACTATAATTTCTGAAAAAAGTAAAGACAATTTACTTTTTTTTACATGGTGATACCAAGTGGGCTTCCAGCATATCGGAGATCTCATTAAAACTCTCCTTTCCTGATTTCTGTTTTTTTTTTCTTTTCACTTCTAATAACAGTCTTTAACGCCTACATGTGAGTCCCCTTCTTTACATCTCAAAGTGCTTTTTAATGCTAGGATAGCATTATCTCCATTTTCACAGGTGGGGAGACTGAGGCAAAGAGATTTAATGACCTGTCTGACTTCACAAAGGGAGTCTGCAGCAGAACCAGGTATAAAAGCCAGCTCCCTGCTGTTCATTGGATCATTCAGCTTCCTATTTACATTTCAGCCCTCCTGGCACGGTAAGAAAGTATTTCCTTCCTGCTTGTGAATCTGAGACAACCAAACTCAAACGTACTCCTAGGGGTGGGATTTTGAAAAATGCCTAAGTATGTGCCTAGCTCCCAAGACAGCTCTTTCTCTCTTCCATGTATGATGTCAGTGTTACAGCCTTGTATCCATAGCAGAGGTGATGTGTGGGATGAGGGCATGTCCAGGCCTGCAGATTGGGCTGGGGGTGGAGGGAGTGGGGGGACACGACCTGGGAGGGAAAGGGAGCAATTGCCCCAGGGCCAAATGATTTTAAAGGGCTTTTAGCTCCTGGATGCCATGGCTGCCATGAGCAACCAGAGCCCTGGGCCCTTTAGAAGCCTTGCCAGAGTACTGCCTGGGGAGTGGGGAGGACCACGCTATCTGGGCAGTGCTGGGGACTGGCTGCCCCACTCCCATCTCTTCTGCCTGAGGCACCGTCACTTCTGGAAGCACAGAGCCACCTTTCCACATGCACATTGCCCATGGACCTGGCAACCCTGTCAACTCTCCTGCATATGTTCCACCAGACTTCTGCCTTCCATTTGGTACTGAGGCTTTCAAAATGCCACCTCTTGCTAGGAGCTAGTGGATTGGAAGCTGGTAGGTGCCACCTGGCCTGCTTGAGCCCCTGGCTCTCTCTGATGTGAGAGTCGGGGCATCTTTGCGCACCTGGGTGCTCCCCAGGAAGGGTGACACAGCTCTGAGCCGTACCCCGATACACTTTTGCTTCTCTCCCGAAGGAGCCCAGCGCCATCTGGTGACATTCCTTGGAGCTGGCCCCTGCCTGTGGAGGTGGATCCCAGCTGCTATAAAATGTTCCCCAGGGGTTCACTTGCTGCTTCTGTGGTGCTTTTGGCTCTGCTACTGCTGATGCTTCTCCAGAGGCAATTTGAGAAGGTGGTCATGTGTCCCCTCCCTCCCCAGAACATTTAAATTGCACTTCTCTCCCCCTCTATCCAGACTTACATTTCATTTCTGAACCAAAAAATACAGCTTTTGTACTGCATTACATTAAAACAGCCTAGATAACATCTTACCCACCATCTTAGCAGTAGCATGTACTACCATATGGAGATCAGACTGAGCGAGCCTAGTCCTTTTGTTTCTAAGATTTGCAGGGGAGCTGGCAAGTGTGTTGTAGAGACAGCTTGACCCTGATGGTTTGGGGTCTCCATGGGTTCTCTGGCTGATTTTAGGAATGACATCCACCTGCCTCGACACCTGGGTGGGCAATAATTTTTGCTTGGGGGCCCACTTCAAAAATTTTTGAAGTAGCCCTGGGCCACCCCAGAAGGGGCGGGGCCTAAACAGGAAGGGGCAGGGCTACCCCACGCCCAGATCATGATTGGTCTGTGGGTGGGGGAGCCCCTTTGCTCCTCCTTCCCACTAGGCACCCATGCCCTGGAAAGGCTTGGCACATTGCCCCATCCCCAGGCCAATCAGGGCCTGGGGGCGGTGGAGCACAGGAAGCCTCCTCCCGCCCTGCGAGGAGCATGTGGCACTCTGAAGTGCTGCGGGCTCCTTGCAGGGACAGGGCAGGGAGAAGGAAGCTTCATGCAGCTCCCCCTCCCCCAGGCCCTGATTGGCCTGGGGACAAGGGAAGTGCACGAAGCCTCCTCCGCTCTCCCCACCCCGCCCTGTTATCAGCGTGCAGCGCTTCAAAGCGCCAAATGCTTCTCACAGGGCGGGAGGAGGCTTCATGTGCTCCCCTGCTCCCAGGCCAATTAAGGCCTGGGAATAGGGGAGCGTGCAAAGCCTTTTCGGCTCTGCCCCCGCCTTGTGAGCAGCGCGTGGAGTTTTGAAGCACTGCATGCTGCTTGCAGGGCAGGGGCAGAGTGGAGAAGACTTTGGGCGCTCCCCCGTCCCCAGGTCCTAATTGGCCTGCGGGGAGCAACAGGGCCTCCACGGGCCAGATCCACACACTTGGCAGGCAGGATGTGGCCTGTGGAGGCCCATTTGCCCAGCCCTGCACTATACCATATAGTTTCATGGAGGGAGGATATAAGAAAGGGAAAAGGACAATAGGAGGATCTTTGTGCCTTCATGATAGGTTCAAAACCAGACCGTGGCCTGGGAGGAATGGCAAAACAAATACCAACAGTAGCTCTGAGGGGAAATGCCTCAGAAGTTGCTTCAAAGATCATCATCCAGTTCATGGACTTTCTAAAATAAAAGCCCCGTTTTTCTTTCAAATATTATTGATGTTTTTATTCTGGCAGCACCCACAATGCTCTAGGGGCTTTCTCCTGACACATGAAGACCCAGATCTTGCCTCTAAGGACTCTCAGGCTTAGAAAATGAGCAGCATGAAAAGGGTAGGGCAGAGAGATCAAATATGTAATCAAAACATAGCCAACATGTAAAAAACACCCACTATCCTGAAATGGCCCCAGGCAGCGTTTGTTAGCTGACAGCTTGGCAGTATCTTGGCAGAGGTGGGCTTGAGGTGTTGGAAGGAGGAAAAGTAGTAGTCTTATTGAACACTTTTTTGGGGGATGTGTTGCACATAAAGGGCATCATAGAAGAAGTGGGGAAGACAGTTGAGAGAAGTGGACAAAGGGAGGAATCAATATTGCCCAACTGCAAATGTTCAAAAATCCTGAGTCAGGCTCACCAAGAAAACCTATAATAGGCTTGAAAATAATGTACAAAGAATAGATTTGGTATTCTTTTCATTTGCCTTTTGTGTTTTGCCTATAGTGTGTACCGGGGTTACATTTGGAAGCTTTCTCCACAGACATGAGGGCCAGAAACTTGCTTTTCCTTTAAGAAGGAAGGCTGAAATCATGCCACATGCACTGGACTCTGGGAGTGGGGCTTTAAGGAAAACAATGATTATCATGAGTCATGACAAAATCATTGGAGCTGGCGCTCCTGGGTTGAGGCTGGCATCATGGTAACAATGGGCAGCACAATAACTGAGAAAAGTAGCTTGTGTGGGGAAGGCAAAGTTATGAAGGGGCTTGGAGGGGAAAGTGAGAAGGTTGAACATGCTGCAGAGGCAGTGGTGGAGTGATATGGTGAGGGGGCTGAAATTAGTGCAGGAGGATGATCTTAGGAGCTGCTTTATGCATGGGTTGGAAGGGGTCGGGGTGATGTGATATGTTTGTCATGGAAGCTAGGGAGGAGAAGACTATGGTAATCAAGACTTTTCTCTTTTGCTGTAACAGATAATGTGGGTGGTGAATCCTCCCTTCTGCACAACCAAAAATGTCTGTGCTTTTGGCTTGTTAGCAAACAAGTGTTTCTATATTCTTAAGCTTTCATGCCATGAACAGTACATGCCTGTATATTTGTCAAAGCTATCTTCTACTTGTTGGCTGACGTGAAGTCAGTGCCGGATTTATGTACGAGCTAAGCAAGCTATAGCTTACGGTCTCAGTTTGAGAGGCCTCTAAATACAAAAATGTAATCATCACCTATGTACTGGCATATATGCAAATGTAAAACTTTATTAATTCTATTGTCATTATCGTTTCCGTTAGCATTACTAAAACATGTGCATTATTCTATGGCGCCTTTTAAACTTGACATAGTTTAGGGCCTCAGCATGTCTTAATCCCTGCAGGAAGTAAATGAACTTGGATGCGGGGGAGGGAGGAGTACTTTAGAGATTCCACATCTAATGTAAGCAGCATATTTTTATTCCTTTTTTCGGTGTTGGCTTTAGGTCTCTTGCCCATACCCATTAGGGTTGCCAGATAGTTTCAACAAAAATACTGGACACACTTGATATTACATTACAATCTACATTACATCTTATTTAGAAAATACTGGACATTTATATTTTCTCAATTTGTTTCCTAGACAGAAAGCTCAAATACTGGACTGTCCAGTTCAAAACCGGACACCTGGCAACCCTAATACCCATAGTACAGTTGCAGTGTTAAATGCTGATGAGACCAGGCTTGCTGTGATACCCAGTTGTAACATAAAAGGTAACAAATAATTGAATCAGGAGGTGTTATCTAAACACCTCTGGTTATTTTTGTTGTAGTTTTTACACTTCTATGGCATACAGAGAGATAATGCTAAGTACCAGCTGCTGAAAGAATGTGATCAGCCTTAGATCCGGTATCATGTCTCTGAGAGTGACTCTTCGATAATGAGTTTTCTCTTTGCATTTTCCTTGGATGCCAGAGGGAACTGCACCAGAGTGCCATTGCCAAGTGGCAGTTGTCTGCTAGTGCCATTGTTTGAGTGGCATGAAACACAAATGTTTGCTCTATTAATTATCTTTCCAAAATATAAATACAAAAATCTCCTTGTTGCAATATCTTAAATATAAAGGCCTGTGTACAGAAGTTCTGATTGAAAGAACTGGAAGTGTTTTGCAAAATAGACTGTTCTCAAAGATGTAGTGGGTTTGCAAGAGCATGTGTGTAGAGGAAACCTGTACTTGAGTCTGTCAAAGTTAGACTCAGGACTCACGATTTTCGTAGACCACTCTGTTTTATTAGCAAAGCGCTTCGCTAATACAACCAGAAAAAGTGAGCCCCCACAGAAACCCAAGTCACCTTATTTATACATATATAAGAGGAGAGCAGACAAAGGATTGAAAAAGGGCGCGAACTGACAAGGTTACCTGGGGTCAGTCAAGTACCTCATTTCCTTATTAACTCTTACCAATCTCCTGTTAATGTCTCACTATCACCCTTAAGTGGAACCATTGTCCTCTGCCTTAACATCCTCCTTCCTGCTTACACACAAACAACTTTACCTTAACATCTCTCTTCCTGCTAGAGGAGCAAACAACATTTCTTTAATTCATTCTATTTTTACAATATAATTCAGTCTACTTTCACAAGTCTAAACCATCTCATTGTTCTCTGATAATCCTGGTACATGACTATTGCTTGTTGGCCCTCCTGCAATGCAAATGGTTTGGTTTTTGTCAAGAAGATTGATGGTGATAGGATGCCTACCCTGTGGAATGGGGTAGGTTTAGAAGTTAAAATAATAAAAGAACAAGTTAAAAATCACTTTAAAAAGTTAGATGTCTGCAAGTGACCAGGTTTTGCATCCTAGAATACTCAAGGAGCTGGTAGAAGAGGTATCTGAGCCTTTAGCTATCATCTTTGAAAAGTCATGGAGGTCGGGAGAGATTCCAGAAAACTGGAAAAGGGAAATAACAACAACCCAGGAAACTACAGGCCAGTCAGTTTTACTTCTGTGCTAGGGAAGATAATGGAGTAAATAATTAAAGAATTCATCTGCAAACACCTGGAAGATAACAAGGAGATAGGTAACAGCCTGCATGGATTTGTAAAGAACAAAGCATGTCAAACCAATCTGATAACTTTCTTTGATAGGATAACAAGTCTTGTGGATAAGGGAGAAGTGGTGGACATGGGATACCTAGACTTTAGTAAGGCATTTGATATGGTCTTGCATGACCACCTTATCTGTAAACTAGGGAAATAAAACCTAGATGGGGTTACTGTAAGGTGGGGTTATCACTGGCTAGATAACTGTTCTCAGAGAGTAGTTATTAATGGTTCACAATCATGCTGGAAGGGCATAACAAGTGCGGTTCCTCAAGGGTCTGTTTTTTGGACCGGTTTTGTTCAGTATCTTCATCAACGATTTAGTTATTGGCTTAGAGAGTACGCTTACTAAGTTTGCAGATGATACCAAGCTGGGAGGGGTTGTAAGTGCTTTGGAGGGTAGGGTCATAATTCAAAATGATCTGAACAAACTGGAGAAATGGTCTGAGGTAATTAGGATGAAGTTTAATAAGGACAAAAGCAAAGTACTCCACTTAGGAAGGAACAATCACTTTCACACATACAGAATGGGAAGTGACTGTTTAGAAAGACATATTGCAGAAGGAGATCTAGGGGTCATTGTGGACACAAGCTAGATATGAGTCAACAGTGTGATGCTATTACAAAAAAAAGAGCAAGCGTGATTCTGGAATGCATTAATAGGAATGTGGTGAGCAAGACATGAGAAGTCATTCTTTCGCTCTACTCTGAGCTGATTAGGCCTCAGTTGGAGTATTGTGTCCGGTTCTGGTCACCGCATTTCAAGAAAGAAGTGGAGAGATTGGAGAAGGTGCAGAGAAGGGCAACAAAAATTATTAAAGGTCTGGAAAACATGAGCTATGAGGGAAAACTGAAAGAATTGGGCTTGTTTAGTTTAGAAGAAAGAAGACTCAGAGGGGACATGATAGCTGTTTTCAAGTATCTAAAGGATGTTACAAGGAGGAGGGAGAAAAATTGTTCTCCTTGGCCTTTGAGGATAGGACAAGAAGAAATGGACTTAAATTGCAGCAAAGGAGGTTTAGGTTTGATGTTAGGAAAAACTTCCGGCCTGTCAGGGTGGCTAAACATTGGAATAAATTGCTTAGGGAGGTTGTGGAATCTCTATCACTGGAGATATAGAACAGTAGGTTGGATAGTCCTCTATGAGGGATCATCTAGACAGTGCTTGGTCCTGCTGTGAGGGCAGGGGGCTATACTCAATGACCTTGCGAGGTCCCTTCCAGTTTTAGTATTCTATGACTCTATGATAATATAATGTTCAGTGTTCAACGAGAGGTTTAACCTAAGCAACAGTATCTTGATCTTTATCTAGAACTTTGCATCAGTCGATCTCAAAATACTTTACAAAGGAGGTCTCAATCATTAGGCCCATTTTACAGATAAGGGAATCGAGGCACAGTAGCGATGTAATTTGCCCTAAGTCCCAGTGCTCATAAGGCTAGGTGACTGTCTCAGTTTACACTTCATGGGCACATGTTGAAAACTCAGGATTTTATGTTGTGATGTTGCTATGATTTTATTTCCATGGTTTTAGAATTAAACGATAAAGGGTCTGCCATTTTCTGAGAGAGTTAATGCAGCATGTTACATAGAGGAGGTCCTTACTTTTATGTTTCTCATTTTGTTTTTCTTAATCTAAAACCAATGTGAAAATATGGATGAGCATTGAGTGCGGAGTGGGGGACCTGGAAGGTATTAGTGACGTATCTAAGATATCATTTCTACTCATCCTCTGTATATGCTTATTGCCATAGCTTTTAACGATGATTTCTAAAAAATGTGGTTGTTACTGTTTGTGGGGTGCTCAGAAACTTCCTTTCCACAGGACACCTAATGAATTGAGCTTCAATGAACCACTGTGAGGTAGGGAAGTATTACCTAATTTTGCAGGTGAGTCATGGGAAAAATAAATAACTTGTCTGAGGCCACACAAAGTCTGTGGCAGAGATGAATCCCAGTCCAGTGCCTTGAGAACAAAAATATCCTTCTTCTGAATTTTTATCTTTGAGTCTTGCTGGTTAAAATTATACCAAAGATCCAGGTTTGGCAGGCTAAGACCTGATGAAAAGAGGAAATAGGGGATTAATAAAACCTCTCCAAATTGAAATATGTCTTACATAGGCTTTTGGATCCTTTTAGAACTCAAGAAGCATCACTGACCCAGTGAAGAGGTTAATGGGGTAGGAAACAGCCAGTGGTAGATGAGTAGAGGAGCAGGGAGGTGATAACAGAATGAACAGGTCAGTGAGGTAATTAAAAGCATTAGCAGCCAGTCTGTCAAGTATTTTTTATAAGGAAATGTGACACTCCAAAGTGAAAGCAGCTGCACTCACTGTAATATAAAACCATCACAGCTGCTTTTGTAATGCCAGCAGACTCTAGTTGGTCTGCAGGCAGAATCGAACTTCCAGGACTTCTGGAGCTTAGCAACAAACTTCTACTGCAAGAACTAAAAGCCAACTGGCTGGTAGCTAAGACTGTAAAGCAGTGTGACAGGGCATTTGCACTGGCCCTTTAAGGGCAAAACCCCAGCCATGAGTGAGGGCTGAGTGTGAAGCTGTGAGGCAGCTCTGGGCCCAGCTGGGGGCTATATAAAGGAGGATTCCTGGGGGTGGGAGAGAGAATCTGACTGCTGCTCTGGCTGCAGAGCAGTAGGGACCTGACTGCCAGGGAAATGGGAGGCTTCCTGGAGGTAGAACAGTGTTGGGGAAGGAAGGCAGAGCTGGGGAGGCTCTGGCCAAGTAAGCCCCCAGGCTGCAAGGCCTAAAGCTACTGGGGCTGCAGGAGGCAGCCATGGTAAGCAGGGCAGCAGGTCCACACCCCTTTGCCAGTGATGAGTGGCCATTACAGACTGCAGTCTACCCTGGAGGCAAGGGCTAGAAGAAGGTTGGCAGTGGGTCACTGAGGCATGGTGGGTCCTGGGAACTGGATGTTCCTGGGGAGAAGAACTGGGGGTCCCTGGGAGAAGGGAGCACCCTGGAGTATGCAGTGGAGTAAACACTACTCCCCCGGAAGGGGGCGGAGAGAGACTGGAGTGGGCACTGCCGGAGGGCAGAGTCCTGAAGAGGACACCGTGGTTAAAGAAGAGCACGGGAAGATACTAGCTGGAGGAAGGCGCTCAACGAAACCACGAGCTAATTCCCCAAGGCAACCAGCTGAAGGCGCCATGCTGGTGAGTCTACCTCATGACAAGCAGACTCATTATTCTCACTCTAGGTGGTCTGGGTGCCACTAGATGGGACAGTAGACCACACCCAGAAGGGGTCACACTTTCATTTTGGAATGCAAAATGAAGAAACAGCAGCATTTCTGTAACTGAATTCTTCAGTGGTGACTTAGAACATAGGAAACAGTTGTGGAAATTTTGCATTTATCTTTGGGAGATCTTACTATATTAAGAATTGTAGAAACAATTGTGGCACCTTAGGGTACATCTAGACTACATGGCTCTGTCGCCAGAGCCATGTAGATTAGTTTACTAGACATACCCAAATGAAGCCGAGATTTAAATAATCACGGCTTCATTTACATGAAAATGGCTGCCGTGCTGTGCCGGGGATCAGCTGTCCCGGCACAGCGGGGCAGTCTAGACGTGCTGCGGTCGACAGAGGCTTCCCTAACAAAAATATCTGTAGTATCATCAGCTTTTGTGGCCAAAAGCCACTTCAACAGATTATCTAGAGAGACATTGTAGGTAATTCCAAAGGGTAGGGTGACCATAGCCCTTCAGGGACTAAGAATAATGAAGGCTGACTAGGCAAATTCACTCTGATTTTAACATATCCAGAAAAGTTATCACCTCCTGGAGATGTTTGCCTATATTCAGGCTGCATTCTCCAGAAGCCAAGGGTGGGCGGGGGAGACTTTTGGATCTTTGCAGTTGAGTAAAAGGATAGGAAAGCTTCCTGGACTATCCATTCAAGGAAGACCCCAGTCCTTCCTAGGAAGGGTTGGAAGGTCTTGGCCTTTGCATGGAGGTTCTTGTTCTGAAGAAAATTGTCATGAACTCGTAACCCTAGAAAAATCCCTGGGTTGTGTTTAAAGGATTGTTTACCACTCTGAGTCCTTGTTGCAGTTGAGGTGATCTCTGAGCATGCAGGTTCTTTCATTGGTTTTAATATGTTTTATCATTAATGTTTTCTCCTTACAGATGAATGTGCTTGTTTAGAAAGAACTGTGTGGTAACTTCTAATTGGGTAATTACAGCCTCTGAGGAGAAGGCAAAGAAGGCCCGCTGAGGCAGCCTGACTTGCTGGGGATATCACAGTGTAGGCAGGTAATTGTGCAGACTGGAAATACCCCAGTCAGGAGGGAGGTCTGGTTCTCTACCCAGGAGAGGTGAGGACTGTGGAGCAAGAATCCTAAGGATGAGTGTCCCTGCTGGACCATGAGGGGGAAATGGAGGTGCAGTTTCCTCAATCTGTGACATACAGTGGCAGAGTGTGTAGAATATATTGCAGTGTGAATTACCATTAGTGACAACCATATTGAAAGGAAGTACTGTAGATGGAATAAAACACAGAGGAAAAAAGGGTCTCCAAATCTTTTTGGAAAAGGGATAGAAAAAAGAGACCAGGAATTAGGAGCTATTGAAGAAACAGCAGCTGCTGAGCATGTGTGAGCAGCAAGATTTGTCTGCTGTTGAGCTGAAGACAACAGAGGAGGTAACCTGTGCTGTGCTATGCTCAGATATGAGGCAAGATGGGGTACCCCTGAATACAGGGGCTCCCTTTTCCTTTTACAGGGCAGGCAGGAGATGGAGGAGACAGATCTACTGACCAGACACTCTTAAGTAGTTACTGCTAGCGGGCAAGTTGGAGAGGTGCCCTGTCATTACCTGCGCCAGCCCCTACTCAGCCAGGGCCATCTCCTACCTGCATTGAGTGGCTGCAGCTCCCTGTCCTAGCTCCACAGATCCATTGCTCCTGACTCAGGTTTGAGGGGAAAAGCAAGAAATGACAGAGAGGAGGCAGAGGAAAAGGAATGGAAGGGAGTCAGACTTCAGGGGAGATTGCAGTGATCCTGCTCAGGTATCCAGTTTTTAAATATTACCAAGTTGGCAACCCTACTTAGCTTAATGCAGATTAAATGTTAGTGTTACATCAACGAACGGTACAAACATAAGCAAACCAGGTATTTTCATTTTGCCCCAGAGATGGCTGCTTTTCAGTGATGGAAACAGACTCCAATTAAAGTACATGTATCAAGGATATGTCCATCATCGAAAAGCATAGGAAATAGCATAGGGCCCTGTCTGCAAGCCCATGGACAGTGGAATTCCTATTGACCTCTACGGGAGTTCCCTTTGACTTCCAAAGGAGTGATGCATGAAAAAGTCTCGTAGCATTGAGTCCAAATTTGGTAAAGTCCTTTGGCATGAACAGTTCTGTATACATGTGCGAAGAATTTATTGTTGCTGTGTCTAATACTGATGTGTGTATAAATAGCTTGGACCGACTTGGAATCCAAGTACAATGTGATTGAATCGAGAGTTCAGAGAATGTAATGCATGATTTTGTTATAACGCAAAGCCTAATGACACCATTTAATTTGGCTTTAGGCCAAAACCAGATGCCTCTCATAATTAATTGGCTTGTTAGCTAATTAGGAGGAAAGCATACGACTTATATTAAATAGTGTCAAGTTGGTCGTGACAGAGGTCAGTGGAGGTTTCCCTCCAGGATCAATACCTTAACCCTTCTTGTGTACAATCATTATAAATGAAATAGCATGCAACTTACTGCACAAAGTGTTGTGCTCATCTGAGTTTATGGTGAGAGGCAACCTTGGAGAGCAGCCCTCTTGCTGTCTGTTGGAGCTTAGCTTGCTTCAAAGCTCCCACCCATCTTGTATAAAAGGTTTTGTAGATTTGCTCTGCTTTGACTGTGTCCTTCCCGCATTATGTGCCGCCACCTCAGTTCTTTGCTCAGAATGGGGGAAACTTACCTGGAGCCTATTTCACTGGTTGGGTTTACTTTGCATTGTATTAGGGAAGATGTTCTTCTTCGCCCAAACACTAACTTGTATATTTGGTGATTTGTTCTTTTCACTTATAAACATGTAGACTTAGTTATCTCCAGAGGCTTTTTGCCACCTTTGGCCCTCCAGATCTGTACTGGGATGCCTGTGTGGCCACTGGCATAAATTACAGCAACTGGGGAGGCAACCAGACCCAGGCTACATAGGGATTGCAGAGCCTTTATATGTCCCCTCCCACACTTGGCTTACCCATTGCAAGGAGTGCAGGAAAGTGCTATCTTCATCAGCCCTGTGCATGCTGCTTCTGCACCAGGGAAATGCTCCTGTTGTAGAGCTATGTGGAAGAAATCATTTGCAGGGAGCACAAATGGTATTAAACCTATAAAACCTAAGAACTATGCTATAAATTCTTGAGCTTCATCCGTTGGCATGCCATTATTAACTATTTACCTATGTACATGACAGCTATCATTTAAAGAGTCCTCCTTGTAACACTGTGCTTCAGCTGTGGTGGAGAATGGCACATCTCATTTTTTCCATCCATCATTAGTCCCACAAAGTTGCACCCTGCAAAATTGCCTTGAGAAGTAGACAACTTAGTAAACCCTGGTTCCCGCCACTCAGTGTGTGATGATTTTTTTTAATGCTATGAATTACCTTTTCGTTTCTTTTGGGCCTGGATCGTGTCACAGTAATTCATGCCTGGTGATTTCTAGCCTGGGTGGCTAGCCTGGGATTTCTAGCCTGGGACTATTTCAATGCACTCCATTGTGGTACCATGGATGACCATTTGGTTCACAATGTAGCTGCTCCCCTGTTAGGTGGTGTCAGCCTAATTAGAAATTATTATGCCATGTCTCCAGACAGCTTCCTTGCTGCTTTTATATGCAAGTCAAGAGGTTGTCTTGGGTCTAACCCCCACGCGCCCCCCCCCACCCGAATTGCAATGAAGGGTAACCAAAGCTAGAGAGTGGGACACATGAGTGGCCCTCTATCATCTCAGTGGGCTGCAAGATTGTCTCCTGGGACAGGGTAATTTTGCTAATTGTGTTTGCATACCTAGAATTTGTTGCGTGATTAAACCATAGCAGTGCTTCGGATACAGAGGGAGCTCTCATAATGCTGTGTGAAATCAGCACACACGTTACTTCACATGCCCTTGCTTTAGTGTATTTTACTTTTGTAATACTGGGAGGAAAAAATTATGTAGATGGAAACCGGCAGAATCTGGCAACCTTGTGGCCAATGGTAAACAAAATGTCTTGTGGGCCACAGGTTGCCTACCACTGCTATATTAGGTCGAGTCCTGGCTGCTTTAAAGACTACCCGTATTGACTAGCACATAAGATACAGGGAGGCCATTGAGTTAACCGTTTGGAGACTAGTGGCAGGTCGTGTTTTCTGGGAGAAGGGCCTTTGATTCTGGAATTCATTGCCCCTGCCTGACTGACAGAGCCAGAGTCTGCTGCCCTTTAGGTGAAAGGGAAGGTTTAGCTTGAAATGAGTGGCTTGGGGGTGAATAGGGAGCTTTGTAGCGGATTAATGGGAAGAATGTCTTTTCTGCTTTTTGTAAACATGTAATTGAAATTGCACATAGTTAAACAGAGTATAGGCCCCATGGGACCTGCTAATTCTATGCACATTATACATTAAAGGATGGTTCCGTAGTAACGGTGTGGTAATTTTCAGGGCTTTTGTCATAGGTATCTGTGAGAATTCATGTTGTGAATGGGAATCTGCTTTTCTCCAGTCCAAAATCCTTCCGTACCCTCCACTATCCCACTTAAACCTCCCACTCAAAAAGAAGTGTCTTGTCTCAGTAGGCTATCCTGGTAAATAAAGGAAAGAAAGAAAGCCCACCTAGTCACACTGGCTGTAATTCATTATAGCAATGTCACCCAAATCTAGTGAGGAAGGGGGAGGTGAGTGTTACAAACTGCAGATTTATGCAAGTATTTAATAGTGGCTTGCCAAGAAAGTCGCTACTCTTTTCAGAAGAAATCTTTCTTTGTGTCTTTTGATATTTAAAGAGCTGTAATTACAATGGCAAAGCTTTGAATTCTTTTTTTTTCTGTCCTCTTATACACACTAATTTATGGACCAATCCAACATTACAGACAACCTAATGAAAGAATCACACACTCCCTTTATACTGCCTACCCCCCGTTTTACAGTTTCACTTGTATGGATGAATGCAGAGTAGTTGATGCTATAAATAAGTTTAATGATGTATCTTGCCCCTCAATTGCTAGTTGTTGATGCTGCAGTCCTGCATAATAGGAGAAGAAAGGAACTGAATTTAAATCTTTGTCTGTCTGTTTCTTCTTCTCACTCGTGATCCTAAAGGCTTCTCTAACTACTAAATTTAAAGCTCTCAATATGATACCCCTTTTTTGTTACTTTTTGGGATTGTGAAAAAGATCAAAATTACATAGGTGAATGCCAAGAGGTTCCATCAAAATATGCACACCCTCTTTAAAATGATGCTGTCTTTTTTCTTAGGTGGCCAGAGTTGGTGAAGAGCAGAATCAGGAAAAGGATGGAAGGAAACTCATGCTGTGAGCTTTGTGCTACTTTCTGTGAAGTATCCTGAGGCTGACATATCAGACGATTACAATGTGTAATTTTCTTTTGAGATAAAGCGCACTGTGACAGGGTGGACCAACCTCACATTGGGCCAATGGGGTCTGACCAATAACAGTGAACCCAGGAAATCACACACACCCCCTCACACATGATGCACGTGTTCAGGGAGGAAGGCACAAATAAAAGGATGCAGCTCAGCTCAGTCTGGACTGGCTGAGGAGGAGGAGGGACATGTGCTGAAGGCTCCTGCAGAGATGCCTGGGATTCTCCGAGTGGTAGGAACCATGGATCCCGGCTATGCTGCAGACAACCACCTGACTGCAGAGACTGACTGGGATGCAGAGCTCCTGCCAGCTGAAGAGACACCTGTGATGAGCCTTGCTATAGGAAGTGACCCAGGGAATGTATTTGAAGCTGATGCTTGAACTTTTAACTAGTAATTTCCAATTTCATATGACGTGTGTCATAGGAGATCCTGCATGTTCAGCAGGCCCACCCCCTTTGTGATGGGGTGTATCAATCTTGCACTGGACCAGAGTCATTGGGACACTCTGTTAGATCAGGCAATTTAAGGAAATCTGGGGAACTCAGGGCTCCTGTCAGGGCCCAGTAAACTCTCCATCTATGCCTCCCAAGTCTCCTGGCTGGGGCAAGCAGTTGCAGCTGGGCTTTGATCCTCTGAGCAGGGTAAAGATAGCAAATATTCTGCAGTCCCTGGGCAAGGCAAAGCAAACAAACAGCCAGCTGCTCCTATCATTAGAGACCTTTGAATGTGCACTGTCCTCCAAAGCTATTGGGGGGGAAATTGTTCCTCATAGCCAGATTGCAGAACTAGCTAACAATCTGACTGACCCCTCCCTTGGTTTCCAGGCGGTAGTGGAGACAGGCCCTTAACCCAACCAACAGGTTCCAAAACATATTTAAAGCCCAGCCAATGCTGTAAATTGGAGCCATGTTAACAGCTCAGTCAAAAAGAGCCGGGTTGCCCGAAAAGACTGTAGCTGTGAAGTAGCCATGGTTGGAACTTCCAGATGTGGGGGAGGGGTATAAACAACATGAGAGGCCTACCTGTGCCCTCTACCCTAGAATATGTCACCCTATTTTTGGCTTCTGGATATCGATTTCAGAAATGAGCTATTAAAATCATCTTATGATTTGGATTTTTAAGGGATAGAGGTGAGTGTTGGTGATGTTTCTCAGGCTGGCAAGGACTGTGATTCATATTGTTGCTGCCTTCCTCCAGTGTGAGGGAGTCTTGCTTGTGCCAGGTGGGCATTATCAGTCTAATACACCCATGAGTCACTCCCACATTCTCCTCTGGACTACACCATCCCTGTAGGTTGACAACAGATGCACCCTAGCCCAAATCCCTTCAAAGTGTCCCTCTTATTTCTAGTCCTTGATCCCTTTATCTCTAGTGTGTCTACACTGCAAAGAAAAGACCTTGGATGTTCCTTCTTAGCTTGAAATGTGGGCTCTGAAACTTGGTGAAGGAGGTGGTCTTGGAGCCCAAGTGCCAGTTCTTCTGTAACCACCTACATTGCTATCTTTGGCCCTAAAGCGTGAGCCCTGGGAGCTCAAATCAGTTAATCCAGGCTCCGCAACTTGGTGCCACAAATTTTTCTTTGCAGTGTAGACATTCCTAATGGAACAGTGTACCTGAGTTATCTTAGGTTGCCGCTCCTGTGTCACATCCACCACTGGAGTTTGATTATAGTAAAGCAAAAGGAAATGTATTTGAGAAAGGAGAGATTCAAATAGAAACAAGTCTGAGTTATGGAAACAAATGGTTATAGGTAGCACAAAAATACAAAACTGAGCCCTGCATTTTTATTAATAATTATCTTTGCTATCTAATAAAATCAGTTCTCACTCCAGGGAGCTAGGAGCTAGTCTTTCATGAAGCACTGCCACACATCAAGGTGGTATCTTTTCAGTGAATGTCTATGCACACAGAGCGTTTTCCTCTAGCTTGTGATGTACTGAATCTGTCTTTCGTCTTTATTCACCGACACTGCTGGCTCCTCGCTGTCTTATAATTCCTTTTCACTTCATAGTGATTTCATTGTTTATACTTTGTCTTTGATGCTTTCCCTTTGGCTTTTCTGGATTAGTACAATTTGAACAATGCAGTATCTAATTGGCTAACTAGGGAGAGGTGATGCTCCCCTCCTACCACTCAGTGATGACCCATCACTGAGACATGATTTCCTGATGACTCACTTTCACTTTCACTCTGAGATCAGGACATAATGTTCAATATAGTGACGGTCCTTAAATATCAACCAGAAACACATCTCTCCACTTATCAATAAGTTACAAACTTTCAGTACAGACCTTGCCTGCTAACCCGTATGGATAAATACCATGTGTACCAGGTGTAGTGAGTTTGTCCGGTCTGAGTCAGGAGTTGCTTGTAATTCACTAGTGGGGACCAATGGTCTTCTGGGACACATTTGTGCACTTTGCCGTCCTCACCTGATGCAGCTGTGAGATAACCGCTATGTGGATGGGACTGAATCTAAGCATTGGAATGCCAGGATGTTATGGAACCACGGGTTGGACTCCTGGCAGCTATGTCTCTTCCTTTATTCTTTCCTTATTACAATGAGCTTCATGAAACTTGAGCCTGGTCCAAATGATCTTTCCACTTGCTAAAATACCTTCAGATCATGTACTTTTGGACAAGGTTGGGAGCTTCTTGACATTCTTCTTTGCTTTGGATGGACAATTGTCACAGAGCCATTTAGACTGGGGCTTTGCTTCAGCGTTTTGTTGGGAGCTTCTCTTCTCACTCTCGCTATTACTGTGTAGTCCCCACTTGCCAACCCTGAGGTGGCTGCGTTACAGTGATGCTAGATGCACACAATTCCCATACTGTCTCGGACACAGACCAGCAGTATTTAAGGGACTTAAACAGACCGATATCTAAGGCAATTATTGGGATATTAATAATATAGCTCAACTGTCACTTCTTATAGTTCCTCATTTTGGACCCACATTTACTTTCATTCTGGTGCTCTTTCATCCTGTATTGCATATCTACTTAGGAAACGGATGAATAATTGATTCCCAGATCATTTAAAGCATTCTTATTCTTTTTTTCTATTTTTTATTGTGTATTAACCTGAATTTTTAGGCTATTGCTGGGTATGAAGTCTAGAACACCCTAATGAGACAAGTTGCCAGATTTAAGACCCAGGTCATTTCTGTTATCTTTAGATAGGTGCTCTTGGACCAAGCTTTAGCTATAGTTCCATGAGTATCATTTCATAATGACTGCAGGCAGGTGAGCATGGAATGCGTGACTCCCAGTGATCTATGAACACACTACATTTGTGGCTTGAAATTCCACGCTGTTGATATTATTTCAAGCTTTGTAAGAAGAAAAATATTAGTTATTCCTGCCACACTCCTCCCCAAAAATGCAAGTAAACAACTGAGTTGCTTAGTCCAGAGTCCATTGTATTTAGAGAGCTGCATTAATATAGATTCTTTTAAATAAATATTAAGAAGTCCTTTAAAAGCTAGTCTTAGAACAATTTTTCAGTACAGTTTGCATTACATTGTACAATTTTTTTCAAATAATTATTTTGTTTAGGTTATCCTGGCAACACACACTGATTATGAACACATGGATAGTATATTCTTGTGTCCTTGACAATGGGGAAAAAGGTGACAGTCTGAACAGTCCTGTAAAATCCTTAAACATGAGTAGAGTTAAAATAAGGAGACTTAAAAATAAATAACCTCTCTCTGAAAAACATGCTGCTTGGGTCCTTATCCAAAGCCTAGTGAAATATATTGAAGTCTATTCAGCGGCACTGAAATAGGCCCCAAACTTTGTGTTCTTAGACCATGGAAATATTTTACTGTGTTCATGGGTTCCCTTGGATTTGATTAGTGTTAAGCACATGCATAAGCACTTAAGTTAGAACCTCAATATTGAAAGACTTTTCTTTTTATTGCAAAAGTAATGTGTACTCAAATCAATCCTGCGAGAGCTTAGTTTTCTTCATAGAATTTCTTCATACATTTTAGTCTCCAATTTCCAATTGATTACTACATTTATGACACTCAGTTGCTCTCATAATACAAAACCTCTTTGCATTTAATGAAAATATTTAAACAACTTTTTCTGGTGAAGAAGCAAATGATGGTTAATCTGCCTGCCATTTTGCATACAAATTATAAACCAGAGAACAAATAACTCCATAGCCCTTATTTTAGATGGTATAAAATATACAAAAATGTTCCTTGTAGTGTTTGAATATCCTTCTATTGCATTCAGAGAACAATAGGAGAGCCCTCCTGCTGATAATTAAAACACCTGCAAATGTTCATAGTTCTTAATGGGAAAGTGTGTAGGTTAACAGATAATATGTCCTTTAAATTGCATAAGTAAAACATTTGAAGTACTTTTAAAGCCACTCTCTTATTGACACTTTTTGATGACTTTTCGCCATCAATGAACACTTTTCCCATCAATGCCATTACAGATTAATTATTACCAATTTTCTAAAGTGCCCAAAAAACCCCAAACCCAACCCTGAAGTAGCTCATATGTAGGCAGAGGAATATCTGCCATGCTAGAAAGTACATTAAGGTATTTTTTTCAATTCTTAAGCTGTACAAATTATAAGAAAAAATAATTTTCTTAGGACAATTAACCACAGTTAATCTTTGGTATGTGGTTGACATTTTTCTATCAAAATGTGGTTTTGATAGGAAAAAACCTTTTTGACAAAACAAATAGTTTAATGAAAAAAATTCATTAAAAAAAGATATTCTCATTGCCCAGATTTTTAAGTTTTATATTTTCCAGTGAAAACCTGAATATCCTTCTTGCCCACCAAAAAATGCAATTGAAAAAAAATTGAAACTTTTCATGAAGATTTTTCTCTCTCCTCCCTCCCGCCCCCAAGCTATAAGTATTTTAACATTGGAATTTCCTAGGAGTCAGATATAAATCACTTCAGGATCTTGCCCCTAGTGGAAAAACTTGTTATGGGAAGAAATATTGAGGTCTTATGTGGAAGAAGGCTGAGAATAGGAACATCTAAATGTGTCCAATTAACCCAGAATCCTCTCTTCAACTGTTGTCATTTTCATAGTTGAAGCCAGCAGTGGAAACTAGTTTAAAACTAGTGGAAATTAGTTTAAAACTAATAAGCGAAAGTTCTTCTTCACACAGCATGTAGTCAACCTGTGGAACTCCTTGCCAGAGGAGGCTTTGAAGGCTAGAACTATAACAGAATTTAAAGAGAAGCTAGATAATTTCATGGAGGTTAGGTCCATAAAAGGCTATTAGCCAGGGGATAGAAATGGTGTCCCTGGCCTCTGTTTGTCAGAGGCTGGAGAAGGATGGCAGGAGACAAATCGCTTGATCATTGTCTTCGGTCCACCCCCTCTGGGGCACCTGGTGCTGGCCACGGTTGGCAGACAGGCTACTGGGCTAGATGGACCTTTGGTCTGACCCAGTATGGCCATTCTTATGTTCTATAGTAAGATACACAGCTTGCATAATGGATGGTATGCCAATAATATGGTATGTTTCTTCCTAACTTGGGGAGTATGTCCTAAATTATGAAGTTAAAGAGCCCTATTAAATCTTTAGCCTAAAAGGAGAATTCCATCCCCCTTATCAATATTCAATATTCCTAGGTGTCCTTTGAAACAGGTGGTGGTCTGTTTTTATATAAGATTTGGGGAAGTGATATATTTAGTGGGAAGCCCTAAGACTTGGTCTTCATTTACTTTCTCCTCAGTGTTAAGGTGACAAACCTAGATGCAGGGCAGTACCTGTATTTCAAGTCTGATGTAGGTCAGATGTGAAGGAAAGGTGTTAGAACCTGTTAGGTGGTTTGATGTGGAATGAGCAACCAGTCTGTCAGGCTAGTGGACAGAGGGGATTCAGGTAAAATAAGTACTGTGTAGGCAACAAATGTTTAGGGAATTACTTTGGGTGCAGCCAACTCCGCCCACTGCACCTGCAGCAAATGCTGCATTTAGCAGAGGATTTAAAAGACAGGAAACAGCTTATTTGATGGCAGACCTGGAAGAGAGCAAACCTGCAATCTATGGCTCCAGAAGCAGGGAGCAGAGGAAAGGCCAAAATCTCTAGGATAACTGCCCCAAAGGCCCTGCCCTGAGGGTAGGAAGGCCCCACCCCAGAAACAGCCAGAAAGGAAAGCATTTCACCCTCCTCTGCATATGGACCCTGGACATTGGCAATCCTTTTTTTACTTTCTTGGTGTGGACTATCCTATCAGGGGAAAGCCTTGGACTGAGCTGGTGCAGAGGGACAGGCAGTGGCCCAGGTAGGGTAGCCATAAGCAGCCTTGGTTGCCAGATCACTGGGTTGGAGCTTGGTCGAGTGGGAGAGTCTGGGCTCTCCTATTAACACTTTCCTGCTAGTCATGGGTTGTAGCCCTGACTACTCAGCTACCCTTTTTGACTGACCCCTGTGTGAGGACAGTTACGTATTTCCCAAACCCTCAGACTGAACCCAAATCAGAGACCAAAACTTTAAGGTTCATCAATGCTTTTTTCCTAATATTTTGTGCCTCCCCCTGCACTTCCTTTGGGGAAGTCTGAATCATCTGGATGTGATTTGGGATCCAAACTTTGTGGCTAAGGTATATCTCTGTTACTACCACCACTGCTGACCCTAAGGTGTACACTTACCAGCAGCCTCTTCAGGAAGCCACAGACTTAGTAATCATGGAGGATGAAGTGCACTCTCATTGCTAGACGTGACTCCTCCAAATCAGGATAGGCAGATTCCTGTCACTGCTATCTGGGCTATACTTGTACTGTAGATATGCAGGAAAAAATCACAAATCAAGGCTTCTGATTTCCCCAAGTAAAAGTCAACATCAACAATAATACAACAATCAAAGCCAAAAATGCACCGTTTGCGAACACATTAAGCCCAGAATTAATAAAGGGGGTTAATAAAAAAAATCACAACTAAATAGGTGACACGAGGGGAATTCACAATATTTAATGATTTCACTTCATTGTTTTTCCCTTCTCACTCTCTTGTTTTAAGCTACTGGAGTCTGAACAGTGCTTGGCAGAGCAGGATTGACTCACAAAGCTGATGTTCACTGCTGGCTTCAACAAACACTGAAATCCAACAGCCACGCTTGCATATAAAACTGCTAGATCTTCATTGTATGCATATGACACTGTAACCCTTCTGTTCTCCTGTGGAATTCTCTCTTTTCCCTGCAAACAGGCAGTGCTGGATTGATTAATGAGGGATGCCCCCCTCTTGTGTTTGCTTTCCCTATATTTGTATGCTGGAGAACTGTTTCTGTGAATGTGTCGTTATCTAAGAACCCAGAAAGAGTTAAACAAATTGGGCAATGTTTCTGTGACTGTGGAATTATGAAAAGCTCTGACTCTGGAATTCAGCAGCTGACAAGGGATTCTGTGGGTGTGAAGCTGCAGATGGCTATGCGTTATTGCAGCCGCCGCAGAACTGACGAATATTTGCTGCAGAATTCTCTTGCCCTTGCTGTAGGAATTGACCTTGGAATACTGCACAATTCCAGAATACAAGTAGCAAAAGCATGATTATGCTGGAAATGTTTGATTATGCAGTACAGTAACAGAATATATTATGGTCTAATTTAGCTAAATGGACTACTCCAAATTTATTTGGACACCCTCTATTTCTTAACTGTCTAAAGAATATGTTGTTCTGTGATTTCTTTTTTAGTAATGACACTTCATGTAATCTCTTCCTCTTTTTTGGTGTGTGCACTATCTCCCTGAGGCTACGTCTAGATTGCAGGCTTCTTTCGGAAGAAGCTTTTCCAGAAGACAGCGTCTACACAACAAAAGTGCATAGAAAAAGCGATCTGCTTTTTCGAAAGATAGCGTCCACACTGAATGGACTGTATCTTGCATTTAAGCTGTGATTACTATAGACAGAGTGGCAACTAGGGAACCTGTGCTTTTTCCTCTTTCCTCTTCTTTCAAAAGAACTCCTTCACCGTCCACACACTCGGAAAAAGGCTTCTTCCTCATAGAAAGAGGTTTACCAATGTCAGAAAAACGCCTCTGTTCTTTTGATTTTTTTTCCCCCTGAAAGAATGCGATTGCAGTGTGGATGTAAGTGAAGTTTTTTCAGAAAAACTCTGTAGTGTAGACATAGCCTCAGTCTCTCAATGTCTGCCTCTTTATCCTTTTTTTTAACAGACCCCCCCCCCCACTCCCAAAAATGAGACAGAGAGAGGAGAGGGTATGATTGCTAGCTTCTGAAATCATCCCTCCTTCATATTCCCTAGCTTATAGTCATTTCAATGAAAACAGTGGTTGTGGGCAGTGAACTTGGTTTTAAAACTACATAAAAATGTCAGTTTATTGTGAAAATGAGTAACTTTACAAACCAGGAAACATCATGGGCTTTTTCATATCTTGGTGGTCAAAGGAGAAAATGTCTTAATTATTAATTCCTTTTCCATTATTTTTTATTATCCTTTTGTTCCATTTGGTATGTTACATAAGCTCCTATCAAGGATGAATTAAAGATGGATCTGACAGGCCTCTGTTGAGCTGGGTTTTGCATTCTGATGCCCCTTGCTACTTTTCTAGCCTGAATTGCAGCACAACATGAATCATCCATCCTTCTCCTTTTCTCAATTTTGGAACAGGTTTGGGATTCTCCATTTTCTTATCTGTGTGATGTTCATCCTTATTCTAGTGTTTCTAGCTCTCATGATTGTATTGCAATTCTCATGACCTTTTGTGTATTTTTAAAGCCCTGGCTCCTAGAGTCAGGTGAATAAGAGAGAGACACATTTTTTTTTCTAAAAATATTTTTAGCTATCTAGGGTTATGGAGAGAAGCTTGAAAGTATGACCAGTGCGCCAGCTGTATGATTAAAAAACAGAAGGTAAATAAAAAGAATATAGCATTTATTTGTTTTATCTTAAAATCAGGAGTTTTTTTTTAATCTCATGATTTTGAGGTGCCTGATTACAATTTGTGAGTGTTTGGGGTTGTTCTATCCCTGTATTTATTCTGTGGTGCTACAATCATTTGACATGAAAGGCTTCAAAACTTATAACTCAGGGGCTGCCATATTTGGTAGCAGAGTTGTAGACCTCATAAAGCTTTACCTATAACAAGTAGCTTTATCTCCTTTCTAGTCAGAGTGTTTATACTGCAGATATATCAGTAGATTTATCTGATCCAATACAAGGAAACTCTCTTTTGGGCTGCGGTTCTTCTTTTCATTCCTATGACTCACTGATAGATCACCTAAAGCTGAATAACGCAGATGGTTGCTTAATGAATTAAATGATAAATTGCTGCCCTCAATGATTTTGCAAGGAAGCAGGGTCAGTTGCCTCTTCTGATGGCACAGGAAGAATAGATACCAGCATTTGGCATCTTTTAGGGGGAAAAAGTCAATTGTGAATGAAAGATGAATACACAAAACAAAGCAGTGCAGGCAATCCTGGCAAGGTATTTTAATAAAAGTCTTCAAGAATTATTGAATCAATACCTCTGTCTGATTTCTGATGCATTCTGACACACAAATGAGAACATTCTAGAGATGTAAGAAAAGAGGCATTTTCAACAATGTAGATTTTTCCATCTTAAAACTCAGGAATTTCTTGTTGAATGATTTTATTTTAAATTTTGTTGAAAGAACAAAAGTAACGTCTGTCCCTTGGGCAGCATGGTGTGTGGGTTATCCCTAACAGACTCTATCTGAATGGAATACAAAATGCCAGATACTTCTAGCAAATTACAGACGACTACAAATTTAAAAGTGGAGTACACAAAAACAAGCCTCAAATCACCCAGCTACCACCATGCACTAAAGCTTTACAATGACTGGCATAAAGGCCTCCATGGGAGTCTGGGGGCAGCCTCCTGACTCTACTCTCCATTCCCAGCACCGGAAGCACAGCTGGCTTGCCACTGTGCTATTAGAATGGCACCATCTCTTCAACTATCTGCACCCACATGCCATTCCACCCTCCCCCTTGAAGATTCAGAGAATGGGCAAGTTAACTTTGATACTACATCACTAGCATTAATACATTCTGCTTTTAGGGATAGGACTTATGCTGATCTTAGAAGGGAGTGTGCTCTGTAGATTAGCTGCTTTCCATCTCTTCACCTAACATTGTTTACAACGCTGTTTCCACACTGTGCACTGAAACAGTTTCCATATGGTTTTGTTTCTTTTGCAACAGCAGAGAAGAACAAAAGGGGCCCAACTATCTCAAGGACCATCCCTCTATCTTTGAACTGAGACAACATGCACTCATCTGGAAAACTTAAGCTTCTTATCCCAAGGATGAAGGCTTTAGTGCTGAGAGATTCTCAGAAGCAGTGATCTCAGATTCTAATTCCCAATTTACTACATTGGGAAAGTTGCATAAACCTGCCTACATTCAGATGACACTCTATCATTACTTTATTTTACCAGTATTTTTCATAAGGGATGGCTCAATTTCTTGTTGTCAATATCCTCTTCTCTGACTTCTCGATTTTGAGTGCCAATTCAGCCAGGTACGTAAGTATGTGCATCATACTAAGCATGTGGGTAGCTCCAGTGATGTCAGACTTTTTATGGAATCGGGATTTGGTGCTTATGGGAGATGTAGGTTGTTAACTTCTCCTGAAGTTTCTACCCCCCTGCTCGTTCTGAGTTACACGTGAGTAGGTACTAAACTGATGGTCTCCATACAAATGTATTTATTATATCCTACCAGTAGGATTTTCCCCTCTCTTCTGATGTGGTAGCTACTTCTCCCTTCCTTCTCCCCCAGCAGATGAGGTAGGTATGAACCCCTTCTACAGGTGTTTGCGTGATGCTTCTGAGTATGCTGGGGCCATCTCTGATATTCCAGGAATTCTTTGGATTTGTGATTGTCATGAAAATCTGAGTGTTTATTACAGTCATTGTGGTGCTACCATTAACTCATTTGTTGGAGAACAAACATATTAACTTGGCTCTAGTTTATAGCCTTTCACTACAGATATAAGATTTTGTAAAGATATTGAGGATTAGATGTTCCTTTGCCTTTTAGTTATTAAAAATAAATGATTTCTTTGAAAAATCTCTCACTTTCAGCTGAATAGGGGATACTTGAGTAATTGAGCTAGTACTTTGAATGTTATATTGCTATTAAGAAAACCATGATAAACTGCTGTAGTGAAACAAATTGGGATGCAGATACTTGTTTCTTCTGTGTGCCTGAAAGATTCTTACTTATTATTCTTAACCCAGGAAATATGAAATGCCTCCTTTTGCCACAATCCGATATGCCTCCTTTTCTATAGCTGTAACGTCTTGGGGGAATGTCACATAAAACAGCAGTAGCTCACCCTGAATTACAATACAGAAAAGATGGTTTTGTGGTGGGCTGTGGTTGACAGCTGCACTGATTTACAGACAGTGATCTTTTAATTTAAAGAATATCTATAAGCTTCAGGAAACAAGTAGAAAACAAAGGCTGGAATTTTCCCCTTGCACATAGTCAGTCTTTGTAGTGGAAGAATTCAGGCTAATGATCAGAGAGCAGGTTCCCCTTATTGTGCTCCACAACATTGCCCCTGGATGGCGGGAGAGAGATTTTTGGATGCAATTTCTCACTTACCTTCTGTAAGGATTAATATCATGTTACTAGTATTGAATGTGTGCTAATGACATGATCTGATATTTTTAGCAGTGAGTGTACCAATGCCAAAATTAACCCTTTGAATTTACCTAGTATGAATTAGGTATTCCCAGCAGACTCTTCTAAGTTCACTGTTTATGCAGTTAAGTGTCTTTTATTTCAGAGTGCACACTAAATATTACACCTTCATGCTGGGGCTCACATGTCCCTCCTTCCAGTCCAGTCCCTTCTCTCGCCTATCTCCACCCCAGTTGCATTTGACCCACCTGAAGGGCTGAGAAACCAGGACAGGGTGAGTTTGGATCTTGGGTGCTATTGTGTTAATTTCAATGGCGTAAGTGGGCCCAGCAAGTCAAAGGTGGGCAATACTAAAACAGTTAAACATGCTGCAGGGTTTTGAGTACAGAGACATTGGCCTAGGCCCACCGACCAGGGCGGAGCGGGCAAAGGGTATGGTGGTTCTGGTGGGATAAAGTTGCATTATGTTGCCGTCTGTCAATCAAACCTTCCTATGCAGAGGTTGGATAGTTTATTTTTCTTCAGCGCTTTGGGGGATGCTAACTTTCTAACTGTGGCTAAGCTATCCGAATGACTAGAGAATGGAAACTCAAACTTTAAGGACTCTGAAGCTCAGCAACCATTCACTGAATATGCTATTTTCTCTTATTCATCCTTATGAGGACTGGAATGGTAAGGTAGCATGACATTCTTTTTGTATTTGAATGTTTTTCTTTGCTAAATTGCATTCTGGTCAGAACACAGAAGATTTAAAAAAAGTTAATTTAATATCTTTGTTACTTAAATTGTTTTGTGTCTGAGAATTCTATAATCATCTCTTTGGGTGGAGCTGATTATAGAAGATTATGTGATGTTTGGCCATGAGGCAACTTACTCAAAACCAGCTTATGTGGTGGAATTCTCCCAACACACACACCTTATGTTGTAGGTCTCTGATGAGACTTCCTTGCCTGAGAGGAGACATATGGTTAATCTGCTATTGGTTGGCCTGGGCTTTTGCACCCATTGGAGACATGCCTCGGCTAAAAACTTACATACCTACTTTGCTGATAGGGTATGTTTTTTTTTTTTAATCCCGTATATGCAATATATACTTTGTGCTTTTTATTTCTATTGTTTTCTATATAATTGCTTTTATTTATTTTCCACCCATTTTAATTTGACTAAAATTATATATGAATCCTGATTTAATATTTTAATTCTAGTGAGGAATGTACAATAGTCATGCTCTTTCTAATGCTGGTATTTTTGGACCAAATCCCTAGTCTCATTGAATTCAGAGCGAATCTCTCATTGGTATTAATGTGGTCAGTCTTTGACCATTTATTAAGTATTTGTATTAAGTTGCACCTAGGAGCTCCAGCCAAGAGGCTCCTACATACATATTCATGGCAAGAGATACTCCCTGCCATACACAGATAAGGTAAAATGTGGGAGAAAGAACAGAGAAATTAAGTGATTTGCCCAAGGTCAAACAGAAGATCAGTGACAGTGTGGAACAGACCTAGACCACCTGACTCCCAAGTTTGTGCTCGGTCAGTGGAACTGCTGCCATTAGGTGGTTTTGTTCCTCTTAAGTACAGTATATTTTAAAACCAAAGATCAACTGTTTGCAAGGAGTCAGCTGTTTGAATGGCTCTGGCTGTTCCAAGATGGTAACAACTTTGCTAGTGCCACATATGAAAGCAATTTCTAAAGATTTCAAAGAGCTTTCATTCTAGTTGGCATTCTGTAAAACAATTCTCCATTAGAACTAGTCAGTGAATTACACATAATTATTCAGAGTCCTGGAACTGCCTTTATTGAGCTCTTTAATGTTTCCCTTCATAAATGTATCCTTCCTGTATGGTTCTCCACTGAGCTCTGGATAGGAAGCTTAAAAAACTTCACAGCTGGAACAGTGTGAGATTATCAGCACTTGCCTGAAAAATGTGAGAATCCCATATGGAGAGAGAGAAAGAGAATGTGTGTCTGTTTTTGAGATGTCATGATTTTGGCTAAGGGTGAGTGATTGCCCCTAGGGTTATCTTTGCTACCATGAAAAACTGGATTAAGAGTGACCTTGAAATGTATAGCAAACTGGGCCATGTAAAGATAATATAATTTAACTGCATCATCAATTAGAAACTGCATTCAACTGCAGCTAAATGAGAAAAATGCTTCCAAGATACCTGGAAAACTATGAAAAAAATTGTGATGAAACAAAGCTGACAAACATGATTTTTCTTTTTCTGGATGACTGTGAATTTTTCCATAAAGTTTTGTCAGCTATTTTACATGATACCATCAGACCTCTTAACACTCTCGCTTCACTTGTGAGACTAAACAGTTTGACTGGAAGGCACCATGCTTGCTGTATTCTTGCAAGTAAGAACCAAACCATTCTCATTAATTTTAATGAGCATTTAATGAACCTCAAGTGTGTTATTTTTACATTCCAAGATTTGTGATGGTTAGACATTGAGCCGTATGGATTTTTTTAACAATGTCCTACAATGTGGTGTTCCTCTGCTCCTTTGCATATGGCAGAGCAGCACAGCACAAGGTGAATTTTTATTTAAAGTATATAATTTAAATGTTCAGCCCTCGTGTGCCCTGATAAAAATTAAAGTGAAACAAACACTTCAGGAGATCAGAAGGCTTTTAACATATTGCTCTCTTTTGACTTAACTGAGCTTCTGACGTTCATGGCAAGACAAGGAAACCTGAGTCATCAGAATAAGATCATCATCCTGTCAAAGAATCCTATTCCATTGACATTGTCTTTCCATTATGCAGTATTTGCGTGTGTTTAGTTGCTATTACTTATTTATATTTCAGGAAGATGGGCATCTTTCTCTCTTATCTCGTGTCAGACTTTTATTGGCAATGTCAGTCTTTTCATAACAGCTGACTGCTTAATCAGGGAAAGCTACTTCCTTAAATTATGCAGCTGGAGTCAGAACCTATATATTAGATTATATCAACTTGATTAAATTTGTTTTTGTGTATCTCCGTTGGAAATGCTTTCTGTGAGTAAAATAAAGACCTTTTGAATTTGCCTACTATTTGATCAGGACATGCCGTCCCCCCTCCCTCTCCTTCAATTTTTTTTTTTTTTTGGATCAGGATATAGTTCTGCTAATTAAAAATCAGAGCAATCTCAGCCAAAATCCAAATTAAATCAGCAGTGCAGATATTTAAGGTAGTGACTAATATCTATACAGTTTTTTAAAAAAGACCTTCCTTCATTACCATTGACAATTTAGGGTTGAAGCAGAGTAATTACCACTGCAGGGTAATTTAATGCTCTTTTATTAACACTGACTTACAGCTCAGAGAGGAGTTCTGGGATCCATGAGGATGTCCATTTTCTGTAAAATACTGCCCCAATTAAGGAAATTAAATGGTAATATACAGTTTTATTAAACACATGAAAGAATAAAGATGGATTGGAATTTACTCATGCAATAAATATAAGAACCCATTAACCTGCATCTTTGTTGGTTTTGTACTGTGTGCTAATTAGGATTTTGGTGATCTCATGCTCCTGCTTTTCTTGAATTCCTGAGCAAACAGGTCAACTGGATGAGTAGAAGCTTGAGTTTTCACAAAAACTATGATCACAATGGGATCTTACCCACCAGGGTGGCTAAATAGTGAAAACCTTCCTGGGAAGGCATGTTTAACCATCTTACAGTGCAATTTGTAACCCTGGTTTCCAACCAGTGTAAAGGTCAATCATGCAAATCATGTTGTGCTACAAGTTGAACCTCTCTAATTCAGCACACTCTGGTCAGGCAACATTTGTAGTATGGCATGATTTTAATTAGACAGATGTCCACTTATCATGGGGGTGGCTAAGTTTCCTGTGATCCCACGAAGCTAGTTTATGGCTACTAGAGCCAGGACTGGTATTATGTGCTGTTATTTAGTTCTAATTTACTCCTAAATGTCTTCTAAGGCCCCCCTTCCCCTCCCCCCAATGAGCAGTGGAAGTGTTGATAATGCTGCTAGACATGGTCTAGCAAATTGGTTCGGCACCAGTCAGGTCCTGAGGATGCCGGCCTAGAGAGGTTCAACCTGTAGTGTAAATTGTATCTGTGCTATAAGTTTGCACTCATGTAGCTATACTTGTGGTTAAAATCATATTGTAGACCAGACCAAAAAAGCATGAATATAAAATAGTTCTGAATAAAAAATGTTGTTTAAATGTGAGGATAACACTTCTTGCGAATGACATTGGCTTTTCAGATTACACTCTATTTTCCACTAATGATATTATAGATCTTACCTAAATGTGTTTTCAAGGTCTGTACACTTTACAGTTACTACACAACTCTTTATAGTGTGTAGGATTCAAGAATGGTTCATAATAAATTATGTGTCTGTCAGGGCTGCTCCCCACTCTGGCACTCTGAGTGCAGAAGGTGGGAGCCCTAAAAATACCTTGCCTTTATAGACTTCTGCTTACAAAAACTCCTCAGGGTCACAGATTCACTGGCCCTGGGAGACAGGCTGCCACCATCAAGTGAATTAAAACTCTGAAAACCAGGAAGAAACACTTGAACTTCTTCCCACCGGGTACCCCAAGCTCTTTTACCACAAGAAAGCTTGAAAAAAGAAAAAAAATCCACAGGCAACAAAATGCATTCTTTGATAGCTGACCTTTCAGTCTAGGCAGGCACACACATGGATCTCCTGTTACTTTTCAGGACACAAGAATCAAATCATTGCCTTAAAGATGATTTTATTAACAAAACAAAAAGATATACTTGATAAAGCATACTTGGTTGCTAGGCGTTAGAGCAACTGAGAAAAGAACAGATTAAAACACAAAGAAACGTAGTCTCTTTGGGCTGCCACTTAGATACGGTGAATGGGGAAGGGAAGGCACATGGATCCCACACAGAGAAGCTTAACAAAACACAGAAAATAACTTGATCACAACTAAATATACATTTCCCCCCTATTTCCTCACTATCCCTTCATGAGCCAGTCCATTTCCATGCCCAGTATTCCTTGGAGGCATGGTAGTTCTTCCTGGATTTAAATCATCCTGTTTCTCCCTACTCCTGCCTTAAACTCACACAAAGAGAAACAGCAGGCAGGTATATGTTTACAATTCAAATTTCAGCACTGTATCCCATTGGTTCTTCTGGCTCCCTGCCAACATGCCCTTAACTACCTGAGTTTAACCCTATAGCAGTGATCACCAACCAGTAGATCAGGATCTACTGGTAGATCTTGAAGCCTCTGACAGGTGATCCTGACAGGTTTGGCCAAGAGGCTATCAAGTGTCTGAACTTCAGCTGCCCCTCCCCCTACTGCAGTGTACCTCCTGCCCTTTGCTTGGAGCTGCCTACCCCTGGAGGAGCCTCCTGCTTGCTGTGCAGGGAGAAGAGGGGCACAGATGTCAAGGTGCCCCCTTCTCCTACCCCGTATCCTATCTCCACAGAGCAGAGTGGGGGGCACAACAGGACTTGGGATGGGGTTTGCTGGCTGCTTTGGGGAGTGGTGCAGGGCCAGGGCAGGGGATGAGCCTGCCTTAGCGCCACTGCACCACCACTCAGGAGCAGCCTGAGGTAAGCAGTGCCCAGTCAGAGCCCACATCCTGAAACCCTACCCCAGTCATGAACCCCCTCCTCCACCTCATACTCTTGCATTAGCCCTGAGCACCCCTGCATCTAAGCACCCTCCCAGAGTCCCTGCACCTAGAACCCCGTCTGGCACCTCAACTGCCTCCCCCAAGCTCAGCTCAGAGCCCTTCTTGCACTCCAAATCCCTTAATCCAAGACCAGGAGCTGCACTCAACCCTCTGCCCTTGCCTAGTGAAAGTGAGGGAGGATGGGGAGGGAGGATGGCGTGAGCAGGGGTGGGGCCTCAGAGAAGGGGCGAGAAGGAGGTGGGGCAAGGGTATTTGGGTTTGAGGTAGATCTTGGATTGCACTTAAATTCAAAAAGTGATCTCATGCTTAAAAAGGTTGGAGACCACTGCCCTATAGTTACCGAGTGCTGGCCAGCACTACTCCTATCCATCATAGAGTCATATCAAAGTTCTTAGCTAGCACTTCAAAATTGTATATTGTGATATATTTTAGCATTAATGAGCCATTTGGAAATTTCTGTGATGTAATTAGTGGTTGGAGAAATTGAAGGCCAGAGGTGATTTTGAGGGTTTTTTAAAAAAATTATTATTAGGGATCTGTTTTGATGGTATTACCCCTTTTTACACTTTTCTATGAATATTCTGATGAGCAATTTATTCTTGTTTGCAAGAATGTTCCTGTCCAATGCCAGTCTTCTGAAAACTTGAGCCAACAAGTGTTCCTGCTGGAAGTGTTTCTATGGCCATTTTGGAAACTGGTTCAACAAGTGACTTATTAAAAACTTCTTCCTATTTACGCAAATTTTAGTGCCACAGAAGGAATACTGCACATGACTGTAGGAAAAGAGAATTCCCAATACATTTAAAGCAATAATCAATGGACTAGATTATAAATAATCATTTGGCTGAATTAAAGTGGTGTAAAACACCTGTTGAATAGTTTTAAATAACAAACATCTGGGAAAATCATGACCTTTGTTCAGAAGGGGCTAACTTGAGGAATTCTTTGATGAATAGTTCACCTAGCTCTAATCTTGTGTAACTGATAAGCAGCATGAAACACATCGTTAGTGTTGTATGCAACATGCAAAGAAGTTGGTGTCATCCCCCAACCTACAGATAACTGAGGATTTTTTTGCAGTGGATACAGTGATTACACATGTACTGCACATGTACTGGCCACATAAGTAGTGTTTTGGAAGGGGAAGGAGAAATATTACCCATGTAGCAGTGCCAAGCGGCAGTATTACTTAATAAGGCATAATGCCTCCGTAAGTCCTGAGAGAACATTTGACTGCAGGACTTGGAAAGGGTGTGCTCACCCAGTGCAGATCTGTTGTCACACAGTAGAGCCAGGATGGGCTGCTACCAAATTCCCTTAGGACTGCTCTCCCTCCTCTGCACTCAGGAGCATAGCTAGTTGAATTAAGAATGCTTCATGTATGGGTGCACAGTGGGAGGGGCAGGAAGTAGGGAAGGAAAGAAGGGCTCTTTGCACCTTCTCTCTCCAGCACAGATCCAGACATAATTTGTCCCCTACTGTAATTCTGGGCAGTGATTTGGGATCTTTTGGAATGAGAGGACCATATGGCTCTACACACTATGGCTATGTCTACACTGCAGGCTTCTTGTGCAAGAACTGTTTTGTGCAAGAGTTCTTGCGCAAAAGGTCTTGTTCAAGAGTGCGTCCACACTGCCATGTGCTTTTGTGCAAGAGCGTCCATGGCAGTGTGGACACTCTCGTGCAAGAAAGCTCTGATGGCCATTTTAGCCATAGGGGTTTCTTGCGCAAGAAACACCTGTTGCCTGTCCACAATGCCTTTTTGTGCAAGAGGGCTTATTCCTCGTGGGGAGAGGAATAACTCTTGCACAAGAAGCCCTCTGTTCTGATGCTTTACTGTAAATTTACTTGTGCAAGAATGCACGTGCAGTGTAGACGCTCCGCAAGTTTTTGCGCAAGAATGGCCGTTCTTGAGCAAGAAGCCTGCAGCGTAGACGTAGCCTATGATTATGCAGTGGCTGCTCCATTCAGTCTGTTAGAAATTAAAGGGTTTCAGAAAAGCCCACATACTGAACATTCTCCTAGACTTTGTAAAAATGGAATAATTAACTTTTGATGCATCACAGATCAACTATGGCAAAAATATAGGGAATTTGTTCTCTTCAGACATAGGAGGATTTTGCTAGTTAATTAATAGACTAGTTGCTACTCTATTATTGCTTAATATTTATATTATGGTAACACCTAGAAGTCCCAGGCTGTACATTGTAAGCACACACAATGAAGATAGTCTATGTTCCAAAGAGCTGGCAACCAAAGTAATTTATTTTTAGTACTCAAAGTCTTTACGTATGAGTTGACAATCATTTTTCAGCCAGTCAGATCACAGGATTCATAAGAATGTGATGATTCAAGGAATGACCCATCATCATGAGATCTTACCCATTCAACTGAGGAGAGAAAGATGAAATTAAATGGGTAAAGGTCACTTGCACTACTGGAAATTGTGAGGTATGTAGCCATGTAACTGTGATGGTTTTGTTTTCTCTATAACCATGCCTTTAAAGAGATTGCTTGTCTGCAGAGGCAGCTGTCATTCTGAGGCAGAGCTGATGTACAATATTACATACTATGATCTTTCATGGAGATTTGTTTGCTCTTTTGTTGTTTTTATTAATCAAAGGTAAGTTTTTTTTTTCAGGCCCAGGATAAAATTCTGTCCCAGCTGATGTCAATGAGAGTTTATCCTTTGATTTCATTGTAGCAAAGATTTTGCCCAAAAAAGAAGAATCACTCATGGAAAACGGAACAAAAATCTTGTTTGTAACCTTTTATGCTACCAAGTGAATTTGGTGGCTATACAAATGATAGACATACCTTTAGCATTTGTGTAAGAACATAAGAATGGCCGTACTGGGTCAGACCAAAGGTCCATCTAGCCCAGTATCCTGTCTGCCGGCAGTGGCCAGCACCAGGTGCCCCGGAGGGGTTGGACCGAAGACAATGATCAAACGATTTGTCTCCTGCCATCCCTCTCCAGCCTCTGACAAACAGAGGCCAAGAACACCATTTTATCCCCTGGCTAATAGCCTTTTATGTACCTAACCTCCATGAAATTATCTAGCTTCTCTTTAAACTCTATTATAGTCCTAGCCTTCACAGCCGCCCCTGGCAAGGAGTTCCACAGGCTGACTACACGCTGTGTGAAGAAGAACTTTCTTTTATTAGTTTTAAACCTGCTACCCATTAATTTCATTTGGTGTCCTCTAGTTCTTCTATTTAGGGAACTAATAAATAACTTTTCTTTATCGGCCCTCTCCACACCACTCATGATTTTATATACCTCTATCATATCACCCCTCAGTCTCCTCTTTTCTAAACTGAAAAGTCCCAGTCGCTTTAACCTCTCCTCATATGGGACCCATTCCAAACCCCTAATCATTTTAGTTGCCCTTTTCTGAACCCTTTCCAAGGCCAAAATATCTTTTTTGAGGTGAGGAGACCACATCTGTACACAGTATTCAAGATGTGGGTGTACCATAGTTTTATACAGGGGCAGTAAGATATTCTGGGTCTTATTTTCTATCCCTTTCTTAATAATTCCGAGCATCCTACTTGCCTTTTTGACCGCCGCTGCACACTGCGTGGAAGTTTTCAGAGAACTGTCCACGATAACCCCAAGATCTCTTTCCTGATTTGTCGTAGCCAAATTAGTCCCCATCATACTGTACGTATAGTTGGGGTTATTTTTCCCGATGTGCATTACTTTACACTTATCCACATTAAATTTCATTTGCCATTTTGTTGCCCAATCAATCAGTTTGGTGAGATCTTCTTGGAGTCCCTCACAGTCTGCTTCTGTCTTGACTATCCTAAACAGTTTGGTATCATCTGCAAACGTTACCACCTCACTGCTTACCCCTTTCTCCAGATCATTTATGAATAAGGTGAACAGGATTGGTCCTAGGACCGACCCTTGGGGGACACCACTAGTTACCCCTCTCCATTCTGAAAATTTACCATTTATTCCTACCCTTTGTTTCCTGTCTTTTTTAACCAGTTCTCAATCCAAGAAAGGACCTTCCCTCTTATCCCATGGCCATGTAATTTACACAAGAGCCTTTGGTGAGGGACCTTGTCAAAGGCTTTCTGAAAATCTAAGTATACTATGTCTACTGGATCCCCCTTGTCCGCATGTTTGTTAACCCCTTCAAAGAACTCTAATAGATTAGTAAGATATGATTTCCCTTTACAGAAACCATGTTGACTTTTGTCCAACAAATTATGTTCTTCTACATGCTTCACAATTTAATCCTTTACTATTGTTTCGACTAATTTGCCTGGTACTGAAGTTAGACTTACTGGTCTGTAATTGCCAGGATCGCCTCTAGAGCCCTTTTTAAATATTGGTGTCACATTGGCTACCTTCCAGTCATTAGGTACGGAAGCCGATTTAAGGGATAGGTTACAAACCACAGATAATAGTTCACCAATTTCCCATTTGAGTTCTTTTAGAACCCTTGGATGAATGCCATCCGGTCCCGGAGATTTGTTAACATTAAATTTTTCTATTTGTTCCAAAACCTCCTCTAATGACACTTCAATCCGGGACAGTTCCTCAGATTCATCACCCACAAAGGACGGTGCAGATTTGGGAATCTCCCCAACGTCCTCAGCCGTGAAGACTGAAGCAAAGAAATGATTTAGGTTCTCCGCAGTGGCTTTATCGTCCTTGATTGCGCCTTGTATAGTTCGATCGTCTAGGGGACCCACAGGTTTTTTAGCAGGCTTCCTGCTTCTAATGTACTTAAAAAACATTTTGTTATTTCTTTTTGAGTTTTTGGCTAGCTGTTCCTCAAAATCTTTTTTTGCTTTTCTTATTACATTTTTACACTTGATTTGACAGTGTTTGTGTTCCTTTCTATTTATCTCACTAGGATTGGACTTCCACTTCTTAAAAGATGCCTTTTTGTCCCTGACTGCTTCTTTTACATGGTGGTTAAGCCACGGTGACTCTTTTTTAGGTCTCTTGCTATGTTTTTTAATTTGGGGTATACATTTAAGTTGGGCCTCTATTATGGTGTCTTTAAAAAGTTTCCATGCAGCTTGCAGGGATTTGGCTCTAGTCACTGTGCCTTTTAATTTGTGTTTAACTAGCCTGCTCATTTTTGTGTAATTCCCCTTTTTGAAATTAAATGCCAGGGTGCTGGATTGCTGAGGTGTTCTACCCACCACAGGAATGTTGAATGTTGTTATATTATGGTCACTATTCCCAAGCGGTCCTGTAACGGTTACTTCCTGGACCTGATCCTGCGCTCCACTCAGGACTAAATCGAGAATTGCCTCTCCCCTTGTGGGTTCCTGCACCAGCTGCTCCAAGAAGCAGTCCTTTAGGCCATTGAGAAATTTTCTCTCTGCTTCTCTTCCTGAGGTGACATGTACCCAGTCAATATGGGGATAATTAAAATCCCCCATTATTATAGAGTTCTTTATTTTGGTAGCCTCTCTAATCTCCCTCAGCATTTCAATGTCAGTATCGCTGTCCTGGTCAGGTGGTCGGTAATATATCCCTACTGCTAATTTCTTATTATTGGAGCATGGAATTACTATCCATAACGATTCTATTGAACATGTTGATTCACTTGATATTTTTATTTCATTTGATTCTACATTATCTTTCACATACAGTGCCACTCCACCACCCACCCGGCCTGCTCTATCCTTCCGATATATTTTATATCCCGGTATGATTGTGTCCCACAGATTTTCCTCATTCCACCAGGTTTCAGTGTAGAGAGTTACGGTGATAGCTTCCCTCACAGAGTTCAGTCTATGGCTTTCCAACCTGAGCCATCACATCAGCCAAATTCTGTCATATCAACTTGACTGATACGTTTTTCTGAGACTTTATTTGAAGAGAGTCAAACTATGCAGACTGCCTTGGTGCTTTAATAATGTGGATCATCTCCACTGGCGACTAGAGTGAGACACCAAAATCATTTACACTTGTGATTTAAATGGGTTCTGAAGCCAGAAGTGAAAGTGAAATATTAGCATACACTTCCAATGCACCACACCAGCCTCTTTAAACAAGAGACGGCCTGAGCTGCAAAAGTGGACCAGGAATCCCAACTTCTCTACCGCTGGATCAGTGTTCCCTGTAATTTTTTCTGTCCCTGTGTGGAGTAAATTTTGTTGTGTACCAAGGCAAGTGTGGATATGCACCACTAGTAGAAACACATGCCATGGGCCACTGTGAGCACTCTTCTAATCAGCTGGGTGGCATTTGAATCTCTCCTGGGTGGCTGCCCAAGCATTCAACTTACGGGGAATGCTGAGCTGGATCAGGGGGTTTGGTTTCACCATTGAAACAAGACAGCTTTTCTGGTGACTCAGTGGCCATTTTGTCTATGGCTGAATATCAAAAGGAATGACCCCTGTCTTTCTCCCTTGCTGGCTGGAAGATACCAGATAATGGCAGAATAATATGGACTTGAGGATTCAGTTTCTAGTAATGCATAATAATAATTGGCCATGAAAAAAGGTGTTCACCAGATTCTGGAGACAGGATGCTGCCCCTAATGAAATGCATAGATGGTGAGAAGAAGCAAAGTCATGAGTATTCTCAGGACTCATGTAAAAACAAATGGGGATTGGTCATTTTAAAAATGATGCATCCCTTGAAGTTTTTCACTGCTCTGAGGTGAGTGCCTTTATCATTCTTGCTTAGTGAGATAATTTTTCAGAATTTGACTCTGCTTTTTCAATCGGGCAACTCCGTTCTAAATAGCAGAGAGTATTAAAAGGTGTCTATTAATAGCAAGCAGTCCCATAAAACAATAGGAAAATTAATTGTAAGAGGACATGGCATAATTTATTTAAGCATAATATTCTTAGGATGGGTGAGCACAAAAGTGCTGTTGGGCATGCTGTGATAGATCTGCTTGCTTTAACAGCTACCATTCGAAAAGACTTTTGTACGTGGTATTTAAATTCTATTTATGATAGTACTGAGACTGTAATACAGCTGCAAAGTTCCAGAGGAAAATACTGCATTGCAGCTCTCCTTCTGTTTTGTACCAAATCTCCGTTGGCATGTAACATACAGGGGAGGAGCTACGTCACACGCAGGCTGTTTTCAGCTTCATTATGCAGATCTACTATCTCCATCATCCACATTAGAGAAACATCTCTGACTTCCTTTGGGGGGAGGGAGGAAATGAGGTCAGGTGGCTTACACACTGATTTCTCCTGGCACTATTGTTCCACTAGCTCCCAAAGGGTAATCTTTTGCCTTCATACAGATGCAAGAGATTTTTGACATCCATGTTGCTTAATTTGAACAAATGATTATCACTGGAATTTAGCATTAGACTCTGTGGCTGGGGCTTTGTGGAAGCCTGAAAGGAATACTCTCTGCTGTCTTAGCCAACTGGCAGCTCTTCCCTGCTGGCTGAATGGACATTGTGATTTGTGGCCACTAGCTGAGGTGAGAAAGGGAGGGAGACCTTTCCAATAACCTTGAGACTAGGGCTGGCCAACAGCCTCTCCTGTGTTGAAATGAAAGAAAGGGATTAGTAGCACTGCATTTGCAGCATGGTGATATCGGGCAACCCCCCTCCCTCTGAGAGGATTTGCTCTTTGTCTCTGCTTGTTCAGGAGCCTCTTATAAAAGAAGAAGTCAAAGTGCTGTAAATAGGCAAGAACCCGGTGTGTTCTAATTGGGGAAAGAAGAGCATGAGTGTGATTAGGGGAGCAGACTTCATGGGGAAGCTCTAGAGCCCTTCGAAATACCTACAGAAAGAGGAGGCTTTTGGTTCTGTGGTCTTCCCCTTACCTGCAGGTAAGGACTGAATAGGGTGGGGGACCACCCTTGTTCCCTTTCCATTCTATAGGACTAGAGGTGAAGGTGAGGAATTCAAGGCCATCCCACTCCAGGCAGCATCAAACTGAGGGGGCAGGCAGTCTCTCCTTTCTAGCAGGGGCAGGCTGAAAATGAGGAGAAGGGAGCAATCATCAATTCCTCTGTCACCCCACAGAGCCTGAGGTGAGTGGGGAGATTCTGCTCTATCTAGCAGGCTCAGCTTCTGAAGAAGTGTTCTGAAGCCTGGCTCGGCTGATTCCAATAAAGCACAGATATCAAACCAGGGATTTCTCTCCCTCATTGGCCCATGAAGTTAAAAAATATCAGTAGTAATATGTCATGATACAACCGGCCAGTAGGGTTGGCAACTCACATTTTTTCCATGCATCTGGCAATGTTTGATGTTTTTCTTTAAGCCCCAAGCTCGGGTGTCAGCATCTTGGCTTGTATTTAAGAGCTCAAGATAAATCTCTAGCCCTTCTGGTTATGGAGAAAAGCTTTGCAATGTGAACCCTAAGGGCCCCAAACTAGAAGGCAAAAAACAGGCTCCAACATGACTTCTTAATCAAATCTGATGATTTTAAAGCCAATTGCATGATTTTCAGGGGCTGATGTGTGATTCTTGAACATGTGAGGTTGGCAATACTGCCCCAACTGAGCTTAAAATGTACTAGGTGTTAAGTATGTGTAACCCCTCTGCCCGGTGGAGTTGGCAGCAACCAGGGCCAGTTTCTATATCTAGGTTCCTTTTCTACAGTGTGGCACAGAACAAACTAAAGATCCCACCCAGTAACTGGGAAAATTACATACCACCTCTGGCTACTTCTAAGAGGCAATACTCCCCCCTCCCCCCCCCTTTCTCTCGAGCATAGAGTCTGAGAGAAAAAAAGAAATGTTTAATGATGAGGGAAATCACTTGACATTACAGAAAATGCCACAAGGATTAATAAATATAAAATCATACACTGTCTAGAGTGCATGGGGCAGTGCCTTCTGCCTCATGCTCTTGAGTTCTGCAATCAAAAGTTCCTTTACCATGCCCCTCGCTGTTTTCCTCAAGCACATCCCACTCATTGCGGTTGTCCATGGTCAGTGAGGACCTAGGGTTCAGCATACGTAACAAAACAAAAGACTTCTAATGGAGCCTTACTTAGCTGTATCTTGGAACAGTGTGGAGGAACAGGTTAAATCACATCAGGGACCCTCAGGTAATGTCCATACCTTCTGGCAGGGACACCTGTCCCAACCGCCTCTTGCTTTCATTTTCACAATGGTCTGCATCCAAGCCCCCAACACAATGCATTCATTTCAGTTGAGGGTGACCCCCTTAATCAGGACAGACTAAGCACTGTTCTGCTCCCCTTTACTCTCTCACAATAAAGGTAACAAAACTGATAACATGTAACTACCCCTGCTTTCAGCACTCAAGTGGTTTGGAACCCAATGCCAACCAAAGTTGATCGCTTTAGGTAACACAGTTCTGTCTGCTGCATACCTAGACAGAGTAGGTATGTTCATGTAAATAGAGTCTGTTCCTGAAGTCTCTTCCCCTCCCCAACTAGCTGTCACACACACACACACACACACACACACACACACACACACACACACACTCTCTCTCTTTTGTCCTGCCTTATGCATCAATAAATGTTGCCAGTGCCCAAGCAAAATTTGCATCCCTGCTGTGAACTGTAGCCTCAGAGTGATAATTTTGGCCAACAGCTTCTACCTGAGGTTTCGAAATGTATCATTTTAAATTTCATTCAGAAATAAGTTCCCCGTGTCTCCTCTGACTGAGAGGCACCCATGGTAAATTGTTACTTACACTGCCAAATCCTTTCTAAATAAAACCTTCCTCTCCTGGGAGATGGGGAGGAGGAGAAGGGAGACTCATGTTTCACATATAAATGAAATCAATTGGTTCTCTTGGAAATGTATGTTTGCAGTAGAAAGCACTTTATAAAGGAGACTGCTCAGCACAGGTGAGGCATGGGAGGCATAAAAGGGCTTGTGCTCCCAAAATGCCATGGGCAGGAGGGGCAAGGGGCCTGCCAGCAGGGAGCAGGGGTCTGGTGCCCACAGCAGGAGTCTGCCACCCCGTTCCCTGCACTCACCGGCAGTGGCAGGGCAAGAGGAGGAATGGCCCCAACTTGTTGTGCTCCTGTGGCCATGTTGCTCTGGGGAGAGATCGGACCAGCCCACAATCACTCATGAAAGCTGAGCTTGGCCCACCACTGCTGTTGAATGCAGAGGGTAGAGCCCTGCTGTCAGTGCTGGCCCAGCTAGCCCCTCAGGGAGGGGGAAGAGGTGGAGCAAGGGTGGAGCAAAGGTAGGAGGTGACAGAACAGAAGTGGGGAGAGGCGGGGCTTGAGGTAGAGAAGCCATTCCTTATGCTGGGGAGCGGGGGGTGTTTCACATGACTGGTGGCTCCTGTTGCCCCTTTCACCAGTCGCCTCTGCTTCTCAGTGAGTTTTTGTTCTTTTCTGTTCAGCAGCAGAGGCCCATGTGAGTTCAACTTTTGCATATGAAGCCTAATGCAGAATCTAGGAGGCTGGTGAGTCTGCAGTGAATTCTAGCCATTCCTAGGAGAATGCTCACAGCTCAGTTAACAAGGCTGAAATTGCATGGCCCCAGGCAACATCTCCTATTTTTGGGGGAAAGGCAGTACACAAGTTGGAATCGCTTTTTCAGTTATCTCTTAACTTTTCATTAGGAATGAATCATTTTTTGCTACCTTATTAAAATATTGTCAGAGTAGTTGGGTTCAACCAAAATATTCATAATCTTGCCTTGTAGAGCCTGTGTAGATAAATTCTTCAAGTAATTGAATACCTAGCTTATTTTTCCACGTGTCTGTTGTTGCAGTGTATCTGACATTGAAGGAGTAGCTCTGAGACAGAGGTGCATTGTACAGTATGGTGTATATTTGCACAGCAGTCTGGTTAACTGACATAGCCAAATGTGAGAAATGTTGCTATCTGTGATGTTCATTGCATAGACCCTGAATAAATACTCAGGTATTTTCAAACCAGGATGAAAGTTACCAAAAATGTCTTTTCCCAGTGGAAAATTTTGAGTGTGCCAGGTGAACTGTGAGTGGTGGCAAAGGGATGTAGGTAAGAGGCTACATATTCATCCTTCTTGCTAGTGTTCGGGCACTGAGAGAATGTATAGTGGTTTGGTAAGAAAGAAATGTATTGTTCCCATTCAGTAGCACCTACTCTCTGCCATGCCATCAAGTTGAAGATCTGGCTTTCTATTTTCAACCTCCAGACTTTCACTTTGAAATGTTCATAGGTCACTTGTTGCTTGAGACCGCAGTTTTCACATAAAAATCATCCTACTCCTGAATTGTCAAGTGAAGAACAAAGCCATTTACTGTCTCATTAATTTTAATGGGGATTTTAAACATCTGAAGGTGTAAGAAATAAATAAATCCACTCAAGACGTTTTTAACTGCTTAAAGCTGAGAAGGATTAATTCTTGCCTAAAGAACATCTTTTGAATATATTTCAGAGGGACAGAGCAGTCCAGTTCCTGACGGGCTCAACAGGCAGTATTCAACAGTTTGATGTCTAGTTGGCAGCCGCAGTGCCCCAGGGGTCAGTCCAGGGGCTGATTGTGTTCAACATCTTCATTAATGATTGAGATGATGGTTGGCTTGCACCCTCAGCAAGTTCGCAGATGACATCACGGTGTGGGGAGAGCCTTGTCCACAGAGCCAGTTACCTCATCATAGAAGGCAATCAGTTTGGTCAGGCATGACTTGTCCTTGGCGAATCCATGTTGACTATTCCTGATCACTTTCCTCTCTTCCGACTGCTTCAGAAAGCCCAGGCTGAGATGATTTAGTTGGGATTTTGTCCTGCTTTAAGCAGGGGCTGAACTAGGTGACCTCCTGAGGTCTCTTCCAACCCATATCTTCTATGATAACACTGAAAGCGTACAGTCATAGGCTCCTTCAACACAGTAGGTAACAGGGCAGCTACTGGCAGGTCAGGATCCTGTACTGGATAGGATGGGGAAAGATACAAAAGATGTGTTCTCTGAGTTACTTTCAATGCACTGTTGGCTATAATGGTTACCAGCTAAAGTAAAGCATGGTGTACATGTTGCCCCCACTGGCTGAGCATTATAATAGTTTCAGCATTCCAATACAAATACTGTCTTGAATGGCAAATAAATAAAAGCAAAGTTCCAGTGCTCTTGAGTCAGCCTCTTTGAAGCCATTGGTGTGCCTGACTACTACACCTGTCTCAAACTGAGGCAATGTGCCTTTGAATAACAGGAGTCTACTGGACACTTACCTGAATGTGGTACCACTGGAAATATTGCAGCATTGGACAGAGCTGACTGACCAAGAAGGCTTTGATACTTGAGGTACTATTTTCTAGGGCAGTGGGTATCCTAGGATAACACACTTTAAATCACTGCCTTTAGAACTCAACACATATTGGAAAATGGAGTGGAAGGAGAACAGTCAGCCTGTGTTGAATATTGAGCCATCCTTGAGAAGAATGTGCCTTTTTTTTTTTTTACCGGAGTTAGGAATCAAACATTAGATTTCAGAAATGTAATGTTTATATTGAATCTACATTGTGAGTTACCATGCAAAAATGGATGACCTTCTTGACACTGCATAAGTTTTCATTGACACAAATTTGTTTTTCTTAGTGCAGTGATAATATTCCTATTATTCTCAGACATTTTGGAAGCTCTTGAATTGAAAAATATCCTAATGTATTAAGACTGTTCAGTGGGGAAAACCCTCTTGACTGACTATCTGTCTACTCTCATTACAGGAAGGTTAGCAGAACCTGGTCTGCTCCCAAATAGGAAGCAGTGTACTTCATTTTTTTCTCTTTTAAATACATATTTACACAGTTATTTGTATTTATTATTTTTCATAGCGTTTCAGATCAGAAGAGACCCAGAAGGGAAATCATATTGCTGACCCTATATTGTATCACAAGCCATTAACAGCACCCTGCGTCTGCACGCTAAATCCAATAACTCAAATTAGATCAAATTCTATTGCTCTTTTTTCTGCCTTCAACAAACTCTTCCACACAGCAACTCTTCTTTGTGACCTATTATCAGCATCCAGTCACCAGAAAGGAATGTGAATAAACCCAGTCTGCAGTCATTGCTAAGGCCTTGATCCTGCAATGGGGGCTTCAGTACAGATCCAGTTGAAAGATGAGGTCATTAGGCTAAAGGTGGGATGTTCAAAAGTGCTCATCATTGGCCTGACTCTGCTTCAATGAAAGTCCAGTAGGAGCAAAGTTAGGCCAATGCCTACAACTTTTGAAACCCTTACCCCAATTTCCATTGAAGTCCAGTCCACCAGTAAGCCCTAAAAATGGAAACAGTTCAGTTATAACTATAATACTGGATTCCATTTTCCAGTACTCAAAAGCACAAATATTGAAGGGGTCATTTGGTTTAGGTTTCAAATGTTAGTTTCTTTGTAAAAGGCTAGCTGAGCTTGGACTATTAGCATGAAATTAACAAAAGTTATGTTAAAAATGTAAACATAACTTTTTACGATGATGGAAAACCTGCATTACCCTACAGCAAAAGTCCCCTAGAATTAAACAAATCAGTCTTCTAGCTAAACAAAGTACAAAGTGCAAACAAACAACAAATTAAAATAGATTTAAAATATTTTCCCAGTTTAATAAAACAGGTAATTAAAATAAAAAAATAGATATATTTGATGGCATTCCTTAAACACACATCCAATTTATCCATTATGGAGCTCACTTCTTTAAATGCTAATCAGAGGAAGTTTTATCCAGTGATACTGTTCGTGAGCACAGCTTTTTCACTATCTTTCTATTAGACAAATAATAAGCATGTCTCAAATGTTGGCCAAGAGTGAGTACAATACACCAGTATTTTCATTAGTGTTGCTAGCGCTATGATGGTCACTGTGGAATATTAAAGATTGGAAATCGATAGCACAGTTGAATTTTTATAGCACACTTTAAGAATAATTATTAATACCACAATCCTCAGCATGTCAATATTACATCAGCAGAAACTGGCCTTGACAAATTAGTAATATGAACAGTTGAATTACTTAAAACTTTTGGACTGGGAAGTTAAATGCTGGACAAGTAATTTATTGGGTAATACATAAGGTTCTACGGAAACTTTGCATGGGTCATTATAAAACAATGAAAAACATGCCTCTACTCAGGGCAACAGGCACATTTACATTCAATCCTCTTTCCCCTTTGCTTTTTCAAAAGCAAATACAATACGCAGTGAAAGCAAAACCATAATTGGCCTTTACATCTAATCTTATATGGCTCTTGTCATCAGGGCATCTTAGCACCTCAGATGTGAATGAATTCCTCCTCCATCTGGGGGAAGTATTCTTTTTCCCAAGGAACTGATGCATATAAGGCTCTGATCCTGCAGCCGGGTCTGTTGGAGTAGACTCCTGCAGAACCTCACTGACGTCACTCTGACACCTCGCATGCCTAGGGCACACATTAGCAGATCCTGATGCAGAAGTGGAGGCCTAATCATGGCCAAAAGCACATTGAAAGTCTGTGGCTGAGACAGGAATTGTACCCAAAGCTCCTGAGCCCCTGTCCAGTGCCTAAACTCTGTCATCATTCCCTCCTTTAATAATAATGTGCTGTCAGTAACACTGACAGGTAGAACAAACCTGGAACCTCTGGAGCTTAGTGCCTGAGCCTCTACCGCTTGAGCTAAAAGCCAGCTGGCTCTCAGCTAAGGCTGTAGAGCAGACTCATTCCCTCTCTCTGTCAGTGGTCTCTGCCACTAAATGGGACAGTGAACTACACCCAGCAGGTGTGCGGGTTACACTAACAGGATGTTAAACAGGGACAGAACTGAGTTCTAAGTGTGAACCAGAGAGCTTTCATGTGGACCTTGATAAAACTCAGACATTGCAAAATTCTGCGATTTTTGGGACACCCAATTACAGCAGAGATTGGGGGAGGGTAAAAAAAATACTTTCCCTCACTTCCTTTGTTCAGCAACTAACTGGCCCTTCCCATGATACATATTTTGATGTGTTTTAATACCTCCGGCTGTTTTTCAGTCTCCTGCTTGTTTTTTTACCAAATTATAAAGTGCACTCGCTCTGTTTGGAGTGACACTAAAGAATTATTCATGTGTTGTTTGTGGTATTGGGATGAGAAGCAAGGCTTTTTTTATGGTAATTGATCATCTTTTTAATAGTTCAGTGTCTCAGAACATAACACACAGTCAAATAGTTTTGTGTAGGAAAGAGGAATATGGGTACCAGCATTATGTCCATTGACTCCTGCTTTGTCACTGAAAGAGAATCTGGTTTGCAAGTGAACACAACCCACAGATATACTGGAGAAGAGGTTGTGATATCAGTGGGGTTAAACTATAGCTTGACGGACCATACCAACAGGAGAGAGAAAGTGATGCCGTAGCATATTAATACATGTTGTGTGTGATTTAAAAGAGTTCCCTGAAGTAACAATAAAGATGAAAGAAGGAAGCAAGTAATACTCTGTTGGGGAGAGTACACAACTAGAGATGAGCTGACACAGAAATAACCCAAACACGAAGGTAATGCCGAACCTTCTTTGTCCAAAAGACTTTGTCTTGTGTCCCTATGCAGTTCAAGCATAGTGTATTTTTTAAAGAGAAATTTAAATATTTAAATTCCTGTGATCATCATGTTATAAGAGCGAAACCATTCATTATATTGCAAAGCCCTATGGCGTATGCTAAAGCAAAGCAAGAGCTCCTGGAACTCATCCCTTCCTAGCACTGCAGTCTTTTAGACAAAAGATCAGAGCAAAATCCAAAGGTTAATTGTCTTACCCCATCTTGCCACAAGAGGGAGTTTGAAGAACACAATCTGTTTTGGAACTTCATCAGAGGCCTCTGCTTTCCTGCATTGTACAACTCCACAGATTCCTCACACAGTGTGTCTTCAACATGTATACTACTTAGGAAGACACAAGCTATGAAAATGTTCTCCACACCTTTGTGTTGTATGCCCTTCTATTGGGAGAAAGAGGGTGGGGATATGACTTTCGAACAGAAGAAATCACCACATTTTGAGAGGTTTTTCAGAGTAATTCTGTGCTTTCTGAGGGCATGTCTACACTAGGAAATTATTTTGAAATAACTTATTTCAAAATAATAACTCCTGAAATAACTATTTCAAAATAGTGTGTCCACACTACAGGGAAGCCTAGATATTAGTCCATGGCAGGCTCCCTTTAGGCTATGTTTACGTTGCAGCACTATTTCGGGATGCTGTAGGTGTCCATTATTTCAAAATATAATGGGCTCGGTATTCCTACATCCCTGTAAACCTCATTCCACAAGGGTTAAGGGAAGTGTCGGAATAACGATTTATTTCTAAATAAGTGCTGTATAGACAGTGCCAAATTTCGAAATAAGCTTTTTCTAAATTAACTCAAAATAAGCTACACAATTTGCATAGCTTATGTTGAGCTCCAGATGCAGTGTAGGTGCACCCTTAATGTGGACACGCTATCTTGACGTAGAGCCCCAAGAAGCATGGGGGAGTAATTACTTTGAATGACTCTGAGGAGTAGTTATTTCAAAATAGCAGCAGTGGACCATCTACTGCTATTTTGAAATGAAATAAGTGTTATTGCTCATGGAAATTAGGAGTAGTTATTTCAAAATAACCAGCCCCTTATTTTGAAACAACAGGCTTGGTAGTGTGGACGCTCCGCCTGTTGCTTCAAAATAAGGGGAGTTATTGTAAACTAGGGCTGAGAGGGTAGCTTTGGTGCACATAGACCCCTTCAAAGAAGTATAAACAACAGTACTTTCTAACTGCCTTCTATTTCTCATGCTACCTTTTTCCTGTTTTCTTGAAGCATTTCATCTGGCCAGGTATGTCTCCTCTTATAACCTCAGTGGTTTCCCACTTCCCATTAATATGCTGATTCCATTACATTTTTCTTTCTCCTGTGAATTTTGCTCAGTTCTTTTGCTTTTATATGAAATAACAGTTCTGTAACTAAGAATACAATCTACCTACATCCCCATTTACTTGGCTTTTATTCCTCCTTTTAGAAAACTTAATTACCGGCTTTTTAACTTCCAGAGTAGACCAGCAGGGCACAGGAGTGCTGTTCATCAAAGCCACGGTATTAGTGCTGCTGCATGAGCTGCCTGGCATGGAGTACAACAGAATGCCACAGGTTCATTATTTCCTCTGTTTTTGACTCATGACCTTGGAGAAGGGGAATGTTAAATCCATGATCATTCTAGACTCCACTCTGTCATTTCACATGCACAGGCACCTTTCTTCTCTTTCTTTTCTTCTCTTTCATTCTTCAAACAGTCATTTTTCTATCCCTTAGGGAAAAACTCAGGCTGCAAGTTATTTCAAGTTACCATTGCTTGGCAACATCTTTCAGAGGGGGGTATGTTACTGAAGCATGATGATTAAATAGAGTTTGAATAAACTTTTCAAAGTGCCTATATGATTTAGGAGTCTAAATTGCGTTTTCTAAAGTCATTTAGAGTCAAGACTTTTAAAAATGACTAGTGATTTTTTTTTGAGAACCTAGTTTTCGGACGTACAACTTGGAACACCTTAAAGGGGTCAGATTTTCAGAAAATGCTGAGTACATCCACACTGAAAATCAGGTCATTCTAAGAGGTCTTATGTTGGACACCAGAAATGGAGGCACCCAAAATGACAGTCACTGTTGAAATCTGGGCCTCATGCACTTATGGAGAGGATAAGTCTTTTTGAAAGCTAATGAGACCAAGGCTTTATGTACATAGCAAGGCAGGTCCCTCTTGTCTGATAGACAAAAAGAACCCACTGGGGTATTTCCAAAACAGTCTGGTGCACACAAAAATGACACTTTTTATGATCAGAAAACCCTCAACATGTCACCAAAATTGAGTACTGACAAACAGATATAGGAGCTACAGAGCAATATGTTGAGTTGCTTCTCCTGATCCCATCCAAACACAGACACTGAAATGGAAGAGGCAAAAATATTACTCTTTTCTTCTCAAAGACACATGCGCTTTCCTGATTTGAAAATAGTGAAGAAGTGGAAGTGGTGGTGGTTCTTCGGGTAGTGTCCCTATGAGTGCTCCACTGTGGGTGTCAGGCTCGTCCCGGCGATGCAGTTCGGAGATCTTTCAGCCATTGTCTGCTGGACCGTGCATGCGCAGTGGCTATCTTGTGGCTTTTCGTGCCGTTTCTGGTCGCACGGTCTGGCTCCTGACGGTTCTTCCTGACCGTCTTCGGGTGCAGATGGAGAAACAGCTCCCCCTCATGTTGATCCTGTCAGGACTAAGAGGGGAGAATTTGTATCTAGTTAATTAGTTAAGGTTGTAGTTAAGGTTACAGTAGTTAGATTCTAGTTAGCTTAGTGCGTTTAAAAAAACCCAAACAAACCCAACTTTTCCACCATGCCTGGGTCACCAGGCTTCAGAAAATGCCTGACGTGCCAGGAATCAATGCCTGCATCAGACGGGCACTCCTCATGTATAGGGTGTCTGGGGGAAGGACATATTCCCCAAAAGTGCCCACAGTGTACGAAGCTGACGGCCAGGGCATGCCGCGACTGGGAGATGCGGCTCAAGATTATCTTATTCGATAAAACACTTCAACCACAGGCGGAAACCCTAGCTCAACCGGCGTCTTTCCCCGTGACAACTCGTCGGCTTTCCCCCAAGGTGACGAGCTCAGAAAAGAGCCAATCGCCATCTCGCTCCTTACCAGCGCTCAGAGTGAGCACGGGAGATAAGCCAGGCACCTCGGGGATAGCGGCAGCCCAAAAGCCGCATAAAAACAAACCGGTGCGTAGTACATCAGCACTGAGCCCAGTGGTGCGTTCGGCACCAAGACCAAAGTCAGCACCGACGTCGGCACCAGTCACGGCATTGGTACCGTCAGCACCTGCCCCATCTCCCTCTGACCTACCGACGCCGGCACTGGAGACTATATCGGTGCAGCCTGCACCTCATTCCCCAGCACCAACAAACTCGGCACCGGCACGCACCGTAGTGATGCACAGGGCGCCAGCTCCACCGGCACCGACGCATAAGGCACTGGCACAGTCAACACTGACACACTTGGCACCGGAACCATCGGCACCAGCACAGCACTCTCCAACACCTCCTTATTTGTGCCGAATTTCAACACCTAGCGCGATACCACCCACGCCTCTTATGCAACTCTCCCCTTCTTCCACTGGCAGAGGAGGAGCAGTGAGTCTGCAACAGTGGATCTTTTCCCCTGAACCCCCTTCTTCACCTCCAACTTGGCATGAATCCAGGTGGCTCCAACCTAGTGTCTCCCCTCGACCAAAGCACTACTATCATCGATACTATCGCTCACCATCTCCTTGCTATTCTTGGCACAGATCCAAATCCCCAAGGTCTCCCTCATATTCCAGGAGCTCTAGATACAGGAACGACCACAGGCGTAGATACTAACCTTGTTATGATGATCCCTGGCATAGATACCATAGCCATCGAGAGAGAGATTCCCATTCAACTCACACCTCACCTTCACCAGCTCCGTCATTCACAACTCGTGACAGGAGGAGATCCCCCACCTTGCCCTCAGCCAGACCACCTATTCCATCCGGTGATCAACCACCAACAGAACAGCCCACCGTGGAAGTAGTGCACACCTCTGACATGGAGGCATCACACCAAAGGTCCCCTACAGACGTGGCGTCTTCTTCGCCAGATGATGCCATCCTCACTGGAGACACCTCACTGTCAGATGACCTGAAGGAATTTCAGGAGTTATTCAGGTGGGTAGCTGACACCCAGAACGTACAGTTAACAGATGTCCAACAGAAACAACATCATCTGTTGAGAAGCTTACATCCTTCCTCCCACGCATCCAAGGTTGCTCTCCCACTGGATGAGGCCATACTTGAAATTGCCAATGGGATATGGCAAACTCTTGCCACAGCGCTGGCTGACCAATAAAAAGGCCGACAAAAAGTATTCCATCCCAGCCAATGGGATGGAATTCTTGTTTAACCATCCCCAGCCTAACTCCTTGGTTGTCGACGCAGCTCAACAGTGGGCCAAAGCCCCTCAATACAAAACCGCCACTGGAGATAAGGACAGCAAGCACCTAGATCTTTTGGGCAGAAAGGTGTACTCCTCAGCCACACTAACGCTCCGAATGGCCAATTATGCGGCGCTGTTAGCGAATCACAACTTTGACAATTACATGAAGATAGTTCCCCTACTCGACCATCTTCCAGATACTAAGCGACAGCTGCTCAAAGCTATTATTCAAGAGGGCTACCCTGCCTCTCGTTCAGCACTTCACATCGTTCTGGACACAGTGGATGCAGCAGCAAGGACGACAGCAACATCTGTCATAATGCGCAGGGCTCGACAAATAATGTAATCTACTCACCTGTGGCGAGTAGATTACAACCCAGAAGAGCTGGCGCAGAGCGATCTGCGCATGCACAGAATGATCTGCACATGTGCAGAACGCAGAACCGCGCGGCTGGCAAGTGGGGCTCGCCGCCGCTTGGCCAGCCCTGATAATGCGCAAGCCCTCATGGCCCCACATGTCAGCGGTTCTGAGGGAGCTTCAATCTAAAGTTGAAGACTTGCCCTTTGACGGACAAGGCCTCTTTGTGAACAAGACAGACCAGCTGCTTCACTCCGGCAAAGATTCGTGCACCACACTCAGGACCTTGGGCATGTATATGCCTCCATATTGATGGAAAAAGTACACGCCCTATCAGAGACAAAGACCTTTCTCTTATGCACAACCACGACAATACGAGCACCAACAACCTAGGCAACAGCCTCAAAGACAATGGCCACAAGCTGCCAGACCAACAAATCAGCAACAAACCAAACAGCAAGTTTGACGTGTGGATCGAGGGATTGCAAGCCATTCAAATACTATCTGCCTCGAATGCCAGTACTACGCTTTTCCACCATCGCTTAAGGCCCTTTCACCATCGCTGGGCTGCAATAACAACAGACAGATGGGTCATGCAGCTAATAACAGCGGGCTACTTAATTCCCTTTACGTCCCTTCCTCCTACCACCTCTCCCCTCCTGTCCCTCTTCAGGGACCTATCTCACGAACTCCTCAAGTGGGAGGTAGCTCATCTGCTCGACATCAGAGCAATAGAGAGGGTACCAGAGCCCTTCCAAGAGAGAGGGTTTTACTCCCACTATTTTCTAACAGAAAAAGTTGGGGGGTTGGAGACCTATATTGGACCTTCGCGATCTCAATCAATACATACGAAAGCAGCGTTTCAAGATGGTGACCCTAACGACCATCATACCAGCACTCGAGCAACAAGACTCGTTTGCATCCCTCGATTTACAAGACGCCTATTTCCATGTGACGGTTCATCCAGCCCACAGGTGCTTCCTTCGCTTCCTGGTAGGTGCCGATCACTACCAGTACAAGGTCCTGCCATTCAGCTTTTCGTCAGCCCCAAAGGTGTTTTCCAAGACACTGGCGGTAGTGGCGGCACGAAATGCCGCAAGATGGCTGCCGCGCATGCATGGTCCGGTAGACAACGGCTGAAAGATCTCCGAACTGTGGCACTGGGAGGAGCCTGACACCCACAGTGGAGCACCCACCAGGACACACACCTCGAAGAACCATCGTTACTGCACAAGGTGAGTAACTTCTTCTTCTGTTTCATACAGATTTAATCTCAGCAATTTTCCGGGAGTCCTATATAGGACTTTTTTCAGATTGAACTAGATTTATTGTCATGTGAACAAACTAGTTAAATTTTGTTATAATTTGGTCTATTTTGGGTTTTTCTTCTTTCTACAGCTCTTTGATGTCTTCAGTGTTGCTTTTATACTATGTCCATCTTTGGCAAGCACTTTTAATTTCATCCTTACACACAGTCACAAAGGACCTGATAAAAAGCACGTGCCAGAATGCAAATGAATTTGAAAGAATGGTGGTCAAAAGTAAAGAAATTATTTTGGACTACTTTTTAGAACTCAGGTAACCTAGACATATGATACACAAGCTTGCATTATAGCACTAGATGAACAGAGCACAGGCAGCAATGCAGATAAGATTGGCTTAATCCTGAATCTTTAATTTTTGAATGGGCTGTGGGAGTGTAGGGGCATTCCATTCATTTATTTAAAGCAGCATTTTGGTCTCTGGACAAAGCCATTGTGTTTAGTGAGTGTAGCTGATAGTTAAAGCATATTAATACACACTTCAGTTTTTCAGAAACATGACATTTAGTGCAAATGATGCTTTTTAACTACAGTACATGCTTTAACAGGAAGAGTCAGGCTGCAGGCATCATTGATGTACATACAGGTGGACTGAATTTATAGCTTGATATGATGAGCTCTGTCGTTACCCTGTGGGGAATGGCGAAAGCGCAGCATTTACAGAATCGGGCCCTTCTATGTAATTTCCAGTATCACTTATTTTCAGCAGGTTTTTAGCCCTGTCCTACAAGCAAGGGTAGTGAATGTGACATGCCAGGTTTGACTGAATTATTTGTATTACAACAGCGATGAAAGGTCCTTGTCAAGATCAGGACTCCATTGGTATAATCATTGTAGGAGCACACACCAAGGCCTTGGCCTTGAAGAGCTTAAGTGAGAGCAGCTCAGAAAATGGTGGGGATTGTTGTGTGGACAATTCTGACTTAATCAGCAAACTTTTTTGGCTAGCAGCATTTTCAGGTTTTCAATAAAATGTTGAAACTTTCTGCAGAAAGCAGGAACATTTTGCCAAAAAAAAAAAAAAAAGTTTAGTCAAAACTCCCAAGTTTATCAGTTTTGATGGAAATGTTTTGAGCAGACAAAGCACTCTTTATTCTGTGTACCTCAAGGTGGCAGGATCCCCTTACAAGTTTTTTTCTTCCCCCTTCCTGTAAGAACATAAGAACGGCCATACTGGGTCAGACCAACGGTCCATCTAGCCCAGTATCCTGTCTGCCGACAGTGGCTAATTCCAGATGCCCCAGAGGGAGGGAACACAACAGGTAATCCTCATGTGATCCCTCCGCTGTCACCCATTTCCAGACAAATGAGTGATTGTATCTCTGTGTAGTGCACGTCAGAATTGTTCGTGCGCTCCCTGTAACCAGGACTGGAGAGTGTTCCCTAGCAGTATACATGTGCTCCATACATTTGCCAGTGTCACACTGCTAGACTTCCCCTGCCTTACTTCCCTCTTACTGCGGGTGGTCTGGGCCAGAACGTCAGTGTTCTTGCTGACTTCAGTTTTTTCCCTATAAATAGTTTTAAATTTTTCAGATAAGATTGTAGTATAGTTAGTAAACAAATACCAGCTAGTTTAAGTGCCTCTTCGTCACTCCCTCTCAACATGATTTTTTGGTTTCTTTGTTTTGATTTTTAACTTTGCGGTGGGGAAGGTATGTAAAATAGGTGCGTTTCTCCACTGTTGTTTTGAGGCTGGTGAGCTCTGTTCATATCTTTGCTGTGTTCTGGGAGCCAGACCCTGAATTGCTGTCCTACTCTGATAAAGCTCTGAACACTGTGTGATTTGAGCTGTGAAAGGCAGCTGCATGGCGGAGTAAAGGGATTTCTCAGGTAATCTGAGCCTGGTCCATGGAGGATGGTAACTTGATTCTGTATTTCATGGGGAGCCAATTTAGAGAGTGGAGCATGGGGGTGAGGCATACTCAATGATCTGAACTGTTGAGTTGCTGCATTCTGGACCTTTTCCAGTATCTGCAGCTTCAGACCTAAATATAATGACAAGAAATAATCCTTCTGTAGAGATTGAATCAAAGGGACCAAATCGGAGTATGATTGCAAGGCATAAGAGGGTGTTCATAGCAGCCATAGCTATGTGGATGTCTAGAATTATTAGTGCAGAATCCAGGACTGTCCTGATGGTTGGAAGACAGAATCCCTTGATGAAGGGTGACATTTTAGACAATGGAGAGTTGTCTTTCTTTCCTGTCATAATTTACATCTTGCCCCGTGGAGACAGCCAGGTTTATGCACCCTCAGGAACCTTGTGGCCAATTCATTACTGTGCCATAGGCAATTCTATACATTAAACATGGCCTGCTAGTGTCCTGATTCACCTTTAGCACAGTATGACACAGCTTCAGTGAGCACCAGTAGTGAAGAATGGGTGGGTTTTGAGGGATTTAGAAGGAGCCTAATAGCAATGATGGTATCTCCTGTCAGAACATTTCTTTGCTCTCCCTGGGCATCCTGTTTATCTGTGATGGTCTCTGCCAGACCAGGGACTCAACTCATGAGTCTTTCTAATGTTGTGAAAATAGGACAAGCTGTCTCATCAGCTGTCAGTAAGAAGGGCCATAGCTGCCAATAGGGAGATGGAGGGGCAAAGGGGGCAGCTTCCTTGGGGCCCAGCGACTTGAAAGGGCCCAGGGATCCTGGCTGTCACTGCTGCTATTGCAGCAGTGTCTAGCACCACAAGCCCTTTAAATTACTGCTGGAGCCCCACATAGTGTGCTCTGGGCACCGCTGAAAGGCTGGATGGGGGAGGCTAGCCCCTTCTGCCGGAGGCCCCACTCCTTTTGGGTGCATTGAGCAGAGCCCTCTCCCACCTTGCTCAATGTCTGTCAGCAGCCCTGAGGGGGCCCTGTGGCAAAGGGGAAGTGTCCGCTCTCTGATTTGAGAGATCTCTTCCTCTGCTCAATGTTGGTCTGAGGCCTATGACGGGGAGATTGATTTATCTGCATCCTGTCCATGAATATCCTTAGATTGTATCCAAACCCTAGTGTTTTGAAATAACATCATTAGGTGCACTCTTGGTACACTGTTCAGCCTCTGACTGTAAAGAAGGCAACTTTAAGGACCAAACTTAAGGAGAACTGTGGTTCTTTATCCTGTGGTGCTGATGATGTAGTTTTATCAACAGGAGAATACAGTTTCATAATGCTCTGGATTAGGTGCTGTAAGCACATAGCCTTCATCTGAGTACTTCTCCATTGTGGATCATACCAGGTGCCACCAGTTGCCTGGTTGACTTTAGAGTGTGTATTTGAGGGTCAAAAGCATGCCCTGGAAACATTCCAACTCAGCCACAAATCAAAACAGAAATGGAAGCCACTGAGGCCTTGTGTACATTGAAAATGCTGTAGCAGCTCAATTGTACTCCGGTGGCACTTCCGTGAAGCCATTGCCTATGCCAATGGGAGGGTTCTCCCATCAATATATGTCATCCATCTCCCTAAGAGGTGGTGGCTAGGTCAACAGGTGAATCTTCCAGTGGATGTAGTGATGCTGGCACCAGGAGTTAGGTTGATTTCACTGTGTTACTCAGGGGTGTGGATTTTTCACACCTCAGTGTGACATTGTTATACCAACCTAACTTCCTCCTGTAGACAAGGCCTGACTTCAGAAAACTGGAGCCCAGAAATAGCATCCCTCTCCTTAGGCATGCAAATGTAAATGTGGTAAAGAGAATCAATCCTTTGTGGGGATATGTGTGTTAGGGTGTGTTCAGGGTGATGCACTGTTAGTCTTCTATGAAGAATAGGTAGCTGTTTCCTCTGAGGAAGTGAATGGAGGTGCCTCCCCATTGGAGGAAAGGGAAGACACAGTTGGAGGAGAAGTAGGGGTGGTTGCGAGACAGGGGTAGGGAGTGGGAAGATACAGGGAGATAGAGAGTAAATGAATGGAGGTGGGGGGAGGGAGGGGACAGAGGGGAAATTGGGACTGAGAAATGAACACTGAGTGGAGAGACTGAGACTGAGCAGCAAAGGGAGACATGCAGAACAGGGTCCCTTAAGTATAAGGCTGGTTGGTTGTGTGTTCCAGAATGTCCTTTCCTGATCATTAGTTCTGGTCATCTCCTACCATTAATTTGCATTGCTCCGGAGATCCAGAACAGGTGAAACAAAGGTCCTTCAGATCTGTGGTTCTGGTCTAATATTTCCCTCTGCAAGCAAGCACCACTGGAGTCAAATCCATCTCTCCAGGAAGTCACAAAAAGTGCTTTAGACTCAAAGACTGATTTAGGCATTAAACAGTACCCAGAGGGAGATCTGGGGACAGGGAACCATGACCTAGGAAAACAACCTATAAGATACTAGCCTGTGAATATAAACACAGATATAGATATGTTTCTTCTTTGAGTGACTGCCCATGTCCATTCCATGTATGTGTGCGTGTGTCGCATGCATAGATTGTCAGAAGGTTTTTCCATAGTGGTACCTGTTGGGCCAGCAAGGGAGCCGCCTGGAGTGGCGCCCATATTTGGGCGCATACATACCCCTGCTGGCCCTCCAAGAAAGGAACATAAACACTGTCAAATCAAGTGTAAAAATGTAATAAGAAAAGCAAAAAAAGATTTTGAGGAACAGCTAGCCAAAAATTCAAAGAAATAACAAAATGTTTTTTCAGTACATTAGAAGCAGGAAGCCTGCTAAAAAACCTGTGGGTCCTCTGGACGATCGAGATATAAAAGGAGAAATCAAGGACGATAAAGCCATTGCGGAGAAACTAAATGATTTCTTTGCTTCAGTCTTCACGGCTGAGGATGTTAGGGAGATTCCCAAATCTGCATCATCCTTTGTGGGTGATGAATCTGAGGAACTGTCCCGGATTGAAGTGTCATTAGAGGAGGTTTTGGAACAAATAGAAAAACTTAATGTCAACAAATCTCCGGGACCGGATGGCATTCATCCAAGGGTTCTAAAAGAACTCAAATGGGAAATTGGTGAACTATTATCTGTGGTTTGTAACCTATCCTTTAAATCGGCTTCTGTACCTAATGACTGGAAGGTAGCTAACATAAGAACATAAGAACGGCCGTACCGGGTCAGACCAAAGGTCCATCTAGCCCAGTATCCTGTCTGCCGACAGTGGCCAGCACCAGGTGCCCCAGAGGGGGTGGACCGAAGACAATGATCAAGCGCTTTGTCTCCTGCCATCCCTCTCCAGCCTCTGTCAAACAGAGGCCAAGGACACCATTTTATCCCCTGGCTAATAGCCTTTTATGGACCTAACCTCCATGAAATTATCTAGCTTCTCTTTAAACTCTGTTATAGTCCTAGCCTTCACAGCCTCCTCTGGCAAGGAGTTCCACATGCTGACTACACGCTGTGTGAAGAAGAACTTTCTTTTATTAGTTTTAAACCTGCTACCCATTAAACGTGACACCAATATTTAAAATGGGCTCTAGAGGCGATCCTGGCAATTATAGACCAGTAAGTCTAACTTCAGTACCGGGCAAATTAGTCGAAACAATAGTAAAGAATAAAATTGTGAGACACGTAGAAGAACATAATTTGTTGGACAAAAGTCAGCATGGTTTCTGTAAAGGGAAATCATGTCTTACTAATCTATTAGAGTTCTTTGAAGGGGTTACCAAACATGCGGACAAGGGGGATCCAGAAGATATAGTATACTTAGATTTTCAGAAAGCCTTTGACAAGGTCCCTCACCAAAGGCTCTTGTGTAAATTACATTGTCATGGGATAAGAGGGAAGGTCCTTTCATGGATTGAGAACTGGTTAAAAGACAGGAAACAAAGGGCAGGAATAAATGGTAAATTTTCAGAATGGAGAGGGGTAACTAGTGGTGTCCCCCAAGGGTCAGTCCTGGGACCAATCCTGTTCAACTTATTCATAAATGATCTGGAGAAACGGATAAGCAGTGAGGTGGTAAAGTTTGCAGATGATACCAAACTGTTTAAGATAGTCAAGACAGAAGCAGACTGTGAGGAACTCCAAGAAGATCTCACCAAACTGAGTGATTGGGCAGCAAAATGGCAAATGAAATTTAATGTGGATAAGTGTAAAGTAATGCACATTGGGAAAAATAACCCCAACTATATGTACAGTATGATGGGGGGCTAATTTGGCTATGACAAATCAAGAAAGAGATCTTGGAGTTATCGTGGATAGTTCTCTGAAAACTTCCACACAGTGTGCAGCGGCGGTCAAAAAGGCAAATAGGATGTTAGGAATGATTAAGAAAGGGATAGAAAATAAGACCCAGAATATCTTACTGCCCCTGTATAAAACTATGGTACGCCCACATCTTGAATACTGTGTACAGATGTGGTCTCCTCACCTCAAAAAAGATATTTTGGCCTTGGAAAGGGTTCAGAAAAGGGCAACTAAAATGATTAGGGGTTTGGAATGGGTCCCATATGAAGAGAGGTTAAAGTGACCGGGACTTTTCAGTTTAGAAAAGAGGAGACTGAAGGGGGATATGATAGAGGTATATAAAATCATGAGTAGTGTGGAGAGGGCGAATAAAGAAAAGTTATTTATTAGTTCCCTAAATAGAAGAACTAGAGGACACCAAATGAAGTTAATGGGTAGCAGGTTTAAAACTAATAAAAGAAAGTTCTTCTTCACACAGCATGTAGTCAAGCGTTCCACAGCGTGTAGTCAAGGAGTCACAGCTGTGGAACTCCTTGCGAGAGGAGTCTGTGAAGGCTAGGACTGTAACAGAGTTTAAAGAGAAGCTAGATAATTTCATGGAGGTTAGGTCCATAAAAGGCTATTAGCCAGGGGATAGAAATGGTGTCCCTGGCCTCTGTTTGTCAGAGGCTGGAGAAGGATGGCAGGAGACAAATCGCTTGATCATTGTCTTCGGTCCACCCTCTCTGGGGCACCTGGCTACTGGGCTTGATGGATCTTTGGTCTGACCCAGTACAGCTGTTCTTATGTTCTTATGGCATCCTTAATGCGGATGCTCCAACCAGGATGGTACTCCCCCTTAACAAGACGGTGAGCAAGACTACCAAAACCCTCTGGTAAACCCCAGCTTCCATCCCACCGACTTATAAGTGGGTTGAGTGCAGGTAATTTGTTCCCCAGGTGAGCCATGAACATCAGTTTTCCCACCCCCCTCCTGGAACCCTTGTAGTTCAGGTGGATAATCATAGGGAGCGCCAGGGTCAGCCAGGGCTGACCGCTAAGAACAGAGAGGTGAAAAAGACAAACCTCTTGGGCTGCAAGGCATATGCCTCTGGAGGGTTACAGCTCAGGATCGCCAACCAGCAAGTGCTCCTGAGTAGTTATTCCTATAACTCCTGGGTGGTGATGGACAAGTTTAAAGATTTGGTACCTCAGGACTCACAGCAGGAGTTTAAGGTCCTGTTGCAGGAGGGTAGGGTTGTCTCCATGGCTGCTCTGCAGGCAGCACTGGACTCAGTCGATACAGTCACCCATACCATGGTCATGGGACCGGTCCTTCACTGTAGTTCCTGGTTCCAGGTCTCCGGTATCCGTCTGGAGGTGCAGACCACAGTCCAGGACTTGCCCGTCTGGAGGTGAAGACCACAGTCCAGGACTTGCCCTGTTTTCCAAGTAGACGGACAACTGGTCTAAAGGACTCAAGGGCCACACTCAAATCCCTTGGCCCACACACACACCTGCCATGCCAAGACACTCCCTTAATCCTAGGGGCCTGTCATGTCCCTTCCAGCAGGCTCCCAGGCCTGATTTTACTAGACACAGGGGCAGGAACACTGGTAACAGGAACAGTACATGCTGTTCCCATTTCTCATCTGACCAGGGGGTTGGACCTTCCAACAAGTCCCAGGGTTCTTGTCATGTATTTTGAAGGTACGACGGGACAGAGTGCCAATCGGTAATTTGATCCTTCCCTTCCTAGAACGTCTGTCCGTATTCCACTGTGCCTGGTCTGCAATAACAACAGACCGTTGTGTCCTAGACACGGTGGAAAATGGATATTCTATCCCATTCCTCTCCCACCCTTCCTACCACCCTTCTTCCCCATCCCACTTCAGGGACCCCTCTCATGAGCATCTCTTACACAAGGAGGTTCAGCAGCTCCTTGAGTTAGGAGGAGCGGAAGAGGTTCCCACAGTATTCAGGGGCAAGGGTTTCTACTCCCATTATTTCCTTTATCCCCAAGGCCAAGGAAGTTTGTCCCATTTTGGACCTCAGGGATCTCAACGTCTTCATTGTCAAGACAAGGTTCAAAATGGTGATGTTCGCATCAATTATCCCATCCCTCATTATGGGAGACCAGTCTGCTGCCTCAATTTAAAAGATGAATATTTTCATATTTCGATTACTCTGGCTCATAAGCGTTTCCTTTGCTTCACAGTGGGCCTGAACCACTGCCAGTTTGGCTTGTCAACGGCCCCCAGAGTCTTTACTGAGTGCATGGCAGTGATGGCTGCCTTCCTCCGGAAGCGGCAAGCTCAGGTCTTCCCCTATTTGGATGATTGGCTGGTCAGGGGGACTTTCCCCCATGAAGTGTTGGAACATATTTCCCTATTTCAGGAGGTATTTCCTGACCTGAGCTGCCTCCCGAATGAGGCCAAGTCCACCCTGGTGCCTACTCAAAAAATAGAGTTCATGGAGCCCCCCCTGCTGGACTCCACACTAGCCACAGCCTCTCTGCCCAAGACTCAGTTTCTAGCCATCAAGGAAACTATCCTGTGCCTGTGAGCCTCCCCTATGAACACTGCCAGGAACTGTATGAGGCTCCTTGGCTTCATGGCGGCATGCACTTACATGATACAGCAAGCTAGGCTCTGACTCTGCCCTCTACAACTGTGGCTGGCTCGAGTGCACAACCCAGCCTACAAGCCCTGGGACATGGTGGTGACCGTCCCGATGGAAGTCATGGCGTCCCTTTGCTGGTGGCTTTAAGAGGACATAGTCTGCGCTGGGGTCCCGTTTCCCCAGCCCCCTCTGTCAGTCTGGCTCATGATGGACGCCTCCGACACCGGCTGGGGACCCCAGATTGGGAGCCTGAGGATGTGATCCCAGTCAGACCTGTTGCTGCATATAAATGTCAGAGTGATCCTCAAGGTCAGGGAATTCAGTCCCTCCCTAATCCTGGTAGATCCAGGGTGGCCACGGAAGCATTGGTTCACATCCCTAATAAGCCTAGTGGCAGAGTGGCTGATGGCCCTCCCACTGCACCCAGACCTGATATCCCAGGACCGTGGCAGACTTTGCAGCTCAAACCTGCAATCCCTGCAATGGCTGACAGCGCTAGAATATCAGTGCTTGGAGCAAGTTCAAAGGGTCCCGTTGGGGAACAGGATACCCTCTATCAGAGCCACATATTTAGCAAAGTGGAAGTGCTTTTCATATGGGTGGGCCAAAGGGGAGTTCCCCTGAGGATGCCCCTATCCCCTCTGTCCTCAACTATCTTCTGGACCTTAGGGTTCAGGGTCTGTCTTTATCCTCAGTCAGAGTACACTTGGTCTCCACCTTTCACTTGGTCTCCCAGGGCAAATTGCTCTTTGCGAACCCTATGGGTCACTGTTTTTTGAGGGGTCTACACGAGCTTTATTCCCATGTTTGCTAACCGGTTCCCCTGTGGGATCTCAGTTTGGTCCTTACCAAGTTTACTGGTTCCCCCTTCAAGCCCCTAGCGATGTATTCCTCTTGCACCTATCATGAAAGGCATCCTTTTGGCCATTATGTTGGGTAGACAGGTGTCTGAACTTAGGGCTCTAATTTCAGCCCCTCCTTATACAGTTTTCTTTAAGGATAAAGTTAGACTCCATCCGTATCCTGCTTTCCTGCCCAAGGTGGTGTCCCATTTTCATGTTAATCAGGATTTTTTTTTGCCTGTGTTTTACCCCAAACCACATGCTTCTGGTAAAGAACGGGCTCTACACACGTTAGATGTATGGAGAGCTCTAGCTATTTATTTAGACAGAATAAAGCCTTTTCACAAAACCCCCCAACTCTTCATCTCAGTAGCGGATAGAATGAAGGGCCACCCTGTTTCGTCCCAGCATGTATCATCATAGATCACCTCCTGTATTAGTTTGCTATTATTTGGCTGGGCTATCAGGCCCATCCTCCACAGCCCACTCTACTAGGACTCAGGATTCCTCCGCCACTTTCGTTGCTCAGGTGCCTAGCATGGACATTTATAGAGCAGCCATCAGGCCCTCAGTTCACACCTTTGTTAACCAATATGCTTTAGTGCACTGGGCCAGGGATGATGTGGCCTTTGGTAGGATAGTACTATGTTCCATTAAAAGTTAAGGCTCCGATCCTACCTCCAGAGGTTCTGCTTGGGAATCATCTACATGGAATGGACATGAACAACACATCTCAAAGAACAGCAGTTACAAGAGGTAAGTAAAAGCTTTTTCTTTATTTAGAGCCACGTTTCTAAATAAAGAGCAACTTTGAGGGCGGTCACGAGCAACTTAGAAGGGGGTCACGGTATCACAAAGTTTGAGAACCCCTGATTTAGAGGATAATATTTAGTTAAGTAAACTTAGTAGCAAGTGTGAACTGTTATATGTTTTATTATAGATAGTCTTCATCTATTTATTATTGTTGTAGGTGGAATTCAGTTCCATTTATTCCACTTCAAATTTAAGCCCCTATTATGTTATATATTTTTTGACAACCATTTGTATTATTTCGACTATTATTAAATAGTCTTTTATGATTTATGTAACACCCTTCCATCTGAGCGCTCCCCCGCTGGGTAATTTACACCATCACTGTCCTGGACCATTACTAAATCTTCATTGGTGATTTTGGGATGGGTAACCTTTGAATCTAATTCAAATAACACAAGAATTCTTCTATGCAAGGATGCAGCAGAAATTCCCTATATTCACATTAACAGGGATTCCATGCTTCCCTCTGTGGCCCACAGCAGGTCTCTGCTGCAATCTGGAGGAAGTGTTGGGGGGCGGGGGGGGGTGAAGTTACCCATTGGGTCTGCATTGTGTGGAACATCCAAGGTGATGCCCTGAGTATGGGTGGCATTGTGGGTCATAAGCCCCATTCGTTCCCCCCAAAGGGGAACCTGCTGATGTCAGGTGGAGGATTCTGTCTCCCTCACCATTACTTGTTCATGCTGCAGAACCCGGCCCTCTTACACTGGCTTTGCTCCATGGCACAGGAAAAGGCCCTGCATGCTAAATGCTACATTGGAGGACCTTGAACAACGTGATGTGTTGTTTCCTTCTGACAAGGTAAACAACGGTCCAAAAGGCTAATGGCCCTTTTTTCTGGATGACTAGAGAGGCTTGGAGATTAACTTGCAGCTACTGCTCCTCCCTAGGGGCTGAAATAATCACCCCTTTTGCTTCACAGCCATCATGTGTGGCATTTGGACCCAGCTGTAGATCCCACATAATATCCCTTGGCTTGAATTTTCCCACATACCTCTCAGCACAGCTAAGTCCATAGGGCACCAGGGGACTGGCTGGTGTTGGGCCAGACCTCCATTCCCCAGGGGCCTCACTCTAATGAATGGCTCATGTTCCATTGTCTTCAATGCCAGCAGGATTGGTTCCCACATCTCAAAGGCTGAGGGACTAGGGCTCCACTTTGACACTGTGTTAGATAACATACCTACTACTTTTGTTTTAAAACAATATATTAATTTATACTGTTGGAATTGTGGTAAGCTGCCCTAGTTGCAGGCATTGTGCTAGGCACTGTACAAACACAGACCAAAAAGATGGCCCTTTGCCCCAAGAGTTTACCAAGACAGGCGGTACGGTGTAGTCAGACAGACCACAAGCACACAGTGTTGATCAGTGTGTCTACAAATGTCCTCATTTCTAGCAAGGAAAAGCCTGCTGCCTTATTGCATGTTGACTTGAACCCAAGGCAGCAAGTCACTGTCAACTAAAATAAAGCTCTCAAGGGGAAAGATCCTCATCCTCACTCCAGCCCCTTCCTGCTGGATTGGTGAAAGGGATGCAAAAGCCCCAACTGGAGGGAGAATCCCACCAGCACAGGTCCTCTGAAAGGCAGCCAGCCATAAAGCTGCCTTTGGAGGGACCCCTTGCAGTCCCTGCTGAAGGGTGGGGGGAGGTGTCTTCCAGGAATCAGACTGAGGATGGGAGGTGTTTGAGGAGGTGTGCTACAGATTACTCTAGGCACGGCTGTGTGCTGTGGTTCATAGGGAAGCTCCAAGGAGGCTTCCATCACTTAAAGAAGCCCTCAGGGCAGTCCCAGATGTCAGGAGCCCAGAGCAGCTGAGGATCAGAAACTCACAAAGGCAGCTTAAAGTTACCATAGTTCCCTATTCTCTGTTGGCTACAAGTTCTGCACTGTGCCTCTGAGCTCTCACCCAAAGTATGTTCATTGCAACTAATTAGGAGCTTTATTTGCATCACGTGTACTTTTCCGACAAGAAGATAAAATGTGAAAAATTTGCAATTTTAAAAATCTCTGCTATTAAAAATTTCTATTACCCCTCTCTGCTAGGATTTTGATGTACAGAAAGGTGTTGTTTCAAACAGATCTAATAACGAGACATTTTTTGGAATCCTGTATCTTTTTTTCTTATTTGGACCATTTAAACCAACCTAAATTAGTGCTTGCTTCTTTTCTCCTCTTCCCTCCTGACAGGCAGAGGGGACAACAAGAGGCTGTGTTTCAAGGATCTTCCAGGGCTCTCTAGTATGGGTCATGTTTTTCTCTTCTCTCCCCTCATGGCAAAGTGGGTAATGTGAAGAAATGCAGTTGATCCATTCTTTGTGATTTGGAAAAGAAAATTCCATTCCATTCTTTATGCTGGGAAATTTTACACAAGTAGCTGTTCACTCAAGTGCTTTTTTGTCACTGAACTGAAGCTGCATGGGCCTTTCTTAGGAGCTGCCATCGCTTTTTGATCTAGGTAACACTTGCATCTGCATCCTGTTGAACTGGCATTCAGCAAGTATTTTACTTTTGTGCCCCTATCCATGATGAACCCAGTCAGGCTCTGGGTTCTGGGCAGTCTTGCCCAGTGGTTAAAGCCATAGTCAACAACGGGTACCAAAGGTCAAAGCAGCCATAGAGTCAGGTACTGACTGAGGGCAGTGCTCAGACTGGGGGTTGTGGGAAGGATGTGGGTCAGTGAGGGAGCCAGCAGGATTGTCTGGCCTGTGGGCAATGTGCGTGTGTGTGGGGAAATCTCTATACTCCTGGAAGGAACTGGGCTTTGGGCAGAAGGGGTGGGTTTGGGGCAGCCAGTTCTCAGAGCTGCCTGGAGCATGCAGTACCCCTCCCTCCACCCAGTTGTTCTTTAGAGTCAGCTGAAGCATGTTGTGTGGGGCTCTAGAGTATGTTGTCGGGCACCAGGTTCTGGTGATTCTGAAGGGCCCAGGCCTCTGCCCCTTAGAGGCTAAAGACATTGGGCTGAGCTTGAAAAGAGACAGGAGTTGGCTGGGAAATACATGGGCTATATCTAGGCTGCAGGCTTCTTTCAGAAGAACCTTTTTTCGGAAGAGATCTTCAGAAAAAACTTCTTCCGAAAGAGAGCGTCCACACACAAAAGTGCATTGAAAAAGCGATCTGCTTTTTCGACAGATAGTGTCCACAGTGAATGACCCATGGTCATCTTGAGATGTACTGAAAAATCCCTTTTGAAATGCTGGTATTGCTAACATGTCTTCTGATTGAACAGAGAAGGAAGCAATATGCGTGTGGGGGGTTTAATACTATATGGCAGGTAAGGTATATGGCAAGTCACAATACATGAAAGCCTCTACTGAGCACCTACAGCAGGTCAATTGCTCTTTTGGTATGTCAGTACCTTCCGTAGAAGAGCTAAAGGACAGAAAATTATGAATCAGGTTTTTTCTCTTCTCTTGAAGAAAATAACCCAATTTACTGATCTGAAAAAACACATGATGGCAGTCTACAAATTGGAGAAGATTATTGAACATCTTACTGCAGTGCTTTTATAGATGGAGAATCTCCTAATTTAATTAGAGAAGATATTTTATGATTAGATCAGGGATCTTACTCGTTATGTTCTTTCTCTCACTCCCAACAGCTTTCCCATCCCTGAAGACATCAGTTTATTTTTGATACAAAATTTAAGAGCTTTTTTGGTGTAAGAAACCTAAAACCAAACATCAACATCTTTCTTTTTCATGTGGTATAATTAATCTTTTGACTGAACTTCCTGCTGTGACATGGGATCAGGATTAATGCACATTTTGTAGTTTGTGTTTATTTTTGTGCTGGGAATAAAAGGAGAGTGAATAGTCGTATGTCAAACATGCTGGTATAGAGTAATAAATGTAGTTTTCTCTTATCTAAAACCTTTAATTTTGAATTCTAATTAAATCTCCTGATTTTAAATAGAAGAGAATAAGGACTTAGCATTATATATCCAAGGTAACCCCCATTTAGCTGAGCATCAGCCACTCTTTATATATTTATCTTTGCTATATCTCTGTAAGGTAGGTAAGCATCTCCATTTTACAGATGAGGAACTGAGGCACAAAGGGAGAAAGCATGTGGGCATGGACATCTTCCTTGTGTCAGAGTTGGTGACTCTCTCAATTATAGAGAAGTACAGCAAGTGCCCACTCTGTTCTCATTGTACCAGAGTGGTGGTTGGTTCCTCTAAGTTGACAGTCACCCAGGAAAACTGAATGGTTGATTCAAGAACGAAACTCTGATGGAGAGATGAAGGTGCCCAGTAGGGATGAAGCTCCCACCTCATGGAGGCTGAGGAGGAAGAAGGATAAAAACAGTCTCTAGCCCTCCCCCCATAAAGGGACAATGTTTAATATATGTGTTGGGAACCTGTTCTGATGCCCCTCTTCCCCACATTGCTGCTTTGTGAGGCATAATGCAGCCCCTGAAGGTCGTCTTTGTGTTTGGGGAATGGGCCACTAAGGTAGGGAGGTAGAGGTGGTGACTCAACTGTCAGAATCAGCCAAGTTGGTGCAGTCACACTGTGTGGACCTAACACTTATTTCCTCACTCCTGCGTGAGACTGGCCCAGTATTTAGCCTGTTTTGAAGAGTTCACTGTCCTCTTTCTGTGGCTTATTTTCAAATGTAAATAACTTAGCAATATTGGTTTTTTTTATTATTATTGTTAATTGTTACTTTGTTCCTAAATAGGCTAAATTGACTATTAAAATGAACTGGGAAACAAATCTTATCAGGTATTCTTTTTATTAAAAACCAACTTGTGAGTTTTAAAAAAGCTAAAGCATCTTGCATCCTTACATTACTTTTCCCTTTCGTGTATCTATTTCTCTAGCTCTTGATGCCTCATTAATGTAGTATTTGAGGGCCTACATTATGTAACGTATATGATGTAATGGTAGAAAACTTTAAACACAGGATGGAGCAGATGTTTGAAAAGCACATAGCTTTTTTGTTACGGAATCTGAGTATCAAAGGAGAACAAATAGATGTTGCTATTTCAAATACACTAGCCTCTAGTTTTGAAAAAAATCCATGATTTTTTCTATCCAGAACATTGACTGTTGCAGATACACTTTTAGGGGATGTTTTCTCTCAGTGTTTCAGTATTATTGAACTTTCCATTATATATTTACCCTTTTTTTCCGTTGCATGCCCTTCTGATAGATAGCTGGATCTTTACATTTGGGGAAGATGAAAAACTGCAACTTCGCTCTTGCGATTTTGCCCCAGACACCATCTTTGCTATTAGTTAGTAAGCATTCTTGGCTCTTAATATGTTTTCCCTTTCTCGCATGCCTACAGGGATGGTGAATCTTCACATCCTAAAATTGATGAAATAGGATTTTTGACATTGTACAAACATTGTTGTTTACCTGAGTGGAATAGTGGACATAGAATTTATTAAGGTAAAAGGAAGGACGTGTAGAGAGAAGAGAAATTAAGAGACAAAAGTAACCTGCTGTCAGGCTCAGTGCTCGATTGCCACATTTCAGACCAGATCAATCCTTGCAATAATTCTGTGAAGAACACCACTGTAATTAGAAAGGAAAATATAAATAATGTGTTAACGAGAGTAGGGAAAACTTTGTAAATAAAGCAAGAAAAGTAAAACCAATATTGTAATTGGTCTTAGCATGTAAAATCCTGGTGCCTCTGGAGAAAATTGGTGGTCTTTGATAAAATTGAGATTTATCATAATTTGATTAGACCAATGAATTTACGAACAGGTTGGTCTGCATCATTGAACAGGAAACCCCCCCCCTGCAAGGAACCTATTTTGATTTGAGGCATTTTTGGAGGGCTATTTTAATTTAATTAATGAAAAATCACAGGTTAATTGCCTCCTGCTTTAATGTGAGGGTATTATGCATGCAGGCATATTTTATTTATATCTTGACTGTTTGATGTACACAATCAATTCAAAAAGGGATAATGAAGAAGTGTTCCGCCCTGTGTAGAATAGTAATTAGGGACTCTAGTGCAGCTTTTTTTTATTAATTGTGCAGTTCTGTAAACATGTTTGACATAATGCTGAGAAAAGCAATTGTCAAATTTTGCCATTCTCTTTTTTTCTTCCATTTATTTTAATCCTACTGTATCATATTAACCCTCTTTGCCTCAGGAGCACACTAACTTTTATATGACAGATATACAGTAGTCAACAAGACAGCAAGCAAAAGCTCCTTCAGAAAGGTTCATGGCATGAGAGGTACGTATGCCCAGAATATAAATGTTATCATTTGTGGGGCTTGAGATAGGTCCAGGAAAATATGCTGAGCTGTAATGAGGTTGCAGATCTTGGTTCAGCAACAGGCTTACATATCAAACAGAGAGGTCAATGTGGCAATGAAAGTAATAGTTCTTTTATACAAAAATCCAGGCCACATTCTGCCACAAGGGCAGAGGAGATCATGGTAATGAAATCTCCTTGCTCTGCTCAGCTTTCTATTTCATCAGTCATTTTACAGCATGGTCTGCAAAAACACTGCCTATTTTCAGCACAGGAAAATATCACATTGCAAACTGGAGTATGACTGCTCCCCAAACCTGTTACACTCAAACCTTTCAAAAAGAAAAAGGTATCTAACTTTTAGGGAATTGATTTGAGTGTGTGCTGCAGAGCTGCTTTATACCTGTTCCTCCCCCTCATCCCTCTTTGAGTCTGGTATGTCATTTTGAATGTCCAATCATTGTCTCATTTTAGAAATCACTCAAGAATACCACGTCTGTGCTGAGACAAAGTATATTCATAAGAATGATCAAATTACTCTGCCTATCTAGGCACTCTTTGGCATCCACTCAGGAACAGCTGAGTATTTCACAAAAATGTGTTCGTTTGTTTACATCAGTGAGGGGCAATCTAGGCTAGTGAGAGGGCCGCATGAGTGGCCCTCCTTCATTTCAGTGGGCCGCAAGATTGTTGTAACCAAGACGGTCTCCTGGGATAGGATAGTTTTTCTAACTGCGCTTGCATACCTAGAATGTTCAGGCTGTGCCAATTCAATCGCAGCCACAGTTTGACTGGATGCAGAAGGGGTGCACAGTACTCAGAGTGTTGTGTGCAAACAGCACACACCTCACTTCATGTGCCCTTGCTTTAGGTGTGTGTAATTTCTGTAATACTGGTAGGAAAAAACCTACATGGATGAAAGCCAGCAGAATCTGGTAACCCTGAGCATGAGCAATAGTCAACAGAACTACTTCTTGTAGGCCACACATAGAGCCCCAATTGGTCACAGGCAGCCCTCAGGTCGCAGGTTGCCCACCACTGGCCTACATTCCCCCTCTTCCCCTCCCTCTCCCTCAATGATATCCCCATTGAACAGATGGAGATCTGAGGCAAAAAGAAATTAAGCAACTAGGCCAGAGCCTATGACAGTGCTGGAAGTTACCCTGGTCTCCTAAATCCTAGGATCAAGCCTTAAACATAAGGCCTTGCTCCCAGATTGCACTGGCCATCCTTTTCCTTCTGCCCAGAGGTACAGCTGGGTCTCCGACAACCCACCTGGGTGTCCTCACCATTACACTATTGGGTTCAAGAAGAGTGGCGGTGGTACCTCCTGCTATTTGGTTTTGAGCATTGTACCTAAATCCCCTTGTGAATCTAGCCTGAAAAACTGAAACCTTTCGTTATGATAGTATTTTAACATTTCAGAATTTTCTGCTTTCTTTTTTTCTTTTCACAAAAGACAATTTACCAATATCAGCCTCAATTTGTGAAATGTTTCCATGGACCCAAATCTGCTGCTTTGGGGCAAAAAAGTTTTGGCCAAAATTTCTTTGCCCAGCTCAGTTCCCAACTCTGTAACCCTCCTTTCTTTTCCCAGGGTAGATTTTCCCAACCTTTTTTTACCAATCCTTCCCATTCCTCTCCAAATTTTCATCTTTTTCCTGATACCAACAGCTTCTGCTTTCATCCCGTCACGGGTCTCAGCAGGTCAGCAATTCAATTCATCTTCAGATCTCATGCAATGCAATGCTGGAGTCAAAATAAGGAAAAGAAGAAAATCTGTTGAAAGAAGAAAAACTGTTTTCCCTCAGTCCAGGTGGAGAAGAAAGCTGCTGATCACCTCAGTGACACTGTTTGCCTCTTTCAAAATCTTGTCTCAGAACTGACAGAGCATCCTCTTCCATCTCTTCCAGAGCACATGGGTGGCAGAGCAAATGGATGCATGTATGTATAACCCTCACACCTACTGGGGGTGGTGTACTGTTCCACCTACTGGCACAGAGACTACTTACAGAGAGAATAATGAATCTGCTTTGCTGCATTAGCCAAGAGCCAGCTGACTTGTAGCTCAAGTGGTAGAGCGTTTCACGAGGCATACCGGAGCGGTTGACAAAGGCTTCCTTTGTCGACCATGCCGCATCTAGACTGCCGCACTGTGTCAGATCAGCTGATCGTCGGCACAGCGTGGAGGCCATGTTTATTTTAATGAAGCAGGGATTATTTAAACCCCCACTTCTTTGACTATGACGAATAAACTAATTTACATGGCTCCGTTGACGGAGCCATGTAGTCTAGACACACCCTGATAGTATAACCAAAGACTTTCTTTTCTATGTCTGTTACAGCCTCATCTTCTTCTAGGCAACAGATCCCTTCTCCTGGGGCAAATGGTGGAGGAAGAAGCCCAGGTAATGTAGCTTTATGTGGTAGGGAGTGGAATGGAGCCAGTGTAGAATACCTTCATGGGGGTGATCTTGACCTGCTCTGGATCCCCACTGTTTTCAAGGTTTTAATGGCTGATTTTACTGCTACTTCTGCTAGGGAAGAGGGCTCTAGCTCAGTGGTTTTCAACCTTTTTCTCATGACTCAGCTGAAGGAAATTGTTGATGCTCATGACTCAACATAATTTGAGTAGAGTGTGGGCTCTGGGGTGGGGCTGAGGATGAGATGGGGAGACAGGTCAGGGCAGTGGCAGGAAGGGCTTACCTGGAGCGGCGCCCAGTCAGTAGTGCAGTGTGTGTGTGTGGGGGGCTAAGACAGACTTCCTGCCTCTCCTGGCACCGCAGACCATGCTGCCCCCAGAAGCAGCCAGCAGCAGGTTCTAGCCAACGGGAGTGCAGAGCTAGTGCTTAGAGGAGGGGCAGTGCGCGGAGCCCTGTGCGCTCTCCTCCTGACCCATCTAGGAGCTGGGCCTATTGCTGGCTGCTTCTGGGACACAGCGCAGTCTGTGGTGCTAGGGCATGCAGGTAGCCTGCCTTAGCACCCCCACTGGTCACCTGATCCTGCCGCAGCAATGCAACCCTATGTCTGACATTCCACGACCCAGTACAGGGTCACGACCCCTAGTTTGAAAACCACTGCTATAGCTGACTCCACAGAAGTAATACATTGCAATTACGTGATGTGTATGGGAGATGTGCTCCCCAGATCTATAGTAAACAGCCTAAACCCTTTCCTTGCCTAGGAGAAAATCCTAACTTCTTTGACTGCTGCATTTTATTTTATCACAGTGTAATAAATACATACATTCCACGTAAATGCTGAGCACCCTTTAAATGCCCAAATCCCAGGAGAGATCTTTGGGATTCATTTGGCTTTTCTTGGAAGAATCCCAGGCCCCACAATAAGATAATAAAATGTTGTTAATTCAGATTTAGTAGGCCACAATATCTGAAAGATTTTGGATGTCGTAAATAAAGGCTTATGTTGGATTTCTGGCTTATTTTTATAAGGAAATCTCTAAAGCTTTTTACAAACAGAGCCAAGGCTTCAGAATTAGTCAAAGGTAAGTCTATTGCTTTGTCATGTGGATAAACAAAATACAGTGTGTTAAACATTATGAGTGAGGAAATCTAGGAAGCTGCCAAAGTTAAATTACTGGCAATGATTATTTTGAGTTTTTTAGGGGCAACATAGTCACCTGCCATTTTTCAAGAACAGTTTAATGCCTTCTCCTGAGCAGTGAGAACTGCAAGAGTCTTTCCCTTCTGCTGGAACGTTTTCCTATGGGGTATCGCTACATGTATAGTGCCTGTACTCTACTTGCTGCTGGCCTTGTTGTAAGTCAAGTTTTCTGGACCTTGAATTATTTTTGCAGGGTTTTTTTTTAAAGCCCTTTTCATTTTGCCAACATTCTACTGAAAGTGTGGAAACAGTAACTGAACACCATATTCCATTAGGAGTGATGATGACACTTCTATCCAGTTTCTCCCTGCTTATGCTGTCAAGAATCAAATTTGCTCTCTTAGGACACGTCTACACAGCAGGGCTAAAGTTGAATTAAGCTATGCAACTTGAGCTATATCAATTGTGTAGCTGAAGTCGAAATAGTTTCATTCGAATTTTGGCGCAGTCTACACAGCAGGAGGTTGAAGGAAGGAGCACTCTCCCTTCAACTTCCTTTATTCCTCATGAAATGAGGGTTACAGGAGTCAGAGTAAGAAGTCCTCCAGCTCAACATAATTTTGAAATAAGGGCTTGTAGTGTAGATGTGCTCTTTGTTATTTCAGAATAACATCAGTTATTCCAAAATAACGCTGCTGTGTAGATGTACCCTTAATCTCCCAGTCCAGCTAGTTATATGCCAGGACTCCTAAGTCCTTTTCTGAGTTTCTGCTTTCCAAAATACAGTTTCCCCTCCTATGTTCTGAATTCTGAAGTTTATCTGCTTTTAAAATGCATGTTGTTCAAGTGAGCCTAAATTATCATGTGATTCAGATTTGCTCTGTGAATTTGACTTGTCTTTATTATTAATTACTTCTCTATCATTTTTTGTGTCTTCTGCAAACTTTACTAGCAATTATTTTGTTTTCTTCCAGGTTATTGATAAAGATATTGAATACAGGTTGAAACTCTAAAATCTGGTACTCCCTGGTCTGGCAACATCTGTGAACCAGCAACATCATGGGTATTGCTGGACCAGAGAGCCTGACTGGGTGTGGGGGCAGCCAGTGTTAGAAGTGCAGCCTCCACTGGTGACTGGTAACAGCAGGACCAGAGTGGTTGCAAGCACAGCCCCAGCTGTGGCTGGCGGCAGTGGGCTGGCAGCAGGGAGTGCAGCTCCAGTCAGAGCCAGGAGCAGAGCCCAGTGGTCAGGGCTGGTGCCCAGTGGTGGGGCTGATGGCTGGGAGAGGATCCTTGACCACCCTGATCTGGAAAACTCCTTGGTTCATGACCTCTCAGGTCCCAAGGGTTCTGGACCAGGGAGATCCAACCTGTACCGTTGGGCCAAGAATAGATGCTAGCCTAGAAATGTCTCCATTGAAATTACTTTTTGAGATCTATTGGTTAGCTAGTTTTTAATCCATTCATTATGTGCTGCATTGATTTAGTTTTATGAAGAGCTTGCAACATTGATCAATCTGAATTTTAGAGAATCACCTGGTAAACTGAGACTCAAAATCATTACCAATATTTTTATCAGAGTATCATGAAGGACCATTAAATCCTTAGAGAAATCTAGCTACATTTAACTATATAATTACCATTGTCCAAACCTGCAATCTCATCAAGTAATGCACTATCACTGTTTTCTGAGAAACCATAAGGAGTGGTATTAATTGTGCTACAATCTTTTATTTCTTTCCCGATTGCATCCCATATCAGCCCTCTTCAACTCTAATCCTGGGAAAATCATGAACAAACAGGGTTATACCTAACTGGATCATCTCATTTATCCTTCTTAAAATGGTACTATGTTCACTGTTTATTTCTTTACAGTTCTCTGGAAGTTCCATAATAGGCTAAGATTTTTTTTTTTAATAGGAACATTAGTGGTCAGAGAACTCCTCAGCCATTTCTTTCAAAATTCTTAGGTGTACGTTATCCTGTACTGATTATTTAAAAATGTTTAAGTGTAGCAGTTACTGGTTAAAATCCTGCCTCATCACTGTGGAATAGAACATATTTCATTATCACTATAAGATAGGAGTACATATTCTTGTTTTTTCCATATACAGAACAATGTATTGAAGACTTTTGCTTTTTCTTTATCTCCATTGCTGACAGTTTTACCATACCTTTCTATTTGTGGACTTATGCCATTGCTAGTGTGACAGATTCTGATCCAAGTTACTTGCATGGTCACTCAGCATCTTTGTGTTTTATCTTTTGTGGAAAGTAAGAGCAAGAAGCATGAAGATAAAAGGACGCATCCCTGCATGCAGCCAGATTGTGAGTTGCCATTAATTAAATATGAAGAACTGTGCTTACTTGCTGAGATGGGAACAGAGAGAATGTGGGATGGAGAGTGAAAAATGAGAGCAACCCTAAAAAAGATTTGTTGCTGATGCAGAAGAAAAGAATAACATCCAGAACAAAACAATGCAGCTTTCTGGACTGGTCCAGCAATGGAAGAACAGGGAAAGCTTGGAAACTCACTGGCTTTTCTTTGGCGGGCTGCAGAGTAATGGGGGAGCGAACTCAGTTATCTAGTAGATATGAGTTGCAAGCTCTCCCAGCTCCAGTAATTAGATAGGTTTGTCCGTCTTTATGAGTGGCCCACGATTACTGATTAATGTTCCACTTGTGCACAGCGGTGATTTAGCTTTCTGCTGAATAAACATAACATGGGGATGGAAAGGTGATAACTACCATGCTCAGCAAAAAGGCGGAGGCTATAAATATGCCAGTGGGTCAATAGAAGTGATTTCAGTCTTCCTTCACAGGGCTGCTGATGAAGTCTGACAGGGCAGCTCTACTTCATTAATGCATCACAATGGTGAAGAAAGCCTGAAGGGCAAAAAGAGCTGCCTGCAGCAGATTGGAGCCTGGGCTGCAGCTGTCAGAGAACAGCCAGGGAGAAATGAAAAGGGCTGCAACAATGAAATAAGGAAGGCTGCTGCAGTGCTGTTTTCTCCCTTTCCTGAAATGGCTGATAGGGGAACTGCAAAGAGCAGAAGGGAGATTGTGGAAGGGAAGCTCTAATCGTAATGAGAAACAATTCTGGGAGGAAGGGCTGAGTGTATGAAGAGCGTGTGGTTACCAGATTAAACTGAAGAACCCTAATTCTAGGAGTGAACAAAGAGAGAAACTTAACAGTTCATAAAATAAATCAGGAGGTGTCTATTCAAAAAAAGTACTCGGCATGCAATAAGGAATTACTGTACTGTATATAGGGGCGGAGTCAGACTCAGAGCTCAGCCATACATGCATAAAACTAGAGTATCGTTGAACCTACTGGATTTATGTTGGTCTAAATGAGATCAGACTCCCACCCATATTAATTATGCTACTAAATATGTCTACATTGCACACTCCTTATGGTTGTTTATCGAGTACATACAAGCCTACACCCCTCCCCCCCCAAACACAGGTATAAATAGCATGGTAGTGAATGGAGTAAAGACATGCATGAACCCGAGGGTATATACTTTACATGGCTCTCTACATGCCCATGCAGTGCTTCCCATGTCTATACTGCCATTTTAGCAGTGCAGTATCTTGCTGCGAGAGTCTTTCCTTACCACAGAGAGGCTCTGGCAGTGGGGAAAAGCTCCCATCAGTGGGTGGCGGGAGGGGGGTGGGCAAGGGGAGAGAGAGAGATATCTGCCAGAGCTTTCTCTATTGCCTCCCTGCTGCCAGAGTCTTTCACTGAGTTGTGTGTCTACATGCATCAGTGCTTGCTTTTCACGGTGGTATGTAGCGAACTCCTCCACCATGCCAGCACTAGTGGTGTGCAGGGTAGACACAGCCTTAACAATCAGTTTCACACATACAGAATGGGAAGCGACTGTCTAGGAAGGAGTACGGCAGAAAGGGATCTAGGGGTTATAGTGGACCACAAGCTGAATATGAGTCAGCAGTGTGATGCTGTTGCAAAAAAAGCAAACATGATTCTGGGATGCATTAACAGGTGTGTTGTGAGCAAGACACGAGAACTCATTTTTCCGCTCTACTCTGCACTAGTTAGGCCTCAGTTGGAGTATTGTGTCCAGTTCTGGGCACCACATTTCAAGAAGGATGTGGAGAAATTGGAGAGGGTCCAGAGAAGACCAACAAAAATGATTAACGGTCTAGAGCAGTGGTCACCAACCAGTAGATCAGGATCTACTGTTAGATCTTGGAGCCTCTGACAGGTGATCCTGACAGGTTTGGCCAAGAGGCTATCAAGTGTCTAAACTTCAGCTGCCCCTCCCCCTACTGCAGTGTACCTCCTGCCCTTTGCTTGGAGTTGCCTACCCCTGGAGGACACTCCTGCTTGCTGTGCAGGGAGAAGAGGGGCACAGATGTCAAGGTGCCCCCTTCTCCCACCCCGTATCCTATCTCCACAGAGCAGAGTGGGGGGGCACAACAGGACTTGGGATGGAGTTGGCTGGCTGCTTTGGGGAGTGGTGCAGGGCCAGGGCCAGGGCCAGGGCCAGGGCAGGGGACGAGCCTGCCTTAGCGCCACTGCACCACCACTCAGGAGCAGCCTGAGGTAAGCAGTGCCCAGTCAGAGCCCACATCCTGAAACCCTACCCCAGTCATGAACCCCCTCCTCCACCTCATACCCTTGCATTAGCCCTAAGCACCCCCCCAGAGTCCCTGCACCTAGAACCCCGTCTGGCACCTCAACTGCCTCCCCCAAGCTCAGCTCAGAGCCCTTCTTGCACTCCAAATCCCTTAATCCAAGACCAGGAGCTGCACTCAACCCTCTGCCCCTGCCTACTGAAAGTGAGGGAGGATGGGGAGGGAGGATGGAGTGAGCAGGGGCGGGGCCTCAGAGAAGGGGCGAGAAGGAGGTGGGGCAAGGGTATTTGGGTTTGAGGTAGATCTTGGATTGCACTTAAATTCAAAAAGTGATCTCATGCTTAAAAAGGTTGGAGACCACTGGTCTAGAGAACATGACCTATGAAGGAAGGCTGAAAGAATTGGGTTTGTTTAGTTTAGAAAAGAGAAGATTGGAGGGGGGGGACATGATAGCAGTTTTCAGGTATCTAAAAGGGTGTCATAAGGAGGAGGGAGAAAACTTGTTCATCTTGGCCTCTGAGGATAGAACAAGAAGCAATGGGCTTAAACTGCAGCAAGGGAAGTTTAGGTTGGACATTAGGAAAAGTTCCTAACTGTCAGGGTAGTCAAACACTGGAATAAATTGCCCAGGGAGGCTGTGGAATCTCCATCTCTGGAGATATTTAAGAGTAGGTTAGCTAAATGTCTATCAGGGATGGTCTAGACAGTATTTGGTCCTGCCATGAGGGCAGGGGACTGGACTCGATGACCTCTCAGGGTCCCTTCCAGTTCTAGTATTCTATGATTCTATGATTTTAATGGTAATAGCATTAAGGTTTTGGGGATTAAAAACAAATTTTATACCCACCCCTGCCCTCATCTCCGTACTTTCCTCACTAAGTCTCAAGGGACTCCTCTGTGGGCTGCAGGCTTCTGTCACTGCTTCAGGCCCAGTTAATTTTCTGCTTTGGCCATCATTATTTTAATTAATTCCCTGTTCTGCTTCCATTCTATTTTTGTATAGCTGGAAGAGGGAATGTAAGAGAGGCTGCCTACTGGTCCCCTCAAACAGTACCCTGGTAATCCTTGATTTCTAGTTCTTCCTTTACTCTTCTCGGCTCTTCCCCCGCCTCCCCACTTTTAAAAAACATAAACATTACATACAGTCCCTAAATGCTTTACTGTCACTCACAATAAACAATAACTAAAAAGAGACTACGTGTCAGAGATTCAGACCACAGATTTCAAAATTGTTGGGATACAAATGAACCAAGTGAGCAGTTAAAGTTTGAATTGTCACCCATTGTAGTTGCAGTCCCCCCAGATGAGCTCCTCTTCAGTTCAATTAAACTAGATTTTTAACTAAATTAAATGGGATACAAAGTTCTGCTAGAAAACTGACTTAGTGAGATAAAAGAGTTGAGATTCAAAGTATAGGCTGAACCTCTCTAGTCTGGCGCTCTCTGGCCCAGCAACATCTATGGTCCAGCATGGTTTTAATTAGCCAGATGTCCACTTATCATGGGTGAGGCCAAGTTTCCCACAAGTCCTGAGGGTGCTGGATTAGAGAGGTTCAACCTGTATTAGTATTCTATGCTCTAGATGGAAGGCATTGATTTAATCAGCTTTTATCAGTTTTGTGAGGCTGAAATTTAGGGCACTTGGAGAAAGGCTCACAAGATAGAGATGGCTGAGTTGGAAATATTAAATTGCAGGATCCATTAGCATTCAACTGACAGAGGACAATGAGTCCTACATAGCCCTTAACATCTCCCCATTGCTGGTCTCCTCTTTGCTTAATCAGCAAGGCATTGATATGTGGATTACATTATATTTGCATGAACTGCAAACAGCAGGGAGGATGGCAAAATCATACAAAGGGACTGAAAAAGGTTAGAAACGTGAAGCCTCCTCATGCACGGATCTCCCCCTTCCTGTGTGGAAGGCTCAACTGCCTTTGCAGCAGCATTCCTCTCTGACATCATGAGGCGGTCTCACTGTGAAGTTGGAATCTGCAAAAAGGGGGACATGGCTGGGGACTACTAAGCCAGGGGTGGGCAGCTCTCCACTGGGTGTTGAAAGAAATTCCCCAGAAAAAAAGTGATATTTTCCCATGGAGGCTCCTTTTGAATGGGGAAAACCCCCTTTAAGTGAATTCCCTGGGCAGTGGTAGCCAGAGGTGATTTCTGGCAGCACAGGTCTACTTCACCACAGGTTCCTGGCAACTTACTCAAAATTCACATTCATATTAAGGTGCAGAGGAAGGGGATCAACATTTGGCCCATGCACTGACCTCTGCATTGGCCACTGAAGTAAATCTTTCCTATGTTTTGTAGCCATTAGCTGGGAAAAGTAACAAACAAAATTCAGTCAGGGAAACCATCACTGATTAAGTAATGTTAGAAGCCTGACATGTTTCTTTAACATGTACCAGCCAAGAAACTGACTGATTAGGCTAAAAATGTGGCCAAGTCATCTGTCTTGCAACATTGTGCTGACTTTCTTTTGTTTCTTGAGCAGTAAGCCAAATCCTGGGCCTCAGCAGCAGTCAAAGTGACCACGCTGTTATGTGGCTAATCACACAAAGAATTGGAGGAAGGGACACTTCCCATGACATGGCAATCACAGTAGGGCAGCTGCGACCATGACCCAGAGGCTGAGGGGCTGCCATGGCATTGGCTTGCTTGCCCCTGGATTTGCACAGCAATTGTTTGAGGTACCGCACAGTTGGGTAATAACATAGGAAGACTCCATGTTTCTAAAACTAAACTGGTCCTTTATTGAAAGAACTATTTATAGAGCTACTGCAATTGCAGCTAACATTCCAGCCATGTGCACTCAGACTGGTTGCCTGATGCCTCCTCCAAACTCTTCCCTCCTGCAGACCTTCCCCAAGTGCCCCTTTTTCCAAGATCCATGCAGGTTGCTGTGATAGTCTATCCCTGGTTCAGGCTCCTTGCAGAGTTGTCCCTAGAATTAAGCTCCCAGTGTGCTGGCCATGCACACCCCAGGCATGGGTTTCAGAAATCTATTTGTAGGTGATGGTGGAATCTCTGTTGTAATGATATTTCTGACTTCAAGTTGCCATTTGTGAGCCTATCATGTGCCTTTTTGATCAAGTCTGAGGTGCTCTGCTGACTGATCTGGTAAAGCTGAAAATGTAAGAGGTTACATCCCAGGAACTGATTTCTTTAGATGCAGTCTGCTCCCATTGAAGTCAATGGGAATCTTGATAGTCAAACCACTCATGAGATGAGAAACCCCAAGACATGGTACTGAAAGCACAGCACAGTGTACTGCATTCCCAGCTGGGACCTGAGATCATGAATTCCCAAAGCAGAAGGTCAATAAACTAAAGTGGATGCATTAGAGTTAAGTGCCATGCTGGCTGCTCATATAAATATTACACCTCGCAAGATGCTCACTGTTTGGTTTCTGAACCTATTAATATATAATGAAGATATGGTGTAATTAATATAGTTTGTTTTGATTTTCCTATAAATCTACTTTAGCAATAAGAATGCAAAGTAATTATTCCAAAAAGCCCTTTCAATAAATGGCAGTTTTCACTGATTAAAAATCAAATCAGTGTTTTGTTTAAGTGATTACCAGTGTGCTTTAAACTGAAATGAATAATTCTCGGTTATTGAACTACAGGATACCTGCAAAGGAATGCCTTTCTTTTTCATTTAACTTGAGCATACATATCACATGCTGCATCAGGGAGTTTTAGACATATGGCAAGTCCCTTGATTTTACCATAATCTTTTATACTCAGATTAGATGAGATCAGTTTTGTGATAGAAAATGAAGGCCCTGAGATTTTTTGAAAAAAAATTAATGTTTCAATTACTTTTTGCCGAATTTCAATATTCACCATCCTTTTAGTTCATGATACTCTGTGCTTCTCTAATCTGGATTCTCTGGTAAAATTAATTTCTATTGGAAGATTATTACCAGTCAGCCAATAAAGAATCAAAGTAAGTTTGATTGAAGACAATTATACTACAGACCATAGCCTCTGTTATACCCATGAAGCTCCACTGAGAGCAGATTTTAGGCCCTTTTAAAAATATCCTCACAGACAGCTCTATTTATAAATTGCTGTATAACAAAACTGCACCTGCCTCTGACACATCCTGTGTGCGTGTGTTAGAAAGTGGAGGGCTGTTGTATTTATCAAGAATCACAGATTGGTATCTCTAGCTGGTTTTTTTTTTTTTTTTTTGAAACCGCTTAATTAGGAATGTTTCAGGTCCTTTACCTGATGGGGGAAATCAGACAAGCACTTGAATATGCAATCACTCTTCTTTGTTTAAAGTGCCCCTCTGTTGCAAGTGTTGTGAATTCTGGGTCAGTGGGAAAAGCTGGCCAAGTATTGGAATAAAAAGGAGTCCTGTCTTGCCTACATTCATCCAGCAGTGTGTCACAAAAGAAGGCATTACTTGGAGTTTTGCATAAGATTATGATGGGCATGGAAAAAAAGAGACTATTGCAGTGTTTTCTACTTTTTTATGACACACACTCCGAGGTAAAAGTGAGCAGGTGTGCTCTAGTGCGCAGCTCCAACAGAGCTGGCTGAGCTGCGGCAAAAGCCAGCAGGGAGCTATTTAAAGAGCTGGCAGGGACCGGGGCTGCAGTAGGACAGTACCTGTAAGAACCTTTAAGTTACTTTCACCTCTGCACAAACTCCTTTTACTTCCATGCCACAGTTTGTGATGGCCATAGATCTGGGTCTGTTAGCTCTTCATTGTAACATTCCATATGCATATCCAATGTTCAAGGCCTTTAGTGTAAGGCCTGGGATCAGGGACAATCTCATCACATATATAAGATGATTTCTTGGTCCATGAAGTGAGCTGGGAAGGTAGCAAACCTGCTGTTGGGAAAATTCTTTGTTCTGTTTCAGTTGCATTGGTTTGTTGTTTGCAGTTTAGAGAAGTCTAATAAAGTCTCATCAACTCTGGTAGAGAGTCTGCCACACATCAATTTGTGCTTTCAGTATGTTTTAGTGGGAAGGCAGCCTTCTTGGCACAGAACTTTTAAAGTGGAGAAAAGGTTATAAATGTCAAATCAAAGTGTGGCTTAGTGTGTGAGAGCATCAGGTGCTCTTGTGCGGGGTCTAAATAAATCCAGGTACTTACGCTGAAATGAAGCTATTCTTTCTTTAGCTCAGAAGGTAGGACTTGTACTTGTGCTAGTAAAGGTGCCAAGTTCAATGCCTGCTGAAGACTGTAGTATATAAATATTTCTTTACAGGCCTTTCTTTACAAATTCTTCATATGCTTTGACTGTGGAGTAATGCAGCAGTTTCCTCTCTCTGGATTAAATAACTGTTTTAGAGGTCTGAAATGGAATTAGGTAGAGCTTACTTACTTATCTTTTATTTCAAAGAGTGGTCAATAACACATGACCGCTGCTTCAGTTATAGAGTGGTTGCTCATTTACAGTATGTCAATTTCCTGTGAAGTCCCTAAGCAACCCAATATCAAATACTAAATGATCTAAAAGTTTACAATTAGGTAGGATGAAAATCCCGGGAATGTGAAGACCTCAATAATTCCATGGCATCAGCAAATTAAATTTCTGTAATAACGAATTACGATATAATGAGGTCACATTAGAGGAATAAGAGGCCCAGATGTCTCAATGATTTAATCTGCCTCTTCCTGTTGGCCTGCACCTAGTTTTAATGAGTATTTTTGATAGATAACTTATTTCGTTCAAAATAGGTCTTTGAAGATAGTTGGCAGAGTATTACATTTTAAAGATGCGGGGATAGAAATTCATTTAATTAACTAGCTGATAAGAAAAAACGACTCTACAAATGTGCTGGTATCAGACATACTATTATGACCCATCTGCTCTTATTGAGTAAAGTGACAGTAATATATCTTTATTGGTCTGTTCCTTGAATGCTATAGAGGCTCATTTTCCTTGTCTAATGAAAAGCCAAGTGACACTAATGAAACAGGTACAGAATATTCCTTAACTTCAGGAAAGAAACAGAACACCATGTAAAAACAGGCTTAATAGAGAACTTCTGCAGACAGGGTCAGATGTAGAACTCGCACAAATAGGAAAAATATAACAACATTGCTTTATACAGTCACATGTATTGAATAAACTGTACAGGGATAAAGATAATAGGAATGGCTAACACAAATACATGTCACCTGTCCCCACTTAGTTATGCTTGTGGCTGAGGTGTTTGTCCTCATTTGGAAGCCGGAGCAAATCTCATTACAAGCTTTCTACATTTAAGTAAAATTTAATTCCTGGGTCCTGTCTCAAGCTGCTCTCTCTAGCTGCTGTCTTACTCCAGAGAGGCAAAGCACTTCACTACTGTAGTTAGTTTATCTAGATAATGTAAGCAAAGGAAGCACAGGTCCTTTTTTGGGTATTTGTTCTGTGTTCTGTTCCATTCTTGACTAATTACGTTTTCTTTTCTGTTTAAGCTATGCCCATCACTGCAGTATTTGAACATATTCCAGAGTGAACACCATTCCAATTAAAGGTTCCCTTCAACTCTCCTTATTGGAGGGAGTCAGCACTGTTTTTTTTCTGTATATAAGTTCTAATAATGCACTTGTTTTGTAGGAGACTAGGGTCCAAGTTTCACTTTTAGACTTAGAAAGTTGTGAGATTTGGGAATGAATTTTGCAGATTGGGTAAGTTGTTGATAGCATCCTGTTGCCTACATATATAAACTTCACTCTTCACCACAGATGGTTCCATTATTTCTGAGAAGTGGTTGAGCTCTCCAAGGTGAAGAAGTGTTTTAGAATTCTAGGACCTGGAGGTTTTGAAAATAAGTACTGAGATCTTAAAAATAACATGTTATAAGCTGGCTCCCCATAGGCAATGGTTCCCAAGTTTCCCCTTCCCTCCTCCCCGCTGCCTCTGATACAGTGCGTGTAGCCGTTAAGATTAACCGATAAGTCTTGGCTTCTCGGTTAATCATGGAAACAAGTACATGCTAATATCCCTAATTTTTATTATGATACAGTTTGCATGACCCATAATATTTTTTCCACAAGACCCTTATCTCTGCATCATTCAATATCAGGTCCCATCCTTTACGTATGCCATGTTATGCAAACCCTGCACTGAATAAATTGCCTAGGGATGTTGTGGAATCTCCATCACTTGAGATATTTAAGAGCAGGTTAGACAGACACCGCTCAGGGATGATGTAGATGGTGCTTGGGCCTGCTGTAAGGGCAAGGGACTGGCCTTGATGATCTCTCGAGGTCCCTTCTAGTTCTAGTATTCTATGATTCTATGAATACAGAATGATTAATTTCATCATGGTCTTTTCTATGGTGCTCTCCTCATAGTTTTTTAGTTCTTTACAGACATTAATGAATTTATCTACACAACAGCCTCGTGAAGTGAAAGGATGATATTATCTCCATTTTGCAGATGGGGAACTGAGACATAAGATAAAATGGTCAAATGTATTAATTAAACTGGGAATTTGGGAATCCTTAGGTCTGATTTTTCAGAGTATAGAGCATTCTCTAGCACTTTATATGTTCAAAGAAGAGCTCAGATTGACATCTGCTGCAGCTGTGAATGCTTGGAATTCTGCAAATCAGAGCCCCTCATCTAAAGTTGGGTCGGGGTGAAAGTAATTTAAGTTTCTTACTGGTACTGTCATATCGCAGCTCCCTGGGAGTACCTCAGGGCAAAGAGAGAGGAGGTGTGATACAACAGTATGTGTAAGAAATATAAGGCTATGTCTAGGGTAAGGGTAAATGTAAGGGTTTTTCGAAAGTGAAACTGCAGTCTAGGTGGGGTTTTTTCGAAACCCCCCGCCCCTTTTTTGAAAGAACCCGTACTCATTTTTTTAGGAGTATGGGTTCTTTCAAAAAAGGATTTTTTTTAAAGAACCCCATCTAGACAGCAGTTTAACTTTCAAAACCCCCTTTTTTTAAATAGCAATCGGACATGAATATGCAAATGAAGTGTGGGATATTTAAATCTGTGCTTCGTTTCCACTTTCAATCGGGCTCATTTACATTCGTCTTTCGGCAGAGGAATGTACTCTAGACGAGCCCTAAGTGTGGGGTGTAGTGTGGGGCAGGGGGTTAGAGATGTGGGGGTGCAGGAGTCAGGGCAGGAGCTTTGGGTGTGAGGGGCACACAGCAGTGGGCTGGAGGTTTGTGTGGGTGTGCAGAAGTCAGGGATGGGGGTCTGGAGAGGGGCAGAGGGCTGAAGCGCGTGGGGGTGCAGGAGTATGAGTTTGGGAGAGGTGCAGGGTGCAAAAGTCAGGGTAGGGGCTGGTGTAAGTGTGGAGTGAGCGTGGAAGAGGCCCAAGGTCACCATTTCAGGGGAAAGAAGGGCTGCAACTGCACATACCTGGATGCTGCTGCTCTTCTCCCCCTTCCTCTGACTATCAGGCAGTGAGGAGAAAGTGTACAGCTTGCATTAATTGTTCTTCTGCTTCTCCCCTCTGCAGCGGGAGTGAGAGCAACACATGCAAGCTGGGTACTTTCCCCTCACTCCCTGACGGTCAGGAAGTGGGAGAAGAGCAGCAGTAGTCCAGATACACATGGCTGCAGTCCCCTGCCCTCCCTAAAGGGTGCAGGGAGGGATGGGTCAGGCCTGGTGCAGTCATGCACTGTTGTGGGGGGCATGCCCCCGACCAGGCCCTTTCACCTGCCTGGCTGTCTGCTGCTTAGCACCGCAGCCTGCAGGAAGCCCCGGGAGCCCGACTGAGAGTGCTCCCCGGCTCCTCCCGCAGCCAAATGCCCCAGCTGGTTGGCTCCTTCTTACCCGAGCAGTGCATGGGGGTGCACTGGCTTACTTTCATGTCTGGTTGGGCATGCCAGAAATGACAGACGTACAGTGGCCACATATGAATGTTTCCATATAAATGACTTGCCCATTATCAGACAGGAACTCAATGGTAGAGAAAGAGAGAGATCCAGTTCTTCTGGACAACAGTCAATTCCCTTAACTGTAAAACAATCTTCTCTTTCTGTAGTTCTGTGCTGCACTGTCCACTCACCTTCATCTGCAGCAAAGGAGGCAGAGTGCCTACAGACACAACAGTCACCTACACAACACAGTTCTGATTTCTCCCCTAAGCAGATCCATCCTGTGGAGAATGGGCAGGAGTCCTGTTGAAACCATATTATGTGACCTTGTAATTAGCATTATCCTAATGCATATGCCTAAGGAATGCTGAAGTAAAGCTCCCCAGATAAACTTAGTTCTGGTGTTTCCTAACCTGTGAGTGCATGACTTGGCAACCTTCATGTTCTTATTGATTTTTTAAAAATATGTCATGTCTTAAGTGTTTAAAAAGTTTAAACATTAAAAAAATAAAAAGTCCATTATTGACTCACCAGCAGGATTGGGATTTTCAGATCCATCACGCAGTTCTCTACAACTTATATTAGCTGTGGGCCTGTTACCAGAGGCAGAAGAGATCAATGCTGTTTGCTCTGTTAAATGTACATTGAGCCTCAGGAACAGTGGGTTAAACTCCAAATTCTGGAGGAGGGTGTGCTCTGGTTGTTACATTCTTCTGCTCTTGTTACCACACCTTCAGCTCCTACCGCTATCAACTGGGCACCTGCCCATCCCCATCAATTGCTATCCCCTCTGGCTCCTGCTTTTCTTCCCTGCCCTCCAGAAAATGCTCATGCCTTGTGAGAGGACAACCACCAAAGCACAGAGGTACTAGAATTTCTCACTAAAAATGGATTTTTTTTAACGTGGTCAAAGCAATATTTTTTCTCTGATCCGATTCTGAGGAATGGCCAGTTTGGTTCAGCCATTTTTTTTTTTTTTTTTAAAGAGAAGGGAATGTTGTGGAGTGACAGAGGGGGAAGGGAGAGGACTTGAGGCAGAAACCCAGTGTATCACATTTCAGCCCCAAATGTTTAATTTGGCAGAATAGTAAGCAAATGAAAAGAGGATTTATAATGTAAAGTGTTAATGAACTACTTGTACTGCCTATAACAAGAACAGAGCAAAAACAGGAAGGGAGGAAATGATTTTCTCTCTCTAGCCAGATTTTTTCTGTTGCATTGCTCTGTTTAGGAAATACATGTAAGCCAGTGATTTGAATGAGCTCCCTTCTGCCATCTATTGAAGAACTGTGGAAAAATACTTCAGGAGCAAACTGTATTTGCACAGAGACACATGCTCTACTTAGGTGATCAGCAGACATAGCTGTTTTGCCAAAGTGATCAGTTTTGGCTGTTTTGGGTTAAAATTCACTTTTTGGCTACAGGGGCAATTAAATGTCATTATCCTAACTGTCTGACTAAAAGGCAGCAGAATTGTACTTACTAGGTCCAAATTGAGGGGGAGGCTAGCATTTCTAAATGTACCCTCCCTCACTAAACATGGGACATGCCAAACTCATGTGAAAAACAAAAGGAGAGGATTAACAGGTTTTTTTAAAAAAAACATCAGGAGGGAGTTGACAATGGCTTCTCCATTTAAAGGGTTTTAGAGGCTATTTGACTTACTGTATGGTTTAAACATGGAGCTGAACAGTGGGGGTGTTTGCCAGCCCCTGCTTTCTTCTCAGTGATCACTAGTGCTGAAATCACCAATAATCCAGTCTAGGGATCTAAGCCTGAGACTTGGAGTGGGGATAGCATTGCAGTGAAAAACAGTGCAGAGGATACTGAAGTCCCCCACTTCGCAGTGAAATTGCTAAGAACTAGACTAGGTGATGGAACCTGAGGACAGAGCATCACAGTGGAAAGCAGAAGTGGAGCAATGCTGGTGAGCAGTAGCAGAGGCTGTAGCAACAGTGACGAGCTGCAGCAAGTGGAAGCAGCAGTAGCCACAGAGGGAAAGTTATCACTAACCACTCCCCCACCTTCCCATGGAAGGGAGCCTGTTGAACCTAGCTGAACACATCCCTGTAACCTGGGACTTCGCCGACCTTGTACAAAAACTTGTGAGTGGGGTGCAGTTGAGATAAAACGGAGTGTTGTGTGCTAAAGGAACTGCACTTTCACACTGTAAGATGGGAAACTGGGGCAAAGAACTGCTGCCCAAGACACTGTGAGGCAGGTATTTACTTATTGTTTGCATACCTTGAATCATGGTGTTTCCCCAAATTAACTCTGCTTTCTCTCTCCTCTGAATAAAAGTTTTCTTTTGTTATATAAGACTCTGTGCTTGTGAGTGGAGGAATATTGTCTCTGAGAGGTGCTCAGGGTTGGTATTTAGTTTTCCCAGTTTCATAGGTGGGAGCAAGAGTTGGTGTTGATGGGAAAGCTGGTAGAGGCAAGCCTAGAATCCTAGAACTGGAAGGGACCTCGAGAGATCTTTAAGTCCAGTCCCCTGCCCTCACGGCAGGACCAAGCACTGTCTAGATCACCTCTAACAAGTGTCTGTCTAACCTGTTCTTAAATATCTCCAGTGATGGAAATTCTACAACCCCCCTAGGCAATTTATTCCAGTGTTTAACCACCCTGACAGGAAGGAAGTTTTTCCTAATGTCTATCCTAAGCCCATTGCTTCTTGTCCTATCATCAGAGGCCCAGGAGAACAATTTTTCTCCCTCCTCCTCATAACACCCTTTTAGATACGTGAAAACTGCTATCATGTCCCCTCTGTCTTCTCTTTTCTAAACTAAACACATTTTTACAGTTGAATGACATTGCCACTCATCATGTGAACTTTCAGAACGCTGAGGAAAAAAATGGGTGCAGCTTTCTCTAGTGGTGATCTTCTGTATTCTCTCCTGTATACTGTTGATTCTAGTGCAATGGTTTTCAAACTTTTTTTTTTCCTCATGACCCAGCTTGAAGAAAATTGTTGATGCCTGTGACCCAACATAATTTGACTAGAGTGTGAACTCTGGTGTGGGGTGAAGATGAGAGCTTTTGGGTGTAGGAGAGGACTCTGCCTTTGTCAGGGCTGTGGCAGGTAGGGCTTACCTTGAGTGACTCCCAATCCACAATGCAGTGGAGGTGCTAAGGCGGGCAGCCTGCTTGTTCCAGCACTGTATATGATGCTGTACCCCAGAAGCAGCCAACAGCAGGTTCTCAGCCAAAGGGAACGCAGAGCTAGCACTCAGAACCCTATGAGCTCTCTCTCCTCCTGCCTGCCACCACACCAGGAGCTGGGCCTGCTGCCAGCCATAGATAAGGGGTAGCATATGGAGCTACTGCTGTACATGCCAACTGCTTTCAGGGGGTGGTGCAGGGTCAGGGCAGGAATAATCAGCTGTTTGGCCACTTGCATGGAGGGTGGGGGTGGGACTTGAACCCACCACCCTGCACTTCCCAGGCAAGTGCCCTAGCCCCTAGGCAACTCTAGAACTGATCACATTGCCTTACCTTCAAGGGGTCCCTTATCCTGCTTTCCTGATGCAGGCGCCAGCCTGTGGTTCCAGGACAGGTAGGCAGCCTGTCTTAGCATCCCTACTGGTCATCTGATCACCTGCATCAATGAGACCCAGCGCCTGGCATTCTTCGACCCAGTAGTGAGTTGCGACCTGTAGTTTGAAAACCGCTGCTCTAGTGTATAGACATCATTATTGATAGGAATCTTTCCTCCATACTTCATTGTAATTCATATCATAAACCTGATTAACTTGGAGCATAGCTACCGTAATGCTTGTGAGACTTGTCATTCACATGTGAATGCCATAAGATCAAGTGGACAGAAGAATTGCATAAATACTTCAGCACCTGTCTGTGAGTGATGTTTGCCCAAATGGCATGTTCTTGTTGAGTTAAAGAATTTGCTTTAGTCTAGGTTTCTTGCTCTCAAGATGATATGAAGGAAAATGCTAAGTATGTTGATGTACAGACTCTGCTATATGTCTGTTTTTGAGCTCCCTTACATTTTGGAGCCCCCAACACTTCTGAAATTTACCACACCCTCTGTTCTTCCCTCAGAGTACATGTTGTAGGGTATCTACTCAAAATTCTGTCAGCATACACTTTCATTTCCATAATGGCATTACTTTCTGTGGATGTCCCTTTAAATAAACACTGCAACCAGAATCCCTCTCTTTTATCTGGAATAGTCTGAGCTCTGAACACTGCTTGCTACAGTGTTTGGATAACTTTCTCAGGACAGGAAGAGGTAGCAGTAACACAAACATCAATAACTCCAACATTGAGCCGGCAACGTGAAGGTTCTCTCTCATCTGTGATCTCGAGCTGCACTGTCGGAAGGGATGCTTATATTCCAGAGCACATTTTGCATAGAAACTGCACAAGTACATTTTGTGTGGATTACAAGCATTCCCAACGCACATATTTACAGCTCATTATATCTAGGAATGCAGCCACATGTCCCAACAAAGCTGCCACTGGTACAAAAGGCAACAGCTTGTCTGCTTAGCAACACTGATTGCTATATGTGAGTCAGTCTGGTGTTCTGCTCTCTGCACTGGGTTTCCCAATGAACCTAGAGAGTCCAGTCCAAAGTCTCTCCATGGGACTGAGCCTTGACACCTGCAAAATAACCTCTCTCTCTACGCAACCAGGACTTCTTATGAGAGTTATGTTCCTCTGGAAATTACAACTGATCACCAATAAAAGAAAGCTTGTGAGTGCAGAAGACAGAACTTACATAGACTAAGTTAAGCGCATGTGAAGATTACCTCCACAAGATGTAGGAATAACCACAGACCCTAACCATTCCTCCACATCAAACATCACTTCTCCAACTTAGCTTTACCTTAGTAATTTGTAGACATACACAAATTCTCACAACCGCCAGCTTTCTCCCCTTTATACACCAGAAAATAAATCTAATCAAGCTATTTCTCCTAAAGGCTGAGTATGGGAAAATGAGAATGTTATTGTTTGTTTTTAAGTATTTGAGAGACTTTCAGATAATATAATGATGGGGAACATACTATTACCTACGTAATTAGTTAGATTTGCTTTATGCCTATGCAATCTGTATATTCTTTTAGTGTCACTTCCTTTTTGGTAATGATACGAATAACAGAATGGTTCAGTCATTCTTTATTAAAAATATGTGATTTTTATTGATTTAAATGGAAGGCATTTTATTTGAAGCCTGTTTTGATTAACCTAATTTAAAATATAGTATTTAAGCATTCAACTTTCAAAATATTTGTCCCTATCATGATGCCATATAAAAACTGTCAGAACATGAATTAGAATTAAACATTTTCAGCCATTGTACTGATTTTTCAGGGGGCACAAACTTAAGTATTTATTTTGAAGGGGATATAATGCAGAAGGCTCAGGGACATAATTTCCTTCTCTTTTACAAATCTCCTTCCAGATTCTTAAGTCTCACACAAAGCAGATGTCACTTTGAAAATGCAAAATTGCAAAACAGTACAAATCAGCATTCTTCAAGAATACGGCTGTACTTTAGCCCCTTTTGCTGATAGAAAATATGTGTGTCTTGAATACCAATTATCCCTCTAATATAGTACTTTTTAAAGAAAACAAAAAGATTTCATGATACAGATACAGTGGAAAACCAAAATGGTATCCTGGAATAACTCTCTTGGAGCCAGGTACTGGTCCTATTTTCTTCATATTTTTATTGTTGTTGCTGATGTTTTAACCCTCAGAGATTTAGATTGTTTTGTTTATATAATTATTATCTCTTTAGGCTTAAGGTTCAACATGGCAAACTGTGAAAGTTAATATTCCCAGTATAAATGAGAGTATAGCCAATCAGACTGTTGAGAATTTGGACTTCTGAATCTCAACATGGCCAGAGCAAGAATATCCAGTACCTTTGCCAAACTAGGTGGTGAGATGCCCCTCTCCCCCGCAAGGTTTGATCCAGAGTCCACTAAAATTGATGAGTCTTTCTATTAACGGGCAGTGAACTTTGGATCAGACCTTGTAATGGGAAAGTAGGAAGTGAACTTTGCTTCCCCCCTCTCCTTTCTCTACCCTTGAATCAGCTTACACCTACCTCCACATTTTGGGGGGAAGGCAGAACATTTCTGCTCCAAATAAGGTTAGCTGGCATGGGGGGCAAATTCTTCACAAAGTTTTTCACCGATACCATAAAAGCTCAGATGTGACGTTCTTAATACAGGTTGCACCTCACTAAACCAGGACTCTCTGGTCCAGCAACATTGGACCAAGGATGCTCCTGGGCCAGAAAGCCCTGGTGGCTGGGAGTTGGGCAGCAGGAGGGCAGGCAGCTGGAGCTTGGGGAGCCTGGCGGGACTGGCAGCAACCCAGCAGGGGAACTGGAGCGGCAGCAACCCTACAGCCCAGTAGGGGAACTGGGGCCAGGACAACACGGTAGCCCAGCAAGGGGGCCAGGCTGCAGCAGACTGGCTGCCTGGCAGGAGCGCTCAGGCTGCGCAGCCAATCATCCCTAGACCAGCAGCAGGCAGCTTGGCCGGGGCTGGTGGTAGGGTGACTGGTTGGGGCCAGAAACAGAGTCAGCATTGGGTTGGGGGGCTAGTGGCAGGGGACCTCCCATGATCCAGCAAATTCTCTCAATCGGGACCAGTCAGGTTCCAAGGGTGCTGGACCAGGGAGGTCCAAGCTGTGTTTCTTTTATCCAAAAGCAAGCAGAACCCCCTTTCTTTTTTTCCCAGGCCTTCTTCATACCTCACTAAAGCAAGAAGAAAGGGAATAAAACAAACTAAAATCCTTCACATGGCTCCTTTTTCATTTGTAGCCATAACTAAGAGTAATAGGATGAAATTAAGAGGGAGAAATGTTAGCTTCATAGCAGGAAAAACATCCTGCCAGTGATACAGGATGGAGAATAGTCTCCTAAAGAAGCTTTCAGTTGGAATCTTCAAACTAGACTAGACAGAACACTGGATACAATCCTGCACTGACAGCAATGCTTAACGTATGTGTGGGGTGAGCAATAAAGGGCCACAGACCCACTTCAAAGTACAATTGAGCTAAGTCACTAAGGGCAACACTTTAGACATTGACAAAGCGTGGGCATGTCAGTTATGCTCCAGGAGCAGTGGCGTTGGTAAGACAGAGTGATAGGCTAGATGACCAAGTAGATATACCCCAGTAAGTTGTAGGGAAATCATTGCTGGCTTATTCCAGTTGCAGGAGTGGAGAATGTGATGTAAGTACTAAATTGTTGGTTGAAGTGGTACTGGCTTAAGTACCCTAAAGAAAACCAGGGTTGTATTCCTACTTTTGTTCTTACTTTTTGGGACAGTCAATAGCAATACATCTAAACAACTTATAGACAACAGTAGTTGGTTGTGAAGAGAGTCCCAGAGAATTCTTTCTAGCTCAAGGTGCATGGGACAGATCTGGCGCACACTCTCATCCCCAAACCTATTGGTGGGGCTAATTAAAGGTGTTGGGTGGATTTGATTTTGTTTTGTTTTTTTTACATGTGCAGTTTCTGAACAACAGAAGAACATTTTGAAGCATTTTTTCCCTTGCATGGCTCCAGGGGAAAATATCAGTTGGAATAATGGTATGTTTATATGCGGATACTATTAAGGACATTGTGGCAACTCATATGACTTAGTTGGCCTTTTTGGTATTATAAATCATGTCAAAGGTATCCCTAAGCACATTTAATTACAGGTGACAGAAAAGCTTCATGTGCTAATGCTTTTCTTGTTGATCCACCATAGATTCCTGCTAAAAATTTTATAAGCCTTGGAGTCAATTCCCTGGAGGGTCTCTGGAGCATTTCCTGGATGATAATGATGCAGTAGTTTCCTACCCTATTGATAGGTGTCCCAGAGCACATCAGAACAAGTGCTCCTATTCCCTGAAAGCTGCTCAAGTACCAGGATGCTGCTATAAATGGCTGAAATGTGATGCAGTTTCCCCTTCAACTTCCTCTAACTCAGCCTAATGGGGATTAAGAGCCATTAAGAGCTCTTTGCTGCATGTGCAGTTGCTATTGATCAGACTGACTCAGTTGTTTTAGCCAATGATCTGATTACAAGTGTCTCTTTCCAGTGCTTTACTGGCAGAGGGAAACCTACAAATGTACAAGAATAGGCAAGGAATCCACGTACGGGAGTTTTCTATGTGTATTTAAATGTTGCTAAACAAGAATGCTAAAACAAAAGGTTTCTATTCTTGCTGCTCAATAATAATTGATTCCACCCATCTAGCAGTCCAAAGGTGTGTTTGAAAGAACATCAGAAATATAACAGGGGTCTCAAAACTCTTCTTTCTGAGATATGGGTTGTAAAATTTACTTCAATTCTAAAATTTAGCTAAATAAAAATGTCCTGAAACTGAGAGAGCAACTGCAAAAATGACAGACATTTTTCAGTAGAAAAAGCTCATCCCAATCCTATCAATTTTGGGATATTCTGCCCACGCTTCGGATACATGCCATACTGTGGACACACTCTAGAACAGATCTTGTGAATCAAGATGGACACGGGAGTGTGAGTCATGAGACTTACAGGCTTAGCCCAGTGAAACTCTACTATCATCTCACAGATTAAGTCAGATGTCACTCTGCTTTCTAGCAACAAGAAGGCCTTATATTTATAACCTGCCAAGAAGGATCTAGGAAGCTCTCACATTCAACTACATTTCCCAACATCCTACTGGAATCTTCTCCAGCTGAAATCTGGATGAGTTAGAGTGAGCACATGCTGTCTATGCATCCAGACCCAATGCCCTCACAGTCCACCACAATTCTCTGACTACCTCAAGAAGCATGAAGGAAGGAGAGTATAGCGATAAAGGAAGAAAACAGAAATAGTTGGCAAAAGAAATTCCAAAGACGCCTACACCAGAGTCATAGAAAAGGCCACGGTGGCCTGTAGGTTCAATTATATTCTGTTCTATTCAGATTTTTATAGCCCTCATCACCATAGTGTCTGCGCATCACATGCACTAAGCGACATGACTAGTGTCTGCCACGTGTGGGTCTTTCACATTATTTTCCTCTTTTGCTGTCCCCTTTGGAAACTTCATGAGGACTTTTTATTTCTGTGTTATATAATTTTTATTTAATACATTTTATTTACCTTGTGTTTACATTGGTAAAAGCAAGGTTGAAGCATTGAGTCTTGCACTTAAAGTGGCAAATGGTGGTGAGGTTTGTGGTGATTCTCAGTTCCTGTGGGAGCTCATTCTACAATCTTGGACAGATTCCCAAGAAAGATCTCAAGCCCATTTTGTTTTATTATCGTGTCTTGTTATGAAATGGTAGCACAATATAGAAAGGAGATGGATTTTTATAGTTTAAACAATAACATTTTCAATGATTGTAAGAACGGCCATACTGGGTCAGACCAAAGGTCTATCAAGCCCAGTATCTAGTCTCCCAACAGAGACCAGTGCCAGGTGACTCAGAAGGAAGGAACAGAACAGGTAATCATCAAGTGATCCATTCCCAACTTCTGGCAAACAGACGGACAACAATAGTAGGCTGTGAAAAAAGATTCCCAACCTGGCGCTTGTGCAGCTTTCAGAGAATGGGAACATTTGTTCTGAGATTCTTGGATACCTATCAGTACGATGGGAAACTTCTGTATCATTATCATTCAACAAATGCTCCAGGGACCCTATGGGAAATTGATTCCAAGGCTTATATTGATGGAACTGCAGCACAAAATTCTTCATTCTTCCTTAATAGCTTCTGACAATAAGAAGAAGGATTTGGCAAGTGTTGGGTGTATAGCTCTCTACTAGTGGTTTTCAGGGAAGCCACTAAATTTCTCTCACTGGCTAGAGAAATATCCTGCCTGATGGCATTGTGGAACTAGGTTCTATTGAGTCTTGAACCCCCTGCTAGTCAGTGAGATCTGTTTGTCTGCCACAGCTTGGATAAGTCTTAGGGGGCTGCCAAGCCTTGATACCTCTGGGGAGTTCAGGTGTATGCACAGTAGAAGGTAGGAACCAGCAGTGTGGAAGAACTCCTATTAGCACAATACAGGAGGATTTCCTATGGGGAAATGAAAGCTCAGACTGGCAGCAAGAGGAAGGATCTCCAAGGGTAGGACTGGAGCTAAGAAAAGAACCAGGATGGAGGCATCTTCCTCTTTGAACTGTGACTGAGGGAAGCCATGTTGTAGTTGAGATGCAGCAGCCACAATTTTGTAAGTCCACTGTGTGCATAGGAAGGAAAGCATGCAATTATGGACTATCTATACCATGTGTGGGAAATCAAATATGTCATCATGGACCATCCATGATTTGGGACATCAGGTTAGCAGAGGCATGAGAAGTTGGTGAGAGAACCAGGAAATTTTCAGTTGAGGGTGTGGGAGGCTAGTGGGTGAATGGGAAGCCCACTGGTGTGGCATAGGTGAGGCAGGGGCTGAGTGATAAACTTGCCACTGAGAGTAAGAGATGTCACCTAGGGGGTGTGTGTCATTTTGATTACACTTCCCACCCCATAGGAGCTATTTGGTACGTGTGGCTCTCTTTCTCTCCAGCAGTACAGATTACAAGGTGGGAAGCACAGGAACTGCAGTCAGCTGCTACTTGCTACAAAAGGGCAATAGTCCTTTATAGCCCCTGAGAGGAACTACAGGACCTTCACTGAGGTGTGAGATTCTTACAGTATAAGTGGCATGTAAATAGCTCCCCAAAGTGGTAAAATTCACATGAAATTATCAATGCTTTTGATAGTGCAAGTCTTGGCTTCTTAGGTGTACGTTTTAAAAAAAAAAACATGCTTTAGGATCCTCTGATGTCCTGCAGTATTCTTTCCATGCTTTCATCCTTCTTGTCTCATTTTACCTTTACTCAAAATGGCTTCCACTTTACATCACTTTCAGTGAAAGTGAATCCACAAGCTGCCCACAATTAACATGGGTATCATTTACCTCCAGACTCATGGGAAGCAGTGAGATTGCCACTAGTAAAGATAGACACCTGCTCCCATTATTTCCTGGTTTGTAAACTTGTCAGTAAGAGGAAAACAGTCTGGGTAGAAGGAAACATGTACGAGAAAAGTAGAGATTGAGGAGGGTACATAGAAATGGGGAAGGAAGGGAATAAACGATTTCCAGCTCTCTATTTAAATGTATTAACTAATCAGATTATAAGTATTGGCTAGTGGGAAACTGAAACTATCCACTTGCTATACAAATTCCTATGGTGGTTCTATTTTTTTATTTGTTTGATGTTTTGCATCACACATCTATACTTTTAACTAATATCATGGGAATTTAGTTTTCATTCTAACCATTGAAAGGCTAATGCTGTACATGATGATGAGATGTGTGATTTTTCAGATGTACACATTTTTACATCTTGGCTGTGGTTTATTTTTGTTTGACTTCATTCAGAATATTCCTAGTTTGAAACTGCTCATACTTATAATAGTATTGAAATTGTTAATTCTTCTTACTTTTGAAAGGTTGGCTGAAAATACAAACGCTATAGTTTGTCCTAGGTAAAGCATCTAACACGTACTGGTCCAGCAGCTTGGTAGGCCCATTCATAATTCATCAGATATCTAATAATATATAGTTTTAGCTGACTTGTGTGATAATGTTTGAAGCTAAATTAAAGGAAAAATGCTACTTTTCCAAGTTGCCAAGATATTATAATCACATAATATGAATCCTTTCCTTTTGATCACAATGTACTAACTTACTCTTTTTATAGATAACATTTTGTGTTTGCATTGATATATTGTTTCTATATTTTATCTCGTTTTTTTCCTGTATTTGTTCCAAGAGTGGCAAGACAAGTAAACTTGGGTCCATTGCATTTGTAGTTGTAACACTAAAACTTTTCAATAATTTCAAAACAGATTAAGTTCATTTGAACCTGTGATAAATAATAATTCTGTGCTCTTATGACTTGCAAAATAAAAATAATTAAATTGTATTAATATTTCTTTTGGCTTTTAAGCATGAGAACTAGTGATATATACTATTCTGTTAGTTTTACACCAACATGACTGCAGCTTTTAAAAATCCATTAACTGGTTTGTATATTATATAGTGCTATATTTTGAACAGAGTGCATATGATGATGATGCTATTAAATTGATTTGTATAACTAAAGAGCACATGAGCATTTATACTTAGTATACATCTTTGCAAAATCATTAAAAACTGGGTTGCTGATGGGAAATTGGAGAAAAACAAACTTAACATGCATGCTTCAAAAAAGCAAGTCATCCTGGCTATTACCTTCATTATAATGCAAAGTGAAAATTAAATAAACCCATATGACTTCTAGAGGATAATGTAGCCATCAATAATTAAACACATGAACTTATAAAGAAGTCTTGCTAGGTAAACCTGAGGTTGTGCTGATAAAAAAAAACAAAAAAATTAGGAGTGGAGGAAACATAACAGATGTTAGAGGAGGCATTAGACATGGCTCCATGGTTAATGCTGAGTTTTGTACTTACAGAAGGAATTCAGCCTTTTTGTTTGATCAGAAGACTATAAAAGATTCTTCACTAAATTACATTACTTGCTTTCTGAGTACAGAATGATTAATCAGAGAGTTCACAGGCAGATCTATTAATTAGAGCTAAGGTCAATTTTAATATGGGTTCTTTAAGAAAAACAATGCCTTGTTTCCATCCTTTTTTGTGTCCAACACAAAATAACACAGTCTCTTCAAACTTTTTCTTTTTTCCTTTGACCACTTTTGTTCATAACTGAAAGGTTCTCCTTTTGCATGTCTGTCATGTAAAATATTCTTCAGAGAAACTCACAAAGAATTGCTTTCTTTCAAAATGGTCTCCATCTTCTGTTCTCAATTAGTTGTGAAACCAGAGTCTGCCCTTAACAAAGATGATCGTCTTGTCTCCTCCATTCACATAGTCCTTTTCTGTCTCCTGACAGTACAGGGACCCAGCAACTTCCCTGAGGGAACCTTGACTTCACTCTCTTTGCAGATAATGGAAAACTGTACCCATCTTTGCTAAGGGCCTCTCCAAACACCTGATATTTTGCAATCACCGCAGCCAGGCAGTCATCCTAGTCCATTAGCACAGTCACTGAAATGAAAATTTAGACTTTTCTGTCTCCTCTGTTATATCTGACTTGGTCTAAAGTCAGGTATCTTTTGGACTACACATTAGAAATCCCCAAAAGGGTGTGGAGGAGAGACAGAGAGAGAGCTCAGTATAATCCTTATATTGATGGTGCTATGCACCAAGTTCTTCCTTAATAGCTTCATATGTACATTTGGCAGGAGGGCTTAATGAATGGAGTCCTGTGATATTTCACATGAAAGATCCCTTGGGGAAGATTAGCAGTTGACCAGCACAACCTTTTGATTCAGAGATAGTGCAGCTGGGATATATGCTTGTATTGCCCATGGAAAACTGGTAGTTGTAGCAGAAAGAGCATGAGGGACTAGAGCGGGGCAAATGGTAGGAGTTTATTCATGGATGAACTAATGATTTCTAAAGAGACATTTGTTTCAAATGTGTTTGCATCCCATTTTATTAGTCTTTTCTGACTATTCTTACACATTTATTTTGTTGATATGACTCTTCATGGAAAGCAAATTTGAGATCTTACTTGAAAAGTATTTGATTCTTCTAACAAAATCTGTTTAACAAGCACTGGCATTCCATTGGGGGAGGAATTTTCCCAATGAAGAGCAGAAGCAATACCAGTGAGGAGCAATCTAGGCTAGTGAGTGGGCCGCATGAGTGGCTCTCCTTCATCTCAGTGGGCTGCACGATTGTTGTAACCAAGATGGTCTCCCGGGAGAGGGTAATTTTGCTAACTGTGCTTGTGTATGTAGAACGTGCGGGGTGCGCCGACTGAACCGGAGCAGCACTTTGATTGGATGCGCATGGCTCTCACAGTCAGTGCAGTGTGCAATCAGCATACATCTCACTTCATGTGCCCTTCCTTTACGTGCGTGTCCTTTTTGTAATACCGGTAGGAAAAACACAACACGGATGTAAACCAGCAGAATCTGGCAACCTTGTGGGCGGGCAACTGTAAATAAAATGTCTCATGGGCCACGCATAGAACCTCAATGGGTCACATGTGGCTGTTGGGCCACAGGTTGCCTACCATTAAGCTGTGCCATTTAACCTAGGCGGTCAGTTTCGCAGCTCTGGCAAGGAGGCCAAGGAACATGCATAATGGGCATCTGCAAGCACTTCACAGTCTGCAGCTTGTTTGAACAAAATATTAATTTCTAATGGAGATCAATTTGTAAAAATCAGTCTGTTTCCTGACAATTTGCCAATGGGGACAAAAGGCAATTAATACAATCCTACTTTGATCCACTCTTGTCCCTTTCTTCTCACACCATTTGTATCTTAATTCGGATTTCTACTTTCCACTCCCTGTATTTTTTAAAATCTTTTGGTAAGCTTGGCTCCCATTTCCAACCCACCAGGCAATGCTTCTGTGATGGCAATGTTGGGCTGCTGTACTCAGTTCTTTGTGTGGAAAAAAAATGGCTTGTTTTTCATACGCTATTTATACAGAGCTTCTCCACAGTGATGCCGTCCCCTCCCCCAAATAGCTCCAAGCATCCTCATGCTGTGGCTAACCACCACCTGATGTCCCATTTTCTGATTGGCCCTAGCTGTTTCTGAACCTTGTAACACGTGTGAACTCACACCCAGCTGTACTGCCTATGAATCCCCTGTGGTGAGACACAGTCTTCACTTTTATTTCTATCACGTGTCCCTAATACACTGAAACCACCTAGCATGTACCTGCATTCATGTACACAACTCCCTGTTCTCAGGTCAGCCTGGAAATGACTTTGGAAGTAAGCGTACTATTTTGTTTTCAGATCTAGCAAGGAGTTCTGGTACAAAAGCAATATTCATAGCACAACTGCAATCCATTATCATTAAACAGAGGGACAGGATTTTTATATTCAAATCGTTCTTTTCCTAAAATTGCACATACAGTTTTATCCTACATTTATTGTTTAAATAAGTCAGGCAAGCAATTAACTTTCTTAATGGGAATTCCCTGTGATTATCAAGACAGGTAACAATGGCATGGTCACTAGCGAAAACAATCTTGTGGCTTTCATCCTGATAGGGAGCTGACAGGAAATGCAGATGAGAGAAATGTCACACTTAGGTAATGATAACCTTAAATATGGGAGACTAAGCTTAGATATGTTATTTCAGACCATCAGAGGAGTGTGTGAAATATGTCTGTTTATTCCTCCAAGAGACCCTTTCTGTTCTTACATCTCAGTGTGCTATGATAAATAATGCATTCCCTTCCCAAAAGCACAGCTAAAATGGCTTCCTTACCCTTGTGAGGGGTACGTTTCAAAAAGAGAACAAGCAGAGCACTGAAATGGAAATTAACCCCAGGACCACCAGCCTCCATTAGCAATAATAGTATCTGACAATTTCAGGGTTAAATGAGAAGTAGGTGCCTTTTCACCGAGTTCTGCTCTTTGTTCTTGCTTTAGAGTGCGTCATTGTAGCAACTGTCATGTAAGGTTAATGACAGCCTCTCATTACCCTTGTCAAATATGTAATAATGTGGCCCAACAACAGAGCTGAATGGCCCCTGCTTGTCAGACCCCAATGTTTTGCCTAGCAGATGGTCACTGTGTTTGGAGAGGCCCTCAGATCCATCAGTTCTACTCAGAACACGTGCACGAGGGAAACATTTTTCCCTGATGGGACAACTCATGGTTGGAATACTAATTGGGCACAGCAAGACAACTAAGGATTTTTTAAAAAATCCCTGTTAGTGTTATGCTGTGCTCCAGGGAAGAGAAATAGACAGGTGAGGTCCCCTGTTTTTGGCTAGCTCCTTGAACTGGCAAAATATCTTTACATTCTTTCTAGCATTGTAAATCAGGATTCTTCAACAGCAATATTCATGGGCACTGGAATTCATTCTTTGCACAACCTGGGTGTGTCTAAACTACATGGCTCCATCGACGGAGCCATGTAGATTAGGCAGGATGGCAAAGGGAAATGAAGTGGTGATTTAAATAATCACCGCTTCATTTAAATCAAAATGGCTGCCGCGCTGCGCCGATCAGCTGATTGTTGGCACAGCGCGGCAGTCTAGACGGGGATCTGCCGACCCCAGAACCCTCGTCGGCAGGGGTCGGCAGATCCCCGTCTAGACTGCCGTGCTGTGCCAACAATCAGCTGATCGGCGCAGCGCGGCGGCCATTTTGATTTAAATGAAGAGGCGATTATTTAAATCGCTGCTTCATTTCCCTTTTTCGAGTACACTAATCTACATGGCTCCGTCGACGGAGCCATGTAGTTTAGACGTACCCCCTGTGATTACGTTCTTTAAAATCCAGATTTCTTCTGCAGTGTCTTAAAAAAGGAAAATTAAGATATTGCTCATATCAGACAAGCTTTGGAAAACATCCCCTTGACATAACCAACAGCAGTAAAGATTTATATTGTGGTTTCCCATTGAGGCCCCATTCTGATAGGTTTTGTATTAGCCAGAATGGGTAGGAATGGTGTCCCTAGCCTCTGTTTGTCAGGGGCTGGAAATGGATGACAGGAGAGGGATCACTTGATGATTCCCTGTTCTGTTCACTCCCTCTGGGGCACCTGGTATTGGCCACTGTCGGAAGATGAGATACTAGGCTAGATAGATCTGTGGTCTGACCCAGTTTGGCTGTACAAACAGAAAAAGTCCAAGTCCTTTCCCTGAAGAGCTGAAATAATTTCAACATTAGGTTGGTGATCTAGAAGGCAGGGCTCTGTATTGTTAGATAAATATAGTGACCTGCCTTAAAGGCTCTTGATCTTCTACATAGGCAGCATTCCTGAGGGTTTCTCTACATGGGAGCTGGAGGTATAATTTCCAACTTGGGTAGACACCCTTTGAGTTCAGTCTAGTGGGTCTATACTACATCAGCTAAATTGAACCCCAGAAGCTTGACCTTCTACGTAGTGCAGACATGCCCATAGTGTCTAGTCCCTCCTACTGCTCAGGCAGCCATGGTTGAACTGCTGTTTTAGTGCACTAGCTCCACTTGAGCTAGCACAGGCATTTCTACCTGTTTTGGAAATTATGCCTCCAGCTCCAATGTAGACAGACCTTCAGTTTCTGTCAGAGCACATTTGTGGCCTTTAAACAGAGAACCCTTTGCATAGGGTCCTGTGTATCCAGTGGTCATGGAATGTGCTGCAGAATCCCGCTTTTATTACAGCATTATGTTCTAGAACCTGAGCATCCTATCTTTGCTTTTTCATTTAAACTTCTTTTTAGCTCCTTATGGTTCCAATAAAAACCTTGACATTATACAAGTGTAAACTGATGCCATATTGAAAAAATGTTGCATCCATGTCATTACATTATTTTTTGATGCAACCCCCTAAAATAAACTGGCTGCAGTAGCCAAAACAGTGCTTAGAATGGGTACGACCTGTCTAAATTAGGGGTTTGTATCAATGTAACTGAAATTGCTGTAGTTATACTGGTACAGATATTCTTAAAGTAGACAAAGTATGAGTTTGCAGATAGCAGGAAACAATAGCTCTGAAAGATATAAATTGCAAGGTATAAACTGCTTCATTTATTTCTGTCAGGTGTTAACTCTGGAACCTGTAGATGACAATTTACGTCAGAATTGTTAATTATTTTACTGCTGATCATTTTAGTGGAAATATTTAGCAAATGTGCATATCCCAGTCACAGGTAGACTCCTACAACTCTGTAGGGATTGGGTTGGGAAAAAGTAATATGAAAATAAATAATACAGGGACTACAGTACTGATTAAACTGAAAATTGAATAATACAAATTTCATGAAGAACCTCCATTTTTAATTTGAATTAAGCTGCAGCAACATTTCCAGTCTCCCATATCAGAATGATGCAGAATCGAGGGAAGTTGCTGTGGAAGTTAAGCCAGGCTTGTAAAAGACTTCCTGGGATCATACTTGTTACAAACTAAGGGGCAGCATTGACTGGCTCTGAGAAGTGCTGTTTAGTGGTCTTCCCTAGTCAAAAAGAGATTAAAAGAATTTGGGAGGAAATCTTCTTCACTTCAGTAGGCATGGGTGTCAAGTTCTATGGGCTCATGATGTCCAGGCAACAGGAATATTTTTGGCCCGGGTCCTGGCTTTAGCAAAGTTTGGTGCTGGGTCTTTCTCCTGGCCCACCTGCCATGCCTTCATGCTCCCTTATGCCTTTGCAAGACCCCCAGCCCATTTGCCACCCCTTGGTGATTTAAAACAGCCTTGGGCCCCCTACCATCACTAGCAGTGCAGGGGGCTAGAGTGGCTTCTTCCCACTTGCTCTGCATGGTTGCCAGCACATGTGTCCCTGCAGCTTCTGGGGGTGTATGTCCATGTGCTGTCCCCATGGCCAATACGGTGCCTGGGTGTAGCAGGGCGCAGAGATCCCTGCTCCCCCCACCTAGGAGCTGCTCCCAGGTAAGCGCTGTACCCCCATCCCTCCCTCAAACTTGCTCACGCACCCTCCTGCACCCCTCCAGCCCCTAAACTCCCTCCCAGAACCTGCACACAGCATCCAAACTCTTTCCCAGAGCTTGAGGCAAGTGGGAGGGAGAAGGGAGGAATGTGGGTTCTGGGCACCACCAAAATTTCTGTAAACCTGCCACACCTGCTAACAGGATAATAAAACCCCAGTGTGTAAGATGTTCTAAGAATGGCTTTTCTCCAGAAATCATTTAGCAGGTTCAATAATCCCACAGTCCCCAAGAATCTTTTAGATTTTTTTATTTGGTGGATTGATTATTTTCTTGATCTGATTCTGATGAGGCACAAAACGTTCCATTCTAAGGGCCTAAAGTGGCAACCTAACGGTGCAGCCAGACATCCACTGTTTGAGCACGTACGTATCTTTGTGGTCAACCTACCACCATTTTCTTGTTTCGAAAATTTAGTCCTAAATCCTTTATCTGGAATGAAGATTCCTTGTGTTGTTTTTTTTTAAAGTGTGCTGTGAATTTTTGTTAAGTTTGCATTTTTTCCTTCTGACTGACTGAAACCACAAGGAAATTAGAACAGCTGTGAAAAAAGCTAGTTCAGTATATTTGTTCCCTCCACCCCCAAACCTGGTGTGTCCCCTGTCCAAAGGAATCGTAAAAATAACAGGCAGGGAACCATGGGCACTTATTGAAGCTTTCTGAAGGAAAACAAATGAGAAATAAAAACAATGCATAGATAGAGTCAGCTGTCCTACAGTGCCCATGTATATTATGACATCCTAGGAGAATGAGGCACTGGAAAATTAATTATTCCCACTTAGTGTATCCACTTTATTCAGAAGAAAAGTGAAATACTCTAACATTATTAATAAATTCTGGGATGATAAAGAAACAGCTGTGTCAGTAAAGGCCATAATTAAAACTAGGCTCCCACCTTAACAGACACATTGGAACAAATCTTGGTGTTGCTTGGCTGAAGGCAACAGCTATCTCTGGTGGCTACCTCAGGTAGCACTTTCTGAAAGAACCCAAAGCAATCTCAGTGCCCTGGCTAATGTCTACTCTTCCAACAGCCTTTAATATGCTAGTCTGTGGCTGATTCATTCTCCAGTTCAAAACAGGTGCTCCATTTGCCTATATAATCACTTCAGTACCACAACATAGCTCATGATTTTGTAATTGTTTTGAGATACATTGAGCTCCCAAGTGGCTCATCTTTGAAAACTGAAGCCCTCTGACTTACAAGAAGCTCTCCAAACCCGGACACCTCAGGATCTTTTTAGCTGACATCATACAGCAGTAGATCAAATAGCATGTAACAGGGTGCACTTCCAATCCCTCCTCCCCCATCTTGGGCACTGGTTACCCTCTCAAAGTAGACACAGAGAGACCTCAGGATTGTGCAGCTCTCATGTCTTTATTCACCCAAACATGTCCTACCACAAGTGCCAAACTGTATATAATCTACAGGGCTCTTTTCCCTTAAGCAGATTCAGACATTAGATAGTAGGACACCTAGTCGCTGACCTCTCCGTCACTGTTTGCTCCCAAAACTCACTACTTCCCAGCCTATGTTGCCCTTGACTCATCAGGCTGCAGGTGTTGCCCATCTTCAGGCTAGCATCAAGCCTTTTTATCAGACCCAATCTTTACCCCTTGATTGGAGAATACAGGGCAGGGGCTAATTAGGTGCTTTTGTACCAGCACCCTGTTACATAGTACGTTCCCAGAAGGCAGCAAAAATAGTCTGATGGTCTGTCTTTAATTAGGAGCTTTTTGTGTGGACTGAAGTGCAAAGAAATTTAGTCCTAGAAGGCTGTGCATGTTGTGAGGCTAGTGGTGAGAGGGTAGAGGTACTCAACTGATAAAAGGGCTGTTACCAGATCTCAGAAAGAGTAGAGGAAAGAACATCTGAGCCCTTAAGCTCAGATTCTCACAGGCATTTGAATTAATAGGAGTAGGTGCTTAAATACTTTTGAGGGGCTGGGCCTTAGCACCTATACTGAAAAAACATTTGAAGACCAGGAGAGGGGCAATGTAGAAGCTATTCACTGCCTCAAAGAGAAACAAGAGGTCCAAACCCACAATCTCTTAGGGTACACCTACACAGCAGGGCAAAAGTCGAATTAAGCTACACAACTTGAGCTACGTCAATTGCATAGCTTAAGTCAAAATAACTTATTTCGGCTTTTGGTGCTGTCTACACAGCAGGAAGTCGAAGGAAGAACACTCTTCCTTCGATTTTCCTTACTCTGGTCAAATGAGGGTTACAGGAGTCAGCGAAGTCCTCCAGCTTGACATTATTTCAGAATAATGGCTTGTAGTGTAGACATTCTCTTTCTTACTTTGGAATAATGTCAGTTATTCCGAAATAATGCTGCTGTGTAGAGGTACCCTTACTGTTCCCAGAAATGGAGGATCAAGGAAACCTGATCAGAGCTAAAGCCCTAATACAATTAAAATGAGTTGACTGCTACTTCTTTGCTTTACGTTTGAGTGTGGGAATTTGGGAATTAATTTCAGAGTTAAGGATTGTTTTGACTCTCAATGTGGAAGGTGTGGGGGAGGGGCAGTATTTGACCAATGGAAGACGTTGGCCTTTCTTACTATTTGAAAAGTATTGATGGACTAGAGCAGAGATGTGACGTCCGAGGCTACTTTGTTTTACTTCCCCAACTGCATGTGTACTCGTCACTGAAGAGAGAGACAGGCACCAAATTGGTATGTCCTAATGAACAAGACTCCAGATTTAGAGGGAAAGCAAAATGGGTTCAGTCTTTGTGTACAGGTGTTGTGGGATGGATTATGAGTGCAATGTGCTACCGCACTAATTCTTTGCCTCTGGAAACCCTAATCCAGTGGTCCCCAACGCGGTGCCTGTGGGCGCCATGGTGCCCACCGGGGCATTTATGTGCACCCACCTAGTGCCACCTGGGTGCATGGTGCATGCATGGCCCCTGCCCCCTGGCGCCTGGCGCATGCGCGGCCTTCGGGTGTGCAGCGCATGCGCAGCCCCCGTCCCAGGCACGCGGCACGTGCGCGGCCCCACTCCCAGGTGGCCCAGCAGCCCCACGCAGTGCCCACCACCCAGAAAGGTTGGGGACCACTGCCCTAAGCTCCAAGTGATGTATTCAAAATAAGTCTCAGGCTATAAAAATAATAGGACAGTTACCAACCACAGTGAGCTCTCACTACCTAGAACAGGCCCAGGAGTACAATATCACTTCAGATTGAGGTGCATTGGTCGTATATAACAAAATTATTTGCGGTTATTCTGGTCTATCTTCACAGACAACCAACCTAACTTAACACTTGGAGATCCTGCATCTCAAGAACTGTCAGAAAAGGAATGAGAATATGTTAGTATAATAGTAATAACAATTTGGATTTGTAGTACTTTGCAGCCATACATTCCACAAAAATATGATTGTGCCAAGCATTAAAACCGATCAATCAATAAATAAAACCATTGTCAGCATTTCAAAGTTCAGGGTTTGCAGTAGGCACATCTGTAATTAAAATGTTAATCAAAATGATTACAAATATATGGCTGACAATATTTTTACTTACCAATAAATACAGGAGTTTAAAAAACAAAAATGTCAATAATAGCATTGATTAAAAAGGTCACAAATTTTTGCAAAAGCCAAAATATTTTGGAAAATATCACCATTTTTGGTGACTTTTTCACTTTTGAAAAAAGACCATTCAGCCTTCTCTACCCCCAAACCTTTTGGCTGTGTCTAGACTGGCGCGATCTTGCGCCAGAGCTATGCAAATGAGGCTCAGTGTGGAATATCGCCGAGCCTCATTTGCATAACTAATGAGCCGCCATTTTTGCGGAAGAGGCTCTTGCGCAAGACGGAGCTGTCTACACTGCCCCTTCTTGCTCAAGAAAAACCCTCTTGCGCAAAGCCATTATGCTGATTATTTTCAGGCATAACGGCTTTGCGCAAGAGGGTTTTTCTTGTGCAAGAAGGGGCAGTGTAGACAGCTCCGTCTTGTGCAAGAGCCTCTTCCGCAAAAATGGCGGCTCATTAGTTATGCAAATGAGGCTTGGCGATATTCCACACTGAGCCTCATTTGCATAGCTCTGGCACAAGATCGTGCCAGTCTAGACACAGCGTTTGTGTTTGAAAAGTTTGACCAGCTCTAGAAGTATTATAGTCTTTATTTCACAGCTGGGAAAACTGGAACACAGAAAGGGTAGGCATAGGTAACAGACCGAATCATGGAAGAATTGAGGAAATATGTCCTTGTCTCTTGACTCCCATCCCCTTTTCAGACCATTGAATGGTGGTATCCATGTGTGTTGGACAACAGTATAGATAAAGATTTTCAGCAGTGCTCAACATTGGTCTAATTTTACTCCTGCTGAAGCAAATGGGGATTTTACCATTGACATCAATGAGTGTCAAGTTAGGCTAATGTTGAGCAGTGTTGAAAAATCCCATCCACATATAATAACTGTAGTTAAATATAGATAGCACTTCAATTTTCTATTCTTATTTTCAATTACTAATAGCTTTGTTGGGGAAAAAAACCCCCTCTTCCCTTCAGGGCTGGCCCACAACATTTTGGCACCTGAGGCGGGGAGCTCAAATGATGCCCCCATGTCCCCTTGCTTGGGCCAAAACTTTGAAAGGTCTCAATTCTGCCTTCTTCCTGTTTTACTCCTCTCATGGTACTGCTCTGCCATCTCTGTGCATCTAGAGCAGAGAGAATACATATGCACCAGCAGCAGACACAATTTTCTACACTCTGGGTCCTAGTGGCGCCTCTCCACAGTCTGGCACCTGAGGCGGCCACCTCAGTTTGCCTCATGGTAAGGCCAGCCCTGCTTCCCTTTGAGCTGAAATTTCTCAGGGTGGTTATAATTTCAGAAATAATTTAACTATGGAAACTTAAACTGAATTTTCTGACTTTAAGTGTGTAATATTAATGCCTGGTATACACACTCTGTGACTTTGTAAACATTTCAGCTATACTGAATATACTTGAAACAATTAACATTATGCACCATCTCATTTGTGCTACGGTCACACTCTCTAAGCGGTTTTTGTATCATTGTTTTCTTCTAATAAAACATTTGAGAAAAGACAGGCAAACATCGAGAGACAAATAACCATTTCAAAAACAGCCACCCAACTGGAAACATGCAAGATATAACACAGATTTTACTCCAGTACGTTATATTTGTGATTGCTGATATTCATCTTTCATTTTTAAATGGTGTCCCTGTCAGAGAGGAACTCAAAATGAACCTTTGCTTATTATGCATATATTATTTATGCAATACTGGGGCATTTCTGGTTCCCAAGAGTATGCCTTAGCTTGGGAACACCTGAGTTCTTTGTGAAGCTCCTTTCCTTTTTTCCAAAAGCAGCTGAGGGACTGTGTGTCCTGTTTCTGGAAACAAGTCCCTTCCTGGAGCTGTCTGGGCTTGGTTCAGATATCTGTCTGGTCCCAGCCTTATGCAGGCTCTCCAGGGCCTGAAGTTGGCTAGCCTGGTATATCAGTAAGGTTCCTTGTCTAGCCCCCCACATATTGGTCATGTCTCAGAAACCTGACCAGGAAGGTTTTGGGGGGTTTTCTTCTCTCTGGAGCCTTGCAAGATAGGAAGAAGCTTTATCTATATTAATTTAGTACACTGGATGTGCCTACAATAGGCTTTCTAAATCTGTCTCTCACACATGCATGAACTCAATGGGGTAGGAGTTGAAAAAAAATCAAAGACCCCAAACCATGAATCTTAAAAAATATCCATTTTTGAGCCAGTCTCTTGATTTTGAACATTTGTGATTATCAGTGCTATAAATGGAGATACAGTCACTGCCTTGAAGATCTCACAATTTAACCAAGTGTTTTTGTGCAAAAGTAGCATTTTGAGCATTAGCGATCAGTCTGTAGTGAATTCTTACGGTCTGTTTTCAGGTGAAGTATGAGTGGGTCAGCTGAGCTTATTGTTTTTTAAGTGGGAGATTTTGAATAGTCTTTCAATATGTCCATTGTGGACCTGATCCAAATCTCATTGTCCTCAAAGACTACATTGACTACACTGCATGCTAGACCCACTCTATGGAACCTGCACCTGCAGACCTGTTCTTACCAGGCTCATGCTTGTAGCGCACGCCTTGTACCTAAGTCAATGCATCCATCCTGTGCTATGCAGACACAAGTCAGACACTGTGGCTTCAGGAGTTGAATCTTCTTTACTAGCTCTAGTTGCTCTGGGGCTTCATGGGAAAACTAATCTGGCCATCTTGCAACATTTGAGCAGAAGCGTTGTTAGGCCACTGTGTGCAGTAGAAACATTTTTGTGTCTGCATATTCCCTGCAATTGGAGGCAGTAACCTGCATGTAGTATGGATGGGAGAACTACTCCTGCTTGTTCTATCATTGCTATTTCAGCTTTGAATCCATAAGGGTGGATGGATCATTCCTTTAAATACCAACATTCTTCCCCTTGCTCAAACAATAGCAGCCACAAATTTGAAAGGCCCAATTTTAAAAATCTGTGGCTGGGGAAGTAAGAGAGTTTGAGTTCCCTACTCCTCTCATATATGCACAGGATGATCCTTCACCCCTTGTGACAATGTTGTAAGAGCCAGAGATACTTATTACTGAAGTTGTTTCCAAGAATCTAGGTTAAAAACTCCTTGGTTTGGAATGTTCACATGGACCGGCATATATGTCTACTTTTAATTATTTTGATTTGGTCCTTAGTTGTCCAAATCTTTGACAAAGGCTTTTCTTGATATATATTTTAAAATCTAACAGTTCCCTTTACTTCCATGGGGCTATGTCTACACTGGCAGCTTCTTGCGCAAGAACTCTTCCAGAAGAGAGCATCTACACTGCCATGTGCTTTGCGCAAGAGCATCCATGCCAGTGTAGACGCTCTCTTGTGCAAGAAAGCTCCGATGGCCATTTTAACCATAGGGCTTTCTTGTGCAAGAAATTCATGTTGCCTGTCTACACTAGCCTCTTGCACAAGAACAGTTGCTCAAAAGGGCTTATTCCTGAGCGGGAGCGTCAGAGTTCTGGTGCAAGAAGCCCTGATTTCATACATTAGACCGTCAGTTTACTTGCGCAAGAACACGTGGCCAGTGTAGACAGGCAGCAAGTTTTTGCGCAAGAGTGGCTGCTTTTGCTCAAGATCGTGCCAGTGTAGACATAGCCCCAGACTTTCCTTTAATTTTAACCTTGCAAAGCAAATTATTTAAAAAGATACTGCACTTATGCAGAGGAGAAAGAGGAAAAAATCTAGGCCTAACTGAAAGAAGCAAAGCTGATCCTCACTCCTACACTGGGAACAGGTAAAGTAATTGATATATTTATATGGTTGTCATTTAATTGGCTCCTACTTAATTAATAAGAAAATTAATTAATTTCTTTAGATTGTAAGCTTCTTGATGTGGGAGTCTGTTTCTTTAAAAAAAAAAAAAAACCTTATCTAAACCGCTTCCCTTCCTTGACCTGAAATAGTTTGAATTTTTTTACTTCAGAGCATGCTGCAAAACAGTTTTCTCACTCTTCGGGGAAAAGCTGAGATATCTGAGTAGACAGACAGGGGTTTGAAAAGCACCGGTATATTTGAGTTTTGAAACAGGCTTTAATATTTTTGATGGGTGGATAGATGCTCCAGTTTCTTTTATAGAAGCTTACTCCCATATTCTGTGCACACAAGTCCCATTGGGAAAAGTTTAACACCCAGAATCTGAAGAACAACTTATTAAATTTCTGGTGAGACAAATGCAATTAAGTTCAAAATCCAAACGTATGTTTGTTTTGTTATATAACCTCTGTCTGTTGGGCTACTGCAAACCAGCACAATCCCCAGAAAAAATAACAGCATGCCTAAGTTCACTAAATAAAAGAACCACATCTGTTTATTGTTGGCAGAAGGCATGCACACAGCTTACCTCCTGCTGCTGGTGTTAATGATGTGTACAGAAAGACAGGAGAAACATAAACAATCCTGTCTTCCTCTCAGAATTACTTCCTGAGTCAGGGTTCTTTCTTCTGTTCTGGGAGGAGCTGCCACCTGGGAGTATGCCCATAAGCACTCACTCACTCAGGTAGCATAGTGATTGTGTTGCAGTACAGTTGTGTAAATAGAGTATTGGATTTTTTAATGCACCATTCTGATTTTTCAAAATCCAGTGTCTGGGGACAGACGTGGGACCTACTGTAAGATTTTTTCAGAGAAAAGAGGGGGTAAGTAGGATATAACTCTGATCAGAGACTTTTTTCTCTGATTCCCCTGCCAGCAGTCAATTTGATTAGGCAAAAAAGAAAAAAATATTTTACAAATCTTCCAGCTGATTAAATCATGTTTTCTCCATATCCGCTTGGCTTGTGAAATGGGGCATAATTTAAAATTGTACAGTTTAGATTATTATCCCCCCAACTGGTATTAAATTTGCTTTAATATTCCAAGCGAATACAGGGAAAAACAGCATCTAAGTGATTGCTCAGGTTTTTTGCAACCTCATAATAATTTAGCCTCCTTCTAACAAGCAGAAGCATGTAAATCTATTCCAGAAATGTGCATGTATTTTGAATTGTGTCACTGGTTTACATTAAAAAAGAAAAAAGTGCCCACAACTCTAGATTGTGAACTGTATTATGAACCAGGAGTAGCTGCACTCAATTTTCTTAACAGACCCAAACATTGTCTACTTTAATGTGATGCTATGAAGGGAAGAGTAGGTCAGGGAGTGGCTTTTGTGTTTTGCTCCAGTGGTGCCAAGGTTTGCAGCCATCCTGATCTCTTCTGGGTCTGAGTCAGTGTTTGTTGCTCCAGCAGAATGTAGAGAAAGCTTCTTTCCCTTTATAAAGAAGTTTCATTTCTGAAGGTGCCATGTTATTGTTATGGTGGAATGTAGCTGATAAGGGAGGTCATGAGGGTGCAGAGAGAGAGAGAGAGAACCAGTCCAGGCCAGTCCCATTAAGAACTCTGAAGATGAGCCCTTAATCTTGGATTTTGACTGGATCTTCTTTGGGAAACCAGTGAAGGGAACAGAACCCTGGGGTAACGTGGTCAACAGTCGGTGTTGCTGCGCAATCAGGCTTCTGAGCCAATTTAAGACTGTTATTTTATATGTAGCAACAGAAAATGTCAATAGTTGAGCCTGGAGATCACAATGCATAGATTACCATGACTAAATCTGACTCTGGCACTGTCTTCTTGGACAAAGAAGAGGGTGTTTTCATGGCCATCGGTCACCAAAAAAAGGGAGGATTCCCAGTAACTATTGTGCAGATGCAGACTGCCCTAGCATTCACAGAGGTCCCCAGCATGAACTTGTAGTCTAGGTGATTATCTCCACCTTTCATCAACTTAAGTCTTGAGATGGTACATTGATTGTGATTAATTGGTCACAGGCATGTAGTGACCGTTCAAATGTTATTGATGGGAACAAAGCAAACAGTAAGCTATGAATATGTGGGGCACATTTTGGCATTTTTTTCAGCAAATATTTATTTCCTTTATTTTGACCTCTCTAGCTATTGGGTTCTTATCCCTATTAGAAGACATTTGGGGAACAAAGGTGAGGATGAAAAACAGAGCAGATGGAGGATAGGATGAAAATCTCACAGGGAGAAAGAAGAAGACTGTGTAAAGGGACCAGAAAGTAGAGGGGAAAAACAGCAAAACCATGTTCACTGGCTATAGGACACCATGTTTGTCTGTCACAGTCAGTTTTTCTAGCACTAATATATTTAGCATTGGTTTCTCTTTGAGCTAATATAAGGAGTGCCTACTAGCTCGTTCAATGAGGAAGCCTCATTTTGTAAGGCTTTGGGAACACACAACCCCAAGACTATGACTGCGGTGCACAGAGTTCCATGGCCCACATTGGTTACGTCTGCCCTCGTTTTTGGCCACCGCTTGGCAGATGCTACAATTGACAAGGGTGGAGTCAGCTTTTCCTAGGGAAGGGAAAGGAAATATAATGGGACGTATGCAGAAACAGACTGCTCGGTGAAGCCAGCTTTTCAAAGTACCTAGGCGTTTGTCCATGGAGAGCTTCCATTTTGGTTCACCTGTTAGAGCTGTTGCCTGTGACATCTGGGTTTGAGTCTCAGCTGGTGCAATGTGCCCTAGTACAGCTGAATGGTTATATTCATTGCAGTGTCTGCCAAAAATATTTGGGAGAGCCATGTGTGCCTAGGGTCTGATATAGCCTATCCAGTAGAGGGCAATGGTACACGCACACACTCCAGCCGACACACTAAAGCCTGGCATGCTGCAGTTTGCTGGCTCCTTTTTTGATAACTGCCAGGGGGTACAATTGAAACTGACAAGATTCATATCTTCTGAAATGCTTGGACAGCAGGGTTCTGTCCATGCCATTCCCCTGCCAACTCATCTGGCAGGCAGAGTGCAGTGCATATGGAGTGGCACGATTTACCTGTGTCCTTATGTTTCTTGCATTTGCAGTCCCCTGAATGTGGTAGGCTCTTCAGCCTAGGAACTGAGATTTTAAGTGTTCCAGCCCTCGCTTTTTTCCTATTAGTGGTAATTTTACACAATGTAGCTGGGGGTGGAGTGGGGGAAAATGTGGACTATCACTTTTATAAAAATCAGTTTAAGTATGTAAATAATGGGCATGTGCATATTTAAAGTAATTCTCTCTCTGCAATAGTTCTCAGCCTCATCTGTCCAGAAACTTATTTACATACCTCAAATATTAGTCTATTTTATAAGAATTCTGGTGTCTCCTCTGGACCCACTTTCTCACGATATTTTAGTGCTTCTATTTCTGGACCTATCTGCAACCATAAAGTTTAAAACACGCTTGTGGAAAAGACAGTCAGAGTGGAGGCTAAAGAAGAGGAGGAAATTAGCAGTGGATGATTCAGGAATTGGTAATAGAATATTATAGGGCCCTGTGGAATCGAATCTCTGGGACCTGTGTGTGTGAATAGTGGGGGAGTGACTGGCATATGTACTTCAGTCACAGAGAGCATGATTATGGAGTGGTGGTGGGGCTGAGGGAAAGATAGGGCGAGCAAGAAAAGGATGAGGTTGCTGGGAAAGTAAAGATGACAGGAAAAGAAGAAAGGGAGGGGAAGGACTGAGATGTGAAAACAAACAAACAAAAAACCAGACTCTGACAGGGCGCCTTGCCCCGCAACCCTCCCAAAAGGGGGTGCGGCGGCAGCTGGTGTGGCAGTGGCGGCAGGTGATGCGGCAGATGCCGGCATGGTGGCTGTGGCTGCGGCCCCGGTTGAGGCTGTGGCTCGAGTTCAGAAAGCAGGGGCGGCTGCTCCTGTGCGCCGACAGGAGCTTCTTCCCCTCCAAAGGTCAGCCCCAACTGAGCTGCTCCCCTGGACTTTATACTGGGCCCACAGTTGGAGCATGCCCAGCAGTGCTGCGGAGGAGGGGCCTTCTCAGCCCAGCAGGCCAGTTTAGCCTCCCCTTGGCTAAATGTATCCATTTTCAGTGGAATTTATTCCCGTTCTCCAGATACGGCTGAGCTACAGTATTTCTTCAAATAAGATTTGATCCTTTCTTGCTCTTGACTAGGAATTGCACATGTCCCCTCCGTTTTATTACTTCATCTCCTGTAACTCCACCCATCGTTTATGTCTTGTCTTGTATGGAAGCTTTAGATGGCAGTGACAAAAATTTTCAAGATGCTTGTACAGCACCAGGCACAGTGGGTCCCCAGGCTACCTAATGCCTCTTGGCATGAGCACCATAGAAACGTAAAATAATAACCACTGGCTCATTCTTTTGTCTTCGAATGCAATGTACATAGAAGATAGAGATGCACATCAAAATCTGCTGGGCATAATGCCCTTGGGCTGTTTGAGGGATATTCTCCCTACTTGTTTTGCTCTGCCTGTGCAACATGGACTTGGTGATCTCTGCCCAATGTCCAGTGAACAAGTATCCACACATAAACACTGGCATTAATTGGGACCTCTGCAGAGAGGAGAGGCTGATCTACTCTAACCCGTAGGCACATTAGTGGGACTATTTGGGGAAGTTAGAACCTTCTTTGTGGATAAATAAAAGATTTCTGTCTCTTGTGCCGTCCATCGGGCAACTTCCAGAAGCCATAAACTCACACATATAACAAACAGTTTTCTTTAAAAAGAGGATACCACTACTGAACTCTTCCAAACTTAAAGTCAAGTTCAAGCTTTTAGTTTAAGCTTTTGGCGAAGATTTGAGTCTGTATTTTATTAACCTGTTTCTGTCATCTGTAATCTAAATAGCTTGCTGATAATATGATTTTAGGCCTAACACTCCTACCAAAGACCTGCCTGATACTGAACTAATTCAGAACTTGCAATCATCAATATTGTGATGTATTTTAATGTTCCAGAGCCTCAGCTTTTTCAAAGGTTAAAACCGAAAATGAAAACAACACTGTTTTGGGCTGTATATCAATCCAGAGTATGTAATAACATTTCTGGCATTGAGGGCATTGCTGCTTACACTTCAAACCACAGTTTGCTTTTAGCCTTACCCTCTGAGGCTATTAAGCAGGCAGGTGAATGATTCCCTGCCCTTCTCCTTTCTCCTCATCTCTCCTCTGCAGGATTTTTAACTCTGTAAAATGTGTTAAAGTAATATTGTTTTCAGAGAAGACCAGGAAAAGCAAGGGGCGGGGGAGAGAACTACCTCATTATTATCTTATCTAGGCTGACTGGAAGGGCCTCTGATCAATGAGGAGATTTTAAATAAAGATTGTGTAGTCTGAGACTTTAGAATAAAGCATCTTTACAGTAAGTGATGCTCCAAGAAGCTAGAATCACGTCCACCTGCCTTTCTGCGCCAGAGCCTGGGAAAAATAAAAAGCATGCAGCTGAGCACGAGTGTGCATTGAAATTTAAGGAGAATGTGCATTGACCTTTAAGGAACATGCACACTGTTTAAGAACTTACCCATCTCCAGGCAATTATAAAAATGCCTGAGGTCTGCTGGGAGTTCAGTTGTGGTTTGCTTCCTGCTCCCCCTTCTCTCCTGGAAGCAGCCATGTTCTGCAGCACATCCCTGGCAGAGAGAGCCTGTAGCGAAGGAGCGGTTCTGAGAGTCTCACTGCCGTGACTGACTCCATACTGTGGAGGCTACCCACATTTCCAGATGCAGCATGTGGAGAAAAGCAGCTTCCTAAGGTCCCTTCATTTCTCACCCCTTCCCACCCTTCCCTTTCCCATGCAAGTGGGTGGGAAGGGGTGAGAAATGAAGGGACATTGTTTTGGGGGAAACAAGATGATCCAGGACAGAGGGGTTAATCAAGGGCTGAGTCGAGACTCTCTATTTTGACCCTCTCCTGTTCCTTTTGTGGCATAGCTATTTGCTGCCCCCATGCTCAAAGCACCCATCCAGCCTTATATATGGGTTTACGAGACTCCAACCTGCACCAGATGAACTGGGGACATGCCATTCTGGGAAAGCCACAGCTACACCATAATGTGTTTTAGCATAGGCAGTGTTCTGACTCATGGTATAATAAACACTGGTGCTTGGATGTTTGCCAAAAATGAATTTCAAATAGTATGTTCTATAAAAGTTAAAATTGCACCAGGGCCCATTAGCTGCGTAAGTCATCTAGTCAGGAAGTAGAAATAGTATCCTATGATTTACGTAGTCCACCAACACAGCAGAAATCTTAACGTGCAAATGTCAGATATGTACATTGTAATCCAATCTTCTGTCTGTCTCTGTCTTTTTGTATTGTGGGAGGAGTCCCAGTCACGGACCATCGTGCTAGCGAGATGCTGTACCAACACAGAACATAAAACAGTCCCTGCCCCAAAATAGCATGGAGTGTAAGCAAGCTAATTCCATAAAATACAACTCAGTGCACTACGGCCTAAATAATCTAAGTCAAATGAACTGGACAGGAGCTCTTTGTGTAGGGGGAAATTATCATGAAAAATTTACTAAAAAATTGAAAACATTGAATAAGATGTAAAATCCTGGCCAAACTCCCAGTGACTTCAGTGGGGTCAGGATTTCACCAAAGAATTTTTGTAAATATTTCACAAACTGGTGAAATTGGATTACTATATTATTCATTGAGACTTACTTGCTCAGCTCTAGAAATAAAAAATACAAGGACATCTTAGAATTTCTTGAGTGACTCCTTTGGTTCTGGCTGGTAAATATGACCATTTACAAACATTTAATAGCTTATTTGACCACCCCCCGCACCTTGTGAGGGGGCACAGAAAGGACTGTGGTGGAAGAAGTCTCTAGGTGGTCCTTCTCAATAGATGCTTGAAATGGTTTTGCTAGGAGCAGAGTTTGTCCCTATGTGAAAAAGACTGTGGGGCCCACTCACAAAACTGGATCCCCAAACTCATGTGAATCCAATACGAGGCCAGGACCATCTATGTGGCAGCTCATACTTCCACCCCAGTTCTCAGTTTCTAGTGGTTTTCAGTCTGCTCCTGTTCAGGGCTTCCAAAGTCAGTGACTTGCCATGAGCCGCCCCCCGAGAAGGGGGTTGCCAGTCATGGAGAGGCAGGCTGCTAAAAATAGTACAGCCTCTGTAATACTTTCCTGCATTTAACTTGTAGAGCTGATGGTGAGGAGTAAGGCTGCGTGTTCTCCAGTCCCTCTGCTCTGGCCTGCCTATTTGTCAGCTGGCTCTGTCCCTCCCCCCCCATACCAATCCCCAGTTCCAGAGGGTGGGTCTGCAAGATCTGAGGCAAGAGGATGCTGCTGGGGAAGTGTCTGAGTCTCCCTCCCCCTGGAAGGGTGAGACCTGCACACACATTCTGGCTGTATGATCAAACCCACTGCTTCCTCTCTGTCATAGATACTTGACATGCTTAAACCTGGCACTTTCTCCATCAATTTCTTGTGATTTCATCTGGGATGGAGATGGCCTTTCAGTTTTCACCTCTGTGTGTTCTCTCAGTCTCCTTTTTCCTTCTCCCCACCAATTACGAGCTAATCTTAGTAGTCAAAGATGTATGTATTTTCTGAATCATGTAGCTCAGTCTGTCAAGCTTTCAGATTTTCCCTCAAGTCTCTGAAAAATTAGTTTCCCTGTGAGAGACAAGTCTCAGATTTATATGCAGTGTTCAAGTTAATTTATTTTTATCTGTTTTTTTCATAAGATTGTGGGTGTGAAATTGTATTCCTGTTTCCCTTTAATACTGTTTTTATTGCATTTCTTTAGCTGTCACACCCACATTGTGCACAACGAAATTTCTTACCTTTGTCACTCTGTGCAAACAAAGAGGGGAATAGATTTAACAAATGCAGCTGTATTTTCTAATGGGCTAGAAATCAACCAGTTGGAAGCTGTCTCTCCGCAGATCTTGATGAGCATGCCAGAATACTAGTTCCTCAGGTGAACATAATATTTGCAAACCCTCTTTAGCATTGCAGAGCCACAGTGTAGTTGAAGTTGGTGAACTTCTAGGCTGCCAGACTCTGCTATTTATAGCTTCAAGGGTGTCAGGGTACAAGTCAAGATGTTGGTACCACAGTGGCATTTTCTTTCATTTAATCATGGAGAACAGCTTTTTAAAAAGTCATTATTTCAGTTTAAGAGACTAACATTTCCTGATTGCTTAGTCAAGCTTCTAAGAGATGTGGTATTTGTGGAATGAAGAAATTCACTTGCCAAGCTTTTAAATGGTAGAAATCCTACTCAAGTCGACTTTGATGTTGCTGGCAAATGTAGGGAGCAAAATCGATAAACAGCATGTAAAAGAGAGAGAGAGAAGTTTCCACTGCAGAGAAAAAAATGCAGAGAGGCACAAACACCTTTTATCTTTTACCTTTCATACCTGTAGCCATTGTACTGCTGAATATGCGGATCATAAACATTGGAAAGTGGACAGAAATCTGTTTAGGCTGAAATGCTGCTTCTAAGGCCTGATAAGAAAATTAACTCACTGATTACTGTACCAGTTTTAGATTAGCTTGTAGTTCACCGTGTCCCCTTTTATGTCTGCTTTTGCCTCTTATTTCCAGGTACAAATTAGTAAAAACACATGTTTTTAAAATCCATGTGTCCCATCCTTCCATAAAAGGATTAGAGCAAGTCCCAGTTGAGGACAGGGTTTTTATAGTAGTGCCCAGTACTAGGTCTGTACAAGTTATTAGAGAATGAGAACAGAAAGCTGCCAATGGAGGATTTTATTTTTTTGTGCTCATACATTAGCACATTTTATAGTGAACCCCCTGGGCCTTCCATAGCCAGTTATCTGTGTGTCAAGTGAAGTGAATGGAAGTTACTCAGAATGTAGCAACCCTAATTTAACATGAAAAGAGATGTTGTATGGTGCGCACATTAATATAGTAAGCACCCCCAGTTATTTTTAATGTATGCTATTCAATAGGTCTCATAAATTAAAACAACAGAAGATGGCCCATATTGTTAGTAACAATGGAACACTTGGGCAATACTTGTACATTTAGCTACATATACTCTTTTAAAACTTTTCTTTTCTTGCTCAGAAATAGCAGAGTAAAATCACTAGAGCAGAGGAAGTATGGGGGGGGGGGAGATATTATGAAAGCACGGCAAATATGAGAGTCAGAGAAAAATATAGACAACATGTACTTTTAAAAATGTACTAAGAAAGTTTTTGATTTTGTTTGTGCTTAAATGGACTTGTATTGGGTCATAGTGGGGGGCTTCCTAGTGAAGGCATGATTCAAGCCTAGCATTACCCACATATGTCCATGAACGATGTGATAAGAAGCTGACAGAACTGACGAAAAGATTTAGAAAGTCCTAGGAGTCAGTGAGAAGAAGGCTCACTGAGGATATGGTAGGCCTATTGGTAGAGTTGGGATCAGCTAGGTGGACATGGACCACTAAAATGTAGGAAGGGTGGCCTAGTGGAGGTGCTAGTAGAATGGAACCAGGGACACTTGTGTTCATTTTGTGGATCAGCTACAGACATCTTTTGTAAGCCTGAGCAGGTCACTTAATCTACCATTAAATAGGGATAATATTTCTGTTCTTCAGAGGGGTGCTGTGAGGTCAAAATTCATTAAGAATTGTGAGATACTCAGCTACAGCATTGATGAGCCTGTGTACATACCTAGGTGGCTAAGAGCATCTGAAGTGGTGAGAGCCAACAAAGAATGAAAATCAGTGTATTTTCTTTGATTTTGCTTTTAGAGAAACAGTAAAATTCACTACAAAGAAATGAGATCCTGTTACAATACAAAAGGAAAAAAGGCATTTTTTATAAACTAAGGCTCTGATCCTACGAAGAACCCCCATCCCTCTGGACCTCTTTACTTGTGTGATGTCCCTCTAGAGTCAGTCAGGCTTTCGTGGGCAGATGAGAGCCCTCAAACCCAACCCTACCAGGACCCAACTATGAGGTTGGGTGGGAAAACAAGAGGACCCTCTCTGGCTTGGGTCAGGTTGGCTATGGTGGGGATGCACGTCAGCAGGCTGTGTGCCCTACTCCTGATGGCTGCCACCACCTCACTGTATTCTACATGCTGTGGAATGAGCACTCTGAGGAGTCTTAGTGCCTCTCACCCTACTGTGCACACATGGGCAGCAGGGGGCAGCAGACAGCAGGGCAGGCAACCACCACCTCACTAGCCCCACAATGAGTAGCCCCATGAAGAGTCTCATAGGCGGGATGTGGTGGTGACAGTGCTGACTCAGGTTGGTGGAGAAGGTGGGACTGGGTTTGCCTCAGGCACTCATGCTCAGGTTGGTCAGATGAGCTTCGGTCTGGTTTGAGCTTAAAAACTAGGCTGGAGCAGATTTCTGGCTGGTTCCCTGTGACCACACACAGCTTATTTTTTTCAGGATTGCAGCCTTAATTTGTATTGGGCCAAACCCTGAAGTCCTTACTAAGTGCTTTCCCCCTCTGTCCTTAATGAAAAAAAAAACAAAAAACCTCCTCCTACTGAAGTAATTGAGAGTACTGCCTGAGTAAGGACTATTGTGTTTATAATAAAACATTCTATGGCTTATATCACTGCCACTGAATATGTAATACATTTTTTAGGTAGCTAAAGTAACTTGGCTTTCAGCCTTCTCATTACAGTGTACCCAAGGTGTGAATTAATTTGTTGGACTGAATAGGGGATGCTTGTCCCAGATAGCTTCTGAAAGTACAATCTAAGGACTTTAGTTTCCAAAGGAGAAGCTGAAACGGTGCTAGGTGCCATATATTTGCATCATTCCCAGAAGTGCCATGACATATTTAGGTATTTCTGGAGAGAACAATATACTGTTCAATGTATCTTGGGGTTTTATTTTATTTTTGTTACATTTCTTGTTAAGCCAGCTGTGCAGGGACATTGACTCATAAACTGAAATCTCACCTCTTGAGGTATAATAAGAGTCAGGTGTCTAAAGGGTCTTTGCTACTCCTGATAAGTCTAAAGGAATTTTGCCATTGACTTCAGCAGGAGCAAGATCATTCCCTAAAACTGTAAATATTTGCAACAGTAGCATTATATTTTTACTGCAAATCAAAAGTCAATTTAACAATCTCAAATTCAACCAACAGAGGGCTCTGTTGGTTTGATTTAAGCCACAAAAAGGGCTATTAGGCTTTTTGGGGTTAGGTTGCTGTAATAAATTCAAGAGCATCTATAAAAGTGGACTCAGTTGAAATGAACTGAAAGGCATGTTTAAATGAAGAATTAGAGGCTTACTTTTAGAAAAAATGGTGTTAGGTGATCTGACATTTTTCATTGAATAGATGCAATTTAGAGTAAGCACACTGTGACTTCTTTCAGTGACATGAAGATGCTAGCGGGAATGCCCCATAACATTTAGAACGTGACCAAATAGCAAATTATGCCTTTTAAAAATAGTGTGAACATTACTATTTTTTACTAAATTGATTATTTGGCTGTACATTTACATCTGTTATAATTATACACACATGTTTATTTTTATACCAGAATTAGTATATTTAGCTGGATGTACAGCCACATGCAAAAAGAATACGCATGTATAAATATAAAAATATGACTCAACAGAAATATTCATTTTCCCCAGCTAGCTGTGGCTTTATTAGATCATGAATTGAAATTGTTAGTAGACTTCACGGAGAGCACAATTAAAAGGAAATGTAACATTGCTTGAGTTACAATAGGCCATAAAGTGAATTGAAGAAATAGTGTATTGTATTGTTGGATATGACTGTTAATCTCTCTCTCATTCTCTGTTTTTTTGCTGTCCTGGCACTTCTCTCTGATGCCACTCTGGAGTCCCTGTTCCGCTTTTTAATTTCTTATATGTTTCTCAGCCACTGACTGGATGCTAGCACAATGATGACCTGAAATAATGGTTTTGAAAATTAGCTATATAATATGTGTAAGATATAGTACACAGCAATGCAAATAAACAATTATGTGGACTATATTGTTTTTAAAAATACTGAATCAATATTAACAAATGTGTTTATACACATACATAACAATTAATATAATATTTGTAAATATTTGCATATACAATTGTGTGTATGTCATTAATGGACTGTAATTTCTATCTGTGTTTACCTTCTTGAAAAAGGAACCACACAACATCATAAGCAAAAAATTTGTGTTTATAACAAAATATATAATGTACAGCTTGTGCATATATATATGAAATCTATATAGTACCTTCAGTGTTTGTATCTAAGCACAGTGTATATATGCATAAAGCAACATTGCAGTTCTATCAATTTGGTAACCATAGAGGAAATTCCATTTCTACGCAGTAGTGCAGTGACAGGTTTCCTATAAAATAAATATGGGCCACAAATAGAAATACTTTAACTCCCTTCTCTTACATTTTTTCTAGTAATGAATACAGACTTCAACCTGGGGAAAATATAAAATGATCCCCCTTTTAATATAAATGTCCCTCCAAAAATCAATTTCAATTTCATCTTTGTTTTAGTAAAAAGAACAAAAAGATCAGGACTATAAATAATGGCTACCTGCAGTTTCCATAATAAATACCTCAGGAATAGCAAACAGGCTGTAGAAATGCATGGATGGTTTATTTTCACTTCCTTCATGAATTTGATGTACTGCAGGAATTTTTATAAATAGCTATCCAGATACGGTGTGGATTCAGATTCAGCCATTTTTCCAAATTAAAACACACATTTTGTGATTGGATTTTGGAATGTATAAGCATGTTCATAGTATAGAGACTTCAACAATGTATTGCACATATATAACATTTTCTAAAACACCATAAATATACATCTATGGAAACAAAAACCTGTATATATTTATGTTCTGTGCTATAAATCATCCATCCTTGTTTTCAGATAAATACTACAGCATCCTTTAGCTAAAGCTTTTTGTTTTTTCTAGGCAGTATTAAGAAATCTGTGTATGGATGCCTAGCTGGATATTTGTACACAGTGATTGGGAGTCTATTGTTGCCCTATACACAAATTATTTTTTCCTTGTATTTTCAGGAAAGGAAAGCCCTGTTATGTTAATCTAATTTTATAGATTAGAGAAATCACTAGCTTTATTCCTTCCATCAGATTGTAACCTTAACCAGCACAAAGCAGTATATGTGTGTCTAATATAAAAATAGGCATGATGATAAGTATAATGTGAAAATATTTTGGAGACTCTCTTGATTAAACGGTACAGTCAGAAGAAATGCATGCAGATCTGTTTTTCTATAGCTATACTAACATTCTCCTTATGGGGTCAATGCTATATTTATGTAGGTAAAGATAAACACTTGAGCCATACCATTGTGTGCACCATTAAATTTACTAGCAGCTATATTATTGTATTAATTGCATCTCAAGCATGTATCATTATTAAAAAGAAAAAAAACCCACCTAGAAACCATTACCTTAGCTGATGGTGCTTATATGGAGTGCCAGGTCTGGTTTCTAATAAAACCACATTGAAAATTCTAGTGTACTACAATGTTTTATGCTTCTCCTTTCTTCAGGGCAGATTGGTTCAGCCTGCACTTTATTCCTGAACCTATATTCATACAAAATGGATTGCTAGATTTAAATGCACTACCCCGTGCTGCTGACTAATATAATGTTCTCCTCTCACTCCCACAGCCTTCTGTAATCAATAAAGCATATATAACTGTGGAGTGCTTAGCTGTAATTTGTGTGGTGTTTTGCCGTGCTTGATTGGAAAGTATTTCTGAGGCGGATAAATAAGCTTGCCCCCAAACTGTCCCCTCTCTTTCCTATGCTGAGGTTGCAGAGTGGCACACTGCAAGACGAGAAATGTCAGAAATGCAGTAGCTTGAAATGCTTTCAGGGAATGAATTTGCAGTTCACTGGCTGCCTCTCCCTCCTGTAATATTAGCACCGTATAGATTTAATTATTAGGTGATTGAGGACATTTTGATGATGGAGCGGTTTCTATGATCTGCAAAAGAAAGCATCTGTGTTCCTCGTGTACTAATTAATTATTTATGCAACAGAAAATACAGAATAGAGTGTTCTCAGTCTTAAGGAAGGGAAGGGTTGGGTGTTTGTGTAATACCAAGTTAGGCCTGGCCTGGAAATTACATCATTCTGACCTTGAAAGGTACTGGAAGATTTTTTTTTTTTCGTCAAAGAAGCAAAGAAAGAATACTTTGTTCTTTCACATTCTTTTCCAGCATGTCTCCAAACTGGGTCTGGCAGCTAAAACAGCACCTTTAGTTTTATTTTCTATTTCCAGCTGTATTTTATTAGCAGGTTTTCTATTTTACAGTGCTACCAACTGATTCAGCACCAACTCTCTTCCAGCAAATAATGCCATTTAGCGTAGGCTTTGTTTGGTTTTGCAAGAAAAGTGCAAACTCACTCAAGCAGTTTCCATGACTGTTGGGCTTGGATTCGTTTTGGAAAGGCCTATTTCCAAAGGCTAGGACTTCCTAAAGTTTGCAACTGAAAGGAGAACAGATCCTTGGGTATCACAAATTGTGTTGCTTTGTATCGTGACAGTGGTGTTCATATGCCTGACATCCTCATAATAATATCAGGATCTCTTTTTTAGTATTATGTACTTTATACATTTGTATAAATGTCACAGCTTGTAATCACTTCCTTTGTCATCGATGATTCGTCTAAAAAAAAAAAATCGAATAATTCACTGCCCCTTGCCATTTACATATCGTCTGCCACCATCTGTTCTTCTCAGCAGCAGTAAATGATGGGTAATTAACTCAGTGCCTTTGTCTTTCCCTTGCTGAATGTCTGACACATATAGATTTTCATGTGTGTGGGAGCGCGCGCGCGTGCGGGTGTGTGTGAAGGGAAAAGAAGCACACAGAGAGGGAAGAGGAATGATGCTGCAAACCTGACCTGAGAAAAGGTCAGTATAAAAATGTTTGCAAGGGAGAAAGCAGAGCAAAAATGCTGGGCCCAGGAAGGGGACATATCACATGCCCTTTTGCTTTCCTTCATATCAAAAGAAAGGGGGAATTGACTGTGCACAATGGCTGCCTTGCGCATGCAAGTAGCCTTTTCTAAAGCACCGAGGTCAAGGTCAAGATGCAGTGCAGCAGTGAGAAAAAGCTTCATGAGCTCCTCTTGTCAGCCTGAGTGCAAAAGAGGGGATGTGAAAATGAGGCCAATAGCAGGGAACCCAGAATGTCATTTTGTTTCTGGGACTAGAGACTCAGCAGATTATTTTTATACGCGGCAGGAAGGTTTGCAAAATGACATCTTTAAAATATTGGGTCGGTGTATTGTTTCCATACACAAGTGAATGTGAGGGAATAGTGTAAAAAAACTCCATTTCTGAAGGGTGTCTGTTATGTCCACCAGCTTCAACTCCCAGCATGGCAATATAATTCAACCCCCAATGTAATAATATAATATGTGTCTATGTAAACAGCACCCACAGAGCCTAATCTAGTTGAGCAAATAGAATCCCTACTGCTGATGGAATTCAGGTTGTACTAAGACAGAGGAAAGTGAAGGGAACAAGCCACACACAAAGCTGTTTAAAGTGTTGCCCTTCCTGGCATTTCTGCCAGGTAGGGTGGTTTTAAATTCCATCTGGAATGCTACAGGAGCCTTGCCAATGGGAACTCCAGGTTACTTTTACATTGCCGGATAAGCCCAAGCTTAATGGGGCTTGACTCTGGGTTGGAGAACTCAGGACTTGAGCACCTACACAGATATCGCAGATTCTCTAGTGGTCTCACTAAATGTGGCCATTCTAGACCTTTGACTATGGTGCACTGTGGAAAAAACTTGGCTGTGCACCCTGCACATTGCAGGAAGTCTGAATACCCTGCTGTCATGGGGCTGACTCACCATCCTGGCACCTCCAGGCAGCAGTCTTGGGAATTAGCTCACCTGCCTTGCTGGGTGCCTCCCTCTAGGTGGTGTCTCTCCGTGTTCCTCTTATGCACGGCATCCTCTTCAGGGCAGTGCCCACTCCAGTCTCTCTGTCCCCCCGGAAGCCTCCTGCTTCCACAGCAGTCAGGTCCCTGCTACTCTCCATCCAGAGCCACAGTCAGTTCTTCCACTCCCTCCAGGAGTCCTTCATTATATAGCCCCCAGTGGGGCCCTAATTAGTAAGACTTGCCTCAGCTAGGGCTTTACTCTCAGCCCTTGCTCAGGGCTGGGGTTTGCCCTTAAAGGGCTAGTGCAGGGCAAGTGCCCTGTCACACCTGCCAAGCACTCATTTTAGTTTGTGTACACCCAGTTACTGGAGCCAGGGATATGGAGGAGGCACTTTTGGAAGAACTTCTCTTGCTCATGCTTTCACTCCTGTATCAAGAAGTGGGCAGAGCTTCTGTAAGTTGATAGTGGATGTTTCAGAGACATTTTATGACACACCAAAGGCACCTGACAGAGCTTCTGAGGGAGCAGAAGGAGTCAGAAGAGGAGGAATACTCAGGCGTTGAAGATTTGAACTGCCCGATGCTGTTCATGACTCTTGGTATGGCCACTAATGCCTCCTATATAGACCGGTACTTCTGGAGCAGGGCCACAAGCACAGACTGGAAGGATTACATTGGCATGCAGTGCTGGGATGACTAGAACCTTTGCATGAAGAAACCTACATTTCTGGAGCTTTGTGAGCAGCTTGCTCCAACTCTTCCGTGTAAACACTGACAGATGAGGTCACCTTCACTGGTCTAGAAACAGATAGCTACTGCCATCTGGAAGATGGCTATCCCAGGCTGCTATGGGTCCACGGGAAACAAGTTTGGTTGGAAAGTTGACTGTGGGGAAAATGGTGGCTCCCACAGCTGGAGCTGGATGCACTTGGGCTGCCGTGTTACGGACTTGCATGGCTCAGTGGAAGATGGGCCGGTGCCTTTATGAATGGGCATGTTGGGGAGGCTGTATAGGGGGCCCACTGGGGCAGGTTGGGGTACTCGAGGAAGGGTTTGAGACGTTAGTGCCTGCAATGAAGCTATGAATGACATGACCACACATGAAGTGGGGTTTGGAGCGTTACTGACAATGTAGATTGATGTAAGGAAGTGAATGAAGTGTATATTGGTGTAGATAATTGGCTGGCAGGATTGGCTTTACTTATTAATTACCAGGTGTCCCTGATCAGTATTATTGTTTTGAATACATATTGTGAGATGTGAAGCAGTGATAGAAATAAACTTCCTTGATGAAATGAGAGAGGTTATTTGTAAACGTGTTAGAAAAGAGCAACATTCACCTATTGCTAGGTAGGCCAGTTGCAATACACCAGCAACAACAGAACCTTACAGAAAAAGAAAACCCAGGAAGAACAAAGTGCATGAATAAGTGCCAGCAGTGAACCTTGTAAAAGGCAGAAATTCCCTGCCGTGGCATGTCCTCTGGCTACCTCTTCTTCTTTCCCCAGGAAAGCCGCAGCAAAAATCTTTACAGCTCTTCTTTACTGTTTGAATTTTCTGGTCACCATTTTGAACTCCGCATGGTGGGAGAGAGGGGGGACATCAAGGGGCTGGTTTACAATCTGCAATTAGCAGATACATGCTGCTGCCTGGGGCTCTTATAACTTTTGCATTGGTCCTTAGAGCAGAAACCCCTCCCATTACTGGGTTAATAAACATGACAATGGAGCCAGAAATGACCAGGTTCAGAGATGGCTTCTGTCCCATTGGTGTCTGCTGCAGGCTTGGCAGTGGGCTTTCCATTAGGGAATGTGCATCAAGCAACTCCTCCAAGTATGGACCAAGAATGTGCTGCTGCTGCTCCTGTTCCAAAGCCTGCTTTCGGACCAGTTTCAGCTGCAGCGGAACTTCATGTTCCTCCATGCTTGCTGGTGGCTTCCATTGTTCCCCATGCTGGATTGTGCCTACCCCAGCTGACCAAGTCATGATGCACCACTGCTGGTTTCATGCTGAGTACAGTGCCTGCCCCGGTCATATGCTTCATCAAACAGGCATGACGTTGCTGAGTTGCAGTTCTGTTCCCTGGTTTTCCGATACTTACTCTTGAGCAGCTTCATCCATTCCCTGCACTGGCCACTGCTCTGGCAAAGTTGTAGGGCTGCCAGAGTCTTCATTATTTGTTATGTGTGATCATGCCTGGTACTCTTATTAAAGTCCACAGCTTTGCTGGCCTTGCACCAGGGATTTACCAAAATCTGGCTGTGTTCCCATGACCATGGAGCAGCGTGCTTTGCAAAAGACTTGTCCTGGTCAGGTTCCATTGCAAACACAGAAGGCTCTCTGCTGGTGTGTTTGCAGTTTGGTGATCAGAAGACAATGGAAGGGCTAATGCTGACTCATTGACCTGCTGCTTACACCAAGGGGGTTTGCTGTTGTGATGTACTGAGTGGATTTGAGATTCTTGGGATAGGGAGTACAAAGGAAGTTGGCCAGAGTCAATGCTACCCCACTGGTGGCCCAAGGCTTAAATATTTTGCAGGCAAGTTGTTATAAGAAAATAGGGAACCCTCTCAAGCTGCTCTGTATCTAAATCAATTTCTTAGTCTACTAATGCCTAGCGCTGGACCTGAAGCTGGCCCATGGAATTGTGGGATAGTTGGCTGACTCCCAAGATTGAAGTTGGGTGGGGAGCTGTGTTTACAATCCAATAGGGCTCAAACCCTGAGCCAAAACTCTACCTGGGCTCAGACCTTCAGGGGCCCTGGATTAGCACAATTTGCATGTAGATGGAAGAAGGGTTAAGCCTGAGCCTCTCACTCACATCCGGGGCTGTGCTGGCCATCTCCAGTGTCTGTGGTGGAGTAACAAGCTGAGGGAGCCTGACTTCCTCCTAATAGGAGGTGGGCTGGTGTCCTTTTCTGGGTTCTGTTAGTGCCACAGATCTGCTGGTACTTTCATCAGAAGTCAGCCATGTTGGTGTTGACTGGTGACCATATGTCAATATGGAAACCAATGTTATTTGTCGAGTGAATTTAAAATGGTCGACAGGAATTTAGAGATGGGCAATGGAAATGAGCCAAAGATTGGAGGGGTTGACCAATGAGCTAAGAATGAAATATTGACCCCTGTTAAAATCATTGATTGTTCATTGATGTCAATCAGGCCGGGGTTTTATGCATCATTTCGTAAAGCAATAACTGGAGTTAGCATACCACAATATACGCATATTTGAAGTGTTTTAAAATATTAAAATCAACAAGGGGTCCTCTGGCACCTTAGAGACTAGATTTATTAGGGCATAAGCTAAATCTGTTAGTCTCTAAGGGTATGTCTACACTGCCACCCTAGTTCGAACTAGGGTGGCTAATGTAGGCATTCGAAGTTGCAAATGAAGCCCGGGATTTAAATATCCCGGGCTTCATTTGCATCTTGCCAGGCGGGCACCATTTTTAAATCCCCTTAGGTTGAACTCCGTGCCCGCGGCTACACGCGGCACGGAGTAGGTAGTTCGAATTAGGATCTCTAATTCGAACTACCGGTACACCTCGTGGAATATTTAAATCCCGGGCTTCATTTGCAACTTCGAATGCCTACATTAGCCACCCTAGTTCGAACTAGGGTGGCAGTGTAGACATACCCTAAGATACCACAGGACTCCTTGTTGTTTTTGCAGATACAGACTAACATGGCTACCCCTCTGAGACTTTAAAGTATTAATTATTATTTATTATTTCTATTGCAGCCAGGCTGAGGCGCTCCAGTCATGCCCCAGGATCCCACTGTGCCAAGCACTGTACAGACACAGAAGAAAAATACAGTCCTGGCAAGACATATCCCGTGCCCACAGGCAAATAGATGGGGGAGCACAAGGAAACAATGAGACACTATCGGTCAGTGGAGAATCAGCCTGGTATATTAAACGTGGCCTAACTGTTCTTAAGTTTCCTGTATCCCAGTGAGGAGAGTTTGAGGGGGCAGGGATAAGATAGATTTGGGGATGTTCATGGGGAGCAAAACACTGAAGGCATTTGAAAATTTAACAAGTGGTCGTTGAAAGCTGGTATCATTGGTCAATGGAAAGTGGGAGTCAACCTTCAGATAGCATATGAGAAATGACAGATAACAGGGCAATAGGCTGTCAAAGGCCTTGAAAATGAAGACAATTTGCATATGCTTGATGTGATGCAAAAAGAGACGCCAGTGGAAGGATGCAAAGCGTGGGATTGCCGAAGTAACAAACTAGGGAAATGATCTTTGCAGCAGCATTTTAAGTGGATATGAGCAGGGCAGCATTGTACAAATATTAAAGATGAAAAGAACAGACTTAAGCTGTACAAAGGGATAAATCTAGGAGTTATGGGATGAAATTTAAAAAGGGAAAATTTAGACTTACCATAAGGAAAACTTTAGAGTGACAGGAGTTTGTGCTGTGCAGGAATCTGCTAAGAGAAGTAGTGGAAATCCATTGTGTGGGAAATTTAAATAGTACAAATATAATGAAGGGAACAGTCCTGTAATGCTAGGCACACCGAATAAGTCTTGTCCACCTCTGATAGCTTTGATGCTAATGTAGTCTGCTTAGGCTGCATTGTATGGCAGTATATTTGCATTGTGACATGCCTGTAGAAATGCACATTGGTTTTGCAAAAGATGTGGGTACATAGTGGGTTGACTGTTACGTTGTTTGCATATAAAGGGAATTTTCAAAACATGGGAAAATATACACAATGAATGTCAAAGCTCAGCATCTGAAAGCACTTCAAATATTTTTGAGCTTTTTTTTGTAAAATCAGTATGCCATATCGAGGTAAATTTAAAAGCAACCAATTTTTAAAGGAGTTACTGTTAAAATGTAATTCAGACATATATCATTGAGCTGTCCTGCTGCAGTCTATACCTACTCAAAACTCCCCCAGATTTCATCAGAATTGAGTACTTGCAGGGATTGAAAACTCAGGTCCAAAGTTTTCATCCAGAAAAGAAAGCTTATGTTATTTTTTTAAAAGAATAGAGTAAATGAGGACAAAATTCGAACCACATTGCAGATCCCTTATCTGCAGTGCAGATTATTTCATGGGCAGTGCTTGTTCCACATGTGGTAGAGTTCTGCTGCACAGCTTGGAGAAGAGAATTTTGTCTACAGTCTCATGATTTAAGTTATACTTTGAGAATGCTCTTCTCTTGTGTGCATATCATGTAAATGTGTTACACGTGCGTGCAGACAAGTGAATGGACAGATGAGTGCTGAAACTTGGACATGTGTATATAATTGGTATCTTTTCTGAGCCCTTCTAGGCAATGTGGAACTTCCTTGAATATATTTCACAGAATTCATTATGGGATTTTTTTGCGCATTAAAATAGTTTTAGGTCACTGAAACAGTCTGTGTCACAGAACTAAAGAGTCCCTCTATGGCAACCTTCTAAAATCTATATATTTTCGATGATGTCACGCTTGGTAAGTAATATAAGGATATTTGTACAAATGATGCTTTTAGTGGGGAAAAAAAGTGTATTGCATGGATATAGCTCCCACTGTTGGAGATGAGTTGCAGAAATAAGAACAATTCCCTTGGAAAAAGCAATGTATTGTATAATGCATTGAGTCAGTAGGAAGAATGTTTGATGACATAGGAGCTTTTCACTGAGAGAAAGGGTGGATGACTAAGAAGATTAATGGACTTTCGAAATACAGTATAGTCAGAGATACACTATAGCCCAGGTTGCTCCTAATTGCTCAATAAAATGGTACATTATGCAAAACCTGGAATGCCTGTAATATTAGTTAATAAAGGGAAAAAGCTGATGTGGGTGGAAGTGGAAAAGGTTATTGTTATGTTTAATATTATGCATGAGAATGGTCTTCACTGGTTTTTGAAGGAAATTTGAAAAATTGGTGGACTTGGGCTATGTGCAGGGTAGAAATTGTAAACAGAAAAAGACCCTAAGCTTCGAGTGGGGAAAGGGACATCAATATCTTTGATGCAATCTCCTCCCAGACCTCAGACCCTGCAGAAGCCTTTGCCTGTACATGCAGGAAGGCCTTTTGGGGTCTGCAAATTGACCCAGTAGCTGCTGCTAATCAGAGCAGCAGTAATTTCCCTTCCGTGAGGCAGCTTCTTCCTTCTTTTTCTCCCTCCCCTCAAGGAGTCTAATATCGCCACGAATAAATAATGCATTGTGGCACAACACTGGCTCCACTGCCATGGAGAAGGGGGTTGAAAGGCAGAGGCTCGTTCCCCTTGTGGGTATGCCTATATCTGCATAAATCTTGGATCATTTGCATGTCAAGAGTACCAAATCCCTGTACATTTCACAGGGCAAGGGCAAAACTCCCCCTTTGCCCCGTCAGCATGTTGTGGGTGGATTCCCACTCATCTGCAGTTTGGGCCCTGCGCTGGGATGCGGTGGGGGATGGGCAGGCACATGTTTCTCCTTCCAGCCCACCCCAGGGGTGATAATACTCCCCCTCCTTGTACCAAGAGACCACACTCCTTGGATAACCCTTGCAGGCACCCTAGACAGTTAGCTGACCCATCCTCAACCTCTCACAGCTCCCTGCCTAAGGATTAAAGCCTTTGACTGTATGGAGCACTACCTGGGTGAGATCTTGGGCTCCTAAACTACTCCCAGTCCTCTTCCGCTTACAGGTTGGGGTCCGAAACCACTAATTTCCCCTATACTTATCCTGTTGTTTCAGGAGCATGTGTAGCAAAGGTGCATAGCCTCCCTTGAAGATGAGAGCAAGACAGAGCCACATCCACCTGCACATTTACAGGCACCCAGATCGTAGAACTGTCACCAAAAGATGTTTATATCAGTATAGATCAATATAATTAGGTTAGTACTGCATTATCTTTAATCTTGGTATTTATAAGGCACCCATCACTGTAGTATCTGGCATACTTTTCAAAGAGAGGTGTAGGTCAGATGTGGAAAACATTTTCATACAAACATTTGAAACTTGTGATTGATATCAATGACAGTTGGGGATGCCAATGTGAATTGTATGAAAGTCAAAGATAGACTATGCCTTAGCTTTAAGCTAAAACTGAGATACTGGATACCCTATCTGTTGGTAACTGATGATACCTTTTCTCTGAATTAGATCAAACTTCAATTTCAATTTTAGAAGATGTAGGTGTTTTTGTGTCTATGAGTCTAACTATGAATAACCTTGTCAATATGTCAAATAATGGGGAGACTCGGTAAGTGGAGTTTGACTTACAGAAGAGTTCTTATAAGAGGAGGACATGGAGGAATTGTTAGGTACAAGACTGAATAAAATATTGATCATCTCTGAGAGAGAGATTTATGAGATTAGTTTGTGGAAGGCCTGGCCTTGTTTCTCCGTTTGGGTCTATCTTCCTTTGGTAGGGTGGGGAGTGTAATATGAAAAGGTACCTTATACATTGTAGCGGGTGGCAGCATTTCTCACAATGTTTTAGAAGGCTGCAAGATACATTGTGGACCTACTTTGATTCCGACATCAACATCCATCTTTTATCTATCCACCAAAACAATCAGTTTAAAAATGGGAAAAACTCTGTGTGTGAGAGAATTTTATGTAAAATATAGGATGCTTTATGCTGCAGCCAAGTCCTTCCTTAGTGTTGATACTTGCCTACTGGGACAATTGATTCATTTCTAAGCATCACCTTTGGCAGCTCAGGAAGGGACATCCAAGTAACTGACAGCAATATAGCATTTAAGGGCATGAGCCTGCTGCAGAAATGAATATAGAAGAGAAACTGGCGATTGAGCAACAGTGAAGGAAATGATTTGTGTTGCCTGCTGGAATATAAAAGAATTTTATGCACAGTAAGAGTTGTTTATTCTTCTGGCTCTTGAGTTGAATATTAGACCATGTTAAAGGTGCAGAATACACTGGGAGAGTTTGCCTTTTTCTAGGTGTTATAAACAAGTATTTGGGATCAATTTTCTTAAAGTTTTGCCTTCCATATCAGCTTTTTCTTGACAAACTTTGCAGCAGAATTCATTCAAGCTGGTATAGAGGTGAGTGTGGTTGAATGAAATCAGCTTTTTGGTTCATGCTGTCCTTTCCCCTTACATGACTCAAACCTCATGAAAGATACTACAACCCTCAGCTATGGTCCTAATCTTTTATCAATTGCATCTAATTGGGATTCTCTGACTAACCCCTTTTTGCATTCATATCTACTCTGTGCCCACTATAATTGTAAAATGTATGGAATTGATTCCATATGCTGGGCGTCACTTGCATTTCTCTCACTTGTATTTTTAAGCAATGACTGCACTGATCCAAAATCAGTTGATCAGTTCTGCTACAGTAACTTAAAACCGCACTAACTGTCATGAGTGAAAACAAAGGGCCTGATGATCTGCTACCTTGAGCTTTGTGCAGACATTTGCACTTGTGTGGCATGGGTTTAAAGCACCACCACTCTGACTGGATCGCAGTTTATACCCACTCTGCACACATGTAAATGAGCATGTGAAGTGGAAAGCCGTGTGTGAATTTGACCTGCACTGTACAGTTAGAGAGGTGTATTTGGTAAGAAGCTAAATGATTGCTTGTTTTGTGTATAGTAGTTATAATTATAGCAGCTCACTGTTTATCTTCTTTCTAATTTAAACATATACAGAAACACCATTTATGAAATTATGGAAAAGAGAAACTACTTTGTTGAATTTGCTCAAGGAATGAAGAAAATCTAGCTCTCTCCCTTACTTTCTAATTATGCATTTGTTAGCTTGCTTATCATGCAAGTGTAGGGGAAGTATCATTCCAGTCAACGGAGGCTTTAACAAAAGTCCTTTAAAGAAATTAAAACTCATTTGTTGGGCATTTTCTCTTCACTTAGAGGCGTATTGTCCTCTTGGACTCAATTTTCAATCTGGTTTAACTCGTTTAACTAAAGTTAGATACTAAAATCATGTTTTGAACATGCAAGACCATATTTTATGTAGTGCCTAGAGTCATTGGAGATTGAGAGCTCTGAATTCTAGGCACCCAGATTCAAATTTTTTTCCTATTTCTCCACAGACAGTAGCTCCATGACACTAATGGGACTGTGCCCAGGCCTTCAAGAGAATAGATCTGCCCTTTCTTGATCATGCTCAAGTCTTGGCTTCTCAGATTTACAGACAGTTGTAAATTTCTACTTGTGGTGGTGTGTTGTTTTTTTTTAATGACTCTAGTGGGCAAAATCATGTGAACTGAACTCATGAAGAGCTTTTCAGGCAGAGTTGAAATCTCTTGCAGTATTTTTAGCAGGTTAGTATTTTTAACCTTTCTTTTGAGTCAATTGAAAATCTGACAAGACCACACAAAGGGCCACATTTCACTCTCTACATGTATTATACCGGACAGAGGCCTCAGGAATAAAATGGGATAGAGAGGCCTATGGATAGAGTAGATCCATGCAGGTAGTCCCATTAACCTTAATGTGACTGGTTGGGTGAATAAGAAATAATCACATGAGTATGAGTTGCAGGATTGACCTAATTTTTCCTTCTTGAGCAAAATCAGTGAGAAAATAGCATCAACCACAATACAGCAATATGTGACATTTTAGACCTTTTGCAATCAGTCTTTGGACAGGTTCATGTCACAGAGACAGCTCTAGTAAGGCTAGGATGACCTCCCCTATGTTAATGAATAAAGGCTACATCTCAAAGCTTGTATTACTTGACCTGTCCCTGCAGTTTTTTAAGAGTGCTACTGATCAGTTTACATGACACAAATGAAGTCGAGGTTGCAGCACTATAGTGGCCTAGTTCATAACTCAGAAACAGGACCAGAAAATGATGATAGACAGCTAGGGTCTACGGGGAGAAGTGGTGAGATACCGTAAACTGTCATAGAATTTTGGCAGGAACTAAAGAGAGGAATATTCCCAACTCCCATTCGCTTCTAATGATATATCGGTAATGCCCAATTATATCATTTTCTTTCAGCAAACAAAACCAAGGCCATCCCACATCTTCACAGTGCTAGCAAGCGTTCTGCTTTCAGATGATGAATGTTTGGATCAGACTGGACCTGGTGAAATCACAACAGCTTCTCACAATGAGGTTATCTGCCTTCTATTTGTCAAAATTGTGTAACACCACAAGTTCCTGGGATACTCATCATGAACCCTTGAGACTGACCAGGTAACATCGGTGGCAAGAAATGCTGTTTTCCATCCTCATCTTGTTATGTTTTGCATCTTGCTTTGTGACAAAAAGCTGGCCAAAGTGACCTACAAGTCTTTATTCCCATGAATCTAATGAAAAGATGCAGCTAAAAATAAAAACGTATGCAAAAACATGGAACTAAAAAGATGCATGCTTACGATTGCTTTTCACATCTGCCCCACCCCCACTGCCATCTTTTATTTGTTGTCAGCAGAGACTATAAGATCTTCATGACCTTTTATGTCTGTCTGTAAAGCAGCTATATAATCTCTAGTGCCATGCAATAATCATGAATAATTTCCTCATCTCAGTTTGTATACAATCAGGACTAAGTTGAGCGTGTTCCCTATCTTTCATTATGATAGCTTCCCACAGGGACACTATTTGGCAAATGCAATACTAGAAGGAAAACAGTTTCCCCCTCTCAGTGACAGGTTGTGAGCCTGCTGTTTGCTGCTGGTCAGTTTTTGGTGCAATAACTTAGAATCAGTTTCAAAGTAAAGGCAGCCTGGAGTACTTGTGAAGTACATAAAGTGATTTAACACACAGAGAGAGCATCAACCAAGGCTGCAATTTAGCACAGAAACAAAACCCTTTTCAAATTTTTCTTTCTGAATTATTAAAGAGGCCATGTCAGAAGAACTCTGATTATCTTCCAGTCCATGTGCCTCAGCACCAATCTTTTATGTAATATCAAGTGACTGCAGTGATCAGTTGGACCAATCATGGCTCCTCACTAGTTCTGGAAACGTTTCAAGAACTCTGTTGTTCCACTGCAGCAGAATCGCCTTAGCTTTTCTGGATATACAAGGTTCTGCTCTACAGCTTAAAGGGCATGTCAAGTACTGGCTTCCCTCAGAGACCATATAAAAAGTAGCTTTGGGAAAAATGCTTAGGCAGTTATCAGCTGTCTAAAAAAAAATCTCTCTCACACACATATATATGTGCACACACATACATAGGGAGGTGTGTGTATGCATGCACATATGTGTGTGTTTTATGCCAGTTGCTGAACCCTTCTGTTCTGTCTGATCAGAAATGCTGTTTAGCAACTTCCTGTGTTCTGAAAAGCTTTTCAGAACTGCTGGGCTGTTGGTAAAAGGGTGGAGAAAGAAAGATATGGGGAAATGAAACCATATTTCTGTCTAATCTGTAGAATTTAATATGACAATCTCTTGTCTCAGATAGCACAGATAAATAAGCTTCGTCATGTCCTGAATGCTTTAGATGCCTTCAGGGTTTGTGTATTTAATTAAATGAGACAAAATATTAATTGAATTTCAGTACAGTATTTTGATAAAGGGTTCTTCTGGTTTGTGCTAAAACACAAACATGATCCATTCATTGGAGAGGAAGCTTAGACACATATAACCTTCCATTGTATGTCAAAAAGCATGAGAAACAATGGATAGGACATTAGCCATGCATAGCAACTTCCTTCTTTACCTTTAAGGGTCTGTGGAATCAAGATTTAGGAGGCCCACATCTGCATGATTGGAAGCAAAAATCCACAGACCCCTCTTTCTTGCTGCTCTTGGTTTGCTGGTCCTTCTGACTGCTGATTCAGATAGCTTGCTTCATCTCCCCTGCATGTGATTTTGACGTTAGACACAGGGAGGCAGGGTTAAGCAAAGCCAGAGAACAGGCAATGGAAACAACCAATAAAAGGTGTCTCTCAGGGATTGCTGCTTCCAGGATAGACAGAAGGAAAGGAAGCCTATTCAACCTCTGTTTGAACAGAAAAACGGTCTGATGCACAGATTCAGTGGCAATACATTTTAAAACTAGATGAGACTGATACTTGGATCACCTCAAAATTAATAGCCGGGGTATAGGAATTTACGTTCCATAAAAAAAGAGTGCCTGATATACTGCTGGTTGTAAGCTGGGTTGTCTGTGTTGTGGCTTTATTTTTATTGAAAACCTAATAAAATATTTTAGACCTTTCTGGGGATTACAGAGACAAAAGTAATAGAGCAATCTGATATATTTTTTCTTTACATTTGAACAACCACTAAAACACCATCCATGCAAAGAGCTCTGAGTGCCCAACAATTATATTTACAATTCCTTTTTATACGGACATAAGCTACTATATATCAGTTATAGTGTGCATATAGAAATAGAGCAAATGCCTCTTGATTTCAGTGGGCCAGGATTTCTCTCTGAATATTTATAGGTATATGTTTACATTGAAGTACCTTGCAAAAAGGTTAAAAGTCACATGCTGTGCAAAGAACCCACCGGTCTTGAAATCTCAGACCTGCATTATAACTACTATCTTTGAAGGCAGGCATGAAGTGAAAATGATATAAAGAGGAAAAATCAAATTACAAAACAAATAAGGCTCCCAACATGGTGGTCAGTTCTCATTAATCATGCAACACTTGGGTTTACATAATTAACTTTTTGATGTTAACATTAGAAGAATATATATTTACATAATTCTTTGATTTTCAGTAATATATCTAAATCTAAGTGAAGGTTGCACTATATCTGTAATAGTATCAAATAGATGCAAAACCATATGGTAGAAGTAAATTTATTTATTAATTTTGAAATAATTGTCATTGGTTCTCATTTCCTTTCAAACTGTTTTTTCTTGCTGAGACTTGTTCCATTAGAAGGTTTACTCTAATTAGGTTTGTCTGTACAGCCTTTTGTGGTCTTGCTAGGTTATCCATGATATCAAGTATTATTTGTCTGACTAGTATTAAGAATAGAACCTGAAAGTATACCCATTTGATGCAGTTTTAAAATTTTACTAAGTGCCTAGATAAATAATTGTGGGGTTTTTAGACCAACAGTCTCCAGCATGTCTTTTGTAATATATTCTGCCTGAAAAATTTGTGTTAGTTGATTGACCTGACAGTGACATAAGAGACTGCTAGCAGATTTTCTTCATATTAAAAAAAAACTAGATCAGGAGTGGAGTAATAAATGGAGGATTTTAGAACAGGGTACAGATATGTATAGAAATCCAAGGGGAACACGAAGAAGTTCAGATAATTCACCAAATCATATGAAGCAGTCAACAAAATGGTAGCCTACAAAAAGGGAAATGAAACTGAATTTCTACCTGTCTGAGAGATAACATTCCTGCCTTTAGTTTTTTTGTTTTTTGTGTGTGTGTGGGGGGGGAGGAATGTTATTTACTGGTAGTTCTTTTGAAATATTTTGTTTTTTGAATCAATGCTCTTCTTTTTATCATCTTTCTCCTCTCTTATGGTCTGAACAAAACTAATAATTTGAAATGAAAAGTTTCACATAGTTGAAAGCAGAGTACCTATGAACAAATGGCTATTTGATTGAACTAATTATTTTTACAAAATTATATGATTAATATAATTTTGAACTTTTTAGTCTTGGAGTCACAATAAATATTTCACATTAGAACTGGGTGGCATGTAGTTTTTCTATCACAAGAAAATTCTGAGATTTTAAGATTTTTCTGTCTCAAATAAAGATGAACAGTGAAAATCTTAAACTTTCATGAACTGGCAGTAAAAAAAAAAAAATTCAGGTCAATTGAAACATTTCATCTGGATAATTTGTAAACAATTTGTTTTGATTTTGACCTTTTAAACTTTTTATTACAATAAATTTTAAAATAAAAAGTCATTTTGAACCAAACAGAATTTTTTATTTGGGAAATTCTAACACTATTTTTTAAAATTTGAAATGAAAAATTGATCTAACCTGATCCTTTCCTGAGAAAAATCTTATTTTTTACAAATTAGTATTTTCCAGTAAAAAATGTTTAGATACAAAATTCCTGACACTGATCAGTCATTAAATATAGTTGATTATTGACTGTGGTTGATATGATACTCTTTGTCTTATTGATAGATTGTATTCCAATCATTCCTGCACAAGTACTTGGATTATATAAATTTAGAATTTACTTTCTAGAAATACTTCCACATTCAACTTTTAAATTAACTTTTGGTGAACTTTTACGTATATAAAACTAAACTACTCAAATCTTCACCAAGAATGAATGTAAAATGTTCACAAATATGTCCAAAACAAGCTGATTTTAATTTTATATAAAATCTTTTCACTTTTCACCTCTTGTCTGGCATGTGCAGCCAGTGGGGAAGTCATGAAGTTACAATAGCCTCAGGTGGGAGTCCTGCATAAAAAAGGGGGAAAAAACCCTTCTGTTTCTGATATTCTTTGGTGAATTTTACTTTGTAGGAAAAATTCCTTCAGACACTACATTGAATAGTTTTTGACTGTAAAGAATGACCTTATGAGGTGTGGAATTTCTTAAAGCAATAGGCTCTGAGCACTTTCAGAGATGAAATCCTGGACATAATGAAGTCAATGGGATTTTTGCCATTAACTTCCATGGGCCGTGTTTTCTCCACAGACATTTTCTTAAATGTTATGTCTAGACTGAGTCTTAAATATTCTCTGTAACAGTGGTTGAGAGAGAGAATTTGGTACTGCATCCTACTTGCAGTATTTTTAAGTGCCAATTAAAATAGTAAATCAAATAATTTCACAAACTAATTAGTGTGGTTAAGCACACAAACTATAGTTTTGAAAGCCAATTTAAACTCTAGGTAAATAAAAAAAACTGAACAATCACTATTATCTCCCCGGGGGGAGGACAGGAGGGAGGCAGGAAACATGGTTTAGCAAAAGACTGAATGTGCACTTAAATCTATTTTTACATAATCCTTAATTATGGGAGATTTGCACTTTTTCCATAAAAACAGTAACATGCACTACTTTCAGCTCACAACCCTGTCTGCTCCTGTTTTTACTTATTTATCTTTGCTAATTGAAACCCTTTAACTTAAAGCCCTCAAAGCTTGACATCCAGGCAGCCTTGATGACACAGATGTGAATGTCCTATAAATTCAGCTGCTTCGCTTACCTATTTAACATCATATATGAAAGGTCAATAGTGTGGTCAGTGTTGTCTGCCTTTGAATGAATCTTGTAGGAAAGATTAATTATCTGATTTCTTTTAGATTGTTTTTCTTTTAGTCCTGCCCGTTTATTCCCCCCCCCCCCTTTTTGTTCAGAATAAAGTTCTGTTATTTATATTTGTCCTGGAGGTGGGCTAATAAAAACTCATAAAATGAATTAAGAAAAATAGGTGCTTGAGTACAACTTCCGGATAAAAGAACTGCAGTATATATTTAAAGCGTACATTTAAGCAGGTGTTGGGGAAACATAGTGTAACTTGCTGATAAAAAAATACCATACTTACTTTTATTTTCATTACTCAGAAAAACAGTCTACTGTACAGAATATACAGTGGATTTTTTTATAATAGCTTCAGCATCTAAAAGAACAGCTTTCCTGCAACAGAAATATCTATCTAAAACCAGTCATTTCATTTTCATCATGTCTAACAACTAGAAATAAACATGAAGACAAACACACACCTTCTTCAAATGTCTATTTCTGTACAGCAAACAGCTGCTGCTGGCTTGAACTTTAAACACCTTACAAACTAGATTTTGAGGGTTCTGAATTATTTAAATTTGCTCTTGCTCTTCCCCCTTTTTCAGAATGTGTGATGCTTTTTCTTAGCAATCACAGTCATGGTACATACATTTATATCATCAGTCTCTGCTGCAGTTGGGGGAGAGTAGGATTAATTCTTTTCCGTGGAATACTGAGTTTAGTAAGAGGGTACAACTATTTCCATCATATTTTATAGGGTCCTTTCTTAAGGTGGATTGTAGGATTCTAACAGTAGCGCATCTGCAGCACATAACCATGGCATAAGAACATACTGCAGACTCTGTTCTTTTTATGGGTTTGTCACTCTGAGAGCTGAACTGAAAAGATGCTTTACTTATAGTCTGATTCCTGTTGCCTGTTTGCCTACTCTTAGGCTTCTCTTCTTCACACATGAAGAAGCAAACATTGTCCTTGTCAAATGATAAATGAGGCAGAATTGGTGACTTGCATGTTTGTCAACATAAGCAAGATCAAATGATTGCTCAGCGGGAAGAAGCCACAGGAAATCCAATGATTTTTGACTAATTAGCAAAATAATAATAATGTGTGCCTAATGATTACCTTGTACTGGGTTGTGGCCTTTTATCAGGCAGCTGCAGACTAATGCTTTTGAAAGGAAACCAGTGTCATGGACTTGGAGGCTTTCTGACAAATCTTCCGAGAGCCTGATTGGTCCTTTGTATAGTTGCCATAATTGGGAAGGAAAATGAGTTAAAAGTGAAAGCTCCTTTCTTCTTTCCAGATTCCATTCAAAAAGATTTATTTAAAATAGATTGTGTCTGTTTATGTACCCCGTCCCTCCAAGAGGGGGTGAATTTTAAAAACAGTTCAAATCTGTGGAAATAATTTGTTTCCAATTGTTTTTACACATTCAGTAATAGCACTAGGAAGTATAGAGGTTTGAGTTCACTTCTGAAGGGTGGGTTCACAAAATGTTGTAAGTGACATGATTGAAAAGGCAGGAACCCTGGGCTAGTTAAACTTGGAATCAAGGGGTCTGGATACTATTTCACCCAGAAGACCTATGGGAGATCTTGGGCAAGTTGCATGTTTACCTAAAAACCAAATTGCACTTATGGATCTAGTCACCTGATATGTGCCTGTAAGGAAGTAGCTAAAAAATATATTCTTGCTCTGGTGATTCAACTGAAACTGCAGACACATAAAGGAGGTGATCCTGAAAATGTGATCCTTGCAATAAATGGAAGCAGAGTATTGGTAAAACAAAGACAATACTTACCATACTCCCACATAACCTATTAGACTAAATCAATCAATATTTGTAAAGTGCCTTAAGATCCTTGGATTGAAGGCACTATAGAAATGTTACCATCAGTTTGATGTCGATCCAGTTCCCTGTGGAAATGTGTCTTCATTGCATAGCCAGTAGGCAATTGGCACAAATCTGGTGCCATACATGTTAAATCTGAGATCATTAATAAGCCCCGTGGGCATAGCTGCATGATGTCTGCATAACTGAATGATGCCAGTCTCCTCCTTTCATAAGCACCAAATTCATCAACAAAATTTTAAACTTCAGGCTAACATTTTCAAACTTGGATGCCTAAAGTTCAGCTATTAATTCCATATTTAGGCTCCTCAATATGGCCTGATTTTTAGCAGTGCCTAGTAGCTGCAGCTGCTATTGAAATCATTTGGCCTAAATAAATAAAGTTCAGGCAGCAGTAACCTTGATACTAAATGAACAGTATGCTGTACACAGAACCATGGACAGCTACCTACACTGAGACTGACTACAGCTATGGGTATCTGTCTCTGATTGTCAGGAGCACTAAAACACTCTCATTTGTTAAATACAGCCCTAAGGGTAAATAGCAGAAAAGGTACTGTCAGGGGTCCTGAAGCGAAAGCAGAAGAGTCAGTATATTTCTGGAAACAGAAGCAATAACACCAAATATTAGAACAGTTTCAGCAATGAATGTCACTGTAGGCTACAGTCCTAATGCAAAATTGTCATCATATTCCTTCATAGTATTTATCACTAGCTGGCAAAATCCTGCCCCTCCTTCCACATGAGTGCTGAGTCTAAGCAGAGCTCTGTGGCATGGCAGAGCTCTGCAACATAGGGCAAGGTTCTAATGCTGAGGAGGTGACAACCTCTTCAGCAGAGGCAGTGGGGCTGCTCTGTGGGTATCTTTCTAGTTCTGCCCCCTTTCCCAGAGGAGAGACACATGGCAGTGGGGGCTACTGGGAGAGATGTTGGGGGATGAAGTGCCTCTCTTGGTACCACCACCTAGGAGATGTGGTCTTCTCAACAGAGAGAAAGGGGTAATCAGTGAAGGGGGCAAGCTGCTCATCTATCCTCCCCCCCCCCCACAAAAGCTGACAATTGGCTCCCTATCAGAGTTGCTGGCCAGGATCATGGGGACCATTCTACCCCCTCCTGTGGCATGCCCACTCTTTACAACAAAAGCGCTGGATTATAGAGCCCTCTGAACATTTCTCTGTCCCCACACTGTCTTCCAGCCTCAGGCTGCTGCACAGTGACTACTTCATCCTTAGGTTACTGGACTCTCTGCCCTTGCTCCTGGACCATTCTGGCCATCCTCTCAGTTAGCCAGCCTGCTAATTCCCTCTTCAGGAGCTAGAGCAGATGGAGGAGGATTTGAAAGCCAATGGAAACATTCAGCCCCATGTTTCTCTTCATTCTATGCCATAGAGATGAGTGAAGGAGGGCAGCAGGAGCCAGTGGGAACTGCTCCCTGCCTATATCTTGCAAATCGGGCTCTGCAGCTCTGGCAGAAGGTGCAGAAAAGGGAGCACATCAAGGGAGCAGCCACTCTGTGCAACATGCTTCTCTAGGAACTGGCTAATACCTGCCTGTTGTCTTCACAGCACTTAAAGCTGTTCAAATCAGCATTATGACCCCTCTGTGTCTGGAAGAGTAAGATGCAGGCCTAAAGAGCCATCCTGGTTCCCTCCAAAAGTGTAGTGCCCCAAATCCATGCAGGTGTAGCCTGGTTTCTCAGTGCAATTGAAGGCTCTTGCAGGGTTTCCAAGTCTTACCCACCCTCTCTATGGTTTCCCAGACACCTTGTGGCATTTGCTATATCCTGGAGACTTACATGTGGGCCATGTTTTCTGTTTTATTATTGTTAAATTAAGTAGTGTTTTCATAGGTTTGTTTGGGGGGAGGAGTATTTTGTATGCGCATGTCATTTCTAAACTGAGAGAAGATATAAACTGTTCTTTTGTACTGAGTTAAGAAAACAGAATTAAAAATTGCAGCCTGTGGTGTGCCCTTTTATTTAAACAGATGCCAAAAGTTAGAAACAGCTGATTGATGGCCTACAAACTAGGTATGACTGAGCATTATTTATTTATTTTATTTAAAATGTGCATTAAGTTGAATAACCCTACTGAGGCCCTAGACGTGTTTTCAAAGGAGCCCTGGGATACAACAGGATTGAAAAGTTGCACACAAATTTCCATAAATTCAAATACTGTACACAAAAACATCAGCATTAAAATTTAATGACTGTGTATCCACAGGCTTTTCAAATGCTGCTAGGGTTTCCTTTAAAATAATTAGGATGTATTGCATGAATTACATTTCTATGGCATTGTTACCTTCTTGATTTTTTTTCCTTTTATCAAAAGTAATTTTAATCCTGCCCACTATGATTTCCTTTTGAAACTATATTTCATGTGTTTTTTTTCCTGAACTGATATTTGCAAGCAGGTATTGAGGTATCATTTGTAAAATCAAGGACTGAGCAGACATACACGATCGCTGATTTTATAAGAGATTCGGTGATATGTATTTGATGAGAAACATAATTTTATAAGATACATGAGGTGCACATACTATGGCAGTGAAATCTTTACGGAGAGATTGTCTGTCGTTACCTTATGTTGATAACTGTATTTTGCTGCTTTATGTGTAAAATTGGTTCCTGATCCTGTTAAAGACTTAGCATGTGCTTAACTTTAAGCATTGTGCTCACATGGATCTACTTACTGTGCATGAAGTTAAGCACATGCATAAGATTTTGCAGGATCAATTCTTTATGCTTATAAGCCTTTCAGGGTAGAGAAATCTATTCTTCTGTAAATACCTAAATTATTTTTTCTGAATAATTAACGGTGATTCCAAATTATATATTAAAACGTTAACTTTAACATGGTTTTAGAAAAAATTAAAGTCAAAATGTTCAAACTTGAACGTCAAATGTTTGGTTTCTTAATCCATATGTAGTCTGGCTCAATTTTTATCCATTCTCTTTGCATGACAATACAAAAACGTTTAGTTAATACTGCTTGCAGTGCAAAATTTCACTCTTTTAATGTTGAACTCTACTATATTTCTGTTAACTTGGTAGTCATTTTGAGGAAATTCACAATGCTGGTTCTTAGTAAGTGAAAATAATCTTTGGGCCGTTGAAACTTATCTTTTATTTTAATTACATGGACTCACAGCAGGTAGCAGGAGGTTAAGGCAAGCTTGAAAAATGCACAGGATTCAAGTAATAGAAGCATCTCTTTTAGTGAGCTGTGTAGGGCAAAATTTCTGCTTTTAGTTTCATCAGCTACATTTGGAATAACTCCATTCATTTTGACAGCAGACACTGGCGTATCTGAAAGCAGATTTTGATTCATTGCCTGCATATTCACAGTCAAAACTGCACAGGTCCTTATATTCAATGAAATATTGATAGCTTGTATTCACATAGCAATAACAAAATGGTGGCACAAGATCTCCCTTGTCTTACACATTCTGTGCTTACAATGCATTATGTACAACCCTGGAAGCCATATGGCTACAGGATCTTTTAACTCAAGAGGGATACTCAGAAGTGTTAACAAAAGGACAAGATTACTATATTTAGTTTACAGTCATGGGGAAAAATAAATCAATAGTGTATGAATTAATTAGGACTTTAGTTACTATCATTAGGGGAAACCAAGCTATCTAAAAACATTTAATTTCTGGAACATCGGAGAAGGTAGAAACCTACAATACATTAAGAAAATCGACTTTTTAGCTTATTGTTTTCATCTGTTGCCTGGAAAGCTAATCTCTTAATGGAAGCATTGGTTTCACTTTCCTGATGTCAAACTTGTTAAAGAAATGAAAACTTTATTATAGTTTATTGTGAATTGTCCTCAATGCCTTGATTTATTAAACTAAGTGGTTTGTAATATTCCTTTTGATTTATTATTGCTCATTTATTTATGTGGTAGTGTTAGTATAAATAACACTTTGCCTTATATGTGCTGTGGATCTCTTCTGTGATAAGGAAATGTGGACAATTTCTGCCCCATGCAATGGCATGGACTGATTTTAATGAAGCTGTATGGAGTGGAAGTTAAGGCAGAATTTGTGTTCCTGTCTTTAGGAGACAGAAAACAAAATTCCTATTTAATTTCTGGTTGAAACTGAAGTTAGAAATTTCTGCTATCTTTTATACTGTCTCTCCCTAGCACATTCTTGTGTGGTGTCAGTGGCAAATCCCATGCAAATTATTCTTCTAGTAGTATTTAACTCAACTGTATGATGGCAGTGCGTCCCAGGACACATCTGGGCTGGGGACTGTTTGGTTCAGTGGTTCTGTCTATAGTCTTATGACCAATTATACACTGTGTTGATGTGTTAAGGGGTAGATAGGGTTTACTGACGCTTCATAATTATGCAGGTGTATAGTTATTTAATTATACTGCATATATTTAGTTAGAGCCTTCTCCTCCCAGTCATTGTACATTATTTGTCTTCTTAAATTCTAAAATTTTGAAGGTAGGAACTGCCCTTAGATGTATGTATACCGCACCTTGCAGTTTTAGATAAAGTTCAGATAGGGACCTCTGTGCACTAGTGGAATATAAATATAAAACTATAATGTAATCTGTCCTTAAGGAAACAATCACTTAGTATTTTATTAACTGTAAGAAACTCAAAAGAAATAAGGGACAATTAACAAATCTTTTTATATTGCCCAGATTAGAGACTTCTAATTTCTTCCTGATTCACAAATGAGGACTAGTTTGAATAGCTGTAATACATGTAAGTACACTCATTGACATAACCACCAATGGAGACATACCATGAGAATGCCTATATTGTGTTATATGGTGTGTATGTAATTTATTGTTCAGTACTGATATTTATAAAATAATTATGTTTTATTTACTGTGTAAATTTACTCTTCTTTAATGGTAGCAATGAGTTACTTAGTGGTAAATGTTCTCATAATTGAAGTTCAGCTGTAATAGCTTCATCACCTAATACTGTGATTGGAAAAAAAATGCGAGGAAATGATGAAAAAGGGGAATGGCATTTTAATAAACATTCATTCCCAGGAGGACTTGGGTGTACTGTAAATATACCACAATAGTATCAAAGCAATATTTCTTTTGAACTGAAAAATGCAAATTAGGTATACCTTCCTTCCATATCACTTTTTGTTTTTAATCCAAGTAACTTCTTATTTTCAAAGGAAAATTAAATGTGCTCTGGCCTTGTTTTCTTCCTGAAAACTGGGTCTTGCTAACAGTGCCAAACTTTCTAGTTGTCAACATTTTTTACAAAGTCTGAAAGGCATTTTCAAGCTCATTAATGAGTTAGGTGGAAAAATAAGCTACTGTGGATAGTCTAAACTTTTGATCATTTGTGTCTGATGGTGGTTTTCAACAGCCAGAGTGCCACACTCTGCCCTCAATAAAACACATGCAACAGCTCTCATTGAAGTCAATGGGAAAAATGTCCTAATATCTGAGAGAAGAAACTGGCTAATAGTTCAAAATGTTTAAAATCTTTTCACTGAACAGCTTAAGCAGCATTAGATATTGTGATGATAGGCACTGCATAAAAATCTCACACAGGACCCTAATCTGCTCCCATGGACCTCAACTGGATTTTTTCGATTCATATCAGGTGGAAATGAATCAGACCCATGGTCAGTTCTCATAAATGGGAATCAAATTCCCTGCCTACCCCCTACTGTCTTACCATATTCTGCTTATTGTCATTCTCTTACTCTATTTTTTTCATATGCTTTTATCCGCTTAGTTGTATCAATGTTCTGTTGTATAGACACTTGCTTCTCAATGTCACCATATTACAATATCACAGACTAGTATCACATGCTAGTCTTTTTTTCATTATTTCTGCTGTTAGCTCTAGCTTTCTGGCTATGCCCAAGATGTTGTTAAATAAATAATCAAATGTACTACAGCAGCAATGGGTAACCTAGGCTACTGTGTTACAGGAGTAACAGGAGTGGCCTTTCTTCATCTTAGCGGGCCACAAGATTGTCGTAATCAAGGCAGTCTCCTGGGAAAGAATAGTTTTGCTAACTACAATTGCATATCTAGGATTTGCGGGGTGTGCCAATTGAACCATAGCACTACTTTGATTGTGACAGTGTTGCATTCTGGAATGCATTAACAGGAATGTTCTTAACAAGATACGAGAAGTATTCTTCCGCTCTACTCTGTGCTGATTAGACCTCAGTTGGTGCATTGTGTCTAGTTCTGGGCACCACACTTCAGGAATGATGTGGAAAAATTGGAGAAGGTCCAGAGAAGAGTAACAAAAATGTTTAAAGATCTAGAAAACATGAGCTATGAGGGAAGACTGAGGCTACATGTAGACTGCAGTGTTAAATCAGAAAAAGATACACAATTTGCAGTACGCAAATTATGTATCTGTTTCCAATTTACTTTCAAAAGAGGCTTTTCTGAAATTTAGCTCATCTACACTGCGCCATATTTCGGAAAAAAGCGCTCTTTTGGCACATCCCTTATGCATTGTAGAACGAGGTTTACAGGGATGATGAAAGAGCATGTCCACTTTTTTGAAAATTTTTTTGGAAAAGCAGATGCATTCTTTCCGGTATCCCAGAAAAGCAATGCAGTCTAGATGTAGCCTGAAAGAATTGGGTTTGTTTTGTTTAGTTTAGTTTGGAAAAGAGAAGACTGAGAGGGGACATAACAGCTTTCAAGCACCTGAAAGGGTGTTACAAGGAGGAGGGAAAACTTACTAACTGTCAGGGTAGTTAAACACCGGAATAAGTTGCCTAGGGAGATTGTAGAATCTCCATCACTGGAGATATTTAAGAGTAAGTTAAAAAAAAATGTCAGTGATGATCTAGATGGTGCTTGGGGCTTGCTGGCAGTGTGGGGGACTGGGCCTTTCAAGGTCCCTTCCAGTTCTAGTATTCTATTCTATTCTGTGATTGGTTGCAGAGGGGATGCATGGCTCTTGCGGTCAATGTTGTGTGCAATCAGCATGCACCTCATGTCACGTGCCCTGGCTCTACGTACATGTCACTTTAGTAACACCAGAGAGAAAGCAGCAGAATCTGGCAACCCTGTGCATAATGGCAAAATGGTAAATAAAATATCTCATGGGCCACACACAGAACCCTGATGAGCCACATGTGGCCCTCGAGCTGCAGGCTGCCCGCCGCTGTACTGCAGTATACTCTAATTAAAACTAAGTCACAGATTCTTGAACTTTTTATATCACCAAAGAATTCAGGGTCGTATCTGCCCACCCTGCCTAAAGGCACATAGAAGCAGAGATCAATCTTTTGAGGAGAGACTATATCAGTGACTTCTGGGAAAGAGCAATTGCTCCACATCTGCCATCTTGTTGCTGCAAAAAGAGCTAGCAGGTGGAAGAGTTGTGGAATGCAAAACAACAGACGTATAGACTGAGGAGTCATGGGTAACAATTGAGGATATACACACATTTCCACTTGGCTTCCACATAAGCCCCAGACTCAATGCTGCCAGTGGTTCTTTTCCTGCCTGCACTCTTATAACATTATCTATGGTTACAGGGGAGGTAGAACAGTTTTTATAGTGGGGGGGAGGAGAGGCTGACTGCCATTGAACCAAATTGTAATCTCTGTATATAATGGAAATTACTTCAAGGCAGTAGGTGTTGCAACACCCTCTGCACCCCCTAGATCCAGCAACTATCTCAGGGTCTGATTTGTGCTGTTTTCTAGGAAACAGCCCCTACCTTTTCTCCTTTTTATCTGTTCACACACTGTCGGTGAGTTAGTACTACTTACATGTATCTGGTGTGTGCAGAGTGCTTGTGACTACATAGCGGAATGGAACACACCCACATTGTAGTGTTTTCCCATCACACAACCTTCTCAGGTCCCCCAGCACATTTTTTAGTGCAACATATAGACTTTAATGTTTAATATAAGGTTAAAAACCCCTAAATATTTACAATGAATCTTACATTTGTATATAATAGGGAAGAGGTGTGGTCTTACACTTGGAGATCGTGACTGGGAATCGAGTTACAGGTTTTATTTCTGGCATAATGACTGTGCACTCTTAATTATTTCATCCCTCAGTTTTCCCATCTGTAAAATAAGGTAATACCTTCCTGAGTGGTGTTAAAAAGGCTGAATTATTACACATGAAGTGCTCTGAGATCCCGGGATGAAAGGTTCTCTATAAATACAAAGTATGAATTTTAATGAAGGCAATGGAAGGAACTACTGAAAGGTTGAATTTGTCTCAACATCTGTCCACTAGTTGGTTTAATTGTAACTAGGAGTATATAAAGAGTCCAGGTTCCTACTATGTAGTTTCATATTGAGTATGATTAAGAGCAGCTTTTAAGCTTTGCCAGCTTCCCTTCAGTTATTTATCTCTTACATTTACAGTGTAGAGAGAAACCACTGGGAGTCCACAATTTCAGGTTTTACCTGTTTACAGAGAGTAGTGAACTGAAAAAAACTTTAGTGTCATTGCTCTAAAAATGTTACATACCAGATAATCTCATCTACCACAGTCAACTGAAAAAAACATGTTAAAAGCTTGAGTTAAATGGTTTGAATATAATACTCTGCCCCTTTGAATAATTGAACTTGAATCCATTTGAATCAACAATATTGCCTGTAACATGGAACTACAGTTTGCAGTATCAATACACACCTTAAGTAAAACCTATTTGTATAAAAATAAAAAGACATTTCAATTGCCCTCTTTGTGGCAGAAATTCTACTATTAAATTTAATAGCTTAATCAGCTCACCCCTTTTTGTGTATACTTTTTTTTTGTAATAGTCCATTACAGTAAGCACTGTTCTGAAACATAACCTATCAACCACTTCAATAATTCTAAGGGATATAGGTCACCATATTCTATAGATACGTTTTCAGCTTTGCCCCATGTTCTGCCTTCCTAGGGGACACAACAAGCTGTTTTTTAGCTTAGGTTTGGCTCATTTTATATGGATTAGTTCAATGAGGAAAAAAGGGTGCCTCCCAATTTCAGCAAACACTAAAAGCTACAGTTAAACGAAAAAGTAACTGTTACTTCTGTGTGACTGTGAGTATTTGCCTTTGTCTCCCTGTGTGTTTTGGTTTGCAGCCATTAATAGCTTGGACTCCACGAAGCAGTAGCAAAGGGGAGTGTGTCAGAGCAGCAGGCCAAAATTTAATTACAGCAACCTTGTGCTTTGTATTAAAATTTCCACTAAGTGATGGAGGTTTCTAATCGTCTAGATTTTCCTTAAAGACAATGGCCCTCCATGCAACTGGCTACGCTCAGTTAATTCATGCTGTCAGCTTCTTTTATTGGCTATGGGGAATGCAGTATTGATTCTTGAACTCAACAGCAGCACAAAGAGCCACTAGTGCATGGTCAAAATGCAGCAATAAAGGGCTGGCAGCTTGAGAAAAGCAGCCATTCCATTGCACAAACAAGGTCAATTAGAGGACAGTGCAGCATAATATAAATAGCATTAGCATCCCTCTTCAACCTGGATGATATCATGCTGGCAAGATGACAATAAATAAAATAAGGTTTAATACAGAATAAATAAAAAGGCATTTAATGTGATTTAATTTAAAAAATCATGTGCCACTTTAAAATTGCTATCAATAGTAAAATAATTATTTTTAAAAAACAGATGTCTACTCTTATAACTCCCCTGTTCAGGTAAAGCTCTGTGTAGCTTACCCAATTATCAATGTTCACATATACAATGAAACTGAGGTGAATATTTTGTTTCTGAAATGGGTAATTCTTATATTATAGAAATGATATATTAGGTCTGTCAATGTAATCTATTATTTTTATTAATTTGAACATTTCAATGTCATTTAAGTGTAAACACGGAACAAAAAGGTCTCTATTTTTAGATCAGCAAGTTAAAAAAAATTGCCATTATTGCTGTGCTGTTATTTAAGGTCTTGCAATCATTACCTTTTTGTATGTGAGAGACCTTTTGTTCCTGTTATGTCAGCTCAAAATTTAATTACAAATGTAATACAACATCACACTATTAACTATGTAGTCCACTAAAGAAGTTCAGCTCTGAGGAGATACAGGTAGCTTGGATAGGTTGTTGATAAACCTAGACTACAGAAAAAAGCTAAAAGTTTTAAAAAATTGTTTAGGCTGGAAAAGATCCATTTGTTTTAATGGACTCTTAAATAAATAATGAATGTACTAAAGTTTGACTAAAGTAGGAATAGAAAGGAAAAATTTGGAAGCCTGATTCAACACTGCAGTCTTCAATTTTTATGCCAGCGTAAGTCTATGCCAATTTAAATTAATAAAAAAGCCTATTTCTCTGAGCTTTTTGAAAGGCTCATAAGCAGCTATGAGCTAGTTTCCATTAAAATTAATGGGAGTTGGATCAGGCCCTGCGTGATGAAGATTTATAGATTGAATATAAAGCCACCATTATCCATATTATATATGATATTGGGCTGAATTTTATATCAGACATGATGTCATGACACAATAATTGTGTTGTTCTGCCCTTGATATATGAATATGTCTATGATGACGTGTAGAAATATCAGTGATCTGTTACAATGCATGTATCTTTTACATTTCCAATAAGAAATTCAGTCATTGTATGGAAAATTCCAGTCAGTACTATCAGTGATGACTTTGATGGGAGATGCTGGTTTCAGGAAGAAAACCATAGGTCTCTCTCCTGGGTTGAGAATGCAGGTCAGTGTTCTTCGTTGTCTGTTATTTCTCAAGCTGCTGCTTTCTTGAAAGTATGAAGCCAAGACGAAGAGGATAAAAGCAATTCAGAAGTCAATAAAGAGAAGAAAATAAATCTGAGAGGAAAGACCCAGATAAAGAAAGCACCCCTATCGCTGGACCCTCGGCTTTGAGGGCACCTCTCATTTATAAGATTTTCCCCCACTTTCCTCTCAAGTAGTCAGCATCCTTGCCCCTTTGTAGAGTAGCTTCCTGGCTTAAGTACTAAATGTTCTTGGCAGCTACCAATCTTCAAAGCAGTTTTGTGTCTTCCTGTTCCCCTCTCTCTTCAAGTGAGAAAGTATTATTGAAGATTTTAGGATCAATTTCTTCTCTGTGAGACTAATATAATTGAGTTCCCGCTTCTGGAAAGGAATACCAATGAAGCTGTTCCCTCAGGGTGACACCTTTAACATACAACATCAAACTGAGTGAGTGAGTGAGTGAGTGAGTGTGAGTGTGTGTGTGTGTGTATGCATGAATATTTTGGGGCAAAATCAAAAGGAGTGAGCTAATATATATACAATATGTGAACCTGAATGGCTTACGTTTTCAATCTAGAGCAAGGGGCAGTTAAAATGAATTCAGCTTAGATTTGGTAACATAAGGGCGATTTGTGTTTTTATAGAGAATTGAACCATGCTTTTCATTAGCTGATAGTGAAAAATAAGGAGAATATTATCTGAGTCAGCATGTTTCACTAAATTTATGGTGTCCCTTCTACATCTTGTTCGCTGTGCAGTTGCCAGGAGTTGGTGAAAGTCACAAACTCTAGGGGAGAAATTTTGCCCCATAGAGGCACAGACCCTGGGTTTCTGAGTGTGGAAAGGAAATACGCTTGTTGTTGCAGCTTGCTTCCCTTTGCATGCCTGGCTAGTCTGCAAGATATTAGCTGTATGGGGGAATCCTCTCGTCTCTGCCTATCCTCTTTATAGCCAGGTCCAATCCTGGGAACATAAAGTATGATCAAGGACTGTACTTGTCCCTGGTCCTTGTGTAGAAGGGAGGTTTCTTGAAGCCTAAACCTCACCCCATGCAATGGCCACAGACAATCTGTCCCCTAGAAAGTAGTTGTTTTCAGAAGACACTGAACCTGAAATCTGCTCACTCTTGAGCACTATTCTGAATTAAACCACTCATTTAATAAAATGAGTTTCATCACTCATCTTTCCTCCCTCCCTCTTTTTGTCCCTCCCTCCCTCCCCAAACTTCGCTACCTATACCACAGGCTGTTTTTTTGCTCCAACAGGGAACACAAGGCGCTCACTCTCTTCTCACAGCCCTCTCCTGACTTGGCTGTGTCCTTTCCTTTTGGGGCTCTTGCAGAGTTACTTTGTGACCGTCCAATCTCCATCTCCTTTTAGAGTATTTGGAAGAGCAGGCTGCTTTTCCTTCAAGCTTTTCAGCAACAATATTAGGAAATGCTCCTCTAGTTCCTGTGCTGCTACAGATGTAAAGGTCATGCTATGTCATTTGGGACATGATGTGTACCTAAATATACCACCAGATTTAAAAAGGAACCTACTGTCCTCTGAGGAGCTCAGGAGGGTGGAAGCAATTGGCTACTCCTAAAAAAAGCTAGGCGGGGGGCGTCCTGATGCTATAGGGATATATGTGGTAACTAATAGATGAAGTGGAGCCCAATTTTCTAAGGTTGTTAAAGTTTGAGAAGAATATGTGGATGTGTTCACTATTTTGTGTTGGGAAAATCAAGTGAAGGTTATGGATGGAAGAAGGAAGGGGACAAACCCAACAAGCCCAAGGTGACTAGGACAATAGAGAACTGGACTGCAGCCTTACATATATATACAGATGTGATAGACAAAAGGAACCCAAGTGGGAGTGTCTCTCTTCTCAGATATTTAGATGTGCTTAGCAGCAGCAAATGACACATGGGGGGCAGGGTATGGTTGAGATATGATGAGGTGTTTAGGCTAAGGGCAACATAAGAACATAAGAATGGCCGTACTGGGTCAGACCAAAGGTCCATCTAGCCCAGTATCCTGTCTGCCGACAGTGGCCAGCACCAGGTGCCCCAGAGAGGGTGGACCGAAGACAATGATCAAGCTATTTGTCTCCTGCCACCCCTCTCCAGCCTCTGACAAACAGAGGCCAAGGACACCATTTTATCCCCTGGCTAATAGCCTTTTATGGACCTAACCTTCATGAAATTATCTAGCTTCTCTTTAAACTCTATTATAGTCCTAGCCTTCACAGCCTCCTCTGGCAAGGAGTTCCACAGGCTGACTACATGCTGTGTGAAGAAGAACTTTCTTTTATTAGTTTTAAACCTGCTACCCATTAATTTCATTTGGTGTCCTCTAGTTCTTCTATTTAGGGAACTAATAAATAACTTCTCTTTATCGGCCTCTCCACACCACTCATGATTTTATATACCTCTATCATATCCCCCCTCAGTCTCCTCTTTTCTAAACTGAAAAGTCCCAGTCTCTTTAGCCTCTCCTCATATGGGACCCGTTCCAAACCCCTAATCATTTTAGTTGCCCTTTTCTGAACCCTTTCCAAGGCCAAAATATCTTTTTTGAGGTGAGGAGACCACATCTGTACACAGTATTCAAGATGTGGGCGTACCATAGTTTTATACAGGGGCAGTAAGATATTCTGGGTCTTATTTTCTATCCCTTTCTTAATAATTCCAAGCATCCTATTTGCCTTTTTGACCGCCGCTGCACACTGCATGGAGGTTTTCAGAGAACTGTCCACGATAACTCCAAGATCTCTTTCCTGATTTGTCGTAGCCAAATTAGCCCCCATCATACTGTACGTATAGTTGGGGTTATTTTTCCCGATGTGCATTAGTTTACACTTATCCACATTAAATTTCATTTGCCATTTTGTTGCCCAATCATTCAGTTTGGTGAGATCTTCTTGGAGTCCCTCACAGTCTGCTTCTGTCTTGACTATCCTAAACAGTTTGGTATCATCTGCAAACTTTACCACCTCACTGCTTACCCTTTTCTCCAGATCATTTATGAATAAGTTGAACAGGATTGGTCCTAGGACCGACCCTTGGGGGACACCACTAGTTACTCCTCTCCATTCTGAAAATTTACCATTTATTCCTACCCTTTGTTTCCTGTCTTTTAACCAGTTCTCAATCCAAGAAAGGACCTTCCCTCTGATCCCATGGCCATGTAATTTACACAAGAGCCTTTGGTGAGGGACCTTGTCAAAGGCTTTCTGAAAATCTAAGTATACTATATCTACTGGATCCCCCTTGTCCGCATATTTGTTAACCCCTTCAAAGAACTCTAATAGATTAGTAAGACAGGATTTCCCTTTACAGAAACCATGTTGACTTTTGTCCAACAAATTATGTTCTTCTACATGCTTCACAATTTTATTCTTTACTATTGTTTCGACTAATTTGCCCAGTACTGAAGTTAGACTTACTTGTCTGTAATTGCCCGGATCGCCTCTAGAGCCCTTTTTAAATATTGGTGTCACGTTGGCTACCTTCCAGTCATTAGGTACGGAAACCGATTTAAGGGATAGGTTACAAACCACAGATAATAGTTCAGCAATTTCCCATTTGAGTTCTTTTAGAACCCTTGGATGAATGCCATCTGGTCCCAGAGATTTGTTAACATTAAGTTTTTCTATTTGTTCCAAAACCTCCTCTAATGACACTTCAATCCAGGACAGTTCCTCAGATTCATCACCCACAAAGGACGGTGCAGATTTGGGAATCTCCCCAACGTCCTCAGCCATGAAGACTGAAGCAAAGAAATCATTTAGTTTCTCCGCAATGGCTTTATCGTCCTTGATTGCGCCTTTTATAGTTCGATCGTCTAGGGGACCCACAGGTTTTTTAGCCGGCTTCCTGCTTCTAATGTACTTAAAAAACATTTTGTTATTTCTTTTTGAGTTTTTGGCTAGCTGTTCCTCAAAATCTTTTTTTGCTTTTCTTATTACATTTTTACACTTGATTTGACAGTGTTTATGTTCCTTTCTATTTATCTCACTAGGATTGGACTTCCACTTCTTAAAAGATGCCTTTTTGTCCCTCACTGTTTCTTTTACATGGTGGTTAAGCCACGGTGACACTTTTTTAGGTCTCTTGCTATGTTTTTTAATTTGGGGTATACATTTAAGTTGGGCCTCTATTATGGTGTCTTTAAAAAGTTTCCATGCAGCTTGCAGGGATTTGGCTCTCATCACTGTGCCTTTTAATTTGTGTTTAACTAGCCTCCTCATTTTTGTGTAATTCCCCTTTTTGAAATTAAATGCCAGGGTGCTGGACTGCTGAGGTGTTCTACCCACCACAGGAATGTTGAATGTTATTATATTATGGTCACTATTCCCAAGCGGTCCTGTAACGGTTATTTCCTGGACCTGATCCTGCGCTCCACTCAGGACTAAATCGAGAATTGCCTCTCCCCTTGTGGGTTCCTGCACTAGCTGCTCCAAGAAGCAGTCATTTAGGCCATTGAGAAATTTTCTCTCTGCTTCTCTTCCTGAGGTGACATGTACCCAGTCAATATGGGGATAATTAAAATCCCCCATTATTATAGAGTTCTTTATTTTGGTAGCCTCTCTAATCTCCCTCAGCATTTTGATGTCAGTATCACTGTCCTGGTCAGGTGGTCGGTAATATATCCCTACTGCTAATTTCTTATTATTGGAGCATGTAATTACTATCCATAGCGATTCTATTGAACATGTTGATTCACTTATTTTTATTTCATTTGATTCTACATTATCTTTCACATACAGTGCCACTCCACCACCCACCCGGCCTGCTCTATCCTTTCAATATATTTTATATCCTGGTATGATTGTGTCCCACAGATTATCCTCATTCCACCAGGTTTCAGTGATGCCTATTATGTCAATCTCCTCATTTAATACTAGGTACTCTAGTTCACCCATCTTATTAGTCAGACTCCTAGCATTTGTGTAGAAGCACTTTAAAAATTTGCCACTGCTTATTTGTCTGCCCTTCCCTGGTGCATTGGATTCCTTTGTATGTGGTTGTTTGTCTGCTCTGGCCCATGGTTTGCCCTCTCCCCTCCTCTCTTTCTGACTACAGCTTAGAGAATCTCTATCAATGGATTCTCCTCTAAGAGAAGTCTCCCTCCGATTTATGTGCCTCTCCGCACCAATCGGCTTTCCCCCATCTCTTAGTTTAAAAACTGCTCTACAGCCTTTTTAATGTTTAGTGCCAGCAGTCTGGTTCCACCCTGGTTTAGGTGGAGCCCATCCTTCCTGTATAGGCTCCCCCTCTCCCAAAAGTGTCCCCAGTTCCTAATAAATCCAAACCCCTCTTCCCTACACCATCGTCTCATCCACGCATTGAGACTCTGAAGCTCTGCCTGCCTACCTGGCCCTGCGTGTGGAACTGGAAGCATTTCTGAGAATGCCACCATAGAGGTCCTGGATTTCAGTCTCTTTCCTAGCAGCCTAAATTTGGCCTCCAGGACATCTCTCCTACCCTTCCCTATGTCATTGGTACCTACATGTACCACGACCACCGGCTCCTCCCCAGCACTATGCATAAGTCTATCTAGATGCCTCGAGAGATCCGCAACCTTCGCACCAGGCAGGCAAGTGACCATACGGTTCTCCCGGTCATCACAAACCCAACTGTCTATGTTTCTAACAATCGAATCACCCACTACTAACACCTGCCTCTTCCTAACTGGCATTCCCTCCCCCTCAGAGGTATCCTCAGTGAGAGAGGATACCGCAACATCCTCTGGGAGGAGGGTCCCAACTACGGGATGGTTTCCCTCTGCTCCCATTGAATGCTCTGTTCCCTTGAGACTTTCATCCTCCTTAAGAGCACTGGGGCTCTCAGACTGGAGGTGGGACAGTACTACAATGTCCCGGAAAGTCTCATCAACATATCTCTCTACCTCTCTTAGCTCCTCCAGTTCAGTCACCCTGGCCTCCAAAGTCCGAACCTGGTCTCTGAGGGTCAGGAGCTCCTTGCAACGGGTGCACACATACGCCACCCGCCCACAGGGCAGGTAATCATACATGTTACACTCGATGCAATAAACAGGATAGCCCCCACTCTGCTGCTGGGCTTCTGTCTCCATTTTTCTAATGAATAAGTTTAAGCAGAAACTGGGATTCTTTTTAAACATCTGGAATATAGATTATTATAAGAGTTGTTTTTAAGAAGGTCAGAAGTCCCTCGTGCCCTCAAACCTCCCCCTCTAAACTCCCTCTCCAAACTCCCTGTTAGCTGTTCCTGTTCACAAGCTCCCTGGTCACTGAGTCACAGGCTTATATAGCTCTGGTAGCCCCTCCCCCTGACTGAGGCTCAGCCAATTAACAGAGGCTTCTAGATTTCAAACCTTTTAGAAGCTCCTTCAAACAAACCAACCAACCAACCAACCACACAAACACAAGCTCAGCACACAGCAAATAACTCCCCCACACACAAACACACACTCCAGACAGCCACTTACCACAAGGGTCCTGCTTTTACTCCTCTTTTACCTAGAGAACTCCCTCTCCAAACTCCCTGTTATCTGTTCCTGTTCGCAAAGGAGCCAAACTTGCCCTGATTTCAGAAGCATCAGCATCTATGGATCAAATACATGTAGAATTCAACAGAATCCATGCCATCCAATCCAACATGTTACACAGACAGTGGGCAACCTGTACCAAAAGCACAGATTTCAAAAGGGGATATCATGTCTAATGTCTGTTTTGTATTTAACAAAAGGGAATGTTTTTGTTCCTCTTGAAAATACAAAGACTGGTGTGGTGTAAGAAATATGAAGGCCAACATGATTCCTGTAGTTTCTGTGAGGGTAGAGAAAAGGGCCTGTCTGATATAAAGCAAGGTGGTTATCCTGTGCACAGAACTCCACCAGCAATCATGGAAAGAAGCAGCAATGGCGGGGATGGGGGAGGGATCCTCCATCTTCAGCTAAATTAGAGCTGTTAAGTACCTTGTTATGGGATTATCTGAACAAGACAGATTTATTTGTGGAAGAGATTTTTGGTAGGTTTTCAAATCCCAAGGGACAACAATATTAGGTATGGGCAGAAAACTTGAAATTCATGTTAGGATTAAAGGAATAGTTTGTAAAAAGATTCAGGTGGAGGTGACGTGAAAAAATAGTCGGACTGTTTTACCAATGTTGGCTCTATAGCTTTTCCCTCTGGGTGTGCTACCTAAAAAAGCTTAAGTAGAATACAGGATCATCTACCATTTATTTTGCCCTAGGTAAACAACAATATTTTGACCCTCAGTTGTGTTCAGTTTGGTACTCTCTATTTAATGCAGTACTTGCTGATGGTTTAAAAATGCAACCTAAGAGCACAATTAACAAAATGCCATTTTTAATCTGAATTTTGATTATTCCCTGTTCATCCCTGGTTACTTCCAGTTCAAGATTTTAACTTATTAGATTTTCAGTTTGAAGGATATTGCTGTTTTGTCAAGCCCATTCCCATGGGTTATTATTTATCATATTTAGCATTTGAAAGGTTTGACACAACACTGGATGTGAGAGTGGGGAGGGAAACAGACTTGCATCAACCAGTTCAAAGTCTCAATTAATTCCTGTTTTCAGGGCAGGTGAATACACCCACCGACAGAAGCATTTTAGGAGAAGGCAGAATACTTGTGCTTTCCATTACCCTCACAATAATGTAATCCCCAGAAAAGAAATTAATGCATTTGGGAACTTAATTTGATAGAATGCAGAGTGTATCATGGCTATTCAATGTAAAATTAAATAATGTTAGGATGATGATAAACATAACCAAAGAACGTAGGAAAGTTATGCTACCATGGGTACAGATTATCACAAGTTGCCTACACTTTGAATGTGCCAACATTGGACTGAGCCTTTTATGCTCTCTTGGCAGTTGCTACCTGTGGAGTCAAGAAGTCATTTTGTCAGGGTGACTAAGGGAAAGAAGAAAGATTTGGAGGTACGGGCATAAGAATGGCCATACTGGGCCAGACCAAAGGTCCATCTAGCCCAGTATCCTATCTGCCGACAGTGGCCAGGAAACATTTTCTGATATAGTTTACTGGGTTATCAATCTGGCTGTTTTACTGGATGTTGGTGACAGAGCTTCAAATGCAATCTGATGTCTATGGAAGAATCCCGTTTGGAGTGTATTTCCAAGGGAATTGGTGTGTACAGAGGTGGCTTAAGGAGTGGGCATGCCAAGGCATTTTACTTTTCCCAAGTGCTTTCTGATGCTGGTTCCAGTCAATGTTTGGGATGAGTAATTTAGAAATAAGTGGATTAATTTCTGGGACAACAAGCAAGCAGTGATTCACATTTTAATTGACAGTTAACATAGTTGCTACAGGCAATATAGCTAATAAGGGCATTTGTATTTCATTGCCTTTTGTTTTAGCATTCTTTTCTGGGCAATACCTATTTCTGGTGTTGATAAGGGCATTGTTGATGCTTTGCTTTGATTTCAGGACAACAGATTCTGGGCTCTAGTGCCATCAGCCGAGACCCACAGGTGCTGTCTCACCATTTGTGGTTTTGTAGCCACAGCGCGGCGGCCATTTTTATTTTAATGAAGCCGGGGATATTTAAATCCTGTCGGCAGAGGCATGTAATCTAGACATACCCTCAGAGACATGATTAAGTATTTCCACACCGAAGGTCAATCGAGCCCAGTATCCTGTCTTCCAACAGTGGCCAATACTCGGTGCCCCAGACAGAATGAATACCTTGTTTGTCTATCCTGTTCTGACAAAACCTCCACTAAATGGAAAAAATAGCATCCAGTTCTGACCCTGAACTGAAATGTTGTTTATACAGTTAATTTTCTACTTTGATATGAAAGTTGCCATGAAAGGCCAAAACTTTTGCTCCAAGTTGGTGAAGGGTCATTTGTCTGAGCCTATTGAGTAACTTAAAATCTCATTTGCAGTTCAGAACAAATGATTGCCAGTTTGTTGACATTTTCAGAGTAGCTGAGGTTGAAAGCCTGATCAGAAAAGTCTGCTCTTTAGAACAAGTAAATAGTTTCTCTCTGATTAGGTTTAAATGTTTAAGTCTTTTCCACTGACCGAAATGTAACAAGTATTTTTTCCTTTGAAAGAGTCAGCTTTTTCTGATTTGAGCCTTCAAATAAATGTGGGGTTTTGATGTGTTCTTCAGGGGAACCATATTTGAAAATTGTAGTCCAGCACCATGATTTTAAAAAATGATTAGGGCATGGTCTTGGGTGATTTAATTTTTAAATGCTTACCCAGAGATACCTTGAAGTAGCCTGATTTTCATGGGATATATATGCAGCAATTGTCTTAAGACTATCTAGAATATCTATGTTGTAGGCATGAATTTATAAAGTGTGTAAAATGTTTTTGTTTATTTGGCTGGTTGTTTTATTATTTTAGAAATTATCATTCTGAATTGCTTGAGAAAGGCAGGAATTCAGAGTTATTTCAAATCAGTTACAAATATCCCAATTTTCAAATCTGATTCTTTAAATTAGACATCCAAACCTTTCTATTGGCTTCACTGGGCTTTGAATTGGGCCTTAAATGAAACTTTTTATGTTACCATTTTTACATCTTTTAAAGATAGAAAACATCATACATATGGATGAGTGTAATCTATTCCTTGTTTTATGGATTCACAGTACATGCAAAACAAAATCAATGTGATGATCCTGAATGAGCTGGATTATGTGAACCATGTTTATAGCTTCTATCAGTAGTTAAGGCTGTAAAAACGATCCCATTTTAAGTAATATTGAGTCTGTTCTAACTTTGTCATATATAACAAACAAAGGTTCTTTTGACCTAATAATTCTCAAGTTTAGTCTCAGGTCTAAGAAAATAATTTATTGGCAATTCTTAAGCAGATTAATCATGCTGGTTTTTGAGTTTCAAGATAGCAAAAATCTAACATGTTTCTGACTTCTAGAGAAAAGTCCAAAATGCCTATGTGAATTAACTCATTCTGTGCCATTCCAGCAAGACAATGAACTTACATCAAATAGCTTTGCAAAGAGCTGACTGTGTGCTGAAGTCACTGAGTCAGGCAGCCTGAGGAGAACTGGTTATTTGTTAGATTGCTGACACCTGCTTGTGTGACAGAAAGAATGGGGAGAACTGGTTCTAAAATAGCAGATCTTCAGAGAAATGGTGCAGCAGCTGAGATACTGCAGAACAATAATCTATAGAGGTGGGTGAATAATAAAAAGTATTAGCAAAGATTTATTCATGTTAAAAACAATGATTCATGTATGTTGTAATCACAGCCCTTTTTATTTGTTGTCCTACAACATGCAAACAAGTGACTTTTTAATTAATGGAAAGAGAGAGAGAGAGAAATCCATGTATTTACACTCAAAGTGTCATGAATACTCATACAAATATGTTTTCACACGATGTTCACCCCATAAGTGACTTCTTCATTTCTTCCTCTTTATAATATCCATGCAGGCATAGAGTAGAAACAATGCCATGCTACCCAGGTAACAAATCACTATGCTAAAAGGTTAATAGAAATGTGAATAATTGAGGCATAATTTCAGTGAATACTTAGAACTAATGAGTGATTCATAGGATGAAAATGGTTCACACAAACATTAGTCAAATATTTTTCAAAATATTGAAAAAACTTACAAACTAGACAAAGATTGCAAGGAGACATGGGAAAATGATGAAAAATAAATATAACTAAATAAAACAAAAAACTTTTGTGAACTACATAAATATTTAGTTAAAGTTTTGGAAAGAACTTTTGTCAGATTCTGTTCTGTAACACAAGTGTAAATCTAGAATAGCCGATGTCAGTGGAGTTACTGAGGCCCTGACTACAATGGGATGTTACGCACTGGTGCAGCGGTGTCAGTGCAAACCTCTGGTATAGATGTGATTTACATTGGTGCATTGCTATTTGCACTGGTATTGTTTACTCCATAAGGATGCAACCTCCTACTAATCTACATGATTTACAGTGATGTAGCACAATTTATGCTAGTCCTGCTAAGTCCACACCCGTGCAACCTAGTTTAGACACAGTTTACACTGGGGCACTTCACCCTACACAGATGCAACTCTTGGTGTAGACATAATTTAAACTGGTGCAGTTTGTGCCAGTGTATAGAGTCAGAGATTCCAAAGGTACCATTGTAATAATCTAGACTGACCCCCTAAACAACAGACACTGCAGAACTTTTCAAAAATAATTTCTAGAGCACAACTTTTAGAAAAACAGCTAATCTTGATGTAAAAGTGGTCAGTAAGAGAGAATCCACCACAACAGTAGGTAAATTGTTGCAATGGTTAATTACCGTCACTGTTAAAAATATGTGCCCTATATGTGAGACCTACATTCTTTGTTGCTAGATGTAAGATTTACATTTAGCCATAGTAAAAAGCATATTGTTTGCCAGTGCATAGTTTATCAAGGAATCGAGATCACTCTACCAATGATCTCTCTACTGCTCTCTTTGTGTGTCATCACCTTTACCATTGATGATTTTATGTTTTCATCCAGGTTAGTAAGAAAAATTTAAGTAACATAGATCCAAGAACACATCCCTGTGGGACCCCACTAGAAACACATCTATTCAACAATGATTTCTCATTGACAGTAACATTCTTAGATTTATCTCTGAGCTAGTTTTTAGTCCATTTAATGTGTGTCACGTTCATTTTTTATCTTTCTAGTTTTTTAATCAAAATGTCACATGATACCAAGTGAAATGTCTTAGAAAAGTCTAAGTATGTTACATCAGTGCTAATGTCCTTATTAGGAAACATGTAGCCACATCCAAAAAAGAGATCATATTAGTTTGAGAGTGTGACGGGATGTATCTGCCCTGCACTGAGGAGCAGGGGGTCGCTGTGGCCCAGGTGACTGAGAAGGCCCCACCCCCAAAGCCCTGCTGGGCATGCTTGAGAGAGAGGCTGGGTATAAAAGCCGAGGGAACCACTCAGTCAGGGCTGACGGCCAGAGGGGAAGGAGCTCAGGTCCGAGCTCCTGAACAGCCCCTGCAGCAGCAGCCACAGCCACCCCAGGAGCAGCAAACCCAGCAGCCACCACTGCCTCAAGAGCAGTGACCCTCCCCCACAGCAGCAGCCTCAGCAGCCACAGCCCCAGCGACAGCCTCGGCCAAGGAGGACCTCTACGAGGGTCCAACCCGCTGAGCGACGCCCCGAGAGCTGAGCAGTGCACTGGGAACAATAGGAAGTGGCCCAGGTCGGAGGATTGTCCCCGGGAGCTTAGTGCACTTTGGCCAGAACCCCTGCTGAGTAGGTAGTGAAATCTTCCACCGCCAACAGGGCCCTGGGCTGGGACCTGGTGGAGTGGGAGAGCCCAAGTCCCCCTATCTCCCCACCCCACAAAAATCCAGCTCCCTAACATTCTGGGAGGCTTCTCTTGGGCTAGGCCTGTAGGCCATAGTGACCCTGAGAGAGGGGAGTATGTTTATGACTAGGCCTGCAGAGCTGTATTTACCCTGATAGGGGGAACTGTGTTTAGGACTAGACCTGTGAGGCTATATATACCCTAATTGGGACTAGCTGTACTTTGAGACTAGGCTACAGGGCCGTAGTTACCCTGATAGAGGGAACTGTACTGTGGACTAGGCCTGTGAGGCTATATTTACCCTGATAGGGGGAACTGTACTGTGGACTAGGCCCGTATGGTCATATGTACCCTGATAGAGGGAACTATACCCTGGGACTAGGCCCATAGGGCCATATTTACCCTGAGTAGAGGGACATTTGAGAGGAACTGGGCCCACAAGCCATAATTCCCCTCCGAAAAAGGGGACACCCACCCCAACTTTGGGGCATCTGGACCGTTGAGGGGTCTTGTCCCTTGACAGGGAGTTTTCCATATGTTGACTGGCATGAATTATAGTGCCTTCCTTTAATTCTTTATTAATGGAGTCCTATATCAGAAGTTTCATTATCTTCCCAGTATCAGTTCAGACTATCAGGACTATAATTAGTTGGGCCAGCTGATGTGTCTTTTAAAAATATTGGTATAACATTAGCTTTCTTCATTTTCCCTGGTGTTTCAAGAGGTATTGAAAAGCAACTTTAATGGTCTACTGAATTCCTTGGCTCACTCTTTTAAACTCTTGAATGGAAGTTGTCTAGACATGCTGATTTTGAAATGTTCTAACTTTAGAACTTTAGTAACTGCTGTCTAACATCATTCTAGAATAGTAGTGGAATGAAGAAAGTATTACATGATTTGACTGCATCACATTTCCCTCTAATTACAGCACAGAAATATGTATTGAACACTTCTTCCTTTTCTGCATTATGATTAATAATTCTATGATTTCCATCTAGTAATGGGCCACAGCCATTATTAGGAGTCTTTTTGTTCTCAACATATTTAAAATCCTCTCATTCTTATTGTCCTTTCCTCTGCTGAATATGGATATCTCCTTGTTTCCTTTTGCTTCCCTTATCAGTTTTTTAAAGCACCCAGTATATATATTATTGTCCTATTCTTTAATCTCTTTGTGGTCAAATGATGATCACATGTTTGTAAGTTACCATTAATTTTTAGGTATGTGATTGATCCCTATCTATTGGTCAAGATATGGTCTAATATAGAATTCTCCCATGTTGGAGACAGCACTCTTTGAGTTAGGAAATTGGTATCTATAATAATTAGAAATTCCAAGAGTATTTCAATACTGGCAGCATGAGACTTCCAGAATATATCACTCAAATTGAAGTCCACCATGATCACCTAAGTTTCCCACCCCCCACTGCGTATTTTGTTATTAAATCAAGGTAAACTGCATTGGTGCAAATCTTGTTGTACTAAATATGAATTCTGAGTATGCTGGGGTGGGGAGGGGCCACACAAGCGCAGCTGCTTTGGTGGCTAAAACTTTAGTGTAGACAAGACCTGAGAGACAAGGAAAAGTGCAACAGCAGACGTCCAGAAAAAAATAGGTCAGTGGAGTCAAAGTAGCTTGGAAGTAAAGGAAAAGGGGATTATCCACAGTTTGGATCTAATTGATCAGGATTGATCTTATAACTAATGCCACATGAAAATAATGGATGCTAATATCAATAAGAGAGATACCCTTTAGGGTTTTTTTTTTTCATTTAAATAAAATGTAGAGAATTCCAAAGTTGCATTTGGAAATGATTTAAAAAAGAAAGGTTTACTTAGCCGATATTCAAAAATACACAATCAGACTAGAAAAAGAATTATTGAGCAGATTTAGAGATATATCATTTCTTTCAACAAACACTTCCATTTTAATATTCAGTGAGTCAGTCTTTCCTGTCTGGAACACATTGAATTTAAACAAGAATTTGGCCTTAATACAAAAATTAGTACCATAACCAACCACAAAATTAATGTTAACTAAACACTCCATCAAAGAATGTATCTTCCAAAAGAGCTTATTCACATATGTTTAGCTCTATGTACAAAAGGTAGCTGCAACATTTTTTTGCTAAACAACATACAAAAATTCATTAAATTTCTTCAGTAGACAGGACAGTATTACAATTCTGAGAAAAAATAGTATTTTTCTGTCATGAAATTATAATCTACTTAATTTATTTTTTACCTGTTGATTCTTTTGGATTCATGTGGGATTGCACATATCTAAAAATATGCCAACTGACCCATATGTATCTCCACCAAAAGGGTTCAGAGTGGCTGATGTTCCACACACTTGCTCATGTACACACACAGTTACATACTCCTTGAATATTTACCAGCCCCCCAGAATGGCATATTGTAATGGTGGGAGAGATGTCAACACATTCCATTTTTATCTAGTGAATGTTGTGTTCATTGAAGGTACTGGTTTGGTAGGCCTGTGTAGGGATCAATTGCGGAAGAACTCTGTACGTGTGAAGTATAGGGGTGGTGAGGCCTGCATTCTCCCCCGTTTCCTATTCTCCCCCCCCCCCCATTCCCTACTACTGATGAGCCAGAAGCAAGCCTCTAGGAACATAGACCACTGTAGCAAGAACAAATTGTAGATAAGGGCGTGAACATAACAATCTTGTTTACCTAAATGTAGTGATCATGTAAACAAAGTCAAAGGACAAGCAGTACAGCTGAGCCATACTCTAACAAGCGATGAGTAACCCCCGGAAACTTCCAAACTGCCAAACAAGGTAGACACGCTGTATTTAAAGCTGCACCAGAGCACAGCAATTTGGATGTCACCAATGGGCTTTGGGTACCGGCGCCTCGGAAGCTGAGACAGTCTCCCATTTCATCCGCAGCCGAAACGGGATTCCTCGGCTAGCAGAAGGGATGTAAGAATGCCGCTTTTACAATCATGTTGTTCTTTTAGTTAAGGGGCACAGCTGATAGCTGTCAGAAAATAAACTGCTTGTGTTTGACAGATACCTGTGTAGCGTGTCTTTGTACTTTGAGAACCCAGTGTCGGACCTGAGACTTACTCTTGCCGGCAACACCCTGGAATCTGAATTCCTCTGTTTACAGAACAGCTGTGGCATGGACTGTGAAAATGTAACACCACCTTGTTAAACTGCCTCAGCCTTAATGTAGAGGGAACATCCGTGTGGTAAGTGACTAGTTCAGATTCCGTACTTCTTCAATCCCTGGTCCTGTGTGCTGACACAACCAATGAAGATGCTGATGGCATTACATGAGATATTGACACATCCCCCTAAGAACTGGAGTGAAACCACCAACTTATTTCACATAAACCACATAACAGCCATGACTTGGTAATATGTTACCAGTTCCTTTTGCCATCTAGTCCTCCAAATAGATTTCACAATAAATGGAAATTAAAACCATAGTTAAATGCCCCTGTTATTTCATATGGGTCTTTTTAAAGTTTCTGCTTATCTCTCCGTTTCAAGGGCTGAAAACTTCAGCAGTTCACAGAGACATATTTGCCTATATTAAGAAAACTGTGCAACATTCCTATGGCGGTGAGATGCAAAGGATTTGTACTCTACAAAATTAAAATGAAGTATTATGCAGGCCCAGGTTTCTGATCTTAGAATCTCTCCTATATCTTGCAATGAAGGGGAGTTTAATATGCCAAAGAATTGCAAGAACAGTTGCACAGATTGTTTTTTCTAAATCTGAGTGTCACTTGGAATGATCAATTTATGGACCTACAGGACATGAGTGGTGTATAAAATGAAGAATAATATAGACAAGGTTGATTTAAAACTACTGTTCTTCCATCAAATTAGAAGAACAAGGGGATACTCCAGACAATCAAAAGATGGGAAATATAAAATTGATAAAAATAAATACTCTTTCACACAACATGCAATTAAACTGTGGAACTCTTTGCCACAGGAAGTCCTGGAGGCCAATAACTTTGCAAGATTGAAAAAGAGATCAATATTATATGGATAGCAGGAATATCCAAAGTTGTTATAATTATAAAAAATTAGCTTAAGGGATGTTAAACCTCTTCTGACAGGGCTTAAGCCAATCTCTGTCTCTGATAGATAAGAATGAGTCTAACATAATTACTGGTAGTCTACATCTGCTTACTATAGGATTCCCACACTTTTCTGAAGCATCTACTTATTTTGACCATTACCAGGGACAGGATACTAGATGGAGCATAGTTTGATCCACTAGAATAATTCCTATATTCTTAAGGCATTTGCATGGTTTATTTTTTATTTAACCATACTTTAACCTATGGGTCTAGTAGCAATTAGTGAATTTTCAAATGAACAGAAAACTGGCTCAATTATAAAAAATAGCATAATATGATATTTATGAAGTGCCAATTTTGTGTAATTAGAAAAAAATCTGTAATTATCTGTGGATCTATTCATTAATATTTGAATGTAGGTAAATAGAAATGTCATTTATTCATTAAAATTCAAGAAAACAAAGGAATAGCTGAGGATTATTATGCATTTGATTGTAACCCTATGTATCTTGCAACAAGGTGGTTAAGATAATGATACTGGTAGTGCCCAGATGAATATAGGTTGCTTTCTTTGATGTGTTGGATAATATTCTCCTGCTGTATAATATAAATAATAATGCCAGCAACCACAGTCAGAAACCAAACGACAGCACAAGAATTAATCGCTTAATAGCTGTAACTATTAGTGTTAGGCAAAAGTGATCCCACTAAGTTATATAAAGGTTACAGGCCTCTTGGTTTATTTACTACCATGAAAAGAGACATTTATCACCGCCTAATTATCACCACCGTACAACATAATTTTTGTCATATGATATATATATATGAGTAAAAGAATTCCAGACAGACCGTCAAGCTCTGAGTTGATCACAGTGCCACTGAGAAAATGTGTAAATGCCTTTTAAATCTCCTTACGAATAACTGTTATGAATTGTGATCCTGAGACAGAATGTTTCTGATTATTTGAACTCAACTATTAAACTTTCATTGCCGTTAGTAATTTCAAAGGTAAAGCTGACTCATGACCCTGAATGCAGATCTATAATTATATGATGAAGGCTGCTGACCTCACAAATATATGTCAGGCGTCCACATCTCACAATTAGTGCAAGATCTTGCTGGTGACAGGGCTCAAAACATTTGACTACAGAGACAATAGACAGTTAAGTTCAAGAAAGCACAGAGCTATTGCAAGTGCTTTGGGAGTGTTTTATTGGTTTGATCTTGGAAAGTCATGAATACAACTATTCATCATTGTGCCTTTGCTTTAAGTAGATCATTCCACGTCCGCTACATGTTGTGCTGAGCACTGTGGCCACCATCCAGCATATTATATAAACACATGCTTAACTTTAAGCATGTGAGACCTAGTAATGCTACTGACTTCAACAGAATTTCACCCCTGCTTAAACTGAACAGGGACTGGAGCATGTAGCACTTTATCTGATTAGGTAGCAAATCCTGGGGTGTGGATGGGAGAGAGTGTAGAGTTTACTGAACCTTTTTTTCACTAGATTCTTATGGAGATTGCTTTGAAAGTATCACAATTTCTTGTAAGATTTCAGTTGATGTGATTTTTCCTTTTGTGAGTTTGGTTGCATCCTAAACTTTTATCAGGCTAGTGCATGTTTTTTAGCTCTTATAAAAATTATTTAATTTTCTAGTAACTATTTAGTTGCATACTCACTGCGGATGAAGTTTTTGCAGGTAACTAAAGTAAAATTTGCATGGTCTGTTTAATGATCTTTTTTTTTGGAAGACTTATTTACAACTCTGTATTTAAAGCTGGATTCAATTTTTTCACTTAGAACAAGGATCCTTTAGAAAAGGATCCTCTTCATATGTATGTAGTGTATAGTGTATCCTCCCCAAAATAATTGTATGTTCAGAGACTTTATAAGTAAGTCCAATAATAAGTGTACAAGTTACAATTAATCAACTGTGTCTTTTTAAGAAATTAGGCACCTGTGTCAGTCTTTTCTTTGTCATGAATAATTTTAATTCAGTAACGCAGATACTCTATACTTTCCATATAGTTCAAATTAATTAAAATCTTCACAGGCTTCATGTGAGGAAATTAGGATGTAATTACAATAGTTATTAATGATTTCGTATCAAGTTGTTATGATTACCTAAGCTACTGAGAGGTTTAGGTAACTCTTAAGTTAGTCCATTGTGATATGAGAAGTAACTCAATGAACACAGCCCTTCCTCCACAGCTAATTTTAGTGCAACAGTTTTATTGGTTGCACTGACTCAATTATATGAAGGAGACAGGACACACATTAAAAGTTTTCACTGGTAGATTAACTGGTGCAACTGTCACTTCTCTTTAAAAATTGTTTGGTTGTGTACAAGGCGGCATCAGTACTTGAATGTTCCTTATGGCACTGGTATCCCAGAAGCACTGAAAGCAGAACCAAGGCAAGAGCTCAGATACATTGGGACACAGAGATTAGGATCTCCCTAGCCCCCATTCACGTGGCCCTAGTCTTTTTAACACAGCCCTCTAAAACAAATAAGTCAATTGCAAATTGACTTACTGTAGATTCAAGGGTACACTTCAACTGCATTCTGCTGTTGAGGTAATGCAAAACAGCTGTAAACCCAGTTTAACTGGCTACTTTTCATTACTTGGGTATATGTGAATTTGCCCTTCAAATTTAAATATTTATGAGATATAATATTTTTCATACATATTACAAGAAATAGCACATGTCCATGTTTTCTTTACATTTCCTGTTGAGAGTGTGTGCATATAAATTTGATGCATTTTAAAAACTAAGGAAATTCCCAGACAAAAGATTGCATTAATGTAGAGCTAAAGTTTAAGCAAGGATTAATTTAAGGGCAAAACAACATTATCAGAACATTGTAATTAGCCTCAAGGTAAATATTATAATTTTAGGAAATTGAAGATTAAAAGAAATCTAAATATATTAAGGTAACAAATGCCTCGTTAAAGTGTAAAACAACTTTTCTCTATGAGGGTGAAAAATAGGGGAAAAATTCTAATATGTAATTTAAAATCAGTTCATCTAATCAGAGACCATAAACATTAAAATCCTTAACCATAATCATAAAGTTATTGCATGGTTGTCACTAGTAAGGAACAAGTTAAAGTGTTCAAATATGTAATGAGGGCCAAATCTGTAAGTGAATAGCTAGAATATGCTGTGAAAGATACTGCTGGTGTTTTGACACTTTAGCATGTCAGCCTTACCGTATATGGATTTTAATTCAGGCTATCAACAGTCATTCAAGGTGATATGTAATTTAGTACAAAGCAACATTGGGGATTTATATTGGTAACTCATTAAGTGTTTACATACCATACCACAATCCTAGTTTAAATTAATGTTATGTAATTAAAATGCATTATCAAATATAGATAGCTATGGAGAAATATACATAGCGGCAATCATTACATTACACTTAAAGGGAGGGACAAAAAATGTCCATAGGGGTATTATACCCTTCTTGCTGCTGGCTAGTGCTGATTTGAGTTTGACAAAGTCATATTCCTATGCTAATCCCATTTAAAGCAATAATCCTTTGTGCATAAATTTATATTGTAGTAATTAAATAATATTTAGGGTTCCTGTAGGAGCAAAAAATAAAAGCAGACAAGGTGTACTATGCAACTATAATGGAAAAACTCTCCATTCTTACTTCACTGAAATTGGTATTGAGCTTGACAATGCACATGCAATTGGGTCTTACTTGTATACTTCAAGGGTTCCATGCTTTTTCTACTTGAACCCACTTTTTGATATGGCTCAGCTCAGCGGTGCTACGTACCTCTTGTTATGCAGTTGAAAAACTGTGGCCATTAAAAATAGGATACGGTGTGATTTTGTTTTGCAGCACTGCGTGGAAAATCAGTTGCTGTTCATAACAGCTCTGTGGTTGGTTGATTTATAGCAGGAGGGTGACTTCGAATTGACAAGCAGGCAGTTCATGAAAAAGAATATTGTATCTTTAAGGCTTTCTGACTGATTGTGTTTAACTGCGCTACTCAGCAGGCAGTAATTAGGCTGTATCTTTGCTGAGAGACTTAAAGCAAGGACTATGTTGCTTTGTGCACTTGATTTTTTTTTTTTAAAACACAACAATTTCTGGATTTGAACAAATGGGATTTTACTGTGTTTTAGCCAGTATGGGAGCAAACAGAAAGCAGACCCCTAGAGGCTCCTAAAGTTATCTTCCCATGCAGATAGTCTCTGGGGAGTTATGGCTGCTTGCAAAAGGAAGCAATGAGAACCATTATAGAAGCACATGACACTATTGCTGAAGGTCAGAGTGGTACAGGAATAAAAGAAAGGCTGCTGATACAAAGTGACATGGCTGCCATGTCTTCTGGCCCAGTTCACAATTTTGATTAGACTGTAGCTCAAATACATTCTTAATGTGATTAATAAATAAAAGTGCATTATAATCATCATGGAGTGAACTGGTGCTTCCCCAAGGAGTTGGGGAGTGGGGGAAGGAGGGAAGAAGAATGGGAATCTTAGATTTAAAAAAAAAAAAAAAAGCAAACAGGATATCCAGGGAAAATTGCAGCCTGAGGAAACGTGTGATTTGGAAATACTACCGCAGTTTTATGAAGTGGACACTGTAGTGAACAATTGCAAACAATGTCACAATGCATGTGAGAACAACTCATCAACCTTTTCCTTCATGGAACGTAATGTGGAGGGGAAATATCACAATCTTTATAATCCAGTCTCCATATAAACAGCACAGGACCCTCATCACTAAATAGTTAGGATATCATTGTTTGCCTCTCACATCTTCAAATTTTGTTGTTGTTTTGATATTTGTATTCTGAGATATCAAATAATACCAGTTAGGCTTTTGTAACACTTGCAATTTTATTACATGGTCTCTCTCTGAAGTATAAATTAAAGATATATTTTCTCCTCCTCTACCAGTTTTGTTTCAAAAGAAGTATACTTTCCTGGGTTTTTTTAGCCATATTATAGATAGAGAAGAAATGATTCTGTTGATGGCATTAGTCTCTGCTGTGTTTAACTACATATATTAGATTATACCGGGTTGTCATATTTTAAGTAAAAAAATAGAGTATTATGTATATTTACTCCAGATAGCAAGAGTTGTGTGAGAGCTGATGAAACTATATTAATGACTATTGCTCTGATTCTGAATAATAGTGCTTCTAATTGTCCAGGCACTAGTGCTGGTAACTTTGAGGTAAACTCATATTTCCTTTAGAAATTAACTTACTTTACACAACTCTCTCATTCGACCAATCTATTAGTTTATCTCTTCAGTTTATGTTAACAAAAAAATAAACTAGCATGTAAATTGGCAGGAAAAATGCAGCGAGTCATTGGCCTGAGGTTTGTAGCTTTTAAAAAGGTTTGAGCCAAGTAAATTATGAAAGCTCATAAAAATTCTCTCACCGAATGATAAGAGCAAAAATTACATTCCAAATACAACTGGGCTTGCAACAACAGTTACATGGATCCAATGCTTAAGAGCCTCTCTCTCTCTCTCTCTCTCTCTCACACACACCCACACCCTGTTGTTTTCAAGGTTAGTTTATTTTGTGAGGTTGATAAATGCTCTTTGGAAGATCACAGATTAAATTGCAAAAGTATTTTTTCCAAGTGACAATGAACCTAATTCACTGTCAGCTAATGCCAGGTGCCTCCCCCCCCACACTTTTTAAAAACAGTGTATAGGACACTATTCACAGAGGCTTAGTGCAGGAAGGAAAATGATTACATGAAGTTGAATAATATGAATAATTCATTACATCATGTTTTGTAATCCGGGTGTTAAGCATAAAACCAGTGGTTTATTTTTCAACCAAATGTTGTTGTATCATTTCAGGAAGTGCAAAACAATAATTGCATACATAATGTAAAGGGCGTACTGGCAAATAGGGCACCTTGTAGTGCTTTCAGTGTCATCTGGCGTATTACAATAAATGTGCTTTGAGCCAATGCTTGTGGGGGCCAATAGCAGTTTGGAACCTTCTAGGGTCAATGAAAAGGCTGCCTTTTAATTTATTTTAAAATGTTGCTCCAGATCTTCACCTCTGATTTGAAAATTAATTTGAAAAATCAATATTTAGATTTTGATAAAAATACTTACAATGCATACAGAACACAGTGATTTAATCCTCTTTATTTTTCCATTACATAACACACACACACAGATACACACACACACACACACAAACATATACACACACACACACACAAGAATATTGACAATGAATTGAGTGAATGAAATGGTAGCATAATTATTTATTCTTAGACAAAATGTACTGACATTTTAACAAACTTTAAAATTTGTCTTTTTTGCCCTGAGATATTTGTCATGGAAAATAGTGGCACGGAAGAAATTTTCAGTGAGATGCAATCCAGCCTTGTTTGAAGCCTGACACTGTAATCTGATGAAGAATCTTTCTTTCTGGAAATGACCCTATATGAGAGAGAGGTTATTTTGCGTCCTCAGTATTACAGTTTCCAGGTCAGAGCTACTGTAACAATGCTTTTACATGGGGCTGATTATTATGCCATAATCCATGCTGAAATAATTGTGTACCTGGGCCATCTGCGCCTGCCTTTTCCAGCACCTTTCCTGTGGACAGCTCCAGGGCACTCGCTTGAGGTCAGAATGGCCTCCTACTGGGTTGTCCACATATTTGTCTTGTAGGAAAAAACAGTCTGTCGATGAATTTCAAAGCTGTTTAACAAAACATCAACAGCTTCTAAATATTGCAACACCAAATATCAGCCATTCGTACACACCAAAATACATACCTATGTAATGCAACAAATACATCAGTTTGGAGCATTATAATGGTTAGAATGGCATTTTAACCAGTTTTATTATTTAAAATAAAAAAAAAAGATTAATTATGGTGATCAGTTAGCTTCAAACTGGATTAAGAGTTTGGAAGTTCCTGAGAGTAATATATCGGTGTTTGTTTCAGGTTTAGGCATTGTATAGACATTTTTGTCTAGTTTGTATTTCTGAAAATCTAGCGGAATGAATTTTAGTCATTTTGTAGGATTCAGGTTTTTTAAAAATGGTTTTAGTGAATTACTATATAAAACAGGTCTTTTCTAATTTAATCTGTTATTTAAACTTTTTTTTCACCCAAGATTCTAAACTAAGACCATTATAAACATATTCAGGGCAAAATGTAATCGATTTAGAGTTTAATTGCAATGTGCCGTAAAGAATTTTTAATGGAAAACCTGATGACCCAATTATAGAATGAAAGTAGAAAATCAGAACCTGGATTTGAATATAAAAATGCTGAAATGCATAATACATAGGAGTTTGAGATCTATTCTACTTCTTGTCAAGAAGGTATAAAATTATCGAGAATTAACAGAGAGATCAGACATCAGACTTTGAAAAAGAACTGATCATTCTGAGGAAGAATATAAATTATATTTAAAATCAGAATAAGAGTACCTCAGAATTTACTCCTAAACAATCTCTCAGAGCAGTGCTAAAGAAGTGATTTTCTTTTTCTCTTGTGGTGTCATCCCATAATTCTCTATAATATCATTGCTTCTGGAGTCACAAATGTTAGCTTCTGTCCAAGATACTACTGACTATTAATTGTGGAATCTGCTAGTTTGGGGAAGATTTCTGAAGGTGTAAAGGCAATTAGTCACTTGACTTTTTTGAAAAGCTTGTAGGAGTTGGGTGCTTTGCTGCTCGTTCTGCCTTTGAAAATCTCCCTCTTACAGCATAGATTCATCAAATGACTACATTTCCCCCTTTTCTTACTAAGAGAACACCTGCAAAGTAAAGGCTCTTTGTATATGATACCAAAAGCATGTACAGTAGGAACATTTAATTGTAATGTATCAGGAGGGGGACAGGATAGCGATCCACTATTATTTGGGTATTGACACCAATAATCTTCTTTCAGTAAATGATACTTTGGGTGCCTTTTAATGTTGGCAAGAGTGGGGGGAATGGGGTGTTAGTCATGTCCTGATTTGGAGGAAAGAGGTTATCGAGCTGAATTCTCAATACATTTCCCTTCACTTAATCAATATGTGCAGATGTGCAGGTGCACACATTAGTAGCATCATATGTACTGGATTTTTTTCTGAGGGGTTGTAAACTCCTAGGTTCAGAAAGGCATCACCTTAGGTCTTGTGTGCTTCAGTAAAAAGGGCTTAATTTACCTGAGCAGGTCACAGCTTGAATTCAAGAGAGGTTATGGCTCAGCCCTGTGTTGGCTGTGTCACACCAGCCATTCTTTGGCAATCTCCCCTTGCTAGTAGATCTTCTATTGATCAACCCCAGCACCCATAGAGGATTAGCTTTTGGATGAATGATGTTGCCAAGCATAAACAGGCTACAGCTGCCCTTTTGGAATGTGAAAGTACAGATGTTGTTTTAGTTTCTTTTCTGCATTTAAATCCATGTGGGCTTGGCCACCCTTTCACCCTTCAAAATGGCACTCATTTACATCCAGCCTCACAGCATGGTTTGTTCTTTTAGTTATTCACACAGAAATGACAAGGGATTATACTTGAAAGTGACACTCTCAAACTGGATTATGAGCCATCGCAGCATGCACTGGGCATGCAACTACAAATTAGCTCATGAACCCATTCAATAGAAACCCAAAGGCCAAATGATAACATTACTTACAACTGCCCTGGACTCCTTGTTCAGATGTCTCAGACATGGTGACCAATGTTTTCAACCTGGAAACATGATCACACGCTAAAAGTTGGTTACAGACTTTTCTGATGGAGTATTCCAGGTAAGCTCAAGCTTATTGATTGATCCTGTGCGGCAGGCATGAGTTTAGCTATAATGCTGAAGAGGGCTGGATTAGCAGGGATTCCCATGGCTCTGTTTATTGGTAGGTAAAAGTCTGAAGAAATGATCTAGGTCTTTTTAAGACTCAAAAGACTGATGTTTACTTCCAGACAAGCTTAATCAGAGCTACGTGTTTTTAAAATATCCACAAAATTGGGAACTTGAATTACTGGACTTAAACCCAGGTGTAGATGGGGTTTTCCTAAAAAGCAAAATAATTCCCAAATAAAATATTCATATCTAACAGGTTCAGCCAGACCCTAAAGCCCATTTAAATATGCCGTGGTATAGCCTGGAGGGAAATCTGTTTCCAAAGCTGCAAGTGACATAGGCAGCCCAGTGTGACCCTCAATCACAGTGGGATTTACAATTACAGTCTAAAATAAGATTTCAGGGTTACTGATCCAGGCATGTGTTGAGTTTTCTCCTAAGGAGTTTTGCTCTCTTGTTCAGGAAAAAAGATACTTTGAAATCTGAAATAATTATAGAACATTATTGACAAAGAACTCCGTATTTAGTTCTTGCGCTTTTCCTCCACTGGTTACGCACGCGCACGCACACAACATCCATCAGTACATATTACCCTGCAACTGATTAGAGCTGATCAGCTAGTTGTAACCCCCACCAACTCAAAAAGATTATTTCAGTATGTTGTGCAATGCAGAAGTATCAACGGCAAAATAAGATAGTTAAGTGGAAAACACGGTCAATAATTAATTAGCTGAGTAACATCATACATTTTTAATACATGTTTAGAAGAATCTGTGCATAATGCTGCTTTTGTTGCATGCCAAAGAATTGGCAAATATATGAAATTCAGAGCATATTGTGTGCTAACGTCAAATCATTCACCATATGAAATGAATGAAACATCACATTGATCTTTTATTGACAGTCCTGCAAGCTATTGTGTACCTCTCCTGAAAGGCATGTAACCCTACTCAGCTACCCTTGACTTAGGTATTGAGGGGACTCTGGGGAAGAGCTGGGCACCATTCAATATGGGACGCTTACTCACTACTTCCAGACAAATGGCGGGTGTGTGAAAAGTTTCTGTTAGCTGTACACATAATGCAGAAAGGTGTTTATTTACTGCTGCCTTTAATAGATGATGATGGATATGATGATTGCAGGGTTGACCAATAATTATACAAATAAAAAACAAGCCTGAGAACTTTCTAGTTTGGCAATAAATTTCTGCAAAAGGCAGATATTCTCAAAAGTGTTGGTGTCGTCAAACCCCCAACTTCCTGTTGAAAAACAATTTGGACAGAAAATGTTCAAGTGGTTAAAGTACCCTGTGGGATCAAGGCCACAGTTTGAAGAAGAATATGAATAGGTGTGGACTGACCCTTCTCCTTGAAACTACCTGGTGGTCATTCCATGGAGAAACCTTAATGATGACTCAGAGAGACCATATGTCCAGACTTCAGGCAGAATGAACAGTTGCTGTGGTAACAGTCACAGTAAAAGAAAGAGGAGTCAAATGGGGGGAGGGTTACATAGACAGATACAAAAGAGATGATCCTAAATAAAGAGGGTTAATAATCCATTGTGGAATGGAATGCCTATAGGGTTTGACAAAACAAGATTGAACTTTGCAGTAAAAATGATCTTGGATATTTTTTACTTAAACCATTATATTAATTACATCACCACTCTCCATGCTGCAATAATTAATAGTTTTACAGTATTTCCATTATAAACCTCATTCTTTCTCTCAGCTTCTTGCTGAAAGGGGATGAGCACCAAGAAAATAGTGAATAGAAAGTGACTGAAATCAGTGAAGTTTCTAGAACTGGTAATAGAATGGCAGAGGGTTTTTTTTAACAATAAGAAACCCAGAAACATTCAGAATAGTGGACACACTAAGCAAAATCATACAGGACCATTTGCTTAGAGCACACTGTATATTTTAAAAACACCGAGTGGCACAAAATGTCACAGATGCACCACACTATCACAGTGATGGGCATCTTTATATCCACTTGCAAGAGAATCAAGAGGTAATGAGCAGCATGGTTGATTAGTCAGAGATTGAACACTCTGGAAGAATGCCTGGAAGAAAAATTTGAGAGAGAGAAAGAGACCACAACTTGGAGGGAGATAAATAGAGTAGAAACAAAGGCAGAAAAGATCTGTGCTTGGAGGAAAAAGAATGAGATCCACAACGGAAAATACAGAGCTCAGAGAGGAGTAGTCAGTCTTGGGCCATCAAAGAGCATCAGGAGCTAAGGGTGTACATGGCGTAAAGAGAGAAAAGCTAGATAATATCTATATGTGGGGTTCAGGATGTTAGCTGGAAACGGTCCAAAGAAAAGAGAAACCTTGATGTTTGGAGAGGAAGACGAGCATGGTGACTCAGTCAGAGATGCCAACTGTTTCTTCTGATGAAGTACAGTCCCTTTTGGTTGTGAGGAAAATAGTAATAAGGTTTCCCTTCTGTCCCTTAAAAAGTGAATTTCAATGACATTAAAAACACATTCCTATTTGCCTTTACCTAAGATGTTTGTGTCTTATCTCTAGTTCAGCATGATTTGCTGCTCTCCTTCGTTCTGCACTCTCCCTCCGTGCTTTTCCTTGTCTTGCAGGCCTGTGCTTTCCAGGATAACCTCTGCATATATACAAGGACCAAGCTCTGTATTCTTGTCAAGCCACCTTCAAAATGCTTATTCCTATTTCCCTGTATTTGTTTTCTCTTAGAGCATGTCTACACTAGGAAATTATTTTGAAATAACTTATTTCAAAATAATAAGTCTTGAAATAATAATTTCAAAATAACACATTCACACTACAAGGCAGCATCAGAATAGCTCAGAATTATTTCAGAATAGCACATCAACATTGATAGGAGCCTGCATCATATTTAAAGACCCTGGAAACACTCTGTGGGGAGGGCACCAGGAGAGCGGACACTTCCTGTGGCTGCTTGCTGAGGCTAGCTGAGACACATGCTTACAGGAGCTCCTCTCTATGGCCGCATCTCACATGCTACTCCTCCACTGCCTCCCCCATCGCGAGACACCAAACTCACACTGTGTGCTCTGGTTGCCCTTGCAGATGCCACAGCACTCACAGCATGGAGCCGGAGCTGCTGCAAAGCAGTGCCAGGCTCACGAGCCTCGTGCTGTGCCTCATGGCACAGTTCATCCAAACTGCCTACCTACTGCTTCAGCACCTTGGCGACCAGCCCCCAACTGGAGGACCCCTTCGCCCAGGCCCTGGTGCTCCTGCTGCAGCAAATGATCCTCAGTCCCTTGCACACTGTGGAATGCCGCTTCTTGCGGAAGGAGACCAGTTCTGACTGGTGGGACCACACCATCCTGCAAGGATGGAACAACCAGCAGTGGCTCCAGAACTTCTGCATGTGGAAGGCCACTTTTCTGGAGCTCTGTGAGTGGCTTTCCCCTGCCCGCAGGTGACAGGACACTCATCTGTGACCTGCCATCCCCCTGCAGAACCATGTTGCCATCGCCCTGTGGAAGGTCTTACCGCTGGACAGCTACAGCTCTGTCAGGAACCCGTTCAGCATGGGGAAATCCATGGTGAGGGTTGTGCTCCTGCAGGTAGTCAAGGCCCATCAACAACATCTTCAGTCTCTGCCTGCTGAAGGGGGAGGGGAATGTTGGAGGAGGTCTATGAGAGCGGCAGAGGCCACTTGCCAGAGAGAGTGCTACTGGGGTTTCCTCTTCTTCCTCCCCTCAGCAGGTTCCCATGCAGGAAATTGTTATCCTTCACATCTCTGTGCTTGACCAGGAGTGGATACTGTCTGACTGAGGGCATGAACCTGTACCGTGTGTGGCATTTTTGTGTGTTTCCATGACCCCAGCCTCCTTAGTATTGGCTTGTCATGGGAAAGTGTCCCACCACCGAGGCCGGAGTAAGGCAGGCCTCTCTAGGAACTTTGTGCAGTGATCTTGGAGGTTGGTCTCTTCCCCCCCAGACCTTGATGAGGTCCAGGATCTCTGCACCAGGACAGGCTGGTGCCCTCTTTTGGCCCTGGCCAGGGGCATCTGAGGGTGCTGCTTGAGTGCTGGCAGCCTTGGGTGGTGTAGAAGTAGTGCTGGGGTCACTCATGGCTTCTGCGATGGTAGCTATGTGGCATGGGGCTGGCAAAGCTCTCCTCACGCCGCAGGCCTTTTTCCTTCTGCTTGCTGCTTTAAAAGCTCTGCAGGAGAAGGGGAGTTGTGGAGATGCCAGGTGTGGCCAGAGCAGCCACGAGTGCAGCTGTGGGAGGCCTTTGGCGACCAATTATTTTGAAATAGCAGCAGCTGAGGCTACATGTCTAGACTACATCCCTCTGTCGGCAGAGAGATGTAAATGAAGCACTTCGAAAGTGCAAATGGAGCCGGGATTTAAATATCCCACGCTTCATTTGCATAATCACATAATGGCGGTCTTTCGAAAAAGTGCTATTTTGAAATTGAAACCGCAGTGTAGATGCTGTTCTTTCGAAAACGGGGTGCTTTTTTGAAAGATCCTCAGGTTTACAGGATCTTTCAAAAAAGCACCCCATTTTCAAAAGAACCGCATCTAGACTACGGTTTCAATTTTGAAATAGCACTTTTTTGAAAGAGTGCCATTACGTGATTATGCAAATGAAGCATGGGATATTTAAATCCCGGCTTCATTTGCACCTTCGAAGTGCTTCATTTACATCCCTCTTCCGACAGAGGGATGTAGTCTAGATGTAGCCTGAGTGTCCACACTAATGCTATTTCGAAATAAGTGTTATTTCTCCTGGAAAGCTGGAGTTATTATTTTGAAATAACCAGCCTGTTATTTTGAAATAATGGGTGTGGTAGTGTGGATGCCCTCTTGTTATTTCGAAATAAGGGAAGTTAGAAGATCAGACTCTTCATTTTATACTCGCCCTCAATACTGTTCCTTGTCTTGCAGGAATGTACTTTCCTGGGTAACCTCTGTATACGTAAAATGACCTCGCTCAGTATTTTTGTCAAGACACCTTCAAAATGCTTATTCCCATTTCCCTGTATTTGTTTTCTCTTAGGGACCGTCTATACATCACCCTAAATTCGAAATAAGATATGCAATTTGCATAGTGCAAATTGCATATCTTATTTCAATTATATTTCAAAATAGCTTCTTTCAAAATTTGGCACATCTACACAGCGCCAAATTTCAAAATAATGCTATTTTGGCACATCCCTTAACCCTTGTGGAATGACGGTTACAGGGAAGCCGAAAAAGTGCGCCCATTATTTAAAAAAATATTTGAAATAATAAGTGCCTTTAAAAGATGCAGGGTAGCTATTTTGGGATACCTCTGGTATCCCGAAATAGCCCGGCTGTCTAGATGTACCCTTAGGGTTTGTGGCTCAAGTGAAATTCACTCCTGTGCATTAGGCTGACACAAGACCTATGTATCACTTAAGTCCCACCAACATCCTTACAGGCTTTATTCTGGCCGGCTACGGAAGGGAAGACTTTACCCTTGGTTCCATTCGGTAGCTCTAACACCTTTCTCTCTCTCTAGAGTGCACAGTAAAGTAAATGAATTTCAGACATCTAACATCATTATGCCTCTTTTATCAAATCTTGAACCTGATTGTAGACCAGTGGCTTCTTGTCAACACAGTAGGTTAGAAGAGTCATGAATTAAATCTTCCAATCTTTTCTTCTTTGTTTGGTTAAAGCAATTTCAGTGGGACCTTATTGTAGCCCTTCTATCTTCTGAGTATAAATACCAAAGCAAATTCATTGATAAAGAGACACTTTCTTACCCTACCTCACGCACTGACTCAGTGTTGATACAAGTTCTGTACTTCATCTATTGAGTACCTGTTGGATCACATTGAGATAATTAAGGAGTATTTTTAGCATGGAAGGGCCCACAACTATGTAAACACTTTTGTTTATGTAACGAATATATTCAGAAATCCCCAGTGTTAGTTCCTATTTCTGCCTGTGTGTGTTTTTAGCTGAATCTCGGATTGCCCTTTCTTTCAAAAGGAACTCAAAGTTCTTCAAAAATTGGCAGAATGAAAGAAACAGTTTGCAAAGGGACTGATACTGCAGTTCTGTAGCCAGTCACACCCTGGAGAATGAATAATAGTAAAACGTTTGTAAGCTGGGACTCACAGTCATGCCAACAGTCTCCCAGAGAAAGTTAAAATGAATAATCATTTGATCAATGCATGCAATGAAGTACCAGAAGATTAAGGGAAGATGTAAGCTTGGCACTTTCATTTAGTACCCAAATATTTTTTAACAGGAACATAACTTTGCTATTTAACTGGATTCCCCCTCATCCCTTTTTGATTGTGAACCCATTTAAAATAGCTAATGCTATAAACAAAGAGCTAAAATAACTATACTGACATATTGTTATGTAAAAATCATTTTTGGAGAATGTCTGCTGTTACTGCCTTTTATTGTTTAAAAAAGGACAATAGCCCACGTCCTTATCGTCATCAGGACTCCACTGGGGAGAAGCAAAGGGGGCAACTGCCTCAGAGCTCGGTAATTCAAAAGGGCCTGGGGCTGCTGCCACTACTGTCTGGCCCTTTAAATCGCCGCTGGAGTGTCACAGCGCACTCCAGGTGGCTCTTAGAACTGCCTGGAGAGGTGGGGATGCAGCATATTCTAGGCAGCCCTGAGGGATGGGGATAGTGCTGTGACCCAGGTGGTGTTCGGGGCCAGCTGTCCTAGCCCTGCCCCTTCTGCCTCCTTCAGGGAGCATGGAGCCAGCCTCCCCCCTCCCATCTTGCCCAAGGGGTCAGCGAGACTGTCAGCTCCCCTGGTTGCTATCCAAAAGAGCTTATAATATAATACCCCAATTCAGCAAGGAAGCTCATGCTTTCCTTCCTATGGAAATCAATTGGACAACTCAAATGCTCAATATTATGGACATGCTTAAGTACCTTGCTGAATAGGAGTCTTAATAAAGTCTTAATAAAGTCTTAATAAATATTCCCAAGCACAAATCATTGCTAAAAGCAAGTGTGCCTTTGTGCGTTTTTCACTTATAAAATTTCAGTTCCTTGCAAAAAAACAAAAACAAAAAACCAATGTGATTCAGCGTGGCAATGAATAATTCTAGAAATTCCCTTCCGCCTTCATTATTCATTGCCACCTCATCCATTTTCTATCTATCCTGAACTTTTCCCCCTTGCATTCATCTATTGGGTATATTCTCTTGTTTTTGTATATTGATGATGAAATGTATAATACAGGTACTGAAATAAATAAAGTGTCAGGATACTTAAGGTGTTGCCTAAGTTTTGGTAAGCATAGAGTGATGTCCTGGAAGTATATATTTATGAATAGCAATGAGATGGGTAATCTGTTTGGTATTTGGAAACAATGTGCTGATTATATGATGTTGTAGACACTGTATGTAGACTCTGAAAAGTATATTTTTAACTGCTGTATGATCATTATATTTCATTGTAATAAGCTAACTCATAGTTTTGATAACACTTCAGGTTGTGGCATTTAATTTTTATATTACAAAAGTATAGGATAGGAAATGGGACTTTATAATCTCTTAGGCAGGTTCTGTAACACTTCTTCAAAAAACTAGTCTCATTAATTTCAAGGGATCCGTTTCCAATATACTGTGATACTAACAATAAAGGCAAACACTGGGAAGGGGAAAAGTTTGGGCTGAATATCTAGAATTAAATTCTGTCCCATTAAAGTCTGAGGGAACTTTGACATTGGCTTCAATGGGATCAAGATTTCACCCCTAGGTGTAGTCTTTGTTCAGAGCACTACCATATAAGAAATGTTATTGCACAATGTAATATATGAAAACACTTATAAAGTACTTAAGGAGTGATCTAGGGAGCTAGCATAACCACGAGCAACTGAAATGATAGTATGCAAGATCTTCTGCTTGTGTAAATTTGCACAGCGCCATTGAACTCATCTGAGAATCTGGCCCAGTACCTATAAATGCTTTTGTCACTTTATTTGGAGATACCAACATTATATGAATATTCATCCACTCTGCAAGATTTTTTTATTTTAATTTGGTTAAAAGTATTGCACATTATAATAGATGTTGCATATTAATTTAGCAGTTGGTGACATTTTAAACATAATCTGATTAACTCTCTTACTGCTTTAAATTTCCTTGTTTAACAGCAAATCTGATCATTGCTGCAAATACTACAATAAGAGTTGAACAAAAATATTCTTGAAAATATAGTACAAATGTGAGACCTTTGTGTTGAACAACACTCTGTTGTCTTATTTGATGATAATTCTAACATATAAATGCAAGTGTACACCTCTGTTATTGTATGTACTAAGATATAGTTCTAATTGCCTGGAAGTTGTGAAAGTATGATTTAGAACTGAAGAGAACAGCTAAATATACAATATGGGAATTTTATTTTAAATTCTCAGCTCTTTTGTTCCCCTCTTAAGAAAATACATTTAGCTCTGAGCTGAACAATGCTATACTTCTACCATTGCACAAAGACAATAAGGATATTGTTTCTTTACTATTTTTTATTATAATGTTACAAACTGTACAAAATAGGAAAGGCTGTAATATTAGGTGAAACCTAATTTCAGCATGGTTATCGTACAGTTTTCATTTCCCTGAGGTAAAAAATAAATAAATTTGCAGAGTAAGATTTCAGATGCAGAAGCAGAAGTATGAATGCTTTCCCCCTTTCCTTTTATTATTCACTTTATGAATTAGCCCTAGTTTACTTTTTTCGATTGGTGTCGACATATTTTTGAATACTATTAGCATAGCAATCAGGCCTGTTCTCAGGTTATTGAATGGTGTGTTGACTTCCAAAATAAATAGATATGCAGTGTGAAGGACGAGCTGTCACTTTGGGAGAGCTTTGCTGATCTAAATTAAAAGGCACTTCTAATTGAAAACTGTAATAGCAGGAGGGTTAGGGGGACAATGCAACCACTCAGTCCTTTTCAATATTTGTAGGGTTCTGTTAGGAAATATAGAGAAAGTAACATGAAAATATTGTGTTACAATCTAGTAATAGTATTAAATTGTCCTTATGTGATCACATCACTGTGGTACACTTCAGATATTTCCCTTAGACTCTAATGGAACTTTATTTTTACTTATAATACTTTATGGTACTGAACTCCTGCAATTCCTGATCAAAGCAATGGGTGTTCTTGGTGACCAGCATGCCTTAAATCCAACCTCTGCTCTGTCATTTACATTACAATTCATTACGGGCCCAGGTCAAACCTTACTGATGACAATGGAAATATTCCCATTAACTTTAATAGTCTGAAGGGGTGGATTCTGAACTCAAGAACACTAGTTTTACCATTAGGTAATGCCACTGGCTTACATAGTCATATATAATTTACACCAGCGTATGTGTGGCATCTGAAGCAGTCTCACTGATAATGAGAAAAGCATCTTTACCCATGAGGCAACATTAAGAAAAAACATAAATAAAGTTAAAATGTGCTGTATTCTTTTATATTAACTGCAATGCTATCTGTCAAGTGTTTATTGTAATGGCTGTGAATAGGTATTTGAGTGGCACTGATACATGAAATGTATTAAGGACAGGTTTGCAATCAGCTACACTTCTTCATCAGTTTTCTCTAGATAATATTTTTTTCCACAAAATAAGTTCACTGAAATAATTATGGGATATTAAACTAATAGCTAAAATAACCCATGTTTTCTCTTATTTGAATAGCTACTAGCTATGTAAGCCTATGTTTTTCCTTTTTTTATTCTGGTCCTCTCAGGGTTAACTATTGAGGCCTGTCTATAGCTCATTTCTATAGTAACAGCAAGACTGAGACTTTTTTATGGGCACCTAATAATTAGAAAGTGCTAGAAGGTATAACAATATAATGAATCAAAACTGATAGACTTGTGGGTTTCCATAGAAACATGTATAATTATGATAATCGGTCCCTGGCGTACCCTCAGAATCGTATACATTCAGTTAAATGCAATAAACATTAGGCACTATTTAGTGAGCTGTGATGCAGATTAACAGTGTGAGATACAGGGAGGCTATGAATAAAATTGCTGTACAGTTTATCTCAAACTAATTTCCCAGATTGCTTTAATAGGCATGCTAGGTGGATGTGAAGAATTGAAAGTGTATTTTTGTTAGTGGTAAAACTAACAAAGATAATATTTCATAAAGTGGCTGAATGATTGTTAATTTCAATGCAGATCGAAATTTACTGCAATACGTTATTACATGCAGGATCACAGACCTCACAAAGTAAATGACATGGTGGGGTTGAACTGATTTATTTTGAAAAAATATAAAGCCTTATTGTTTCCATTTTACCCCTTTCTTACAGGTTATTTTTGTTTGCTTGTTTACCTTGCTCTTATTTTAGCAACACATGCACAACTTTGATGAGAACAGGGCCTGACACTAATGCCAGATTGTCTAAGGCAAAGCAAAAATTTGGCAAGTTGGCGTATGACTATTTAACATTACAGGATCTCGCTGACCATGTCTTTTTTTTTTTTCTGGCTTATGGATAAAAAGAATTTAAAATTCTATGGTGGCTGGTAATTTTAGGTATATGGCTTGGAATGCAGGTCTCCAATATGGCTTTCAAACAATAAGCTGTACATAGAGGATAGAGATCTGCTGGAAAAGCCTTGAGCTGGGGGACTGAGCCTTGAGGTTGTGAGTTCTGAATGAGGTCATCCGTTTCATTATATCGTAATCGGTCACGTTGAAATTCACTCCTGTGCTGAAGTGCAGCACTCAAATTCTGCTTAATTCATTGTTTTGAAAATGTAAGTGGACTTCAGTGAAGCATTGGTCTTGTGCTGGCCTTCTGCACCAGAGTGAGTGCCACCCCTAGTAAGTATTTTATGTTTGGATGGTGAGCAAAAGGCGTGCCGTTGTGTGTGCCTGCTCATCTAAGTCAGTTCCTTCCTTTTCCTCTTTCCCCAGCTACAGGGATGGAAGGATCAACCATTCTCTCTAGAGGCCTCCTAGAAGTGAGAATCTTCTTCTGATGGAAGGTAGAATAAATTCAAGAGTCTCTGATTTTTTCAATTCTGAGCAGGTCTTCCTTGCTTACTCTGCTCCCTGAAGAAGGAAGAGGGGAAAGGGTTTTTTTCTCTTCTCACCCCCATGCTGGGAAATTCCCACACAACCAGGTCTGATTGGTCGTCATTCCCCAAGCAGAGTGGGAAGTGTGCTTCTTACTGCTGTTCTTCTGAAGTCCATGCAGAGGGAGTGGGGCGTAGAGTAGCACATTTGCACAACAGACCAGGTAGGTGGGAGGGGTTCTTACATTGCTGGAAGGACAAAGTTGCTGCATGACACACTTTCATTTGTCACTCGGGCATTCGTAAATGGACCTTTCCAATGTATAAACATGTCAGCCTCTGCCACTTCCTTCCTGTTGCCTTGTAGGCCAAGACTTTCAGCTGAGACAAAGCCCCCTTGCTAGTTTGGTCAGGGCTTGAATCTCTTTTGATTCACTGGAGGAAGTTGACAGTAGGTTACAGTCCCAGGTAACCAGACTTCAATCCCATATGCAGCTCCCAAAAGGGGAGGCAAAACTAAGTATCTAAAGTGCAACATTCAGACAGGTTTAGCACAGTCAGTACCTACTAGCTTAGCATGACAGATGGTGCCTTTTGGTTCATTTGGTATATCTGCTGTCTTAGTGATAAGTGTCAGTGTTGTAGTTTCAGGTACAGTAATTTACCAGAAGATAGACCTGAAAGCATCAATTTTTTTAAAAAGACTTCAGCCCAGCCTTTGATTTTGTGCCTCGATCTGCATGATAGTGTACTGTGGGAATGAATGATAAAGTTCAGACAAACAGCTACCTGAGTTGAGACCATCTTTTATTATGCTGTAAGCTCTTTGGGATAGCCAGTTTTTGTATCTTTGCGCAGTGCCATGCTCACCTGGACCATTATCCAGATAAGGACTTCTAGGTGCTACTGCAATGGAAATAATATTAGGCACCAGCTGTCTAATATCTGCCTTGTTCAACTGACTATATCTTCAGAATCAGAATAGAATCCTCAGCTGATTTCACCCACAAAATCAGTCTGTTTTTGAAAACGTGGTCCATCAGATTCAGCCCTTGGGTGAAGGATTCCATTCAATGGTTAAGATACCTTCATAATACCCTTCAGTTGCTGTGTTTCTGCGTGTTCTGTGATAAAGTGGGTCTCCTCCTGGGGGAAGTGTCTATTGCTTCCTGAATTAAGATGTATTTTAGAGCCCCCATACACATCAGCTCTTGACTTTTGCCTCTCACCTGTTGCTAGATTTCTTTGAACTGGCAAACATCTTGTTCCCCTGTGATTTCTTTTGTCATGGAAGAGTGAACTCTTTCTCATAGGCTCACGCAAAATGTTCATAGCTTTATTTTCATCTCACTTCTTTGTGAGTCAGAGCTCCCTACAGCTCCATTTCTTATTTTTCTTTCCCATGTTGCTAAAGTTGAATTCCTTGGTATGAGTGAACACTTTTAAGCAGCAGCTGTTGATTATATATGCAAAGTTATTGATTTAAATATCTATTGCTTGAGAGACAGACTACAACCTCTCTTATAACATGGTTGTTCAGCTGCTAGATATCAGAAAATTTCAAATGTTGAAAACTAATAGAACTTTGTTGTGCAGTAGAAAAAACAAGATACGGACATACTATATTTTTATGTTTATGAAGTGTGACAATAATCGATACTGTTCATTTTATTCATTAATTACCTATTGTTACAATTACTTTCAGGAATCCACGGAGCTTATAGCTGCTAAAAAGCTTCTAACCTAGTAAATGGTGAATATTTAAATGTAAAAACAAAAAACATTTCTTCTCCAAGGATTCATTTTTCCTCAAATTTATATCCAAGAAATGAGGCCCTGAGATCTCATTAGGACATATTAGCAACACAATTTTATTTTTCACAGTATTTTTTTAAAATTGAAGATAGTGTCACCTGAAGTGAGTACCAGTGCCTTAGTTTCCAGTAGCTACAATAAAATAATAATAACTGCACGTGGCACTAGCTGGCTGCCTTGGTGCCCACATGGCATAGAAGTCAATGAGTGAATGAGTGTGGTGACTGAACTAATCTCAAACTTGTTGCTGTTTTGGTGAGAGCGGACATAAGCTCGCTTCACTTTCACGGTGGTATGAAAGTTCCTTTTAAGAGTCAAGAGAAGGTGACATGCTTTCAGACTGGTTACCCACAGTGACAGTGTGTTGTATGTATACAGAAGAGATAGAAGACCTTAAAACTGTCTGATTCCTTGCTGCTTTATGTGCTGCCTGCAGGGACAGAGTAACCTTTTGCAGCATTTATTATTGCTTATGGTTGAGCTTTTGACTAGCTTCAAGAAGTCCCTCTTTGGCTTTAGGAGGCAGCTGGTCCCATTTATTTAATTTGCCTACTTGACTCTTTTGTTGGAACCATCCCTTTGCTTTGGAGGGGTTTGGAGGGTGAGGATGGGGCTGCTTTCCTAAGACCATATTTGGCCCATGGTTGTTAAAGACTTGCTTTGATTTGTAAGTTTGAATATGAAATTCAAGTGAGTAGGAGAAAATGACTCTTTTTTCCTCGCCCAGCCCCAACAGGAGGTGGGTTGAAGTGGCTAATATTGTGAATCATGCTTAGTGAGACAGCACTGAATTAATTGTTTTCTAAATCACCAACTGGAATAGCTTGTCTTAAAAGCAGCTCAGAAAACTGACAGCTGATTCTCATCAGACTAGAAAGCAGGGCATTATGGATGGTTGCGACATGTTCTGGATAAAAACTCACAATGGGTGGTCTGCAGGAAGTGTTACAGGAAAGAGTGGGAGATGTGAAAGTAGTGTCATTGTGGCTGTTGGCAAGAACTCGAGAAGAAACAGCATGCATATGGGGTGCCTTGCTGAGAGATTAAAGAGTCTGGGTGAACATGGTTGGAATAGTGAGCACAAAGGCAACAGACAACTAGCATCCTGAAAACAAGATAAATTGCTATGTTAAATTCCCAGAAAAGCTGCAGGAATTGCAGTATTATTGCATAAGTATCCACGGCATATTTCCATATGCATGTGTTCATACACATGCACACAAAATACAGTATATTAATAACATATTCATGTTGCTATTTTAGGAATTATACTAACATAGTGCCATTTTACTATGCAAGTAGTATCTATTCTGTTATCACCATGGATTATAATAAAATAGTACCTTTTTATCAGTTAACCCCAATTTGATGGATACTTTAAGGATTATTATAATAATTGATTTGTTAAAATCCTTTTTTTCTTAAGGTGTTATCCCTCCTCCCCCACATGCTAACCAATTAGTTTGTTTTGGCATGTTGTAAAATTTTGTGTACCACAGGAAAAGCAGGCATTTTTTATCCAGAGAGGGCCTCAGATTTATTCATTAAATATTTTGCCTAATTATAAATCATTATAATGACAGTTTAAAAACACATGTGAAGCTTTCCTAGTTTAAATAAAAAGTTATACTAATTGTATTCTGAGAATTATGCAAAAGAAGAAACTCAGTATAAAATTACCATAGTAAATTTAGACTTTGTATTTTAAAAAAACACACCCTGTGGCTGAACTGTAATTATTGTAATATTGTAGTAAATATACAGATAATACCTTGCAGCCATTATTCAACATAATTACTATAGTCTTACTATTATTAGGATCGATTTGCTATACTTTTAATAGACTACATAATAATTAGTGGGTATACTATAATAACTGTAGTTCAGTTACATTTTTATGACAAGATCTAGAGCTTTATTATATAGTCATATATATTCTGGGATGAAATTATAAACCATCATTAAAAATAAAACTCAGAAAAGTGATTTAACATAAGGTTTTATCATTTTGATATGGAATAGTCACATGCAATACGAATAAATGCAAATTGAAGTAAATATATTTAAAATAAAAATAAATAAAATCTATTGATTTATTTCCTTCTGACAAAAGATGAACTGAAAACACAATACACATACTTTCTTCTCAACCTAATGGCACATATGATCACCTCCTCACTCCTTCACACATATGAAATTCTCAAGGTTTTATGAGGTGCATATGTAGTAAATATGTGTTATTTCCACACTGAATTCAGTAGTTCAAATGTAAGCTCCTTGAGGTAGTAACTGCCTTCCAACGTGTTTGTAATATGCTCAGCATACTTATGGCATGCTAAGTAATACATAAGCAGTAATAACAATAGAGGGGAAAGGTTTATCCATTTTTTTCGTCACCTGTGGATGGATCTATAAAATTTGTATCTACACTTATGGAAAACCTGGGCACAAACTCTACCCTGCAAAGGAACATAATCACATTGGGGATGGGTTTCAATTCAGTTTGAGGTTGGAGCAAGGTTTTGTATAGCTTTTGGGACATTTGCATGGAGCACTAGTACTTTTACACTGCATCCAGGAGGAATCATGCTTTTAACCGTAGTTTTGTAGGACTTGAAGGGGAACTTGAGAGGTCATCTACTCCAGTCCTCTGCACTCATAGCAGGACAAAGTATTATCTAGACCATCCTTGACTTGTGTTTGTGAATCCTGCTCTTAGAAATCTCCAGCAATGGAGATTCCACAACCTCCCTAGACAATTTATTCCAGAGCATTCTCATTGGCCAGTGCCCTGGAACCTCTCTTCATAATAGTTCAACAAATGATGGAGAAATCCTGGTAAGACAATTCCACTTAGGTTGAAACCGTCTGACTGATGGGGTCATTTCAAAATAGCACAGTGTGGCAAGCTGTAGATGTTTCTGCCAGGACACCTTTGCCCTGATGTCAACCCATGAATTCTGAAACTGGTGGTGGTGCGTCTGTAAGGTAAGTAATTGTATTTCTCCAATAAATAATTAAGAGAATGGGGAGAGTCTGCCAAGGAAGCTGACCCTCCCCATAGAGCATATTTAGACCCATTGGATGTGTTTCTCTGTGTTCAGAGGCTCTATGTTTTCATTTGTGTGGCAGGGGAGGCTTATATCTTTACAAGTTATTCTTAGAATGTGGAGCATGGCATGCAAATACACACGTGAACATATGGCTTTGCACAGAAAAGGATGTTAAGATATAATTCTAGGTCAGTGTACTGCATGTGAACATGGTGAAGTAATAGCACTGGTTAGAGACAGGCATAGTCTGGGCAAAGGTTTTTCATATATTTTTGAGCCCACATTTGACCACTAACAAACTTCTATCCCCCTAGGGATTCTTTTGAGCAGAAAATGGCACTTGTGCTAAGATATGAGATGGTTCTGTGGTGTGGGCAAAGGGAGGTTTAGCTGACATAAATCAGTGTAGCTCCATTGATGAGGATGATGATGATGATTGATGATGATGGGGTTATAACCAATTTACAAGAACTGTTGTACTACCATAAAGTTCATTTTCACATATACAGTTCCTTTCTCCTAAAGATTTAAACCTGAGATCCAGAATTACACAAAGGTGCTACATCACTTAGCCTACATAGAATCCCATCCAGAACTTTACAAAAGAGTCTTCAAAGGGGAAACAAAACTGTATTAGGGCTTTCTCTGAATATGTCATCTGAAGAAGTGGGTTGTACCCATGAAAGCTCATGATACCATGTACATGTTTTGTTAGTCTTTAAGGTGCTGCTAGACTATTTGTTGTTTTTAAAGTTTTTTCTGAATATGCTGTCTGGCTATGTTTGTATTTCCCTATAATACTTACTTCAATGTGAGATACTAATTAGGATTAGCTAAACCTCAACCAAGATGATTCATCAACCAATCTCTGCACATAACTTATGGCTCAGTCTGTCAGAGTTGTAAATATAGATCTACAGATAGATAAAATCATAGGATTTACAAAGAAAATTCTTCAAAGCTGCCTTCCCCCAGTACTTCATTTAAAGCACAGCTGTGAGATCCAGGCATCTATGTATGGAAAAAATAGAATGGGCATACGTGAAAAGAAAGATGAAGTGGAATGAAAGGGAGGGGAGAATTGAACAGAGCAGTTAAGAGATGGACCAGTCAGATTTTTCTTAAGTTTTCTCTCTCGTCCCTTTTCCTCTTTCCATTCAACTTGACCAGATTGAAAGGGAAGATGTAAATAAACACTATGGAATAAGAACACAGGAACAGCCTTATTGGGTCAGACCAAAGGTCCATCTAGCCCAGCATCCTTTCTTCCAACAGTGGCCAATGCCAGGTGCTCCAAAGGGAATGAACAGAACAGGGAATCATCAACTGATCCATCCTCTGTTGTCCATTTCCCAGCTTCTGTCAAACAGAGGCTAGGGACACCATTCATGCCCAACCTAGCCAATAGCCATTGACTAAGCATTAATTAAATTTGAAAGTTAGAAACTAATCTCTTTTTGAGGTTTACATAGCTCTGTTTAATATGGTACCAAGTCAGGGCATGTAGAGCATCTATCCAGTCTTTTAGGCATATGACATCATGCTCGCCACAGATTCTGATGCTGATGCTTTTTCCAAAGCACTAAATTCTTGAATACAGAGAGAAAGGCCTGGCATAAGGGCCAAATAACTCTCACAGCAGAACCTTGAAAATGCAGCTGGCTTATTATTTTGGATTTACGGCATTGTTCTACTGTTAGCAATAGTTAAAGGAGAAATGCCCTCTTATTCAGCAGATATATGTTCCTTGTCAGCATAGTCCTTTCTGCTTTCTACCGTGACAGAAATAGCTTTTACTATTTATTTTCTCCTTATAGCTCTGGAGAGCCAACACAGCTATGAGTGTGAGAACTAGATATGATCTATTTTTGTGTACAGTTAACACCACCACAAGTTCTGCTCCAAATTCTGTCTTCACTCTGTAACTGCAGATAGGGGGATTAGTTACAACCATTCTTCTCCATTGAACACAATGAGTTTGCACAACTGTAAATGAGGGCATGTTCCGAAGAGAGTGGGGCTATAGAGAAGGAAGAATTCGGCTTAAAGATTCATTTTGGTGATCATGCATGAAAAGGAAAGAGTTCAATTTGAATTCAGGGGCTGCAAGTTTGCAACACTAACAAAATTTCCTTTCTTTTCCTGTGAACTGAGTACATTTCTTTTAAATGGTTGTTACCCAATAAGCCTAGACCTTCACAGTACCATTGTTAATAGTCATTTTTCTAGGCTAGCTATGCATTTTAGAGTAATAAACTCAGGTGAAAGGAGAAATACATTCATCCTTGCAATGGATAGGAGGAGTGCTGGCCAGCACCTGATGACTAAGGGGTAAAACTCAGGTAACTAGCAAGGGGGTTGGCAGGAGGTCAGAAGAACCAATCAAGACAGAGTGTTGAAATTTGAACTGGATGTAGATACTTTGTCTGCTTTCTCTGTGTGGGAGAGTTAAACAAGGAGTTGAGAGGCACAGAATGATTTAAACCCAGGCAGGACTACCATGCCTCCAAGGAATCTGGGACACGGAAGTGGACTGAACCAAGAATAAAATGGGAGTAAGTAAAGGGAAAAAGCGAATCTAGTCATGATTATGGTATTTTCTGTGTTTGGTGGTTTGGTTTGAACTTCTCTGTGTGAATCTATGCTTCCCCTCCCCATATACCATCTAAACATTGTTCCTAGAGGTTTTCTCTGTGTTTTAATTTGTTTTCCTTAGTTGCTTGGTAACATCTAGCAACCAAGTATGCTTTATTAAGTATATCTTTTGATTTGTAGTAAAAATCATTTTTTTAAGGTGATGATTTGATTCTTGTGTCCTGGAAGGTATAGGAGGTCCATCTGTCTGTCTATGTATGTCTGGATGCCTCAGACTGAGAGGTTGGCTATCAGAGACTGCAGTGTGTCCCCACACACACACACAAATCTGTGCATTTGTGATTCTGGGGGAAGTTTTTATAACCAGTATCTGTAGTGGCAAGGTATATTTAAAGTCTTTGTGTGCCTCCACCTTCTGCACTCAGAGTGCTAGAGTGTAGGGAACAGCCCTGACAATCCTTTACAAAGGAATCATTTTGTCTTGCTCATAAAAACAAGACCTGCCTGTTTCCGATAGTGTTTGTATGTCGACTGCATTTGCAGTATTTTCACGTATTAATAGTGTGCTGGGTGTGGTACCATTATAACATCTGCTATAGTCTTTAAGCACAATTCCACTGCAGTTTTTTTCTTTTATAGTTATAGAGGGAATCAAATCTTTCCATTAACATTATGGAAAAATATTTTTCTCCCCAAATTTAGATTCATCTTCAGTTTACAATGTGCTCTCAAGGGAGCACAAGCCAATAGCCAGCTTCCAGGGAAAGAGCTTTTGTTTAATTTTCAATATTCTATAACAGAGAGAACCCAATTAGCCTTTTATTTTGGTCATTTTGAGTTATGATTGACTTTGAATTTGTCACAATGCAGTATTTAATCTAGTGTTACTCTAGGGCAGCAGTTCCCAACCTTTTCCAGATGGGGACCCATTTTGACAACTCAGGAAGACTTGGTGACCCAGGGCAATTCAAAAAATGTGTGAATGGCTCCTTAACAGCCACCTGGGGAGACACCCGGAGACCCTTTTGAAATGTAATGGTAACCCATATTTGGGTCCTGACCCATAGATTGGGAAACCCTGCTCTAGGGGGTAGGTGAAACCCCACTGAAGCTACTCAGTTTGACAATCACCCTTCCTTCACATGTCAGACACCAGAAAGCTCATTTTGGAGTAATATAGCTGAACCAATAGGAACCTCCACCCAAGTCACAGGCTACAAGCTAGACCACTTAGGAGCTGAGCTATATGATCTGAATGGTTTCAGTGGAGGTTGGATATAGACTCAGGGGCTGGATATTGTTTTGGTGAAGCTGTGTGTGAACAGATACAACAAGAAACAGCACAGAAGCAGACAAAGAAGACAACAAAGACATCAACAAAGATATCCCAGAGATAGTCACAGATCATATAACTTTGAAAGTAAGCCAACAGAGAGGGCTTGATAGGGAAAGTTCTGGTTGTAAAAAGAGGCTTAGATATTGAACGAAGAAACTGCCTTCTGTTGTTTGACACGTACTACATTCAGAGAAACTAGACTTTGTGTACATTCTTTGTAAATAATCAGGAGTGCATCTAAGGGTACATCTACACTGCAAGCTTATTTCAGAAAAAACTATTCCAGAAGATATCTTCTGGAATAGCTCGAAATAGAGCATCCACACTACAGGGAAGCCTCCAAATTAGTCCAAGGCAGGCTCCACTAATGTGGATGTGCTACCTTGATTTAGAGCCCCAGGAAGCACTGGGGAGAAATAACTTAGCTCCTCCCCAGGGCCATTCTATTTCGACATAGCGGCAGTGGAACATCCACACACACTCTCTTCCAAAAGAGCTTTTTCAGAAGAGGCGTTATTCCTCATGGAATGAGGTTTACCATCGTCAGAAAAAGCCCTCCGTTATTTTGATTTTCTTTTGAAATTGTCTTCTGGACACTAGTATTGTTTTTCCAGAATAAAGGCCATTATTCCAGAATAATGGTGCAGTGTAGACACGCCCTGAGAAATACCTGACTTCATCATCAATTCCCCTTCCTAATGCAAACAACACACAAGTCTCCAAATATCGGCTAATTGCTCAGAACAAAGAAATTATATGCTGATATATTTTAAGTCATTTCATCATACAACTACTACTGTGTTTATGTGGACGATTTAAAGATTACATAGCAAAGAGATCAACATTGCATTAAAGGAATTTGCCATGCTAATTTTCACCCCTGGCTTTAAAATCTAAATAATAGACAATATCTCATATTGGAAAAATATCTCCTGGAACAGTTGTGAGACATGTGTGTGATATTGGTCATAACTTGGACAAAGAATACGAAGGTGAGAACTTTCCACAATAAAGTGTCGAGCCTGCTTTACTAATACATACATAAATACATACATCACCCTCAAGAACAATAGTCACTACAAGATGGTCTTGTGGGTAAGCCATTGATATGAAACTCAGAAGCTCTGTTTCCACATTTACTAGATATTTGCTCTGACCTTGGGCTTGTCATTAGGGCTTCCATCCTGCACACACTGACGCTAATGATAAAACTCCCATTTACTGCAATGCTATACGATCAAACCTTGCAAGATTGAGCCCTATGCTTGCAAGTGCCAAAATACTGGAGTTGTGGACTTCTCTTCTGTAAGGATTCTTTGAAGGAACCCCCTAGCTAACAAAACAGATATTGGTTTTGTGGCTCAAACAGAATATAACTCAAGTTAAATCAGTAGCTAACGAGCATTACATTGTGCTATGCTTCCAACCTGTAATTAGCTCAGACAATAGAGAATTCAAAATACAAGAAGCCCAATCAACAAAAGCTATTTACAGAAACAACACAAGGAAATTCTGCTGAAGTCAGATCTCATGTACTGACAGTGATATTGACACTTCACAATAGCAGCATTTTTCTACACTTCAGTTAATGAATTCTCATTGTTAGACGTTAAGGAGACACCAGGCATTTTTTTTATTAATCTGTTGATAGAAGGTGCACTCCCATATTTATGGAAGATATGAAAGGGAAACTCTGATGCCTGGAATCTGGCAAAGAGAAACCTTAAAATGTTAAGTGTGTTGAATCTTAGAGAGAACCTTACCTGATAACGCATAAAAATTGAGAGTATGGCAATGGGTAGCTCTTTTTTTATTTTTGAAAAAACTGTGGGTGAAATCCTGACCCTACTCATATGTCAATGGCAGAAAAACTGTTGTTGTCAGGGTACCCAGGATTTCACCCTCTTTCTTCATATGTGTAAAGATGTTTGTTGCCATTTATATCCCTTTGATAGAGGAAATGGTGTCAAAATAATTTGAGGAAAGGCATAGAGGAGAGAGACTGGATCATTCAGGGTACTAGTAATGAGATATGGAAATTTTTTACTTCTAGGTGACAAGTTATATTTGGCCCAGATCGGTAGTGACGAAAAGTTGTTATCCACAATAGCTGTTTTCTAGCCTATATCAAATGAAGGGGTAGATTCAGAGTATTGTCCAGTATACAGTAAAGTTTTGCACATCATAATTGTCTCTAATGGGGATCCTTCCTGAAGTACCAGCTGAGAGGCCAAGAACTGAATGTGCCTGGAGACTGAATTACTCTTCCACATCTTATTCAGTTGCTATCCTCACATCCAGTTCCTGTAGGTCGTTGTTGAAACTAATTGAATGGCCAGCATGGGAACACTTCAACTGCCTTATACAGCAGAGCTAGCAGCAGTGCAACAGATACACCTCCATTTCAGCTGTTTAATGGATAAGATGTAAGTGCTGTTAATGGGCATGTTACACTAGCACCACATTAATAATAAATAAATAAAAGAAGGATTTGCTGAAAATCAAGGATGCTTAACAGTAGTAAAATGGGTAATTTTGCTACTTGAAAAGGTATATGCTAGATCTGCTTTACTAGCATTGACAAGGAGATAACTATGCTGTAGACAAAGTTGTTCTTTTCATATCTCCAATTCTAATGCAAATATTAGTTCCGCCTTTAAAGAAATCACTGTTGCTTTTCTTAATTAAACCTACAAAAACACAGCTATAACGAAACCATTGTAGAAAGTGTTTAGCATTTGTATTATTTCTCACTAGTGTTACTTTAAAAGAATGTGTTTTTCCTCTCAGCAATGTTGGGAAGTACAATGTGATGAGACCCATTATCAAATTGCTATTCCTTTGCTTAAAAAAAATAGATGTAACAAAAAGGTGTATGCCAAGAAGAAAAATCAATCTTGTTCAATCTTGTTCCAGAAACTTTATTATATTAATCTACTGTAATCCTGTAGGGTCTAATTGCTCCTTTACCTTCTTAAGAGTTTGTATCCAGGGAGGAAGAATTGCAGAATCAAAAACGCCTCAGTGGTGGCTACAAGTGATGATGAATACAGCAATGGTTGTGTGTAAGGACATTTGAGTTATTGCAGGTAGGATAGTCAGAAACAGCATAAAGTGAGATGGTGACAGATTCTAATCCTTGAGCAGTATCTCCTGTGGCACCTCACAGATTCAGCTGCCCACATTAGGGGTAGTTGAGTGAGGGTGATTGCCCTTGCTCAAAGTTCCATAGGCTGCACAACCAGAGGAGCCATGGTCCTAGCCACTGCCAGAATGGTCTAAAGAATAACTCTGGCTGCCTCTGGCCAGGATCTTGATGCTTCTGAAGTTTGATCCAGCCTCCCTTCCACCCAGAAGCATCTGGGACAAATGGTAGTGTGACGTGGCACACAGGGAATCTTTTCCTCTATGGCAGAGCACAGAGAAGTCTGCCAAGAACTTGACTTCTGCCATCACTGGCTCATACATTGTGTGTGTATTACAAAGAGGGAGACCAGCTAAGGGAGACCAGGGTCCCTGTGGGAGGAAGGTGAGAAGAATGATCGGGGACTAGAGCCAGGACCTTGCCATGGCCTGAGGGGCATGGAATTTGCCCCTTCCACTCAACAAATAACTGTTTTGCTGCCACCACATAGTTACCACTGCCAGATGGGATCTTTGTGATCATCTAGTCTGACCTCCTGTGTAACACAGGCCATAGGAGATAATTCCTAAAGCATTTTTTCAAGAAAAAAAAATCTAAACCTAAAAATTTTCACTGATGAAGACTCTATCACAAGCTTTGGCCAATTGTCCCAATGCTAATTTCTCTCACTATTACAAATTTAAGCCTTATTTCTAGTCTGAAATAAGGCTTCAGCTTCCAGCCATTGGATAATGATATACCTTTCTCCACTGAAGAACACATTATCAAACATTTCTCTCTCCCCCCACCCCCACAACTGGGTATATATAGCCTATAATCAAGTTACCCCTCAACCGTATGTTAGATTCAAGGTGAAATCTATTTCCTTGTCACTAATAAACATGTCTAATTTTTAATGATCCTTTAATCATTCTCATAGCTCTTCTCTAAACTTCTCCAGTTTATCAACACCTTTCTTGAGTTGTGGACACCAGAACACAAAATTTCAGCAGTGGTTGGACCAGTACCAAAGGCAGAAGTAATTAAACTTCCTTACTCCTACCTGATGTCTTTAATCATCCAAAGATTGCATTAGCCCTTTTGGCCAGAGCATTGCACTAGGAGTTTTTTTTCAGGTAATTATCCACCATGATCCCCACGTATTTCAGTATCACAGCTCCCCCAGGTGGGATTTCCCTACCCTGTAACCATGGCCTATATTATTTCCCCCATATGTATATGTTTATATTTGAACATATTGAAATGCATAGTGTTTGCTTGCCCTGAGCTCACCAACCCGTTCAGATCATTCTATATCAATGATGTATCCTCTTCCTTATTAACTACACCCCCAATTTTTGTGTCATCTGCAAATGTTATCAATGATCACTTTATGCTTTCTTCCAAGTTTGTCATTAATAACTATTAAATAGCATAGACCAAGAACTGGTCACTGTGGGATCTCCAGAATTCTGGATCTCTTCAGATCTCCAGAGTTCTGGTTTGCTCTTTAAAGAGGGAAAGGCTAGGCAAGAGGTTTGTATCTGGACTTCTCTAACATTCAGGTGCATGGTGTTTTAAAAATGTATTCAATTGTGCCTTCTTCTATAATAATTTGAAGCCAAATTTAAATGCAAAGTCTATGCAGCTAGATAAAGTTATAGAGTAATAATTCTGCATAAAAAAATCTTGGGCTTTTTTTTTTAAGATGTAGGAAATTTTCCATCTTTATGGCAATTTTCCAACTTCTTGAAAACATCTAGACAAAACAACAGTTTCAAAAGTTAGGCTTCTAAATTTAAGGCCCCACCCAGTCCTGGAAACATATGCACATGAATTTAACTCTAAGCACATAAGTAGTCTATTGCTCACATCTTTATAAGTTAGGTAGATACATTCATATTTGCAATACAAGTTGAACCTCCCTAGTCCGGCACCCTTGGGACCTGATCAGTGCTGAAGCAGAGAATTTGTTGAACTAGAGGAGGTCAATATTGTCTAGCAGCATTACCAACACTTCCACTGCTTACTGGGCTCTTAGAAGACATTTAGGGGTAATTTAGAGGTAAATAACAGCTCAGAACACTAACGGAGCCATATAAAGTAGTTTACTCGACATAGTCAGTGAAGCGGGGATTTAAATAATCCCTGCTTCATTAAAATAAAAATGGCCGCCGCGCTGTGCTGACAATCAGCTGATCTGGCACAGCGCGGCAGTCTAGACATGGCGCGGTCGACAAGGGAAGCCTTTGTCGACTGCTCCTGTAAACCTCATTTCACGAGGCTTATTTAAACAAGGGAGTACAGCTATAACTAGTCATTAACCATTACTATGGTATATTAATACAACATATTGATGCTGGTTAAAGTAACACTGTCTCAAAAAATTTTTGTTCTACTTATAAGTGTTGTAACATGCTGTGACAATACTTTTTCTCGAGAATAATAAATGTCTTGAAATTTTGTCAGAACTACTACTGCAGATAAAGAACAGAATGTACCAAACCTGCTTCGAAACTGATAGGAGAAATTGATGACCTTGCTACTACAGCCAAAGCTAAAATACCTAATCAAGTTAAAATTTGCAGCTATTTCGTGGTCAAAAAATTAGAAATACATTAATCTGATGTATGTTATGATCCTACACTTTCTCTTCAAATGTGTATGTGTGAGGTGTCACTTATTATTTTCTTGACTTTGACTGTAATTGTTTGATTCATGCAAGTGGACTGGTATAGAAGTGAACAGTCAATTGCTGAAAAATTTTGTCAAAGCATCACTGGGTATAATTCTGAGTTGCTGTGAGTCAGTCTCCTTGACTTCACTGTGATTACTTGCTCAACTGAAGGTGAGCAGATTCAGCAAATCCAGAGCACACTGAGGTCAGAGAAATGACTCCCATTGATTTCAGTGGTCTTTGGATCAGACCTAAATCAGCTCTCTCACCAATATGAATGAATCAATGATGGAGTTGGCCAGAGGATGACTATTTCAACTGACAAAGGATTTTGAGATTTGAAATCTGGCTTTGTTTCAAATTAATTTCAACCCAAATATTTCAAAATTCTCTGCAAAAGCAAAATTTAAAAAGTTTATTGTTTTAAAGCTGTCAAAATGTTTTTCTTTCTCCTTGACATTTTGTTTCAATTTGATCTTTTAATTTTTATATTATATTACAATATAAATAAATGCATTATTTTAAAAAGTTGAAATAAAAAATGGTTTAAAAATGAAAAACTTGAAACCTGTTATCCCAGGCATATTGAAATCAGTTCTTTTTTAAAATTGTTGGAATTTCTTTCCTAAATGAATTTTTGCTGAAATTGACATGACTTCATACAGAATTTCAATTTAATAAAAAATGCTATCTGCTATCTACTATCTGCATTTTTCTAAAGAGGCTGTAATGGACTGTTAAATAGGAAATGTTTGCAGGATAGGGAAATAACAAAAACTACTTACAAAGCCACTCATAACTTCATTGCAGTGGTATTTGTGTTAAGCTTTTAGCCAATATGAGCAAATACAGTGAATCGTTCCTCCCTTTGTCATATTACATATTTGCCTGTATAAAATCTCAGTCTATGTATCATAGAAAATAAACTATCTAATATTAAAGGCAAAAAGATAAGTTTTCCAGCTTGCACACAAAGAGTGAGGGAGAATTAGATGAGTTTCAGATACGGTCAGTGTTTGGAGCAATGAGTAGCACAGTTGGGAATCATCTCCCCCACCCATTTCTTTATTGCCTCAAGGTCAACAGCCATCTGGTCTGACTCATGCTGTCTCTCATTTGAGAGAGAGCTGTTTTTCCAATCGTGCCCCAGAACAAAGCCAATGGCTGAATTATGGAAAATTTAGATTATGCTGTTATTGCCATTTTCAGGATCCCAATTGTTCTGCAAATATGCTCCTGACACATGTAATGTCCTAAAGTCAGCAGAAAGTTCAAGAAAGGAGTCCAGAAGCGGGGAGAAGAAATGTGTAGGGGAAATGTGCTTTCCTTTTGCTTGAACCTGCAACAGTAAGTTCTGCAGAAAGAAAGAAAGGAAGAAAGAACACAATAGACTCTCTCAGACATAGTGGATCTAAATTTCTGGGCCCAGCCAAGTCAATGAGGCTATGTCTAGACTACAGAGTTTTGTTGGAAAAATGGCCATTTTTCTGACAAAACTTGAGTTATGTCCCCACTGCAAGCGTGTTCTTTCGACAGTAAATTGAAAGAACAGAGGGCTTTTTGCGCAATTGGTAATCCTCATTCTACGAGGAAGAAGCCTTTTTGTGAAAGAGCTCTTTCTCAAAAAGGAGTGTGTGGGTGGGGAGAGGGAGTTTTTTTGGAAAAAGAGGAAAGAGGAAAAAGCACAGGTGCTCTGGTGGCCATTCTGTCCATAGCAATCACTGCTTACATGCGAGATAGCGTCCAGGAAGTCTGGACACTATCTTTCAAAAAAGTGCATTACTTTTTCGATGTGCTTTTGCAGTGTGGACATTTTCTTTCACACGAAGTTTTTTTGTAAGATCTCTTCCAAAAAAAGCTGCTTGCACAATAATCCTGTAGTCTAGATGTAGCCTGTGAGTTTTGCTTTTGAGTTCAAAGGGTTAAGATTTAATCAAGTATGTTTTTAATTCTGAACCTAAAACCAAACTCACGCACAATTAACAATTTGTGTTTCCGATTTATTCTGCATGTAAAACCTGAGATTTTTGTGACCATTCTCAAGAACTTGGATATTATAAATAAGGCAGAGTTTGGCTACTTCTGCAAGTAAGAATAGCTTTTGTTGAGAACATGGCCATATTTTCCTGAGTTATAAACAGGTGGGCCTCTCACTGGTCCTGCAGAGAATCTTTATTATTTTTATGGCACACTGTTTTTATGACGGAACATGAAAAATCTTAGGATCTTGAAAATATTTTTTATGTGAGATCTCGAAAATGCTAAATAGGCAGACTTTCTCTTGCAGTCCCAATCCCAATCTCCTAAACATAAGGAAGATAATTTATCTAAAAGACTAAAAAGTCTTTGATGAACAACCATGGGAATTGCAGGTATTAAAATCACCCTCAAGTGACCCCATAGTGTTCCATGAATCCATTAGGAACTTATTCTGAATTACAAAGAATAATTAATTAAAAAGTGTAAGGACTACAGAGCTCACATAAAGTATGTTCCCTTGAGTTCATACCAAGATCTATCTGCATGCAAAGTATCATAAATAAGATTTAAATTACAGTATAATTTGTGTCTTCAATAACAAGAGGAATACAGAAAGCAGCGATGTTCTTATTTGTTTATTTTTATTGCTGTTGAGCCCTTCATTGTCAGACCTACTGCAATAACTTCACTATTGACAGCAGAGCTAGATAGTCTGAAGCACACAATATTATTTAAGTACTTGGAATTGTAGCAATGGCAATACTCTGGAGAAGATAGTCATCGAATTTGGGTCTGTGAAACAGCAAACAATAATACTCTTGTCCTCAATTGGCCAGAGTTATTATAGATAATCCAAGCCACAAGTGATTTATGAACATTTTTAAAACATACAAACTTAACAAAACCCTGCACATTCTGATTATTCCACATATATGTCTTATATTGATGGCTTTTGTGGCTTCTATTAGACCCTTTATGCTTCTCTCCTTCTTAGGATCATAGGGTACGTCTATACTGCACAGCTATTTTGCCATCCCAGTAAACCTTGTTGCACTAGGTATAAGGGATGACTCGAAATGGCATGTTATTTTGAAATTTGGCACTGTGTAGATGCGCCAAATTTCAAAATAAGCTATTTTGAAATGTATTCGAAATAAGATATGCAATTTGCATAGTGCAAATTGAGTATCTCATTTGGAGTTTAGTGTGCTTGTAGATGCAGCCATAGTAACTAACAGCCAAGTTTTCAAGTATTTAGGCTTTCAAATATACAGAGCCTAGTATGATTTTCAAAAGTGTCTAAACAGGTTAGTCTACTTAATCCCATTGATTTCAATGGGAATTAAGTGTTTTTCTACATAGGCAGTATGAAAATCCCATAAGGTGTCCATCTTCACGTTGGTAAATCAGTCTCTAAAGTCCTATTTCATCAAATCACATAAATCAGATCAAATGTATCTGAATAGTTATATTGGTCTCAGTTAAGGAAAGTAGTTAGGTCTACATTGTAATGATATTTGGGCATTGCTGCTTCTCGGTGTTGCAATGACTAATTGATTAAGAGCCTAACTCACACTTTCAGAAGTGATTTAGACAATGCAATTTTGGCTCCCAAGTGCATGAATTACTTCTGAAAATTAAATGTAGACTTGTAGATCAGATAGGCATTGCAGTGCTACAGAGAGTAGTAGCATTTACATTCCTTTGAAATCTGGTTTTTAAGTACTTGCTTAAGTCATTCTGCATCCAGGATAACAAAAAAAATTTTAAATTAGGATGTTTTGCTTGAATCTGGGCTATTGAAGTTAATAAGAACTAATCGTGTACTTCAAATTACAAGTGTGTTTTAATACCTTGCTGAATCGGTCCCCTATTTTGTGATATCTACCAACTGCAGAATCATGTCAGCTTCTATCCTAATTTGAGAAATATGTAAGTTGATGTTGGTTAAGTTCTTTATATATATAGACATTCTCTACAGGGTATCTATCTGTTTGTAGACAGAGACCAAACTAGGTGAAGGTATGTACTTGAGTTAGTAACATCATAATATTTTAAAATACTTCAGTATTGCATTTGGCATATAGTTTAAAGATTGTATAAGAAAGAGGCCAGCAGATCTGTTTGCTTTTTATCCAAATGGTTGAAGGCATTAGCTGTCATTGTTATAAGAAACAAGTTTGTCTGTATTGTCTAGTTTAAGTAGCATTCGCTGAATCCCAACAATCCTTTGCTTGCAAAGCTTAAAGATTAAGATCATATATATATAGCAACAGCCCGCATAATTTTTTGTCAACTCCTGTCATTTATGCTCTCAGCCTAGTGGAATTTGGACAAGCATGCTAATTCTGAAAATATAGGCTTAAAAATTGTGTCAGAATACATGCTTTTCATATAGGCAAGAATTATGATTTACTTATACTAGCCCCGTCTGAACCCAAATAAAGATTACTTTCATTAGTCCTGCTTTTAGTTGCAATTTCTGTCTAATTCTAGGAGAACCAAATTAAAGACACAAGGCATTATGCTGACTACTATTTTGCTCATGAGTAGTCCCATTAAAATCAATGGAAAGAACTTGTGAAGTAAGGTACTACTCGCTATAAGTAAGAGTGGCAAAATCTCTTCCATAGTTATTTATTTAGAGCTGGATTGTACCACGTAGGCCATATTAAGTAGCAGCATGTTGCTGTACCATCCCAGTAAGGAAATGTGGGTCAGGGAGTCACACTTCTCTCCTTGCTCCCTACCCACTATTTCCACACTGCAGATATATACCAAAAGCAAATATTCCAGCACACTGAGGAGTGGAAGAGGGTCAGATTCAATGCAGGGGGAAGATCCTGCTCCTATTTGCCCATTTTCCACTCACATATTTTGGAAGGGGAATTAGCAATTTCACAACTCCTACTTACTTCTTCATGCCCAGACCCAAGATATGGGTTTCCCATCCATGGGTAGAAGAGGGATTTTAACCCTTAGAGTTTGTTTGCACCTTTCTGGGAATATGAGGGTACAACCCAAATAAAATATTGAGAAAAGTGTATTACTCCTTTATTTCTATTACCATAGATCTCATGGACATGTGATATCACTATCTAACCAAACAGTCTTGGAAAGAAATGAAAACCCACGATATTAGCTACAAAATGGGGAGGTAAAATCCTGGCCCCTTTGAAATCAAAGGGAAAACTCCAATTGCCTTTAGTAGGGTAGGATTTCAGCATACTGTGTTTGCTTGGAAGCAATCCTTTCTGTATACACAGCGGCAGTAAAACCATTTTCACTTGTCTCTGTCTGCATGACCTAGCATGAGAAATAGGGAGAAGAAAAGATTCTGAGATGGCAATAACAAGGTTTAGAGGTGATTAGAACTATATTTCATATTCATTTTCTCAGTCTTTTGTGTGTTTTTTCCTGGCAGAGAGGGGAGATGGAGCTCTTGCGCCCAGAAAAAGTTTGAATGTCACTGAACACATGGACCAGAGAGTTGGTTGGGTGTTTATTACCTGGTTTCCCCCTGAAACAATTTGAGGCCATTTTGAATTACGTCAGTGCAGGAAGCCATCACTAGATGTGACATTCAATAGAGTTGACTGGCTGCTGAGCAGTTTAGGAATGTTTCCTGGGATGATGTCATTCATGATAATACCTGGCAAACTCATGACCTGTTCATAAGTAGATTGACTATTTTAAAATTAGAGTTAGACCAAGCCTCGCAGACTACCTTTGAGTAAGAATGGCATATAACAGCTCCTCACAAGGAGCAGGCCTCTCAGAGAAATGCAAATCAGAATCATACTCCTTTCCCTTTCCCTGCTTGCTCAAGGGGCATGTAAGTTACTGCAGCTTTTAAAAGGGGACAGCTCATTTCACCATTGGTGACTGACTAGCTATTCTTGGTGTATGTGGGAAAGGGAGAATGGTCAAAGCTCTATATACTATTTGTCCCTTTTCACCTCCTCACTGTACTTCTCCATACCATCACTGCCCACTTGCTCCTGTGGAGAGTGGGCATCTAGAAAGGAGACGCTGCACTTTGCACCAACCTCAGATCTGAGCAAGTCGAACAATGAAGCAGGACCAGGGGCCTGCTCTCCCTTACTCTGCTGCATAAGGCAGGACGCAGTCTAACCCTTGGGCTATGTCTAGACTGCATCCCTCTGTTGACAAAGGGATGCAAATCAAGCACATTAAAACTGCTAATGAAGCAGGGATTTAAATATCCCGCGCCTCATGAGCATAAACATGTCCACCGCTTTTTTCTAAACAGAGTTTTTTCGAAAAAAACCGGCAGTCTAGACGCAGATCTGTTGAAAATAAAGCCTTTTTCAACAGATCCTGTATTCCTCAAAAAATGAGGTTTACAGGATCTGTCGAAAAAGGCTTTATTTTCGACAGATCTGTGTCTAGACTGCTTTTTTTTCGAAAAAACTCCGTTAAAAAAAAAGTGGCAGCCATGTTTATGCTAATGAGGCATGGGATATTTAAATCCCTGCTTCGTTAGCAATTTCGATGTGCCTACTCTACATCTCTGTCGACAGAGAGGTGTAGTCTAGACACACCCTTAGGGTGATCAGATGTATCAAACACCTTCCCATCTTGAGGGAAAAAACACTTTGAGGATGAGTATGTTTTAGGGTACAATTCTCCTCTTGAAACAACAGGCTCCAGAAAGCTGGAACAGACAGAGAGAAGACAAAAATGAATGCAAATTTCCATTTCTTTTTGACTAAGCATCACATCGATAACAATGATTTTTGAAGGTAGTAAAGGGCCTAGCTGTCTGGAGCATTTTGTTTAGACTTTCTGGGTGCTAAAAATAAGGGTGTGTGTGTGTGTGTGTGTGTGTGTGTGTGTGTGTGTGTTTGACTATAGCATCAAGCTAACTACAAAGGACACAAATGCAATTGTTTATGCTGTTCTGCACATGCTCGCTCCCTGTTTTCACTGTCAATGCCTTCCTCTTCGGTTTCATTTTTAGCTAGTTGCAGACCTTGTTCTTTAATAGGAGTTGCTGCTTCCCTCCGCCCCCAAATTCTATTTCTTATAAAACTTTCAGTTCATTGCTGTGTTTTCTATAAGGGTAGAAAACAGAACATGCCAACAGAACAAGCCAAGATTAGAGCCTGCATTCTGAGCCATCTGGAAGAGTAAATTCCAATAGAGAGTAAAGCCTTAGGCTTTTTGACAAAGCATGAAAAGCTTTACCCAGCCTGATGTACACTCCCCAATTCCACAGACAGTCCCTTACTTGCTAGTCAATTATTATATAACAATCATTGCAGTATTTCTCCATTATATCAAATTCCTCTTTTAGACATGCTTGTTCAGATGGTTCTGGACAATAGTAATTTACTGGATGCATCTCGGCAGCCTCCTTAATTGGTACAAAGAAAGAATCTCTTTCTTTTCTCAGTATGTGAACACACTGCTTTAGGTACCATATAGGCATCATCCCATCTTACTTGATATAGCTTTGGAACTATTCAGTACACTCTATCTTCATTTGCTTTCTGCAATATCAGCATCTTACTGCACTTCACTTACAAATGTATGTCTCGTGCCTTTCATTCCAAGGACCTGATCTGTGAAATGCTTATCTGTGTGGGGGATGGCATTCCTCTGGGGAGTCCTACTGACGTAATGCAAGTCAGGAGTGCACATTCTATGGTTTACTGAAGTGGCTAGAGATGACTGCCACCATTTTATCTATGGGGAAACTTGGCACAGAAAATTTATGCAACCAACCTAAGACTTTATTATTTACTGTGAGTCAGTGGCAGTGCAGAATGGGAGCAATTTTGAAATGGGATTAAAATCCCTATTTTATTATATAGACGTGGACAAAACTGAAGTTGTCCTAACATTGAGTATTCAGCTAGTTCTTTGGCTTAAGACTTCAGAGATGTTTGGTTTAAAATGGAACTGCACCCTTAGGAACTGTACAGTAAAGGGCTGATCACCTTTTGGGAGGTGTTGCATGCCTTCAGCTCCCATTGGCCAAAGTGAAAACTTTTAACAAAGAGGATATTTAGCCACAGGGGCATCATTATGATGCCTCTATCATGAGCAGTCTTTACATCAAGATTAGATGTCTTTCCAAAACAGATGATCTAGCCAGGAGTTACGGGCTCGATGCAAGACTCAGTAGCTGAAATTCTATAGCCTATTCTAGGCAGGAGGTCAGACTAGATAATCATCCTTTTTGCCTTCTGGCCCTAAATTCTAAACAAGGATTGGGTCTAAGGTTGCTGAGCAACTCTTGTTGAGAGGGTACTCAGTACTATGCAAGATCCATGCCTTTTATGCCTTGTTTTCAAAAGTGCCCGATACCCCGCAATTTCTGTTGACTGCAGCAGACTAAGAAGGTTAACATTTTGCCTTAGTGAGTAGAAAACTTCATATCCCTCATTGTAACAATGCTTAAAAATTTACTTTAAAAAGATAACAACCAGAATTATTATTTTAAATAACGCCTGGCTATTTTTTTCTGCTTCCCCCTGAAAACATGATGACCTATCTTTTTATTTTCTCTTTTGTCCTTGTGCTTATGCTCCACTGGTTTCTGTATCAAACTGAAAAGAAAAAAAGATGGTACATTTGTCTGCCACATCCTGCCAGTTCTCTGCAATTTATCCTTACACAGGCAGATTTTTAAAAAAGATCAAGAATAAAGCAAAATTCCTGTGTGTGGACAAACAAATACTGCCACGGGCCAGTTGTGCAAACTCTCTCTCAAACAATTACCACACATTCTGATGATTCTTATTTATACATTAAAAGTTACCAGAGCTTTTAAACGCAGAGGAAGATTCAGTTGCATTAAAAATTATGTAAGTTACTGTTATGCAATTTTCCCCTCCAGCATGAAAATCCTGGCTAGCATATTTGTAAAGCCTGTGCTTGTGGGCGAGGGGCCACGGGTGGGAAGACATACGTGCAGCATGAGACATGATCACCTAGGCCCTGGTTTAGCAAATCTCTTAAGCAAAGGATTACTTGAAGCACAAAGGTAACTCCACCCCTATTCATCAGAGTACTTGAGCAGATGCTTAACTATAGGTCACACTGAAAGTTCAAAGGAACCATTCACAGGCTTTAAATTAAGTATCTGCTTAGGTGCTTTTTAAAATAAGGATGTGATTTCTCATGCTTTTAAACTGCTTTACTTTATTGGACTTTTATTCTGGACCTGAGCAAAAAGGAGATTCTTACTCTATGGTTTACTTCTTGCTAGAGCTCATCCTATGAGTTGAAGTTCATACTATGTGACTGGAAAGGTAGCTTTCCCTCGTTGTGCTATACTATTTCTTGGTTGTACAATCTATCTGAGAATTAATTTATGAGCTTGCGTGGTTGGATCTGAAAGCACGATTCAGTGTTAGGAGTTGCAGATGTGCCATACTCTTTGTTATTGTAAAAGTCATTTTCAAAACTGAAAAGGGTCTGATGTACTATTTGTACTCTTGGAATGCCCAGGAGTGAGAGTCACCTGGCTATCCACCTGCCTCCAGCAAGAGGAAGACTTGTTTGTGCTAACTGGGTGTCAGTTTCCTGACATCTCCAATCTATTAGTCACCCAGGCACTGTCCTCAGGGCTAAGTCAGCCCTTACTTTGGCTTGCAGGTTAATAATAGGTACACCCCAGTCCCTTAGCCCCTGTTAAATGTTCCGTGTAGTGTTCAGTCCCTTATTCAATGAACACTCACAGAAGTACCAGGTGAGCTAACCCCAAGTGGTCATTATGCATACCAGCTTGAGTGACTCAACTCAGGATCAGGTCTTTGTATAATACCACAGCACTGAGTCATATTTATAGTGCACACAATCACAGGTTCATAACTGAAGTAACAAGGATAATGGAAACAGAAAGGTTACTTTAAAAACATGCTCATGGCATGCTTTCTAGAGATTTAACAGGCTAACCTTCTGTCCAAGGAAGTCTGTCTCACCCAGGTGTCCTTTACAGTGCTTCCATCCATGGCAGATTGAGATCCCATTGTCATGAATGTAAACAGACTGCTTGGTTACTTTCTTGGATATAAGAACAAAAAAACATAAGAATGGCCATTCTGGGTCAGACCAAAAGTCCATCCAGCCCAGCATCCTGTCTGCCAACAGTGGCCAATGCCAGATGCCCCAGAGGGAGTGAACCTAACAGGTAATGATCAAGTGATCTCTCTCCTGCCATCCATCTGCACCCTCTGACAAACAGAGGCTAGGGACACCATTCCTTACCCATCCTGGCTAATAACCATTAATGGACTTAACCTCCATGAATTTATCTAGTTCTCTTTTAAACCCTGTTATAGTCCTAGCCCTCACAATTTCCTCAGGCAAGGAGTTCCATAAGTTGATTGTGCGCTGTGTGAAGAAGAATGTCCTTTTATTTGTTTTAAACCTGCTGCCCATTAATTTCATTTGGTGGCCCCTAGTTCTTAGGTTATGGGAACAAGTAAATAACTTTTCCTTATTCACTTTCTCCACACCACTCATGATTTTATATACCTCTATGATATCCCCCCTTAGTCTCTTTTTTTCCAAGCTGAAAAGTCCTAGTCTCTTTAATCTCTGCTCATATGGGACCTGTTCCAAACCCCTAATCATTTTAGTTGCCCTTCTCTGAACGTTTTCTAATGTCAGTATATCTTTTTTGAGAGGAGGAGACCACATCTGTATGCAGTATTCAAGATGTGGGTGTACCATGGATTTATATAAGGGCAATAAAAGGGATATAGGGTAAAAGGGAGTCTTTTTGCCTTCCCCTTGTATTCCCCAAAGTTCTTTGTCTGCCCCCAGACTCAGGGTAATTTCCTGCGGTTAATTGTCTGGTGTGCTCTTGTCAAGTTTGAATCAGTATGTAAATGGGGCTTCTATTGTGTTGGTTTTCAATGCTTAATTTACATTTTGACAGAGATACACATCTTATCTCTTGTCAGGAAGAAACCTGTTTTTCTCTGTAGTTGCTGAGAGACTTTATAACGTATTTTCAGTACATATACACAGCTCCTTGAAAGTCATCCATCCATACATCTTGAGATGATTACACCACTCAGAATGACATAAACTTTTAGTAGTGAATGACATCACTGGTGGATAAATGCCATGGAACTAGTGTGCTAGGTGTAATGAGTTTGTCAGGTCTGTTAGGAGTTGTTGTTACACAACAGGGAACCTTTGACTATTGGCATTGGGGTTCTTACATTTTATTGCCCTTATATAAATCCAGCATGGGGGTCAGAAACAGCAGATGATTTAAAAACTAGGCATTCGAAATAGAGAGCTAAGATCCATTCTGTGCTAAGCTAGGATTATAATGAATCACTGAAGGATGCCAGCAACGTAAGTTCCACTTCTGGCCACATTAAAAATACCCAGGATCTTTCCATTACATTCCATTGTATTTCAATTAACTTCAGTGGACTTTGGATCAGGCCCATGTCTCTCCAATCTTTGGTCAGTATTTTGCTTCTGTGAATGATGCAGAGTATAATTAGTCAGATGGCATATTAGAATACACACTTTCAAAGAAGAGAGTGAGGGGCACATACATGTGAATCCAATTTAACCATTTGGTAATGGAATATCTATCTACCTCATGCCCCGCCTGGCTACCGCAAACTTTCTCATTATAGTGTAGAATAGTAATAGAGATGTAGCCGTGTTAGTCTAGTCTAGCTAAAACAAAAAACAGGACTATGTAGCACTTTAAAGACTAACAAGATGGTTTATTAGCTGATGAGCTTTCGTGGGCCAGACCCACTTCCTCAGATCAAATTGTGGAAGAAAATAGGCATGACCATATATACCAAAGGGATACAATCAAAAAAAGTGAACATATGTAAAAAGGACAAATCAAATTTCAGAACAGAGGGGGGATAAGGAGGGGGGGGGAGGTAAATGTCTGTGAGCTAATGATATTAGAGGTGATAATTGGGGAAGCAGGGAAAGGGAAAGGAGTATGATCCTCAGATCCCGTCCCCTTTTACCCCTTCTATACTTACGCTACGCCGATGACATCTTTATGATCTGGACCCACGGCCAAGAAACACTGGAAACATTCCACAGAGATTTTAACAACCTACACCCCACCATCAATCTCAGCCTGGACCATTCTACACGAGAGATGCATTTCCTGGATACCACAGTACAAATCACCAACGGTAAATTAGACACCACTCTCTACAGAAAACCCACTGACTCATACAGTTACCTTCATGCCTCCAGCTCCCATCCAGAACACACCATACGATCCATCATCTATAGCCAAGCCCTTCGATACAACCGCATCTGCTCTAATCCCACTGACAGAGACCAGAAACTTCAGGATCTCTACCAAGCATTTATAAACCTCAATTACCCACCTGGAGAAATAAAAACACAAATTGAAAGAGCCAGATGAATACCCAGAAACCATCTACTTCAAGACAGACCCAAGAAAACCAACAATAGAACACCACTTGTCATCACCTATAGCCCCCAACTTAAACCTGTCCAACATATTATCAATAAACTACAACCTATACTAGAACAGGATACTACACTCCGAGAAGCTCTGGGAGACAGACCCATAGTCTCCTACAGACAACCACCTAACCTCAGGATGATTCTTACCAACAACCACAGGACATACCACACTAATACCAACCCTGGGACCTTTCCTTGCAACAAACCCCGTTGCCAGCTTTGTCCACATATTTACTCTGCTGACACCATTATTGGACCTAACCAATTCAGTTATAAGATCAAGAACACATATTCCTGCTCATCCAGAAATATAATCTATATCATCATGTGCCGACAGTGTCCGTCTGCTATGTACATTGGACAAATGTCTCAGACGCTTCGCCAAAGAATCAATGCACACAAAACGGATATCAGACAGTATCACAAAGAAAAAACAGTTTCTTGCCATTTCAACCAGAAAGAGCATTGTCTCAATGACTTGATTACCTGCATACTGCTTCAAAGACATTTTCACACCAGGCTTGAAAGAGAAACCTCTGAACTGTCATTCATGCTTACATTTGACACTTTACGCCGGGGTCTTAACAAAGACGCTAATTACCTTACCCATTACAAAGATAGCTTCCCCAATTATCACCTCTAATATCATTAGCTCACAGACATTTACCTCCGCCCCCTCCTCATCCCCCCTCTGTTCTGAAATTTGATTTGTCCTTTTTACATGTGTTCACTTTTTTTGATTGTATCCCTTTGGTATATATGGTCATGCCTATTTTCTTCCACAATTTGATCTGAGGAAGTGGGTCTGGCCCACGAAAGCTCATCAGCTAATAAACCATCTTGTTAGTCTTTAAAGTGCTACATAGTCCTGTTTTTTGTTTCATTACAGTGTGTCCTTTGTTCCAGAGAAGTGTGCTTGAATCTCTGAGTGAATGTTCTTACTAGAGGTACAAATCCAAAGCCATGCTCAAATTCTTTCCCATTTACAAGTCATCTTATTGGTATATGTCTAAACATGGGAGTGAATTCTGCAAATTATTCTGTGATATTTTTGAAGGCTGTTAAAGGATTTCACAAAAATATTTGGGGATTTATGCCTCATGAGCTATGTAATCTCAAATTAAATAGATACTGTATTAAGGCATCAAAGCAACAGCTTTAATCTGTTTTCCTCTCTTTCACTAGTTTAAGAGCTGAACCTTATCAGAAACAGCTGTTACTAATGACAGTTCTAACATTTGCTATGCATTTTCCATTATTTTTCCCTTGTATTTTTCTCTTTTAACCTATTTAACCTATTTATAAGAGGTGATGATGTCGCTGTTGCCTGAGGGGGTCTTATTACTCATTTGTTTTCTATGCCTATCTTAAATATTTAAAAGCCTACACTGTGAAAGTAATAGTATTTAGCTGGATTAAAAAAAGTAGTTAGAGTTTAACTGCAGTATGGATCAGATGGAATTTTTGTGATTATATGATTACAGTATAATAATTCTGATGATTTATTATTTCTTTTTGCTATTTATTAATATGTCAGCTGCCTGGCAATGCTTTGGCATAAAGCCATTGAAATTCAGAGGATGGAATGCAGCTGTCTGCAAAACCTTAAGATTTCAGTTCAGTTGTTTGTTCCATGCAGGTGCAGTAGGATGCCCATATAGGCACAGGGATCTGCAAGACAAGTCACAGGATCCAAGACAAAGTGATTAAGGTCTGAGATGATTGTAAGTGGGAAAATATATTCGTTATATCTTGATACACTTTGGCCAAAATATATTCTACATAGGGGTGTGTGTGAGAGACAGACTATAGACACACACATATGCATGTGCGCGCACACGTTGTAGGTTTAGACTGACTACTGCATAGTTTGAATCACATTATGTTTAAAAGTACATCTGCAAGACCATGGATATGATCATCTGCAATATTACTTGTATTTGGTTCAAAGTTACTGAGTGTGAACTTTGGTTGTTTTGATCATGTTTTTCTGACATGTGCAGTGCCTCAAGCACCTACATCTTCATGATGATGGAGCTTTATACATAAATTATTAATTATAATTTATGTATTTATAAAAGCGTGTCTCTTCAGATGCAAAAATAATCTTTCCTCACAGAATTGCTTTCATGGATAAGTTGTCTCTGTAAAATATTTAATGTATTTCTGGATACTGTTAGTATGATTTAACAGCTGGAAACATGGAGGAGAGCCATCGCCCTGTGACTTTCTAGCCACTGCAAACCACTCACAAGTCTTCTGCAGACCACAAATGGTCCATGAGCCAGTGTGTGAATATTACACAACACAAATAAGAGAGCATCATCAATCATTTTGGAAAGTTCAGTCTTTCAATCATTGAACTCTGTGATTGCCTTATTTTTAAATTAACAGGAAATGCATAAAAGGGCAGCCATCAGTTCTAAGCAGGGCAAGCCAAAAAATTCAAATTGAGAAATTTCTCTGTGGAAAAAAGTGATATATATTTTTGGTAAAATATTATTGAAAAATTGTCCCATTTTCTGTCTAGCCCATGTCAAGCAACAGAAACATTACCTGAACTAATTTGTCTCAATGCAATCGTGAGCAAGGTTTGAAAACTTGATGCAACAATTTTTTGTGAACTATTCTGTCTGCAGGACAGAAAGCCTCTTGTGCTAGGTATGTGCCTGACAATATACTGCTGCAGTTCTTGTTCTAAGGGTTAAATAACCCCACCTATGTCTTTTCTATGTCTTTCACTAGACCTGCTAATTTGAACCCTGGAAGATCGATAGTAGCAGCTTCGGTCTTCCCTGTAGTGTAGACATACCTGAAGCAAGTAACTTCAGATAAGCAACTTGTAAAAACTATCTAGGGCTAGATTAACAAAGAAACTTAGTCATGGTGATGTTGAGTGTAACCACTGACAACTTTTAGGTGCTTAGAAAATCACTGGGATTAACAAAGACTGAGTTTTGGCTCCCTATAGAGTGAATGAGGACAGATAACTCTGTAGAATAGGATTAATAAAAGTCAGTATGCTTCCTGCCTAAGTAGCCAATAGGAGATGCCAGTCTGAGGGGTGTGTGCTAACCCTGCCCCTCTTTTTGATTTAGGTACCAAAATAAAGGCAGTCGAGAGACAGCTGCATCTACCTGGATTTCTCATTTGCAAGCCCCCTCCTGGAATAAGGTGCCAATGCTGTTTAGCAAGAAGCCATGCTGGCGGTCCTCATTTGGAATGTTTAGCCTCATGGTAAGAGTACTCCTCATCTGGGAGGTGGGACATCCTCACTTCAAGTTCTCTCACTGCCTGAGGAAGAAGGGATTTGAACCAGGCTTTGCTACCTCTCAGGCCTGTGTCTTCGCAAATGAGTTATGGGACATTTGAATGGGATGTTCTGCTCAGTTTCTCCTGTTGAAGTTGTTCCTCTGTGCATGAATATTAATAATAAACAAAGGAGCAGAGGACTGGATCCTAGGCCCCCCACTTGAGCACCCTAACCACTAGGCTACAGAGTCATTCTCATACAGGCTCTCTCTGGCCCAGTGGTTCTTTCACTAGTTTATCCACAGTGGAACAGCTTTAACATCAGGACATTGAAAGGGGGCAAGCATGAAAATGACTTTGTGGACCAATGATTGTCCACAACAGTGGTCAATTTCATTTTTAAGGTCTAATACACTCATGTAGAGCTGCAACAAATGGACGGTGGACAATGTAGAACACGTCTATTTGTTAAACCAAACTTTTTTAGTGGGATTTATGAATCCATCCTGCAATTGTCTGTTTGTGGGCAACACACCTGGGCTATTATAGTAACTTGTAGGATGAGCACCTAAAATAATATTGATGGAAAACAAACTTTTCCATTGATCTTTGATTTTATAAAGTTTTATTTTCCCAAAAATTAAAAGTTAGGCCAAACTTGACCTGATGCCATCTTACTAAAGAAAACTGTCTCTCAGACCTAGATTTAGTTTAACTGAATACATTTGGCCAGTGGAGTTCGATGTAAATTAATCACTTTTCTATTTATTTCATCTTTATAATCTTAATTACCCATAGGAGATATCCAGACTATAGAAGAAAACCATTGGTAGCTTTCCTGGGAGACCTAGAGAAGAGTTTGCTGCATTTTTCCCTGCAGCCATTCCCTGTTTCTGAATAGTCCCAAATCAGTTGGTAGGAGCTGCCTAAAAGTGTGTGAAGTCAGTTGGCCACAAGGACAGCAGTATATTTCATCATTAATGAGAGCGACCTTTCCACCTCCATAGCTTTACATGATTGAAATCAGGAGAAATTAGTTTACTAAACTCAGATCTTACATAACTGGCAGTGCAGGAATTGAAACTGTTGGTCATAGTACGAAGGATAAATGCCTTAGCACCTGGATCTGTTTGAAAATATTGCAAGAATCAGGATAAAAGAATTGTGATTGAACCAGCTAGTTTCTCTGTAGTTTTTGACTGATAGGTGAAGAATAATGATGTCTCCAAGGTGTCCATCCTTCCATCTGGCACATTATACATTTAACTGGAAAATCAGTGCTGCTGAACCAAAAGCCCTGCTGCTTATACAGCTGACAAAGGCTGGCTTAGAGCACACTTAAAAAATATAGACAAGAACATAGGTTTTGTGAAGAGAGTTCCATTGGTATGTGAGCTGAAAGGTAATGTTTGAAATCTCTGCTGATCATGATTCAACCGCATCACTTAACATTTATTGTTAGAATTGAACAGAAGGACTCGAGATCTTAATTGTATATATACTAGAATACTACACACACACACACACACACACACACACACACACGCCATATAAAATACTAAAATACTTCTGAAGTATTAGACTATGTTAAGATTGTTCTAAGCAAAAATATGGGGAAAATTATATCACTAAAATGTATCATTTTATTCAATACAAAAATATTGCTGTTCAGAAAAAAACAAGACACCATAGTACGATACAGTTAAAGGTAAAGGAAAATAACTATGGAACGGATATTCACTATCCATATATTTTCTCATGGGGAATTATCTCAGCTTCCAATGGAAACATAAACTAGCTGCTTTTATATCATACAGCAGTAATGCTACCATGAAACATAAAACCAGCATCGTCCTTTGCAATGTGATGGTCCCTTCTAAAACCTTGCTGCATAAGGATGGCCTTTTGTAGGAACTTTTCCTGAGCATGGCTTTCTGGAGCAGGCTGTTTACATTCAGCAGAGGTAAGGAGCCATAGACCTGAGGTGCCCATTTTGTAAATGGTGGCATCTTGCTGCTGGTCCAGCTGAATAAGTATTTTTAGTTCCTTTTTTCTTATTCTTGTAGAGCTGCCATAATCTCACAGCTTCAAAGGGCTTTTATGTTTTCCAAATCCTAACTCCTCCTGCTAATAATAAGTATTATTTTCTGCTTTTTTTTTCAGCTCCCAGTGCTACCACTTAGTGTAGTTAATCTGGGCAATGCTTAGATACTATTATGATGATTGCTTAAGAGAAAACTGGAGAAAGATTATGAACATTTAACAGCGGCACTTTTATTTGGCATTCTTTGGCTGTAATTAACTATGTAGCCTACAGTCCTGTGTCCTTGAGGTTTTCCAGACTGAACATGTGGTAAAGAATTGTGACTTGTGTTATCAATTGCTGAGATCTTCATAGAGGGGTCAGGCCTCAAAAGCATTTTCCCCTTCAGACTAGAGGCTTTCCTGAATTTAACCAGCAATGTGTTGAGTGCACTAGCTCACACTGAGGATAATCCATAAAAAGAGAGAGGTTTTTTAAGTTATCTAAATGCAAAAAAGGCTGCTAAAATCTGTTATCTGGTAAAAATATCATCTTCTCATGCTCATATCTTAAAAAGCAGCCCAACAGAGTTTTATGAAACTTGCCAGAAGAAATAGACTTTTGGGTCAAGAAGGAATAGGAACATTCCTAACAGAGTGTAATTAATTGTCTGAGAAAGTTAGGCAGTTGAAAATGGGGACTTATGTTGAGGGCACTTTTTTAGCAGCAGTTAGTAGACTTGATTAGACATTGGACTGAGTCCCTTCTGCCTTTTTAAGGATGGCTGCTGCTCCTAAAGATCAGGCAGGAAACATGCTACCCTAGGCACAAGGCACCTTCCAGAGACTTCCAGTCCCCTTGTAGAATCCTTCTCTGACCTCTGGATGGGGCAGTGTATCTTCAGCATTGGCATGTCACTGGGCGAGTGGAAAGATGACACAATTTGGCCTCATAATTTCAGATAAACATCTAGCCTGAACTACCAAATGTTTTGGATTTTGCTCATCACTACAAAGATTAGAGGTGATAGATTTTTGTATTAAAATCTCTTAACAAAAATAGCCTTGTTCACAAATTGTCCCAAAATCCATTTTCCTCCAATCCTTATTAGCCAGGATGGGTTAAGAATGGTGTCCCTAGCCTCTGTTTGTCAGAGACTTGAAATGGATGACAGGAGAGAGATCACTTGGTTACCTGTTCTGTCCATTCCCTCTGGGGCATTTGGCATTGGCCACTGTTGGAAGATGGGATACGGGGCTAGATGGACCTTTGGTCTGACCCAGTATGGCAGTTCTTAATGTTCTTATGTTTCTGATTTTTAATGGAAAAAATAAATTAAAAATATTGTTGCATCAGTTATTATTTCCCCCAGTTTTGTCTCCCTTTAACCATTTGGAAAGAATGGAAAAAGGGGTAATAAAAGAAAAGGAACAAGGGAAGGGGGAGCAAAAAAGTTTACTAGAGAAGGGGAAATAAAGTGACCAATACTCAAATTCATTTTGGTTTTATGGTTTTCCGTTTTTGATTACAAAAACTTAAAATTTTGAGATATTTTGTAAATATTTTGAGAGAATTTTTTTTGTTAATGTTTCATGAAACATGTTTACTGTTCCTTCCCCTAATTCTGATATAAATTTCTTTAAGGTTTTCACTTATAAAATACCTTGTTCATTAACTTTCTTACCTCCCATCTGTTATATTTCTTTTCCTGGGAGTTATTTTGGATATTGACCACAAAATCAGGTCAGCTGAAGTAACAAAATGTTGTCGTTCTTGTAGCACACAGTATCTACCTTTTCATTACAAGGATGCTGTGCAGCTTTTTACCACTACAATTGAAAGGCAAGTGATAGTTATTTTTAGGAGTATTTTTTCTGATGTGGAAACAGAAGACTCTGTACAACTATACCAAATGGCTGATAACCCAGCTTGATACATCAGAGTTTCTTAAAAAATAAATATTGTCTAAGACATTACACAGGTTGTTGAACAGAAAAGCTACTATCAAGAGTTATTATCGCTCCTAGCCTTTTCTAGTTTCTCATTGTTCTATTTTAATATATTAAGGGAGAAATCTTGAAAACATTACAAAGAGTATAGTAATGACATTGGTATAAATATCATCGTGTACAACAGAGTTGTTGAGCTAGATCTGGACATTAAGGGTGAAAGAAATATTCACCTAGATAAAGGTTAAATGTAGTTCAGTGGTGGAGTATTTACTAGGAATTTGTATTATGATTTTCTGTTCCTTTTTTGCTTTTTACTCTCTTTCTCTTTAGGAAGTCACAAAATCTTGGTCATAGATTGTAAGAAGTAGGATTTTTTTAAACCTGGACATTTTTACCATATATTGACTTTGCACTATGGATGTTATACATTGCATATGTCTGTTTTGTTACTGACCATGACTTGTAGTAAAAAGTGAAAATATTTGTCTGGTCTGCTTAGTCATCTCGTGCTGTTTACTTATTTGTGCTCTGGTAATCTAGAGGCCCGAAACATGATCAATGGCCCCAGAGCAGTGGGCACTGAATGAATTCATAGACATGACAGACAAAGGAGGAGAGGGCAAATCAAGGGACACAGAGGTGAAGTGACAGCCTACAGCAGGTCAGTGAGGCCCAGCCTGGCAAGTCCCATCCGAGGTTTTGTGTGTCTGTGTTTCTTATTTGTACAATACCTGGCACAATTCTGGTGTGAGTTGCTTAAGCAATATCACAATAGAAAAAAATTTGTCTTTTAAAATGGTGACAACATAGTTGTAATTAACAGCTTTGAGAAATAAATTTCTTGTGTATTTTTTGTTTGTATGATGATATCCATGACATTTTGATTTGCAGAAAGAACAACGCTTGCCTTATCCTAGTTTTATTTTACTCCTTATGCCCTCATCCCCACCTTTCTGCTACCTCAGTACGTAGCACAAGCCAGCCTGTGACAATCCTCAATACCAAAGTCATACCTGGCCAGCAGTTACCACACAATGGTATCTGGGACTGCTGTGGTTTGCCTGAATCTTAGAATAGAAAATATATGTGGGAACTATTGACAAAGAATGACTATTTCATGGCATCAGTGATACGATGTTTTTTGTTATTCTGAATTTGGTCCACAGGTATGAATTAAAAAAAAGTAAAAGAAAGACATTGAAAATGTTATTCGTGATACTACTGTAGACTTCCTCCAATGGATCCACTTCAACTGATCCACAGTAATTCACTCAAGTGGCAAGTACTACAGATGGATCAGGAATAGTACTAATTATCAATCAATCAATCAATCATAAAACATAACTATAATCATAATTATAATGATTGATGTGTGAGAGGCTGCAATGTACACACAAAATATAGGAATTGATTCTGTATTAGTCCAGTAACAAATTTTTGGGAGGCACTCCCTATAGCAATCTATAAATAATGAAAACTGAGTGAATAATTAACAACAAAATATCACCACTGTATTTGCTATTTGGTGAATATTTCTGTGATTTTTTAAAAAACATTTCCAACAGTCTATGGAATGATCTAGAATACTTCTCCACAAGCACAAAGTATTTGCCATTTGAATTAGGTTGGTTAGTTGACTGATCATATAATTCACATAGAATTCTGTTTCCTGCTTTGATTAATACACGTGCACTATGGGCCAGATTTTCAAACATATTTAGGCGTGTTAAGATGCAGAAAGGCAGCTAGGGTATGTCTACACTTCAGTGCTATTTCAGGATACTTCTGGTATCCCAAAATAGCTAATCCCTGCCTTTTGAGCAAGCCCCTGTTATTTCGAAATATAACAGTCTCACTATTGTGACATCCCTGTAAACCTCATTCCACAAGGAGTAAGGGATGTTTTGGAATAGCACTCTGTTAATAGCTCTCTATGTGTAGACAGAGTCAAATTTCAAAATAACCTATTTTGAAATTAATTAGAAATAAGCTATGCAAAGCTTATGAGGTAATTTCGAATAATAGCTTATTTCAAAACATCCTTTACCCATCGTGGAATGAGGCTACAAAATAGCATACCCATTATTTTACAATCTATTTCGAAATAATGGGCTGCTTTAAAGATGTGGAATAGCTATTTCGGGATACTTCTGGTGTCCTGAAATAGCTCCACAGTGTAGACCTAGCCTTAGTAGGATTTTTAAAAGTACCTAAAGGAAATTAAGTGACTAATCTTTTTAGGGACTTTTGAAAAACCTATAAGGCTCCTATTTGCATCTTTAATGTGAAAATCTGTCTCTAGCTGTTATAAATACAAAACCCAGTTTTTGTGAAGATATGGGTTTGATTTTGAAATTTATTTTCTGCAAATATTTGTGTCAGCAAAGCTAAATTGTCCCTACACTAATGGAAAGTAAATATAAAGGACACTAGCATGACCAAAGCATACATGTGAAAAAGTAACTGGATTTATTTTTGCAAGTTCACCCATCTTCGTTAATCATCCTACATGGATTCAGACACAATTTTTCCAAATTAGACACACACAATTGCACACATACATTTGTATGCAAATAATGGAGGCATCCAAATACATGTTGTTCATATAAAAATTGTGTCTTTGCTCATGCATATTGTATATACATTGATGTCTAATCTAACTGTACACTCATGATTGAAATAGTTGATTTGTGTGCATACAGTCATTAAACAAAAATCACTTCATAGACTTGGACACCAATTTATCTGTCCTTCACTGATTTGCTGAAATGAAATGAACATAGGTGCCATGAATAGAGAGACAGACTTTTTAAAGTATGTTACTCATTTTGTATATATTTCATCAACAGCTCAGTGCTTCTCAAGTTCAGCTCATAACCCTTGTCCAGTCATTGCCCTAACTATTTTTTAACTTTTCTTTCTTTTTGTAATAGTATTTTTTGTTAAAAATATTTGGGTATTTAAATATTTCTAAAGCTAGCAATTAAAAAATACTCCATTTCATAACCAATGCATCTTGGGAAGAATCTGCTAGGGGAAAAAGAACAACTGTCAAGCAATCCTACAAATTTGAAGCCAAATCTGAATGTCTTGACTTTTTACCTTTTGTAAAACACACAAGAATACTCTGGAAACAGTTGATGATAAAGTAGAAATGCAGGCCTTCTTTATTAACACTGTACCGTGAAAATCCCACAGCCAGGCAAATCTATGTTTGACTGAAACATACCTAGGGCTGCCACCAAGTACTGAAGCTAGGACTTTGGGGTGGGGAGGAGAGAGATGGGGGAGATGCTATCAGTTTTCTCTTGAGAACAGAGAGAGGGAAAGGAAAATATGTCATAGTCTATATGAACTGTATTGATTAGCTGCTTTCAAGTTTATCGGTTATACTACAATTATATACATTTAATGTTTAATGTCATTAAAATGAATGGATTATTTCAAAGGCCTAGGAGACTGAATGTAACTGTCAGTGGTCAAAATTGTAAGTAGAATCAAAGAATAATTTGTGATTGGAAAGGATTTTTGAAAAGGTGTGCACTCTCTCTCACATTTTCTTTGTAATAGCTCTGTGGAGATGGTGAATGGCAATTACAGCAGACCCAATTACCTGAATAAAGATTTGTGGTGGCTAATCATTAAGAAGACATATTCAAACTATAAAATTCTCAGCTAAAATACTGAAAGTGTCCAATAAAATCTCATCAAAAAGCTAACAGCTAAAGGCTTGTTTTTCATTTCAGAGCACTATAGATGGTCCGTAGTGTAAATGAAAATCATACCTTTAGTCTTGTATCTGAGTAAATTCATTCAGCTAGAGATGGATTCTGACTAAAATTAGTTACATTGATTTAATTTGCTTGAAATTTAAAAATCCACCCGTTCCATTCATTCACTGGTAACATGAAACTACTATCAAATCTCTCTCTTTAGGCTTTCCAGGGCAGGGGTTCCTTTTTGTTGTCTGTTTGTACAGTGCCTAGCACTAGTTCATGACTTAAGGCTCATAGATCAATATTATAGGATACGTCTATACTACATGCTTATTTTGAAATAAGCTATTTCAGAATAAAAACTCTTAAATAGCTTATTTCAAAATAGCACGTCCACACTACAAATGCCCATTGAAATAGCATTGAGCTATTTCGAAATAGAATGTCCACACTCATTGGAGCCTGAATCACATTAAAGCCCCCCGGAAGCACTCCAGGTAGGGCATCAGGACAGCCATCACTTCCTGAAGCTACAGCTTGAGGCGATCTGAGGCTCATGCTTAAAGGGACCTCCCTGTACAGCCGTGTCTCAGGCTCCTCTCTTTTGCCTACCTCCTTGAGGGTCAGCAAACTCATCTCACTGAGTGTTCTGGTTGCCCTTGCGGACACCACAGCACGTCTTCTGCAACTCCAGCCTGTTCCAGAAGATGCTCGTCGGCACTTTTTTCCCCAAGCGTTCCATCAGGGTCGGGGACGTGGACATGCCCATCTGCATCGTGAGGGATGCAGCCTACCCTTTGATCCTCTGGCTCATGAAGCCCCACAAAGAAACTTTTCAATGGCAGGTTGAACGGGGCCTGCATTGTGGTGGAGGACACTTTTGGGCATTTGAAAGGGAGGTTTCTCTGTCTCCTCACCCACCTGGACCTTGGCAAATGGAACGTCGGTGAGTGTGGGAGCAGAGGCAGGAGCTGGGGCAGGAGCAGGAGTGGCAGCAGGAGTGGGATGGTGGATGCTGGAAAACTCAATGGCGGACACTGGGCAGTCAACTGCAGCAGTGTACTTTTTGCGCCTGCTCTGGGCCTGCTGCAACAGCTCCTGAGAGGTGGTGTGGCGCAGCTCCAGGTCAGCAAACAGTCTGTGATCCTGCCGCTCGAGAGACCGCTGCAGGGCACACAGAGAGGCAACCTGTTCCCCCTGCAGGTGTTCCTGGGGTTGCCGGCGCCTGCAGGTCTCATGGGGTCAGGAGGCAGGCACAGAAGGTGGTGGATGTGCCTCATTCACAGCTGGTCCAGCTGTGAAGAAAAGCGAGAAGGGCAGTCATCCCAGGAGACAGGGTGCATGAATTCTAGCCCTAATGTGTGAGCCAACAACAAAAGGTCTCGGTTCAGATGAAGGCAAAGTGCTTCGAGCAAAGCCATCTGTGGCCTAGACAGCAGGTACTTTCCTGCAGAGGCATGGATGTCCTAGGGGAGCCTCGCTTCCTGCATGTCCTGGGGACAAGCAGGCATGGGAAGGCGCATGGAGCCTGCGGGCGGGAGGGGGGCAATGGGGCAGCTCGGCTTCCCTCTGAGCCACACACATGCTCTGGTGGCACCTGACAGGGAGAGAACTTAGTGGTGGATTATGGTGGGAAGATGTCCCACCATGGGGTTGAGAGTAAGACAGGCCTCTCCAGAAACCGTGTGAGCATGAATGCAAGATTCCTGTGTGGCAGACTCATTTTGGCTGTGTGCTCTGGACTGGCACTCCATGTGTACCCACATGCACAGACTGCTGTGGGATCCCCAGGGTGAGAAGGCTGGACGAGGAGTATGCAGCCCTTTGCCGCCCACTGCCTCCCATCACATGTGTGTAGGGAAAGCTGTGATGGCTGCTGGTGTGTGGCACAGGGCTGGCAGGGCCTGCATGGTGCCACAAGCCCTTTCCCCTATGGCTGCAGCTTTAAGGGCTGCAGGGGAAGGGGAACTATAGAGTTCTGATGAGTGTGGACAGAGTTGCCACCAGGACATTTGTGGGAAGCCCTGGAGGCAACATATTTTGAAATAAGCATAGCTGCACTGTCAACACATGCCCCTATTTCAAAAATAACTGTTTCAAAACCGGCATTATTCCTTGTGGAAATGAGGGTTACAGATTTTGGAATTAGAAGCCCGTTATTTTGAAATTATATCGAAATAACAGGCTTGCTGTGTAGACACTCCCTTTGTTATTTCGAAATAATGCTGCTGTGTAGACATGCCCTATAAATAATAAATATTAATCAAAGGATTAATGACAAAGAGCCTGGTCCAATGTCTGCTGACATCAGTGGGAGTCTTTCTATTGACTTCAGAGAACTTTCGATCAGGCCAAAAGTGACAGAGCTCTCCTAGGTTTCCAAACCATCTCATTTGCAAAGGTTATGTGATGGAATGTCCACTCCACACAAGGCCTGAAGTTGTCATTTAGGCCAATTAACCAATAGACTGCACCTGGAGGGAAGCCATGGAGTGTGAAGGCTTAATTGCTGATGAAATCCAACTGGGGAAAGAGCTGGTCTGGGTCTATAAAGACAGGAAGTTGACAGCAGAAAGAGGCTCTGGGGGAAGTCTGCAGTCATTGCCTTGGGGAAGGGTGGTGTGTTTGGAGGTTGTAGTGCCAAGTAGCCTGCACTTACTCCCTGGGAGTCTGGGCTGGTAAACATAGGGGTGAGCCAGAAGGTACAGTTGAGAGACTGGGAGGAATCCAAGGAAAGAACTAAATGATCTTGGCGAAAGCAAGCCACTGTGACTAGAGATAAGGTCCCTGGATTGGAATCCAGAGTAGCGGGTGGGCTGAAATTATCCTACCAGTCACTGGAGCGGTGGCACAATCAGGGCAGTGAAGTGAAGGGAAGATTGCCATTTTGGAGGGATTTTGTATCCTTGATGAGGAAGACCATAGTGCTTTGGCTGGATGGCTGAGTCATAAAGAAGGAGCACTCTGAGTCCTAGAGAAAGAGAGACCATAGAATAAGGAACCAAAAGGAGCTAGCATCAGACCTAGAACCAGTTAAACCCCAGAGCAATAAGGAGGAAACACTCTAGTGATGAGGGGACCCCATGACAAGATAGCTTAATCCACTCGGTACTTGTAGGGGAAGATAGGAATAGTGGAGAAAGCGCTAAATATTTAAATGGTTTTGAATGTATCTAACTACTGTGGCAAAACTTGTGACTTGTTCTTTACCAACCAATCAGTGCTCTGTTAGCTTTCTCTTTTTTATGGTCTCTGTAGCATGAGCAAGATGATTCATAGCCAGCTGATCTGCCAAGAACAGGGAGCTCTGGGAGCAAAGACTTTTGTAGAAGTGGAGAGCTTCTTAGCAAGAATGCATCAGTAATGAGTTCTATTCCACCAGCAGTAAATCAAGCTTGATTCATGGGAATTTAAAAAACTGACTCAGTTTACAGGGAGATGCATTTTGGGGAGAGAATGCGGTAACTCCATCACAGGTACTTTGGGTGAGCATTGTGGAATGAACTTGGCATATGTACAGAACTCTAGGAAAGCTCTACTAGGCTTCCTGACATGAAACAAATGCTTCCTTTGCATTGGAAGGCTTGGTGTTATCATTCTTTGTCTTAAAGTGATCATGTTTTAAAATGTAATCTCTACCATGTATTGGTATTTCAGGTCCTTATATCTTAGTGTGGTGAGCTCCTTATCCTATAACATGGTGAAATGTTAAGATTTTAAATGCAAGCATCTCTTTGCTGATCTTGGACTACTTATATCTTTAATGGCTCATCAGTGGGCTAACATTTGCTGTCTGAACTCATCTGGGGTATGTCTACACCTAAGAGGAAGATCGAAGCTGCTATTGTTGATCTTCAGAGGTTTGAATTAGCGGTCCAGTTAAGGCAGCTAATTTGAAGTGAGAGGGGCACTCCGGTAGATGCCGGTAACCCTACTTTCGCAGGAAGTAAGGTAAGTCAAAGGAACAATGTTCTTCCTTCCACTTCCTGCAGTGTAGACAGCGCCAAAAGCCGAGTTAAGGTACTTGTACTTAAGATACGCAGATATGTTAATTGCATAGCTGAACTCGACTTTGTCCTATAGTGTAAACATACCCCACTGGGGAAAAAATGCTTACTGCTTAAAGATATAAGAGGCTTGCTCCATGGAGTCAATGTAATGTCATTTCTTCTACACAAGTTATTTCTTGCCCACAACAGAATACTCTGCCCACATTTGACTTTAAAATCTATTGTGGTCAATGGATCTATGCTGATTTACAACAGTTGAGGATCAGTCACTTACCTAAATCAGAAATGTAAATGCGCAAACAAGCAGATGTACAAGCACGCTTTGGTTTGGCACAGGAGTGTATGTTCAAATTTTCTGACTGCACAATCTGAAGTCCCTTGCAACATAGGCTTATTTTTAAAATAAACTTTGCAATTCTGAAAAATGGAAGTTCCTATGTAAACAATTGTAAATGAACTGTAAGAGAGAAATGTACACCTGTATTCATTTAGTGAATTACTCATCGTAGTCACACATGAGTAATGTAAACTTGAAAAGAAAATGTTTCATGTTCTTCATAGGTTTCAGCTTCTAAACCATAAGCAATATTTTTCTGCTTATAATAATATTTTATATATGTTAACAGATTGAGCCTCTTGTACTCTAAAGACTCAGTCCTGAAAGTCTCTCACATTATCTTGCTTCTAGATGACTCAAAGTAAATTTTCAAAGAGGTGACTGAGACATAAGAATACAAATCATGCTAGGAAATAAATGGATTTTTATGTGTACCTCCTGTGCACCACAATAGGAATTCAGCTCTGAAACTTTCATTATCTATGTTTGTTCTGCTGATTTTTCGGTATAGGCCAAGTGACCTGTGTTGGACAGGTCAAACCTATGATTACTGAAAGGACACAGTCAAGCCAGCCTCCAGCTATTGATATCAACACTTCAAAGAGTGTGGGACTAGAGACAATGTCAGTGTAAATGATTTCTTTCTTTAGGAATAGAAACTATTCCCAGATGTGTTTAAAAACATTCTTAAAAATTAATAACACTGAACCTTTGGTAGATATGTTCGTATAGAATTACATTGATAATATATAGTTTTACTGTATATAGATAAGTGCATAGTACTCATAATACTGATCATATACCCTGTTCAGAAGAACTGATCATCTAATTCCTCGATCTTGCAAACACTTACAGAGATGCTTAACCATACCCACATGAGTAATGGCACTAAACATGTGCAGAAATGTTTGCAGGTGCTTTAGGGCCTGGTTCTGAAAACAGCATCAGACACAGAACTGACTATACTTTGTAATCTAATTGGCTACCATAGGAATTGCCATCCTGTTTCAGACCTGTGGTCCATCTAATCCAGTATTTCCACCAGTGGCGAACACTCTTTAGAAAAAGATATGAGAAGCCCTCTAGCAGGCATTTAAGGCATAACTTGTCCATGAGGAAGATTTGTTCCTCACATCCATCCGCTGATGTTGGCTAAGGCCCTGAAGCATCACTTAACCCATTCTCTGCCATTGCAGGGACCTAAGGCATAGGTGTATTTGAATCTCTCTTGTTCTCTCCTTGTGGCTCACAATACCTTGATTTCCTGAGAGTTGTATCACTTTGGTCTAATTCTGGTAGATGGGTTTGGTGTATGGGTGATGTTGGTGTCCCTTGATATACAGAGGTCAGACTACATGATCCGGTGGTTCCTTCTAACCTCAAACTATGACTCTATAAGCACTTTAAGTCCTTTCCATAAGTCTTGCATTTTTTTTAGTCTTTATTGTAAATCTTGATGTTCTTGTTGTTCTTTTTATTAATCCTGCTAATTCATTGGCCATCGTGGTATCTTACTTTAAGGAGTTTGACAGGCTAATTGCATATTGTGTGAAAAATATTTCCTTTTGTTTTAATACATTGTAAGAACAGGGAGTGGAAGATGGGGACAATAACAATGAGCTTGTGTGGCTGCCTAAATGCACAATGGGCATTTCTGAAGGGACATATGGATTTTATTTCTTTATTAGGCTGAGAAATGTAAAATCTGTTCACATTAAGGTAGCCTGAGAAGGAAAAAAAAACATTTGGGTTGCATGGTACCATGCATGTAAGGGGTAATCTTGTAACAATACTTAAGGTATGTCTATACTGCAAAGCTATTTCGTATCCTGAAATAGCTACCCCGCATATACACAAGCCGCCCATTATTTCTTGCCCACAACAGAATACTCTGCCGCCCATTATTTCAAAATAATAGCTTGCTATTTTGAAATTTGGCACTGTGTAGATGTGCCAAATTTAAAAAATAAGCTATTTTGAAAGTTTCAAAATTTGATATGCAATTTGCATATTCATTTTCCAGTGGAGAAACTGTAGCTTTCTGCCTCAATGACCTGCCCACTGTCAAACACTATATTAGTGGCAAAGCCTCTCTCTTGAGCTCTTGATTCTCAAATCCTCATTCATTTCTCTAGACCACATTTACTTAAGAGGATGAGATGGACCGAGGGAATTACAAAGCAAAAGGAATGGAGCAAGATGATGGCTTCATGGATGAGTCCTTGTTCATCACACTGATATGAAAACTCTTCCTTTGATCTTCAGCAATTTCTGTATGGAAATTAGCAGATGCCTGAGGCTTAATCTCCAATGGTTTCACTTTTGAGTTCTGAGAAGATATAGGAAGAATCAGTTAGCAAGATCCTTAAAGCAGTTCTTGAACCAATAAACTTCAGAGACAGTAACTAGAGTGAAGGCAGTTTTGCTATGCTGTTCTTGTTGCACTGAGCCACTTTGGAAGTAAGTACAGCTGCGTATGTTGGTGTTGGTTACCTGGAAAAGACTTTGGTATTGTCTTGGAAATTGTATTGGATGCTTTCTTGTAAACTCTTGAATCAAAATAAGTTCCCATAGCCCTGATTAGATTGTGTACATCTGCAAATCAATCTTTGGAGAGCCTGGATATAAAGAAGGTGCTTGGTTTCTAGTCAGAGATGGGGTAGCCCAAACTTTTTCTAATGTTTTTCTTAAATAATACAACATTATTGAACAATAAAAAATGGAGGATCTTCAAACTATAATTAAATTTCAGGTGACATTCTAGATGCATTAAAATCAATAGGAAAAGTGCCATTGACTTTAGTGAGACCAGGATTTCAGCCTGTAAGCTTTCATTCTGACTCTCCTTTCATTTACATTTGTGTCCAGTGACTCTACAGGGTGTCATCTGGGGGGTTACGCCTGTGGGAAAAGTAGCGTAGCTGAGGAAAGAATCTGGCCTGACAAAAATAGTGTCAATGAAGAGTAGATATCAGTCATCCATGCAAATTCTACTGTCCAAGCAAGTGAAGAGAAAATGTTACCCATTGCTTAAAGGTTGGAATGCCATTCATATCCCACTCAAATGTAGAGAGACTCAAAAGGCTTTGGAGGGGCTTAAAACAAGTACCATTTTGTGTTCCAGTTCTTCCGTAAAATGTAGGGCCTGGACCATTCTGTGGATGGGATAATTTATTTTTGTATGATCCACAGGTACCTAAGGATGCTGTAGGTGACAAACTGCTAGAAACTCTTACTATAGTTGTTGATTACTAAAACAGTTCTAAATTAAAATATTCATCAAAGATACTTGGAAACAATGGGTGATGTACCCGTTATTGCAGAAAGCCTTGTACACAGCTGGTGCTAGACATAAGCAAACTAAGATTTGCTTAGGGGTCCAAACAGTCAAGGGGATCCCGTATTCACCTTTTAAAATGTGTTGGGGGGAATATTTCTGTGTAGGACCCCAAATGTGCTAGCACTTCCTCCAGCCATATACATTCCACTTTGTTGAAAGAACTTTTCTTATAGTAGATAAGGTGAAATCCTGTCAGTGGTTGTAACATCCATGTCCTTTACCATATTGATAGAATGATGGACATGTAAACAGGAGCAGTAACTCTAAACTTAAAATCCTACATTATGACTTTCTCTGTCTTGGTTACCGCTTTGGTTCTAGAATCTAGAACCTTCTGGAAATGTGAAGTTCCTGTTTCATTTTATGATTTCTTGATTAAAAAATCAATCAATATTTTAATTACATATTTGGCACAATAAAGTGTTTGTATCTAAAATGTTTGTCCTCCGATAAATGATATACACATCACTGGAGAAGGCCAAAAAACCACATAGCTAGTCTACTTGTACATGTGAGTCACAGCTGATCTTCCAAGATGTATCATATGCATCTGTATGCATCAGAAGGCAGATCAATGAAAATGAAATGGTTTAAACAATGGAAACAAATGATTGCAGGGTAACTCGCCGCATAGAATCATTGGGAAAATAAGGATAGCCCAGAGGAAGTAAAGAAAAGGATATGTAGTAAATAAAAATACTTTAAAAAATGGGATATGTAATTAAGCAATTATAAGTAAGTAAAAACAGAGAATAAGTTAGAAAGAGACCTCTGTAAGAAGATGACAAATAAAATATAATTTAGAATGACCCATTTTTCAAAAATGTTCAGTGTTGGCCTAACTCAGCTCTAACAGGAGTCCATGAGAATATTATCATTGAGTTGAGTGGTGCCAGAACATTGTGCTTTTGAGTATCTCACCCTCGGTGGGGGCAACAGAATTGCTGAGCCACTGGGCCAGGTGTGTGCGTGGGGTGGTGGTTCCAGGCTTCCGGTAGGGGCAGGGCCTTTGGTGGAAGGGGCAGGGCTGAGGCAACCAGCCCTCAGAACCACCCAAACTCTGTTGGGCCCCTTGTCCCCAGCCAGCCCTTAGCGCCACCTGGAGTGTGTTGCCTGTGGACCCAGCACAGATTTAAAGGGTCTGGGGCTCTGGCTGCTGCCACTGCCACTGTATCAGTGGTGGCTGGGAGCCCCAGCCCTTTGAAATTAATGGGCCCCAGGGCAATTTCCCCCTTTGCTCTCTCCCCATTGGCAGGCCTGCTTACCCTTAATCAAAACCAATTTTGTTTCAGTTGGAGGGCACGAGAAAGAGAGAACTTCTGAAACAACATGAATAAGAATCAGAAGAACAAGTGACCAACAAAATAATTATGGTACTGTAAACAACAAGCAACTGGATAGTAATTAAAAAAAAAAACCTGGACAAAAATAAGCATATTGTATGAAGTATTCATTGTAACTAAGACTGTGCATTTCTGTGAATGGAATACAAACTCAGGAAACAAAATGGAGAGGAGGAATGAAGGAAGATAACTAATAATTTAGAAGTTAGTGGGATAAAAAATGCACTGTGAAACTGAGAGGTTGTTTTGAAGATGTACCTTTCTTATTTCAAGTTTAAACAAAGTCCTTGCCTCAGTGTACAGTTGCATTACTCAAAAAACCTCAGGTTTATCTAATGCAAAACACAGTGAAAGGATTGTTTTTAAAGTTTGAACATGTTTTATGGAGCACTGGTGCTGCTAAACCATGAATAAAAAGGAGAGACTCAATTATCATTGGTAGATAAATTTATTATGCAGATAAAGGATTAACTTAATAAGGAACAGTTATAGTGGAAAAAAAAAAGACTGCAGCTTCATTAACCACAACAGCTATGGCAAAGGCAGATAGTTTTTGCTTGCAACTACTGTCTGGGTCCTATTAACTTTCAAATTCCCATTACTGGTTGAAACAACTTGGGTAGATCCTCCAAAGGATTTTAGCCATAATTTTACTGCCACTCTGGACATTTCTACAGTTTCTCTTCTAACATGGATGTAAGAAAACTACTTTATTTAGTTTCCCTAATAATATCCCAAGTGATCTCAGGTTGTCAGCCCACTAAGTTGTTGGTACAAAGAACAATTGATATGGAATTGTCTCCTCCTCCCATTTTGATGCTGCAAATTGGAAACAATAATTACATTTTGTTTGGTGTCCTCTGCACAGATTTTGGAGTTAAAACGGCCAGATTGGTTATTACGTGGTCAAATTTGGGCATCTGAATCCAGGTCTAATCTTGCAAGTTGCTAGCTGCCCTTGTCTCCTATAGCTACGAGAGTCAGGATTCTCCAGTCTCTCCTACTAGTCTGTATGTACCTCTCCATACATTGGCCAGCCACTGGAATTACAAGTCCTATGAAAAGTGACAGAATAGGACTGCTGGCTGCAAAACTAATTTTCATTCAAACCAAGTACTCTTAAAACAGCTACTCTATGGCTTTAACAGCTAGTAAATGGCTTTAATCAAACTTTCTCTTTTTTCTGAGATTCTCCTGGTGACAACAGCAAAACAAACATTTTAAGAAAGTGCATCTTAAAACTCTTCTGGAGTGTCAAGATTAAACAAATGAGTGAATCCATAAATCTGAATGAAGAGGAAAAGTGAAGGAAACATCAAAACAATATATTGCTATTAAATCCTTTTCTAAAGGTGTAAATTGCCAATTTTGACACAACTGCCAGTCTGAGCTACTTTGTCTAATAAAGAACATGATCATAAAAATAGCTCTCTGCGGCAAGAAGACAGATGTGCTATCAATTCCTGAATTTGGTAGCCCACAAAATGATCTGTTATCCTCAGGACTGGGCGTCTTTGACCCATTACTATGTGCAAACATGGTAATGAATATGTACTTCTGAATGTTGGGAAGGTGCTTGCATAAGTCAATTTTCTGGGCTTTTAATAAGCCTGATCTGAGTTTTTTCAAACACTGTAATGCCATTATTGATAAGGAAATGAGGAACTCTTCTGGGGATAGAGGATTTAAAAGGTATTATAAACAAATTATTATGAGGAAGGTGAAATGATCATAGCGAAACTCAGTGAAACTCATCTGGTTTGTGTTTCATGAACCTAACATTCACCTAAATTAATGGTCTTTTCAGCCCACTAGCCCTAAAACTTCTTACCTTGTCCTGGATCACCTGTTCTCCTAATCTTGCGCTTGTTGGTAAGACAGCAAATGAATCTCTGCTGCTAAACCAGGATAAATCACCTGGGTGAAGGAGGTGATGTTTCCATATACTAATTCAGCACAAGAGAATCCCAATTCCTAAAATCCCAGTGTCTTCAATGCTGCAGAAGCCTGGATTGCCTGATAAAAGCATCATATAGTAACCACTTCAGGTTGACATGGAATTTAGAGTTTTGTACAAATCTGAAACTCCAAGAAACTTGAGGATATATGAGTACCAGAGTAGCAAACTGGCTGGTTTGGTATGTGAAAATGGGAAGCCTAACAATTTCAAAGTCCTACATATTATGGGGGAAATGAATCAGCAGGCTGCCCAGAAAGGTCATTGCTCATTTGAACTGTGATAGATGCGTGAGGGAATTCTGGTCCCAGCTGTAGGAAGGTGACTGGATCTAGGTTCACAGAAGATGCTATAAAGCTAATCTGGTGGGGCAACTTCAACACAGTTTTCAAAGGTGCGACAAACATGATTTTCTTGGAGTTCCAGAGGTAGTCAAATTGCAACAGATTTTTTTTCAGCATCTGACATCACAGAATTATGCATTCATGAGAGAGCCTTTAATGAATTTCTATTCAGAGTGCTCAGGCATATGGTGATGTGGACCATGTAACTACTTAGCTATATTGAATCTGGAGCTGGGCAAAGTATTTGTAGGAGTCCATGAAGGAAGATTTTTCCTCCAAAGCTTTGTGTAAAAATATTTACTGAGTGCCTCCTAAAGCTAGGTTCGTGAGGTCATGAAGAACATAACTCAGTTTTGATGTTTCCTTTGTAGGTCACATTTAAAGGAAAATAACGAAACAGATACAGGTCATACTTTGGCTATTATAAAGTAACAGTCTTCTCTTTTTGATGTGTCTCATTTCAAAAAATGCATAGATGCTCCAGAAAAGAGTTTTAGTTGTATATTAGCTTTTCTTAAGCTATCTGATTATAATAGAGCATCAAAAATCATGCTGTGTTATAAAAATATTAATGTCCACATTCATTGTGCACTTATCAATTTTTATACGTTACCATGACATAAAACAAACTTTGAAGTTGACTTGTATTTTTTTTTGAATGTATGTAATGTTCCAATTTGTGTGTTTGGATGGGATAGCTTAATTCCTGGTATTATTCAGTTGAACGATTTACTTAGGAATCTTCTGAGGACATAAAACATGATTTAAAGCAGCAAAGGGCAATCTAGGCAAGTGAGTGGGCCAGATGAGTGGCCTGCCTTCATCTCAATGGGCCGCAAGACTATTGTAACCCAGACGGTCTCCCGGGATAGGCTGGTTTTGCTAACTGCACTTGCATACCTAGAATTTGCAAGGGTTGCAGACTGAACTGTAGTAGCTCTTTGATTGGATGTAGAGGGAGCACACAGTACTCACAATATTGTGTGCAATCAGCATGCACCTCAATTCATTTGCCCTTGCTTTCCGTGCATGTCACTTTGGTAATGCCGGTTAGGAAAAAAAATGACATGGACAGAAGCCAGCAGAATCTGGCAACCCTGCACCTGGGCAATAATAAAAAAAAACGTCTCATGGGCCACAGATAGAACCCTGATGGGCTGCATGTGGCCATCAGGCCACAGGTTACCCATAATTGATGTAAAGGTATGGTGACCATTCTGACAGGGACAGTCCCCTTTTTCAGCTCTGTCCTGAACATCTTGACTTTTTTTTTTGCCAAAACTGGGTATTTGTCCCTACTGGTGACTTGTGCAGGCAGCAGTGCTGCCAGCAGCAGCCCAGGAGTCATGGTGGGTAATACCATATCATCCTTACTTCTGCACTGCTGCTGAATGTCCAGCCAGCAAACGCTGCTCTATGGCTGCCCAGCTCAGAAGACAGTGCCACTGTCAGCAATAATAATCACATGTGAGGCTTTTGTGCCTTTTGTTGGGCTTGTGTCTATCATAAAAACATAAGAATGGCTGTACTGGGTCAGACCAAAGGTCCATCTAGCCCAGTAGCCTGTCTGCCGACAGTAGCCAGTGCCAGGTGCCCCGGAGGGGGTGGACCGAAGACAATGATCAAGCGATTTGTCTCGTGCCATCCGTCTCCAGCCTCTGACAAACAGAGGCCAGGGACACCATTCCTACCCCCTGGCTAATAGCCTTTTATGGACCTAACCGCCATGAATTTATCTAGCTTCTCTTTAAACTCTGTTATAGTTCTAGCCTTCACAGCCTCCTCTGGCAAGGAGTTCTACAGGCTGACTACGCGCTGTGTGAAGAAGAACTTTCGCTTATCAGTTTTAAACCTGCTACCCATTGATTTCATTGGTGTCCTCTAGTCCTTATATTATGGGAACTAATGAATAACTTTTCTTTATTCACCCTCTCCACACCACTCATGATTTTATATACCTCTATCATATCCCCCCTCAGTCTCTTCTTTTCCAAACTGAAAAGTCCCAGTCGCTTTAGCCTCTCCTTATATGGGACCTGTTCCAAACCCCTGATCATTTTAGTTGCCCTTTTCTGAACCCTTTCCAAGGCCAAAAGATCTTTTTTGAGGTGAGGAGACCACATCTGTACACAGTACTCAAGATGCGGGCGTACCATAGTTTTATACAGGGTCAGTAAGATATTCTGTGTCTTATTTTCTTTCCCTTTCTTAATAATTCCTAACATTCTATTTGCCTTTTTGACTGCCGCAGCACACTGTGTGGACGTTTTCAGAGAACTATCCACAATAACTCCAAGATCTCTTTCCTGATTTGTCGTAGCCAAATTAGCCTCCATCATAATATATGTATAGTTGGGGTTATTTTTTCCAACGTGCATTACTTTACACTTATCCACATTAAAATCAGTAATTTGTGTGTAGTTATTTATTGCAAAAAAATGTCTTGGAAATGCCCGTGTAATCTTAATGAAAAACTTCCAAAACAGGTCAAATTTTTAATAAGACACTTCAACAGCAGAATTGTGTATGAGATATGTGGAGCACATTTATTGATTGCTCACAGTGGCCAAAATGACAGTACCCAGCACCTTCAAAGCAAGAAACACAGAGCTGCTGATGGAAAGTAAGTGTTCAATGCCAAGTGTCCCAGGGTATTTTCTGAGGCAAGACACAGAAAATGAAACCGTCTCTCAGTGAGGGAGTGTTTGTTTACCATGCAGTGCGGTACGGACAGTTTTCAGTCTAATGAAATTCTACATCACAATTAATTGAAACTTAGCCTTGTACAGTTTCTAAGTTTGCCCCAAATCTGAGGAAATCATTGCAACATCTTAGCCCCTTTATCCATTGCAGAATGGCAGCTTGACTTGGACAAGTGTTTCTTTATTGTGCTTAGTGTAGATGCATCAAACAAAAAGGAACAAAAACTATTTCCTGTTCTTGTACAGTATCTTCTCCCCATGAGTGGATTTTGCACAAAAAATGAGTTTTCATCTCTACTTGGAGAAACATCTGATTTGTAGCATGCATTCATCCAGGAATTGATTGAGAAATAATGTCTTAGGGTACCGCTACACAGCAGCATTATTTCGGAATAACTGACGTTATTCTGAAATAACATAGTGCGCGTCTACACTAACAGCCTTTATTTCAAAATAATGTTGAGCTGGAGGACTTCTTACTCTGACTAATGGTAACCCTCATTTCACGAGGAGTAAGGGAAGTCAAAGGGAGAGAGTTCTTCCTTCAACTTCCTGCTGTGTAGACAGTGCCAAAAGCCAGATTAAGCTATTTCTACTTCAGCTATGCAATTGACGAAGCTCAAGTTGCATAGCTTAATTCAACTTTAGCTCTGCTATGTAGACATACCCTTAGTAACAAGATTGTTGGAATTCGTGCAGACAACAGTACTAACTTTGGCAAAAGTTGCAGGCCAACTTAGGGAAAGAGATCTTAGGTAGTGGTGCATGTGGTGAATAACTACCTCCAAACTTCAGTCAATATTTTTCCTTCAGAGGAGGAGAGCTTTGATTAAAAGGCTTGCAAATACCTCCATATATGTGCAGTGCATTTTGAAGAGCTGAAAGTCTTCTGTCAATTTGTCAAAATCGAGCATATCAAATTTCTAGAGCATGGCAACACGATTCCTCTCCCTGGGACCAGCAATACACAGGATTTTTTTTTTGATTGGCTTAAAGTGTATTTTTTTCTCAAGATAAATGCCAAGCTGTTGAAGAAGCTCTTTGATGATCCTGCCACTCATCTACGGCTTCTTTTTGCCTGCAAACAAATGCCACATTAAAAAAAAAAGGGAGACAATAGGAAAACAATTTGTCAGTGTCAGAAGTTGCACTGCAAATACAATCCTTCAAATTAACTTATTGGAGAAGGTTGGGGGAAGATTTGTCACAACAGAAGTAAGAACCTACTGTACACTCGTTTATTTGCCCACATTCTACAATAAAAGGAGTTTTAGGATGTAGTCAATTTTTTCACACTACATGCTTGTCCTACTTTGGGCTCATGAGACCAGCCTTTGAGCGCATCTTGCTGAGGAGAATGGTGCCATTGGAAGAAATGCACGATTGCATACTGCACAAGAATTCCCACCTTTAAATATGTTGGATGAGACACATGTCTTTGAGCTAACCAGTGCAAAATTATTAGTCTCCAGCTGTCTTTCAAACTGGGATGCTCACGTACCCCAGGTACCTAATGGAGAGTTAGTTATCTCTTTAAGAGGCCCATACTGGGGAAGTAGGTGTGAGTTGTGTCTGGGTCATTGTTGCTAAGCAGATTTAGCACTCCACACCCAGAAGCATCTGGAATTGGGAATGGTAGTTTGATGATCTGTTCCAATAGGTTCTATCTCTGTTGCTTGGGTCAGACTCCATGAGGACAAGCAAGCAGACCAGCTGTTTTTCTAAGGGCCACCTGCCCTGTATGAGCTGAGAAGCTGAGCTTCTGAGAAGCTGAGCTGAGAAGCTGAGCAGAAAGCAGGCTGTTGTCCCTCACTCTGAAGCACTTTGCAGCATGGTTTTCTTTAGATCTATATGCTTGTGATTTAACTGAGTGATGGATGAATAAGTTAGCTGACTGGCTACCCAGTGATCCACAGCAGAGGAAAATTCTGCCTGCATTCCAACTAAGGATCCTGACAAGCAAGTGGAGGGAAGAGGTTTCAGACTCAAACTGTGCAGATTTGGTGATTAAAGACATTCACTGAGACTTAGGTGAACTAAACCTAAACTTTTGGGATCTCAGTTTTTTCTTACTGTGTTCTGTGTGGAATGAACTGTTCAAAATTTAATTTTTAAAAATTATTTTGTTTATTGAACTATGAAGGTAATGTCTCTATGTTATAAAATAGCTATGTTCTGTTGTAAAATTTAGAACATTATTTGTTTCTTCATCATAAGATTTTATAAGGTTATTCAGTTAAATACATTTCTTTACTTCCTTTTTGGACTTGAAGGTAGGGAGGCTGATCCTGGGCAATTCTTCCTGAAAATCCTTAGAGACTGAACTCTGGCTCTGCAGCTACTTTTCTATGGGAGTTGAGGTTTTTCTTAAAGGCGCTGCAGAAGGGTAATGAAGTGAAGTCATAGCCCACCCAAGGTTACAATCAGAATGCCCATCTCCAAAGGGTGGCTGATTTTTCAAGAGCTGGTCCGTAACTCAGGTCTGAAGAATTTGTGCAGTGTTTGCCCGGTAGTACTGTGCCTACTAAAATTGTCTTTTCAATTATGAATGACGTGTGGTCTGCTGAAAAATCACATTTGAATGTCTCCACCCTAAAGGTTGTCTTGTGCATGTGAGTTAGCTTTTCCCTGGGCTGTACTGCATTCTACAACAAGTTGCTGAAAGACACGTAAGTCCTCAGAAAAACAGCATTGTCGATCAGCTTCACAACCTGAAGAACAGCAGCAAGACAAAGAAAAATACCAGTAACTACTGAATTATAAGTAATATATGAACGTATCAAATATGAGACCACCTTATCTTTTGTGCATACTATAACTAAACTCTCCTGAGCACTGGCTATCTCTTACCTAGTATCCCATTTTCAGTTTAGCGAAACACGGTCTTCCTATTTAAAGAGAAAAACCAGTGAATAATAATTTTGTTCAGGTTGAATCTTTCTAGTCCAGCACTTTCTGGTCTGTCGACATCCGTGGTACAGCATGATTTCAGTTAGCCGCATGCATGTCCACTTATTATTGGTGTGATCAAGTTTCCTCCGGTCCCATAAAGTTTGTTTACAGCCATCAGTCCTGGCTCTCAGTCTTTAGCGCTGATTTACCCCTAAATATTTTTAAGAGCCCTATAAGCAGTGGAAGTGTTAATGCTGCTATTGACCTTCCTGGTTCGGCAAATTCTCTCATTCAGCACTGGTCAGGTCCCAAGAGTGCTGGACTAGAGAGGTTCAACCTGTATTAAGTGTTAGGTTCCTCAGCTTGAATTGTATACATCTGACTGGCATAAGTGTGTAGGCTAGGTTAAGTAGATCCAGAATGACACACATCTTTTAGCCATTCTGCTCAGTGGAGAAAAGTGTACCAGCTATGGTTACTGCAGGTTACAGTAGCAACTGTGGAAGAGCTCCTCTGCTAGTCTTCTACCTTGTGTTGGCAAGGATTCCTTCCCCAGCTCAAATGGAGTTCCCTAGAGCAAGTATAATTTATGCTGTGCCTCCTGACTTTCTTGGCCAGTCTGAATGTTACCAAGTCGTGCAACATTTTGTGTCTTTTTTAAAGACACCCTTTTGTTAGGGAGACATCCAGGCCCTGGGGTACCTGCTCCAGGGTGATAGTGCTGGCTGTTTCTTCCTCCTCCTCCTAGTGGGCTGGGAGCCTTGGGCAGGCGACAATTGGTGTCTCCAGCCCCAAGTCCACCACCAGAGGTGGGGAAGGGGCTGCACCACCCCCCATGATGTTGTGGAGTTCATTATAATAGGGGCAGGAGTGGGGTCCTGCCCTGGAGCGTGAGCTGCACTCCCTTGCCCTGGTGTAGCCCTGCTGGAGCTCTTTCACTTTGCTCTGCACCTTCTCAAGGCTCCTGTTGTGGCCCCTAATGGCCAGGCTCTCAGCCATCTGGCTGTAGATATCCATATTGTGCCATCTGGAGCAGAGATCCTGAAGGTTCTCCTCATCGCCCCATACCTCCAGGAGGGCACACGCCTTTTCCAGCCCCTGGCAGGCTTCTGGGAGCCCTGTGCATACTCCCTGGGAGGGCCAGTGGGCTCTTGGGGGGCTTGTGGCTGCGACAATAGTGCCTAGATATCAGGCACTGGCAGCATTGTGGTGTCTGGAAACTGCCAAGGCCTGCTTCCTGCCACAAGCCCTGTCCGCTGTGTCTCCAGCTTTAAGAGCTGCCAGGAGACAGGAGCTATAGAGTTGTGATGAGTGTGGATGGAATAGCCAGCAGGGCACCTGTGTTATTTCCTGAGGGCCTCTTTTTTCGAAATAACTCCCTCTTCTGCGTCCACACACACCTTTTTCTGAAAAAGCTTTTTTGGAAAAAGGCTTATTCCTTGTAGAATGAGGTTTATAGCCATCAGAAAAAGCCCTCCGTTATTTTGACTTTCTGTCGAAATGGCAGTGTGGACGCTAGTATTGTTTTTCCAGAATAACGGCCGTATACCCTGAGACATGCCATTTGTCAGGTTTAGCCTCTTAACCAGCAAAATAGTGTCTGGCACAGCAAGGATAACTGTGATTGATGTTAAAATGATAAAGGATAAAAGATTTAGTTAAAGTTCAATCTAGGCAATACCGCTTTATAGGATTAATTCAATGAATAGATGCAGGTCAGCTTTTAAGATACATATTTGCTTCATGAAGAGCATACATAGGTGAATGCTCTATTTCCTGTAAAACTTTCATCATTTTTCTAAATGGGAGAATCTTCAACTTTTTGTCTGTGTGCTTTCTGGGTGGTGATCACCAAAATACCCCCAAGAAACCTGCAAATGAAAATAAAAAGTACTTTTTCCACAAACTGTAATTACTTTAATTACAGGATAATTATATAAATAATGTACTTGAACGTAGGTTTCAGTTTTTCTTTGTTTTCTAAATATTATCATTTTTCTGTATTTTCAGATGCATAAACAGGAAACATTTAAGTTAAGATGCAGAGCAGATGAATGGCATGTGTTACAAGGAGAGACAATCAAAAGATGATTAGGCTGTTGAAAACTGTCTAACTAGGTGATAATTTTTAAGTGAGCAGGTGTACTTAGTCATTATAACTTTAAAAGGGAAAATACATTTGAATTAACTTCTGAAATCCCCCATGATCTGATTTTGTTTACACTGACAAAAAAGCAAGGAAGTTTTGAACTAAGGTTGAAATTCAGTTATTAATCCCCAGCTGAATTTTAGAACAACCAAACTGACAACAGGAAGAATATATAAACTTGCTGCTTCCAGTTCATGATGGGCTCAGGCTTTCTCCTTTACAGAAGACCTCTTTGTTTCACTAACAATACAGATATTTATGGTGACCATACCACATGTTTACCTTCTCATCCCATTTCCTAGTGGAGATTCATCTCAAGGAGTCAGAGTGGTCTGATATCTAATACTTAGGCTGCTTTAACAGCAGTGGAACTAATATTGTTTTGGTTTAACTTGTCAGTAAACCTTTGATTAATTCAAGTGTGTATATCTAGTGTGGGCTAATCTTGCAACTAAGGCAGGACCAGAAGTCTAGATGGGTCTGCAATAGTGTTCCTATGTAACCTTCAGAAAATCCCTGTATGTTTCTGTACCTTAGTTTCCACATTGGTAGAATGTGTGAGGTGAGGTCATCCCTACTAAAACCCAGCCACTTAGAGTACCATGAAATTTGGGGTCCAAATTGCCCCAAATGTCATGGTGCTCTAGAATTTGCAGGCCCAGTGGCTGCCCACCTCCATAGGCTGCACCCAGCAGGACTGTCCACAAGATGGACAGCCGCCCATTATGCCCTTGGCCCAGGCCCCACCTCACCTCTTCTTACCTGTTCTGCCCCCTCCACACTCCTATTCCATCCCTTCCCCTGAGTGACATGGCCTGGGGGGCTAGTGGGGACCTGGCACTGGCAGCAGGGATTGGGTCCACCACAGCACTCACCGGTGGTGTTAGGAAGTAAAGTAACCCAGCCCCAACCTGTTCCACGGTGCTGGCTCCCAGCCACATCTCTCCACTTCCCGCTCCACTTCCCACTGCCAGTGAGTGTGGGGCACTGCTCCACCTCTCCCCCCCCCAATTCCCTCTCACAAGTGGCATGGCTGGGAATTGGGGGAGTGGAGCAGGCTGGGGCTGAGTCATTCTGATTCCCGCCACCATCATTAACCACCATTAGCAACATGGCCCTTCTATCACCCCTGTGTGGAAGGAGTGATTTATTATCCCCATTTTTACAGTGGGAACAAATGTTTTCAAAAGCGGGTTGTAATTTTCAGTACTTCAGTTTTTGAACACATGCTACCCTCCAGCCTCAGCACATGGGGGAACTTGATGGATCCCACCATAAAGGGTAACAGTCCCGGAAGCAAGTAAGAGAGGGAAGAAAACATTCATAAAGGGACACCAGGTAGGTCCTCCAGCCCCCTCCCTGGGAGACTCTGGTGCCCAGTAGCCAGCTGAGGGAAGAGGCCACCATTCCCCAGGATTTAACCCGCAGTAGGGTCTTGCAGTAGAAACTCTTTCATGTCCATTCCAGCAACCCTACCCTACCCACATTGAACTAAGCCTGACTGATGCTGTAGGTCTAGCTGAATGACTATCTGGGAGGGCTGGAAAGGCAGTTTTCCTCCTTAGAGTCAATTAGAACCAGGGCGTTTTCCACCTTCCTCACAGCACCTTGAAGCTACAATAGGTGAAGTAGTAATAGGTATAGTACTTAACCAAAATACTTGGGTAGAGTTGATAATTCATCACAACTTGTAGCCTGTTTCCAATGTGTTTAAAAGGATAAAACAAACAGTTCCCAGAGGTAAAAGACCTGGGATTTTGGTGATGGGCCTTGGGCTCGTGGAATAAGGTGAAACCTTGTTGCCTTTGCTGGTTGAGATCCCTACCCTTCTGCAACTCTGTCGCCCTCATTGAAGGAAGGGGGATGTTACTAGAGCAAACCTAAGGGGATAAGCTGAGGAGATCCTACCCTCATTTCTAGGTTTTATGGCAAGGATCCTCCCTCTCCCCAGAACAAATTAAATGCCCAGTATAGGAGAATATAGCACTTCTCCCCTAAGGTAAAATTTAACTAACGTTACAGCCTGTCACTTAATTCCATACATATGTCCATCTTCATTTTGTCTAGGTCTGTATCAGTCTAGTCTTGGACTTCTAATGGTGCTGAGTATCATCATTTGGAGTGTGACTGTTCAGCCTGCTCAGGTAGGCTTAAGTGATTCCTCAAAGATCACAAAGTCAGTCTGCCATAGTTCTTGGGTCTCTGTCTTAGACACTAACCGCAGAATTATTTTTCCTCACTACCACAAGTCTTTTGAGTCAGTAACACTTGTCAGTGCTGGCCTTCTGAAAATCAAGCCACTTATTTAAGTTATTAAAGATGGATATGGCTAACAAATTAGAAAAGTTTAACCAGTGTGTTTTTATTAAGCAGCAAGACTTAATTGGATGTATTAATTCAGCCAACTCTAGTGTGTTGGTATGGGAAGCATGAGGCTGGTGGCTAAGTGCCATTAATGAAGCTGCGCATGAATGGTTGTGACACATGTCTTGCCTCTTTGTCATCATAAAATGTTATATTACAATTGTCAACTCTGTATATACGTATATGTATGTGGCTCGCAAGTTTTGAGCCTAGTGATTTATACTGTATGACACAGCTCCCAATGTTCTTATTAGCAAGTCAGCTCTTTAGTGTGCTTTGACTACTTATTTAGAAGATCAGACATATATTTTGAGATGATTGAGTTCTTTCTTGCTCTGTGCTCAGTTTCAGTCTGGCCAGTTGTTTTTTATGGACCCCTCAATATCTTTGCAGTCAGGATGGTTTCCTCTGAATCCTTTGTTTAAATCCTGTGGAGCCGTTTGCTCATTGGTCAATCATACTATTCCATTATCCCTGTGATCTGACAAACAAGTCAACACCACTGTGCAGATGTCAAACAAAGAAAAAAAATAAAACTCACATTCCCCACTAAGAATTAATTTACCATAGTCACAGCTTGCAATTCTTATTAGCAAATCCATTCATTCACTTATAATCTGTTTTATTAGCACTTCTTTGAACACACAAGGGCCAAATTCCTCTCTTGGTTACACTGATGTAAATTCACAAAACTCCATGATGTTAGAATTTAGGTACCCGGGTGCCCAGTGCTTTAATGCCTACAGATAGAAGTGAGAACAGAATCTGACCTGTAGTCCTTCACCTCTCAATACACAAAGACTAGTAATTCCTTTGATTGTGGTTGGAAGCTGCATACACTTATACAAGAAATTTGGCTGCTGTACTGTGTTATATCAGAGGTGCTCATTTCTTCCTAGCCCACATGAGGCTCAGCTGTAATGAGACAATCTTTAGAGTTAGATATTTTCTATTTTGGAAAGTGCGGGCAGAAATGCTGCTTGTTTGTGTGGGTTGCTAAAGGAGAAACATGAAAAGGGCTGTGCAGTCAGCTTCCTTGATTTTCTGGAGGGTGCCTCTGTGGCAAAGACACAGGTTTGTACTGTGTGACATTGAACAAAAAGGTTAAATGTCAGTCACAAAAGACTGATAACAAAATAGTATTTACAAGAACATAGATCCACACTTTGTTCTCTCTCTAGTCCTGTATCCACACAGCATAAATTGTATAGTCAGTTGCTTGACCATATGTTTGTTATGAAATATATTCAAGACATCAAATAACCAATATCACTCATGTTTATTGCTGCAAGTTAATAATATAGTACAGGAAAAAGATTCAATCTGATAGCAGTTTCTGGGAAGCCACCTCATGTAGTGTTATCTTCACCTCATATGGAAAGTGTGCTCCCAAAGTTACACCCCTAAAGCAATCCTTTTTATAACCATCCTGTCTGCAACTAGAAAGATGCTGTGCACCTCATCTGAAACTAGATTTAACCAGTCAGCTGCCAACCTTTTTTTCCCTGTTACCCCATAGCTCTTGATTCTTTACACATGTATTCTAGTTATCAAGAGGCATGAAAGCAACTCAAAGTTTTTGACCAGGTCCTTTTCATTTGGAACATTCTGGTATTGTCCTGTGATAGTAACTCCTACATGTTGCTATTGTAAAACAGCCATATATCCTGAACCTAACAGTTTTTGTAGCTGCTCAAGACAAAGCTTACCATCAGCAAATGCAATACTTAACATGGGTGAACAGAATTGTGAGGAGAGTATATTACATTCAGTTTCCATAACTTCCCAACACGTATTGGAGTGCATGTACACATAAATACTGCCTCTGAAAGATGACAAAAACAGGGGAAAAAGTAGCAGCAATAAAAGGCAAATGCTCCTAATTGCCTGAACCTGATCTCCCTGCTGTGATCTCGCTAAGCTGGTGACTAGAGAGAATTCCAATGCCATTATCACAGAGAAATAATTTCATAAGGATAGAATTAAAGACAAGAAGAATCTTTTTCGTTAAGACTTTTTAAAATTTGTTGGATCCTGATTTCAATTAAACAGGGCACATCTGGAATAACTCCACTGTTTTCCACCTAGCTCTAGAGCAGTGGTTCTCAGACTTTTTGGCCCATGGCCCACCCCACTCAATGCAGATCTTTCTGTGGACCACCAGCCAACCACCCTGGATGGCAAAATGGGTGCAGGAAGGGGTGAGGGTGCAGGGTCTGGCTGGGAGCTTGGGTGCAGGAGCGGTCTAAGGATGGGGGGTCTGGGTGAGAGGGAGGGTGTAGGACCGGGATGGGAGTGTGAGGTCTCAGCGGGAGGGATGTGCATAAGGGAGATATGAGTACAAGGTGTGGGCATGAGGAGAATGGGAGGTGCTTACCTGGCTCCGTGCCTCCCATTGCTCCCAGGCACACCCTACTGCTGCTCCCATGGCCATGATTCCAGCCAATGGGACCAGCAGGGAAAGCCTCCAGGCGAGCGATTTCCTGTACTGCTGTTTCCCCATCTGGGGAGGCAGGCGGAGAGGTGGTGTGTGGAGCTGCTTCCTTCCCCCACAGGCCAGATCTGGCCCACAAGGTTTCCTTTCCATATACCCCCCGTATTGGAGCATCAGCATGGGGATAGAGGGGCAAGCCCCAACCCTGCAGCCTACCTGCAGAACCACTGCTCAAGAGTATATTCAAAAGACCTTCTTTAATGTATTTTCTCTTTATTTAGAGTTGATTTTATCCAGGTTTAATTTTTGGGCCAGCAGGTAGGTGAGTTATGAGGGCTATGTGAAAATGGCATGTAATTCTTCAAGAACATGTTATAATTGCATTCTGAGTACATTTTGTGGCCCAAAATTTCCTTTTACTTGGAGTTTTCACCTGTCAGCCGGTGGTCAGGGCAGTGAGTGGTGTGTGTGTATTATACACCCGAGACTTCAACTGCTAGGACTGGGGTCCCTTAGCAGCGGGCAACTTGGAGGAGGTTGATGGGCACCCCAAGAAGTTTACAGGGAGAGCTTATTACACCTCAGATTTTGACTGCTAGGATACACGATCCCTTCGCAGCGGGCAGCCTGGAGAGGCTGAGAGATGCCCCAACGGATCTGTCCCCTGGAAGCGACATGATCCAAGGCTCAAGCTCTCCCTATATCTGTCCCTTATGACTGGCTGGAGTTCTTTTTAAAATTGTGCTTGGTTCTGTTACAGCAACTGAAGGAGTCAGGTCACAGCTTAAACAGTTACTATTTTATTGTTCCAGGGTAAACTTAGCTGTTAAATGCTACTACTGTGTTAGATAACACAGCCACTACAAAGGACAGGACAGAAATTACACTAATAAATCACTTACAGGTACCATGAAACCCTTTTGGTTCTCTGAGCTCTTATTAAATGCATGCAAAATAGACACCTAGCAGGTATATATTCTCACCCCTGCGTTCCAGACTTGGCGTGGCCAGCGTCTTTCTCTCAATCCCTCGGGAAGAAGTAGGGCGAGGTTGGGCGTCCCACAGACCTCGGGAGACAACCAATACCTGCCAGCAGGTGTAGATGATTGGAGCTCAAATGGGGTGGGCTACTAAACCCCTCTTCATACCCCTTGGGTCACGTAGGCTTCTTCCTGGTCTCAAGTGGCCAATTAGGAAAAATGGCCTTGAATGCCAAGTTTCCCACGAAGGGTGCAAAGCATAATTCACACCTGGGAAAATGCAGACAATGGGCACTTCTAGTATGTGATGGGCGAAGATTCCTCTCCTGGGACAGTGCAGGCATGTCAATTACTGGTACTAGCCATCAGGGCGACGGGAGGCCCCTGGGTCGTCAGCTAGCCCATTTACTGTCTGGTTTCTGTTTATTAGAGTCAGGGACAGGCAGCACACCTGTGTTCCCAGGGCATCAAAGGCTGACTGCCTTTCTCTTGCTCTCTGGGGGGGGGGGGAAACAAGATGGGGTTCATGTCTGGCTACATCACCCAAAAAAATGATTTTTCATATTGAAAACTGCAAACTTGCTCATTTCTCTAAGGAAACAAAACTTTGTGTACGGTCACTTGTGAATTTTGCAAATCCCATCCCACTCCCACATTCACACTCTGAAAGTTGGACCATTTTAGTGAAAATACTAATATTACAATTTCCAACAAACACCCAAAAAACTTCACTTGGGAAATTAAAATCGAATATGAAAACCACAAGTTGTGAGGGCTTGGAAGTTTCCTGAAAACACTGCACAGCCCTAACTGTTATCACCTATGGATGTTTATTGCATTTTAATGACAAAAGGGTATTTTGTTTTCTTTCTGTAATCAGAAAACTTCACAAGATAATTTTATTCACTTGCTCTGTTTCCATTTTCTTTGCAGCAGAATATGCTGTGACCATGCTGACTAGATAAGGTCTGATCCCAAAGCCCTTTTATGTCAATGGAAAGATACCCATGACATCAGTGAGCTTTGGACCATGTGCATACACTCAGTATATGTGTATTAAAATACCTAAAGAGTACATATGCCACGCCAAAAAAAAGTGACACAATTCTTGCTCCAGCTGACAATGGATCATCATTTCTGGCATTGCTAATCCTTTCTTATAATTACAGCATTTCAAATCTACATGGTGATTTAATTTATGGCAAGTCTGGCTGTAAATCTACAGTGCTCTAGCCTGCTGTGCCCTAAATTGCCATGTGGAGCCTGCTACCATGAACTGAAAGGTCTGTAGTGTGCTTTGTTACACTGTTGTTTAAAAGGAAGTACCTCAAGACACATTACGCAGCTTGTCATGCATTGTAGCCGAGTCCATGGAGCCAGTGAATGTGTAGCAAGTTAGTATGCTATTCATTCTCAGCCTGATTTGTCACATTCTAAACTGCCATGTAGACAAGTCTGTAGTTTCTTCATGATGCCAGATGGACATCTGCAGACTGCCCTTTGAATCCCAATATTTAATTAATCGAATCAAAATTTATGCCCTATTATACTATCCTCATATTTGGAGATACAATACTTGTATTTTCTACACTACTATGATCATGACTTCTCTATAGTAGTAACTGAACACCTTCCATTCTTGTTCTTTACCTCCTAGCTCTTAGCCATGTAAATAGTGGAAGCTGTTCCTAGTGCATTAAACATTTATACTATTGTTTCCCAAGCCATTTCTTTCCCTTGTCATATGAAAACGTGCACCCAAGTGTCCCAAAACACAGAGAAACACAATACTAATAGCAGACATCAAGAAGCAAAAAGTTTGTGTGTAATAAGCTAAGCCCACAGCTATATTAATGAAAAAAGTAATGTTACCACATGCTCTGCAGTTTGTATGGCAAGGGTTTAACTTTCTGCATATTTTCTAATAAAGGAGCATTAATGATACATGTGAAAAATAGGAGACTATGGGACATTTTTTCACTAAAATTTGTTGAAAGGTCACTTTGAGCTCCCTTATGCATGATTCTCATCTGCTGGATGAAAATAGCAAAGTCAGGAAGCTAAGCTGTTGCCTTTCATGGGAAGCGATGGCCATTTTTCCAGCAAGCAACCCTATATCATAACATTGCAGTTCAGAGAAAGAATTAGTTGGAATTATACTATAAAATCAAAAACTTCTCAATCTATATGAGAGAGAATTGTCCATTAGAACAATTGTTCTGACTGGCTTTGACAAGTATTGTATATTTATAAACATATTAATTATAATATTTCAGATGCAGTCACCGTGTGCATTAGGACTCATGATTTGCATTTCTTCATGTACTGATATCCCTGTTTATGTTTTTTATGCTGAAGTTGCAATATCATAAACACTATGAATGGCTATAAATAACTATTCTGCTTTGACTTTGCACATGAGTTCTAAGAAATTGCATAAAACTTGAGCATTGTGTCACAAACAAACCTAATTCATTATTCTGGGATCATTGCATTGATGTAATAAATGCAGGAAGCAGAGGCTGCAGCACGCCCAGGTTTTACACCTGGTTTCTCCACACCCAGGTGCTGGTCCCACTGCCAATCGACCACCAGTTCCATCAGCACTGGCTTCTGGCCTCCAGGTGGCTCCTCTGTGGCCCTGCCAGCCTCACTGGCTTCAGCACCTCCTGGGATCTTGCCAGCCACCATCCCTGAGAGCTCTGCAGCCCGCCATCTCCAGGGTCCAGGCCACTGTCCCTGCAGGCTCTACTGCCCCTCAGGGTCCTGCCACTGGCCCAGGGCTTCGAAGCTGCCTCTAGCTGTGGCTAAGTTACCAACTCTTCCACAGTAGATGGACGAGGCACCATTTCCTGCAATGGCATTCAGTCTGTCTGGTCTAGGAGAGTTGTTCACCCTAGCTGTAATCTCAACCTGGGGTGGTAAGAGCACAAACAGACGGGAAAGGGTGCCAGTTAGCATCCTCACCCTAAAAATAGTTCCAGCACCACTGAATGTAAAACATAAACACAATGCTCAATATTCACATGTAATATGAGAGGCTTTTCAAAAGTCTGTGTGTGTGTGTGAAATGTCTGTGTGACTGGAACAAGTCTTCATTCCTTTTACCATTCAATATGGCAATTATGTGATATATCTTACCCGTGTAGATCTCAGTCCTTGCCTTGGAGATACTCATGATCTTTCAAGGCAGAAAGCACTGAATAAAGTGAAAAATCCAGTCCATTTACTGATATCAGTTATGGTCTCTTCCCTAGTCAGCACTCTTATGGCTCACATTAGAACCGTACCTGTGACCTTTTACTTTTCTAAGTGAATTATTGAATTAGTAGCACAAGTGGGCCAGTGCGGGGGTAAGAATGATGTTGTGTATCATAGTCAAGCTCAGGAAAATATTTAAATACGAAGGGCCAGATTCATCTCAGGCTTAATCCTTTTGAAATAAATGGAGTCACATCAAGAAACTCACATAATTCACAAACCACATTAAGCCCTCTGAGCATCATACGGTGCGCCTCTTCTCATTTCTAAATTCTAATTATATTCCCATTCATTACCTTCAGATGGTAACAAATTTTGGTCATGATTGACCTGAGCCTAATTTGTAGCCCTGGTTCCCTCTTCTATCACATCACATCATGGGGCTATTCAGTCCATTAACTCTTTTGGAATGTTTATATTGTAGTATACTAAGATGGACAACTTTGAAATGCTGCTACTGGATAAAAACACTGTTTTATAACATCTAGAGTTACACGATATACCTCTGCATCTGTTGCAATCTATACTAAAGCCAAGCAAACAATACAAAAATATAAGGCCACAGTCGAGCATGAGTTCAAGAAAACATGGTACTTTAATAGAAACGACCACAGTTTAATAAGAATTAATTTGAAAATTTTGTTTTTCCACTGTATACTAACTGGAAAAATTGAGAACAGCTGAGATGAAATTACCACAGGGAAATACTAAAACAAAAAAAGTTGTAAAATCATATTTTAGCTTTAAAAGATAGTGTGGAAAAGGTATTCCTTTGTTTCTTCTCCTTATACATCTCTTGGATTGCATTTCTCATCCTTCTCTCGCTCTCTCTAGGGGGGGATACTCCTCTCCCTCCTTCTCACTGTGGATGGTGCAGAACAATGCTAGGAAATGAATAATGTATCCTTATTTTAGTGTATGCTCTACACATAAATATGTGATATATTAAAGGTTCTCCTCACCCCATGGGGAATAGTTAAAGGAGAAGTGTGGCAAATTCCTTAGTATTGTTTTGTAAGTGACTTGCTTTACTGATGAAGTAAGGGGAACTTAGATAACCTCCACTATAACTGAGTAATCTACACTCCTTATCTGTTCCAAAATGGCTATCTCTGAATACACAAAGGTTCTCATTTCCCTATTCAGATCAGAATAGGAAGCTGATTCTGATAGAAGCCTGTCATTGTGTGGAATGGATTCTGTGAATTTCAGACATTAGACAGGGTGGGGAGGGATTGCCGCTGTCTGCACCATTGTGTCCTGCTCTGCACCTGGCGTTAATTTCTGTATAGAAATCCAGGTGGAAGGAAATTCAACTGGAAACCATGCTCGGTTTTTGCTGAGCAGCTACAGGGGACACAGCCAGTGCTAGAGTACCTCCAGCAGGATCTGTGTCTCCAGGAAGAAGAGGAACTGGTCTTCTCTATGGATTGCTAGTAGTCTTTCCCTATGGATCTTGTGGGACCGAGGATGTGCAGTTAAAAAAACATACTGCTTCCCTAATCACTCCTTCTCTGGTTTTCTCATTATTTTTCCCACTAAAGAGGATGATCTGGCCTCATATTAATTTAATCAATAGAAAATTCCTCTTGTTTGGAAGCTTAGTACATTATGTGGTACATTCCTCCAATGACAGGCGTGGAGATCTATGTGCATAACTTGCATTAACATTAATAGCAGCTATCGGCTTAAATCTCTCATGCATTAATAGGAAAATCAATTCCCAGGCATTCAGCCAGACTCCCTCCTTCTTCTCTCATTTTACTTTTCATTGAGTTGAAGCTGCTCAGAAATTTGACCAAGCATGACGTTGTTTTAGAGGTGGGTTCTGCTGCCATTTCTGATGCACTGTTGTGTATGCTGTTATGTGATCTCCCTTGCTTTCCTTTTGTCGCATTAGCATTCCATGAACATGTGGAGATGGACGCATACAGACACATGGAATGCCAGCCACTAAGATGATTCTCCTGAGGGCAAAGCATTCCTCAAGGCTTTCATATTTCATCTAGGTCTGACTCAACAACATACAATAATAAATGAATAAACAAGTAATGAGGTACGTAAATAATGGACTCATTCCTGATATTTGATTTAATATAGTTTTCTTTAAAGCTCTTTGTCACCTTCTTTATCTTTTCATAAAACTCAGTCATGTGTGCTAGCCACAGTAGATCATTTTCCAGCAGAATGAGGTTTTTTGGACATGCGGAATATGTAAGCGCACCATCCTTCCTTCTGTGAGCTTGTTTTCATCTAGAGAAACACATCATCTTCATCGGGAGCAGCTTAGTTGTCTAAGTATGGGTGCAATGTACCCAGGCCTTCTGAAACCACAAGTTCAGATAGAACTTTTTCATGTGTCTAATTAATTGCATCTACTTCATTATGTGGGCTCTTTCAGGTGAGATTTTGATAATCTGAGGTACTGTGAACAATGAAGTTTTTATGGCATTCTTCATGAGAGCTGAAACTTGCCATGGTTGTCTCATCCAAAAATTCCCTCCTGACTAGTTGCTGCTGTTCCTTCACCTCAGAGGTTGTTCTATAATTGTACCATTTGTTAAAAAAAAAAAAAAAAAAAGCTCTAGTTTATATGTTCATTATATGCGGGAGTGTTACTGTTAGCTAATGTTGATACTTCCCATTAAGACTCTGTTTTCAATTGCTTATAACTTTGCTAAACTGTAACAGTTTGGACTAAATTTTCCTTGCTGGGTCTCTGCTCCAGGCTGAATTTTGTTTGGAAAGTTTCAGCAACAATGGATCAGCTATTTCCAAAAATGTGATTAGGGGAAATTTTTTGTTAAAAACTGTCTTTTGGCTGTTTGATTGGGACACACTAGCACCTCCATGCTTTCAGAAGTGCCAGGCATTGGGCAAAGTGGAGGTCAGGATTTTTGCCTTTTTCTGTTCCTCTGGAGAAAAAAACCCATCTAAACTGAGTCAAGATATATAACACACCTTGGAAAAATCTCAGTTTGTACAGGCTCAGATGAGATTTAGAATTTAGCAGGAGTATTCTCCAAGGATTCCACCTTTACTGAGCAGCATGTCTAGCTTCACACAGCTCTGATGTGTCTGTGCAATCTTAATTTGCCTCCCCTGTGTGGACGCATTATGATACAGCCTTTAATTACATGAACACATTTATTCCAAAGTAATTCTGACTCATTCAGTGCACTGCATACCTATACTCTGGGGATGAATAAGGATTATGCAGTGAACAGAGCTGTTGTCTGTAGTCCCTCAGCCTTGTTTGTTGCAGAAGTTGGAAGGGGTGTGGTGAATGAGGCAGGGGACTGCAGGAAGAGAAAGGGAAGTCTCATCCTTGTATGATGCTATTCAAGTCACTTCAACTAAACTTTTCTCAGGTAGCTACTAATTGTGCTTTCCTGATTTTCTGGGTGTCTTTCTAGGGTTTGATTTGAGGAACTGCTGACGATGCACACTTGCAATTGAAGACAATGGAAGCTGCACTTTCAACATATAATGTACCATATCAAGCCACATTAATACTCTGTAAAAGCAGGTGGTAGGCATCTCAAACTGTGCACCCAAAATTAGTGGACTTTTGACTTTCATTTCTTTTGTGTTTCAGCTCCCCATCTGTAATGTGGGAGTAATAATATGATCTTATCTCACTGGGGTGTTGTAAAAATGTGTTAATTATTGTTTGTGAAGCACTGAAAAATCAGAAAAATAATGACTTTGTGTTTACTAGAAATTGTTTTTGTTTGTTTGTTTGTGTTGGTATTTTTTGGTTGTGGGTTTTTTTTTTTCTGAAACTAAAAATAACTCCAAATCATTTTGGACAAACAAAACATTTTGTTTGACCCAGAATGATTCTCTTCGCCCCAGTTTTTCATTTCATTGGGTTTGGGGTATTTTTTACTCTGTTGTAATTTTTCAACAAATATAGCTTAATATCGAAATGAAAGATTGTTTCAAAAAGAAAACATGACATTTTTTTCCTGAAAATATCTAAAGGCAGTCTGTAAACTTTTTTATTTTGTATTAATTGGGACAAAACTATTTGCCACGTTCAATCCTAAATTCGCTAACAGTTTTAGTTGCCTCAAATCTTCATTTTTTTCAGTAAATTTACCATTCCACCAAAAAAGTTCACCCAAACCCAGTTCTGAGTATTTACAGCCCTTTTTGCTGGAATTTCTAATCAAGGTTGTTTCTGGCTTTTGCTAGTGACAAAAGGCCTCATTTTTGTTTTTAAAAATAAAGCAAAAGCCCAGTATGGACGTGCAGTTTCTATTACCTTGACTAGGTTGAATAACTGGATTCTTTTCAGTTCTACACAGCTATAGCTCACTTCAGCACTTGCGAAGGATTTGTTCCTTTCTGCATCAAAATCTGTACCAAATTTCACCATGCAATAAAAGTACAATATTTATGGGACAAAGAGTTTCAGTAAAATTACTTTTTGAAATCTTGGTTTGTGCAATGTACAAGTCCAACAGAAATTAAATCCATCGTGCTTTTTCAACTGCCATCAAAGACCCTCTCCTCCCTCCTGCCCCCCCCCCCCCAAAAAGCAATAGGAGCTGGTCCATGAATTCTCGGTTCTCTGTGGTAGTGCTTGGGAAGATGCTACTCATTTTAAGAGGAAACTGCAGCTCTCTGAAATTCTTAAGCTTTCTGAAAACTTTTAGAAATGTTGGCATCTCCAACCTGATGTAATCTGTTCACTGGCAGGGATCTCACATAGGAATAAAAAAATGTATCATAGGTATTTCTGATGCTATCTAAAAACAACAAATAAGATACATGACCAGTCAAAATGCATATGAGTATCTGGTGAGTAAGTCAGTGGTACCTTAGTAGTTTTGTGATAGCTGCAAGAATTCAGGAAAAAGAATATAAGAAATAAATATCAATCTATCATATTTTTCACTCCTTGGGTGAGAAAAATCCCAACCTACTCATTCCTTTCAGTGCTTCCATTATTTATCAGCATTCTTTTTTCTCACCTCCAAGGTCAGGATTAACTAATTTTGTCTTTCACTACTTTTACCTATGAAGAATGAACTAAATAAATTGAATCGACAGATAAAATAGTTTATGAATAAATTAGGAAGACTTTCCCTCTTGTCATTGTCACCCCTTGAAATGACTGATTAGCTGCTAATCTAAAATCTATTGAGTGGATTCTTTGGGGGGGAAAACCTAGATACATAAAAACAGCTCTAAAAAGCTTTTGTTTTCAGCAAGATGGAGAATATGCTAACTCTTGAGGCCACATCTTTGCCTTGGCTTTAGAACTGGGGTTTATATGGCTTTTGAGCATTGGTTCTTTTTTTAGGCAGAAGAGATTTCATCGCCTGAGAAATCCCATTCATTTTGGTGTTACTTTGTACTTACAGTGGGAAAAACAGAGATCCAAATGTGCTCTGTATGCTTGTTTTCTATGCAAATGGGATGTGATTTGTTTTTGTTACTAATTAAATACACTTGACAAAGTCCTCTGCCTCATATTTAAACTTGGTTTATTAACAGAAAATTCAGAATTCAGCTGAAATGTCATCCTCACTCTATCTAGCTTTGCCTACATATTCCAGCCGTGTGGAAATGTAACATCCAGCCTGCATTGATCTCAGAGCTTAAACTAAACTGACACAAGGGAACAAATGAAGGGCACAATCCTCCTTTCATCTGCTATGACCATTGATAAGCACCTCAAATTAGATGTTTTCTCAGCTGCAATGCACAAATATTATCCAGGCTTCAAATAAAGATTTTGCTAGATGTGCACATCATCGTCTCTGGGTCACACACCGCACCAAGAGAGTGAGGTCTGCCCCCAAAAAAGAATGCTTATACTTGAAGTCTCTTCTTCCATTAGGTATGTTCACACTTATACGGTCCACTGGATAGGAGATTCGATCAATACATGAATGCAAGATGGGGAATGAAACATAACCACACACTAAATAAATAAATGAATAATGTTGCATTGTTCTCAGCCTGATGGAAAATTCAAGTTATCAAGCATTTTACAGTTTCTATACATAGAGATTAATTTTCTCTCTCTTTTATATGTTTATCTTAATTTATTTATACTCCAATTTAAAAATATTGCTCAAGTTTGTTGTGTTTATCTTTAGTCAGTTTACCTAGTAGGACTTTGCTTTATTACTGCATGAGACATTTAGTCTGCCTTTAAAGTTAGGGCAGCTATGCACGTAAATGGAGCTTTGTGTGGATACCAAATTTATATCTGTGGATGCAAATATCTGTAGATATAAAGTGGATATCTGAGGAGCTTCAGGGCTCTACCAGGAAGGAAAATGACAAAAGCAGCTGCATGTCAGGCTGTCGCCTACAGGAGCCAGCACCCTGCATGGGCAGCTCCTGTCTACACAGGGCCAAATGTTGGAAAAAAACCTTCTTTCGGAATATCCCTTCTTCCTCCTAAAATGAGGTTTACAGGGATGCTGAAAAAACGCGTCTGCTTTTCCGAAATTTTTTTTGGAAAAGCAGATGTGTGCCTGAAGTCTAGACATAGCCACAGGCAGAGGGTGATTTAGAAATGCGCTAATGAACAGAGATCTGTAGACATCTGAGAGAGCTACCAGGCTTCAGGATTGCAGAGGGGTAGCTGTGTTAGTCTGTAACATTAAAAACGATGAGTAGTCCTGTGGCACCTGAGAGACTAACCAAAATATATATAATCATGAGTTTTCGTGGGTAAAGCCCACTTTATCAGATGAATTGGATTGGAAATAACAGAAACCAAGGGATCTATATATAATAGCAGAAGAAGCACCTCTCAATTGTAAGACCCGTGTTAATGAGGCTAATTAAATGGGCTGGATGTGTCCCATACATAGCTTTTGATGTAAAAATGCAGATGTTAAAGGCAGGAGAAATTGCTTTGTAATGCACCAGCCAGTTAATGTATTTGTTCAAGGCCTGAGTAATACTGTCAAATGTGTAGATGATTTCCAGTTCTGTAGACTTTCCTTGTAATTGGTTAGTGAAATTCCTTTGCAGCAAAATGGCTACTTTTAAATCCATGACTGGGTGACCAGGCAGGTTAAAATGTTCCCCACAGGTTTATGTGTGTTGCCATTTCTAATGTCTGATACGTGTTCATTTATCCTCTGTCATTTATTGGTTTGGCCAATATACATGGCAGAGATGCAGTGGAAACCTTGGAAACTTGGAGTTGGGGTTTCTTGATTTTACGAATGGGTAAACTGAAGGACATCGTGAAGGGCAAAGATGTTACCTTGCTTGTTTTTCAAAGGTACAGAAAGTCTCCCATCAATATTAAAAATCTAGGGTTGCTTAGGAAGTCTATTGCAGATCTTGGATAAGTGCCAGCATTGTACTATAGCCACAAGCCAATTCTTTCCCCCATCTTAAGCATATGATACTGAAATTTTTATAAGTATAGGCCAGATTTTCATCGCTGAGGTAAATGGAGCTGGAATTAATTTGGTCCCTAGATTTAGTACCTTGTTTGAATACAAAATATCAGTATTTATTAAAATACCATTGCAGTGTCATTAGGAGATTTTCATGGGGCAACGCAGTTGTGTTTTTCAGTTTTCAAAAAGCTTTCTCTGTGCGGGGACAAGTGCAAGATTAGATAATAATGTGATACTTTTCCCATTATAGAACAATCTTTAGCAGAAGACTGAAATATACTCTTATCAGGTGAAATTGTTTATGAAAGAAACAAAGCTATTCAGAAGGATAGTGTCTTTTTGTTTTTTCTAAATTATTTAGAAGGAACCATTGATCCACTGATATGTAGATAGCTATTCCATGTTGTATTTACCATTACCTTGCCCGGGTATCTTTCTACTCTTTTGTAATTACTGATCCTTAAAAAATGACTAAAGTATTTTTTCTGGGAGTAAAGTGTAGCACTTTAAATAACATCGTAGAGGCCTATTCTCCAGTGTACCATAGATAAGCAGTTTTCCCCTTGAATATGAGGTGTTGACACCCCCCTTGGATAATTTTATTTTCCAAAAACTTCTGAACAGCCTGCTTAGGAGTTCAAGACTTGTTTTACCAAATGGAAGAAGACATGCTTTTAGGAGTTGTGGCCTGCTTCACACACATGAGTTTAGGAAGTGTGCTTCCTTTCCTATATGCAGAGACAATGGGGGCTTAGTAGTGTAGATGTGCTCTTCCCTATACCAGCATTTACACAGCCACTATCATGATTGTCCTAGAAATTTTGGATTCATAATTAGAGGAGATGTGCGTTTGCAGTGTGTTTCATATACGTTTTTGCAAGTTCAAGTCACCTTTCACTTCTGGAATATGTTGGCTTTTTATAAGTGGAATTCATCAACAGTTCCTGAAAGCTGATTTTTTTTGATGTTTTTCATTGACATGTCAAGTTTTGATAGCAAAAAAGGAACATTTAGCAATAAAAAAAAAGCCTGTCAAACAGCTATCGAGATGGCTGAGACATTTCAGAAATGTTGAATTTCAGTGGGAAAACAGGGTAGCATTTAAGCAATTATTATGTGCGTGAAACTGTAGACCCAAATTTGACCAGTTGGGAGAACAGTACAACAGATGCAGCTACCCTGTATTTGAAAACAAAACAGAGCCTTACAACGGAGGAACACATCTGATCATCATACTTATCCAAGGAGTCCCATTGAGAAAAGCAAGCAGGATTTGGACTAGAGTTAACTGTGAAAGATAAAATGTCAGGAATAGGTCAGCACTTGGAAAAATTAAACACTTGTTTTTCCATAGAGGGAAAACCTGGAGAAAAAGGCTGCCAGAGAAGTTATCATCTATCATCATCCCAGTTAATCTTATGAACTTCAACAGGGCTAGAACTGGGACCAAAAACAATGTATAATGCCAGTTGCTGGAGACATTTCCATAAGGAGCAAGGTACTGCTATCCTAGGCACTGTTTCTTTGAGCTGCACTCCAGTTGCTACAGACCCCAATGCATCAAGCTTCCCAGCATAGGTTGACCTTTGCACCCAGCTAGAGTTCCACTAATCTTGGTGTTCACATGAACACAAGAGGTTGGCCCATGAAGATGAGTTTAAATGATAAGCACTTAAACCTGTTCTAAGCATATGTGGAGTCTTACTGAAGATAACACTCAGACAAGGTGAAGGCGCTTTGACTCACAGTGACCAAAAAGAGTGTAAAAAGTGTGCAACCATCAATGTTAGGAAAATAAGGCCCTTGGGAATTAGCTAAAGGTCATAACAAATGAATAAATATTAATGCACTTATGCAAAATCAGAGCAGTGTGCTGTTACAACTGAAATATTATTCAATGGCAAGCATTGTAATTAAGTGTGGTTCTTCCCCCACCCCAGGACTGAAAAAGAAATCTTGGGTTTCTCTTTTCCTTTTAGCTAAGGAGTGTTGGCTTTTGGTTTTGAAGTTTGATATGAGTTATTTCAGACTGAACGAATAGCTAGTTAATACTTCAAAAGTGTGGCATTCCTGTTGTGAAGGATTTCACTTTTTTCCACCCTGTGTTGTTACTTACAGATGTGTTACTGGGCTGCAGCATCTGCTAGTTTGTGTAACCCCTGGAAGTCAGAAGGCATAAGAGTTTCTAGAGCTAGTACAAAATGTATGGGCATGTCATAGCTGGAAATTCCTGTTCTTGAAAGTGCAAGCTTGGAGGGGAGTCAGAAAGCCTGTACTTTGTAGAGAAAAGAAAGAGGGAAAAAAGAAAAAAGAAGAAATTAGGGAGCATAAAGCAGGTGGATGAGAAAGTAAGACCTGAAATAATTGGAGCAAGTGTGGGGATTTGGAAGGAGAGAAAGCTACAACTCCTTAGTGATGAAAACTTCATGGCCAGATCCAAGAGGTACCTTTTCCCTTTTAATCAAGTGTCTCTCCCCACCAATAGTCTCAGTGACTCAGGATACCTGCAGCACCCCTGGATTAGGAAGTCATACTTCAGCTACACAAACATGACAGACAGCAGTTCAGTGGAGTAGCTTTTGTGGAGGTGCCTGCTGACACACAATGACAAAAGCAATCAACAATATCAGTAGTATTATTTCTGCCCATTACCTCCTCCAAGCAAGGGTCAGGCAAGTGTTTAAAGACAAAATGAATTGAGAAGCTTAATGGCCTGCCTGGTAATTATGTATTAACAGACAGAGAAGAAAGGTAACCCAGCATGGTGAAAGCGGCAAGCATCAAGCAAGCAAATCTAGTGAGATGGTTTGGGCATGTATTGTGCTAGTGTAGGGAGAGAGGTGACAGTGTGTGGGGGGGTAGATAGCATAGAGGGCTGAAGCTTGCGGACGTTAATGTTATCGTTTGTTATTATTGTTCTGTTTAGCCGGTAGAGTATTTGACCGTAGATGAAAGCTGGGCTTGCTCTTTTATCACAGTGTAATTAATATTGTTAATAAAGATGGTCTAGAGTGAGGGAATATTATGGGATAGTGAAGCAGGTAGGGGGCCAGTAGGATTTAATAGGGTGATGTTCTGAAGGCTAATCATATTCTGTTTCACAAAAGCCTAACCAAGATCAGTGTTGAAGAAACAACTTCATTTAACACAAAACAGTCACATCCATTGTAATGAATAACCCAGGTAGAAAGCACCCACAGAGAACAGAGCATGGTCCATATATAAGTTGTCTAGAAACAGGTGAGGTGGCTTGCAGGGATTCCTGCTGTCTTTCAGCTGGTCATGCAGGTAACCAGTGAATGCCATGGCAATGACCGGGGGGAATGGGCAGAATGTGGCACTGCTACTGTCCTAAGTCACAGACAGCCCTGTTTGAGGAGATAGTCCATACTGTGTTGTGCCATAGTGGGTAATTGCCTGTCTCTGCGTGGATATACTGAAGGGCTGCCTGTGGCACTTTTCCTCCGGCCACATCTGTTGTCATGGTGGATGTGACATGGTTTCTCTCTCTCTCTTCTTCCCTAGTGCCTATCTTGGCTGTCACAGATGTGGGTTAGTTTGCCATCCTGCTTTTTCTAATTCTTTAGCTCCGCATCACTAATTCTGTCATTGTCCCATCACAACCCTCCGAAGGTCAAGCACCCATTCTTCTCTTGTTCTCTGCTTCTCACCACAGAGACTGGTCAAACACTCAGCCTATCATGGTGCTGATGGTGACTGTCCTGATCTTGGGAGGCTGACAGAGAGCAGAGCTGAACCCTGTCAGGCAGACTGACCTCTGTTATTGCTCTGTAATCTGTGAGGGAGAGAGGGTCTGTAATGGGGCACATGAGCTTCACCCAAGGCATGAAGGGGTTACTAGGTGACAGAAGGCCTAATTAACCCTACCTCTGATACCTGGAGCAGGAAGTGGGCTGCATGGAAGGGTTTAAAAAGAAAACCCCTGCTCAGCTGGAGGGAGTAGGCAGACAGAGCAGATGTGGATGAGAACCCTGAAAGGGTAAGAGGCCTAACAAGAGGGCTAGGTCTTTGGAAGCTGAGCAGGGCAGAGGAAGAGAAATGGGAAACTGGGTGCAAGTGGCTGCTGCACCACGCAACACCAAATAAGTGAACAGATCTGGGCCTCAAGGGGCAATTGGAGCTTGTGAGTAACTGACTGACACCTCATCCAATGTTGTTAGTGGAGAAAGATGGAGGGGGTGATTTATTCACCGCTGTTGGTGCAGCAGCAGACAGCTCAGCTTCAGTGGCTAGAGGGACAGCAGCAACAGACCCAGACCTTGCTTCTGCAATCGATGGGCAGCCTGCAAACTCAACAAGTGGCACAAGTTGCATCTCAGCAGGGTGGCAAGAGACCCCCATTCAGCAACAAGTGTGGTGGAGGAAGCAGTCAGGCCAAGGTGTTCCAGAGACCTCAGCTGATCATGTAGAAGGTAACTCAGGCCAGCTTGTCCCTGGCCTGATGAAGTTGGAGCCACAGGATGACCCAGGGCCCCTGCCTTTGAAGAAATGGTCAGCACAGTAGTGTGGGAAGAACTCACCTGAGCAGCCCACATACCATAGTTTCTGATGAACAAGGCATTGGCAACCTGGGCAGTGAATGACGAGCTCATACCCTGTGGGGAAGGCTGGCATTTTGGAGAGAGTGGGACTGACTGGGGAAATGGACTGGCACTGTTTCAAGACCAAATCATTTTCAGGGAGATGTCAACCATGGGTAATTTCTCAGAAGTTACGGTAACTGGCTGCTGTTGAGGTATGTAAGGATTAAGTAATCGTTACCAGGGTATAGGGAAGAATGACAAAGACAGCACTATTTCTTCTGCTTGACAGACAAAGTTTGCTATCCTTTCCCTTCCTGCTTATTAGGATAGATAAGTGTGCAGTTGTGCAAGGAATATAACTTTCTAATGAGTACTCTGTGTGTAAAAGTAATTTATCTTCCTCCCTCCCTTCCCCTCCCAAATACATAAAATCTATTCAGGGTCATGTCTCCTTTTCTCCCCCTATAAATTGCTGATAGAGGGACTTTATGCTGTGAGAATGGCATGCTTCATCTAAAAGTGCTGTAAACAGTAAACAGGGGTGGGTATAACTATATTAATCACATGGTTATTACTATTCATTATATGGGTGTTCACATTACTAAATAAGGGTTTCAGGGGAGTTGTAATAGATATGTGTATTTACATACTATCTGGGATAAAAGAGTATACCTCTGGTTAATTTGTTGCTTACTTGGAATAGGTTTTTGGGATTGGAGGTGGAATGAGTGTCTGCAACAAAGAAGCCTCACTACTCCATCCGCCTCTGGGTCACCTGTTTTTTTCTAACAGGTGCCAGGTGGTTTTAACCATAGACTTGATCCACAGATAAAATCATGTGGTCCTATAGCAGATGTTTAAAGGCCCTATCTGTGGGAGCTCAGAGCCGGGGAAAGCTGCCTGCTTTGATGGGTGAGGCAGCTGGGTGGGGAGAAGCCTTCCTCTAGCAGATGGAGATGAGCAGCCCAATTGGTGTGGCAGACTAGAAAAGGGGATACTCCAGTCAGGGGAGTTACAGGGAAGCTTGCAAAGGGAGAGGGTCCCAAGTAGCCCAAAACAAGGAGTGCAGAGGAGCTACCAGAGTGCTTCTGGGAATGGCCAAGACAGTCATTTGTTATGCTTCCATTGTGGCAAGCGTGGGCATATCATGTCAGAAAGCCCAATAGTGGAGAGTAATTACCTGTGTCTATTTTCATAACCAGGTTTGTAGCCTGGGGTCCTCTTTGAATGAGATTCAGCCAGACATGCTTCTAGACAGGCTGGGAACTGTCAGCAGAAAGCCTCATAGTCTCTGTTTGTAGGCATACCGTTGTCCAGTAAATGGGGGTTGGCAAAGATGGACCGGCATCTCCCTATATGTGTCTTGTGTGTACTTGACAAGATATGGTCTGCCCTACGGAAGAGGCTGAGCTAGAGAACCCTGAGCTGGAAAGGTTGGCTATGTGTCTGAGCAGTAAAGAATCTTCTGTGAGCTGTTACCTAGGGAAGAGACTGGCCCTGGCCCTGAGGTGGAGGAATGCAGACCGAAAGCTGGAAGGGAAAAGGTGTTATGAACCTACAGGAACAGCCTCAGATGGGGAAAAGAAACAATCAGATAGAGAAGGAATGGAGGGAGCTGGAAGTTAAAGCTGAGACAGCCAAGGCAGCCAAGAGGAAGCTCTCAATCATCTTCATTGGCCATGGGAGCATCTGAAAGATTGTACATAAGCACCCCCCAACATTGCAATGGAAGGTTCAGCTTGACAAAATGGGAGGAAGCAAGTGGACTCTCCTTTGGGTTTTATAGCCATCCTATTGGGCTTTATTTGATGCCTGTAGGGGTTACTTAATGGGCAACTTGTTTTCTCCGTCTTTATGGTGCCAGCACAACCTTATGTAATCTCATTTGTAATCAAGAACATGACGTATCTCACAAACATAACAGCATTGATTTCTCATTCTGTTTTGTTTTGAAAATGTAACATTATACCCCGGCTAAATATCAATATAAAGAAAAATGGAGGAATGTCAAGCAAAGGTGTCTGCAGACCACAGCACTATCGCAGGTTGTGCTGGTCAGCAAACAGTATGCACTAGTCTAGAGTAAGATGGACTACAGATAAATTATGAAGCTTTTCTAGGAGGCAGATAGAATATTTTAATGTAGACTGCAATGTGTGTCATCACATACAGCAAAAGGATAAACAGATTTGGGCCAACTTGATGGAAATCGATAATGACTTGTACATTCTTAGTCATAACCAGTGATATCCAGATAAAGGCAAATTCAGCCAGGAATTTCCAGAATAATCCTACATAACACTTCCATGCTTCCCTGATCATTAATATAGATTTAGAAAAGAGTTTTAATTTGCTATTTCAGGGGTTCCAGCAATTGCTTACTGAAAAATTAGAGGAGAATTTTTTTCATTTTGTAATAAAGTACCTGGAAGACTACAAGGTTATTGTTGGAATCCTTGCTGTAGAAAATCAGCCTGAAAATATGTAGGTATCTGTTTTAATTTGATTAGTGACATCTATGTGTGAAAAAATGTTTTAGTCCCAGGATAAAATTTTCAAAACCACCTGAGAGTCCTAGGTGTATGTGACAATGTTAGACTCAGTGTGCAGTCTGAAAGCTGACGCATTTTAGGCAGAATATCTGTTATGATCCTGTAACCACTGATTTGCACCAGTATCAAGGAAACAGCACAGCAGCAACATGGATTTCTAAACAAAATAGGGGGCAGACAACCTGGAGAGATTTGGTTTCTACTCAGTTTTTTTTCAACCCCAGCAATGTTTGATTCACAATATGTGTCCTGATGCCACTTCCAAACAGCCCTTGGTTTGGGAGAGTTTCTTCAGAGCACACATGGCAGGACATGACTTGCTATGAGGCAAAGCAACTGGCCTTCTCCTGCCATCCTTGCTCTAGGGATGGGATTGTGGAGCATGATGCCTTGTAAGCAGATGTTGTGACACGCTCTAATGTAGTCATCGCAGTAATACAACACCAAGTTTTCTGAACCTGAGCTTGCTTAACTTCAGTGCATTCAGCAAACTCTGAAAGGGATGCTGTGGATGGCTGGGAAGATCTTCTGAACAGTTCTTCCAACATGAATCTCTGGTTCTGGCAGAGTTAAAGTCCACTCAGGATTTATCCTGAATTCCTTCTAAATGTTTCAAATCATGGAAATATATTGGTCCAAATTCATCTCTGGTAAAGCTCTAGGTTTGAATTTGGACCATTGGTTTTAACAACCAGACAAAATGCAACTGCAGCGAATATCAAATATATGGCACATGAACTGGGCTTCTGTAAAAAAGAGAAAATAGAAGGGGGAAAATCAGTGCATTGCTATTTAATGTATCAAGATGGCACTATCAAATAGTGGTGCCTCACAATGATAGAATGTCTAGACCCTTAAATTATTTCCAGACAGACAGACAAGCTGTAAAGTGAGGTCACTAAAGACAGGAGAGAGAGAGAGAGAGAGAGAGAGAGAGATTCCATCCTCTAGCCCTCACAATACAACCTCTCCTTCCCCTACTCAGGCTCAACAGAGGGGTGAGGATTTAGCCTTTGGAAAGTTAACAATTATTTGTCATCTGAGGAAGTGGGTTGTGCCCATGAAAGCTCATGGTACTATTTATATATTTTTGTTAGTCTCTTAGGACATTTCTACACAGTGGCTTTATTTTGGAATAATGGGCAGCTTATTCTGGATTCTGTAACTCTCATTCTACAAGGAATAATGACAATTATGTAATAGCTATTTCAGAATAGTACATGTGTAGACAGGGCAGCTGGAGTTATTTTGAAATAAGGAACCTCCAGCTCTTCCCACAGTGTCAGGTTGGCCGCTCTGTCCACACACTTCAGAACTCTATAGCTTCCCTTCCCCTGTAGCCCTTAAAGCTGCAGACAGAAGGGAAAGGGCTTGTGGCATGAAGCAGGCCCTGTTCGCATCATGCCACACAGCAGTACCCTGCCCAGACTTCCCTGCTGCCATGGCCAAGCTCACCACTCCAGCTGAGCCTCCCACAGCTGCCAGCAATGCCTCAGGCAGCTCCCAGGACCCTGCCCGGGGCTGAAAGAGGTGTGCGCCTTCCTGATCTGGTGCAGAAATCCTGGACCTCATTGAGATCTGAGGCAAGGAGGAAAACCTCCAGGATCTCTGCACCAGATGCAGGGATGCAGTCATCTATGGCTGCATGGCCAATAGCCTGGCCACCAAGGGACACAGCCACACCCAGGAACAGGTCAGGATGAAAGTGAAGGAGCTGAGGCAGACCTATGCCAGGGCCAGGGAGCGCAGCTTCCACTCCAGGGTGGCACCCCAGACCTACCCATATTACTCCCAGCTCTACTGCATCCTGGGGGCGGGTCAGTCCCTCCCCCTCCCACCCCTGTAGTGGACTCAGGGCTGGAGGTGCCCATTGTTGCCCTCCTGGGGGGGCAGAGATGCTGATGATGATGAGAAGCTGGACGAGGCCAGCACCATCTCTGTGCCCACAAGTCAGAATCTCATTCTCGCCCTGGAGCCAGTACCTCATGCCCTGGATGTCTCCCAGGCATCATCGGAAGCCCTGGAAGGTCCATCAGGTGAGTGCCATTTCTTTCCCGACACACAGGGTGGAGGGGGCAGGAGGTGAGGAGCTGGCTGGGGTGTGCTCCTTGCTCTGTCTTCTCTGCCTGGAGATTGCACAGCAGCCTGTGCACATGGGTGTACAAGGACCTCCAGTCCGGGGCACACAACCCCAGAAGGCTGCTAGAGAGGACCCTTGTACTACTGCTCACAGGGTCTGGGGAGCCTGCCATAGTCCTGACACTGGGGTGGGACACCACCCTCCCACCACACGCCACCACTAGAAGGAAGCTGAGGACAAAGAGACACCCAGACCCACCCACTCAGGAGTGCCACACATGGCACATGGGCATGCCTGCACGCTTGGGGCAGCACCCGCTCCTGGGGACAGCACCATGAGGTGAAGAAGTGTCTGCCACTCACACACACCTCCCCCCAATACCCTGCCAGCCTCTCCTCCTGCAGGCAGGGATACAAGTCCTCACCCTGTGGGACACAGTCACTGCCGGACCCAGAGTGCGTGGCATGGAGAGAAGCCCAGCCACCCCATGGCCCCCCTCCTGTCCACAAGATCCCGGTTTAGCCAGCACCTTCCCATGCCTGCTTGTCCCCGGGACATGGGGGTAGCGGGCTCCCATAGGGACATCTGTGCCCCTGTAGGAAAGGGCCCATTGTCTAGGCTGCAGATGGCCTTGTTCCAAGCACATCACCTTAGTCTGACCCAAGAACTTTTGGACTCGGCTCAGAGATGAGGGCAAGGTTCAGGAGCAGTGTCCCCAGGGATGACTGACCTTCTCATTGTTCTACACAGCTGGACCAGCTGCAAGAGGGGTGCAGCCAACACCTCCCCTGGCTGCCTCCTGACCCCGCATGACTGGCCGGCATAGGAGAACACCCAAGGACCTCCAAACAGGAGTATATAGCCACCCTGAGAGCCCTGCAGTGCTGCATGAAGCAGCAGGACTGCAGAATAGAGGAGGATCTGCAGCTGTGCCGTGAGACCTGGCATGAGATGAGGAAGCAGGGCCAGGTCATCTGCACTGTTCTACAGGCACCATGGTGCCCACTCCTGCTGTCGCTCCTGTGCCAGCTCCTTCCCCAGCTCCTGCCCCTCCTGTTTCTCCCCGCCGCCATGGCCATTGAGGGGAGGACAGGCAAAGAGGAACAATGCACAGGTCCTTTCAGGGAAGGCCCAGGGGAGAGTGTCACTGAGGTCCTTGTGTGAAACTCTCCCTAAGGGCCTCTCAGATGTGCATAGACCCCTGATGGGCCTGCTGGATGGCAGCTGTGTACAGCTGCTCAAAGGCCCTACCGATCGGGTCAGTCTTTGCCCCCACCCTGAGAGGAACATCTCCCCCTTGCTTTCACACCACCCACCACTTGGGGGATGTTCCGCTCCCCAACATCCAAGCGGTTGAGGAGGCAGCAGAACCTCCCCCTCAGTCACCCGAAGGCACCCTCCACAACAATGCGGGCCCTGCTGAACCTGGTATTGAAGAGTCTCTTGCTCTGGTCCAGGTGTCCATTGTAGCCAGAAGAACAGAGGGTAGGCTGTGTCCTCTAAAATACAGACTGGCATGTCCACATCTCCTACCCTGATGGTGTGGTCGTGGAAAAAGGTGCTGCTGTGCAGCTTCTGGAAAAGGCTGGAGTTGCAGAAGACACGGGTGTTGTGTGCTTTCCCCAACCACTTGATGTAGATGTCCGTGAACTGGCCGTGGTGGTCTCTAACGTCTTGCAGAACCATTGAAAAGTACCCCTTGCAGTCGATGTACCCATCTGCCTGGTGGTCGGGGCCCAGATGGGGATATAGGGTGCCATTCATAACCCCACAGCAGCTGGAGAAGGCCATGATGGCAAAGCCATCAATCATGGTGTCCATGTTGCCCTAGTTGATGACACTGCACAGCAGGATGGTGTTGATGGCCCTCGCCCTCTATAAAAGGAGACAAACACAGAGAATCAGAGGGGTGCCAAGGCCCTTGGGAGTTCCACAAGCCCACCCCCCTCCCAACACACAGCAGGAGCAACCCCTACTTACCTCTTCCCCCATCAGGGCTTGGTGAAGGTGGGACTGGAAAACCTCCCAGGGAGGGGGCTTCCACCACCAACAACCCCATCCCCCTTCTCTAGGGAATCCCATTTCAGAAGCTCTCCCCTCTTCTAGGACAATAGCATGAGAGCACGATACCTGCATGACCACGGCCCCAACAGTTGATCTTTCCATACCGAGCTGGTTCCCGATGGATCGGTAGCTGTCCAGTGTGGTGAGCTTCCAGATGGCAATGGAGACCTGCTTCTGGAGGGGGATGGTGGGTCTCATCTGGGTGTCCCGTCATCTGAGGGAAGGGGCAAGCCACTCACAGAGCTCCATGAAGGCGTCCTTCTGCATGCAGAAATTCTGGATCCACTGCTGGTCACTCCACCACTCCCTAATGATCTGGGCCCACCAATCGGCACTTGTGTCCAGATGCCAGAAGTGGCGGTGCACAGTGTACAGGTAGAGTCGTACTGCATGAGCAATGTCCCCAGAGAGCCGAGGAATTGTCCCGCATTGTGTTTCAGCAGGGCCTGGAAGGAATCCTGCAGAAAGTGCTACAGGAGGTGCAGCAAAACCTGTAAAAGCCATCAACTGCTGGGAAGGAGCTCCAACTCCATGGCTAGAGAGCTGAGGTATCTGCAAGGGCAACCACAACAGGCAGAGAGGCAGAGACAAGGCTTTGCTGTCCCTCGAGGAGGTAGGCAAAGATGAAGAACCTGAGACACAACTGTACGGGGGGGGGGGGGGTCCCTTTAAGCTCGAGCCTCAGATCGCCTCAGGCAGAAGCTCCAGGCAGTAACTGCATCCTGATGCTCTGCCTGAAGTGATTCCTGGTGGCCTTAAGTGTGATTCAGCATCCAATGGATGCTCTATTTCGAAATAGCTCAGCACTGTTTTGAATGGCATTTGTTGTGTAGATGCGCTATTTTGGAGTTTTTCTTCTGGAATAGCTTACTCCAAAATAAGCATACAGTGCAGATGTACCCTAAGGTGCTACAGGACCATTGTTGTTTTTAAAGTTTTTTTTTTAGTTACAGACTAACACAGCTACCCCCTGAGACTTTTAGACAAAGGAAAAGAGAAAGCCCCTTTGATAGGAATGAACAGGATTTATCTTTAGTTCTGGTATGTGTTACTTATAGTGAGATGCCTGTGTGTCTACTAGTAGTTTTCTATACTGTCCTTACTGTATTATATAAATGTAATCAGGGCTTGACAAACCGCTGTTTCTACTCACCCATGGTGAGTAGATTTCAGCTAGTCATTCCGTGTGCCCCATTCACCGGCGCTGCGCGTATGAGTAGTGCCAGTCTGGCGCATGCGCGGTGCGGGGCTGGCAAGTAGCTCTTGCTGCAGTTTGTCAAGCCCTCAATATAATACATCCTGATGAACAGTCTGGGGGTTTGCCTAGACCTACTCCTATCTCTCTCTCTCTCACTTGTCCTAATTGGATCTTTAATGGATCCAGGTGGAGCTGATATTTGTTGCTGTCAGTAAAAAAAGGTCAAACACAAGAATTTAACCTAAGCCTTCCTGGCAGTTGCTGGAGAAGGAATCACACCGGCGGTAAAAGTGTTACATCAAGCACATAGCTCCTATGTTAGACATTGCAATACATTAGAAAACTATACATTCCCTTAAGCGAGCCTCTTGTTCACAAACATACAGAGACAGTTCCTGTGCTTGCCTCACACAGTGCTTGCCTGGCAAACAGGGAAGGTAGTTATCAATCTATAGATGTCTCCTCTTGTTTGTTCTTCTCAGATGTCTGGTCTGTTTCCCTGAAGCAAGGCCTTGGTTGCCTTGAAGCTGTCTGGTTCACAGTCCCTTAATCCCCAGGTCACTGGTTTCTGCAGGAGTTCAAATTACAGAATCCACCAGTAATTGACTTTACTTGATTCTTATACTCTCTTTTCCCCCAAAGGGAATCACGTCTTAAAAGGCTGCCCTGTGGGTGTGTAATTACTATTTTTTTATCTAATTATTATTTTAGAAGAGGCTAGGAGAAGTGGTACCCAGAATCGTACAATTTTTACCCACTCATCAGTCATTCACTCTGGCTTTTGCATGATGTTCTTGCCATAAAGTCACTCTGACGGGTCACCTTGGGCTCCAAGATGGAACTTCATCCACATGATATTTACTTTTGCATGGGCCCATATTTACTGACCAATAGGTCCAGTATTGAATGTCCACAGCCCTTGTCAGTCTGTTCATCAAGTTTACTTCAGTTCACTTTGGGTACGTCTACGCTAGCCCCCTAGTTCGAACTAGGGAGGCTAATGAGGGCGACTGAAATTGCAAATGAAGCGCTGGATTTAAATATCCCATGCTTCATTAGCATGTTCCCCGGCGGTCGCCATTTTGGAAACTGACTAGCTTGGAATAACTGCCTGCGTCTACATGCAGCAGAGAAGCGTGATTCTGAGATAAACCCCTTAGTTTGAACTAACAGTTAAACCTCATTCCATCTCGGAATCGTGCTTCTCTGCCACGTGTAGACGCGGGCAGTTATTCCGGGCTAGTCAGTTTCCAAAATGGTGACAGCCCACGAACATGCTAATGAAGCGCGGGATATTTAAATCTTGCGCTTCATTTGCAATTTCGGTCGCCCTCATTAGCCTCCCTAGTTCGAACTAGGGGGCTAGTGTAGACATACTCTTAGAGAGGACATGCTCCCAGAATCCTGTTATTCAGCCATGTTTAACTCATGTCAAGTTACACTCACATCATTCATTCTGTATGGTCACACAAATTTGGCACCATTCCAACACTCCCCAAGTAAGTTAGGTTGGCTTACGAAGATACCTACTAGACCTCATGGAGTCTTCTGGTCGACTATGGTTATACAAGCATCTGCATAAGATGTATGTATATGTTTTAAAGAATTCCAGTGTATGTGGGGGGCAAGCTTGATCAAAGAAGAGGATCTTTCAATGGGTCCTAAAACTGGCTGAACTCTGAATACGTCTGATTTCCTCAGGAAATTCTTTCCACATCTGAATTGCCTCAACAGAGAGTGCTTAATCTTTGTCCAGGTGAAACTACATTGCCTCAGAAGAGTACAGATATTTTGTAGGCACACATATGGGGATGTGGTAGCTGCTGTAGTTGTCACCTGCCCTGAAAATGGCTTTGAAGATCACAGCTAAGGTACACAACTGACAATGAAGAGGACTGGGAACCAGTGGATGGACTAAAGTATAGTGATGGATGTGCTTAATAGAAGCCTGTTCCACTGAGGAGGCAGTAGTCACGTTCTGTACAAGCTGGAGCCTCTGCTTTGCTCTCACCTTCCATTCTAGTTACAGTGAATGATGAAAACCCAATCTGCAGCTGATGAAAGCATAGATCACTGTGATCCTGGTCTGGGAGGAAAAGACAATAGTAACTGATCTGCTCTGTTCAATGACAAGATGACCTCCGTATCCAAATGAGGAATAGATTCCTTCAACAGAAGGGGACTAGGAAAGTATCGTGTCCAGTCTTCAAATCATTCCTCTTCCAAACAGCATTAGTTCTGTTTTAACTTGGTTCAAATCGAACCCCCTCCTCTTCATCTGGGAGTTGATCTCTTGTGCACGCTCTGGTTTCCTTATAAAAACTGTGATTTCTTCTGTAGAAGTTGCAATTTAGAACTGATGCTATGTCTAAAAAGCAGCGTTATTTCAGAATAACTGACATTATTCCAAAATAACATAGTCTGCGTTTTCCCAGAAAGCAGCTTTTCTGACATAATGTCAATATAATGTCGAGCTGGCGGACTTCTTACTCTGACTCCTGTAACCCATATTTCACAAAGAATAAGGGAAGTCAGGGGAGGAGTGTTCTTTCTTGGACTTCCTGCTGTGTAGACAGCACCAAAAGCCAAAATAAACTATTTCAACTTAAGCTATGCAATTGAGGTAGCTCAAGTTGTGTCGCTTATTTTGGCTTTAGCTCTGCTGCGTAGACATGCCCACAGTCTCCTTAGGGATTTGTTATCATGTTACATCATTTTAATTAATTGTGGGTTTACTTTGAAAGGTGTCTCTGTAAAAGTAGTATGAGTTAGCTGTGCAACCTTAATTCAGATCTTTTGTGCTTATTGCCCCTGGGGGAATTCTGCACCAAAAAATTAGAAATTCTGTGGCAAAAATTAAAAAATTCTTCACATAATATCTCTGTGTGTCCTGGATTCCCGTTCCCGCATGTGGTCCTGCACCCTCAATCAGCCAGGCACAGTTGCACCTGTATCCATGTATAACTGTCTCTATACCCATGAACCCCTGTGCCTTTTCTCCCATTCAGTCCCTGGATAAGTGTTGGTAACCCACTAGTTCCTGTGACCCTACCCCTCCCTGCTCACCCTTCTGAACCACTGTGTGCATGACTCCTTCAACAACATGGCTGCATTCTACTTTTCCAACAAGACACCTGACTCAAAGTGGTAGAAAATCTTAACATTGCTGCCAGCTTCATCTATAATAGTGGTCATTCTGAATGAAAGTGCTGTTTTACAACGAAAATCTAGAGCTGACTGCCAGGTACATTAGTTCTTTGTTGCGCTCTTCTTTTATTGGTCCTGAGACCTACCTGAGCCTCACAGAATGTCAGTGATTTACTTTGAAATTCTCAAAAAATAGTCACCATTCGCAACATTTTCTAATGGTCACTCTTTTCAATGTTTCAGTTTTGGAGTGTCCAGCTTGAGAGAGGTGCTGAACACTTGCAATTCTCATTGACTGAAATTGGCATCATAGATACTCATTTTGTAGAAAATCAGGCCCATAGTGTTTCAAAGCTGAATACTCAACATAAGAGTATTCAAAGCTGAATAGTCAACAACAGTTCAAAGTTGTTTATTATTATTATTTTATTTATTACTAGCTGGAGTTACCCGGCATTGCTCGGGAAACCGGAGGAACAAAATTTAGAAAAACAGTAGTCCATTATCTTTTTTTGAATGGTAGAAAAGTTGCACTGATTTCTATAAGGATTAAAATATAGGTCCACATCATCCACGGAGGGAGGGTGTGCGACCCTGGGTGGAGGGGAGGTTACACGCGGGAGCAGCGCCCCAGCTTGTGGCCAGGGCTGCAGGTGCTGCGGGAGGCAGGGTGGGTGCCTGAGCCATTGTGCACGTGGGGGTCGGGGCACTGCATGCCGGTGCAGGGTGGGGGGGGAAAGAGGGTCGCTTATGTAACCTCGCCGGCGGGAGGGGGTGAGTCCCGGATGGCGCTGGGGGCCACAGGTGGTGGGCACAGGACCTAAGGTCGACGGGGCGGCCCCTGCAGCGCAGTGCAGCGGGTTAAATTTTGATTTTTACAGCTTGAGCTCAGGCCCAATCAGGTCCAAAAGTACCTTAAAACCTTCTCCTGGATGAAAGGTTATCCCATGCAAAGTTTGGTTGTGATAGCTCTTATAGTGTCCAAGTTATTAGCGCACAAACTTACAAACATTCTCCTTTATATATTAGATTATAGTTCACTTAAAACAGAGAGAAACCAACCTGAGTCACCCCAAAAGCACATTAGAGACACACTGACTTGGAATTCACAATGTGTTGAAGAGCTGGCTAAAATTTGGGATTTCTAGTTTGTGAGAAAGTTCAATTATTATTTTTTTTAAATTGGCTTTCTTCTGAATGGGAGAAACTGCATTTGTCAAGATTTCTTGTGACTTGGAAACCCCAAAATGGTGTTTTAGAAACAGGGACCAGTAATGTTTCTGAAATTAAATATGTGGTAGCTACTGAGTGAAACTGACATTTTTGTCAGTTTAATAGTAGTGAAATTGTCAAGAATGTAAATTTGTCAGCACCTGCTGGGGTTCCCAGGGTCTGTGGCACCAGGACAGCCCCACCATGTTGATTAACCTGGGTGGGATTTGGTATTTCAGGCTACGTCTAGACTCAGAGTTTTTCCGGGATACCCCAGAAAAACTCTGCCACATCTAAGGAACACGTCTGCTCTTCTGAAATCTTTTTTGGAAAAGCAGATGTGTTTTTCAGCATCCCCGTAAACCTTGTTTTACAAGGAAGAAGGGATGTACCGAAAAAGGGTTTTCTCCCCCACATTTGGCCCAATGTAGACAGACCAAATGTCAGAAAAGCCTCTTCTGAAAAAAGCAGAACAATTTGTATATCTTTTTCCGGAAGAACTGTGTAGTCTAGACACAACCTCAGCTTAGCTAACAACCTGGAATCCTGGGGGTCCCAGTCTGAGGCAAGCTGCATGATGGAATTATCCTTAAGTCTTAGATCCTAGCTGTTTGTATGGCAGAGGGTCCAGGAGTCCAGAAGTCTGAGCTCCCCAGCTGCCTGCCAGTTGGGGAACCAGGCAGGTTTTGCTTTTCCTGGCAGACTGGGTTCCATCAGAACCCTGCCCATGATGTGACAAAAGTCTGTGAAACCCAAACTGTTTGGCCAAGAAATTTCACATTTAGCAAACTAGCACTGAAGCTTGCTTGCTGAGATATACTTACACTTCATATGTGTATATGTCTGTAGCATTAGAGGAGGGTAATTCATTTCTTTCTGTTTGATGGGACTTGAAGCAGTTTGAGTAACCATTGCCCTTCATTAGAAAGCAGAAGATAAGAGTGGCATCAGACTGAGATAAACAGTGAGCAGTCTATAGCAGGGCTACTCAACTCGCGGCCCATTTGTTTGCGGCCCACGGTGCGGTTTGTGTTTATGTGGGGCTCAACACGTGGCTAGCAAGTGAGATCCTTTGAATATGGCCTCCACAGGGAACACCTTTCACAACGGCGAGTCAATATAATGCTCTTCTGTTGCTATGCGTTTTAGTAGTTAAATTCCTATTTCAATATAGCTCTGTGCTATTTTGATGGAGATATGTAGTGTGGATGCGCTATTTCAAAATAGCCTTTTTGGGAGTTATTACTTCGAAACAGCTTGTTCTGAAATAAGTGTGTAGTGTAGACATACCCTTGGAGCAGTGGTCTCCAACCTTTTTAATCACAAGATTACTGTTTCAATTTAAGTGAAATGTAAGATCTACCGCAAGATCATACTCTTGCCCCACTTCCTTCCCACCCCTTCTTTGAGGCCCTGCCCCTGCTCCACTCCTTCTCCAATGCCTCAACCCACTCGCTTCTTCCCCATCCTCACTTGCTTTCACCAGACTAGGGTAGGGGATTTGGGGTGCAGGCTCTGGTCTTGGGCCAAGGGGTTAGAGTGTGGGAGGGGCTCTGGGCTTAGCCTAAGGTGGGAGATTGGGGGTCCAGGAGGGGTTTCAGGGTGCAAACTCTGCAAAGGAGTTTGGGTTCAGGGGGACTCACATCTGGGGCAGGAGGTTGGTTCAGGGCTGGGGTTCAGGAACAGGCTTTGGCTGGGCACCATTTAACTGAGACAACTTCTGGGTGGTGAAGCAATGGGTTAAGGCAGGCTTACTCCTGCCCTGACCCTGCACCAATCCTGAAAGCAGCTGGCATGTACAGCAGTGAGTGGCTCCATGGCACCATGTGCTGCCCCTCATCTACAGGCACTGAGCCCACAGCTTCTACTGGCCATGGTTCCCCATTATTGATCAATGAGAGCTGAGGAGTGCTGTCTGTAGGCAAGGATGGCATGTGGAGACCCCCTGCTCTGCCTTTTTCAGGGGCTGCAGGGACATGCCAGCCACTTCCAGGAGTAGCAATTACCACAGGGATAGTTACTCCAGCCACGACAGGTTAGGCATTTTAGAACTCACTACTCAAAGAATTAAATATAAGAATTAAAAAAATGAGAGAAATGAAAATTATGAAATACACAGACTAGTCAAACCCCCAAAATAACCCAGTTTGCAAGCAGTAAAAGAAGTAACAACAACCCCCCACAGATGTGTTGGGTAGGGAGATGAGAGTGAAGGGCAGTGTGTGTTTGTGAAAATGACAGACAGTGTAAGAGACATTGGCTACATCTAGACTGCAGGCTTCTTTCGGAAGAAGCTTTTCCAGAAGAGATCTTCCGAAAAAACTTCCGAAAGAGAGCATCACACTGCCAAAGTGCATTGAAAAAGCAATCTGCTTTTTCGAAAGATAGCATCCAGACTGATTTGACACTCTCTTGCATAAAAGGCCACCCGGAACCACTTCAGGCAGGGCTTTAGGTCATCAGTTGCTTCTGAGTGCTGGTGCCGAAGCCTAGCAGAGACACATGCTTAAATGGACCCCCCTGGACAGCTGTTCCTCTGCTTCTGCTGCATGCTTGCATTCCTCTTTGAGGGACAGCTAAGCTCTTGCAGTGCATGCTGTGGTTGCCCAGCTTTTTTAGATTCCACAGCTTTTTCCTTTGTGACATGGAGCCAGGGCTGCCTCTGTGCATGCGATAGCTCCACATAGCCATGCTGCAGTTTCTGAAGCACTTTGTGCCGGCTGCCTTCCTGGTCCTGACTGAGCTCGATCCCAAGCTCATTCTAGGGACCCTCTCCCTGGGTGCAAGAGCAACACCCTTCCCACCTCAACCCTCAGTGGAGAGGCATTTCTGGAGGCTAGACACCAGTTCTAACTGATGGGATCAGCTGGTCATGGAGCGGTGGGACAACCAGCAGTGGCTCCAAAACTTCCACATGCAGAAGGCCACCTTTTTGGAGCTGTGTGCTTGGCTTGCCCCTGCCCTCTGAAGATGTGACACCCACCTGCAGCCCAGCATCCCCCTGGAGAAGCGGGTCACAATCGCCATCTGGAAGCTCACCACCCCAGACAGTTCCTGGTCGGTGGGCAACCAGTTCGGCATGGGGAAGTCCACCGTCGGGGCCCTCTTCATGGAGGTAAGGTACTCTCGGGCTGCAGTCTCTGCAGGATGGGGGAGTCCTGGAAAAGGGTGACTCTCGGAAAAGGGGTGGTTGGGGAGTGAGGGGGTGGAGTGGGGGTGGGGGGAGCCCTGTTCCCAGGGGGTTGTGCTGTCCCACCCTCACACAACCTGCTGCTGGGGGGGATGGGGTCCTGGGGTGTTTTGGAGGGGAGAGGATGGGAGGGGGCAGGCACCTCCCAAGGGCTCAGGCACTCCCTCTCTCATTCTGTTTTATGCATTATTTAAGCCAGACAGAAAAGGAAGACAAATGTTATTTCTCAGTATTGTCTTTTGAAGCTATTATGTGGGAAACTGTTTAGAAAAATATGCATTCAAAAAAATCTTTTGTCAAGGCTAAAATGTAGTGAAAGTTGCTCAGCGCTCTCTGTTGCTAGACTGAGATGAACAAAACCAGCTCGATACCTTGGGGCCAGCAGATCTGGAATTCCCTTCATCATAATCACTGATTCATTTTGCCTAAATGTGTCATGCTGGTGAATCCTGAGGTTAATTATTAGATTATTCTAATATACATCAAAGGTTTTCAGAGGCTCCTGAGTCTTCACAGTTGAATATGTTCATTTATCAGGAGCAGGTAGGAGAAATGAAAACTAATTAAATGATTTTTTAAAAGTCTTTTAAAATTATCTATTATTTTCAAATCCTATCCATGGAGCTGGCTCAGTGATATAGAGAAAAGTGCAGTGCACTGCTTGAGAGAGACCTGGCTTCCAACAATGGTACTTGCTGATTCTCATTCTTTGGCCTGGCTTTTTGAGAAGGGTTGTCTGAGCTTTTTGCGCCAAAAGGTGACACTGGGCAAAACTTACCTGGGGCCTGATCCCTTGCCCCTTGAAGTCAATGGGAACCTTTTCTTTGATTGCGGTGGACTTTGGATCTGGCATTGGATATCTAGTTTCAGGCCAGTCCCAGCCTTTACATTCCCTCTTTTTTACAACCAGCTGAGGCACCCCATAACTATAAGGCTATGTCTACACTGCAGCGCTACTATTCCACATCTTTTGAGCGCGCCCATTATTTTGAAATGTAACAGGCTCGCTATTCCGAGATCCCTGTGAACCTCATTCCACAAGGATTAAGGGATGTTTTGGAATAGTGATTTATTTCGAAATAAGTGCTGTGTAGACAACGCCACATTTCAAATGAAGCTATTTTGAAATTGACTCAAAATAAGCTACGCAATTTGCGTAGGTCAAATTGCGTAGCTTATTTCAAGCTATGCGTGCAGTGTAGATGTACCCTAAGAGATAAAGAATGCAGTAGTCTTCTATTCCCCTGCCTTCCTAATGTTTTAATGGACAGTCATGTGGCTCTCAGTCTTGGACTTCAGGAGGCAGTTAGCTGCCCTCTTAATCTGGGTGAATGTTCTTTTAGGAAGTTTTTGGACAGAGAGGAATTACATGCCCACTTTACATTTTGATTCCTATTACAGAAGTATCTCTGGTCTCCTTGCTGCCCCTTATCAAGAACTAAAGATGATATGCTGCAGAATACATTAGGATGATACGAGTTCCCAACTGGAGGAATGCAGAAGCCCATGATCACTTTGAGTTCTGATATGTTTCAGTTCCAAAATGTGGCAGAGTGACTCGATAAGCACCAAGAGCTGGATCACAGCAAGTTTTCACAGTCCTGTTGCAGCAGAGCAGCATAAAGGTGTTCAAGCCAGCAGAGCCTGCAAACACATGAGAGGAGTGTAGAGGGAGCTGCCTACATTCTGGAACCTAAAATTCCACAGAAGGAGTGGCCAGTTAGCTACCCACTGAAGACATCAGGAGGGAACTATGAGTAGCAGATTATTCCACCCTTAATGCATTGCTGAGAATTGACCAGCAGCCTGTTGGCAAGAAAGGGAATAATGGTAGATGATGAAGCTCCCTGCTCTCACTGAAAAATCACTGAATTTTACTTGAATTTATGTAGAAGATTTGTGACTGCTTAATTTTTGAGTCTGGGCGATTTGATGTCTGTGTCAAGGGACAGGAATGAGGTTATAAAACTGGAAAAAGCCCTTCAGGGAGGACATGCAAGGTCATTACATTTCATTTAAACATAGTTCATTATTGTTTGGTGCATGACAAATATTGTGGAGATTTATATTTTGCACTTTTCTAAATAAGTTTTTAAAAGTCTTCTCTAGAAATGAAATGCTATGGAATTGCTTATGATTATGTATTAAGCTGTAGTGTAAGGAGGGGGAGTATTTAGTTACTGTATCTCCTATACAGGTTGAACGTCTCTAGTCTGGCACTCTCTGGTCTGGCAACATCTGTGGTCTGGCATGATTTTAGTTAGCCAAATGTCCACTTATCATGGGTGTGGCCAAGTTCCCTGTGGCCCCATAAAGACTTTTTACAGTCACCAGTCCTGGCTTTCAGTGGTCTGTGCTGTTATTTAGTTCTAATTTACCCCTAAATGTCTTCTAAGCAGTGGAAGTATTGGTAATACTGCTAGAGAATATTGACTTGCCGTGTTTCGGCAAATTCTCTGGTTCAGCCTTGGTCAGGCCCAAGGATGCCAGACTAGAAGCATTCAACCTGTAGTAGAATGTCTTGTATCTGCTTTTCATGAGCATCATTATTATTTGGAAGGAGAGTGACTGCAATGATCTAAGAGTGTGCTAGCAATGAGGTAGCTCTTTTAAGTTATTGTGACAATATTTCTGGACCTTCTTTGTGTCATGTAATGTTCCTGTCTGTCTGGGAGAAACTTGCAGAGCTATGTGGAGATGTTTAATTTATTGCTTAACTGCTCATTTTGTTTTGTTTGTAGTTTCAGCTTAAAGAATGTCAAAGTGATCCACATCAATAATTTTGAGACATCATCTTTGATACTGAATTGTTTTCTTTACCATGAGTACACTTTTGCCTATCTTCCCTTGGATGTACAAAATAGATTAGGCAAAATTTGTCAAAAATGGCTAGTAATTTGGAGTGTGTCTGGGTTTTTTCTGAGGGTGGGTGGGTGTTCATTTTGAGACGTTGTGAAAGAGCATGATTTATTGGAGGGCAGGTACTCAGCACTTTCTGAAAATCAGGATCCCTCACATTGCTCACTTCCCTCACCTTTGGCAGTCTTAGCCTTCAAATCTGAGTGGAAACATAAAATACAACATACCAGAATCAAATAATCATCTCATTATTACTTAACTTACATGCATCACATCCATTACTATTTATATAAACTGAACATGGAAGTGAGCCTTTTCAAAAGTATCTTTAAGATAGCCTTCCTTTCTTCTGTTATTCAAGTTTCCTTCCCTCCTACCCCGCATCCCCCTGCAGATCAACCACCATTAAATTTGTGAAAAAGTCTCTTCCACTAGATATGTCTATTTCTTTCAAGGTATAAATATGTTTTGTTTTTACCACTATCAATCTTGAATGGACCCAGTTCCAAATTAGGATATGCTATGTCTTTATCTCATACTTTTACTTCAATTTTTGGCCTACTCTTTTTATCTCTTTATTTAAATTTCAAAAGTATAAAATGCAGGGATAATGCTCACCAGTTCTGTTACAGTGGTGTATATTTCTAGTACCTGATGTATTGTGGACATTGAGGGTATGTCTACTACACTGTGGGACAAAGTTGAATTAAGATACACAACTTCAGCTACTTTAATTGCGTAGCTGAAGTCGAAGTAGCTTAACTCATCTTTTGGCGCTGTCTACACAGCAGGAAGTTGAAGGAAGAACACTCTTCCTCTGACTTCCCTTATTCCTTATGAAATGAGGGTTACTATGAGTCGGAGTACGAAGTCCTCCAGCTGGACATTATTTTGAAATAAAAGCTTGTAGTGTAGACACGCACTATGTTATTTCGGAATAACGTCAGTTACTCCAAAACAATGCCGCTGTGTAAATGTATCCTGAGTTACCAACAGGCTCTTTCAAGAGCTATTTGTAGTGAATAAATGAAAGTTTGAACTCTTTAGTATATATTCTCAACACTATGACCAGTAATCACTTCAATATAATTTATGTTATGATAGTAAATCAGTGAAATTCATAACATTATTTTAGTGAAACTAATTTGTAGATGTAAACATGTCTCTTACAATATTATGTTAATGCATTACCTTTACTTTTTATTTTATCAAAGATTCCCTCCCCTCAACCCTTTTTAATGCCTTTGTGAAATTCCTTCCTTAACCCAGAGATTCTGAGACCATTGACCCTGGACAGTGAAGTCTGCTCTACAGCTTTAGCTAAGAGCCATCTGGCTTCTAGCTCATGCTGCAGAGGAAGGTGTCTTTAGCATCACAAGTTCAGTCCCCCCTCCCTCCCTCCCACCAATGACCCAGGTTGTTAGCCTTACACTTAGATGCAATTTTCTTTTAATCACATGCTCCCTTCCACATTTCCTGCAACCTTGATTAGGATCAGGAAAGCAGAACTTAGGCTATTTTGAAATTTTGGACTAAACTCCCAATTATTGATATTTTCCTTATTTTGATTTCAAGATTCTAAATTGTTTATTTGGGATATCTTTAAATGTCAGCTGATATATTCTGAAGCTTGTTAATGGTTATACACTTGTGATCTAGTTAAAGTCATGCTCCATTCTTGAATATGTCACATGTTTGAGTTAATTTTCATTTGGGAAATTTTATGTACTTTGTCATGCCATGGTCTTTCCTTGTTTTTAAAGCAAACTTATGGGAATTTTAGTGGGAAGGTTACATCACCATCAAATAGCTTGGACATTGAGGCTATAAGGCTTATTATTACTACAGCTAGCAAATTCTTCTTTAACTCAAGAGCTAGGAGTCTGTATTTTTGTAGCAGAAGTTCTGAGTTCCATCCCCAGTGTCAGATGTGCGCAGTTTGGCTGGTGATTGTGGTGACCCTGGTTTGTCGTCATAGATGTATTGCATGTCCATAGTATTTTTAAGGTACTGGGTGGCACTCTCAGGTGGAGGGAGGCCTGTGAAGGAGCTGCATGGTGTATGGGTATTATTAGGAAGAATCACAGTATCAGCTTGGCTAGGATAACCTGTCTGGTTCCACATGCTGCATTTAATTGTCAGTAATGCATGTCCTTTATTTTTAACACAGAATGTCTGCCCCTAATTCTGGCATGTCTCTGAGAAAGGAACCTGCTTAACCTTCCAGTATCCTTTATGCCAAGAATAAGAGCAAGTGTTCATGACACTAATAAATGGTCCATAATCTCCACTCTCACCCTCAAGTGACTGTAATATCCATTGGGTACAGGACTGTCTAATTACTAGATTATCTAGCCTTTCCGCAAGAAACACAATGGGTTAGGAAGGACTATGTGCTTTTCTTATTGCTCAAGCGTCCCATAAACAGCACAGCAATATCTCCAGACTGATTAAAATGAAAACAGCTCATTTCCCTAACTGCACGCGCGTGCACATCCCTCCTCCCCATACACTGATAATGGAAAGATATGTTTGACAGTTATGCATCTTTAAAGATCTTTTAGTATCTAGATGCCAAGGTGATAGTCACATTAGAAACAACTTAGACACATAGCTAGACATTGGCAGTGACATGGCTTATTGTACTGGTCACAGTGTATCTGGATAAGAAACATATTTACTCTCATTCTACTGTAGCAGAGAACCAGTAAAGAAGCAATAATGTCCGTTTAAGATTCAATTCCTCTGTGACTCTACTTCTATGTATTATTCTGTTCTGTCTTTCTTGCTTAGCCATATATACCAAGACCCACTCCTTTTTAACTTTTACATCTGAAAATTGTTTAAGTTATGTGCAAACAATACATTTTTGTGTGGGAAATGGTGGGTTTTTTTAATTATAACCTTGTGCAGTTTGAACTGCAGAAGAATAATTCACTGGCATTGCTGTGGCTAATGACTGACTGAAAGGGTAAGATCTGAGAGTGCATTTGCAATGAAAAGGTTTGTAATCTTTTAAAAAATAAATCATTGTGAAAAACATTTTATGAAAAGCTCTACAATGTCCCAGAGGCCCAGTGTCACAGGGCAGGGAGAGTGGTAGAGATGTACCAAGAAAATGCTGTCTCAAAATTATGTTCTGTATGTACTCAGTTACCAACAATAATAATTTAATCAACAGCTAGGTTACTTGCAAGTGTGTGAAAAGTAAACTTAGGAAATGAACTGTTTTCTTCATGTCTGCTCATTGTGATAGGCTCACATTGGGCACTGACTCTCTGAATTAAGGCAAGTGTATAATCCAAATATTTTGTATCATGGAGCAGCAGATTGACTGCTAGAATGCCTGTACCATCAGAAATTGATTTGATGACTGTCAATTACTATTGGCACCAAGTTTTCTGTGGATTGCTTTCTGATTGATCTTTTGGTTAGCTGTCTCAGAGGGGTAGCCATGTTAGTCTGTAACTGAAAAAACTTTAAAAAAATGGTCCTGCAGCATTTTAGGAGACTAACAAAAAATGAAGATAGTATCATGAGCTTTTGTGGGCATAACCCACTTCTTCAGATGAACGGAACCAGGGGTCCAGAGGTACAAATAAATAGCAGAAAAAGTGATGACACTGCACACCTGCTGACTGAGCTCTATGACTTTGTCCTCACCCCAACTATTTCCAATTTGGGGACAATTTACATCTTCAAGTCAGCGGCACTGCTACGGGCACCCACATGGACCCACAATATGCCAACATTTTTATGGCTGATCTTGAACAATGTTTCTCAGTTCTTGCCCCCTAACACCTTTACTCCACTTACACCACATTGAAGATTTCTTCATCATATGGATCCATGGGAAGGAGACCTTGAAGAATTCCACAGCAATTTCAACAGATTCCACCCCACTGTCAGCCTTAGCCTGGACCAGTCCACACAAGAGAACCACTTCCTTGACACTACACTCCAATTAAATGATGGCCACATTTCCACCACCTTATACTGGAAGCCTACCGACTGTTGCACTTAACCTACATGCCTCTAGCTTCCATCCCAGACACATTTGCCAATTAATTGTTTACAGCCAGGCCCTAAGATACAACCGTATTTGTTCCAATCCTATAGACAGAGACAAACACCTACAGGATCTATATCAGACATTCTTAAAACTTAAATACCCACCCAAGGAAGTGAACAAAACAGATTGACAGAGTCAGACGAGTACCCAGGCAACAGCTTCTTCAAAATAGGACCAATAAATAAAATAACAGAACACCACTAATCATCACCTACAGCCCTCAACTTAAACCCTTCCAGTGCATTAATCTACATCGGCCAAACTGGACCAGTGTCTATGACAAAAGGATTAATGGACACAGATCAGATATTTGAAATCCGTAACACACGGAAACCTGTTGGGGAACATTTTAACCTGCCCAGGCACTCATTAATGGATCTCAAGGTGACTATACTATTACAATGCAATTTCAAAAAACAGGTGGAAAGAGAAGCTGTGGAACTTGTCTTCATCTGCACATTTGACACCTTTAATCAAGGTTTGAACAAAGACATGAACTGGATGGGCCGCTACATTCAACATTCAAAGTTAAGTATCAGGCACTTAAAGCCCACTCTATTAACCTCATTTAGCACGGACTCTCTAATTGACAAAACTATTTTTTCCCTTCTCTTCCCCTCCCATCCCCTCTTTTTCTGCTATTGATTTGTACCTCTGGACTCCTTGCTCCATTCATCTGAAGAAGTGGGTTGTGTCCACGAAAGCTCATGATACCATCTACATTGTTTCTTAGTCTCTAAGGTGCTGCAGGACCATTCATTGTTTTTTAAGTTTTTTCTTTTGGTTAGCTGTAACTGTTACCCTATACATACATGTTCTTCTGGATTTATTGACTGTATCGTCTATCACAAATCATGCATTTCTTTTATCCCAGGTGTAACTTCTGGTGAAATTATTTGGGTCAGTTCTGATTATTCTTTCTCCTTCTCAGGTAGGAAGACCAGTTACTGAGCAATGTCCTCAGTTACAAAAGAACACCAGTGGTGAGTTGTGAGGTGCCATTTGAGGATTTACCTTATCAATAAAATATCAGCTTCTATGTATATTTGCATGACATGCAAATTATTTTCTGAGACACATTTTGGTGACTGGGTTTGTTTCAGTGCTGTTGAATTGCTAATGCTGCATGTGATTCTGCAGGAACTTTTTGTATGTCAATGTGTCAGAAGCTGATGCTGGCCACACAAGATCCCATGTAACTGTTTAATCTTTCAGTGCTAGAGTGCAAATAGGGAATTAAAAGATGGGGGAAGAAAATGGGCATTATGTCTTTTTTGCTGTTTTACAATATTTAAAGGCAGCCTGAAACCAGTTATTTTTTAAAATTCTGCATTTTTTTAAAAAAGATCTTAATGTCAGTAATGCCTTGTTTATGCTGATTTTTGCCGGATGCTTCATTGGAAGATTCAAAAAAAGTGGATTTTGGAGTTTTGAGGAACTGGAAGTGTTAAATCTTTGAACAAGTGGTAGACAAGAACCATTGTGAAAATGCCAGTGTTAACTCGCTGTTAACAAAAAGACACAAAACACAAAGTTTTCAATGTCTTAATAACAGTTGATCTTCTCTTTGTTAATTGTTTACACTTCCTTAGTATTTGTTTGGGCATAATTATACTGGCTCTCTAGTCTTCTATAGAATCTTCCAGGAAAATAAGGAAAATGTGAAAGCAAGATGTGATTTTTTTTAACAAAACAAAAATAGGTTTAAGGTCATTTTTTATCTTCCCCGCCCACTTTGCAGGTCACCTTTAAAGGTTCCTATTCATGTTGGTCCTTCATCTCAATTGCGAATGGGCCCTTATCTTTACCAGCTCAGGATGTTTGTTTCAGACTCATGGTCTGTACACAATGATGAACATCAAGCAATCTTTTAGTTAGTTTGTTTGTTTGTTTTGTCTGCATGTTTTAATGCCTAAGAGTTAGGTCTGGCCAGTTTTCTGACAATCAGAGTTAATTACTGTAATGCTTATCTGGCAGGCCCATCCTTAAGACATCTTAGCAATATTTTATCTCCTTTCAAATGATGCTTGATTGTTACCTGTATGAGAATTTGACAGCATATTAGTTCCACTTTATGCAGATTGGACACTTACAATTTGGAGTTATGCAAACCACTTTTAGCACAGATATGAAAACAGAAATATAGAATTCTCTGACAGTGATTAAATCTCTGACCAGTGACTTTCTGAGAGATTACTTTCTTGCTTGTTTGGATATTTTAAGGCATACATGACTGAATGTCTTGTAACTTAGCAGACTGGCGGGAGCATAATGCAGTATTTCATTCACTTGGAATATTCATTTTTAGGCTAATCTCTGCTGTTTGAGTTTGTCTAATATTAAATCTCTTAACAAATTGCAGTCTGCTGACAGGAAGAAGCTTCCTGATCCCAAATGCCTTATTTTATTTGCATAATGGGCTGTACCAGTTTTGTAAAACATATCGACAATAGACAGAAGACTGCCACTTTGGGGCTGACTTTGTCCAATTTGACTTTGAGCTCAAAAACTCATTACCAGTTTATAAAACAAAAAAGGAAAACAAAATTGAAAATAGCTACAAGACTGTCTGGGAGAAGTTATACTTGAGTGGCAAAATAGCCAAGCAGAAGGCACCACCAGCAACCCCGTACAACGGCTGAAGTCCATGAGAACCTGAACATTACTCCCCGCCGACAATGTATTAGTGCAGCTGATGGCTGTAGAGGGAGTGACAGATCGCAGAATTGGCATCATTGCAAAGCAATAGAACACATGATCAAGGAACCAAAAAACTGTTGGGGCTGAAAACCAGGCTAAAGAACAAGCGGGAAGCCATTTCCAACTGAGAGAGACAGAAAGTGGAGACAGAGCAGCTGCTTAAAACAAGTAGCTCCATATTTATATGCAGATGGACACATACACCTATGTCTCAGAAAATTCCTCAAAAATATCTAAAAAAAACCAGCCCAAATGAACAATTATAGCAGAGGAATGAAAATAGCTTCTACTGTCCTGAACCAACAGCCCATTTTAATTCTGAGTCAATGGAGAAAGTGATAAGTATGAAGAACATATGCAACAACAAAGTGCTCTGACAATATTTTCTCAATGCATGCACACACAACTGATGTAAATACCAGCAAGATTTCAAAGCTGGGGACCAGTGAATACAAACTGAACATATATCATAGGCAGCGTGATCGGATGTCCCATTTTTAAAGGGTCAGTCCCATATTTAAGCCCTCCTGTAAGTGTCCTTACATTTTTAAAACAATGGGCCAGTTGTCCCATATTTTCTGACTCTTCCCCCTCCCATATTTTCTGACTCTCCCCCCTCCCATCAGTACTGGGTCCTGCTGCTGGCCAGATCTTTGCTCACCAGCTGCCCAGCCATCAGCGGATAGTGTTGGGGGAGAGGTGTCTAATGGCTGACGATAGGGTTGGGAGTGCAAAGCTGATGGTTGGGTTCAGCTGCAGTGTGTGAGGCCAGCTGCTCCCCTGGCTGGTCCATCAGTGCAGTCCCCTGCGGTGTGACTCCTCTGAGCCATTAGACCTCCTTCACCCCCTGTCCCATTTCCTGCCAGTACTGGCTATTTGCTGTGATGGTTGGTGTGTGTGGGCTGGTGGTGGCGGGTTATGTGTCATCTCTGCTGCCCACCCATCAGCCCTTTTCATGCTTCCCCTCTTGCTGTTCTCTCCCTCCTATAGGACAAAGTCATTGGCAGGAAATCAAATCACTTTAACCTGGTGATTTCTATGTCTCCAGTTCAGCTGGTACTCAGGTGGATCAGACTGAACAAGTTCCAAACCTTTCTGAGGCTTCTACCTTCTAATCAGGGACTATACAATCAGTAGGGAAGAAGAAAACTCTGACGAGGTTCCTCCTCATGCTCACATACATTAATCCTAATTCTCTCTGGCTTTGTCTACACTGCCAGTTTTTGTGGCAGAAAATATGCTAATGAGGGACTCATTTGCGTGAGTCATGATCCCATTTGCATATGTTCTACCGATCCTTTTTTGTGCTAGGGGTTTTTGCACAAAAACAAGCAGTGTAGATGTTTCCCTTTTGCGCAAAAGACCCTTTTTGCGTAAGATCGGTATACCTCCTTTTTGATGCATAAGGAAAATATGCAATTGAGATCGTGACTCATGCAAATAAGTCCCTCATTAGCACATTTTCTGCTGCGAAAAACAGGCAGTGTAAACGTAGCCTCTCAGTCCCCAGGGAGAGACTTTGAGAAGGAGCCTTGTTGCTGCAAAGCCATGGAAGTCTCTGAGGTTGCCCTGCCTTGAACCTCTGTCATGTCTGGCTGATGTCAGGGTCTCTCTATGAGGTCACCACCTCCCCACCACTGTTGTCCAATAGGCTGAGGTCTTCCAATAGGTCTTTGTGATGTTACTGCCATACTCACCCCTCCCTTTTAAGGCTGGTGTTCTGACACTGGCCAGCCTCTCTGGATATTTAAGTGGCTTCCTCTGGATCATCCCACTTAATGGCAGCTAAATCTGGGGATCAAGGTGGCTGCATAATAAAGCCCCAGAAGCTGCCCCCTTTATCACACTCAGTTTTTCATTAATTAGTAGACTTTAAGGCCAGAAGGGACCATTACAGCATTGAATCTGACCCCTGCATATCCCAGCCCTCCTGTATATCATAGTAACTAAGTTTTGATCCAAGTACACACCAGAAAGGCATCTAGTCTTCATTAGAAGACATCAAGAAATGGTGAATCCGTCACTTACTTTGGTAGTTTGTTCCAATGGAATCGTTCTCACTGTGAAATATTTGTGCCTTATTTCTAATACGAATTTGTCTGTTTTCACCTTCCAGCCACTAGTCTTGCTCTGTCCTTTTCTGCGACATTAAACAGCCTTTTTATACCTGGCATTTTCTCTCCAGTAATGCACTTAGATACTTCAAGGAAGTCACCTCTCAGCCTTATTTTGTAGAAGCTAAATAGACTGGGCTCCTTTCAATCGATCACAAGAAGGGATTTTTCTTCAGACCTCAAAACACTGGGCTCTTTGCTGCCCCATCTCCAATTTTTCAACAGCTTTTGAAAACATGGTTCCTAAATAGGCTACATTATCCATTCTCAGTCTGACTGATGATGTATCACCTCCCAATCCTACTCACTCTTCTGCTTGTATGTCTGATGGTGGTTTTATCCATATTCACCACAGCATCGCCTTGGTAGCTCCTGTTGAGTGGCTTGCCTAGCATGACCCTTAAACCCTTCTCAGAGTTCATGCTTGCCTGGTATAGTTCCTTGTTCCAGGGGTGTTGCATGGATTCTTTGGGACTAGGATGGGACTTTGCATTCAGCTCTGTGAAACCCTGTTTTGTTTGCATGGGTCCTGCTTGCCAAGGGATCTAGATCACTCTATATCACTGCCCTGGCCTCAGCCTTATTTGCCACTTGGCTAATATTTTGTCACCCACACATGTTACTAACAGTGATTTCATATTTTCTTCCCATTCATTAATAACAATTATTTAAAGTTAGTTCTTGAGAGGCCCTTTAGACCTCTAGTACCAGGTACCTGCCCTTCTCTGTAGCTTCTCCCATTCCACAGTCTGGTTTTGAGATGTGTCACCCAAAACTTGACAGAGTATTCTGGGTGCAAGCACTCAGAATATAATGGCATAATGGGATTTTGTGTGTTATTTTCTATCCCTTTCATAATATAATCCCTAATATACCGATAGGCTTTGTGATTGCTGCTGCACATTGAATAGAAGCTTTCAGAGAATTACCCAGGGTGACTCCAAGATTTCTTTCTGGCATGGTAACGACTAATTTAGAATCCATCATTGTATATGCATATCTGGAATTATCTTCTGCTTTTGCACTTCTCAATGTTAAATTTCATTTGCCATTTCGTTGCCCAGCCACACAGGTTTGTGAGATCCCTTTGTAGCTCTTCAAAGTCCGCTTCTGACTTAACATTCTTGGGTATGTTTGTATCATCTGCAAATTGTGCCACTTCCCCGTTCACCTCCTTTTCTAGATTATTGAATAATGCAAGTCCCAGAACCAGAGCTGTTCCATCCATAGGGTGGTTCAGGGTGGCTTTTCCGGGTCCCCTGGTGGCTGCCACAATTGTCCTATGGACAGGATAGTATCCCAGATGGTCGTTAACCTGTGGGGACTAGGGCAACCTAGGGGTTCCCTGGGGTTTTGTGGTCAGCAGCAGTGGCCTAAGTCCCACTGAGAAAATGAGACGTGGCCATTGTGAAAGAGGAAAATTCTTCATGAGTATCTCTGAAGGGAAAGATGTTATCCTCCAGCCTTTGCTGATAGATAAACTTCCAGGTAGGAAAAAATGGTAAAAAAAATACAATTAATCTTAAATATTTCCTTTTAAAACTATCCATGGCACTAGACTGAGTCAATTAGGAGGACTGGAAGAAGTGGGACGGAGTGGCTGCCCACTGACCCAGAGAGGGATGAGCCCCTCCCAGAGCTCTGGTGGGCATCACTTGGCCACAGCAACCCACCTGACCGGAAGCCAGGAGGTGGGGCCAGGGATATAAAAGACCTGCCTGAGAGGCCAGTCAGGCCCCAGTGACCAAAGAAGCCAGAAGCCTCCCTTGTGCAGCCAAGCAAAGAGCTGAGCCTGAGGGAAGCCGAGGACTGTCCCAGACCACCGCAGGCCGACAGTCTGGAGGGACTGCTTACCTGGCTGGAGGTTCCAGAGCGATGAAGCCTAGAGGACCAGCACCGGACCCAGGTACAGCCTGAGGGGGAGAATGGAAAAAGCCCAGGGGTAGCTGACCATCATTTGGCTAAGTCAGAACCAGGTCAGCGTGTTGCCCATTGACTAGCAGCAGACTATCCTGCTGCTGCTAGGGCCCTGGGCTGGGACGCAGTAGAGTGGGTGGGCCTGCATCCCCACTGCCACCCCACTCTTGGGAGGTAGTCTCTCCCCTCGACTGTTCCTGAACAACCACCTGCCTCTGCTGAATCATAGAATCATAGAACCATAGAGCTGAAAGAGACCTCAGGAGGTCATCAAGTCCAGCCCCCTGCTCTAGGCAGGACCAATCCCAATTAGATCAACCCAGTCAGGGCTTTGTCAAGCCGAGACTTAAACACCTCTAGGGATGGAGACTCCACTACTTCCCTAGGTAACCCATTCCAGTGCTTCACCACTCTCCTAGTGAAATAGTTTTTCCTAATATCCAACCTGGACCTCTCCCACCACAACTTAAGACCATTGCTCCTTGTTCTGCCATCCGTCACTACTGAGAACAGCCTTTCTCCATCCTCTTTGGAACCTCCCTTCAGGAAGTTGAAGGCTGCTATCAAATCCCCCCTCACTCTTCGCTTCTGCAGACTAAACAGACTCAACTCCCTCAGCCTCTCCTCATAGGTCATATGCTCCAGCCCCCGAATCATTTTGGTTGCCCTCCGCTGGACCCTCTCCAAAGCGTCCACATCCTTTTTGTAGTGGGGGGCCCAGAGCTGGACACAATACTCCAGATGTGGCCTCACCAGAGCCGAATAAAGAGGAATAATGACATCTCTGGATCTGCTGGCAATGCTCCTCTTAATGCAACCTAATATGCCATTAGCCTTCTTGGCTACAAGGGCACACTGTTGACTCATATCCAGCTTCTCATCCACTGTAACCCCCAGGTCCTTTTCTGCAGAACTACTACTTAGCTGGTTGGTCCCCAGCCTGTAACAATGCTTGGGATTCTTCCGTCCCAAGTGCAGGACTCTACGCTTGTCCTTGTTGAACCTCATCAGATTTCTTGTGGCCCAATCCTCCAATTTGTCTAAGTCACTCTGGACTCTATCCCTGCCCTCCAGCGTATCTACCTCTCCCCCTAGCTTAGTGTCATCTGCAAACTTGCTGAGGGTGCAATCCATCCCCTCATCCAGGTCATTTATAAAGATATTGAACAAAACCGGTCCCAGAACCGAACCTTGGGGCACTCCACTAGAAACCGACCGCCATCCTGACATCGAGCCGTTGATCACTACCCGCTGGGCCCGGCCTTCTAGCCAGCTTTCTATCCATCTTACCGTCCATTTACCCAATCCACATTCCCTTAACTTGCTGGCAAGAATATTGTGGGAGACCGTATCAAAAGCCTTGCTAAAGTCAAGGTATATCACATCCACTGACTTTCCCACGTCCACAGAGCCAGTTACCTCATCATAGAAGCTAATCAGATTGGTCAGGCACGACTTGCCCTTTGTGAATCCATGCTGACTATTCCTAATCACTTTCCTCTCCTCCAAGTGCCTCAAAATGGATTCCTTAAGGATCCCTTCCATGATTTCTCCAGGAACCGAGGTAAGACTGACCGGCCTATAGTTCCCTGGATCATCCTTCTTGCCTTTTTTGAAGATGGGCACTACATTTGCCTTTTTCCAATCATCCGGGATCTCTCCTGATCTCCACGACTTTTCAAAGATAATGGCCAAAGGCTCCTCAATGACATTTGCCAAAGCCCTCAGTACCCTCGGATGCATTAAGTCCGGACCCATGGATTTGTGTACGTTTAGCTTTTCTAAATAGTTCCTAGCCTGTTCTTTACCCACTAAGGGCTGTTGATCTTCATCCCATCTCGTGTCACTTAGCGCATTAGTCTGGGAGCCCACCTTGTCCGTGAATACAGAGGCAAAGAAAGCATTGAGTACTTCAGCTTTCCCCACATCATCTGTCACTAGGTTACCTCCTTGATCCAGTAGGGGCCGCACACCCTCTCTGATCACCTTCTTCTTGTTAACATGCCTGTAGAAACCTTTCTTGTTATCCTTCACATCCTTAGCCAGTCACAATTCCATTTGCGCTTTCGCCTTCCTGATAACCCCCCGGCATTCTCGAGCTATACATTTAAGCCCCCCCCCCCCGGTCATTTGTCCAAGTTTCCACTTTTTGTAAGCTTCCTTTTTGTGCTTAAGTTCACCAACGATTTCCCCTGTAAGCCAATCCGGTCTCCTACCATGTTTGCCTCTCTTGCTACGCATCGGGATGGTTTCTTTCTGTGCCTTCAATAAGGCTTCTTTAAAATACTGCCAGCTGTCCTGGACTCCTTTCCCCTTCATGTTAGCATCCCAGGGGATTCTGCAAATCAGGTCTCTGAGGGAGTCAAAATCTGCTTTTCTGAAGTCCAAGGTATGTATTTTACTACTCTCTTTTCTTCCTTTGGTCAGGATCCTGAAATCTACCATCTCATGATCACTGCTTCCCAGGTTGTCACCCACCTCTACTTCCCCTATTAGTTCCTCCCTGTTTGTGAGCAGAAGGTCAAGCTGCGCACAGCCCCTGGTCGGATCCTTCATCACTTGTACCAAGAAGTTATCCCCAACATTCTCCAAAAACTTCCTGGATTGCCTGTGTACTGCCGTATTGGTTTCCCAACAGATGTCAGGGTGATTAAAGTCCCTGACGAGAACCAGGGCCTGTGATCGGGAAGCTTCTCTCAGTTGTCCGAAGAAAGCCTCATCTACCTCATCCACCTGATTCGGTGGCCTGTAGTAGACACCAACCACAACATCACTGCTGTTGTTTTCACCTCTAAACTTAACCCATAGACTCTCAACAGGTTTTTCTCCCTCTATATACTGGAGTTCAGAGCAATCATAGTGCTCTCTTACGTATAGTGCAACTCCTCCTCCTTTTCTCCCCTGCCTGTTCTTCCTGAACAGTCTATACCCTTCCATGACAGTGCTCCAGTCATGCGAGTCATCCCACCAAGTCTCTGTTATCCCAATTAAATCATATTTCTTGGACTGGGCCAGGGCCTCCAGTTCTTCCTGTTTGTTGCCCAGGCTTCTCGCATTAGTGTACAAACACCTCAGATAACCAGTTGATCGCCCCATCTTCTCCATTCGAATCAGGGGTCCTCCTTTCTTGCTCATTCCTCTTTGCATTCCTTCCTGGTATCCGACTTTCCCACTCCCCTCAGGGTGTTGGTCACCGTCCCCCAACGAACCTAGTTTAAAGCCCTCCTCACTAGGTTTGCAAGTCTGCCCGTGAAGATGCTCCTTCCTCTCTTCGTTAGGTGGATCCCATCTCTTCCTAACAATCCTTGTGCCCGGAACAGAGTCCCATGGTCGAAGAAACCAAAGCCCTCTCTGCGACACCACCTGCGCAACCATGCATTTACTTCCTCAATTCGACGATCCCTGCCCAGTCCTTTCCCTTCAACAGGGAGGATGGATGAGAACAGCACTTGCGCTCCGAATTCTTGGGTCCTTCTTCCCAGCGCTACATAATCCGCAGTAACCCGCTTAAGGTCATTCTTGGCTGTATTGTTAGTTCCCACGTAGAGAAGCAGGAAGGGGTAGCGATCCGAAGGTTTGATCAGCTTGGTAAGCCTCTCAGTCACATCCTGAATTCGAGCTCCCGGTAAGCAGCACACCTCTCGAGATTCCAGGTCCGTACGGCAGATGGATGGCTCAGTCCCTCTTAGGAGGGAGTCCCCGACCACCACCACCCGTCGTCTTCTTTTGGGGGTGGTGGTTGTGGAGCCCCATCCCTAGGACTACGCATCCCATGCCTTCCAGTAGATGGTGTTCCCTTGCGGTTTCTTCCTTGTGAGGTCCCTTCCAAAGCATTCACCACCGCAGAGCCTGTGGAGAAAGCCTGAAAGCGATTACTTACCTCTACAGCATTGGGGGATTCCCGTGCTGGCCGTCTTCCCCTTCTAGAAGTTACATGCTGCCAGTTCTCTTCCTGGTCCATACTGCCCTCTCTGGCTCTTCCGCCTGCCGTGCTTGTAGGATTAAACGCTGCCTTCTATTGAGGAAGTCTTCATTCTCTCTGATGGAGCATAGGGTCGACACTTGGGCCTCCAGTCCTCTAATTTTTTCCTCCAAAATGGCAACCAGCTTGTACCTCGTGCAGATGAAATCCATTCTTTCTTCTGGGAGGAAGACAAACATGGCACACGCTGTGCAGGTAACAACAGCAGACCTATCACCATCCATCCCTGCTGTCCTGGAGAAAGGATTTAAAAAGAAAGGCAAGAGAACCTCGCGCCCTTCCCAACTCCCTCTCTAAACTCCCTGTTAGCACTCACCTGTTCGCAAGCTCCTTGGTCGCTTGTACACTGCTTTATAAAGCCCTGGACTGCCTGAAAGTCCCTCCCCCTACCAAGGCTCAGCTAATCAGCAGAGGCTTCTAGAATTCAAACTTTAATTAGAAGCCAACAGTTTCCACCTGCCACTCACAGCACACACTCCATGAAGAATCCCCATTTGAGTAAGGAGATCCGACTGTGTTTGTCTCAAACGGGACTTGTGACTGCTTGGATGTCACCCTGTTCTGTACCAGGGCCAGGCCTTAGAACTGTGTTTGTTTGCTGCCCCACCCTGAACTAGAACTGGGCCTTAGAACTGTTTACTTGCTGCCCCACCCTGAACCAGGGGCCAGGCCTTAGAACAATTTATTCCAGACTGCTGTTGAGGCTATGGACTAATCTAGAGTTAGAAGTGCCAGCTGATTCCTTACAAGAAACTGTGTGGTGTGTAGTGGGGTGGAGTGGCCACCCACTGACCCTAAGGGCGAGGAGCCCCCCCCCCCCCCCCCAGAGCCCAACTGGGCTACACACACATTACTGGGAAAAGTAATATTTCCCTGGAAAGGCACCATAAAATGACCATATATTTGTGACTGAGATATTTTAATGTCTGTGGGCGCATCTACACTGCACCCTTAGCTCAAAATAAGCTACAGAATTTGAGCTACGCAAATTGTGTAGCTTATTTCGAGTGTATTTTGAAATAACTTATTTAGTAATTTGGTGCTGTCTACACAGTGCCAAATTTTAAATAAACTGCTATTCCAAAATGTGCCTTAATCCTCATGGAATGAGGTTTACAGAGACATTGGAATAGCGTACATGTTATTTCAAAAAATATTTTGAAATAATGGGCTTGTTCAAAAGACGCTGAAAAGCTATTTTGGGATACCAGAAATATCCTGAAATAGTGCTGCAGTACAAATGTACCCTGTGATGTCAAAGTAATTTCAGGGCAGTGTTAAGGTTGTTTGGGGGAGGGGCTTTTTAAACCCTGGGGTTTCAAATAGTGCCCCACTACAGTGTGTTACCCTAAATTACTGATATGTACTCTCAAATTTTAATGCCAGTTTAATATAGTTTTTATCTGGGAATATTCAAGAGATACCTAGCAAATTCACAATTTGTCTGGTGCAAGAATTTACAACACTCTTTTTCTCCTGTCACTTAGTGTGCGTCTACAGCAGGGCTTAACTCAAAATAAGCTACACAAATTGAGCTATGTCAATTGCATAGCTTATTTCAAAATAGCTTATTTCAAAATTGGGAGCGTCTACACAGCACTTATTTTGAAAGAGAGCACTCTTTCTCCAGCTTCCCTTACTTCTTGTACAATCAGGGTTACAGAAGTTGTAGTAAGAAGTCCTCCAGCTTGACAGTATTTTGACATTATTTTGAAATAACTGCCTGCTATGTAGACGTAGACTATGTTATTTTGAAATAACGCAAGTTATTTTGAAATAATGTTGCTGTGTAGATGTACCCTCTGATGTTAACAAGATAGTATATTATATTCTACCACTAGATGACAGCTTTTAGTGATATTCTTTGTACACTGTGCATCCTCACAGATGTGCATAAAAAATTGTGTACACGGATGAAAATCTAATTTGCATGTGCAATTATTATATTGCATGTGCAAATTTATCATCTCCTTTTTTTAATACAAGTTTTGGTAGAGCCACACTGTGCACATTTTATATTTGCAAATACAAATGACCATTTAGACACCCAACTGGTCATCTGCTCACACAGGAGTAGATCCTGTGCTGCTCTCCGATTCTGGAAACAGCCTTTAGGCTGCTCTAAATTGTGCCAAGGTGCAACAATCCCCAAATGCTCATCAGAGTAGCAAGTGAGCATTAGAGTGTAAAATAGGTGAAGAACAGATGGCACGGAGCCACTACTTTAGGTCTGTCACCGAGGGAATTTCACTCACATTAGGGGAATCCCCAGCCACATTATTGGCTTTCCAAATGCTTTGTACCACCAAAGTAAAACAAATCATCTACCCCATATTCACTGGGTATATGTTATCTCAGGATATGATACAAAAATAAAGTTTCTAGACACCATTAAGGACTGATTCTTTGAGCAATTAGTCCTGGAACCCATAAGGAGAGAAGCAATTCTTGATTTAGTCCTAAGTGGAACACGGTATCCGGTCAAAGAGGTCAATATATATAGCTGAACTTCTCAATAAAAGTGACCATGATATATTTAAATTTCACATCTGTGTGGAATATCAAAGGCTAAATCCTTGGGTGAGGATGGGGAAATACCAAAGAAGCTTCTACCATAAGAGCATTCAACTTCAGAAAGGGGAAATACACAAAATTTAGGAAGCTAGTAAAATGGAAAAGAAAAGGAACAGGCCTCTTAGTGCTCTGGGGTGTGTGTGCGTGCTCTCCTGAGGCAGGAACCAATGGCCACAATGGGGGCTGAGTCAGGAGCTAGTGGCCCCAGTGAGGCTGGGCTCTGATGGGTATGAAAGGGGCATAGCCTTGGGCAGAAGGAGTGGGGTTTGAGGGCTAGCATCCCCAAACCAGCGATTCACTACTTCCTATGAAGCCCTTGTGAAGAAGCTAATTGAATTACTCTGATTGGTCTTCACTGCAGAGGACATGAGAGAGGTTCCCATGCCTGAGCCATATTTTTTTAAGTGACAAATCTGTTAATTGAGAAGGTTTGGGAACAAACTGTTAAACAGTAATAAGGACCAGATGCTATTCACCCAAACATTCTGAAGGAGCTCAAACATAAAATTGCAGAACTACTAACTATGGTATGTAACCTATCACTTAAACCAGTTTCTGCAGAAGATGACTGGAGGATAGGTAATGTGATATTAACTTTTAAAAAAAAGGCTCGAGAGGCGATCCTGGCAACAAGCCTAACTTCAATACCAGTCAAATCAGCTGAAACTATAATCAAGAACAATAATATCAGACATATAGAAGAACACAATTATTTGACAAAAAGCCAACCTGGCTTTTGTAAAAGGAAATCATGCCTCACCAGTCTATTAGAATTCTTTGCTGGGAGTCAACAGATGTGGGAAAGAGTGATCCAGTGTACTTGAACAGACTTTCAAAAAGCCTTTGGCAATGTCCCGCACCAAAGGTGCTTATGCAAACTAAGCAGTGATGGGATAAGAGGGAAGGACCTCTCATGGATCAGTAACTAGTAAAAAGACAAAAAACAAAGGGTAGCAATAAATGGTCAGTTTTCAGAATGGGGTGAGGTAAACAGCATTGTCCTGCAAGGATCTGTACTGGAACCAGTGCTGTTCAACATATTCATAGATTATCTGGAAAAGGGGAGTGGTGGCACAGTTTGCAGATAATACAAAATTATTCAGGATAGTTACGTTTAAAGCAGACTGTGAAGAGATCTCAAAACACTGAGTGATTGGACAACAAAATGGTAGATGAAATTCAATGTTGATAAATAAAAAGTAATCCATATCAGAAAACATAATTCCAGCTATACATATAAAATGATGTGGTCTAAATTAGCTGTTAGCACTCATGAAAGAGATCTTGGAGTTGCGGATAGTTCTCTAAAAATACCTGTTCAATGTGCCGTGGCAAAGAGAATGTTAGAAACTGCTAGGAAAGGAATAGATAATAAAACAGTAAATATTATAATGCCACTATATAAATCTGTTTTTTCCATACTTGCAGATTGAGTACAGCTTTGGTCAACCCATCTAAAAAAATTACAACTGGAAAAAGTACAAAAAAGGGCAACAAAAATTAAGGGTATGGAACAACTTCTATATGAGGGCAAATAAAAAACTAGGACTGATCAGCTTGGAAAAAATATGACTAAGGGAGGATATGATAGAAGCCGATAAAAGAGATCTCTTATACTTCATACAAACTGATCAGCTGAAGTTAATGTAAAACATTCTGGATAACACGAGACAAAATTTTGGGAAGGACTAAGGAAAAGGTGGAGGCTAGTGAGATGGTGAAATGGTAACAGTTTTGTGAGCTTATTTGCGGAAAGAATCCATTAACTCTCCCCCTCCCTCAATTCTTGTTTGCTGCATTCAAAATAAAGCACTGTTTTATACTTTTTTGGCTCACATGCCGCTTCTGTCTCCTTGTATCTTTTCTCCTACTCAAGGAAGTGCTTCAAATTACCGCTTATCTTAAATTTTCCACTGCTATAATACAGCCTATCTTCAGAATAACTGATGTACAACTTTGTGTGCCATTGCACCATACATGCTACTGTACTGCACATGCGGGTATCTTATGCATAAAAGTACCATGATTAATCAGCACACTTGGGTATATTATATATGAAAATGTCATGATTTCTGACAGCATTACTCAGTGCAGAGTAAGGCCCTGAGGTCATCAAGAAACATCTCCCTCATAATTGCCCAATTGGGTGCACGCGCCATTGATCTGTCAGAGTATTCTACAGGAAGAGCACCCCAAGAGGATGCAGATTTAGTAAAAGAAGCTGTATAATAAGATGCCTGGGGGCAAAGGAAGAAATATGGGAACAAAAGGAGTGTAGGTGTGAGGAGCTAGATGTGGTGAGGAGTTGGAGAAGACCTTCTTCCTTGTAAGGTGGGATGAAACTCACATAAAAGTGTAAAGTTACCCAAGAGTGAATTCTGATCACAATGATCAGGCTGTGTTGTGATCAAAAGTATCTTTCAGGAAAGTTTTGGGCCTCAGTTACTAGCTATTTGGCTTTGTAGAGAAACTAACAAGATGCCTAATGCTTCTAGTGTGCATAGTCTAGTAATAATTCACTCTGGGACATAGCCAGAAAAACTATCACTACTACTTTGTTTGTTATAGTACATATCTTTTTTGTATCGTAACTCATATAGCAGACAACTTCTGTGATCTCAAAGCAGAGTCTATGGATCACTCAGCCAGTAGAAAACTGAGATATTGTCATCCCATTAAAAGACATCTCATCCACCTTGTCTCTATGACATCCTGGGACTGACATGGTTATAACAACACTGCATACGTCTTTTCTACCTTGGCATCTTATGGTTTTGAGAATCTGGAGAAAGAACATTTTCACATCATTAAAGTCTTTTTCCTGGAATAAGATCTTCAGTACTTTAATACGGTTTTACAGAGGTAAAATCATTGACCCTGTTATGTTGGAGTACAGAGATGCACTGATTCACTACTCCTTTTTATGTCAGCTTTGTGCTGCTTTGACCACTTTTTAAGATAAAGAGTATAGTGCAGAAGGGTGACTGAACTAGTTCTGTGGCACTTCCATGGTGAGAGGGAATTATTTGCAGGGAAGGAAAAGAGCTCACAAAGTATGTTCCCAGAGCACCTCATCATATAGTGACTGTGAGAGGGTGCACCAATCCTGCATTGGGCCAACAGAGACAGACTGATCAGTATAGTCCCAGAAGGCCACACCCTTTTCTCCTGCTGCACATGTTCTGAGTGGATAAAAGAAGGCAGCCCAGCTCAGTCAGGGCAGGCTGTGGAGGGGGAAGGACTTGTACTGCAGGATCCTCCAGAGATCTTGCTGGTGCTCCAAGCTGCAGAGCCGGTGACCTTAGACTACACTATGGGAGACTTACTAATTATGGAGACTGATGGGGATGCCAGCTACCACCAGCTGAGGAAATGCCCAGAATGTAATTTATGATAGAAAGTGACCTAGGAGATATAGCAGAAGCCAATGCCTAAACTCTTAGTGGGGAAGTCCTTGTCTTCATAGGGCCCTGGGTCAGAACCTGGTGGACTATGAAGGGCTGGATTCCCCTACTAGGCATGGCTGCTGTTTGTTCTTGGTCCCAGCCCAGAGGCTCGGGGACCATAGACCACTGATGGCCAGCCTAGGCTAGTGAGTGGGCTGCATGAGTGGCCCTCCTTCATGTCAGTGGGCCACAAGATTGTCATAACCAAGGCAGTCTCCTAAGATAGGATAGTTTTGCTAACTGCACTTGTGTACCTAGAATTTGTGGGGTGTGCCAACTGAACCATAGCAGCTCTTTGCTGGGATACAGAGGGAGCACATGGCTGTCTCAGTCAAAGTTGTGTACAATCAGCATGTACCTCACTTCACATGCCCTTGTTTTACATGCATGTCACTTTAGTAATATTGGTAGGAAAAAAACCTATGTGGACACAAACCAGCTGAATCTGGCAACACTGAGATTGGGCAATGGTAAACAAAATGTCTCACGAGCCACACATAGAACTCTGACGGGCTGCATGTGGCTCCTGGGCTGCACCACTGCTACAGACAGTGTGTCCTGGCCCTCCAAGAGGATACAGACTGATTGTTGTTCTGCCCCACCCAGAGCACCAGAACCCCAGATGCTACTGTCTGAACTAGCCAGGAGGCTTCGGGGCCATTGATTGTTTGTTCTGCCCTGCCTGGAAGCTACAGGCTGATCATTGTCCTTCCATACCCAGAGAGCCCAGAACTCTAATTGTTTTCAGTCCCAGCCTGGATGCTCAGGGGCCATGGACTGTTTGTTTACACAGCACCACAAGGGGTCTAGAGCTACCTTGCTGCAATTTAATTACCTTGTGTATCGGGGGATCCCAATGACTGGGTGGCAGAGTATTCAAACCCTACAATGGGCCAATAGAGGTGGTCTGTCTCAGCAAACAGGGCCACTCTCACAATGGCTTTCTACAGCATTTATTTCTCTCAGCCACACACAACGATGAAGAGAATTGATGCGGCAGTGGTGCAGTGATACAGAAACTAGTGTGGTATAGCTTGTGAGGAGGTGGAAGAGAGAGCAATTTTCCATTGCTGGTTTCCTATAACCCCATTCCCTTTGCCTCCATCATAGTGTTCTCTCTCCTTTATAGAGGATTACTCTTTAGCCCACGTGGAACCCTTATCTCTGGCAGAGCTCTATGTGGTGGTGTTAACCGGGGCTGATGGTTTTTGGCTCTGTGTCTGTCAGTACCTTCTTGGGTGACAACCTCAGAGAATCCAGCTATCTGCTGCGGCCCTGTGGGAGGCTCTCTTTCCCCTGCTTAACTCCCTTGCCACATATGGAGGCTGAGGGGAGGAAGTCGCAGGTGGGCAGTCAGACCAGTTGAAAAACACACTGTTGCTACTGGGGGATGTGGTGTTTCCCTATCAGGATCTCACTCCTCTGCTGCAGATCTCACATGAAGAACCTGTCATGGCCTAATTCAAAGCCCACTAACTTGCACGGACTTGCACCATTAACTTGCACGGACTTGGATCAAACCCGAAATGAGCTGCCCATTTATGCCTGGATTCTTCCTGCCCCTTACATGAATACATATGGGCTACGTCTACACTGGCAGCTTCTTGCAGAAGAACAGCCATTCTTTCATAAAAACTTGCCGGCTGTCTACACTGCACGAGCGTTCTTCCAGAAGTAAATTTACAGTATAGCATTGTAAAACAGGGCTTCTTCCGGAAGAGTTATTCCTCTCCCCATGAGGAATAAGCCCTCTTGTGCAAGAGCTCTTCCAGAAGAGGGCAGTGTAGACAGGCAGCATGAATTTCTTGAGCAAGAAGCCCCTATGGTTAAAATGGCCATCAGAGCTTTCTTGCGCAAGAGAGCGTCTACACTGCCATGGATGCTCTTGAGCAAAAGCACATGGCAGTGTAGACTCTCTCTTCTGGAAGAGTTCTTGCGCAAGAAGCTGCCAGTGTAGACGTAGCCATAGTCTGTTGGGGGCAGGAAGGGAGAAGGGTATAAAGGGCCCTACTTTTGGGCCCACCTGTAAGGGCCAGGCAGTTCCGCAGATTCCACTCTCTAACGGTACCTGCATTGCTATCCATCTAGCATGGCTAAAAATAGCAGTAAAGACACACAGTGGCAAGGGTTTCAGCACAGGTGAGCAACACGAGTATATACCTAGGATTCTTGGTGGGCTTGTACAGCCCATTTTGAAACCTGTACTACCAGGCCTTCACTCTTACTGGGACTTGTGATTAAAACTAGAGCAGATATGCCTACCCAAGTTGCAATCATAGCTCCTATTGCACTGCAGACCCCAGAAGTACAGGGCTTGTCCTGCTTCCTCAAGGGTGAGAAGTGCTCTGAAGGGAGTAAGCAGGATCTCTAATTGTACTCCATATGCATTCACTGGCCAGTCATATGGGATCAACTGCACTCCAGAAGAGGGTGTAATAATGTGCATATAGCCTCTGAGGGTGCATCTAGATTGCACCCATAACTCAAAATAAGCTACACAATGTAAGCTATGTAAATTGCATAGCTTATTTCGAAATTTGGCACTGTCTACACAGCACCAAATTTCAAAATAGACCACTATTCCAAAATGTCCCTTAATCCTCATGGAATGAGGTTTATAGGGATGTTGGAATAGCAAGCCCGTTATTTCAAAAGCTATTTTGAGATAATGGGCTTGTTTAAAAGACGCAGAATAGCTATTTCGGGATACTGGAAGTATCCCAAAATAGCACCACAGTGTAGAGATACTGTGCATGTCTTGGAAAGCCAGGAGGTATTCTGCCTCCAGGAGCTAAGTCACCATATGACTTTGTTAGGTTCTTGCCTAAATGGTGCAATATACCCCTTAGAACTTTGTGTTTAAAAATATGAACTTGATATTTATTTTAGATATAAATTTAAAGTTGCATGAATGTACCGGTACATAAAGCCAGCCTGGTATAAAGACAGTGCAATACAGCTCAGTATTACTAAGCATAGAGATTAATGCTTAATTTAACATCAAGGATTAATTATTGATTTCATGCCTACAAAAAAACTGCCAACATTTGCTTTTCCCCCCCAGAACTTGGCAGAAAATTTCCTCTTTCCCTTGGGATAATGTTACCGGCATCACAGAAGCAAACTAGTTTTCACTGGATTTGTCACAGAAAACTACAGTAAGCTCCCTGAAATCATTTCTTTGTGTCACTGCAAAGGTAAAGCTGGAGGTCAAAGTTTGAAACTGAAACACATTATGTAGCGCATCAGCTGAATAAATAGTAATCCATGATCACAAGATCTCATTATGCTGAGGAGAAGATATTGGCAGCTGGTAAAAAGTCTGAATAAAACTCAGCTAAATGTGAAGAGAGCTATACTGAAATCAAGCTAAAGGGAGAAGGTCAATTTTAAAAAAAATTCTGTCTGTTGTCTTTTTTTTTAATATTGCTTTTGATTAAAGTAACACTTAAGATTGTTATAAATGAAAGTTTAGAAAAAAGTGTTTGGCTTTTTCAGTTTGCAAAATTTGAACATTTAAAAATATTTTGACCGGGGTTTCAAAATTTGGTACCTAACTGTAGACTCTTAAATCCTGATTCAGCCTCCTAAATACATATGATTTTTAAAAGTGATGAGAGCAAAGTAGCTTCTGTTAAATGACTTAGTCTAAATCAAAAGAAGCAAAGTGTAAACAGGTTTATTAAGAATGTCTTCATTAAATGGATCTTGTTACACTAGGCAACTTCTCTAATGTTCTAGGTCTCTACTAATTATTGAAATATTCAGCAATCTCTCCTGTTAAAGCTATTCCACTGTGTATTACAAGTAATTAAAAACGCATTAGATCAGCACCCTAGGTCTCCCACGTCCCAGATAGGTGCCCTAACTACCATGCTACAGAGTCAGTCTCATGCTAACACTCTTCCTCTCGCTCTCACTGGCCTATTGACTAAGTATTTCAATATAGTGGAACTGCAACAAGAGAGACTGAGGGAGATCTTGCATCAGAATAACCTATAGTCCAGTGGTTAAAGCACTTTCACAGGAGGAAGCAAACCCTTATTTTTTCTCCTCCTCACCAGAGAAAAGAATTTTACCTGATTCTCCTGAATGAATGTTCTAACCACTGGGCTAACAGGTATAAAATGGGCACACCATTTCCTTCTCCAGCCAGATTTTCAATGGGATCCAATCCAGTAAGTGGTTTTTAACACATCTACCATATTGGTCATCCCAAGAAATTCATAGGTCGCACATATAAAACAAACATCAGGAAGCACTACTTCACATAAGGCACAGTTAACCAGTGGCACTCATTGCCAGGGGATGTTGTGAAGACCAAAAATGTTACAGCGTTCAAAAAAAGAATTAGATATATTCATGGAGGGTCTGTCCATCAATAGCTATTAGCCAATGTGGTCAGGGATTAAGCAACTTGATGCATCTCTGATATATTTGAATATTTTTTATTTCCTGGGTCTCTGAAAATGACTGAAAATCTTGTCTTTTTGGGAGACTGAAGTACTGTGGAGCTGATAAGACAGATCCTCCCCCAGGTTCCTGTCCCCTTCATGTCTCCATTATTTCCCCTCCTGCCCATCCCAATATCTCTGCACAAACCTGATTGCTTGAAGAGGAGTGCCACCCAAATCAAGGACACAGAACTAACTCTCTCTCGGTCATGGTTACAGCTAGTGAACAGATGACAGAGCAGGTCACTGGCCTGTGAAGACTGGATGAGAAGACAAAGGAAGCAGTAGGGCAAGAGGCTGGAGCCTGAGGCTACAGCAGAGTGAGGAAGTCAGAGGGCCCAGGGAAGGGTGAAAAGCTGAAGTGTGGGTCTGGACCAAGTGATTATCTAAGCCCTGCCTGTCCCCCTGTCCCCTGGCCTGAGCCTGCCTTGCCTGCCTCCCTCTGCACAAGGCTGGAGGCTGGCATCATTGCTCGCCCAAGTCCATCCTTCCTAACCCCCTGCATGTTCCTCTGTACCTCACACCTTTTTCTGGCAAAAGTGGACAATTGTCCCATTTGCTCTTGCCAACTGACTAATCAGCAAGAGGACATGTGGACAAATGCCCACTTTTGCCAAAAAAAGTCCGGAATGGCTGAGACCAGGCTTTAAAAATATGCATAAATAACAGAGAGGCTGGATGTATCTAGCCTGGTGCGGAGAGAGTGGGAGGAAGGCTTGTTCATTGTAAGTGGTACCAGGGCAAGGGAGTCTGCATAACGCCTGCTAAAGATTCTGACCTGTGTCTGGTCCCAGCATTTAGAGATTTGCAACCCAATTGCATCCAGTCATTTCTTAAATGTCCTTGAAGTGCTGAGTTCAGAGCCTGCACAGCAGCCAGGTCACAGGCTTCTTCTGACAGGGGCTGGGGAAGGGATCCCTTCTTTTTGGTAGAGTGGAGGATAACTTGGAGGCTATTGGCAAAGTCTCTGAGGATCTTAGCAGGTTTTTTCGGCCCTCATGGAGAATTCTTTCATCTGTTCATAGGGAGGGGTAGCAGCTCGTCAATGCAATCCAGTTATTTAAACATATTTTTGCTGGTCAGCACTTACACTGGGGCAAGAGTGGGGAACCTAAGACCCGGAGGCTGGATGCGGCCCTTGGCTTGCTTGGATCTGGCCACCGAGACTTTGAGACCCCCTCAGCATTGGGGAGCCTGTGCTGACACACATCCCTCCCTTTCCCACCACTGTTCCCCTGTGGGACTAGAGCACACAAAATCTACGAGGCTGGGCCTACCTAGGCTCTCGTGTGCAAGGAGAATGTGGGAAGTGTCTTTCTCCTTCTCGGATGAAGGCCACATCTACCTCAACCCACAGTGAGGGTTTTTTGTTTTATTTTTTTGCTTCTCACTTGTGTGTGGTCCCTGACTGATTTTTCTGTGGGTCAGCAGCCCCTGACCTAAAAAAGGTTCCCCACCCCTGTACTAGGGCATCTCCCCACAGCTGACCAATAGGATCCTCATCTTCTGGTACTCAGGGTAGCTGTACATGTTAAATGTGAATTCCAGCCCTGCCTGGAAAGCTGAGAAGCTGGTCTTGCCATCCCCTGTCAACCAGGATCACCACAGGCCTCTTTTGTGTTATATCAGTCATTGGAGCCAGGCTGTCTGGCAGAAGGGATGTTAGGTTGAAGGGGTTCAAAGATATCCCCAGAACCTCAGCGATTGTCCACAGGAATCCCTTCCCCTCCCTAACTCCTGTTCATGGCACCACTTGTCAGGCGGTTCTGAGAGTTAGGAGAGTGGTGGCAGGTCCCAGCCATGCATCTCTGCACAGGCAAGGTGTGTCAAATAACAAGCAATAGCACAGTAATTTTACCCAACCCACAGAAGCAGATCTAAACCAGAATTTTTAGTTGGGGGTTACAGTGCTATTTCCTGGCTTCAGAGGAGCTAGATATTCCTGGAACCAAAGTGGTGTTCATTGTTTTGGCACTTGTGCTTCCAAAGAAGTTCACAAGTATGTGAATGACAAAATTCAGCATGTTACAGGTTGATGTTTTAAAAATTCATTTTGGTTTGGATTTGGTTGGACTTTTGGGTGGAGGTTCAGGTCTCTAGTCTGTGTGATCTGATTCACAATACATTTACTTATAGATGCAAATGTGATTTCGTTTGTATATTACTAAAATAGGGAGGTCATTGCAAGATGAAGGCCAGAGTTTTACCAGTTTTTTTAATCTGAAAGAAAATCAAATGCCTCAGATTTTACTCCTAAACTAGATAGTCATTTCTCTCTATATCAACAATTACCCCTGGAAGTAAAGAAAAAGGTTTTTTTGTTTTGTTCTTTTTTTAAGCAGAAGATGTCTAGAATGGGATGATTCTTTAGGAAAGAATGAGAGCTCGGGAATCTGCTTACATTTCAAGAAGCAATGTGAAGTTCAGTCAATTTTGGGGAATTTTAGGGAACAAATTGAAATTGGCAGTCACCATTTGTTTTGAATTTGAAATGGAAAAATAGATATCAGATAGCTCCCAAGGCACGACTGGATGCCTTCATATCAGAAAGAGATTACTAAATCAAAACCTAAAGCACATCTTTTATATTTTGTTTTTAATCTGAACAATCAAAGCTTATACACAGACATAACAGAAAAAGTTAAAGCGATGCCATCATGGCCCATTTTAACACTGTCAGGCTTTTAGAAAATACATTGTCTGAATATTTTACCTTACAATTACCCAACCACACCACAATGGCTTAAAGCCACTGTTTTTAATCACTTGGTTCCTTGTCATATTTTCTCATCATTTTGCGGGGGAGGGGCAAATAACAGTTTGCATTAGATAAAAAAGTTTATTTTTTCCCTTTCTATTGGAGAAATTCATGTTAATTATTCTTCTGCACCTGCCTAATGGGGCTGAAGTAATTCAATTGTCATATTGTTGTAGACTGTTGCTTTGTGTAATGTATCACCCCTGCTGTTTCACTTAAAAAAATTCTATACTCCTCCATTATTCAGCAAGGTCTAATGATTATTCCAGCATTTGTACTTGCTGCACTGTTGTTTTGATTTTAATTGACTTCACTTTTTTAATTAAGTACATTGGTTTTAACACTGTTGTTGACATGCATGGTTTTGTCTTTATCAGTATTTGCTTCCATTTGCTTTCAAGATCTATTGACATTTTATTTAGATTCATTCTAAAGGAATACATAGATATCCTACAAGGTTCATCACCAACTCTAAGGCATTTCCCATATTATTCTTATCTAATGGTCTGAAAAATGTAAAAATATACTGAAAATGTTAACAATCCTTCTTTAAAAATATAAATTAAAAAAATATCAATTGCCATAACAATGTGGTTTTTTAAAAGTAATGCTTGTATCATATATTATATTCTCTTACTTGCAAGGATAAACCTAATTTGTCTCATATATAAGTTGGACAAATCATCCACATAATTTTATATGTTTATATGCAGAAACATTTACATAATTTATCTGTTTTTCATTGCACTTTCAAAACAAGGTGTGTTAATAGAAAGTCATTGGTGCAAATGTACACTACTGACCATATATTACAGTTACTTTACCTACCATTGCTTGATTTAAAATAATTAATCTTTTCAAAAGGCTAGTTTATTTCTTATGTTCCTTAAAGACCTAGTGACAATACTTTTAAAATGGTCCCCACAGCCTTTAGAAATACATCAGTCAATTGATCTAGCATAGGTTCTGTGCCCTTTAAGTACAACCTTAAACAAAATCCTCTTGCGAACTCATTCAAGTACCCCCTTTGAAAGCATGTTTCATTTATTTATCACAGAACTGGGTAATAAAGAAAAGGCTATAGATAAAATGATTCTACTTTTTTTTAACTGTAATATTAGATGTTGCTGAGCTGTGAGATTACTGTCTGAACACACTCACTGTACATTTTAAAATGAAAAGGAATAAAATGATAAGGCCACATCACTTTTGCTGGCACAACCAGCCTACAAAAGTGTAAAGACAGAGCACATGTAGCGTATTACAGGGAAGATGTTATATGAATGCTCACATTTCTATTTGTTAATGGACATGAATGAATGGGACCTGGCCGCCATTTGATCATTCAGGGGACAGAGGGTGAAGATTTAAAAGTAGACCCAGATGCCCTGCTTGGATGCAGCCTCTTTGCCACAGCACTGATAGTTGATGAGTCACACAGCTTTCCTTCTCTCTGGGATTCTCCTTCTGCTTAATGTTCTTGACCTGGGTTCTTTCAGCATGCCATTCATTGTGGCATGATTGAGGGACAGTGTAACTGCACAAAGATACACACAAATCACGAGATTATAAAAGCCAACCATTCTGGGAGGCTTTTCATTTGTTTTTCTATATTTTGAGGCTTTCTGGGGCAATTGGGTCATGTTTTCTAGCTTCTCTTCACAACCATGAGAACTAGAAACTTATCCTGTTGTTGTTAATTGTTTTTAAATGAAAGCTGAGATTCTGATGTTAACACTTGACTCCAGACTCGGGGGCTTTAAGAAAAATGCCAAATATTACATCCCTGTGGTAAAATGAGATTCAGCAACACTGTGTGATCACTAAGTATTTCCCATGAATTGCAACAGACACGTTTTTGTGACAGCTTTATAGACACTGTAGTACTGCATACGTTTCTGAAGGTAATTTACATGCAAGAGGGCCACAGAGAAATTGCCTCAGAACCAAGAAATGAATGCATACTTGGGCAGCTGAGGCAGAAAATGACATAGAGGCAGAGAAGAGCATACTAGGGGAAATGGAAATGCAGCCTTCTGGTGACAGGGAGGAAAACTTTGAGCAATGACTGGGAAAAGATTCTGGGCAGGGTTTTGGGAAAGTTAGCAAGAGAGAGAGGTGTCTCATTTTGTTCAGAAAGATAAAAGGAACAGCTAAGAGAATGGACAATCTTCTGGTAAGTGTGGAAACATGAGCAGTTCAGATGTCTTCAGCTTTCAGTACAGTTTGTTGAGGTCAAGAAAGCGCTTCAGGAGAAGAGAGATGACTAGAACAAACTAAAAAAGCAATACCCAGTTACAGCAGTGGTGCTTGTAGGAGGCAACTTCTCTATCACTCCTATGCATATTGGTTCAATAACATTTTTTAAAGACAGAAGTAAAAAGAAACTCCATTGTCACAGTGTAAATATTACCAGATATAATTGCAACTTGATTTAATGAACCTTCTGGAGTATGTAGCAAGTCCCTGGGGATAAGCTAAAGTTATTTCCTTTCCACAAAGGGTCTGCAGTTGTCTGGTCTTTAGAAATAAACCACTTGCTATCATCCCTTAGTCTGTAAATCTGCAAACCACACAGACAGATTTAAAAACAGTTAAAAACATTGTTTGTATCACGAACAAGCCCTTAGATTTTCTGCTTGACACATTGCTCCTTGAATTGTGTGAAAAAACAAATGAGAATAGTCAACTACCCAGTTTGTTGCACTGATCATATCACAGTGAGGAAATGTTTCTTGTCTAAACAAACGTGACTTATTTTACCTAAGATCTCAAACAATGTTGGGAGATAAATGTGTAAATGTGCATGAGTAGGATTTGATATGATGCAAAGTCAACAGTGCCACAAAGGCCAACTGGAGAGGGTCTGCAGCAGCACCAGGGAGCAACAAGTCCTGGCACTTCACCAGGCAGATGTCCCAGTAAAGCAGACATCACAATTTAGCTTCCGGTCCTGCTATCAAATTAATTTAAGCAGACACCTGACCAGTGTTCCCTGTAAGTAGAGCATTTGGATGGCTACCCGGGAGAGACTTAGGCATCTCTCAGTTGATTAACAGAGTACCCACAGTGCTCACTACCATGTGTTTCTCCTGGCGGTACACAGCTGCACATACCTTGGTGCACCTAACAAAATTTATCCTGCACACGGATGGAAAAAATTAGAGGGAACATTGCACCTGACCCATGCAAAGCCCACTGGAGTCCATGGAACTCTGCATTAATACAAGGAGATAAACTTTCATGGGTTGCAGGATCAGGGCTTTAGTGCGTCTCAATGAACAGAGTAGTCTGAGAATGCATATTGTCTGTTTACACAGCATCTTTCATCCCATAGCATGTTACAGAGTATGTCCATGCAGCAACACTAAACTGTCGCAGTTTCTGGAGAGGGTAGCAGAAGCTGTTTGGGGCACAGAATACTGTAGCATAGTGCCCGAAGGACATTAGTGAAGTGACCTGGAAGCATCAGGAGCCCAGCTTCCCTTTATAAAATCTGGGTTGCTGGAGCAGCGGTGCCAGAAGAGCCAAGTGTCTCTGAGCCCAGAACTTAAAAGGGCCCCTGCAGCAGAGGTAGATGCAGGCTCCTGGCTCAGTGGGCACACTGTGAAGAACTGCCTAGAGCGCATCGATCACCTGCTGTGGCACTCTCTGCTGTGGCACCATGACAGTAATCCCATCCTTGTGCAAAGGGGAGGCCCCAGCGAGGAAGACTGGGACCTGAAAACAAGCCTGGCCCCCACTCACCCTGACACAGAGGCTCCTCTCCTGTGAGAGGGGGCTTGCACCCCACGCTGAGCATTGCGACCTGATGCACAGGAGCACAGCACCATGGGGACAAACCTCAGTGGCAATGCATCCTCATGTGCAGGTTGCAGGTCCCAGAGTAGGGAGCCATACTCAGCCCCATGGGACAGGAGGCGCTGCCACAGGATAATGGCTGGGAAGGCTCACTCTCTGCCCCTGCATTCTACTGGGGGCGGAGGGAGTCTTTCCCCTGTGCAGGCCCAGGAGAAGTGTGTGCTTGCTTGGTTTTGTACCCTTAGTTTCATTTTTCTCTGGGTGCAACTGCACCCATAGAGCCCACAATAAAGTTGCCCCTGTGCTGCTGCCTTGGTTTAGTGAGGAACAGAGGCAGCAGTGCCAGAAGAGACCTTCAAGCACAGTGCCTTAGCTCAGAGGTACTGTCCACCATTTCTCCCAGTCCCCCTGCACAGCTTTGATTTCCCTAATCTTAGACCTACCTACTTCCATGCACTAGCATTTTCCTCAAGCCTGTGTCCCTCAAGCCATCCCCAGTCCTGCTATGTCCTCCCAGGCTCCTGATAATTCCAGCTCAGTCCTTGTTATCCCAATCCCTGCTCACTGTACATACCACTGCTTCCATGTCCCTGCTCACCCATATACTTCTCAGAGCCCCATCTCTTCTGCAAGCCTATCCCACTTCCCCAGGCTAGTGCTGGGACTTGCTGGGGCTATGTGCACAGTTGATGAATTGGGAAATGGGCTAGCAGTGTCAGAAGACAGATGTAGCTGACAGATCAGGGCAGGTCTGCCAACTTGACACAGTTATTTCTGACTATAGGGAACAGTTCTTTGCCCTGGTCTACACTACCCTTATTTTGAAATAACATGCAGCACATCCACACTACCAAGCCCATTTTTTCGAAATAAGGAGCTGATTATTTTGAAATAATACTGCCTGCTTTCCACGAGGAATAATGCTCATTTTGAAATTGTTATTTCAAAATAGCAGTAGTGTGGATGCTCCACCAGTACTATTTCAACATAACTACTCCCCACAGTCATTCAGAGTAATTACTCCCCAGTGCTTCCTGGGGCTCTAAGTCGAGGTAACACATCCACATTAATGCAGCCTGTCTCAAACTAATTTTGGCACTTCCCTATAGTGTGGACACACTATTTCAAAAAAGTTATTTTGGGAGTTATTTCAAAATAAGTTATTTAGAAATAATTTCCTACTGTAGACATGACCTTTATGTGCTTAATAGTAAAATGTCATGTGACCTATATCCAAAGTACTTGCCCTTGAAATTTGTGGGGAATGTAGTTCTTTGCCTTAATTTTTTTGGTGTGGCTATAGGCAAACTGTACAATATTTTGAAAGGAGATAATTGGAAAATGTTAGTATTTCACTACAAATGAAATACATAAAAATCAGCTGATCCATGAAGGATGGTTGTGCCAAATTTGACGACTAAATTAAGTAAATATGAAACTGACAGATTTTAGTCACAACAGGCTTTACCATGGAACTTCTGCTGCTACTTCCATGATAATATTCTTGCTCTCACTCTCTTTCACGCTCATATTTTCATGTGAAACTTTCGACTGTTTTGAGATGTATCCTGATCATTTTACTTGTGTTTTCTTATTTATAATTTACGATGTTTTCTATAATCTTAGATGCACACACAAAATACTATACTCTCATTAAGAAAACTGTGCTGGACTGAATTGGGCTTAAGATTCAGCAATTTTCATTGCTTACAGTTAATTATGTACTGTGTATTCAAGCAGACATATTCCAAATGGTATCGAGCGATCTTTTAATGTTAGCTATGTATTTTATGGACTCATTTTCCTCATATGCACTTAAAATACTTCATCATTTTCTTTTACTGTTGCTTTTTTATGTATTTTTTTAAAACAATTGCTGCTTTGGCCCAGAGACTTAAAAATTAGATAAGCATACTATTGCCATAAATAGTGCAAGCGAATACTGTTAGCTCTGTTCATATAAATTGATCAGCATTTTATTTATAATTTAAAATTCTATTATCAGCAATTAAATAACGAGACAGGGGAAAAACTAACTCTGAGATTCATTTTTCAAATCCATGTAAATGGAAAAATCTTCTAAATATTACACTATATGCTTTTACATTGTGTTAAAACAATAGGCATTGCTTTACAAAGGGACTCATTTCTAATAGTGTTTGCAATTCCAGTTTCAAATATTTTCTGTAAGCTCTAATAACTATGTATATTCAGACTTCCGATGGTTAAGAAGAACAGTAGTTATGCTGATTAATATATTTATACTATGTGCAAGAATAGCTAAAAAGCTAAAGAATTTCAGCTGAGATCAAGTTTGTAAAAACAACTCACTTATTTCAGTCAGAAAGCCAACCAACTAAAAAGCCATGAGAATATCATAGCATTCTCAGAGAAGAAAATGTTTTATTGGACATTCCAGGATAAAATTCCTCTTTATTTACCAATAAAATAACCAACACTAAGGGGATGTCTACACTAGGAAAATATCTTGAAATAACTTATTTCAAAATAATAACTCCTGAAATAACTTTTTCAAAATAGCGTGACCACACTACAGGTTGTACCTCCCTCGTCCGGCACCCTCGGGACCGGACTGGTTCTGAAAAAGGGGATTTGCCAAATGAGGGGAGGTCCTTCCCAACATGGCCAGTGCGGCCCCTGGTTAGGACTCCAGCCACACCCCGCTGCTGCCTGCCCAGCCATGGCTCCCCTGGCTGGAGCTCTGTGGCTGCTGGGGCTGCGGCTCCATGGCTTCTGGGGCTGCCAGGGCTCTGTGGCTGCCATGACGTTCTGTGGCTGCTGGGACCAAGGCTCCATGGCTGCCAGGGCTCTGTGGCCACTACCAGTCCCCCGCTACCTCCCAGAAGCAGGGGCCAGAACTCCCTGATGCACTGCCCCTCTCTCAACATGGGCCTTGTGGCTGAGTTCCACCTCCCATCCCCCGCTCCTGCCCTGTGGCCCGACCTCCTTATACCTGGACTCTGTAGTCCAGGAACATCTGCGGTCCTGCCAGACCAGGAATGTTTCTGAACCAGAGAGTCCCAATTAAGGGAGGTCTGAGGCAGGCTCCCAGTTAAGGGGTAGTCGAAGGCAGGCTCCCTCAATGTGGATGTGCTACTTTGACTTGGAGCACTGGGGAGTAGTTATTCTGAATGATTGTGGGGAGTAGTTATTTTGAAATAGCAGCAATGGCACACCCACACTACTGCTATTTCGAAATAAGTGTTATTCCTCGTGGAAAGCAGGAGTTATTATTTCCAAATAACCAGCCTGTGATTTTGAAATAGCAGGCTTGTTATTTAGAAATAAAGGGAGTTATTTCGAAATAACTTCCTAGTGTAGACCAGGGCTAAGAGACTGCCTAGTTATCCTGGGATAAACTTCTCTATCACACAGAGGCATCCCAGGAACCACAAAGCTGCAGTCAGTTTATCTAATCTGTGCACAGGGGTTAAGGTTGTTTCAATTCATAATAGTCTCAGTGTGGTACTATGGGACAGCTAAGGTTGTCTGATTGACCTTAAATGTGTATTTGCATACTTTTTGCTTTCCAAGTTATACCTTGGAATTACTATGGTTTCAAACTTTTTTTCAGGATGGGAGGGGAAGTTAATTTTGGGGGAAACTACAAAGTTATCATGAGTGTTTTGGCTGAAGTTTTAGATTATCTTAACCTTAACATTAAAATTACTGGAACAGCATGGAAAGGGGATGACTAAGGGGGGGAAATGATAGCGGTCTATAAAACCATGACTGGCATGGAAAAAGTCAATAAGGAAGTGCTATTTGTTCCTTCACGTGACACAAGAACCAGGAGTCACCCAATGAAATTAATAAGCAGCAGGCTTAAAACAAGAACAAGGAAGCACTTCTTTGCACAGCACACAATCAACCTGTGGAACTCATTGCCAAGGGATGGTGTGATGCCAAAACTATAACTGGGTTCAAAAAAATTGGATACATTCATGGAGGACAGGTCCATCAGTGGCTATTAGTTAAGATAGTCAGAAATGCAACCTCATGCTCTGGGTGTGTGTAAGTCTCTGACTGCCAGAAGCTGAAACTGGATGACTGTGGATGGCTCATGTGATAATTGTCCTGTTCTGTTCATTCCCTCTGAAGCACCTGACACTGGCCAGTGTCAGACTGATACTGGCAGTGCTTTTTTTGTGACGGTACAGCCCGGAATGGTGTACCGTCAACTATTTTCCCAGCACACAAAAAAAGAATGGCATCTCCCCTGTGTATACCAGCACCAGTTTTCCTGATGGAAGCCTTCTCATGACGTGTGGTGGTTTTTTTTTCAGCTCCCAGCATGGCGTTTTGGCTCTTAAAGGTACCACGACTGCATTTCGGCCCCCAGCACAGCTGGTTTTTTTGGTCAACAACTTTGCCCCGGAGTACCAGCACCTTTTTTCTTACAAAAAAAGCACTGGATACTGGGCAACATGGACCATTGGCTTGATCCTGTATGGTCGTTCTTATGTAATTAGGGGTTCACAAAGCATTTTTGGTTTGGTATATTTTTATTGGTCTGGGAATTTCCTTTCATTTTAAAAGATGAGTAAGAATTGGTCTCTGACAGGAATTCCTGCAGGTTTTACAAACCGTGCTAAGACCCCAAATCTTGCAAACCATACAGGAATGCCCTTCCCAGACAACCTCCCTCTCATTCCCAGTGCTGGAGTCACTTTCCCCTCTCCCATGATTCCCATCTGAGCCCCAATTATGCTTCATGTGGTTCCTCCATATAATCATCAGCTCCTACAGAGTCATGCAAACTTTGCAGAGCGTATATCAAAATGATGTGTGGATATGTGTAGTGCACAATTATTTCAAGGCCAAGTTTTTCAAAAGTGACTGATCTGGAGTGTCTCCTTTTTCGAATGCTCAGCTTGACACTCAACTGTTGGCCCATGAGACTGATGACATGTGTATGAGAGGCAAGGTAGATGAGGTAATACCTTTTATTGGACCAACTTCTGGTTCTGGGAGAGAAACAAGCTTTCAAGCTCACACAGAACCAGACCTGAAGAAGAGCTCTGTGTAAGATGGAAAGCATATGTCTCTCATGAACAGAAGTTGGTCCAATAAAAGGTTTTACCTCACCTACCTTGTCTCTCTAATATCTGGGCTCAGCATAGTTACAACACGGCATGAGAACATGCACAGCAGGCCCTGGGCTCCTTTCCACAAATGTATTTAGGAGTCTAATTCCCATTCATTTCAACTAGTGTCTTGGCTCCTAAGGAGGTCTGGTGGTGCAATGTGACATGTATGCTTTCTCCAACCAGTGAGTAATTTGTTTTTTTAACAACGCTTTTGACCCCATAGTGGAAGGGACCTGCCGTAAGTAATTAAGTCTGCAGGAGCAGGGCTGCTTACTTTTCATCACAGCAGATAATCAGAATGCTGCTGCTCAAGTGTAAAATGCAGAGATAAATGATCCCATATTAATACAGATTGGAGTTTTCATTCCAAAATCCATCAGTGCAGAAGAACAAAAGTAGGGAGCTAAGTGCCCATGCTGGAATTTCAGTGCATAGGATCCTTAACATATTTTGAGAAGCAATCTGAATACACAACAGAACAAAATTCAATAATCTAATATGTAAAATGACTAATTAGATCAGCACTCTATGTATGTAACCTCCATCATTGAAAGATACATCGTTGTACAGTACTCCAGTTGGTTTTGTAACTTGCAACCCCCAGGTGTTTAATAAAGCAGAAAGTTTTGTCATCCAGACACAAAATAAAATTGTGTATTATCCAGGAGAAAGTGTAAATCCATAAGACACTATTTTAAAAGTTTGACTTCAGAATCACATTTCCTGTATCAGTATTGCTCTAACTTCCAGCTTACTAGAAGTTATAAGATGATCCAGTAAATTGCCTGTTTGGCCTGGAAATTTAATATTATTGTTTGTTGTTACTTGTACTGCAATTGTGCTTAAGGCCTCAAACAAGACTGGGCTCCCATTGTGTTAGGTGTGTACAAATGTAGTAAGAGATACTCCTTGGCCTAAAAAGTTTATTCAGTATAAGGAAAGAAAAAAGAGAGGGGGAGATAGACACAGCATACAAGCATAGTGGTCAAGTTTGTGAGAAAAACACATATTGTTAGCTCCATTTGTTCTGGCTGGGGCAGATAACATACAATAGGTAGAGGCAAGGCATATTATAAAAATGCATACAATATTTACACACATTAGATATTAAATTCAGGCAACCGGAAAATGACACATACTGCAGATTCAGATTTTTTTCTTAATGATGTGAATCGGTCTAAAGTATTGAACTTCCCAGCAGTCAGATGCAAAGCCAGAGGCATCATTACAATTTAGAATGATCATAGAATCATAGGGCTGGAAGAGACCTCAGAAGGTCATTGAGTTCAACACCTTGCCCAAAGCAGGACCAACCCTAACTAAATCATCCCAGCCAGGGCTCAAGCGGGGACTTAAAAACCTCTAGGGATGCAGATTCTACCACTTCCCTAGGTTGCCCATCCAGTATTTCACCACCCTCCTAATGAAATAGTTTTTCCTAATATCCAACCTAGACCTCCCCCACTGTAACTTGAGACCATTGCTCCTTGTTCTGCCATCTGTAACAAGTGAGAACAGCCTCTCTCCATCTTCTTTGGAACCTCTCCCCTCACTATTCTCTTCTGCAGACTAAACAAGCCCAAATCCCTCAGCCTCTCCTTGCAGGTCATGTGCTCCAGCCCCCTAATCATTTTGGTCGCCCTCCGCTGGACCCTCTCCAATGCGTCCACATCCTTTCTGTAATGTAGGGCCCAGAAGATGGTTATCAAAAGGTAATTCATTGTCTATTTACAGTAGACTTTTTTTCTGGGTGCATATTTTAGCCACTTTTTGCCTCTCTTTTACTAGGCCTATTTCAACAGTTTCCTTAGGACTCTTTTGCCTCTTTCTTTCTCAAATAATACTGCATCATAGAATCATAGAATATTAGAACTGGAAGGGACCTCGAGAGGTCATCAAGTCCAGTCCCCTGCCCTCATGGAAGGACCAAGCACCATCTAGATCATCCCTGACAGATGCCTATCTAACCTACTCTTAAATATCTCTAATGATGGAGATTGCACAACCTCCCTAGGCAACTTATTCCAGTGCTTAACCACCCTGACAGGAAGTTTTTCCTAATATCCAACCTAACCCTCCTTTGCTGCAATTTAAGTATATTCACTCACTACCTGATGTGGTTATTCCTTTTCACCAAAGCCCTCTGAACTCAGGTGGTCCCAGTCCTATAATGATTTTTCTACGAGTAATGGGGTTTGCTTCTCCAGAAGCCATGGCAGCTGTGGGATCAATGGGTGTCTTTCTGTTGACTTCAGAAGCCTTTGGCTATAGCTCATTTGGGATCAAGAGCATTATCAATGTCCTATGCACTTTATTCATGTCTCGAACTACAAATAAAAGAATGTGAGGATGGGAGGAGCGTACCTATGAAACACTCTTTGGTAAGCAAACAATCTATTGGTGCCTTGAGCTTCAGGGGGTAGCCGAGCTAGTCTGTTACAGAAAAAAACAACAAATGGTCTGGCAGCACTTTATAGACTAACAAAACATGTAGATGGTATCATGATCTTTCGTGGGCACGGCCCACTTCTTCAGATGACTGGAGTTATGAGTAGGGGATATGAAAACTCCTACTCATAACTCCAGTCATCTGAAGAAGTGGGCTGTGCCCACGAAAGCTCATGATACCATCTACATGGTTTATTAGTCTATAAAGTGCTACCAGACCATTTGTTGTTTTTTTATTGGTGCCTTGGTTTTCCTATATCTAAAAATGTGGATAAGTATACCGTTCTTCTTTGTAAAGCTTTGTTTAGCTCTGCAAATGAGAAGCTCTATATAAGAACTAGGTATTAATTATTAAAATTATTTTACTATTATTATCTGTGTCTTTATGCTTTGGTGCAGTTTCTCAATCATATTACCAGTTATTTCGGTAGGCACTTTGTTTCTGCCCACATGTGAGACACCTCCTGCTCCTAAAAGGATCTCTCAATCTCTCCCCTCACAATGAACTCTGGAGACAATGTCACATGATGATCAGATTGAGATCGAATGATGCACCAAGTTGTATTGTTTAAAAACTTTAATCTTCGTCTTATCTGCTTGATGACATAATCATCCTGCTTTGTAGAAGATGAAAAACAATCATTTGCAATCACGAAATGGTCAAAAAGTGATTTTTCTCATGCACTCTCTCTCTCTCTCTGCACTGTGATGTATTGCAAATTGGTGAAAAGGGGTAATTTGTCACTTTTGCTGTAGGTGCATTGTTTTGGCACAACTCTGAACCCTGGCAGAAAGATCTCAACATGTCTAGAATGATGCTTGTTATACATATGTAGCCACATCTCCACACTAACGTCTGCTGTATGTAGTTGTAAAAGAATATGACTCCACTGCATACGTCTGCTTCCATTTGACACACATAAAAAGCCCAAGGCATTGGTGTTGGCTTGTACATCATAACATTGTGAGTTTCATTATAATTATGTGGCCTAATGTAAGCCCATGAATTTGCAATGATGAACTCTGTAGCAGAGGACCTGTACTGTACACTTCAATTTTCACTTCAGCACAGCTACATTCCATAGCAAGCTTTGCTTTGTGCAGCATGATTGATTCAGTGGATTTGCGTGCAGGGTCTCCCAGGTCAGATTCGACTGCTGAAATTCTACAGTGTTGGGCTGTCAGAAAGCCTGCAAACCACATTTTGAGCATTATTAACGTACTCACCCTGAACATCATGTAATCAGAAATTTAAGTCCATTGGAAATACAGTTTGAAATGACTATTTCTTTAAGCAAAACTAACTAGTGAGAGAAGATGATTTTAAAAACAAACGATAAAAGGAACATTTGACCCAACACAGGTTGACACAAATTCAGCCCTGGTGTAAATTCACTTTTGCGAGGCAGGTGGTCTGCATGACACTTCCAGCCCAATCAAGAGTGAAAACAATGTAAAGGGGAGTGCAATCAGACCCATTATCTCTAAGTTCTCTGGCCCAGATTGCTGCATCAAGGTACAGTCTGAGTAGGAAAATATGTGGGACTGTATCACCTGCCTCAGACATGATTAAAAGAATTGGCAGAGGAACTCTTGGAACCACTAATGTTGATTTTTAACAAATCTTCGAACACTGGGAAAGTTCTCAGGGGCTGGAGAAAAGTTAGTGTTGTACTAGTATTTACAAAGGGGAAATGGTAACTATTGGATGGTAGCCTGAGATTGATCTTGGGCAAAATCATGGAAAGGCTGATCTGAGATGAAATCAGTAAAGAACTTAATGATGGGGAGCGTAATTAATGCCAGTCAGCATGATTTTATGGAAAATGGGTCTTGTTGGGCAAATCTGATAAATTTCTGATGAGTTTACAAATGCAGCAGCGTTGACATAATATATTTAGACTTCCATAAGGCTTTTGACATAGGGTATGTCCACACTGTGTTCAGAAGATGTGAGTGCAGCATGTGTGCACTTTCCCCAGATAGCTTTAATCTAGGTGGTCAAGACCCAAGAGCAGCAAAGTTGTCAGAGCATGGACTGCAGTGTGACCTAGCTTCCCAAGTAAGTACCCAGGGTCCCAGACAGGTTTGTGCAATGCTTCCATAACTTCAGTGCTGTTTGTATCCACACTAGTCTGACTAAAACTAGTCCAGGTATGTCTGCACATGTTGCGCTCACACTGCCCGTTGCAGTGTAGACATAACTTCAGTCCCCATGATAAAAATAAATAGCTCTATACAAAAATCCATGCAATCATATTAAATGGATTTCAACTGGTTACTTGATAGATCCCAAAAAGTAATTATAAATAGGGAATCATCATCCTACGGATATTTCTAGTGGGGTCATGTGAGGATCTGTTTTTGTCCAATGCTATTCAGTATGTTGATCGATGGTCTGCAAGAAAACATAAAATCACTGCTGGGATAATTTTCAGATTACTCAAAAACTGGAAGAGAGGCAAACAAAAGTGCTCATTTGAATAATACATTTTAAGATGTCCAAATGCAAGATCACACTTTCAAGATGGGAGACAATATTTTGGAACACAAAGACTCTGAAAAGGACTTTGAGGTAATGGTGGATATCTAAAGTTGAGTAGGAATGGAATTTTTTGCCCAGCTGCAACTCGGCACCATCAACTGCCAACCAGGGCATGCCCAGGGCATGAGCTACTAAGGAACCTGCTTAAACCTTTCAGGTCTGTAGCCAATGTGGCTAGGAGACGAGTGCTGCCCTAAAACCAGGGACTCTAAAAACTTTTATACCACTAACTCTGCAGCAGCCTGCCAGATGGGTTGGAGCTCAGAGCTGGGAGACCAAGAGTACGAAATCTGAAGTATCACACCCATCAGGCTGCCCCAGAGTTGCCCCAGAGCTAGGGAATCTGGAAACCTTAGGCTTTTGTGATCAGATACTTTTTTAGCCCTCATATTTTTCCTGTTTTCAAACCAGCACTCTCTCTTTCTAATGCCCCACTGCTTCTTTAATATAAAAGAATAACAGAGCTAGGCCAATGCCTTCCCTGATCTACCAACAACTGTGGGCAAATCCTCCAAAAATGTATTACTTAGTGTCAGCAAATTGAACAACAAATTGCATTCCAGCTATGCACAGTGTGCTCACTGTTCTAGCAACAAATAACACCACCCTACATGCCAGTTGCTTTATTTAAAAAGGTGAATTAACAGTGTTTGTGTGTGTGCGTGTGTGTGATGATTACAGCATTTTTTTCTTTTTTCCATGCACATATATTAGCTTATATTACTTGTTATTTTTGATAGGTGATTCACAGACTTTTATTCAGATCCTTGTTGTGTGTTTTTTTATATTTTTTTGATAACTTTAAGTTGTCTTGTGAACTTGGTGAGTTCAGTTATTTTTTTCTTTATTAAAAGATGCTGGCTAATGAAGTAAGTTTCATCAAGCTTTCAGAAAATGAACATAGTTTTAATTTCTAAAAATCATCCTTATTAACTAAAAGTCCTTCAATATGTTGTGCAAAAGGAAAAGAATGCTAGTTTTATCAAGATCAGACTTTTCAGTTAATAGGGCAGGGTATTTTATTTGCACAAACAAAAAGAAATCCAGTCCATAAGGCTCAGTATCTTGCACAGTAATTCTTGAGCTGAACACTTTCAGATGCATTGAATGTTTTACTCAAATATGATTTCCAGCAGCCAAAATATTTGCAAAGGGAAGTGGCTTGAAGAAACATATTCACTGAATACTGACTAAAATTCAGCACCTTCCTTGAAACTTTTAGATTGTTAGGAATTGTTTTTCATATACTGACTTCCATTATCTGTCTAGGCACAGCAGCGACAGACAAGAAGGACTGATAATAAAAGGAAAAGGAAGATTAAATGTCAGTAGCCCCCCAAGTAAAGGGCATTTTAAAAAATCAGAAACGGAAAATAATCTTAAAAAGCATACCATATGATTGTTATTACCATTTATGTTTCATCACTCACTAAAGGTAGCACAACAGCCCCTCTTATTTCTTCAAGGTAACTTTTTATTTTATAAAAGTAATCTAGAGGCTGATACTAGTTCCAATAAAACTTTCATGTCATCCTCCATAGGAGTGCAGGAGAGTTTGTGTTCTAGTTTTTCCAGGTCACTTTATCAGAGTCTATAACAGCAAAGACAGCATTTCTAAATTGCCAGAAAGATCCTGGTTTAGGGCATTTATAGAATAAATCAGTCTTTTCAATTAGGACGAAAACAACCACTACACAATAGCCTTTCTAGGCTCACAAACTACCATACCACCCAAGATGTTAACAAGCTGGCATGTTTTGAGCATCAAAGATAGAGAGGAAACTGTGTTTACATGTTTGGCACAAAAACTAATGAGGAAAGTCAATTGGCCCTTTGTCTTGAGGGTCTGAAGAGCTGAGCTCTAATGTTTGGTTTCTTGGTTGGCACTTGTTCAAGTAATCACTCGTGGCCTGACAAAGCAGCACTTGTGTTTTATTAGTGGCCATGCTGAACTCTCCTGTCTGGGCTGTGTTGTCTTTCAATAGAGTGCTGCACCAGAGGGCATACTTATTTGAAAACACTAAATCAGAGCATGATGATCTTTGTCCGACAAATGCAATTAAGAGAAGAGAAAAAAAAATGTTTACAGTGACTCTCCTTTTGCCAAATGGAGGTGGACAGACAACAACTAGAGGGGAAATGGCAATGACAAAAATAGCAAAACTTTCTTCATATACATTGGGCAATATTTTCAGAACCTGTTGCATTCCATTGTGCAGTATCTTTAAAAACAATGTGGTGGAAAGGCTATTCTTGTTACTGTATGCAGCATGGTCATAAGCATTTTGCATTTGCATTCTGCATGGTATCAGTGGAAATCATGTAGGTGCACAGAGAAGAAATACATTTTAAGAGGCAGGGAAGCACCATTTCCTTTTCTTGAATCAGAGGATGGGCAAACGTCAGCAGGTTTGTAGATTATTGTCTTGTTAAACTCAGAAGCAAATTTTTGGTATTTAAAGAATCCTGCAAAAATGAGCTGGAAACATCATGGAACTTGAACGTTCTTATGAAACTGCTAGTATATCCTGCTTCTCTTCAGGCAAAAATTAATACAAAGTCAGAGTTGCAAACCCCTATGCTTGGCCATGATTCCATAGATCACAAGAGAGAATCTCATCGATAAGGGTTTGCAGAGTCTCTAAAGATGCATTCATGGCATCACTTTCACATCCAGGCCACAGCTGGAACCAGAGAGATACTAAAATGAAAAACAATGTAGAAGTTAACGATGTTTTAGAAACATCAGTGTCTGACTTACACGAAAAATTGGGTATTTAATCCAAACCATCTTGCGCCTTCCTTTTGGAATCTCCTTTTTCACATCTTTAGGATTTACAGACATTGGATGTTCCCTGTGAATATAAGTATGAGTTTGAAGGAATCCCTTAGTTTCATAAGTGACTCAGGGAAGAATATATTAGCCAGATTAGGTCCTAAACCAGCAACACTTCAGCAAGTGTTTAACTTTACTCATTTGACTAGTCCCATAAACTTCAAGTGACTAGCTATACATGAGTAAAGTTATGCACATGGTTAAGTATTTCTATGATTGGTGCTTTACAGAAGGCTTTTCTTAAAACTGGAAACATCAGCAGTTTTATCAGTTGAATCTGTTTGAAATGTACTTTTAAAAGGACTGAAAAAGTCCTTACTAAATATGGTTCTTTTTCAAGGACAATTTAATTAAATCTAAATGAAATGGGTATATAATTTGTTAATTCATTACACATACAGAAGAAAAGCACATATTTTAAAGTTTAGAATATATGGCATATAATTATGTAAATTTCCTTCTGCAAAGATTGTGAACTGTGTCAGGGCTCTAAATACATTATAGGGCTATATTTGTGTTGGGAAAAAGAGCATATATTATATTATATTATATTATTACTACAGCACTTGTTCCCTAGTGATGGACTATGATCCCATCATGATAGGACAAACCCAGAACAAAAAAACAGTTCCTGCCCCAAAGAGCCTTAAATGTTATGATATATCAGAGGTGATATTTAGATGAAGTTAGAGCAAGTAATACAGAGCACTTTGATATTCTATTCTCCTGATGATAAAATTACAGTATCAGTTGCACAGTGTGGAGTGTAGATAGTAAAGTCATACAGTTTTCCTTTTAGTGAGGTCTTTTAAGTTGCCTTCTTTACATTCAGAGGCTGGACTATATACCAAGAGCACAGTTAGTGCTACTATTCCAAAACTCTGTGCAGGGTTTGGTCATATGTCACAAAGATGCTGGTAAAAGTTCAGTGGTTTAAGCCCCATACATTCCCATGAAAATTCCTTCTAATGTCCAAATTGATAGAATCCCAATGTTTGAATCAATTTCTCAGAATAAATTTTATCATGCTCTAAAGCAAAATTTCTTTCTATCCCTCATGTCTGTGGTCAAATAATCCCTGTATGTCAAAACATGAAACCTGAATGAGTAAATGCAATACATAGCTGATGCTGAACCTTCTTTTAAAAAACTTGGGTTCTATTGATTCAGATCTGTCAGTATTTTAGTTTACCTAGGAAACACAGTTTTCACCGACTATGCTTTTGTTTTCTCGTCTCTAATGTTGACATTTATTTCAGCAACTATTTTGAAAGGATTTTTTAATGTCTCAGGAGTCTTTTTGTTGTCTTTAGTGTAGTTCACTATTTCACATTGATCTGGGGCTCATCATTAACTCATGCACTGCGGTGTGATGTATAGAGGGATTTTCAGTATTCAAAATCTCCTATTTTATTCATTCTAAATTTAGGTCAGTGTATTAGTTAATAGCAAAATAAAATTCTGAAATATATGTACATAATATTTCTGTGGCAAACATAACATTATTTAAAAAGAACTTATGTAAAAGATTTCTGATGATTAAACACTGGAGACATTTCTCAACAATTTATAAATGAATAACCAGCTAGTGATTATTTGCTTGCTTAGCTGCACTGAATTACAAATACAAATTATTCATAGTTATTGTACAGCTCCAGCCATAGTACATATACTTAACAAGTTTCAGATGTAAATACTACACTATAAAATTCTACAAGTCATCAGTTTGCATTTTCCACATTTCACTATCCAGTTTTAATATACTTATGTCTTATTTTTATTCTTTGTTTAAAATGTGGGTAAATATTTACAGGGATACACTGAATTTCTATATTGTATTTAAAACAAACATATTACATTCTGTTATTATCTACAAATGTTTTTATAAATTGCTAATACAATTACAAATGTTTTTATAAATTGCTAATTTTCTATGGACACTGACATTTTGAAATCAAGAACATCAGACTGGACATACTGAGTCAGACCAATGGTCCATACAGTCATGTTTCCTGTCTTTTGAAAGTGTCCAGAGCCCGACAAAAATGAGGAAATGAACAAAACAGGGCAATTTTGTATGCTCCAACCCATGTTGTCCACTCCCAGCTTCTGGCAGTTGAAGAACTCAGGGCACAGGGTTGTGTCCTTCACCATCTTGCCTAGTAGCTACCGGACCTGTCTTCCACAAACGTATCTAATTTTTTAAACCCAGTTATATTTTTGGCCTTTACAACATCATCTGGCAATGAGTTCCACAGGTTGACTTTTATCTGAGCTTTTCACTAAAATGTTAGTTAGGGCCTATTCCTCTAGTCCTTACACAGGGGAAATACAAAAAGGGCCAAGTACTGCAGCAGCCACCCAAGTAACACTCCCTGTCATTACAATGGGAGTTTTACTTGTATATAAAAAATAGAGTTTGGCCCTTGTAGCTGAATCCTTCAACCTCTTATTACTAAGCACAGTGCTTACTAGATTAGCTGCACTGAAACCAATGTGATCATGATATGGCACAAGCTAAAATGGGTGGCAAAGTAGTAGAACTGCTTAAAAAGATTCACATCAAGTCACTGATTCTGCAGGCCTATCTATGAGGCTACCATGAATAGTAAGGATTTACAGGACTGGGCTGTAACACCTCAAGTTTGCAAGAACTCATACACATAGATTCCTGAGCCCATGCAGAAATTCCTCCCTGTAGGACAAAAGGCTTACTGATAAAACTTGAAATATGGAAAAATATCCGCCTGTTCTCTCTGATGGCTCCTGCCCTGTGCCACTGGAATGGTAGAACTGCTGAGATGGTAGAATTAAAGCAGTAAAATATCTTTCCTTATACATGTTTATGTGGCAGGAAAGAAGGCTTGGCACATGTAAATTCCTTAAGAGTGAATCTCCATCTGCAATATGGTTCTAGATGTAATCGTAAATATGACTCTGGCTATGGATATTTTAGCTCTGGGACATACTGTAGTATCTGAATCAAATGAAGGCAGGAACTCAGAAGTGTTAGATCAGTGGGAGAGCAATGGTGGTTTTTTGATAGAGCAGTTCAGAGCCTCAGCCTTTTTAGGAAAAATGGAGATTTTTATGGAAGTATCTGCAGTGTGAAATTGTATACATTGTTTAATTAACTAGCACAAATATCCCTTTGGTTCTTAATTTTGCACTAATTTCTGGTGATATTTAAGACTCTTTCCTAAACATTCTTAAAAAATGTTTTTGCTTTCTGTAAATATAATAGTTCTATAAGCGCATAGCAAACTTGCTGTCACTCGGGTGTAATCCTGCAATGCTTACTTAAGCAAACCTCCAATTGACTTTAACATCAGCTTTTCCCTGAGGACAAATTTTGTCCTTTGACCTAAATTTTCAAACCTAGGTCCCTGAAGCTAAGTTGCTAAATCTGATATTCAGAACTGCCCACAAATCCCACTGGAGTTAAAGAACTGCTCAGCACCTTCAAAAATCTGATCATTTTTATTGAGTTGCCTAAATATGGATTTAAGAACCCAATTTTAGGCATAAGGTTACAACATTTTGGCCTTTGTGTCTGAGTTTTTTTCAGACAGCTCTTTACTACTTGTACTTAGTCATCCTTTTTACTTCAGCATGTAATGGATTTTTACTATTATAATTAGTAACCTTTAAACATTCCCTTTACACAGTAAGTCCAGTTTTCAGCTTACAACCACATGGACATCTTCTGTTCTTACAAATGCACTGAAATGAACTTCATTAGGTTCTCATTATGTAGAAAGTCTGGGTGATGAATTTGCAGAGATATATTTAAATCAGTCCTATAGTCCAGATGACATGCAGAACATCGTTTTTAATGGACGGTACCATGTTTTACGCTACCATGTTTTATTCTCCATGGCAGAACAACTGTTGAAATTAACAGACACTGTATGTGTAGGTCAAGGCTATTATGTTGTCTGTCAGGTTCTGGGGGTGCAATGCAGATGAGAATGTGGTTATTTCACCAACTGCCTTGTTACCCTTAGTGTTGGAAATGCCCTGCTGCTGTGAAAGTCTGCTCAAAGGGCGGGGCAGCAGTCAGAGCCCCAGACCATTTAAATTGCTGCCAGAATGCCAGGTGGCATGATCTGTGCAGCACCAAGAGCTGGAAGGGGAGCAGCATGGTGCTCTCCTCGTGACACTAAGGGCTGCCTAGGCCCAGCCCCACCCCTTCTCCAGAAGTGGAGAAGGGCATCTCCTACCATGCCAAGAGACCTGTCAAGGCTGTTAGCCTCACTGCTGCTGTGGCTCACAACCAGAACTGCAACAGCCAAGCATAGCATATAGGTCATACTCTGACTGTCAGTATGCTCTATATCCCTGGATCAGTACCTCTGACTCCAGCAGCCCACCAATAGCACAACAGCTGGGTTTTCCCCCCTTGTGGCCTAAACTCCTTCTGAGGCCACTTCAAGAAATAGTAAGGTTTGTTTGCTCCTTAAAATAAACCAAAGCACATTACGGCTTGTTCACTTAACTGCAGTTTACACGTTAAGCCCTGGTGAAATAGTTCTAAGAGACTCTCAAATGAAAAAGCTGAGAACGGTTGCGGTTATATTCTGTGTTTGTTGATTTCAGGTGAGGGAAATAGAACAAGAGAACATGTCAAGATATGTAAGCTGCAGAAAAGGCAGGAGGAGCAAAGAAATGGATGCTGAGCTCACCAAGAAGCAGTCAGAAGAGCTGCATGCATGGGGAGGTCTGTAGGTAGCTGATCAGAAGAAGTCAGAGATAGGGCTCATGTTGTACTCATAGGCCATAAGATAGGATGGGCACCTGCTTCCAGCCAGGGCCAGTAAGAAATTATGATATGGCATTTAGAGTTAGAAGGGCTGTAGGAAATTGAGAGGAGAAGAGTTAGATTTCCTCTTGTTTTAAAGGACAGGGGCGCACATTATTCCCTACAGGGGCAGTACCCACAGGAGGGATCTTAGAAGTAAGAAATCTCATTGAGTATCCCCATTAAGATTCTCACACATATTCACGCAGGTGGGTACAGGAGATTACCCCACGTGCTGCTGATGTTTAGGCTTGTCCCCTAACAATCAGCAGAAGCCACTATCATATATCCTCAGTAGACACTACTCCAGTCCACCATATTGGCCTCCTCCGCCTCCCTCAGTGTAAGACAGCAGAGAAGTTGCTACAAGACCCAGAGGCAAAAAACAGCACCACACAGGGAGGTGAGCTGTCTCTTCCTTGTAGAAAGGAAGAAATCTATGTGTGGGGTCTCCTTTGTGCATGACACTGAGGGGAGGGAGGGGCACAATCTGAAAGGGGGGGACATTTTTGCTTTCAGTTACACTGGCCTAACACCATTCACTCCACTGGTGTAACAAAGTACAAATTTGGGCCCACCGTATTTGCTCAGCCTACTTGCCCAAGGATTTAAACTAAATACAATTTAGTATTGCCTAATATCTAGAACCCCTGTTGGAACATTTTAGGGCTAAATATAAGCAGATCAGATAAACAAGACACTGCACATATTATTTTGTCCCTTAATTCTTAACACTTCCAAATGTCCCACAGAGCATTAAGATAATGCAAATGGCCAAAAACCTCCCAAGCCAAGCTTCTGAATAGAAAAATTTACATCCTGCAAGTTCGATTAAGCCAGCTAATTTTCAGTCAAACAAGCTAATTTCCAGACAGATTCTTCTGATGTTTTCCCTCTGTTTGTAATTTGCATCATTAAATAGCTTGGTGTTTCAAATCAGCCACAGTAGTGAGGTCACAAGGTTTTATGTTAAATAGCAACAACCTCCGCTTTTTAAAGAAGAAACAGAGCAGCTGATCTGGTGCTGCATAATTTTCTTTCTTTCTTCTTTGGGGTGAGAGAAAAAGGGATGGGAGCATCTTATGGGGAGCATCTTATGGATCATAGGCATTTTACTTTGGAAGGGAGAGCAGTTCTATGGGTCTTTGTGCTCTAGAAAGTAATACAGGATCACAGATGTACTTGATTATCAAGAAATCTTTTTTAATGGTTTCTCCTTCCCTCCCCTCAAACAGCAGGTCATCTTTCTGACTTGAATATATCATTGTAAGTGGCACAAAATTCAAACTTAAAAGGAAAAATTAAAATACAAGAAAAAAATCGTGCTGATTTTGACGATAAAAATTGATTTACAAAATTCATTATTCTAGAAAGCAATGCTGTTCCAACTACAGGTACTTGGTAAATACAGTGATGGTAAACAAGTCTGCCTGTACTACATTTCCACATCTAAGCAACAACATACTATATATGGAGCATGAGACAAGGACATCATGGTTCAGTCTTCCTCCACAGCAAAATAGATTTCTTTTCTGTCTTTTTTTAATGGTCACGCACAGTAAAGTGATGGACTATAGCTATCCTGAAACAGTTTTTCCTGCTTGAGAAGGCTGCTTGGTCAGTGGGATTGGAAAAGACTGAATGTTACCACTTCACGCTGTTTTCACTGATGATGAAGACACATATCTGTAAATATTATAAAAGAAACTGATCCCACCAAACATTCCAGCCCCTATTTAGGTTTACAGGATGATTCTTAGATAACTAAGGGCTCCCGCCTGCACAATCTATTGTTAGGGTCTATTGTTGTCTTTAGTGCGTCTAACAATTCTTATTTCATTTGTACCTCTTGTAACATAATTAATGCATGTGTGTATATGTCACACATGCACCACTCAGACATAAACTTGGGACCTGTTCAGCAGAAAACTGTCAATATCACGAAGAGCTTCGCTGAAAATGGAGGCATTTCATGCAATTACATAATATGTATGCATATTTATGTATGAATACATGCCTGTGCATGTGAAGTATATACTCACATACACAGAGGTAAGACTACAATAGATGCAGAGGATTGTTATGAGATTTGAATAGGCTGCTTTACTCTGAATGGTCTCACCTTTGAAAAGTCGATAGGTAGAAAAATGGTAAGGTGTTCCTGGAGAGCAAGCAGACTTGCTTAACTAACCACACTGAAGTGAGATAGATGTTCTGACCTATTTATCTGAAGTAAAGATAAATGAAATATAATTCAGTTTTGCAGGAAATATAATTCTAATTGTAATCCCATCCCGGGCATTTATTGGGGCAACATTATAGTTTATGAATATGATGTATTGCACTTTTTCTTTTCTTGCAAGTTATCTCCTATTTTATTCATTACAATTAAGAGATGAGAGTTGAAATTTTGTTGTAGTTTAATTCATTATAAATTTTCCTGTTACAAAACCATCCTGTGATGTAGCAGAAGATAAGAGACTGAGCCTTTTCATTCAATCTTTATTAAGCAAAATAAAAAAAAGGCAGTTTTGGAGACAAAATTACATTTTGCCTGTCACATGAGGGTCTTGCACTAGTTAGATCTGGTGCACAGAATACTCACTGAACCCAGTGATTTTGAAGTAGGCAGTGTACACAAATATATTGGTGTAAACAGTCCTTTAATATTAGTACATGTGGAGACCAAGATGAACTTGGCATTCCCAGATCTACAACAATGTTGAGAAAGAACAGGAATCTATTCTCTGGTCTTCCCTGTCTAGATACTTCAGAAGAATATGAAAATAGTTTAACAAGGCAAATGATCCAAGAACAGGTTTTTTTTTAGTGTATTCTGGTGTGTGCAAACATGACATATTTAATGAGTAATATGTTCTATCTTTTATAAGAAATCCAAGATTTGAGACAGTATAATTAACTTTTAACATTGTACATCTGCTAAACTTCTCAGGTAAACAGAACCCAACACTGGTTTTTGAGCACACCGCAAATAACCACTTTCGTAACAGAGCTTTTATAAATGTCAGCACACAGAAGGATAAAACTACTATATGAAGGGAAACACTGAGTTCTTATAGATAAAGCAAGGCCTCAGAACCTCACACCTTTGTAGTAATCGAATGTGATTTAAGGCAGAGCAAACAAGCAAAAAAGCTCCATTAAATAGATCATGAATTTGCTTGTGGGTCTGTAACAGATGTGTTTCTAAGGATGCTTTGTTTACCCAGTTGCAAGTCTGTCAAAGAGAATCTTCCGTGTGATGCTGCTTATCGCGCTTTTAATTCTGCTTGGGCAAAATTGCTAGCCTTGAAAAAAAATAATTTTTTGGCCCCACTCTATCTGACTGCACAGAATTTTCAAAGCACCACTATGTTGTAAAAAATGCCCTTTTAATCAGATTACCCTTGGCGAACGTCCCAAACTCAGGCTGAAGTGCAGTGCTTGTGGTTTCTCAACAGCTTACACTAAGCCTGCACCATGGAAATAATCTACTTTTAAAACCCAGGAAACAAATCGACTGCACTAAGGACATAAGTCGCTGTCATTAGGGAGTGATTAGGCTAAACATTTTTATACACTCTGGTAGCCCAGTTTCATATTGTGCATCTCTGTGCTGATAGAAAGAATGGCACCTCAGATAATTATTCGACTCATCCACACCAAAAAGATCTAGTGTTATACAAATTCAAATTAATTTCCCTCCAATAATTGCAGAAAGCAATATACACCCAGAATGATTTTCTTTTAATAAATTAGAAAATATAGTAAAATCAGCTTTCCATTCAGTCCTTGAACTGGAGATTGTGAGTTTGATTAAAGGCGATATATTATAATATTTTTTGACGTACATTAGCTTCTCCTAAAAATCCTGTCACCTCCTATTAAGTTACTGCTACTTGTTTTATTCAAACATTCTTCCTTTAATACATAATTTATGTAGGAAATTCTGTGTGTGTTTTTGAAGAGGCAGCTACCATTTTTCCAATTTACCATTATAACTCCATGTCTTCAGCTTTCTGTGATGTCGTATTTTTCATAGTGGGAAAATAACAACATCACGATGTTGAACAAAAATGATTCTGCTCCCCTCCCCAATTTTCCTTTTTCAAAACAAAAGAAAAAAAAAGAATTTGGATCTGACCCTAATCAAATTATCTCGTGTATGAGTCAACCTTGCTATTTTCGTACACACAGAGCCCAAAGAAGAAAGGATCTAGATGTCAGGTCCTGGTGATTGAAGAGAAGGATTATTTCTTCAAACTGGAGGTTGAGCTAAGATTTGACAAAGATAGGATATTCAACTGGTCCAAAGCATAAGCCTGGTCCACTCTTGATCCGTACTTTGGCCATTCAGCTGATAGCTTCATTTCTAATTTATGAAACATTTCATTAATCCTCAATCTGTCAGCCCCTTCTTGACAATAATGCAGCCTGACATTTGAAGGATTAATATTTATTAAACATCCTATCCTTCAGAAGTCAAAGAAATGCTCGATTCATTTCAGCAGCAAAATCTTTCAACTTTTCACCAGCTACAAATACCTTGCCACGCCCTCCAAAAAGGCCAGCAAGCAAACAAAAAAAATCAGAAGGCTACAAAACAAAGTGAAACATGGAGGTGAATTTAAAAAAAAAAAGTAGTTACACAGAATACTCCTTCAAAAGACTTTGTTCTATGCACATTTAAGGCATTGCTCTTCCCAAGCATATGTTCTTGACTCTTCCTTCCACTACCCACCCCCCCTTCCCACTTCATAAATAATTCATAGCCTGATAAATATGCAATTTCAAAAAGTGCAGACATGGCAGCACTGCATAAAAAAAAAGAAGGAAGAAAAAAAAAGCTTCTGCTTTTCACGCAGAAGACCTGAGCTGCACTTAACGGATGACAAATTTCCCAGTATTCAGAAGCTGTACTATATATATATATATATATATATATATATATGTATACACACACACACACACAATATATATATATGATAGGAAGGACGCTGTGTTTCTGCTATGTTCCCTTGCCATGCTAGGCATGTTGTGAATTGTATGTGGAAAACTGTAACACAAAATACATTTCTTTTTAAACATGAAAGTAGCAATGTTCAAAGTTTATCGCTTTCAGAAAAGGAATGCAATCATTTGCTCTGTCATGTAACGTATGCACAGATTGCACGTATTGTATGCACTGTACATGATCCTCTAGTGCTAACCCATAAAGATCTCAATCTTCTACGTTTTCCCTTAAGCAATAGTCATTTATTTGACATCATGGGAATATTCTTTGGAGGACCATTTAACAAGATCAACAGCAAACGATTCTGCCTGCTGCCTTCCTACAGGTAAAGATCATCCAAAGTAACATGCAATATAAAAAGCAAAGCAGAGTACCTCCATTTTGTGAACTAATTGCTTGATTACCAGACTGAAACAAAATGGAGGAAAGACTTTTTTTGCAAAAGCAGCTCAGTGCTGACATGCCAGAAGAGAAAAAGCATTAGAAGAAATACGGTGTTTATAGCACATCAGTCATAAAATCATCAATATTATATGGAATATGAAAAATGTAGATAGTTCATACATATTCCTGGAGCTAATAGATGCCCAGGATTCTGTACACATGGCATTTTAGTTTAACAAACAGTTAAAACACAAAAATGATTTCAATTCATGAAGTGTAACCTTTTGGATGAACACTTAAATTGAAAACACGATGGGTAAGAAATAGACCTCAGCATTTAATTTGGACTGGCTAGTTGGAAGCCTATATTTACTGTACAATAATTTCAGATTTAATTAAATCACTCTGCTGTTGCCAGTCACACCAACACTGTAAAGATGATTAATTGCATGCTTAAATGAAATATAAACTGCCTTAAAAGTAACATAAATGTACATCTCTGCAAACAGACACCATGTGATAGATTTAAGTGCAAGAGTCTGCCTGTGTCTCTTAGAAGCATGACATAGTTAGAAAGTGGGCCTGTATAGGAAAATAATCATTATACCAAAAATAGAAGCTTTTACATGCCATTGTTTTTCAACACAAATCTGAATCCTTCCCCTCCCACTGACAGGATTTGTTATCTTATAGAAGAGTTTTCACACAATTTGCATTGTCATCTTATGGATTGGCTACCGGTATACAAACAAGAGCTGACACACTGTAATAGCGGTACTGCGCTGTCACAACAAGGCAGCTGGACAGTTATATATTCCACTTTGCTTCCATTGTATTTTGATTCACAGCAACAGCAGGACAAAAGGCCTGACAGATCTAACCATGGATTGTCACCTTGATTTGTCCAGTCTAGCAGATATGCAGAAATGAATTATATTCTCCTGTTTATGAACACAACACAGAAGCAAATAATCTTGCAAACAGTATTTTCTAAGCTATATTATGTGAGAAGCATCAAGCATCCTCATAGATATGCATGCTGCATATCTCTATGGGGTAAAAGAGCAGGAAGAACAAGCAGATTAATAATACTGAAAGCCTCTTCTTCTATAGTACAAGATATTGTCGATATTAGAAACAAATTTGTTTACTAAGTGCCATATAATTTGTCGCGTGGTCTGCTTTTGTTTCTGATGAATTCTTTGACAATGTTTTGCAATTGACGTTTGTATCACTAATGTAAGCTCTTTGGGGCAGGAATCACTTCTACTTTTTTTTTTTTATAAACGCTAGACTATTTATGGTGTTATGTGCTTACTAGTAATAATGTTGAAAAGAAATGTGCTTATATGAATCTGGAGTCCAATAGCTATGCTGAATTAAAAATTATCTTCAAAGAGATTAAATACCAATGATTTCAAATCGGTTTCCACTATACTATAGTTCTAAACTAAAGAACGCCCTGTTTTACATTTACTGATTGGAAGGGATGTAATTATGAAAGCTCCAAACTATGAGGAAATTCACTGGAAGGTAAACATGACAATGATTCAAATTACTAATTTTTTTACAACGATTTTTAATGTATTGTGCAGCATTTTAACAGACACAGATATATCCACAAAACAAAAACTTTATTTCACAAAAACCCCCCAGATATTTTCAAAAATTATAAAGAGCAAATTGTCTTCTGCCATCTTTCTTAGCATATAAGAAATCTGGCTTCCTCTGCCTATCTAGAAAGCAAATTCTTGCAGTGTGTGATGTACATTCTTTTATTTAAAAGATTCAGATAAGCAAAGATCTTTATAAGAATAATTTATTTTATACAAAACAAGCAGAGTGAGTCTTCTTTGTGGTTTTCTATTATCACATGTTTATTATTAACTTTATGAAAAACATAATCAAATCCTCATTTGGCTTAAGCTACAAACCTCACCAGAAGGTGCAAAATATTTGTTTTTGAAGAAAAGCCTTTCAGAAATGCATCATTTATACATCTTTTTTATTTATGAGATAAGGCTTATCAGAAGATGTAATGTTACATATCACAATAATGTGTTCATTTTTGAGCATGTAGTATCTTAAGCAGCCATGGAAGACTATATAGACATAATATGTGTACGGTCTTATTAGTTCTGAATGGTAAACTGGGTAATTTTGCAGTTGTACATACATTTTGTTCTATCATACACTGTGTGTCCATTTATAATAGTGAACAAACATGCACCAGATTATTGCATGACATCATAATGTTTCTAAGCATATAATTGAAGCTATATTACAGATTATAAAAGGAAGAAGTAAATAAAATCTTACCCAGATACAGAAATGCTATGTTCTTCCATCAAAGAGCTATACATTCATAGTAAAGATTTCAGCACAAATAAAGCCCTTTATTTTAGTGTACAGATAAAATAAATTAAAAATAAAATACAAATACAAATGAAAACACTCATGATTTTCTTTACCAAAATGGTTTAGGAAAACCTAAAAACACCAAGAGAACCATTTATTGTCCAAGAAAGAAAATTATATAGATTTGATTTTCCTCGGAATTCTATGCAGCCAACCGTAATCGCTCTTTGACAGTTCACCTGACTGCAGCAGAAATGGGAATGTGATGGTTACAGTGGATGACAGAAAGGGGCCATTTGAAGTGCTATTATGTAGTTTACATGAGAAAATTTCAGCAGATTTCAGCTTTATCTAGTTATGCCATGAACATTTTTTTGTTTTTTTCTAGTTATGCATCGCTTACAATAATGAAAGTTGCATTCTTCTCTGGCGCTGCTATATGAAATTGTACACCTTAGGATGTAAAATTTCATTAAAGATTTATAAATTGGCTTTGGTGATTCACTGTGGCTTAATAGTAAAAGAGAATGCATGTATCTGTTTTCTTGTGCACATGAACTGTATGTTAAATTATTGTTATGTCTGTTTTATTCCAACTGGTTTGTCTTGTAATTTCAGGTAGTGTAATATAAATCACATATAATATTTTAATACTTAAAACTAATGTACTGATAAAGGAACTGACGCCTTTTCACTGTCTGTAAGAACAAACTCTAATGTAGAACACTAAACATTTAAAATGATTTCCTCAAAGCATGTCTTTAAACAATCAAATTAAATCTTTTAATACTTAGATGTAGGGACCCAATCCTGCAAGCTCTTATTCCCCTAACTAGTCCTATGGAAGCCAATGGGACTACTTAGGTGAGTTAAGATTGCTCATGTGAATTTAGGATTGAAGGATTGTCCCCCTTTAAAAATGTAAAGGGTCCCAGCACAGCTTGGCGGTGTCTTTTCTCTGCAGCTCTGATACATTGTACAGATGTGGGTCAAACACGGAAAGAACATGTTAACTCTATTACAGCAACAGCTAACAATACTAGTTCTTTTTTTAAGAATTCAAAAACAAAAACAAAACACAAGAAGATGTTAGTGGTAGTTTTCAACCAAAACATTTTACATAACAAAATAACCCTGGAATGATAAGGACAAAAAAGAATCATGGTGACAATTACTGAGGTAAACTACCCTAACTTACATTGTTTTTACAAGGGATTAATAGATTTTACAAAATAGAGAAATTAAGCAACTATACCCCTTGAAATATTGTTTAGCAGAGCATCTGTGATTCTAGTTTCCACGCAGGGTCAAGAGTGTTGACATGGGTTTAATCAACTATTCCTCCTAAACCATGAATCAGAACAATTCGTGTCAGTTTCAAACAGTACACTAGCCTGAAAATAACAAAGCATATAAAGGAAGAAAATATATCAAGTGTATTAAATATTACAAATATTAATTGTAACGCTGATTTAATGACAAGTATTTTCTGCTTTCTAAGACACTGAACTGGTCAAGAAAATGACAACAATCAAGTTCTGCTCCCCTCCCCCCACCAATATTTGGTGACATAAGTACACTTGTTTAATGTATTGCTCTGTCAAAATGTGTATTTTACTTAAATGCAAAACTTTTGCATTCTTTCTCTCTATAAGTCACTTCATGTGTGTATTTTGTTATCAGAATTGTACAGTTATACATAATATATATAGTTTATATGCCATATGTCTATATGCACATGTGTTGTGCTACCTATGTTGTTGTTAGCTTCTTTATCTGTATGTAGATGGTAGAATTGTAGAATATTGGGTGCAAAGTGTCTTCATGAAGGGTAAATGAAATCACTCACCATTAGAGATAAGTATGACAAGCTCCCTTTTACACTAGGATACACTTGTATTAAACAGAATGGCAGGGTGCCTAAGTGAGATTGCATCTATTACCAATGATGGCATGAAAATGGACACTTATTAATCACATGTTTTGAAAATAATTATCCATAGCTTTATAAATGCTACTTAGAGTAAATCTAAGTCAAGATTTTTTTCTAAGTCCATTTGCATTTAAAAGATTGTTTTCTCATTAAGTAGCTTTAGGGGTTTACATTTTCTGTAAAGCAAGTATTAACTATGTGTAACAAATCTATCGTTTCCTAATGATTATAAAGTTAATGCGATGCCAATATTGTGTGGCTAGTTTAAAAAAGAAAAAGGTCTTAGTCATTATTCTGAAACAAAAACTTGGGTCGTAGTGTATTCAAGGGATGTATTTTGTTTAAGAGTTGGGTATAATATATAAAAATATCCATTTGTAACTAAGAAATAAATAATTAATGTTTTGGTATACAGAGTATTTAAAAGGACATTTAAAACAAATGATGATCTGAAGAATCTGTTGGGATTTTGCAAGTGAAAATTATTTTTGTAGGTAACTAGTTTTCTGTGTGTATTTTGTTTATCCTCTGCACAATTCATGGTAGATATTACGCAAATGTTGTTTTGCAATGAAACCAAATATAGTAGTATGAAAAAAAATCTTGTAAAAAAGCCTTAGAACATTTTTAGGTATCATAGTTTGGTTTCTAATATTCATAAAATATATCTGTTAAAATTACATATGTCATTTGACCAAATAATATATATGAATTTTGTCTATATGTGTATAGTACTAACATTTGTAAAATATTACTATAAAAATAATTATAGTAAAAATCCATTACCTGCACTAAATATGTCCACACAGTGCTATTGCTATGACCATCTTTTATTTAAATGGAAGCTTTAAACTTCCTAAAACAGTTGTTAAAATAAAATGATTAATAATTTAGTATTTACAAGAAAAAAACTATGTTGCACTTTGATAAAAATCTCTCAGTACTCTATTTTGAGAGAACTGATTCACAAGACTGTGTCTGAATGTATGTGATGTTCCAAAGCCTTGTTGGAAAAAAACTAAGCTACAATTGTTCAGTTTCAAGTACTGTATGTTTTTGTTGAAGCTTGTCACTTCTAGATATTTGGAAGGTGTGCATTTTGCTTTACAAGAATATTTTGAACTGATACTGCTGTAGTAATCATCATCATTTGCTTCAAAGTCAAAAATATTATTTATGATTGCCTGTGTATGATAGTGTGACAACTTTAATATGTTGTATTTTGTGAAAAAATCAAATTTGTAGAAGGAAAAAAATGCCATAAGAAACAAACAAACAAACAAATAAATAATGGTCTGGCTTTGGAAAATATTTGTAAACAGGGCATTTCTTTATTAAACTAAATATTTTTTAAAAAATAATGCTTTTTATAATCGATGTAAAATATGAATAGTTAAGTAATTGCTTATTCAGTCTTATCATAAATAGAGGTTACCAGAATTTACAGTAAATGTTTTGAACAGTAAGTCTAATGAAATTATTGCAATTGTTTCATTCTAGAAAACATCTATATAATTTATAAATTTTAACACACTGTTTTTCTTTATTAAAAACATTTTAAATATTTATTTTCATTTAATAAAAGGCAAACCTCCCTTAGGAATCCTTTTTATGAATACAGACAGTAGCAAATGTGTTTGTTAAAGAATTTTTCAAACTTCTAATATTAATTTGATATGAAGACTTGTGTGTTTACAATACATGTTATTAAGGAGTAAGCCCTACATATATTTGCATAGGTAAAGGATCAACTATAGCATAGGTTTGGTAATTGGAGGACTAAAAAATAAAGCAATCTGCATAAAGAAGGTTTAATGTACTTTTTGTAGTCCACTTATGAATTCAAGTGCAAAATACGATTATACTTGTAGTTCCCCTGGAAAAACAGATGATCTAAAAATACAGATGAGATTGAAATTCAGGCAACTGGCCTTTTAAACCTGTGGAGCTGACCCAAAATAATTGCAGGTTGAATGTCTGGTACTGCACATGACTATTTTCTACCGTGTTAAAAAAATCTTTCTGAAATGAATGAAGAACATGTCTGAGGCATGGCAATGGTTAGTAGCAAGGCAATTAATACATTTATATACCTCTTAAAATTGTCACCTGACACACTTGTATATGGCAGTCTTTGGCAAAGAGATGCCCAATCCCATGGACTACTGTATTAACTTGTCTCCTGTAATTTTACTTGGAGAAGATAGACACTTCTCTGTTCATATATGATTAAATCTACAGTTAGTAAAACATGCCTGCATTATACAGGCCCTGATTCAGCAAAGTTCTCATAAGCACCTACTTTATTTTAAGCACATGCTTATGTCATCCCTATTCAGGAAAACACTTAAGCATGTGTTTAATTTTATGCATGAGTTGAACTGCTGTGCTAACTCTCATATTGCATGATCTATGAACAAATGTGCAATGTGATAAACTAAACATTCACTCATTTCTCTCCCTCTTAATGCCACACTTTTTGTATGCATTAGAAATATTGACTTACTGTATACACTTGTAGGTATAACTCTCCTGCTGTACATTCTGGCAGACTATCTTTTGAATGTAATGTGTCAAGTACCCTCGTAAAAATATTATGATTGTCCCATATATGTGCGGGGAGAAAAATCAATAAAATCAGGATAAGCAATAGAATTATTCAAAATTGATGAAAATCTGCTCCCCCCGTGAAAAATGTATTATCATTTCATTTTGGGTAACTGTAAATTCCTCCAAACTTCCCTTTATGAAATGTGATTAAATGACCTTTTTACAATCAAAACCACACAACAATTCAAAGATCAAACTCTGAATTTTGAAGTAATTTATTACCCAGAGCAGGTGCATTTTTGTTAGAAATGAGGTTTTTTTCCACTAGAACATCGGTGCAATTTTGAGTTAAAAACTCATGACAAATTGAATTTTGGGCAATATGGACATATTTTTGTCTTGAACAAACACTGAAATATAGAGAATTTTGCTGCAAGTATTTCTTATACTTCTAGCAAGAATTATTTCTATTTTCTTCAGCCTACCTCTATTCTTCCATGTTTTATTGCATAGCTGAGTGTAGCCAAAGTAAATTCCTACAGGTCTGAGGACCTCTTAAGAAAGTTAACTTTCACCATTTATCACTTTATAGTAACAATGCTGTGGCACTTTGAAAATCCCTTATATCTTATGTATGTGGCAGTGATCTGGTAGTCAGATACTATGCTGCAGTATAAATCATATATAGAACAGACATCTTAAAGGAACCTGTTATTTAACGCTGCCTAGAAAGTACTCTGTGCTTCTTCACTTATCTTGACTTTGATTCAAAATTTACATTTGGTGTCAATATTTAGCTGATTTTGAAAGTTCAGATCCAGGGACTCATCCAGGCTGAGGCTAGCCCCACAAATCAAATGGTTGCAAGTTCTGCAGAAAAGACAATGCCAGTTCAATCGCTCCCAGGCATTGCCCACTTCTCTAGTACTGATCCCAGACTCTGTGGAGTACAGAACAGAAGGAATGGAGGCTAAGGTGTGGCCAAGACACCTTCTGTGCAGGACAGGAAAGTTCTGCATGCCTGGGGGTCCCTTTTGTTTGCAAATCTGAGGGGAATCATCTAGGTCCAAAAGAGGGAATTAGGATATATACTAGGATTCTCCCATTTTACAGATGTAAGCTACAGTTGCATGATACCTGAACAGCTGAAAATATTACAGAAAGAAACGTGACTGTGGTTTTGTATCTCTGGCAATCTTATGTGGAATGTCTAGAAGGGCCATCAGCAGAAGCCTAATCAAGCCTGTGATATTGTTCCTTGGCCAAGATCTGGTCTATAGGAGGTCATTCGGGCAAAAACAGTGTAAAATTATTCTGACACCTTTTAATAATGTGTTAATTTGAGACGAGAAATGATGTGCAAATAAAAATGGCGAATGCTGTTAAAGCTTCATACTCTAATTGAAAGCCTTTTAAGTAGTAGCAAGAGGCGCGCTCAACTCTGAAAAATGCCGTTCATTGGCAGGAATGTTGATTTTTTTTATTCCAATGGGGGTGTGGTGCTTTTAAGTTTTAGGGTTAGAAAGATATCCCAGGGATGACTGCCAACCTATGCAAAACTAAGGGCCCAATTCCTCTCCTGGAGGGTAGGAGTATTTCTCACTGATTTCAGTGGGAATTACTTACATCATGCACCAAAAAGACAGGGCACAGGGAGGAGGTATTTGATGTTTGCCAAACATTTTTGCCCATCTGCTTTAGAACTGAATGAGATCACCATGAGATATGATAAAAGGAAATTCTGGAAACCTGAGGGACCAAGATTACTGAAAATGACTAATGATTACAGGGTTCTCAATTGTTACATGCCCAATCTGATACCCTTTAAAGAGACTTGAGTTTTTCAGCACTGTATGAATATCAGGTCACTTTAAGGTGGCTTCAGTTGAAAACACACACACACACACACACACACACACACACACACTCTCCCAAAATCACCAATTAATTCTGAAAAATCCTGAAAGGTTAAAGTTTTATTGCAAGCAATTCTATAGCTCTAAAGTGCACTGCAACACAGTTCCAATGCTTTATAAACTATCAAAAACATGTATTATACCTACTATAAATTTACATCTGGATCAGTCATTGGGCCTCTGTTTTTCATTTTAGGTCATGGAGTATATGAGAGCTTTACAATGAAAGCTATACTCAGTACATTTTAAGATACAGGCTATCGGTGTTTTAAAAAGAATGTTAAAAAATAAAGGATTTTGCCTATTTTGTTAAAATGAATATGCTGTAAGTTGTGCTCTCTCCGTTGTCCTGCTGATTTATTTTTATATGAACAAAATCTAATCTCTGCTTGTAAAGAAGATTATGCATGTATTAAATTCTTTAAAATTAGAGTATACTTAATGCCACATTCATTCCAGATATGCAAACCAGGAGAAAGTATTATATACCTAAACAACAGGAAAGATTTTAAGCTTAGATTTCTACTTTATCACAATTCTCTTTGAGTGAAATAAAGAGTTGTACAAACTACCATTCTATGAAATGCAATAATGATTTTCATTTTTTTCAGCAAATCACAAAGTAAAAGAATTAAATATCTTTTTTTTTTAAATAGCTGGGGGAAACAACAACAATAACAAGACATTGTTCTAGCCAGCTCTATAATGGCCAAATGAGGCCTTTTTTCCCCCACAGTAAGTTAAATTTAATTTTGCAGTTAGAAGAAATGTTTTCAGCCATTCAGTTTTGGGCCACTAAGGCTTCCGTTATGCGTTGGAGGTGAATAACTGTGCCCAGTAAGCAATGCTAACTTCCATAAAACTGGGAAGGCACATAAGCTCACCCAGGCAGAATGCATTGTTGGACTGGGACCTAAAACGTCTTCCATTAAGCTCCCCAGGTGGGAGACTTGTTTAGACCAGCAGAGGGGTGGACAATCCCAGAAGGGGCAGGGGAAGTACATGCTGGGGAATGCAGGAATAGGGCTCTCTGACTCCCATTGGCTCTTGCTCCCTCCTATTAATTAATTTAAACCTTTGCTCAGGCTTTTGGAGCCTCTTTCTCCCTTCAGCAGTTTGCTTTATGGACAATGAGCCGCCTTTCTAAAAGTGGTCCCTCTCAATTAGTCTAACGGCACATAGATGTAATGGTGTAGGTAAACTTGTACTAATGCTGCTTATGCTGTTTCTTTGGGATGGATAATCAGAGGACTTCAGTCTTCAGAGCTGTAAGTCTGGCACCTTTCATAAGTACTGTTATATATAATCTGTTTATTTATATGTCACTTGTTCTACAGAATGAGCTTGCCTTTGGTGTAAGGATATGGAAGTTATTTTCCCTTTGGCTGGTTAAGGTGGTTGATAGGAGCACTGGGATTAGTGCTGATGAATACAGACTCTAGTGCCTCATTGTTATAAAGGTAGATGAACTCAGGGGTGATGAGAAGTGGTACAAAATACATTATTAATTCATAAATTTACTACAGAGGAGGAGACTCCAATGGAGCAGCTGTCTGCTTTCCCTTTCCTTGGTATGAGAGGGCCAATTGTTAGCTCATTAGCTCCCAACTGTGGTGGAAAAGTCAGTGAATGGGAGTCAACTGACATAAAAGATGAAAGAAGAGATAGTGGAAGCCAGCCAGAGAAGGATCAAAGGCAGACTTAGAACACTTGAGCTCTGACTGAGCTGCCCACCCCATATACTGGTGGAAAGGCTGTACATTGAACAAAGATCTGAATGGTATCTGCGTGAATGATGGTCACTAGTATAAGCAAATTCAAGTCATGTAAATGTTTAGAAGCGTTTCTTGCTGAATGCCCTGAGGGTTGAACTCTGCTGAGAATAGCAGTAAAATAGGATGTCATCTCCATTCCAGAGTCATCATGCAGAGTCCTAGCTGTATAGAGAAAGATTTGGTTTCAGATGGGGAGAGGAACATTGCCCACTGAGATCAGTGGAAGCAGGACTGACCCACGCTGTAATTCTTTAGACAAGATGTCTATGGAATAATGTATCTAATGTTTTTTTTTCCTTCTTAAATAAATATTGTGGCCTCATTTTAACAGATGGATCAGAGGGTATGGGTTGGTAGACAGATTCCCAAAGTATGATGAGCTTTGACATCATGTTCTAAAAAAGAAAACACTAAGATTTCTAGAATGTTTATGGTGTTGCTCTTTATTTCAAATTCTATTTATGCTGTTAAAATTCACATATGTTCTTTTTTAATGAATGCTACCCAACTGAAAGATGGCAAAAGGCACTACGTGAAGCTTGTTAACATTAGTTCATTAAACTAAAACAGACCCAATCGGCAATGAGACCCTATTCTCTTGAACACTGTAGACAAGCTTTGAGGTAAATTATCTACCTCACAAACTGTTGACCACTTTACATCTTTCTATTTTATCTATGGTTCCAGTCCATCCTCATTATCATAGTATCTGAACGCCTCACAATCTTTTAATGTATCTTATTTACTTAATGTCTAACCTTCTTTTTCTAGTAATAGAGAGGTAGCCGTGTTAGTCTGATCTTGCTAAAACAAAAGGAAAAACTATGTAGCACTTTAAAGACTAACAAGATGGTTTAATAGGTGTTGAGTCTTTAAAGTGCTACATAGTTTTTCCTTCTTTTTCTAAGCACACTAAGGATACGTCTACACAGCGCTGTTAGCTCGAAATAAGCCACGCAATTTGAGCTATGCAAATTGTGAGGCTTATGTCAAGCTTGTTTTGAGATAGACTGTCTACACAGCGACAAATTTCAAAATAGACTGCTATACTTACAAGTCCCTTAATCCTCTTGGAATGAGGCTTACTGGGACTCCAGAATAGCAAACTTGTTATTTTGATTGCACTTTGAAATAATGGGTGTGCTGTTAAGATGCAGAAAATGCTATTTTGGAATACCAGATGTATCCTGAAATAGCACCGCTGTCTAGATGTACCCTAATTGAGCTAACAAAAAAAAAGTTTCTAGTGTTATCTTTCACCTGCCAGGATCCTGGATCCTTCTGTCAGGTTTCAGGCCAGGGCATGGTTCTGAAACAAGCACTTGGGGTGTGTCTACAAAGCAGGGCTTAACTCGAAATAAGCTAGGCAAATTGATCTACGCCAATTGCAGAACTTATTTCAAAATAACTTATTTCAAAATTGGACGTGTCTACACAGCACTTATTTTGAAATAGAGCACTCTTCATTCAACTTCCCTTACTCCTCATACAATCAAGATAATAGGAGTCAGAGTAAGAAGTCCTCCAGATTGACAGTATTTTGACATTATTTTGAAATTACTGCCTGCTGTGTAGATGCGGACTAAGTTATTTCAGAATAATGCTAGTTATTTTGAAATAATGTTGCTGTGTAGACATAGCCTAACTGTCTGGAAGATGGGCTCCTTTTGTCTATAGATAGGTGTGTATCCACACTCATCATGGTATACATCTCTACAGCATTGCTGATTGCCACATATCCCTGCACACCTCCAAAAAGCTGCAGGGTGAATTTCCTCAAAAGCCAAGTGGAGAGAATTGTTATAAACCTATTTTCCTCTTCTCCCAAAACCCTCTGCACAAGGCTCAGTCCCCTCAGTCATATTATTACAATGTTTATATGACGCCTTTGAGTCAGATGGAGAAATGACATGGACTGAGGTGCCAGTAATACTCAGATGACGCTCAGTTCCACAGCTCCTTTACTGGAAACATGAACAGCATCTCTCACCTGCACAGCCTTCTACTGCAGCAATGAAGTGCTCAGTCAATAGGAGGAGGCTTTTAAGTTCAGGAGACAGAACTTTTACAGTGGCTAGCCATATGGGTGTGAATCCCACAGCTAAAGAGACAAGAATGGCCACAGATGCCACCACTTTCAAACCCTAATCTTTGAAGTTAGCTTCCCACCCCTCAGGGACATCTTCATACACAACATACTCATTCCTCTCTCTTGTTCTCAATTAATCAAGCTCATTTTCCTACAGCCTGGGAATGAAGAGGCAAATCTTATTATTATTTCTATTTTTAAACTCTTGGAGGCCATCACGTAGGACAACTAGTTGTTGACATGACAGCATAGGTAGATAGAAAATAATAAGTTTGTGCATTAGCAAGCTTTTTAAATCTAAATTATACAGGGATTTGGAAGTTTAATATTAACAACCAAATAATCTTCACATTTTTCAATCGTAAGATTTCCAAATGATAATAAAAGTTTCAAGTGACAAAAAATTCTTCTAGCAACAATTATAATAATTGTTTCACAGTCTTCTTTCTTTGTGACTTATGAAAAGTGTTCTAGAAAATAACCAGTCTCTGGGAAATAAAGACATACAACAGTAGCTAGCTATTCCATCTGTTCTGAATGATTCAAAATTACTGCACCCTATCCTATCCCAAAAGAAACCCCATTCTTAAATTAGAAACATCAGAAATAGTATGCTGTGCAAATTGTTAAATATTCAGTTTTATCTCTATATTGCCTGAAGGCAGTCCCTGTCTTTGGACTGCATTACCCTATATGTCCATCACTATTCTAATATTATAGACAGCAGCTAACTCAAGTACTTTTAGACTAAAGATGGGTAATGGTACTGTATGCTAATATATACTACTAGTCATCAAGTCAAACACAGAACATACCTGGACCTTATTAGCACAAATTATTCTACAAGTTGCAGTTTGGGTACGAAAATACCTAATATCAAAACAGATAATAGGAATAAATGGTTTGTTTCCTAAGTTACTATGCAGATATAATCCTTTCAGCAAGAGGTTAGAAATTGACAAAGTATTTCTGGGTGCAAATGCCTAGTGCCCATTTCTGGTTTTCTTTACATAATCATATTTGATTTGGTTCCATGGAAATAAATATAAAGAAGCATCTAATATGAATTACCAACTGGCACTAGGGAATCCTGCTGTTTGAGGAGTCAATGAACACGGTAATCTCCTTCCTAGCACAATGCTACAAATTGATTCTGCTTATTTATTAAAATACTATTACTTTACAAATTCATACAATATCAATGATTGTAAGCATGGGGTTGAAGAGTACAGTAAAACAAATTGTGACAGGGTTAGAACAGAAGTAATAGAGCAGGGGTTCCCAACCTTTTTCAGTCCCCGTGCCCCCTTGGCTTTTAGTAAACCTTCCCATATCCCCTATTCAATATGAAAGGAAATAAATTCTAGACTCTAGAATCCACAGCTTTTTTCACTAACACTACTACTTTTGGAATATTTCAATTAGGATAATCTAGTTATTTACCAAATATTCCCCATACCCCCTTGACAAGCTTCTCATACCCCAGGTTGGGAACACCTGTAATAGAGGGACAATAGCTAAGCCTCAAACTGAGGAAATCCCTACCCCTAGAGTAACAGGGAGGGGCTGGTTTAGAACCAACAAAGGCAATCAGGGCAGTGGAACACCTGGGATTAATTGACCAGGCCAGAGTCAGGCCAACCTAGGCCAATTAGGATACCTGGGGGGTCATTAAGAAAACCAGTTCAGACTGGCTATAAAAGAAGCTTGGGCATTGTAGGGTGTGTAGTGCTGGGAGGAAGGAGGAGAGCATTACTGGGAAAGGGGCTCATAACTAGGAGGATAAACTGGGGAGAAGGAAGGTATGGGGAAGTACCCAAGGGCTATGTCTACACTTGTGGCTTCTTGCGCAAGTATCCGCAGAGCGTCTGTGCTGCCTATCTGCTCTTGTGCAAGTAAATGTACAATATGGCGTGATAAGAGATGTCTTCTTGCACAAGAGCTATGCTCTTTTTTTAACAGGTGTAAGCCCTCTTGCGCAGGAGCTCTTGTGCAAGAGGGCAGTGTGGACGCTTGGCAGGGATTTCTTGCACAAGAAAGCCCTATGGCTAAAATGGCTATCAGAGCTTTCTTGTGCAAGAGAGCGTCCACACTGCCATGGGTGCTCTTGTGCAAAAGCACAGCTTGCACATGGCACTGTGGATGTTTTCTTGCGCAAGATGTTCTTGTGCAAGAAGCTGCCACTGTAGACAAAGCCTAGAGGTCTTGGAGCTGTATTCTAGCAGGTGCCAGGGATTCATGAGAGTAGCTGCTATCATAGGGCCCTAGGCTGGAATTTGGGGAAAATCCAGGTCCACCCCACCTCCCCATTTCTGCTGTGGGGGGGGGGGGGAGGACTGTGGAGTTTATTCTCCATCTTACCATGTGCTAGACAATGATGAAAAGAGCTCAACAAATTCAAGCCCTAAAACTATGGGCTGCTGTGAGCCTCTAAGGAAAGCAAATCTGCCAGGAAGTGCAGGACCCATTGAGGTTTTCATAGACCTTTGTCACAATATGTATAATTGGAGGAGGAAAAAGGTATTTTTGTTCACTGAGACACCTCATAAAACCCATAAACTTCCCCAGAAAGCTATTCAGTTCTTCAAGCAGAAGTTCCTAATGCTGTTTTGTAATATCTACTCTTAAACTACATACATTGAACTCAACAAGACTACACACGTGCATGCAGTTACTCACCCTGCATATGTGTTTATAGATTGAGACCATATATAGGCATTGTGGGTAATATTTCCAAAAGATCCTGGATGACCTAGATGCTTTTGAAATTGGTCTTAAGCTCTTAGGTAACTTAGGACCCTGAGAACTTTGGAAATAGGCCACTAAGTGGATTAGACACTTGAAAATTGTACTTTGTAACAGGGACTCTTATCCATTGAAGATGAAAAGGTACTGCTATTTATATTTGAGCTTGCTCTGATCTTTCCTTTGTTGTCAAGTGTTGTCAGTATTTTTCCCTTATCATAAAAATAATTATCAGATATGTTTTATTAAAACATATCTGTAAAATGAAATAAGTAGTACAAAACTAATTAAATGTACTAGCTTTGGGCCTGATCCTCTTTATGCTGCTCTTGGCACCTTTCCTTCAGAAAATAAAAAATTGAACGTGTTTTTTATCTACCTTAACTTGATTTTTTTTTTCTGTATTACTTTTATTCTGTAATGAAGTCCATTCAAGAAAGACTTCTGGGGTTAGCCCTTGCCGTTCTGGGAGTGGAGCGGTTCAAACTCTTAGGCTATGTCTACACTGGCGGCTTCTTGCGCAAGAACATCTTGCGCAAGGGTTCTTGTGCAAGAAGATGTCCACACTGCCATGTGAGAGCTGTGCTTTTGCGCAAGAGCACCCATGGCAGTGTGGATGCTCTCTTGCGCAAGAAAGCTCTGATGGCCATTTTAGCCATAGGACTTCTTACGCAAGAAATCCCTGCCGAGTGTCCACACTGCCCTCTTGCGCAAGAGTTCCTGAACAAGAGGGCTTACACCTGTTTAAAAAAAAAAGTGTAGCTCTTGCACAAGAAGCCTTCTCTTACCATGCCGTACTGTAAATTTCCTTGCGCAAGAGTGGGAGGGCAGTGTGGAAGCTCTGTGGATTCTTGCACAAGAAGTGTAGACATAGCCTTATTCAAGAGAGGCTGCTATTTGACTCCCAAAGAGTCAAAGACAGTCACTAGGCACCAGTGCATGTGTCTATATTTCATGAAGCCCAGACTCTGGCTCTGATTTGAACCAGAGATCCCCGTCCATTTCCATTCAAATTAGTGTGACTCAGGGCAGAAAGCACTTAGGACCCTGTCCTATGACCTAATTAGGGGTATCCAGGCCCTGTAATTTTCAAGTGTGAATCCAGCTCATACTGCTGAACTGAATCAGAAGATCTGTGTAGGGCACTGTGGACATGCTAGCAAGGTTGTGAGCCCAAGGTACAGCAGGTGTAAACCCAGATGTACAATACTATGTGTATGCTCAATCATGAGTGGAAACACTGTATCCACCTGCCTGGATCCCACAAACGTAGGTGACTTATGCCTTCCCATTTTGAGAGAGCACTATCTAAAGGGGAGGACATGTGACTGCCCCACATGTCTCCTCTGCTCAGCCAGATAGGGTTGCCATGTGTCTAGTTTTTGACTGGCACACGTGATTAAAAAAGGACACTGGCAGCTTCAGTCAGCACCACATACTGGTCTGAAAAGTCTGGTTAGCACAAGGCTGGCAGGATTCCTAACTGTCTCTGTGTGGCTCCCAGGAAGCAGCTGGCATATCCTTCCATTTTCTAGGTGTAGGGTGATTGCAGGGGCTCTGCGTGCTGTCCCCACTCCAGGTGCAGGCTCTGCAGCTTCCATTAGCTAAGAACAGCAGCTAATGGGAGCTGCAAGGGTGGCACTGTGGGCAGAGGCAGTGTGCTCAGCCCCCTTGTCCCTCTGCTGAGGAGCCAGAGGGGCATGCCAGCCACTTCCCAGGTGTGGGGTGCAGAGTCCAGGCAGCCTGATGTAAGTGCTGCCTGGAATCTACACCCCAACCCTCTGCCCCATCCCACACTCAAACTTCCTCTTGGATCCCTCCCATCCCACTCCCCTGTCCCAGGATGGAGCCCTTGACATACCCTGAGCCCTTCATTTCTGGTCCGATTCTGGAGCCCCACTCATCCACCAATCCCTCACCCCAGCCTTCTGAAAGAGAGAGTAACATGTAGAGAGTAGAGACTGGCTCTCTGAGAAGGGGGGCAGAGGTGTTTAGTTTTGTGCAATTAGAAAGTAGGCAGCACTGCGGCCAGGGCCATCCCACTCTCCCCACCCCACATTATCTGCAGGGGGGCTCTGTTCTTCTATTGTGCTTCTTCCCCACCATGTTGGGCCTCTTTCCCTGGCAGCTGGGCCTGGGTGGGGAACAGAACAGGGCTGCTGCTCACATGCCTGAAGCTGGCTGCTCAGGGTTACTGCTTTATGCAGCCTGATGGCTGCCTGACAGAGGCTGGTGTGGGCAGAGGCAGCCCTCCCCCCACGCAGGCCTGGCTGCCAGTGACAGGGGCCAAATGAGCTGAAAATGTGCCAAAGGGAAAGAGTGTTCTGGCTCGCTTGGCAACTGTCCTAGCAGCCGGGCCTGGGCAAGAGGAGGCCCACTGCTATCTCTCTAGTCAGGCTCTGTTTTAGGCAATTGTTGCACTGCAGAGAGCAGCGACACTGAACAGCTGGCATGAGAAGTGGCTGATCCTGCCTCCCTGCCCTGGGACAGGGGCCAAGCTTGCCAGAGTCCGGTGCAGCGGAAGCAGGGCAAAGCACCTCTCCCTCTTCCCTGCAACTCCAATTAGAAATCTGGGGGGAGGCACTTGACCCCACATTACCTCACACAAAGCTGGGTTTACAGTGTAGTGTAGATATAGTCTGATGGGAAGGAGATATGGGGGGAGACACATTATACAGTGTGAGTAGTGCAGAGTGTGATAATTTGTCACCGGAATCAAAATGTATGGTCCTGGAGGCCTGGTGAAGAATTCAGCATAATAAAACCACAGGGCCTTATAGTCTTATTCAAAGCATTTACAAATGTGTTTGTCTAGTCCATTAAAACACTGAAGGCCACCTAGGCTGTAAGGACTACTGCATGCTTAGATAACTTTGGAATTACATTTAATAAAGTTTTGACCTAGTTTTCATCTGAAGATGACTGTTCTCACTGAAGCATAATATAAAATAAATAAATCCAGTCTTCTCTAGGGGACAAATTCTGCCTTCACTCATATCCCCAAGACCTCAGTGGAATTTCCTGGGATGTAACTAAGGCCAAAATTTGTTCTTATATGTTTTTACAATATACCATAGAGTTAATATTTATATAGCATTATACTGATATAAGTACTATAATTATTGTATCCACTATAGAGCATAAACTAATTACTATGTTTATTTTACCTAAAGTAAGTGCTGCTCTGTATCTCAGTCACAATCTACCTATTTTGGTACTTTATGGCAGTCATCAATGTATTATCTACATACCTTCCTTGAGTTCAAATGATCACAATGCTCTCCATCTCATTAACCCGCCTTCTCTTTTCATCTCTTCAGTCAAGCCACCAATTAGGCATGCAAATATGCAGCTGCTAGTTTTAATACACTTTATTTAATTTTAGTATTTACTTTTACTACTTTTAAAGCACGCGTGCAGATGAAAAAATAAGTGCCTGAGGAGGATGTTGCAGAACAAGAATGATGGGTACTACTCATTGCTCGACAACATAGAAATTATCTTTGGCCTTCCAGTAATGCAAATACTGAAATGGCATATGGATGCTGTATATATAATAACCTGCCCATTGTGTTCAGAGAAAAAGTTGGCCCCCAAACTCTGCTTTCAAAATTGTATTTTTTTCTTGAAAGAACAAGGACAAATGAACCACCTTTAAACACAATTAAATGAAAATTAAAAATACTTGAATATCATGTTAAAGGTGAGTTTTAAGCTCATCAGAGCTGGGTGGGAAATGCAGTTCAGACTAGGGATGTAATAGTATAGTCGATTAACCGATAAGCAAAAGCGTATAGGTTGATGCTATAGACTACATGCATTTCCCTCTCCCTCTCTCCCTGCCAGTAAATTTTTTAGCAGGCTGGCCAGCAGCCTGGCTCAATCCTGGCTTGTGACAGATCCGGGAGCTATCCCTACTGTGGCTCTGCATTTAAAGTGTATTAAGAGCCAGGCTGGCAGGCAGCCCAGATCAGTTCCAGCTTGTGCCAGGTCCGGGAGCTCAGACCCCCACTAGACAGGGACTGTTGCCACCCTGTGCTGCTGCCTCTTTCTCAGAAGCAGCAGCACAGGGTGACAGGCAGCCAGTTCCCAAAGGGAACTGGTTTTTAAACTGGCTCCCCTTGTGAACCAGCTCCTACCTGGCACCCCATGCTGCTGACTCTGATCCAATGGCTGCCGGCTCTGCCCCCAGGGACTATAGACTAGTCGACTAACCGATAACATTTCATGAGGTTACTCGACTATTCAATTAACCGATATTTAACATCCCTAGAGCAGACAAAGTGGCCAAGCTGACAGCTGCAGGGGCCACTAGTTCACGGAGCCTGTAAATACTAGCAGGACTTGTTTACTGGATGCTAAAACATGTCGAGTATGTCCTGCTTAGAGATGGTAACTTGCTACGCCTAGGGCAGGTCTATAGGAGAAGCATTACATTGACACAGCTCCTCCACTGTAGCGCATCTGGTGAAGACATTCTATGCCAACAGGAGCGCATTCTCCCATGGTCATAGTTACTCCTCTTCTGTGAGATGCAGAAGCTATGTCAGCAGAACAGCATCTCCCATTGACATAGCACCAGTGTGGATAGAATTTAGGTTGTAACTTGCTTCACTCGGGGGGCATCATTTTTTATATCCTTAAGTGACATAAGTGATTGAATAGGTAGTGTAGTCCTGTCACTAGTGAGTCAGAATGTGCCTGCCTTTAATGCAACTTGAACTGGGTATGTTACAAATTCTCCATTCCTTGCCTCCCCTAGCCTTCCTCTTCCCTTACATAACAAGAAGCCTCTTTATCCCAACCCAAACACACACACAAGTTCTGGACATATTATCTTCTCCCATCATTGTTCTGCTAACTCACAGAACTGAAGCCCCCAACAAGAATGCATGATAAACACCTCAACAAGCAAGTGTGATAGTGGTTGAAATGTTATTGAAGCGTATTGGTCCCAGGCATTGAGAGAGAGAAAGTGGGCGAAGGAATACATTTAATTTGGACAACTTCTCTTGGTGGCAGAGACAAGCTTTCACAAGTTTGGAAATAGCTAACTAGATTGTTAGACATACAAGGTTAGCATACGCTGCAGGAGACCATTAAAACTGAAGTGAGGAATTAACACATCTGCAGTTATAGTAGCAGTTCCCAACTGCCAATGCCAGGTCATGAATCACTGGCTGCCAGCTCTGGCAGCTGTGGTGGCTGATCTTTTGCCTGGCGGTGGTGCTAAGGCTGACACAGTGGCAGAAGGAGGCAGAACAAGAATCCCTCCCTCCTCCTCTTCCTCCTCTCACCCACGTAAGATGGCAGCACAGCTGGGGCTCCATGCTCCCCCCCCCTCACTTCTTCCCATGGAGGTGCAAGATGCACTTGGGTACGGAGGGGGTGCAAAGGAGGAGGGAGCGTGTGCACTGCCAATGGCCACTCCCCTTGCCCGTGTGGCAGTAATGGCCACACTCGTTAGAGGGGGCAGCCTCGCTCTGGGGAGTGCAGGGACAAAAGGGTGTTGGCATGGACTGTAGGGGTCAGAGTTAAAGGCTCAAAGGTCAAGAGGTGTAGGGGTGAGGTCAAAGGGTGTTAGGCACTGGTGAGCAAGGGGCTGAGTTGGGGCTAACGGTTAAAGGGGGAGGGATGGGGCTGTGGGAGGGGAGGGATTAGAGATCAAAAGGCAAGAGGGGGTGGGTTGCAGTGTGTCAGTGGTTATGGAGCCAGGTGCGGTGCAGCTCATGCTTCTGTCTCGGGGGGGAGCAGAAATAAGGGTTTCTGACCAGGGTTGGGGGGCCTCAGAGCTTGTGGAACAGGCAGTTGTAGGGTCAGTGAGGCAGGATCAGGGTTTGGCACAACAGGGCAGTCATGGAGTTTTTGGAGCAATGGGCACCAAGATTAGTGGGACAGGATCAGAGAGCACTGGGAGTGGTGGAGCAGGATCCAGGGAAGTTGTCAAACTAAGTCAGGGGTCACTGGGACACAGCATGCCAAGGTTGGTATTGATAGTGGATGTAGGACAGGCTCCAGGCAAGACAGAGGTGGTTGACAAAAGGGAGTTGGCAGCAGCAGGTGTTGGGCACTGGGGTGACAGGCTTGGCAAGACAGACTTGTGAGGTAATGGGGTTAGTGGGATATAGGGAATATCAGATGATGAGTTTGGCAGGTTTAATAATACAGACACACAGAGTACCAGTGTTGGCTGGATGGGGTCAGAGGGTTTTGGGCTTGGATGTAGAAGGATGTACAGTGACAAGATGAGGTCAGTGGGTGAATGGGTAAATTTGGCAGACAGGTAACATTTTATTTGCAAATTTGTTATTTACATAATGAATATGGAGATATGCAAATAAATGTTAATGAATATGTAAATGTGCAGATAAAATGTTGCCAGTCTGCCAAAAGTTTGTGAATGGGTTTGCCAGTCTGCGGTATAAAAAAGGTTGGGAACCACTGAGTTATAGGACACAGGAAGTTTAGTTAACAGGTAACAAAGTGTTATAATGAGCCATAAGATCAGCAAGTTTGTGGAATCCATGATTTTTAGTGTCTAGCAGACTTATGAATTTAAGTTCCTAGGTTTATCTTTGGAAGGTGTTGTGCAGGTTTCCTTTGAGAATGAGGATTGAGAGGTTATGTATGAAGTAATCACTTTATTGCCCATGAGTGAACACTTTTCATAAGTTGTCTTTATTTTTTATCAATTTTCTGTGTGAATTCTTTTGAGAACATAATGATTGATTTCACTCCTATAGTTGTTGGGTCATATTATATACTATATGAGGTACACTACATGTTGTGATAGGCTTGTGTAGAACCCAAGGAACTTTAAAATGTGTTGCTGGGGCCATTGTCCAATGAAGACTGGGCCTTGCAATCTGCAGGCCAACTTGAGCAACTTCAGAAGGGGACCTCAGACTTGCCAGAAATGGCCCTACAACAAAACCCAGGAGGCTGAGTTAAATTTTCTATGGCAATCTGTCCTTTGTGACTTTTTTGCCCCTTTTTTTTAATAATCTTTCACTTCCATGATAATGTGCATGAGTAAGACCAGAACAAAAATGGTGCAAACACCTCTGGATTTTTGTCCCAATACTTAGTTCAATTTCTCAGAACCCAGTTATTTCATTTCTGCAGAGCTGACCCGTAAGACATGATTTTTTGTAATATAGCACTTATTTAGATTAGTTGACTACTTACATTCTTTTTGCAAGACAATAGTCGAAGACCCATTTTGTTGTTGTAGTTTGGTCAACTGGTTACTACATCTATGTGCAACATACAATAGTGTGTTTGCACATATAAGTGCGCATATGACATAAATTAGAAAGCTTTAGCTCTGGCTGGCAGCTTTATGTAGACCTAGATTAGTAATCTAAATCTTTTAGATATTACAATGTCCACATGCTGTTTATATTAAATATTTAAAATATACTGGTAACAGCTAGTGATAAAATGAACTATATGTAAAAAATACATAAGTTACAGTCTTATGCTAAAGTCATTACTTCCTATAACTAGACATGGTTACTTTGTTTCTTGCATCCAGTATATCACAGATTCATTTTCAAAAGTGCCTTAATTTTTGTCATGAGTATATCAAGGGAATAGACTGAAAGCAAAGCTGATCATCAATTTCTAATTTATTTCTAGTTGATAAAATTAAATAAGCATCTTAGCCCTAGCCAGGAAAATATTGTCTTCAAACAAATTAAATATTTTAAACTAAATTTATGAAATTATTTTAGTGTGTAATTTACTCTGTGACCAGAAAAAGAAACCATTTTTCTAGGTAAATGAGAATAATGTAAAAAAAAAAAAAACCTCCCTAAATTAATTTTCAATAGCTGTTGCACTTCTATTTCCAGTACTCATGCACATTTTAATTGATTCAGCAAAGGTACCTTCCCATGTATAAGCAGGCAGTACGCACACTCTGGTGTTTTATATTTAATTTTGATTAGACAGAGGAGGGAAGGCCTTGTTTGCAAATGTTCATTATGTAACACAATTCTGCTTGAACTTTCCTTGAATCAGTGCTGCTTAGAACTGCCCCCAAAGTGGGTCTGTCCCAATGAGATACTCTGACCTACAATTTGTACACCTGTGAGTTTGTATAGACACATCTAAACACACACCATTAATGTGGACAAGGGGGATCCAATAGATATAGTGTACTTAGATTTCCAGAAAACCTTTAAAAAGGTCCCTCACCAAAGGCTCTTAAGTAAAGTAAGTTGTCATGGGATAAGAGGGAAGGTCTTCTCAGGGATTGTTAACTGTTTAAAAGACAGGAAACAAAGAGTAGGAATAAATGGCGAGTTTTCAAAATGGAGAGAGGTAACTAGTGGTGTCCCCCAAGGGTCTATCCTGGCCCCAATCCTATTCAACCTATTTATAAATCATCTGGAGAAAGGGGTAAACAGTGAGGTGGCAAAATCTGCAGATGATACTAAACTGCTCAAGATATTTAAGACCAAAGCAGACTTTGAAGAGCTTCAAAAAGATCTCATAAAACTAAGTGATTGGGCAACACAATGGCAAATGAAATTTCATGTTGATAAATATAAAGCAATGTACATTGGAAAAATAATCCCAACTATATATACAATATGATGGAGACTATTTTAGTTACAACTACTCAAGAGAGAGATCTTATAATCATTGTGGATAGTTCTCTGAAAACATCCACTCAATGTGCAGCAGCAGTCAAAAAAGCAAGCAAAATGTTAGGAATCATTAAAAAAGTGACAGAGAATAAGACAGAGAATATCTTATTGCCTCTATATAAAACCCTGGTACGCCCACATCTTGAATATTGCATACAGATGTGGTCACCTCATCTCAAAAAAGATATATTGGCATTGGAAAAGGTTCAGAAAAGGGCAACAAAAATAATTAGGGTTTTGGAATGGGTCCCATATGAAAAGAGATTAAAAAGACTGGGACATTTAAGCTTAGAAAAGAGGAGACTGGGGGGGAACATGGTAGAGGTCTATAAAATCATGACTGGCGTGGAAAAAGTGAATAAGGAAAAGTTATTTGCATGTTCCCATAACATAAGAACAATGGGTCACCAAATGAAATTAATAGGGAGCAGGTTTAAAATAAAACAAAAAAAGGAAGTTTTTCTTCACTCAGCGCACCGTCAACTTGTGGAACTCCTAGTCAGAGGAGGTTGTGAAGACCAAGACTTTAAAAGGGTTCAAGAAAGAGCTAGATAGATTCATGGAGGTTAGGTCCATCAATTGCTATTAGCCAGGATGGGTAGGAATGGTATTGTTAGGCTCTGACAGAGACTGGGAATGGGTGATGGGAGAGGGATTGTTTGATGATTCCCTGTTCTGTTCACTTCTTCTGGGGCATCTGGCATTGACCACTGTGGGAAGACAAGATACTGGGCTAGATGGACCTTTGGTCTGACCCAGTATGGCTGTTCTTATGTTCTTAGATTAATTTCACATAGCGAGGTGGTATGTGGCTAGATATTCCCAGGAGCTCTAGAAGAGGTTGTAAAATCCCTTCCTTTACTTTCACTCTAAGACAGTCAAGAGCATGCAGGAGAGATTCTGCCTCTTCCCTGTCCCCTTATAGCTGATCTTAGCCTGAAAAGGCTTACAATACAAATAGACAGTAGAAAAATAAAGGAGAGATTGTTGGTGGCTTTTACACAGACATTGGGGAAGGGAAGGGCACAAAGAATCCTGACCCCTTATCCCACAAACCAATGAAGGGGCAGCCAGAAAAACATTCCTTCCACACAGTGCCTGCCTAGAGGGGGCTGGGAAGAAGGTGCAGGATTAGGAAGAAGTAGTATGTTTCCTGCAGCACCATCACTCAGAAGCTCCATACCACTTTAACCCTTATTTAGGATAAACTTAAAAAACAACAAATAATCTAGTAGCGCCTTAAAGACTAACAAAACATGTAGCTGGTATCATGAGCTTTTGTGGGCACAACCCACTTCTTCAGATGACCGGAGTGTAGGAAATCCAGATCCAAGAATAAATAAGAGAAGGGAGGGAGAAGAAAAAAAATGGAGGGGAGGAAGAATAAAGAGACAGTGAGTAGATAAGCTTTAGAGGGTAGCCAAGTTAGTCTGTAACAGGAAAGACTTAAAAAACAACAAATAATCCAGTAGCATCGTAAAGACTAAATAGTTACGAGAGGCAGAAAGAACCATTAGTTTGCACTTGGAAAGGAAGATGACCAACACCAGATTCTACACAGACATCAAGAACCATTAGCACCTTCATTGTTTGGTTGGTTCTTTCAAATCAAAATTGGTCAAATATTGTATCTTGATGGTATAAAGATCATTTAGTAGGTGGGGAGTAGAAACAACTCTGCTGAGGACACCAGGTGGCTCTCTCCTCCTCTCTTCATCTTTCCAGGTGGGTTAAGGAAAACCAGAATGATGTTGCCTCCCCTCCAAAATTCAAGCTTAAAGGTGGTGGAAGCTGTCCCCCATTCCTCCCTACAGCTACCCCCATAACCTGGATAGTGAAAGGAAGTACTAAGGCTAGAGTTTGTCCTGCGATGTTATTTGTGAGCTGTGCTGTGCTGGCATTTTATTAAACAGATGGGCTGAGATACAGCAATAGTTTAGAACTTGCCCCGGGCCACATGGCAGTTCAGTTACAAAGCTGGGGAATAGAAACTAGGTTGAAGGTTTTCAACCAAAAAAGCTCTTTCAGACAAAAAATAGCCTCTCTTCAAAAATGATTTTTTTCGGGGGGTAACAAGTTGTTCAAATACTTTTGCAAAGTATTTCCTACCCTTTTTTTAGAGGTTTCTCCCAATGTTCATCATTGTTACTGAAATAGTTATTGAAATTTTTCATTTAACAAAACTGATAGTTTAAATATTCATGGCCATTTTCAGAATGTTGGTGTTAAAACAATAACAATGATAATCTGGCACCCACATTCTCACTCAACATAGCAAAAAACACTCCAGTGCTTGCAAATTTTGAAAATTGTCAGTGAGGGAGTGTTGCTACTATGTGGTGAGGTTCATTGTCACATCACCGTGCTGCCTAGCTTTGGAGGCAAGCTTTGGTTCACCTAACTTTTCTTAGATCATAAAAATAAATATTTCTGTGTTTTCCATACATCTCTTTTACTGATGAAATCACTCCCTGGCCTTTTTAATAGTCACATTGGGTGGATCCGTAATTCTCCCCAGTATCAGCAATACGTTTGTGAAAGTGGGCATATTTAAATATATTTACAAAGATGGCCCTTTGAAGAGGCAGAAGTGCATGTGTGTTTGGGGAGAGAAGATATTACAAAGCTTGAGGGGACAAGTGGTAATGGGAGTATCGCAGAAGGTGTCTCACCTTATAAAGCTGATGTTTACATCCATGAGGTTATTCTCAGCAGATACATGTTAGTAAAGGTGATAGTTGGGGTCCCGGCACTTATAGGCGACTGATTGCTACTGATTTATTCTGTTATACTGAGGATATTAATGTCTTCCGAAGTGATGCTACTCTTACCTGAAAAGAAGTCTGGTTCATTAGCAAGGCCATCAGAACACTTTGTGGTGGCACTCATCACACCAGTTTATTGCTACTCTTTCAGTTGTTGTGACATGTAAATAAAACTGTAGTCTTTATCTTCCTAAATTTATTATATATTTAGAAAAAAGAAGATGGACTAGAAAACTTACCAGGGTTTAAAGAAACAATTTCTTAAAAAGAGGTGGCAAACAATAGAAAGTTGTAAAGCATTTAGTTCCATTTTAAATTAAGATTGTTAGATAGCAGTTCTAATAATCCATGTTGTATTAGCAGGGTTAATCTATTTAAACTATGAAAGAGATGCATTCCTTACATTTTGAAATAAATTACCAATCAAGTTTTAGAGCAAATATAATTCAGTTTAGCACTGTGGCTTAATGAAGAAAGGGTGAAAGAAATAAATTACACATTCTTTGCTTAATTCAAAAAGCAAATATATACATTTTGCAAAGGTAGTCCTGTCAGTGGGATACAAAAATGCTTCCTGATCAGATTTATTGTGTGAATAATAGATAGATAATTATAATAGCCATTTTTCTTTCCAATGTGGACCATACGATCCATACTTTCATGGCTCCCATCTGGATCATTACTATCCTCTCCATATGGTGCAATACTCAGACTACACAGAAACTTCAGCTCTTTGGCTGGGATAGAACTTTGCTTACCACATCATCCATATTTGTTGATTTTGCTCTACACAGTTCTATATGGTTTGAACCTTAGACGGTTTGAACCTAAAAGATGGCCCCTCTCCTGATTTGTTGTCAGGGTCGTTAGGATTGTTAGCTAAAATGCTCTCTAAAAGTCTCTACAAAGCTATGTATCTGGGGCAAAGTGTTTTTTTACTCTTTGACTCTGACACTCAGTGCCAACGATGGTCCATAAGACCCAAAAGCCTCTTGATCTTCTGGACATTGTATTGTATGCTTATTCAGGCTGTTCCCTGAACGAGAGACGGAGATAGTAGAGAGGAAATAAACTAAATGGATTTCTGCAAATTGCTCTAATATTAATAGGTTTATTGTTTTCACTTTTGAAAATGAGGGCATTTTATAAAAGATATAAATAAAAAAAATTATATATAACTGGGTTTACAGACTCTTTGGGGATCTAAGCAGTTGCCTTTTGGGGACAGAGACACTTCCTCTCCTTTTAATAAAAGCCAGGACTGGTAAAAACAGCTGGACTTAATTGGGCACAACTGCTTCCCTCTTTCTGATCTGATTATGGGAAAAGGGTTGACCAGGTGGATCCTCTCCTCCAATGCAAGAGGCTGTCTTCAGAAGGAAAGTTGGAAACTTATGGGAAATATTTACCTGGGTGGGTTGTTGTATCTTACAGGTAAATATAATAGAATTATTATTACAAATTGAAGGAAACCAGGGATCACATGACTGCCCCAAGGGTTGGTTCTAGGGCTGGTTTTATTCAACATCTTCTTAATGAGCTGGATGAGAGGATGAATTGCACCCCCAACAAGTTTGCAGATGACAGTAAGCTGGGGGAGAGGTAGATATGTTGGAGGGCAGGGATAGGGTCCAGAGTGACCTAGACAGGTTAGAGGACTGGGCCAAAAGAAATCAGATGAGGTTCAACAAGGACAAGTGCAGAGTCCTGCACTTGGGATGGAAGAATCCAAAGCATTGTTACAGGCTGGGGACCAAATGGCTAGGTAGCAGTTCAGCAGAAAAGGACCTGGGGATTACAGTGGATGAGAAGCTGGATATGAGCCAACCGTGTACCCTTGTAGCCAAGAAGGCTAATGGCATATTAGGTTGCATTAGGAGGAGCATTGCCAGCGGATCTAGAGAAGTGATTATTCCCCTTTATTCGGCACTAGTGAGGCCACATCTGGAATATTGCGTCAAATTCTGGGGTCCCCACTACAGAAAGGATGTGGATGCATCGGAGAGGATCCAGAGGAGGGCAACCAAAATAATTAGGTTCTATGACTGGAGCTGAATCTACTTTAAGTCATTACTTAAATAAGAACCCTGTCCCTGGAAAGTGATGTCATTTGTGCTCTCTAAGAAACAGGTAACACCCAAAGTTAGGTCCAATACAGAATTCTGATATTCTACACAAGCTAAAAAAAAGTTGACAAATAGCTTGGGGGAGGGGAGGAGATGGTTGTCACTCAAAGCTGTCTTCTATTGTTCTATTTATCAAATTAAATTAAAAAATGAAATGGAGTTACAAATAGTGTTTTTGGCAATTGAGGAATCTTCAGGCTGTGGGGAAACCACAGCATAGTTCAGCTGAATAAAATCATAAATGGTGCTTATCAGAATTTAAAAGAGCCTCCTGGCCTAAATTCATATGTGTTAACATTAATTTTTATGCATAATGCAACTGCAGCATAGAGTGACTTAGAGAGTAGGATAAAGGCAAAACAGAGCAAAAATAGCAATAAGATAATATTCCTCATAAGCGAGAGTCAAACTAGTTTTGTTTTCTTCTCTCCTCAGCCCCATGTAGATTAGTCACTTTGAATACATACTCGCTTTGTAGGAGATGAAAACCTGGAAATTTTTATGAGTATATATTGACTGCTGTCTGTTTAAAACTGGATAGCCCTATGATAATTATCTAAAAAAATACTGTGTTATATCATAATTGTTTCAATATAAAAAAAACCTTATGATTGAACATAAACAGTGGATGTGTGCTTAAGAACAACTGTTATGCCCTATCCCGTTTCACGTTATCAGGATATTTGTGATTTATGCCAATCAATCCACACAAGCACTTACAAGCAACCTCTGATTTTTGTGGTCCTTTCTGTTCTTCATGCCTCATTAAGTACATTAACATGTTTGATTTTTAATTTGCTAATTTAGTTCAGAGTCGGGCATGAATACACTGTACTGTCTATATAGCAATACCTATTAGGCCAGTTTGTGTGCTTCTGACACTTAACTTTCAAGCATCTGAGATCAGAAATACTAATTGTGGTTTTGTGGTGGGAAGTCAGACCTAAGAAGCTGCTTAGTTCCCGAGAGACTAGGAAACAGGAAATGGAGATTGTTCCAAAGCAGTCCAATGAAACAATGTTCCTTTACTGCAGCATGTAGGCAGATAAGAAGCAGAGAAATGAGAGATTCAAAAGCCTTATTAGGTCACCTCATTTATTCCCCTGAAGGCAGGAGTGTTTCCATTTTCCAGTCCAACATTCAATTTTTACGAAGTTCTTGGCTTCTGCCATTTCTCTTGGAAAATTATTCCAAAACCAAGTTGACCACTGGTCAGGAAGTTTTACCTGTTAATTTTCCTCTTAATTCCAGCCCATTACTCTTAATTCTAACACATTTCTGGTGAAGAATCAACACTTTGAATATTATAAACTAATATGTAATTAAATTACTCATTTTTAGGTTTTTTTACCTATCCCAATAAGTAATCCCATCCCTCCAGTTGACTAATCATTTTTAATTTATTTTCTGTTAAGACAGAAACCATTACAATCATTCTTACAAAGGATAAATTGCAGAAGTCAAATAATAGTTCATGAGCATGCTTCTGTGTACAGAAACTGTGTTTAAGTGTGGAGATACATATCAGTGTATTAAGCTATTCCTCTTCAGGAAAATCCACAAAAGAGACACTAAGGTCACAATTAGATCAGAAATCTCAAATTATTCTTATTGCTTTTCTTCTAACAATCTCTCAAACAATATCCTGTTAATATCCTTCTGATGATAATAATGATAATAATTCAGAACTGACTGAAAAATTCCAGGGGCAGAGCTGTAGAGACATGACATGATATTCCTCTTTATGCACTCCTAAATTATAATGGATTTTTTGGTAGGGTAAATTCCATGTATAATGAACTAGCCTATAAAGACACTGTGCTTTCTTCCTTTCAACTCCTCATTTAGGTCCACTTATTAATAATAATTATTTGTATTTCTGTAGCACCTAGGGGACCCAGTCATGGATCAGGGCCCCCTGTACAAACACTGAACAAAGAGACAGTGTCAGCCCAGGAGAGCTTGCAATCTAAGCAGAGGAAAATAAATAACAGGTGGATGCAGACAGAGTACAAGCAATCAATGAGATAATACTTCACATTAAGCCTCACTGTGGTTGCAGAATCAGGCCTTTTGACAGTCAGATTTCCCACGAGGCTATTGAGGGTTTTACTAAATTCCACTGGTGGAATTTTTAAGGAAGAGCTGGTTGGAGAAATTTCTAAATGCTTTTTCATGGAATTTGCCAATTTGTTGAAATCTGGGGCTATGTCTACACTGGCGAGGTCTTGCGCAAGAACGGCTGTTCCGTGCACAGCCCGCCCGCTCTTGCGCAAGAAGATTTACAGTAAAGCGTGGGAAGAGAGGGCTTCTTGAGCAAGAGCTATGCTCTTTTCTAACAAGTGTAAACTCTCTTGCGCAAGAGGGCAGCGTGGATGCCAGCAGAGGTTTCTTGCGCAAGAAAGCCCTATGGCTAAAATGGCCAGCAGACCTTTCTTGTGCAAGAGAACGTCCACACTGCCATGGATGCTCTTGCGCAAAGGCACATGGCAGTGTGGATGTGTTCTTGCACAAGAACCCTTGCTCACGATGTTTTTGCGCAAGAACCTGCCAGTGTAGACATAGCCTAAATGTTTCTGGAGACAGTTTAGTTTCAGTGGTTCCATTCACCCTGTTTTTCTGCCAGATCAACTGCCCTGTTCCTTGACCATCCTCCTAGTGGGAAGCATGGCCTTCCAAGCTCCATGGCTTCTGGGCAATGTCAATTGATTGCTGCAGAACTACTCAAGAGCTTAAAATTGAGTACATGCTTAAGTGCTTTGCAGGACCAGGGCCAGAGTTGGTCCACACTTTGCAGGTTTAAGCCCTTGCATGGTACCTCTCAAAGCACTTCAAAGTTTTTAATCCAATAAAGTGACCTCAGATCACTCCTTACATGAATATATTATGTATCCTAATTTAATATACAAACAGTAGGATATGCAAGTCAGTACTGAAGCTCAGAATTCCCTGATTCCAAGGGTCCTTCTCTTACTATTAGACTACTTCTGTATGGTGACCGTATGCAAAGCTTGACTTTTCTATACCTCCTAAAACTCTAAAGGAGAGGAAGAGATGTAACTAAACCCTACATTTTTCTCTAAGGATACTCTTCCTCCTCCTCTTTTTCCCATGTGAAGATATTTTCGGATGAGCTAATCATTTCATGCTATTGGAAAAGAACTTTCTTTGAAAAGTCCACTGTTTGATTCTGCTGTGTGATCCCTGGCTTTGGTTAGCAAATGATGATTTCCACAGCAAAATCCAAATGTAAGCACCTCAATTTGTAATCTTTTGTTCTATTTCTTCCCTATAAGAAGACAAGGGAATTTTGTTTTTTAATCGGTTTGCCCTATTTTTCCATTGTATATTTACATGTGGTTAGGAGACATTTGCCTCATAGCATAAAAATCAGATGAGCTGATCTCTTGGGGTATGTCTACACAGCAGCGTTATTCCAAAATAACAAAGTGTATGTCAACCCTACAAGCCTTTATTTCAAAATAATGTTGAACTGGAAGACTTCTTACTCCGACTCGTGGTAACCCTCATTTTATGAGGAGTAAGGGAAATTGAAGGAAAAGTGTTCTTTTTTCAATTTCTTGCTGTGTAGACAGTGCCAAAAGACAAATTAGGCTATTTCGACTTAAACTGAGCAATTGACAAAGCTGAAATTGTGTAGCTTAATTTAGCTTTAGCCCTGCTGTGAAGACGTACCCAAAAAGAATTTCATGGTCCATTTAATAGCACTTTTTCAAGTACACTTCACCAAACACCAAAAAAAAAAAAAAATCTAACCCTTATTTTCAGAAAATGCTCCAAACTAAGTCCAGTGAGAAAGGGAAGACATTTTTTTCAAGTTAATTTAATATATATGCACCTCTGTGTGAAGGAGGACAGTATTTGAAATGTGATCTATGCATACACTGCACAGAAAAATAAAAATGTCATCTAAACTTTTTTTCAAGTCTCCTATTGAGGACATGTATGTGTCTGAGTCCAAAGCCTAAATCTCATAATCTGTTTGAAGGGTTACATCAGAGCTTCTAATCTTATTTACAGAATACTCACTCATCCACAGCTCGCTTCAACACAATAATATTCAAAATGGAAAAGTCTGGAAAAGTGATTTTTGTCACCAAATTCTTTGTGATCATTTTCACATCCTATAAAGAATTGTCAGCCTTCAGCACATTTATTAAAGTCCACTGAGACATAATCGTTTGGTTTTATTCTTTCAAAAGAGACAACAGTGAAATCTTGGCCCGCTTTGCAGTCAGTGGCAAAACTCCCATTCTCTTCAGTGGGCTTCTTTCTATTCTACTGGTACATTTGTTTATTTGTATATAAAGCATTTTGAAATAGACAAAGTTTACTTAAATCAAACCTTTTCTTATAACACAAATATTTCTAAGACTGCTATCATATCACATAAAATGCCATTTGCGTTTTCTGACTTTTTAAAATTTCATACTTAAACTAACATAAAATTGGCATTAGATTCTGTATGTGAGGAAGACCAGTCTGTCACACCCTGTAAAACCCAGCAAAAATAAGTATAGTACTTTCCTAAACCAGTATGTATTATTTCTTGATCTACTAAAACACGTGTATGTGTGTTGGTGGGCTAGGAAAGAAGGGGTGCTGTGTTTTATACACATGCTGTGTGTGTGTGTGTGTGTGTGTGTGTGTGTGTTTATTTATTTATTTATCTTAGGCACAGTTCTATTTGTGCAAAACAACGTTCATAAAAGTCTGGCTTTTGTTCCTTTGTTAGACATCATAATAAAAGAAAAGACATAGAATCAGATTAGTCCATTTGTTTAGCTAACAATTATTCCTTATTAAGTTCCAGAAAGTTTCATGTATGGCTAATCTTGAATGATAGTCCTAATCAAATTGTCTGTTGTCTCTTTCACCCTGCATCTGAAGAGTGTTTAAAAGTAAACACAAACCATGGAAAGGGAATGCCTGTGGTAGAAATTAAGAAATAAAATACAGGGATTAACCTCCAGCCTTATGTGCCTTTATCTCTAGTCTGCCTTGCATCCAAAGGGAAACTGTTTAACCATTAAAAAAGATTAAAGGTATTAATTAGACTAAGAGATAGAAACCTATCACCTTCTGTCAGAGCAGACCAGAATAAACCTTCTACCAGATTAAAAAAAAAAAATCTATATTTTTTTTAGTTTGGCCTAAACAAAAGTCTTGTTGATCAGCTTTTTTATATTCTTATTGTTGGCTAACAGATTTAAATAAATTGAGTTGAAACTAAATAAACTGCTTGATGCATTTATGTATGACAGGCAAAAACACTACTTTCTCCTCATATCAAAGTAGTTTACAGTGCTACATACAAACAAATATAATTATGTTGGGATTTCATAAATCTATGTAAACAAAACAATAGAAGAAGATTAACAGAAAGCTCCAGCACTGGAACTCTGAGTTGCTTTTTTTTCCTAAAATGAATCTACTATATAGTATATTTAAATTATGTAAGAAACTACTTTAAATGTCCTTTTCAGCAGAAACAGATATTATGCTGTTGTCAGTTATATGCCATAGCTCATAACAGATTAGCTGTTTTTAGAGTCACTTGTCATGGGAAGATTACAAAATATTTCAATAAAAGGAGACATTTTGAGCAATATGGCATGTTTTTATCCAAGAATACCTCATTTTTAATTTTTTTTCAATCTTCTGTATGATTTTAAAGTATTTCTTATAGATTTTAGAGAATTTTTCTTTCATCTTTCTACTCCAAATTAAACATCTTTATAAAAAGAATCAATGTTAATAAAATACATTCATCTCCTCATGTGCTAAAGGTGACCCTGTTAGAAAAATAGATTATGATGAGGTTGGAAAATTATAATGGGCTCTATTAAATAGCTCTATTTGAAATATGTTGAAGGCAGCTGCTAAATAGCAAATTGAAAAAAATGATATTAAAGGTCACAATCAAAGAAATACTTTGGGCAAATATACTAAGGGTTGATAAATGATAAGACACACTTTTGCATAAAGGTAATACACACACATGCACGTGGAGTGTTATAGTCTGATCTCACCTACACAAGTGTACAGAGTAACTGCCTTGGAGTCAGTAATAGAATAGACTGGATTTACACTAGTTAACTGTTATGAGTCTGTCTCCCTGTATTTTGTGTTACCTTAATTTTTATTTAGTTAGTAGCCATATTAAAGGAGCATTTCTGAGAATGCATGAATAGAAAAATAGAAGTGATCACTTCTAATTCATTATTTAAGGTTTTCAGTAAACATAGGCCAACTTGGGCTCATTTATACTAGCGTTAATCCAAAATAACTTCTGGGAAGGCAAATTCAGTTCTCAGTAAGACTGATATATCTGGAAAAACACTTATTCAGAGCAGAATTTGGCTTTATAAGTTGATAATCTTCTCTTATTTAAAATATATTTAATAGTGTTATCCTGATGCCTAAAACTAACACAACAACAATTTGCTTCTGGAGAATAGTTTCTTGGTAAATGATATTTTAGCAAACTCTTCTAGACATTCAATATCTCTTTAGAACACTGAGAAAAATTCCAGGTCATGTTGTGCACATACTTACATTCAGACACCAGACTGGGGTACTGGGAACAGCGTCAGTGATGAATGTACCAAAATCTTAACATGGCACAAAATATACACTTTTGTTTCCTCTAGTTTCATAAAAGGCATCCAGAAGTGTGCTTCAGGAAGGGAGAAGTCTAAAAGAAGAAAGCCGTAGTACTGCTGTGGAAAAAACTCCCACACATTTTATGGGTATTGACCAAATGAATTATTCTGGAGCATGAATAAAGGCTATTTCACAAGTGTTTGGTCATATGCATATGGTAATACCCTGTACCCATACTTAAATACTCATGGTTTTGGGCAAGACGCAAATACCTCCCCTTTGTCACTCCTGTTAGAGATACACTCAGTGGGAAGCCATTGGACATGTGATGTGGGTTATGCCAGGGTCAGAGTTCTGACAAAGGCATTTCATTAGCTAGTTTCTCACTGCAGAGTTTCTCATCCCAGTCACCTCCTCTCACTCACAGGCAGTCTTGTTGCCCATTCATATCAATTCTACCCACCAAAATCCCATCTACTTTTCCTCAGTCTTCTTATATAGCCAGTTCTTCCTACCACCCACACCTTATCCTCATCTGATCGATCTGTCTACCCTGCCCTGCCCAGCCCTCCAGTCTCCTCCACACACACCTACATTTCCTATCCCCACAGTTTCTCTGCCTCATCCAGTTTCAGGTTACCACTCCTCTCACTGTTCCTTTTCACTGTCTCAGAGGAGTAGCAGTGTTAGTCTGCAACTTTAAAAACAACGAGGCACCTTAGAGATTTTGTCTCCTTGAATACCAGCTCCTTTTCAGATCTGTTTCTACTCGCCTATTGCTTTGTTCTGCCTTGATCCAATGGTTCTCAGTCACCTTGCCTAGCCAGCAACAATCTCTTTTGACTCCTCATAAGATCTCAGTCACCCTCCATCTACTGGCTCAATGTCTTTCCCTGTTTCCCTCTCCAGATCCTAAACTCAGTCTTGCCTACAGAGTCCCAGAGGCACTCCCTAATCCAAGTTCCGGTTTCCCTCTCCATTCCTGCTAGACTCCAATCCTGCTTCCTGGCTTCTAGTCCCAAACTCTTCCCCCATCAGGTCCAGTTCTTGTCCTCTCTGCATTTGAATCAGGCAGCTTCCTCCTCCATGCTGCCTGAGCCCATCCAGGAGATTCAGGTTTTACCAGATTCATTTCCTCTTTGAGGTACCTGTCCGGGGAAATCTGTCCAGGAGCTAACTACCCACTGCCATCTGTCCAGTTTTATGGGTTCAGGTCATCCTAGATGTCCTCCTCAGAGGTAGCAAACTTTAGCAAAAGCCCAGACATGGAAAGGACTGTTTGGATCTGAGCTGGAGCCCCATGTGGACAGCCTTCTTTAAATCTAAGAAGCATGGAACTTGGCTTCTTTAAATCTAAGAAGCATGTATGAATTGTGATTTTTTTCAGAGGCTAAAATTGGGCTGGTTTTCATGGGGGTGACAAAAGATACATCCCAGCACAATGGCCTCTGTTGTGTTGAATTTTAAGTCCATGCACCAAAATTTAGGGGCCATAGAACTTCTCAAATGAAAAGGTCACCCGAATTTTTTTAAACATGAGCAAAACATTTTTTCCATGTTTGGTCCTTTGTAGTTGCTGAAACACTGTAGTTGTACAGGACTGATATCAGGGGAAGTATTGTGCAATGTTAATGCTAGGTGGAGCTTCCCTCTGTGCTCATAATGAATATTGGATGTATACTGGCCAAGATCTATACAGGACAGGCTGTGTAACATCCAGTAGGTTGTATCCATTTTGGTACATATTGTAGGTTTTGGCTACCATATTTAGAAGCTTGCCATTTGGTTTGAACAAACTTTAAATCAATTCAGTAAAACAAATACAAAGAATTATATTAAGATAGAGTTAATTGTCTGACCTAAATTAACAAAAGAAATAAAATTCTTAGATAAAGCCACCTATCTAGCCTCAACTGTTGTACAGGTCTTCCTGACATGTCATGACACTCCATGCCAGCACCTCCCCCAAGTATAGAATCAGATTACCAAACTTGCTACTATGCAGATCTGAGTAGAGAATGTTGATCTTAAACTAGCAAAAGGAAAGAAGTTACTCCATTATCACCACCGTGTCATTTTTCATATATCCAAAGGTGCAAAGATTTTGTAGCACATTTGACATCAATGCAAGCTCTATGCAGACAGGAAGAATACCAAAGTAGAAAACTACCATGTGCAAAGAAGAATGTTGACCTATTCTTATCATTTTCTTTTTTGTTTTTAAATGAGAGCACCAAATAAACAGGAAAGGGATAAAAACCATCAACAGACAGCAATTGCCAGTGTCACAAGTTACTTCAGCTATGGTATCATGTTCACAGATCTTAGGATCATTTACAGTGTGACTGGAGCATTCTTTCACCCCAATGGGGCCAGGATCCTCACAATATTTAAGCACCTAACTCCCCTTGAAATCAATTGGAATTAGGCACCTAAATACTTTTGAGGATCTGAGCATGGGATTTTTGCCATCACTTCAATGGAGCAAGATCAGACTTTTATTGGCAGAGCTTGGGAAAGTTACCACCTCTCTCCCTCCATCTGTAAAACTGGAATTATACTTAATGACATAATCATAGTTTTGTAAAGATGAATTAATGTGTACATGGTGCTTGAAAATGAGAAGTGCTTTATGGAATTATGTCTGTCCTGTTAATTTAACCTTAAATACTATTTATACCCATTTGGATGCCTAACTACCTGACTTGTTGGTAGAGTCATGTTGTTAGACTTTCAATGGGTACAGCTATTGGTGCAAATGAGTGCATGTTCATTTCAGTATCGGTGCAAAAATGTCTGCAATATTAGAAGTCTTTAATAGGCCTTGTAAGTGTTCATTAATTATTATTATTATTGTATCAACACACTAATTCAGCTGAAATCAGTCTTAGATGGCCTTTTTTAGCTACAAGAATCTAATAAACAATTTTGATTGGTTTAAGATGCTAATTTGTCAACTAACACCTCCCCCCCATGCACACAGCTAAACTGATTTAAATGCATTTTTTGGGAAAAACATATATGGACTGAGAACTTTTGTGTCATGCATCAGTCCAAAGCAAATTAAAATGGCTGTGTTACTGTGGAAAACACTCAAATACCAGGTTCATAATGGATCTGTTAACAGACCCTTAGCTATAGTGGTGATGCTGAGTGCCTCTATAAGTAATATATTTCAAATGATTTGGTTGACTAAGTGCTTCAAAGAACACAAGAAAATATCATTTCAAGCAATAGTTCAATTGGGCATTTTGAGCGAATGTAATTTTGAAAGCTTTTAGATGGCTTTTCACTTCAAAACCCAGAGATGGGCAAAGAATTCTGAAACATAATGGACCTGATTTTCCTCTCGTGTGCACCAGAGACTATATTGACATCAGTGGTGTTACTTCTGATTTTTTATGGGGTATGTGAGAAGAGAATCAGGGCCAGGATCTGATCTCTCCTCACCCTTTATATTTCAGTTTCCTATCCTGTTGATGTAAAGACTACTGTATGGTGCCTGGAGGGCTACTGATTTTTTAATCAAAATGATGATGCAATTGCACAATATTGCATTAATGTTTGCATATTTTGCCCCTTTTGTTTAAATGAAAACAGCACCAACCAACAAAGGAGAGAAATCAGCATTTTTAATATTAAGAAAATGTAAAGTAAAACCACTCCATAGTCCTATTATGAATCATAACCTTTACATGGAATAATTACAATATTATTACCCTTGCCAGTAGGCAGACCTATCAACCATGCATTTTAGAGTGTCTGAGCACTGAAGACAGTACCTAAACCCTCTTTATATTTCCCTTTGGCTGACTTTCTTGCTCTGGCTTCATGCTTTTGTTTCATGGGCAAATGCCCAGTTGGCCAGCCCTTGCGGGTCATGCTCTGGCCTTTTCAAACAATAGAGAAGGAAGACTAAGAGTCGTCATTTTAATGTGCTTCTCCTGGATCCCTTAGGGAAGGCCCCAGCTGATCAAAACCTTTCTTGGATTTCTCATCTCCTTCCCAGTGACATTTCTAATGGTGTTTCAAACACCCCCCTCATCTGACACATTAAGACCTAAAAGCAAATTGAAGCTTCCACTGTGACCATTCCTGACCTATTGGTGGAATCAAACTTTGCTCTCTAGAGCATAAGCACAATCGGTTCAGCTCTGTAAGTGCTGTGCCTTGCTGCTAGTTCTTCCAGGTGCAGACAATTGATAACAAAGGGATTTAATTATGTTTAAAAAGAGGGCTGCTATCTACAATCAGCAGGTATAGCGGCTATAGTTACATTCAAATTTCTACCAATGCACCTTTTAAAAAAATACATCAGCCTGTGTGTGTTTACTACACTCAGTCTTAGGAAAAAGGTTTATTCTTGCATCTATTTCCAGGTCAATGAACCCCAGGCCATGCAAACAATGTCATTTTAACAATAACTTGGATTTATTGCACAGGAAATATAATATGAATAAACACCAGCGATGAATATGGTAGTGCATTCAGAGCTTACAGCTGATCACATTTCGTTACCAGAGCACATTTCACTCTGTTATGGAGGACAGGCTGCACTCTGTTTTCATTCAAAATGTCTTCCCCTCCTCCCCGGGTTTTGGAGTATTTGAATTTAAATATTGGCACAGCCTGTCAAATGAAGAAAAAAAATCTTGGCAGCCTTACACTCTGCAGTAGAGACATTTTACTTAACACGAGTACCAACATTGCGACATTTAAAATTGCCTGTATATGTATTTTAATTACACAGACCTCCTTTGTTTACATATGATCTTGTATATTCTGGCACTGATAGAAATGTACCAGGTTCTAGCACTAAGTTTATACTAATAATTACTCTACCTCATGGAATTAAAGCAGCAAGAAATAGTCTTGTGTTGTAAAAACCCATTCAGAGGTTCCACCTTAAGATCTGATTTGGTGCAGCTCCATAAAAACCAAATGTACATCATAGGTCAGTAAGCTATGTCATTTCCAATTATTACAAAGCCAGATTAAATACCTTGTCAGCTTTTTCAGCCCTGCAGTTCCAACAAAGCCTCCTCCAATCAAGGTAAACTGCTGCCATTGCCACCTTAGCCCCAGATCTCTCACTCCAATGCTCTCTAGTTTAAAAAAAAAAAGTAGCTCATGCAAACAATTGCTATAACAGGTCTTTAAAATCATGGACTCCTGCAAATGGGTTTCGGAGGATATTAAATTCTTATTATAGTTACTTTAATTTTTCTTTCAAACTTACCATTTACACAGCCCCACATGCATTAGATGCACAGACACTATTTTGTGTGGACATTTTTACTTGCAATTGTCTATTATTCAATTTAAAATGTAAAGTTAACTTCAGTACATCTGGTTTTACAAAGCCCTATAGCCTAATGGCGAGAGATAGAATTTGGGAAATGGCTTCTATTCCTGGCTCTGCCTCAAGCTTGCTGGACTATGTTGGACAACTCCCTTCACTCCCTCCCTGTGCCTTGGTTTGCCTGTGTGTAATACCCGGAGAATGATGCTGTGCTCCTCCATAAAGTGCTTTGAGATTTCCTGGTGAAAATTGGCCGTCTCAGCCTGAACATTCAAGTAGCAGGCTTATACCCAAAACAGGACCAGTGCAAGGCATCAGAAGTGCCAGATTTCCCACACTATCCTTCCAAGATGCCTCAGCTTTGATTAAAAAGCACCACCTGGAAGAGTGAGTTGATAGTTCATTTTTCCTGCCCGACTGAGACTGCCAACATGGGTGCCAATTACAGCAAATAATGGTGCTTTTTTTTTTTTTGTAATATATTCACTATGAAATGGATAGAAATCACCAACTTATTGCCTATTCTGAATCAGACCTCCCCTTATAGCTATGCAATTAACAGTGCTAGAATTAAGTGTCTGTCGGTGTCTTTTCCCTTAAACCATTATTGTCAGGATTACAAAGTTGATTCCAAAAGCATGCTATGGACTGTCATTTAGTTATTTACTCTGTTTTAGCCCAAGATCAAGATTTTTTTTTTAAATTGAAAGGAAAAAATGACTTTTAAATTGAAGGAGAAAGAAATATAGGATATTGTTTAGAGATGGTTTTATTATTCCTCTGACTCAAACAAATCTTTTATTTTTAAAATGACATTTTGCAGTCCATTAGTTCATGATGTGAACAATTGCCTTTGGATATTAAAATATTTTTTCTTGTTCTTTTTTAGAAGAAACTGCAGAATCACTCATGTTGCACAGGAAATATAATATTAATACACTTTTTTAACCAAGATTTTTTAAAAAGATTGTTCATTTATGGAGTTTGTGCACAACTATTTCATCCTAAAGATACCATGACAGTGCACTGCACTATTGAGCTGGGATCAACGAAGTCTTCAAGCAAGATACATACAAGTTAGGAATCCTGAGGTAAGCCTGGAGAGCATAAATTGAAATGCATATGGAAACATTTACACTGGTGAAGGGCAAACCTAAAATATTTCAATATCTGGTTTAGTTCTTATAAGCATTAGAAGTAGGAGCCCAGTATTTTTATTACTCTGAGGTCAAGAAATATCCTGGAGATAGCTATGCAAAAAGATATTTCTTCCAACATGAAATCCTTCTTTTGAGCAGCTTATATAACATGCTGAAACAGTTCTACTGAACTCATAAATTAGCAGAACTTAATAACCAATGAGTTTGAGTTCCACTTGTACCACACAATGAAGCCTTCTAGAATAAGAATGCTTGAAGATCCAGTACCATATTGCGGCACGTTGTACCTCAAAATGACACCCTATACCCACATATTCACTACTGATACCTGATTATGATTTGTACAACGTATGCCTTGTGAGGTGTCATTTGATAAATCATGAGTTGATCATTACTGTCCTATTGAATTATATGTTACCATTGTATGTGACGTTAGGATGTTTTGTTTTATCTGTGTTACTGAAATATGAAATTCTGTGTCACATTCTCTGCTGGCTAACTCATTTTCTTCAGTGTGGTTAACAAGCTGAGAATTTGGTCCCAAAGTTTGGTTTTGCCATGCATATAATGGTCAGATGTTCAAAACTATCCTAACAGTCTACTCTATAATCAACCATGAATCAAAAAGATGGGCAGTCATTCTCATTTACATTCCAGTTTTCACCACTGAGCTTGTCATCCATTCTCACTCATCATCCCCATCAGTCCTACCACAAAGACTACAGTGACAAACTAAAGGTCATACATGTGCTTTCACCACCTGCACCATTACACTGGTAATCCACCAATATACTCTGTTGACTATATTCAGCTATGTATAACCATATTATTGCTGCAGAGTAGCTGCACCGTATTGGATGGGGCAGATCTTCTGCTGGCTGGTGACATAGGGATCACCTAATGAAATCAACAGGCAGCAAGCTGAATACCTACAAGAGAAATTACTTTTTCACACAACATACAACTAACCCGGGAACTTACTGCAATGGGAAGATGTGATGCTCATAAAACATAACTGAATTTAAAAAAGAACTGGATAAGTTTGTGGAGGATAGATCCATGAATGACTATTAGATAAGATGGTCAGGGATGCAGCCTCGTGTTCTAGGTTTCTCTATGCCTCAAACTGCCAGATGTTGAGAGTGGACAACAGAGAATGGATCATTCCATAATTCCTCTGTTCAAGTGATACCTCATAAAGCATCATTTGTACAATGATTATTACAACAATGTGTAACACAGGATACAATCTGTCACACTGGGCAAGATAGATTTGTTCTGAACAAGAATGGCAGCTCCTGTGTTGTGTTCTCATAAACGTAGACATCCTGAACTCCTGCCTTCACGGGAGCTAAAAAGGGGGTTAGTCCACACAGCAACTGAATATTTGTACATGTTAAAGTAATATATCCCTGTGCATGTGACAACAGTATCCAAATGTGCACTTATTTTCCATGACTTCACTGGAAACCTGGACCACAATATTCAAGAGAAATACCCACGAACATCCAAGTCCCTTGTGGGAAATATCTTCAGGATTCTGGGAGAAATACTTGCTTGGATTTCACAACAAATTTAAAATCTTATTAATATTTTTTAAACTGAACACTCATGGATTTAAAATATAACATCACACCAAACCCACATGGCTTTGCATTTAGTAATACAGATGGATCTGAGTGAAGATCCCAGATTCTCAGACTCTGCAGATGTCTAGCTGAGAATTTCAGTGTGATTTGCAATTATTTATTAGCACATCTTCCATACAGATTATTATTGACCCCTTTTTTTTTTTTTTTTTTTTTTTTTACAGATCAAGAAATAAGCTAATAGAGGTGGAGTGACTTGCCTTTGGTCATAAATTTTGTCTGCAGTAGAATCCAGCTTTTTCAGCTCCCATCCCTCTTTCTCAACTACAAGACCATTCTTCCAACTGTTATAACACTGTTCCTACATTTTACACACACAAAAAATAGAAAATTGCTTTACCATTGGGCTTTAATTCTGGTATGTTCACTTCTTCTACTTTGCAAGAACATTGGGCTGCTGTTGTCATAGTCTCACAACATTTCAGTTAGATGTCAGAAAAAAATCATTCCCTGGAAAATAATGAGTTTCAAAATAAAGATGAAAGGAACCATACTACTTAAAAGCCTTCCAATGGACACATTTTCACTTTTGGAATTCATATTGATGATTATCACTAAAGCCCTAAAACATCATCTTTCACAAATGCCTTATGAATTCTCCTCAATTTTCAATGTCAGGTACATTCCATATGTGGTTTTGACATTGTCTTTTGGTTGAAGCTCTGCTCTCTTGAATTGTCAGAGGCCAGTTGCTGGATGGAACCCATCTCTGGTTTAATAGTATATATGATCATTTCAATTGGTGTCATACTTAGGTCCTGAGAAAGCTGTACAGTAAAACTGCAGCATATACAGACCTTGTTAACAAAGACAAAAACTATTATCCAGTAAAATTCAGCTTCCTAAATTCTGTCCTAATATAGTATGTTCCTTTGACACACTAGACTCTTTAAAGATGCTGGAAATAAAATTCACACACACACACACACACACACACGGACCTTGTTAACAAAGACAAAAACTATTATCCAGTAAAATTCAGCTTCCTAAATTCTGTCCTAATATAGTATGTTCCTTTGACACACTAGACTCTTTAAAGATGCTGGAAATAAAATTCACACACACACACACACACACACACACACACACACGGCTGAAAATACATTGCCCTATTAGGGGGTGTCTATACTGTACCTGTAGCTCAAAATAAGCTATGCAATTTGACCTACACTAATTAAATAACTTATTTCAAGTCAATTTTGAAATAGCACCAAATTTAAAAATAAGCTGTCTACACAGAACTTATTTAGAAATAAATCACGATTCTGACATGTCCCTTACTCCTAGTAGAATGAGCTTTACAGGAACATTGGAATAGCGAGCCCATTATATTTTGAAATAACGGGCGTGCTCAAAAGATGCAGAATAGCTATTTTGGCATACCTCTGGTATGCCAAAATAGTACTGCAGTGTAGACATAGCCTTAAAAAACATAAGAACATTAATAAAATGTTTAAAATTTAAAAAAGAAAAAACTAAAATTAAGCCTAGTAAGTCACAAGATTTTAAGTTAAGATTCTAATATAAACCACCCAAATTCTCACCAGATGCCACCCTTGCTGGTTGCCACACAAAATTTGACTCATAAGTACATAAACGGCTTCTTAAGTAAATTAATTCCAGCAGTATGTTCTAAAAACGACTCCTATCCTTCCATTGTATAATAGCTATAAAAAGATGTCTGCAATATATCAGTAGTTTGTCAGTAGAAATAAGGTCATATCACTCTATCCTTGAAATGTCAAGCCTATGCTGCCGAGAACCCCAAATGTTTTGTTAGCAAATAGTGAACAGCCAATTGCAGATAATTATCAGCAAGTAGTTGTCTACCCAGACCTAGAAGATAGTGTAACAGGAACATTTTAACCTCCTCAGTTAATGTCATGTGATTTAGTGACTGACCTAAGAGTTTAAGAGCAAGCTGCCAGTCACATGATGTGGTTCAACAAGGCTAATGGGACTGGCTGATACTGGTATTCTAAGACCCCATTCACCACTATGTGAGTGGAGGGCACTTTACTTAGCAGATCCTATTTTGGTCATGTGGAAGATGGGGAAAGAATACTCTGAGGTATCATTTTTCCACCACTGTGTGATGTTTAACCCAAACTGCTCTGCACAAACTCTGGAGTTAATGGTCTGCTGTATTTTAGGGTGAAAGGAAGTAGATGAATGGAATAACCAGCTCCACAGAATTGTCCTTTGATGACCGTGTAGATTTCCAAAGGGAAATCCAATCAGCAGTTAACACAGTTTGAAACATTAACCTTGCTGGATCCTATCCATAGCCAGCACTGCACAACTGTAGGGGACTCGGCCAATGGTAACATAGTTGAGGATTAAGACTAAATCTGGTTCAGAACCTGAGGAGCCCAGTACAGTACTCTTCACCTCTCAAAGAAAAGGTGTTTGTGCGGTGTGCCAAAGCACTCATGCATGCCCAGAGTGACTCTGGGACATACCCTTCTTTACCAGAAAAGAGTCTCACTACAGCAGAAACATGTTTAACTGGCTGTGTGGCAACGTCACCATCAAGCGGCACTTTGCCAAGCCACACTTTGATCTCATTCCTTAGCTGCACCAGAGCAACATTTTGATGTTTTCTAAACAAAACTGGCCCTGAAACCAGAAATGTCACCTAGTCACAGGAGGGCCACAACATGTAAGGGAAGACCTCTGAAAAATGGAGGATTCTCTTCTCCTTACCCACAAAGATCTGCTAGTAGAAAAAAATATTCTTAACTATACTACTCTAAGAAACAGATGATTCTGGAGCCAGTTTAGTCACAGTAAATCACTATTGATGCTAGAAAGAATAACATATTCATCTCTTGAACCAAGTCAGATGTGTAACCAATAGGGAAAAGACACAGAGATTGAAATGCAAACTTCTAACACCATGGGACATCACCTGAATTTGTGAGACTGCTTATCAGGTTTAGCATCAATAAATCTGTGACTGGATTATTGTGATCTAAATGTGTAGAGATATTTTTCCTCAAGGGCATATATACTTCATACTATATATATATATATATATATATATATATATATATATATATATTCAATATTTAATATCAATACATTCATTTCAAAATGTAATTTACTTAAGACATTTTAATTTTACATAACAGTATCAAAATCCTAGGCCACATCCTGCTTAACTGTCAGTGACTGTATAAGAATTTAGGTAGGGCATTCACCTAAATATTATAGATTAGGCTCACAAAAAGTGTTGAGGACTAAAGTCCAATTCAGTCTACTTGCGTAAATCTAGGGTGAAATACACTACAAAGCCCAGACCAGTCTCCAGGCAACTTCAGCTAGCAGTGGACAAAAAATATATGACACTACAAAATAAGCAAGTAGTGTATAGAGAAGAGTTTCTGTATTAAGAACATATGAGGTCTTGCCATTACTAAGGTATGAAAGCAGCATGAGGAGGCATGAGCAGACAAACACCACAACAGCAAACGTCTTGATAATACTGATGAAACTTCATCCTAGCACAGTTCCCTAGAGCAGCAGTTCTCAACTAGGGGCTGGGAGCCCTCTGGGGCAGTGGTGGATTAGGACTTATTGAGGCCCTGGGCACAAAGAACATTGGGGGGGCCACACTCCTTCACCTTGGGGCCCTATCTCCAGCTCATCCCCTTCCCTCATAGTCCTACCTCCATGCCTGGCAGGGAGCCAAACTATGGTAAGAGCTACCTTGGGAATCTAGGCTGCTGTGAGGAGCCCAGGACTCTCCACCGGTCCTTCATGGTGCGCTTTGGAGGGCAGGGACAATCCTTGGTGGTGTGCCCTGGAGGGCAGGTGGCTGCTCTCAGGCACCTTGGCTCTTGGCCCAGGACAGGCGAAGGGTCTAGAATTCCCCATAGTCGTCTAGGCAGCATAGAAATAAGTGTGAATGAAATAAATATATTCCTTATGTTCTTATGAAAATAAATGGTTCAATGCACGAAAAATGTGGTGATCTTAAAGTTGGCATCTTGCCAATAAATTGTTTGGTTTTGAAGTAATTATCCTGCTGATACTTTTGATGGTAGTTTTGGAGCCCATAGTTTCAGGTGAGTGAGTGTGGATAGCTGCAGCTGTCTGTACACATAGTATGACACTGTGACAGAGAACGCTGTCTAAGTGCCAAACACTATAATAGCTGAGACAAGAAGGTTTTTATTAAAACAATATCTACTGTTAAGTATTGGTGACTGGGAATCAGAACTCTTGAGTTCCCTAACTTTGTGTGTGACTGTAGGAAATTCACTCTGTCTCTTTCACTATATCCCTATGTAAAGCTGTAGGTGTACAGTGGCTGGAGGAGCAGCTTTGCACAGGTTGGAGGAAGAAGAAGGGCAGCAACTCTGACAGGAGGGAGCAGGGAAGGAGAGGGGCTTCAGAGGAGGCCCTGCTCTGTGCGGGAAGGAGGAAGAAAGGACACGGGGGGGGGGAAGGGGGAGGCAGACCCAGCTCTATGCAGAGAGGAGGGGCACCAGCTCCACGTGAGAGGGAATGGGGAAGGAGACAGGCCAGGGGGGTCCTGCTTTGCATGACCAGATTATGCTCCATGCTCACTCTACCCCAGCTCCTGCATCCATCTGAGCTAGCCAGTGGGCAGTGTCTCAAGGGGGAAGGAGGAGGAGCAGGGGGCAAGGCCGGAGTTCTGGCTTGCGATGTCTGTGGGGGGGGGGGGTGTGCACAATCAACTCATTTGGCAATCCGCCACCGCCTTGGAGGGCCACAAGCAGGTTTCAGGGTGTTCGCCAAAATAAACCAGTGTTTGAAAGGCTGGGGCCTAGGGCAGAAAACTGAGCCCTGTTGCCTGGGGCTGAAGCCCAAGCAACTTAACTTTGCAGGTCCCAGTGTGGCATGAGGCCCCAGGCAATTGCACTGCTTGCTATCCCCTGACACTGGCCCTGGCTTTTAACGTACTGGATATGCAGAAAAATGGTGGTGGCAGAGATGGGTGTGGAATTTTTATTGCATGTTGTGGGTTAGGGGAGGTCAGAAAGTAAAAGGTTGAGAATGCCTAGTCTAGAGCAACACTCACACAAATATAAATGTGTTATCTCAAAGTGAATCTCTCTCACACGCACATACACATACACACAAAGGGCCCATTCAAAATCTGAAAGCTGTGTTCCCAAAGGAACTCAATGTTCAGAGAGCAACACATAAAAGAAGACACTTGTACAACAACATCTGCAGGTTTTGGAGCACATCATACGTGCGCTCCATAAGTAGTGTTGAGTACCACTCAGCGAATGCCCGGTAGCCAGTGCCATTTGAGAGTTATAGTGCAAGCCACAGGAAGTGTTACTTACTTGCATTTGGCAGCATACTTATGCTATTGCTAATGTCTTCTGGCAGCTTAATATGAGCAACCTACCTTCCCAGTCTATTGGTTTTAGCCACAGTCTCCAAAGCTTTGTGTCATTGCTACACTGGCTCTAATTTTCTGTAAATTCACACCCTCTTCAGCATCCCATTTCCTGTTTATAAACTCCAAGGGCCAAATTGTGTCATTACATTGGTGTAAAGCCAGAGTCACTCCACTGAAGTAAGCTGCAGACTCTGAGTGGAGGTGAGGCTGTGCTGGGCAAGGAGATTGGAAATGAGAAATCTGAGTTGTGGAAATTGAGACTAACTAGCAGTTATATGCTGGACTAGCAGTTATATGTAGGGAAAAGACTGGACTGCGAAAGGGGAGAGGAATGAGCAGAAAAATCTGTTCCCCTTTAAAGCACATTCTCTTCAACAGCCTGCAATACAGTCAAGATTACTGAATCTCACCATTCCTCTGCCAATATTTATTAAACTCGATTGCACACTGTACCATCCACCACTGACAATAGTCCATATAGACTAGAGCATGACAGCCTACTCTAGCTATTATTTACTTCATTAGTTCAAATGGCAGAGGCTTGGGGATACAAAATTTCCAAGCGCAAGCGTGCACGTGTATGTGTATAAAACTTCTGGTGTACAGTTGAAGGGTCCACATAGCAAATTAGGGCCTAGTAGGTTAGAGCAGTAGAGATTTGTACCCCCAGCTTGCTGTGCACTTGCTTTCCTTCTAGACAAACCCTTATACTCTCTCATCTTGCTTTTTTGGCATTGCAGAATACTATCTTCTACATAATGATAAAAAAAATATTCTTCATAATAAATTTTAGAGGTTTTTGCAAGCATGCCCTAAAAGGATTCAAGTTCATTTAGGGTCACTGGAGTAATTAGAAAGGCTTCATTTTATTGCAGGAATTACCGAGTAAAGAGGTCAGTGGTCTCTGTTATACAGGAGAAAAGACTAAATACTCACAGTGCAGTATTGCCAATACCATGTGTTGCAAAAGAAGGCCCCGCATCATCAAGAATGCTTAAAAATGGGTCTCTCTCTTGTTTCTTTGGGGTTTTTTGGGGGGGAGGGTGCGGGGTTGAGCCTTTTGGAGTGCCTGTATATGGAAGGTCACATTTTTCAACTTTTCTTCACCCATATATGAGAGTAGGGTTGCCAGATGGTTTCAACAAAAATACCGGACACATTTGACATTACATCACAATCTACATTACATCTTATTTAGAAGATACCGGACATTTATATTTTCTCATTTATATTTTTTCAATTTGTTTCCTGAACAGAAAGCTCAAATACTGGACTGTCCAACCCTATATGAGAGAGAGGTTTTTTCCCCCAATGAAGCCTGATTTTCTGACAATCACATGATCCCTGGAGCACAGACTCATTATAAAATTGTGAGAGTTGGTCATACAATGAATCTGTCAGTCTAAGCACCTCATTTTAAACAAACTGAAGCTATCGTTCTTTGTTTTTCAAACTCACTTTCCCCCCCCCCATCTCCATTAATATCTGCCCCTTGAAAGCCTGAAAATGAAATCTTTCCTTAGCAGCTTTCATACCTCAAGTGCATATATGAACTCAGTGGTGTGTTAGTCAAGAATAGTAGGTTGCTCACATTACTATTTTACTTAAAAGTAAAAGCAGCAGCAACTCACTTTAAAAAAAATACAGAGTATAAAGAATTATAAATCCTCACTAACTAGACAGAAAGATAAATTAGGCAGCTCAAATTTGGGTCTGCAAACCTCTGACAGCTTCACTTTAATGAGCTAATACAATAAACTTTCCTCTGCCAAACATTTTTCTGCTATCTTTCTCCTCGTTCATGGGATTGTTGTCACTCAGGTCTGACACGCTCAACGCATTTGGAAAGACTTTGATAGTGACCTCAGTGCCTAACACAAATCATTACTGCTAGCACATTTGTTATTACATATTAGTAATTGCTCCAAATACTTTGTATCTGGTAACACCAATCACCACAGCAGGAACATCTTCTTTTCTTGTAATGAAGGCATACTTGAAGAAATTAAACATTTTAAGTGCAGACGCTTATAGGCTCTGTAATTAAAGGTTGCAAATCTGTGTTGTACAGTTGCGTGTGACTGAAAGAACTCCTTGCAAACTGTACCACATTATTCTCTTTCAGTGAATTTGGGACGCTATTTTCACCAAATAGCATCAATCATAAATTTCCTGGTGAGCAGCTAAAATGTTTGGATGGATTTATTGAAAGGAAACTAGAAAAGCCTTGTTACCAATACTACCAATGAATACTCAGGAATGCTTGGAGAAATCACAGGACACTCATTGGAAATACTTGATCATGTCATGGACAACAAAGGATGTATGTAGAGGAACAGTCTAATATTGAAAACTCAAAACTAGAGGAAAACTAAAATGAACAGCTATGGATAAAAATTGTAAAGAACTCTAGAGTTTGTTTAGAGGAGCTACGTTCAGTGTATAGAAATCACTGTCCGGATAGGTCAAAAAACTTGGGAAACGTTTTTTTTAAACAATTATGAGTGATCCCTCAAGGGAATTTTTGTGTGTCAGTTTTATACTTTCTCATGTTAAATGAAGTGAAACCGCTGAGACCTCAGGCAACTAACTGCTTCATCAGGCAAGGACTGAGTCAGGAATTTCCTTTTTATCTGGACAGTAAAAAATACTACTGTGCCACCATAACTTATAGGTTATGACAAGGCAAAACTTTATGGCTTCTGGATTTCAAAGTAGATTGTAAAATAAAAGACAAAAACAGTGGGTGATTCTGAATATCTTTTAAATAATTATTTTTGTATTTTGAGATTCAACTAATACATGAATGTAAAACTTCTTCTGTATCCTTCATTCCCCAATATTGATTTGAGATTCCCATACAAGACGATCATGAACTACTGAAAGCTTAAAATACGAGAGTTCTGCTAGGGTAACTCCTAGATTTCTAAAGCCAACTGTTAAAGTTGATGATAAATTAGTAGGACAACATAATGCTAGTTTTTAAGACCACGCTTGCTTTACTACAGCTCAGATAACATAATCCTCTTCATGTTGACGTGACTGTGGACTAGAAGTCTGCTGAATTGAAGCAAACATCCAAAACTGTCTCCACGAGTCTAACTTGCTAGTTTCTGTTGAAAATCTTTCCTGAAAGCTACCACAATACTGAGATTGTCTTTTTTTAGTGCACAGATACCATAGTGAGAGAAGTTCTATAAAAACCTAAGAAGATTCTTTAAGCCAGAGTGCTCTCTTTGGACAAAAATTGCCTTTGCAGATCCAGAGCAGGTCCTACTAGCCACTTGGCTTACACAGTGACAGATTGCACCTCATTCCATGAAGGGAACTTCCCCTTTGGCAATGCCAACAATAATCATTCCACAGGGTGCAAATCTGTGCCCTTCCCAGGGATAAATCACAGACTCGGACTAAAGGGAAAAGTAGCAGTGAAACCCTCAGTGTTCTTACCAGAGGCAGATTCCTTGCTGGTTTACTAGCAGCCAACCAGGAAAGGCATTTTAAAAGAGCCAAACATTACATCCTTCTGAATTAACTAGTCCACACTATAGCTCAGAAAAGAAGGAAGAAGGGCTAGAAATCCAGGATCATATATTGTTTCCTCCTGACTAAAGCTGCTGTTCAGGATGCAATGAAAGATGCCCTTGAACAGGCTATTACGTCACAGTACTGCACTCTCCTGTCCCTAAGTATACATTTATAAAAGCTCTTGCAAAAGTAGTGGATTATGTCATTTCATGCGTATACAAAAAGCCTGAGTGATCAGTATATTTTTGTCTTCTCAGTTACTAGGTGCCAATCCCAATCCCAAATATCTGTGCATCCACGAAGTCCTATTGACCACTGTGGAATTCTGCACAGATGCATGGGTCAGTCTCAGCATATTTGTTTTCAATAGGGGCTGCTACATGTTCCATTTTAATGCAATTAACTTCACCATTAAAAGGAATAAATACAAACCCAGTCAGCACCACTTATAAGAACATTTGTTATAAGAACTCTCTGGGTATAGAAACATATTTTCTAGCTGCTTGATTCTCACCTCTCATGCTCCTTGGGATCTTTCCCAATTTTAAAGACACAGTCAAGACTCCAAGATTATCATTTTTACCTGAACAATCCAAGAAGTCCATTTTAATTAACTCTTTTGGCTTTTTGGACTTTTCAGCACCTCTGAAAATCAAGCTCTCTATTTGTTTATGTCTACAGCAGTTAAGGCATTAATCCGTTGGTGTAAAAATGCAAAAATTTAAACTTTGCCAGTTTTATAGTAAAAGTAAAAACTTTCAGTATTGTGTTGAGCCTGGACAGACAAAATTCTTTAAAAATCCATGTTTCTGCTTCTATGGGAGGTGCAAACAGTCATTGGTAGTGACATTTCCAAAGCGTAGCTTTCTGAGTGTTTATTCAGGGGAAGTTGTGGCAGATTTTGTATGTGCACCAACTTCTATTGAATTTGCACTGGCAGTAGGAAGTAGGGAAAGAATGCCAGCTCAGGACCTTTTCCATAATGCTTTGTTTAATTCATGCTCATGGCTGCCTCTAGAAATAGTTGTTTTGGGGGAGGTTTTAAATATCATCTTTGCCAATTTTCAGTTTAAGACAATTTATTAAAATTATTTGTTAAATTCCAGTTATCATACTGGAATTATGGAAACTAGTTTCAAGAGTGACATTTTAATAGAAGCTTTATATTATAATCAACAACAGCAATAATATTTAGGCATAAAATTTAATGGTATTACATCTGCCTATCACACACAAGTAGCAATATTTTAAGTTTGCTATTAGTTAGATTCCAAGAAAATTGTCAACCCATTTACAGTCAGTTTACCATGAAAGATATGAGCCCTACCATAACTATAAGTTCATAACATATTTTCAGCCTTTTTTTCATTCACTGTGTGTAACTGCATAGTCACATTAACATTAAGGAGAGATCCATGTTTGCACCACTTGGAGCAAACACCCTCTGAAATATTTTAATAACCTCTTAGACAGGCAGGTATGGTATTAATCATGCAACCACAATGTGCATTATTAAAGTATCAGAGCAATGAAAAAAAAAAGGAAGCACGCAGATTTCCAAACACTTTCTTCTTAAAATAGTAAGGTGGATCAAATGGAAAAGCTTTGAGAATCCAGTGAGGATGGCATGACTTAGTTGCATATTTCTCTGTAATTACAAAAGATCTAAAACCAATGCACACCCTTTTTCCTTCCAGGGAGAGCAGTGATGTGATATTAAAGACCAACCTTATTATGTAATCAAATCACAGATAAGATGCTCTCAATTGATCATAAACATCCAGAGGATGAAGAGAGAAAGGGGAGTTCAGAGCTGGTTGATCTCTGCTTTCTTTCTTTTTCTCTCTTTTTTCTTTCTTTCTAAGCTATAGATTTTCTTTTCTATTTTAATATTTCATTAGAAATATATATATGGGGTGTAGAAAAAGTAATATCTGTAGATGGTGAAACATGAAAGGTTGGTGCTAATCAGGGTGTTGATGTGAAGAGAAGTCAATTACGGCCAGGTTTTTTTCCCAAATAGGGAAGAGGGTGAGAGAGAAGTAGATAGACAGAGGCAGCAAGCAGTACATTCTCCTTTCTCTCCAATATAGCTGCCTTGGGAAAGAAAACTGCCAGCCTGCTTCTGGAGACACTCTTCTGGAGATGACTCTACTTCCCTATCTGAGTTTGCACTTGGTCCCTTCTTCTTCTGCTTCTTTCCACTATACAATATGGGAAGTAAGAAATGGTGTGTAAGTTCAAATTCTTTATTTCTAACATGAAAATCATAATTACCCAGGTCTCAAACTTGAGCTTGCAAATGCTTTTTGATGTGTTTGCCCAGTAGAGCTACACATATTATATTTATGGGGCAAATCCTGGCTCCATTGAGGCCAGTAGGAGTGTTACCACTGACTCCAGTGAGGCCATGATTTCACCCATAAGACTCGTGGTACTGCTTACCATAATAAGCACCAGTTAGTTGGGGTCATGTCATTGAGTGCTAACCTTTCAACAATGGCTGACACATTTTAAACCCGTGGATTAAACTAGTTGCCTGCTAACAAACTATTTGCTAGAAGCCACTTTTTAGTCAATGATGCATTTTTAGAATAACACAGACAACAATTTGTGAATCTTGGTATGGCAAACATAGTGCTGCTGCTCTTGTGCATGACCTTAGGTCTAACAGTCCACAGGTCCCTAAAGGGAAGCAATTGGTACATCTCTGAGGTTGTGATTTGGTTCTATCCTTGGTTCTATCCACATTCTCTGATTCGATGTACACACACACCCCTTTTCTCTACAGTGCCTTGTCTTGGCTTCAGAGTAATGCTTGGTGGTTTCTTGCCCTCCTCTGGCATAGTCAGGGTATAAATGGCAGATTAATTTCCTCACATGACTGTCTCTAGTGAGCAGGCCTATTTCTTCCCCATGAGCTGTGTGTGGAGTTTCTCATTCTACACAGGGGCACCAGTTGTTGTGTAACACCAAACACTGGTGTTTGTGATGGGGTATTAAACTTTGATAACCCCTGTGAAAAATCAGGGTCCAGACACTCCAAGGAGGGAACAGAATGTTTAATGTCCTCCCCCAACCCTAACATAAGCAGCCAAACTCACTGCTTAAACACTACACCAATTTACTGTATTGAGTAATGTCTTTTGTGAAAGCTGGTATTGCACTGAACTTACTAGACTTTCAGAGATATATCAAGAGGTTGTGCTTAAAAACGTATATATTATGTGTATGTAAAAAAATTGTGACTGTGGTACAATTTCAGCACTACCACACAACAGGCCAGTGGAGCAATCAGGCAAGGAAGGGCTACCTCCCCAACCAGATGATACTGGTTGCAAGTACCAAGCCATTTTTCAGACTAAGGGGAGAAAATCAACAATTAACCATCAAAGAAAATGGGAACAGCTTGAATTTGACAAGAATCCCCGAGGCTTCAAAAGCTAAGAAAGGAGGGAGTTCCTACTTGAACTATCTCTAGTGAGGCAAGGAACAAACCTGCAAACCCATTTAAAATGGAAGGGGTTTGACTTGAAGAGCATAGTTGGGGGACAGCCTCAAGACAGGGAAAGCTGGCTCGTTCCTTTACCTTAGGAGCATATGGGGAAACTGTTTTAAGGACATATATATAACTCTTATTAGACAGGGGGGTTTATCTAGCATGAAAGCATAATGCCTGATGTTGTACATTTATATTTACTTTTTGTGTAACTTGTCTGAGTTTGTTTTCCCCTTATTATTTCATTTTGGAAACTAGAATGTTTCTAATAAATTTTGTTTATTTTTACCTCAAGAAGGTCTCTGGTGTGTTAACAGTGGGGAGTGTCTATGAGATACGATAACTGGAGGAGCTGGTTTCATGCCTTTGTGGGTGACAAATCAGAGGAGAATAGTGTGAGCATCTTGTTATTAGGAACTCAGGGAGCATGTATTTGGGGAGACTCTGGCCTGGAAGGGCTATTCATGTTACTTTGCACTGGGTAAGTAGGCTAGTGAGAGACAGGGTATAACCTTGTGCTAGTGTGCAGGTAATGGTGTTAGGGAACTGACCCATTGCTACATAGCACAAAGTCCCCCTAAGAAGTTATTGAGCAGTGGTAACGGAATTACTTACTGGTTTGACAGACCCCAAAACATCACAAATGCTAACTTACATCATGTGGCTGGGGCCTGGAAGTGAACACCAGTCTCTTACCAGTGCCCTCGATGTCACATCTTTGTTACAAGTCTTATTTATCCCACTTTCTCTAGCTACTCAGGATCAGATAGGAACAGCAGGGCAGATTAGCTTGGAAGGGGTTATAAAGCTGATTCCATCTTTCCTTCTTTCTGGGGAAGGAACAGAACTCTTTACTTTTCATTTTCTGAAGGGGAAGCAATAAGAATTTTGCCATTCCATGACTGTTCCTGCTTCTTTTGGTCGTTGGGGCTAGGGATTTTCTTCCCTGTTTTATTTTGCTTTTTCTATGTGGGAGAACGGGACTAGATAAGGGTATAATTAGTACAGCAGGGGAGAGGATAAGAGCAGACCATGCAGCAAGTCCTAGTAGCCAGGAGCACACCCTTTAGTGCTTGTCTCCTCTACTTGGTGGATCGATGCTGTGACAATCAATACACCAGAGGTTGATTTAGCTAGAATCATAGATCTGGAAGAGACCTCAGGAGGTCATCAAGTCTAGCCCCCTGCCCAAGGCAGAACCAATCCCAACTAAATCAACCCAGCCAGGGCTTTGTCAAGCTGAGACTTAAAAACCTCTAGGGATGGAGATTTCACCACCTCCCTAGGTAACCTATTCCAGTACTTTACCACCATCTTAGTGAAATAGTTTTTCCTAATATCCAACCTAGACCTCCCCCACTGTAACTTGAGACCATTGCTCCTTGTTCTGCCATCTGTCACTACTGTGAACAGCATTTCTCCATCCTCTTTGGAACCTCCCTTCAGGAAGTTGAAGGCTGCTATCAAATCCCCCCTCACTCTTCTCTTCTGCAGACTAAAGAAACCCAAATCCCTCAGTCTCTCCTCATAGGTCATGTGCTCCAGCCCCCTAATCATTTTGGTTGCCCTCCACTGGACCCTCTCCAATGCGCCCACATCCTTTCTATAGCGGGGGGGCTCAGAACTGGACACAAGACTCCAGATATGGCCTCACCAGAGCCGAATAAAGGGGAATAATCACTTCTCTAGATCTGCTGGCAATGCTCCTCCTAATGCAACCTAATTTGCCATTAGCCTTCTTGGCTACAAGGGCACACTGTTGACTAATATCCAGCTTCTCATCCACTGTAATCCCCAGTCCTTTTCTGCAGAACTGCTACTTAGCCAGTCGGTCCCCAGCCTGTGACAATGCTTGGGATTCTTCCATCCAAAGTGCAGGACTCTACACTTGTCCTTGTTGAACCTCATCAGGTTTCTTTTGGTCCAGTCCTCTAATCTGTCTAGGTCACTTTGGACCCTATTCCTGATCTCCAGCATATCTACTTCTCCCCCTAGCTTAGTGTCATCTGCAGACTTGCTGAGGGTGCAATCCATCCACTCATCCAGGTCATTAATATAGATGTTGAACAAAACCGGTCATAGAACCGATCATTGGGGCACACCGCTAGAAACAGACCGCCAACCTGACATCAAGCCATTGATCACTACCCATTGGGCCCGACAGTCTAGCCAGTTTTCTATCCATCTTACAGTCCATTTATCTAATCCATACTCCCTCAACTTGCTGGCAAGAATATTGTGGGAGACAGTATCAAAAGCTTTGCTAAAGTCAAGGTATATCACATCCACTGACTTTCCCATATCCACAGAGCCAGTTACCTTATCATAGAAGCTAATCAGATTGGTCAGGCATGACTTTCCCTTTGTGAATCCATGTTGACTATTCCTGATAACTTTCCCCTCTTCCAAGTGCTTCAGAATGGATTCCTTGAGGATCCCCTCCATGATTTTTCCAGGGACTGAGGTAAGGTTGACTGGTCTGTATTCCCTGGATTGTCTTTCTTCCCTTTTTAAAGATGGGCACTACATTTGCCTTTTTCCAGTCATCTGGGATCTCTCCCAGTCTCCATAAGTTTTCAAAGATAATGGCCAAAGGCTCTGCAATGACATTTGCCAACTCCCTCAGTACTCTTGGATGCATTAAATCCAGACCCATGGATTTGTGTATGTTTAGCTTTCCTAAATAGTTCCTAACCTGTTCTTTCCCCACCAAGAGCTGTCTACCCCATTCCTATACTGCGTTGCCTAGTGCATTAGTCTGGGAGCTGACCTTGTCTGTGAAGACAGAGGCAAAAGAAAGCATTGAGTACTTCAGCTTTTCCCACATTATCTGTCACTAGGTTACCTCCCTCATCCAATAAGGGCCCCACACCCTCTCTGATCACCCTCTTATTGCTAACATGCCTGTAGAAGCTTTTCTTGTTATCCTTCATATCCCTTGCTAGCTGGCCTTCGGAAGACCCACTAAATTGATCAATAATCACTTGGATGTCAACTCTGGTACTCCATCAAAATGAGATGAGTAAGGGGACTTGATGGGAGAGTTTCTCCTATCAACCCAGCACAGTATGAGTCCTGGGATAAGTAGATCAAGCTACATTGACTTGAGTTAAACTACTAATGTAAATGAAATTGTGTAACTTAGATTCAATTTCCTCTCTAGTGTAGACCTGCCCTTAGAGTATGTCTACACTTGCCTATAGATTGGTACCACTGTAATTGATGCAATGATTGTCAATATACCAGATCTGGTGAAGACACACTAAATCAATGAGAAAACACTTCGCCTTCCTGAAAAGCATAAGGGAAATCAATGGGAGACGTTGACACAGTACAGTGTAGCCACCACAGTAAGTAGATCTAACAACATCAACGTCAGTTTTGTTATTCATGTAACTGAAGTTACATTGTTCAGATCAATTTACCATGATATTGTAAACCAGCTCCAACTTACTATTGCTGCAAATTATATTATTGTCACTGTGGCTATTAAAAAGGCTCCTCAGCCCTGAGATACAGGGAAACCTTCCCCTTCTTGGAAAAACAGGGATTTTGCACACCTTAAGCAAGCTAATGTGTGGGGGAGGGGTCTTAAGGGATTCCAGGAATTATTTGAGTGGCAGGCACAGATTTATATCCACTATCACTCTGGTACTCATCTCAGCTGGAAGTGTGCAGGATAGAGCTTTAAGTCCTCAGGATAGACAATTCTAATGCTTTATGGCTCAAAGTTTGAGAGCTCATTTTAAAAAATGCTCATTTGCTTTAGAAATGGAGGTCAGGTGTTGAGGGACAGTTATCACCTGCCGACAAACTGCAAGCTCAGCATTTAGACTATGTCCACACTAGAGAGTTTACAGCAGGACAGCCATACCGCTGCAACTGCACCCCTGTAAGATCTTTCAAGTAGTCACTCTCTGCCACCCATCATCCTCAAACCACCCCCAATGAGTGGTGATAGCAATATTGGCAGAAGCTCTCCTACTAACATAGCCCTGTATAGGTTACCACTTATGCTGGTATAATTTATATCAGTCATAGGTGTGGTATTTTTCGCACCTCTGAGCGACGTATGTTTTGCTGACATCAGTGGTAAGGTACACATGGCATTAGAAAAAAAGATATATCTGCATAAGATGAAGCATAAAGAAACATTGTATGGACTAGTGATAAAGGAAGAGACAAAACTATTATTTAATTTTTAAGCTGCTTGGGGAAGAGGCCTTTTAGCTCAGTGTTTATACAATTTCTAGATGCTATCACAATTAAAGTAATAACAGCAGTAGAATTTGTGAAGTTTTGTGCAGACTATGCATAAAACAAACCTACTGAAAAACAATTTCACCTCTAAGACACAACAAATTGTTTTAGCCACTGACAATACAGTAAAGACAATAAATAAATTCCAGGATATCTAATGAAATAAACCCCTCTGCCATAGACCTCCCAGATTATCATACAACATAATACATTTAAAAAATAGAAGAACAGCTAATGTTATTTCAGGGTATGCAGATTTTGGAAAACAAAATGTTAGATTCCCCCCAATTCTTGCTTTTATTATTTGATTATTGAATTAATTATTTGTATTATGAACATATCAAGAGGCATTTGTAATGTCTTTGTCGGACAGAGTAGTCTTATAAGCTAGATTTTAGTTCAGTTTTCTAACACATAGATGGTCAAAAAGACTAAGTACATCATATCACTGTCCTGCAGTTTTAATATGTGTTCTGCACACTAAAAAGTACTCTATTTACTGGAAAATATAATGAGTGCCAAAGTTAAAATGCTTTGTAAACTTTCTAAGTGATCATATAAATATTTGAGAGGGTATTGGTTTTGTTTGTTTTTTATTTGTTTTTAGTGTTTTAATAAAAAATGGTTATGTAATTGTAAGATATTAAGAGTGATGTCCTGGCTCCACTGAAGTCTACAGCAAAAAACTTACCCTGACCTGAATAAGGCCATGAATTTGATGAGTGTATACTATATATAGTATAGACCCATCTGACATGTGATGTCTTCAGATATAGAGCCTCCTGCTGTCAACCAACTGCTTAGACAGATTAAACTACTTACTCATTCAATGTCATTGCCAGCTACATACAGGCAGTGTTGGCAGGTCATTCATTTCCATTTTATAAGGGGCACGTATAGCTTTTGTTTTATCACCATTGATCTTAAGTCCCATAGATTCTGCAGCATTTTCAGGTGGGTCTCCAAGTAAGCTACTCTCAACCACATTCTCAAACTCTTCAAAAGATGAATCTTTAAATGTCCCATCCTCTATTTTGGCCTCATTCAGCTGTGTCATCAGATAGCCTTTCAGAACATAATTAATGTAGGTGAGTGAATGAATACCTGCTGTACTTCTGCTTTTGCTGAAAACCAGTCTGTAACTGACCCTCACACAGCTAAATATACTGCGATCCTCCACTAGGCACTCTAACTCCTCAGGCACCCATGTTGACATAACAGTATCCATAGTCCTGATCAATACACCGGGTGAAAAATGGCTTCAAGGTATATAAATGTGATGTAAACTTCCTTTTGGTGTTCTAGTCATTTTCCAGTAACATTCCACAATTCATATATATCATGGATTATCAATCAACCAGTATGGAAACCACACTCATTGTCTCATTTTTGGGGTTGAAACAGTGTGTCAGTCAGTTCAATAGTATGATCATAAATACCTTCCCTGGGACGGACAACAGCATTAGTTCCCTATCATTTAAGCAACCTGATTTCTCTCATTTTCAAATGAAGGGATAAGACCCCTTTTCTAGTCTTCTGGAGTGTGACCAGTTTCCTAAACATTAGACTATTCTATGAAACCTGTGAACTAACTTTGAGCTTCCACTTTTTACTAGTTCTGATTAAATATTGGCAAGACTAAGATGTGATGCTGGCAGGCCAGATGGCAGCTTGTGCCAGGATCCCTGTGTGTCAACTGAACACTGAAAAGTACATAGCTGGAATCAATTTGGCTTGCTAGTTTGTTCCTACTGTTAAAGTAGGCATTATATAAGAATGTGTTTAGTGTTTAGACTTCATTGAGTGCTTGTGCTTCTTGGACTCTGGGGCAAAGTTTTTTAAACATAAGCAAGGGATCCCTATCTGCTTAGACTGGGAAAGTCCTCAAAGACATATAGAGCTTACTTATTATAGAAGCTTCTATTGCCTTTTGATATTTAAGATTGTCAGTCATTTGTATGTATGTTTATCTGCTTTACCTTGTACATAACTCTCGTTTCCTTTTCCTACTTAAGTAATCTTAAATGATGAACATAATTTGTAGGGGAAAAGTCAACATGGATTCTGTAAAGGGAAATCCTGCCTTACTAATCTACTAGGATTCTTTGAGGGGGTCAATAAGCATATGGAATAGGGGGATCCAGAGGACATAATGTACTTAGATTTCTAGACCAGGTTCCTGACCAAAAGCTCTTATGTAAGGTTAGTTGTCATGGGATAAGAAGCAAGGTCCTCTCATGACTGATAACTGGTTAAAAGACAGGAAACAAAGGGTAGGAATAAATAGTAAGTTTTCAGAATGGAGAGGTAACTAGTGGTGTCCCCCAAGGGTCTGTATTGGGAGCAATACTCTTTATCCTATTTATAAATGATCTGCAGAAAGGGGTAAATAGTGAGGTGGCAAAATGTGCAGATAATACTAAACTGCTCAAGATCATTAAGAACAAAGAGACTGTGAGTAGTTTCAGAAGGACCTCACCAAACTAAGTGATTGGGCAACAAAACAGCAAATGAATTTTAATGTTGATAAATGCAAAGTAATGCACATTGGAAAAAAATAATCCCAACGACACATATAAAATGATGGAGACTAATTTAGCTATAACCACTCAAGAGAGAGATCATGGAGTCATTGTGGATAGTTCTCTGAAAACATCCACTCAATGTGCAGCAGCAGTCAAAAAAACAAACAATGTTAGGAATCATAAAGAAAGGGATAAAGAATATTTCATTGCCTCTATATAAATCTATGGTATGCCTATATCTTGCATACTGTGTACAGATGTGGTCACCTCATCTCAAAAAAGATATCTTGGCACTGGAAAAGGTTGAGAAAAGGGCAACAAAAATTATTAGGTATTTGGAAGGGGTGACATATATTGAGAGATTAAAAAGACTGGGGCTTTTCATCTTAGAAAAAAAGGAGACTAAGGGGGACATGATAGAGATCTATAAAATCATGACTGGTGTGGAAAATGTGAATAAGGAAAAGTTATTTACTTGTTCCCATAACATAAGAACTAGGGGGTCACCAAATGTAATTAATAGGTAGCAAGTTTATAATAAACAAAAGGAAGTTTTTCTTCATGCAGTGCAGAGTCAACCTATGGAACTCCTTGCCAGAGGATGTCATGAAGACCAGGACTTCAATGGGGTTCAAAAAATAACTAGATAAATTCATAGAGGGTAGGTCCACCAATACTTATGAGCCAGAATGGGTAAGAATGGTGTCCCTATCCTCAGTTTGTCAGGGGCTGGAATTAGATGACAGAAGAGGAATCACTTGATGATTACCTGTTTCTGTTCATTCCCTCTTGGGCATCTGGCATTGGCCACTGTCAGAAGATAGGATATTGGGCTAGAAGGGCCTTTGGTTTGACCCAATATGGCCGGTATTATGTTCTTATGTTTAGATAGTTTATAAGTGGATTCACCATGTGCATTGCTTTTCATGTGAGAAGTAAGGTACAACTGATCTGGGATAAATGGCTGGTACTTTGGGTCTGGTAATACCCAGAATACTGCCATAATTCCTGGTGTAAAGGACTATTCATAACAAACATAGGCTTACTTGGGAGGTGAGATGGATTAGAGTATCCATGTGGCACTTAATAATTGATTTATTAAATCTAAGTGTAAAACTCACAACCAACTTTGTGCCCTGGTTTTTGACAGTTTGCCCTGTGGTTAGGATTTGTGCTCCAGAGTGTCTGAAAGGTAGTTTGACAAGGTGCTTTCTCATTATGTAACTATTTGACCACAAGCATCACTTCCTCCCGTGTCACTGTCCTGTTTGCTGCTGGATTCATTTTTGGGTTAAGTTGTAGTTAATTGGGATCTGTCCGTTAGTTCACAAAAATGCTCGTGTCAACACTTATGTTCTGCATTAATGTCCAAGTCTATATTCCCTGTTTTTATCCTTAACTGGCAGACACCGTGAGCGTGGATGTCTGGTTAGGACCTTCAGATTCTCAAATACACATTTCTGCACAAGTCTTTCAAAAGTTTCTTCAATGCACTTCACCACACTGTTATCACAATAGCTTATGATAATTTTGACAGGCCTTCCTGACTGTTCAAAGAGTTTTCTTTCTTTTTACTGACCATTGCCTTCATTTCTTCACTAACTTTGACCTTCCAGTGAATCCATTCTTCATTGAACCTCTTTTTTTTCCTCTACCTTAATTTGATAGGGTCATCTGTAATCCAACTTTTTTTCCCCATTCTCCTTAGTCCATTTGTTATTTAGCTCTCTTTGAGATAGAACCCCAAAATAAAATCCACTCTTCCTCTACAGTAGGCAGCTGGAAAACAATATATAATATTTGTTGGAAATGGCTACTGCAGAACTATCAGCAATTGCTTTATCACAAATCTTACCATCAAAGAAGCATTTTTATGCAATAGATACCCATCCCTGAAAATGTAGTAAACTGAGTTTAGTCAAGTGTTTCCAAACTAGAATGTGATCCAAAGTTACATTCTTATCCAATGGATATTGAAATATATTATGATAATTTCTGTGCTCAAGCCAAGCAGCCATCAAAAATAAACCATGAGTGGAAGCAAATTCTAATAGATGCACATCACTGTCCGGTCTCTCTTCCGGTAAGCTATGTGATCTCAGTGTCCATTTAAATCCAGATGCACCATGGACAATTCTCTCATTCATTTCTCTTAAGATGACTATGTGATATGGGTGACATGCTGGATATAATGTCATCTAATATGACATAAAATACACTTAGCTGGGTTTCTTGTTTTTAGTGTCTGTCTCATGCCCAGCTAACGTGGGAGGGTTGGACGGTGGCCTAGCAAGCCTTCCCTATAAAGCATCCATGGGTTTGACATGAACAAGAAATGGACATAAAACTTTGTCAGGTTCATCTGCTTTGGCAGCTTCATTTGCTACTCACAGTGGAGCCAAGCTTAAGTATTCATTTAAACATTCTACTACGCAAAGAGGAGTCAGACCATATGCTTCTGAACCATATGAAGGTTCCTCCTTAAATCTCAGAGGGAAGGAAGCACTTGACATAAAGAATGTACATCCACTTCTGCAACAATGTTAGTGTAGAAAAACAGGCTCATGGACTGTTTGAACATTAAAAGCTTCTGGAAAAATTACTCACTTGCCTGAAAAACCGGAAAGGCTGAATATACGTGGCATTGAAATAACATAGCGGAATCTGAAAACAGATACCATTATAAAGGCTTGTAGTGGTCAGGTCTTTCAATTGTTGCACGTTTGTGATGCATCCAAAAGTCACGATGATATTGCCCAGGTTTTTAGCCATGAGGGCACAAATTGCACACGTGGTTTGCTTATTCTTCACACCTGATAGCTGCCATTTCCCATTAGAAGGTAGGATGTGCTATGCAAGGGCCGATGCTGAAAAATGCTGCTTTAGGAACACGACTACTCAAATATTCAGTGAGTCTCTGGTTTTATGCTCCCAAAATTACTGCAGGTAAACAGAATAGCTGCACTGCAGCAAAAACTCCCCTCTCCCTCCCTTGCAGGCATAGAAGGCCATGACTAGAGAGGAAACAGTGTGGTTCCATTATGTGAGCTGCAGAGGAGGGCATGATTCAGTAAATCAGTGCATATAGCAGATAGGGGCACCTTCTGAAGCAAAATTTTACAGGTGCAGGTGGATTGTTAGGGAAGCATTGGGTCCTGTGTATGCAGAACCATTCCTCCTGCTGCCAGGCTAATGTAGAAAGCATGAGAGAAAAATGCAGCCTTGAAGCTGTTATTCCATAGTCTAGGGAAGGGAATCTCTTCCCCAGGCAGACTCCTCAGAGCACATTCTCACCTCTTCCAGACGTGTACTGGGAAGAGGCTGCAGGGACCCACTAAATTAACCGCTGATGGTGCCCCCATTGACTCTAGTACCCCACTGGGTTATTAGGAGTAAGGGAAATCAACTGGTGACCTCTAGCAGTGGGAATGAAAGACTGGCGCCTTAATTACCAGTACATTTGATGCCCACTGAAAAAAAATGTGTCCCAAACCTCAAACCTAAGTAGCCTATAAAAATCAATGGGACTAGTTGCATTCATAAGGATTACTTTCTTATGGATGGATGGGCTACAGAATCAGGCCCTTATTCATAAGTTTGTTTAGTAGATCAATAACCTTCAAATATTGACATTTTCTAAAATGCATTTGAAAAAGAACCTTGAAAAATATATGTAGTTTTTCCATGTCTTAGCAGCTTGTATTTCCACATTGCACAATTTCTTTCAAATCAGAGACTAGACCAGAAAGTTGTTTCAAATGCAACTACTGGATAACAGAAATAGCAATACAACACTGCTTGAGGGAATCTAGTTACTACAGTACAGCATGTTGGAATTGCCTGACCAAATCATTTAGAAAATGACTTAATATTTACCACTAATACACTGTTGATACTTTTTTATATAGAGCAGGAGGAACAACTACTCAGACATTAACAACATCATCCAAGCTCTTAGATAACCAGTTTAATCTTCTACTACATGTTTTGCAAAAAGAAAATTAATATTCCTTTTACATGGAGCTTGAAACAAAGTCCAATTTAAGAAGATTAGCTGACAATTTAATGGATTGATCCAAAGATTGTTTTAATTTGCAAATAATCTCCTAAATGTAATGAAATCTCCCAAGTAACATGCAAACTATTCTGAATCCAGAACTAATGAGCTATTGATTCTTTTGTTATGAAATTGTTCTGTTGGTTGGCAATATACCTTTGGGCCACAATATATTATGAGCAAATTACAGTAGTTGGTGCTGACAGTGAAGAAATGACAGCAGAGCTTTTCTCATTAAAACCCATGCTGGAAAAATGTAAAATAACTTTTTCTTCCAAAAAAGAAACAAACAAAACAAAACCCAAAGTTTTTCAGAATGTTTAGTCTGAGCGCAGGGCCAGATTAAGATTCAGTCACTATAGTCTGTGTTGCAGGACCCACTCTTGCAGTTGATGACAAAAATCAGACCCTCGCTTTCATTTAAACAAAAATGGGGGGGTGGAGGTTGCCCTTATGTTTGTGAAGAAAAGCTTGAAAATGTGAGCCAAGCATAATACTCTATGTTAACCTGAGTCTGCAAAGAGCCTAAAACAATAGCTCAAGGAAGTGAGATTTGCCCCATGCATCTCCTCTCTAAAAGTTACTGACCTGGGGGCTCCCACCAATATCAGCTCATCTGAGGACTCTATATGGCAGGCCGCTTGATGCTGCCACCTGGTAATAACTCAGTATTGGAGGTGACAGCCAGGGTTTCCTATGCAGAGTCTTCTACACAATAGGATGGGAATAAACCTTGTTGCAGTGTGAAGCCAGGGAAAGGTGAATTGGGGTCGGAGACACCCAGGCTACGTGTAGGTCCCCCACAAGACCAGAAAACAGCTCCTGCATAAATGGCCTCTGCCACTGCTGTCCCAAGGAGAGAAATCTATACAATGCATAATGGTATGGAAGGACTCTATGTGCAGTGTGCAAAAGGCCCTCCCTTGTCTTAGCTCATTTTCCAAGAGTTGAACTAACTCTCCCTAACCATCGCACGATCACATGATGAAATCAGCCACTTACTTCACACGCAGATCTCTCATCGATAAATTGGACATAAGCCCAGGCATAATGTGTGATAGCAAAAGTAAAAGCACTAGTGTAGGCCAGCTACAGCTGAACAGGGCATGGCAGGAAAGCATATCACATGAGCAAAGCTAATACAATCAAAGCCTTATGCAGGCCTCACACACAAATGCATGTGCTAAGATGTAGGAGCAATTGCTGGAGTGGAACAAAATGTCGCACCAGCTTGCATTGAGCAGAAGCACCGTCTCCTCAAAATAAAAGCACCAGTAAAATAGAAAATCCATATAGCTAGGGATAGACTATCACACCCATCATCACAGTATCTCAACATTTACCCTGCTAACCAATATGGGGCAACCTTTTAAACAAGAGTCTACTGAAACCAGTGCCCTGTGGGTAAAGAACACAGGGGGATACCAGTGTAGCCTGCAAATCACCCCTCAGGACAGCACTCACCACAGCACAGGGACAGTGGTTTGATCCACTTCACCACTGAGACAAGCTTTTCTCTTTTCAGGGCTGCTGCTCATCATGATTTAGTGAGAAGATTCTGATTTAAAGCTGGCCCCATCCCATCTTCACCTCCCACATGCCCTTCCTCCCTTTTCAAAACTGCAAATTTAAAAGGAATTTGATAAGATGGCATAAGGGGAGGGTGGCTGGTAACATACCAAGACTTAACATACCAAGACTAGATCTGGATTTCTAGTTGATGTTCTGCTTTTGAGTAGGCCACTTAGTCCTCTGGTGGGAGACTTAACTGTTCAATGATTGATGTCAGCTGCAACCCTGAGCTATATTCAGCTTTTTAAAGGGCCGAATCTTGCTCTTCAAGTATTCTACTGAAGTTGTTGGGAATAAGTCAAATCAAGTGATCCTGAATTCACAGAAAATGTTTTGCTGTTGAAAAAAAAATGTAATGCAAAATTAAAGAATTCGGTCTCTTGCACAGAGCTAATGGAATAAGAATACTTGATCAAAATTTGGTGAGGTAATGGTGGGATCTGAATATATTTCCCAAACATAGATTATGAAATGTATTCAGTTCCTTTTTGATTTATTGTATGCTTGTTAATTTTTTCTGAGCATATTATTATCATAGTGGACACATGTACTAAACAGTTCCACCTCACTAAATAGTTAAAGGTTTATTATAATATGTAGACAGACATTTGTATTGTTTATGTGCACATCATACAAATTTTAGATGTAAAGCTATCATTAAACTATTGCTAAGTGCTTCATATTAAAAACTATGGCCATTTATACGAATTATCAAGGGATATTTGGAGTATCCCTAGTGATTATAGGTCATTTCCATATAGCCTGGTAAGGTGAAAAATTTGCAAGGACAATCTGACCATCTGTCATCAGCTGGGTTCTGTGACACTGAGGGCTTCTCTGAAATGCCCAGTAGGCCTCATGCATAACAAGTCCTTGGGCTTTTGCATATGTTGACCTGGGTAGATAATCCTTCCTAATTTTTTTGTAATCATTTCCATGCTGCCTTTTAAAGAAAAGTCATTTGGATAGCTAGAAAATAAGTTTGTCAGCAGAGAATCAGCTTTTTACTTTGCCTAAACACGCTGCAAATCAAAGGCATTTTATTAATAGCTCTTTTGAGTATTCCATAACAGCTACAGAAAAAACTGTTTTGCTAAACTAGGGGTTTTTTGTGTGACTTGGATGCTTCATTTAAAACTGTAAATCTTGATGTTAGGAACATTCAGTATACTGCCAAGGTTTATTGCTAACAGTCTTTCATTACACTAGACTATTTAAAAGCAGAATGCACTCTGAAAAGAATAAAAACATTTCTTCAGCCTAACAAAACCATGTTAGCCTGGCTGTATAGTTACTCATATAATGAAGTCCACATCTCGCTGCAGAAGTCAAAGATAAACTGTTTTTACAATGATGTCAAGCACCACTTAAGACTTGCAAATACAGTACTATCACATGATAGGTTTTTCACTAATATGTGAGGATTGCAGCTAACACGCTTACAATATTGGGGAAGGGAATTAAGATGTTGGGAAAATCAGCTACTGGGAAATATTTTTACACTTTAGCTTATGCGCCTTACCAATTAGACAATGAAGGATAAACAATTGTCTAACATTTGCTTCTATCTGAACATCTGATTTTTAGCAGAGAAACAGCCATTGTCAGAAACAAATGAATGAATGAATATATGATGGGAACCTTTCTTCCATCAGTACAGTGCAATAATCCTATGTACTTTATTTAGTCCTTGACACATGCAGGCTAAGTCTAGACTGGCATGAATTTGCGCAAATGCTTTTAACGGAAAAGTTTTCCGTTAAAAGTATTTGTGCAAGAGAGCATCTAGATTGGCACGGACGCTTTTGCGCAAAAGCACTTTTTGCGCAAAAGCATCCGTGGCCAATCTAGACGCGCTTTTGTGCAAGAAAGCCCCGATGGCCATTTTAGCCATCGGGGCTTTTTTGTGCAAAACAAAACTGAGCTGCCTACACTGGCCCTTTTGTGCAAAAGGTTTTGCGCAAAAGGACTTTTGCCCGAACGGGAGCGTCAAAGTATTTGCGCAAGAAGCACTGATTTCTTACATTGGAACGTCAGTGCTCTTGCGCAAATTCAAGCGGCCAGTGTAGACAGCTGGCAAGTTTTTGCGCAAAAGCAGCTGCTTTTGCGGAAAAACTGGCCAGTCTAGATACAGCCGCAATGTTTACATACACAGGACCAAATCCTCACTCAAGACATGATCCCAGGCAAAATGTCCATTATCTTCAAACAACACATTATGTGTGAAAGTAGCTCTCATATATGGGGAAAAATTGTTATAACACAGTTCATCACTGTATTCTTCTAGGATATGTCTACACTAGGAAATTATTTCAGAATAACTTATTTTGAAATAATAACTCCCAAAATAACTATTTTGAAATAGCATGTCCACACTACGGGGAAGCCTCGAAATTAGTCCAAGGTGGGCTCCCTTAATGTGGATGCGCTACCTTGACTTAGAGCCCCATGAAGCACCGGAGAGTAATTACTTTCAATGACTATAGGGAATAGTTATTTTGAAATAGTAGCAGTGGAACATCCACACTACCATTATTTTGAAATAACGATTTTGAAATAAGCATTATTCCTCCTAGAAAGCAGGAATTATTATTTCAAAATAACCAGTCCCTTATTTCAAAATAACGGGCTTGGTAGTGTGGACGCTCTGCTTACTATTTTGAAATAAGGAGAGTTATTTCAAAATAACTCCCTATTGTAGACAAGGGCCTACTTAGCAAAGCCTTTTTTATTAGCTTAGGGTGCATCTACACTGCAGGGCTTAACTTGAAATAAGCTACACAAATTGAGCTATGTCAATTGCGTAGCTTATTTTGAAATTGGGAGAATCTACACAGCACTTATTTCGAAATAGAGCACTCTTCCTCCAACTTCCCTTACTCCTCATACAATGAGGGATACAGGAGTCAGAGTAAGCAGTCCTCCAGCTTGGCACTATTTGGACATTATTTCAAAAGAACACTAGTTATTTCAAAAAAAATGTTGCTGTGTAGATGTACCCTAAGTATGCATTCTCCTCTCTATAGAGTTAGGTCTCAAGGACGTTACAAGGAATTACACAGAAGTACTGAAAGGTGAATAGATTCATTAGGGTTTAGGACTGTTCTCAGACTGGCACAATACACAGTATCACAAAAATGTAGAATAAGTTAAGCATCTCCCCTGTATTTCTTATTCCACTGGGGTATTCCTTTGAGCATTGTCATCCTGACAGACAGGCTGTATACTGTTTTTGAGCTGTGTGCATCTTCTACCATAGAGTACGTCTAGACTACAGGCTTTTGTTGACAGAGGCTTTGTCGACAGATACTATCAACAAAGCCTCTGTCGAAAAAGAGCGTCTAGACTACAGCCAGTTCTGTCGACAAAGCAAGCTGCTTTTTCGACAGAGTCTAGACCATGGGCTCCCAAACTGGAGGGCATGCCCCCCTGGGGGGGGGGGGGGGCGTGAAGAAATTCCAGAGGGGGGGCACAAGGTGACCCAGCCCCTCCCCCGGTCAATCCCCCCTTAAGTTTTGCTGCTATTTTTGTTTTTTGACCTGATCCCAGTCAGTTCCTTTTTTTTTTTTTTTTTTTGCTAGGGGGGCGGGGGGGGGACATGAGGGTTTCTCAAAAATCAAAAAGGGGGGCGTGCTGCTGAAAAGTTTGGGAACCACTGGTCTAGACGCTCTCTTTTGAAAAAGCACAGTGTGGATGCAATAGCACCTTTTTTCAACATAACTCTGTCGAAAAAAGGCATTATTCCTCGTAGAATGAGGTTTACTGCCGTCGACAAAACTGCCGCATTCTGTCGACTTACTGTCAACAGAACTCAGCGGTAGTGTAGACGCAGGTATAGTTTTGTTGACAAAAGTCCACTTTTGTCAACAAAATCCTGTAGTCTAGACACACCCATAGTGTTTCCATATAAAGTATAAACAATGGCCTTGTTGGGAATAGTGGATCTCTTAAGAGACTGCAAAGCCAGCTTTTGTGGTCTCTGAATCCAATGGCTGATGTCTTCTCCTGACTTTAGGACTTAGAGGCATAAAGGAGTGTCTTAGCATTCCTATGTCTCTAAAATTTGCAGATGTAAAACTTCATAACCTGATGTGATGGCGCGTCGGGGAGCCCCTTACCCTGCACCCCCGTAGCAGCAAGAACAGACTCTGCCAGCCAGTAGAATAGAGAGGGTTTATTGCTTCTCCAGGATACAGCACAGCATATCCTGTGATGTGGTTACAGGAGTCAGGGCCAGGATGCCTCAGACCCCTTGGGTTAGGAGGTCCATTGCCCCCCTCAACCCTCAGTACTCAGCTTAGTCTGTTCCCTTCATGTTTCCCAGCTAGAAACTGCCTTGCTCCCAGACCCTGCCCCCCATCCAGGTGTTCGTCTCCACCTCCCTTCCTTTGTCTCTCCCCCTGGGAAGAGCAGTATTATCTGCTCATGCTGGGACTAGGTGTCTGGGCCAATACACATGTGGGTGAGTCAGTGGGAATCACACATCACAGCACAGGGGAACCCCTGGTTACAGAGTGGACAGCACCCCCACTACGTCACACCTGATCTCTAGGTTGAAAGTGTAGTGTTGGTCGTTCATGAAGATCACAGATTATTCACACTCATGACAGCCACCCAGGGTTAGCCTTTGGGATCTGTGAAAAATATGCTCACAGGTACCTTGATTTGGTGGGTAGACTTTACCACAGTGCAAGTTCCCATGACGGCATTACATGAGCTTCCCAGGGGGACGCAGACTTGTAAGGAACTTCACTACTACTTGCTCTTAGCACAGGAAGCCTGAGGGTCAACTCCTCAGCCCCACGCAACACAAGCACTGATTTGCAGGCCTTCTACGGCCCCACTCTCTCTTTACATGTTAACTATAAACACACCCTAACATCCAACCACTCCAAACATTCTCCTGCAGTGTCCAGCCTCTCATCCATTATACATTCACAGAATTCCCAGAGCTGCTCTTCCCAAAAGAGTAGTGCACACCATCTCCCCAGTTACTCCTCAGGATCACCACTTTGCCCTGCATATCCAGCACTTAGCAGAGATTCGAGAAGAAGCAGGTAGAAACAATGGGAACAAATGGTTATATAGAAAACAAATGCTTAACACACTTTCTAGAACCTAAGCTTAACTAACAAGATATTGTCATGTCATACAGAGCAAAAGCTTCACCCCAAATCCTTCCAGCACCTTGCAGCCAGGCATGACTGTGATCTGCCACTTTGTGAGACAAGTCGTGCTGTCCTTTCGCCCGCTCAGTGAGACGCTCCTCTGTGTCTCTTTGCAATCCCAGATTGCAAAATAGTCCTTTGATCTTGATTCATAAACAGAACAAACCCCCCTGCTGAATATTCTTTCTTGTGGCCTCCCTCACGTGTTTATCGGGCAAGCTTTAAATTAGCATCAGGCACTGCATGCAGATAGGTTGCATTGCGAGATACACAGTGCACAATGCACACTTGACCAGACAGAGAGGTATTGCCTATTCCCTGCCTGAACAGACTCTACCACCTCCGGGTGACCTGCTGTTAACTGTAAGGGTTTTAGAACATAATTTCCAGTGTAGATACTTAACTTAAACAATACCCATACATGCATTTCACAGTGACAAAACTGACCAGTGTGTTCCCAGCTATTCGGAGAGACCTCACATGCCCTTTAGCATACTATCACATAAAAATAAGCCCTAGGGGATCCTGCAAACCACAGCATCCCCATGCCCTCTTTTAATTGGCACCAAGAGGTTCCTGAGTCACACATTATGAATGCTGAGAGCTTTCTTTCTGTCGGCTGCCTCCAGGGCTGCCTCTAGCGAGGCCAGTTCCCTTCTGAACTGTCAATGTTACTCTTGGCTGCAGAGAGGTGGAACTCAGTAGCAGAGAGATGCTGTGCATGAGGGACTCTGGGGGTGCATCTACACCGCACTGTAACTCGAAATAAGATGCTCAATTTGAGCTATGCATATTGCCTAGTTTATTTCAATGCTATTTTGAAATAGCTTATGTTGTCATTTGGCGCTGTCTACATAGCGAAATAAAGTGCTATTCCAAAACATCCCTTACTCCTGGTAGAATGAGACTTACAGGGACGTTGGAATAGCAAGCTCAAAATAATGGGCTTGCTGTGAAGACGTGGGATAGCTATTTTGGGATACTCCGGTATCCTGAAATAGCGTTGCAGTGTAGATGTACCCCAGATTATTAGCCACAGTCCTGACATTGACTAACTCTGTAGCCTTGATCAAGCCACAAACCTTCTTTAGTATTATCCTCAGATGGGAAACTAGTTCTTATCCTGAGGAGAAGGGAAAAGACAAGTCCCTGTTCCTTACAGGTAGTGAGTGAGTTTGTGAGTGTGTTGTGTAGTTTTGTTTTATTGTTCTGCCTTTTTTCTCTCTGTGTTCATTTTGCAGAGTCTGGTAGAGGGCAGTCAGTGTGCTGTGATTAGGGGGTGTGGCTTCTTTCATTAGGGGTTTCTATAGAGGAAAGTAGTCATCTAGCAAGTGGTAAACACTGCTGCAAAGAATGAGAGTTCTGTTGGAGTGATTTGGGGGAGAAGGGTGTGTGGCCTGGTTTTGTTTTAGTTGTGCAAGGGGTTTTTTTCTTTTTCCTTGACAGGACTTTAGGCAGAAAGGCTAAGACAGGCAGAGAGGCAGCAATGGTAGTGACCCTGAAAAGAGTTTCACTTGTACAAAGTGCCACCTGAGAGAGTTGAGGGAAGAAAAGATCCAAGGTTTGGAAAGGCAGGTGGAAACTATGGTTGAATTTCAAAGGAGATTCAAGCAGATGATGGAGGGATGGTGAGAGGAGGCTGAAGGGAAAAGGCAAGATTGTACTGAAGAAGTCTGAAGGGAGACTGCTGGGTTGGGAGAAGCTGAGCCCAGGAGCAGAAAGCTGGCTGTTTTCCCTGGCTCTGAAGCATTTCACAGCTAGTTATCATTAACTCTCCAACAGGAAAGCTCTGGCCACGTTAATTATAAAAAAGGGAAAAATGAAAGGGAAAAATAATTTATTTTATTTTAATAGTATATTTTGAATGTTTGTTTTTTAGCTGAACTGTTTGCGTTAAATTGTTTCTACTAGTATGATTCACCAACTTTTCTCTTATTTAAATGTGATAAATCGGGAAAGAGTTACTTGTATTTTGTTCTTCTCAGTTTTCTCTTTTCTTGTAATTTTTTGAAATGTATTTGCTTACCTGAGCAATTGGTAACTTGGTTATCATACTAGCTAACTGAAGGCATTGTCTACATAGCAGGGCTAAACTCAAAATAAGCTGCGCAACTTGAGCTATACTAATTGCATATTTTAAGTCGAAATAGCTTATTTTGAATTTGGGCACATCTACACAGCACTTATTTCAAAATAGAGCACTCTTCCTCCAACTTCCCTTACTCATACAACGAGGTTTACAGAAGTCAGAATAAGAAATAATGGGTTTTCTGTGTAGACACGCAATACGTTATTTCGGAATAATGTCCGTTATTCCAAAATAACGCTGCTGTGTAGACATGCCCTGACTGATTTCAGCAAAGGAAGAGGAAGAGTCAAATTGGACACATTGGAGGATTGGGCCAAAAGAAATCTGATGAGGTTCAACAAGGACAAGTGAAGAGTCCTGCACTTGGGACAGAAGAATTCCAAGCACTGATACAAGATGGGATCTGATTGGCTAAGCAGCAGTTCCGCAGAAAAAGAACCAAGGATTACAGTGGATGAGAAACTGGATATGAGTCAACGTGTGCCCTTGTAGCCAAGAAGGCGAATGGCATATTGGGGTGTGTTAGGAGGAGCATTGCCTGCAGATCTAGAGAAATGTTTATTCCACTTTATTCAGTACTGGTGAGGCCACATCTAGACTCTTGCATCCAATTCTGGGGCCCTCATTATAGAAAGGATGTGGACACATTGGAGAGGGTCCAGCGGAGGGCAACAAAAATGATTAGGAGACTGGAGCACATACATGACTTGCAAGGAGAGGCTTAAGGATTGGGGCTTATTTAGTCTGCAGAAGAGAAGAATGAGGGGGGATTTGATAGCAGTGTTTAACTACCTCAACGAGGGTTCCAAAGAGGATGGAGAGAGGCTGTTCTCAGTAGTGACAGATGACAGAATGAGGAAGTAATAGTCTCAAGTTGCAGTGTGGGGGGGTCTAGGTTGGATATTAGGAAAAACTATTTTAATAGTGGGGTGGTGAAGCACTGGAATGGGTTACCTAGGGAGGTGGTGGAATCTCCATCCCTAGAGGTTTTTAAGTCTCGGCTTGACAAAGCCCTGGCTGGGATGATTTAGTTGGGGTCGGTTCTGCTTTGGGCAGGGGGTTGGGCTCAATGAGATTCTGAGGTCTCTTCCAACCCTGTGATTGTATGATTCTATGATGCTAAGAGCAGTCTGCATGGATTCCAGCTGAAAATTTCTACAACCAAGTGGAGGGAAGAGGTTGCTTTTGACTCATCAGACTAGGTAGATTATGTGATAAAAAACTCTGAGACTCAGGTGAACCCAACCAAGCTTTTAGGAACTCTGAATTACTTCTCTCTGGGTATGTCTACACTACCACCCTAGTTCGAACTAGGGTGGTTAATGTAGGCATTCGAAGTTGCAAATGAAGCCCAGGATTTAAATATCCCGGGCTTCATTTGCATCTTGCCGGGCGGGCGCCATTTTTAAATGCCCTTAGTTCGAACTCCATGCCCGCGGCTACACTCCTCGTGGAACGAGGTGTAACGGTAGTTCGAATTAGAGATCCTAATTCGAACTACCTACTCCGTGCCGCGTGTAGCCACGGGCACGGAGTTTGAACTAGGGGCATTTAAAAATGGCGCCCGCCCAGCAAGATGCAAATGAAGCCCGGGATATTTAAATCCCGGGCTTCATTTGCAACTTTGAATGCCTACATTAACCACCCTAGTTCGAACTAGGGTGGTAGTGTAGACATACCCTCTGAGCTTCTGTAGGGACTAACCTGTTCAAATTTAATTTGCGTTCTTTATGTTTCACTACAAGGGTAAGATAATGTATTTGACTCAAAGTAGCCAAGTTACATTGTAAACATTACATTGTGATTAAGTTTCTTTAACATAAGATTTTATATAATTGCTACTTAAAAATTAAGTTCATTCTTGTTCTTTTTGGATTTGATTGTGGGGGAGATTGATCTGGTGCAATTCTTGTTGAGAATCCTTGGTGGTTGAATGTGGGGCCTCCGCTACTTTTCTGTGGGAGATGGATTTTAAGGCATAGGAGAAGAGCAAGAAAGTAAACTCTAATCCAACCAAAGGTCACATAAGGAGCTTATGTAACAAAATGGAGGAACTAGAACTACAGGTGCAAGAATTTAAACTAGATATTATAAGGATAAGAGAAATATGGTGAAATAGTAATCATGACTAGGGTACAGGAATTGAAGGGTACATGTGCTATTAAGGAAAAACAGAAATAAAGGAAAACACAGTGGAGTAGCATCATATATTAATGATGCAGTAGACTGTAAAGAAATTAGAAATGGTGGAATGGATAATTGCTAATATAGGTCCCATTTTTAAGAAAAGGGGGAAAAGGTGATCTGAGAAACTGCAGGCCTGTCAATTTGATCTCAGTTGTACACAATGTCTTGGAACAAATTTTGATGTAGAAAGTAGTTAAGATACAAAGGTAAATGGCAATGGGGATAAAATGCAACACATTTTGACAAAAGGTATATCGTGCCACATCCACCTGATCTTCTTTGAGAAGATAACTGATTTGTTAAACAAGGGAGATGCAGTAGACCTGGATGCGATACAGTTCCAAATGGGAAATTACTTACATTGGTGAAGATGGTGATTAATATGAGACTTGAGAGCTGGATAAGAAACTAGTTAAAGAAAGATTACAAAAAGGTGAACTGTCAGGCGGAAGTAGAGTTATGAGTTGAGTCCTCAGGGGACCCATCTGATTTAACATTTTTATCAATGCTCTTGGCACAAAAGCAGGACTGTGCTAATAAAATTTGCAAATGACACAAAGTTGGGAGGGATCACCAACAGAGAGGAGGACCAGAATATTGTACAAGAAGATCAGAACAACCTTGACAAATAGAGTAATAGAAATGGGGTGAAATGTAATAGTGCAAGGTCATGCATTTAGGGGCTAACAACAAGATTTTGTGCTATTAGCAAGGGACTTTTCAGTTGGAAATGAAACAGGAGAAAGACTTGGGTGTATTGTCTGGTCACAGATGGACTATGAGCCACTGATGTGATGTGGCCATGAAAAAAGGTTAATGCTGTCCTAGGGGAGGTATTTCCAGTAGAGAAAGGAAAGTGTTAGTGCCATTATACAAGGCGCTGGTGATACCTCATCTGGAATAGTGTGTGCAGTTCATGTTTAAAAGAGATGAATTCAGAGTGGCACAGGTGCAGAGAAAAGCTATGAGGAAGATTTCAAGGAATGGAAACTTTCCTTATAAGAAGAGACTCAAAGAGCTTGTTTAGCTTACCCAAATGAAGGCTGAAGGGAGATATGATTGCTCCTTATAAATACATCAGAGGGATAAACACCCAGGAGGGAGAGGAGTTATTTAAGTTAAATACCAATGTGGACACAAGAAAAAATGGATATAAACTGGCCATCAACAAATGTAGGCTTGAAATCAGATGAAGGTTTCTAACCATCAAAGGAAAAAAGGTCTGGAATAGCCTCCAAACGGGAGCAGTGGGGGCAAAATACCTATCTGGTTGGAAGACTGAGTTTGATAAGTTTATGGAGGAGATGTATGATGAAGCTGCCTAAATGGCATGCAGCCAATCTATGACAGCTTGCAGCAAAATATTCCCAACAGCCGGTGATGGGAGTCTAGATGGGGAGGACTCTGAGTTATTACAGAGAATTTTTTCCCAGCTGTGTGGCTGGTTGGTTTTGGTCAAACACTCAAGGTCTAATGACTATCATATTTGAGGTCAAGAAGGAATTTCCCCCCAGGTTATATTGGCAAATACAGTAGGACTTTTTGCTTTCTTCCGCTGTTTAAGACACAGGTCACTTACAGGTTTAGACTAGTATAAATGGTGGATTCTCTGTAGCATGAAGTCTTTGCCTCAAGATTTGAGGACTTCAGTAGCTCACCCAGAGGATATGGGCCTACTGTAGAAATGGATAGGTGAAGTTCTGTGGTCTGCCACATGAAGGAGGACAGACTAGATGATCATGATGGTCTGTGATGATGAAGTAGCTAAAATTTGTGAAGTGCTATATGAGTGCTAAAATCCACCAGACTACACACTCAGACCTCCACAGTCCAAACATTCCATATAGCATTTAGACATATTCTGGCATCTATTCATAGTGTCCAGGCTAAACAAGTGGAATATACTTATGGAAAGGGGAACTTAAAGATTCTCTTACCCCACCTAGACTTTTAATGAGTCAGAAAAGTCTGGGGTGTAGAATTGCCTTTGCTCACCCTTCCCAAAACCATGAGGGATTACCTCATGCAGTTAACAAATGGGATTACTTCTATAGCAATCTGATGAAAGTTTTGCAGCAATTTCAAATATGATGATTGCAGTGGGACAGGACGAGTCTGCTTATATGTTGAGTAAGAGCAGTGTAAAGCTGTGGAGACTTGCCCCAAAACGTTATGGCAACTCCCACTAAAGGGATGTAGTTTAATCAAAAAATGGTTGGATTTAACCACATACTTAAATGCTTATTGCTATTTGCTGAATCAGTGACAATTTAGCTGATTTAGGGAGCATAAACTGCAGACATACTAGTATACTCCTAGTACACAGCCTTTTTTGGAATATCTTGGTCTTTAGAGCATCATTTGTTATATCCTGTATTACCAACAGAACACTACCAATGTATATATATTTTAAGCACCTTACTGCTATTTAAGGGATAGAAATGCAAAATACAGCATTTAAAAACATCATGTAGATTTCTGACACTCACTGCAGGACTTAGGCTCTGTAAACCAGTGAATGGATTACTACTGTTTGCATAAGGTTAGTATTGCCATATGTAATAAGTATAGCTGTGTCCCTATGCTAATTATAGTTCATAGTCCAGAACAGCACAATCAATATGAGAGCACAAATAGAAATTACACATATCGATGTAAGCAGGGGCTGAACTGCTGCTTGCTATCAGCCAGCTAAAAGGAGGGGTGGGTGTGCCCACTACAATTGCTTAGCTCTGCAAGGTAATTAACTGTTGATATGTAAATACAGCTCAGGAGAGAATACGAGGTGTGGCTATGTAAATCCCATTTAGCCAGGGCTGATGGAGGGTCAGTGTTGGAATGGAATGTGGAGAATTGTAAATAATTTGGGACTGTTGTGGGAGCCACTAATCATGCTACCCCTAAATGTGGGAACTGTGAAACATGCCACCAGTGCTTGCAGGAGAGACACCACCATCATGGTAAGAGGAATCGGAGGAACAAGCCTCCCCCCTTCCAGAGTTGAGTGAACTGAGCTGGGGGGAAGGGTTAAAGGGCTGGAGTCAGCCTGCTGCACACCTGCCAGGTGTGAGCTGTAAGACTGGCCCAACCTACCCCTTTCCCCTTTTGTTTTAAGGACAGACCTAAAGCAGACTCCATGAGGAGTCTTTTCTTTTGCTAGTCCAGTGGAAGCTGGATTCCTTTGCTAGTCCAGCTGGTGGCTAAAGAGTTGAAATCAGTGAGAGCTGAAATCACTGGTTTGGCTGAGAGCCAGACCCATTGCAGCCAGTGAAGTGGCAGCAACCAGCAGAGTGGCTGGTGGGAATCACTGGCTGGTGGTGTAACGTGGCCGGTAGGAGCGGCGGCGGGCAAGGTGTGGCGACCAGCGATGTGGCGCAGCAACCAGCTGCGTGGTGCGGAGCGGCGGCAGGTGAGGCGCAGCAACCAGCGGCATGGCGCGGAGCGGCGGCAGGAGAGGAGGGTGACCAGTGGCGGCAGCAAGCGAGGAGCGGCGGCAGGCGACCAGCGGAGCGTCCGGTGGCGTGGGACGAGACAGCTGGTGGAGCGTGGCGGAGTGTCGTAAGGTGCCCCCTATCTATCTCCGCCCCCCCATTTCTACCCAGGTTGGGAGGTAAAACCCTGCGGGTGAACTTTGGGACTCTGGGTGGCACGGACCAGGGACAGAGACTCTTTGGACTTCAGGTGATTCTTGGCTGGGGGGGGGAGGGGGGCTTAGCTCATGTTTGGGTTATGAACTCTGTTTGTGGTGTTTTCCCCAAGTTAATGCCGTATGACTTCTCTCTCTGTTTCATTAAATGTTTCTTTCCTACACTCAGACTCAGTGCTTGCGAGTGGGGAAGCATTGCCTCTCAGAGGCACCCAGGGGTGTGTGAATTTCCCAGTTTACTGGGTGGGGGCTTGAGTCGGTTCTGTGTGAGATGGACCCCAAGATATTGAACCTAGCCCTGGTTACTGCCGGGCCTACCCGGAAGAAGGGTTACATCTAAATGGAAATAACATCTAGACCACACCATGTGATGAATGATCTTTGCCAAATACAAGTGTGTGTCGCTCCTCTGCCTTAAGTGACTTCTATTGTGTAAAACAGGACAGTTACAATGTAAACAACTTATTAATACTTCATTTCTGGACTATAATCAGGGCCCAGTGGATGGTGTGGCCTAAACTGTGCATCAAACTCCCTGAATTCTATAGTAATCTGGTGAAAATTTTGCAGCAAACTTCAAATACATAATTAAGTGGAGGATTATAAGGAACATGGCGTTTGCTGAAAGTGAATAATGCAATCAGGACAGAAGCCTCTTGATGATTTTATGTTGCCCATTGGGTTCAATTGTCAATCTGCTACTAGTTGACATCTTCAAGAGTTAGCAGGGAAACTGAAGCCAGAGGGCCATGTTCCCTGGAGGGACTGTTATTGATGGCCCTCCACTGAAACAGGAAACTGGGGAGAGAGGCTAGAAGGAACTCAGCCACTTCATTAAACCTGTAGATAGAGCATTCCACAGGTTTAATGAAGTTCCACTTATTATTCATTCTGCTTCCCTCTTTGCAATGAAGCCCAGGAACTATGCTAGAGCCATGAGTTTGCTGAAGTGCAGCAGCTGGCAGTGGGAGCCATAGAACTTGGCAAGATGGTCCGCAGAGCCCTGGATCTTGCATTCATATACCTAGCCCAATGATGGACCTAGTGGAAGGAGGAGTCCCAGCTGTATACAGGCGTTGCCTTGCAAAAAGACAACAACGGGACAATATAACAATTGTTTTATTTTATTGGGGAATACAGTGACAAAAGTCTAGTAGCATTATGTAAATCCAGCACACAAAGAGCTCAAAAGTCCACAGAACAAGGGCAGCATAGTACCGGTAGAGGCAACCTGGGTAAGCAGCTTGGGTGGTGGGAAATAAGCTATCAGCAAATTACTCATCTGCAGAGACCTAAAGCCATTGGGCCAGGCACAGGAAAGACGCCACTCAGCACTACCCACAACTGATGATCTCTTGCTACAACTTTCCAAAGCCAAAATCGTTATGGTCCGTGATATGCAGAAAGGATTTTGGCACATAAGTCTGGATACAGAGTCCAGCATGCTGACAGCCTTCGCAATACTATTTGGCCACTACAAATTGCTGCATAAGCCCAGTCCCAGAGGTATTCAAGAGAAGGCTTTCCCAAGCACTAGAAGGTTTTCCTAGGGTGAAAATAACTGAACTATAAGTGAAGGGATCAATGATATCAAAGTCAAAAAAGACCATGAAACAACAAGCTTTTCCACAGTGAGGTAGGTACAAGAACATAAAACTCAACCCAGAAAAAACATGACTCAAACATCAGGAGGTGACATATGTTGGACAGCTGCTCGCAACAGAGAGGCTGAAAGAGGATCCCAATAAGAGCATGGCAGTCAGACTTGCTAGCTCCAGCGCATGTGGGAGTACAGAGCTTCTAAGGCATGATACATTTTGTGTCCGAGCAGGGCCGGCCCGAGCCATTTTGGTACCCCGGGCCCCAGGTGCACGGCCCTGCCTCCGGGCGCACAGTGCATACACTGCCCATTCAGCCCAGCCACCGCTGATGGCGCGCAGGCCGGGGCTACCCGGGGCGGGCTGCACCTTGCCATGCAGGTCCCTGAAGCCGCAGGGGGAAGGGCACTGCTGGCTGGTGCTGCGGGCGTTAACACGGCCCCCGCCCTGGGCAGCTGCTGCAGCCCACCAGGAGCCAGGCGCCCCCTGTAGGTTGGCGCCCTGGGCAGCTGCCCAGCTAGCCCACCCTTTAGTCCGGCCCTGTGTCCGAGTTCTGTTCACACTGGGCTGCAGTGCCAGAAACCCTACATCAGCTCACTAGGCAGGATGTTGGTTGAGACTGAACAAATTATAATTGAAGCCCCTGTCCTGAAACACTACCAGCCACTGGCACTCCAGCATGGTGCATCAGAGAAAGGATTGGGTGTAGCTCTTTTGCAAGAGTAGCCAGTCACGTATGCAAGTGTGGCTCTGTGGGGCTACATATAGACTGCAGGCTTCTTTCGGAAGAAGCTTTTCTGGAAGAGACCTTCCGAAAGAACTTCTTCCAAAAGGGAGCATCCACAATACCAAAGCACATTGAAATCTGCTTTTTCAAAAGATAGCATCCACACTGAATGGATGCTATCTTGCATTTACGCTGTGATTACTATGGATGGAGTGACCACCAGGGCACCTGTGCTTTTTCCTCTTTCCTCTTCTTTCGAAAGAACTCCCTCTTCCCCATCCACACACGTCTTTTTTCCGAAAGAGCTCATTTGGAAAAAGGCTTCTTCCTCATAGAAAGAGGTTTACCAATGTCAGAAAAACCCCTCTGTTCTTTCAATTTTTTTTCAAAAGAACATGATTGCAGTGTGTCAGACGTAAGTGAAGATTTTTTCAGAAAAATGGCCATTTTTCCAAAAAAACTCTGTAGTGTAGACATAGCCTCAGAGACTAAAGAGGGGTACAAACAATAAAGTGTTTTGCTGCGATATCTGGAGTGGAGTGATTCCATCAGTGCACACATGGCCACCCAGCAATAGTCCAATCAGATCACTAATCCCTACAAACAATCACGGCAAAGCCCTTCTTGGTATTCCAAAAGAAACAGAAATGCATAGTGTTGCATTTCCAGGGCTACCAGGTAGAGATCACATATTGTCCAGGATGATAACTGGTGTGAGCTGACACCCAAAGAATGACATATATACCTAACATCAGCTGAAGGAAGAGGATCAGGCCACTGAATCCAATAACACACTGCACTATTTCCCAGTTTCAACAATGAAGCTGAGGAAAATCAAAGAGCTTACAGAAAATGCCATCCAACTACAGGCAGACAAGAAATCAATACCAGCAGTGGTCAGAAGACAGAAGCCAAGTACTGGCAAGAGACTAATCATATTTCAGATGAGTTGAATGCATAGGATGGAATCATTTTTTCAAGACAGGGAGCCGTTGTCCCCACCTCATTATATAAGCATGTCACACACGCACACACACACACAAAATACATGCCTCAGCCTTAGAAAGGCTCAAGAGTGTATTTATTGGAGAATGAATACACAAATGTGTTACTTCATAGAAGGATGTGACACTTTCTGATCGTGTGAGCACTACCAGCAGACAAAGACTGTGATCACATGAGCTGATCATGGGAAAAGGAGGGTTCCAACTGATTTACCTTCATGTAAAAGCAGTACCCGATTACAGTGTATTACTACTCAATTTTTTCCAGAGGATAATGTCTGGCCTGATGCAAGAAGCAAGTCAGTGACTGGCAAACTGAAGGCTCACCTTCTGAGACAAGGCAATCCAGGCACTGTATTCACCAACAAGGGACCTGAATTTGCCTTAGAAGAATTCAAGGAATTGGTATGCAAGTGGGAGTTTGATCATCACACCTGCTCTACAGCTTTTCCAGAATAACAGAACCAGGTGGAACCAGCTGTAAAAATGGCTAAGATACTATTAAACGAGGGTTTGTCTTCTGTTTCAGACCCTTTGTTAGCATTTTTGGCATAAAGGAAAACCCATTCCATGGTATTAAAACAGGTCAGCACAGGCATAGATGAGATAGAGGACTAAGACCCTACTACCAGTGAAGGGAGTCCTGTTGTAGCCAGAAAGGATGGAGATGAGATGCTTCTGGGAAGAGATGGCCAACAATCAGAGAAAGCAGGCACTAGAGAACAGGTCAGCCAAGAGCCTACCAATCTTGGAAACAGGTACTCCTATGAGAATCCAGCCATCAGAGAGACACCAGAAGGAGTAGAATAAAGGAAGGGTGCAGTGGAACCCACATCATACGAGGTAACTACACAAGAAGGGTAAGTGATCTGAAGGAATAGGAGATATGAGGTAACGAATATGACATCCAGGCTACGTCTACACTACAGAGTTTGTGGGAAAATGACCATTTTTCCGCAAAAACTCACGGAATGTCCACATCTCAAGCGCATTTTTGCACAAGAGAATCAAAAGAACAGAAGGGTTTTTGCACAATTGGTATTCCTCTTTCTATGAGGAAAAAGCCTTTCTGCAAAAGAGTTCTTTCACTAAAAGGCGTGTGTGGAAGGGCAAGAGGGGAGTTATGCGCAAAAAGAGGAAAGAGCACAAGTATCCTGGTGGCCACTCTGTGCATACCAATCAGTGCTTACTTTCGAGAGAGTGTCCATGCAGTCTGGATGCTCTCTTTCCCAAGCCTTGCCAGTAGCTGTTGCATCCCTGGAGGGTTGCAGCGAAGTTGTGGATATGCTGGTTTACTGTTCCTTGCTAGAAGGGGGAGCAGGGAGGGCTACATGACAATGTAAGCAAATAACCCACAGACTCTGTAAAGAAATTTCTAAACATACACACACTTAACTCAAAAACAAGGCAACAATTAACAGAAAAATAATATAACCTGCACACAAACCCCTCCCTCAGGGTCCACTCTGGGAAGGTTTTGTGTTTTGGTCAGTCCTTTTTGGAGTCCCAGCTCCTTCCTGCCTCCTCCTTCTCCTACCACAGGGGCGGGGAATCTTTTTTGCGTTGGGGGCCACAGACCCACAGAAAAATTAGTCAAGGGGCCGAACACAAGTAAAAAGCAAAAAAACCCACCCAAAAGCAAACAAAAAACAACAACAAAACAAACCAACTACCTGGCCCCCTAACTGAGAAGGAGAAAGACACTCCCCACATTCCCCTCTCAGAACCCAGGGAGCCCCACCTAGTAGATTTTGTATGTTCCAGCCCCGTGATGGGGCACCAGTACAGGTTCTCCAATGGTTGAGGGGCCCTGAGCCTCAGGGACTGGATCTAGGCAAGCCAAGGGCCGCATCTGGCCCCCATGCCAGAGGTTCCCCATCCCTCTTCTACTGAGTCTTCTGGTTTTGATTAGAGTCTCTTTCCAGACTCCTCCTCTTACCTTGTTCAGCTGCAGTGATCTAAGGTTTTATTGTTCAGAGACTATGTCCCCTCTTAACAGCAGATCCAGTCCTATTTTTTTTACCTCATCTTTTCCTGATCAGGATTTTCCTGTGCTCCAGTTTCACCATCTGCAGACCATCTGGGAGAACCAGTTCCCTTTATTTGGCCCCTTTCCTTAGCATGCTCATTGTTCTAGCAGGGCAGAGCCATTCACTGTTAATGACTTTTTTCATTGTCCTGTAGCAGTTTCCAGTGAAGGTTTGTAAGATAAGTGACCAGACTTTGCTAGCAAATGGCTGATTCAGAATACACAGAGAGTTAGAATTATACAAAGTTCAATCATAATTCATATTTTACATAAAAATATTCCCCAAACTGTTGTTATATATTGTGATTCCATCCCACCTATATGCAAAAAACCCCCCAAAAAAACCCATGAAAATGTAACCTGAGTGTAACTGATGGCTACCTGAGTCTGTAGTGTAGACAGTGTGAAACAATAGCTCCAATCCAAGAGATGTGAACTTCCCCATTTGTCTTAACTTTGAGACCTGCTCAAAGAGCCAGGAAAAACAGAACCATGAGTTAGGGACAGGATGAGAATGTGGCATGTGCGTAAGGCCACAGATTGCTTTCATTCAGCCCTCCTAAGTGATGACTTCTATGGCATAGTCTGTGGCTGAAGAATCGTAGAATACAAAGGGCATGGTTATATGTAGTATAGCATTTAGATGCAAGCTCACATTGATTAAATGGAAACAGTGATCATATTGACAATGATAATAGGGGCACTAGTCTGCTGTATGAGCAAAGTGTGTACAAACATCTTAAATACTGTGCAACACATTGTGCGCCTCTTCACGTTTCGTTGCCATTGGCACTTTTGTAGTACATGGCATGGTATGTACTTTTTGCCTTTATTTGTGACATTTTTGGTAAATGTAGGCCAGGGTAGCCATTGTGGAATCATGGCTTAGATTGTCTGTTGAATCTTTAGAATATAGGCACAAACATCAACGTGGGTCAGATAATGGTGTCTCCAGGTAGGATAAAAATTAGTGCATCTTGAAGAACAAGATTAGCAAAGGGTCTGTTCTGTCTTGCAAAGCCATACTGGAGCACCTTAATGCCGAAAAACAATGCTTTAATCTAGTCTGAGTCTCCCAGATATGGGATTCACTATGGGCACGTCCACACAGCAGAGCTAAAGCCAAGATAAGCTATACAACTTGAGTTATGACAATTGTGTAACTTCAGTTGAAATATCTTATTTCGGCTTTTGGTGCTGTCTACACAGTAGTAAGTCCGAGAAAGAGCACTCTTCCTCCAAATTCCCTTACTTCTCATATAATGAAGGTTACAGGAGTCAGAGTAAGAAGTTCTCCAGCTTGACATTATTTTGACAGTATGTTGAAATAACTGCTTATGGTGTAGACATGGACCTTATTTCAGAATAAGGTCAGTTATTCCAAAATAACACTGCTGTGTAGACATAGCCTTTGAGTTGATTGTAGATCATGTGCGCCTTGCACATGTCACACATAGGTGGATCTGCTAACAACCCAAATCTGTGAAAACCCAGCAAGGCATAATTCAACATCAGTTCTGTTGCCCTTGCAGCATGTAAAGATCTGCTGAAAATGTTAGCTTAATCACTTCGTCCTTCCATAGGACAGCATGTGGCCCACAGTCTTTTTCATTTACATTTTATTAATGAATATTAATGAGTATTCTGAAAGCAAAGCTAGTAAAAGGCAAGGGTTCCTTAAGTCTAAAGTACAGTAATTCCTTATTTAACACTATAGATGCTTTCTGAAAACGTTCATGCTAAGCGAAAATGTGCTATGCGGGGGTCAATTTTCCCATTAAAAATAATGGAAAAGGTGGGGGTTGCATTTCAGGGGGTGGTGGCAAAGTCAATTTTTTGTTGGTGCTGGGTCGTCAACGTCAACATTAGATATCTAGCAATACAAGATAACTAGTAACACAAGTCGCCGCAGTTTGTTAAAACATAAAGATAAACACGTGAGTGAGTGGAGGAGCACTGTGACCACATGTATTCATCCGCTCATGCGTATTACCACTGTTTTCACCAACTTATACCGCCGCACGAAGTAGTCCGCCACTTGATTATTTTCGTGTTATTTCTGGGATGGTTGTGTTATTCAAAAAAATATTCCCTAAAAAAAATTGTGCTATTGCAAAAACGTGTTAAGCAGTCATGTGTTAAACGAGTAATTACTGTAGAGACAGTACTTGACATGAAATAAAAGAATAACTTGTAAATTATTAAAAATATTTTCCCTTTTAGAGTCATCTGTAAACACATGTCCATAGACTTGGTATCAGTAAGACCATGGCTTGAAAAGCATTTTCACTGCAGCTACCTAAAAGTCATCCTAATTTGATCTTTTAAATAAAAATGTGAACTACTAAAACAGTACAGAATCTGAGAACTGCTTCCTTAAAACCATGAAAACACTAGACTTCACAATCTAAGTTTCCAATACAAATATGTAAAATTTAATTTTTGTCAAGAGCTCTGATAAAACACATAGGAAATGATGTTCCCCCACACCAACGTTCAGATTACAAAGTGTAAACTGTACATCTTTCTAGTGCTACAAGTGCCAAAATGGCATAGCATGTCTGCACTTGTGACATCAGAAGGTTGTGATTTTCACGCTTTAGAAAAATAACAGGATTGATTTGCCTTGTTATTTTCACGGAAGTATAGCCCTCTTTCCTTCTTCCTCTCTTGCATTCATATTCTCTCTCTCTCTCTCTCTCTCTCTGGACACACACACACACACACACACACACACACACACACCCCTTACAGAAGACCCAGGCAATTGTACCAATATGCCTATGTGTTATTTAAACTTACAGTTCACAATATTTTACACTCTGAGTCATAGTTTGCTGCTGCACTTCGTTGTGTTGGAAATATATTTGAGAAACATAAATCTTTGTAACTGAAAAAATTAAAGCAGACCACATAAAACATATGCATACATCTGTCCTTGCTAAGGAAGAATGTAATTCCACTATATGAGCTGAGATAATATGGTAATACGGGATCTTATCTATCTATCTGTAAATCGTGACTAAATGTGACTAACTACTGTAATTTCTCAAAACAGCAATATGTCTATGACCAAAAAACAAAAAATCCAGAAAAACAGCAACAGTAACTGAGAGATGTTTCATAAACCTAAAATAAGATTTATAGCCAGAACCATATTTAGGAATGCTGAGGGAAGAAAATATGGTTTAAGAGAGTTAGAAGAAATATGAAAGGTGTTTAATGATTCAAATATGTATGCTCTGTTGAAGCTCTGAGACAGTGTTATGAAAGCGCTTGATTTACAAACCACTTGTCACCACTATTTCAGTGCACCCTAGCTATTCACGACAGGAATTTTGTGGCTACAGGCATTTCGGCAGTTGAGTGTTTATTGCAAACCATTCTATCTTGAGTATGCAATGAGGACTAACAATTCTCTTTTGTAATACCAGATATAGGCAAGGACAGACCTTTTATTTAACCTTTTGACCCTAGATAAACATAACAGTTACACATGATTTTGGAAGCAGCATCCAGATATGAAAGTGTAGTGTGGGAGCCTGCCTTCCATAGCAGGGAGCAGGTTTGAGCAGTTGCTGCTGAAACATAATTGTTGATCAGCAGAAGAATCTTTGTTCGTATCATTCACAAGAAGAGAGATCAACAGGACTTCATATGTGAAACTAGCCTTGGTCTCACATATGGTCACATTTCTCAAACCCTGTGTGCGAAGGGGTATGAGCGAGACACCCTGCGATACAGAGCCAAAATAAAGGAACTCTGGTAGGTGTACCAGAAGGTGAAGGAGGCAAACAGCTGTCCTGGTGCTGTACCCCAAACATGCCAGTTTTATAAAGAACTGGACACAATCCTGGGTGGGGACTGGACATCCACATCCAAGGAGAATGTGAATACTTCCCATAGAACAGAGTCAGAAATACTTGTTCTGGAGATAGAAGTTATTGGTGAAGAGGTGGAAATGGATGAAGGGATTAGGGTCAATCCAATGGCAACCAGTATGCCAGGCAGTGAGGAATTGTTCTCAAGTCCAGATGTTTGTGAGGACTCTCAGCAACTAGACATGGAGCATGAAGCAAGGGGACAGATGCAGGATGCATTGCTGTGCAGGCGGGGGAGGCAGTCCAGTTGGCAACTATATGGGGCACAAAGATGCTGTAATGCAGCTGGGGGTGGGGAGCCATTGTGGGCTGAGGTTCTAAGATGCTATAGTGCAGCTGGGGGAGGGAGGGCTGTAGCAGCCTGGGGTGCTAAGATGCTTAGGAGCTGCAGGAGGGAGGCATAGGGCATGCAGGGCCCTATGGGCTCCTCTGACAGCATGAGTGTCTGGCTGTTCAAACTGTGCATCCAGGCGCTGTGTCTCATTGTTCCACCCATGGCCAAACTATTCACCCTTACTCTCATACAAATTAGGTAAGCAACAGCACGCGGCCACCACCTTGGGGATATGATCCTCCAAAAGGTCCAGCCTGCTGCAGAGAAACTTCCATCTCGCTTTCAATCTGCCAAAGGCACATTCAACAACCATGCGGCATTGGCTTAACTTGTTGTTGAACTGTTCCTTGCTGCTGTCCAGGTGCTCCATGAAAGGCTTCATGAGCAGGGGCTGTAAGGGGTAAGTTGCATTGCCAAGAATCACTATGGACATTTCCACATCCCGCACTGTAATTTTCTGGTCTGGAAAGACAGTATCAGCATGCAGCTTTCTGAACTGTTCCTGAAGATGTGTTCAACACGCGCCTTTCCAGCCTATCCCACATTTATGTCTGAAATGCCCACCGTGATCCACAAGCACCTGAAGCACCATGGAGAAGTACCCTGTACGATTGATGTACTCTGAGGCCAGGTGAGGTGGTGCTAGAATGGCTATGTGTGTGCCATCGACTGTCCCGCCTCAGCTTGGAAAGCCCATGTCAGCAAAACTAGCCACTATGTCATCCTCATTTCTCAGAATCACAGCCCTACACAGCAAAATGTGATGTATTGCTCTGCACATTTGCATAAGTGCTGCCTTGACAGTAGACTTTCCTCCTCCAAACTGATTTACAACCTAATGGTAGAAATTGGGAGTCACCTGCTTCCACGAAGCAATTGCAGCATACTTCTCTACTGAGAGAGTAGCTCTCATTTGGGCATCCTTGTACCGCAGTTCAGGGGCCAGCTCAGCATATAGCTCCAGGAAGGTTGCTTTACCCATCCAAAAGTTATGTAGACACTGTTCTTCATCCCACACCTGCATGACAATGCGATCCTACCATTCAGTGCTGGTTTCCCTAGCCCAAGAGTGATGGCCTATGTTGCACAGCTGATCTATGACAGCATAATGCAATGAGACTTCGTTGGTGTCCCTCTCACCATTGCTGTCCACATCCATCTTTGTCCTCTGCTATTAAGAGCATAAGTAGCTCTGCTGCAATGTGCAATGTCCTAAGCACATTGAACATAACATGGTAGTAGGCCAGAAGCCCAGGGAGGTGGGAAGCAAAGAGGTGGCTGGCAGGACCTTTTTCACGTTCCCAAAAATGCATAGCACTGTGATGCAAATTCCCACAGGCATTGTGGGATGCTTACCCACATTGCTTTTCTCTGTCTGTTGACAGGGTGCTAGCAATGAGGCCATGAAATATGGACAACAGGTGGCAGAAAAATAGGTTTGACTGGTTTTCACACATGGTGACTTTTGCATGTTGACAGCACTTCTCCAAACCTTCCCAGTGTACACATAGCCAAAGACAAGCAGTATTTGGCTTCTGCTCATTTTCTCTTGATACCATCAAAGGCTCCAGTATAGGCAAGCTACTTAAGTATGAAAGTAATTTCGTAGACATCAACAGTAGTACTCACTGTTCTTTGCTGAGATGAGGCCAAAGAGCCTAACTGAGAGTGTGAGAACTTCCTGCCAGGCACTGCCTCTCAGATCCTACATATAGAGTGTTTGGCTAGTATGCAGAAATATGTAAACCCTGTTATTCACTATTTATCCTGAGCAATTTTCAGTCAATTCATATTATAAACTACAGACTACTGTCATTTTCATTTCTGCTGGCTCATTCCTAGATCTTATATATTCTGTTTTCTAAGATATGGTCCATATGAAGATTCATCAATGTTTTATTGGCTAAAATGTATTTTGTGCCCTCTAAGCAAAACAGTAACTTACTCAGATTTATTAGGTCAGGGGTTAATACTGAAAACTCCTCTAGGTAAATAGTGAGCCTAAGTATTGCAACATGTCATCAAATGTCAATTATTAAAGAGCTCTCTTTCTAATGGTCTATTTTTATTACTGTCTCTTTCTGACACTTATTTCTCTGTAATTCAGACCATAAATTGAACCGGCCCTTCCTGATATTCCCCGCAAAATAAATCACTGTTTTGATTTCCATATTGATCGCATTGTATTGCTGGAAAAGGGAAGGAGAGGTCTACTGTGTATAAGTCTGTTTTAAAAATATTTATCAAAAGACAAGAGCAATATTTTGGACTACTCCATGGAGCAATGACAAATCTCTTCAAGGGGATGTCTGCAACCTGAAGAAATCAGCCGTGTGTTAATATAAATGCAGGCACTCACATTGGAGTCAGATTATTTCTAAATCTTACTGGATAAGCACGAACATTATCCCCTCTGCAGAATAACACTGCCCAATCACTCTTATGCAGTCTCACTTGCCTATAACCTATAGGAGGATGTTTTGCGCACTGCAGGTTAATATCATATGAAAACACTCACTGTTTAGATAATGAATTGGAAGCATTTTCCTCGTAGGGTTGTATGCTGATCTACTGATCTATAAGAACCTCGTGTTCTGCTTCATCATATTTGAACTTTACTGACGAATACCTATTACTTATTATGTCTATGAGCTATCACTGGAGTATATGCGAGAAAATGGTGCAATTGTTTATGCTATGATAATGTTGCACAGACCGCATTTTTTTAAAATTAAGAAATGCAAGTGTTGGGGCTCCTATAAAAGCATAAGTGTGGCCACAATACAAAAATGTAATTCACAAACACTACAAAATAAAAATAGAAATGTAATCCTAGATGAAAATTGCAAGCTGCCAGTCACCGTACAACTGTATTATTTGTAAGAACTTGCATAGTTCATAGTATGCAACCCAGAAATGTGAAGGGATGTTGTTCAAATAGCCCTGAACTATAATTTAGGATTTGTCTATACAGCCAGTTAGAGTGCAGCAACCTTGGGTATCCATATGCAGCGCACCAATTTTCTGTGGAGTAATATCCTCTATAGACACTGCTGCTGTGCAGTGAAAGTCCCAAAATTCACCATGAAGATGATATCTGGTCAGATCTTCTCTAAAGCTAAGAGGGAGGCAAACTCACTGATGATTCCCTTGCAAAATTTCTCCCAAATTTCAGATTTAGTCCCTTGCAGAATGAGCTATGGACCTAGCCCCAAATCCCAGAAATTCCCTGTAAACCAGGGTAATCTGCACAGATTCCCCCAAAAACTCAAGTCCCAACCCCCCGCTCCATAGCAGCAGCAGCAGAGCTTTGCTCCCAGGGCTTCCCATCCTTTCAGCTGGTATTTGGACTGGAGTATATGAACTAGGGCAGCATAGTGGCCAGCACTCTTTCTGTCCATACCACATCTAATAGTAACTTATTTGCACTGTTGCCAACCCTCCCTCATATTTGGTGGCTTTATAACAGACCCAGCTTCTGGAATCATGTGACTATGTGAGAATCTCAGCTTTTCTTTTTTAAAAAGGAAGTTTTTAGTTTGTGGTTTCAGAGAAAAGCTTAAAAACGTGATTCAATTGCTCTCTCCCTAAAGGCTCAAAACCCAAGATGTAAATAATATGTTTTAATTAATTAATTAATTAATTAATTAATTTTTTTAGAAAAATCATATGATCTGGGGGGCAGGGGACCTAATTCATGCTTCTTGAATACTTTGGGTTAGCAATACTTTGCAGTGCAAATCTCTGAGCCATAAAATGGAGTGCAGGAATAACGTATGTCTTGCAGACAAGAGAAGCCTTTATTTCTGGCATCTCCTGTACCTCGGATTCACTTGCCCGCCTGAGAGAAGAATTTCACTATAAATGGATATTGCTTTCTCACAAAATAATAACGATTTAACAGAAGAGTAAAATAGCATCTGACACATGAAAGAAGCCACAAGTCAACATCATCCAAAGCTAGCCAATGTTCCATTTTGCCCGCCGACTGGCTATACGACTTCAAACACAAAAATAAAAAGCACCACATCATTAAAGGCACATGCGTGGAGATAAGCTTGTGCGTAAGGATCCTTGCTTTTGTAGCTTGCATTTCCCCTGAGTCTATGCAATCTCCCTGCTATCAGAGGTGGGCTGAGGAGAAAGCCTCAGGTCTCGCTTAACACTGTTTTCCTGCCATCCCATCACAAATGGCTGTAGACAGAGTCTACTTTCAGCTACATTGCTTCCCCCTGGTTGCATGTGTCCTGCAGAAGTTACTTTGTCCAGGAGCCAATGTGTAGGGTGGCAGTGCAGAGGCATGGGACCCTCCTGAAGGGTTCTCTTGCCTGTGATAGGTCTTCTAGGAACCGTGGGTTTAGAAGCCTGCGATTCATTGCTACAACCACAACCCTTTAGTGAATAAATCCCACCTACTCTGGAAGGAATTGCAGAGAAATGCAATAGGCTATATTTCCCTTTTTGGTGTTTCCACTCTTGAGAATAGACCATGAAGGAGATAATTTGTCCCATAACAACATAGGTGACATAGGACAAGAAACATCTCACTCACACACACACACACACACACACACACACACACACACACACACACCTTTCACCAGTCTTTCACAAAGCAACTGTAGAACATTTTTGTTGCTGAATTTGCTCAGAATTCAATAAATAGACCTTGCTCAGAATTTAATAAAGCATTAGTATCTTAATCAAAGCATGAATATGTGGCCTGGACTCTCACAGAAAGCAAATAGTGCGAACAAAGAGACTCTGAAAATGTATCTGAAGAACTATTCTAAGAGTCAGAAAATAACATCTGGTTACGTACTAAACAATTCAAAACAGGCCTCCTGAAGTCTTGCAGCCAAGTGGCTGGCCAAAAAAGACATCTTTAAGGATATTATTTGATCTCCCTAGTGCCCCACTTCTCTGTACTCTATATTATTATTTAAGAAACAACAAAAAAAGACCACAGGAAACATACAAGTCTCTTGTTATATTATTTTCCGTTATGAAAGTTTGAGGGCGCAACAGGAAGATGAACAATTATGCAAAGGCTTCTTAAAACGGGATAGGATTTTTCCAAAAATTGGTTCCGATGTATAAAATGCCTTAAACAGGTTTAACATCAGGAAATAACAATAAATCATGATAATACGCAAAGCAATATTTGCTTATTCTGCATTACCTAGCAGTCCCTTTTCAATTATCATTCTTTACCCTCATCAATGAATACGTCTTTTATCACTACTACCTCTAACCCCCTCAATCACCCAGTCCTACATGCCCACTCATGCTATTTGGTAGCCAACCTCCCGCAATAATTTAATATTACATTAGTGCATATACAGTGGTGATAGACATGTGATAAATTACATTTATCATGCATCTTTTAATACAGTTACATTAATCATGCCTCTGGTGCATTCTGCCCATTAATACATCTCTGTCCTTGACTAGTCCTACCATTCGAAAATTGTAAGCATCTTCAGTAAGGTGCCATTAAAAAAATAAACTGTCTGGTTGCTTTCCCAAATGTGGAATTTCTTCACCAGAATAGTTCCAATGCCCAGGATAGACAATATTAAGTTCATAAATGATTTAAGGAGTCATTTTAACCTAAACTGTAAAACTCATTGAGTGCTAAAAATGGGAGATTTATTCCATTAGAAAGCAGGTAGTTCCCATTTTCCATTGTGAATTCAGGTGATCCATCCCCTGTCATGTTGTCCTAGTTTCTGGCATTCAGAGATTTAGGGACACTCAGAGCTTGGGGTTGTGTTCCTGACCAGCTTTTCAAATAGCCATTGATTATCCTAAGCTCTGTGAACTTACTTAATTTTGGGGGGGACCCAATCATAATTTGAACCCAGTTAAAAGTTCTTGTATTTTCTTTGCCAACCAGACAGTTGATTTTCATTTTTGCATGTGGACAGGAAAAAGTGATTCAGACTAAGACTTGATTCATATAAATGGGATCAGAACTTTAGAAGTAGATCATTATACATACAAATAATCAGAAGCGGAATGGGCAAATGTTGCCTTCCCCAAGGATTTGCAGACTGTGGTTTGGTTGGCAGCAAAGCAGGGCATGCAGGGTTGCCCTTTCACGTTGTCGATCACAACTCAGAATTCTCCCTCTCTCCAGGGGTATGTCTACACTACAAAGTTAATTCGAACTAACAGCTGTTAGTTTGAATTAACTTTCATAGGTGCTACACATGCAAACCGCTAGTTCAAACTTAATTCGAACTAGCGGAGCGCTTAATTCGAACTAGGTAAACCTCATTCTACGAGGACTAACGCCTAGTTCGAATTAAGTAGTTCGAATTAAGGGCTGTGTAGCCACTTAATTCGAACTAGTTGGAGGCTAGCTCTTCCCAGCTTGCCCTGGTGGCCACTCTGGGCCAAGCCAGGGAAACTTTTCTGCCCCCCTCCCGGCCCCGGAGCCCTTAAAGGGGCATGGTCTGGCTACAGTGCCCATACCAGGTGCAAGCCTGCCAGCACCCAGCCAGCAGATCCTGCACCTGGCATGGCATGAGCCAGCCACCCACTGCCACCCAGACCTCCGCCTCTTCCCAGGACCAGGCTGGAGGCTCCCAGGAGCCTGCCCGGGGCCGCAAGAGGTGGGTGCCCGCCTGGTCTAGTGTGGAGATTGTGGACCTCATCGAGGTTTGGGGGGAGACCTCCAACGTCCACGACCTCCGCACTAGGCACAGGAATGAGGCCGTCTAGGGCAGGATAGCTGCCAGCCTGGCCACCAAAGGCCACATGCGAACCCAGAGCAGGTTTGCATGAAAATCAAGTTGGTCCAGTGACACCCCCGACCCTGAGCCCTGAGCTTAGAACATAAGAACGGCCATACTGGGTCAGACCAAAGGTCCATCTAGCCCAGTAGCCTGTCTGCTGACAGCGGCCAACACCAGGTACCCCGGAGGGGATGGACCGAAGACAATGACCAAGCCATTTGTCTCGTGCCATCCATCTCCAGCCTTCCACAAACAGAGGCCAGGGACACCGTTCCTGCCCCCTGGCTAATAGCACTCCATGGACCCAATCTCCATGACTTTATCTAACTTCTCTTTAAACTCTGTTATAGTTCTAGCCTTCACAGCCTCCTGTGGCAAGGAGTTCCACAGGTTGACTATTTGCTTTGTGAAGAAGAACTTTCTTTTATTAGTTTGAAGCCTGCTACCCATTCATTTCATTTGGTGTCCTCTAGTCCTTATATTATAGGAACTAATGAAGAACTTTTCTTTATTCACCCTCTCCACACCACTCATGATTTTATAGACCTCTATCATATCCCCCCTCAGTCTCCTCTTTTCTAAGCTGAAAAGTCCCAGTCGCTTTAGCCTCTCCTTATATGGGACCTGTTCCAAACCCCTAATCATGGTAGTTGCCCTTTTCTGAACCCTTTCCAAGGCCAAAATATCTTTTTTGAGGTGAGGAGACCACATCTCTACACAATACTGAAGATATGGCGTACCATAGTTTTATACTTCCCCTCCTCCTTCTTCCCCTGGCTTCCCCCTTCCAGCTCCCTCCTCCCAAGTTTCCACCTCCCCTCTCCCACCCTCTCTCTTCCCCTCTCCCACCTCCTTTTCCCAATCTCCCCAGAGGTTAATCCCCCCCCACCCCCAGTTTTGTTAAATAAAGACAGTTTCTATTTTTGAACTCGTGTCCTTTATTTTTTACATCAGGAAGGGGGGCTAGGGAGGGGTAAGTGGAAGGAGGTGAGGGAGGAATGGGGCATGAGCCCCTGATGGGGAGGACTGGGGTAGCTCTGCGGGCTCCTCAGGGTGGAAGCTCTCCTGCAGGGCCTCCTGGATCCTGACAGTCCCCCGATTGACACCCTTGGATGGCAGCCTGCGGCAAGTGCAGCTGGGCTGATAGCCGAGTGCTCTGATGTGCCGAGTGTGGGCACTCAGGGCACTCCAAGACAGGACTGCTTTGCTGTCCCTCATCGAGGTAGACAAGCAAGTGGGGAACCCTGAGAACTGTCTGTCTGGGGTGGGGGCTCGGGTCCCTTTAAGCACAGCCCTCGGCTAGCCTGAGGCAGCAGCTCCACACTCTAAGTCCTAGTTCCAGCCAGCCTTAACTTTGGTTCAGGGTCCACTCAATGTAGACATGCTAGTTCGAATTAGCAAAACGCTAATTCGAATTAGTTTTTAGGTCTAGATGCACTAATTCGAATTAGCTTAGTTCGAATTAACTAATTTGAATAAGTTAGTTCGAATTAGTGCTGTAGTGTAGACATACCCCAGGAGGCTCTTCACTCTTCCCTTCCTATCTGTGTGGTGGCAACAGAGAGATGTATGTGCAGTTTCTTGCAGAATCAAAGCCATTCTACAAATAACCCAGTAGGATTCTATTCTCTGTGAGGAAGGGTGACAGAATTGGGACCAAAGAGACTACAACATGATGTGGGGGAAAGAGTTCATTTGGACCACAACCTTTCCAAAAAGCACTTCAATGCCAGGCTGAGCTGGTGCCGCACAGTGGTGGAGTGTGCGTTTGGCCATTTAAAGGGGAGGTTCAGGAGTCTCCTCACCCACCTGAACACAACATCCCCTTTGTTGTGGCAGCCTGCTGTGTGCTCCACAACCTTTGTGAGAACAAAGTGGAGACTTTTCTGCCAGGAGGGAGGGCAGAGGCTGAGTGGCTGGCCAGGGCATTTGAGCAGCCAGACATCAGCGCCATCAGGAGAGCAGATCAAGGGGCTGTGTTCATCAGGGAGGCCTTGAGGGAGAGTTTTATTCAAGGCCAGTTGTGAGACTCTACTCCATGCCTCTCCCTTGTGTGCCTTTCCTCCCCTACCTCTCCATTCCGCTGTCCTCCTTTCCCACCTCCCCCCTCTCCTGCAGAGCAAATAATAAAGCCTTCTTTTTTTAAACAACAGGACTGTTTATTGGGGGATATGCAATAGGGGAGGGACTGTGGAAAGAACCTGGAATGGGGTATGGGGAAGGAAAAGGAGGAGACATCGGGGATGGCCCTGGGACTGGTCCCTACCTCCGGGTGGTTGGAAGGCTTCGGCTGCCTGAGAGGTCCCACTTCCTCATGTTCTGGGGCCCCAATGGGGGCTAGGAGGAGAAGCCATTGGGGCAGAGAAGTGGCTGGTGCCAAATCCATGCATGACGCCATGCACTCCATCATCAAGGTGAGGAAGGAGCACATGGCCTTGTGTTGGTACACCAGCTGGTCCCAGGCAGTCTTCCTCTGCTCCCAGTCAGCCCAGCACGCCTCCTGGTCAGCAGCCCACTCCTGGCACTCCTCCTCAAGTCCCTGGATGAGAGACTGCAGGCAGGCCATCTGCTCCAGCATCAGGTCCTCATAGGTCCTTTTCCACCTGTGGATCCCATGGAGTCATGCAGAGGGGGTGGAAGGTGGGGGACATGACAAGCCTGCAGCTATCCCATCTGTGAAGAAAAAAGTTACAAGGGCAGTCATCCCAGGAGACACTGTGTATGAGGCCTAGCCCTAATCTCTGATCTGACACCGAAGATCTCGGTTCAGATAATGGTGATGTGCTTTGAGCAAGGCCATCTGTTACCTAGACAGAAGACACTTTCCAGCAGGGGCACAGACATCCCAGAGGAGTATTGCTACCCCCACAGCCAGGGGACAAGCAGGCATGGGAAGGTGCCAGCAAGGCCAGGAGCTTGCGGATGAGAAGAGGGGACAGGGAGGCTCGACTTCCAACTGTGTCCTGAACATGCTGGGTCTGGCACTAGCAGTGCCCTGCAGAGAGACAACTTCTATCCCTGCCTGCTGCAGGGAAGGGAGGAGTTGGAGGAGGTGTGTGTGAGCGGCAGACACTGCTTGCCAGAGAGAATGCTACTGGGTTCCCCTCCTCTTCCTCTCTCTTTCAGGTTCCTTGCATGGGATCAGTCTCTTCCGTATCACCGCGCTTGACCAGGAGTGGATGCTGCCTGGAATGGGGGCCTGACTCTGTGCCGTGCGCAGCACTGCTGTGTGTTTCCATGACCCCAGACTCCTTAGTGGTGGCTTGTCATGGGAAGGTGTCCCACCACAGAAACTGAAATAAGGCAGGCCTTTCCAGGAACCTTGTGAGAAGAAGCAAGATGTTCCTGAGCGAGAATGTCATGGGGCTGAATGCTCCACCCACTTGCACAGGCTGTTGTGCAACCCCCCCAGGCCAAGTAGGCTGAGCAAGGAGCATACAGCCCCTCACAGCCTGTCACCTGCTCCAGCATGTATATAGGGAAAGTTATAGAACTCACCTTAAGTGCCTTTCCCTGGTTTGTGTGACACCTGGGAGATATCCAGGGGTGGGGCGATTGGCTCCAGGGTGAGGAGCAGGTCCTGGCTGGCCTCCTCCTCCTCAACCCTGCCCTCCTGGAAGCTGACTCTGGGCATGTTCTTGCCAGAATCCATGACACCGGGGGAAGGGAGGTGACCAACCCCCCTTTCTCAGGATGACATCCAGCTGGCTGAAGTAGTGGCAAGTGTGTGGTGCTGCCCTGCTCCCTGGCCTTGTGGTAGGCCTGCTGGAGCTCTTTGATCTTCATCTGGACCTAGTCGAGTGTCCATTTGTGGCCTTTGTTGGCCAAACTGCCAGCAATCCTGCAGTAGACATCTGCATTCCTCTTCCTAGTGCGGAGATCCTGGAGGTTGGTCTCTTCCCACCAAACCATGATGAGGTCCAGGATCTCCTCATCAGTCCAGGTCAGAGCTTTCCTGTGTCCCTGGCCAGTGGCAGCTGAGGGAGCAGCAAGAATGCTGGTAGCCATGGGAGACTCTGAGGGAGCACTGGGGTCTTCATGGTTCCCTCAGAGGTTGCTATCTCACACGTGGCTCTCACTGCTCTCCAATGTGTGAGAAGCCTTTTTCCTGCTGCCTGGAGTTTTAAGCTCCACAAGAGAAGGGGCTCAGTGAAGATGCCAAGGGTAGCTAAAAAGTGGTCAGAACTGCAGCTGTGAGATGCCTTTGGAGGCCAATTATTTCGAATTAGCAGCAGCGGAGCATCCATACTAATGCTATTTCAAAATAACAGTTGAAATTAGCATTATTCCTGAGGAAAGCAGGAGTACAGATTTGGAAATAACCAGCCTGTTACTTTGAAAGAAAGGGCTTGGTTGTGTGGACGCTCCACTTATTAATTCAACGTAAGGGGGGGGGGTTATTTCGAAATAACTTCCTAGTGTAGACCAGGGCACAGAATCATAGAACTGGAAGGAATCTTCAGACGTCATCAAGTTCTTTCCCCTGCATTCATTACAGGACCAAGCACTGTCTAGACCATCCCTAACAGGTGTTTGTCCAACCGCTCTTAAAAATCTCCAGTGATGGAGATTCCACAACTCCCTGCTCCCCCCCGCCCCCCAGGCAATTTGTTCCAGTGCTTAACCATCCTGACTGTTAGGAAGTTTTTCCTAATGTCCAATCTTAACTTCCCTTGCTGCAATTTAAGCCCATTGCTTCTTGATCCCTGAACAATGTATCTACGTTTCTGAACCACTAATAATTACCTCTGAAAAAATGCTTGGAAGGTGCTAAAAGAATGGAGGAAAGCAAATGCAAAATGGATTTTCAAATAGGAAAGAGAGTGATGCTAGCACTTACTTCGGGGCAGTGCAAGATTAACTGAAGAATCACCAAAGCTTAAAAACAAACCATACAAAAATCCCCATGTACTTAGCTATGGAGATTAAAGCATTTACCATTACATGGTGTGTAGCTGGAAAAATCCAATATTATTTCTGTTTATGCACCTCCTAGAAGGGCTGATCATACCCACAGTGAAATGAGCTGGAATGTTCACTTACTCCAATGGGTTTTGAATCAGCCACCAGTTGATTAACCGGTCAAGCCCTAAACACTTGCACTAAAAATGATCAGTCCTTCTTGAATAAAATGGATTCACCATGATCTGAGGACTGGGAGGTTTTCCAGCAAAGCCACCTCTGCCACTGTGAAATGTTTTTTCTAAGTAAAATGTACCAAAAGAACAGCAAATTATACTCATAATAAATCCCAGCAAAAACACTGCAATAAAGACCGCAACAAAGACATTTAATGAGGTTCCACAATACTGATCAGAATTAACATATTCTGCTTAAGTCAGAAATGTCAGTTAACAATTAAGAACTGTTAAAATAAATGAAGTTTCACTATTTTTATCCTGCTATATTTTTAAGGCCAGCATTTTATTCCGCTATTTTTAAGTGGGTGGAAAAAAAATGTATCTAAATGTATTGACAGTTAAAGTTGCAATAACAATGTTTGACAAACAAATTGGAAAATCTTAGCACATAGTGAAGAAATGCATAATAGAAATTCAAAAATGTTACCGCTGCTAACTATAAGTAACAGTATAAATAATGATACTTTCCTTAATAAATTAATAATAAGGCTGTGACAATTCACAAAGCCAGGAAATTCAAACTCTGATGCTGTTCATAATTCAAACCATGGTGGAAAATTGTTAACATTAAATCATTCATTAATGTAAAAGATTTTATTTTAAGCCTAATTAAAAGAAAGCATGAAGCCACTGAAATCTGGGGAGACTGTCCCAGTAAAAAAAGGCCCCAAACAGTACATCAGTGTAGATGAGCACATGCGTAACTAAGCACAACTAGTCCCATTGACTTCACTTAGGACTGAAGTAAATGGACACTTGTAGCGGAACTATATACATATATGAATTCCAGTTTGACTTTATGAACTTTCAGTATGTTTATGCCTTATACCTGTCTTGTGATAGTATCTAAAGCCTCTACCATTGACCCCTATCCAGAAGTGTGATGTAAGACTATCTTGCACGACCTTCTCATAAATAAGGTAGGGAAATACCATGTAAATGGAGCTACTATAAGGTAGATGCATAACAAGTTGGAAAACCATTCCCAGAAAGTAGTTATCAGTGGAACTGTAAGGGCATATCAAATGGGTTCTTTCAGGGATCAATTCTGGGTCTGGTTCTGTTCAATATCTTCATCGATGATTTAGATTATGGCATAGAGAGTGCACGTATAAAGTTTGCAGATGATACCAGGCTGGGAGAGGTTGTAAACGTTTTGGTGGATAGGATTAAAATCTAAACTGATCTGGACAAAGTGGGCAAATGGTCTGAAATAAATAGGCTGAAATCCAGTTAGGACAAATGGAAAGTACCTCACTTAGGGTATGTCTACACTAGCCCCCTAGTTCGAACTAGGGAGGCTAATGTAGGCATTCGAACTTGCAAATGAAGCCCGGGATTTAAATATCCCGGGCTTCATTTGCATGTTCCCGGGCGGGCGCCATTTTTAAATCCCCCTAGTCCGAACTAACTGCCCGCGGCTACACGCGGCAGTTAAAAGTTAATTCGAACTAAGTCCTTAATTCAAACTAAGGACTTAGTTCAAATTAACTTTTAACTGCCGCGTGTAGCCGCGGGCAGTTAGTTCGGACTAGGGGGATTTAAAAATGGCGCCCGCCCGGGAACATGCAAATGAAGCCCGGGATATTTAAATCCCGGGCTTCATTTGCAAGTTCGAATGCCTACATTAGCCTCCCTAGTTCGAACTAGGGGGCTAGTGTAGACATACCCTTAGGAAGGAACAATCAGCTGCACACATACAAAATGGTAAAGGACTGCCTACAAAGGAGTACTGCAGAAAGAGATCAGGGAGTCAAAGTGGATTGTAGGCTAACTCTGTGTGAACAGTTTAATACTAAACGAAACCCCGGGATGTGACCGCCCAAGTTGTGACCCCCCACACTTACAAAAATGGTTGTAAGTGCGGAAGGGGCCAAAAACAACCGACTTACATCCTCGGCCCGCATTTACAACAGCGCACAACGCCTATCGCAAATGAGGGTTCAAATTACGATTCCCCTGACTTGCGACACTTCCCCAGGAACTGATTGCATTGCATGTTGGGGGGCTGCCTATATTAAAAAACAACCAACATCGTTCTGGGATGTATTAACAGGAATGATGTGAGCAAAACACGAGAAGTGAGAGAATCTATGCTCAGGGAGTGAGCCTAGACACCAAAGAAAAAGGCAGTGCTTGGAGTCTGCTTCAACCCAGGGGAAACTTAAAGCACACAGACTCAGCATGTGTCACCAAACACAACAGCCCGGCATGTGTCTGACAAGAGGATCCTCTCCTGGTCTGTGATAGTACTACTCATAAACCACATGCCTAAGTTATTTGTTGCATGAGGGTTGTTAGAAATCACAGTATTTGTGTGCCACCCAACAGTTATCTAAGATTTTCCTTCTTAAAATAATTTTAGAGGAACCTATATATTTCTCCTTCCAACTATGTACAAGTGTTTGGCTTACCTTGATCTGGAAAAATGTGGCCTTTTAGGATGAAAAATCAAAGAAGTCAACACCTCAATCCCTGTTTTAGTCCTTGACTGTCAGGTAAGGAAACTCAAACTGAGAGAAATGACTGCTGGACTGAGGTAAATAACTGATGTGGGAGGTGCCTGTCTGCTGAAAGAACCTTCCAAATCTCACTTCTCATTGATCTCTAGTTCTTCTGACTTGTCCTTCTAAGAACAGGAGGAGTGTGAGCTAAGAGACAGAGGGGCAGGAAAAAGGTCCTGGTCCACCTCCATGTCAGCCTAAGAAGCTGATCCATCATAATGGAGGGGGCGGGCTGAAACATTATGAGGCACAATCCACTTGAGGAATCTCTTTAGGACTAGCAGCTATGCCAACATAGGTTTGTGCCAGTCCAACACAAGCTAGCCCACAATATTTTAAAGAAGAATACAGTCGTGTAAGTGAACCAGGAGAGTTTTTATGGTTATTAAAAGGATTGGGGGGCCTAAAATATCACAGCTTGTAAAACATCCTATTTCAATCACAGAAATGCTTCTGATCATGCTTCCAAGGTATTGGTGTTAACAGCAGTTTATTGCGCAATTTGAATAACTGACATTTGAAGACTGGTTCTAGTCAAGGAGTGTATTCATTGCAGTCAGTTCAATTCTGCCTTATGCTCAGCACATCCCCCCTTAACCTTTCCTCAGCTTTGCCGTCACATAAAAATACAACAATGTATCAGCTGTGCAGCTGTAACCAGGCATCCCCTAAGTGACAGCCCAGCAGGAAGAACAGCCTTTATTTGTCACCTAAAGTTAATGGCATAAATTCAGAGACCCCCTCCTTCCTGCCCTTCTACAAAGAGAACTTGAGACCCTGATTAATATGCAGCCCTATTAACTCTAGTGGCTCTAAGGAGGTGGTAACTGAAGGGAAAAATTAATGACCTCCTGCCCAGGATTTGCCCCTTATCTGAGAGGTGAACTAAAAGCTGCAATCTGAAAGGCAACAGAATTATTAACTATTGTATAGTGAACTCATACAGAAAACACTCATCAGAACTAGCAGCTCTGATAAAATTCAATTTTCATTCATCTTGTTTGATTTGTCTTTATTGCTGGCTGGCACAAGCCCAACCAAGCTGTTGATTCTCTTTCCCTTGCCATTCATATGAGCTCTGAAATAGAAAAAAAAATACTACTCTCTGTGCTCTGCTTGAGGGAACCAGTCCGTACTAATCCAACACCTGCCATGAAGAGGCACTTTCCACCTCTATGAACTGATGCTGAATGTGGTTATCTTGCTTCTGCATAACAATAGGCCACATTCATGCCTGGTGTAACCGGAGGCATCTCTGCACTGCTGTAATGATTAAGATCCCCCACAACAAAACTTTCAAGATGCATAGATCCTGTGCATGCCTTCCACAACATATCATGTACCTCATCACGTGCACAAATAATAACTCTGAGGTTAAACCAGACCATCACTATGCTCGCAAATAAGCTCACACCGAAAAACGATAAAAGACAAAAACACCTCGTCATCCATGAGCAAACATTTTTCCACAGAGCAATCAATCCATATCTAACCTCTCAGTTCTCATCCTCAAAGGAAAACTTCACAGCACCTTAAAAAGGATGAACTTGAGAGTTTAAATAAATAAATTAGCAGATGCTAAAAGCATGCACTTAAGACACTGGATTTATGACTTACTACAATCATTTGTAACCCCCAGAACCAGGTGTGGGGAAGCTAAGTCCCAGGGGCCAGATGCGGTCCCTGGCTTTCCTGGATCCAGCCCATAGGACTCTGGGCTCCTCTTCCCCCTCACATCAGGGAGCCTGCACTGGCACTCCAGCTCCCGCTGCCCATCGCCAGACTGATTTTCCTGTGGGTCAGCAGCCACCGACTCAAACAAGGTTCCCCACCCTTGCTCTCAGCCCTCTATTTTATACTATAACTGATGAGGTGTTAATTGGCCACTTCACCTCATCTCTTACAATATGCAAGACAAGATGGGTGTCCAATCTTTTACTGGACAAAAACTGTGAAATCTTGAAAGATTCTCTCTTTCACCAACAGAAGGTGGTCCAATAAAAGATGTTACTTCATTCACCTTGGCTAGGTCTACTCTATAGGGGTTTTTTTTGAAAAAGCTATGCAAATTTTACTCCGCAATTTGCTTAGCTTTTTCAAAAGAGGCTTTTTTGCTCTATGGCCCCATCTAGACGGGGCCGAATGGCGGAAAAGCCTCCTCTTTCGGAGGACCCCTTATTCCTTGTAGAACGAGGTATACAGGGCTCTCCGAAAGAGCACATTTGCCCACAGTGTAGACATAGCCCTTGTCTAACATTCTGGGACCCACGTGGCATCAGTACAGCACTTTATGTTATGTGTTCACTGTTTATGCTAAACAATCTCTTCCATCTTGAATTTAGCTGTGACACTGAGTACCTTTCCCAGACCTGAGGAAGAGCTCTGTGCAGCTGAAAAGCTTGTCTCTCTCTCTCTAAGAGTATGTCTAGATTACATCCCTCTGTCGCCAGAGGGATGTAAATTAGACATACCGACATTTTAAATCCCTGCTTCATTTGCAATGTCGGTATGTCTAATTTACATCCCTCTGGCGACAGAGGGATGTAGTCTAGACATACCCTAAGAGAAGTTGGTCCAATAATAGATATTACCTCACCCCGCTCATTACTGAAGACATTCATGATCACTCTCCACTTACCTGCTTACTTTAGGACACTAAGCAATAATAAAACAATTTAAATATAATTGTGTACTGTTTGCTTTTGGTGCATTTTGAAAGCAGATACAATTTTCTTAAGCAATTGCTACATCAAGTGCTAAGTCCCTGTATCTTCTTTCCGCCCCTTCTTGTAATGAAAATAATGCAAAAGGCCAACAAATATGCTTTGATGTACTTCCTGGATTCTCCTTTAACATTCATACAATATCAGGTTTTTGTGATCTAAACATGTATATGTATCTCTCCCATTCATTTTAACAAAGTACACAGTGACACAAATTCAACCACAGTTACTTCAGATTTACGCCCATGTAACTCCATTAACAGGGTTTACATCAGTGTGACTGAAAGGAGAATTTGCCCCAGTGTCTCTATAGTGCACGTACATTTAGTAGACAAAAGGGAAAAAAAGTTGCATGCATTCCTGTCCATTTTTGTTATTCAGTTTACTATTCCAACAGCATTTTTTAATTCTTTTAAATGTAACCTGCACTTATGGTTGCCAGGCAAAATCCTGCAAAGAGAAGACTGGCATATCTGGGTTAGGGAGTGTCTTGGCACCTGTGACTGTACAACATCCATCACAATGGGGATCCAGTCTTGATGGGGTCTTTGGGTGCTACAGTAGTCTAAGGGTACATCTACGCTGCAACACTATTTTGAAATAACTAGCGCTATTCCGAAAAAACTTAGTCTGCGTCTACACAGCAGTAAGTTATTTTGAAAGAATGTCGAAATATTGTCAAGTTGGAGGACTTCCTACTCCGACTCCTGTAACCTTCATTGTATAAGGAGCAAGGGAAGTCAGAGGAGGAGCGCTCTATTTCGAAATAAGTGCTGTGTAGACACTCCCTATTTCAAAATAAGCTATTTCTAAATAAGATACACAATTGACATAGCTCTATTTGTGTAGCTTATTTCAAGTTAACCCCTGCAGTGTAGGTGCACCCTAAGTGAACAATAAAAAGACACATTTCTGTTTGTGGCTCCTTGTTCTTGATTGGGTATTTAAAGAGGAAAGCACAAATGATTCAAATGTGCCAGGAGAGAGTTAATCCTATCTCTGTGCTTATATTTATTTTTCTCTAAGTTGGAACTTCCCTGGGTCTTTCGCTTATTAAAGAAGATTTGATTCACAGTGAGAGAGAGCCCTCAGTCAAGACCAGTTCACTATTCTTTTACTGTGATGTAGTTAAACAACCATCTGCCCTTCCTCTATTACTCATTTCATTTATACAGCAGAATACATGTACTTATATATTTTCTATCTGAACAGTTTTTATTGCAATATCATTATATCCTTATTTTTGCCAGTCATGAGTTCAGTCTCAGCTGGAGAGAATGCGCTTTCCCTCATGCCACCTCTTATTTCCCTCATTTCACTTTTCTGTCAATGTTATTTTATTGGCACACAGAGCAGGGTATGGAATTAGTATTAAAAAGCATAATTTTAATGTTCATTTCTATTACATAAATGTTACATACATCATAGAATTTAGCTGATAATATACATCACCTGCAGTGCCACACTATTTCTAAACATTTAATGTAAAAAGTACTACTTGGTTTTTAAAGTTTTTTTTTCTTTTTACCCATGTGATTTACACTCTACATAATTATTGTTTTTCATTTTTTAAAAAATCTGGCATTTTTTCTTTCCTTTTAAAACAAATATCTCCATGTCACTCTATTTAGCAGCTGTATTCAGTCATAAAAGGGCCACTTGGTATCAGAAAACTCATACATATGTGCCTAATAATGCCTTTTAAGTAATCTGCCCCTTTGTTAATGGCTTTTTTTAAACCAGCAATACACTAGGAATCAAAATTAGCATCTAAATGAGGATGTTTTAAACGCATGCCTAGGGGTTGTAGTTTTCACCTGATTTTTTTTAATAGTTTGCCATGTTAAATTATGTAAAATAGAAATGGTATTTTAGTTTTTAATGAGTTAATGTGGCCCCATCAACCCTCCCTCCCTTTCACTGGTGCTCTCTCTCCCCTTCAAACAGAGTCCACAAACTGTTTTGCAGGTATGAAAAATGGCTATGAATAAGAAACAAAGTGTCAGCAGAGGGAAAACGGTCCTCCTCTCCAGAAGAGACTGCCTCTCTGCTCTCCAGTGTGCTGGGAGACTTCCGAGTGTTTCTCTGACGTTTCTGCTTGGAGTGGAACATTTCTTCTTTATTAATCATTTATAATATATAAAAAGCAATCATTTTATATTTAACTCCAGAATAAGAGTTTATTATGGTTACAGTCAAATTGTCGTTTCATTTAATTATGGAAAAAGATTCAGAATATGTATACTGTAGCATGGCCTACAGGGGACTGATAGGTGGAGGGGAATGTGCTAATCCATGTACAAGTAAAGTGTTGGAAGAGTTTCAACAGCTAGATGGAAAAGGAACTCTTTAAGGTGGTTCAAGGGGGTAAACTAAATGGGCACAGCTCAAGGAGAGAGAGCAACAATAGCAGCTGGAGCAGCAGGGGCCATGTCCTCCTTACCTCGGGAACTCTGCTGATGTCCTCAGCCCATCTCTTTGGACAGAATGTTAAATATGGGCTCAGGCCTAGCCTTTGGGCAAGGTGAGCAAGGCGTTTGCTTTGGGCCCCACACATTAAGGGCCCCATGCTGCCCAGCTCCCGCCCACCTGACTGCTTGCTCGCTGCCCTGACTGGGAGCCTCCTGGCCGTGTAGCGCAGCCAACCACAGCGTGTTTCCTTGGGTCCTGCAAACTCTTTGGCCGGGCCTGCATGGGCTGAATCAAGCAGGAGTCCAAAACAAAACCAAAAATAGAGAAATGAGAAGAACAATCAAGATGGCCATATGCCAGACTAAATTGCCCCACACCGCTACTACAGTCTCTTACTCCCTGTCCTTCCTCCGTCCGTCCATTCTGTTGTGCAACTCTCACATTAAATCAGGTCTAAAACGGAAATGAGAAGCTTTTCAAGGCACAGCATATGTCTTTTTTTATTTTTGGTGTGGCACTCTTTGCACACTTTGAGTCCTATAATAATTCCTGTGTAGAGAAACCTGTCTTAAGAAACCACCCAGAAAATGACAAAAGGCCAGGAATGGTTTGCTAATAAAGATGAGAAGGTGTATGCTCCCTGTATTAGGACTGCTAAGGTATTGCCTCAAGACAGGAGTTGCCTATTAAGGGTTGCCTCTTGTACAACTTTTGCTGTATTGTATAAATGCCTCTCAAAGTAGCCTTATCCCTGGAGCCGTTTAAAAGTCAAGAAGTCACAGAGTAATTCTTAGGATTTCACTCCTTCTACAAAAATGTTTCTATGTAAATAATAATGTATATGTGGGTGAGGGAAGACATAAGTTAAAAATCCCAGCAAGACATTTGCTAGGGACATGGTCTAATTAAGCTACAAGTAGCATAAATATTATGCTGTACACAACATTAGACCAAATTATGTGTATCTATCTGTTCTTTTCTCCCTAAATTCCCATGACCTTTACTAAAGTCTATTGTAAATGCATTCCTACTCTTCGCAGCCTCCTCTCAAACTTCCAAACCCTTCACACCAGCAACCTCCACTGAGGCTTTTGGGGACTTCTTTTCTTGTCTTTTTTCCCCATTTTGATCCTCTCCCTGAAGGTTTTGATTCCTTCCAAGTATCCCCAAATTCTCTCCCAGCCCCCCTTGATGATCCCAGAGGGAATAGTTTTCTAGCACTCTATGTGATTCTGCGCTGGGCTTTGGCACTATTCTAATCCCCAGTGTTCTCAGACTTCCCTTGGAGGAGCATGCTGGCTGCATTTTGCAGCAGACCTTGCAATGGAGTGATGCTTAGGACCAACACAAAACTACCATTTTTCAAAGAAGACACCCACCTCCTTAATGTGATGGTCAAAGCAGAGATCTCAGGGAGATGTGGAGTAAGGGAAAGTGTGAGAGACAAATGAAGAGGGAGCAAAATGAAGAGGGAAGAATGAAGAGGAAGCAAAACAGCAAGGTAATTGGAGGGAAGGAGACAATGTAGAATCTTCAATCTACTGGTTCAAGCCTTGTGCATCTCATTTGCAGGCACATGCACCAGAAATACACCAAGATCAAAAGATCTTTCTCCATGTCATAATGTCTGCCAAACCCCAGCCAAAGGAGCAGTTCTGACCCATGAAAAATGTACTAAGCCTTTGCTCCACCACAGACTAGCTACCTCTTGCTGAGAGGAATTATCCACCTTCTGTGCTGACCACAACAGTCTCTGAGGCCCAAGGATAAAAATGCCTGTGCAGGAAGAAGCAATCAGCTAACATTCTTTGCCAGAACTTCACCGGAGACTGCAAACAGGAAGACTAAAAGAAGAAAACCTTGGCAGGTCAGAGTGAATGGTGAACACCTTGCAACATAATAAACTCCACTTTTTGATGGCACAGTGCCAAATGCTCTGAAATCATGGTAGCCACACTATACCCAACACCAGCGATCTCACTTACTACTTACCAGTATCTTGCCTCTCATGCTGTGGCAACATCAGCAACCAGATTGTGAGCTGGTTCCAGTCACTTGTTTTAACAGATTCTTATTATTGCTGCTCATTATGTGTATTATCCATGCACGAAGGAGCCCTAGTCCTGTACTCTTGTGCTAGGTGCTGTGCAAACACAGAACAAAGAGAGAGTCCCAGCCGCAAAGAGCTGACAAGGATGTCCTTATGGAAACAAAGGTGATGCAGATTTACACAGCTGAGCACAAAGTGTGGCTGCTGTTGATACACCTACTGCTCATGTCCTACCACAAGCCAAGGGTCTGGCACCATGCTTGCTGCACCGATTCCTTTCCAACAGATGATCCTTAAGAGTTGTGAGGAGCAGTTGCTGGCCCTGCTCCATAGATCCCATATGCAGAGTTGCATGGGGCTCTGTGCTGTCACTGTTTCTATTGAAAAGCCAGGTACAACCAGTGGAGATGTTGTGAAACAATACAGGGGCAATATTGGCAATTTGCCAATGACGCATAGCTCCCTGCATAACTAGTGCAGCAGAGAGCACTAGTTTCCTCGGTATTCAAGTGCATAATGAAGATTGGTGCCTGAATGAAGGACAGAAGGCTGAATCTGAACCTAAGAAAGACAGAAGTGATGCCAGTTGGAAGAGGAAAATGCTTCAAAGTTTGGTGAATACCATCTTCTCACCCTGCATTTACCCCTTACATCCACTCTCTTGGGGCCTAATGGCTTAAAGCCTCCCTACATCAGAGATCACCTCTTTCCTCATGATGTACCACCACAGCTGCAGTCAGGAAAGGCACTCAAGTGAGACCAGCCTCAATTTAAGAGAGAGAGCAGGCTGGCTGGAGATGTGCCTCAAGGAACTCTACGGGTTCACTGTCATGTAACAGGAGGATGCGACATCATCATGGGAAGACATTGGAATTTGAATCCCAGAGGTTCATCCTGCATCTGCAAACAGACTATAAAGTCTAGGAAATATAAGGAGAAGCAAAAAGACATTTTGTTGTCCATTTAGTGAAAAGGCCCTTGATAGCACCTAGGGGGAAAAATCTGAATCCTGACTTGATTGAAAAATCAGTAGGTCTATAAAGGTGAGAAAACGGTTTTAGCCACAGGACTGCAGCTTGCTCAAATTATGCCTAGTCTCTTAGAGTGTGTTATAATTTTGTTTCCTTTGTAGCCACTTCTGAATCCATTATCCTTGCTTTAGATCACTTAAATCTCTATCTCTGGTACCAAACTTCTCTTTGTTGTATCATGAGTAGACCTCAGTGATATAATATTAAGCAAATGGTGAATTTTTAGTTGACTCAGACAAGCTAGTGTGTATACGGTCTCTTTAGAGATAGCAAACTTGATCACTTCTGTGAGCATCCTCTGACGGGGACTAGGTACTTGTGGGGAGCACTCTTTCAGGGGCTTGGGAACTAGGATCACATTACCTGCAAGGAGTTGCCACCCAGTTTAGCATTAGCAAGTCTCTCTCTCACTGACACGGGGAAATTACACAGTGATTTATGGGTTTTGGCACCATGAGAAATCACCACAAGTGGGCACTCTTTGAAGGAAGCCCCCAGTTATGGAACAATCTCTTTCCACCAGCTCTAGTCTGAAAGAGCCCATGTCTATTGGCCTTCAGGATATGCTAAAAGGTATGTCATTTATGAGGACTGAGGTAGAAGCTGAGATCCATCCATTGCCATGAGCAAATCCCTAGCAAAGAGGAGTTGTGTGTTTTGTAGAAGATTCAGGGCAGTTGAGGGGAGCAAGCTGCTGTTTAATTTTACTTTTGTAGTGTCTATTAGAGGTCTGAAGTCTGGACTGGACCCTCTTTATATGGATTTCTGAAATACTAAAAAAATAGAACGCTCATGAGAACGCTCAATAGAATGCTCATCTTATGTCATGGGACATAAGACATAAGATGAGACTGCTCACACAAAGGCTACTTACATGAGGATCAAGCCCTCATTTGATAGTTCTATGCTAGTTCTAGTGATTCTTGGGTAAGTAGTTGATAAAATTTTGCAAATGTACACAGAGGATGAGGACAGGGAAGAAGATCATAAATAGTATTTTGAGATCAACTCTCCAAAGAACTGCCAGGAGGCACTGAACTCACTGGAGATGTCCCGTATTCTGCAGATTTGAGCCATCAGAGAGTTAGATGTTAGGGGTGGTGACCAAAATGTCTGAAAGAGATTAATAAACCCACAAAATATCATGCCAGAAGGGACCACTCTGATCATCTAATTCAAACTCTTGTATAACAGTGTCCATGGGATCTCACCCAAGCCTTATTTGCACAGGGAAACTGACAATCACAGCAATTCCAAATAACTCCCTATATGGATATTTTATTCTGGTACAAAAGTGACATTAGTAACACATCTAATTTTAACTTAAATATTTCAACTGATGGAGAATCCCCTATATCCCTTGGTAAAATGTTCCTGTGGTTAATTACTCTGCTAAAAATATGTGCCTCATTTCCATCTTTGATGGTTACACATGCTTTAATTTTATTCCTATGGTTTATTAGTTTTTATCATTGTAAAGTGATACTCTAACAGGGATAACTAATAGAGTTGAAGTTTAACCCAGGAATAATCCAGCTTGGTTATGGATATACTCACCTTGAGCAGATGCCCTTGTTTATGATTATATCATTCAAGATGGATTATTTCCTCATAATCCATAGCTCCTGTTGCTAATACCTTAAACTGATAACAATTGTTAAATAATTGCCAATACTTAAGTATTCATTAAATTACTATGTTTAAACTTTTTGTTTGGATTCTTCCCATACTGCTATTTTTAATTTCCTCTTTGGTTTTTATTTATTTGTTTTTTGGGGGGTATAATTATCAGTCTCACTGTAGATACTGTGTCTGCTTATTCCTTATACTAAACTTTGGCTTCAGCTTATGTATTTTGGTAAAAATTAAATGGCTAGTTTTTATCATTTAGTTTTCTGTCCTTGAGACTGTATTCTAAAATTTTCCAGTTATAAATACACTTTTCTTTATTCATTTGTTCAGTTATTTTTCTTTTATTATTTTTCTTCACCATTTTCTGTCTTTTCTTGTTTTATTCAGTATATTAAATGCCGATCACAAAATAAATGTACATTCACAGAATGTATTTCCCTCCCTCATTCACCCATCCAACATTATCTAAATGATGTGAAAACAAGAATTGTATTATAATAATCTATGTATTTTCTATGTTATTCCCTTCACTCGTAATTTAACATTAGGAATGTGTAAACTCCTACTAGCTGTGCTGTGTGGCAGGGTAATAAAGCTTTTGTTATTTGTTCAGCTGAGGTAATTATCTATTCCAAGGACTGCTCTCTGAGTTAGCGTTCCTGCACATTCTCTGAAAAATAGTCTCTCTAAGGACATTTTAAAAGCCCAAGTATTTTCTAAGACTATTCAGACACTTAACATTAGAAACAGAAAACAGAACAAGTCTTACATTTATTGCAAATATTGTGCCCTGTGAAAAGTTCACTCCAGTCCTAAATAAGGGTCATATGGCTAGATCCAGGTTCAAATTCACAAAAGGGAGTTAGGCTCAGCATTGCACTGACTAATGTTTAGGAGCCCGATTGCTGAGTTGAATTCACAGACCCAAGCATGGCTGCCAGGGTCCTTATATAAATACATGAGGTGATGTGGGTTATTATCTGTCTAAAAATGGGATCTACTAAAGCCAGCAGGTTGAGCAAGGAGTTGCCTCAAGCTAGCTATTCAAAAATACCGAAGAGATTTAGGAGCCATAGAAGCAATTCTGCTTCTGCTCAGAATTCAGAGCTCTCCTGGAGGTCCCAGTTCAGCAAGGTACTTACTACTTAAGCATGTGAATGATCATAATGATCTCAATGGGTCTATTCACATGCTTAAAGTTAAGCACGTGTTTAAGTGCTTTGCTAGCTTGAGGTGATGGTGCATACTAACAGGAGTAGTCCCAGTGTAATCAGGGTAGGATCACTGGGCCCAGTGATGTGTTTTCAGGACAAATCTCCAAACAAGCTGGAAGTCTGGGAGCTGCTGTGATCCCTTCCATTGGAGAATTCCAGGCACATTCATGTACATTTTATATTGAGTACTTCTGTCTCACTGAAGGATCTTAGAGCACTTTACAAGGATTTTTAAGTCTCGCAACACACCTGTGATGTCGATATCAGATTCATTGTACAGACAGATGCATGCAGACAACAAATAGATAACTGACATCCCCAAGAGCTTAAAGAACAAGCCAGTGGCAAAGCATAAGCAGAATTCAGTTCCCCTGACTTTAACTCACCTACTCCATCCACCTACCTGATGACTAGGCTTTTGCCCTCTTGATCTCCAGTGTGGAATGGTGCAACAAAAGAATGAGTGCAGGTGCAAATAAGTAAAATGATGATCTGTACCACAAAGTACCAGAGGATAATACTTCACAGGTGGGAAAATTGAGGCACAGTGAAGTGAACAAATATTCTCAAGGTCACATCATAAAATCAGCAGCCTAACTGAGAACAGAGCAGAACTTCCAGACTGCCAACCCTAGGTTTTAACCACTTGGCCTTTCCCGCACTCTTTCAAAGCCTTTCCTTTAAAAAAAAAAAATCAACATTCATTATGGATACAACATATGAACATTCTTTATTCTTTATCCTCTTTGCATTGACATCTCATTTCCAGCCTTCCCTCTGCACCCCTACTGAGTTTTATTGTGTAGGGAATAATTTGTATTGATTAACACAAGTTTTTGGTGTGCACTGTACAGGACATGAAAAATCAACCTTACACTGAGATTCACAAAATAGTGTTAATAATCGTACTGGATGGAAGTTATCCAACTAGCTAATCATTACTGTACGAGTACAGACACTGCACAGCATGCTATTTCAATGAGGTAATAAACAATAGATTTGTTAATTTAGTCCAAACGCATTCACGGTTCTCTTTAGTTTGCAATCACCTCCAAATCTCCTATGTTTCACACATCTCTTACACTTCACTTACATTTAGTTAGTTGTGTTGCACAGTACAGGAAAGTCTAAAAGATCCGCATGAGTGTATGCTATTTTACAACACAACTCACATCAGACGATTTCATTGTTTTTGCTGGCCCCCACTCGTGAGCCATGAAAAGCATGTAGCTGCAAGACTCATGTTACTTCTAGTAATTCATTGTCTTTATGTAATATTCCACCTATCTACATGAAATGAGCAAAAAAACCCAAACCCACATCTCCTTTATGAACAGAAACTTGGTCAGCAGTGTCTCTCCCAGTTATGAAAGAATTAGCACTTGATAAAGTTTCCAGGGATTAAGTTTCCAAATCTTTATCAGATACTGTAGATTGCATTTTCTCAGATTACTCTACTTAACTACATAATCATCAATTTGCAATAATAATTTATCTTATCACCATGCTACATGCTATCTTAAAACGACCTTAATATATACAGTGCTGATGTAGAAACAATCCATCGTACTTAAAAGGGCAAGGCAAACTGATCTGTACACCAAGTGAGTATATTTATATGACGGGCCAATGATAAACAATTATTACCGGCATTTCATTGAATTGCGTGTTTGGGGATTTTATAATTTCACTGCTGGTGGCAGTAACACTTGCTGTTTTTAAACCTGCACTCGTGTTTTCTTAGTCAGGAGAAATGGAAAAGACTTGATAGGTTATCTGGGTTTATTACTCTGCTGTGGTCAGACTGTGCATTTTCTAAGTGCTTTATCCAATATAGTTTTAAATGTTGCTAACTCTGAGGCTTGCAATACTTCTAGGAGTCCATTCCAGTTTAGCAATGTGCACAGAGGCGTGCACACACACGCATGCGATATATTAAATCCAGCAGAGTGTAGATACTGTGCCCTGGCAGTGCTGCCTCTCTCAGCTCTCTGGACTCAGAGGGGGAGAAAGGTGGAAGAACCAACCATTGTGAGACACTGACCCCAGCAGGAGGCAGCAGTAGTAGCTCCTAGTGGAAAGAACTTGGCACACAGCAAGGGCAGCAGCAGCTGAGTGCACTAAGTGGTCCAAATGGGTCTCCTGCTGTGTTGTGCCCCCAAGTCACTCAGGGGCTGTGGGAGTGGAATTTGCTTCCCCGGTTTGCAGGCTGTTTTAATTTAACCAAAGCACACATTTAGCTCATTTACTTTTTCCTCAGAAATCAATTGCTTCCGATCCTAGCTAGTCTTGCTGCATTTCTGTCAGATTTGCTCTCTCTACTCGTCTCTAGGTATCTTCCAGGTTATTCCTTCTCATCAAATGCACAGCTTTTCCGGAGATGGTCAGCCTTCCCCCTGAATCACATTTTGTTGCTTCCTGCCCCTATTTCTCACCTCAGCAGCACCCTCTGTGCTATGTTTCGGTCTTTAGACAGAACACCTTCCAATTTAGAATCAGCTAGAGAGGTCAGGCATGTGCTTTTTACAACCTCTTCCATAGCATTAAGATATCAAAACAAGAAGAGAAATAACAGTAACATCTGCTCATAATGGATACACTCATGCTTATCACCTTTTGCTTTAGCTCTTATAGCACCTTCCAGCCAAAAGTGCTTCCAAAATGACTGAATCCAGACAAATCTAAAACTTAGGTGCACCTAGTAAGATTGAGGAGTCCTGTGGCACCTGAAAAGCGACCCAATTTATTTTGGCAGAAACTTTTGTGGGTAAAAACCACTTCGTCAGATGCAGCATCTGACAAAGTCATTTTTATTTAGTTAGTTAAAAATATTTTTACTCCGTCTCTCTATTTAAAATATTCAAGGCAGCTTATAAAATTTTTAAACACTCTCTCTATATATCTATATCTATGTATACACAAGTAAAATAAAAGACCCCAAAGGGGGCATAAAACCTGCTAAGACACATTGAGAGGAGGGGGACACACATACACGAAATCAAACACCAATAAAAGCACGGGTAAAAAGGGTGGCTACACCCATGAATGCTTCTGCCCAAATAAATCTGTAAGTCTTTAAGGTGTCATAGGACTCCATGTTGGTTTTGCAGATATAGTCTAACATGGCTACCCCTCTGAGACTGGTTACATTGGTCAGGACTATGAAAAATGTTGTGTTGTGTGACCTAACCTCTGCTGTAGACACAGGTTGACCTAACCTAAGCACAGCTAGGTTGATGGAAGAATTCATCCATCAAACCAGTTACCGCCCCGCTGGGTGGTAAATTAACTACATTGATGGAAAAGCCCTTCCATCGTGTACAAAGTATCTATGTTACGATGGCATAGCTGTAGCACCATGGCTGCCCTGTAGGGCATTGCACTGTAATATTGCCATATCCTAAGACTCACAATAACCCTGAAAGATAAGAGTATAAAGTTCTGTTATACCCAATTTACAGATGAGGAAAGGGCCCAGTCCAGCTGGTCACTGAATCAGGCCCAAACTGAGGAACAAATAATTCTGAGGAAAGGATGTGTCCAAAGTGACACAGACCATCAGTGTCAGTACTAAGACTTGAATAGAGGTGTCTTGAGTTCCAATACAGTCCTCTAACCATTAGGCAGCAGTCTTTAAAAGTTTCCTTCAGTGACCAACATCACTTTCATGGGAATTGTTATATGAATGTATTAGCTCGTTTGCAACTAAGCCAATTTAAAATCAGAGTAAAATTTCATTAGATTCTTTATCACATGCTCAAATACAAATATATTGAATCTACTACATTCCCTTCATCCTCCCAACCATAAATCTATAATTGAATGTTTTAGCAATTGTGATTTTCCCCCCCCCCCCCCACTCCTATTTTTCAGATATTAGGTTTTCATAAGCTACCATTGCTCACTTTGAGTTCTACCTATTCCAGGAATGGTAGTGCCAGTGATACCACTTGCAAAGCAAAGTACTAGTCAGTAAGAGTAAGAGTTTCAGAGTACAGCATTTTATTTGCAGGCTCAGTCTTATCTTCTGAGAGACACCAAACAAATATGGAAACGTAAGACAGAGACACCAATCTGAGTGTTGACTCCCCACTTGGTCCTGCTCCCAGGATCAGAGGAGGGAAACTGGGTTGGTCCACAAATTTCTGGATTTGCAAAGGGCCACCACAGGCTTGTGATGGAAGACATTAAAATTATTCTCTAAGGGTACGTCTAGACTACAGAGCATATCCTGGAAAAGCTCTGCCGTGTCCAAGGAATGCATTTGCTTTTCTCAAAAAAATTTCAGAAAAGCAGATGCATTTTTTCAGCATCCCTGTAAAACCTCATTTTATAAGGAAGAAAGGATGTTCCAAAAGAGGGTTTTTTTCTGACATTTGGTCCCGTGTAGACGGGCCAAATGTTGGAAAAGCCTCTTCAGAAGAAAAGCGGAAAAAGACACGCAAATTGCAGTTTGCAGTTTGCATATCTTATTCTGACTTTTCTTTGTAGTGTAGACACAGCCTAAGTTGTCACCAAAATACCAAACAGTCACCCAGTTTACCAAAAGGAAAACTGAAATGGATTGGACACAGTATTCAGAGAGGTTCCTTGTCTATCTCATCTGCCAATTGCAATGCTCGCCATTTTACATTGTGATGAATTTGATTGTTCAACTTTGTCCCACCACAGTTTGGTGCCTGATGTAGAATATATGGATTAAACCAGTGGCAGCTGTGAATTGCGTCAGTTTTGCTGGTGATAGAGAAAATCGAAACAAACTTGTGTAGTTAATGTAATCACCACAACCCAGTGATGGATAGTGATTCAGTGTTTACCTGTGTTGATCATAAGTTTATAAGGATGTGTATCATGCCATTTTCTCCTCCCCATCTCTCTTCTTTTATCTGTCTAGTTTCCACGTTCTTCTATGCCAATCTTTAACATCTCCTTACTGCTTCTTACTTGACCTCTTCTGCCTTTGTGCCTTTTCTTTTTTTTTTTTTTTTTTCCAAAAGATCTGGTTAGGTCAAGTTGAAGGCCATTAAAGGTGCTTGAGCTAAACTCTGCTCTGGGCTGTTTGTTGCTGACACTCAAGAGGCACTTGCTGAAGTGCATGAACGTAAATTACAGTTTTAGCCCACAGGCTGTAATAAGAGACTTTGATTATTCATGGGTGTAATATCTCAAACACAAATGTATCTGGTGGATTTTGGTCATTCCCCAGTGTGACCGCAGATGGACTGGGCTGCAGGCATCATTGGGTTAAATGTACCACATCCTTCACAAACTCCTCCCTGTATGGTATATACTTGTAGCCACGGCTGGATTACCTCTTCTGGGGGCCAGAAGTGAGTAGATTTTGTGGGGGTCCCTAGGCTCTGGGGTGGGGCCAAATATGAGGGGTTCAGTGTGTGAGAGAGGACTGCAAAGGAGCAACGTGAGAGTGCAGGGGCTGGGAGGGAGGGAGGATGCAGGAGGGGATGTGTTGTGGGAGGTTGTGTGCAGGAGGGGGATAGGGGTGTGAGCAGAAAGCAGGGTGCTGGAGTAGGGTGTGGGGTCTGGGTGGGAGGTTGGGTCCAGGACGGGGATGGAGGTGCAGGGCTGGAGTGGGCTGGGAATGCAGGGTCTGGGCAAGAGGTAGGTTGCAGGAGCAGGTAGGGGTTCGGGCGAGAGGTCTGGGCGGGAGGGTGCAGGATAGGAAAGGGCATTGGGGCACTTACCTGCCATGCTCCTGTGGGGAAATACCTGGCTCCTCACGGCCTTGCACTTGCAGACACCACCACTGCCACTCCCACTGGTTAAGATTCCAGTGTGTGTGGTGGGGGTGGAGCCTGCAGGCAAGCAGTGACACATGCAGCTCCAACCCTGGAAGGGCAGGGAAATGGCAGCGTGCCAATCCCCTTCCCCCCCTCCCAATCAGCCACAGCTACAGCACACAGGGGCTTTAGTCCAGGCCCTGGGAAGCAGCCACTAAGAGGTCTTCAACCCCTAAAGCCCCTTTTGTAATCCAGACCTGCCAGTAGCTTTCTAGCAGCAGCAGCAGCGACTCTCCAGTTCAGAGCTACCTCCTTTTTCTCCCATGTGGTTTTTCTTTTTAATTTCATGGCAACAGGTGTCCTGCAGTGCAATGAAGTTTGACGTGCAGTTTAAACAACCTTGTAAGTTGGCTATTCATGTTAATAAACACTTTCCAATGTGTTTTATGCCACACAGAAAAAATGTTAACACCAAAATCTCAACTCAAAGCCAATTTTGGATTACCACCAGAGGAATAGTCCATCAAGGAGTCAGCTTCTGATCTCACTACAAGGTTTATTTTGCTAGTATACGTCTGACTTTGCACTTACATTCTTTGATCACAGATCAGTCCTGACCCACAGCAAACTTCTCCATCACATAGTATTCCACCACCATCAGGGATTTTGCTATCTAAACAAAACCTCTATTCTGGTGGTGCTCTTCTACATTTCTTTAGCTCCGGGCTGACAAAGTCCTCTTACAAGGTCAGATTGTCCCATTTTGCATAGAAAGTCATGGAAAAGGACGTTTTCTGAGATTCCCTTCATTGTACTATCCTACAAGAGGAGAGTAGAATTGGCCTCCACCATGGAAATGCTACCTGCAACCTGGCAAAATCTGGAGGATGCACAAGAAGTCAGTACAGATGTCCTATACTAATGTCCCCTGCACTGGATCTTCCTTCAGTCACAGGAGCTGTACAGGTGAAGCTGAAGGAAGGGAAGCTGGTACTGTGATAATGCAAGCATCAGAAGAACAGTTTGATTTTGAAATCTCCGCAGTAGTTTTTAGGGCTGGCAAATAGAAAAGTCATCCTTATTCTTGTAAACTGAGCAAATCTCATATGGAGACAAAACAAGGAGAAATATGGAGCTACCAAACCCATTTCTTAATGCACTTTTTAGAGTCACTTCTCAAAATAGCTCTACACTTTAAATATAGTTTAAATTAAACTGGCAGCATGAATCCTTATTCCACCAGTATGAATCTTGCTGGGATCTATTTAATAAGCCACTTTTAAAGGAAAGATTAAACACCGAGAATCACAGAAAGAACAGATTCCAAATGCAACCAAGTGCTGATTTGCTACAATAATTCAATTTATGTGCATAATTAGTTTTGGAAGGACAGTGAGGGACATAGTGTCAGTCCTGGGTCAGGCAGAGGGCCTACTGGCAAAATATCAACCATTAAGTCATTGGGCAAGAATCCCCATGTTTCTTTATAGTGTAGTCAGGACATCTAAAATTAATACCTTGAAATCGAACAGAGCAAACAGAATGGTATACTAGGAACACCAGCTAAGCAATTTTAAAGCAATAGATTAGACTTTCTTTATTTTGCCCCCTAGCATCTTTCAGTGAGATAATTAAAAACTCTTAAAGGAGTTTGCTGGCTTAGCAGTATTAACATGAGTAAGGCAGCAGGCTATCTAGCTGAAAGTACAGTAAAACAGGTCCATCCGTCTCTCCCTCTTAAGGTATGGCTGTGGCCAGCTACTGGAAATGTATCTGTTGGTTAATTTGTCAGCAATGTACTCAAACAAAGAACCGCTTTTTATTGGCAGGTGCAGACAAAGCTTGCAAGAGCTTCCAACACACACAAAAAGACTCCATAAACAAGAGAGATGGCCCTGCTGAGATGGGTGTTCTCTCTGCTTTTCTGTAATAGACTTCAGTTTGCCACGAAATTAAAATTTACTGCATACCTGCTAGGTACAAAAGGCCACGCTTATCCCTGGCGTAATTCCACTGAAGTCACTGGATTTACACCAGAATTTGGAAGGGAGACTCCAGCAGTGCTTTGCTATTCCCTGCCTACACATTAAAGCTGGCATTTTCATGGGGAGGCCATTTCAAGCCAAATAACTGGTTGTATGAATGGTTTGCCAAAAGACTTTTTATAAAAAATGGGAAGTGGATAGACTCTGCAGTTTTCAGAAACTATTAATAAAAAAGGCAAACATTCAAATGTTTTCCTTTGAGAGTACTCTTAAAAAAGACACGTGCAACATCAAACAATGGAAAAACTTCAGGCTTGAATATTCTGAGACAAACGAGTGCTTTTTCAGACAAAGGGGTGAAAACGAAACTGAGAAGCCATTTTTCACAATAAAGTTCATCCTCTAGCAGCGAGTGTTCTTTCAGTTGCTTAACATTAGTGAAGATTACCTTAAAGTTGATAGTCTATATTAGGTGGTCACCGTGGCTTGTGTCAATCAGGATTTTTTGAGCACAACAATCAGACTGAATATTGTTAACACACAGGGCCTGATTCAATGTTATCATCATGTTGCAGTGTGGTTGAATCCACATTTTCCCCTTGTTTTATTATTAAATTAGTACTGACATGTCAGGAAGGATATTTTTGTTGTGTGCTTGCACCCAGCATATGGAGGCTGAAATGATCAAATCTGGGTGCTCAAAGTTAGGCTCCTAAACAAAACTGATACCATTTTCTGACACCTGCAGATCCCATTAAACTTGCTGAGCCCCTATGAAAACAAGCCACTTATTTATGGATGTGGATGCCTAACTTTGGGGTCCCAGGTTTGACTAATTGGCCAAATTGCATAAGGTAATGCAACATTTTGGGGGCAGAGATTGGTTTCTGAGTTACTACAATAAATTTTCTTGAATTCCTTTGCCGATGCTGATTTTTTGCTGAGCTTTATCAAATATAGTGTTTCACCTTATTGGTCGCTTATTTTGGCTCAGGAGGTGATATTAAAAATGTTATGCTTATTTCTGGAACAAAGATGCTAAAATAAATCTAATAAACAAGATTTGTTTTGAGGAGCCAGACCCAGGAAGATACCATATTGTAATCTGCCAGTAAAATTCTCAATTCCAATACCCACAGACAAATGTTCTGCTCATGAAATGTTGGGGGTTCTCAGAGCAGAGTTGGACAAAGCAAATATTTTCATGATTAGAAAGTAGGATATTTCCAGTATTACAGAATCATAGACTCTCAGGGGTAGAAGGGATCTTGAGAGGTCAGATAATCCGGGCCTCTGCACTGGGGCAGGATCAAGTAGACCTAGGCCATCTCTGACAGGTGTTTGTCCAATTTGTCTTAAAAACCTCCAGTGATGGGGATTCCAAAGCCTCTTTTAGAAGCCTGATTCAGAACTTCCTCCTAACAATAAGGGGGGGGGGGCTAACATTTAAAGTAAATCAGTAAAGGGTTGGGTGAACAAGGAATTTGTTTTGTAAATTTGGAAGCTAAATTAAATGCCATTAGGAGGAAGACCTCTGAAAATAATATGGTTCCTAAATATTTATAAACAAAAGTATAAACAAATTGCCCGTTGGCAACATTTTTACATGTCTGAGGGATCCTCCAAAGGTCTCCATATTATTTAACTCCAGCAAGGAAAAAGGAGGAAGTTTATGGACAGAATACATGTACAAAGGAATCTTCTTCACTTCTGGGCAGCCTCACCCTCCTGGTGAGGGTTCCATATAGCCTCTGAATGAGGAGCAAGGGAAGTAGTTTTAGAGTGAGTAATCTCTTCTTACCACTTTAATTCAGTAGTGCATTTAAGTAGCTCCAATGGCACAATGGCAACCATAGTGTATTGTACCACACCCTCTCGGTAGATTGGAGATGAGTTCCAATCCACCAGCCCTGTTTAGCTCTCCACATTAAGCCTGATTACTCCATTTTATGGAAGGAATCAAGGATTTCTTCCCTAATGAACACACAGGAACAAACTATATCCAGAATGTTCAGACATTTCTAGAGAAGACAGGAAATACTGATATTACTTAATTCCACTGATAATTTGTTGCCTTCAGTTTGAAATTTAGGTCAGAAATTGCCAGCGTATGGCGGAACTCTCAGATGTCTTTGAATAAAGCATGAATCTGGTACTTTTGAGTATACATGAATGGAGAAGAGGGAAGGCAGAGAGACAAAAGGAGAAATGTTGTCAGCTATGGGCATTAACCCCTAGATTAGGGGGCTTTTTTAAGCAATCTTGGATAAGAACCTTGCAGCACAAAGAGCTGTTTGGGTGCAGAAAGACACACAAGCAAAGACTCACATTAATTTCAATGGGCTTTGGATCAGGCACTAAAATTAGACAGTGATATCTGAGAACAGTAGAAATAGGAATTGCAAAACAGAGCAAGGGAACCTTGGAGTAGCTAGGAGGAGGATAAGAGAAGGATCTGGGAATACTGAAACACAAAGAAAGAGATGCTTTGAAGCAGAAAAGGGGAGTTAGCAATCAAGGTGCAGAAAGAGAGATTAAGGGACACAGAAGGGCTGGGGAGATGAGTGGAAATGATGAAACACCTGAATCGTTTCCCATAACATTTTGTTTTCCTTGAGAAAGTGTTTTTCTATTAAAAAAAAAAATGAGACATTAGAAAGACAATCCTAAGAGAAAGATCAGTGATTCATTAAGTGAAGTTTTGCTTAATGCATTTTTGGTAAACTTTACGTTAGCATAATGATCTGATCTCTTTTTCCCACCCCTTGAATTTAGTAGTTGAAATATATTGCACTTAGAAAAAAAGGGGCCCTATAATCTCATTGATATTAGGCAGATCTCTCCACTGATAATATGACCCAAAATTTTTGCTGCCTTTTAACAAGCCAACAAGCATATGAGTATGGGTCCCAACATTTCAGCATCTGCTGTGCTTTTTTATCTCAACCTAATTGTTCATGTTCTTCATCAACATGATCAGATGTATTTTACAATTTACCAGGAACTGAAGATAAAGCAGGAGACCAGAAAGAGTTGAGAGGAGAGGAATTAACTAAAGGTACATCTACACTATAGAGAACAATTGAAGCTGCTGCTGTCAATCTTCCAGGGGTTGAATTAGTGGGTCTAGTTAAGACAGCTAATTCAAACTGAGAGGGGTGCTCCAGTCGATGCTGGTAGTCCAGCTTCCACAAGAAGTAAGGGAAGTCGAAGGAAGAGTGTTCTCCCTTCAACTCCTTGTGGGGTGGACAGCGCCAAAAGTCAAGTTAAGCTACTTTGACTTCAGCTACGCAATTAACTTAGCTAAAGTTGCATATCTTAATTCGATCTTGTCCCATAGTGTAGACATACCCCAAGAGACAGAAACAGAAAACAGAGAGAAACATATGGGCTTGGGAGAGGGGAAGCCAGCTATTGAGTAGAGTTGCAAGTCCAAAGTAAGTACTAGCAAAGACTTTTGACTTTGTAAATAAATTCATGCCAAAAATTCTATGCTGGTAGACCTGAAACATGAGATACATCATTACCCTTCAGGGTGTTGGAACAGATGCTTAGTCATCATCACAGTCACTAGAGGTGTAAATCCCCAAAGAAAACTTAATTCTGCTTTCTGTCACTCATTTGTGGACTGAGCCTCACAATGAACATTTTTCTAAACTCATTTAAAATGGAGAATGGTGCCCATAGAGGTCGTTTAAAGGAATAATGAGAAAGTTGAAAGGTGTCCATGTAATGTTTGAGTTTCAGATTTAATTTCAGGAGGATTACACACCCTTGCTATGATTGGCTGAAAGCTTTCCAAGTTTTCCTGGCCATCGTTTGAAATGAAAAGCACTGCCAGTTAATGAATCTAAAAAAGGACATTCTGCTCCTGATTCCTGAAAAAGTACCATGCAAGTACAGTGTATCATGTAGATCCACTGAACGCATGCTTTCTGAAGTTGGAAATGTAAAGCCATTTATTCTATTAGCATATATTCTTTTCACTGGACTCCCTTTCCTCGAGTGGTACTTTTTTCATCTACAGGCTTCATTCACTGGACCCTTGTGGAGTTTTTATTTCCTCTATGTTTGTGAAATCTTCTCTGTTGCTGTTGTGTGTATATGCACGTGTGTGTTCTCTCTCAGCCAACAATAGTGCCTTTCCAGAAGTATAGGGCTTGTTGTGGGTTACATAACCAATTTATTCCTGTAAACAAAACAGATGTGGACTAAAGCAAACAAGTTCCGCAACTGCCTTCCCTCTTAAGGTAGAAGTGCCTAACAAACAGAATCATTGTATCATTCTTTGACTATCAGGCTTTCTGGTGACTACCAGCTTCTAGATGCACTGTCAGGATGGGTCTAAAAAAATGGGGAGAAGCTTTGAAAATATTCCTTGTTCAGTTTTCATTAAAATATTTTAAGCCCAGCATTATTCATCACTTTGAGGTTAAATTAAGGTACTTAAGACACAACTCTAGTGAGGTTGCTGTATGCCACCAAACTAGGAAGTGAAATCTTAGTAATAAATGCAGTATGGATTTTTTTAAAAAAGAGATTTTAGATAATGGGCAACCATTTCTTTATTATTTTTCCAATGGATGACAACAAGCAGCATAAAGTCTGATTCTGAAAGTGATTGTGGTGGGGGAGGGGGGATTTTTTTTTTTTAATCTTGCCCCTGTAATAGATTTTTTTTTCTGCTCAATTCTCTGTGTGAATAACAAGAGTGGCAGCCATTTTCTCCCAGCTCAACATCAAAACCCCTTTCATCTGCTGTCTAAATGCAAACAAAGCAAACCTTCCACCAGGCCTTTCTTTCCAGATAAATTAAAACTCTCATGTCCTGGGGCCTAAATCAAGCCTACAGGCCTTCCCTAGATAAATCCTTTCTCAACCTGAAATCTTCTTGCTACACGTGCTCCTTGTAAGATAATTTTGCAGTAGCTAATCAATAATGCAACAGTAAATTGCATTTAAATAAACATTAGCAGTCCTCTTAATGAATAAAACCTCATCTGCAATTTGTCAAAGTCAGAAGTGCTGGACTCTTTTGATATTCATTAGAATATTGGAAATTGGAGCTTTGACAGGCTTTATGTACATTGCAATTATGATTTTTTGTGACTAGCTGGACTGCTTTATTTTCACAAGAATTATAGAATAAAACTGATGATATATACCGCAGTTTCGACAGATTTCACTCACATCCTTGCTACAAGATTGGCAAAAATTTAAATAGGCCATGTTAGAATCCTAGATTAAAAAGAGCCTGAAACATACTAGCCATGCATATATTATAGATTCATGGTATGAAGTTCCCTCATTTTGTATGAAGAATTTTACTCAATTTGCAGTTATCGCGAGTTTTGGAAAAATGCAATTCTCTTCGTGTAAAATTGCTTTTATACTGAAACAAACTCTTACCATGATATTGTATGTGTCATGATTTTTGTGTGAGCAGCAAAATAAACACAGTCATAGCTGATAACTAGTACATTCATTATCATTGTTGTTGTTTTAAAAATCACCTTTTTTTCCCCTAAGAATGACACTGCAAATAGATGCTCCACGTGAATTATCTATACCACATACATTATTCTGGGGATTCTGTGCTTTACAAACAAAGGCTCGACATTGGGGGAAACATCCTAATTGTGAGAACTATTAGACTATGCAATACAGTCCCAAGGGAAGAGGTGGCAGCCCCATCCCTGAGCTATTTAAAACTGGCTTGGACAAAGCAGTGAATGATATAATGTAGTGAACAAACCATCAGTGGGAGAGAGACAGACTGGAAATGACCTAAAAGGTGATTTCCATTTCTAATTTCTATGATTCTGTGGAATGAGCAGGCCAAGCAGAACACAGACCCCTGTGATGAGCAGACACAATATTTTATCCATGCAGTTTTCTCCGGGAGGGTCTTCAGATGAGATCTCTCTTTAAAACACATGAAGACAGACAGAGAGAGATATAGACATTAAAGATTCCCTGGCACCTCTAGGAAGAAGATAGGTATATTCCCCATTCTCTTCTATCCACCATCCCACACACAATAATGTTGTGATAGGCACTGGTGCCCCCAGCTGTCTAATGAGATACTGCTACCCACTCAGAGGTGGCTGATATTCAGCTGTGCTGAATGTATAAAGTATATTGTGTTCCTTTGGAGAAGAGGTGCTAAATGTGTGCAAATCATTATCAATGTTCTCCTGGCTTAAGATTCCAAGACATATCTGATTTTCTGGGTAAAAATGAAAACAAATAACATAATTTCAGATCTTTTGGTTGTGATCTCTGAGGAGGTTTTAGTTCTGTATATTGGCAAATTAAATACTGCCCCTACAATAGGACCCAGTGCATTGCTCGTCTGATTCTCACTATATTACTCACTAGTCTGCTACTTAGATTATAAAAAGGAGAGATTCTCTATTTCTTGCCCATCCAATTATTAACAAGGTCCAAATCTGCTTTGCTTTGAAAATAAGAAAAATGTATAAACACAAGGAAGACAGATCCAGCTGATACCCTTTGAACTGGAACATACAAGTCATAGAATATATTTATCCCAGGATTGACTACAGTTACTGTTTGGAATTCCCAATGCAGCATTTCTGTTATGTCACTAGAGGGAAGCAGGATAGGAAGACAACAGGTAAAATAGTTTGGCAAGTGTGAAAGATGACAGGTTACAGGACCTGGGTAAGGTTTTAGTAACTGAGAACGGAGTTAGGGTTGGAGCTTATGCAACAGAATGAAAGATCAGGAGCTTACCTGGGTGGGAGCAGTGTCTACAATTCATAGGACCAATGCTCCACCCCAAACTTTGGAGCTATCCCACCCAACAACCCCTTTAGTGTGTCAGTCTCCAAGGCCTCTCACTTTCCCTTCAGGGCAGGCCACACAGCTTCACCAGCTCCTGAGACAGAACCTGTGAGGCTTTGGCACTCCTGCTTCACACTGTACTCTCTGTTCAGCAATGCTGGCTGAGAAAGACTCCTGGCAGAGACTTGTATGCTCCTGACAGATCAATGCACTTCATACAGTATTTACAGACAATGCGTAATCCTACGGTACCTTAGAGACTAACAAAAATATAGAGAGAGTACCATGAGCTTTCGTGGGAAAAAACCCCGTGAAAGCTCATGATACTATATTTGTTAGTCTCTAAGGTGCCATAAGACGACTTGTTTTTAAAGCTACAGTCAACTGCAACACAGCTTCAGGAGTCCCTAGGTTAGCACAGAGAAATGAAAGAGAATGCATAGTCCATTCTGGCCAGCACAGAGCCCAAGCCAAGCTGCAGTGAACTCCATTTTCAGGCTCTCTGTCTGGCTTCCTTCTTTAGTCAGTTCCCAGATAAGAGTGCCCAGCTTCTTCCAGAAACCAATTTTTATCTCCCTATCTCACACCTCCCAGTCCTTTGTTCTTAGGCTGGGGTCTCCACTTAGCTTCCAGATGAGGAAATCCAGCTCCTTCTGGATTTCGGTTGCCAGGTGTTAATGAACTAGTGAGTGAGCTTTCTAAGGCTTGGCCTCTGCCGATCCTTGCTAATCACCCATGTGGTCCACTCAGACAGCTAAATGACGCAAACAGACCTTTGTCTCTTAGCCTTCATCAAGACCAAACTTAATCCTTCCCCCCACCTCCTTCTGGCTAGCCATGCAAAAGTATAGAATTTATTTTAAAAAAAAATACAAAGATTCCCCACATCTTCACAAGTATTGACTCAGATCAGCAGGTGGAGGGTGGAGCTTTAGGGTTTTTTGTTTTGGGGTGGGGTTTGGGGTTTTTTGTTTTTGAGTCTTGGGCAGGAAGGTTTTGTAAAGATACATCACTGTAGGAATGCCCATTGCTTCCTGGGCCTTCCAGCTTTCACTCCCCTGGAGCTCTCCCTCACTCTCCAGCCCTCCCTGTCTTGTGCAAAACTCTGGTTCCATGGCTTCTATGCTGGACCCAATGGATTGCATCTCACTTCCAGCTTCAGCTTCCACCCTCTCAATCTTGGCACCCTATCACAAGGGAGTCAGGGGCTCCCGGGATCATTCCAGACTCCTTATCCGAATCACAAAGGCTCTATGAGCAGGTGGCTTGCAGGGTCCTGGCAGAGGCAGCATGAGATGGTACAAGATCCATCGTGTCATTGGGGTGGGACACTTGAGAGAAAGAAAGAGAGAGAGACTGTGTGTGAATGGAAGAAGATCCACAAGCCCTATCATTCCTGCATCTCTCTGTGGGTCTCAGACTAGGGTCTTGACCCCAAAGTGGGTTCTGAGTTCATTTTAATGGGATTGCCAGGGCCAGCATTAGACTCACTGGGGCCCAGGGCAGAAAACACAAGCCTGAGCTCCACCTTACATGGCTGAAGCCAAAGCCTGAGGGCTTAGGCCTCAGCTTTGGACCCACACAGCAAGTCTTTGGCTTTCTGTCATGGGACCCAGCAGGTCTAATGCTGACCTTGGTGAAGCTCAAACTCTGCCATGTGGGGCTGAAACCCAAGTCCAAGCAATTTAGTTTCGCAGGCCCCCAGACAACTACCCTACTTGCCATCTTCTAATGCTGGCCCCGATTCTAGAGTAACACAGGGCACTGGGGTTGTGCAGTGCTATTTACTGTCAGAAAGGGGTCACAGTGCAATGAATTTTGAAAACTGTGGCTCTAGAACTACCAACAGACCAGCTCAGTGCAGGACACTGTGGCAGCCAGTATCTCACTTCTTCATATGAAGCAGATCACATGGCCCTTGGCTATTAGCCACTTCATTGTGCTAATGGCAGCAACATATCTGGCAGCTCAAAGGAAATTATGGCAAATGCTTCCAGTTTCAAATGAAGAAGCAGAAAGTCCTCACCTTTAAATCATCTTTAATCACCTCTCCAATCAAGAGATTGGAGAAACACAGAGCAGGCCTCTGGAGGGCAACTGTCAACCATTCTTTGTGGGTTTTTTTTTTAATATTCTTAATAAAATAGTATCCTCACTCTTCCACATCCTCTCTTGTGCTCCTGTTCTTCATGTGCCTTGCATGTACCTCAGTGAACCATTTGTTGAGTATTTTATTATGAAATTGACAGAAGTGTATGTATTCTTATACCAGGTATGTACACTCTGATATTATGGGGAGATTTTATTTATTCATGAAGTAAAACTCAGCCCAGCTGTAGCATCCAGTATTCAAGACTTCTGCAGTAATTATAGGGCAGAGAGTGAGGGAAGCCAATGTTTACTCCCTAAAGCCCTTCATTTTAGGGGAAAGGCAGGAGAGGGTCATTTGCAATTTTATGTAAATGTATAAGTGTTTATTACACAACTATTAAAATGGTTGAAAATCAAACAAAAAAAAAATCACTCTGCCATTTTTCTGGGTAAATATCACTCATCTGTTTTTCTTGATTTAAAAGTTTCAGAACTTCTCTTTTATTATGAAAGGTAGGTGGATACAGGTTTTGGTTGTGAACCATTTTAGCATGAGGAGCCATTTACTAACTTTCCTTTAATTTGAATTCTCATAGCCATCTGTACCCTATGTATCCGGAAGAGGTATAATTGACATCAGTGTAGAGACCCCTGTACTCAAGTCATTCTGGAACTTTGGTTCCATTGCCCCAGTCAGGAAAGAGAAATGGTGGCTCAGTAATCTGGCTGACCAACATTGCCAAACCATCATTTCTCCTGGAGCAAGGAGCTCAATCCAGCGAGTTCTGGAACTTATAAAATTCAGATGGAAATGGTAAAAAACAGAAGAGTAGCTATCAGGAAATACTGAAAATGAAGGACCCTATTAATCTCATGCTTGTGACTGAGTTTAAAATGTCCTGGGCACAACTTTGCCATATCCTACATTTGTGTCAATTTATTTGCACAGTGATGCCTCTGATTTTGATTGGCAGTCTGCCCCGAGAAGAGAGAGAACTACTCAGCTTCTATGCACTGGAAGTTATCCTTCCCATAATTTGTGGAGAGAGCTATTTTAATTTAATTGTATGTATTTATTTAGTGGTGGCACCAACTTCTGGCTCTTTCAGCATGTGTTATGCAGTTTGTCCATTTAGACTGCCAGATTCTTGGGGTAGGAGACTGTGTTATTCTCTGCGGTTTTATGCAAAGCATCAAGGACATTTTTGATACTTAATAATAAATCAAAATGTGACCCTGTTTAAACATATTGACAGAAGCTATTAATTATAACGGTATTCAAAACTTCATATTATCTCCACATGATTAGTATGGCATATATTACTTCCCCTCAAAAAGCAAAGGGAAAACTTCTAAATTGTAGAATTTATCAGGTGTCTTGATACAAACATTGGAGTAGGAATACACCAGATTCAGTGATACCATATAGACAACTTGAAAACAAGTTTTCCTTCACTGTTTTGGGGATTTTTTTTTTTTTAAATTGGTGCCTGAATGGGAGTGTAGAGGATGAATTATTTGCTTGTTAATGACACAAGGCTCAAATTATAACTACTACAATGGGACAAGTATTATCTTTAAGAATACAGTTCTATGCTTAAGACAGGATATAGATTTGTGAATTTCCATTACAATGCTTTAAGCTATGACCTTTGTCCTTTTATTATATTGTTGAAATGAGGCTGTTGGAACAAAGATATGGCTCCTAATTTATTCATTAACCTTTTTTTTAACCTATGTGTGGTAGAAATGTCTGAAAATGATTAAAATCCGATACTCATTTTTATCTATATTAATGGTTTCCCCCTTGAATTCAGGGCTTTGGTGTGTCTAGCAAAGACTTTAACTTTATCCTGTGGTCAGCCCACAAAAAATCCTAATGAAAGCTCTGAAATCTAGTTAGCTGGTAATTGGAAGCATCCTGCATCTGTCTGTAATCAGTTCACTTCTCAACTTCCTTTCCCATTTACACACAGTTAGAGGTCCACATGATTCTTTGTCACACCTTCTGGTCCAAGGCATAGGTTTGTAGATCTTTGAGTTCCAATCCTTTTCTCTTCAAATTTCTCTAGATAGTTTTTGCACTGTCTTTCTAATGTATTCTCAGTCTTCTGTGTCCTTTTTTTGCTGTCCTCTCCTCCCATGCCTCCATCCCTCATCTGTTTGTAACCACAACTTTAAAACCAACATGCTGAAAAAAAAAAAAATAATAATGTATAGTGCTATATTGCTTCTACTGACCTACCCAACTTCACATGTCCTCTAGTAGCTTTCCAATCCAAAGGGAAATATAAATGTTGATGTTTCCTTTTTTGCAGAGCATTTTTGCTTCACATCAGTATGTATTTAAGCTAAACTGTTTTGGTCTGGTTGTGTTTTCATAAAAGAGTAAATCAGGAACAATTCCACAGAAGTCAATGATATTACACCTGGCGTGAGTTGAGTATTACCATTGTATGAACAAGCAACTCTTCTTATTGCTTCCTGCAGTGTCTGTGTACAGGGAGAGCAATATAGGCTTGGCCCTTTTTAGAAGAAGAACCATACATCTCCCTACCCCTAGTATAACCAACACGAGAGTCAGACACAATCTGACCTTAGGGTTACACAAATATTACAGTTTTTGCTCAATAATGGTGCTGCATTTTATTCCCCTCGGTTGCTACTTTCCTTGTTAAATATGTTGTTTGGTATATTTCTCTCTGATAAATACAAGGCATAACCAAGTTAGCAGTGCTTTAGATCATTTAACATTGTACTAAACTTTTTTATGTTTAAGACTGACACCTGCAGGTGGGAAGATGGTTATCAAACCTAGGACCTCTAGAGCTTGATGCAGGAGCTGCTACTGCCTGAGCTGAAAAGACTCCCTTCTGTTAGCCCAGCTTGTGCAGACTCATCAATCACTAGTTGGTGTACCCACCACTTGAGGGATACAGACCTGGGTAAGCATAGCTTGTATAGCACACTCACACATTTCGCACATAAGCATAGTATTTTTTTCATTTAATTTCCATATGTTTAAATTATTAAAAACTGCCCATGCTTAATGCTGACACCTAAATGGTCCCACTTATGCTTTGACATTAACATCTCATTAAAGTGCATGGAGGAGATGAGGCAGCAGAGCTCACACTGTGGTGGATGAGAGAACCACACCTGTGATACTTTTGTCTGGTTGGAGATGGGCAGGATTCTCTGCTGCTATAGCTCCCCAGACTTCAACAGAATTATACCCGTTTACATCAGCCAAACAGATATAGTTTCAATAAGGCTGGGATAACAAAGTGTTCACTAGGCTCTATTATGCTACTTTTAAAATATCTACTGAAGGGCTCAGAAGTGATTTTTCAGTTGTTTACAACTTGTATGTGGGTGCATTACAAAATGAGGATTATTTACATGTCATGTTAATTTCAAAGTTCAGCCTTTATTGAGTTTGGTGCAAAAGTATGTGACAACTCAGAGTGTGAAATGTGTTCTTTTTCCAATACAAACCCCCCCCCCCCCCCGATTTTCCTCAATCTTTCCAAATAGCTCTCCTTTTGGATGCACCCAAGCGGAGAAAACAATAGCCCTCAGGAAAATCTGGGGGGGCATTATGGCCATGCAAAAATAGTTAGAAATTATTGAACCTTTTGCTATTTTAACTAGGGTATCCCTATAAAGAACATAGTTGTGCAGACACACCAGAAGCAACACAGAGTTTAAAAAGTATGTCCAAGAAATTTTTCTGAAAAAAAAAAAAAAAAGTTCTGCAGTTGAGTAATACAGCTAGGTCACTAGATGCCACTAAAGCAGTTGCTTTTCCTTCAATAACTGCAGTAGAATCAATGGACAACAAAGGAGATTTCAATCCCTTCTATTACAGAAAAGATTAGAGAGAGTATTTTACGTTAGACATGATTCAGCCATGAAACTGGTTTCATCTGTAACACTAGTTACCTAGATTCCTACAGTCTGCATTTATGGCTCTAGCCAGAGTATAAATTGTTTCACTTCTCCCCTCTTCCTACACTATCATGTGACCACATCACCAAGAGAGAATTAAGTGTCACACCATTACTGTTTGAAACACCCTTGGAGAACTTCAGATGAAAGTGGCTATGGAAGGGCAAAGCAATATTACCACTATTTCACTGATGTCAATGTGAGCCTCAATACTTTTCTCAATTATGTTACTTAAAAGAGAAATTAGGCACTGTATTCGTTTAGGACAGTGGCAGAGCCTATGAAGGAATTTATAGCTTTCCATATCTGATGTATGTTCAACCTCTTCACACCACACTAGGCCACAGAACTCTGGCAGAATAAGGTAGACCCATTTACAACACAATGATCACATTGGGAACAAAGAGTGAATACATGTGACAGCAGCTTGCATTGCAGTAAAAGTGTATATTCATTATGTGATATCTTAACCTATGTGAGTACACACTAATGGCAAATGAATGACTATATTAAATGCAAAAACCTATGTTAATGCAAAGCAAGACTGTACATTTTGTTAAACTTTATGGATCGGCCTCTGTGTACAAACAAGTACAGTGAAACCTTTGTTATCCAGCACTCTGTTAACCAGAAAACTTTGTTAACCGGTATTGCCCCCAGCCACAATGTCACATCTTCAGGCGCACAGGCCTGGCTTAGTTTACCATGATTGGCTTAACAATTTTTTATTTAAGAAGTACTAATCATCTTTAACTCAAAATAGAAATGTGAGACCCACTGCCTCAGGCTACAAAACTACCAATATTAAAAAAAACTCGAATTTTACTACTGTCCATTGGCTTTTCCTAGATTGAAGGGACCCTCAGATAACCAGAATTTCTAGATAACCAGAATGCCCTAATCCCCGAGTGTGCCAGATGACACAGGTTTTACTGTATTAGGAAAAGATATATTTCCCTCGGCGGTGAAAGTAACTTCAAGTTTCTTACAGAGACTGTCCTATTGCAAGCCAGGTCCCTGCCAGATCTTTAAATAGCTCCCTGCTGGCTTTTGCCACAGCTCAGCCAGCTCTTGCCGGAGCTACTCACCAGGGCACACCTGCTTACTTTCTTCTCTGATTTCCTCCCTCCCTGTTGCTCTACTCTGAATGGAATGTTCTCACACTTTTTCCAAGAGCAAAAACAATTGCCTTTTAGCTGAGATCATGCACGGAAAGCTTCAAAGATAGGCCATTTGAGAAAGGTTTAAACGAGTGAAAGTTGGGGGTTATTAATTTTTTTGACCTAAGTTATAATGTTCATGATAAAGTGCTCTCATATCTACTATTATGGTCTGTAGTAACTGAATGGTTCCTTACCTCAGGAACTGACTGCCTATGGAAGACTTGGTGGTCATCTGAATTCTAGTTTCCAGAGCAACACTATGTTATATTTCCCAGGCAACCAAGATTCACAAAATCTGGTGACAATTGGCAAGTGGAAGAGTTTTGGAAAACTAAAAATATGTTTTTCAGTTACTTGAAGTAGGACGTTGCTTGAGACAGACAAGAATGATCAGTTTCAGGCTATCAAAAAAAAAATAAAATAAATAAGAGCGAGTGCTGGAAATTGTGTGTGTGAATAGAATGGACCAATTCTCCTAACTCGGCTATAGTAAAATCTAATTCCTTCACTCTGTTCAATTTGTTTCTGTAATTTCCTGTTTGGTGTAGTGCAAAAGAATTCATGTTTTAAGTGTTTTATTTACATGGCTTTTTTTCTTTTATGGTTAGTTTTATATAAGCAAGCTATTTTATAAATGTCTATAAAACTGAATGTTGATCATTAATTTATCCTTTATAGATCTAATACATATTTAATATCTGGTTTTGGGAACAAATACATGTATTTTAAGATATGCATGAACGACAGAGGGCCAAATCTTGCAAGCTGTATTCAGTCCTTTTTCAGGCAAAATTCCACTGCAGTCGATGGCAAGTTTATCTGACTAAGGACTGAAAGATTTAGCCCCAAATTAATTTAGGTTATGAGCTTGTTGTTGTTCCATGCAGATTTTCAATTCAAGAGAATGGGAATAGTGTGCGCATATCAATGACTCGTTCAATCCTTAGTCCAGAGGCAAGTGGGAGGGCAGAATTTGATCTAAGCTGTTTAATAGCATGAGCTATTGCTTCTGGCACTGACCTGATAATTCATTTATCAACACTGGCCTTTCTTATGTCTGATAGGAGAAAAAAGTGACTGACCAAATACTGCTGGCAGAGATCAGCCTCTGACTGTCTTGGGCAATTCTTCACAATCCATCTCATTTTTTCTACTACAGTTAGAATGTTCATTTTCTCCACAACCATATGGATGAAATATGTATTGAGAGTTTCAGGCACTGAAGTAGAAAAGGCTCAATAGGACCCAAGTCCAATGCCAAAGCTTGAAGCTTGGACATAAATGTGATTTTGCCATTGTTACCCTGTAGTCTTGCTCTACCTCCAATGTAGTTAAGCTGCAAGTTCTGCTTGCTCAAACTGGATCTCAGGGCTAATCGAGGTGGCATGACTTCGGACAGATTGCTGCAGGGCTAACAATGTCCTATTTGGCTGGGAACCTGGATGAGAGTTTCCAGCATATTTTAATAATGCAGCCTCATAAAGTCTAGAAATGGACATTTTGGAGAAGACATGAAGCCACATAGCTAGGATGAACCTAATATAGCCTGTTATAATACACAGCTGAGTATCCATAGTACTGCATTAGGTTGTAGGAATGGGCAGAAAACAGCAGCAGAGAAGTAAAGTAACAGAAGACACATACAGGCCTGAAGGCATGGAAGCTTTGTATGCTGATGCTAGATAAGTATGAACTGTGGCTTTTTTTCCTTTCCCAACAGAACACAGACATGAAGGTAGCATATATAATCCACTCCCATCGCCTTTTCTGGGGTCTGGCTTTATTAGAAATACAAAAACCAACACACACAGTCAAAATTTCCTCACAAGCTTGTCTGTTCTTTAGAATTTGCCTCCAGACTCTCTGGGTGTGTCTAGACTACACCTCTCTGATGACAGAGAGAGATGTAGAGTAGGCACATGAAATTGCTAATGAAGCGGGGATTTAAATATCCCACACTTCATTAGCATAAAAATGGCCACCGCTTTTTTTCGGCACGGAGCTTTGTCAGAGAAAAGCAGCAGCCTAGAGGCTGATCTTTCAAAAAATAAAGCCTTTTTCGAAAGATCCCTTATCCCTCGTGAAATGAGGTTTACAGGATCTTTCGAAAAAGGCTTTATTTTTCGAAAGATCAGCCTCTAGGCTGCTGCTTTTCTCTGACAAAGCTCCATGCCAAAAAAAAGCGGTGGCCTTTTTTATGCTATTGAAGCACGGAATATTTAAATCCCTGCTTCATTAGCAATTTCAACGTGCCTAATCTACATCTCTCTGTCGGCAAAGAAGTGTAGTCTAGACACACCCTCTGTTAAGACCCATCTTCTGCCAGCATGACTCAGCATAAATTTTAGCACAGAATTTCATAGCCCAAATGTAGTATGATTCAGACTCACTTTCTGTATGAATCCTTAGCCTTCTCCACACACTGACACAAGCAGACTCCTTATCCATCCTGCACAGAGCAGCAGGGTCACAGAAGTCCCTTTTCTCTCTCTCACTCACTCTTTCTGCTGAGGCAAGGGAAGGATCACTCAGAACAATGGATATAGGTTCCCTTTCTCTCTCTCCTGATGGTCAAGTAATGGAAGTACCCCATGGTGTCTTTTCTCTCCTATCCCCACAGGAAATGGGTGCCCCAAGATGCCAGGAGATTAGAGTGATAAGGGAGAAGAATTTTCTCTCCTCCCATATTACCAAAGAAGCTATGAAAAAAGAGTGGCTTGGGCTCCAAGGAGTCATTTTCCCCTCCCACAAATGAAATAAGGAACAGGAGTGCCCTATTTCCCCTGAGCTATGAGATGCCACTTAGAGACTCTCAGCCTATGTGACAAAAATTCCAAGGTATACATTTCACAGTTGTGAAACATAAGAGGCAATGTCTTTTCTTTTTAGAGAAAAGATGTCTAGCTTGCATTATCAAAAATATCCTTTACCTTAATTAAATATAACACCAAGAAACATTGCAGTTAAAATGTTAAGAATTAAAACTCTGGAAATTTACTGTTCAGAAAGATACATAAATATTAAAATACCTTCACACTTTATTAACTATTAAATAAATGTAAACATTTAAAAATCTGATTGCCCACTTGAAAAAGGAGCTACCACCACTACTAGTACTGCTCTGTCCTCATGCCTTTGCCCATATTTATTACACACATAGAATTACTTCCATTTCATACTTGTTAAAAACACTGAGGACTTACCCGAAAATCAACACTCCGGAGGTCAATCTTCCGGGCTTCTATTTAGTGGGCTTAGTAAGGACCTGCTAAATCGACCGCTGATGGTGTACCCATCATTCCTCGGACCATGGATGTACCAGGACCAGAGAGTCCCAGTGGAAGGCTGATAGTTGGGAGCCCTAGGAGTCGGCTGGACAGTGGGCTGCCGGCGGCAAGCTGCCAGCAGGGCCGAAAGCCCAGTCTGCTGCAGCTGCACTGCCCAGCGGGGCCAGAAGCCTGGTGCATCCTAGCTAGGCTGCCCAGTGGGGTCCAGTATGACCCAGCTGGTGCGTTCTGGCCAGGATGCCCAGTGGGGCCAGCAGAGCAAAGGAGTATGGGGGGGGGGGGGGGAAGAGTAGCCCAGGAGGCCGGTGACTAGGCCTGGGCTGGAGGTACTGGTAGCAGGGGGGCCAGAAATGACCTCCTCTAGTCCAGCGAAATCCTTCATCCAGGACCGATGAGGTTCTGAGGGTGCCGGACCAGGAAGAGCCAATCTGTAATAGGGTGAGAATTAATCTCATATAGCAAAACTATACATTGAGAAAGAAAATCCAGTCTGTGGCCCCTTACTGCGCATCCTATGTTAAGTAAAGCATCTGTTGAAAGGACAAAGGATTTCATTAAATGGTTGGTTGCTTTTCTGTCCTTGCAGCGATTCACTGCATCCCAACAGCAGCAACGTTTCTGTCAGAACAACTTCAGTATGTTCCCATACACAGAGTAAACCATGTTTGTACCAATGCATTCTGGGATTCCTGAAAACCCTATCCCAACTTTCCCAGTTAGTGTGAACACATCTGGGTTAATTTCTAGGTGTTTATCCCCACTTAAGAAAGTATTCTTGGTTCTGAAGGCCTTGGGGGCAGGGGTAATTTTCTGTAAGTATTCCTGCATTCCTCACAACCATGTCATATGTAATGCTCTTGCTAGCATGAACCAAAGCTGCAATACATCATAGATGAGCACTGCTTTCTCTTTACATTGGCAACTAGTTTCTTAAGAAAATGTATGGCATGAGAAGTTCATGGGCAGCAGGAAATCGTAGATGATAGAATTTATGAGTAGGAATAAAGGTCTTCAGATTGTAATGAGAGGAGGCAGTAAATGGGACTTGGCCCTATACACTGCATAGAAGGACACTAATTTACATTTTACCCACTTTCTGAATTTGCCCACTGTTTTTATACTATACCACCTATCTTCTCAATATTGACATTATGCAATTCTGTAATCTGTGGTTACTACAAAACCTTCCCCCATTTTGTACTGGTACTGTCCAGAGTGTGGCCCAGCATTACAACAGGAGCTCACATGAAAAAAATAGCTCTACTCACTGCAAATAAGAGAATAATGTTTTGTGGATGCTGGCTACAGAATAGTCCTCACCAGCACACCTTTGATGTTGCCAAGTTTGTGGGATAGGCCAATGTTCTACAGGTGGTGTAAAACCAGCACTAGCCATATCCCTAGTGTTAAGGAAGAGTTTGAACAAAAGTGGGCTTCTCAAACTCTGGTGGAGCTATTTGTCCATTCCTGCCCCCTCACAGGCTGCACAGGATTATACCAAAGGGCAATGCTCTACTCCTTTGTGAAGCTGGAGGGCCACAGAAGTCCATTTCTACCTCATTATCACATTAACTGATTGGCCAAAGTACCTGATGAACAGGGTGTGGGGGATTCAAGTTGGTAGGAGAAGGAATAAAAATGGGAACTCTCTCCAGCAGACATCATAGAAATGGGGCTTCTATGTGTAAAACCATTCTTAAACAATCCTGTCTATCCTCTGTTCCTTTACTAAAGCAGTCTCACAGAGACTGCACCAGACAGACATTCTCATCTTCGCCTACCATCTTAGCGAGAGTCAAAATGATTGACTATGCCTTTGGAAGGTTGAAGGCAAGGTCAGCCAAGGAAACAGACAAGGTAATGGCAGAATCTAAGCAGACACTGCAGTGGTGAATATTTCCTCTTTCCTTAAGAGTGCCTTTCAGGCGGAGGCTGCCCTGATGCATTCTAAGTTATTTTACTGTGATGATCAGAGTGGCCACCCTGGCATAGTCAAGCAGTCATGTCACTTTTAATGGACGTGGGTAGGATGCTTTCCCGCATAATCTGTTTGCAAAGTTGAAGGAGAGAGATTGATGTAATGACAGCAGGAGAACGGAGAAAGATTAAATCTAAGATTAAATTTTATCTGTGTTCAATATCTGCTCTTACCCTGCTCGCCAACAGTGATGTGCTTGTTACACTATTAGCTTTTTATTGCTTAGTTTAGCAGTGGTGCTTGTAGAATTTAGTACAATTACTTGCCTTTGAATTTTTTAAATGTTTATTTTTTATTTTCAGCTTTGTTGAAGTTCAGATGTAGAAGAGGGTGGTCCAGTGGAAGTAATATCTTCTGGGTATTTCTCCTTTGGTCAGGCTGCCTCTACTATTTCACTTAAAATTATGGGACCCTGTTCTTTAAAATTGCAGGCTTCAAGTAAACACATCAGTCCATAAAATTGCATTCAGCAAAACTAGGACTACATACACTACAGACAAAGAAAGCACAACACATTCTACTCTCCTGATATATTTTGGCTTCTTCCCCCTTGCCTCAATGTCCTCTGTCTGCAGTTCATCCTGCTCCATAATATTATCTTCCTCATTATCATCATGTGAACCCCAACCACCTCCTGGCAAATGTCAATATAATGGATCAACTTCTTTTGGTGGCTCATGCTCCAGGACAGATCTCAGCTACTTTACTGAAGAGGTGTGGGATTCAAAAGGCTCCAGAACATGATTACTGTACTGGACCTCTTTGTATTGGCTCTCCATCTCTGATTTTTCCCCCCAGCACAGTGCTCACTTTTGAATCTTCCAAAACTTTTACAACAGAGGCAAACTAGGAGATTTCTTCCTTGACCCCCCCCCCCCCCCATATCCTAGACAGGGCCTTCATCCTCTGCAGGAGAGCCCACAGTGTAGCTCATAGTCAATGCTGATAAGCAGGTGCAAGCTATTGTTGCCTGTAGTAAGTACTGGCAAGGGACTTGCTACCAGAGGCAGAATTTTCTTATGAGATGCTTCATACAGTGGAGCACTGACTGAGAAATGAGATGTGCAGCTAAACTACTGCAGCTACAATTCTTTCTTCCCTATTTGGGAGAACCACTGTAGATTTTTATGCCAGATCAGCTGCATCTTGGTGAAATACAGGTTGAACCTCTCTAGTCCAGCATCCTCAGGACCTGACTTGTGCTGAACCAGAGAATTTGCTGAACCACAGGACGTCAATATTGTCTAGCAACATCACCAACAGTTCCACTGCTTACTGGGCTCTTAGAAGACATTTAGGGGTAAATTGGAGCTAAATAACAGCACAGAACACTGAGAGCCAGGACTGGTGACTATAAACAACTTCATGGACCACTGGAAACTTGGCCACATGCAGGATAAGTGAACATCCAACTAACTAACATTATGCCACACCTGAAAATGCCGGACTAGAGAGGCTTAACTGTACTATGTTCCAATAAATCAATTAAACCAGTACTTGTAAAGTGACTGTGATAGCTTTTGTGCATGGACATTTAGGACTGCAGAGGTGTTACAAACACAAAACATTTTAACCAATTATTTTTCCAACAATCTTTTTGCCTAACTAATGTAACCGGAACCTTGCACACTCTAAAGCAATTTCTTCTGTCTTTCCTATTTTGGATTACTGATGCTTGTACTACATCCATTGCTTTGGGACTTTAACCTGACCTTGTAATCAGGTCTGAGTGGTTGCAGCACTTTAAAGATTACTTAAGCAATTCTGTAATTTGTTAAAGAATGAAAACAATCTTATTACTGAGCACAGAAGACCAGAACGCGTTTCAACTGTGTAATTCTACTGTAGTTCTACTAAAAGGGGTACTAATTAGTGCCTAATGGGTTTCCTTATTTTATGCTATGTAGATTACTTGTGTAATAGAACTTGATTGAGTCATTGAGCTGTCATCAAATAGTAACCAAAAGTCTGAATTTAGCATAAGTTGATAGTAAGGAGTCATTCCCGAGAAATCAGAGGATCTGTAACTCCTTACAATTTGCAGAGCTACCCAATCTGCCTGGTCAAAAAGTCTTGTGCTCTTTACTGCAGCAATTACATGGAGATGAGCATTCTTTATAATTCTAGAAAATTATATCAAGAAATGTTTCCGTTTGTTTTAATTGATCTTTAGGAGGTAATGAGCCAAATTCTCTGCTCGTGTAACTCTACTGATGTAAATGGCAGAGAATATGGGTGAATGTTTCAAAATGTGAATTTCCTTAGCAACTTGCTTCATTTTTTTCGCTTTATCAGATCAGCAACCCAATATGTTTCAAATGGAGACATAGGAGGCACTAGATCTGGAATCACGCAAACCTAATGCATTTTCCTGGTGGCAAAAACAAAGCCGTATGTAGATTGGTATAAAGGCAGCAAAGTACCCTTTTCACAAGTTGTGGCTGAACTTGTATAAGCATAAACATATTTCCATTCCCCTGGGGATGGCTCCACATTGTGGTTTCTTTGCCCTACATTATTGTCTTCTTTCAAAGAGCTGAATCAGTAGTTGTTTTCTTTATAGTAGCTGTGCTCCTGAGAAGAACCTGGAAATCCTTAGTTGCATAGAAGGTCATTATGTAACAGATAATGTTAAAAAAAAAAAAACCTACATCAACTGGTGGTATAATCCCCAGGGGAAAACAGACTTTAGTTGAACAATCAGAAAACTGGCTTGCTTTATGGTGTTTACACTGCTGCTTGCTAATGGAACACCAGAAAGGAAGCAAAAGAGCTCTTACACCATTGAGTATGTTATCATGGGAGTCTTCTGTGTGCCTTTTTCATTTGCGGCAGTCAGGTTAATGAGCTCACCAGCCCACTTGATGTTGAGGACTTTGTAACAAAGCAATCTCTCATTAAATGCTGCCTGGCACCACTCTCTTGAAGCAAAGGGACATTCAGATTATTGAATGCCTTTGTATTCTTCATTCCTACCAGGCTATGGAGTCCAGCAGTGGCATCAGTCCCACACACTTATTGGCAGGCATCCAGTCATACGCCTGCCCTCTTCAAACTGCATGGGCATTTGCCAATCTAAGCAGCACTGGTAGGCAAACAAGCATGGCACACGACTGCTTTGGCTGATAGCCAAATGTGCAGCTGAACAATCTAACTTGTTTCTCCCCTACACAGAAACACATTCTTCCCTATTCTCTCCTATTCAGCTGATTTACATGTAGAAGTATTGTTATGGTACAAAGGAATGTGCATTTATCTACAGTCTCTTTCTGCTTTAACACCTTTTTAGTCTCAGTAGTACAGGTCATGAATTCATCTGTGGCTTCATTTGAATACCTGCTGCCTGACAGTTTGTTCAATGAAATGACCCCAGAGTGTTATCAGCTAGCTAGCAGGTGCGTCTCTTTATTCAGAATCTTGCAAGTGACAGTGTATCCGGGTAAAGAGCAATCTATGGATGATCCAGCTTCTCTACATTACTCATGAGATTTAATGGTTCACTGTCATGAGAAAGCTTACAAAGGTATGTGGTTTGGTTTGGTTTCTTAAGTTAGAATACAATGCCCACTGGAAAGCTGAGACATATTGACCCCCCTCCCCCCCAAAAAAAAGATTGTAAATATTTGTAATGTTCCTCTCATTAAGGAAGGAAAGTTTTAACCTTTAGACAACTGATCATTTTAAATTCTGCGCTATAGAACAAGCACTCTTTTAAACAGTGGAAATGTACGCAAGACAGCTACTCAGTATTAGATGGTATTTTTGTTCTATTAATATATGGTGTGCTGACACTAATAGAGAGAGCTGTGTGAGTAGAATACAGAAAGAAACATCATGTTTGCTGATTACAAACATGATCTGTTCCTATTCGGTCAATTGATTATGTTGAAGGATTTTAATGACCAGTTGCTAGTCATATGATGTACGTCTACACAGCAGGGCTAAAATCGAATTAAGCCACACAACTTCAACTACATCAATTGCATAGCTTAAGTCAAAATAGCTTAACTCAGCTTTAGGTGCTGTCTACACAACAGGAAGTCCTTAGTCTTCGTAAAATGAGGGTTACAGGAGTTAGAGTAAAAAGTCCTCCAGCTTGCCATTATTTAAAAAAAAAAAAAAAAAAAAAAAAAAAAAAAAAAAAAGGCTTGTAGTGTAGACACGCTCTTTGTTATTTCGGAATAACGTCAGTAATTCTGAAATAACACTGCTGTGTAGACGTACCCATGGGAACAATCTGGGTTGAATTTTTTAAGTAAAGATTAAATAAAAACAATGAGTAGATATAGCGGATTCAGGCAAAACTAATCCTCCCATGCCTCTGAATATCAGCATGCAATATTAGGATACAACTCATCAGATCACATGGACTGTAAAAGCCGCATCCTTTCTTCCTCCATTGAGAATGAAGGTGGCAAACCTCCAATGGTCCCTGCCATGATTCCAGGTGGCAAAGGGGAACAGCTCTTTGTGGCATTCCCTCCCAGTAAACCCAGGAAATGGTAATTTAATGCTAATCTGGTCACTTTGTCTGCATTCATTTACTAATGTGATCATCACCACCACCACTTGGGGCAGCTCCCCACCATTGAGAGAAGGCTCAAGGATGAGGAGAGCTGGGAACCAGGGTTTGGCACAGGCATTCCACAAATCTTTGGGGATTTTTTTTGGATGCTGAACTACCAACTGCCTCCTGAGGTGTATCTGTGGGGGTGGAGATCAAGATGGCAGTGGCAAGGGAATCATAGTCCCTTGGGCACCTCTGCAAGAATGAAAAAAAAAAAAATACCCCAGAACTTTGTCCCCTACATAAAAGTAGGTCATATAGAGGATGACAGGAAATTGAATCCTAACATGAAGTCAAATGGCATTTTGCCTGATTAGGGGTAGAGCACATGTTGTAGGACACAGCTGTATGGGCTTGATCCTGCTTCTACTGAAATCAATGGGCCAAGCTCTCATTGACCACAACGAGAACAGGCTCAAGACATTGAGTCTCAGATTCAAATACTCCACTCGTATTTTCAGTATGAGATTTTTAAAAGATCACAGAATGCAGAGTCACGATTGTTGCCCACAGATGACTATGGTTTAAGATCAGGTAAAGACACTCAAAACAAATGCCTACCTTTTAAAATATTCAGTATGCACTAGCTGAATTGTCTAATGCAAAGAGACTATGCCAACCTTCAGAATGGAGGGCACTCCTACCCAGGGCCACTATTTCATGTTGCCTTATCTGCCATGCAACATGATCTTTTTTTCAAAAAAAGATCACGTTAATTTGACTTATCCAAGAAAACCTATTATACTTTTATAATGTTTGTTTTTAGAATGTTGGTGTTAGCTCAAAGGAAAAAGTGCAAAGTGCAATTGCATAATTTAACAGCACTGCAGAGTGAGAGCATCATTCATGTCACTGTATTGTAAAAGGAGACCTTCCACTTCTGTTTTACAGACTTATTATTAAAAAACCCAGTTTGCAACAAAATTCACTCATAAAAAGACAAGCTAGTTTAATAATTCTCTGTTAATTCTACAGTACTAATGTTCTAACACTTCTGCCAATGAAATGGGAAAAATTTTGCCCCTGGATGCATGAGTTTTGCTCCCAGTGAAGTGACTGGGAATTTTGCCCAGTGTCTGATTTACTTGGTTTTCCTGCAATAAATCAGATATGGCAGTTTACAAAGTTCAATTACTTAGCTTATTTGAAGTTCATGTCCGTGGTGACTAGTAATGACTGTTTTATTTTTGGTTATTCCACCCCTCCGCAGGGTTCCTGGTTCAGAGCCTGCTCACCTAAATAAGTAAGGTAAGCAAGGTTTGCCCCTCACTATCTGATCATGAGCATTGCCTATCTGAAAAGGATAAAGCAAAACAATTGCAGCTTTTGTTTTAGGTAACTTAGGCTGAATTTTGCCTCCTTATTCACTAAAATATTCATATAGGATACATTTCTGTACAATGACTACCTTCTAGGGCAGCACACACCAAAATAGCTCAGCTATATTTTGCAATTCACACACAGTTTCTGTGTTTTAAGGAGCATACACATTGAGGCCAAGAGGAACTATTATGATCATTTAATCTAACCTCCTACATAGAATTTTACCCATTAAAGTGAACTATGAATAACTGGAAAAAAGAGTAAACCTACAGTTTGTCTCCCCTTCCCCAATTTATTTTTTTTTAAATTAATTATACACACTTTTATAAAACCGTGAACCTTGATCCTAACTGGTGCCAATCAGTCACAACTCTGGCTGAAATTAATAGAAGGGGGGCTGTTGGACTGCTCAGCCAGCATCATTCAGGATCCATCCAAAAAAACAGCGTTGCATTGATAAGAAAACTGTAAAGATGGCCAGAGTCTTTGTAAGATATGAAAGCTTCTCTTTTCTACACCATCGGTTTGTTTGTGCATTGGGAATGTAGCACACTGTAGGCTACATACACGAACAGCAATCAATGTACCAATACACAGCCAGCTTTGATTTTTGGATCTATTAGGTGCACTTGCTTGAATCCAGGCCCTTTGCTCTTAGTTATATTCATGAGTTTTTTGCTTTCTGTGAGAGCTCTCATAATCACAGAGGGCAGGTCTACACTAGGAAATTATTTCAAAATAAATTTTGAAATAACTCCAGAAATAACTATTTCAAAATAAAGTGTCCACACTACAGGGAAGGCTTGAAATTAGTGCAAGACAGGCTTCCTTAGTGTGGATGCACTACCTCAACTTAGCGCCCCAGGAAGTACTGGAGAGTAATTACTCTGAATGACTCTGGGGAGTAGTTATTTCGAAATAGCAGCAGTGGAGTGGTCCACACTACCGCTATTTGGAAATAACTATTTTGAAATAAGTGTTATTCCTCGTGGAAAACAGGAGTTATTATTTTGAAATAACCAGCCCGTTATTTCAAAATAACAGGCTTGGTAGTGTGGACGTTCTTCTTGTTTTTTCAAAATAACTCCCTGGTGTGGCCAGGGCAAAAGATATGAAAATTTGCCAAATGTGCATTTTTCTCTGCAGGTTTTTAAATTGTCTCTTTTCTAATAAATGTCCATTTAAAAAAATCTGAGTACAGAAAAGTATTCAAAAGCAAGAGGTCATCTACTAATCATATGGCTCATATGTTGTTTACTTTGGGCAATTAAGCAATTGAGAGAGGCAAAATTGGAATAAAAGAAAAACAAAAAGCATGCTTATTAACAACCCCTTTGTGTGCTTTTCTAATTACTTCCCTCAAACACTTATCTCTGTTATTACAACCGAAAAGACCAGTCCTACAGCCCTTACTTGTGTGAATATGCCTTGCTTAATTCATGAAAGTGCTCCAAAGTAGGGCTGCTAGCTTGAGTAATTATTACTCTTTGTATGCAATGGCTGTAGAACTGGGTCCATACTGAAGGATCAGGCATACTGTGTAAGTATGAGGGAAGCACGTGCATGTTTATTATGGCAATGTCAGTCTTTTCTTCTATTTTTAATTTTTTAAAAAAATCAGATATTAACTTTTGAAGAGATGCAGAATGGTGATTGAACTGCAGACCACAGTCTATGTGTCATATATGCTAGCAACTTATCGAGTCAAAGTTTACATCCTGAATAACTAACAGCCAAAATTTGCAGCATGATATTGGTAGGATAAAAATCACAACCAGTGTTGTAGGCTTGTGATTAGAAGACTGGTTAGCTAAATTCTCTGCAAGCAGCCTTCAATTTTTTATCTAGCTATTTATAGAAAACTGCAGAAACAGCTGAGCTGACAGAAGTGATGTCACATTTGCTGATAAAATGGTTTGTTCTGTAGCACGCTCAGAAGCTGCAGGAGTCTGCCTAAGCTTTGGTATGCAGCCCTAAGCAGTGAGAAGGTGTAAACATGTGCATTTTTCAGCTCCATTGATCAATATTGCATTGATGACTCTTAGGTGACCTTTAACCCCAAAGGAATACCAATAGCACAGCACTGCATCTTGCAGTCTTCAAGGACTGCCTAGCATAAACTATGGCAATTTACAATCGATCCAAAGTCATCTTTGTGAATAAAGCTTGAGATTTCAAGCAATGGCAAGCTATTTTTAAAAGGTCAGGGCTGGGTTTTTATTTGCTTCACCTCTTCTTTCAACTGGTAGCACAAGTTCCTTAGAACCATTAAAAATAGTAAGAACATTTAAGATTTTTCCCCATGTATTTTTAGTAAGCCTTTGGGCATTTTCACTGTCCCTAAAAGAATATGGTTGCGTGGCAACCTCCACAGTTGCTATGGAGACTCCATGTGTAAGCAGCTGCTGCAATCAGCATTAACTCCAGGCTCCCAGGTTTGTCATTCCAATACATAGGGAGGGGGAGACAAATAGGACAGCACATTGCCGTAAAGAGGAAGTCACCTAGATAATGTCACTCACAAACATATGTTCCACAATTATTCTTTCCACTGTTTTATTGCGGCAATTATAGCTAAACTAAGATTACAAAATTATATGGTTTTAATTTGCCTCTATCAACTATGTTTCACTTCCATTAAAATTAAGTCTAAACCCATCTATGTCGCAAACTGTTGGCTTTGGAGGGGATTGGAGATTTTGGCTCACTCATTTATCCCAAGAACTGGGTAAAAATAATTATACAAGTAGGAACCTTCACATGACAAAAGATTTGGGCAAAACAGAAATTAAACTGCCATGTAAAATGCAGTCTCCTTATTGTATTCCCAGCTCTTTCTGTTACATTGATTTACATGTACAAACTGCATTAGATAATGCTGACCAAAGCCCCAAAAGAACAAGCCATCTTAAAATTCCATCCTTAACTCATCCCATCATGCTGTAGTATTGCGGCATATATGGTGAGTATTTGTGTGACCACTTTGTGTCTGAAGATCCCTGCAATAAACAGGCACAACAGGGCTGGCTTCAAAATGAGTTAACGCAGCATTAACTCTGAATTTCCTTGCATCTGCAGGTTTTAAGGCAATCCCTTAACATTATTTGAATGTATTTCTTTGAAATTTCATTACCTTTGTTTCAAGGTGTTGGTTTTCTTTGTTTAGGCTTGGGTTTTTCCCCCACATTTTCTTGTCACTATATTCAAAATAAAAGGGAAAGATTTCATGGAAGTATGCCTGATGATGAAACACTACTTAGCAGCTATCTTGGAAATACTGCGGTCAGTCATTTAAGAGCACAGACAGGTATTTACCTATGTTGGTTCTGTCATGTAAGACTGTACATGCACAATATTTAACCCATACAGCAATGCTGGTTACTTCAGATCCTTTATAGACTGGAGAATTGCCGTTTTAGACATTATTTATAAACACATTTATAGCACAAACCAATGTAGATCTATCTTATGATTTACTTAGTTTTAGAAACAGTCCATTTTTGACCCTGACAGAGCTTCGTTAAACATATTGATCAGTAGTATAAAGGAAATGTATTGATATTGATTTGTATAATTAAAACTTATGTAAACAATAACCAATTTTAATAAATTCTTCCTCTGCATTAAAAATTCAGCCATTTTAGGTTTCTTTTTAATTAAAGACACCAAATAGCATAGCCTAATATGCCCTTTCTCTTAGATATTATCAAATTGTAGCTGAAATTGCACTTTCATATTTTACTCATGGCTGAACATATTTTGGTCAAAAGACTTGAAAATAAAAATGTGCTCCTTGGGAAACACCTAGCGTGCCACCATTTAGACAGGGGTTTATGTCTATAGCTAAGCTGCAGTCCGTAAATCCTCCCAAATAGAGTTTTATACAGAAAACATAGCTAGACCCTTAACTACAGTAATGCTAGCAGGTGTTGTTATATTATACAAATCCAGATAGCATATAGTGACCTATTTTTGAAAACAGGCCAAGAAAGATGACATCCAGAAATTGAATTCTTTGCCCTTGCTTTAATAGTGTCTTGTCATGCAATCTTCAAATCAGGAAGGGTGATCATCGCAAAACAAGTCCCTAACCTGGTGTTCAACATGAACATTGTGCTGTTCCGAATGCTAAAGCCTTAGGCCCATCACCCTGTTTATGATTACTAGAGGACAGCAGAAAACAGAGAGAACTCAGACCTACATAAGTCTATATCCTTGGCAAACATTTTAAATGTTTTCGTTTCTTTTTTTTCCTTTTAAAGACAAACACCAAATCAATGCAGCTTTTAAAACTGTATGTTTTGGCATATTTTACTGGATTATTGAAAACAGAGAGTAACTGGAATAAGCAAATGTTTTCCAAATAGACCCTGTTAATGTACAGTGCTATTTTAAATGAGTTCAAATAAGGAGTGAATCTTTCAGTTACTATTTTGTGTTTAGCGGTTTGACGCCAAAAGTCAGGTCTTACCTTTTGCAGCAGGCAGATGAACTCATAAGAAGTGTTATGGCTGCTGCATACATTTACTATAAGTTGTTAATAGTAACTAAACAAATTGAGATAATGCGCAAATTCCAGGTTCTCTCTTACTGCATTTTATTTTGTTACATGTTTAAAGCTCGATGCTGCTGCTGTTACTCAGGTGAGTAATTTTATTTTATTGGGATTATTCAGATGAGCTGTAGGTTGCAAGATCAGGCCTCCTGCACTGAGAGTAAGGGCAATTGAGCATCATGTGGGCATATATAGAGTTTCATAATTGGGGTGGGCAAAGGATGTGTAATGAAATGAAAAGCTATTCAAAATGCAAGTGATTTAATTATGAAATTGAAAACAGGCCTATTTTAATGGGAAATTTTGCTAAGGTAAACACAAGTTTCAAGCACTTTTTTCAGAGAAAATAGCCTCATTTTATAGATTAGATAAAATTGTTTTATAGATTACACTGCTTTTGTGGTAAAAACATTCCAAATTAACATTTTTGCATGACTGTTATAAAAATACCACATTTTGTTGAATGTTCAAGAGATGGAAAATTTGATCAGCCATGAAACTGCATGCTATAGATACGGTGAGATTTTTAAAGTGAAATTACAAAAAAAAATGATTTCTGAATATGGACAATTTTGCTGCAAACCCTTTTTAATTATTTTGCCAAATACAGTGGAGAGATCCCATCTTAAATGGCTATCCTGCTCATGCTGATTAGAACAGAAGGTCCAGGTACATTTGAAAATGCACCTGGATTAGCAACATATTGCCATTTTCACAACAGTTGATTCAAAGAATTTCTTCAGGTGCAGCTTAACTTTTGATCCAAACATTGAATCAAACATTTTCCTATAGCTAGCTAAATTATCAATTTGGGGATGTGCACCTTTCTACACCTTTCATAATTTCAATGGGAAAGTAAAGTTTCAAAGGCTATTTCAAAATACATGATTTTGAAATAAGCTATTTCTCTTCACAAGCAGGAGTTATTATTTCAAAATAACAAGCCCTTTATTTCAAAATTACAAGCTTGGCAGCCTGGACACTCGCCTTGTTACCTTGAAATAAGGAGAGTTATTTCGAAATAACTTCCCAGTATAGACATGCCCTTAGGTATATAACTTTAGATTCTTGTATTTGAACGTTCTGTCTTTGGTGTTTATGTTAACTTGCCACCCACTTGTCTGGTGGCAAATTGCATTTTTGAACATATCAATTTATCTGAAGGGAAAGTTCAGATTTTCCAAAATTAGTAAATAAGAATATTTGAAATTATAAGAAAAAGAAAAAGATTCACCTTTGAACATGGAAGAGGTACATGCAAGTACAGTGTGTGACATTTTGCCTCTGAAGGAAAAGAATTCTGGGGTGGTGCTCCATTAACTTTTTATATGAATGGAATTTATCCTTATTTGTCCCAGGCACACAGTTTGTATCTGAAGATGCACCAGGAGATAAATCATTTGAATTTCACAAATAGAACTTGCATTCCGTTCAGTCATTAAATCTGTGTATGGGCAGGAAGGCTTTCATTGGACTAACACAAGAGAGATGAGAAGGAGCTAGAGCTAGGAGAAAATCTTCTGATATTTCCCTGTATCCATATTCCTTCTATTCTCTAAAATGAGGTGTAACAAAATATTCTTGTAACAGACCATACACACAGCTCTATTCACTACCATCAACCACCATACCCAACTGATGTCAGTCAGAGCTATGCACATGGAGTGGTGTCAGTATATGGCCCTAACCTTGGGTTTGAGTTTTAGTGCACATCCTACATCTTCTTATAATCCTTTCATCTCATAGCCCCACAAGAACTTTAAAAAGAAAACCAGAAAAGTAGGCAGGGCCCAACCAAACACCCCTCTTGCCTAGAAACAGAGCTGGACTAGGCTCATATTTACCATCCTAGCAATCCCACAGACATAGGCTTTGCACATGGGAGAACGAGCAGATTAATAGAATACATTTAAGAGCTTTAAAACATGGGTTCCCAAACTGGGGGGTGTGAAGAAATTCCAGGGGGGGGGGTGCGAGGCGACCCAGCCTCTCCCCGCCCACCCCCCCCCCCCCATCAAGTTTTGCTGCCCTGGTCAGTTCCTTTTTTATTTTCCCCTCAACAAGTTTTGCTGCTATTTTGGGGGGGGGAGGGGCGTGAGGGTTTTTCCAAAAATCAAAAAGGGGGCATGACGCTGAAAAGTTTGAGAACCACTGCTTTAAAAGTTCATGGACTGGACCTCATTCACATTCCCCTTTTATGGAAAACAACAATTATGATAATTAAATTTTACTCAATATCTTTGTCAGGTCAAAGTCAGAGCCTCAACCTTTTGTTTCTTTAAAAATCTACATAACTGAACTTTTAAATAAATAATAATAATAAAATAGCATCATTTGGGGCATGTTACTCCTTTGAAAAATTTCAGTTTATTGTAAGTCATTAACTATATGCATAGTGTTAAAAGATTGAGGTACTTCACTTGTAAAAGGTAGATGAAAGGCCTTGTATAAGCAACAGATAAGGCAAATTGGTCTCCTTTTTAAAATCAGTTACAAACAATGGATAGCTCATTAATTTAACTGCCCTTCCACACACACACTTTTTTTTGCAATTGTCTGCCCTATTTGAAAACCATCCTCTAGTACATTGCACACTTCTAATAAAGCAGTTGTATAAGCTACCTGATAGTGTCATATAGATAACCAAACAGAAGGAAAAGTTGTTCTCCATGGTAATATACAATTGACTTTGTAAACACAGGGTCACACATATCAGCCCCTTCTATTGTAATAGGGTATCTGGAAATATGCCTTTTTCCCCCAGTATAGAAACATGTCATGATAAGTATCTGGATGAAATGCTTTCTCGAGCAGAACACCCATTAAACTCAACCAAAGCTTTAAGTGTCAAAGACTGAGTATGAAGGGCAATATCTGGATCCTAATGATCAGCAGAAAGACCCCAGAAAATAGGATATACAGTTATAGCGCATATTTACAAAAGTGCTGAATCTGGCCCTTAGAACATTGTGTGAACTGCAGTTACCTATAAAATTACTTAGAAGATAACAATGCTATAGCTGAAGGGAAAGTCTTTAGTAGATTCACAGTTTGTTACACATGGGCTAGACAAAAACAACAAAACAAAAAATAAAAACAAACCTCCAAAGCACCTTTTTTTTTTAAACACATAGATACAACAATATTGAAAAAATAAATATTCAATTATTATTGAATGTACAATACAACATTACAAGTGTAATGTGTATGTGTAAATCTCTCTTTTCTAATGAGACTATCAGTTCATTTGGAAGGGGAAAGCTCATAAATGTTATGGGACTGATACTGAATAAATTCATAAAATCAGTTTTCTCCAATGTAATTTTTGCCTAATCTGACAACATTATATTGGTATTATCATAGGAACCTGCTCCAATACAATATTTTTATGACTTGTACATAATATTTCAGGAAAATATTTTGAGAGACACGGCAATTCCCTAAACAAGTCCTAGATATAAAATATTTGAATGTTGCTTCATGTTGTAAAAGTCATAGGTAGAAAAAAAATGAATCCTTTATTCACCTAGAAAAAACAAATCTGATATACTCACTTTCTGAAGGCAGAATCCATATTTTAGAGAATCACAAATAAAAATCATGAAACTTTGCTCTCCAATTATAAGCATATGAATCAGAGAGAGCGAGACAGAGAAAATAGATATATAAAGCCGGAAAAATGTTCCCATCTTGAGAGGTCTATTTGTACTCTTAGGATCATGGTTGATAAACAGGAGAAACAATAATATATAAAATAGTTACATCTGATGCTAACCATTATTTTTAAATATAATTTCTGTTAGAAGTATCTTCATTATAGAAAGAGAACTGTGTCACTCACTGAGGCTTATCATTGTATTAATAGTTTGATTTTTACCACAATTAGAGGGGGGATTTGTCATTTTCCCTGGCTGTACTATACAAATTTTACAGCATGCTTTAGAGTGTCCACTGGATTCTATCCTGTGACTTCTATTACTACTAAAAGATAAAAACAAAACAAAAACCCTCTGTTTTGTTATGTGATTAAGAACTGTAATATTTAGAATCAGTCCCTCTTTCTTGCTTGCGTTTTTGTTGTCTCCTTAGTATTCTTTCCAGTTTTCAGAGAGTGGCTTTATTGTACTGTGGTCTGTTGTGGTTTTTATTTTGTATGGCTTTTTTAATTACCCCTTTCAAGCCACTTTGCTAATAAAAAGTGCAAAGGAAAAAAAGTTAGATGTTGTGGGTACTCTAATATGGGTCAAAACTAAAACCAGCAAACAGACAGACAAATGGAACAGCAACAATACTTAAGCTTGACATAAAAACAGTTTTTAGATTGTGTCTGCTGTGACACCACCTATTCATTCCTTTGGGAATACCAAATATACTTCCACATTGCCATGTATTAAAAGAGTTAAAGTTAGCAAAAGTTCTGAACTTTTTTTTGAGGAAAAACATTTTGAAAGTTCCAGTTTGGGGCTGCAGGTTATGACTGTGTTGCCTCCACCATGACACATTGTTAAACAGCATCGGTAAATATATAAACACAAAAACTACATCACATAAGCAAATTTTTCTTACAGAGCTCGAAAAATACTTATAATTAACCAATTTGCAATAATATATCCCCTTTTATAGATGAGGCACAGAGAGACCTAAAGCCAGATTTGTAGCACTTTTTAGGCATCTAAGGATGCAGATAGTTGCCTAGGGGGATTTTAAAAAAAAAAAAAAAATACACCTAGGTGCCCATCTCTATCTTTACATCCCTAAAAATCTTTAGCAGGTTTTACTGTACCCATTTTATAGATGGGTGAACTGTGGTGTAAAGTGATTTTTCTTTAATTCAAACAGTAAGCTATTGTGCTAGAAGGGGTGGGGAACCTTTCTTGGGTTGGGGGCCGCTGACCCACAGAAAAAAAAAAAAAAAAAAAATCAATTCTTCCTACATTCCCCTCACACACACCGGAGTGTAGGGAGGCCAGGCTAGTAGATTATGTGTGCTCCAGCTCCATGGTGTGGGGCTGGACGGGGGGTCTGGAGCATAAAATCTACTTGTCTGGGCCCCCCTCGACTCTGGTGTGTGAGGGGGATGTAGGAAGTGTCTTTCTCCTTTTCAGAGGCCTCGTCAGTGAGGGTTTTGTTGTTGTGGGGTTTTTTTTTTGTTGTTTGGGGTTTTTTTTTTTTTTTTTTTTAAATATGTATGGCTCCCAACTGATTTTTCTGTGGGTCAGCAGGGGAGCAGGCCTCAGGGGCAGTATCCATGCAAGCCAGAGGTCACATCCAACCCCGGGCATGAGGTTCCCCACTCCGGGCTAGAACTAAGAATAGAACTTAATTTCAGGTTGTGTGCGTTAGATATCAGACAATACTGCCACTGCTTGAAAGACACAATATCCAAAAGGAGACTAATGACTGCTACATATTTCATTAGACAGCACTTTTCCCATCAATATCCAGATGTAGTTCCTTCCAGGCTGGGCTGAAGAATAGGTACCTGCCAATTATAACCCTAAAGATATGCCAAGCTCTTTTGGCCCTTCTAATAACATTATTCCCATTATTATCGTTGTTGCCCTTTCAAATTTCACAGAAATCTTCTGTAGCCCTAATGATCAGAATGCCCTCTCTCATTCACATACACAGCCTACTCAAAGTAAGTCAGTTGAACAGAGGTGTGTTACTGACCTAAGCATATCAAAAATTTTATGGAAGAAGCCTAATCAGATTGTAGGCTGCTTTTGTGGGCTTTCATAGGAAATTCCTTTTAACAAAAAAATCTGATAGAAACGATATTCACACATTGATGGTAAGAACAGAAACTAAAGGGTTGAAAGGCCCACCAGGAGAGGGAATTCAACCCACTTTTATTAAATCAACCATTACTTTCTCTCTCCCTCCCTCTGCCATATACTGGGAACCCAAGAAGAAGATGATGCGAATCTATTTTCAGTTCTGATTCTTTTTAATAGTCTAGATCAAAACTGCCCTACTGTTTCCAACTTTTTTTATTCTAAAAGTAAAACACCTCACATGAAGCAGTAAAGGGAAAGGCTGCCCAATCTTACATTTTTAAACTCAGCCTCTTGCAAAATATAATGATTTTTTTTTAAAAGGACTAATTCTGGAAACAATGGTAGTTTTGCCATTAACACCTAGTGGGGCTCAAAGTAATCAATTGCCCAATCAGACCTTATCAATATGTAAGCAAGGAAAGAGATTAAAGAAAAACTATATAATGTCATTTCACATTAAATAAATGTTCTATTGAGATTGTATTGTGGCCCTTTGTGGGTTTTATTTTGTATGTTTTTAAAATTTACTTTTCTTTAGTGATCACTTAATAGAATTAGTGATTAAGACAAAACAGCTAAAATAGGTTTCATATGTTCTTATATATATGTCTATCGATATATGACTACCAATTTATCTATAGATACAGATAATGATATTTTTAATGCAAGTGCGTTTTCATACAGCCTATCAACAGAAAGCATTTTGGGGGCAATTTCCTGGCTTGCTTGAACCTAAATTCTTACTCCTTAAAAGCAGAGTATAGAATAATTTTTCATAACCTTGGGAAAAAAGCAATAAATAGTAAGGGAGTGTTTGTGACAGAACAATTGAATTGACTCATAATGATGCTTCCTTTCTGAAGGCTAAGAAATTATGATAAAAGATTTTAAAATAATGCTTCATTGTCAAATGTCATATTCTCAGTGTATTAGTTGTAAACAGGAGAGTTAAGTAAAAATAAAATTATAGCATCCCTTTTCACATACTAATAAATGTATTACTGAATTTTTAACCTTTTAAAAGCCATCATCCACATATTTAGTTCCTTGTTATAAAAAGCAATGCAGAAGACAAAAATAAAATCTTAAACACATTCTTGCTTTTTTCCCTATTGAGTGACTGCCCCAGAACTAAAATTACACGAGCAGAGATTATAAAAAAAGATTGCTGTTATGGTGAAAGTACCAATACTGTGTTCAGAGAAAAATGTAAACATATGAATTGATTAGAAATATAAATATTTGTTTTTCCAGTTTCTCAGTTTGACGCCCCCTGTTAAAACCTGCGCTTGCTTCCGAAAGACTCTTTCCATTTCCAAGCCAAAATGTCTTTGGATCTGATTCTGCAGTCCTTACTCAGACAAGGTTCTCTTGATGCTATTCATGATGTCTGAATGCAAAATGGGTTTAGGTTGTTTCTATGTTCTACACCATTCTTAGCACAGCACACACTAAAATCTTCATTTTTAATCCAATGGCCACCTCAAATTCTTCAGCTCATTTCAAAGAACCAAATGATTGTGTCACTTTTTTCGATCGCACCAAATTACAATTATTAATGCTCAGCCTTGATTTTATTCTTGCAATGTACCTTATCAGAGGGCTGCAGCCGTTGTTCTGAATTCAGAAAAAAACACTGATTATTAATTATAGTATCATATATTGTTACACATGATCATTTTTGAATGTATCATTTGCCTAAGCTACAGTACCATGCTGGGCTTCTGAATCCATGTGAAAACAAAATCTATAGGAGAAAATAGAGTTCATTTCTTGCTTTGTAATTGGTATAACTAAGGAATTTATGATATTGTTCCATGACATTTTGAAAATAAGACAATATTTACCCAATACTTATATTTTTGCCTTTTTCTTTTATTAAAGAGAAAACTTGAATGGGACTTGATTTTAAAGTAACTTTTCTAAAACAAATAAGTATCTACTTTGTATCTTCTACTTTCTAGTATACTTGACGTGCACATTAGGTAGCTTTCGCCCCTGGAGTGCCAGAAAACACACACACATTTCTTCTTGCTAGAAATCTGTAAATCTGAAAAAAAGAGGCCACGTGAATAGGAAAGCTCTTTACAAAATAAAAAGCATGGGGTGTTATTAAGGAGGACTGTAAGCCCTATTCTATTCATAGTCATTACAGAATCAGATCAAGTTAATGTGAGGGCCCAGGCCAATAAAGTACCATAGGTTCACTCTTTTTAATCCCTTTCAGTCTTACAGCCTGAGTTTTTAACTGCTCTGTTTGATTTACAGAGCCTCTAAAGGTAATCAAGATACACTGGGAATTGTGAAGAAAAGGCCACCCATTGCAGAATAAAAGATTTTGAGGAGAATGAAACAGGGGCAAACCTTAGGAATACTTCAGTGCTCCATCCTTTTTCTTTGGGCCATGTCTAAACTATGGGTTTTTTCGAAAGAGGATATGCAAATTCCACTGTTGAATTTGCATATCTTCTTCCAATCTCACTTTCGAAAGAGGAGCTTTTGAAAGTGAAAGTAGTCGGGGGGTGTTTTTTTGGGGAAAAAACCCTTTCAAAAAAAAAAATCGCGTAAACCTTTTTTAAGGAAGAGCGGGTTTTTTTAAAAAAGGAGGGTTTTCCCAAAAAAACCTGCGTCCAGACTATTTTCAGATCTTTTGAAAAGGAGATTGGAAGGAGATCCTCTTTCGAAAATTCTACATAATCTAGGCATAGCCTTGGTAAAATAACTTTTTAAGAAGCTGGAGGAAAAGCTCATTTTCAGAATGTCTAGTTGGCAGTATTTTAATTATTTCTTTAATATTTGTCTATTGACTTTGTAACTGCATTTTATTAGACATTTGAAATTACTGTTAAGTCCCCTTCCTTTCTCACAATTGTCCACACATCAGGTATCCACCATGGTTTGCTTGTGAATATTGGGCTGCTGTGATTGTGGGGTTTTGAGAGACAACTGGAGAAAATGTTTTGCAAATTAATATGTAGGTGGAAATACAACTGTTCTTCTGCACTGGGCCCCACAACAAATAAACTGGTATGATTCTGCTGTGAAAGGGGAGTGGACAAAATTCCCATGGTCCCCCAGAAAGTGCATAGGAGGAGAACATGGGCAAACAAGAGGAGAGACTGGAGGATCGTCCTATCCTCTTCCACATAGGTGCCTGCTATGCCTGTTGAAGGAGTCACGTGGCTTAGTACAGCCACAACCAATGAGCTGCAGCAGCTTTGTGGAATATCTCTACAGTCATTTTGTTAGAGGGAATTGGGGGAGTGGGAGGATTCCTACTACCATCTGATGCCCACAAAGCATTATGTACACTTTACAAACATATTATTGATCACAGAGTTAATCCTATCCATAGGCCCCAGCCTACGTTACTAGCGCTTACTCCCCAAACTCCCACTAGCACCAAGCTGTGGTCCCATAGATGAAATCTTAGTACCATTGAAACCAATGCCAAAACTTTCATTGGCTTCAAGAGTGATGCGATTTCCTCCTGTATGATTGTTTCTGGCTATTATTTTTATTCGTATTTCTCTTGGTAATCAATTGATGATGCTTTCCTTAAAACAAAAGCCTTCAACATCGATCTCATTACTTTTTGCTCTCACTTGATCCTATCATGCCATCAATTTCTAAGGTGTGAAATCAATGGGGAGTTCTATTTAAAAATGATATGGTAGCTTCTAATATTTTACTTAAGATTACTATTGGGTACCAAGTGGAAAGAATAATTACTCTGAAAATGACTGCAAATGTTCTTTTGAAGTACAGTTATATATACATATATCTTTCCCTTATGGAATAGAGAAAGATTTTACTCAACAATATTTTGCCATACAATTATTAAAACAAACTATTGCACAGAAGTAGTGTAAAATTAATTAGCAAGAACTCTGTTCTCTATTACATTCTAGCATATTGTTACATTAGCTGTGGGAATTTGGAGGGGTTGTTTTTGTTTGTTTGCCTATCTTCAATAAGAATTAAACCAATGGGTTCCCACCAAAATGACTCCAAAAACATATGGAAATAATAGAAAAAAATAGCCTTGATAGGATGGTTTGAAAAAAATTGAGTTCTATAGAAGAAATATACTTTTAGACATATATTCATACACTGTATGCTATAAACATTAACAAATTACTTTACTATAGCAGATATTATTCTTTATTAGAGAGTTCTATAGCATGGCTTATAAAACATATAGAAGAGTTAATTTCCATAAGCTTCTGGGCTCATTTCTATAGAATCCTAGTTATTTCATCATTATCACATTCTTTACAAATTTTCCATGAAGATTATGATGCAGAAATCTTAGGAGACTGGTTCTATAGCCCAATAGGCAAAAAGTGTACATTTCATTTTACCATTGCATTTTAAGAACTCCATTTTAACAGAGTGTATTTCTGTGCTCACGTGCATAATTTGCACTCAACTGCAGTCATCAGCAAAGATTCACAGTTCCTGGGAAATATATTAGAATGCACATTGTGTCTTCTGTATTTTTTCTTTTCTCTTTATCATAAGTGATCAATACCTCTGTTATTAATGCTTTTTTAATGACTATAAACAAAAAATCAATCATTTGGTGAGGAAATGAGTTATTTTCTTTAGGATTAAGGAAGTAAAAAAATATTATGAAAGCAGAGGTCATCCTGAGAAAATGAAAAAACCACCAAAAATGTTAGTATTTGAATGATGTGGACTCTGGTAAACGCCAGCATGCAATATGGCAAAAACGAATCAATCCGTTCAGCTTAGTTCAGCCTCTGCAACTGGCCATCTGGCGCAAAATCAACCAAATGTATCCCTGCATATTCATCTTCATTTTCACAAATACTCGGGAGAATGTCATTCTAGGGCAAAATAAAATTAAATCACCATAATTTTTAAGACATCTTTTCCTCTGATGCTCTCCTGAGATTTGCGTGTTTATGTGAGAACACTTATTGCTATAGGGTTAGTGAATAATTTCTATTTGTGTACTCTTTTTTTATTCAGAAACAAATACCTGATTTTACATTATATTGCCTTACTTCAGAACCAATTTTCATGTAAACACAAACCAGATATTTTGCAGAAAACAACTTTGGATACATTTGGCACAAAACTGAGTCAGTGTCAATAAGCAATTATAGACTTAGATACCCAATCCTGCCCTGAGATACCTCACTGAGAGTCACACAGCTGTAACAGGAGCATGTCATGTACTTATCAACAGCAGATTTGGGCTCTTTGCAGTTAAAGCTGTTGTTGAAAGGAGGAGAAATGATGCCTGGACAAGTGAGGAAGAACCAAGTGTGATTAAGACTATTTGACAATTTTATGTAACTTTTCCTCAGGTGTTCAGTACCACAGAAATGAGCACAGGATGGGTGGATCAATAGATTAGGAGGAGAAGGAGAGAGCAGCCAGTGTATGCTGTGTGTGTGTGACAATTTTACAGTAATCTTGGAATGTACACTTTGCATAGTTGCTTATTCAAGGTAATCAAAACAATCACAGGTCAAGTTAAATAGTTCTACAGTTTAGCTCTTTTAAGCACTTGAATTAAAATCTGATGTGCCTGTCATTACATTTCCACATATGTTTGAAATGTTCCTGAGGGTTTCTTGGTTTTGTTTCTTACAGTAAATAAGTGTAATCAAATATTAAACAACCAAGTGATAGTTACCCAAACAAGTTGGCTAGAGATTAATTATGTCAGAATAGATTTTGGTTGTCCATTCTTTTCTTTCTAACTGATATCTTAACATGAGAAGGTCCTCAGGTGCTGCTGATGATATTGTCTATTCTTGTCCTAGAACTGTCCCACTTCATTTGATAAGGGATAAACAAATGCCCTGACTTATTTGAATAAATGTGTTAAGCAAATGTTAAACAAGGCACATCAAAAGACAGTAAATATATTACAAGTTCAGGCTGCCAGGGCACTCTCATTGTACTCAGAAACATGTTTCCACTCAGACAGTGACCTTGAGGGAACTAAAGCCAGGCTATCCCCCTACTTTTAGGATTTATGTTAAAATCCATCACCACAGGTCTTTCCTCACCTATTTATCAATGGTATATGCACATTTTTGGTTAACTATAAAACTCCAGCTGGAAGACTTAAAAATGTTATACAGATATAAGTGTGTTTTTACTGATGGGGGGGGGGGAAATACTTTTTTTTTTTTAAAGCATTCACAGAGAAATAACTGATTTTGTTTCCAAGTGTTTCATGAGCTATGACTGTACATTCATTTTTAAAATTATCGGTTATCAAGAATGTTGCTCATTGTTTCAGCACCTGAAAAGTCAATTATAATTGATTTTTTATAAACACTGTACTATAAAAGCTTTTTTGTTGTTTCGCTTTTTGGATTTTTTCTATTTACTAATTATGCCACATTTTTAATAACAACTTATACTTTGTTCAATCAATGATTTTATGGGCATAAAAGTGCATACTAGATAAAGAAAAAAAATCTAACAAATTCCCTGAAGAAACTAGAATTAAAATCTTCTATCACTCTTCACTTTTATTTAGATGTTATCTAGTATCCTGCCTGTAAACTGTGTTATACTTCCACCCAAAATTGTTGATCTTAGTATACTGCCAAACTGAGATAGTTATTGCAAACACAGTAAGTTGCTAAAATACTTTCCATTTGGCTGCATCATCTTACTGTTTTATATACAGTTGCATTGTTATCAATGTGACAATTTTGGTTTTATATAATGAAAAATGCCACTTTCTAAAGTTCAGGAATACCATGTCAAATTCTGAATGCTTAATTGTATCTTTTCATTTGCCCACTATATGACATTGTATTTATGCTTTCTGATGAAGAAGGAAGTTTGATATATTTATTAAGGTCTACTCATAGGAAAAGCTAAATCACCCAATCAAAAAATTGAGAGCTCAGTCCCACAAATTTTTACACAAGCAGTCCCAGTTCACACAAGAATACTTGTTTCAGTAAGGTGTCAGTGTTTTAGTCACAAACCCAATATTATCTCATGGACTGTAAAATTTGATACTATAAGATGCAAGACACTGACCACCTACAATTCATACTGTTTTAGGTGTAGGAACTCAGTGTCTTGCAGGACTAAGTAAAACTGCTAAATTTAAAGTGAAATTCTCAGCTTAAAACTTAACATTAGAAAATATGCATTTTAAGTCTATCACAAATCAAGTTCTTTGCTTCTTTGTTACATAAATGCAAAATTTTAGGAAATGTATATTTTATTTTTTCAGCTGAGATCATGACAATGTAGCAGTAAAGCTACTACAGCTGTCTGTTAAATCTTGCTTGCTGCTGATGACCATAAGCAGATGCAGTGATACATAATACATATTATGTAACATTTTGTAAAACTAGTTGTGAGAAAATGTTAACACATTAAGTTACATCATGTCATGTAGCTTTAAAATGAGTTTGTAAAGAGTTGTTGTCACTTCACATTGTAAAATAGTTATTACTCTAATTGAATCAGTATTTAATAATCTCTTATTTTCTGTGACTGGAAAATTTGTGTTAGGAACTGACCTAACTTATGAGGAATAATAAAAAATGGAAAATTATTATTCCCTCAGTTATGACATGACACTATCTTATATTTTGGTTGAAGATAAATTATAAAGCTGAAAATGTTATCAGCCAATTAATATCCTTTAATATTTTCAATTAATTACAATACAAACTGTGCAAGAAACACTTTGAATAGGTCTTAAAGTTAAATGAACTCATTAAGAAAAGTCACTTGCACATCCAACAGATATAGCTGTAATCCTTATTTTATTAATTTTCTAGACTATAAATACAAGTCTTACCTATAACATTCCACCTTTTGTATCTGTTGTAAAAACAACATGTACATGGCTGCATCATGTAGTCCTTAAGTCATACTAAAAGCTTATTGACTTCAGTGGTAGTTTGGCTTGAATAAGGACACCACCATATACAGTAATGGGAAGTGAGTGCTCAGGAGCCACTCAGCATCTGACAGGATCAGGCCCATTATACTAAAATACCATTTTAGGGTCCAATTTAACATCAGTTAAGTCAGCAGGGCTTCTTACTGTTGACTTCAAAGACCCCAAAGGACAGCACTTAAGCACATGTTTTAACATTTTCCAGCTTTAGGATGATTTTCTAAATCAGGGTCTGGGCTTTCCGAGTACTGATCTGCTTCTAATCAGATATAGTTGGACAATGCAACCCAAATCCAAGGAGAAAGTATTGGCAAACTTTTGAATGGTTTAAAATTTGAATACAGTTATTGTTTTATGAGGGTTTTTGCTGGAAAAAACTTTTAATATGATGTCAGATTAGAGACATATAAAAATGAGGTAGTGGGGAAATGTGCATATATTATTTCAAATGCCAACATTTATGAAGTCTAAATTCCTTATTATTTTTAAGGATCTAAGACTTTTTAAAAAAATAGTTAAGAATAAATATAAAAGACTTGACATTTATTATGAAATAAATATCAGATTTTCTGATTTGAAATAAACACTTTTTAAGCTTCACATTTCTGATATTCACCTAAACCACCTGTGGCTGAAAGACTGAAGGCTACTTGCTTCTTTTAAAATGGTTTTACTCTGACCAATTCATTTAAGTATCCCCACACAGTTGTGCTTAAGACATTGTTGCTAACAGCAACTAAATCTGAAGTTCTGTTCCTCAGTGTAGTATCTATGTTCTCTAACATACCAGTCTGAAGATTCAGTTCTGACATCAGTTAGACCTGTGTCAATCTGGAGTAAATCTATTTACGTCAATACAGTTACTTAGATTAATTCCAATGTAAATGAAATTAGATGCTGGCCCTCAGATTTAGCACTTTCATTAGTAATTTATACTATCATTAGGGATTTATATAAATTGGAATGTATAGCCCAAGAGCTAATTGAGAGTTGTTAGTTGCAAATAAGCGCTTACAAGAAGTCTGCTTGGGATCACTTTCAAAACTTGATTTTACTTTTTAATTTCATGATTTTGAACTTACATCAGAAAGTCACTGCCTGGGGTGGCAAGTAAACCTGCTGCCCTGTACTGTGGGTCCACAGTAACAACTGCCACAACACCTCCTCTGATCCTTCACCAGCCCATTCCTGCACCAGCCCTCAAATTCTGCAAATGGGTCTACCTCCCAGAGCAGGAATCCAAGGTGAACATGTGGTATGACCCCTCTGAATGGGTTCATCACAACTTGGAGAGGAGCAGGAGGGATAAATCTGGCCAATCATAGATGTAGGGTACAGAAGACAGAGAAAAAGTGTTCTGAACTTTAGCCATACTGGGTAAGAAACATCTGCCACTGAAAGGGAACCTGGTCTTCATTCCCTTTTTCCCCACCAGCAGGGTTAGGAGGAGCCAAGAGGACTGTTGTATCTGTTCCTACACTAAGACAAAACGATGCTCTACTAGCCAATTACTGTAACAGCAGTAGCTGTTCCGATATCAGCTTTGGCCAAAACAGCATCAGTTACCTCGCTGACTTCACATCACTCTCCTCTCCTTTACAAGATTATTTTTACAGTCATAAGGACTTTTAAAATAGGAGATAAGATTCTATAGTAGGCAATACCATTTGTTATAGACACTAGAGAAAGCTCCATGTTCACTGAGTCAGCTGGATTTTGTATGGCTGGCTTTAATTAAATTTTACTAAAAGTCCCTTCCAGAAATGTCCCCACAGATACATCTATGGTATATTTAAACAACAAGCAACCTTGTGGCTTTTGCCATTAGGATTAAGCCAATGATTTACATGTACCAAAGCAATGGGCCAGATCCTGCCACCATGTTACTCCAATAATGCTGACAATTTTTAGAGTGTGAATGGGGCTAAGACAAGGTTTGATTACATACACACACACTGACTAAGAAGTTATTAGGAAACAGCTAGTCATTCACAATACAAATAGAATAAACAAACAATAATAATAATAATTATTAATACACAAGAGAGGTCCAGAGAAGTGTCCTAATGCATGCACTGCACCAAGTGTGACATGCTCACAAATGTCACTAAGGGCAGAATTTGTCCTGTAACAAAAAGGTAGGAACGTCCATGGATCTGCTTTCCTTGTAACTGCCAAGGAAATGTGACTTGGAAAGGTAAGTTTGTCAACAATGCTCAGAGAGTGCTTTGAATGGCTGTATAGTATACGATGTATATACCATCAAACAGAGCAAGAGGCTCTTTTGTATGATAAGTTACACAACCACCTGGGTCACACAAGTCTCTGAGAACTTCATTGACCTAATTTCAACAGAGACGTTCCGCTGGGGTGCAAAACTCAATCTGCCTCTCCAAGTTACCCATTCCACTGGTGCGAGTAGCAGAGTTTAGGGATGAAGAGCTCATGCAAATGATTCCACTCACACACACACACACACACACAGACTGTATAGGCTATGTCTACACCACAAGTTTTTACAGCAGAGAGTATGCTAATGACGGACTCATTAGCATGAGTCGTGATGTCATTAGCATATTTTCTGCTGATGTTTTTTGCGCAAGGGGTTTTTGCACAAAAAGAAGCAGTGTAGCCGCTTCCATTTTGCATTAAAAAACCCTTTTGCGCAAGATCCTTATGCCTCTCCCAGAGGCTTCTGGTATTTTGCCTGTGTCTCCCACTTTCTACAGGGGCTTCCCAGGAACCCCTGCAACATAGTCCTTGTAAGTGGGAGACATGAATCCCAGCTCCAGCCCAACCTTTGTTTTAAATTAAAACAAAGGCAACATACTTTAAACTCCAACCCTACCTCCTTCATAAGGAAGTGGATTTCAGTGGTTTTGTAACAGCATAAAAGAAAATATGGTCCAGATTCAATAAACAGAACCTGATTTTTATGAGAAAAAAAAACCCCTTCCTTTCTCTGGATATCATCTGAACTAATGAACAAAGACATCATTCCTGCCAGCTAGAGTGACATCAATGGAGTTATATGACAGATGAATTGGACCCAGATGTCTGGTCACCACTGAAGATTTCAGTCAATAAGCTAACATTAATTTTTACATCTACTATGGTAGTATGCCATTTTCTCTGTAAAGGAACCGAGGGAAGTTAATTTGGTGTTTGCAGTATGCAACCAGCTAGGGAAAAAATGTATTTTGTATTTAAGAAGAAGGAAACTATATTTAAATTCAACCCAGTGCATGTTAACCAAGAAATGCTAGGGCATCTCCTTTAAAAAAATATAAATACAGAAGCCAGTAGAAATTCACTAAACACAAAAGATGACAGAATCTTCTGCCAGTGAAGAAGCCGACCTGCCTACACATCTCCAGAAACGATGGATGCTGTCTCACATACTTGTCAATGTCTCAGAACCAAAATGAAGAACATGGGAGAAGTTTCCCACGGAGCAGTTTGACACCTAACTCCCACCAAAAGTCAACAGGAGTTAAGCACCGAACAGCCATGTGTGCTTTTGGATACAGATAACAGAATGTCAGGTCCTGGAATTGGGTATCATTCTTCCCACATTCCCCCGAGGGCCAGAACATTTTTACATTCTGTTTTACTGGAAACAGTCAAATCATAGCTAAATCATGAATTGAAAACACTCAGTGAAACATTTTTATAAACTAAACAATTTTTTTTTTAAAACCCAGAGTTCTCCACCAGGGATCCAGAACCTCCAGAGAGGGCCACAAACATTTCAGATGGTCCACCATGCAGGACCAGCATTAGAATTACTGGGCCCAAGACTGAGGCTACATCTAGACTGCAGGCTTCTTTCAGAAGAAGCTTTTCTGGAAGAGATCTTCCGAAAAAACTTCTTCTGAAAGACAACATCCACACTGCCAAAGCACATTGAAAAAGCGATCTGCTTTCTCGAAAGATAGCGTCCACACTGAATGGATGCTATCTCGCATTTAAGCTGTGATTACTATGGACCGAGTGGCCACCAGGGCACCTGGCTTTTTCCTCTTCTTTCAAAAGAACTCCCTCTTCCCCATCCACACACGCCTTTTTCCAAAAGATCTCTTTCACAAAAAGGCTTCTTACTCATGGAAAGAGGTTTACCAATGTCGGAAAACCCCTCTGTTCTTTCGATTTTTTTTTCCAAAAGAACACAATTGCAGTGTGGACACAACTCGAGTTTTTTCGGAAAAAGGCTGGTTTTTGGGGGGTTTTTTTGAAAAAGCTAGTGTAGACATAGCCAGAGAGCTGAAGCCCTACTGCAGGGATTTAAAGCCCGGGGCATTGAGTTCTGCCAGTCGGGGCTTAAGGCAAAACCTGAGCAAGATAGCTTTGCAGAGGCCCCATGCACCTGCCCTGATTGCTAACCTGAATGCTGGCTCTGGCTTTCATAGTCAAAAAATAGTTGTAGCACAGGTGAGTTTTTATAGCATGTTGGGGAGCCTCAGAGAAAAAGGTCAAGAACCATTGTCTTAAAGTATATTGTCACTTGCCCTTTCATCTCTTCTGCCTTTTCCTTAGCTTACCACATCTCTTCTTCTGTGATGAAGAGTTGCCTCACAATAATCTTCTATTATCCAGTGTGTTCCATGCTCATAGCCTTATGCAGAAGATAAAAATGGAGAAAACGGAAGATGCAGCATGGCACCATGTCCTTTCCAATGAACATGCTTCTCCATGTAAAGTATTTCTTTCTCTGGCTAAGGTACAAACACCAGTCTGGTTTGTCTCAGCCAGCTCCAACAAGAAAGAAAAATACTAGACCAGTGATGCCTTGCTTCAGCCAAGCATCAAAGAGGCAAAAAGAGAAACAACCAGATCTAAACTTCAAATCTATGCAACCCTTCTAGGTCATCAAGGCACTCAGCTTTCTGGTGTTTCCTGGTCTTAGCTTAGTCTAGAATCCTTCACAGTGTTTTGTCCATGAGGTAAAAAAGTACTTTTGGAGACGAAGAATTATCCAGTGGTTAGGATAATATCCTTGGAGTCCAGAGTTCAGTTCCCATCTCTTCCACAAACTTCTTGTGTGACCTTGGGCTATTGCTACACTTCAAAGGCAAAAGTGCCACGTGGAGCCCAGGGTCAGCTGGGGAGTCCCCAGATGACCCCAGGCTCCATGCAGTGCTGCTGCTTTGAAACACTGCAGGGAGCCAAGCATCAGGCTTCTTGTGGCATTTCAAAGCAGCAATGCCTCACAGAGCCCGGGGTCAGCTGGGGACTCCCCAGATGACCCCAGGCTCCATGCTGCACTGCCACTTTGAAACACCGTGAGCAGTCTGAGGACACCCCAGCTGGTCCTGGGCTGCACACGGCGTTTCAAAGCAGCAGCACTGCATGGAGCTCTAGGACTGGTCCCAGGCTTCATGTGGTGCTGCCGCTTTGAAGTACCCCAACCTCTTTCCCCCCACCTTGCTGACTCTTTCTGATAGGAGGCAGCAACTAGTCGACTAGCCTGTTGACAATCCTATAAGTATTTGCTTATCAGATAGTTGACTAATTGACTAGTCCTTCACATCCCTACTAGGCAAGCAAACCCCCTCCACACATGCAACACAGTGCCTGACTCACCCGTAGGGTCCACTAGGCCAGGGCACAGGACTCCAAAATGAAGAGAGACAGACAGAGGAGAAAAGGCCATGCACTCAATTTTCACACATGATTAACACCTGCAACACCCTGTGATTTTAGTTGATATTGTGGGTACTCAGAACCTCTGAAAGTCAGGGCCAATGTATTCACTTTGGACACCCAAAACTCTACTCCAATCTTATCCCCAAGGGCCAGCATAAACATTAAAATAAATACTCTATAAACAGTAATAATCTTCCAAAAATTAAAATAAAATATTATAAACATTTGTATTACAGCAGCATCCAACTGTCCTCAACAGGGTCAGGGCCCCACTGTGCTATGAAAACTCAACCATTGAGTCTGCAGATTCATAGAGACAGGCCACGTGCCTGTAGAGAAGCCACTAACTTTAACAGGTGCAGGGGGCTACCTGTGAAGATCTTACTGTAAGATTACAGGAACAAGGCCTTGGTAGTAGCCACGACCCGTGTTCCCTGTGCAGTCTGTAACCTGTGCACTTGTGCAGTCACTCAGGAGAGTTTCAAATGCACCCCAGCTGATTAGCAGAGAGCCCACAACTAGGCTTTTTGTTTCTACTAGTGGTGCACACTAGCATATGTATTGGTACGTGTAAACATTTATTCCACATATGGATGGAAAATATCTGCATGTGGGTGGAAAAAAAGTAGAAGGAACATTTACCATGATCCTTACAATGAAGAATGTTTACTACTAAAGACCTCCATCCTGCAAAGATCGACTCCTGTCTCCATATGGAGCCCACCTGAAATCCATGGGATCCTCTGACACAGTATCAGTTTCAGGAACAGGATTTAAGAACAAATCTATTTAATGTAAGGACAAAACAACTTTTTCAGCAAGACAAATATGAAAACAATTCCCTGCTAGCTAACTCTGCAGTCCCTAAGCAAGCCACACTCCAATTATTCTCAGTTGCAGTTTTACTCCATTCAATATAGAAAGTTTGAGCCGTATTGTCTCACCTTCCCTTCATCAGTTCATGATTTTCTTCCATTGTTTCTTCTTATGTTATGACTGAGACTGAAGGCCAAATTCTGTGGTCCTTAGGAAAGGAAAACTCCCCAATGGCCATAGAGTCTGACATCAAATTACAAATGCTTTGGAAAAGGGATTGCCTTTCATTTGTCTGTGCAGTTCTATGCAACACTTATGGCTCCTAAATAAGAGAGATACCACTTGCTTTAAAAGGAAATCACTAAGAAAATACTCAATTGTATGCCAAATGGTACTTATGCATTGTGAGAAGTTACCATATCTCAAGAATAAGAAAAACAAATCCCAGTGGGAGAAATACAACCAAAGATAAGAATGCTTACCAGCTGGAACAGAGGAAAAGGTAGCAGCTGGTAAGAAAATGGACACTTTATGGCAACAAAGTCTCTGCAGAATTTAAAGGACCAGCCCTAGAAAGGCATGCTGGGAAAAAAGTTACTGTAAGATGACAAACCTGCTCTAAGGCAGCTCACTAGGAACTTGGCAATCAGAGAGTCAACTATGGCTGAGTATATTAATATCACCACAATATCTCATGCATGGTATATTTAATGCAGATGTAGGGCATGTTCAGTATGATTATTATTCTGATCTCAATTAGACACAGGGAGAAGTAGGGTTGCACAGAACCCTAGGGGTAATGATTAAAAATAAAAGCCCTGTTTTTGTGTGTTTGGTGAAAGCATCAGAAGGCTTCGTTGTCCAAGGGAAATAATGTGGAGAATCTCAGGATAATTACTTTTGTATAAGATAAAGTGAGCAAGAACAGAGGAAACCAACGGAGAAAACACACAATTTGATGCAACATTTTTGTCTCAAAAATCTCTATTGTCCGAAGGCTTATGAATGCTTCATGGAATAAATGACCTACAGGATGCCACAAAGTCCCTTTGCAGAGTTTCCATCAGCTTTGATGGGGAATGGAAGAGGAGGAGCTGGGTTTAACCATCCCATTTGCACTCATGCACTACATAGATAGTTCATATCCCAAATTCACTGACCTCAGAGTCTCTGCTGGTGGTCACAGCTGTCTACACTGAGACCCTGTGATTGCAATGCCTCCTGTGACTCTTTGAGAAAAAACTCAAAATCTTACATGCTCCACTGGGGAGCAGGCAGAAGGTGTGATACCTCCACAGCTGGTATCACAGAACCTTATGAATCCTGAATGATCTGCAGGCTGGCTCCCTCCACTCCTCCCAATACCTTCTGATGCTGACAGCCCATGTCATAATGTAATAATGCTGCCATTGCCTAGCTCCTAAAGAGAACTAATTACTTATGAGTAACTTCTGATTAACTTCCTGTGAATTTGCATCAAGCTTCACCTACATTCTGAGACTTGACCCCTGGATTCATAAGGAAGTCCATCTTCGGTCAGACCAAAGTTCCATCTACCCCCAGTCTACGGGGAGAATCCATTGAGCCTAGGAAACCAACTGATTATTTGAGACAAAGAAAAAGAAAACAGGGACAGGTGTAAAGGTCAAAAGGCCAAAACAAGGGAACCAGAAGGGGACACTAAGCAGAGAGCCCCAGACAGTGCCCAATACTCTTTGAAAGCATTGAGGGAGCCAGCAGACACTGCCCAGAGGAATTCCACCTATATGCGTGGATGGATAAAGGAATGGAAATAGGCCCTACAATTGCCCTCAGACAACCTCTACTTCCTAGTGTTATGAATGGTCCCCCTGGACACAACCAGAAGGAGGATGACAAGAAGGTCCCGCAACTTTGTGGGAACATGGATGGCATGGTGTGCATAAATCAGCAGGAGAAGGGAAAAGTGCAGCCAGAACTTCAAACAGAGGTTCTGGAAGATCTGAAAGAGGGGCTGCAACCTGGTGCATTCAAAGATGATATACACTAGGGTTTCCCTCAGCCCACAGAAGGGCAGGCGTCAGGAACAGGGGTGAACTGTGCCAAGTACACACCCATTTTCACAGCCCCATGGAGGACCAAGTTCAAATACAAATTGACCCACCGGAGTTCCCCACCTGCCACTGCCAACAAAAGATCCCGCCACTTGGTGTCCAGGCACAACACGAGAGTGGGGAAGTGAAGAGTGTGAAGTATGTACAGATGACGTCTTGGCATGGTTCGAAAGGGGACAGGCTGCAGTGCATGCAACCAGCTTGGGTGATGAAAGGGGAGACATCTGAGAAGGCACACAGTGCTGCAGGCCTATGGAGAAATCCGGAGGGCCAGGTGGTTGCACCTTCTCATGGGGCCCACTCAAGATAAACCTGAGCAGCAGGCAGCAAAGTTTCTCTCACATCCTGAAGTTTGCACAGGGGAGTACAAAGGGTGGAGAGACTCATGCACTGTGTGAGCACCAGGGGATCCACCTACTCTCCCCAATCATAGTCCAGGAGGTCTCTGATCCTGGTGTCTTCTGCTAGGGACCTACCTCTGGCACACTGAGATGCAGACTGCGAAGCAGGGACCCTGAGAATATCTGCCCCCACCATGGTCCCTAAGGACCTGGTTGCCGAAAGTAGCTTCCAGATCTGGAGGAGACCCAAGTAGAAGGCCAGCAGCTCAGAGAGGTCTCACAGAAAACCTCTGAAATGGAGATAAAGGAGCTGACAGTCATAACAGAGAACTCAGAAGCAGGGGAGAAAAGCATGTGCCAATGTGCCTCAGGTAGTACTACTTGCATCATAGAAGAGCCTCTGCAAGGCCTGGAGGTAGAAAACATGAGCCCACATGCTCAAGCACATCAGGCCCTGCCCTCCCTTCACCAGGGGAAGATGGAGAACCCTTGCAGAGACCCAATGTAGTCCTGGCCAGAAGAACCAATAGTAGACAGCTGAGCCTGACCAAACACTCTGCAGAAGCATACAGCACCAGGAGAAACGTCGCAAACTGGGGCAGCAAGAGAGGGAGGTATATAAGAATATGACTACACTGCAACACTATTTCAGAATAACTAGTGATATTCTGAAATAACTTAGTCTGCATCTACACAGCAGGCAGTTATTTCAAAATAGTGTCAAAATACTGTCAAGCTGGAGGACTTCTTACTCTGACTCCTGTAACCCTCATTGTACGAGAAGTAAGGGAAGTCAGAGGAAGAGTGCTCTATTTTGAAATAAGTGCTGTATAGATTCTCCCTATTTCAAAATAAGCTACACAATTGACGTAGTTCAATTTGCGTAGCTTATTTCAAGTTAAGCCCTGCAGTATAGATGCACCCTAAGCCCCAAGATGATCAGAGCTTTATTCTCTGTAGGCTAAGGAAGGATTACTACAAGTTAGTTAGGACACCTGGAGCCAATTAAGGCCCTACCCAAGACCTAATAAGAACTCCCTGCTCCAGTCAGTGAGGAGAAGGGGAAGAGAGTTGACTGTAGTTTAGAGGCTTACTGGTGTTGACCAGAGAATCAGCATCCCAAGGAAAGGGAGACCCTCCCCAAGCAAGGCAGAGTGACTCCCCCAGCACAAAAAGCTGAAAGAAACCCTGCCTAGGGGGAAAGAAGGTAAGATGCTTGCAGAACTGAAGGGGCTGGAATAAGTAAAAGGGAAGCTCTATCCCACTCAAGGGCACTAGTGGAGCCTAAGAGTAGGGGCAGGGGTGGCAGCCGGACCCACTGCATCACAGAAAAGTGTGTGAATCCACCACAACAGTGTTGGCCATTTGCATGTGAGGCATAAAAATCACCTTGTGCCTGAGAGTTAATATCCCAGTGAAGGAAGCATCTGCATGAGTGACACAAAGATCATATACTCTGCTGCTCTTTCACACACATGGTTCATAGATTCTAAGTCTAGAAAGGACCACTGCAATAATCTAATGACCTCCTGTGTAAATCAGGCCATAGAATTTTCCCCCAAATAATTCCTGTTTAGGAAAAACATCTGATATTGATTTAAAAGTTGTCAGTGATGAAGAATCCAGCACAATGCTTGCTAAATTGTTCCAGTGGTCAATTGCCTGCACTGTTGAAAATCTACAGTTCTCTTTTTGAAAGTATATGCAAAGGACCTATATACGAGCACAAACATAGATCCTCACCTCTGTTAGTCAGAAGCTGGGAGTGGGTAATAGGGGAGGGATTGCTTGAAGATTCCTTGTTCTGATCATTCCCTCTGGGGCATTTGTTATTGGCCACTGTTGGCAGACAAGGATACTGGGCTAGATGGACCTTTGCTCTGACCCAGGATGGCTGTTCATATAGTCCCTCTATCAAGCAGCAATTTACTATTGCTGTATATTTGCCCCCAAATAGATCTTTATATGTGAGCATCAGGGCCAACCTTTCGGATGAGCCATTAGGGCCCTTACCCAGGATGACTCCCCAAAGGGGGGACTGTGAGGAGGAGCTGGATTCCTTCCCTGCCTGCCAAAAGCAGCTGGGCTGATGAAGGTAGCAGGCAGGCAGCAGTGCTGGGAGTGGGGAGACCCAAGTTACAGGGGCAGTTGGAAGACCAGCCACCAAGCCAGGTGACTCCTCTCCCTGCTCCATGTGTGCAGCTGCTGCTGTTCCTGTTCCTCCCTGGAGTGGGATTCCCCTTCCACCTGACCACTCTGGACTGGGACCGTTGTCCTATCTGTTGTGGTGGAGGGACTAATGTGGAGTCACCCCTTGCAAGCCTTCCAAGCTGGGGAGATGGGACAGGGAGGATCTGTGTGCTGCTGCTGCCTCTCTGAGGCCGAGCTGCTTCCTGTTGCTTGTGTCTGAACACAAGCCTTCAAGCACCTGACCCTAAGTGCTCTCTTAAAGAGACAGCACACTCATACTCAGGTATGCCTGTTCTCTCTCTACCTCTCCCCACCTCCACCCATCAGACAACACCAGGGCTCTCTGCATTCAGGTCACTTCCCCACCTGGGCTGTGCTGAGGCATCAGCAGCCATGCTCTCCTCCCTTTCCTTGTGCATTCCCTGGCCTGCTTGAGGTGAAGGAGCAGCAATGCAGTGTTGGAGCATGCAGTGATGCCAGCTGCTTTGTGCATCCAGGTGGGCCAGTTCCCCCACATGAGATGCAGGGCTATGGGCACAAGAAGGGACACAGCACAGTGTTAGAGGTGCAGGGATTGGGGAAGGGTGTGGAGCTTAGGGAGCCCATGGGGGACCAGGGGCAATGGAAGGCAGGTACCAAAATTCACCCAGGGTGGCCCTGATCAGTGCTCCCAGAAGGGGTACCATTAAGGGCAGAAGAGGTGGGGCTCAGCATTGCTAGAGCACAGCATGTCCTGCCCGAGCCCACAGCCTGCTGCTCTGGCAGTGATTTAAAGGGCCTGTGTCTCCAGATGCCGTCACTGCTACATGCTAGGCCTTGGGGCTAATGTTCCCTCCTTCCTCCCCACCATCTGCAGGAAGGCCTGACTCTGATAAGCACTTATGGTGGTTGCCATTTACAAGTCAACATTTATCACAGGCTACCACAGTGTGATACCCAAGATATGGAAGTTTCCTCCCATGATTAACTTTATTATGGCAATAAATAGGTTTCATTCCTATAATAAAACTGGACAACACAAAAGCATTGTAGTCTAGAGGTGGTTACATAACATTACATATATCCGATCATAGCACTCTCGCATGGCTTAGTTACTAACAGCATCTTATTCATTTGTACTGCATTGATACATTTGAACCATACAGCATGACTGTGGCCAATGTAGAATCATTGTATTACTGCAGAATGTTCAATATGAATGTGTAAAATACAGCAATCTGCTGGTCATAGCCCACAATGTATCATGAACTCTACCAACTTTCTGCATACAAGTCTTCATATTTAATTTTCAGAATGGCACATGTTTCTTTAAATCTTTGAATGTGAACAAGTGTCACAGCTGGGACTTGGGAGACCTAGATTCCGTTCTCTTTCTACTACTGAGCTGGCCTTTGACCTCGGGGAAGCCTGTTTCCCCTCACACCCTGTCTACTTAGATTCTAAACTGGGGACACAGGCTGTCTTTTATTCTGTGTTTATACACGACTTCTACACAATGAAGCTCTGATTTCAGTTTGGACTCTTGGACATGTTTTTAATGCAAATAATAATTAAAGCTTGATCTTGAAATAACTTGCAATGCAATAACTAAAATGCAATGACATATTAATATTATATGGAGACTAATGCTTCATGCTTTACTCACCTACTTAGTACCCATCAGTGTGCTTACGTGCATGAAATCAAACAAGTGGATTTGCCCAAGGACAGCAATAAATGGAAACAGATACATGCAAACTATCCAGAATTAAGCTTGCTAATATGAAGTGGAGTGCCTAATTTCCTTTTCTGGCATTTTATTTCCTTCTTTCTTTTAACCACTTCCCATTGAAGTCAACAGGATTATTATTTACACCAAACTATAAGGTATGATTGGTACCTCAGAGAAGAGAGAATGAGATAAGGATCTTGCACTTATGTGTAGCTTACAAATCAACAATAGTTTTCAAACACAAGAGAACATCTTGTATGTACAGAAGGCCTGATCCTGTGAGTTGTGCCATGCACAAGGAATGAGGGACTGGGCTTTTAATGGATCCAGCCTATTTTGTCAGAACACACTTTAAACTAAAGGAATATATATTGGGTTTCATGTAAAGAGTGCAAACTCTTGTATCAGAACTTTGCCCTTTTTCAGGATATTCTTCATAGTGTGCACTGTTTGCCATAGAGCCCAAGTCAGGGCTAAATCCTTCTTAATGATCACTCCTTAAAATGTGTGCCTTGGACCAAAACATGGGAAGTTTGGTATTCTACAAGCCCATAACTTGTCAGTTTCCTTCATATGAGAGAGGGTTATAATTTTGTTAGTTGAATTCTTAAAACCGCAGGGCAAACTCATTGAATATGGGCAATTAAAAAACTGAAAGGACTACATTTTTGACAATTGACTATTGGAAGAAAAAAAAACATATTGCATTACACTGAAAAAAGTCAGCATAATGTTGCTCAGGGGGTAATGCTGACTTATCCAGTTAGTAACCAGTGTCAGCAATTTTGTTAAATTTTGACATCAGTATTTTCATTTATAGAACTTGCTATGTCTACACAGCCCTGCCAAATGATGTAGAAGAATATAGACCATACACATTGGAACAGTCAAAATCTGAAGGATTGCTGACAAGAATGGTGTGATCAGAGCTGTTTTGGGGGACCCAGAACTACATACCCCTCTGATTTGAGACCCAGTGAATGCACATCCTGGCCTGCCTTTTAAAGAAAAAAGAATAGTCTTTAGCCCTTTTTGTTGCAGAAAGAACCACCAAAATGTAAACAGATGTTGCAGCTGAAAGCTTGTCACTGATTCCCTCCCCCCCCCCTGAAATTTCAGAGGCCTTTGTGATCTGTGAAATATCTATCCTCTTGACTTTGGGGGGATCACAAACCAATTCACAGGACTGTGCAACTGATGATGTGTACTCACTTCTGGCATATGGCCTATCAACTTCTCAGTCATCATGGGTCTGGATAGGGAAGCTTAGTAATAAAGAAACAGCATGGTCCAGCAATCTAACTACAGATATGGGAGTAGGGGGTATGTGAACTCTTACCTTAACCCTGACACCAACGCCCTTTACAGAAGTTAAGTCCATCAACATGTCTTCCTCATTTTACCACAAACTGTAGAAGAAGAACAACACGAACCTGTCTTAGAATGGCGTTTGGACTATTCATTAGTTAATATTTGTAAATGCTGTAAGTGCTAAAATATATGGAAGAATGAGAAGGTGGGAGGCCTGAAAAGACAACCTAGATAGGAACAAGGGAGCAGAGAAATGTGAGTTTGGAGAGCAAAGCAGTACTGAGAGAAAGAAGAAATGGAGCAAGATGGAGGGGAAAGACATGTTTGTACAATATTTAGACCAAGGGCTAGGTCCATGCCTGGGGCTCCTAGAAGTAAAATATAAATAATATTTAATGATAAATATGGGAGACAGCAATGGCCAACAGAACGAGCTTGTCTATTAAAGACAGGCAATAGAAAGAAGCTGCTGCTTTTCAATGGAAGAAGGAATATCAGAAGCAGGTAGTAGGGGCACATGTAGAAATTATTATTTTTTCTTTAAATAGCCTGTTGGGGGTGAGCATTTCTGGCTGTTAAATGTGGCATATTCTGTTTCTAGCATGGGGCAAAGAACTAGTGTCAAAGCCTCAGCTCACAAATCTAAACTGAACTCTCTCCCTACACTCTCAAAGATTTTTTTTAAAAACCACCCATACCTTTAAGTGTAAGACAGGGTCAAAAGGAAAGCTGGCAAACCACGGGCTGGACAACCATCTCAGAAGTGGGAAAATGACACCAAGCAGAGAGATTAATATTAGTAAAAGGTACAGGGAGCACCTTGGGGCTGATAAAATAAGTCTGGGTGACCCTACAAAGCCATGAAATTTATGATCTTCTAGGTTTTTTATTATTCTCATGACAATAACTATTTTAAAATTAGACCCACTGGTTCAGGCATTCTTCTCCTAACCTCTCCTGTTGCTATTTGCTTTGCTGAACTGGCCTTGGGAGCTGCAGTCTAATGTCTCAGTAGAGGATCCCAAAACTGCTTGTAGCAGCCTGCTCTGCTGCAAAGATGGAGATTATATAAAAATAAAAACAGCCCTGTTTATGCAAGATCTGGAAACTTTCAGAGAAGTGGTGTTTGGCATGAAGGGGAAAACTGGCCATCTGTTAAGGGGGCATGGGGAGAGCTGTGTAAGATCAGAGTCTCCATACAGCTTCCAGAACTATTACCAAATAGCAGTTAACTTTTGAGTTTTGGTTAAATGTAATATCACTGCATATCTTCATTTATATGTGAAATGCGAGACTGTATAAAAATGATAGCTACACTGCCTGCTTGCAGTCAGACCTGGCCCTACACAGTTGTTTCTATCATTTTTTGTCATGTAATGAAATTACATACATGAATGAAATAGACAGTTGTCTATGTCCTAGTGGTAACCAGTAAACTACATGGAGTAAATATCACACAATCTGCAGTGCTGGTTTCCAAAGTAAGGCTCCTAAGAACTCCGGTTTGTTAAAAGAAAAGCTTGAGGTTTTGGAATGTGCAGACTCCTTGGGCATGTCTACACTGCAGGGCAAAAGTCAAATTAAGATATGCAACTTCAGCTATGTTAATTGCATAACTGAAGTCAAAGTAGCTTAATTCAGCTTTTGGTGTTCTCTACAGAGCAGGGAGTTGAAGGAAGAACAGTCTTCCTTCAACTTCCCTTAATCCTCGTGAAATGAGGGTTACAGGAGTCCAAGTAAGAAGTCCTCCATCTCAAATTTATTCCCAAATAATGCTACTGTGTAGACATACCCTTTGGCTGTGCCTGGTCCATCCAATTACAGAGGGAAACTTTGTGAACCAAAATGTAAAGAAAAAAATGTTTTGTGTCAATTGTAATATTTTGGTGAACCTGGAACTAACCATTTTGATTCTTTTAATTTATTTAGTTTATTAAAAACTTTTTAAATTTTTAATTTTAGTTTTCTAAAAAAATTACTAATTGTTTTGATCAATTCAAATCTGCTTTTTTTTTTTTTTTTTTTTTTTTGTCAGAACTTTTGACCAAATTTTACCCTGCTCTAGTAGTGAAAGCAAGAGATGAAGTATATGAAGCAGACAACTACACAGAACCCAGAGAGAGGCAAATCATGAGTAATTACTTTATATTTATTCAAAAATATCTAAAATAGATTTTCTAGAAATTGCCATGATTTACAAGTTCCTTGCCTCAGGATATTCTAAGGATAGATCTAACAAGAGAGTACTGTATAGCTAGGGTTGCCAGGTAGACTCCACCAAAAAAACAGACACACTTGATCATGGGCAGGGGGTGGGGGGAGAACCGGCCGGGAGGTGGGCGGGGTGGGAAACAGAGCTGGCGCGGAGGGGGTCCGGGGGCTGTGGGGCTAGAGGGGAGGAAGGAGGGGAGAGAAGCAGAGCTGGCGGGGGGAGTGCCCAGGGGCTGCGGGGCTGGCCGGGAGGAAGGGGGGGGGCCGGAAAGCAGAGCTGGGGAGGGTTGGGGGCCATGGGGCTGGATGGGAGCAGAGGGGGGCCCAGAGGAAGGGGGGCGGGAAGCAGATCTGGCAGAGGGGGCGCAGCCACTGGCCATAGCCGGAGTCCTTCAGCTGCGCCCCTGGCAGGCACTCCCTTTAGTTGCAAACAGAAGCCGGGTGGGGGCAGGGGAGGGGCTGGGAGCCACTCCCCCCCCCCCCCGCTCGGCTTCTGCACACAACCAGAGGCTCCCAGCTGGGAGGCGGGGCCGCCACTGGCACTGGTAGCATGCAAAAGCTGGGGGGGAAGAGTGGCTGGGAGTCCTGGCCATTGCTCCCACCCCGCCCGGCTTTTGCATGTGACCATAGGGCTCCCAGCGCCAATCGCGGCCCCGCCTCCCAGTCGCTCCCCCGCCAGGCTTCCGTCCGGTGCCCAGCCGGAATTCAGAAAATACATGTCCGGTATTTTCTGAATTTTTCTACCGGACAGACAGTGCAAATACTGGACTGTCCGGTAGAAAACCGGACACCTGGCAACCCTATGTATAGCCCATCTGAAATGGGAATCATCTTCCCTCCAAGGGTATAAAGCTCCTACTTCTAGTTCCTCAAAGTGGCAAGATATTAGACCAAAATTTATCACTGGTCCATGGCTCAATATTGGCTAGTGTGGACTTCATTCTACTGTAACTGGAGGGTGGGAATGGAAATGATACATTTGGGGAGCAAGAAGGAAACATTTCTCTGGCAGACTGACACTTTAAAATACATGGTGGCTGTTTGCATCTTCTCAGGAGTTTGGAATGGAATGTTAGACAAAATCCTGCTGGAGATGGACCAGCCATGGGCAGAATGGGGAGAAGAAATTCCAAGCTGTGTACTAAATAGTTTGTTATACATACTTAAATACTCACATATAGCTTCCTCTACAATCATTAATAATAAAAGTGTTTATTTTAGCACTTTTTTTTTATTTTAGTGTAAGAGAGCATGGTTGCACATAACATTCAGTTATTTTCACCTCTGCAGGCAAGTGGTTCCAACTGGCAGTTACTAGAAATAATTGCTAGAAATTAAATTGTTAGCTGATTTTACAAATTCACAAAATGAAGTAATTTAGATTGAATATTTCCAGTTAGACAATAGATTAAACAGATGGAAAGGCAGATACTGATCACACCCACTATAATTAAGGATGCAAAACAGTTTCCATTGTCAACCCATTTTCATAAATTCTTAACTTTCTAAAACATTCATCTTTGGGCTGAGATGATTGGTCTCAGCATGAAGGTGATTTTCATTTCAAAGTCTGAATAAAACCCTTCTAGTAGGTTTTGAATAAAGGGGAAAAAAAAGCAAGTGGAAAGAAAAGTAGCGAAACTAAAATCCTACAGTAAAAAAAACCCTACAAAACAAAACCTAATCCCTTGTTTTGACCAGAGTTACAGCCCAGTAGGATGAAGCTGTGCTTTTCTCTGCCTTAGAAGGGTAATAAAAAAGGCAGAAATAATTAAGTCACCTGGGGTAATATTCTCAGTAGATATAGAAGAGCCTGCTTTGACTCCACCCCTTTTTTGACATCACATACACATTCTTCCTGCTGACCTGACTGCAGCCTGGCTGTTATTAAAATCTCATTGTGAAAAGCCTCATATCAGAAGCTATTTGACATGCACAACAACTTTTATGAGCTCTAAAATGTCTATGAACAATACAGCATTTTCTTCAGCACCATCTACTGGCTCCATGTTGATTAGCTAACTGTTTACACATATACAGCTATAGCACACTCTCATTACCGTAATCTCAGCTGGGCAAATTCAACTCCGATTCAAGTTCGTGCAGCTCCAGTGACTTGGAGGAGTTAGTCTTCCTTACTTTGCAGCTGAATTAGGCCCAGGGGCTTATTCTCCTCAGTCTAGTGGTGCTTATCTGCTCACTCATCAGGTGCACAGCCCATGACTCAGTCCCCACCACTCTCACGGGGAGCCTATGTAGCAATTACACACCACTCAATTAGAGCTGCAAAATAAAACTTCCCCTTCTTGGGGCTGCTTAGCAGATAGACAAATGCCCTACTTCCACCAGAAACCCACTCCAATCCACATCTTTCCCATAGGCTTCCGTAGTCCTCTAAGAAAGGAGCTGTAAATAGTCATCCTTTAATCCCTCCCGGACACAAGAATATATAATTTCTCCACTCAATTTCTGGCCCTCTCTTCCCCAACATAGTGTTACCACCACTTAGTTACACCATTAGTTTTTCAGTATTTGAAGTTTTCCTTGAAGTCCAGCTATTGCAATCAAGAGATTTACACGAAAATCTCAGCTTTTTTGTGTTAAGTAGCTTCTAGCCTTCATGGTCATGGGCAGATAGTCTTGAAAATATGAAAGAGATGCACCTAAAGGCTCACAAGCAAAACAAAACAAAACAAAAAAGCAAATAAATAAAACTCAAGAGGCATTATTCAAAAAAAAATCTCATGATATTTAAATTTGGGGGCCCCAGATTCATGACTTTTGAATGCAATACTGGCTTCTGCATGTTGCTCCAGTCAGGCTCCCTTATTAGGACACAGTTGTCAGCTTTAGCTAGCAAATGTGCACTTGCTTGCTTTGCTCACTCACTATCAGATGAACCAAAAGGGCCTGCTTTTATTTCTTATCTCTTCTCCCAACATGCCTAGCACTCAGGCTAGTTCTGTGATCCATCCTGTGACCACCACCACCACACCATCAAAATTACAAGTACCACAATCTTCATCTTAAAGGGTCTGAAGCCCTGTAAAAGGCATGCTGAGCTATGCTTGCCCTTAAAGGACTAGCATGCTCTATTACAGGAAGAGAAACCTGAGATTCACAAAAGATATTTAGGCTCCTCACTTCCACTGAAATCAATGTATGTAAAATCCTCCACAAAATCCAAACCTGGCATACAATAAGGGTTAGTAAAAAAAAATCATTGTTGAAACTTAATTTTGCATTTCCTGTGTAATATTAACAAGGTGCTCTTAACTTTGAATAAGCATAGCTTTCTGCATTAGATTTCAGGGGGTGGATTTTCTAGCAAATACATGAGGTAGTGTGGTCTATGTGATAAGCCAGTCCACATGGGTACTCAGGCAAGATGGATTCTATTCCTGGTTCTACCATTGGCCTCCCAGGTAAGCTTAGGCAATTCATTTCCTCATGCCTCAGTTTTCCCATCTGTAAAATGTATATATTGATGCTTTCCTCCCTTTATAAACCATTTTGAGATCTATTAATTAAAAATGCTATATAAAATCTAAGCACATGTTGCTAGGTACAGAATATATTAAAAATGTTTTAAAGCACTGGATACTGCATTGTATAAGGGATGGGTTCTACCACCCTTCTTGACATTGGGTAGTAGCTTGCTCTTCAGATAGTTTCATTCATTCTGTGGGCCAAATTCTGCTGCCTTTACTTATGTCTAGTAGTATCTTAGGGCACGTCTAGACTACAGGCTTTTGTCGACAGAAGTTTTGTCGACCGATACTGTTGACAAAGCTTCTGTTGACAAAGCATGTCTAGACTACAACCATTTCTGTCGACAAAGCAAGCCTACCTTTGTCGACCTGACAGTGTAGACGCAAAGAATGGTGGAGATGCAAAAACGCCTTCTGTCAACAGAATTTTGTGGCAGTGTAAACACCGGTGTAGTTTTGTCAACAAAAGTCCACTTTTGTCGACAAAACCCTGTAGTCTAGACACACCCTTAGGGTACGTCTAGTCTATAGGCTTTTGTCAACAGATACCGAGTGTAGACGCAAAGGACAGTGTAGATACAATAATGCTTTCTGTCGACAGAACTCTGTCAACAAAAGGCATTATTCCTCGTGGAATGAGGTTTTCGCCGTCGACAAAACTGCCGTGTTCTGTCGACGTTATGTCGACAGAACTCGGTGGGAGTGTAGACGCAGGTATAGTTTTGTCGACAAATGTCCACTTTTGTTGACAAAAGCCAGTAGTCTAGACATACTCTTAAAGTCCAGCAGCTCAGCCATGAAACAACCATAGCACTGAGTCTCAGAACCAGGGTCAATTGACTCAAACTCCTGGGGTGCAGGCTGCAAGGCTAGAATCTTCAGCGCAGAAGTTTGGGCTTGGACTGCAGCATAGGCTGAGAGTTTCCCAGCTCACAGCATTGAAGAGACTGGACTCCAAGACCAAGTCTATTTATCTAAACTTCAGCCTACTAGTCTGAGTCACCTGGCCACGGTCACAGGTCCATTACTGTAGTGTATATGCCCTCTTTTCTGTGGGTATTGCCACAGATTTTAATGGGACTATTCACATAGTCAGGTGCTGTTCAGCATGTATAAGAATAACAGAATCTGGCCTAATAAAATAATCTATTTAATTCATGTAAAATATAAACAGTATAGATAACATAAAATAATGGGCTTAGTGTTATTCAAAAGTGAACTTTTACTAAAGCTACCTACCTACAACTGCAACAAATCCCGTGGCCAATTCTGTCCACATATCTATACAAGTGACACCATCACAGGACCTAATCGCATAACCCACAACATCAGGGGCTCATACAACTTCACATCCTCTAAGGTGATATATGCCAACAATGCCCCTCTGACATGTATCTTGGCCAAACTGGATAGTCTCTCCTATACAGGATTAATGGACACACATCAGACATTAAAAATGGTAACACGCATAAACCTGTAGGGGAACATTTTAACCTCTCTGGACATTCAATAATGGATTTAAAAGTAGCTATTCTTCTACCAAGGAATTTTATCACCCAATTACAGAGGGAGACTGCTGAACTTAGAATTCATTTACAAATTCAACACTATCAGCTTGGGCTTGAATAAAGATATTAACTGGTTAACACACTACAAAGGCAATTTCCCTTGCCTTTCTGATTCACATTTATACATCAAAAGCTATGAATGGGACACATCTAGCCTGACTCAATTAGAGTCATTAACACAAGTCCTACAATTGGCAGGTAACTGTTTTTGCTGTTATATATACTCTGGATTCTGTAATTTCCATGTCAATTCATCTGATGAAGTCAGGTTTTACCCAGGAAACCTAGGAAATATACCCTTATACACAGGAAATACAATATATTTGTTAGTCTCTAAGGGTTTGTCTACACTGTGGGATAAGGTTGAATTAAGATACACAACTTCAGCTATGTTAATTGTGTAGCTGAAGTCAAAGTACCTTAACTCAGCTTTTGGTGCTGCCCACACTGAAGGAAATCAAAGGGAGAACACTCTCCTTTCGACTTCCCTTACTCCTCATGGAAGCAGGACTTCAAGCATCGACTGGAGTGACTCTCTCAGTTCAAATTAGTGTGTCTTCACTAAACCCGCTAATTCAAACCCTGGAAGATTACAGCAGCAGCTTCGATCTTCTCTGTAGTGTAGACACCCTCAGGTGACACCGGACTTCTCATTGTCTTTACTAAAGTTAACATTGAACTAAATCTAACACTGACATGTGCCTTTTCTCCTTCAGCACACACAGAAAGTCTTTCCTAATTTGCATGAATGTTAGCTTTAACTGGTACGTTTGAGACAAGGTTGCCATTTGGGGAGTCAGAGGTGCTACAGCGAAGGGCAGAGTTTCAAGAGAACAGGGAGACAGCAGCTGTGCGCACCGGGATGCAGCTTGCTTTTCATCCCGTTCCCCTGACAATAAGGGAGCAAGGGGAAAGTGCTTGGATTCAATGAATTACTCCTCTGCCCCCTCCCTTCACCAGCCAGGAGTGAGAGGCATGCACAGAATCCAAGTACTTTTCCCTCGCTCTTTTATCATCAAGGGAACAGGAAGGAAAGCAAGCCACATCCTCGTATGCACAGCTATGGGCCCCCCTGCTCTCCCAAATCTCCCCCCTGGGCTGTAACCCTCCCTAAGTTTCCAACTATAGCAGGACACATTCTCCTGCCTCCCCACTAGCCAGGAAGGAGAAGAATGCAGGCAGCTTTCTTTGTTTACTCCTCACAGGCTCATAAAGCAAAACAAAGGCCCCAACCCATGCAAACTGCTGCTTGGCTCCTAAGCAGCTGGGTTAGAATCAGAGCTTCTGGGATACTGATTCCATTCTTGGCAAGAACAGAACTGCAGCAGCAAATGCAAAACACAAAGGTGAGCAGTCAGACTGCTTGCTTGCCTCCCTTGGCTTAGTCGTCTCCCCTCACCAGCCAGCCAAAAGCTGCCTGTGCTGCTATTCTGCTCCAGGTTCTCTACACCTGCCCCACTCGACCACACTGGTTGAAAAGCTAGTTCACTTTTCTCTTCTGGGCTGGCTATTCTTTGCTCTACCAATCAAAATGCAGACTAGAGGTATATCTGGCAAATCCAGTAAGCAGGGCTGGGAACTTCTGCAGCACTTTTTTCACATTCATTGAGACAAGCAGGCTGAGGGAGTGGTGAGTGGAGAAAGAAGCTCAGAAGATGATGGCTGCAGATTTCATTATGATCTACGCTCATCCTCACAGGTTGCTATGTTCCAAAGGCTGGAAGGAGCAAGCGGAGGAGGGTGCTTCCCCATGCACATTCAAATTAGTCCAGCTTTGAATGTTTTAGTGCTTTACTGCAAGAGCAGCAGAGATAAAGAATGACCACCAGGGATCTCTCCCTGCTGTCAAGAAACAACCTAAGTTGTCACGCCACAAACATTGCTTCAATTGCACTTAAAACCTTCCCATTTTTTTTCAGATCTCCAATTCTGGGGGGAATGGCAATATCCCCCAGTAGCCATTTATTCTTCTATTTAGTCCCACTTGTCTGTGAGTCTTTCCTTTGACTACAATGGGCTTTGGGGCAGGATAGCAGGTAGGGCTCATAAGACTATTACATACAAATGTTGATTTCTCAGCAGAGTTGTAATTGCATTTTTGTTTCATTCTAGGATTTTTTTTCTCAGAACACCTTTTAAGGAGCTGCTGGGCTGTACACATGCAGGTATAAACAAATGCTGTCCTAAGCAGCCGGCCATTTTATAGTTGTGTGTCTGCTGTGCTGCATGTCCTCCTCCTCTTCCAACTGGTAAGTCATCTTAGCTCCTGTTTACTTATTCTTTAATGTTTCTGAGGGTGGCAGGTCTCAAACTTCAGTACCTTCAGTGAATTTCATGGCGGTGATGTTTATACTCTCAAATCCTTAGAGCAGTGCTTCTCAAAGTGGGCCACTGGCCTGCATTGGGAAAGCTGCTAACAGGCTGCTTTGCATTGTTCATCTAAAAGCTCTATAGCCACAGAGCCTCTTGGCTCTCATTGGCTCCAGTGCACCATTTCCAGGTAAGGAGAGATGTGGGAAGAGGCATGACCCAGGCCACCACTTCCTGCAGCTCCCATTGGCTAGAAACAGAAATTGGAGCCAATCGGCGCTGTAAGGCTCTGTGGCTGCAGAGCCTTTAGTTAAACAAAGTGAAGCGGCCCATTAGCAGCTTTTCCAAAGCAGGCCCACGGCCCACTTTTAGAAACTCTGCCTTAGAGCAACACACTAGAAACCTTCCAGCCCTTTGTATTTATTCATAATTTTTTGCATAAGCTGTTGTCCAAAAACTGAATGCAAGATACCGCCCAATACTAGAAACACTGAAAGCCAGTCCAGTTCAGAGTGCTGATGGCTTTGGCCTGCAAGGCTTGATGGAAAGGGTAAAGACCTATTCCTTTCTGCTGAGGTTTTTGGTTTTGGAAAGAATATTCAAGATTTTGAATAGCGCTTGAGAAGTACTACAAAATGAAAATCTGAATCTACCAAGTGCCATGGAATTAGTAGCAAGCAATGTTGCTGCTCTTCAAGAAATGAAAACGTAAGAAAGCAAATGTAAGGAGCTATGTGATGAAGCTGAAATCATTGCTAAGGAATTTGAAACTGCTATTCCAGGTCAGGTAGCCATAATTGCTGAGCACAACAATACAACAATGACAAAAATAACCTAAAAAAATAACCCCCAGGCTGGTTTTGTTTTTAGTACACTGGGTCAGCCAACTATACAGGATGTTCCTAGGAGCATTCAAAAATCTATAAAATCTGATTTCTACTATCCTGTTCTGGACAGATTTCTTGCAGAGCTTGGATAGATGATTTATCTCCAACTCCAGTTTGCTTTCTGAATTAACTGCTTGTGACCCAAAGCCTTGGTCTACATTAGGGGTTTATTTCAAAATAAGAACCCTTAGGTTGAATTTAGAAGCAAGGCATCCACTCTACCAAGCCTGTTATTTCCAAGTAATGGGCCCCTTATTTTGAAATCTGTACTCCTACTTTCCTCCAGAAATAATGCTAATTTCGAAATAGTTATTTCAAAACAGCATTAGTATGGATGCTCCAGTGCTGCTATTTCAAAATAACTACTCCCCAGAGTCATTCAAAGTAATTACTCCCCAGTGCTTCCCGGGGCTCTAAGTCAAGTTAGTGCATCCACATTAATGGAGCCTGCCTTGGACTAATTTTGAGGCTTCCTCATAGTGGGGACATGCTATTTCGATTTTGTTACATCGGGAGTTAAGTTGAATTTAGTTATTTTGAAATAGTTTCCTGGTATAGACATACCCAAAGAATGAAAATGTTCTTGATTATGAGAAATGTAAAATAATTGCAGATCACTATGAATCAACAGGCACCGACTTTGAATCACATTGCCAAGAATCACATTGCACACACAAAAAACGACTTTGATTTCAGAATTCTGGAATGTTCTTAGTGACTTACCAACAGGTTACCACTCTTTGATATCTATTGTAGCTATTGTGTTAAACCTTCCAGTTTCTACAGCATTAAATGAGAGCGACTTCTCTGTGTTCAAGAGAGTGAAGGACTTAAGCAGAGTTATAACTAGCTAATTTGGCACTTGAGGCAAGACCGTCCTCAGTGCAGGCAGGGGTGCTGATGTGGAGTGAGGCACCAGTGAAGACAGTGTAGTAGCTGCTTTTCTGCGCTCCCTCAGCTATGCACCTGAGGCAAGTGCCTCGCTCGCCTTGCCCTTGTTATGGCCCTGGACTTAAGATCCTCAAAGTGACTCAGTAATTTTAGTCTGTGAACATGAAATTTCACAACATCTGGATATCAATAAGGCCACTGACAATTTTGCCAAGATGAAACCATAGCATTAGCCATAGTTTTAGCTCATATAGGGAATGTTGTTTGTTTTTCAGAAATTTTATTTACTTTTAAACATTTCTGGAAGAAATTAACTATTAACGTTAATAGACATGTATTATATATTTTTTCTTTGTATAAGAATTGGGAACACTTGTTCCTGCCAGTTAATTTCTAAGTTTTCAGTTGCCTCAGTAGCCCATGAAATAGAATCATGGTTAAAGCGGTCCCCCTCTACTAAAATCTGAAATAGTGCCTCTGGTGTGAGGGGATATCATTATGATGCCATGCAAAGAATTATCAACAGAAAACACTTTTTGAAACACTGTGTGTCTGTTTTTCTATACAATATAGCAGAGTACAATAAAATATGCCATTTTTTTAAAAGATTTCTTCCCTGAATTGTTATTATAGTAACACAAATAACCCATCAATGTAGAAATAATTCACAAGGAATTATGTAGAATGTAGAAATAATTCACCTACTGAAAAAGGTGACAGTTAAGTAATCATATGCCCAGATATGGAAATAGAATTAGTTTAGCTGTTTTAAAGTTCTATAAATTAAATGGCAAGCGTAATTGTTAAGTATCATCACTCACTTGCAATGCACAGGCCCCTGAAGTCAATGGGAATTTAGGGACAGCAAGCTACATAAGAACAGGCCACAACATGTAAAGACAATTAACATTTGAAACAAATGTGTTGAACACATGCATGCTCTGTGTGCAGAACCCAATCAAAGTTCTGAAGAGCACCTGTGAAAGGAATCCAGCAGTTAAGAGTGACACTAAAGATCCCACAATACTGTGTATGTAATAGGGTTCCACTATATTTTGAATCATCTTGTTAATTCCTTTGGAGAACAACTTGTAAAAGAATTATTCATTCTCTCTGTGCATACATTCACTGCATTTTTTCCAAATTATTTCCAAAGTGTATACATACAGGAAATAATACAAAACTTTCCCCAGTCTATGTCTGAAAGCTTGTCAACATTCAGCACTAAGGCCTTTAATCCCAGGCTTTAAATAATTTAGGTAACACTTGATTACTCCTTTGCTGGAACGTCAAGCTCTGCAAAATCTGAGTAACACGATATTTGAGCTAGGGACTGGGACAGGGAGAGACGAGAAGGACTATTTAGGGTGACCATACATCCCGTTTTGGCCAGGACAGTCCCTTTTTTTTTATCCCCTGACCTGGCATTTTTTAACAAAAGGAGGCTTTGGGCCCAGTTGCTCTCGCTGACTTGATCAGTTGGCAAGAGCAAACAGGACAAATGCCCACTTTTGTCAAAGAGTGGAGGACAGTGTGGAGGAGGTGAGCAGAGATGCCAGCCCTCCTCAGGGGGGAAGGTAAGGCTGGGGTGGGGGAAGAAATCAGCATGATGGCATGCATGCTCCCTCCACCCTCACAGGGTTCTAGTAAGTAGCAACAGCCGGGAGGGGGCTCAGGTGAGTGGTGGGGGGTGTCCCATTTCCTCTGAGAAATATGGTTACCCAGAATACTGTAAGCACTTAAGTAAAACACAGTCTTGTATTTGCAATGTAAACTATGGTAAATAACAGTGAGGGCTAAGTATCAAAGCATTCTTTATTCTTGTTTTCAACAACAAAGCCCTTACTTAGGAGTTCTACAGTTCAGAATGTTTGCAGCCTTCATGCCATAAAGAATCAAATTTATAGACTCAGAGGGGATAGCTGTGTTAGTTTGTAACTTTAAAAACAATGAGTAGTCCTGTTACTACTAGAGACTAACAAATATATATATATAGTATAATGAGCTTTCCTGGGCAAAACCCACTTCATGGGATGAAAAGAAAAGGAACCAAACATTCACACAGGCTATAGTCAGCAGCCATATACAGCAGAATCTAGCTACTGTGTTCACTTTTCCCCTCTTTTTAAGAGAACAGTTTCTTTTTCTGATCTAATAGGGGAGTCAATATCTACTTTTCCCGGTCATTTGCTAAACTTAAACTAGTATAAATTACTTTTTTTACTTAGATAAGTCTGTTCACTTAAACAAAAACCCTACTGCTTAGATAGGATTTTCCAGAAAATTTCTCTATCCAACAATGGTCATTTTATACCAGCCAAACTAAATTTATGTATACAAAGTTACTCGATTCCGTTTTCGTGGGTTACATTTCTGTGAAGATAGATGTTAGCGTGTGTATTATGAGCATGGTTCGCTACACACAGCCCCTGGCTTGCTTGACAATAATTAAATTAATCTTGCAAAATTGTCAGAAATGAGTAAAGAGAAAATCCCGCCCCTCTCCCCCGGAATTAAATACCCCCTTAGGAGGTGTTCATGGTGCCTTTAAGATCACTCAGCACACCATTACCTCGGAATTCTTGTTTACACCTAGGAATAAACGTTGCCCTCTTAAACCCCTGAGCTCTGCAAAGCTCCCCATCTTAGCCCTTTGCCACACATGGCTCTAGCCCTCAGGGGCATGCACCCCCAGCCTGAGAATTGCTCTCAGCAGCGTTCATCGGGGACACATTTGACTCCCTCTCCTACCATTTTGGAACAAGCCCTCAACCCGCGCCTGGCCTGACACCACATCCATCAGCTCCCCAGCGCAGCAGCGCGCCACAAGCAAACCTCTTTTGCGCCATCAACGGACTTGAGGCCCAGATGGGAACCTGGCTCCTCTTCCCAGAGCAATCAGCCATCCTAGCCCTGCAAGCTCAGCCCTTGGCAACCTGACCTCAAGCCAGAAAGTCTCCATCCTCTTCGGAGCCAGAAGGAACGGCGGAGGGAGGGGTGAAGCCCAGTCCTCTGGGGCTTGATTTAAAACTTTGTGAAGGCAGGGGAGGAAAGGGGGGCGGACACCACATTGGCCAGCTGAAAAGTGCCTGGTCTGTTCAGGGTTCCTCTGCCTGCTTTTTTCTCCCACCCCCTCGCCTTGTTTCCAATGGGGCCTCTGGCCAGCCCTGATTAATAAGGGGGCTTTTTGTTGCGGCAGGGTGGATAATAGGAGATGGCCGGTGACCCAACAAAGCCTAACCCTGGCGCTCCTTTCTTGTGGCAAGATGAGAAAGGGGCTTTAGGACGGAGACCCCAAGCACTGACCCGCACACAGCCTGCGGCTTCCCCATTCATGCGCGCAGCCTTCCAGTCGCCCGGAGCTCCCATTGTTTGCCAAATAACAATGGGGCAAGCCAAGCTCCTTTCACTTGCCTCGCGGATGCTTTGCAGCGAGGGAAACCCCGGCCTGGAGGTTTGTCTTGAGGGCTGTGCAGAGGGATCTGACGTCAACGCCGACGATTTGGGGGCTTATTCTCAGTTCTCAGGAGTTTCGAAACTGAACCAGAGACCCGACCCCTTCCTTTATGTGCCAGCACTTACTGATTTGCTGCTGTGGTGTGCGCAAAGGGCACGTATGCTCCCGATCCCCAATAACACTGCTGGGAACACAGGGGCTTCCTTTATTTTGGGCAACTCTCTGTCCTTCAGTGTGTAGGGCGCAGCGCTGCAGTCCCTAAAAATAGCGGCGCGCTAGCGGCCGCTCCTCAGAGAGGCACCCTCTGGAGAGCGGCTCGGGGGGTGGCTGCTTTGATTAGGCAAACCTAGCTTTTGTCTCCCTCCCACTCCTGCCTGCCAGCGCAGGAGTTCACAGCCTGCCACCCAGAAAGGCGTCCGTAAACTTTCCGTGCTTCCCTGCCCGGCCCACCAGGCCCCATTTCTAACGCGAACCCATCGCACACTTTGTCTATGTGGGTAAATGACACGGACAAGCCAATGGGGAGCAGAACAACTAGCTGGATCCGGGGCTTCAGAGTTGGGGAGTTAATGACCTGTTCATGTGTTTATTATTAATTTCTACTATGGCAGAACCTCTACTTAGCTCCCTGACCAAGCGGCTGGGAGATTCTGGTAGCGCCGGGCTTGTTTGGTGGTGTTCCGTGGCCTTCCTGTTTGGGAGGATGGGGGGATTTCTGCTAAATAGCTAAGAATGGGGGGAAATGCCATGACTTTCCTACTGGCTGAACAATTTCGCAATGCCCCGTTGCTTTGGCAGGAGGTTGTCGCATCCCTGCAAAGATCTAGAAACGCCTGGATAGGAATGAAAGGGGGTGAGAGGATGCCAGGATGACCCTTTAACACCATAAAGACAGAGGGGAACAACAGCCTGGGCTTGATTAAAGAGATCGGGTCTGAGAATTAGGTCGATGGCGTTTGCCCTGTAAAATATCCTGAAGGGCCAAAGTCTTCCGATTTGTTAGCTGCATTCAGAGAGCGAGAGCTCATAAAACCATTGGGGCTGGATGTGGGCTGCCAGGTGGTCCAATGGTTCGACTGCAGTAGGCCTTACACCCCTGCTTGAGGCTTGTTTTCAAAGCAGGCTTGGGTTCCAAGTGACACTAATCTACTGGGCTCAGGTCAGTCTTCAGTCCCCATTTACCCATCTCCCATCAAATATAACATGGGCAGCGCAAAATTGCACGGGGAGACCTCCAACTGCATTAGCACCGGATGTGACACGCGGGGGAGGGGGAAGGTTTGCTCAACCGGACTGCACCTCAGCTTTTCACTTTCCTGACTACTAGAGGCACTTCAAATGTTAAAGGGGGTGGGGGAGGAGCGCCCTAGCCCATTGTTCCCCTTTTTGCATTGATATGCTAATCCCCCTTGTGATGCCATAACAAAGAACACCTTGCACTTTTAAAAAGACTTTTGTGCCCTGTCCAGAGAAGTTTATTATCAACTAATTAGCAACAACTTTCTTGCAAATGAGCGGAGTTACATTTTCATAAGCTTTGAGCAAACAGAGTAGTCTGCGTCGTGTCAGGTGATAAGCTTGCTAAGGAAAACAGAGCCCCGCGTCAGGAAATGAACCTTAATAATTAATGCCAGCTATATGCGGAGCCTCTATCGATGTAGCTCCTTCCAAGGCATTTGATTCAACATGCTTCCAGACTTGCTAGGACCAGGATGGGCACTCGACACAATAAAAATTTTGCAACGGATGTCTAGCCTTCCGCCCCCTCCCCCCCCCCCCCCCCATTGCAGGCCCTTATAGTATATTACCATGGCCTTTTAGGTGATCCTGATTTATTCCCGTGGGAAACAGAACAAAAAAGAAGGCACATTAAAATTAAGAATTCATACAAAATAAAGCACGGTTTAGGCAGTCTAGGTTACAACTATCCATTTAAACCCGTCGGGGTGTATTTGAGCTGCTAGATAAGGAGAGAGATTTAGAATCTCTAAGCACATTTTTTGCAACTGCATGATATTTATTCTACAGAGCTTCCACGGACCAAATTGGAATCAACGTAACAGACTTGTTTAGATACACGTTTCATTTCTTTATAGATCGGTCGCATCCTTTTAAGCACAAGATGATGCTATTTCCTTGGTTGAAAGCTAACCGTGGAAAGTACCCCCGTGATTTAATTTTCGTATCGGTTCAGTAAAGCGCTAGTTGTTTACAGGGCGGGTGGAAGCGATTTAAACGCCGCATTCACGGTCCTCTGTCCACACGTGAGGAGGTTCGAAAGCGTGTTGTGTTGTTATTGTGCGCAAATAACCTTCCATTTCTGATCTTATCGCTCGGGTGGGGAAAGGGAAGATCCCACTCCGGTCGCTCGGGGATGTATGCTGTGTATTGCATATGCCAGCTCCGTCCAGGGAGGATTCTTGAAGCAATCTGTGGGCTAGAGATGAGGGCTATGGAAGCTTGCAGGCCGCGGGGCCCTTCACAGGCAGTGGGTGTTTGGGGCGCGGCAGGCAAGCAAGGGGATAGCACGGGCTGTTTTTGCAAACTCGCCTTCTTCTGTGCCAGTGAATTCATCAAAGGGGGGGGGGCACCCTTTATCTTCCATCAGTCTGTTTCTACCCCCTTCCGCAAACGAGCCCAGGTATTTAAAACACTAACAGGTAATATAAAGTCTATTTAAACCGAAAACTACAGGAGGGGTGGAGGACGTGAGGGGAGCTAAACGCAGCTATCTCTGGCTCCTTAATCTCCTCTAGAGTCGGTTTACGACCCGTTTGAGCAAGTGCAGCTGGAATTAGGAGATGGCAGGGGTGTCAAGAAAGCACACGAGGAAAACTTTTTATATAACCGAAACGGTGGGGTCGCCCCCGAAGGCTGCTCTCTGGCCCTGGTGGTCAGTGTGCAGGAGGACCCAGTTTGCGATCGCCCACACTGGGTGGCACAGGCAGACCACGTTGGCTCTCTAGTGCATGACGTGCGAGGGTTGGGGTCCAAGAGTGAGAGCACCCAGGATGTAAATGACTCTCTATTGATTTGAGCTTCTCGACGCCCAGGACTACAGCTGAAGCTGTTTAGCATCTTATTTTATTTATGACAGGACCTGCCAGTACTGGAATCCTCAGCTTCCAGCGCAGTGAGATGGGTGCGTATAGCTGTAGAAGAAGCAATCAACAGCATGACTGGCCCAAACGAATAGTTATCGACTGAGCGAGAGAATGAAACCCACCTAAAATCACAGTAGGGTGTGGGACTCCCTTTCCCCCAATCCCCCCCTTCTCTTTGATTGCAATTGTCTGTGCCACCTTGGCTAGTTAAGATAAAAGCTTTATTTGGACCGGCTTGCCCCCCTTTCCTAGAGATGTGCTTGCCACCAGGCTGGCTACATTGGCCAATGATTGTGGTTGCACAAATCTGACCTTTGCAAGAGTCAGGGTGCAGCTGAGAAACGCAGCTCCTCCATTTACTGGAGCAGGCTTTGCAGGCGCGCGATGCAGGAGTGCAAGTTCAGGAATGTATGAAAAAAAAAGGTTACAATTAGTGGTTCAATCGCCAAAGTTGGGGACGTGGTGTATATATGTATATATTTTTACATGGGGCGAAATACATGATTTAATTATACTCCAAAAACAAATTAAGGACAGGCCTGCTACACAAATTGGAGGCAGCTAAATGCTCTTTTGTGCCCGCAGCCCTGGGGTTGTTAAAGAGGCTGCTGATGCATGAGAAGGAAAGTGACTGATTTAACTCATTGGGATTCAGGGAGCGACCTGCCCTCTTTAGAAAAAAAAAAAGTACGGGGGGGGGGGGAGAGGGAAGGCGGGGGAGACACACACAGAGTCTTGCTTTACTGAGCTGAGAGCTGCTGACTCCCAAGCAGAAACTATTAGAAGAGACGCAGCCTCGTGTCTCTTTCCCGCATTTAAACAATGAAATAAGCCCATTTACTGCCAGCCGGCAGATCTGTGTTTTCCTCCGTTCTGCACCATGGAGGATAGGAGCAAGCCAGTACTAAAGCAAAGCCTGGCTGGGATGAGGATTACTCACTGTAGCACCGGCTGTAAGTACTAACCTCCTGCTGCAGTTTTAGGGCGATGCTGCCGGGGGTGCTTTTGTTCTGTTCTCCCCACTTTTTAGGGGTCTGTTGTTTTGGACGTGGCGGAGCCCGCCGTGTAAAGGAAAGCCCCCGCTTCCCTGGGCGCTTGGGAGCGGACCACCCGGCACAGGCTGAGCCTGCGGTAGCTTAACACCGTGGAATGTCAGGTCGCCTCGCAGTTTTAGGGGGGATTTGCTAGATCTGTTTGCAACTGTGTTGGAAGGGCTTTTCCGGCCCGGGGGGGGGGGGGATTTTTTTAAGGCAACGTGGTCGTGCTCTGGCAACGTGGGGGTCGGAGTCCACCCAGCTTGAAGGAATTCCGGGATCAAAATCGCTTTCGCGTTTTGCGAGCCCCCCTTGTGTTTGCCGGACTTGTTCTGGCAGGATTTGATTTAAATAGGCTGAGATCAATACATCCCCTTCACTCCCCGCCACCCCAATCTAATCGCTTTTTCTGTGTGAGCGCGCCTGGGAAACCGGATCGGGCAGGGGGAATCCATGGGGGGAAAATGTAAGAGAATTCAGCCGGTCCGTGCTCCCTTTGTGTGGTGCTGGAGCCGCGGAGCCGCTTTGTGCTTTGGAAGGAGAAAATGGCGAGTCCTATTGTGTTTAGGCCATTTTCTTCCGGTACAAGGGTTCCCCCCCCTTCCCCCAAATCCTAAATACTCCGAGGCTCCTTTGAAAGAAGCCACCTACCCCAGGAAGTGTGAATGGCGGCAGCAAGGCATTTTACCCCGCCGCCCGCGCCTAGCGTTTGAGACTTCACCCATTTGCTTCGAAGTGAGCAATTGTTAGCCATTGGCACTGAACTGGGAAAAGCAGGCGCGTTTACAGGCGAGTTTCGTCGGACAAAAGCAATTCGAAATCGCGGGCGGTATTTTATACGTCTTCCCTTTTGGAGGGGGGTGTTTTGTTTGGTGTAATGCTTTATACGTTAAGCCAGGACACTGAATAATCAGACAGGTTAAAAAAAATCACCCGGCAAAAGGCGGAAGAGCAATTATTTTCTTGCTCTGAATGTGTCTTGCAACTAATGTGAGCTTTAAAAGCCTGTCGTTGTAATCCATTTTTTTAAAAACAGGAAAGGAACTTTTTATATGCCGATTGAAAGTCTCTGAGTAGCACTTTAGATGTGTGCATATTTTATGTCCGCTATAAAATATAAAGAATTTGTGGTTTTCCAATAGCTTCAATTAAATTATGTATGTTCGCTCCCTGAAACATAGTTGAAAATCACTTCTTCATTTCCACGTTAATCCGTTTAAAGAAATGGTTAGAGTCCTGCTTTTTAAGAGTATCGTACTTAGTAGTTACCATTTCATTATGATTTCGAATTATCGGACATCTGTCAGCTATTAAAACAATAAACTATAAATAAACGCACCCCCCCCCCCACCTATGTTCAGTATAGTGAATTGGAAAACAAGTAGACTTCTTTTAATAAGTGCCCGGGAGAAACTTGCAGTTTACTTTGCCATTTTACAATAACTATAACATTATTGGGTTTGTTCAAAATACACAGCGATTTAAATTCTTTTTAAAATGTAGCATTCATCTCCCATCATGAAGATCAAAACCATGGACAGCGAACGGATATTAAACTAAAATGGGAAAGGATTATCGCGCTAGAAAATACAGAATAAAGCGACCACAGGGCAACATTCAAAATACACTCACTTAAAATTAATAAGAAAACTAGCTGTTCTCTGTCTCAATACATGTTTTCCATTTCTTGTAACAGTAAAAGTTTCAAAAGCAAAAGATGAAGGAAGTGGCATTTCTAATTTTGCTGCATTGCAATCCGCCTTCTATTGGACGAGTATTTCTAAAACTTCCACCCGTTATTACTTGTTACAGAAGTAAAAAAAGACAACCCACTGTCCATTTGTGTGCTTTTTCTTGCACACAGAGACAACAAGAAATCTACAATGCAATTCTAACGTCAGCTGAGTGACATTGGTTTAAATTAAATTGATTTTATCACTGACCAAGTTCCACAATTGGAAAAATTAAATGCCACTTTGACAGACAAGGATAATATAGAACAGATCTATAAAACAGGTCTTTAAAAATAGTCTAGATATTGAAGGGCTGCTCTCCTCACCCCACTCCATTATATCATAACATTTATTTTTGCCTTCTTGCGGTACCGAAATTATCGAAACAATTGTTTGATGCAGAGAGACTGGGATGATGAGTCATCGACTTTATTCCATAGCAAATCTCCAGCCGTGGCTCTAAGGCAAATTTCCTTTTTGTTTTGATCATGCCTTTATTTGAGCTGCCTTTTCAAACCCTTTAAATCCTCCCAAGCCATTCAATGCAGAAACATGTATAGAAAGCTCTTCCCCCGAACTCCAGAAGTTTAAATATATCTGAGTTTAGAAATGGCGAATTAGGGATGTAAAGGCCTTATCTCGACCTACAAGATTTGTAGTACACTTTCCCTTTGGGTCATTTAAATATAAAATTCGATTTTGTTTTCAATAAACATCAATTGGGGCGAGGCCAATAGAGGACCTAAAATATTTGGAATTGAGGTTTTTGCTTTGTTTTTAATATCGAAACGGATCTACTTGATACACATCTATCAATGCCCCACTTCCAATTTCTTGAATAGGATCTCTCTATATGCCATAGCCAGATCTAACCATTAAAAAGACTCTTCTAATAATATGAAGGTAGAGTATTTTATATGACCCACTTAAGATTTGCCCAAAGCCTGAGTGTTCGAAAAGATCTAGGGATCAGGCCATACTGGTTTCATTTGTGCGTCTGGATTTCAGCTCACTGTTATTTAGGACAGCGTCTGTTTCCCTCTGATTAATCAGTCCGCTGGAGAACACGGGTATCGTGTGCCTGGAATACAGGGGGTCTTTGGAGACTGACTCCAGATCATAACTACGTTGCAGGCTGTGGCGAAACGCTGGTTGGCAGTGGCTCAGGCATAGGCTTTCGTGAGGTAGCGGATCCTGTTGTCAAACCCCAGTGACTGCAGCTAGAAGCACTGGGAGTGAAATAGACCGAAGCGGCGCTGCAGAGAGGGGGCTCTCACTGGCTTCCAGCTATTTCCTGGGGAAAGGTTGAATGGGGTGAGGCTGGGATTAGGAGCCACTTTGCTGCTGTCAGTGTGCGGATTAAGGCGCTGGGGAGTCCGGGGGATCTGCACTGGGCTCGACCTTTCACCTCAGCCTCCGAACCGGCAGAGCTCGCCGACGAAAAAGAGCTGGCTGGTGGGGCTCGGCGGAGGGTCTGAGCTGTTCAGGGCTGAGCTCCTGCCGGCTTGGCTCCGGTTTCAAGGACACGGGGAGATGAGCAGGACTTTGGGAGCCAACATCTGCCTGGCTGGTGACGTCAGCAGCCCCGTGTAATCCTCTTGTACTGAAGGCAGATGCCTTATTTGTTTGGCTGGAGAGCCATTAATCCCTAATTCGGGATCAGCAAGCGAGGGGGAAAGACCAGACCGCGCTACCCCCGCCCCCCCAAAAGCACCCAGCATCGAAGAGGAACCGCGCCCGGGGTTCGCTGCGGGCTCCAGCTCGCGCTGTAGGCTGCAGGTTTGCACCTCTCTTTTGGTTTGGCTGGTTTGGCCGGTTCAGGGCGGTGGACTGGGAGCGCTTGGCTTTCCCGGACGGATTTCGCGCCCGGCTCTTGTCTCGTGAACGCACTTAAGGTGGGGGAGGAGAAACAGCGGAGGGGAATGTGTGTGGGGGGGGGGGGAGAGCTTTTGTTGCCTGTTTGGTTTGGGGGATTTTTTTTGGATACCCGTTTGGGAGCTGCGGAAATACCCTCGCTGGCTAGAACTGTGTCGCCGACTGGCAAATCCGCTTTGCTCACCTAGAAACTCGGGTTCCCCCAGCCTGCTCCGGGGGAAACTCCTGTCCTGTATTAGCGCTTCTCCGTGGCCGAAGGGACAGCTCAGGCAACTCAATTTCTCCGATTATTTCTCCCAATTCTGTGCATCCCCCTCCCCACACTTTTCCTGATCTGCCTCCCCTCTTCTCCTTTGTCATTTGCATACATTAGCCCGCGCTTTGCGTGCGAGCCGTAGCGCTATTCATTCCCCCGCCAGCCCTTCTAATTCGCTTGCTTTGTCTGTTTTCTAGGGGATCACACTCCGGATGTACGGTGGCCGGGGCAGGAGCCGCGTTCCCACGTCCCCTACGCACAGAAGCCCGGGTGCAAGTGAAGTCCTTGGGAAACCCAACTCCTGGACCCACCCATTTCCGTTTGCCATCCTGGAATCGAGCTCGGCTACCTCACTAGCCCCCTGCCTTCTCTCTCCCCCTCTCCCTGAAGCTAAACTTCAGAGGCCACCAGTAGAGGTCAACCCAGTCTTAGGGCGCCGCTCGCATTCAGGCTGGGTAATCCGCTTTGCAGAGCAGCCCTCCTTGGCTCAGGGATGCAGTCCGACTCAGTCTGGAGTGGATGCCCATATAAACGGTTCAAAGGGCATGCAGAGAGCGTAGGTTGCGTTCCTTCCGCTGCACGGTAACTCTAGGCAGGCCAGCTGGGCTGTCCGCAGCCCCCCGGGAACGGGCAGGTGCGACCGAGTTAATTTTCTCCGCTTTCCAAAGAAAGATGACACGTCTTGCCCTTTCATTTTTCAGCCCGCTCCCTCCGAAAGCCTGCTGGAGACGCACAAAATACCAAAGCCAGCGTTTGATGGGGGCGGGGGGGCGAGCCCTAGTCCCACCTACATTTGAAGCTATTTGAGAAAACAAAAATTAGAGCAAACCCCGTGTCTCTTTTCGAAGCGACAAGGAAACGCTCGGGCGGACGAGATATACACACTGCACAGCCTCCTGGCCCTGGGAAATAACAAATGGGCTAGCCGGGCATCTCGACGGGACTAACCTTCAGTCTAGGCCTGGAGGAGGAGCGGGTGGGGGGAGGAGAATTCCTGGAACAGCTCAGTTATGCGATGTTGGTGTCCGGAGTAGGAGATGCGGGGCTCTGCCTCTCCGTGTTCACAGCGGACCTTGATTTAATGTCATACAATTAAGGCACGCGGTGAATGCCAAGAGCGGAGCCTGAAGACAGCGCCGAAGATCTGACCGTCGAACAAACCACAGTAAAATAGAAACAGGCTGGGAGCCAGGGGCAATAGAAAGCTGCGGTCACTCACCTAAGAAACTCTAGGCTAAAGCGGGTCGCGCCGCTGGAGCGGCTCTGTCCTTTGGAGAGGAAAGGAAGGCAGCCTCTGGCTTAGCGTGGGCTAGTGGCGGTTGTCAGGAGCAGGCTGTGCTGTTTGTTAGAGGCGATGCAGCAACAGGGGTAGAAGTAGCAGTAGATTTTGTTTCTCTGGGCTGAGGCGCCAGAAGTCATTGAAACAGACCTCGTCTATAGCTCCGGGATTGGGTCTGCTGCACCCTCCTGCCCGCCAGCCTAGCACAAGCCTAGGAATGTCCGATTGGTGTTTTGTCGTCTCCTGGGGCTTTTTGACGCTATCCCACCTGTCTGGCCTTGCAAGCCAAGGAAGGGGAAGCGGAAGGAATGTAAGAAGCCAAACCTTTCTAAACGTGCCATGGCCGGCAGGAGAAGGTTTCCCAGCGAGGGAAGAGAGAAAGTCCGGAGAATCTGGTTTCTGTTGAGGTGCTTGGGGTGGCGGTGTCCTACGCGGGAGAGGAAGGCGGTTAGACGCGTGAGTGCAGGAGCTAGGGGGAGAAGCCAGAACTCGGGCTGTAACCCTCACTGAATGTCTTTGTTTAGCCGGGCCTACGCCTGCGGAGGAACAAAGGGGGAGGCAGACTCTGCTCAGGTCCCATTGGCAGCGGCCGGGGCCGTCCGCTGTCCGTGGTCCTGAAGGCAGCTCTTGTGCTTTATTCTCCAGCTCGGAACCGCAAGACTCCGGTTCTTCCTGCCGCTAATTCGCATCAGGAAAACACATTCGAAGCGGGAGCCGGGCTAGGCCAGCTCGCGCTTTGCGATCCCGACCCGGATACTTGAACCAGAAAAAAAAATGGGATTGGAGCAGGTCTACTCTATTTTCCTCCTCCCACTACCCATCATTTTAACATTGCAGCCATGAGTGTGTGTCATTCATATGGGGTCCGGGCTGTTACTGATAGGTAGCCGTGAGAAAAGAGACCGGGCGTGCTCATCTAAACCTAGCGTTTAAAACCTGAATTTTGTAAAGCAGGATTAGTGTAGTACCCTTTCCGACAGCTCAACCGCTAGCCCTCTAACCTCTCCCCCCGCCCCAAATGACAGGGATCAGGCCCACATTGATTGGCACGCAGAAAATAGGAGGCAGGATGCATCTGTCCACAAAAATGCAACGTGGCAGCGCCAGACTCTATTGATTTCGTGGCGTTTCCCAGAGTACCCCAGCCGCTCCCAAAGCGCCTGCCTTTCAACTATGCCATTGCAAAGGTGGGGGCTGGGGGAGAAAGCAACACTAAAATAAGCGATGGAGGAGCTGCAAAACGACTGCAGGTAGGGAGGGCTCAAGAATGTATAGGACATAATGGTACTCAACAGGGCCAGGAAAGCGGATTACCGCCTACACACTGCCTGTATGAACATTAGCATTGCAGGGGGCTGAGGGCGTGGGCACAGGCTGCTGCTAATGGCAGCAGAGGAAGGTGATAACTTTCCACTGCACATTTAGTCATTGGCTAGGCGATCAGGTCACTCCCCTAACACTGATCTCTTTTGCAGAGGAGGTGAAAACTGCTTTTTCCCTATGGCTCAGGCCTCGGTCCTGCCGCCGTTGAAGTCAATGACTACACCCCCCCCCCCCCGACTTCAATGGGTATAGAAACCAGCAGCTGTCTTCGGTAGAGGCCGTTTAATGCTGGCATATTAGTCTCTTTACAGCTTAGCCGAATTCTAATACATTCCAACACTTCATTCATCAATAGGCCAACACAGCCACCAGGCATTTCAAGTTAACCATAACAAAACGAGGCACCGGGAGCTGTTCTAATGTCTTTGGAGGCAGAACAGTTCGAAGTGGAGCCCTGATCCCGCAGTCCTCATTCATGCGACTACACCCTTGGCTGCAGTGGGAGTTTGGCTTGGGTGACGACTGCAGCTCGGATCCACTGCATTCACCACGAGCGAGAACAATGACCTCCCTCCCCGAAACATTTCACAGCTGAGTTCTCCTAGGGCTTCCTGACCAAGAGGGGCCAACGCTGCCTTTCCTGCGAGCTGCCCGAGATTATTTCTCCCCTTAAACAACTGGACGTTTTAATTCTGTGTCTATTCCGTCCTCCCCTTTTTTAAAAGCTCGGACTGCTAATGCCTCGAATCTCTGCGACCAATACTAAACATAAGTCATTAACAACTTTGCAGTATTTAAGAAAAAATGTAATCCTCGGAAGCAATAAAATAACCGTCCGGGCTCACACATCATTGCAACTGTCTATCTGAACACATACTCTTCTGTTCAGTCTATGAAAATCCAAAGCAAGTTAGAACTCTGATCAGGGATCGATTTTAAATGTATAAGTTGGCTCGTAAAACAATATAAGAGCCTAGCGCTGAAATATTAAATTAATTGGCTTAAGCATTTTAAATGCTGTTACCCCAGCGGTGAAACCCGTCTCAAAGGCTGCATAGAAGTCATATAGTTTACTAAATGCGTATTGAAGGATATAAAATAGGGCATAAATGAAATGTCTAACTAATGAGTCAGTTACAATACATTCTAATGTTTTATTAGACAAACGGAATCCTGATAGTTTCTAAACGATAGCGACTAGAATTGGACAATGTGCTGTGATTTAGCGAAATGACAGACAGATTCTATTAAAGGCTCGATAATTCCCGGTCTGACGGTATTTTGAACCCTTAGGCGTTCCGAGAAATTCTCGCTTTTGAAAATAGCCTCCGACTTTAATATTTACCACCTTCCTCTTTCAAAAATGGGGTCAAAAGTTCTGCTCGCAGCAGTTTTTATACAGGGCAGCATAATGTCTTCCCCAACTCAATCCCGGCTTCTCGGAGAGGGAGCAGAGAGATTTGGCTTGGAGCCCCCTCTGCAGTCAGGAGCATTTAGATTTGAGCTTGGTTCCAGTTAAAGCTTCTTGGAGGACAGACTTGCCCCGGGAAACGCTCCTATTTTGTTTGAAATAAAGCCAGGCTGCACCATTGGGAAAACGTAGGCAGCCTCATGTTTTCTTATTTCACTCTAGCTACGCAGAGCAGAAAGCTACTAAACTAATCCGGTACACGGCGTAGGTTAGTTAACTAGGTCATGGCACCCTCTACTGGCCAAAAGAGGAAGAACGTCGATTTACAAATGTGTTCGATGGCGTCTAGGAAAAGAACCCGAAACTAAACATTACAGAGTTAACCTAATACTTAGACTAATCTATTCAGTATTTTGCAATTTAAAGGACTGAGCGAGAACTCGGCTGCACGGAACCCGAGGATTTCCCTCAATTATTTTGAAGTCACAAAGTGGGATGGCGACTTCAGGTGTTGCGGAGTTCTAAATTCTAGAATCTTTGGTCTGCAGCCCCAGTACGAAGCCCTCCAGAATCACCCAGGAGCTTGGGACTTTGCCCGAGAGCTGAAAAAGAGTAAAACAGGCGGAAGGCAAGATATTCCCCGGGTAGCCAAGTCAGGAGAAAGTTCCAGTGCTGACCTTATGAATGTAGGACATCTGAAGTGACACAGGTAAGTGGAAGGAAGATCAAAGAAAACTCTCCCACAGAATTTGCCCTCTTGAGTTTATTTTAATCCTACTGCGAATTCCTAAGGAATAAGCTGCTCGAATTTCAAAGGGTGCAAGAAAAGGAGAGGGGAAACAAAGCACAACTTTCAACTATCAAAGACTAGCGAGTGACTATGGCTTTTACAATTAAAGTACCACCCAAAATAAAAGAAATGTCCAACAAGAACGAGCAAAGGAATGGCAAGTGATTCATTTCCCAATCCTTGCTATAGGCAGACCTCACCGCTTCCGTTGCATTATTCAGCTCTTGTGATGTCAAATTGCTGCCACATAATACTGTGCTACAGCCATATATTGCTTTAAAAATTAAATATCTGACAGGCTTCCCTGTTTTTTTAAAACAAGCGAAGTGCTCTAGAAATAGCACAGTTGGATAATGGGGAAGGAGTAGCTTGTTACACCTCCCCAATGTTCCATAGGAGCTAGTATATTTCTTCAGCTGTATTACTTGAATGTTGTGACTTACTAAATAATAATAGGATCATACATATACTTGAATAATTTTCAAATAAAGGAACACAATGCAGTAATTATATCACTATTGATGTAATGAAAGTTCGTTTCTTGTTCACACTGATTTAAGGGGCTAGTTTATAATAAATCTTTTAGAAATAAAATTTGATTTATTAAATTGTGTCCATATGAAATGGCTAAATGATACTTTAATGCAAACTAAGCTTTTATATGAAAATACTTAATCTTATTTAACCTTAAAAGTATACTTGCTAGGGCCTGGATTAACATTAAGTCTTTTGTACTAGAAAGTATCAAATTTACTATTTTATTCATAATGAGCGAACCAATTGTAAATTTCCCACAATCTCTAGCGAATGGAGTGATGAATTTGGAAACAGACAAGTAAGAATTGCATGGGAAGGTTTTTGCTAGGGTATTTATCCCTCAGCAATTACAGCTGCCACACTTCTCTGAAGATTACTTTGCAGTTATTTTAACAAGAGAAAATAATTAGAGCATGAAGGTCCTTTTGCCTTTGATGATGACACATTGCTCTATTGTTAGTGCACATCCCCGTGCAGAAGGCTTGAACAAAAAAGCTTTTTGCACTGTTCTCCAAATGTATGTTCCTCCTCAGGGTGTTATCCAGAGCTCACCACACCAATAATACAACACATTACGATTAAAGGGCGTTTTATATCCTTCTAAGTTCTATAATTAGTTACAATATTAGAAGTATTCAAAGTGCAAGAGATCCATTAAGTCATTTTCAAAGAGTGTTCCGTTCACTACAAAATAGCTGTCATCCACAAGGTATGCTTCCCTTCTCCCCCTCTCCCCCCCAAACATAGTAAATAATTTTGAGCAGTAGGTTGGTTTCTTTGGATCACATACTCCACCTGCATTCAGTCCATACTTTAACATCAGTGGGAGCTGAGAATATAAACTTAGGGGACCATATATATAGTGGACAGTTAAAAATGTAACCTTTACATTTTTACCATGTTTACTTAAGTGAGACTTAAGATACTCACTTAAATTGGGAGAAATCCTGGTCCTATTGCAGCAGATAGCAAAACTCTTATTGACTTCACTGGGGTCAGGATTTCATCTTCAGTTAAATGACGCCTATTGAATTCTACAGAAATTTGTCTGAATTAGGTGAAAAGCAAATATATCAGGATTTGGCCCTTAGTAATTAAAATAATTTTTTAAATGACCATTTTAAAAGATTTAAAGTTTCCCCACCCTGCATTGTGTACAATATCCCACTATCACCAGAGCAAATAGTTTGCATTTAAAAAAGACAAAACGCAACATGAATAGCTTTTCATAGGTCTCCCGACTGTCTGCATTTCAAGCTGAGGTTAAATAGGATAAATTCTACTAAGCTTCAGCTACGACATGCAAAAGCTGAAAAATCAGAAATATTTCCATGTCCAGGAAAAGTTGCCCACGAACCTGAATCTTAGATCTTTTGGGTTACAAGCAGGAAGTGTTAGTGTTCTCAGCATAAAATCTAACAGTTTTTAACTGGTCTCCAAACATGCAGTTGCATCAGTTTGTGCACACAGCCCCTTACATTTAAGGTATGTAAAAGCCCACATTTATAAATGCAGTTTGAGTACATCCATCCTATCCATCTTGTGAGCACAAATGCTGGCTTTGAATATGCAAAACTGATACCTGCCCATGATAGACACAAAAAAAAAATAGTATTAAAAACAATTCACAGCAGAATAAATATTTTGCTCCCTTGTCTTAGGTTCTGATTCAGGAAAGCATTTAAGTACATGCTGAAAGTGAAGCATGTTCTTAAATCCAAATGATTTCAATTTAAGCATGTGCTTACGTGTTTTCTTGAGTGTGGATGCTTTCCTCAGCCATGACTGACATCCCCAAAGCAATTATGTACGTGCTTGGTCCTATGGAGTTAAATGGGGGCAGTTCACAGGCATAAAGTTACTTAAACATAAAGAACTGCTGTGATGGAAACTTACTTTCTTATTATATACGGATGACTTTATAGCCAAGTAAAGCTAATTCAATGGAACCCCGCAAAAATAATCTTCATAAACAAAAGACTGCATTAATGTAATGTTAAAGTTTTGCACAACATCACACAAAACAAGAAATACACAGGAGATGGGTTTCCCATCCTGTGAAAACTGTCAAGATAGCAAAAGATTTTTGCATTCCAGATACAGGCAAAAAGTCAAAATCAATTTTTTTTACTTGAAAACCCAGTTTTTCAGCTGAAATAACTTAAATGTTTTCTTTTGGTTGTTTTGAAAGATTTTGGTTTGGATTTTGATTTTTTCATATTTTCCAACTTTTTGGTATACATTTAAAAACAAAACAAAAATTTTGACTTGAAAAAATAACTTTCTAGTTTAGAAGTGTCAAAACTGGACATTGACAATTTCAACCACACCTTCAATGTTTCTAATCAGAGGATTTGCTGAAACTCACCTTGTTTCAGGATTAGTTTCAATTAGACTATTTTGGTGAAACATGAGTTATTAAAAAATTTCTGACCAGCTATACTTAAAACCCATTTAGCTCTGGAAGTATTAACTCAGCCATATTACACACTCTGCATGTGTGTGCATTTAGTATGCATCAGTAACAGGGTTACTACAGTAGGGTTACAGGAAAAGAAAACATGTGCAGTGTACCATAGTAAACATTGATGGAATAATCTTAACTTTTGGAATTTTCTTATGAGCAAATTAACCTCACACAAATCATCAATACCAGGATTTTTTCACATTTAAAATTTCCCAGTTTTAAAGAGGAGAAAACAGAAGATGCAAAGACGGTCTGTTCCCTTGTTATTTCAAAAAATTAATGCTCATTTACATAGTTTATATTAGCTAACTACACATATAACTATAGTAGCTTCACATGAACATTCAGAACCTTCATGTTTAACTATAAGTCTATAGACTTATAATTTTTGTGTGTCTACAAAAATCCCAGTTGCACCAAGGCTGATCCCTTTCTCTCTCTGGTGCTCACTCATATACACCAAACACACAAACTAGGTATATACACATATACCAAAATATATACGAATCCTAAACATCACTGCCTGTTATTTGAAAATTGTATATCACATAGTGTAATACACCTTCCTCCATTTTTTCCAACCAACGTATTAATCTTCCATGAAAATTATCTACAGTCCAAGTTTCTTGTCAAATATACCTTAGTTATTTTTCCTCAAACTTTGAGCAGAGGCCAGTGTTGCACAACTTGAAGCTAAGAACACTTTGGAAGGTTATACCTGTAAAAACAGGCAACTAGAAATTGTTTAGCTTTGTTTATACCAGTAGTTTTACAGCCAATTCCACAGGCCCAGTAGAATATATGCTCTTGCAATGTATATTGTATGATGTAGCTCATATTATGAATATGAAAAAGCAGAGATGAAGGGCTATATTTTCCAAGGTGCAAGGAAAACCCTAGCTTGTTGTGAGCTTGGGAGAGCAGCATTTGGTGGTTTTATTGGAAAGAAATCATGTGCAAGAGAAAGAGATTAGTACTGAAATGAGATATACTAGGGAGAGCTAGAAATTATGGGCCAGTGAAAAGAGAGGGGGAGTGAAAGTGACTGAATTAAATGAAAAGGAAGCAACATGCTATTTCAGATGTTTAAGGTGGAAGAGAAAGGCAGGACAGCAAGAGAATACTCAGCACAGAGAGGAGCACAACTGCAAAACAGTTGAGACTATTTTCTTGAATTTTTAAATATAACTTGCTTGAGTTATCTGCTCATCACTTACATTTGCGCAACTGAGTTTTAATGTTTTCTGAAAGCAAAAACCTAAAAGTTCTGGGGGCAGAAATTCATTAAAAAACACACACACATTTTGACTTGTAAATGTTCATGCTGGAAATGCTTTGAGCATTTATCCAGTTAGGGAGATGAAACAATTCTATCTGGGTGGTAACCAATGCAGTTCAAATGAATGGATGATTAATGTATACAAAGAATTGTTCCTGATCAATCCAGAAAGTTTAAAAAAAAATCAAGTGAACGCATTTGAGGAAATTATGACCTACTCACATATGTCAAAATAAAGTACTATAAAACATTTTTCTGTATTAAAGACAATGTAGAAAGAAATTTGGTATTTGATACATTTGGACATGATGGCAAATGTAAAAAGAGATTAGGTCAGAAAAGTGGGGAGGTAAAGAGTCTTGTATGCTTGGATTGAGATTCCAGGGAGATTTTAGAGGATGGGGTAACAAATTCTTGCTTCCATTTCTGCATAAACTAGCTGCTACTGAAATGGTATTGAAATCTGAACAGTTGAAACTTACAGAGATTTAATTAAGGGAATTGCAGTAGTCAAGATCACAGAAGATGAAGACGTGGACCACTTCAGAGGCATCACTGAGATAGTGTTCATTAGATATTTCAGAGATGAAAGCAAACAGGTTTGCAGACCCACAAAAGGAAGAGAGTACTGGTAAAATGCAGGCTTCATTGCAGTCAATGGCAAAACTGACTGGTGCCAGAAGTCACTTTTCATTTATAAACTACAAACCTGACAATGAAGAATGATAGTTTGAGCAGAGGAGTGAAATGAGACATTGGGGGATTGGTTAAAGGTGTTTTTTTTCCTACTGATTAGAGGAACATAAAGTTACAGATCCAATGAACAGAAAGAAAATTATGATGGGCTGATAAACTGATGATGAGGTAGTTACAAAGCTATAACTTGCTACATTGTTTCCTCAAGCACTTCCTCCAAAATAACCTACGGAATGAAAGTGGAAAATTAGCTTTTCTGAATTGTCAAATGTGCACTGAAAGATTGTCTTCTAAATATTAAGCTGGCATGTGTGTTACACACACACACACACACACACACACATAAATTAGTGTAAAGCAAAATTGTGCTGTACAAGAGCCCCTGGAAATGTCTCTCTCATATTCTGAGGTTTGGATCCATGAAGTATATCCATGGCTAATATTTTATGAATTCAAGAAATTCTCTCCACTCACAGCCACAGTATATCTGGCTGAGTATGACAGGTTAGGGCATAGGTTCCCAAACTGGGGGGCATGCCCCCCTGGGACTGTGTGAAGAAATTCTAGGGGGGCATGAGGTGACCCAGCCTCCTCCGCCCCCCATCAATCTCTTCCCCCAAGAAAGAGCCCGGTCCATCTGGTAAAAAAATTCAGAAAATACCATGTGAAATGTCCGGTATTTTCTGTTTTTCCTGGCTTGGGCATCCGCCGGAACACATGCAGCTTGGGCTGGCTGGGGTGGGGGGAGGATGGAGTGTCTCGGGCAGACTTCAAAATGGCTCCCTTAAAAGGGCAATGTCTGCTCTGCTCTTAAAAGGACAACTTTTTTGGGGGGGGGGTGTCAACAACTTTTCCCCTGGAGTACCGGCACCTTTTTTTTTATACTGGTCCTGGGAATTAAAGGGACCATAACTGTTTTTCAGACCTGGTCAGTTCCTTTTTGGGGGCAGGGGGCATGAGGATTTCTCAAAAATCAAAAAGGGGGCTTGATGCCAAAAAGTTTGGGAACCACTGTGTTAGGGACTCCAGCAGACACCAATCAACACTGGTCAATTAAAAAGCAAAGTGGCATGAAACATTCATTCTACCTACAGGTTAAGTGAGTTGACTTCAAAGTTCAGCTCTGTTAATCTGAAAAGCAAGGTATCTGGATTGGAAATCAAACTTAGGCCTATATCCTGGCAAATACCACAGTAATAGGTTTCAGTCTGGAAAAAAAAAACCCAAAAACCAAGCATTCTGAGCACTGTTCAAGGTGAATAAAAGGGATTCTTTAATTATTTTTCTCCTAGTTCAACAATGGGAATTATAGCTTCCTGTAGAAGGACCAATAAATGGACCAAAAAGGTCAGCTCTTCATTTTAAGAAATTTCCCTATCAGTAAACATTTAAAATGATGCAACAAAATCTGGTGAGCAAAATATAAGATGAATAAAGAGTTGTAAGAAAAGGTGACTTATCTTACTTTGGTTAAAGACTTCTCACACTCTAATGGGCTGAACACTAAGTATTTTAAAGGAACCATGAGAACACTGTCATCCAATATTTTATGTATGAAAGTCCTTAAAAGAGCAGAACATTAGGAAAGGAACAGAAACCCCGTTAAATTATCTCAGCATGGAGGTCCCATTATTTTTATATCTGAATGGGGCAGCCCTCATTCATGTACCACCCCTGCTGTAGTAGAGCTTGCAAGATAAAACTTGCACGCTCCTCCTCAACCACTGCAACAAGGAAGGACCCATCTGCCAAATATATTGTCTCAGGACTCCATTACTAGCTAGTCATTTCAAACAAATCATGCAGATTGGCGAGGTAGAGGGCTGATTTGTTAAGTCTACAGTATTTGTCCCTTTCAGTGGCTGCTTTGCATAAAAGATAATCAGAGCTGATGACCTGTGGCTGTGGCCTGTGCATGTGTTTGAAAGCCTCCTGATCTCAGATGCTTGTGATCAGCTATCACAGAGGTGGGGAACCTAGGGACTGTGAGCTGAATCCACCCCATCTTAATTTGATCCAGATTGCGGTAAGTCTCCACAGCATGAGCCAGAAGCCCTGAACACTGGCACCCCCCTGTGGGGCTGGAGCATGGCACACACTGAGTTAAGTGTGAGTGAGTGGTGGGGTTTTTTTCTTCCCACCTTGGGAACAGGTGAGTGGTGAGGGGGGTTTATTGTTTTGATTTGGTTTTTTGCTTGTGTGTAGTTCCAGGCTGATTTTTCTGTGGATCAGCAGCCCCTCACTGAGAAAAGGTTCCCCTCCCCTGTACAGGCGAATGTGTGTATTACACATCGAGTGTTTTGTGTCACCCACAAGAAGCTGGGGACTACTCCTATTGCCTACTCTGCTGCAGCTGAAGTTTCTTTTCAACAAATGCATCTGGTGCAGGATTTGAAAAGTCACTATGGTGGGTGATTACAGAAACTGCATCATTGGAATTAACCAAAACCTAAGTGGACAAAGTACCCAGGTGAAATATTTTGCAATGGCAGATGAAGCCACAAACAGACCTTTTCCATTTCTAATACCTATGATTTTGTGTACAACTTTCCACTATCCGTAGAATACTACTACTATAGATAGATGGATAAAGCAACAGCTTCCTACAGCAGAAGCTGCTTCATTGGCATAGCCTGATTATAGTCAATTATCTAAAGCTGCATATTTCCTAAATTCTGCAAGAGCAAGTATGGCTCTTTGGAGCTCTGTAGGGATCAGGGCTGCTAAAGAGCTTCTAAGAAGAACTCTAGGGACCAGGAGGGTTATAATTGGAAAATACTCAATGGGAAGGACACTCATCTTTGCAGCAGTCTATTTAAAATGATATTTTTATTTAGTGCTTATTACCATGCAATCTCCTACAGTCCTCAGATTGTTGGAGGAACAAATTGGTTAGCCTGCTGCTTTTCACTTTTATGGCATTATTAGTGTAGCTTAACATGGTTGAAAAGGGGAAGAAAAGTAGAAATGTATCCAGCAGAAAAATGGAAAAATGTACCAGGTAAGCAACTTTTCATGCCGGTTCATACTTTTTCATTTCATCTGGCTGTTGTGTCTTGACTAAATATACTTATTTCTGTTTCATATAATATGTGACATAGTGTAATATAGCTACTAAAATCATAGGTTCCTGAAACAAAATGACATACTTTTTGAAAAATCCTGTATACTGCCAAAATATTTAAATACTAGAGGATTTACCCAGTGTTACTTGGGTCCTTAACTGAAATATTTTTTGTTTTCCTTCTTTAAATCATTGTTCTGTGGGGCTATGTCTACACTGTACTGTTATTTTGGAATACGCGATTCTGGAATAGTTACACTGCAGGGAAGCCTCAGAATTAGTGCTAGGCAGGCTTCCCTAATGTAGATGAGCTATCTCGATTTAGAGCCCCAGGAGGAATAACTTAGAATGGCCCTGGTGAGGGGCTATTTTGAAATAGCAGAAGTGGAGCTTCTACACACGCCTTATTTTGAAATAGCTATTTCTGAATAGGCGTTATTCTTCGTAGAATGAGGTTTACAGAAGTCAGAATAAGCCATTCATTATTTTGAAATTATTTCAAAATAATGGAATTGCTGTGTAGATGCTCGCATAGTTATTTTGGAATAACTTTGCTGTGTAGACACACCCTGGTGGGGCTGGAGATGAGAGATTCAGTATGCAGACTGCCCCAGGGAAAGAAGACTACTCCAGCCCTCTCTCACCGCAGCAGCTTGGGGCCAGATGAAAAGTGCCTGCCCATGGCCACTGCAACTGCAGTGGGCATCTGCATGTTCCCCAGTCAGGGAACAGAGGGATAGACACACTCTCTCAAATATACAGTAGATAGCTGTTCCTTTCTCCACCCCTATCCCCCTGCTGCCTGGATAGGGTTATAGCTTTCCCAGTCACCATCTCTGGGCCCTTCCTGCCCCCAGTGGTCATTGTACAGTATAACAGTCCCTGCTAGCAGACCCCTCCCTTTCCATTTTATGAGAAACAATCCTATTCCAAGCACTGGAACAATCATATTCCTGACATAACCACACCCTTACATTGCTTTAAGTTAGGATAAGAGGAAGCTGCATACCAGATTTGATGCTCTTGGCTCTTACCATTTAGGAGGCGTTCTTGAACAGACAGACACCCATACAGATGGACAGAGAGACACAAACTTTCTCAAATGTATTGTAGATAGTCCTCCCCGCACTAGTTTTCACACAACTTTCAGTCCTGATCCGACTCCTCCATTATTTGATCTACTGAACCCTGGGATATTGAGTCCTACAGTTCTTTTTGTTTTTCCTTAATTGTATCCCAGTTACTCTGCTAACGCTCCAGTTCTGGAAAACATCCCTGTCCAGGAAAGCATTTAAACATCTGCTTAAAAATATTGTCTTGAATTAGGGCCTAAGACTTTAAGGCAATATTTATCAAAGATAATTATTATCTTTGATGAAGTGCTCAAAGTGAAATTCTGCTTTCCAGTTGTTTTGTATGTTGATTTTACTGCTAAGAAAATGCCAGGGGCAGAACTTCCGAATGAGACTAGAGATTCTGGGTACAGTTTGAAATGCTTGTAAGGAGCTTAAGTTTCAGAAAACCAGACCCATTTTTAAAGGTTCTCACATCGAACACCCAAAATGAAAATTTTATTTTTGAAAATCCTGGCCTTCTCTCATAAGCAGAAAATCATATCCATAGCAACACACACATCAATTTCTAACTTACCGCCACAGCTGGGCAGATACCACCAAAACTGTTCCGCAAACATTTATTTGCAGCCTAAATCGCTGCTGGACCTAGACATCTTTGTAGCCCTTTGTATATACTGTGATGAATGGCTTTTTGTTCACACAAATGTTTGGGATATACTGTTCTCCATTCTGGGAGCTGCAGCCAAGCAAGTGTATTCTTCTGCAGAGGAGGAGTGTTCATTAAACTCTATTTACCACTCCCAGACTCCTATGTAAAAAGCTTTAAAGTCACATTAGAGAACAGTACAAACATCATAGGCCTAAATCCTCAGTCCACTTTGTCCACACCACACTGGCAGCAAATCTTAATCCTGGCACCAGCTCAACCAGCTAAGGGCGGATCACTCGAGAGCAGGGAATCTTTCACTGCTATAGAGCCATCTCCCATACAGCTGCTCCCAGATGCCCCTGAAGGGGTAAATAGCTGGTGTTGCCATATGTCTTGTTCCTCTGCAATGGCTGGCTCAATCTCTTAGGGTTGTTGGCAACTGACAATTTAAAGCAGCCTTCAGATTGCTGTAAGTTCCACAGAGAGCTATTGGCTCAGCACATAGCCAGCCTAGAGTTGGAAGGAGCATACAAAGAACAGCTTTGCTCCTTGCTCTCACCCTGAATTGCTTTATCCACTCTCCTCATCCCAGTTGTGGCACTGAGGCCACATGACCAGTCACACACCACAAAAAGTCAAAATGAACACCGTCATCTAAAAACAGTAGTTTGCACATACAAATTCATGGAGGTTAGGTCCATCAATGGCTATTAGTCAGGATGGGTAGGAATGGTGCCCCTAGCCTCTGTTTGTCAGAGGCTGAAAATGGATGATAGCAGAGGGATCATTTGATGAGTCCCTGTTCTGTTCATTCCCTCGGGGGCATCTGGCATTGGCCACTACTGGAAGACAGAATACTGGGCTAGATGGACCTTTGCTCTGATCCAGTATGGTCATTCTTGTGTATACATTTTCTGTCACAAATGCTTCATGATCAGGAAAAGGCGGGCTAAAATCATTGGGTACTTTCTTCACAAACTTCGCCAGCTCTTACTGTGCAAAAAGGGAATTACTATATTTTGGTAGTTTACAATATCAATAATGATCTGCAGGTTAGGTGTTTCCTGCAGCAAATAACTAGTTGGGTTTAAGGCTCTTATTTGGCTTTAATGGGCAAGTAAAAAATAAAGACTCGATTTGGACTTCTATGCTCTTATGAGAGCAGGGCCAGCGTTGAACAGCACTCAGACATAAAATACTATGTATTGTCATTGTCACCAAGCCCCCTATGATCTCCTGCTTGTCTCAGACAGAGAAAAGTGAAAAGCTTTCACAAGAAAATTCCTGGGAACGGGGATCTCCGCAATCTGGGTCCCTCTGCAACATCAAAAGTGAACTAGAGAAACATGCTGTTGCGATCACTGGGTATTGCATTGTTGTGGTTACCTTTGTCGTTGCTTTTACTATTATTTCTGGAGTTGCTAGGGTAATGTTTAGCAAATTCACACACCCTGAGGAACTGTGCTTAGTTAGTGATGATACTAGCAAAATTAGATCAATGTCTGCAATGCCACAAATGGTTTTATAGTACTTTCCCAATAAAACATGCTAATAAGCAAGACAGTTTCATATTTTCTTTAACATGCATAAAATAATTTCACATGAATGAGGCAGCTGTTGCTGTAGTACTGGATGCATGTTACTCTAGCTAGTACAAGTCCCCTACCCAGCAATGCAGAAAGGCAGAGGTTCATACACTGGTTCACACCTGACACTGTTCATTTAAGGTTCAATTTGTGAATATGCTACCTTTAATAAGTGAATTACTGCTACTGGTACATTCACTAATACATGAAGCATGCATTAAAGCCTGTTCTATAAGGCTTCAGTCTAAACAGAGAATTCTGTCACACCACAAGTTAAACCAAATTATAACACACAGCTATATTTACAATGAAGACCAAATTCTGTTCTTAATTACATCCACTGAACACCACTGAGTTCAATGGAATCGCACAGGCATAATTGGGGACAGAATGCAGACATGTATGCAGGGCCAGATGCAGGCAATCCAGGTCCCTAGGCTCCGCACACAACACAGGACCACCCATGGCCCACAGCCCCAGTGGCCCTGTGCCCCAGTCAGAGGGGTGGTGGCAGGTGGCTCCCTTCCTGTCCTAAAGAGATGGGGAAAGCAACATCTCCCACTTCTTACTCCACTCTAATGACCCGGGGAACCCTTAAAAGGGCCTCAAGGAGCAGAGTGTCATGGTATGACCATTCCCATTGAGACTCCTGGGTAATTCATAGCTCTGAGTGTTCCGTGCTGGCTGTAGGCTCAGGTAGACCCACTGTGTTGATTACACTCAGGTCACATTTCTGAGCCTTTCTTCACAAGCGTGAGGGCTAGCTACTTTCATTAAAAGAAAGCAGAGATTGTCAGATCATGTGACTTCAGAAGCAAAGGCCTTTGGCATGAGCCTGTAGGGACTCTGTTTTAATTGGGTCTTGTCTGTATGGTTTTGTATAATGGGATTTAATTTTATTAAATAAAGTAAGTTTGACATATTGAACAAAACAGTTCATTGTACGAGTCTCTATAGCACATTATTCAGTGCCATGAATCTGAATCACTATAAAATTTTCTCTTCAAAAGAAAAAAATAACTATTGTGAAAGACTCTATGGACCTGATTCCTCACCCTTACACGTTATTAGTGACACTGTGACAGCAACTAGTGGCCAGTGCTCCATTCTTCTAGGTACTATGTAAATACATAATGAGGAAATAGCTCCTGACCAAAAGATCTTAGATTAGATATAAGATGAGGCATAGCAGGTTGGTAAAGTGGGCAGAAGGAAGCAAAAGGCCAGCATGGTTAGCATGAGAAGTAATGGCTCCAGTCTATCAGTTGCCTAACCCTTGCCTAGTTTTCTATAGCCATTATAGTAAAGAACAGAGACGCTTGTATAAATGAGCAATTATTGAAGTCAACAGAATTACAGTGGGATACAGTATGAGAGACTGGAGAATATGGTCCTCTTGCCATGCCCATGGGTTCTCCCCTACCCTCGAAAAATAAAAACCCAAACAGCACCTAGCTGTTAACTACAATCCCAAATGTACACTTATGAGTGTATAGTCACGTGAGAGAGTTTGTAGTTCTGGATGAAGCTCCTAACACATGCCAGCTGCTTTACTAGAAATTAAAGGAACACATCTTAAAAATAGAAGTCTGGCGGGGGGTTGTTTGTTATTTTCACCTCCCACTCTTGCTAGCAGGTTTGAGAGAGATCACAAGTAAAAAATACAATAAAATACATTCCTTCTTTTTTCACTTTTTATTTTTGCTGTATGTTAGTCAGTTTCACCCTTTTTCCAGTGGTGGTTTTGTTTGGGGGAGGGTTTACAAAGTAATAGAGAAAAGGAGAGAAAAAAACTATTTACAGAGTTGATCATATTCCCCCTCCCCCCCCCAAAAAAAAACCAAAATAAAACTGGCAGGACAGTAGGGGCAGGCACAGCACTTTTAATGAATATTTTGAAAATAATGAGATTTTAAACAATGGTGTCCTCTTAAACAACGATCTCCACACATAGTAAAGCAGAATTTAATTCTCTTTTGACTGTTCTTACATATCCTCTCTTTCATCTAGTGGCATTGGAGGAAATGTCAGATAATATTTAATCCATCTTTGTTATAATCAATTTTAAATTAAGGTTCTGAACACCTGGTTGACATTGCGCAGTATAGTTGGCCAGCAAGTTTACAAGCCAGACTGAGCGAGGGATATACCCCAGCATCATGGGTAGACGGGAACCCCCTAGCAGGACATGAACCAGTTCATTAAGAGCGGCACCGTGAACTTTGCAGCTTGGGCTGTAAGTTGGACTCTTGGGGCTATTTACAGCATGCTTGTTCAGGCCTTGTGAGTCCATCTGCCTGGACCAGGAGGCTCACATTCCACTGCATTGTTACATACCAGTAGCAATCTTTCTGAATCAGTCAGTAGCTAAGTTCTGAATGGTAATTTCAGATCACCACTATTTCTCAACATTTTAGAACTAGAAACCTGCTACAGGGCATATGCTTATATCCACAACTGATAATGGATAATCTGTTGCTGTTATGCTAATTAGTCTCTGTTCTTTACCTATTTCCTAGTTTTCAGAGATCATTTCCAAATGATCTGCAGTCAGTTGACTAGTGCATCTGTGCTGAAAAACATTGTGATATTGCTGGCATAACATCGTTGCCTTAGAAGCACTGCTCTGACAGATGACCTCTATCAGAATAGGAGTGTGGGTGTAAAAAGTGACAGGTAAGAAGTTTTGATTAGTTTTCCAAAAAGCATCACAATAACTTACATACAAGTGAGGAGCAGCCCTGTGGATAATCAGATGAACTTGAGCTCCCAGTGTGATGCAGTGGTGAAAAGGACAAATGTGATCCTCGGGTGTATGAAGGAAGGGAATGCTGAGTAGGAGAGAGGTGATTTTTACCTCTGGTTTTGACACTGGTGCGACTGCTGCTGGAATATTGCATCCATATCTGGCATCCACAATTCAAGAAGGTTGTCGATAAATTGAAGGTTCAGGGAAGAGCCAGGACAATGATTAACAGATTAGGAAACATCCCTTATAGCAATAGACTCAAGGAGCTCAATCTGTGTAATTTAACAGAGAGCTCAAGTTAAGTCGTGACTTGATTGCAGTCTGTAAGTACCTACAATGGGGGTCAAATATTTTTATATTCACCTCTTTTGTCTAGCAGCGAATGGTTTAACCCAATCCAGAGTCTGGAAGCTGAAGCTAGACAAACCAATTTTCTTGATCTTATTTTTTGAAACTTCCATTTGCAATACGTACATACAGTATCTCTAGGGGAATCAAATCCTCTTCTTTGTTTAAATAAAATAAATAAATCAGAATGCTGATGGATGTGTTTCAGATAATTAAAACATTCATTTATGGAACTGCTTATTTTCTGTGGCTGGGAGTGGATATTTCAGATTATGCACGTACTTAAGAAAACAAAAATTTTGTCATTCAGAACCATAAACAGTATGGTGAGTTAGCAGAAAGCTATTACATTTCAATTATACAAGTGTGTGAAATTAGCCAGCCAGTTGACACATCTGGCATGAACTATGTAAAATGTTCCTGAAATTCTTTTAAAGAGATTATTAAGATTAAGGTTAATAATAATTGATTGTTTAAATCACATTGGACTATATACATTTAAAATAAGTGTTCCTGAAATTAACCCATGACATTTTCTTACCCTGACTCACATTAAATATCTCTTTACTTCCAGAATAGTCCTATTGAACTCAATATTACTCAATTCTGGGATGGAGAATCTTGGCAGAATCTTGCTCTAACTGTGTGATGAGATGTTAGTTTTTTGAGATCAAAATATTTTTTTTAAAAGTGTTCCTTGTGGAAGAAGCTTGTATTTCTCAGAGACTGGGGATACGTCTAGACTGCAGTGCTATTTTGGGATACCAGAAGTATCCCTCAATAGCAACACCGCATCTTTAAACACTTCTGCTATTTCCCAAAATAGTGGGCGTGCTATTCTGGTGTCTCTGTAACTCTCATTCCACGAGGGTTAAGGGATTTGTCGGAATAGTGTCTTATTTTGAAACTTGGTGCTGTCTGCTTTCAGAGTTTGCTGGGTTATCTTGACGTGTCCTGCTGCCTAAACATTTGATTTAATGTTGATAATAAAAATGATTTTGCCATTGGCCACAATACATTTTTACAAAATAAATCAATTTTTAGCCCCCATTCGTGCACCTATTGAAGCACACACATACGTAGTCCGACGGAAGTCAAAGGGAGTTGTTACAGTTGCACATTTTAGACTTGGTTTTCTTTAAACATTTACCAGGAAATTTCACACACAACCCGCTAAATTAAAATAACATTGTCTAGGTTGGAAAAAGACATGTATGTGAATGCCAGCCTGACAATTGCCAGTGCACATTAATTTGGCTCCTGTGTGTATGTGCATGTTAATGTAATCTTACAGTGGTGGGCAGCTTGAAGCCCGCAGGCTGCATGCGGCCCATACTGGTTCCACCTGCACCCTGTGCACCCCCTTTCTGTTCTGCTACCTTCCTCCAGCCTCTTGTGCACTGGGGCCCTGGAGATCCACAGTCATTTACTCCTCCTCCTACTCCCTCCCTGCACTTTCAGAGTACCATGAATCACCTAAATCGCTCTCCATCCCTGCTCCTTCCTCTCCCTCCCTCCCAGAGCTTGAATGCGGCAAATCTATGAGAGGGAGGGAGGAGTGGGGATGGGGTACAAATCAGTGGATTCATGGTGCTCCGCAAGCTCTGGGAGGGAGGGGGAAGAGTAGGTAAGTGCAAGGCTTCAGTACCCCAGTGCATGAGAGGCTTGGGGGAAGGGGGACAGGAGGCATACAGGCTGTCCACAGGTGGAACCCCAATGGGTTGCATGCGGCCTGTAGGCTGCCCACCACTGGATTTCAATCTTGCAGCCCACTGAGACAAAGGAGGGCCACTTATGCATCCCACTCGCTAGTCTTAGATGTCAATTGCAGAACTATTACCTTATCACATTTTCCATAGGAGCCATATCTCATTCAACACCCAGGCTAGATACCAGGAGATGGGGAAATTAAAGTTGCACAGGCCACCATAAATCTAGCATTTATGGACTCTGGTACTTGAATTTGCAACTTAAATAATATTCTTTTAACAGGTTTGTGTGTGTATTTTTATATGAAAGGGGGAGCTTTTAGAGCCAAGTATTTGATGACCACTCAGCTAATATTTGTACACTCACAGCAGTGGTTACCAACCAGTAGATTGGGATCTACTGGTAGATCTTGGAGCCTCTGACAGCTGATCCTGACTGGTTTGGCTGGGAAGCTATCAGCACTGGCACTTCAGTAGCCCCTCCACCCACTGTCATGCTGCTTCTGCCCTCTGCCTTGGAGCTGCCCCCCTGGGAGCCTCCTGCTTGCTGTGCAGGGTGTGGGAGGGAGAAGATGGGGGTGCTGATGTCAGGATGTCCCTGCTTCCCCCCCCCCCCCACTTCTGTACCCTCTCTCCGCACAGAGAGAAGGGGATGGCGGGAGCTTGGCAATGCAACTTTGTCACACTCACACTGTGGCTGTGTCTAGACTGGCCAGTTTTTTCCACAAAAGCAGCCGCTTTTGCGCAAAAACTTGCCAGCTGTCTACACTGGCTGCTTGAATTTGCACAAGAACACTGACGTTCTAATGTAAGAAATCAGTGCTTCTTGCACAAGTACTTTGATGCTCCCGTTCGGGCAAAAGTCCTTTTGCGCAAAACCTTTTGCACAAAAGGGCCAGTGTAGACAGCTCAGTTTTGTTTTGCGCAAAAAAGCCCCGATGGCTAAAATGGCGATCGGGGCTTTCTTGCGCAAAAGCGCGTCTAGATTGGCCACGGACGCTTTTGCGCAAAAAGTGCTTTTGCGCAAAAGCATCCATGCCAATCTAGATGCTCTCTTGCGTGAATACTTTTAACGGAAAACTTTTCTGTTAAAAGCATTTGCGCAAATTCATGCCAGTCTAGACGCAGCCTGTGTGTGTCTGTCATTCTCACAAACACCCACTACTGTCCTTCATTCTCATCTCCAGCCCAACACATACATGGGGGTTTGTTGTTGTTACTGCTTTTACTGCTTGCAAAGTGGGTTATTTTTTAGTTTTGACTGGTCTGTGCATTTCATCATTTTCATTTCTCTTACACTTACATGTAATTCTTTGAGTAGTGAGTTCTAAAATAACTAACCTGTTGTGGCTAGAGTAATTATACCTATGGTAATTGCTGCTCCTGGACATGGCTGGCATGTCCCTGCAGCCCCTGAGAAAGGCAGAGCAGGCCGTCTCCACATGCTGTCCTGATCTGCAGACACGACTCCTGCAGCTCCCATTGATCAATAACGGGGAGCCATGGCCAGTAGAAGCTGTGAGCTCAGTACCTGTAGATGAGGGGGCAGCACATGGCACAATGGAACCGTTGCTGTACATGCCAGCTGCTTTCAGGAGTGGTGCAAGACCAAGGAAGGAATAAACCTGCCTTAACCCTACTGCTCCACTCAGAGTTCCTGCTTTTGTTTTTAAAGAAAGGCAGCATAGAACTTGAAGAGAGAGTGCATGCAGTTTAGATTGCAAAGAAACAAGCTGCGAAACATGACAGAACTGTACTGATGTGGAAACATCTGTCAGAGTTTGCACAGAACCTGAAAAGATAGCTCTAAGGTGAGAATTGCCCCAATTCATTTCAATGGGTGCTAAATCAGATGCCAATAATGACAATGTCAACATTCTTAACTATTTTACTGCTCAAAGAAGGTAACAATGGAAAGAAAATATACTATGACTATCTATACCCCCAAGTTCCAGGGTTCAAAGGACAAGCTGGGTAATGAGAAATGGTGAGCAAAATACATACTTTACATAGAAGTAGGGTAAGGTGGCTGGGCCTTTAACCATCACATAATGGATGTGCAGAGAGCACAAAATTGTTTCTTTTTCCTTTAGGGAAAAATCTTTGGGAACACTGCCCTAAAATGAAATAGTGGCACATATGTTTAGAGGCAATAGATCATCCTTTTTAGGTGACTCTGCTATCCCACAGGAGGCCTCAAGTGGAGAAAATCTATCTGTATGCATTCAGTTACAGGATCAGGGCCTAAATTGTGTAACACAGAGCAGAACACAATTAGATTTCCCACACAGTTTCCTGAATCATTACACAATGGGGAAATCATTGTATCTGGGAAACAGTAAGTATTATATTAAGAGAGCATAAATATGGATAACGTATGCAGTGATAATCTTCCTGTAATATCAGATTTAGAACTAATCTGTAACATGAGGATACGTATGACTTATAATTATACAATCCCAAGAGAACAGTGATTTTAGCAAAATAAATGTTTTCTGTCTCAGCTAAACAAAAAGCAGTTTGCAGGTGCAGTTTTGAACAGATATCAAAATATGCAGCCATAACATTGCATATGCCATGTGGAAGTTTAGTTTTTGTTTTTCCATATGCAGTTTTGATTCTGTGGAAATTATACTTGTCACTGTTCTAGCAAACAAGTGTCTTTAAAAGATAGGGCTGAATCTCACAGATCATGACAAAGGAGAGGGTCAGAGGTTTGCTGTTAGTGGTTTGGGTTTTTAAGAAGGGGGAAAATATACCTACTCTTCAGCACTGTTTTTTGAGACCTCCCTTGGACAACCTAGCTGAATGGTGCCATCTAGTGACCATTTCAAATCCTAAACCCCTAAAATCTGTTCTGAAAAGGATCTTAGCACAGCAGTCTTTCAGAATGACTTGCTATCTAGTTGTTCCCATCATTATTTCCAATCAGTGCTCAGATTTCAAATACTTTGTAGGCCCTGTGTACAGGTAAATCTCCTCTGTTAATGTAACCTAGCATTCCGATCTAACGCACTAGAGGACAAATACTCTGTCCAGTGTCCATTCACAGATGTGGGGCGGGGAAAAAGTCTGAGGTAAGGAAGATGTTGAAATTCTCCCCCATCCTTTACCATGCTGGGGTATCGGAGTATATACTTAATGATTCTTCAGCCCTTGACACCACCCTACCTCACTGCAGGGAGGTTGTGAAGAGCAGGGCTCCATTTACAGGTTAAACAGTCCTGCATAGTCACTTTCTCTCCTACTCCACAACTGTACTTCCTCTGGCACAGCTGAACCACACCAGTGCTACCACTAAAGGCCATCTGTGGAATCAAGAGCCAGATCTGTCCCTAATGTTTTTGTTAAAAAATCCTCTTACTTGTTTTGGGGGGTTGAAGTGTTACTTCAGACCACCAGGATTGCTAATTCACATTCATAAATGCAAAGCTGCCCTCTGTTATTAGCTCATGGAATCACCGACTGTCAGGGTCAGATTATTTTTTCACCCCAGCTCTGTGGGATTGTGCTCTAGGCTACATTAGAGTTGCAATCACAGGGTCAAACTGACTTTCTGTATGAATGGTCACAACTCCTTTAAAGTCAAGGCTGCTGCACACCAGTGTTTCTGAGAAGGGGAAGGTGGGTGAATAGTGATCTCACCAAGGGTAGGAAAGGTATTTTGGGGGAATAGGCATTTGCTGGTATTGGTGAGCAATATGTCCAATTCACATTCAAACCAGAGGCTTTACTGAGAGGGTGGAACAAATCTCCCCTCTCACCCAGCCAATACAAAGGGGGTCCATATAAATGTCGCCTCCTCCCTATGACTCAGGATCCTGCAGCTTCAGTGGGCATCTACCCTCCAGCAAGATGAAACAGGAGAAGACAGCAGTGGTCTTTTGGAAATTACACCCAGCTGAACCATGCCCCAACCTGAGGCCAAAAAAACTGATTGGGGGAAAAAAAAGCCAGCTGTGGTGGGGGTAGAAACTGCATTTGGCACGACAGCTGGGCTAAAGTCTAGGAACTTGTCTACAGTACCACTTAAGTTGAAGTAAGAGATGTTACTCAGGGGTGTGAAACCCCCTCACCCCCAGCGATGTAACTTACATCAACTTAAAGTGGAATCTGCACCACACACTATCAGTGGGAGATTCTCTCCCATCTATCTTCACCGCACGTGGTAAGTCAGCACCACTGCATCGGCACCAATTTCACGTGGTGAAGACAAGCCCTATATTCTGCTCCCCCAAGGAGAGCTAGGAGGGTCTTGTATTCAGGAGAGTTCAAGGGAGAGAGTCTGAAGTAGAGCCTAGCTATGGGAGGAGATTTGTAGCCTCTGGAACTGAGAAGGAAACTGACCAGGACTTACCTCTGTATAAATAGTGAATAAACCCCACTCTGTAAAGCAGCGATAGGCAACCAAAAATAGGGAGTGGGCCACGGGAATGGTCCTTTCTCAGTTCAGAGGGCTGCAGCAATCCACAGCCTCCTGGTGTTCCACCTGTGGCCTACAGACCTTCTGTTTGCCCCCCACCCCCATGCGCTTCTCATGCATTGGGCCACCAGAGCTCCACACTTATCTGCTCCTCCCCCTCCCTTGCTGCACTTTTGGAGCACACAAATCTCCTGATTTGCACTCCCTCCCCTCTTCTTCCCTGCTCTCCCAGAGCTTGAACAGCCATGAACTGCATGGTGTGCAATGCACTTGAAAGGCAAGAAGAGGACATGCAGGAGAGAGAGAGACACACACACACACACACACCTGGGGAATCTAGGAAACTTCACAGAAATTGGCAAAACCTGAAAAAAAAATAACAACCCCCATTTCTTCCAAAATACAGCCAGGCATACTCCTTTTTAATAGACTCTACAGAAGGGCAGGAAAGCATAAGGAGGCAGAAGGGGAGAAAAGATCTAGCATGGTGTTCAAATAACCAGACCTAATTAGTAGCCACATTAAAATCATGGGAGAACTATAAGGAACCAAGCTCAGAATATTTGTATAATTACTATCAGTACCCAAGCACCAGCCAGATCTGATGGAGGTGTTGTGTGCAGAAGAACTTGTGTAAATAGGGGACTGTACCAGCCGAACTATAGCAGTTAACCATAGCTATAGATGTACTGCTCATTTTCTCCAGGTAGAAACCCTAATATAAAAGATATCTGCTATCATTCTACTGGCATCAGGGACAGATCAGCAGTTCTGTTACATGCAAGAGGTGTAAGACAGAGCAGTCCCAGTAATGCCTGTCAAAAATGCTCAAAAATCATGAACTGAACCCCAAAAAGATCATGAAATTGGCTTAAAATGAGATTTAAAAAATACATTGTGGGCTCTGTTTGTTCATTCTCTGTATCTTGAGCTGTAGGCTTCACATTTTCCAGCTTTTCTCCCCAGCCATTAAGGTAAGATATCTTTGTTTAAAAATGAAGTCAGAGTCTTGCCTAAGCACATGACTCCAGGGATTGGGACTAAGGCAAATATCAAATAACATGAGAGTTGGAAACATTGAGTCCTACGGCTAGATATAAGGGTCAAGGCAATAAAGCAAATGGAAGACTTTTTTCATAAGGGCTTGTGGTCCAGGAACTGACAGCCATGCCAGGCCTGTGGGCAAGGTGGGGGGAAGCTCTGTGCTCTCGGAAGGGGTAGGGCCTTGGTTGGAAGGGGCAGGGCCTGGGGGTAGCCCACCTCTTCCCACCAGCCTTCAGCACTGCTTGGAAAACAGCATGCAGCACTCCAGTGGCAATTTAAAAAGCCTGGTGCTTGCTACAGCTGCTGCCACAATCACCAGGCCCTGGGGCAGCTATCCCCTTAACCCCTCGTTGGTGGCCTGTTTGTAGTAGATATCAAGGCAGATTAGACCATGATCTCACATATTCAACAACCTTCTGCCTGGCTCTCCCAGAAAACAAAACTTGCCATGTTTTCCAGTTGCTCCCAATGAGGCTTTATAAAATAATATTTGCTATTTGTCTAAATGCCAGCATGCAGTATGCATCTGGGAGCAGTAAGATGTTGAGGACAGTAGGCAAAATTAAAAAGACCTAGAGAATCAAGAACACAGCAGCTGTTTTCCCTTGAATCATCTGCCTAGGAATCCCTTTCTGCATGCTCAATATAGGAAAACAGTGTAATAAAAGCACTTTCCCCTCCTCCCAATCATGGTTGGCAGCCTGGGATTGGGCTGTCTGACAGGTTGCAAGGCTAGGATTGGGCACTGGGAAGGCTCAAGGGACATCTTTGATACTTCTTAGCAGCTGTATAGAACAGCTTGAAAAAGAGTGAATTGCAATCCATTCAGAATCCTGAGCCAAATGCCAGACTGAGATCATTACACATCCATATCCCAAACTATTCAAGTGACCATATAAGGATGCAAGAGGTTCTGTTCACATCTCTTTACTTACGTGCACAGCGAGTTTTACTAGCTTATATTTGAATTGCACACAAAACAGCTATTTTAAAAGAGCACGGATGTTCCAAATTCAAGCACTAAACATTTGGGCAATGCTAGAAGGAAGGTTGCTTGTGCAACCTTAAGCTGTCCTTGTACATACTGTATTATGATACAGTCCTTTATGGCATGATCACATGTTATTCTAGATTTCCTAACTTTTTCCTAGATATTCTAGATCTTCCTACTTGACTCTGCAAACTTAGTAATATTCTTTTAACAGTGTGTGTGTGGGGGGGGGAGGGGGAGCTCTGATACCTGCTCTCTCAGCAGTAATCACAAAAAGTTCAAGTACCTTTGTTCACCTCTTTTCTGAGCTCAGCACCATTTCCATCCAAAAGCACAGCTCTAGGACAGCTTGCCTTTCTCTTTATCATTTGTTCTTTTGGTTTCTTTTGTTCATGATCTGTGTGTAAAGATGAAATGTCAGTCTCTTATTTTAAACTGTAGTTTATACAAGAGGAACTTTGCAGTTACCCACACCAGAGTCACACTTCTGTAAAGGCAGAATTTTAGATGATTCCAGGTTGTCCCAGAACACTTTTTGGGGAAAAAAATAAGTCTGTAAAAAGAAAAGTTTAAAATGTGATAAACATGTTCAGTTTGGTCACACCTCACCCAACCATATGCTGCTGTTGTTTCCCCCCCCCCCCCCCCCCGCACACATGGAATTTTTTCATGACAGCAATATGTTGGGAATATTTTTGTTTTGTTTTTAAGTGCTCAAATTAAAGTACATCTAGTGTGAAAGCTGTTACCTACCTCAAGCAATGTGTAACAATTCTGGAGTTGTTGTATAGTTTTCATATTTCAGGTGGGAGGTAGATGGTTGTGGGACCTATCTTTAGCCTTGCAAAAGGAAGCAAAGATATTATAAGGTCTTGTACATAGAGGATTTTTTTATTAAAACATGCAGCCAGAGAATGTAGATAAATGCCAGTTGTTAAATGCCAATACACTGAATTCTACTTCTGTCTCATAGTAATATGAATGATGCTGCATGATTAGAATTTCAGAGGAAAGCCAAGTTATTTCAGAAGATTTCTGGCTACTATTGAGCTACAATTCAAAAATTCCATTATTAGATCTCATGAATTTTCATCTAAAATTTTTTCCTCTGAAAAAAAATGTAGATTTGGGTCAACCAGAACATTTTGTAAATTTTGCCAAATTGTTTTGGAAAGAAACAGGTCTGCCAGCATCACAGCTTCCTTTTAGGTTTGACAGAAAATCCAAGAACTTCTCAGTTTGGGTTTGTCACGGCTGAATTCCCCAACCTGGTATTTCGAGTGTAGGTAAGGGGGGCCGGTTAGTAGAATAAAACCACTGTCAGATCCTATCTCTGCAGTTCCCAGAAAAAAAAAAAAATTTCCTGATTTCAGTTTCCCCTGAAATCCATTCAGTATTGCCACCACCAAGCATACAGATTGTACCCCCTTTTTTCCAGGAAAGAAATCACTTGGAATCTCTTCCCTGAGGGCAAACCCCCGGAACCTCCTTTCCCCAAGGAGCTGGGAAAAAACAAGCAAGAACACTGTTGCAGAGAATAATGAACCCGTGCTTTCTCTGGTAACATGTCTGCAGCCAAGCATTTAAGTTTAAGGCCACAAAAGAACAACCGGTACCAGTTAACAGAACAACAACAACAACGAGAAAACACTTTTATTATTAAAACAAGACTATTGTTGCAAACATAGTAAATGACTTGGTGTTAAAAAGCCATGAATTGAAACAAAACTCAGGGATTCTCCTGGGATTAATTCATGGTTACAAGAGAGAAAAACAAAAGACATGTAACCAGCTCAGACATAATTTCCCAATGCCAACCAAGAAAAACAACAAACCTGACAGATTACCTAAATTTTTTCCTTCTCGCACATTCTGATGAATCCAGGAGATCTGTTTTGGGGGCAGTTCATTTCTTTCCTCTGTGCCTGGAGAAAATTCCCCTCTCTCAAACAAAGGAGACTGCTTCCCCCAATTTGAAATTCTTTAGCTGCATTTCATTGGCTCAATGCCCAGCCCCTTCCCTCAGGTGCAGAATAGCTTAAGGTTAGTTTAACCCTTTCCTCATTCTCTAAGTCAGGCTCTCCTTTGCAGCTCCCATACATGATCGGGTCAACCTGAAACAGAAGTTGGTTCTTTGCACAGCTCTTCCCCATGTACTTTGTGAAGTAATTCTCACTAGTTGCTCACAAAACTAAGTGATTGGACAACAAAATACCAAATGAATTTTAATGTTGCTAAATGCAAAGTAACACACATTGGAAAACATAATTCTAACTACACACACAAAATGATGGGGCCTAAATTAGTTGCTACTACTCAAGAGAGATCTTGGTGTCACTGTGGATACTTCTCTGAAAATATCCATTCAATGTGCCGTGGCAGTCAAAAAAACAAACAGAAGGTTAGGAATCATTAAAAAGGGATAGAGAATATTTATTGCCTCTATATAAATCCATGGTATGTCCACATCTTGAATGCTGCGTACAGATGTGGTTGCCTCATCTCAAAAATGATATATTGGCATTGGAAAAGTTCAGAAAAGTGCTCCAAAAATGATTCGTGGTTTGGAACGGCTGCCATATAAGGAAAGATTAATAACTCTGGGAATGGACAACAGGGACTTCATGGATCACTTGATTATTACTTGTTTTGTTTATTCCCTCTGGGGCACCTGGCATTGGCCACTGTCAGAAGACAAGATACTGGGCTAGATGGACCTTTGGTCTAACTCAGTATGGCCATTCTTATGTGAAAAGAGTACAGAGTAGACCCAAAGCACTAAACCACATTCCTAGTTCACATACTCCTAACAGAAGTTTGAATATCCAAGGCTTTTTTTCTTAGCTATTTTTGAGTGCAGAATGACTGACACATTTGCATATAAACATCATTACCATTACTTAGGAAAGCACTTTAGGAAACTGGAAATACATGAGATGCTATAGAAAATAACATTTTATTCAGTGTGGTTGCATTTCATATGTTTCACACCAATAGATAATAGAAAATTGCTGGGAACCTGGTATGAGGAAGTGTTACTTCTACCAGGCACGCTACATATTCCCTTTATGCAAAATATGCTTCACTGCCCCATTAGTTATTTTTATTCACTTGCTTGCATGCTATCTAGCGTGCTTTTATGGTTCTAATTACTGTAGTTTCTGAGCATCACAGAATCTTTAGTGAGTTTATCTTCACAACACCCTTATGAGGTGGAGGAGTGCTATTCTTTCTAATTTACAGATGGAAACTGAGGCATAGAACCACACTTATCTGAGGTCACACTGGGAGTCTGTTTTGTATTATACAGAGGGCCTTATATATTGGGCCCAACCCTTGTTGCTGCTGGCTCCACCTGACAGAAGCCTTCTATTTTGGAGGGCTGATCTGGGATGCCTGGGTCAGTTCAACTCACAAGCACATCTTGATAAACCATTAATTTGGGGAATCATTTTGTTATATTTTTGGGACACTGCAGTGTGTATGATGGAGGCATACATATTAGAAGAGAGGTCTCAAACTCCCAGCCCGTTAGCCATCCCCGGCTGGAGCAATTGCACAATCCAGCCCAGGAGTCCCAACATGGCAGGGGGGGCCTGTCCCTTACCATTCCCCAAGCTCCAGCCTCCCCACCACTGCCTCTCTCCTCATGGAACCCCATCCCCCAAGGACACGATCTTGAGGATTAATGTTACTCCTCATTTTTGTGTCATTTTTTGAGGAGTAACGTTAGTTCGAATCAAACCCCTTGGTTTGAACTAACGCATCCTGGAGTGCACTTCCTGGTTCGAATGAGCTGGTGAGCGGAATAGCGCGCGGGCAAGATTATGCTAATGAAGCATGGGATATTTAAGTCCCCGCTTGTCAGCCGGTGGTCAGGGCAGTGAGTGGTGTGTGTGTATTATACACCCGGGACTTCAACTGCTAGGACTGGGGTCCTTTAGCAGCGGGCAACCTGGAGGAGGTTGACGGGCGCCCCAAAGAGTTACAGGGAGAGCTTTACACCTCAGACTTTGACTGCTAGGATACACGATCCCTTCGCAGCGGGCAGCCTGAGGAGGCTGAGAGATGCCCCAACGGATCTGTCCCTTGGAAGCGACACGATCCAACGCTCAAGCTGTCCCTATATCTGTCCCTTATGACCGGCTGGAGTTCTTTTTAAAATTGTGCTTGGTTCTGTTACAGCAACTGAAGGAGTCAGGTCACAGCTTAAACAGTTACTATTTTATTGTTACAGGGTAAACTTAGCTGTTAAATGCTATTACTGTGTTACAGATAACACAGCCACTACAAAGGACAGGACAGAAATTACACTAATAAGTCACTTACAGGTACCATGAAACCCTTTTGGTTCTCTGAGCTCTTATTAAATGCATGCAAAATAGACACCTAGCAGGTATATAGTCTCACCCCTGCGTTCCAGACTTGGCGTGGCCAGTGTCTTTCTCTCAATCCCTCGGGAAGAAGTAGGGCGAGGCTGGGCGTCCCACAGACCTCGGGAGACAACCAATACCTGCCAGCAGGTGTAGATGATTGGAGCTCAAATGGGGTGGGCTACTAAACCCCTCTTTATACCCCTTGGGTCACGTAGGCTTCTTCCTGGTCTCAAGTGACCAATTAGGAAAAATGGCTTTGAATGCCAAGTTTCCCACGAAGGGTGCAAACCATAATTCACACCTGGGAAAATGCAGACAATGGGCACTTCTAGTATGTGATGGGCGAAGATTCCTCTCCTGGGACAGTGCAGGCGTGTCAATTACTGGTACTAGCCATCAGGGCAGCAGGAGGCCCCCGGGTCGTCAGCTAGCCCATTTACTGTCTGGTTTCTGTTCATGGTAGAGTCAGGGACAGGCAGCACACCTGCGTTCCCAGGGCATCAAAGGCTGACTGCCTTTCTCTTGCTCTCTGGGGGGAGGGAGGGGGAACAAGATGAGGTTCATGTCTGGCTACATTCCACCCCCTTGACATGCCTCACTATGTCCCAGAACGCAAGATGGCGGTGATGCCAGCACCTTTTGCCCTCCTTGGAGGAAGCTAAAATCGCCCTATCGGCAGGGTCTGATCAGATAATTTTGGATCAAGGGATTGATTAGGATCGCTTCCCATTGCCATATACCGGACTTGCACAGAGGAGGTAGCAGTGTACACACAATGCCTAACAATACATAGAAGCATGCAGCAAGCACTTACAACAAGTAAAATGGTTAATATAGTATTTACAATAGAGTGAAGGAATGGAGTTAACGAAAATCCTAGGTGTTGGGCTAGCCAATCTAGCCATGAGGCTTTTCTGTCCTCAGTTACAGTGTGTAGCACCTTAACAGTGCCCTTTATAGCGAATGCATCTTGTTTAATTTGTAAGCAGCAAGATTGGTTAATTATTGCACATACTCCCCCCTGCTGGGCTAAAACTGCATCTAAGGCTATTCACTAATGCCTTCTCCAGCTCAGCTACTCCAAGCCAGGGCAGGAATGCACGGGTGAACTGGTGAAAAATCTGTAGAGCGTTCTATAGGGGGTTCAGGGTGAATCTTCTTAGCATCCGGTGCAGGAAACTTCCAAGGTTAGTGAGACCAGAAGCCATAATGTGGGGGTGTACAGTGAGCCCCCCAGGGGCAGTGTGCCCCAGTGAGCAGCACCCTATTTAATTCAGTGGCAGATACTTGTAGGCTTTCTGCCTGCAAATGAAAAAGAGTCCTGGCTCTTCCTTTAGAATAGGGGAGTAGGGTCTCTAATACCACCCTGTTCCAGTGGGTCCTTTCTTTGGGGTATGGTGGGTAGCACAGTAACTATCATTAGCGGCTGTGCAATGCAAGGCAAGTCCTGTAGGACCTGATCTGCTGCAAAAAGCTCTGCCCTAGCACACTGGTTTGGGAGTAGGGTGTTACTGGTTACCAGTGTGGGGTTGTATATTTGACCAGTGTTAGGAATAATGACTGATTGTACCAGGCTTTTCCTTCCAGGTATTGGCTGAAGTTTAGGGGAATAATGGTAACACTGCTAGATAGTAGTGTGCCACCCTGGGAGATGTTATATCCCCAGCACCTTAAGAGTTTTTGGTGGGTTGCACCGGGATAGACATCCCAGACTTTTAATTTCTCATTAAAACTTACAATGTGGGTACACTGCTGGTCCCCTAACCACCCGAGGTGGGGTCCAGTACCATTTTTGTTCTCAAAGCAGATGGGGTACACTTCCCTGGAGCTTCCTGTTATATACTCCAGAGTTTGACCCCATAGTGTAGGTTGCCATTGTCCATGCCACCCCCAAGTTCCCTTCCCAGAGCCATTCTGAAGATCCTGGTGGTCGGGATCGCTGTCGTTGAACCAGACTGGTCCCCACTTGAAAACGTTGCTCTTGTTCCACTAGCTGTTCAAGTTTAGAGGAACAAATTCAATCCCTAGTCCTGTGGAAAAGTTCATCAGTGTACACGTCCAACAGTGCGTGGAGCCAGTTTAGATGGCATTCTGGAAAGGGTGTCTGGGAACGGCGGAGGCTGCTGTGGCCACAAGGAACGTTACGAGTCCAAACATCATGCTGTCGCTCGGATCGGGGTCTGCCACACAACCAAGTTTGATTCTAAAAGAAAGCACAAAATCAACCGGTCTTGGATACAATCCAAGCCTTAGTTATAGTTATTGGCATCTTGTCGGAGTTTGCAATAATCCAAACATCCTTGTCTTTATAAGACTGAAGTACACAGGTATGTGTGCCCAGGCTGGGGTGTTTGACTACAACAGTATTCCCAGGGGCATATTTGGAGTCCTTATCTGATTGTATTACTTGGGGTGTTGGGACGAGTGCTGTTGAGCGGTTTAGTCTCATGATGGTTGACAACCCCGTTGCTAATCGGGTTGGGTAGGCAAAGCCAATTCCCGAGACAATCTCTACTCCAGTCAAAATATATTTCCTTCTCTGTCTGGTGGAGGGTAATGGGCCAATGTAATCAATTCGCCAGTTTGCCCATTACCAGTTTAGCAAGGAGGGTGGCCTTGTTCACTAAGCCTCATACCTCCTGGTCCTTTTCTTAAGCATATTCCTGAAAAATCTGAGAGTTGCTTTAACTCTCAGTACCCATCCTGAAGGGAATCTAGCTCTGTCTGGGTATTGAGGGACATGCATTTCTACCTCTCCACTTCTGCAGCAGAGGCTTTTACATTTTTGCAGTTTCATATTTACATTCTTATATTCAGTCAATTTGAAGAACACCTCATTACAGGTTTTCCATAGAAGTCAAGCTGCAGCTGCTTCCCCCTTCATTGGGGCCAAGGGTTTACATATCCACAAGTAGTTAGCCAATTTGTCTTCTAGGTCTGAAATTGTATGGACAGCAGCTAACACTTGGGCTATGCCCAAACCTTTGCACAATTTTGTTCAAAAGGGGTAACATCTTTTACAAATGCCAATTTCTCAGTCTTCTCTCTGGGAGCCTTCTTAAAAAGACTGCTTACATTTAAACATTTTCTAGTATACCCAACCTCCTATTGGGACTAAAATAGCAATACCAATACCTCCTTTTTTTTTCTTTCTTTCAGGGGATAAGGCAACACGTCACATTTATTGAACATACATAGATCAATCAATACTTATCATATGCATATGATACATTACACTCATCTACTCTTGCACACTCCATCTTGTTGTTACCAAAGGTTGCTCCCCCTTTTGTATCTGTTCTCACATTTAGCATTGTGCAAACATAAATCCTTTTAGATTCTCACTTTTATGTTTGACTTCTTTTTCCCATCTTTCTTTCTGGAGGGCTACAATTTGAACTTTCTGATCTCAGGAAGTTTGCTGATCAAACTTAGCCATTACCTGCAAAACTTCTTTGTGCTGCCAGCTAGGGCATTTGCATCACAAAGGAAATTACAACCTGTTGTGGCTCCTGGAGCCTCCACAGCATTTTAATTTGTTTGCAGTTTTTACCCCTTCTACAATATACATGGCATGTCACAGGAAAATGTGCAGTCTTTGTTTACAACACTACTTAGCCACATTAAACTTTGCATAGGGTGTAACTCTTTCTTTATGCTTACAGTTTTCCTGTACTTTCATTAAACAACTTGGACTGAAATGGTCTTACTAAAAGTAAACCAAACCAATTTGTTTTAAACCTACAAACAAGATTACTGGACCTTGAAAACCTCACTTATTTACACTATATATATTATATACACACAGATACACATACATTCTCTCTGAACCTTTCTTACACTATTTCTACATAGCTGTACAACAATTACATTCCCTTTTTATTCATTGGGGTAGTTAAGTTCCAATAGAACCCCCTCCCTTTAGAGTTCTTTTAGCAGTATCTGACTCAAATCCATACATTTGATTATAAATTTGCCTGGATTATTTACTGACATTCCTTTGGAAAAAGGGCCCATTTTTCCTTCAGAATGGCTGCAAAGAAACCACAATTTCCTATCTACACCATTTTAGCATTTGCACAACTGCTCAATTCTCTCCATTCTCTGTAGAGTTAAATTCTCTGTGGGTTTTTCTTTTCTTAAAACACTTTCTTATCTCTAACAAAAAACAAAAAAACAAAAAAAAACTGGCCTTGTTTCAGATATTACTCTTGTAAGTATTGTTTTAAGGATTTAGATTTTCAGTACATGTACTTACTGCCTTTTCCTCAGATCTACCACAAGGCCTTCAATCTATCTGTTACCTGCCTGCTTGTCTGGGCCTGATCCTGTTTTCCTTGCTAAATGGAAAGTGGCTCTTTTCCACAGACTCAGGCTTTGTCCCATTCTTTAACTTGCAGGTAGTTCTATACTTACAGAACTACACCCACAACTCCTCAGGATCTCCCCAATCCTTTTCTAACATTTCTCTATCCCATTTGGGTTGCCCCAACCTTCCTGGGCAAAAATTCTCTTCTACTTTACTGAAATCAGTATTTACCATGACTAGCTTCATGTTGCTGTATTTAAACCTGTAACACAATCCTGCCGACTACGCCAATTCTGTCAGCCGGTGGTCAGGGCAGTGAGTGGTGTGTGTGTATTATACACCTGGGACTTCAACTGCTAGGACTGGGGTCCTTTAGCAGCAGGCAACCTGGAGGAGGTTGACGGGCACCCCAAAGAGTTACAAGGAGAGCTTTACACCTCAGACTTTGACTGCTAGGATACACGATCCCTTCGCAGCGGGCAGCCTGAGGAGGCTGAGAGATGCCCCAACGGATCTGTCCCCTGGAAGTGACACGATCCAACGCTCAAGCTGTCCCTATATCTGTCCCTTATGACCGGCTGGAGTTCTTTTTAAAATTGTGCTTGGTTCTGTTACAGCAACTGAAGGAGTCAGGTCACAGCTTAAACAGTTACTATTTTATTGTTACAGGGTAAACTTAGCTGTTAAATGCTATTACTGTGTTACAGATAACACAGCCACTACAAAGGACAGGACAGAAATTACACTAATAAGTCACTTACAGGTACCATGAAACCCTTTTGGTTCTCTGAGCTCTTATTAAATGCATGCAAAATAGACACCTAGCAGGTATATAGTCTCACCCCTGCGTTCCAGACTTGGCGTGGCCAGTGTCTTTCTCTCAATCCCTCGGGAAGAAGTAGGGCGAGGCTGGGCGTCCCACAGACCTCGGGAGACAACCAATACCTGCCAGCAGGTGTAGATGATTGGAGCTCAAATGGGGTGGGCTACTAAACCCCTCTTTATACCCCTTGGGTCACGTAGGCTTCTTCCTGGTCTCAAGTGGCCAATTAGGAAAAATGGCTTTGAATGCCAAGTTTCCCACGAAGGGTGCAAAGCATAATTCACACCTGGGAAAATGCAGACAATGGGCACTTCTAGTATGTGATGGGCGAAGATTCCTCTCCTGGGACAGTGCAGGCGTGTCAATTACTGGTACTAGCCATCAGGGCAGCAGGAGGCCCCCGGGTCGTCAGCTAGCCCATTTACTGTCTGGTTTCTGTTTATGGTAGAGTCAGGGACAGGCAGCACACCTGCATTCCCAGGGCATCAAAGGCTGACTGCCTTTCTCTTGCTCTCGGGGGGGGGGGGGGGGGGGGGGGGAAGAGAACAAGATGAGGTTCATGTCTGGCTACACTGCTTCATTAGAAATTTCGGTCGGCTACATTTGCATCCCTAGTTCGAACTAGGGAGCAAGTGTAGACGTACCCTAGGGTTTCTCTTAACAATACAAAACAGATCCAGCTCAAGCCTCTGCTCAGGAATAGTGGGATAACCAATCACACCTGCTGGGCACCCCTAAGGGGTGATACATCCTTGCTTACCCTCACTGAGCCTGTGCCTAACAAAAGAAAGTCTTTATTAAAAGAGAAATAGAATGCAGCAGTAATTTGGGAAAACCCCACAACCTCGATTCAAAAGCAAACACCTCACAGTGCCTTGGGGGCAGTGTCCTTTGATTCAGTTTCCTATCTTGCAGTGTGAAAGTCCACTGAATAGATGCTCCTTTTAACACTACTCTCCTTTCCTTCTAAGTTGGGTGTTCTTAATCTGTGAAGATCCAGTGTTCAAAAGTACAAACCTCATGGAATAACTGTTAATTCGAAGTAAGGGTTTTATTTTGGAATTACCCTTCTCTGCCATGTGTAGACGTGGGCAGTTCTTCCAGGGTAGTCAATTTCCAAAATGGCAACCGCCCGGGAACATGCTAATGAAGCACGGGATATTTAAATCCCGCCCTTCATTTGCAATTTCGATCGCCCTCATTAGCCTCCCTAAATCGCACTAGGGGGCTAGTGTAGACATACCCTGTGTGATCATCAGGTAGGACCATAAACACACACCCCATCTTTCACTGGGATTTGTTGTCCCTACTGCTGTTTAACAAGTGAGCTTCAGTGTAGGGTGACCCTCTCAATCAAAAGCTTCAGAGGGGTAGCTGAGTTAGTCAACAGGAAAAACTTTAAAAACAAAAAAATAGCACCTTAAAGACTAACAAAACATGTAGATGGTATCATGAGCTTTCGTGGGCACAACCCACTTCTTCGGATGACCATTCTTCTTCCAACACTCCAGTCATCCGAAGAAGTGGGCTGTGCCCACGAAAGCTCATGATACCATCTACATGTTTTATTAGTCTTTAAGGTGCTACTAAACTATTTGTTGTTTAAGTTTTTCCTCTCAATCAAGGCATGCTAAGTACAGTTTTGCTGTCATACGAGGCCCTGAATTCCTGATTTCCCAGGGGTGCTTGACCCCCCCACTCTGCCTCAGGCCCTGCCCCCACTCCACCGCTTCCCCAAAACCCCACCCTCTGTCTCTTCCTGACACCACTCCTCCTCTCCAGTGCCTCTGCACCCTGAGGAACAGCTGATTACTGGAGGGTGGGACATATTTGGGGGGAAGCAAGAGGTGCTGATCTGTGGGGCTGCTGAGAATTGACTATTTCCCCCCCAGGATGTTGCAGTGCCTATGACTCAGACTAAAGCTAATGACATTTCATTATCATAAGAACATAAGAACGGCCATACTGGGTCAGACTAAAGGTCCACCTAGCCCAGTAGCCTGTCTGCAGACAGTGGCCAGCACCAGGTGCCCCAGAGAGGGTGGACCGAAGACAATGATCAAACGATTTGTATCCTGCCATCCCTCTCCAGCCTCTGACAAACAAACAGAGGCCAGGGACACCATTTCTATCCCCTGACTAATAGCCTTTTACGGACCTAAACTCCATGAAATTATCTAGCTTTTCTTTAAACTCTGTTATAGTCCTAGCCTTCACAGCCTCCTCTGGCAGGGAGTTCCACAGGTTGACTACACGCTGTGTGAAGAAGAACTTTCTTTTATTAGTTTTAAGCCTGCTACCCATTAACTTCATTTGGTGTCCTCTATTTCTTCTATTATGGGAACTAATAAATAACTTTTCTTTATTTGCCCTCTCCACACCACTCATGATTTTATATACCTCTATCATATCCCCTTCAGTCTCCTCTTTTCTAAACTGAGGAGTCCCAGTCGCTTTAACCTCTCTTCTTATGGGACCCGTTCCAAACCCCTTATCATTTTAGTTGCCCTTTTCTGAACCCTTTCCAAGGCCAAAATATCTTTTTTGAGGTGAGGAGACCACATCTGTACATAGTATTCAAGATGTGGGCATACCATAGTTTTATACAGGGGCAGTAAGATATTCTGTCTCATTTTCTATCCCTTTCTTAATAATTCCTAACATCCTATTTGCCTTTTTGACTGCCGCTGCAGTGTGTGGAAGTTTTCAGGGAACTATCCACAATAACTCCAAGATCTCTTTCCTGATTTGTCATAGCCAAATTAGCCCCCATCATACTGTACATATAGTTGGGGTTATTTTTCCCCAATGTGCATTACTTTACACTTATCCACATGAAATTTCATTTGCCATTTTGTTGCCCAATCGCTCAGTTTGGCGAGATCTTTTTGGAGTCCCTCACAATCTGCTGCTGTCTTGACTATCCTAAACAGTTTGGTATCATCTGTAAACTTTACCACCTCACTGCTTACCCCTTTCTCCAGATCATTTATGCATTAGTTGACCAGGATTGGTCCCAGGACTGACCCTTGGGGGACACCACTCCATTCTGAAAATTTACCATTTATTCCTACCCTTTGTTTCCTGTCTTTTAACCAGTTCTCAATCCAAGAAAGGACCTTCCTTCTTATCCCATGGCCATGTAATTTACACAAGAGCCTTTGGTGAGGGACCTTGTCAAAGGCTTTCTGAAAATCTAAGTATACTATATCTACTGGGTCCCCCTTGTCCGCATGTTTGTTAAGCCCTTCAAAGAACTCTATTAGTAAGACGTGATTTCCCTTTACAGAAACCATGTTGACTTTTGCCCAACAAATTATGTTCTTCTACGTGCCTCAATTTTATTCTTTACTATTATTTCGACTAATTTGCCCGGTACTGAAGTTAGACTTACCGGTCTGTAATTGCCAGGATCGCGTCTAGAGCCCTTTTTAAATATTGGTGTCACATTAGCTACTTTCCAGTCATTAGGTACGGAAGCCGATTTAAAGGATAGGTTACAAACCACAGATAATAGTTCAGCAATTTCCCATTTGAGTTTTTAGAACCCTTGGATGAATGCCATCCGGTCCCGGAAATTTGTTGACATTAAGTTTTTCTATTTGTTCTAAAACCTCCTCTAATGACACCTCAGTCCGGGACAGTTCCTCAGGTTCATCACCCACAAAGGACGGTGCAGATTTGGGAATCTCCCTCAAGTCCTCAGCCGTGAAGACTGAAGCAAAGAAATCATTTCATTTCTCCGCACTGGCTTTATCGTCCTTGATTGCGCCTTTTATATCTCGATCGTCTAGGGGACCCACAGGTTTTTTAGCAGGCTTCCTGCTTCTAATGTACTTAAACATTGTTATTTCTTTGAGTTTTTGGACTAGCTGTTCCTCAATCTTTTTTTGCTTTTATTATATTTTTTACACTTGATTTGACAATGTTTATGTTCCTTTCTATTCATCTCACTAGGATTGGACTTCCACTTCTTAAAAGATGCCTTTTTGTCCCTCACTGCTTCTTTTACATGGCGGTTAAGCCATGGTGATTCTTTTTTAGGTCTCTTGCTATGTTTTTTAATTTGGGGTATACATTTAAATTGGGCCTCTATTATGGTGTCTTTAAAAAGTTTCCATGCAGCTTGCAGGGATTTGGCTCTAGTCACTGTGCCTTTTAATTTCTGTTTAACTAGCCTCCTCATTTTTGTGTAATTCCCCTTTTTGAAATTAAATGCCAGAGTTCTGGACTGCTGAGGTGTTCTTCCCACCACAGGAATGTTATTATATTATGGTCACTAATCCCAAGCGGTTCTGTAATGGTTCTCTCCTGGACCAGATCCTGCGCTCCACTCAGGACTAAATCGAGAATTGCCTCTCCCCTTGTGGGTTCCTGTACCAGCTGCTCCAAGAAGCAGTCATTTAAGCCACTGAAAAATTTTATCTCTGCTTCTCTTCCTGAGGTGACATGTACCCAGTCAATATGGGGATAATTAAAATCCCACATTATTATAGAGTTCTTTATTTTGGTAGCCTCTCTAATCTCCCTCAGCATTTCAATGTCAGTATCGCTGTCCTGGTCAGGTAGTCGATAATATATCCCTACTGCTAATTTCTTATTATTGGAGCATGGAATTACTATCCATAGCGATTCTATTGAACATGTTGATTCATTTAATATTTTTATTTCATTTGATTCTACATTATCTTTCACATACAGTGCCACTCCGCCACCCACCCAGCCTGCTCTATCCTACCAATATATTTTATATCCCAGTACGATTGTGTCCCACAGATTTTCCTCATTCCACCAGGTTTCAGTGATGCCTATTATGTCAATCTCCTCCTTTAATACGAGGTACTCTAGTTCACCCATCTTATTAGTCAGACTCCTAATTTCGTTTCATTATCCCTTCATTCAATAACTAAAGTGAATTGTAACCCCAAAATTGATCAAACCAAAACTGCTCTACCTGCTGAGCACTTAAGACAAGTAGATGTGTCTATGCAAATACAGGCTGTTCCTGAAGTCTTTTTTTCCCCCACCAATTCATTGTCCAGGCAGAACTTAATCAGACCTTGCTTACATGCACAGTGTGAAAAACAGTCCCTTCCTCATTCTCCTCCACACCAAGAGAGGAGTTCCCCAATACATCTACCGAGGCAACTTTTCCACTCTGCTCACCTCTTCACCCATGAAGGTTTCTCAGTCACTGCTGTTAACAGCACTGGATAAGCTGAGACAGCAATGCCCTAGGGCTGTCCCAGTCATATGCCCTAAAGCTCATATGGTCATTATCAACATAGTAATAGTTATACCTCTCTCTGATTTTTTTTAACCTATTGTGACAGATAACACTTAAGGTCATTATAACTTAAAGAGGAATAAAATATTTCCACTCTCAGTCTATGTAGCTGGCAGCATGTTTTGCTGTTCACTGGACCCTGTATATTTGGGGGAGATTTTCAAAAGCACAAAAGGGAGCGCCTCAAAGTCTTTTACACAACAGGGAAAGCTGGGATTGTAAATTTCTGTGAATGTTTGTTCCCAGTTCCAAAGTACATCTCAGGCTATGCACACGCTGGGAAGGTTGGGCGACAAAAGTGTTGTTGACATGCAAAATAGGGATGTTTAGGACTAGTCCCCCCTCCTTGCTGCCACTGGGGACTCTTGTGCATTTCAAAGCTGGCATGCCACATGCTGCCCGGAGTCAATAGGACTTCCCACTGGCCCTGGGCTGCATGTGGAGTTCCACATTCCTCCTTTGAAATGTACCAGAGCCCCCACTGGGGGCTCTGGTACATTTCAAAGGAGGACTGCGAAGTGCCTATCCATTAGTCAAGTAGTCAATGGAAATTCCATCGACTATTCCACTAGTAAATTAATTGTTACTTAACATCCTTAATGCAAAAAAGTCACCAAAAGTGAAAACTGGTCAAACCGGTTTTTCTGCCTCCCATTGTTGACATTTCATGGCCACATTGCTAGCACCTGTCCACAGATAGAGCAAAGCAATATGGGTAGGTATCCAGTGTTGTGGGAAGGCAGAGCTGATGCCTGTGCTTCTTGGGATTCCCTTGCATCTCTGCGAGCTCAATGTGCTGAGGAATGTCAAAGCAGCACAGCAGTCTCTCCAGCCTTCCCCCTGCAGCAGCAGACTACCTGCTGCTGTGTTCCTCGTAGGGCAGAGCAGAAGCATTCTAATGATTTGCCCTTTTTCCCCCAAATGAAGTAGCTCACTCAACTGTCAGATCCTTCCTGGACCTTTGAAAGGGAAGGGGCGCAGAACAGCAGAGATCACAAAACACTCAATATAGACATCAGGGCAAGCCTTGTGGGGTACTGGCAGAAGCCAGTTCTCTGGACAAAACAAACAGCAGAGCCCACACTGGCTCTTTGCTGATAATAAAGGGAGGGGAAAATACAAAAGTCTCACGGGGTAGAAGTTTGTCGTCACCAAAACTGGGTGTTTTTCCCCGAAGTTGGGGTGCGTACTCCCCACCATGCCTCAGTGATCCACTGACTGTCTTCATCTAGCCCATTTCCGGGCAAGCTACAGTCTGTATGGGCTGCTCATCACTGGCACAGGGTGTATACCTGCTGCCCCGCTTACCTGGGCTGTGTGGTTACCACCCTCCAAGCCCCGGGCCTTGCCTCAGGCCCTACAGCCAGGGAGCACCTTGGCCGACATTCCCCTAGCTCTGCCTGGCTGCCCTAATACTGTTCTCTCTCCTGGGAGCCTCCTGCTTCCTCCACTGCCAGCTCCTCACTGCTCTCTCCCCTGCCGTAGTAAACTGTTCTTCTTTATATAGCCCCCAGCTGGGCTCTCATTAGCCCTAACGGCCTCAGCTGGGTCTTTGCTTTCAGCCCCTGCTCCAGGCCTGAATTTTGCCCTTAAAGGGCCAGTGCAGGGCAGGCACCCTGTCACACACCCTCCCTCTCAGACCGGGCTTCCCTTCCCCAGCCGGCCCCCATTCCACGCCTCATATACTTTCCTTCTGGACCTGGTTTCCCCTCAGGGCACTAGCTATCCTCGGGTTCACTCTAGCTGCCTCTGAGCCTGCGCAGCAGAGTCGGCGTGACAGCCAGTGGGCTCCTCAGAGAGTCACAGCGCTGCTGTCAGTGCAGGGCGACAATGCCCTGTCACTCACCCCCCTTTCCGGAACTCTATCCCCTTCTGAAGTCTCTTCACCGGCTATGGACCTAGAAAAAAAATCTGCGTTATGGACCCTCCCCGGACTGTGCCAAACCTCAAATTTATAGGGCTGTAGTGCCAAATACCACCTCATGATACGAGGGTTGGTGTCCTTCATTGAGTGAATCCATCGTAACGGTGCATGATCCGTTATCAATGTGAAGGCTCCCCCTAGCAGATAATAGCACAGGGCCTCTACTGCCCACTTAACTGCCAGGGCCTCCTTCACAATCATGGCATATTGTCGTTCCCGTGGTAATAACTTCCTACTTAAATACAGGATAGGGTGTTCCTCCCCTTCCTGCTCCTGTGAGAGGATGGCTCCTAGTCCCCTGTTTGATGCATCCATCTGTACTATAAATGGTTTCGTAAAGTCTGGCTGATAAAGAACCAGTGCTTGCGTCAATCGTTGCTTTAACGCTTGGAACGCTTTCTCGCACTGCTCGGTCCACTGGACCCTTTGGGGTCATGTATTTTGGGTTAAGTCCGTTAAAGGTGCAGCCATAGTGGCGAAATCAGGTATGAACTGCCGATAGTAACCGGCTAGGCCCAGGAATTGGCGGATTTGCCTTTTTGTGGTGGAAGCTTTGTAATTTCTCAGGGCTTCTACCTTGTCCACCTGGGGTTTTATCTTTCCCTGCCCCACCACGTAGCCCAAATAGGATACTTCCCTTTGTCCAAAGTGGCACTTACTTGGGTTAGCAGTGAGCTTGGCGTCGGCCAGGACAGCCTTCAGATGTTGCAGATGTTCCGGCCATGAGTCACTGTAAATGACAATGTCATCGATATATGCAGCAGTGTATGCACAATGTTCATATAATACCTTGTCCATCAGCCTCTGGAATGTCGCTCCTGCTCCATTCAATCCAAAAGGCATTGTGATGAACTGGAACAGGCCAAATGGTGTGGCGAACGCAGTCTTGTCCTCGGAGGCTGGTGTCAGAGGGATCTGCCGGTATCCTTTAGTGAGGTCAAGCATGGAGATGTAGTAAGCCTTACCCAACCGTTCCAGCAGTTCATTTACTCTGCGCATCGGATACGTGTCAAAGCGCGAAATCGCATTTACTTTCTGGAAGTCTATGCAAAACTGTATTGAGCCGTCGGGTTTAGGCACCAGAACAATGGGACTGCACCACTCACTCCTTGATTCCCTGATCACCCCCTCATTTGCAACATACATTTGTAGCTCTTCCCGTACCGCCTCCCACATTTTCCACGGAAGTGGTCGTATATGATCCCGGACCTTTTTACCTGGGGTCGTCACAATATGGTGACTCATCATATGGGTCTTACCCGGTTGTGTAGCTAGGACATGTTTGAATTCCCACAGGAGGGAGCTCATCTCCTTTTTACTGTTCCTCCGTCAACTCTTCCCCGATATGTGTTGCTCCCTCTTCCTTCAAATCACCTCCCCAGGGTCCCAGCTCTGGTTCCGGTGGCTGTAAGGTGATAAGCATACCCTCTCGTGCCCTCCACTTCTTTAGTAAGTTGACATGGTAAATCTGCTTGTCCTTCCGCTTTCCCCGATAACTTGATTTCGTAATCCACTGGTTCCACCTGTCATATGACCTCGAAGGGTCCTTGCCATTTGGCCAATAATTTTGAGTCCGGTGCTGGTAAAAGCAGGAGTACCCTGTCGCCTGGTTGGAACGTTCTGGGTTTGGCCCCTCGGTTATAATATTGGGCCTGCTTATTTTGTGCCTGGAGGAGGTTCTCTTTAGCCAACTCCCCTACTGTATGGAGTCTCTGTTGTAAGTCCAAAATATAAGGTACCGTACCCTTCACCCTTGAGTCCTGTTCCTCCCATGTCTCCTGCAATAAGTCCAGTATTCCCCGGGGTTGTCTGCTGTAAAGTAACTCAAACGGGGAAAATCCTGTTGAGGCCTGGGGCACCTCTCGCACCGCAAACAACAGTGCCGGTAGTAACCGGTCCCAGTCCTTAGGATCTAGCTCAACAAACCACCGCAAAGTCCCCTTTAAGGTCCTATTAAAACGTTCAACGAGCCCATCTGTTTGCAGATGGTAAACTGGAGGTACGCAATGACTTAATGTTTAAGAGGCGGCATAGTTCTGCCATCAGTTTAGAAGTCACGTTGGTCCCTTGGTCTGTTAATATCTCCCTCGGGATTCCCACCCGTGAGAATACTTGCACTAACTCATTTGCCAGTGTTGACGCCGTCGTGTTTGAGTGGGATGGCCTTGGGATACCGGGTGGCAGAGTCAATTATAACCAAAATATACTAGTGTCCTCATCAGGACCTCTCCAGGGGTCCCACTAAATCTAGAGCCACCCGATCGAATGGAACATCCACTACGGGAAGAGGAACTAAGGGGGCTTTTGGCACCACCCCCGACCCATCCTCTGGCATTCAGGGCAGGACTCACAAAAGTCTCTGACTTCCTTATAAATTCCTGGCCAAAAGAATCTTTGAATTATGCGCTGGAGAGTTTTTTCCTGCCCCAGATGTCCTGCCCAGGGATTAGCATGTGCAAGGTCTAATACCTGTCTCCAGTATCGTATGGGGACCAACAACTGGCTAACTTTGGTCTGCCCATCAGCCGTCCGCGCAATCCGATACAGTCGGTCCACTCTTACCTCGAATCGCGGGGTCAGGCTGGTAGCTGTTCCCGCATCGTGGTCCCCCGTCCCTTCTGCCGCTTGCTCCCAGGCATGTGTTAAGGAGGGATCTTCCCATTGTTCTCGTTGGAAGTCCTTATCCCCTCCTACTTCCTCCAAAGTGAGGGTTTTCTTGGTGATCCTTCCCTTGGTCTCGGGGTGTTCCCCTTCTCGAGGCCTCAATCCTTGCTGGTGGCGGTTGCCCCTGCCCATCTCAGTTACGCAGGATGCGTCCGAATCCCGGCCAGTCCTGCCCCAGGACTACCAGGTATACAAGTTTCGGGGCTAATGCTACCCTGAAGATCACCTCCTCTACCCCATCTGACAAACGGACGCACCCTGTGGGATAGGCCTTGACATCTCCGTGTATGCATTGCATCGAGACGGTACCTCCTGCTGCCTCCCACTCTGGGACCAGCTCCGTTCGGACCATTGTCTGGCTGCACCCGGAATCCACCAGGGCAGTCACCGGCTTTCCCTCTAACCTTACCTGAATGGTAATCTTTGTCCGATCCTGGGGTCTCACACGGAGATCAGCAGCCATCACCTGGCCGTAAGCACAGTCTGTGCTGGGGTCACCTGGTTGCCGGCGTCCTGCTTGCCCTTGCTCGTAAGACCCTTTGAAGGGACTCCAGTCCAGCCTCCCTCGCTTCTCGATCTCACCAGTGGCCAAACCACCTTCCATTCACCCTCCGGCTTCCCCTACCGTCGAAGGCCAGTGGCCCCACGCCCTTTTCCAGGCCATTTGTAGCTTAGCCCTTTCTTCTGGGCTAGCCGGGGCCCTGCAGGTCCTCCTAGCACACCCCCTCTTCAGGTGTCCAGGCTCCCCACAGGCCCAACATGTTCGTGACTCCCCTGTTGCCTTCACAGGGGATGCTCTCCCATTATCCCTAATAGCTGGGTGGTCCTCCCTACTCCCACCCAGTAGGGGCACACTCTCCTCCGGTGGCCCTGGTGCCCGTAGGCAAAACAAGTTCTCAGTCTCTGCCCTAGCTCCCAGCTCTTGGTGCCTGGTTTACCATGGAGTCCAGGTGCCCACCCCTGGAGTGGCCAGCTCAGTCCTTTCTGCTGCTCAGCCCGTTGGGCCTCCCAGGCCCTCCAATACCTATTCATTTTTTTTCCTCTTCAGTTCCACCGCTCTCCTTGTGTGGCCCAATAGCCAAAGTTTGCCCAAAATAGCCCCCTTTTCTCAAAAGGTGGGGGGGGGGGCAGGAGAACTACAGTGCCTGCATTCTCCACCATCTGTTGGGGTACGTACTCCCCACCATGCCTCAGTGACTCACTGACTGTCTTCATCTAGCCCATTTCCTGGCAAGCTACAGTCTGTACAGGCTGCTCATCACTGGCACAGGGTGTATACCTGCTGCCCCGCTTACCTGGGCTGCGTGGTTACCACCCTCCAAGCCCTGGGCCTTGCCCCAGGCCCTACCGCCAGGGAGCACCTTGGCCGGCACTCCCCTAACCCTGCCTGGCTGCCCCAATACTGTTCTCTCTCCTGAGAATCTCCTGAGAACCTCCTGCTTCTTCCACTGCTAACTGCTCTCTCTCCTGATGTAGCAAACTATTCTTCTTTATATAGCCCCCAGCTGGGCTCACATTAGCCCTAACAGCCTCAGCTGGGTCTTTGCTTTCAGCCCCTGCTCCAGGCCTGAATTTTGCCTTTAAAGGGCCAGTGCAGGGCAGGCGCCCTGTCATACCCGACAAAAGTCACATTGCAATGCAAACACTCTCACAATTATCTCTCACCAAAAAGCAGGTTTTTTGCAACAAAATGTACCAGTGTAGACAAGTCCTTAGTTTCAATGCATTTGGAACCTTTTGTCTTCTTCCTTCCCACAAACATTGCAGCATGTAAGCCTTAAGGTAGTCAAAGGAGACTGAGTATTCGCACAAAGGGCACTTTAAATTACATGGCTAAATTTGCAGTGACCTGCTGGGAAATGATACAGATAAACAATTCTTTGTTGGGCAAATAATAGATGCAATGACCAATGTGTTGGCAACTTTTCACTTCCCTCTAATAATTACTTCTTAAGCCAAAATACTGATGGCAGACATCATCAGGGAAAATTTCTGCAAACCAGTAGCATTTTCATCCTGCTGTGTAAAAAAGGAAACACTGCGTAAAAGCCCACACTCATCCCTCACTGGAGCCTGACTTTATTAACAAGGTAAAAGACAGCATGAATTCCAACCCAAACCTTCTCCAAAAGACTTGGCCATTTTCTCAAAAGACTCATACGCCCATGCGTGTGGGTTCTCTGACGGAAAGTCATTCCCACTTCTTTTATATTGAGGGGGAAGTTAGCAAACCACCTACCACAATGAATTAACAGGAACCAGTGTGCAGCTCTGTGTAGGGCTATATCAACTGTTAGAGTGTCTCAGAAGAACTCTGGCATCCTGTTACACTTCTAGTAAAACATAAGCATAGATCTGAAGTGTTTGATGGTGCTCTGAAAGAGCATCTTACTCTGGTCCTAAATATAAACACTTATTATAATGTATAGCTTCAGGAAAGCAGCATTCTTTACCGGCATATTACACAGCCAAAGGAAGGCCTTCTGGTGATATGGTATGATGAGACGTTCCACTACCTTATGTTCAGAACTACCCTGGGACAGTAAGTCTATATTTCCTAAATTTGCATAAAATGAGAATTACACAGATGGGCAACGCATGCTTCTGATAAGTCCAGTGTGAAAATTACTCTCTCACTTGTCTTTGTACACCATCTTTCCACATTTCTGGCAATACATGTCTTAAACAAACAAGAATTGTGACAAGTAAAGCAGATGGTCTTGCTTCCTCTCCCCAAAAGTTCCAAAGGCACATTTACCCAAATTCTTGTTTGACAATGATACTGCCCCACTTACCATAGCATATCTGAAGGATTTTTCAGGAACATACGAATAGAGGGCCTGATTCTCATTTACACTATTGGCCATTTAAAACCTCTCTGTTAGTATAAAGGGGTCTTAGTGTAAATGAGATAAAGATCCAGAGTCTTCTAGCTAAGATTACAAAGGAAGTTAATTTAACTCAGCTCACAGGGGGCTCACTACAAGAAGCTGAGGATGCAGGTTCTGTCTCCTTTTCCTGCTCCATGGTTATTAATTGGTACTGTACGTAGAGGCTTCTGTAGCCTATACACCTTTTTTGCTATGACTGCACTCTCCAGATGTACTGTAGAAGAGTGACTCACTGGCCTGCATGACCCCTCAAACTCTCCTTGTGTACTGCCCCCTACTGACACTCATTCTGGCCCTGCAAAGTTCTAGCTTTTTCTGTGAGTCAGCCCTCCCAGTCTGGTTATAGGCATGTATATAGGTAGGCAAATAGGCAGGCAAAGTCTGTCAAGTTAGGGCCCTGCTTCTTTCCTAATCTTCTTCCTATCTGAGCCTGTCCTTTTCCATTAGTCCTTTGCTGGGCACAACATGTACCTGTGCTCCTCTCAGGCTATGTCTAGACCACGGGCCTATTTTGGAAGTATCCCAAAATACTTATTTTGGAAGTATCCCAAAATAGCAATTCTGCATCTCTAAACACGCCTGGTATTTCAAAATATATTTCAAAATAATGGGCACGATATTCCAGCATCCCTGTAACCCTCATTCCATGAGGTTTAAAGGACTTGTGGGAATAGCAATTTATTTCAAAATCTGGCGCTGCGTAGACAGCGCCAAATTTCAAAATAAGCTCTTTTGAAATAGCCTTGAAATAAGTTATGCAAATTGTGTAGCTTATTTCAGGGTAAGTGTGCTGTGTAAATGCACCCTCAGGCCCCTCGGGGCCTCAAGGGTTTTCCCTTTCTTTTGGGCTCCAGCTCACAAGAACCCCCCCTGGAATTCTCCAACAAGTCCCAAACCAAAAGAGCAAACTTGTATCACTTGTTCCTTTCTTGAGCTTGAATTTTAGTCCTTCACAAGCTTCCCATTTCCTCAGCTGGCCATGACAATACCCCAGGGAACTCTTCCTGGAGTCTTGCCCTGTTTTGAGGACCACAGCTGCTAACTCCCATTCCCACTTCTCTTCTGTTCTCAGAGAGCTCGTGCTCTCAAATGCCTCTCTTCTGAGTCTCTCTCTCCCCAACTGAACTTTCTCCATCCTTCCAAGGAAACCTGACCTCTTTCCATGTGGGCCTGTTAACTGACCTAGTTAGAAGGTACCAGTAGGTGGGTTAAGTGAGCTTTCAGAACCAGTGTGGTGGTTATACCCCATAACAAACAAATTGTGAGCTAACAACGTGCCCTTATGTACAACTACACAACCCACTTTTAAAAAGATCTGAGAGGTAAGAGTATGCCACAATCAAAAAAGACATTTTAAATTGGAGACTTTTGAACCTTTCTGCCTGGGGGCTCCTCATGTCCCATCATGCTGTAGGTCTTACAGCAGCATCTCACATCTCACTTCTCTTTCCCCTTACAACATTAACCCAAGCAGGGAGAACTTTCACTGTGGAGATGTAATATTCCAGGGTCCTTATCCCCACTACTCCTCTAATCACTGGGGCCTGCTGTTGCTACATCATACTCCCGGCTCTTGTCTCTGAGGTTAGAGAGAGGGTAGAGGGAAAAGGCTCCCTTTGTTTATAAATCATTGATGGAACTGGGGATTAACTGATGCCAGAAGCTCTATGCACCTAGTTCCCTTAAATTAGTAACCATGGGACTAACAAGGAATGCAAGTACACAGAAATCTTCTTTTTGAAAAATACATAAACAAATCTGAACCCAGAAGTGCAACTAAGGTGGTGCGTCCCACTGTGCTGTTCTAGTAAGAGCTGGCTGGGGCGCTCCCTGCTGGGCTACCAGGTTTCTCCTGAAGGCTGCCATGCTAAGCAGCAGGCAGGTGAAAGGGGCTGGCTGTCAATGACACAGCCCAAGCCCGTCCCCCAGGTGTCCCTTAGGGAGGGAAGGGGGGCTGAAGCCTACCCCCTTCCTACCAATGCTGCTTGTTGCTTGCTGTTCCCCTTCTGCCCCTGTCAGGGAGTGAGAGAAAAGCACTCAAAGTTCCCTCATTCCTCTCCCTCATGCCTGGTGTGGGGAGGGGACAGAGGAGGGAGTGACCCATGCTGTGCACTTCCCTCTCACTCCCTGACAGTGATGGAAGGGGAACAGCAAATCACAAGCAGTGTCGGTAGGTATTGAGGGGGCCCATCCTCCCTAAAGGGCACCTTTGCCACCTGCACTCCCGCCACACAATTTAACCTCCTACTCTGAGCCCCACATGGCCCCAGCCCCCTGCCCTGATTCTTGCACCTTACCACTCCAACCCTCTGCCCTGATCCCCTCCCAACACTGATTCCTGCACCCCACCACACCGAGTCCTCACTCCTAAACCTACCACATCCCCACTTCTTGCCCTGAGTCCTCTCACACTTACACTAAACCCCTGCCCTGAGCCCCCTGCACTCCACTCCACACTTACATTTCTTACAGGTACTGTGATATCATCCCCCCCGGCCCTCTCCCTTAAACTCCCTGGGGCAAGAGCAATAGAATGGTACCTGTTAACAATTTAAGCTACTTTCTCTCTTATCTGAAACAGATCCAAAGGTGTGCAATATAGAAGAAATGACAAAGATATGACCAAAAGTATAACCAAGGTCTATACCTAAGCAGCAGAATTATAAAAATCAGTTATTTCATAAGAAACAAGTACTTGTGAATAACACAGCCATCCCAGACTTATGCAGATAAATCCTCCACTCCAAACCATACTATCATCATGTATCCTCTCCTGGTATGTACATCTGTACACACATATTCTATAGGGATCGAGCATGACAAATTCCTGACACCAAACTCCTGGAGTTTCCTTTGCTACATATTTTCCATCATTGTAACTCAGATAATTAATTTACCAGTTAAGAGTAATTCTTCTAGTATTGATGGGCTCATCTAGACTACGCTAGAGTGTCGAAAGAGGACTTCTTCCGAAGAGAAAGTAATTTAGACGAGGCTTTTTTGGCGAAACCTCTGCCCCCCTTTGTTGAAAAGCCACGTAACCTCATATTTTGAGGAAGAATCCTGCAGAATTTGCATATCCTCTTTCAAAACTCTAGCCTAGTCTAGATGAGTCCAAAGTGTAAATCCAGATGATGGATGTCATAAATGTCATCTACTGAGGTAAAGGTTTTACTTACAAGTTACAACATAACACAGAACTAATTATTTCAACTGAACAAGTGTCACATGGACATTTGATAGGGAGCGTATTTCTTCAAGATGTTTGCTACTTTTAGACAATTAACTAAAGGTCCCTCACTTTTAATTTTGAGTGTTCTGTTTATTTGTTAACTGAGTGATCTTTAGGCTTAAAACCGATGATGATTTCCATAAAACCTCATTTTTTTTCATAGCAACTGGATGAAATCTAGCAGCTTTCAGACTAGTAATAATTTAAAAATTATCCTCAGCAACATAAGAACAGCCATACTGGGTCAAACCAAAGGTCCGTCTAGCCCAATATCCTGTCTGTTGACAGTAGCCAATGCCAGATGCTCCAGAGGTAGGGAACACATAAGGAAATCATCACGTGATCCCTCTCCTGTCATCCACTTCCAGATAAACAGAGGCTAGGGACACCATTCCTACCCATCCTGGCTAATACCTGTTGATGGACCTAACCTCCATGAATCTATTGAGCTCTTTTTTTGAACCCTGTTAAAGTCCTAGTCTTCACAACATCCTCTGGCAAGGAGTTCCACAGGTTGACTGCGAACTGAGTGAAGAAAATCTTCCTTTTGTTGGTTTTAAACCTGCTGCCTATTAATTTCATTTGGTGACCCCTAGTTCTTATATTGTGGGAATAAGTAAATAACTTTTCCTTATTCACTTTTTCAACACCAGTCATGATTTTCTAGACCTCTATCACATCCCCCCTTAGTATCCTCTTTTCTAAGCTGAAAAGTCCAAGTCTTTCTAATCTCTCCTCATATCCACTTCAGGCAAGATATATGTGTGTTTTAGAGATGCTCATGTCTATGACACTCTCCCACCAGAAATACAGTAATTCAGAATTATGGAAGCACTCTAGTTCTAGTCTTTGCAAAATGCATATTTAATTTTTACCAGGAAATAAATTTTAGAGCACACCAATAGAAAACACCATGCTCAAGGCTGCATACCCCCCTTTTTCCATTCTAATTCTCTGTTTTCACTGATAACTGTTTTCACTGTGAATTCTTTAGATTCTCCCTTTCAAGTGAAAATTTTCATCTTTTGTCTCTGCCCAAACGTGCAATTTTTTTGATAATATTTGAGCATATCAATTCAGCTGCTTTTGACTACAAAAAGCTCATGGTTAACAATACTTAAACAACATGTTACAGATTGATAACAACAGTTTGGAATAACAGGAAAAGTCTGCTGATGTCAATAGACCACCTAAATTCACAGCTAAGTTACTTTTATACTTAACTGACATCCTCTGGATTGCACCTAAGTCTGCACAGTGGATTGAAAAGAAAATGGACATATCAGGTTCTGAATTAATAACCAAAATCATACTCTGTCACTTACAGTATCACTTTACTCTGCAAATGGTCTCATTAATTTTAGTTGACCAGCGTAATGGAGGTTACTTATCTGTAACTGGAGGTTCTTCAAGATATGTGGTGCCTATCTATATTCAACACACGAATACACATGTTATGCACATGCCTGAGACCAGAGATTTATAACAAGAAGCAGGGGCGGCCCGTCCATATAGGCGAACTAGGTGGTCGCCTAGGGCACCAAGTTAAATGGGGCGCCAAATGGTGGCGCAATATCATTGAGGGGTTTGGAGGTGGGGGGCGCTGATTGCATGGTTCGCCTAGGACGCCAGTTGCTGGCAGCTAGTCTAGGGCCGCCCCTGACAAGAAGGGTCTGTTTGTCTGCACATTGCAGTTGTTCACTTCATGCTCCAAACCGAGGGCATAAAAGGTGACACAGACAGATACCTCTCCAGTTCCCTCTGTTACCATGAATCAGACCTGAAGTGGAGGTGAAGGAGGGCAAATAGTGAAATAGAGATGACACATCTGGAAGAACCTTGAGTTAGGTTGAGTTACACCTATTTCTTCCATGAGTGCTGGTCCCTGTTTGTATTTTATACCTGGATGATTGGTGAGCAGTGTTCAAACAGAGTGCAAGGATGCAGCTGGTATGGATGTTTGGAATCATAGAATCATAGAACACTAGAACTGGAAGGGACCTTGAGAAGTCATTGAGTCCAGTCCTCTGCCCTCACAGCAGGACCAAGCACTTCACCATCCCTGATAGATGTCTATCCAACCTGCTCTTAAATATCTCCAATGATGGAGATTCCACAGCCTCTCTAGTCAATTTATTCCCATGTTTAACCACCCTGACAGTTTTTCCTAATGTCCAACCTAAATCTCCCTTGCTGCATTTTAAGCCTATTGCTTCTTGTCTTATCATTAGAGGTCAAGGAGAACAGTTTTTCTCCCTCCTCCTTGTAACATCCTTTTAGGTTCTTGAAAACTGCTTTTGTGTCCCCTCTGTCTTCTCTTGTCTAAACTAAACAAACCCATGCTGTTGATCCACAGCTGCATCTGCTGAAAAAGACTGCAATAGACTTTGTAAAGGTGTGAACAGGCCTCCAAGTAGCCATCTTACATATATCCAGGATTAATGCATCTCTAAGAGAACCTACTGAGATTCTTTGTGCTCTCACAGATTGGATCCTCACCCTGTCTGGGGGCAGAATATGTCAACTGATAACACTGCATCCAAAGAGCTACTGGGCCAATAAAGCTAGTCCTTGCAATCATTCTACTAGAACAATAAATAGCCTTGTTGTCTAGTTTGTCCTGGGCAGATACAAAGCCAAGGTCTGTCTGATGTTGAGAGAATGCAGCTTCTTTTCTGCACCAGAAGCATGAGGTTTTGAAATGAGTACCAATAAGCAAATAGGTGAGTTCATGTGAAAATTGCCTTACACTGAGTGCCAAATTAGTATAAATGGTGAAGCAAGGTCTGAATTAGTTCTTCCTCCTCTATACTGAGGAAATGGGGGAAAAGACCACAGGACCAGATTGTATTTGCATAGACACCCACTTTGTTTATATGATCAGACAGACAAACTTGCCTTGCCAAAGGCATCAATTTTAGCTCTTTTGGGTTAAAATTCATGTTAGGCTTGGACAAGGGGATAATGAAATGTTAATATCCTTACTATATAACTAAAAACTAGCAGCACTGCATTTGACATGCCTTAATTGAAAGGGTCACCCTAAATTTAACCTCACTCACTCAGCAGGAGGTAATGATGCCAATCCAAGTGAAAATCAGAGTGGATGGTGACAGATGTTCCTCTCTGGTTGTGTAGACTCCATGAACAGAGTCTTAAATGCTATTTTATGCTTGTTACCAGTGATCAAAACAGCTGATCAGACTCAATTCAGAGTTCCTGTTTCTGCTCACTAATCACTACAGCTGAAATTACAGACATGCTGATTTAGAGAGATGAACCTTTAGATTGGGCATGGGGACCATGCTGTGGTAAAAGACAACACAGAGGTACAGTAGCAACAAGGTTCTCCACAATCTGGTCAAAGCTAGAGGCAGAGGTGGTGATGAACAACAGAAAAGGCAGTAGTGAGCAGATACGACAGTGGTGAACAGCACAGGCACTACTTGACGTACCCCCCCCCCCTGCTCCCCTTCAGGGGTGGGAGGTGAACATGGGACTGGGACTTTGCTGACTTTAGCCAACTGTGAGTGGAGTGCAAAAGAGGGAAAGGGGACTGGCATGTTAAAGAGACATTTCCCCTGTTGGTCTTTCATACTGCAAAGTGGGACACTAAGGCGAAGCACAGAGCCTGATGTATTGTGAAGTGAGTGTTTACTGATGGTTTGTACACTTTTAAATGCTTGCTGTGGTGATTTTCCCAAATTAATGCTGAGTTCCTTCACCCTTTCAATGAAAGAATTCGATAGTTATACAGAGACCGAGGAAGTATTTCCTTGTCCGGGGTGGTGGTCAGTTTTTCCAGATTTCTTGGGGGCTTGGGCCAGTTCTGTTTTGTAACATTACTAGCATTGCCAGCTTTCTAATCACACAAAGCCAAACACCCTTACCTGAGGCCCTCCCCTCCATACTCACTTCATACCTCCTTCCTTGCTCTCACCCACCCACCCTCACTCACTCAATTATTTTCACTGGGGTGGGGCAGGGGCTTGGGGTGCAGAAAAGGATGAAGGCTCTGGCTAAGAGTGCAGACTCTGGGGTTGGTGTACAAGAAGGGGCTCGGAGTGTGGGAGGGGATTCTGGGCTGAGGCAGGGGGTTGGAGTATGGGAGGGAACATGGGTTCTGGGGGTGCAGGCTCTGGATGATGCTCAACTCCAGTGGCTCCTCACAAGCAGCGACACATCTCTCAGCTCATAGGCACAGGTGTGGCCAGGTAGTGCTGCACCCTACCTCTGCCCACAAGTGCTACCCCTGCAGCTCCAATTGGCTGTGATTCCCAGCCAATCAACCAACGGGAGCTGAAAAGCCAGCACTGGAGTGGAGTGGGGACAGTGCATGGAGCCCTCATGGCCATCCCTCCATCTACAAGCTAAGGGACATTTGGCCACTTGATGGGATCCATGTGTAGATAAACAGGGAGCCTGCCAGCTCCAGTCAACCAGACTTTTAATGGCCTGGTCAGTGGTGCTGACCAGGCCAACAGGTTCCCTTTTTGATTGGATGTTCCAGTAGAAAACTGGATACCTAGCAAGCCTAAAAGTTACACTGCAATCAGTGACTAGTATCAGTGGCCCCTGCCATGTGACTGACCCCTTTGTCACAGTTACCTAGATTACATGACTGCAGCCAGCACAAAGTCTGGGTTTTGCTGGTTTTAACAGCCAGACTATTATTACAAGGACAGCCCACTGTACCAACCAGTAAAAGCCTATTCCAGGGTCAAACATTTTAAAAAAATGAAAACTATCCATTGGCTGTAATTCTTTTTTAAGAAAATGGGGGGGGGGAATGGAAAACACTTGACACTGTTTGGAAGGTAAAATAAAGACAGATGCAAAACTGGACCATTTCTTGAAGCAAGAAACTGCAGCCTGTTCTATGGGAATCTCTAATCTTAACCTCTTGAGACAAGAAAAGCTCTGTGCTTTACTTGCTGTATATTAATAAATTAGTAAAACCCAATGGTTTTATCTTTACACCTCAGGAACTCCCAGGCATGCTAATTATTTCCAAAATTTCAGTGTGAAGATTAGGGATGTGAAAGGTTAACCAATAAGCATCACCCTTAATAGGTGATGCTTACTGGTTCTGGTTAATCAGTGGGGGTAAGGGTGCACCAGCCTCCCTGCTCCCTCCCCCCCTTAACCAGTTAAACATCACATTTAATCGGTTAACCATTTAAATGGGATTTTACATCCCTAGTGAAGATACAGGGAGCCAACTTAACAAGCAGACTAAAATGCCCAGGGCAAACTAAGCCCTTTGTCAGAAGCAGAGAAACTTCTCCTCTCAGACAAAGGGCTGTGACATTTGGATGCAGATTCAGCAGAGCCCAAACCTCCTGTTAATGGTGATAAAGATGGAAAGAAATAAAGGAAAGTGATTACATCTCATTCTCATGGGGGAGCAGTTTCACCAACTTTCTGCTGAAGATTAAATGAAAAGAACAAGGAAGAAACAGATTCCTTCCCCTCCCCCCTCAAGGTCCAAGAGAAAACCATGTTCTATACTTTACACTTCTCTTTATTTTTCACTCTTTCACCGACCTGAATTTTTTCTAAAGCACAAACTAGCTCTTACTGTCCCCTTAAACGTGCTTCAAAGCGCAGCTGAAAATATTCTCTCTTACCATCAGTCTATCTCATCTTCCATGCTTCAGCCTTCCTTCTACTGTCACAAGAAGGAGAGTTTAATGTCCAGCTATAAAGAGGAATGTTTTTGAAAGTATCGCTTAAAATTTCATCTCACAAGGAGAACCAGGCAGCCCCAACATGTCCCCTTTTCCTCTCCTGTGCACTTCAGCTTGCCCCAGCTATAGGTTCTTCACCAACCTGACATCACAAAGAGGCTGGGGGGGGGGTTCCCTAGCAACCAGGTAACTCAATGGGATAACTTCCCGGTCTGAACTTTTGATGGAGGTTTCACCCCTGAATCCTGCTGATTTTCCCCTTTGAATTAAGTTTCTTGAGCCAAAGGGCCACCCAGAGCTCGAGGTGTGTTCAGAAGACAGTTTGCAAATATCCTGGTCAAAGCATCAGAGGTTTCAAGCTAAAATCCAACTGCAGCATCACTTGATGTTCCAGTAAATAATGTTTCCCCTACCCAGAGCCATTCCTTGAGTATGGTGAATCAGAGTGACTACTCTGGGCCCCTTGTTCTGGGGAGCACCGCACTTCAATGTGCATGTGTCCTGCAGGGCTTGGACTCAGTTTCCAACAGTGGCAGCATAGGCACTGACTCAAGGCTGGAGTAACCCAACCATGGAAAAAAATATGGTGGGTGCTTACCACCCATCTGGCAGCCCCTATCAATGCCTCTCCTCCCCCCAGTGCTTCCTGCTCACCAGCAGGCCCTGCAGTTCAGCACCTCCCCCTCCTCCCCAGCACCTACTGCCTGATGCAGATCAGCTGTTTTGCAACATCAGGAGGCACTGGTGGGGGTGTGGAGGAGAGAGGGTGCAGTGTGCTCTGTGGAGGGGGCAAAACTGGGCTGGAAGAGGCAGGGGTGGGAAGAAGCAGGGCAAGTGTGGGGTATTGGGAGATGAGGTGAAGTGGGGACAGGGCTTGGGCAGAGCCAGAGGGGAGCACTCCCTGCAGATTACAAAACACAGGCTGATTTGTCCCAAGCAGGGCAGCTGAGAGATTTTGCCGGACCCTGAGCAAGGAGGTGGGGAGCCAGCTCCGGGTCCCTGGAATGAGCAGGACATCGACAGGTCATAGGTTAATTCATTAACACCTGTACAGTGTAGACATGGCCTAATAGGTTAGTTGTCAGTGTGTCTTAGCACGCACCCAGAACCAATAGCCCAGGAGCAGGGGGACAATCCACTGGGGAGGATGCCTGCCCCAGGAATAATTCTGAGAAGGTTAATCTGACTTTCCCACTTAGGGGAAAGAGGGAAACAGCAACGCCCAGAGCAGGAGTTAAGGTAGCCGTGAATCACCTCAGCGAGCAACAAACTTGCTTCTCTTCTATGATGACTCACTTGTTTGCATTAGCCCATCAATAGACAAACATGATGCTACTTAGCACTGGTTGAGCATGAGCAGTAAGAAGGAATTCCTTTGATCAGGTTCAAATCTGTTGCCAGTAGGGGTATGTCTACACTACAGCTGGGCTGAGAGACTCGTGCTAGCAGGACGGGAGCTAGCGCACTAAAAATAATAGTGGGGATATTGCAGCTCCAGTGGAGACTCAGGCTAACCAGCCAAGCTCAGACCCAGGCCAGGTGGGCTGGAGAGCCTGAGCTGCGACCGGAGCTGCAACATCCACACTGCTACTGTGGAGCACTAAAGTGAAATCTGTTTACTCACACTGGGAACTTGGGAAGCTCACTCCCAGCTCCAGTGTAGACATACCACCCATTTCAAGGGATGGCCCATTGTTCCTGAATTATAAGAGAGTAAATAGCAATGGCCAATCTATTTTTCTCTATATCAGAGATTTTTGACCGGGGGGCTTTCAAGATTTTGGTAAGTGGTCAAGGGCCGCACTTTTCTATGGAGGGGATGCAGGGTCTAGGATGAAGGTTTGGTGCAGGAGAGAGCTCTTGGTAGGGGACTGGGGTTCAGGAGAGTATATGGGGTCTGAGAGGAAGTTTGCGTGAAGGAAGGGGTTGTGATCTGGGGCAGCGGCTTGGGGTGCAGGGTCCAGAAGGTGGTATGGGTGCAGGAGAAGATTCTGGCCTGGGGAAGGGGTGTGGAAGGGGGTGCAGAGTCTGGGACAGAGTTGTGACCTGAGGGGGGAGAGGTGGAGAGGGCTTGGGTAGTGGCCTGGGGCAGGGAGTTGGGGGGAGGGAGGAGCTGTGGTGCCAGAGGCAGGTTCTGGCCAGGAGGTGCTTACCTAGGTGGCTCCTGGCCAGCAGCCCTGCAGGACCCTGAGGCAGGATGCCTCAGTCCCATGCTGCTCAAAATGGCTGGCTGCTCCCTGTGGCGCTCTGCTCCAGACATAAGAGGGAGGAGGAAGTTTTGTGCGCTGCCCTCCCTCCCCAGCAAAATCTCTCCTATTAGCCAGAAAGCAGCCTGGAGCATTTTTCTGGGGAGTGGGGGCAGCGAACAAAACCTCCTCTTCCCCCTTGTGCCTGGAGCAGAAAGCAGCCAGCTTCTTAAAGTGGAGTGGGGCTGCTCTATGCCTGAAGGTCCTAAGAGGGTGGCCTGTGGACCAGATTTGGAGGATTGGCAGGCTGGATCCATCCTGTGGACCGTAACTTGCCCACCCCAGTCTCTACCATTTATTATTTTGTATTCCACCCTCATGCCTTCTATTTGCTTTGTCTTTAAACTAAACAAGCCTAATCTAGTCTGCCTCAGATGCCTCAAGCCATTTTCATTATCTGTGTTTGGACTCCTTTATTTAATTTAATTTATTTATTTATTTGAAGATGAAATGACCAGACCTGTGTACAACATTCCAGGAAATGTCACATGTGATGCCTCTAATACACAATAATCATGTATGTGTTTATAGTCTATACACATACATATACACAGACAGAGAGGGGGAGAGAGAGAGAATAGACACAATATTTTCTGTATATTTACAAACAGTAAATCAGTCAGTTTTCTCTCACAGCAAATTTGTATGCATAGGTGAGATCCTGCCTCTCCATGAAGTCCATAGAAATTTTGCCATTGATTTCACAGTAGGATCAGGATTGTTAAATGTTTATTTTTAAAAACCAGGCCAAAATCAATTTTAAAAAGATAAGAGCAAAATAACAGCATGCTTTAGTGGTCTCAGACAGGTAGCCATGTTAGTTTAAATAAAACTTAAAAATAACAGTGGTCCTGTAGTACCTGAGCCCTGGTCTACATTATTTCTCCCACTATTTCGAAATAACAAGTGGAGCGTCTACACTATCGAACCCATTATTTTGAAAGAAGGGGCTGGTTATTTCAAAATAATAACTCCTGCTTTCCACACGGAATAACACTTATTTCGAAATAGCAGTGGTATGGACACTCCATTGCTGCTATTTTGAAATAACTACTTCCCAGAGTTATTCAGAGTAATTACTCCTTAGTGCTTCCTGGAGCTCTAAGTCGAGGTAGCACACCCACATTAAGGAGCCTGCCTCGGACTGATTTCGAGGCTTCCCTATAGTGTGGACACGCTATTTCAAAATCATTATTTTGGGAGTTATTATTTTGAAAAGTTTATTTCAAAATAATTTCCTAATGTAGACATGTCCTGAGAGACTAAATAAAAAAATAGATAGTATAGTAAATATATAGATGAGCTTTTGTGGGCACAACCCACTTCTTCAGATGACAAATATGGATGGAGCAAGAGGCACAAATCTTCAAATAAAAAGCAGAAAAAGAGGGGAGGAGAAAAAAATCTGTCAAAGTGTCCATGCTAAATAAGGCTAATAGAGTGGGCTGTAAGTGCCTGAAACTTAGCTTTTGATGTCATCTGGGTGTGGAATATAACAGCCCTCTGCCATGTATATTAGCCAAACTGAACTGTCTCCACAACAAAGGATTAATGAACACAAATCAGATATTCAAAATGGTAACACAGAGAAACCTGTTGGAGAACATTTTAATTTCTGTGGGCACGCCTAATGGATTTAAAGGTGGCTCTTCTCTTTCAAAGTAATTTCAGGAATCAACTAGAGAGAATCTGAGGAACTAGCCTTCACATGCAAATTTGACACTCATTCTCACAGTTTGAACAAAGATGTGAACTGGATGGGTGTAGCCAGACATGAACCCCATCTTGTTTCCCCCTCCCCACCAGAGAGCAAGAGAAAGGCAGTCAGCCTTTGATGCCCTGGGAACGCAGGTGTGCTGCCTGTCCCTGACTCTAATAAACAGAAACCAGACAGTAAATGGGCTAGCTGACGATCCGGGGGCCTCCCGTCGCCCTGATGGCTAGTACCAGTAATTGACATGCCTGCACTGTCCCAGTAGAGGAATCTTCACCCATCACATACTAGAAGTGCCCATTGTCTGCATTTTCCCAGGTGTGAATTATGCTTTGCACCCTTCGTGGGAAACTTGGCATTCAAAGCCATTTTTCCTAATTGGTCACTTGAGACCAGGAAGAAGCCTACGTGACCCAAGGGGTATAAAGAGGGGTTTAGTAGCCCACCCCATTTGAGCTCCAATCATCTACACCTGCTGGCAGGTATTGGTTGTCTCCCGAGGTCTGTGGGACACCCAACCTCACCCTACTTCTTCCCGAGGGATTGAGAGAAAGACGCTGGCCACGCCAAGTCTGGAACGCAGGGGTGAGAATATATACCTGCTAGGTGTCTATTTTGCATGCATTTAATAAGAGCTCAGAGAACCAAAAGGGTTTCATGGTACCTGTAAGTGACTTATTAGTGTAATTTCTGTCCTGTCCTTTGTAGTGGCTGTGTTATCTGTAACACAGTAGTAGCATTTAACAGCTAAGTTTACCCTGTAACAATAAAATAGTAACTGTTTAAGCTGTGACCTGACTCCTTCAGTTGCTGTAACAGAACCAGGCACAATTTTAAAAAGAACTCCAGCCGGTCATAAGGGACAGACACAGGGAGAGCTTGAGCGTTGGATCATGTCGCTTCCAGGGGACAGATCCATTGGGGCATCTCTCAGCCTCCCCAGGCTGCCCGCTGCGAAGGGATCGTGTATCCTAGCAGTCAAAATATGAGGTGTAATAGGCTCTCCCTGTAAACTTCTTGGGGCGCCCGTCAACCTCCTCCAGGTTGCTCGCTGCTAAGGGACCCCAGTCCTAGCAGTTGAAGTCTCGGGTGTATAATACGCACACACCACTCACTGTCCTGACCACCGGCTGACAATGGGTCATTATATTCAACACCTAATGACATCAAAAGCTAAGTATTGGGCACTTACAGCCCTCCCTATTAGCCTCATTTAGCATGGACACTTTAATTGAGAGGTTTTCCCCTCCCCCTCTTCCCTCTTTTTCTGCTTTTTATTTGAAGCTCTGTGCCTCTTGCCCCATTTTTGTCATCTGAGGAAGTGGGTTTGGCTCACAAAAACTCATGATACTATCTATATATTTTTTGGTTAGTCTCTGAGGAGACGTCTACACTGCACACTTATTTTGAAATAAACTTTTCTGGAAAAAATACTCCGAAATAGCTTATTTTGAAATAGCACGTATACACTACAGGGAAGCCTCAAAATTAGTCTGAGGCAGGCTTTCCTAATGTGAATCCTACCTCAGTTTAGAGCCCCAGGAGGCACTGGTGAGTAATTAGTTTGAATGGCCCTGAGGAGGAACTATTTTGAAATAGCAGCAGTAGAGATTCCACACTACAGCTATTTCAAAATAACTATTTTGGAATAGGCATTATTCCTTGTGGAATGAGGTTTACAGAAATTGGAATAAGCCATCCATTATTTCAAATTTATTTTGAAATAATGGAATTGCGGTGTAGACACTCACATTATTATTTCAAAATAACGTCAGTTATTTCGAAATAACTGTGCTGTGTAAACACACTCTAAGGTGCTACAGGACCATTGTTGTTTTTAAAGGTTTTTTTAGCATGCTTTAGACTCGTGGTCATGAAACTGATCTTTCATTGCATCTTTCTCTTTCTCTGTCTCTCTCTCATGTTATAGAAATTCCTTTTGTACCTGATTTAATTTTTTTCTTTGGACGATTGCAATAGGAAAAAGGAAGCCATGAAAAGGTACAGTTATGTATGTCAAAAGACTATTCAGTGTCTGACACTTAGTGGTAGATATTAGGTACTGCAGTCTTTAAATCTGAGGCTATAGTAAACAAGACCGACACCTGGATGTCTCTCTCAGTTCAATAAACTGGAAGATATATTTTTTTAAATCTGTCACTCTTAAAATGTATTCTAAAGATACATTATTAACACATTAGGAATAAGAAAAACTAGGGCTTCAATCAACTGTAATAGAACTGAGATGTAAGAAATCAAGGTATTTAAAATTTATTTTGAACTAATTATCAACAGTAAAAATCACTTTTATTTGATATAAGAACTTAAGGGCAGGGACTACCGTCACATTTTTGTGTACTGGAGAGCTCCAAGTACACTGTTGGCACTTAATACTTTCCACAATGATGTTTAAACTTATTATGTTTTTTTATTATCAATATATTTGGGAATCTGAGAAAAAGTGACTAGCAAATAAGTTATTTCTTCCCTATTTTTAAAACCACCCAGAAGCTTAAAAAGAACTTAATTTAAAAAATCAGTGGAGAATTAAATAAATTAAAGTAAGAATTACCAATAAAAATCCAGTTATACCAAGAGAAATTAGAAGGGCACAGCATCAATTACCTTAAAGTAAGCAGTGAAATATAGTCTACCAAGAATATTCTTCATTTTAATACTGAGGCCCAATCCTTCAAATCCCTGAAAGACCTCAAATCCCATTGGCTTCTATAAATTGAGGGGTATATTCTGAACCACGCAAGAGGTATTCAGTAACTTGCAGGATCAGATCTCAGTCCAGGTATATAAATCACTGAAAAGAGAAGAATGGAAAGAAAAAATAGCTTGTGAATAAATGCAGCCATCTGGAGCAAAGAAATACAGGCATCTTTCTGCTTGGAACAAGGGTAGGCAATAAAATAGCAGCAGTTCTCCAGAGTTAGCCCCTATATCTACCTGTACCTCTACAGGTATGGACAATTGCAGCTCCTGTTAGCTGCAAATCACCATTCCCAGCCAATGGGAGCAGTGGGAAGCAATGTGGACTGGGAAACTGCTTCCCACAGTTCCAATTGGTCAGGAATGATGATCTGCGGCCAATGGAAGCTGCGGTCGGCCTTACCTGAGAAGTTGCAGGTACATATAGTGGTGGGGCCCACCAGTGGCTAACCCGAGAGGACTAGATCTGGCCCACAGGTTAGTATTTGCCCACCCCTGGCTTAGAAGGTAGAACATGTCCAATATATAAAATGCTATGCACAGTGAAAAGTACAATAAAGATACAGGGGATGCTCATCTGTAAGTCATAGTTAGAGATGTACAGCATGTATGATCATTTGATTTTATGGTCAAAAACATTCAAAATCATGTTGTATATTCTTCTTCCTGGGTCCCCATTTTCCATAGTTGATATACAGGTATAATCAAATATATAATAATGTATTAGTGTAGCATAGTAGCCAATACTGAAATAATATATTTTAATACTCCCAATTTTATCATCCATATTGAAATCACATTTTCCTCTCTTGCTCTCTTTCATAATGTGTCAGTACATACCTAGAAAAATCTATCATATGTTGCCCCTTTTGGGTCTTAGCAGTTAGCCAATATTTGTAGTCTTACAAGGTTTTACTCATTAGGATGAACAATGGATGATATGGAGTCAAGTAAGTACTTGATGTAATCTTATTTATTTATAACTAGCAGATTTACCCAGTGTTGTTCAGGTCCTTAACTCAATGAAGGATTTATTTTAGAAAATGTACATGTTTTATTTAAATGATTGTATTTTTCAAAAAAACAGTGTTATTTTTATGAAGATTTTATTTCAGATTTCTTTTTAAAAAGTGTTAAAATTTGTCCATTTAATTTTTACAGTATTTTTTAAAATGGGAATTCCATCAAGTGTATTTTTCTTTCTCCCTATACACTTATCATTTGCTATGTTTTGACAAAAAAGGTCTATAGTCAATATGTTTTTCAATAACATTGTCTTCTAGTTTTCAAACCTTAACCATTGATTTAGCTGTAGCAAAACAGAGCACTACTTCAAACTTCCCTGAATTTCTGCTCCACATAGGCACAGTCTGCAACCAAAATCATAGCCCCTGTGTTTGCAAACAGAAAAACCACTCTGTCCATATGGTTCTGCTCTGACTTTTCATGTAACTATTGCCTCAGGCAACATTCCCGCTAAGGGGCTTGAGTGCTATATTAGTTATCGGGTTTAGACCTTCTGTTGAGCCTGAAAGAGAGATCGGATGCATCTAGACAGTACTCTTCTGTCAGAATAAGCTACACAATTTGTGCTACACAAATTGTGTAGCTTATTTCAAGTCTAAATTGAAAGGGCTTATTTTGAAATTTGGCGCTGTCTACACAGCCCCAAATTTCAAAATAAGGCACTATTACAACAAATCCCTTAACCCTCATGAAATGAGGGCTACAGGGATGCCAGAATAGCATGTCTGCTATTTCAGGAAGTAGCAGTCTCTTTTAAAGATGCAGTGTTGCTATTTTGGGATACTTCTAATATCCCAAAATAGTGCCACAGACTAGATGTACTCTGAGTGCCTTACGCATTCCTTGGCTTTAAGGTGGTCAATGACTATCTTTGGATCTAAGAACTTCCCCTTTGATAGTAAGTATTAATACCTTTCCGTATGGCAATATCTATCTGGGTGTTTATATGGCCCCAGTACCCTGGGAGCTGGAAGACAAAAGCCACTTTCCTCATATTGATGGGTTTTTTAAATTTGCACATTAATTCCTTTATAATATTTATTGCTTTTGCTCAGGGACAATTTTAAAACAGAAATGAATCAGATATGTACACTTGCCAGTTACGTGATAATGAAGATACCCATGGATTCATTTACATCGCTGTGAGATGTCTGCAATGCATAGGTACATAAGAAATGCTTCACTGTACCAGCTACTCCAGTACCCTGTCTCTGAGGCAAACCCCAGAACCTATGTTATAACCTGCCCACATGGGAAGTTTCCCCAGTGACTTAGTGGTTGTCTTATGCCCTGAAGCATGGCATTATTTTCACTGGACAACAAAATGGCAGATGAAATTCAATATGGATAAATGCAAACAAAATCCCAAATATGTGTACAAAGTGGTGGGGTCTAAATTAGTTGTTACGTTTCAAGAAGGAGATCTTGGAGTCACCTTGGATATTTCTCTGAAAACTCAATGTGAGGTAGCAGTCAAAAAAGCTAACAGAATGTTAGGAACCATTAGGAAAGGGATAGACAATAAAACAGATAATATCATAATGCCACTGTATAAATCTATATACCTACATCCTGGATACTGCATGGTTCTTCCATATAAAAAAGACATCTTACAACTGGAAAAAATACAGACAGGGCACCAAGAATGATTAGAGGTATGGAATAGCTTCCATATGAAGAGAGATAAAAAAGACTGGGACTGTTCATCTTAGAAAACAGATGACTAATGGAATATGACAGAGGTCTATTAAATCATGAATGGTGTGGAGAAAGTGAATAAGGCAGTTTATATATTCCTTCCAATAACACAAGAACAAGGGGTCACCCAATAAAATTAGTAGGTAGTAGGTTTAAAACATAAGGAAATACTTCCTATAACACACAGGCAGTTTGTTGAACTCGCTTCTAGAGGTTGTTGTAAAGGTCAAAACTATAACTGGATTCAGAAAAAATTAGATAAGTTCAGCTCCATCAATGGCTACTAGCCAAGATGCATCCCCATGATCCAGGTGTCCCTAAACCTCTGAGAGCCAGAAGCTGAGACTGGACAACAGGAGGTGGGTCACTCAATAAATTGTGCTGTTCTGTTCATTTCCTCTGAAGCATCTGGCACCAGCCACTGTCAGAAGATGGGATACTGGGTTAAATGGACCATTGGTCTGACCAGTATGGCCATTCTTATATTCTTATCCACTTATCTAATTCATTTTTGGATACCATTAAGACTTGGACTCAGTGGTATCCTGTAGCAATGAGTCCACAGGTTACTAACAATGCAATAATTATTTCCTTTTATTGTGTTAAAACTGGTTGGGTTTCAGCTTCGCTGAATATTCCTTTAGTTCTTGCATTAAAAGGGCAAATAAGAGTACCTGGTATGTCAGCACTTTGCCACACACCTTCCCATTAGGAGCCAAATCCCCCATCAAATGTACTTTGCAATATGGGAACAAATTTTTCCAATTATTGTTTAACAATTTAGCAACAGTATAACTGATGGCAAACCAAACCCTCACTCATCTCCAGGTCTGGAAACTCAAGGCTGTTAAGACCTGCTATGGTATCGTGGGAGTCACGTTCAGAGGATTCCATTTCACCAACAGCTTTTCTTCTGGAAGTGACATCACACATCACTCATCACCATCAGTGTCAGAAACGATATCAGGGTTTACAGCAAAGTTTCTACATTAACCCTTAAGGATGTCCATCAGCTATGTTTTCAGCAGTCAGACTGCTTCACCAGGCAGCAATACAGAAAATGGTATTGAAATATATTCTGCACAAATACAGAAAGGGAACACATTACAATCTTGACAGAAGCTATATTTGGAGAGAGCTCTACTTTTTCCTCACAAATCTAGTATCTTTTTCATTGCCACTGTAGCAGTCTACAATCGAATGCAGCTGTTAACAGTGTGATGGCAGAGTGCTAGTTTTAAAAGGGCATTTAATTGTAAATCTAGTTTTTAAAGGGAGCCCACTGAACCGATCTTCAAACATGTTTGACTGGCATTGTCAAAACACCTAGGCTATGTCTACACTGCAGGCTTCTTGCACAAGAACTGTTTTGAGATGTGCTTTTGAGCAAGAGCATCCATGGGAGTGTGGACACTCTCTTGCGCAAGAAAGCTCTGATGGCCATTTTAGCCATAGGGGTTTCTTGTGCAAGAAATGCCTGTTGCCCATCCACACTGCCTTCTTGTGCAAGAGCTCTTCTTGTGCAAAAGAATAACTTTTGCACAAGAAAACCTCTGTTCCGACGCTCAACTGTAAATGTACTTGCGCAAGAACGCGCATGCAGTGTAGACACTTCACAAGTTTTTGTGCAAGAACAGCTGTTCTTGCGCAAAAAGCCTGCAGTGTAGACATAGCCATACTCAGCTAGTATTGAGGTTTTTCTGTCTAGGATTCTTTTTCTTTGAGGACAAAACCCATTCTGAAAAAAATATAAACTCAAGGGCTATATCTACACTGCCCAGTCTTGCGCAATTACATATGCAAATGAGGCACGGCAATGTTTATCGCCGTGCCTCATTTGAATACTTAATGAGCTACCATTTTTGCACAAGGGGCTTTTGTGCAAGAAGGAGCAGTCTACACTGCTGAAAATAAGCGGCAGAATGGCTCTTGCGCAAGAGGGGTTTTTTTTGCATATGTTCTTGTGCAAGACCGGGTAGTGTAGACATAGCTCATATCTCAGGCAATAATTCATCTGATTTGACCAATAGTCAGAAATTCATTAGCATCTTCATTGGTGGCATAGTTACTAACTCATAGATCTGGGATACTGACAAATAAGCCGTGAGTCTTGGGCCTGGGAGCTTCAAAGACCTTAGTAAGAAAAGTCAGTTGCATAAGCATGTAAAGATGCAAGGGTCAAACCTCAATGCTAATAGCACTAAACCAGAGAGCCCTGATGCTGCACAGAAACTTGCTCTGAATGTTTGGAGTCCCAAGCTGACCTGAAGCTTGTAGAAAAGATGCTTGCAACTCCTGTATGGAAGGTCTAATAACATAGCAATGCTTTGCACAAATGCCACATTAAGGGTAGAATATGATCTGACAGCTCATGCATCTGAGGATTCCTATAGATGACATCCCTATAGCTTGGTTGCAGACATGCCCTGACGTCACAGAGGGAGATGTACACTACTGTATATGAGTAGTCGTAGAACTGTGGAAAATTCTGGTGCTAATGCCACACTCGGGTACATATATTGACAATTATTCTGAAAGAAGTGTTGATGTGTATTAATTGAAAGAGTGCCATCAGTGACATCGCTAATTGATGTGGTTCAGGGTCCTCACTGGCAGAACTACCCCTCCCCCCTTCCTAAGAGTGACCATGGTGTGGGCCACCCCAGCAGGATTTGTACCCAGGCCACGTATGGCTCTACATGTGAGGTGCAATCCTTACCTCGCTATACTAATCTTTGTCTTGCAATGGAGGATGGTCTTAGTGAGAAGTTCTGTTCAGAGGACTTAACCTTGCCAATCTCACCATGTATGCTGGCAAAGTGTTGGTACATCTGTATTTGTCTAAAAGCATTTTGCTGCATGCTTCTTCTTTGCAAGGGCAGTCAAGGCTCACAAGCCCACAGTACCCCTAGCACTTTATCATAGCAGTGCTGGAGGAGGCTCGTGCCCAGCCCAGTGTCTAAGGCAGCAGTAGCAGGGTCACAATGATCCTCTGTTGATGAAGCACCTTGGAGCCCAGCTGTACATCAACAACTTGTACCCCACATAAGGATGCTGAACCTATGCCCAGTAACTGGCTAGATTGAGTTGTAGGGAAGGTTCAATAAGTCCTGTGGACAGCAGTGCTGGGAAAATGTCCTGTTCTGGATAGGAGTCAGCTGGGAACCAGAGTCCAGTACAGCATCCAGCTATACTCCATTGAGGATTATGGTAATGATCAGCCTATTGCTGGTTAATCTCAATCATTCCCAGTCAGGTTTTGGACCTATTGGTAGGGTTCAGTCCGTGTAGTGAGAAAACTCTATTTGAAGTCACTGCCCATTGGGAGCATCTTCTCACAAGGTGGCCACTTCTCCACGTTCCCAGCAGATGGGTTGGCCATTTTGGTCAAACTGATCATTGTTGCTCGATCCTGGCCCTCTCCCTCACTGCTTGGCTTGCATCAGGTTACTGGACAACATCTGCATCTCTCTGTGCTCAGCTCCCCCATGTCTATGGACAGCTGAACCACTAGGTCCCATAGGTCCAGGAGGGGTGGAGGGGGGTGCCAAGTCCCCATCAGCAAGGCTAGACTACTAGCTGCCTCTGTCCTAGGGTAGGGGGTAGTGTTGGGGATCTCCATGCTGGCTGGGAAGCTTCACTCCATTTTGGCTAGGCCTTGATTGTCAGGTACAGGTAACCCAAGCCCAGGGTATGGGCACTGGCTAGGGGGCAGGCCCATAAATGGAGGGCAGGGTCATTCTTTTCAATTTACAGCTGGGTCAAAGGAGGCCCATGGAGGGGAAATAACTTAACCAAACCACTCAGCAAGCCAGTTCAGGCAGACAGCTTATGTCTCCCAGTCACGATATTGGATTTTAAAGTGAGGAGACAGATCACTGTTGCACCCAGAGGTGCAATTTGCCCCAAAATCTGTACAAAGTGTGCCATGTGAGGTGTCAAATGAAAGCTTACGCTCTACTGTTTCTATGTATGCTACTCATGTACCTGTATGATTTTTGTATGCGGAGTTATGAATATGGGCTCTGTTCTTGTATTTTAAATATTCTCTGTCTGGGATGGAGCAATGGACCTGGACTGCCTATTGTGAGGACAGATTGTTCAGTGAATAGCTGTGCTAATTAGCACAGCTCCATGGACAATGGCTCTCAGAGTGGCCAATACACACCTGAGGAATGAGTCTGGAAGCCTGCAGACCAGTCAGTGCATAATGGCTACTTGCATGTGAAACACAGACAGGTCACTTGATCATGTGACCATATCCAGTTTGGGAGACACCAGGAATAAAAAAATCCCATGAGGCTGTCTCCATCTTGTCTTCAATCTTGCTCCTGATTCCAGATGCAGCCTTGCTAGGGACAGAGAGCCGGGAAGGATTGCTGATCCATCCTGATACAGGACGTGCACCAAAGACTTTTAAGGTGGTAGTTTGTAACATCTCTGCTAAAAGCCTGCATCAAGAACTTGGTGACTGATGTATGTGATGTATTCTCCTTAACAACCTTACTCTCAACCTTTTCTTTCTTTTATGAATCATAGAATACTAGGACTGGAAGGGACCTCGAGAGCTCATTGAGTCCAGTCCCCTGCCCTCATGGCAGGACCAAAAACTGTCTAGACCATCCCTGATAGACATTCATCTAACCTACTCTTAAATATCTCCAGAGATGGGGATTCCACAACCTCCCTGGGCAATTTATTCCAGTGTTTGACTACCCTGACAGTTAGGAACTTTTTCCTAATGTCCAACCTAAACCTCCCTTGCTGCAGTTTAAGCCCATTGCTTCTTGTTCTATCCTCAGAGGCCAAGATGAACAAGTTTTCTCCCTCCTCCTTATGACACCCTTTTAGATACCTGAAAACTGCTATCATGTCCCCCCTCAATCTTCTCTTTTCTAAACTAAACAAACCCAATTCTTTCAGCCTTCCTTCATAGGTCATGTTCTCTAGACCTTTAATGATTCTTGTTGCTCTTCTCAGGACCCTCTCCAATTTCTCCACATCTTTCTTGAAATGCGGTGCCCAGAACTGGACACAATACTCCAACTGAGTCCTAACCAGAGCAGGGTAGAGTGGAAGAATGACTTCTCGTGTCTTGTTCACAACACACTTGTTAATGCATCCCAGAATCATGTTTGCTTTTTTTGCAACAGCATCATACTGTTGACTCCTATTTAGTTTGTGGTCCACTATAACCCCTAGATCCCTTTCTGCGGTACTCCTTCCAAGACAGTCACTTCCCATTCTGTGTGTGTGAAACTGATTGTTCCTTCCTAAGTGGAGAACTTTGCATTTGTCTTTATTAAACCTCATCCTGTTTACCACAGACCATTTCTCCAATTTGTCCAGATCATTTTGAATTATGACCCTATCCCCCAGAGTAGTCGCAACCCCTCCCAGCTTGGTATCATCTGCAAACTTAATAAGTGTATTTTCTAGGCCAATATCTAAATCGTTGATGAAGATATTGAACAGAGCTGGTCCCAAAACAGACCTCTGAGGGACCCTACTTGTTATACCTTTCCAGCAGGATTGTGAACCATTAATAACTAGTCTCTGAGTAGGGTTATCCAGCCAGTTATGCACCCACCTTATAGTAGCCCCATTTAAGTTGTATTTGCCTAGTTTATTGATAAGAAGATCATGCGAGACCGTATCAAATGCCTTACTAAAGTCTAGGTATACCACATCCACCGCTTCTTCCTTATCCACAAGTCTCGTTATCCTATCAAAGAAAGCTATCAGATTGGTTTGATATGATTTGTTCTTTACAAATCCATGCTGGCTGTTCCCTATCACCTTGCCACCTTCCAAGTGGCAAGATGATTTCCTTAATTACTTGCTCCATTATCTTCCCTGGCACAGAAGTTAAACTAACTGGTCTGTAGTTTCCTGGGTTGTTCTTATTTCCCTTTTTATAAATGGGCACTATATTTGCCCTTTTCCAGTCTTCTGGAATCTCTCCTGTCTCCCATGATTTTCCAAAGATGATAGCTAGAGGCTCAGATACCTCCTCTATCAGCTCCTTAAGTATTCTAGGATGCATTTCATCAGGCCCTGGTGACTTGCAGGCATCTAACTTTTCTAGGTGATTTTTAACTTGTTCTTTTTTTATTTTATCTTCTAAACCTACCCCCTTCCCACTAGCATTCACTGTTAGGCATTCCTTCAGACTTCTCAGTGAAGACCGAAACAAAGAAGTCATTAAGCATCTCTGCCATTTCCAAGTTTCCTGTTACTGTTTCTCCCTCCTCACTGACCAGTGGGCCTACCCTGTCCTTGGTCTTCCTCTTGCTTCTAATGTATTTATAAAAAGTCTTCTTGTTTCCCTTTATTCCCATAGATAGTTTGAACTCATTTTGCGCCTTTGCCTTTCTAATCTTGCCCCTGCATTCCTGTGTTGTTTGCCTATATTCATCCTCTGTAATTTGTCCTACTTTCCGTTTTTTTATATGACTCCTTTTTTATTTTTAGATCATGCAAGATCTCGTGGTTAAGCCAAAGCGGTCTTTTGCCATATTTTCTATCTTTCCGATGCAGTGGAATAGCTTGCTTTTGGGCCCTTAATAATGTCCCTTTGAAAAACTGCCAACTCTCCTCAGTTGTTTTTCCCCTCAGTCTTGATTCCCATGGGACCTTACCTATCAGCTCTCTGAGCTTACCAAAGTCCGCCTTCCCGAAATCCATTGTCTCTATTTTGCTGTTCTCCCTTCTACCCTTCCTTAGAATTGTGAACTCTACGATTTCATGATCACTTTCACCCAAGCTGCCTTCCACTTTCAAATTCTCAACGAGTTCCTCCCTATTTGTTAGGATCAAATCTAGAACAGCTTCCCCTGATAGCTTTTTCAACCTTCTGAAATAAAAAGTTGTCTCCAATACAGTCCAAGAACTTATTGGATAGTCTGTGCCCCGCTGTGTTATTTTCCCAACATATATCTGGATAGCTGAAGTCCCCCATCACCACCAAATCTTGGGCTTTGGATGATATTGTTAGTTGTTTAAAAAAAGCCTCATCCACCTCTTCCACCTGGGTAGGTGGCCTGTAGTAGACTCCTAGCATAACATCACCCTTGTTTTTAAGCCCTTTTAGCCTAACCCAGAGACTCTCAACACTTCCGTCTCCTATGTCCATCTCCACCTCACTCCAAGTGTGTTCATTTTTAATATATAAGGCAACACCTCCTCCCTTTTTTCCCTGTCTGTCCTTCCTGAGCAAGCTGTACCCTTCCATACAAACATTCCAATCATGTGTATTATCCCACCAAGTTTCTGTGATGCCAACAATGTCATAATTGTACTTATTTATTAGTACTTCCAGTTCTTCCTGCTTATTACCCATACTTCTCGCATTTGTATATAGGCATCTAAGATACTGATTTGACCTTGCCTCCCAGTTTTGCCCTGACCCTCCTTTCTCTCTGCCATTATAGCCCACGCTCCCTCCCATTTCCAGCCCATCTCCCAGGTCTCCATGTTCTCCACTTACCCGTGGGCTTTGCCCACCTGTCCCCATCGAACCTAGTTTAAAGCCCTCCTCACTAGGTTAGCCAGTCTGTGTCCAAATAGGGTCTTCTCCCTCCCCGAAAGGTGAACGCCATCTCTGCCTAGCAGTCCTTCCTGGAATAGCATCCCGTGGTCGAGGAAGCCAAAGCCCTCCTGGCGACACCATCTTCGCAGCCAGGCATTCACCTCCAGGATGCACCTGTCTCTGCCTGGGCCCCTACCTTCGACAGGAAGGATCGAAGAGAATACCACCTGTGCTCCAAACTCCTTTGCCTGTACTCCCAGAGCCCTGTAGTCACTCTTGATCTGCTCAGTATCACACCTCGCAGTATCATTTGTGCCACATGGATAAGTAGCATGGGGTAGTAGTCAGAAGGCCAGATAATCCTCGACAATGCCTCCGTAACATCTCAGATACGGGCAGCATAGCCTGTAAACAGCATACCTCCCGAGATGAAATGTCAGGGCGACATTTAAACCTTTAGATTTTAGATGCTAAAGGATTTGGCTCAGTGTGCTCTTGTGGGTAAGATCTAAAGTATAAATTGACCTGGGACTGTAGCTGGTTCTTTGGGACAGGAGGATCTGTTTGGAGTTGGTGAGATCGGGTTTTATAACCTCTCACCTGTTTGTAAGGTCCAGGGCTGATTGTGGCACAGGGAAAGCTGGGGTGTCTAAGGGGTTTTGCTTGTGAGGCTTCCTGCTGGCCAGACTGGCAGCTGAAGTGCTCTATGTGACTGGTTTGTGGCCTATTTGAGAACAATCTCCAGTCAAGGGCTGTAAGTAGGCCTGGTTTTGAGCAATTCACCCTGAGCTGATGCCCTCAGTGGGTGCCCAGACCCGGCCCGGTCCATCACACTCCCAAAGGCCCCACCCACCAAGCCATTTCCAGCACCCAACTTGTTTCCATGAATTTTTTAGAAGGATAAATCCCATGAGACTGCTTCAAACATCTGAGCCTTGCCTGCAGCCTTCAACACTGCTGCATTTGGCTAGTCCATGAACACCAAAACATGAAACTGACCAGAAACAAAGAATGAAATGGACTAATCCACTCTTGTCCTCCAGGATGGGCTAAGTACAAAGTGGGATATAGACTTTTTTAAAACATCACTAGTTCTAAAAACTATCAGGTGTGTTGATAAGGCAATGAAAGCATTATACATGTTTGGGGGCAGATTTAGCAGGAGGCTCTGCCAGCACAAAGCCTCTGCAGACCCAGTTTGGATGGATGGCTGAACTGGGGGTTTTGCACATCTTTCAGCCAAAAAGGAACCAGCAAATCAAGAAAGCAACATATAGCAAAGATTGCTTCTCCAACCATAGCCTGTGACACAGCCAGTTCCTTCCAAATTTAAACTACCCAGTGCCCTGACAGGGATAGATCAGGCTGTGTTTCAGGACCTCTCTTTTCAGTGTCCCAAACAGAGCCCATACTGTTCTCCCAGCATTGTCCTCTGCCCTTATCATTCTCAGCTGCCTCTGTCTTCACTTTCCCCTTTTATAGGCCTCACTTGCCCCTTTTGGAGGCTGACATGCTCCAGCTGATTGCTGTCCCTGTCCATGAGTCTTTGCCTACTAATACAGGGTCCTACAGCCATAGGATTCTTGCCTCAGCCTCCTCCTGGACTATCTCAAGACTCCAGATAGGTGCAGGGTCAGTCATGGGCTGTCCTGCAGGGCTGGAGTAGTGCAAAGCAATCAGAGCAAATAGGTGAATCCTATCCATCATTAATCTCCTGTGACATTAAGGCAGCCAGTTTGCCTCCGTCTCCACTCTTCTGCCAACACTGGCTGCTGCATCTCTGGCTGTCTTTGCCTCACTCGTCTGCATTCAGCTATACACACTTCCACCTCCCAAGGGTGGCCTGTCAGTTATCAGGGTGGCACGGAAGCCATGAAATGAGGCAGCTCTCTGATAACACAGGCTGGGGCTCTCAGGGAGAGCTGGAGTTTCAGCCATTGGAGAAATTAAAACTCCACTTCCAAAGAAACAAGACTCCCCATCAGTGACTGAATCATCAGCATGAAAGTCTCCTTCTTAAGCGATCAATCTGTTCACGTGCTCAGCAGCATCAAAACTGCATGTGATGGGTGTAGTGTAAGTTGAACTGTGAAAACAGACACATTTATATTCAAAATAAAGCACAAGTATTTCATAGTGAGGATGATTTACCATTGGAACAAACTACCAAAGCAAGTGACAGATTCTCCATTTCTTGATGTCTTCTAATGAAGACTAGGTGCCTTTCTGGTGTGTACTTGGATCAAAACTTAGCTACTATGATATACAGGAGGGCTGGGATATGCAGGAGTCAGATTTAATGCTGTAATGGTCCCTTCTGGCTTTAAAGTCTACTAATAAATGAAAAACTGAGTGTAGCATAGGGAGCAGCCTCTGGGGCTTTACTGTGCACCCACCTTGATCCCCAGACTCAGCTGCCATTAAGAGGGATGATCCAGGAGTAGCCAGTCAAACATCCAGAGAGGCTGCCCAGGGTCAGGACACCAGCCTTACAAGGTAGAGGTGGGTGTGGCAGTGACATCACAAAGGCCTGCTGCAAAACATCAGTCTGCTGGACAAGTGGTGGGGAGGTGGTGATCTCACAGAGAGACTTTGACATCAGCTAGACAGGACAGAGATGCAAGGCAGGGGCAACCTTTGAGACTTCCATGGCTTTTGCAGCAGCCAAGCTCCTTCTCAAGGTCTCTCCCTGGGAACTGAGAGAGAATTAGGATGAATGTGTGCGAGCATGAGGAGGAACCTTGGCAGAGTTTTCTCCTTCCTTATTACTGATTTTATAGTCCCTGTTTAGACGGTAAGAGCCTCAGAGAGGTTTGAAACCTGTTCAGTCTGATCCACCTGGTACCAGCTGAACTGGAGACATAGAAATTACTAGGTTAAAGTGATTTGATTTCCTGCCAAGGACTTTGTCCTATAGAATCACTGGGGCATTGGGGGTTTGTCCTTTTTTCCTTTTTTTCTTGCTCTTTCTTGACTTGCTTTTTTATTCCCTTTTCCATTCCCCTCTGCCTCCACCCAGGAGAAGTATGTATATGTCACAGGGATTTGCTGTCACTGTGGGAGGCCCTCCAAAAAGTGCTCTGAGATTGAGTGGTGACCTAGGCCATCCTTTTAGACTTCTGTTGAGACTCCTCTATCATTCAGCTCTCAGAGTCTTGCTGCTGATTGGCTGAGCTGCTGGGGGATATCCTTTTGTTCTCTTTTAAGACCAAGCAAATGAGTTACAAACCATCATGTATTTGATTGATCTCACTACTTCTCTACTATTATTGTCTCTGTGCAGTTCCTGATTCTCTCTACTGTGCCAGTTCTTCTCAAATACTTGCTGAATAATGGCTATGAGCAATTGTTGGTCTGCAGCTCATTTGAGAGCACTTTATCCTGATCAGCTAGTGTGTCCCAAGGGGCCGGCTAGGGGCAGGACATCAGCCTTGCAGAGAGGAGGGGTGAGTGTGACAGTGACATCACAATGGCTTGTTGCAGGACCTCAGCCTTTTGGTGAACAGTAGTGGGGAGGTAGTGACCTCACAGAGAAATCCTGACATCATCCAGGCAGGACAGATTTTCAAAGCAGGGGCAACCTCAGAGACTGTCCCACCACATCCTTTATGGCTTTGTGAGAGGCCCTCACAAAAAGGTGGGACTGGAACTGCTCTGAGATTGATCCCCTTCTGTGGTGACCTAGGCCATCCTTTGGGACATCTGCTGAGACCTCTCAGCCTCCCACTTCTCAGAGTCTTGATGCTAATTGGCCAAGCAGGGGGCTATTTCCAGGGAGGAGAAATGTTCCCAGTTTCCCAATTGTGACCCATGGCTGTCCCATCTTTTACAGGCTCTGCACAAGGCCTTTTTTGGCCTCAGGCATGCCAGGCTAGGGAACCTGCTGGCAGAGTCCATAGACACAGACAGAATCCAATACATCTTGGAGGTGAGCATGATCGGAAGAGACGGGGCAATTTTACCTAAGTGTGGGGAAGAACTGGAAAGGAAAGACTGGAAATCCATTTTCCAGTCTGTTCTTCTAGCTGCACCCAGTGGGCCATCCTTGGTCCGGGCAGTCAGTGCAGTACTATGCTGAGCCCGTCCTCCTTCAGAGACAAGAGGAGGAGATGGACCTTCAAGTCAGGGTCCTGGGTGGCTTTGGCAGTGAGCACCTCAAATCCTTTGCCCCTTTCCCAACTACCTCCACTTCCACTGTGAGATCCAGGAGATGGTGCTCACAGAAGAGACATAGACTCCTTCCTAGAGAACCAGCTGGACCTGAAGGGAATCAGCTCTTCTCTCCTACAAGGCACTGAGATTTTGGTGGCGGAGGTGAGAGGGGGAATTCTCCTCACAGTCTCTCCCTTCCTCTGACCAAGAGCTTTCGAGCCCGTGAGAAGCAATGAGTCTGCCTCCATCCTGATGACCTGTTCATGAAGCAGGAGTTCAGAAAGGATAGGACCAGCCATCATTTTAGCCCTGCCTTCAAGGCTGCACAAAAGCAGAGGTGGGATTCTTGGGACCGTCTCCCCACAATAACTTTGCAAACTCCCCCTTCACCACCACGCATGATCCTCTTTTGTGTCATGACCCACATGATTAGAACACCATGAAATTTCATATGTAAACGCCCGAAATCATGAAATTGACTAATTTGGAAAACTGAGGAGCAGAAGGGCTGGGTGGGCGCTGGTGAATGGGCACTGCAGGGAGAGGACAATGAGAGGGGAAGCATGAAAAGGGCCGATGGGTGGGCAGCAGAGGCGACACATAACCAGCCACTGCTAGCCCACACTCACCAACCATCACAGCAAGTAGTCAGTGCTGTGTGGAAATGGGACAGGGAGGAAAGGGGGCCTGCTGGCCAAGAGGAGGCACACAGCAGGGAGTGCACTGAGGAACTGGCTGGCCCTGCACACTGCCACTGTGCCCAACCACCAGCTTTGCACTCAACCTTATCAGCTACTGGATCCCCCTGGACTGCTAGTGGGTGGAGAGCTGGTGAGCAAGGATCTGGCCAGCAGCAGGACCCACCAGTACTGATGGGAGAGGAGAGACTTAAAAAAATAGGTCAACAGTCCTGTATATTCTAATAATAGGCACACGTGCTGGAGGGCTTATGTACGGGACTGTCCCTTTAAAAACAGGATATCTGGTCACCCTACCTAAGGTGCACAAGATTTAGGGCTCAAAAGATGCTCTGCATTCTAGGCAAGTTCTGAAACTATCATAAGCAAGGCTGCTGGGCAGAAGACACTTTTGTCATATTAATTCCACAGATAACTTGTTACTATGGTAATGATTGGCTTAAACTTCAATGAAAGCTGAAAAGCCTAAATCTATTTAAATAATACTATTGCACCAGTTTTGGGTAATAACAGTCTCCTAACTGGACTAAGAGAAGTTTAGTCTTCATTGACTATCCTCCCTCTTCATCTAAGCACAGTACAAGCTGTTAACTTTAATGTTTATTTTCTTGAAGCACAACAGGACTTCATTATTTGAATTATTGCATAAATCTGCAGCTTAGGAATAGTCATCGGCTGAGCATTATTCATGGATGTAGAGGTCTTAAATGACTCAAACTCTGTTTCACTCACATCCTCAATAATTACCACCACAAAAGGGAACACATTTTAAAGAACAGGATGTGAAATCAATGTTCTGGAGAATTTGTAAAACAAAATCTCTACAGCTTTTTCTCAAGTTCTCTATGGATTGCTAGTGACTTCTAATCGCCTAATCAGGAGATCCCCACCCTCTATGAGCCTGAAATGAAGCTCTTTTTTTTAAAAGACAAAAATCAAAGGAAAATGGGTTGACTGCCTGAGACTTGAAGAACAAACAGTGATCCGTGGCCAGCGAGAGCTGTGATCGCCTGATATCTGTGGAGGTGCAAATAAACATAGCAGTGGCAGCCCACCAGGGACTAACCCTGATGGACAAGATCCAGCCTGTGGGCTGGTATTTGCCCACCCCTGGTGTAACAGCTGCCCTTCACTCATTCAACAATTTAAGCTTCTGTAACGTATAACATTGCACCTGTTATGTTGTTTGTTGGGGGTATGACCTGCATGCTTGTCTGTTGGTGTCAGGGCTGTGAGCCACAGCAGCATAGCATTTAAGAAACCCAGGGTTTCAGGACAGGCAGTGACACTACCCCTTTTGGAGATAGGTTGAATCCCAAAGCATCCCAGTGGGTAACACAAAGCACTGAACATACAGTGAAGGTGCTTAGAATCATCAGGTATCATATAATATTGCACCTCTATGTTGTTTGTTGACTTAAGATAGCAAATTATTAAGTTTGATTCAGCAGTTTTCTTTTCTTATTTTTGAGTCAATTATGATTTTTATAGTCCCTAGACTTTTTTGTAGGCCCTGGGCACTGTGCCTATTGGATAATCTGGCTCTGCATAGGCTTTCCCCTAGAGCAGTGGTCACCAACCAGTAGATTGGGATCTACCAGTAGATCTTGGACCCTCTCTCAAGTGATCCTGACTGGTTTGGCTGGGAAGCTATCAAGTGCTGGCACTTCAGTTGCTCCTCCACGCACTGTCATGCTGCTCCTGCCCTCTGCCTTGGAGCTGACCCCCCGGAGCCTCCTGCTTGCTGTGCAGGCTGTGAGAGGGAGAAGAGTGGGTGCTGATTTCAGAGCGTCCGTCCTCCCCCACCTTCTGTACCCTATCTCCACACAGAGAAGGGGATGGAGGGAGCTTGGCAATGCAAATCTCTGTCACTCTCACAACACTGTGTGTGCCTCTTTCACTCTCACAAACACCCACTGTCCTTCACTCTTATCTCCCGACCCAACACATATGGGGGTGGTGGGGTTGTTACTTCTGTTACTGCTTGCAAAGTGGGTTAGTTTTGGTTTTTGACGGGTCTGTGCATTTCATCATTTTCATTTCTCTTTTATGCTTAATTTTAATTTTTTGAGTAGTGAGTTCTAAAATGCAAAACCTGTCGTGGCTGCAGGAATTATCCCTGTGGTAAGTGCTGTTCCTGGAAGTGGCTGGCATGTCCCTGCAGTCCCTGAGAAAGGCAGAGCAGGGGGTCTCCACACGCTGTCCTTGCCTGCAGACACCACTCCTGCAGCTCCCATTGATCAATAATGGGGAGCCATGGCCAGTAGAAGCTGTGGGCTCAATGCCTGTAGGTGAGGGGCAGCACATGGCACTATGGAGCCACTGCTGTACATATCAGCTGCTTTCAGGAGTGGTGCAGAACCAAGGCAGCAGTAAGCCTGCCTTAACCCCACTGCTCCACCACCCAGAAGCCATCTAAGTTAAACAGTGGCCAGCCAGTGCCTGCTTCCTGAACCTCCTCTTACACCCAAACTCCTGCCCCAGAGGTGAGTCCCCCTGCACCCAAACTCCTTCCCAGAGCTTGCATTCCAAAAGCCCTCCTGGACCCCAATCCCCCAACCTAGGCTAAACCTCGAGTCCCTCCCACACTCTAAATCCCTTGGGCCAAAACCAGAACCTGCATCCCAATCCCTACCCCAGCCTGGTGACAGTGAATGATGGTGGGGGAGGAAGAGGGATAGAGTGAGAAGGGTGAGGCCTTGGAAAAGGGATGGAGCAGGGACAGGGCCTCAAAGAAGGGGCATGAAGGAAGCAGGGCAGGGGTATTTGGGTTTGAGATAGATCTTACATTGTACTTAAATTGAAAAAGTGATCTTGTGGTTAAAAAGGTTGGAGACTGCTGCCCTAGAGCATATATTTTCCTGGAACTTATCTTTTAGAAACAGACAATCTTGATTTTAAAATTGCTAATAATGGAGACTCTATCATGACCCTTGGTAAATTGTTCCAATGGTTAATTACCTTCACTGTTAAAAATTTACACAGAATTTCCAGTCTGAATTTTAGTTTCAACTTCTAGCCATTTGATCTTGTTATACCTTTGTCTGCTAAACTGAAGAGTCCATTATCAAATATGTGTTTCAATGGGGAGAATAGGATCTTCCATCTATCTGAGTAAGATGTAACACAATCCACTAGGTGGAAGCTGGAGCTAGAAAAACATTGTCTGAGAAATGCTATTTTCATTAATTACAATTTGAACAATCTTTCTGAATGTTTGTTATAGCAGCCTGCCTAATTTTGTTATTCTCCCACTTGAAAATTACAATAATCCAGTCAGGGGGTGCAAACAATACCTTGTAATTTAGGTGATCAATCCTACCATATAAATAATCAGTCAAAATGAAGAGTTTGGAAATACACTGGAATTTGTACAAACTATCGAATGACTATTTATGAACAGCATATACAGTAGGAATCGAGATCAATTTGCAAACAGCTCATGAACAGAGAAAAAGGCTATGTTTCAACAAATATTACCAGGCAGTGAATATTTGTTCAGCTCCAGCCTGGATGATCTTTCGGATACTTATCTGAATTTTTTGAGATTTGCTGAGATATAATAGGAGAGTAGCAATTATACATACAAAGCAACAATTGCATAAAGAAATATTATGAGTAGTGAAGCCACTACCCAGAATTGTTGGGTACTAGCTTGGGTCATCAGAACAACATTTTTGGCTACCAAAAAAACAAAGTCTGGGTTTTAAATCTCAATATTTTTGACAAATGTGTGATGATATATCATGGCCTAAATCAGTGGTTCTCAAACAGAGGTCCAAGAATTGGTTTCAGGAGGTTCACCAAGCATGACCAACATTAGACTCACTTGGGCCCAGGGTAGAAAGCCATAGCCTCACTGCACAGGATTGAAGCCCGGGGCTCCAAGCACCACCACACAGGGCTGAAGTCCAAGCCCAAGCGTCTTAGCTTTGTAACATCTCCTGTAGCATGTGGCCTCGGTCAACTGTCCTGCTCGTTACCCCTTAATGCTGGCCCTGGCTTTTATATTCAGAAAAGCAGTTGCTATGGAACATCTGGGCCATGATGTTTTTATAGCATGTGGGGGGGGGGCCCTCAAAGAAAAAGACTGAACCCCTGTCCTACAGTACCAACAGGATAAAGCCCTCCCCTTGTGGAGAGTCCTCTTGCCTTAAAAGGACTTTGCATACTTGCAGGTGTCTGTGCTAGTGGATTCATGTTCAGGAGTGGTGCCTATAACAAATCAATAGCGTGCGTTATGCTGAGTAATAAAAGATTAATTTTATTCACATTGGAAACTGTTTCTTGCATGCATTCTTATCATTGTGGAGGAAGATGGCTGATACGACACAAATCATTCATCTTGACAGAATATGACCTACTAATAGTTCTATCATGATTCAATATCTCTAGTACTGAAGTTACTCTCATTAAGTGGACAGAGATTTGTTGTGACCTCAGTGCTCATCTTGTTTATAGTTTGAATCAAAAAGGAGTAGAGGACAGAAATCACTTATTCTAAGGGGTAGAGGAAGTAATAAATGGTATTAACCCTGTGGCTAGAAGCACATCCATTCATCCCAAGAAACTCCAAAGTACTTAATTAGAAAGACAAATAGTTATAGTTTTGTTTTTTAAAACAATGTATATAATTTAAAATGTTCAGCCCAGGTATTTGAATTTCCCGAGCTTTACCCACCTTTCGGAGGATAAATTCTCCTTGGGTACATCTGCAAGTTAACAGGATGTGCAAGACATAAGCAGATGTTATATGTCATCCTGATGATCTATCAAGTCTGGAAAATACACAGGAAGAGATGATGTTCCGAAAGCCACAGAAGGAAGAGAACATTTTTTGTTTGACTTTCAACTTATTGCCAGACAAAAACTAACCTTTCTCCCATTTCAGCTGGTTCTTTTCAATTAGAAAAATAAATAATTTTGGGGCATTTCCAAATGGAAACTGTTAAATCTGCTTTCTTCAAGATAAAAGTTATTCTGAATTAGTCTCATTCCATGTGTTCTAGTTGGGAGAAAATGTGTTTGAAGTAGAGGTCAACACTTCTTAAAAAGTGACCCATGCTGTGGAGTTCAGTGAAAATCATGAAGTTCTTGGTTCTGCAGTTCACAAAGAGGATGAAGCATAGTACAGAAGACTTAGTAAAACAAGGAAATTCTGCATAGGAGCAGCGACGTAACAAGAGAGGGGCAGGGGGTCAGTTGCCCCCGGGCACCACACTAGGGGGGCACCAATTTAGTCCCCTTCCACTCCCCCTGTCATCCCTCGGCTCGCCTGCTCCTCCTCTGCCGCCTCTCTGCCCCCAGTTCGACCCTCCTCTATCTCCACTTGCGTGCGGGGGCCCGGCCCCAAACTGGAGGGGGGGGGAAGGGGAAGACACGGTACAAGCTCCTCCCTCCTCCTCCCAGGGTCGGGCTCAGCCATGTGCTAGGTTCGGGGCCCTGCTGCGTGGTGGAGGTGGGGCTCAAATTTTGCCTTTGCCCCCGGGCGCATAACACGCTCACTGCGCCTCTGCATAGGAGGTTGTTTTCACTCCCCACTGAAGTCAATGGAATAATTCTCATTACTTACGTAGGACCAGGATTTCCCTCTTGGTGTCCATGCCTCACTGTTCACTGGTCACTCAACACATAAAATATGAACATGAATGTTGCATGAAGAAGTTGTTATTAATGACATCACAGTGACATTTGCTGTCACTCGGAAAGCAATGGAAAGGCAAAAATATAAACAATTTAAACCTTAAATTGAAGATTAATACTGGGGCAGCTTCACTAGAATTTCAAATAAAACAAGATTATACTCAGTTGTGGGTTGGAAATATGCGAAGGCCAAAATAAAATTTTACACATGATCACAAACATTATACTGGATGTTTGTGGCCAGTTCCTTGGGAAACTGGAGAAATGACAGAAAGTTCTTCATCAAATAATGTACATAACACAAGGACTTGCAGCTCCCCTAATAGGTTTGCCAGTAATACAAGAATCACGTCTAGTAGAGAAATTGGCATGGATTAATGTCAAAAAAAGTAAACTGTACAGAAGATGTATCCATATGTCTTCACAGGGCTAGGTAAGCAGTCAGGAAATTACTGAATAAAACTGGTGCCATTAGAAACTCCCTTTGGTCTCATAGCCCCACACTGAATTTCTACACCCTTGTTAGAGAAAGTCAAAGAAAAATTTAAAAGAACTGAAAATATGGGAGGTATTTCCCAGATAGAAGAACCCTCTGTCTAGCGTGCAGGGACAATTGTAGTACCAAAGCCCAACGGCAAAATCCGTATTTGTGTGAGTGATGGGTTGGATCACAAAGGTCCCACTGGGGCTGTCACACAGTGTGCTCTAATCCTGATCTAATACTGATCTATCTGGAAAAAGGTATGCAAATTGTGCTCTGCAATTTGAGTACCTTTTTCCGATAGTTTTGTCGGAAGAGGCTTTTCCAAAATTTGGCCCATCTACACTGGGCCAAATTTCAGGAAAGCCTCCTCTTTCAGAAGAGCCTATCTGACTCATGGAAGGAGGAAGACAGGGGTTCCGAAAGAGTGTGTCTGCTCTTCCACAAAAATAAAACGGAAGAGCAGACACATTCCCTGGGTGCAGCAGAAAAACCCCATAGTGTAGACATAGCCTCTAAAGCTATATCTACACTACAAGGTTTTTGTGTAAAAACAGTTGTTTTTGTTCAAAAACTCGTGAAGCATTCACACCTCAAGCACATTTTTGTGCAAGAAAATCTACAGGTAATCGACAGAGCAGAGGGCTTTTTGCGGTGCAGGTATACCTCCTTCTACAAGGCATAACTGCTTTTTGCTCAAGAGTTCTTTTTTCTCTAGCTCTAGTATACAGCTCCCTGTGTCCTTAGAGTTCTTTATTTTCAGATTTCTTCATCTTTATCATCTTGGGATGAGGAGGCCATTTCAAAGGCCACAAGAAGACAAAAGGCGGATTGCTTTCCATTACTTAAATAGACTTTCCCCAGGGTGGGAAATCTTTGTTTTATACTCTGCATCAGCATGGAAAAATACCAGAGTTAAGATGGATTCTAGCACCAGGTGGCATGGTCACATGTCTTTCTAGGACCAAGTACAATTTGGGCTTACTGGAAAAACAAAACCATTGACAGATTGTTACCTAGAGTACTGAGCCATTATGTTTCCAGGGTATCAGACATGACCCTCATTAGCACATTTAGAATTAAAAACAGATTCACTCTTTGTTTCTAACTTCACATATCAGAATGATACATGCACAGATAAAATATACACATTCAGCAGATTGTAACTTCAAAAATGATATGTCATACGATGCATTTAACCTAAAGCATCTTTGAGTTATGCATATTCATAACCCAATTTTTATAAAATATGGTGGGCATGACAGTGTGCATCTTACACAACATCATTAAAGCAGGTACAGAGGAAAAATACATGCTTCCCAGAGTTTGTGAGGACATTACTTCAGTTTTTAGAATCCAAGGTCTTTTACAGGAATCTTCTCGTAAATCCTCCTTGCTAAAGAATCTATACTATTAATTACATTCATCACCCTCCATTTAAATGTTTCAGTTGTCTCCTATATGGCATGATTTCAGCATCGGAACATTTCCAAAAGAGAATCTTTCATGTCAAGTTTGCCTGGCATCCTTTGTCATGTAGATATTTTGTTGGCATATAGCAGAGATAAAGATGAACATAATGAGCAACTATATGCAGTTCTGAGATTCTTCCAACAAGCCAGCCTCATTCTGAATGAGAAAAGTGAATTTGGAAAGGAGCAGACAAAATTTCTAGGATACATAATTAGCAAGCAGGGAATTCAGCTAGATTCAAGCAAACTGAAGGCATTACTAATTTTACATAACTCAGAGATGTTTTTTGCAGTAAGAAGATTCCTAGGCATGACAAAAAATTTTGAGAAATTCTTACCAAGTTTGTCTCATCTGAAAAAAAAAAGTCCTCAAGTGATCTCCTTAATGGTCACAAAAATGAAGACCAGTGATAGTCCACAACAAAACTTACTTAATAAAAACTACAGCCATCCCTACTGTTTGGCACCATAGTTTGTAAACTATAGCCACAGGTGTCTCTTCATTTGGTTTAGGAACAGAGCTCACACAAAAGCAGCTGGAGGGGAACCAGAGACCAGTTTCATTCATGTCAAGAACCTTCACAGAAACCATGCAGCAGTATTGCTCAAATGGAAAAGAACACTCTAGTAGTCACTTGGGCCTGTGAATGGTTCAGTGCCGGTTTAGTTTGAATTAAAATACATAAAAAAGACCACATTGGCATTATTGGTTTCAGAGACACGACCATCCACCTAGGATTCAAGGATTTCAACTTCAGCTGATGCAATTTTCTTTCAATATTGACTATATGGCAGGGAAAACACTCCTTACAGTAGACACTTTCTAGAGCCTTGATTAAGTAGTCGCCAACAGAAGAGGCTTTTCTGAAAAATGTCAAAGTCTCTATCAGTGGTTCTTAACCTTGGGGTAATTACCCCTCAAGGGGTAATTTTTGCCATATTTCAGGGGGGAATGAGCAGGTCAGCTATACACATTTCTGATAGAGTAATATCAGCGGGGAAAATTATTTACTAATTATATTATTAAATTGAACACAAAGTAACGGCAACATCAGTAAATTCTTTAATTTACTTTATTCAACAATATTTTATTATTGTTCCTTCCGAGATGATGTAGTATGAGTCATGCAGTAACAGTGTGCATTGCAGCACAACTTGATCTGACTTGCAGAGGCGTGTTCAATCCTGTTACTGGTCAGCTCCTATAAAACCAATGGCAAACCCAATGAAAGATCATTTTCAATGCCAGGAGTGCTTTTGGGCAACTTTGGCTGATCTGCCAGCTGTGACCCTTCCTGAACAAGCATGACTTGGCCTCAGTGATCCATGCTCTTGTTACATCCCAGCTGGCTTACCGTAATGCTCTTTATGTGGGGCTGCCTCTGAAGAGCCTTTGGAAACTTCAACTGGTCCAGAATGCGGCTACTCTAGTCTTAACTAATACTCATTATACGGAGCACATTATGCCAGTGCTCTGGCAGCTGCACTGGCGTCTGGTATGTTTCCAGGCACAATTTAAGGTTTTGGTTATGACCTACAAAGCCCTAAACAGGTTGGGTCTGGGGTATCTGAAGGACCGTCTTCTCCCATATGAACCTACCCAGGGATTGAGGTCAGCTGGGGAGGCTCTGCTCAGTGTTCCCCCACTTATGGAGATAAGATTAACATATACGCGTAACAGGGCTTTCTCAGCTTTTGCTCCCAGGCTGTGGAATTCTCTTCCTCGCGATATTCACATAGTGCCAACGTTAGCATTGGTTTGGCATTAGGCTAAAGCCACCCTTTTTACTCAAGCTTTTATTGGTGTTTGAGTCTGTATGTGTGTGTTCCTCCTCTCGAGATGTTTTTAGCAAGTTTTATGTCCCTCTGGGGATCTTGTATTTTAAATATATATATATATATATATATATAAAAATTTGTATTGCGTCTTAAAAAATGTTTGTAAATTGCCTTGAATATTTCAAATAGAGAGGCAAGGTAAAAATATTTTAAAATAAATATATACACACACACACACACACACACACACACACGCCATTTTTTTCTGTGTCACTCTCCCACCGCCTGCTTCCACCCTCAGCTGTCTGGCCTCCCTCCCTGCTCTCCCCTAGGCTGGGCCTGGCTGTGGTGCATCTTCTGGGGGTAGCATCTGTTGTTGCGGAATCTTGGGTCCGCTCCCCTTGGCCAGTTCCCACTGCCATCCACGGTGAAGCGGCCCCTGGGGGTGGGACTCCAGGATTTCGATTGATGGATTCAGTGGGTCAGTTTGCAAAGAAAAATGAAGCTGTTCTTGAAGCATCCTATCATATTGCTCTCTGAATTGCTGAATGTAAAAAATCTAATGCAGTCAGAGAGGATCTCAAACCATGTCTGGTTGAAACAATGAGACTTGTTCTTGGGAAGCAACATGCAAAAAAGGTGGATCAGATATCACTTTCAAATTGCACAGTGAAAGGGCACGTTTCTGAGACAAGCAAAGACATTTTGGATCAAGCAGATACAGAGATGAAAGCTAGTCCCTAACTTTGCCCTTCAGTTGGCTGAATCAACAGATGACGCCTTCTGTGAAGGCTTGGTACATAAAAGGTGACTCTGTAAAGGAGGAATTCCTATTCTCTGAATCACTGACCACTACTGCACATGGAGAAGATGTGTTTAGAACATTGCAGAATTTCTCATCGATAAAGGGTTACAATGGACAAAATTAGTTGGTATGTGCACTCATAGAACACCATCAATGATGGGAATTCATCCTGGGTTTAAGGCTCACATAAAGCAGATCACCCCTCATGCCACATTCACCCACTGAGTACTTCACAGATACACTTTGGCTCTGAAGACACTACCATCAAATCTTAGCAAAGTGTTCTGTGCAGTTGTTAAAATTGTTAATCATACTGAAGATTGTGCCACAAATTCCAGAATGTTTAAAATATGTGAAGAGGCTGGTGCTGAATTTAGTGCACTTCTGCTTAATACAGAAGTTTGCTGGTTATTGCACAGAAAAGTCTTAAACCGAGTGTTGCAACTAAGAGAAGAAATATCAATGTTCTTTGAAAGAGAGAGATCTGCTAAAGAGCAAGAATTATTTGGGGAAAATAACAGACCATACATTCATTCTAAAAATTGACATACTTTGCAAATTTTTTTACGGAAATTAATAAGCTAAACTTCTCACTACAAGGAAATATGGTGAATATTCTCACAGCTCAAGACAAGGTTGCTAGCTTCCTCAGTAAGTTCCAGCTTTACCGACATAGGGTTGAAGCTGAAGATATACCCATGTGGTTAGAATTGGCAGCTCTGCTTGAGGCAACCAAACAAATGTTCATTTGCTAATTATATCATAGGATACTTACTGTCAGTAACAAACTCCATCAGTGGATACTTCTCGGATATAGAACAGCATCACATGAATGCATGGATTGTAAGATAATTTACAGTGGAAGAAAAAGTAATTGAAGACAAGGATATCCAAGTGAAAGCAGAATTCCTTGGCCTGCAAGAAGATAACACATTGGAAGCAGATTTTCAGGATTCTGATCTGGCAACTTTTTGGTGAAAAGCTGGTTTAGAATATCCGATTCTCTCTGACAGAGCTCTCAAACTTCTAAACCCACTTGCCACTACGTATCACTGTGAGGTCGGCTTTTCTACAATGGTCAACATTAAAACAAAGGCAAGGAATAGATTGGATCTTAGTCATGTCTTGAGATGTGCATTAGCTGTGACAAAACCTTGTATCTCTAAGCTAGTCAAGCAGAAGCAGTATCAACCTTCACACTGAGAATTTCATCAGAGAAATGCTATTCGTGATGTGTTTTCATTTTCTGAATAACGAACCTAATATATAATAAGTTTAAAACACAATAGGTGTTCAATGTTGTTCAACATAATGTATGAGAAAATGAAATACAATAAAAATGATTAATTGTAATTTTCTTTTTGTCTATTGCCATTTAAAAAAGGGGTAAGGGTAATTTTGGTTTATTGGTTAAGCTTAAGGGGTAACAGTGCCGAAGAGGTTAAGAACCACTGGTCTATATTGACCTTGCTCTGTCAGTAATTCCAGCATCTGCCAGCCAACATCAGCAAATTAGAGATGAAAGTCTAAACAATTAGACTTGCCAGAAATTGATTCAATTCTAACAAAGAGGCTCAAGTCAAAGGAATCCGCTTCCAGCAGACCTACTACCATATTGACAGGTTCAAATGACCTTCATGTGACTGGCGGCCTGCTTCTGAAAGGATGACACATATTTCACTATGGTATTCCAGAAAGATGCTATCCAAAATCCTTGTGGGACACCAAGGTATAAACAAGCACAGAGCATGAGCAAATACTCTGTATCGGAGCCTGGTCCTAGTAGCCAAATTCAGATCTTAGTAGAAGTCCACGAGCTTGCTAGGAAAAGAAAATAATATAAACAAAGAAAGAAGCAAAGAACCTTAGAGATATCAGTAGAATTAATACAGCAATGGAAGAGTGAGGTGAATTCTATTCTTTCACATGCATTGTTAACATAATAGCTAACTACATTCTGTTTGCAGACTCTTCATTACTAACGTGAAACAGAACATAGGCTTGCCCCAAGGCAGGATTATTAGGGCACAAGCTTGGGAAAACTGGGCTCAGTTCTTGCCACAGATTTCTTGTGTCACTTTGGGCAAGTCACTTCCCTTTTTCGACTTAAGGTTCCCACCTGTAAAATGGGGATAATAATATTACCCTAACTCACAGGGGCATTGTAAGGGTGAATACGTTAAGATATTATGAGGTACTTGGATCTTATCACAAACACAGGCCAATGATAGGCCACAAATGGAAGGGTTGAATTTTCAGGAGTGGCAGTTAGAAGAGTGACCCATTTTGCTTGTGAGATGTGCAAGTTGTAGATGAAAGTCACTGAGAAGCAATGAAAACTGAATCTTCTATTTTTCACTGCTGTCAGGCCGAATCTTCTTAGAACACCTCTCAAAAGAGAAATAGTCCTTTGCAGACATTTTTTTTTAAAGGCATACCGCAGAGCTTAGCACTGTCGCATTCCAGGACTATACAACTGAGTCTCTGTTTCAAGTATCCCTTAGAGCTGCTGACTACATTATGCAAGTGAGTGCTGTACTGAAAAGTGTATGGGTAAGTCTACTCAGGGATGAAAAATACATAGCTGGCCCAGGTGAGCTGAGTCAGGCTCATGGGGTTTGGTAGCTGAGATATTCATGAGGCGGAGGCAGGCAGTCCTCACAGGCTGGAGGACTGAGCAGGGGGCAGCCACACAGCGGGTAGCTAGAGAGAAGCAGCATTTTCCCCTTAAAAGCACCTCTTCTCTCCAGCCGGCTGCACAGCTGCCTGCTGCTCCTCTGGCCCATGCCTCCCTCCCAGCCCTGCTCCAGGCTGCCAAATCTCCCAGACCAAACAGTCTGGATGTCACTACAGTAAGTGGTGTCCGGTCTGAGGGAGTTGGCAACCCCTTTCCTCACTGAAGTCTCTAGCACACTTCAGGCACTACCCAAGTAGCAACAGCCAGGCCTATCCTACCAGTGCTGGTGCCCTACACAGTCCAGTACCAGTATCCTACCCCCACCCCTGGTGAAGTGTGCTAGGGACTTTACAGAAATGTAACAGAGAAATGGCCCTGGTCTGACAGGGCTTTCAGTGTAAAACCCAGACCCTGCAATGAGCTCCATGAAGGCAGGCCCCTGATCCAAGCTCCACTGAAGACAAGTGTGGCTCCTTGAGAGTGCTGAGATTGGCCCATCAGGAGCTAGAGCCAGCAGTTAAGACCTCTTTTGCCCAATGCTCAGTTGGTGTCATTCTATTGAAGTCAATTGAACTGTGCTGATTTACCTGTGCTGATTTACCTAGGGACCTGGCCCAGTGTTACAAATAACAACATGTGGCCCAGAGGAAGGCAGAGAAGAGGAAGAACCATGGTTACAATTAAGAGAAGATTGTTTGTTACTTTTGACATATGTCTAATATTTTAAACAATTTCATATACCCCGTCACCTCTGCAAATGGTTAATTATTTTGCACTTACACCTGCCAATTTCTGGTCTTAAAAAAATCCAGTGTAAGCAATGGCCACACTCAGGTTCATGCTCCCAGCTCATGACAAGAACTCCCACAGCTAAGAAGTTGTAAGGAGTGGGCTGCTGTCCCACCATGGATACACCTAAGCAGGTTGCTGTGCCCCAGCTGAATGGGTGGCAGCATAAATGGGTGGTTCTCAGTTTCTTTTCTACCCTCCCTATAGCACATCACCTAGTGACTGCTGCTCCTTCGGCTGTCATTTAAGATCAGCCTAGAGCTGATAAACTCAGATTTCCCGGGGGTTTACCCTCAGGAATCATATTTCTCTGCCTCAAATTCTGTCAATTTAAAAAGTTTTGAGGAAGAGAGGCAGAAAAGGAAAGTTGATGGTGTGCTCTGTATGGCAGTTGGTGCCACACTCAGACTTATGTCATTTTTTTCCTACTTACTTCTATTGATATTTGAACCTAACAATTACCCTGTGTGTCTCTTTCAGAGCTGTCAGTTCAGCATCAAACTGTCATGAGTCTGAACTCTGCTTCCTCAGTGCCTCATCACCAATCCCTCAATTGACAGGTTTCCTGTGGTACGTGGATGTGATTGGCACAGTACCCTGCCAGGAATTATCTGCCTCCAGATCACTGAGTGATTTCACCCCTGGGGCACCTTTCCCCTCTTTTTGCTGACTGCAGAGCAGAGCTGCAATGCAGAACATCACCACAGGAATGGGCGCCAGTGACAACGGTCCTTTACCTAGTCTCAAATCTCCAGTATGTGGTCCCTGTCTCCTCCTTAGAGGGCTTCTTTGTAGGCCAAACGGCAGTGTGTATTCAGATGCTGCCTTACAATTATCTTAACCCACAGCACCTGGGCACTAAATAGCAGGTCAGTAACCACAAACAACAAGGGAGAGTTCTGTGACCTTTCTCCAGCTCAGTACAAGTAAGAGGAACTGACATGACATTTCCTCAGAACAAGGAGGGGCCTTGAAACTCAGCTGTGCTGATGCTTACAAGCAGGAATGACTGTTTCAGCCACCACTCTGAGCTTTGGCACCTTCAAATATTGGTTCGTCTAGATCTTTGGACATTTTTGCTTTGTTACCTACAAACATCACTACCTTGGGACACTAGCATCTAGCTGCTCACTATCTCCAGGCCTCTGAATATATGTGTGTTGGCAGAAAAGTGCAAACCCAACATACCGATTGCATTTGATGTTTATTCTAGATGTGCAGGAGCAGTATACACAATGAAAACTTCTGCTACCCAAAAGGTCTCAAATGCCATGCTGCATACTGATTACCCATTAAGTACCTATTGTAGAACCTCAGAGTTATGAACTGATGCATCAACCACACTCCTCATTGGAACTGGAATTATACATCTGTGACATAGTGGGGGGCTGTCTGCTCTGTAACCCGGGGTCCCCCTGCGCTGTGATGGGAGATTCTCACTGACTCTCCCAAATGTGTATTAACCCAGACACCCAGGCTCAGCCTCCCAGGGAGAGACAAAGGAAGGAGGGCGGAGACCAGCACCTGGCTGGGGGGCAGGGCTGGAAGAGAGTTTTAGTTTCTGTCTGGAATCATGGAGGAAGCAGCCTAAGCAACAGGCTAGGATTTAGGGGCCCAGTCTCCCCCATCTCAAGGGGGGGCTGAGGCATCCTAGGCCTGCCCTGTAATCAGATTACATCTATGCTGTGCTGTATCCTGGAGAAGCAATAAACTCCCTATATTCTACTGGCTGGCGGAGTCTGTTCGTGCCACTACAGGGTGCAGGAGTCGGGGGAACCCCGACAGGCCGTCACAACATCAAACAACAGCAGAGGACAAAAAAAGCAAATGCAGTACAGTACTGTGTTAAACAGAAACTACTAAAAATATGAAGGGAAAGTCTGATTAAAAAATTGCTAAGGTAAGGAAACTATTTCTGTGCTTGATTAATTTAAATTATGATGGTTAAAGGTGCATTTTTTCTTCTGCATGGTAATGTCTCAAAGCCTTTTCAAGTCAATGTTCAGTTATAAATGTTTGAAAGAACAAACATGGAATTTCTTTCAGCATTAAGAACAACATTCTTTCCAGTGGTCTTTATAACGGTAAGGTTCTACTGTATTTGACAATGGGCTCTTCCATCTAGTAGACACAGGTACAATGAAATCCAAGGACTGGAAGTTGAAACTAGACAAATTCAGACTGGAAATAAAGCATACACTTTTAAATGTGAGCATCATTCACCACTGGGAAAAAAATTACCAGTAGTTGTGGAGGACTTGGTTTCACAGATCCAGGGCCTGAAGGGATCATTAGATAATCTAGTCTCACCTCCCATGTATTGCAGGCCATTAATATTACCCAGATATCCCTGTATCCATAGATTCTGAGGCCAGAAGCAACCATTGTGATCATCCAGTGTAGCCTCCTGTATAATAGAGGCCACAGAACTTCTCCAAAATAATTATCCATCTTCGGCAATTCTTAAATAAAAAATAGTTGGTCGGTCGGTTTGTTGGTTGGTGAAAAAAAGGCGCTCTTGCTCAAACAGGTATTATTTGTGGGGAGTTTTATGCCCTTTGTTCTACAGCAGGTCAGATTAGATGATTGCAGTGGTCCTGTCTGGCCTTTGAACCTTTGAATCTATCCAAAGAGATTTGATGGTAATGATCCTAATGCTTTTTAAGAGACACATTTAATATTCCTCTCATGGGAGAGGAGTGGAAATCAAAGCCTACTAGATATACTGTGTATTGCACAGCAGCGGAGAGGCTGGGAGATTGTTTTGTGTGACACTTAAAAACACATTAGAAACAAATGAAAGGAAAATTCTTCTACACTGTAAATACTACCAATTGTCTTTAAATTTAAAATATGGATTAGATTTAACAAATCAACAATGCAAATATACCAATCTGAAAACTCTGTGGGCAAGAACTTCATGGCCAAAGGAGAGCTATCACCCTCCTTTTTTTCTAGCATTGGGCCCTAAACAAAGAAATGATTGTCAGTGTTAATAGGACCATGACAGGCATTTTCTCCTAAATGGAACACACATAAGATCGAAGCAATCATATTTAGAATGAGAGATGAGAGATATATTTCTTTGCCCAATATTTCAAATGAAATTAATATAAAATTCCAGGCACTTGCCTGACTGGTCAGCTCTTTCTTCATGCTTCATATGGTATATCTGCTTCTTTTATTTCAAAATTTTAATTGATCCAATATTAATTATGCTATGTTATCATGGTGATTGGAGCCCTATAAATGCATGGGATGATAGATATTAATAAATAAAATAGGAGAAAATGCCGTGACCATAAAAAAGCAATAAGAAGAGGGTCCATAAATACATCAGGAGCAATAGAAAGATGACGGAAAGCATAGGTCTACTAAGCAGAGAAGGAGAGAGAACAGATGACGTCAAGAAGGGGGAGGTGTTTAATGTCTATTTTGCTTTAGTTTTCACTACAAAAAGTTAATTGTGATCAGAGGTTTAAAACAATATAAAAACAAAACAAGACAGAATATGGAAAGAACAGGATAAATAATATTTTGATAAATTAGATGTGTTCAAGTCAGCAAAGCCCCATGAAATTCCCCCTAGTATACTTGAGAAACTAGCTGAAGCTATCTCAGAACCATTAGCAATTATATTCAAGAACTCATTGGGTATAGGGAAGGTGTCCAAGGACTGGAGAAAGGCAAACATAGTACATGTTGAACCTCTCTAGTCCAGCACTCTCTCATCCCACAACATCCACTTATCATGGGTGTGGCCAAGTTTCCTGTGGTCCCATAAAGTGTGTTTATAGCCACCAGTCCTGGCTCTCAATCTTCTGTGCTGTTATTTATCTCTAATTTACCCCCTCAATGTCTTCTAAGAGCCCAGTAAGCAGTGGAAGCGTTAGTAATGCTGCTAGACAATATTGATCTCCCATGGTCTGTCAAATTCTCTGCTTCGGCACCAGTCAGGTCCCAAGGGTGCCAGACTAGAGAGGTTCAACCTGTACCTATCTTTTAAAAAGTGGAAAAGGAAGCTCTTTGAAATTATACACTACTCAGCCAAACTTCAGTTTCCGGAGGGATAGTAGAACAAATTATCAAACAGTTTGCAAACACATAGGGTCATAACAAATAGCAAGTAATTGTCAGAAACAGACCATGCCAACCCAATTTAATTTCCTTCTTTGACAGGGTAACTAGCCTGGGGGATAGAAGAGGAAGCAATAGATATGAATCACTTAGATTTCAGTAAGGTTTTTGACACAGTCCCATACGATAGCCTCATAAACAAACTAGAGAAAAGTGGTTTAGATGAGTTTACTATGTCCAGGAGTCTGTCCTGTATCTGGTACTATTTAATATTTTCATTACTGACTTGGATAATGGAGTGGAGATTATGTTTATAAAATTTGCAGATGACTAGCAGCTGGGAAGAATTGCAAGCACTGTGAAAGGACAGAATTCAAAACGGAACATAAGAATACTAGAAATCAAAGCATCATAAAACTGGACGAGATCAAAGCATGTATAACTGGAATACACACATGGCAGGAGTATTTTCTTGATTGTCCCTGATAGGTGTGTGTTTGACCTGCTCTTAAAAATATCGAGTGATGGAGGTTCCACAATCTTCCTAGGGAATTTATTACAGCACTTAACTACCCTGACTTAAGTTTTTCCTAATGTCCAAACCAAACTGCCCTGGCTATGATTTATGCATATTGTCCTTTCCTAGAGGTTAACAAGAGCAATTTTTCTGTCTCCTCCTTATAACAACCTTTTATGTAGTTGAAAACTGTTATGTCTTCTCCAGACTAAACAAACCTAGTTTTTTTAATCTTCCCTCAATAGGCATGTTTACTTTAAAAAAAAAGAGAGAAGAAGACAAGTGCAGAGGTAGTCAATAACACATTTTAAGACTGGTAAGGGCGGTTACCAAAAAAAAAAAAAGTCATTGCTTGATTGTTCTCCATGTCTGCTGAAAGGTAGGACACAAAATAATTGGCTTAATCTTCTGCAAGAAATATTTAGGTGAGATTATTAGGAAAAACTTTAAGAGGTTATAGAATCCCCATCATTATTGAACCTCCTCTTAAAAACCTTCGTACACTCTGAGGGATGGTCTAGATCAGGGGTGGCCCGTGGATGTAGGCAACCTCGGCAGTTGCCTAGGGCGCCACGTTTAACACGGCACCCAATGATGACGTCACTCCATTGAGGGCTATGGAGGCGGGGGCGCCGATCGCGCATTCCGCCTAGGGCGCCAGTTACCGGCAGCTCTCCTCGAACCGCTCCTGGTCTAGATATATGTGACCCTCCATGGAGAGAGGATAGACTAGATGACTTCTTGAGCTCCCTTCCAGCCCACATTTCTATGATTCTCTGTTCCTCTCTGAGTATATATGAGAAATAAGCCAAATCAGGAGACAACATAATTATTTTTAATTTTTATATAAATGTAATATGTTAAGAATTTAAAGTGTTAGATGATCAGGTTAATTTGTTTTTATGTAATATGTATAATTGAATTTATTACACATTGCACCACACGTTTCATTACTGAATTGGTTACTCTGTAGGAATGAATCCCTGGACAGTATGCTGTGTCTACACACTGCCCATGTTTCATCTGCTCTTTACCTCATCTTCACATTCCTGACTTATCTTGTTCATTGTCTTGTTCTTTGTAAGCAGCTCCCTACATGTCCCCTCTCTTTGTCTTAGCTAGTTCAGACAGTCTGACTCAACTCACTCACCCATTTATCTATCTTAGGCCGTGTGTATACTAGAGGTTGAGTCAACAAAAGGCAGCTTTGATCTACAAAACCGTGAACATGCACATGCTGCAATGTGACTTTTGGTGGCAAAAAAGCCTTGCTGACAAGGGACAAAGCTTTTTGTTCAAAATTATTTTACAAAGTACAAGTGTAGACCTCACACTTTATTTTATCCCTTTAATTGTCCTCCAAGAGGAGTCCCATAATCCTTATTCTGATCACTCTGGTCAGCACTTGGAACTCTACTGCCCTGCAGCCACATAAAAAACCCATTCACCCCTCTCCTTTAGAAACTCCAGGAATTTTTGAAATTCCATTTCCTGTTTGCTCTGCATGGAAAGGTCTCGTAGCATCTTCCCAGGTGACTTTGGCAGCTTATTGCAGCAAATGCTCTCCTGCTTGGATCTCTGTGGTGCTGCTAGAGCTGTCCCAGTTATACGGAGAGGAGGCTGTGCAGTTCCAGCTGTGCTTGAGCTGTGGGAATTTTGATGCCTACAAGCAGTTTTCTCAAGGTTTGTGTGAAAAGGGCTATGAGGAGGACACATAGCAGTGCAGAGCAAAGATAGAGGAGTGGAGGCAGGTGTCCCATAAGGCAATGGAGGCAAACCATTGCTCTGGTGCTGCACTTCAGACCTACCAGTTTTATAAGGAGCTGGAAGTCATCCTCAGTCATCCCCCACCCCAGTCAAGCTCCCCAGGGATACTTTGGTGTGCTTGGAGATGGCACGAAGAGGACCTAGCCCAAAGCATGAAATCATTGATGAAGAGGTAGAGTTAGACAATGATGTGTAACTCCTGATGGCCACTCCCAGTGGGGCAGGCGGGCAGGCATTGTTCACCACTCCAAAGGTGTCAAGCCAGTCTCATCAGCTGCTTTCCAGGGAGCAAGGTGAAGAGATGCCTAGTAGTAGCTGTGGTTTGTGCAGAGTGGAGGTGGGCGCAGGGTATAGAAAAGTGGAGGACTGGCTTTGTTTCTGTGAGCTTGACATTTCCAGTGTAGCTAATTAGTATTGCAGAACAGGGTGTTGATGCATGCCAAGATCTCACAGGAATCCTCCAGAGAGATTGTTAGGAAAGTTTCTGGAGGTACTTGTTAATCCTTTGCCAAAGGTTTCTTGGCAGAGCTATTTTGTTCCTCCCCCCCATCCTAGGAGACTTTCCCATGTCATATAGCAATCACTTGTGCAAGTTCAAAAGTAGCACCCAGGCAAACAGCACAGAAACCAGGATGGAAGTCAAATGCATGTAACATGTAGCCTCGCTTCCCCTCAGGAGTGACATGAAAATCTGCTACAGTGACCTCCACCTATGGAAAAGGATGGGGCAATTTTAGAATTCTTTCCTTAGACATTTGCACCACAACTCTCTTTTCCCCTTGAAGATCCTCCCTCCCCCTTCCAGGAAACACTCACCATGATCTGGGTGTTCGCTGAGAAGTGTGCTTGCCAAAGGCCAGTGATTATTATGTTATCAGAGGTATATTTTACTGAAATGTTTCAATGCTAATAGGCTTGGTCTTAATAATCATGTTTCTGTGGTTTGTTCCTTGTGCTTCAGCAGATGAAATTGAGGAACACCTCCCCGCACACACACTGGTCAAGCATCTCCGCCAGATCAAAAGGTGCCCAAGATGGAGCAAGGAAGACATGTTCCAGGAGGTAATGCCCTTCCCTAGTGCAGAGACAAGGGAATGCAAGAAGTGGAGGAAATCATAGAATACTAGGACTGGAAAGGACCTCGAGAGGTCATCGAGTCCAGTTCCCTGCCCTCATGGCAGGACCAAATACTGTCTAGACCATCCCTGATAGACAGTTATCTAACCTACTCTTAAATATCTCCAGAGATGTAGATTCCACAACCTCCCTGGGCAATTTATTCCAGTGTTTGAACACCCTGACAGTTAGGAACTTTTTCCTAATGTCCAACCTAAACCTCTCTTGTTGCAGTTTAAGCCCATTGCTTCTTGTTCTATCCTCAGAGGCCAAGATGAACAAGTTTTCTCCCTCCTCCTTATGACACCCTTTTAGATACCTGAAAGCCAAAAGGCAGGACAGAAAAGAAAATCAGGAGTTTGCTAAGGATGCTACTGAGCAGATGATTAAAGTCAGGGAGGAGCAAATGCAAATTCTGAAACCCTTAATAATGCTGCCAACTAAGCAGATGTGTGCTCACCTTCCCCTGAAGCACATTCAGAACTCTTTTGTGTGCCCCAAGCTCTGCCCACACGGTCCTTTCCACTTTCCAGGATTTCTCAACTTCCCCTTCACTCCACCCCCTTGGACAACTTTCAAAATGATAGCTGGGCCTACATACAGATCTGAAAGTATGACCTTTCCTTGTACCTTTTCCCCCTCCCCCAAGTATCTTTGTGTGTGAGAGAGAGACAGAGAGTGTGTTGTTTCTTGAACAATAAAAAGTAGTTTTTGAATGGTAATTCATCTTTGTTTCCTACAGATTGAGATAGCAGGCAATACCAGTACATATACAGGCAGTTTAATCATTTACTTACTAGAATGTAGAGCCAAAAATGTCACCGTTGCTTCCTAGGAAAACTACATGTAATGTAACATTGCAGCACTAATCAGAGATATACATTACTAGTTTTCATTTTCAAAGCGTGGCCTCAAAGCCTCTCTGATTCAAATTCCTCCACCCTGCGCCTCTCTGATAGCCCTGGTATCTGACTGCTCAAAATCAGTAGCCAAGTGATCTGCTTCAACACTCCACTTCTGAGCAAGCCTTTCACCCTTCGCTCCACAAAGATTATGAAACATACAAGATGTGGCTATGACAACCACGTTAATAATTTAAGTGAGGTCTAACTGTCATAAAGGTATCATCAGCACACCTTTAATTTGCCAAAAACACTTTCCACTGTCATCCAGCACCTCATCTCATGTAATTTCATTACTGCTGTCCAGGTTTCCCATGTAAGGTTCATGAGCCATGGCTAGAATAAGGAGTATAAAGAGTATCCCAACAAATGGGCATTTCAACATCTTTCACTGTAATCTTCTGGTCTATAAGAAAGTCCCCGTTTGTAGCTTTCCATACAGACCTTTGTTCCGAAGATGCATGAACCACTCAAATTCCTGGACCACCCTTCACTGATGTCAATGAAATGCCCACAGTGATCCACACACAACTGTACCCCTTTCCATGATGTATTCCATCACAGGGTTGTCTGTGTGCCACCCATCACCCCTACACAGCTAAGAAAACCCATTTCTGCAAACTCGTCACTATTTCATGCAAAAACAACAATGAGTTCTTAAGGTACGTCTACACAGCAGCATTATTTCGGAAAAACTGATGTTATTCCAAAATAAAATAGTGCACGGCTACACTACAAGCCTTTATTTCGAAATAACATTGAGCAGGAGGACTTCTTACTCTGACTCATGGTAACCTTCATTTCACAAGGAGTGAGGGAAGTTGAAGGAAGAGTGTTCTTCTTTCAACTTCCTGCTGCGTAGACAGCACCAAAAACCGAATTAAGCTATTTTGAATTAAGCTATGCAATGGACATAGCTGAAGTTGCATAGCTTTATTCAACTTTAGCTCTGCTAAAGATGTACCCTTAAAGACTAACAGATTTATTTGGGCAGAAGCTTAAGTGGGTAAAAACCACTTCAGCAAATGTATGGAGTCCATGTATCTAAGTGGTTTTTCACCCAAAAAAGTTTATGCCCAAATAAATCTGTTAGCCTTTAGGGGCACGTCTACACTAGGAAATAATGTCAAAGTAAGTAAAATTGAAATAACTCCAGAAATAACAAAATCAAAATAGTGCATCCACACTACAAGGCAGCATCAAAATAGCCCAAAATTATTTTGAATTAGTGCATCCACACTGATTGGAGCCTGCCTCAAACATAGAGCCCCCAGAAGCACTCTGGAGAGGGCACCAGGAGGACAGACACTTCCTGTGGCTGCATGGTCAGGCAAACTGAGACATGTGTTTTCAGGGGTTCCTCTCTATGGCTGCGTCTCACATGTCACTCCTCCACTGACTACCCCCTTGTGGGACACCACACCGATGCAGTGTGCTGTGGTTACCCTGGTGGACACTACAGCACTGGGAACCAGAGCCGCTGCAAAGCAGTGCCATGCTCACAGGCCTTGTGCTGCACCTCACGGCACAGTTCATCCACACTGAAATGAAAAGTGAGAAGGGCAGTCATCCCAGGAAATGCTGTGCATGAAGACTAGCCTTAATCTCTAAGCTAGACACCAAAGGTCTCAGTTCAGATGATGGCAATGTGCTTCAAGCAAGGCCATCTGTTCCCTAGACAGTGGGCACTTTCATGCAGGGGCACAGACATCCCAGGGGATCCTCACTACACCCATGTCCCAGGGACAAGCAGGCATGGGAAGGTGCCAGCCAGGCCAGGAATCTGCGAGGGGAGGGGCAAGGAGTGGCTCAGCCTACTTCTGTATCTCACCCACACCAGGTCCAGCACTGGCAGCATCTCTCTCACAGAGAGAGAATTTCTACCCCTGCCTGCTGATTTGGAGAGGTATGTGTGAAAGGCAGACGCCGCTTGCCGGAGAATGTGCTACTGGGGTTCCCTCCCCTTCTCCCCCTGGCAAGTTCCCATGCAATGGATCAGTCTCCTCCACATTGCCATGCTTGACTGGGAGTGGATGATGCCTGGAGTGCGGGCATGAGCCTGTGCCGTGTGCAGCACTGCTGGGTGTTTCCATGACCCCAGCCTCCTTAGTGGTGGCTTGTCATGGGAAGGTGGCCCAACATAGAGGCCAGAGTGAGGCAGGCCTCTCCAGGAACCTTGTGAGAAGGACCAAGGGTGTTCCTGTGTGAGAGCATCATGGGGCTGAGTGCTCTGTACAGGCGCTCCATGTGCACAGGCTGTTGTGTGACCCCCAGGCTGAGTAGGCTAAGCAAGGAGCACCCAGCCCCTCCTGCCCTGAGTTTGTCTGATACCTGGGAGACATCCTGGTGGGTAGAAGGGGGAAGAGACACTGGCTCCAGGACTGAGGAGCAGCTCCTGGCTTGCAGACATGGTTGACTACCTGGCCCGCTCTTCCTCATCATCGTTGTCCTCTACAACAGGTGTATCCTGGCCAGACTCAATGATGATGGAGTGGGGGTTGTGGCCATCCCCCCTGTCAGGATGCCATTGAGCTGTTCATAGTAGCAGCACATGTGCAGTACCACCCCCAAATCATCTTCACTGCTCCTTGGCCTTATTGTAGGCCTGCCAGGGTTCTAATTTTCATGCGGACCTGGTCAAAGGTCCATGTGTATCCTTTCTTAGCCAGGCTGGCAGCCATCCAGCCTTAGACCTAGGCGTTGCACCTTCTGGTGTGGAGATCCTGGAGGTTGGTCACCTTGCCCAAGACCTCGATGAGATCCAGGTTCTCTGCAGCAGTCCAGGCCGGTGCTCTTCTGCATCCCTGGCAAGAGGCAGCGGAGGGTGCTGTGGGAGTGCTGGCAGGCATGGAGGGCTCAGAGGAAGTGCTGGAGTCAGCCAAGGCTCCTGTGGGTGGTACAGGGCTGGCAGAGCTCTGCACATGCTATAAGTCCTTTTCCCACAACCTGCTGCTTTAAAGGCTATGCAGGAGAAGGGGAGCATTGGAGAGGTGAGGTATGGCCAGAGCGGCCACAAGTGCAGCTGTGAAAGGCCGCTGGAGGCCAATTATTTCAAAATAGTAGCAGCTGACCATCCACACTCATGCTATTTTGAAATAAGCGTTATTCCTCTTGGAAAGCAGCAGTTATTATTTCAAAATAACAGCCTTAGTAGTGTGTTTTGAAATAACTCCCTAGTATAGACCAGGACTAAGGTACCACAGAACTCCTTGTTGTATTTGCAGATACAGACTAATACAACTACCCCACTGATTCTTGTCATTATTTCATGCATATTTCCAACAGTCATGGTTCTTCATAGCAAGATGCTATGAATTACCCTATACACTTGCAATAACACAGCCTTAGTGGTTGATTTCCTGATTCCAAAGTGATTCACGACCCAACCAAAAGCAGCCTGGAGGCACAAGCTTCCACAGAGCAATTGCCACATACTTCTACTGATCGATGCAAGGACATCAGAATGAGATCTGTCCTTAGTGCTGGAATGAGCTCCATGCAGTTTCAGGAAGGTGAACGCTACAATCCCACCAGTCGGACACTTGTTTCCTGAACCCAAAAGTGATGATCCACCCTCTGCAGCTGTTCCATAAATGCCAAAAGCAATCTAAAGTTGTTCCTATCCATATCACACAGCATGTCAGGCAACTGGGAGTCTTCTTCAGTTAGGAAATTCATGATTAACTGCACAACCATCTATGTCGTCTTCGTGGCAGTTATCAGAGCACAGGAGAGCAATAGGAGATCCATTCCTTTTCACAAAAATGCTAGTGTGCACAGCAAACACCCTAAAGAAAAATGCTGTGAAAGAGAGCTGGGAGACCAGAGAATGCTATGACAGAAAGCAGTGTATCATGGGACATTGAGCTTGTTCCTAAGATGCATCGTGATCCACTTTGCCTTCCCACAACACTTAGCAGCAGAAGGTGTCAAGCTGGACCATGAGATGGGACACTCACATAACAGTAGGAGTAGCACACTATGAGTACTTAAGGGTATGTCTAGACTACATGCCTCTGTCACCAGAGGCATGTAAATTAGACTACCCGACATAGTCAATGAAGCCGGGATTTAAATATCCCAGGCTCATTAAAATAAAAATGGCCGCCACGCTGTGCCAGCTCAGCTGATCATTGGCACAGCACACGAGTCAAAGTCTCCAAACTCCCCCATGGAAAAGAGAGAATGAGGGAAGCACAAGGAGGAGGACACAAGAGAAAACGTGATTTTTTTCTGTAAACTTAAACCAAAATATAGATCAAAAATTAATTTTTCTTCAAGAAGTTTCTTTCTCAATAAAAAAAGTCACAAAATTGTTTGGGGGGGGAGGGGAAGGGGACTGAAATTAAAAGTGTTTTGCTGGGGACTAGTAGGGGGCCAAATAAGATGGCTGCCTGAAGCCAGAGCTCTGAGGGGAGAGTGAACCAATCTGCCTCTATCAACTTCCAAAACCCAACTGAATGCCCCAAGAAGACAGAGCACTGAGTTGCAAAGGATGGTTTCTCCAAAAAATAAGAAAATTTAAATAAAAGTAACTAGTGAAGAAAAATGTGTGTGGCTCACAGCATAGAGAAGCTTCTCAAGTTCCATGTGAGCACATGGCAGCCAAATCAGGCGGGAATGGCTGAAATAAAGATAATCAACTGGCTACCAAAGCACTCGAGATGATCTCTGAGTTGCATATGGTTATTAACAAGGGGTTCAGCATGTGCCCCAAACCAAAGGCAAAAAATTGTATATAAGGACTTGTTTAAAACAGTGCAACACCTTATGGAAGGGGAAAATTATATCTGGAGGAGACTTCAATTGCAAACAGATCTAATAAAAAAAGACATTGGGGCTAGAGAGCAAGTACAGCATTGGCTTCTCAGTGCCATTTATTCAGTCCTTCACATTGCTGTGGAGAATTGCACCCAGGGGAAAGAGATTACTCATTCCTTCACAAGCTCAGCACAAACTGGAACATTACATGGTCAGATCATGCACCAGTGGAAGTAATATCTGATAGCTGGGCTAAGGCCCAAAGATAACTTTATTGAAAAATTAACTACTTCCTAATCCAGGACAAAGAGCAGGCATCAGTAATTAAAGAGGACACTGTTCAATATTTCCAATTAAATGATACAGACAATATAAAAAAGAGGCCTTCTCTGGGAGCTAGGCAAAGCAGTATTTAATGGTCAGTTGATTAGCAGAGACTGTCAGTTGAAATAAGAAAGAGCTCAAGAAAAAACAAACTAGAACAGGAGCTAGGTTGCAAACCAATAACAAAAAGATCGGTTCAAAAATAATGAATATGTTGAAATGAGAGATCACTAAAAACGTGCTGAGGTATGCAAAGCAGATGTTTTATGTGAAAAAGGAAATAAAAGTGATTGGCTATTGGTTCAAAAGCTTAACTAGATTCAGGATTAATGTATTGTTCCACCAATTAAGAACAGCCAGCAAAATATAAATCATGTGCTTCTTTTGCTGCATATTATAAAAAAAAATCTGTACATCAGAGATACTCCAAATGCTGAAATTATTCAAAAAATATCTGGAAGTAGCAGGCTTGCAAAGGATGAAAGCAATTGATAAAGAAACTTTAGCTGAAGAAATAAGAGAACTCCAAGAGGAAAAAGCAAGTATGAACAGTGAGAAGAACTAAAGATGATGTTTAGGAAGGTTTTAGTGGGTCCTTCAAGAGGCACCTTCAGTGCTAATCATGGTGACCATCTTTTCAAAATGCAGAAAGGAAGCCACACCCATTCCATAGCCTCACCCCCACTCTTCCCTTGGAGGCCCCACTACCCGGCCAAGCCAGAAGCTGGAGCCAGGCAGTAGTGAGAACCTTCCAAGGAAACCAGTCCTGCCTGGGGAGCCTTGGACTGTGCACCTGCCCTAGGCAGGAGGTCAGTGTGCTCAAGAGCAGCCCATGGCCTCACCTGCAGGGCATGCTGCCTGTGGCAGGTGGAGGGTCCAGGATTCTCCATAGCAGCCTGGGCTCCCTAGATGGCTCTAAACCAGTATTCAAGATTCCGGCCCAGCCAGAGGCAGGGCCTTAGGAGTAAAAGGAGGAACAGGAGGTGGAGCAAGTAGGGAGCTACGGCCAACTTCAGCCTCCCCACCACCACTGGGAAGAAGCTGGGGCTGCCCCGGTGCCTTGGGGAGGTGCAGAGTGATGCCAAAGGGAATCCAGGACAAATGCTGTCCCATGGTCATTCAGCCTGCAACTTGAAATGTACATTTTGGGACTGCCCCGCCCAATTAGAGAAAGGTGGCATTGCCAGGCTGTTAGGTTGTGGAAGTTCCTCCCCTATGAAAGAAGCTACTGTGGTTGTTCTCCCTACAGATGGCAGCAACCTTATATTTTGCAGTTCCCATGGGCCCATATCTTTGTTGAATGATGAATATGATTTTAGCAAAAATACTATGTAGCTAATTGCAGTTGATGCTTTTGGCTTATTATAAATCCAAATCAAACTGGATTAATTGAGGATAGATAAATGTCAGACAATATTTGAAGAACACTTGGAATCATCCATAATGCCAATTCAAAAAAAATCCAATTCTCTTATCACTAGATGCACAGAAAGCCTGACAGAACAGAGTAGAACTTTCTATTTCAAGTCCTATTCTATATAGACTTTGGCCCCCAGCTATTTAAAGAACTATCTGCCCTTCACCTGATCCCCAAAACAACCATGTGAGTTAATGGGGTTAAGGTTCCCTTTAAAGGGACTAGGTACAGATGTTCATGTTCTCCTTTATATTGCCTCAGCTATGGAAACTCCTACTCAAGGATAAAGAACAATGGATCTACCACAGAAATGAAACTTGCAGGAACAAACAAAAAAGCAGCAATATGCAGAAGATGAAATATTTTTATCAAAACCAAACACTTCCCTAAAATTAGTCTCTAAAGACCTCGGGAAAGCATCTGGATTTAAAGTAAATTATGCTAGTTCTGAAATGTTAGCTATACATTTGCCAGATTCTGAAAAGTCACTGCTCTAGAAAATATTTGTGTACAAATGGTCAACACATTTTATAAGATACTTAAGAATTCAAATTTCAGTACAACTAACTCTACAAGAGCACTGAGAGTTAAATGGCAAACCACTACTTCAGTTAATGGACCTGTAATGCTGCAAGAAATGTGCAATCTCTTGATGAGGAAAAATAGCCACAATCAAAATGAATATTTTGCCAAGGATAGCTTCCTTATTCCAAAATCCATCTGTGGTTATCCCAGATAAAACTCTAGGGCTGTGTCTAGACTGGCAAGTTTTTCCGCAAAAGCAGCTGCTTTTGCGGAAAAACTTGCCAGCTGTCTACACTGGCCGCTTGAGTTTGTGCAAAAGCACTGACGTTCTAATGTAAGAAATCAGTACTTCTTGCGCAAATACTCTGACGCTCCCGTTCGGGCAAAACTCCTTTTGCACAAAAGCTTTTGCACAAAAGGGCCAGTGTAGACAGCTCAGATTTGTTTTGCGCAAAAAAGCCCTGATTGCGAAAATGGCAATCGGGGCTTTCTTGCACAAAACTGCGTCTAGATTGGCACAGACGCTTTTCCACAAAAAGTGCTTTTGCGGAAAAGCGTCCGTGCTAATCTAGACGCTCTTTTCCGCAAATGCTTTTAACGGAAAAACTTTTCCGTTAAAAGCAATTGTGGAAAATCATGCCAGTCTAGACGTAGCCTAGGGCTGCATCTAGAGTGGCAAGTTTTTCCGCAAAAGCAGCCGCTTTTGCAGAAAAACTTGCCAGCTGTCTAGACTGGCTGCTTGAATTTGCGCAAGAACACTGACGATCTAATGTATGATCATCAGTGTTCTTGTGCAAATACAATGACTCTCCCGTTCGGGAAAAAGCCCTCTTGCGCAAATGCTTTTGCGCAAGAGGGCCAGTGTAGACAGCTGAGAACCGTTTTGCGCAAAAAAGCCCCGATGGCAAAAATGGCGATCGGGGCTTTCTTGCACAAAACCGCATCTAGAGTGGCACAGACGCTTTTCTGCAAAAAGTGCTTTTGCCAAAAGCGTCCGTGCCAATCTAGATGCTCTTTTCCGCAAATGCTTTTAACGGAAAAACTTTTCCGTTAAAAGCATTTGCGGAAAATCATGCCAGTCTAGACACAGCCTAGTAGAATACAGAAGATGTTGTTACAGTTTATATGGAACAAGAACAGACCAAGAGTGAGAGCAATTATTTTGCATAGACCCATTAAGGATCTGAGGGAAAAGGGAAAGAACAAGTTAAAAATTAATTAGACAAATTACATATCTGCGAGACACCTGATAAAATATATCCTAGAATACTCAAGGATCTGACTGAGGATATATCTGAGCCACTAGTGATTTTCTCTGAGAAGTCATAGAAGACAGAAAAGATTCCAGAAGACTAGAAAAGAGCAAATATAGTACTAATCTACAGGGGCGGATATAAGGCAGGGTGAGCGGGGCGACCGCCCCGGGCCCCGCGCTTCAAAAAGCCCCGCGCATGCACCGTGGCAAAGGGGGGCCCCACAAAATTGTGCTGCCCTGGGCCCCGCAAAATGGTCATCTGCCCCTGCTAATCTATAAAAAGGGAAATGAGGACAATAAAGAGAATTACAGACCAGTCAGCTTAACGTCTTTACCTGGAAAGACAATGGAGCAAATAATTAAGCAATCAATTTACAAGCATCTAGAAGACAATAAGGTGATAAGTAACAATCACCATGGATTTGTCAAGAACAAATAGTGGGAAATCAACCTAATAGCTTTCTCTGATAGGGTAACAAGCCTTGTGGATAGGCGAAAGGGGTAGGTGTATTATCTTGACTTTAGTAAGGCTTTTGATACTGTCTCACATGACCTTCTCATAAACAAACTAGAGAAATACAACCTAGATGGAGCTACTATAAGGTAGATGCATAACTAGTTGGAATACCACTACCAGAGAGTAGCTACCAATGGCTCACAGTCATGCTGCAAGGGCATATAATAAATGGAGTCCCTCCGGGATCAGTTTTGGGTCTGATACTCATTATCAGTGATTTAGCTAATGGTATGGAGAGTACAGTTATAAAATGTGCAGATGACACCAAGCTGACAGGGGTTTCCAGTGCTTTAGAAGATAGGATTAAAATTCAAAAGGACCTGGATATCATGGAGAAATGATCTGAAATAAATAGGATAAAATTCAGCACAGACAAATGTAATGTACTCCACTTAGGCATACATACGTACAAAATAGGAAATGACTGCCTAGGAAGGAGTACTGCAGAAAGGGATCTGGTGGTCACTGTAGATTGGAGATAGAACTAATTTTGCCTCTGGGACTTTTCCATGAACCATGACAGCCACTACAAATAATCCAGATCTTAATCTAAATCATGAACTGGAGCGTTTCAAATGATTGGGAGAGCTAATCAGACAGCCACTCAGTAAATAAACTTTTCTAATGTATTTAGAGATCAAAACTAATTTTATTTGGCCCACTTTCCCCTGATAGCGGTATTTTCAAGTCAGGTACTAGGTTTCTCAACTTTCTAGAAAACCTGTTTTACACAGAAAGCTAACTTTAATATAAGCAATGGCATCTGGTCAGTTAGGATGGGGAGTCCCAAACTTTTTTCCCTTAGGGCCCACTTGTGCAGCTGTGTAGTGAGGTGAGCTGGCAGAGGAGGAGTGTGTCCTTACTCCTGGATTGGTGGCCCCGGAACTCTCACCCCACCTCCCTGAAGCCAAGCGGCAGGACCAAAAACATAAAGGGGTGAACAGAAGCTCATTGGGGCCCAGCCAAACATTTCCCCTGAGCTCACATGCTGGGAGATTGCAGTGGGCCCACAGGAAGCAGACTGGCCCAGACATCTGGCTGACCTGACCCCAGAGGAAGCACCAGCCCAGACCACCAGCTGATACAACCCAGGATGAGCAACTACTGGAGGCTTCCAGTGATCAGCTTACCTCTCTGGACCAACAGGCACACTTGGAGGGGGGAGTGTGGGAGTGGTTCAGCAGTAGTGAAGACCCGTGTGGCAGCAACACTGACAGGGTGTGAGTCAGTGTGTTGTGGCCTGGCACCCTGCTGACTGAGCCACAGGCCCCTCTCCCTTATTAGGGCCCTGGACAAGGACACACTGAAGTGGGTGGATCTCCCCCCCAGCCACCCACCTCCTGTGTGGTGGCCTGCTCCACCGCTCCCCAGTGGGATGTGAGCCAGGAGATAATTTTCTGTGCTGCCCTGCTCTGAACCAAGAACCTGGGCTGTGGAACTAATTACAGTTCCCTTTGAGTAACGGCAGGAGTTGATGTTGGTGATGCCCTGCTCTGAACCCAGAGCTTGGCCTTAGAGACTAATTGCAGCTCCCCCAGAGCATAGGCTTGGACTCCTTGGCTCCAGCTGTTCCTCTCGTGCTTGGGCTAATAACCTAAGTGCAGCCCAACTTGGAGTGGGCTCAACTGACGTAACAATTGTACTACCACACACTGGCATTGGGGCCAGGGCTAATAAGTGGCATTGGTGAGAGGGACCCAGACTCTTATCGATTCAGGCCTACCTAACTCCCACATGAAGACTGGCACTTGGAGAAATAGTGATGTGGGCTGGCCTGGTTCCCCAGGGACCCAGAGAGTGAGAACCCCCACTGTAAATGATCTTTTGGTAATCCTCCTGGGGCTTCCCAGTGGAAACTGTCACACAAAAGAAAATGAAGAATTAATCTCTCATTTGCAATAGGCACTGTGGCTCACTAGTAACACTTCTCGAGGGAAAAAATTACATACTTGTAGACAATGTACATATCCTTTTCATTTTAACATAAGCAATTGTAATAATAGAAATCCCTAGCAATATTCGCTAAAAGAAATGCTTCAAGATCTTTGAAAGTGAGGAGTTTTAGTAGATCTAAACTTAAAAAAAAAAAGTTGAAAGAAATGTGGTATTTAAAACAGGGAAAATGCAATCTACAATGTATAAAATTGAATAAAACACAATGTTAACAATATTGTTTAAAATCCATATTCATTTTAAAACTTTGAACACCATATTGTGATTTCAATTTTTTAAAATCTAAAATCTGAAAGTCTGTGCTGTGTAAGGAAACACCCAATCCTACTCTCTACTCATTAGAAAAGAATCACATAGTAAATAAAAATATAAATAAATTACATCACACACAGAGACAACAGGTACTCATCCAGATGGGTAAAAGAGAATTCAAACTTCAAGGATGTGTTATATTTTCTTGCTACTTTTTTTTTGGTTGTCTCATTTCATGTAGCAGTAGATGGTCTGGGACTTTCATTATCTTCTCCACCAGTGCACCCTTCTCATTTTCGAAAAATAAATTGATCCTTATCAGATTGAAATATTGCTTGCCATTTTTTACAGTTGTAAATGGTAGACTGTGCATATGTTGCTAGGTTACCTTGCAGTGAAATGCTCCATTATACATTTGAGAATTAAACTTGACATATTGCAGCTTGTATTTTTTTTAAATAAAGTTAAATAAAGAGTTAATGATTTACTAAGAGACTTGACTGGAGAATGCAGCTGTGTCAGTGGACCATCCATGACTGTGTCATGATCCACCCTTTTGGCCATTGCACAGAGTTCAGGGACCTTTGAATCGGGAAGCAAAAATAAAACTAATGTATTATCAATCTTTGCAGACAGCTTTCCTAACAAAAAAGTGTCCAGACAAATTACCCCATAGGAATGGGGTTTGGCCTGGGAAAGAAGACAAGCAACCGCTGTCTGTAGCGAAACAAAAAAGAAATTTCCTTAAGATGCTGTTTCAATGGTACCTCACACCAGTCAGGTTAAATATATATGTGTGTGTGTGTGTGTGTGTGTGTGTGTGTGTGTGTGTGTGTGTGTGTGTGTGTGCACGTGCGCGCACACACATATATATATCCACAATGACTGAATGGGGGTAAAATGTTGGAGATACAGTGAAAGAGGAGATTTTATGCATATATGATGGACATAGAGTCATTAGAGAGTGGTGAGCAACTTGCAATTCATGGGCAGCAGGTTGCCCACTACTGTATTAAAGTGTCCTGGGATGCAATCCTTAACCAATCACCACAAATTATTGGCTATTTATTCCCAAGTGATCCTTTCGTAATCCTCTTGGGGCTTTCTAGTGGAAACAGTCACACAAAAGAAAATGAAAAATTCATCTCTCATTTGCTATTAGCTGCTCAGCTGTAGGTAGCTTCTCATTAGAAAAAGAAAATAGCCCCGTCACTGAGGAATAGTTCAAAAAAATATGGGAGGCTGTGGTTGTGGAAAAATTAACCCACCAATTACATAATCTAGGAAAACAGACAAACAACAGACAACCAATTATCTAAGTAGCTAAGGGAACATCTACACAGCAAAGTTATTTCAAAATAACTTTCCTAGCATCTACACAGCCAAACTGCTATTTCGAAATAAATTCGAAATAGCGGAGCGCTTATTTCAAATTTGGTAAGCCTCATTCTATGAGGAATAATGCCAAATTTGAAATAGCTATTTCAAAATAAGTGCTGTGTAGACACTTATTTCAAAATAGGGGGCCTCCAGCCTTCCCAGGGTGCCCTGGTGGCCACTCCGGCCTCAACCAAGAACACTCCTCTCCCTCCCCACCTCCCCAGAGCCCTTAAAGGGATAGACTCTGGCCACAGTGCCTGTGCCAGCTCCAAGCCTGCCAGCCCAGACCCAGCAGTCACTGCCGCTGACCCAGTGGCCCGAAAACATGAGCCAGCAAGCCACTGGCAGCCAGCCCTCCACCACTCCTCAGGAGCAGTGTGCCAGCTCCCAGGAGCCTGACAGGGCCTGGAGAAGGTGGGTGCCTTCCTGGTCCAGGGTGGAGATCATGGACCTTATTCAGGTTTGGGGGGGGGATGCTCCCAATGTCCATGATCTCCGCACTAGATGGAGGAACGCGGCCGTCTATGTCAGGATAGCTGCCAGCCTGGCCACCAAAGACCACATGCGAACTCAGGAGCAGGTTTGCATGAAAATCAAGTTGGTCCAGCGAGACCCCCAACCCTGAGCCCTGAGCTTCCCCTCCCCCTTCTTCCCCTTGCTTCCCCCTTCCAGCTCCTTCTTCCCAGGTTTCCCCCTCCCCTCTCCCACTCTCTCGTCTCCCCTCTCCCACCTCCTTTCCCCAGTCTCACCAGAGTTTCATTCCCCCCTCCCCTCCAGTTTTGTTAAATAAAGAGAGTTTGTGTTCATGAAAATACATATATTTTATATGACATCAGGAAGGGGGATTAGGGATGGGTAAGTGGAAGGACATGAGGGAGGAATGAGGCACAAGCCCCCAGTGGGGCAGACCAGGGAGGCTCTTAGTGCTCCTCAAGGTGGAAACTCTCCCACAGGGCCTCCTGGATACTGACAGCCCCCCAATGGACCTCCCAGATGGCAGCCTGCAGAAAGTGCAGCCCAGCTCGCAGCAACGCATCCAAGAGAAGCACCAGAGTGCCCAGGGGCAGCTCCGGCTCCATGTTGCAGAGTGCTGTGGTGTCCCAAGTGAGGGCAACAAGAGCACGCAGACACAAAAAGCTTTGCTGTCCCTCGTTGAGGTAGGCAAGCAGGCAGGGAAACCTGAGAACTGGCTCGCTGGGGGGGGGGGGGAGGAGGGGGAGGGGTCCCTTTAAGCACAGGCCTAGCCTTAGGCAGCAGCCCCACACATTAAGTCCTGACCTGGTGCCCTGCCGGAACTGGTTCCGGCTGGCCTTAAATGCGATTCAGAGTCCACCCAGTGTGGACGTGCTATTTTGAAATAGCAAAATGCTATTTTGAAATGCATTTTGTGTGTAGACACGGTATTTCGAAATATCTTATTTCGAAATAACTCATAAGATATTTCAAAATAACACTGTAGTGTAGACATACCCTAACTTACTCAGTAGTCAAAGTACTTTTACCTGCAAAAAAAGCATAGCTGTTCAATTTTTTTTTTTAATATTGACACTTGGTAGACATAGCTGGTCTGTTAAATACATGCATATGGAGATTTCACTCAGTTTAATAAAAACACTAGCAACAGTGGGATTCTAACAATTGTCACTAATAAGATTATACCCTGTTAAATAGAAATATCTGATTACTATCTCCCTGTATAGATGTCTTCTTTAAATAACATGATTGTTTCACATATTGACATGGCAAAGGTTTGTAAAGTTCTTAAAACTTCCAAATAGTGTAAAATTAAAAAGTGTTTTCCCACCGAACTTTTCAGATAAATTAAAAGAAATTGTAATCAGCTCGCCAGTTCTTCTGACTGCTTAGTGAACATTCCGAATATGAACCGATGCAGTTTTAGACCAATAACCCACTGCTGTCAATGCATGTCAAGAGTACATCCCCTATCTCCTGCCCCACTGGTCTGGAAATGGCTTAGTGCCTCGTGTAGGCGCCACCAACATCCCTCACGCATCCACCTTTTATACAGCTCTTGTCGTCACTAGATTTCAAACCTTTGTTACAAAATTAAGGGACTATAATTATCACCATGGTAAGCAGTGGGACGGGGGGGAACTGAGCCAAACGGAACTAAAGCAATTGGCTCAACATCACCCAGTAAACCAATGGAAGATCTGGGACTGGAGCCCATATCTTCTGGAGGTAGTCCACTCTTGTGCTTAGATACCAGGCCACACTGGTGTTCGATTCTATTTAATTTAGCAAGGCAATTTGAAGGGAGGACGACAGGATTTCATCACCCATTGCCAAAAATGTTACTTTCCTAGAGTAGAGAGATGTACTGAGTCTGGGAGAAGACAAAGCAACAAACCAAATTCTGTTCTCTATTACACTGATGTAAATCCCATGTAACTTGTGAAATTAATGGACTAGTTTAAGCTATTTAAATGTTTTTAAAGGATTAATGGAATGAACCTGGGTTCTTACAGGTTGGTTAGCCTGATATCAATTCTGGGGAAAATAACAGAATACCATAACAAAGAATTAAAGGGCCAGCATATAATTAATGCAAATCAATATGGTTTCATGAAAAACAGATCTTATCGAAAAAATCATTCTTTGACAAGATTGTAAATCTGACTGATAAAAATGACTGTTTTGCCATAATATTATTACACTTGTGTTAAATGTTTGACTTTGTACCACACAACATTCTGATTAAAAAATAATCATAATATAAAACCATGATGGCACACACTATACTTGTCAATGGACAGGGTTCAAAATGTAACTGTTCACAGGAAATCATCAATAAGTGGGGGGTTAATTGTGGAATCCTTCAAGGATCAGTTCTCAGCCCAATATTCCTCAATATTTTTAATCAGTAATATAGAAGAATATACACAATTAATTTCTTATACAATTTACTGTCCCACTTATCTTTGTGCCATCTGCAAATAATGATGAGGGGAAGTCACTGACACAGACTGATCTGGATTTCCTGGTAGAGGGGGTACAATTGACAAATACCCTTTTAATACATAAAAGGAACAAAGATATGGGCTGAGCTTACAGGCTAGAGAACTAGATCCCATAAAGCAAAGTCCCTAAAGAAGAGCTTAAGGTCATTGTATACATTCAGCTGAAGAGGAGCTCCCAGTCCAATGCCATAGGAAAACACAAACACACACACATCCTAACACAATGCTTGGATGTGTAAATGCAGAACACAGAGAGGTAAGGAGGTGTAAAATCTAGATAGGTGGTATTGTGGAGATCATTACTGTGTGTCTGGCTCTGGAATCCTGCAGTTTCCAACATATTTTCTGAAGTGAGAAGATTTGGGAAAGAATGATGAAAACAATTCATGGTCTAAAATCCCTTATAATGAGACACTTAAGGAGTTAAGTCTGCTTCATTTATCAAACTGAAATTTAAGAGGAGACTTGCTTATAACCTATAAACAGGAATCATACGGGACCCTTATGAGGCTGCAAGGTGTACCAGTACATCTCCCAAACAGCCATCTCATCTTCTGGGAACTCACCTTTAATTTTAAGTTAAGTCTCTTTCTGTTAGAGACAAGAAGAAAACTTTGAGTATATTAACCAACTGTAACCAATGCAGCAATGTTTATCAAGTCTGGAATAAAGCTGATTTAAAAAAAAAAACACAGATATTTTTGGGAAAAAATCATCATCTACTTTTCCTCCCATCTCACCAAAATATTTCAAAATCAAAAGTTTTTCAACCACCTGTGGTCTAGAATGATAGCTTCAAGAGATGAGATCCACCCATATATCTCAATGAGGTGTTGCCATGGAGGTTAAATATGAACACTGTCAATTTCATTGCTTATTAAACCATGCAAGAAAGGAGAGGGCACAGCACAGATCAGCACAAACCTACTGCAAGTGTTTTTATTTTAGCACCACAAATAGATTTGGAGAAACCACCATTTCCCCTCTGGTTAAGAAAGAGCCAAGCCCATGTTGTTAAATTAAAAAAAAAAAAAGATATCTACAAAAATATGGTGTAGCTCAGTCGTGGGTCATTAAGCTTGATACGGAAGTTACTGAGTCTGTGTCTAGACTACCGGCTTCTTTTGGAAGAAACTGTTTTCAGAAGAGATCTTCCGAAAAAACTTCTTCTGAAAGAGAGCGTCCATACTGCAAAAGTGGATCCAAAAGCGATCTGCTTTTTTGAAAGAGAGTATCCAGACTGAATGGGCACTCTCTCACATGTAAGCTGTGATTGATATGGATGGAATGGGCACCAGGGCAGCTGTGCCTTTTCCTCTTTCCTCTTCTTCCAAAAGAACTCCCTCTTCCCCATCCACACACGCCTTTTTGCAAAAGAGCTCTTTCGCGAAAAGGCTTCTTCCTCGTAGAATGAGGATTACCAATGCTGGAAAAAAAAACCCTGTTCTTTCAGTTTTCTTGTGGAAGAACATGATTGCAGTGTGGACGTTCCTCAAGTTTTGTCAGAAAAATGGCTGTTTTTCCTAACAAAACTCTGTAGTATAGACATACCCTGAGTGAAATTCTATGGCCAACACTACAGTAGGGTAGGCTATGTGATTACAATGGCTCCTTCTGTCCTTATAATCTACTTATCTCTGGATTTACATTGGTGAAGAAACTGAAACTATCAGAGCAAAATTTTGCCCAGAGGTATTAGCGGCCTCATTTGGGTGTTGGCCCTTATACAGACATCACTGGACACTATGACCTAATAAAGCAACAACCTGGAAAGATTATAGAGTGAGTCATATAGGAGACAGGAAGCTGGGCCCAAGACCTTCTCAGGAGATGTTGGTGCCCTCTTTTCTCCTTGCTGACTGAAGTAGGAAAAAGCCTCTGGATATTGCAAACAGTATTTCTCAGGTGAGTTTGATTGTGTGTGTGTGTTTTTAAAATAAATACACTTTGCATGGAAGTAAGGGCCTAAATAAGGACAAGGACATGGAGTTTGCATCCCTTCCCTCCCAGGGGACACAGCCCACCATCTACAGTCGGCATCAGTAGTTATTTTTAGGCTAAACAATCATTTAGTCTGAAGTTGTGGGCACAGATTGAAGGCTACAGACAGAGAACGGGCAGTGCTAACCCACATACCTCTGCCATCTATAGAATAATGCAGCATTATCAAAGACTTAACTAAATATAGTCTAGAAAGAATATGGATATGACTGGCTGAAATGGTCACGTACATATTATAATTCCTGAGTAGTTCTAAAATGGTAGGTGACACATTTATAAAAACAATGTGACTTGAACAGTTTACTGGCTACACTGTAAACATGTTAAACTGCCTAAGCAAGAATTATGATCAGAAGATATAATCTACAAAAATGCTGGATCTTCATAATCTGTTAAATACTGATCTACACCATTAATCCTCATATAAACAAAACCAAAATATATTAGGTACACTATTTGTGTTTCTCTGTTCATACTTATGTTACTGTCTGGTTTAAAAGACAATTTTTATCTAACTAAGTTATAGATCATTAAGCTGAAAAAAAGTTTGCCTGTTACTGCTGTTTTACCATCTTGCCCCATCTTGTCTCATTAGCAGGAACTGATTGAGCATGAAGGTGTTCCCTGGCTGTCAGTAGATAAAGTAGGTGCTCTTGGCTTTCATCTGTTCTGAATTCTCCTTGTCTCATTATCTTCACAAGGTCAGATTCTTTGATACAGGGACTGCTTGCTTAGCACTCCATTCTGGCAATTACTTGGCCTGGCAACCTTAACCATAAGTAGATTGCATGTATATGGCAGCAGTGAATGTATCAGCATACGGGCCAACAGCTATATACCATTATTCATGTGTTCATTCTACTTATAAACATTGTGTTTCAGTCAATATGATAATGTAATGCCATAACGATTATATATCTAAACACTGAAATCTGAATCACAATTAGTCTATTCAAAAAGGTATTGCATTGCCCTTTAACCTTTAAATCCAAAGGAGTTGCTCTGTGATACACTCTTAAATAGTAGAATCAAGTGGAAAAGTGTAGGTGAATATTAACAACAGTTGTATGTTAAATAAAGACTAAACTAAAATTAATGCAACATATTTTGAAAGGGGAGTGGGTTTTTTTTCCTCCACTCTGTTTAATCAGAGAAAGAAAAGAGGAAGCTGACGAAGGACATTTCATTCGTCTCCCAGATGTTACTCCATTTTATATTCACAGCAATAACTCTTACAGTGGCAAATCTTTTTGCTGTCCTCTAGGACAAATCTCTCTCATATAGCTCATCAACTTTGACCAACAAAAACAATTTCTGAGTCACCTACATCTCCAGAGCCACAACACAAATGTGCATTTCACATTCTAGAGAAAATACATTAGGGGAATACAAATATAAATGCTTTTTGCTTCTGTTCAATAACTACATCAAAATGACTTAGTATTACTACACATCTAAACTAATTCTTATATCAGACTGTAGACATCTTTCTTCAGCTAACATGATGCACCCTGAGGAAAAAAACAATCCCTTCATTCTTATTCTGTCAGGGTACGTCTACACAGTAATATTATTTCAAAATAACTAGCGTTATTTCGAAATAACTTAGTCCACGTCTACACAGCAGCCAGTTATTTTGAATTAATGTCGAAATACTGTCAAGCTGGAGGACTTCTTACTCCAACTCCTGTAACACTCATTGTATGAAGAGTAGGGGAAGTCGGAGGAAGAGTGCTGTATTTTGAAATAAGTGCTGTGTAGACGCTACCAATTTTGAAATAAGCTACGCAAATGACATAACTCAAAATAAGCAGCTCAATTTGAGCTACGCCCTGCTGTGTAGACACACCCTCAATGACATTCAGATTTATGAAAAGGCTTTCAAATTAGCTATTTAATATGATTTTTCTGGAGTAGCTAAATGAAATCCATAGTAGTATGGATAAAATAGTACCATGCATTTATATTGCACTTTTTATCCAAGGATCTCAAACCACTTTTAATGATATCACCATCCAATTTTACAGATGGGAAAACTGAGGAAAGGAAAGATTAAGACAATTATCTTAGGATCATAAAGTAAGTTAATGTCAAAGTCAGAAATAGACTCAGGCCCACTAACTAATCAATCTACTTCATACTCCTGCATGCATATGCGCAGACCCCTACACACATTCTCCTTTGCTTTGTGCCAAAAAACTCCACTTTTGCTACCTACCCTCTCAACAGCTCAAAACTGCCACCGGACTCTGAACCCTGATGCAACAATGCTCAGAACATCCCTCCCAGTCACTCATGCATCTCTGGTGTCAGAAAACTCATCCCCAGGCTCTGAACCAGACCCTCTCCCCTCACAACTAATTACAGAAGCCTAGTCCTTCTTTCTTGAAACCCCTTCTAGGAGCAGGAGAAGGGAGACCTATATTCAGATTAGCCCCACAGAAGGCTGCATTTTCTCTACCAGCTGTAGCCCTTGGACTTCAAGGATGAGAAGTTGCAGGGAGTATGTACAGACAGCCTTTTACTATGCCCTGATTGGCCAGTGCTTAATTAACCCTATAAAATTCTATCTTCCCAGCATGGTCTACAACTCCAATCCCACCGGGAACTCCCACTGACACGGAGGGGTGCTCCAGTCTCCAAACCTTAAAGCAGATCCAAATCTACATGGGAACCTCTGGTGGTAGCAGGTGGTACAGCACGCATACTACCTTATGTTAGCGCCACTACACTGTTGTTTTGTTGTTGATGAGGTTTAGCCTTATTGGCTAAATAGCAGAATGAAGTGAATTGTAACAGGGAAAAAACTGACACCTAATCATTTTAGTGGGAAAAGCTTTTCACTTAAAGTACTGATTTTAGGTAAGTTTCAATAGGAACATTGGGTCAATCCTGGAGGATGTTGAAAGTTCAGTGAGGCAAAGCACTGGCACTGGCACTGGCACTCAGTATTTACATGGAGAAGTCTCTACATCATGTGTTGAAGTATTGACAGTACTCCAGTCCTACCTCATTGACCACTGCAGAAGAGGAGGAAGCATTAAGCAGCAAACAAGTTGCAGCCAGAAGCCCAGGGTCATACGTAGCCAGGGGAGGGACTCATTGGGTAACAGAAAGTCATATGGTTACAGTGATGACTGGGGAAGAAAATGTTAAAAGGAGCATTTTGCATGTCTGGTGTCTGAAATATTTCCACAGTGTAATCCATATCTTAAAGGATTTTTCCCTGTGGAGTACCTTTTTTTCCCCACAGAGGACCTCTTTTCCCATTAGCAATTGTATGGAATACCTACTTACATGTGACTCATAACATCCCTGTAGAAACTATAGCAATTTATACACATTGCAGAGAAATACTAGGGAAGGAGTTATGTATTCTTAATTCTCTTTAAGGTAATGTTTCCTGCTCCAACAAGAAAATATAATATATGACCAGTAGAGCTGGTCAAAAATGTCCTACAAGAAGTTAGGCCATTTTTGACCAAAAATCCCCCAATTTCAAAAACTGTTCAGGGATTTTATTGTTGTTTTAAACTGTCAATATTTTTATTGAAAAATGCCTTTTCTTCCAAACATTGCATCAAATAGTCATTAAACAAAAATTGGGCCTATTTTCTAACACTTCACAACAAAAAATGAAAAGTTTCAGAATTATCCACAAAATCCTCACTCTCATATTTTGACCAGCTCTAGGGGCCAGCAAGCTCTTCATAAAGTGCTCTATAAAACTGCAGTTTGGAAAATATTGGCTGAAAAAAATGGAAAATTTTCCTTTTTTGAATGATGATATGCAATCATATTATTTCATAATTTATTATTAGTAATAATTAAAAGTATAAAAAGTGAGAGTACTTAATATATAATGCCGCCAGAAACTACTGCATACTTAATCTTTATCAGACCTCACACACCTTTCACTATCGAACATAATACATTCTTGAGAATATCATTGTGTTCTTTTATATTATGTCAATGCTATTCAATTTTTTGCAAAGCTTCCAGATTAGTATTTTATAAATGACAGTAATCTGAAACTATACTTCTATTTCTGGAATTTCAAAAAAATAAAAATGATATTAGCTAATAGCTTTGTCAACTCTACCCAGTATTCTCAGCTTTACTCTGAATCCTATGAAATTTTTTTTCTATTAAAACTTCAGCTCTTGGAGTCATATTATCACATTAGAGCTTCAGGGGGAATTGTGAGGGGAAGGGTTACATATATTTCTAGCCTTTATGGTAGCAGAGCTTAAGAACAAGAGCCTACTTGTTCAAAAACAGAACCCAGAGTTTATTAGTATTTAAAGTTTTAAACCAATCTCATTAAATTCTACAACCTGAGTCATGGTTTAATACTCAAGATTGCCAATACTAAGGCAGGTTTTGTGGGGAGGTAATAAATAATAATAGATTTGGTTTGATGCAAAGTGCTATATAAGATCTCAGATCACTTTAGCAAAAGTAATTGAGAATCACTATCCCCATTTTGCTAGCCAGGACAATATGCAAGGAACAGAAACTCAGGCCCCTCAGCTCTGAGTCCTGTTCTTGATCCATTGACTCACCATGCTACACTTTTTTTAAAAGGAAAAACTGCAATAGTGGCTCCCCATGCACATCTAAATATAACATTTCCTAGGAACAGTGCCAAGAGATGGAAAGCCCAAGTCCAAGAAGAATTGGGGTGTTAGTTCTGTTGCATCTTGAGCTACATCTGGCCACTTCTGCAACTCCTGCCAGCCACTGGCCAGTCTGGTCCAAAAGCACAATGCAGAGCAGCCTTACAAACTTCAAGTTGCACCTCCTGCCTACAGTGCCAAAGGACAGTTTCAGAGACCAGCGATTGCAAGAGCACAATGGTGCTCCACCACATCTCCTAAGCCAGTGGTTCTCAACCTTTCTGATGTGGTAGCATTTTACAGCCACTTTGCACAGAGTACACAAGATGTAGGGACAGTTAAGTTGAAGCAGCCCTGGCTGCTTAATGTAAATATAATGTGCAGCATTAAAATACAAATAGAGCGGAAGGGCAGAGGCATCTGTACCACTTTTACTGTTAGGTCTATTTTGGAAGTAATATTACGAAATATGCTCAGTTATATGTTTTGGGGACTGATTCTGCTCTCCTGGAAGTCAAAGAGCACAGGATTGGTCCCCTTAGTTACCACACTACAATGAACCATTGTCCTTACATATTTGAGGCAGCTTTGGCTTTTTTCTTTTGTTTCCTGCCAGAAACAGACATCAATAAGAGTGCAACTGTTAGCAGATACTTGGTAGTAAGCATTTTCATACATCAGAATTCATAAAAAGTAAAGCTCCTCTCTTATCAAGCCAATGTCTAATTTCAATGAGGCATCAGTAGACACCTGAACAATGACCTGGTAAAATAAAAAAATGGTACAATAGACATGACTCACATTAAACCCAGACCTACTCGCCACACTAAATTCTCATTTACCTGCATATGGACAGATACCAGCAGCCTCCAGGAGCCTGTAGCTCAGTCAAATGTGGAAGACCCACTGTAAGAAAAAAAAATTAACATCAGCACAACCCTTCCATGCTACCCAGCAGAGCAGGGTTGGGTGCCTGCATATGAACAGATACCAGCAGCCTCCAGGAGTCTCCTGTTAAGCTGGAGTCAGTTTGGAGTAAATGGGAGTTTGAGGTCTGCAAGGAATGGGTTCTTGTTAAGTGCAGAGAAACAGACTAAACAAACCAGAAAAGCTTGGACTGCTAGAAATCAGCTGTCTCTAAAAACAGACTGTATTTTGAAGAATCCATGGAACTGACACAGCATAACTTAGGTACTCAGAGGTATGGATAGACATAGCTCCTACAAAAATACAAGCAAACCCACAAGTCAGGAATGAATAAAGCACAAAATCACTAACTGGGAGCAATGCGGATACTCACGTGGGACCTCCCAGGCAAGGACCAGAAAAACAATGAACAGTCACAATACAAAGCTACAAACAACTGCTTTCCTACCACATACCAGGTGGCCACAATTACTACAGAAACACTGCAACAACACTCTCTTCCTTTCAACAAATCCAACAGCTGCTCCAGGTGAGCTGCCTCCAGTTACCTTGCCTCCAAACCATGCCCGGTGTGTGCAAACTCAGCCACCTCAGGGCTGTTGCTCCCTCGTACTGTGAGGAATGTCTCAGTCAGTTGAAGATGGGTCAGTTGCAGCCTAGCTCAGTCTGACTCCTAGTATAGCCAAGGGGCCTTACAACAGCTCACCAGGCTCATGGGATAGATTATTATTCACATATGTATTGAATATTCCATTTCTAAAATACACATGGCCATTCAAGGCAGCAGAGTCTCCAATTGCCAGCTGTGGTTTTAAAACGTAATGGCTTCCATGGGAGGACATTAATATTTGGTATTGTTTTCATTTCAGAGAAAGGGAAAGTTATGATGAGTCATATTTTCTTAGGCTCCGATCCTGATTCACGTTGGTGGGCCCGTGCCTGGGAAGAACTCCATTGACTACAGTGCAGCTCAGTGCAGGGCAAAAAGCAGTTGTTTCTACTGGGACTATTTACAGTGTGTATAACTAAAGCATGTGCATAAGTCTCTGCAGGATGAGTAGCTTAGATTGCAAGCTCTTTGGGACAAAGGCTGTGGACCTGTATGCCACTAAAATAAAAAACCTTTCCCTAACATGGGGCCCGTCTGATTGGCAGTTCTTAATTTGATCTGGTTTTGGTCCCACCCACTGCTGTGGAGAATTAGGGTGGAAGGAGGCACATCTACCATGGCAAGCAGGACAGCTAGGATTCACGGGTGGCCAGGAATATGGAGTAATGGAGGGAGATGATTTTACAAAGATGTATTAAACAGGCAGATGTTTAAAAGTGCTGAGGCAACTGTTCATTGTTAAAAGTGTAATGGACGCAGACTAAAATCCAGTTGACAGTAAAAAGAGCAGAATAAAAATTAACAGAATAAAATAGGAACCAACAGTGGCTAAATAAAGGGGCAATCCGGGATAGCTCCTCAGCAACTTTTTTTTTAATGGAACCAGGAAGACACAATCAAAACATCATCCTAACCATGATGCTTGCATACTGTATCCATTGCCCACCTCTCCGTCTCTCTGTCTTTACAGACCACATAGTCCCTTCCTCAAAATGTGGCTCAAGTCTCCTCCCTGATGCTTGGAGTAGCTTCTCCCCAATTCTTGCATGGATTAGGTCCCAGGTTCTTTTTTTGGGACAAGAAGTGCCTCCATCCAAGGTGACTCCTTATGGTGCCTGGAACAGAAGGGCAGTTGGCAGCTCAGGAGCCTTATGGAAATGAAGGGTGCTGCCACTGTTGGCAAGGAATATAAAACACAGAACACAAGAAACAATAAAGGACATCAACACAAACCCCAGCACAGAAATGACACATCCAAAAATTACAATATAACCAAGGGGGACTTTATTGGGAGCAGAAAAATAGGCTCTGGGAAAAGACAAGATTAGGGCTAATTAGCAAGTAATCAATATTAACAAATCAAAGATTTCCCAGCTTCCCAAGACTCACAACTCTTCCCAACCCCATGGTACGTTCACCAGCAAATGAAGTTCTGTTCATAGGCCAGAGTTCCAGTGCTGTGAACATTAGACAGCTTTAAAAAAAATGGGTCCCCTTATAGGGCCTTTGCCCCTAGGTGGAGCTGAGTCCTCTCCTGAAGTCCAAGGCTGTGTCAGGAGGCTTTTGGTAGCAGGTACCAGCTCGGGTCTCTGCCACTCTGAACACTGATCTCTACAGAGTTGGTGCTGCCTGCCTCATTCACTGAATCCCACAGGAGTTCAAAGATCTCCTGTGTAGGGAGGGGAGTTAATCTGAGATTCTAAGAGCTGTTCTGCTTCTCTCTTAGCTCAAAATGGAAACTAACCCTGACCTCTTCCTCCTTATCTCTGAGTCAGTGTTTTCCCTCCCACTTAGAGGTGGGGAAGAAGCAGCCCTGGCTCATCATTGACTCACCAAACTGCTTGTCCATTTCATTGGCTTCAGCAGTAATTTTAATCCATTTTGTCCTGGCCCCAAATCCAGGCATGCTGGGAAATGGTACACGAGGATTCTCATAGTCATTGTTGTACCCCTAGAGGTTCAGTCCAGAGTTTCAAGAGGAGATGACAAATTCCAAGTCAGGGTTATAGCTTCAAATTCCTCAGGACAAAGATTGTATCTTTCTTCTCATATATCTGTTCTGCTCCTAACATATTTGGGCACAATCCTGCTGCTGCTACTACTTCTAATAATATAATACCTTGCACATCCAGAGAAATGTTCATCTGTAAAACTTTTACAAAGGGAGTTACCATCACTCTCATTGTACTCATGGTAATGGAGGTACAGAGTCATAAGTGGCTTGCCCATGATAACAACTGATTCATGTTACTCTGTCCAGTGAAATTCCCCCTTATGCTGAAAGTCACTGTTAGGTTTTTCACACCATTACAAATTTCTATTGGGGCTCTGGAGGAGGTCCTGATGAAGTATTTGGCATGCAGGAGGTGAAGAGGGTCTCCAGGCCCCAATAAGCAAGCACAGAAGGAAGCGCTAGTGTTAGCTAGGAGCAGGCTCACAAGGAAGGAATGTATGTAGATTCAATAGCCCTAACAAACCAGGGAAGTGGTATAGAAGCTGTGTGGACATCACTCCAGTCCATAGGAGTAGCAGCTGTGTCGCAATGGATTGCTCTGCAATCCAGAGCCAAAGCATGGAACTCAGGGGAGATTGTACCTTATGAACCATCCTATATAACACTCTTGGTTACTGTTTTGTTCTCTGTGGTGTCTCCAGTCCCTTTGTCACCCTCAGGTATCACATCACATCACCCTGCCCAGCAGCCCTCCAAGTGATACCTCAACAAACATTGCAACATTGCTTTTCATGTTCTTACTTTTCTTCCTGTGCCTCCTGCTTGCATGCTCATTTCTAGTTAAACATCAGAGTCCAGGCCCACCACCCAGTGAAAACCATAATAGCATCATTACTCCATTGTTTACCACTCCTTAGCCAGGTACCACACCATTGCATGTAACTTGGTAATCACCTTTCCTTCTTTTCTCAAACAGGTTAGTACTGGAGGCTGCAAACACAATCTTTTCCTTTTGAAATTACTCAGTGATTAAAGCTTTAAAATTTAAAGCCAAATGATTTATTAGAGAGAGAGAGAGAGAGAAAACAACTAATGCACATTTTTCCAGGTCATTCACCTTGCTTTCTTCTTGTTCTATGCAGTTTCTCTGTTATCTTCAGGAGTTCTATCAAATTGAAAGTTATTTCTGAGGGTTTCTCTACACTAGACAGTGGATCAATGCTGCAGTGATTGATCCACCAGCAGTTGATTTGTTGTGTCAGCTTAGACATGATAAAACAACATTCTAGCACTCTCCCGTTGACTCTGGAACTCCACCAGGTTGAGAAGAGTAGCCAAAGTCAAAGACCCTGCTGACTTTACCACCTGGACAACACCATGGTAAATATGTCAATTTAAGCTATGCTATTGTAGTTAAAGCTGTGTAGGTTAAATCGATGGAGAGAAGGTATCGTGTAGACTAGGCCTGATTGAGCAACCTCCTAGTAGAATGGTCTTGGAATACTCATTGTAAGTCACTGTATTTCTGACTGAAGTCCATAGAAGTTACATTTTCATATCTGAGGCAGACTGACTATGTGACCTCCTATCAATGGAGTAAGAATGTGATCTGCTGTAATTTGGCATAGCTCCATTAACTTCAGTGGAATTATGTTGATTTCTACCAGTCAGAGTTCTGATCCACAGACTGTAGAAATCAGTAAGGGCTGTGTGTTCGTATCTGAGGCCAAAGAATAAAGGAGGGAAACTCGGAAGCTACTTTACTTTTCCTTACCACCACCACATAAACAATAGGTAGCTTTTCTTTTATAAATAATGCTCTGACCTGTTTCAGATTGTTAATTTTATTTGGGAAATGGGATTTTCCAGTCTGGGGGCCACATTCTCAAGTCCTTAGATTTCAGGAAAGGGGACAAATTCATATCACACAGAGTTTAACAGGAGTTGCCTCAGTAAGGTCTGATCATAATATGAGGGTTACAATCTACTGCTCTACCCTTACTGGCTGAAATTCATACACTGCTCAAACAATTCTCACAATCCCTGTGTAGCACTTTAAATCCCCCTTAGGTCCCATTTCTGAGGACTACAGGAGGACATAGGCAATGCATAGATCCTGTGCTGGCCCGCTGCATAACATGAATTTCAGCTAATGGAAATGGGACAGAATGAGTCCCTAAGTTCTCCCTAGAAGTGCAGATGCATCAATATTTGCAGACTCCTGAAATGACACCTTTGCAGAGTGCTAAAAGTTTTCAGCCTGTACTAAAACCATCAGGCCAGCCTGGCTTCTTGTGGTCAGCTCTCTCTTTTGCCATGAGCAGGCCTCAGCCTATTCTTATCTTTGGAGAAAAAGAGGGTCTACTCTATTGAAACATGAAGAATGGAGCTGAGTCTTCTGTGAGGTAAATAGCTCATCATCCTTAAGGTCAAACAAGTACAGACTCTCAAGAATGAATAATTAATAAGTCTATACAAGATGTCGGAACTCAAATTCCTAGGATTTGCTAAAACACAGATAAATTGGACTCTGACAAAAACAAATTGTGCTTAATAACCCTTAAAGACGTGATCCCTGAAGCATCCTGCAGTACTCTGCTTTCCCCTTATCCAACTTCTTTCATCTTAATTTATATCAGACAAAGACTAGTAAAAATAATGTTTGAACTTTAAGTAATAAAATCAGTTATAAAATCACTTACTTTATCACGTGCTTAGTGGAAAAAATGCATTATTGCTTTTTTTAAACTTTCTGATTATAGCTAGTGGCCACAATTTACCATCAGCTGGGAGAGCTCTGTCCTGAACTGACACTAGAGTCACTGAGAGGAATACAATGTAAATGGGGGTGGGCCTGTTTCTCTTCTCCCTTACTCCAATTTTACAGTAGCATGAGTCCGTAACTCCTCTGATTTACACCAAAGCGAAAACAGAATTAGATGCATTTATCGTGCAGTATTCTGCTCTCTAGATTTGGCAGAGTGACTGGAGCACATTATGCAATTGTTTTATGTCCTGTTCTGGCTTCCCATCCATTTCCAGATCAGTTTCAAGGTCATGGTCCTTTACATTAGCGCTCTTAGCAGGGAAGGTTCTACCTATCTCACAAAACAACTTTCTTTTATGCAGCTGCAGTCAGCAAGGACACTGATGCTAGAGGTGACTGGAGTAAAATTCAGAAGAACTGGGCAGGGCCTTCTAAGCGTATGTCTACACTACAGAGTTTTTTTCGGAAAAACGGCCGTTTTTTCTGAAAAAAACTTCAATTACATCCACACTGCAGTCAAATTCTTTCAAAAGAAAATCGAAAGAACAGAGGGTTTTTTCAGCATTGGTAATCCTCTTTCTATGAGGAAGAAGGCTTTTTCTGAAAGAGCTCTTTCGGAAAAAGGCATGTGTGGACGGAGAAGAGGAGTTTCTTTCGAAAGAAGAGACCTCCAGGAAATAACACAGGTGCCCTGGTGACCATTCCATCCAAAGTAATCACAACTCTGTAGTTCCTGTCTCTTGGCCCCTCTTAAAGCTGCAGGCACCCTGGACAAGCTTTGTGGCAGGAAGCCGGCCTGAGAGCAGCACCCTCACTACACAGCTCTCCCTGCCACAGGTATTGACACCCATGGCCCAACCTCAAGCCCCCCCTAGACTCCCTGGCCCTCACAGGAAGCAGCCCCAGGGGTCTGAGGACCCACCCAGGGGTACCAAGTGGCAGGCACCCTCCTAGTCCAGAGCAGAGATCCTGTCCCTCCTCAAGTTGTGGGATGAGGAGGAGACATTGCAGGATCTCCGCTCGAAGCGGCACATGGCCGAATCCCTGGCGGAGCACTGGAAGCAACTGGTGACCTAAAGCCCTGCCTGAAGTGGTTCCTTTTATGCGAGATAATGTCCCATCAGTCTGGATGCTCTCTTTCAAAAAAGCAGATCACTTTTTCGATGCGCTTGGCCAGTGTGGACACGCTCGTGCTCAAGAAGTTTTTTCAGAAGATCTCTTTTGGAAAAGCTTCTTCCAAAAGAAGCCTGCAGTCTAGACATAGCCTAAATGAAGTGCCCTCATCTGTGAAATTCGCTATACCATTGACAAGGAAGAGCCAAAACCCTACCACAGAGCCCATCTACCACCACATGCAGAGGGACCTATATATAGCTTTGTTTACTTCTCATAACCTGCAGTTCATGTTGACAGCACACTTGCCCTCCACTCCTGCACCAATCATTTTGAATGGATGGAAGTTTTCTTGTTAATTTCAGTGGAATCAGCATTGGGCTTTGATTGCAACTTCAGAGTTTCCCAAGCAGGATCATTGGAGATTAAAAGAGGCATTAAACACTAGTTCTACATTTTTTCCTCTGATCTGTAGTTTGGACCTCTCTGGTCTGTGACTCTCCGGTCTGCAACTTCTGTCATCCGGCAAGACCATGGATGTTGCTGGACAAGAGAACCCCTAGACCAGAGAGCTCCTGCTCAGGGCAGCAGAGTCCTGGTGCCCTGGAGAAATCTGGGGGCTATGGAGTGCTGGCGGCCCATGGCTGGCTGTGCAGCTCCACCAGGCCCTGGGACAGCGGAGCTGCAGAGACCCAGAACAGCAGAGACCTGGCATCCAGGAGCAGCTGAGTCTGGCAGCCTTGGGGCAGTGAAGCCCAAGCAACCCCAGGGCTGGCCGAGGAGCTGGGAGTCCAGTGGCCCAGGTTCAGGGAGGAAGCCCTTCAGTTGTCTCCGTGTGGTGGGTTGGCATAAACTCTCACTGCATAGTGACTGGTGCATATGCTAGAAGACAGGAACATTGCCTACATATCTGTGGAACACCAAGGCATTTAGCAGATAAGACTGCCACATTCTTACTACTTTAAAGTTGTAATAGAGATGAGAATGTGGCTTTGTGTTTCAGTTTCATCTTCTGTTTCTTTTCCCTTTTCCTGTTAATAATACTCTGCCTTAGAAACTTCCTAGTATGTTAGAAAACAGAATATGGGGTTTCCCCCTTCCACAGTCTCTACGCTTCACTTATCACAGCAATTGATGTTCCTGTATGAAGCAAAATTACATGTTTAAAAGTCAGGTTTCTCCATGTACATCATAAATGACATGACCTGGGGGAGTTTTCCCAGGCCTGCATCCCCCTAGAGACTGTCTTGCCTTGGGGGTAGGCACATACATTTTGTTCTATGTTTGGTCAGTACTTACTATGATGGGGTCCTGGTCCACAACAAGAGTCCTAAGTGCCACAGTAATAGTAATAATAATAGCAATAGTAAATACTGTAGCTAAGAGCCCATCTCAAATAACACTTTTTCAGTTGCACCTTGTGTATTCCAGAGTTTCTCCATTTAAAAGAAAATATTAGAATAAGACAACATGAAGCCATTTTATTACCAGCCCCAACTGAATAGTCTTTCATGTCTGCCGTGCTGGCCAGAGACCTTATAAGACTGCTAGCTACACTTATAAGGGTGGCTTAAATTTTGTTTCCAGTAAAGTTAAAAGTCTGAGCTTAAATCAGCCAAATGTCAGTGGGAGCTTTGTGTATTTGGGGAACAAAAGTATGAACCCTAGAAAGGTGCTTAACAAACCAGCCAAGTGGTGAATAACAAGCTGCCAGACCTAGCAAACTTCCTCATCTTTAACATGGGATAATAAATCTTCCCCAGCTACCTCCTAGGGAGGTTGTGAGATTTAATCAATTAATGTTTGTGAAGCACTTTGAAGCTCATGCAGGGAAGATTTTATAGGAGTGCTGATTATTGCTACTATAATAATAAAACTGTTTTTTGTGTGAAAGACCAGCATTAGAACAGTACCATCCAATGCTGTATGTCTAAGCTTCAAAAGTGGCTCTCTCCTGTGAGGATTCAGATTAATTTTAAGATAGCTATTTGGTCTCTGGGGGCCAAATTAATTCTTGGCTCCACTGACTTCAATAATTATGAATTTGGCCAAGATGTTTAGAGTAGAAATAGTTTTGACCAAAATCCTACAAGCAAACAATCCTTAACTATGGGAAAGGTTAGATTCAGTCTTAGGTTGATGACTGTGCTCTTAGACCATGTAGGAGAAAGAAAGAGCAACTTATCTGGGAATCTCCAGAGTTAAGAGAATGGCCTGCTACAGCTCTAGTTATGAAGCGGAGGCTCTGTAGATGGAGCTGTAAAAACCCATATGCTCTGGGGGCGGGGGGACCTGTAACACTCACTGAGCACTGGGTTATATTTGCAATTTACAAACATAGGAACTGTCATCCTGGATTCAACCCCTGATCCATCTAGTCTGGGACACAGTCTGACAGTGTCCAACACCAGAGCATTCCGAGAAAGCTGCAAGAATCCCACAGCAGGCAGATGTGGGCTAATTTGATCCCCATAAAGGTCTCATCCTAATTACAACTAGTTAGAGATTGATTTAAAACCAGCAACATAAGGTTTTATCTCTTTTTGTTAGCATTAACATTCATGTTAGACACACCCTCTTTGAATCTTGCCATGTTCCTGGCTTTAGCAGCATCCTGTGACAATGAACACTATCTAATTCCACAAGGTGTGAAAATATATTTTCTTTTTAACAATTTTCAAATTGTCATCTTTCAATGTCATTGAACATCTTCTTGATCTTGAAAACCCTCTCTATCTTGACAGTGGGTTGTTTTTTTGGGGGGGGGAGGGTTGGGCTTTCCGTGGATGTAGGGAGTCTGTATGGTAACTCCTTGTTTCTTCATACTATTTTTAAGAAGAGGCTGTTGATGTGGGTTTTTTAATAAGTCACATGTCTATGACTGGAAATCTTCAATAAAAAACACTGACTAAAAGAAACAGAAACCAAAGAAATATTTTTTTCTTAAAGTGAAATCTCTAGAAGATAAAACACTGAAAACATAGCATTCTTTGGAAGCTCCTCTCCTTCTGTGCTTTTAAGAGTGTCAAGAATAAACTGCCTTTGAGTCCTGTGTTCATTTTCACAGTTGTTGGAGGGTATTGTATTATTGCCACTTTCCTTTACCACCTTCTTCTTTTCAGCAGTGTCAGCATTATGCACAGTGTAGCAAAGAGTTTTCTACTAAAGAGAACAGTGAAGGAGTTCCCATCAGTGGGAGCTTTTGGAGAACCACCAATCAGAATTAGTCTTCAAAAGAGAGACCAGAAAGTTCAGATACACAGAGTGAGAGAAAGAGACCCATCTCTTGCTAATGCAGTTATCCCCTTATTTTTTTCCATCTCTGTTGTGATTGAAAGGCTTTGGAGACAGGAGTGTGTTTTAAAGAGGGATTTTATAACACACTATGTATAACTGGTAAATTATATTGAAAATTTATATCCTTCCAATTACTCCTGAAATGTTCACGTCTTCTCCTAACTACCACTGTTTTTCTGGACAAGTGACCCCTTTGTGAGACTGCTAGTGAGGGAGGCCTACTTCCCAACCTTGGTGAGAAATTTAAAAAAACAAACATTATGGTGTAAATAGTAAATCTTGATGAGTATAATCTTAACTTCAATGCCCTGATGCAGCTGCAACACTGATACATTGATGGAACAATATACCAATCCTGTGTGTAAATTCAAGCATATGACTTACACTGAAACCAATGGAAGCACTGCATGAGAAAGGAATGCAAGAACCAGACAATAGCCTCATTTACACTAAGTAAATTTCCTCCAACAATTAACATTAGAAATGGATAGGAGAAAGAAAATCAGGAAAGTCACAATGGTGAACAAGTCTCTACCACACTTCTATGTACTTCACTCAGGTGCTATCTTTGTCCACAAGCTACCTCAAAAAAAAAGAGGCAAAAACCAAACCAACCCTCTTTGTTTGTAATATCAAGAATCTAGCTAGAGAAAAATGCCAAAGCAACAATGCACAATGCTACGCTGTACTGGTGTTATCAGATCACTTACACTTTTTTTAGATAGCTCTTTTCCACATTCCTGACCAGAACACTGAAAAAAACCAATAGAGTCCACATCTGAAAAGTCCTAGGGTCATCGGGTGGTGGATGAGATTTCTGGGAGTTTTTGTTAATCTTAAATAAATGCCAGGTGTGTGAATGTACCTGAAAAGCTAATTCTAGATGACCAAACCTTATTGTATTAAAGGCACACTGAACTCTCTATGAATTTTCCCATAGACTTTAATAAGAGCAAGATTGGGCCTATATTTAGGCAGCTTCAAGTTATCTTGAAATATTAGGGTTAGTAGTAATAAAATGTCATTAGCTGTACTTCTAATTGTAATTTACAAACTTTAAACATCTACTCTGAAGCTAACCTTTACCTAAACTAAAGAAACCTAGGTTGTAATGATCAGACAGTTGTGTTTATTTTGTTTAATATAAATGTAATGAAGCAATTGAAAGCAAAACAAAATATATTAAAAAAGATAATTCACAGTTTTAGATATCAACTGAAAATCAAAATATGCACCATTTGCAGTCAGCAACATTTGCAAGCCACATATATTGGCTATGTACAGCTGGTGCAGAATTTAATTTGAACACTATTTATGTGCTATGCATGCTGCATATAAACTAGATTGTCAACTGTTCCTTTCCAAAAAAAGGAACCACAACGTACAGAAATCAAAGCTATAAAATCCATGACTCTTAAATTGCTGACAAAAAAAAAAACGCCCAAAACAAACACAACTACAATGGTTGGAAATGAGGATAAAGGGTCTAACCTCACTTTGAATTTCATGGGCAGCTTAAGACAATATCTCATTGGTTTTCTTTTAAACATAGCAGGTAATGTGTGATTATAGAATTCTTATCTCTCGCAAAAACCAAAATGACCCCTCTTTGATGGATATATATTTCCTGCCTTTTTTTCTAACATTTTAAATTAAATAATTTCTATCACAAGTGAATTTAGTACTTTCAGAAAAATAAGAGGGTGTCTGTTTGAAGAGGAAAAAGTCTATTTATTCACCTACATGTACAGCATAGTCACTGGCAATGTGAGTTTTCTTACACTGTATGCAATAATATGATGCAGGGGAGGACTGGTAAGAGAGGAACTTCATTTCCTGACTGTGGCCACCTGACCTGCATTAGTTTTACAAAAAACGGACCCCCATTGGTGTACACCGTCAGATCCGGTAACTTAGAATTTCCAAAGAAGCCCCCCACGCTTGAGCAATGCAGTGTCATAAAACCTGTAGTTCTTTCCTTTATCTCTCTGCTGAGACTGCTAATAAACGGCTAATTTAGGTCACATTATTCTTTAAAAAACAGTAGCCAATTTTGTATCACAGAGGTGAGTGCACATGCACCTGCACTTACGTGCTGGGGATGAGCTACGCAAATGGCTGCTTGCATATACAAGTAGATATGTGTGGGAATTCCTGATTTGTGAAAGCAAACACGGTACAGTGAAGCTGGTCCAAGAAATGGCAAGTGTTTTCCATGCAACATTTCAAACAAAACCAAAACATTTTTTCCCACGGAACTTTCCAGTTTTCTTAATGAAGTGGAACGATGGTTTTATTTCATTTCAAATCAGACAATGGTGATTCATATGGGTGTTCAAAAGCAGAACCATTTTCTCTCTATCCCATTACTCCCTCTGTCCTCCACTTTTCTCCCTTTGGAATTGCATGTGAAATTCACCAATCTGCAGAGAGGCAGCACAAAGGTGATCATCACTTAGCCTGGTCTACACTATGGAGTCATTCTGAAATAATTTCCCTTACTTTGAAATATCAAGCAGAGTGTCCACACTACTAAGCCCATTATTTTGAAATAATAACTCCTCCTTTCCTTGGGGTGCATCTACACTGCACCCACAGCTTGAAATAAGCTACGCAAATTGCATAGCTTATTTTGAATTAATTTCAAAATGGCTTATTTCAAAATTTGGCGCTATCTACACAGCACTTATTTCTAAATAAATAACTATTCTGAAACATCCCTTACTCCTCATGGAATGAGGTTTACAGGGACATTGGAACATCATCATCATCATCAACAAACATGGGCTCAACGCCCGTTGGTGTCCGATGCCTCCCTCACTATTTCCTTCCATCTTTCCCTGTCCAGTGCAGAGTGGCTTCGTTTCTGTAGACTAGCTTCGCACCAGTCTGCTATATCAACATTGGAGCAGCAAGCCTGTTATATTTCAAAAACATGGGTGCGTTCAAAAGACCCGGAATAGCTATTTGGGGTACCTCTGGTATTCACTGCCTGTGCTTAGGGGTCATGATGAATAAGGAAGGGGACATGGGCTCCCAGTGGATGCAGTGACTAAGGCTCTGTCTACACTTACTGTGTGATGGTAAGTACAGTCACTACTCATGTAGCTACACATGCCACACTGAAAGAACCCCGTGTCCATACTTGTCAGGGTATAACCATAAACAGCAGTGAAAGGCATTGTGGGTGAGCTGTGAGAGCTGTTCTCTGCTGCTGGGGCCTTTTCTTGATGCCTTCCCTGCCAAAGCCTTTCATTCTGGTGTGAGACAGTCTGGCAATGGGACACTACACTGCTCAGATAGCAATGTAGGCATGGGAGGCATTGCTAGGGCAGTAGAGAGCCATGTTCAGGCCTGTAGGACATTCACCACCACTCTACTCACCTAGGCTGTGCCTCACCGTCTACACTGCCAGTCATATCTGCATTCAGTGTCCATCTTCTCCACACTGCTATAAGCATGGACAGACCTTAGCAGCGCTAACATGATTCTTGGATGGATAGAGAGGAATACAGCATAGAAACAGAGAAGGGGTAATTACTAGTCTATATGGCATTCATTATTGGAATATGGTGTCCAGTTCTGGTGTCTGTACTTTAAAATGGATGTTAACAAACTGGGAAGGGATCCAAAAATAGTCACACTAATCATTCAAGATCTGAAATACCTGCCTTACTGTGGGCTTATTCTAGCTTATCCAAGAAAAGGTTATGGTGATCATCACCTATAAATACTTACATGGTGAAAAGTTTTCTGACAGTAGAGAGCTATTTAATCTAGCAGATAAAGTATAACAAGTTCCAGTGGCTGAAGCTAGACAAATTCAGATTAGAAGTCGGGGGCGATTTTAAGTTAGGGCAATTAACCATTGGAACAATTTACCAAGAACTGAGGTGGATTCTCCATCTGCCTTTAAATAAAGACTGCATGTCTTTCTATAAGATAAGCTCTAGCTCAACCAGAAGCTTCCAGAATTACTGGAAAAAATTCTCAGACCAGATTATCATAATGGCCCCCCTCTGACCTTAAAGTCTGTGAACCTATGAATGGCAGTTATTTAACTGGCAATGCAGATTTCATGTGTCAATCCACATTTTCACAAGTAAAAGGTGTACATGCAGGTTTTCACTGGTTCAGCACACACATGTAAGTAACTGTTCCCATAGTGCTTTCCTTGAAACTTTGGCCATGAGCCAGCAATTACACATGTAGAAACAGAAAGCCCCCCCAAAAGTGGTCTAAGAATGTAATGAAGTACACGAGTGTGTATACACTTGCAAAAATTATAGGGGTGGAATGGTACACATGCTGTGTGGCATAATGTGCATACCCACCCCCAGACACAGAGAAGGTTGTAGGAGAAAAAGCACTAAGTAGCTTGTCACATGAAAATCATACGTGGGTTCTGCAGCTTAGCCGGCCTAGGATGGAAGTTTCCATCCCTGCTGTACCCAGCTTAGCATAGTGTGGGACGCTGCAAGCCCAAACAGTAACTGGGCTTTATCAGTTCTAACCTGTGCCTTGAGCTGGGAAACTACTGAGCGGTAAACAAGTTTGACCTCGGTCTCAGCCCATAAGAGTGATAAGAATGGCATTGAGCCAGGTACGCGCACACCCGGTAAACAACTGTAGCATAACTAGTGTAGGAAGCCCGTGCCCATTGAGACTCAACATGGACCTAGACCTCAAAGGGTGCCCTGAATCCCCCTAGCTGGAGCCATGTCCACTACAGTCGGGTGCAAGGTAACTGGAATGGGACTCCCTGCAGACCTGAAAGGGCGTAAGCATTTCTAAGTGCCTGTTACTTTTATATGCATTGTTTTGCCTGTAGTGAGATTTGTATTACTTCGCAGTAGCTGTGTAACCATTTGGCAGTATTAAGCCTGTAATAGTAGTGACGTAGTGAGATTAATAAAAGCAACTATCTATCCCTAATAGACTCTGTCTTCAAGCGAATCCACAACCCTGTTGGGACCTGCCCCTGTGGCTTGACAGCTTGGAGAAAGGAATGTTTCTTATAAGCTAGGAGCAAAGTATTTCCTTCACTAGTGAAATACTAGTGCCTCATCTGTGTACACACAGTTAGTTCAAACACCAGCAGTAAAATCTCAGAGGCCTTTATCTAGGGGGAATGATTTTCTGGGACAAGAGATGTCCAGTGTCACACAATGTACAGTATGGTAAGGAATAGCTCCTCTAGGACAAGAAGCAATGGGCTTAAACTGCAGCAAGGGAGGTTTAGGTTGGACATTAGGAAAAACTTGCTGAGTGCCAGGGTGGTTAAATACTGGAATAAATTGTCTAGGGAGACTGTGGAATCTCCATCACTGGAGATATTTAAGAGCAGATTGGATAGACATTGATCAGGGATGATCTAGAGATGGTGCTTGTCCTGCCGTGAGGGCAGAAGACTGGACTTGATGACCTCTTGAGGTCCCTCCCAGTTCTTGTGTTCTATGATTCTCTGTCAAGCATCTATTCTGGCAATGTGAGTGGCCAAAATGTTAAGTACAGAACACATTTAAACTCACATCTACAGTACAAATTGGAAGAACCCTATGGGTGGGACTTTCAAAAGTGCCCTCATTAGCCTAGCTCTGCTCCCTCCAGCTTCAACGGGAGCACTGATGATCCAAAGCTGAGCATTTTGAAAAACCCTATCTTGTGATGATTTCAGGAAGCAACCACATTGTAACCAGGTCCCCTCACTTGATTGTAATTGAGATAGTCCAGGCATGTGGGGGATGGGGGTCAGTCTCTGCTTGACCTATTTGCTCTGGAGTAGCTTTTAAACTCATCTTCCTTCTGTGATTGCCACACAACCCTACACATGCATGGGGCTTGTCCAGTAACAGCTGCTTGTTGCTGGATAACGAGCTGTCTATGTGATGTGGTTCAATGTGATTTCCCAGTTCATTGTAGTTCTCTGCACTTTACAACAAAACTTGTCCTGGCTACCTCGCATGAGTAACTCATCTCTGTGGGCGTTAGAGAGAGAGGAATCCTCCACTAGCATACCACAAAGTGGGAGCAAAACCATCCCACAGGCAAGCTGGGGTAGATTACAACTCCCACCCTAGAGCCTCCATTTTGCAGGGGAAAAGACCATGGTGGCAAATCCTGTGACCTTATTCCCATCACTCAAAAGCCACTGAGTGTAGCCTCACTGAGGTGAGCACATATAGAAATAGGCAGGAGGACCTGTGGCACTTAAACACAAATCTGCAGAGCTGCAGGTAGTCTGTTCTCCCACCCCACCAGGCAGCCTTAGCAGAGTTAATGCACCACCCACCCTGGGAGGCCAATCACTGCTGAAAGTGCTGCCCAAACAGCAATGACTAGTAGCTCCTTCTGTGACCTCTGGTTGGTCCTGACCTACTAAGTCTGGCTGGAGTACCAGGCAGTTGTGTGTGTCAGAGGGCTGGGGGGATGTTGGTTCAATTCCCACCTTTCCACAGTGTGGTGAGAGGTGCAGAGGGGTTTCCCACCTCTCTATACAGGGCCCTGTCCAGTGGTCTCTTCTGATGTGGGAATCTCTCCTGTTGAAACTGTTCCACTTTGCAAATAATAATTAAATTTGCATTGGGCCAGTGACCAAGTGCGTGGCTGTACTGGTCAGAGAGGTAGGATGCTCACCTGAGAGTTGGGAAATGCCTCTTCAAATTTCTTCCCCACATCAGGCAGAGGGAGAGTTGAAAAGGGGTCTCCCACATCACAGGTGAGTGCTCCAACCACTGGGCTCAGAGATGTAAGGGAGACCAGCTGCTATGTGTGGAGTCAGATATGCGCTGCTGCTGCTCTTGCCAAAAGCAGCTTAGATGCATGACTCTGAGAAAGGGGTTCCTTTCTGTAGTCCGCAAAGATAGATGCCTCTCTCTAAGCCAAAGTTAGGTGATGAATTTGGAAGGCAGTGCTAGGGCAGAGCTTAGGACACACCCCTCTCATTGGCATCTGCTCTTGGCTAGTTTTGGCAGCCTCCTCCCTGCCCCTGCCTTGAATGGTGGCTTTTGTGGATCCCATTCTCAGATGCCCGTTTCTTCCCATGCACTGTATAGGAGCTCTGGTGCCTAACCCACACATGGGTCTGTGGATTCCAATGATTTTCAAGGTGCCTAAAAGCTCAGTACTGCAATGCCTACATCTCACTGTGGATCCAGACCCGCTGCTCAGAATCAATGCTATGGGAACCTCACAAGTGGGGACACAGTGGGGAGTTTTGGCCCTTAGAACGAAGCAGTTATTCCATCTGATACATAGGCGCTAGCAGATATAGAGAGGCCAGAACAGGTCAGAATGATGTTGCAGTATTGTACATGCAAGGTCCACATGAAGAATGTTTTATATAGAGCAAAATAGCCTCTTTCACACAGTGTGACGTCACACACTCCAAAAATGCAGGGCCATACCTGCAGGGGCTGAGTATCTGCACTTAAAACAGCAGGACTGCAAGGGCTGGATCCTAAATATACACCTTTATGGTTTTGTCAAGACCAAGACATAGGCAGCAAGGCTTAGTGTGGATATAGGCTCAGGGGTCACGTCCCCACACCAACCAACGTTTGGGATAAGGAGGTCAGGAGCTAAAAGTCAGATACCAGGAACCAAGCTGAGTCAGTAAACTAAGGACAGGAGCCAAGAGCCGGTGACACTGGGTGAGCAGTACAAAGTAGGATGGAGCCGGTTACACAGATGACTTCCATTTCTTCCTTCTGGCTTAAATAGGGGAGCAGGCCAATCAAGAGTTCCAGTGTTCCACCAATGGGGGCCCAGGAGTGGAGGTTATCTGAGCTGAGGTTCAAGGTGCTCTGGTCCCAGCTAATACTAGTAAGCCATTGGATGAAGGATTGGAATGTGACAACCCTTAGGAACCCTACAGGCCCAGGGTTGTGTGAGACCTGTAGGGCACGATAGGCAAATGCATACTAACTAATATATTAATCAGCCCCTTCTTCTCCTATACCTTGTCCTGCTGCTATGCAAGCGTGTGTATATATAAGGGAGCAGGAATGGGAAGAGGCTCTCTACCTTGTCATCAGCGGCACACAGGTTGTTATTTGAATGCTACCTTCTACACATACTTTTAAGCCAGCAGAGTACAATATCCAACCCTGACTCAAGCAGCAACGTTTGTCTGAAATCTACTTTATATATCTCAAATGCAGCCAAGAATCCATTGTCCAAATGGGATCGTCTGGGGGGGGGGGGGGGAGGAGAGGCCATCAGTTAGAAATAATTATCTTAGATGTTAGTACTCCCTTGAACTTTACAAGATTCCTGGATTCCATCCGTGATTCTACCCAGCCCTCCCCCTCCCTCCTTCCACAGGAACAGTCAAATAATTATTGCAGGGAGGGCATCGGTAAGTCTCTGTGACAGCCTGGTTAAGAACTATGGAATCTTAAATGCTTTTGTCAGCCCTCAGGCATTTTCTGCTCACTCTTTCTTATTCTCACAAAGGAAGTTGTGCGAAAGGTATTTGGTAACTGAAATTCAGTGTGCTGAGGGGAGGGAAGGAACTGTGGCTTTGTTACACAAATGCTTGACAACAAATTGAAAAATATCAGTTTCTGTGGAAAGTCACGTGTTGCATTTTATCACATATATTATTTAGTCTCACTCATCAGGTCAGTCCATGATGTGCTTGGCGAGCGAGGGATAGGGCAAGTGGTCAGTACACCGACTTTGTAGTTATTTTAATCCTGGAGTTAGTCAAGGAACCAAATCACCCCCCCCATTACAACTTACAGCAGTCCAACGGCTGCTCAAAATTACACCTAGATACAATATCCCATCATCGAGAGGTCACCGCAGTATGGCAGCATGACTGTTTGTGGAGATTGTTCCAGAGAGGAAGAAGGAACAGTGTGGTGTCTTTTGATTGTCACCAGCAGGGCTATGACCATCCAGAATCAGCTGTAAGACTGGGGGCTTAGTTGGCAACACTCTGGAGTATGGAATAAGTTCAACCTCAATAGTTTAGCTCAAAAAGGGCACAACACAGTAGTGCAGTATTAAAAAGGCTGGGCACTGTTATAAGGAGCTTTTCTCTTTGTTGTGATTCTGCTATAATGTAAAGATCTTGTGACACATTTGAAGACAATAAGGGATAACTCCATCATTCCACCTCTCAGTGAAACAGGCCCATATGGGATATGCTGTATATAAAAATAAAATTTGAAAATTATAACAGAGAAGGAAAAAAGATTATGTAATGCCAAATAATGTATGTTACCAACCCATTACTGTCATGTGACATTATCTTGGTCCAGTCTGCAGGTAGTCAGGTTTGCTGGGTTCCAGTCTTTATACTACAGTGCAGGCAAACTGAAACAGCACACAAGTGAAAAATATGAAATACAGCAAGGAAAAGTTCCCATACTTTGTATTAAGTGTAATTTCAGGCAGTGTAACAGTGAAACATGGGTTGAGAGGTCTCTGTTTCCACGAACATGCTATCTTTTAGAGGATGTTACTTTCATGTCATCTAAAGTTTGTGATATAAACAGCAAACCTAATTCGGAAAAAAGCATCCAGCACAACTGATTACCATAACCAGGAGCACACACATTTAAATCAAAAGTCAGTTGAGCTGGAAAAGGTTTAAGTTTTTTCAATAAATTACTTTTTATAATAACTATAAAAGTTATATAGTGCAGAGAGACTTGCTAGAGATAGATACTTTACTGTGCCTGAATTGCTGGGAATACTTACTGGGATATAAAGCTGACAATCAGACATCTGAGTGTGCCTGAAAAACAACATCTACCACTAGATGAAAGTATGAATTTAGTAAAGTCATCCGAGGAATAACCATTGTTCTTTTTGTTACTTAGTCTGGTGGTTGGGGTGATATAAAGGAGGAATGATCTACAATTTAAATTCACAAACAGTTGAAATGTCAAAAGTAACCTTAAAACACAGAACTATATCTTCTCTGTTAAATATATGGATAGTGTGTCTTTTAGAGAACTGTATTTCTTCAACACACTTTTATGCCCATGGGAAGTTATTAAACATATAAAATTGCCTTATTTATAGAGTATAACTAAGTCCCTAGGATTCATTTGTGTATTTTTCAGTACAGTGACTGGCTTTCCTATTTAAGATATATTTTAAATCAGCTTCTAATTATAGCAAATGTAAAGACTAGGGGAGAATTACTAAAGAAAAATAGATCTATGAGGAAGATTAATGATACTATGATTTCAAAATAGCAGAACTACTGAATTGCATTTTCTAGAAAAATAAAGAAAGGAGGTCAAAACAACTAGGAATAGAGACCTGGTGGTTATTATAATTGTTGATAAAAAAATAGGTAAGAAGATGCTGGAAACAATGTAATACAGAAAACTGAGCAAGTCTGGATGAGGAATATTCCATGGTGGAAAAGGAATTATTGAATGAACTTACTTAACCACAAACAATTATTTTTAAACATTCACAAAGAACTAAGGTGTCTGAAAGATTTAAGAAGGGAGCATGACTGGTCTTGTTAAAAAGGAAAGAAGAGAAAGAATGATCCTGTTACATACCCTCTGATAAATCTGATTTCAATCTGTGGTAAACTAGTGGAAATAGTATTAAAAGGGAAAATAATTCTTTCAGCTCTTAAGAGAGAGTAGAATCATGGCCAGTTAGCAGCATGGATTATATAAAGAGGCCAACACCCTGCACATGAGGATAGAATTACAAAATGGTGTCTGAGGAGACTACAGTGGATGTATTATACAGTTATGTTTACAGACACATCAGGATGTACATAGGGATATAGGAGTGTCAGTAAAATTAGATAGGAGATTATGGTGTATTACAGGCACCATGTATAAGGGAAGTCCTCCTCTTTGGGTACTGCACAGATGAGAAGGCATTTAAAATATTGCTTCTAGGGGTTGCCAAACTGGAGAGAGCTTAAGAAAAGAATTACAAATATTAAATGAGTTGACTTGCAATGAAATATTTACAAACTAAATATATGTAGCTTGGCCACACAAAGACTATAAAGGACCAATCTCACATTTCTTATCCTGGCAACTCTCCACTCTCAGTAAGAGTCATGTCTGAAATACAGGGAATGGGATTAAGTCCAATAGTGAGATCCTGAAAACAGACTATGGGGCAAATTGTCAAATGGGTGAACTGTCATTGTCTATTGATTTCAATGGACCTATGCTAATTTACATCAGCTGAGGGTCTGCCCCACATGTGTATAAAAGGATCAGACAACAAGGAGGCTGAGGAATTAATTGCCTGGCTCTTAAAGAGGCTACAAGTAAGATAGGAGGAAGTGGATGGAATTAGACAAAGCACAATTTAGCCTGAATATCAGGAAAAATATCCTAACTGTGAGATCAATTACACAGTGGAACAGTCTGCTAATGGAAGTTCAATCAGCAGTCATTTAAAGGGTAGTAGACTATATGGATTAAATAGAATTTTCTCTTTTTTTTAATGTGTTTTGGAAAAAGACATAACTTATCACTATTAAGCTACTGAATATGCATCACATGAATGAAGGTGGGAATATCTTTAATTACTCAAAAGGACAATAAAGTTTACTGAATTTCAGTTGGATCTGGCAACTAATTATTTTAGGCTGGCTAGAAAATCTCACCCAAAAGACTGGAGAGGTTTATTGCACCACATATATAAGGTGTTCGAATGCTGTCGCAAAAGCAGTGGTACCATCTTTCTCTATGTAAGGTATCTTTCAGATACATATTATATTTCTGTAAAATCTCTGGAAAGGCTTGTGATTGTCTTTCAATAATATCCATTCATCCAAAAAACCTTCAGTTTTACATGTAAAACAGAAGTAGTAATGTTTCCAGTATCCATACCAAAGAAAAATCTTAGAGTCCTTCTGTAGAAAGAAGTTATTGAACTAAATTCTCAATAGTTGGAGATCAAGACTAGTCATCTTTATTTCAACTTCATGAATTTTCTATGGAATACCCTCAACTGAATTACTTGCTTTAAATAAAACTATTCTCCCATTTGCCAGGAGATGGTGCTGTAGATTTTAAATCGCAGACTCAAACTCCTTACTAGACGACTGTGTTCTTCTTCAGAGTTTCTTTTAAAATGTAAACAGCAGCGAAAGAAAACCTGCAGCATCCCACAACTTTATGAGGGGAAGGTCTGCGGCTTGGGTCAAACCAGACCAATTACGGAAGAAGTAATTGCTATTCAGTGAATAAAGGACACCGAACATTTCTTCCCTACATCCAGCCTTGCTAAAGTGAAGTATTACTAAGTACCGTTGCATTTTAAAAACAGTGCCATCACATTACACGAGTGTTTTCTGTTTATAAACTACAAAACACTAGTGTAATGTGAGGACATTTGTTTTCTGTCCCAAATGTAAGGAAATAAATTCCCAGCCTTCCCCTCTGCACAGTTGTTATTAGTGCACAGCTAAAAGAGGTTAGGTATTTGTGTTGTAAAGGTTAAGTATCAAGCACACAAAAATGCTCATTATTTTATTAATCCCAGTTTATTTGGTCTCAACACTACCTCCATTATCTCTAGTCTGCGCAGAAGATTCTGACCGTCTTCGAGTGGAAAAACTAACATTGTGGGGAGAAATGTCCTTTAGGACAGTGTCTTTTCGGCGGAGCATTTGCAGTGAAACTAACAGCAGTAATTACAAGTAATTAATTACAAGCAGTAATAAATAAGTAGCTGTATCCGTCGACAAATCCCATTCCGCAGCGCAGGGGATACCCAGCAGAAATACACACGCCTTATCAGCTCTTTAAGAAGACCCTTTTGAGCGTTTTTCCCCTTCTTTCTCTACAACAGGCTCGGAAACTTTGAATACCCAAGGTGCTTTAACACCACTTTTCAAAGTCTCAGGCGGTGAGCCATGCATGACCCCTGACTTTCAAAAAGGAGTCTCAGTCTGAGTGGGAAAGCTTCCTTCTCTGGGGTTTCTTTTATAACCCTCCTGTTGCGCCTTGAAGCTGCTAAATGAACAGCTAGTTGTATCGCTTTAATTGTAGAAGGCGTGGTTTGGCCAGTGTTTGCTTAGCTCTAGCTGGGGGGAGATCGAGGTAAGTATAGAGGTAGAGCTGAGTCACAAAATAGGACTTTTCCCCTCTAGTAGCAAAACTTCTAGTCTGTTCTTGTCCTTTTATTAGAATAATTGCTGTCTGAGTTGTTGGAGTTGTGTAAGCAGCTAAACCATAAGCAAGTCCCATGAAACGCATGACATTCCTTTGGGAGGATTATAGGGCCCAATTATAACCGAAGATACTTCCCTGTAAAGTTGGCTTTTAGCTACCAGGCAGGTGCGGACATTTCAGAGGGTGGGATGATGTTGTCGAGAGAGTTTACTCTCTGCGCTCTTGACAACACGCAGGTCTCTACCCCAGTTGTCGGGACACAACCCAGAGTTGTGTGCTTTGTCAGGGACCGCACGCTCAGGTACAGCAGTGTCATTTTCAGACAGATGTACACACTCCCAGGAGAAGAATTTGTAGGAGAAGCTGATGCAACCTGGTCGTTTTTGGAATAATTATTTTACTCCCGACTTGACTGACAGAGTCAATATAACGTTTAATGCGATATTGACAAGACGAACCTACAAGCATCTCGAGAAGGGAACAAACGCTGGAAAACAAGACAATACTGTATCCTGGGGGTGGGAAGGGTTACAACTAAATATTTAAACTTGCTCTTCGGCTTTGCTTCCTTGTAGGTTCTGTGTCAAATACAAATGTGTGGCCACCCAGATGAAGTCTTCAGTACGGTCAGAGGGGAGGCAACTTGAAAGTAGCGTTAATATTAGTTTGATCGGAGAGTTATTCTTCTGGCCCCAGAGAAGCGCTGACTATTTCCCAAGCATGTCAAGGCTCTGGGGAGTTACAGTATTCCCTCCAGCTGTAATGAAACTGTCTTACTTTTTATAAAATACGCCCCGCTATCATTAAACTTCTGGGTCTATCTAGATACAAATGGGCAATTCTGCCTTTCTTGAGAGCTTTATCGCAAACGGAATACACAACTTTACACGCTGCTTGGCGACCTGTTTAGTGGCAGGGCTTTCTCATTCCCCCCCTCCCGCGCCCGAAATGTAGAACCAAGGGCTTTAAAAACTGATCGTTAGGTGTAGATCTAGCTAGTTTCATACTCCAGTGCGTCTAAAAAAACCTGCGTTCACTTTTTCAGTAATAAGTGATGTTTCCTGTGGAGTCTCCGAGGCCATTAACATGTAAAGCGTTTCTTGTTTTAGGACTGGTAGATGGTTCATTAAAGGGTGCAGCAGCTTCATGATTGGGGTGAGCTGCCTGGCAGAGACGCTGTGCTGCCAGCCAGGCAAACTTCAGCCTGCCGGAGTTCATAGACATACACTCGCCGAACTCACGCTCCGTACCTGAAATGAAGGGGGCATAATTCTTTCCCCGCTCTCGCAAATTGCAGCACCGCCCCGCAGTCTAGGAAAGTTCCCCCGCAGTTTATGCTGCCTGGGCATAATGGCGAAGTAGTTTGATTTGTTAGGGTCTTTCGTTTCCTTCCCTTCTGCGCCTCGGCTCCCGGCTGCTTGCTACCGAAATAAGGAGGGAGCTGGAGGGCTAGTCAGTGACATAGGGCTGTGTCACAATTAAACCAGGTAACGAGACACTGGGCAGATGTGTTTTCATTGCCCCGTAAGATAAATGCAGTGTTAAATGCCTGACAACTTCCCAGAAGCAATCAGCACAAGTTTACGAGTGCATAAACCTCAAAGACCATTCCTCGGGTATTTTTTTATAAGCCCCGCATTTAAAGCTTCTATAAATTCTTCTGCCTGCTTCCAAACCAAAGTTACTGGTGACTATTAAACAGCCATCTTCTGCAGGGAGCCTGGAGGAGTGTGGGCCAGGGATGGCTCGCAGCAAATGCGACTGGAAGAAGATGGGGGCTTGGGAGGGGTAGTAAATATAAGCTGAAGCTTGATAGAGCGTTTGAACGCTTAAATATGGCAGATGAGGGGTGAATGAACCGAAAGGTGGTGGATACATATCAAAAACAGAGTTACAGTAGGCAGAGGAAGGAAAGGAAACAAAGGAAGATGATAGATAGATAGATAGATAGATACTGTGTTTAATCAGGCGAGCACTGGCAGCCCGAATGATGGCAGAAAATGATCCAGACAGTTACGGCCCACTCGGAAATTACAAACCTAGGTGTATTCAACATCACTGTGCATAACGTGTCCTTACACTAGGTGCACCTGCCCATTGTGGTGTGTTGCACCTGTCCAGAGCGTGACAGAGCATGAATCACTCTGATAACCCTCCCCTAGTTGTGTGACCAGGATTCTGCTGCTACTGAAATGGCTTTAAACGCTGTAGCAACACCAGAGACCTTCAATCTGTCCGCTTCCAAACTGCTTGAAGAGCAGGTGAAATCACCATCCGCAAAGTTTCAAGCCAAAGGGAAAGGCAGGATTAATGAAGCCATCTATCATCCGGAGAGATTTCGCAAGAAACCTCTCTCCGAAGAAATAAACTGGGAGCAGTAAAATGTTCTCCTTAAACCATCAAATTACAAGAATAGTATTCGTCATCCTTAAGTGATCAAATGAGTTTTACAAGTTGATATTAAACAGATAAAACCCGTTTGTGATGATAAAGCTCTTTGTTTATGAGCCCAGTGAAAATGAAGTTGCTAATAGGAAAACAATAAACCTGAAATACTTTTGAATTAATGGAGAGACAAGGTGGGTGAGATAATGAATGTCTTTTATTGGACCAACTTCCTCTGGGGAAAGCGACAAGCTTTGTAGCTCTTCCTCAGGTCAGGGAAATCAAGGATCTGTTTGGATTAATACTGCTAGAGGTTAAGAGAAGTGGCTATAAGAAAGAAATTGTGGATCTGAATATGTATATTGGGTTTCAATCAGGCACAAGCTAAATGTTACACTGAGGAGAGGGGACTGAGTGGAGTGTGGGGCTGGGTTTATTTATTCTTTTTAAATATAAAGACACCAGGTGACTGAAGGCTGTACTGGAGCCATGTCCTTGCTAGATGAAATCTCAGTCAATCACTTTGAAAATCTGCAGCTTGGCTTTTTATTCTTTACAGGTGAAAATTCAGACGTCTCTGTTGTTGTAGCCTGGTCCTTTCTTTCCTGAAACAAGGCGCCCAACTGTTCTGCTATTACCATTCCAAACCAGGTTCTGTGGCGAACCTCATTTGTGAATCTATTACAGAGATTAATAGATTATTTCTCCTTTTTCAACTAATTCTCAGTGGGCAAATTTAACCATATGGTAAGGAGAGAATTAGAATTTCATCACATTAGAGCAAAATGTAATGAAAAGAGTCCAACACCTGGGGCCAACTCGGAACGACACAATTAAAAGGTTTTTAATGAAACCAGAGAAACCAAAAATTTCACAGCCTTCAGTGATTCTGCCACATCCGAATGATTCGCTGGCGGTGTTGGGAAATATTGTTTTTACTGATGTCGTAAGCATGAAAACCTTGCCACTAAATGCCATGTGCTTTCAATACGATTACAATAAAACGACAAAGGGCAGCTTGCTTCTATTATTAGAGGATCAGCAGGACACGTTTTAGACAAGTCCTCGTGTTTACACTTTAGTGTGAGACCCTGACTGTAAGAAAAGTGGCCCTTAAGGGAATGAGTTTTAGCGGAAGCCCAGGAAAAATAAATGCATGACGGCTGATATTAATGAATTACATGATCTCAAGTTGATCAAATACATGCAGATGCACAAACTACCACACATTTGTGAGTTACCCAGGATCGTCCTTTCAAAGTGCCTGTATGACAAGGAAAGACTCGAAAAGTTGATGATTAATTACTGTTATTTCCCGCCCCGCAAATAGTTTATCTTAAGGCTGGTGCTTTTATTTTTTATTGAAACGTGGTTACTCTGAAGTAGCAAATCTGGCGGGGGGGGGGGGCAAAAGCAGCACCTTGCAGTTTGTTCTCGAGTTGTTTTGAAAGAGAGGGAAATGATCGTCTTGTCTGGAGCCCAGGTGAGCTTTGCTGGCGAGGAGCAGCCTGGCTTGCGTTATCCCGCGCGATCCCCTTCCCCCGGGCCCGAGAAGTAAGCTCCCGAGAAGAGGGGTGGAGTGTGTCCTCGCCTCCCCGTGGCGAAGTTCGCGGAAGTCTGCTTGGCACCGCTTCGCGGGCAGGGGGCCCTTGCGCAGTGTCATGTGCCGAGGGAGGGAGGCCGAGCCCACGCCCGGCTGGGAGCGGGGCTTTTAGCGTGCTCAGCGAGGAGTGAAAGTCGCCACACATGTCAGGCGAGAGGCAGTTGTCGGGCTCCTCACAGGACCCCGCGCCTTGCAAACATATGCGCTGAGCTGCGCCTACAGATGGCGGGGAGAAGAATGGAGCAGGCGCCTTTTATAAAGCTCTTGCTGCTGCCTGTCTTCAGAGCCGGGCAATGAAACGCGCCCGACTCAGGGCCAGCGCGCGCCGGGGCTTGTTTGTTGCCGCTTTAATCCGATTAATTAAACCGTTCACCTGATTGGGTGGAAAGCTCTGTCCCAACAGGCGAGCCTGCCTCATAATAACCTCCTCGGCGCGCTAATGAGGTAGAAGCCTCCCCCGGCTGCTGGGGCCGGGAAGCGCTGGCAGGGGAAGCCGAGCCAAGCGGCGGACGAGGGGGCTGCTCGCGGCTCGCCATGCCCGAGCGCAGCCCCCGCTGAGAGCCGGCTGGCGGGCAGGAGCGGCGGCGGCGGCGGCGGCGGCGGCGGCTGCAGCGGCGCGCGCGGGGCAGCGCCGAGGGGCAGGAGGCGGCGGCGGCGGCGGCGGCGGCGGAGGAGGAGCCGGGCGGCATGGAGCGGGCGCTGAGCCTGGCCGCCGAGGACGGCTTGTTCCACAAGAGCCTGGGCGCCTCGGCCAAGAGGATGGAGGCCGCTTTCCGCGCGCCCCCGGGGCTCGACCTGACCCACCCGCGCGAGCGCCAGCCCTCGCCGCTCGGCTGCTTCGAGCCGGGCGAGGCGGAGGGGCTACTGCAGCCCGGGGCGGCGCTGGGCGCGGGCGAGCCCCTCTCGCTGCCGGCCGGCTCGGTGTGCGGCAAGTACGGCGAAAGCACGAGCCGCAGCTCGGTGGCGGAGAGCAGCGGCGGCGAGCAGAGCCCCGACGACGACAGCGACGGGCGCTGCGAGCTGGTGCTGCGCGGGGGGGACCCGCGCGCCGCCTCGCCCGGCCCGGGGGGCGGCCTGAAGGCGGCCGAGGGCGGCGGGGCCGGCGGCGGCCCGGGCCTGGGCGGCAGCAAGAAGTCGAAGGAGCAGAAGGCGCTGCGGCTCAACATCAACGCGCGGGAGCGGCGGCGGATGCACGACCTGAACGACGCGCTGGACGAGCTGCGGGCGGTGATCCCCTACGCGCACAGCCCCTCGGTGCGCAAGCTCTCCAAGATCGCCACGCTGCTGCTGGCCAAGAACTACATCCTCATGCAGGCGCAGGCCCTGGAGGAGATGCGGCGCCTGGTGGCTTATCTCAACCAGGGCCAGGCCATCTCCGCCGCCTCCCTGCCCAGCTCGGCGGCGGCGGCCGCAGCCGCGGCCGCTGCCTTGCACCCCGCGCTGGGCGCCTACGAGCAGGCGGCTGGCTACCCCTTCAGCGCCGGCTTGCCCCCGGCCGGCTCCTGTCCGGAGAAGTGCGCCCTCTTCAACAGCGTCTCCTCCAGCCTCTGCAAACAGTGCACGGAGAAGCCTTAAAGTCCGCGCTCCCACCCGGCCAGGGCCCTCGGGGCTAAGACTTGGGCGAAACCCGCCTTCTCTCGTGTTTCTTGAGCGGCTGGGGGGTTTCTTTAGGGGGAATGGGCCGGGGGTGGGCTGGGGGGGCTTTCCTCGTGGAAGTGGTGACTTGATCGCAACCAAGACCTCAGCGAAGTAAAAAATCGCAATTTGTGTGTGTGAGCGAGCGCGCGCGCGTGTGTGTGTGGACACAGAGAGGCTGCGAAGTAGCAGCTGGGGGAGGAAAGGAAAGCCCCCCCCCTGCCCAGCTGATGTGTTTAGATCCCACGTAGGGGGGGCACCAGACCTCGGCTGTGGGGCGGGAGCCCGGGGGCTGGCGGCCGGGCAGCCCCGTCCTAAGGGGCGTTTGCAACCAATGTTTCGCTGCTGAGCCAGGCGACAACCCAACTTGAATGGCAGAACTTCTTATTTAAACGAAACCAAGAGACTGGACCATTGCGATGAAAGACTCACTTGTATTTTTTATTGTCTCTGAACTTTGATTCTGTGAAAATGCGCGAAGTTTTGGCAAGAGTGATTCAAAGAGGAAAAAGCACCCTACTCCGTGTGGCTGAAAGTATTGCATTTTTAAAACAAATATTTATGTGCACCTTGTTTCTTTCCACGTTGCAATGCTGTGTAAACGGGACATGATATTTATTTGTTATTCTTTCAAGGACCCTTCCACGCCAACAATATTTATCATGTGTTAAGGTCACGGGTCTGATGTGCAGTTTTTTTTTTAAAGATGCTTCTAAAATTGTTTTTATGGATTTAACTTAAACTGTGTGCCAAGTGTTCAAAAGGGTTTCTTTGCCAACCTCGTATACATGGAACTATTGCTGTATCGGAGCTGCATAGGTTTATGAAAGGTCATCTGGATTTTAAGTTGCATCATCCCTGTATTTAAATTGAGCTTTAATAAATTGCTTCAGTCCAAAAATTACAGGAGATGTGTATTCTTAATTCTGAATTAACTGACTTTTTAAGGGGGGGGGGAAATTATTTGCATTATAAAGGGTGATCGCTATTTACTTTTACGAGACATCAGAGCAATAGCCCTAATAGGCGAGGGGGATATATGAGAAGCTCATGTTTTCTCAGAGGTGTAATTTAATTTCTCTCCTTCTGGGTGTAAATTTAATCGATGGATGACTATTTAAATTGAAATACTCTAGTCTGATTTACAGAACGTCTGAACTTAAATTTTTTTTTTAAAGGAAAATAAGAGAAGAGCAAAAAAGTGGCTCTATTTACTCAAAGTGAGCTTTCAGGCTGAGGTTTGCATGGTTGGTTGGCCGTCTCTCTGCCACTTGCAAATCAAGATTTTTCTCTTTTCTTCCCCCCCTCCCCCCTTTCAAAAACGAGCCCTGCTGTTTTCCACTACTCGCAGATAATACAAATTCGGACTGTCAGGTTGGATGGCAAAATAGGAGCCATGATGGGTCTGTTGGCAGGTCATGGATGTGTAAAGAATACGCTAAATAGGTCAATCAGCTTCTGCCAGCAATGTACGAACGTTTGTATGTGCATTTGTGTCGGAAAGAGTCTTTATTAAACTATTTTCAACTATTTATTATGCTGTGCTTTGTACCCTGCTGGGTGCCTGCCTCAAACAACAGTAGGGTGGTGCGGGGCCCGTGGCATGCCACCTCCTGACACAGCTGTTTTGTGAGTCACCTGTTCGTTCGATGCGTTGACTCATGGCAGGAAGGAGACCTGAAAGCAGGAGTGAGACCCCAGCGGGGCCCCTAAGTTTGCTTGTAGGACAACTGACGGCGAGTTCCATGTCCCTCGCTTGCTCATGGTACCTCAGGCTCGATCAGAGGAGAGCTGTGAGGGATTTTGCCGTGTTCACACATGGATGGCAGTCTGTACATGAATAACGGCCCACAATTAATTGCATGGGGGAGGGGGAACAAAGTTAGCTACAGACGTTTTTGGCCACTGTCAGCCGACAGCATGCTGGTCTGGATGGACCTTTGGTCTGAACCAGTCTGGCCGTTCGGTGCTTGCTGCACTTCCTCAAGCCCCCAGACAGGCTCGCTTGTAAATACAAACTAACCTAAGCGGGCAACTTGCGCGGTGCTGGGGTATGAGCGTTTCACAAGTGCGCAGGCTGGGCGGAGGGCTCCAGGGAGGGCGGTGCTGGGCCCATGGAGCCCATAACTCCGGCGAGGTTTCCGTGGGGGTGGTTTCTATGTGCCCACCGCATACAGTTTGTTCTCGTGCCTGGCTGGAGGTGGGCTCAGCTCTACATGGCACCCAGCGCGGTAGAAGGGGATAAATATTTTCCGCTCCATTTCCCATCAAAGGGATTAATCAGACCCGGTAACTTTTCAGGAACCATAACTGTAAAGTGCCACGGAGCCGTGGGAAGGCAGCCCAAGCAGGGTGGGCGGCTCGGCCCCCAGGCGCCCGGCGAGCCGTCTCTCAGCATTTCCCAGACAAAGGCCGGGTGCGCCTAATTATGATTATTAAAACAATTTCCATGACGATGTCTAATATTATGTTAATTTGAAAACAACTGTGTATGAAAACTGTCGCCTATAATACCTAAATTCATTTAATGAAACACATCGTTAAGGCAATTAAACCTCCTGGATGTGATTAAGGAACATAATTACGACACTGTTCTGCGCCATAATTGGGTGTCTTTAATCAAGGGGTAAAGTGATCAGTACCACAGCCATTAGTTTGTATTGTTCTGTCTCTGCTGTCCATCATTCTGATTAGGAATTAACCACAGCCACCCGCCTCACTGTGTGTGTGTGTGTTTGCATATTAACAGGGCAAGACGCATTTGCTTCAAGACTTAGTGCTTCATATTTCTCATTGCAAAGGCGCCTTCCTTGACCTACTCCCGGCGTATGGCGGCTGGCTTTCAAGCTTGCTAGAACTAGCACTGCGGAACACATTCTGGGATGGCAAAGAAGGAGAGATCCCAGCTGTTTTACTAACTCCGAAATGCCCTGCGGATCTTTGCCAGGGAAAGCTGGGAGGTGGTTTATCAATCAGAGCAGTCGGGGTGGGGTGGGACCAAACTTTTTTCAATCAGTCTGACTTGTTCCTCTGCTTCCATTCAAACCCAGCCCCTCCTGGGCTGGGAAACAGCTGAACTCCTCCCTCCCCCCATTAAACAGCCTGCGCTGCAGCGGTCTTGACTCCCGTCTTTAACTGAGTCGGAGCTCCGGCCCCGGGACACTTGCGGTGATGGAGAAGTGCCTGAGGAGAGCCCGGAGGTTTGCTAGCAAGTAGCGGCTTCCCACAGCCAGGCCCTCCTCCATAGCAGGAGTGGCTCTTGCCAGGCGCTCACTGAAATGGTCTGAAATGGGCCGTGCAAGCGGCGGGGCTGGGGCGCTCTAAGCATGCTCGGAGCCCCGCAGGCCACTAGCGCTCCCTAACCGCGCGCAAGTAGGTGCTGTCCACCAACGCTGGGCTTTGTTCCCATTTCGGCCCTCCTGCGGGGGGGGGGGCACCCACACGGCGGCGGGGGGATCGCGTCCCCGGAGCGACTCTGCCTGGGCAGAGCTTTTCTTCCATCCCCACGCCCCGCCCAGCCGCCCGGCCTTGCCCCAAGCCAGCCCTCGCTTCGGCTGCGCAGACAGGCATCTCCTCCCGGCGCGAGTGACATTGACTTTCCCGGCGCGCTGACTTAGGGACGATCTAATCGCGTGTTACATTGAACCCCCCCCCCCAGTGTAAGTGCGCCTGGAGGCGCATTCCCGCGGGAGACGCTATGGCAACCAATCACCGCCAGGCAAGGGGCGAACACGCCTTCTGGACTTCGCCAAATAAGGCGGAGCGGTGCCGGCCGCGGCCGGGCTGGGGGGAGGAGGTGGCCCCCTGGAGGGGTGAGCGGGCGGGGGAAGGGATAATGAAGAGCGGGCAAGCGAGTTTCCTTATTAAAACCTTTTAATGAAAATGTGATTTAAGGACGGTGTGTGGGGGGAGGGGGGGGGCGGCGCTGCTTCTCCACGTAATTAAATCGCGCAGTAGACCCACCAGCCGCATAAATAAGTGCGCGTGTTGATTAAAATGCAGCTGTCAAGGCGCAGGAGCCACGTGGCGGGAAAGTTTGCCGCGAGGAGCGCGGGGTTTGTCCGGAGAGCGGGATGTTGAGGAACTAAAGGGGCCGCTATTGCGCGTCCTGCCGCCTGGCTCCTCGGGCGCTTTCGTGTCGCCCGCTCCCCGCAGGGCCGAGTATCCGCGGGCTTGTCAGCAGAGCGCGTCGCTGCCGGCCGGGTACCGACGTTCCAGGCAGCGAGGCCCGGCCCCGGGGGCGGCTGCATTGCGGGGCTGTCGCGCCCCTTTTCACAGCACGGTCGCCCGCTGCGCAGAAACACTCGCTAACTTAGCAGCTGGCCGCGGGGAAGCGAAGCTGCTTCGCTTCTCACGCTGGAGCGTCGCTCCCTTAGCGGCACCGCTCTACAGCCCGCCCCGGCTCGCAGCCCTCTTGCTCGGGTCCTGGGACTGGAGCTCCCCGGCTCATTCGCCTCCTCCTCTCTAGCGGGCCGCTGGAAATGCCCCGCTGGGCCTCCCTCGAGGGGGCTGGCGGGACGGCTCCTGCTCCTGCCTGATGGCGTTTGGGTTTGCTAGTGCGGACAAGCGGGAAGGTTGTTTCGCGGTACTTCTTCCCTTCACCCCAGCCGGGCCAGGCAAGACAGAGGCAAAAGCTGGAGGGAGAATATTTAAACCCCCCCCCCCCCAGGTATTTCCTTCCTCTGGATCTTCGCTTGGCCCGATCCTGCCGACCTCCTTCCCAGAGACCTCAGGGGGCTCGAGTCTAGCAAAGTTCATGGAGATTTATGTATGGGCTCTCCCCTCGCCTAGAAAACACTGCTACTCGGCTAGTCGGGTGTAGCCAGGGTTAAGCGGCTCCGGTCCCAGGGCTGCACTTGGCAGACGACACGCGCTTGGCTTGGCTTAGTAGCGGAGTCAAAGCTGTTGCGGAAAAAACCACTGCGATACGTTTGTTAAATGAGCAAAAGCCCGTAGAGCTACTCCAGCCCAGCCCCTTGGCTCCACAAAATAATGGCCAGAGCTCAGCTCCGTTTCCACGTGCTCGTGGAAGTGCTTTCTCTTGGCTCCGCTTTGGTTTGCCCGGGCTGGCCGCACGCAGACTTCTCGAGTTAAACGTTTCCAAAGCCCGGACTCGCCCTTGTCCTTTCAACCTGACTGGGAGGTCATAAAATGTGAAACAAATGTATGGTCTGTTTTAAGCATCTTTATTGCTGGATTTTTAAATTCATATATGCACCCATAAGAACGGCGATCTGTGAAACATTGAAAGCTATAGCAAAATGATGCATTTTAGATACAATCACCATCTCCTTATGTAATGATCACAGGTTGAAATAAAACACAAATCCATTACAAATAGCGGCAAAACTGAAACATGATGACACTCAAACTGCTAGACAATCATAAATTAACCTCTTCAGCGCCCTTTAGATAGGTAGCAGTGGTTATCGAAAGCAGCTATTATTTAGTGTAAGAAGTTTCAGAAGAAAGTCCACCGCTATTTTTTAAAACAAATCTTCATATTTTGCAAACGTTTCCTAATCTCCAATTAGCGTGTTTTATGGTTATCTGCTTTTCCCTCTTTTATATCAATATACACATTGAGGTCCAGACACAACCCGCTGGCAGACTGGCTAATTAAGAAACCTCATTCATTTTATCCCACTCAAATAGTTACTGAAGAAGGCGGTGTTTTTAGGACTGTCTGGTCTCTCTCTCATTCGGAAGTCAGATGACTAAAAAGTCATTGGAGATGTGTAATATTTTAATTGCAGGAAGTAGTAAGTCATAACTCACAAATGGAAGTAAGTGAGTGCAAAGTACTGCTCCTCTTACTGCATTAAAATCTATTCAGATAACACGTGTAATGCTTAATTTTGTCACTGAAAAATCTTAATTAAAATTAGTGGTGTTCATGGGCATGTAGCCCTGCTCATAGAGTACAGTTTTAAAGTATGTTGCTGCATTAAAAGTAAAAAAGTGTTCCCTTGCAAAATCGAGACACCAGGAGGCAATCAGTGCTTCTCTGCCTTTCACAGAATTCCTCTTCCTAGGATAATCTTCTAATCTATTGCTCAATCAATGCTCAACCACTTTTCATGTACAAGTCTTTAATATCCTGACACTTAAGTGAGGTACAGTTACACATTTCCCCTTTTGAGACTCTAGTTACATTGTTGTAAATATTTCATTTTTAGAAAGTCACCAACAAATATTTACATACTGAAAAGTGAATTTAAATGGTCCACAAAAAAACAGAATAGAACTGGAAAGACTTTCCTAACAGGATGAGATTAACAACTAAACTATTTGAGAAAAGATGCATTAAGTGAGACTAACGATCAAAAATAAATTATCACTACTATTTACACTTACTGTGTCTCTTGACTTGTACTTTCTCAACTCTGCTGTACTCTCAATCATTACTGTTTTCGTAAGAAAATTACATGTATTGTGAACAATGTAGGTCAACTTTAATAAAAATTACAGCAAACCATTATTAAAACTTCTATTAAATTTTCACAGGAATAGTTTATCAATATGGGTGAATCTTAAATTTGTTTGAACTTTTTATTTTGTTGTACAGTAATGTTTGGAGGCAAGAGTATTTCTATTACTATAAATATTCATACAGTCGAGATTACACTAAAACATGCTGTATAGCAAGAGCAATTTAATACGCCGAACTGTTTTAGGATTAGCTGATAAAGATCACATTGCATTCAACATTTAATTCAGTTCTTGCAAATGAAAAATACATAATTGAGTGGAGAATGCTTCTAGAGATGCAATAAAAGTTTCTTGCTACTTGTTAATTGTACTTTATATGTAAATATATATTTTTCTTTAAAGAATCCAACTTTTTTAGAAGTGATACTTTTACTGGTAATTCTACTATTTTCTTAAATTGGCATTAGAGTCCTTATAAATACAAATTGTAGATTGGCAGAATAAAAGTGCTGGCAGAAAAATACTTCAGTTTTACTCATTTTCTTCTTAACCTTAAGTTTCTCTATTGTCACAGTGAAAAATAACTTTATTCATATGCATTGAACATATATTGTGTGTAAAACTGGTATGCTGAGTAATTTTAAAATATCATAAATTGAAATAACTTTAAGCATATTGTGTCAAGGCCAATAGTAGATAAAATACAGTACGATCAGCAACTAGTTTTTCCACTCACACAGCTGGCTTCTGGAATGGTAAGGATACTTCACTTCACTCAGAAATATTCATTTAGCAAAGTCCCAACCAATATTGCCTTTTTTCTTTACACAGCTAGGTAAATGTTTTGAAAACATTAGGTTATGCAGACTTACTTGTTATTTCTGAAATACAGCAAAGCTATGGAACATTGCTTTCCCCTAAATTTCACTTAAAGAAAGAAAGAAAGAAAGAAAGAGAGAAACCTTACTAGCATACCTAACTTATAAAAATATTTATGCATTAAGAATCAAAAGACAATGCCCTAATCAATGTTTGACTTCATATAAGAGAGCTATCAGAAGAATTCCAATTACTCTTTAAAAAGCTAAGTTTCCTAGTATGAGGGCATGTGTTGCAAAGTGTACATCAACAATCACATTTCATTTTTAAAAGTTTTTATTCATGACCTGTTAAGGTTGGAACATTTTACATTGTTTTCCTTAGTTTGTCATGCATCTTGGCCTACTCAGAGGTATATAGAAATCAAAGACTGGGGACCACATTAGAAATGGCTTTAACAGTGGATTGTACCCTCTTGCACTACCTTGGAAGTTTGCCCTAAGCATTACAGAAATATCTCCTTTCTTTACTGTCACTTCAGGGATGGTTTAAGCCTGGCAAGATTAAATGGACTGAGTATTTTAACAAAAGCACTGTCATTATCATAATCTAACATTGACTCACCTTTTTCCCTTTAACAATCAGTATTTTAAAAATGAAAGTAAGAGCTGTGATCTTGCGTAAAGAATATTATGTTCAGGTGCGTTTGTGTGGGGGGGGGATGGGCAAGGAAAGTCATTCAATATGCAAACATATTTTCAATTTTATTGCATCTTTAAAATACAAAACTCACGTAAAGGTCAGATTAGTAAAGTACATGATGTTTCACTTTTCTTCTCAGAAATTCACAGATGTACCTTATTCAATCTAAGCACCTTAATGATGGACATTAACTATTATAGGAGAACGTAACCTTGTTCATCTATCTCCAACATGCCCATTTATGGCATTAAAACAATTTACAATCTTTTAAAAATCAACATTTTCAATAATACTAAAATAAAACATATTTTCTGTCCCTACCAATGAAATACAAAGATCAGTAATTACTAGCAAAAAAGAAATTCTGAGAGTAGTGTAATACAATAGCACATTTCTTATGTCATCATTTTTAGTACATCAGAGCACATTGCTAGCGACATGGCAATGTAGCCAAATCTAATATGCAAATAGTTACACATAATTCATATACTCATACATGGAAGCACTCTAGTCCTTTCAAACAGGACAGTGTATTTGCTTATAAGGTTGCTCAGTACCGAACAAGAAAAAGAACAGACTATCAGTACATACAAATAAGGCTCACATGTTAGTGTTCACAGTGATTCACAAGGAGTTCACTTGTTAACATATATTTTTTTTTAACTTCTGAAGTCATACTGAGTCTTCCAGCAGATCCTACAAGTGGCTGCGCTGGAACTCAACTTTCATTTTATGTTTAAAAAGGTCAACTGCTAGCCCATGGGACAGTGGGTTTTGACAGTTGGCACAACCATGGGCAGGTATTTCCTGCAAGGGGCTGGTACTGATCAGCAGTTTCACTTTTTAAACGGATCAGGCACTGCACCTTTCTAACACAAAGGGGCGAAAAACTGAGATTCCAGTGGCTTGAGTGGCACATGAATAGCCCCCAACCTCCCACTGGACATATGTAAAGAAGAGCCCAATCCAGTCCTACTAGGTCTTTAGGATAGATGGTCATGATATTGCAAGGCCTTTCCAGAAAGTAATGAATAGGGTGGAAAAGAGAGCAGAAAGCATGACTTTTAAAAAGAAGGGTTAATGGTAATTTCACACTGTACACAACTAAATATCTGGTCATTTATATACAGCCTATGCATCTTAGGTGACTGAACATGGCTTTTGTGGTTTAGGAAACATTTGATGGGATCATAGCCTTGCGCTGCAGCCTCTCCCATGCAGCAATCACAGAACTCTTAACATTCCTTGACAGCTTCATGACTGGCTAGAACGTGTCAGAATTAATCGTGTGAGTGTGTCCACTTCCTGCCCAAAGACTGTGGACTGAGATGGCTCATGGGGAGGAATGGTTCCTAAGCTTTTACTGACCCACGCCGAATCCAAATGGCCTATGCTGGGCAGGTTTACTGACCTCAGATTCTGACTGATCCAGAGACTGTCAGTTACAAAGACATCTAATTGAACTGGTCACAGTCAATATGAAACCGTTCACTGGGGGCTGGACTCCTGAGGTCTCTTCCAGCCTTGGGATTCTATGGTCCTATGTCCAGTCAGTCTTCCTAACAAAGCATGATCCGGAGGAGCAGCTGGATGAAATGCCCCCTCTCCTCAACTCTCTCACACACTTCTTAGCAGGGCTTAACCCTCTTAACATATGCAAGATGAGGTTTGCTCTTTGCAATGGATTGGAATACGTGAGGCACTCTTATGAGAAGGCCTAACAATACTAGATTGCACCATTGCTAAGCATGGGTAGAAAGGCCCAGGGTGGGCTCTCATTAGGGGATGCCAGCTCTGGACAGCCAGTGTTAGACATCTGGCTTGGATGCAAACCAAGACATTGTCTAGATTCTTGATACAGCCTGTGCAGACCTGAAATCTATTTAGCTGGGATATTCTTGGCCTGGCTTAAGTTTGGTTATTTAACAAAAGCGATGGCCATTTTTACCTCCAATCAAGTGTTCATTCCTATGAGATGCAAAGCGTCCTCTACGCCCATTAAAGTGAGTGACTATGTAGAGGGTGCTCAGCACCTTGGAGAACTGGAAAGGACAGTTGAGGGATATAGGTTTTTATTTACCTGTCTGCACATACTCTGTCTGTTTTATTTCTGAATAGATATTTATACCGACTGATCTGTGATTAATCTGAACGTAGTAATGTTTTTCAGTCACTTTTGGCACTGCCCCAGCACGTTCTACTAAATTATGCTGCAGCATGTTATACTCTAATTCAAAATCCTAAAAGCACAGTATGAGTCAAAGAAGGTCTTATGTTTAAAACAAATACCTACTTTTATTTTCACAGTTGCTTCACATTTGTTTCAAAATGGAATGCCAACGAAAGATTTATCATAACTGTGGCATGAAACATTTTACAGTTTACATTTAAGCAATAATGTCTATAGTCAACATTGTAATGATGTCAACATTTTTGCGCTCTCAGTAAAACAGGTTCGAATGTCCAAGCCAGATTGCGAGGTATGACTGCATATATAATAGCTGTGGTGTTTGCCCACAGAGTCACTACACTCGTAACTAACCTGAATATGAAAGGCTGCATATAAAAACAAATTTTATTCTATTGAGCTAGAGTATACAAGCAATAAACAGCTTTTGCAGTTGATTAAATACTGAAGTAAAGTTCAGGCATTTAATCAACTGCAAAGCCCATTTAACATAAGTATACTCCAATACCATAGGTATTATTGATATTATGTATGAAGAGAAAATGTTCATCTAATATATCTCACAAAAACAATTTTCTTCTCAGAGGCCTGGGAGCTTAGATGTGTCAATCTCAGAAAGTCTTTCTAGTGATGCTGATATGGGGTATATATTTTATGTGAATAATTAAATGGCCTCACGCATAGACAACAAATAATAGGAATCTGTAGTATTTACATCACACTTTTCATCCATTTGTCTGCAAGTGTTCTACAAAGAAGGATAAGATTTTCCTGATTTTGAAGATGAGGAAGCCTGAGGCACATGGAGATCAAGACTTTAAAAAAAATAAAAAAAAAAAGTCCACTAACTTTGGTGCTCAATTGGATGCAGACACCTTTGGCCTACTTTTCAGATTTCTCAGAGCAGCTACAAATTCCACTGAGGTCAAGCAGAGTTTGTGGGTGCCAGCACCTATCGACACTAACAACTTGGCTGCTGTCAATTTAGGGCACTTTAAAAAGGAGGCACTAAAAAGGAATGAAGGCTTGAGTATTTAGTTCTAAATGACTTGCTCAAAAACACTGAGGTAGCTTCCCACAATTCCTTTTGGGTTCATTGACTCCACATGTGTCAATAATTACAACACAAGAGAGTGCTCACAAATGTTTATGGGACAAATTTTGTCTTGGCTCACACCCATGTAGCTAATGTAGCCTTGAAGCAAATTATCTTTGCAACTGTAGAGACAAATGCAAAGGTTTCCCAAACTAGCATCTAAATGCTGACATCTCTCCAAACTCCTTCTAGTCTAACTTGTTAACATAAATGATAACTGTATGCTGGAGCACATCTTCAGGGCAGGCATTGTTCACGTACTAGCATTTGGGAGACTGGACAACCAGGAAGAGACTCAGCAGGGTATGCTACATGACAGGCTGGGGACCGACTGGCTAAGCAGCAGTTCATCAGAAAAGGACCTGGGATGAGAAGCTGGATATGAGTCAACAGTGTGCTCTTGTAGCCAAGAAGGCTAATGGCATATTAGGGTGCATTAGTAGGCTCACTGCCAGCAGAACCGGGGAAATGACTATTCCCCTTTATTTGGCACTGGTGAGGCCACATCTAGAGTACTGTGTCCAATTCTGGGGCCCCCATTATAGAAAAGATGTGGATGCACTGGAGAAAGTCCAGCAGAGGGCAACAGAAATGATTAGGGGCATGGGCAGTCATTGAAGGCAGGGCTGGGGGAAGCAAGCCTCAGCCCCACCTCCAGCCATGTCCTTTCTGCTAGGCCCTGCCCTTTCCCCACCCCCGGGAGGCGGAGCGGCATGCCATGTGCGTGCTCCCCCCTTCCAACCACGGGGAGGGGAAGGAAGGAGAAGGAAGCAGGCCCACGCTGGCTGCAGCCTCCCCAACATCGGTGGAAGGTGCACCGTGCAGCACGGCTCAGCCAAACCCAGCTCAGCCTCTCGAACACTGGGGAACGAGGAGACAGGGTGTGCTGTGCCGCGTGGCCTGGACCAGGCTCTCCAACCCCGGAGCACAGGGGGAGGGAGGAGGGTGTGCCATGTGGCCAGGCCTGACCTCCCCTGCCCCAGAGCACTGGCAGAGCGGGTGCTGGGGGCAGCAACACTTCGCCCCAGAATTCCTATAGCAGGCGTTATGGGGGGTGGAGTATGGGTGGGGCTATGCCTGGCGGTTTGGGACCTGACACCCATGATTAGGGGGGCTGTTGCACATGACCTACTAGGAGAGGCTGAGGGATTTGTGCTTATTTAGTCTGCCAAAGTGTGATGGGGGATTTGATAGATACCTTTAACTACCTAAAGGAGGGTTCCAAAGAGGATGGAGAGAGACTGTTCTCAGCAGTTGAGGGATGGCAAAACAAGGAGCAATGGTCTCAAGTTAGAGGGGGAGGTCTAAGTTGGATATTAGAAAAAACTATTTCACTAAGAGGGTGGTGGTGAAGCACTGCAACGGGCTACCTAGGGAGGTGACAGAATCTCCTTCCCTAGAGGTTTTGAAGTCCTGGCTTGACAAAGCCCTGGCTGGGATGATTTAGATAGGGTTGGTTCTGCTTTGGGCAGGGGTTTGGACTCAATGACCTCTGAGATCTCTTTCAGCCCTTTGATTGTATGATTCTATGTAGTCCAGAGACTGCCCTCCCTTGGCTGACAGCTTGAAAAAGAGCTTTTTTGAAGAAGACAGTGCAAGACCTACTGGGCTGAAGATTGTCTCCCTAAAACCATCATCTTGGCAAGCTGGAAATGGATGGGGAAGAGTCCCCATCAATCCCTGAAGTGTCCTCTGTGTCCCTGGCCCTGTCTCTAGCTGACGACAGAGAAAAGGGGAATGAGGAGCTTACTTATGAAGCAGAACCCTTGTGTGCCACGTACAACTAGCTGTCAGCTCTCCCTAAGTCAGTCCACAGCTCATTTATATGTTTGTATAGGATTACCACATAAAGGCTGAGGGCACAAAGCCTGCTCAGGATTTGACCCCAAAAGAGGAAGTTTGTATGTTAAGGAGGAATGTAGCACCAGTAAGAAACTGTGTGCAATTGATATGGGGACAATTTCCAGAGTCTGTAGGATATGTGTGAAGCTAAAGTTGTTAGCTTCTTGTACATTTATAAATATTCTTTAAGTAGCAGAACATTACTTAGGCCACAGTTTTGAAATATCCAATAGACAAGGGGAAAATGGCATTCATTAGAAGCCACCTCTCTGTAACAAATCCTACATTTAGATTTCTAAAATTGTCTTAAGCACACAGTTTTACTCAAATTCCTAGCACTTTAACTGTCTTTTGAAGCATCAGAAATGTGAGTTACAGAGTTGTGGGAAGTTATTTTAAACAGAAGCCAGAGATGCAGATTATTTCACAATTTGTAGGCATTGTTTTCTAGTTCTAAACACAGATTAAATGACACCATCAATTTGAAAATTAGTCATCTTTTCAAAAAACAAGTTAAAGCTTAAATGTAGTTTTAGGTGCTATTTTTGTCTTTGAATCCCCCTATCAATCTTGTGGGTTTACAATAATATTTTTCTCATTTTTGACAAATTTCTTCTTTTTTAGTTGTGAGAAAAACAACAGGAAGAACTGGCAAACACAAAGTAAACAAGACAAACTATTCTGTTTTCTTCTCTAATTTCTTTCAATTGTAATAATCCAAAATGTTACCAGTTGTGCTAGCAGGCAAAACAGAAGTCTCATTTTTTAGATGATGGTGTTGTTTTAAAGTGTCTCACATTAAACATGACATAATGTAGTAGTATTGTGGCTCAGATAAATCAGTAGGAAGTATGGGCCTGATTCAAACCCCATTCAAGTCAACAAAAGCTTCTTGCTGTCTTTCACAGAGCTTGAATCAGGCCCTGTAACATTAGTAAATTCAGGTTACTGAGTCATGGCACAGAGTTAAACTGTTGAATTTCAAAATGCACTCCAAAGCCAGTGAAATGCTGCCAAGACAATAAACACGACACTTCTACACATCATATCCCCCTGTGCTAAGCCCCATGTATTAGAAGGTGGATGGCAGAAGGACCTATTCATTTGTTTTTCTGTTGACAAGAAAATAGCCATAACCAAGACAGGGGCAGCATCACTAAGTGAACAATTTACCAGTAAATGCATTTGATGGAATTGTTTATATTTTTGTTTCTAAAAATAGATAGAATATATTGATAATGTAGAACAGTGTTAAATCTGTGTAATTTGAAATGGCGTTGCAGTTACTTTATTTTTTTTCTGGTGGAGAGGGAGAGAGGAAGACGACCTGAGGAGAAAACCTCCATGGGAATTTTAAAAAATGTTAGTTCTATTTATAGCAATTCACTCTCCTTTCCTTTTGGCGGTATAATTTAAGCAGGGACTTCCAGGAGCTCCCAAGATCCTAATCCAGCACTTCATTGGATATGTCTCCTAAAGAAAAACACTAGTATTTTTCTCCAAGGCCTTTCTTTAGTGCAAGGATGCCTGAAGGGAAGAGGGGCCAATGGAATACTCAGAATCAATTTTGGGGTCATCAAAGATCACCCGGGACCTTCCCCAAGTAAAACTACCAGAGAAGAAAGGTGGGCTCAGGAAACCAGCCAGCCAGATTTTATGCAGTTTCTAGTGAATGTTGTGCTGAGGGCAGAGAGGCTTGGGGAGGGTGGGAATAAAAAATATTGTCTTTCTCTAGTGAGGCTGCCCTTGCACCCTGCTATGTAGGTCTTCTGTATCCTTGGATGTCATGTTTCCTTGAGCAAGTGTAATGGCACCTCCAGATTGGTCAACTGTCTGTGGGATTGAACCTAAGACTTTTCCATCTAAAACTCTGTGCCTCTATGAGTTGTTTTAAAGGAAAAGACATGGTAAGACAAGGGCAGCAGCGGAGACAAAAGTCTCTGATCACAAAAGTCTCTCTAGAGGCCCACATTGAGTTAATGTGGATTACAAAGGCATGTGGCAACTGGCTAGTCCAATTGCGATACTCCGTCCTCAGCAGAGAGGATGTAGTGTGGAAGCTAATGCTTTCTGTTGGCTCAGGGTACTGTGCAAGGTGAATGTCTCAGAGCCGCTGCTTTCTTCCATGCCCCCACTTCCAGCCCAATTTCCTGCCACTCCCGCTTTTGTATATGTGAGGGTGATCCTCCAATCCTAAGGCATTAGCATTATTCTTTTTTCACTTAAAACATACACAAATAGGAGAGAGATGAAAGCAAAACAGAAAAGCAAACATCTCTACAGAGAAAATGCACTGTCAGAAAACAGCAAAAAAAAAGTGAGATTAGTGGGAAGTCTGCATCAGGCAACTTACTCTTCTAGAGACCTTATCTTGTAACGAAAGACAATATCAGAGTCTGGCAAGAGGATACCAAGGCCCATACGACTGTTGTCGAGTCCTATGGGCTTCTTTTCCACTAGTTCTATGTCAAAGTGAGCCAAGAGTACAATCAGAAACAGCTTCATTTCATTCATTGCAAAGAACCTCCCAGGACACATGCTGATTCCAGAGCCAAAAGGCATCAGAAAGTATTTCAATTTTCTTCCCCCTTTGTAGAAGGTGGTTTTCTTCTTGCCATTTTCTATGAAACGATCAAACTTATATTCCTGAAAATAGAAGAGAGATGGGGACAATTAACAGAGCACTTACAAGAGTGATTTCATTTGCAAGACAGAGGGTGCTTCTAGACCCTGAAATAAGTTAAGAGCTAAGGCAAATAACTGACAGCTTCCTCTTTTTACTCTGTTCACTTAAAATGAGTTTTATCTACCCTCAAATAACTTCACTGCACATTAAGGCCAAGTCTACACTGGCACTCTGCGGCACTGTAACACCCCTCCCAGCGCAGCAAGTTACAACAAACTGTCTTACAGTCACACTTCCAGCATAGTAAGGGTATGTCTACAGTGCCACCCTAGTTCGAACTAGGGTGGCTAATGTAGACATTCGAACTTGCAAATGAAGCCCGGGATTTAAATATCCTGGGCTTCATTTGCATGTTCCCGGGTGGGTGCCATTTTTAAATGCCCGTAGTTCGAACTACCTGCCCGCAGCTACACGCGGCACGGACTAGGTAGTTTGAATTAAAGCTCCGTATTCGAACTACCGTTAAACCTTCTTGCAGGAGGAATAACTACCTAGTTCGTGCCGCGTGTAGCTGCGGGCAGGTAGTTCGAATTACAGGCATTTAAAAATGGCGCCCGCCCGGGAACATGCAAATGAAGCCCGGGATATTTAAATCCTGGGCTTCATTTGCAAGTTCGAATGCCTACATTAGCCACCCTAGTTCGAACTAGGGTGGCAGTGTAGACATACCCTAAGGTAGTCCCCTTGCAGAGGCAATTTACATAGAGCACTGGGTGATTTCTCTCCCAGTGCTCCCGCTGTGGCCCCACGTTCAGTTTAAAGCGCTGCTGCGGCTGCGCTTTAAACTGCTAAAGTGTATTGAAAGCCTAAGTGGCAGAGGCTATTGTCTGGGTTGTTGGAAAAGGTGTGCCGCCTCTTTCAGAGAGAGTGCTAGTTGCTATGGCAGTTTCATAGTAGGTCATTATGGGGTCCCACTCCCAACAGATGACCAGAAGGGAGAAAAGACTATGTATGTCCTTACCAGTGCAGGATTTATTTATTTTTTTTACTGTATCTGTTCTAATTTTTAGGCAGGGACAATGATCCTCAGAAAGAGGACAATTTCTGTTTGTGAAGCATCCTGCACACCCAGGTGGCTAAATACATTAAGAAAATAATAATAATAAATACATAAATAAATAAAAATAGGTAATATTTAATTCTGCCATGAACGCAGGGGACTAGACAGATGACCTCTCAAAGTCTTTTCCAATCCTTTGATTCTGATTCTATGAGTGTATGAAAAGTTAGCAAAATCCCATTGGTATACTGATTTTGCTCTTTTTGGAAAGGAGAAAATTGATCTACTGGAACCACCACTTACCCTCTCCCAGTGTGGATTGTTCAGGTACTAGCCTGGATAACTTACAATCAGTTTTCCTGTTGGTTGAAGCTAGTTTCCAACTGTCTCACTTGTTCACTCCTGACTTTCAATGGTTTGCTATGGAAGATGTGTGCAAAGCAGGCCACATGATAATACATGACCATAGTAGGAAGTGTTTTTCTAGAGTAAGTACTCTAGAATTTACTAGAGTACTTAGCTATTATCTTAGGTCCCATAATTTTGCACCTTTCCGAAGCTCTTTAATATATCAGGGTCATTATTTAGGACTAACTGGGGTTTATAAATGAAGCCGTGGCAATCCTAGCTCAGTCCACAGTGAATTAAACCACTTAAAATGGTCATGTATGTTTTGTAAGAAAACAGCAAAGCACTTTCTGCCTACAGTTGCTCATTAGCACACATCTGCTATAGCACGGGTTTTGAAAGTTAGACATGAACAAGCAATTCAGACAGAAACCATCTCATATGACAGTAAAAAAGTCATAGAAAGTTTGCCAGGCTCTTTCCTGGTGGTGCCATACCCCAAAGGAAAAAGTGGACTGATTATCTCTTTGCCAGAAATACAAAGACACTGCAATATATTAATTTTAATAAAATGCAAACCAATAATACTGTACATTTTCTGATTGCTTGTTCAATATGCATCCTAGGAAAAAGATAAAATGATTCAGTTTCCTTAAAGCTCTTGAATATCAATAAGTAACAGTGGTAGAGAAGTCAACACTTCTGACTACCAGAACCCCATTCTTCCTAACAGATTAGAGGTTCTTAAACTGTGACCTGCAAGTCCTTCTGGCTGTCTGTAGACCATCTTGAGAAGCAAGCAGTGTGAGTGAGTGAGTGAGTGTGGGTGGCTGTGGGTAATTGGGCTGATCTATTAGAAGATCTGGCTGGCATTTCATAGTGGCAAAAAATACATAAAATACTGAAGGATATCTGACTTCACATGCTGAAGAGTGAGAGATTATTTTTAAAAGGTAGGATGTGGCTTGAATTTTCAAAGAGGCCTAAGGAAGTTAGGTACTCAACTTCCAATGAAAAATCAGATCTCTTAAGCCCCTTTGAAAATCACACTGAGAAAGAATTGTGCTACTTTTCTTATAAGTTACTTCAATTTAAAGTACTATTGTGAATACTGAAAGTCCAAAATATGATCCTTCTCTAAAAATATCACATTTAAAATGCAACTCCCACTGATTAAGTGTAGTGATTAGCCAGCCCTCTTAGATATGAGCTGTAATAGCCTTAAAATCTAGCTCTTCAGCTCATCTGGGTAACACTACAAACAGAAGTCTGGATCACAGATGTAGGTGCTTGTGCTGTGCCAGCCCTGTACTTTCTTAGTGGCTCAGCTGAAGACAGAAACTTGGACAATAAACTTGCTGTCTGTGGGACTAGAAAACAGGAAATTTATTAACACAGTAAGAATGGAGCCAACAGGAACAACAAACAATTGTGTGACATGTGTACCATGTGTATTGGTATTCACAGTCCCCTGGAATTTGGGTTGGTTTTGGTTAGGTTTTCCAGCCAAGGAGCTGGGTTTTTAAGAAAGACATTGCTATAGGATAAGATTTTTTTCTTCATGAGATTGAAGAGAGACCACTTCAAGTTTCACAGACCTTCAGCTGGAATTTTACCTCTTGTTTCCAATCTAAAAACCCAGAAGTCGGAAACAAGAGGTAAAATTCCAGCTGAAGGTCTGTGAAACTTGATAGCATTAATTTAAATCTTGATGGAAACTGAGCAAATTAATATATCTGAATTTAAATCCATCTTTATCACAGAATACATATTGCTCAGTTTGGGAGCTATATAGGACTTCCTATATTGATTTTCTATTGTTCAGGATTTACAGGGTCACCATATCACTTACTGAAGTTTAGGCTCATTTATGTAGACATCAGAGGGTCACTTGACTACATTATGGAAGCCTGATTTAATATTGCTGTTCATTTACTTAGGCTTTGAGGAGTGAGGAAAGAGGTCACTAACAGTTAAAAAAAAAAGGACTGGTACTTTTCAGCTTAGAAAAGAGAAGACTAAGGGGGGATATGATAGAGGTCTATAAAATCACGACTGATGTGGAAAAAGTGAATACAGAAAAGTTATTTACTAGTTCCCATAATATAAGAACTAGGGGTCACCAAATAAATTAATAGGTAGCAGGTTTAAAACAAATAAAAGGAAGTTTTTCTTCACACAGTGCACAGTCAACCTGTGGAACTCCTTGCCAGAGGATATTGTGAAGACCAGGACTTTAACAGGGTTCAAAAAAGAACTAGATACATTCATGGAGGTTAGGTTCATCAATGGCTATTAGCCAGAATGGGTAGGAATGGTGTCCCTAGCCTCCATTTGTCAGAGGCTGGAAATGGATGACAGGGAGGGATCACATGATGATTACCTGTTCTGTTCACTCCCTACTTGGTCTGACCTAGTATGGCTGTTCTTATGTACTCTTATGTACTATGATACCGAACCATAAGACAATTTAATCTTTGGCCTAAATTTAATATTTAAATTCTGCAGAGGTGAATTGCTAATACTGTGCTACCTGTTTCCCCAGCATTTTTTCCTCACCCAATATAATCCCCAAATATTGGACCAACCCAAGATTGCTCTTCCATAAAATTCAGTCTGCATCTCATATTCAATAGATGTGCACACTACAAATTCAAGAACACAATAGAAGTTATTTTCCCCCTCTTTGAGAAAGTCTCTGTTTTGAAATCAATGTGCTCTGCAAAATACTGATAACTCATTCACCATCAAAATGATAACATATATGAACTAAAGTGATATCTTGAAGGCTGAGCAGATCTGATATTGAGAAAATTCACTCCATCTATGGAGACACAACACATTCTGACAATTACTTATTAAGGAAGACTTCAAGAAATGCTCAGCTACTAATTTTATACACAGAGTTTTCCTTTTTTGTATATGTAACAGACAGATTTTTTTTTTTTACTAAAAAAATAGATATTGTGTTTATATCTGTAGCAGTACTTCCATTTCTACTTCTGGCTAGTCTCTCAGCATCCTCGCTTATGTTGAGCAGCACTTTACACTTCAAAATTAGTCCCACTGACTTCAATAGGACTACTTGTAGAGCAGAATAATATTTGAACAAGGATGTCAGAATCTGTCCCTTTTCCTGAAACTTGATGAACACATTATTATTTTAAAATTCTTCTGGAAGCAAAACTTCAGGAAGCAGCACTTCTAAAACTGGTTGTGTATTTTATCTAAGCGATTGTCATCTAAAAATGTGTAAACAAATCTAGTTTCCCTCCTGAAGCTGAACTATGATTTGGAATATATCTGCAATTGTCTTAAGTGTTTTAAGGATTGATAAACAATCCCTGGCTTAGAAAATGACGGGGCAGGTGAGGAGAAATGATTTATTTTTAAACTGACACCTCTGTAAGATACAGGTGGCATTGACTGGTCTCACTTTGTAAAATCTTACTTTCTGTACAGCATGTCAGACTAGCAACAACAGTAAAATCTATGGAAGAGTATGACTAATTTGCATGCAAGTGATGAACTTCTGAAGTCGTATTAAGACTGAGCCAGGGTGGATTAATTTCCCGTCTTTGATATTCATTAACGCTAGCATCAGAAAAAAATATAAGGAGATGACACAATTACCCTCAGAGCTTCATCACAGAGCAACAGCTTTATAATCTCAAGTTCACAACATCATACTAATTGACCAGAAAGAGGTGAATCCCTATGAAGAGAGGGGAAAAACATACGGCTCAAGTAAGACACTGCTTTGGAGAATCAATGGTGCTTTGGGGGGCACTTAGCTAAATGGCTCACACTATTTGCTATTGAAAGCTTCTTCTATTATTCAGCCCTCCTTGGGTATCAAATGATCCACTGCCAAACAAAACCCACATTTGGTTTAAAGTTTATGGCAGTTAACAAGCAATTGTCAATTCCTTTGAAAGCAGTAGCAGTCAGTCTCATCACCATATTTCTCTCTTCAGGCCATGAATCCTTTGACCTACCAGGCCCGAGAAAATACATCTGAAAGTAGTAAGATTTGTTCCACAAGAAGGAACAGCAGTAAAAAAATATATAACTATCACAAAAAGCACTGCTGCTGCAATGTGCCTAAAGTATGATGAGTAGCACCAGCTGAATGTTTTACCTTAGGATCTTCATAGACCTCAGGGTCCATGTGCAAAATTTGAGGGTAAAGAGCTATCCAGTCTCCTTTCCTCAAACTGACTTCCCGATTTCCTTCAAGCTTGAGAATATAATCCTCCTGGCTGATCCGAATGTTCATAGAAGACGAGCACATGCGTAAACTCTCATTTAAAGCACTCTCTGCATTTAAACAAAGGGGAGGGAGCATTAAAATATGGAAGATGATTGGAAGTTATGCATGGCTACAGCTGCTGGATCTCTACAAGTTCAGTAGGGCAGGCTAAAAAAAGCCCAACAACAACCATACTAGACACTATGAGAAGGTAATAAACTATCCCGGAGGGGCTGGAGGAAAAGCTGCTGAATTCTGAACCTTTAGATTAATTCTCACTGATGGTTCTGTGGAAACTTGCAAGCTTTAGGCAACAGAAAATTTTAGGTGGAAAGCCATTATTTAGGCATCATGCTGAAAACACCACAATTGAAAGAGATGCATTTACATGTATTTTGGAGCAAATACCAGTCAAAGCACTGAAAGGACTATTAGGCTTGCCTTTCAAAAGCTGTGGGTTGTAATAGAAAGACTGCTAGAAAAATCTTTTACTTTGTTAATCATGCAATCATTTAGGAGTATTTTGAGATTTAAAAAAAATGTGAAACCAGATATGCCGCCAAACTGTAATGTTGGTTATTTGCAGAATAATTATAAACATTTTGCCTGGCAATTTTAAAAGAAAAAAAATACTTTTATTGAATCCTGAGGAAAAACCTTCTTCTCAGTATTATGGAAAACAAGATTTCTAACATCATCCTAGCCTAGAAGGCTCCAGAAGCTGAATGTCCTTGCTTTCCCAGTGGCCTTCACCTTTTGCTCCTAGCACGACAGATTTTATGGCTAATTTCCGGCAATTTATCCTGGCAGTTTGAGGAGGAATTCCTTTGGGAATAATATGCATAATTTGCATAAATCATTCTGATAGCATGCATATCAGCGTGTAGCTCCTATCTAAGGCTGCATCTCTCACTTTGTAATCAAAACTGACTATTTTTCCACCAGCATGTATGGGTGCTGTAATATGTGACTTGATTTTTTCTAATCATCAGTGTGAAAAATAGCCTAAAATAGAGTTTCAGTTTCACATGATAATACATTTGTGACTGTATTAATGCTTTGTATTATAAAATAACCCCCACAAAGTGTTCAGCATGGCACCACAATCCCTGCACCCAAAGGTTAGTTTATTACAGACAGTAGCTACACAGCATAGATACATCTGAAAATGATAATAACAAACGTTCTTTCACTAAAAATTAAATCTGGTGTAGCGTGCATAGCAAATAAAGCGGCCTTGGATGCTTTCTCGCAGGAGGTTTTTCCTTAAGCGTGCATTTGTCTAAAGAAATGAGGCTGCGGTCAGCTTTGTGTGGCCAGCGCTGTGATTCAATGTGACGCACAGTGAGTCTGTGCATATTCTTTTGGACTGCCTTCGTTACTATAATCAGGCAGAGTCAAATCGGCTTCTTGGTGACGAAGCCAGAAAAGAACTCTGGTTCCAGAACATGGCCTCTACTGCGGATAGCCACAAGGCAGCTGACACGATAGATTTCAACTGGCAGTGCACTGGCAACAAAACTTTACACAGTACAAAGAAAAGGTCCACCCTGCACTCTTCTGCAGTCTCCAGCCTTGGAAAATGAAGCTGATAACACCATTTTAGTCTACAATTTGAAAATGGTAGCTGACATATGCAGCAACATGGTTCACCCCAGAAATCAAACAAGTAAGAAGAAAAAGAGAAGCAGAATAATTATGGACCTGCTGCTGTGAAATAGCAGGTTTACATTTAACATCATGAGCTACACAGTCACATCCTATTGGCTGACATTCTCCCAGGATGCATGGCAGTCTGTGCCCACTGCGGTATCACAAATGACAATTGGGCAAGCATATCTTATGCAGAAGTTAATCACAATAATGGAGCACAAAGTGTGGCTTAGCGGTCACATCGTAAATGACAAATCTGTTTTACCTTCCAGTACCAGTTATGTGTGGAAGGCGAGCTTGGCTGCAGCTCTGAGCGATCATGCCGATAATCATTAGATGACAAAAGTAATGAGTCACATTATGATCACCAAAGGAGAATGGAGCTTATATGGGTTTGCAGTCTAACATTAAAAAATAGACACTCAGCCTTCCACAAACCCTGTATGAATGCTGGAGCTATACATTGAGAAGAATGACAACCGCACGATAAAACTGCAGCCTTCACTTGCAGTTGTCATAGTTCAGCAGACACCAGCCAGTGTTGCAGACAGACCAGCTGGGTAGCTTGGGAGACCTTCCATTCTGCACCATGAGGTACAGTAAATTATCCAGCACGGTAGAGCAACATCTGTTTCTGTGCTAGTGCCGAACAAACAAGGCAATTTAAAGCATACCAAGGGATAACCAAGCAGCAAATGAACATGACCCTCATTTTTTTTCTCTTCTTACACACACAAGATGCTAAACTTTGTTGTACAAGTGCTACCTAAAGGGGAAATCAGGCTGTTAGTTGATAAGGTATTGTCAGAGCAATTTTACATATTTTCTATAAAGAGAGAGATATCTCATATAGTATTGTTATTTTTAGAACCCGCCCACTTCTGTCTTCATTTCTCTTATACCAAAGCTAGCACTCAGCTCTCAATTCAGTCTAGATTAAAAAAAAAAAACCTGTTTCAATATACTTATAAATATTCAGTCTTTAAACCTAATTTGCTATACTTAGTTCACATGCCTTCAAGCATTTGTCTTCCAATTTCCACTGAATAAATGCGTACTAATGAGAAATAGAGCAAGCTGCTGAGGCAAAGCTGGGTGACTTGAGCCTGGCCTGCCACCAGCTTGTGATAGGCAGGCAAATTGAGTTAAAATGAAAAGTCTTGTCAGCTGAAATGCAACATGGTAGCCAAACAGCAAGCTGTCAATCATGCAGCCAAAACAAGGGACTGCAGGTAATAAAAGGTCATTGCGAATCATTAGTATATTTGGCTTTCATATGCAAGTTAATTTTAATTAAACATGATCTCTATCTGTAAATGTTTTATAAAACTTATTGTGCATAATGGATTGTTAATTTTATACCAACATTTAGTAGGTAATAGGGCAATATAATTATTAGAGTGTATTATAGAAAAATAGCTATTGAATATGCAAATATTTTTGGTGATAATTTACATCATGCACTACAGCGTACTAACATAAATGATAATGTCTGAAACAAGTATATCTGAGGCTTACTAAGAACTGAGCTGTACTGACCAACACATGCTAGGGAATATATTTATTTTTTCAAATCCCAGTAACCTTTTTTATGCCTAACACTATACATATGGGTCCTGTATTAGGCTACTTTTAATTTTTCTACCTTTTCATATACATACAATTATTTTTCAAGCAATGCTCCTTTAGAAACAAATATCTGGAATTCAGCAATGTCCTGGGGCAAGAATATTTCACAATATGAATTAATGTAAAATTATAAAATTAAATAAAGAAAACATGCTGGAACAAAATGTGTGTTCAATGCCATTCGTGTGTATTGTTTACCATATTAGAGCTCCATTGTGAGTCATAATGACTAGTAATGTATTTTACTCTGCATACACAAATAAGCACATTCTGATTCCTGGAGAAATTAGGACAAAAAGAGGAAACTGTGCTATTCCAGAAATACCTGGAAAAAATTAGGCCTGTGATTTGGTGACACAAACAGCTAAATGAAGGATTCAGAAGTAAGTCAGTCCATACTGCTCCCTAGACCAGAAAATGTGACCACAACAAAGACAATGTTTCTTTTGACAAGTCTAGATGACCCTTCTCCAAATTCTGAAGAATCAAGCTTGTTCTCAGATGCTATGGTTAGAATTCTTTAAATGTACAGATGGGGCTTGATCCTGCTTTCTTTATGTACTCAAAACTGTCAGCGTAGCAGCTGAGAATTTTGGGTGTGCAAGCAGTGCTGTCTCAGCCCCACATTCCTCCCATATGTATTACTAGCCTAGAGTCACTTTTCATTAAAGCATTTATTTAATGCACCCAGCTGTATGTGGACGTCACTCTTTTTATTGTTTTGTGGGACAGCGTCTATTTCTTTATGACTGAGGTGCAAGAAGAACTGAAAGCTGGTTTCTATTCATACAACATTCAACTTATTCTGATAAAAAATTTTAACAACCTTGTTACAAAAATCTCTGAGGCAGAATCTGGTGTCCTCACTTCCACCCAAACATATAAATTCAGTGGTACTAACATACTGTAAGGCTTCAGAGATCATCAATCTGGATGATATATTCAATGTTTTTTAACTGTTCATTATACATTTTGCCTCAGATGGTTTTAGTCAGGTACTTACATTTATTTGATAACAGCACTGGATACAAATAATGACATAGTTACTTCAAGAAACCTCAGACCCAGTGAACACTGTTTAGTTTTTAAAAAGCTAAACAACATACAATAAGGACATACATTTTAAGTCCAGGAAAAGGCCACCTGGCCCAAAATACTTATCCTCTTAATTTTCCTTCATACAATCTTCCTGTTTTTTCACTAGACCATCCAGTCTCGTCCTCCAAACACACAATAAGTTGGTTTTTGACCTAATTTAAATTTTTTCATTCTTTCATTGGGAACTTTTTCCATGCATCTATTAACTTTGGTATGTAATAGTTGTACTCAAGTTCCCAAACAACACAGATTACATGCTTGGAAAGTCATAGGCATTCTTACAGAGTAACACTGGCCATCTCCTCTACATA